>JAECXS010000085.1:7500000-10000000 GCA_018153105.1 Drosophila rufa
TGCTGCCAGATCAGCTGGCCGTACTTGGTCACCATCTTGGCAATTCCTATCTTCATGGCCGGCGTTCCGTGGTGGGAGTGGGCCAGGCAGAGGTTCCGGGAGTGCAGGCTCATCAGGTGGGGCACATTCGGCCTGCTCAGGTGGCTCTGATGGCTCTGATGGGTGTACTGCGTCCACAGGTGCTTCAGATACCTGTTGATCCGATAGTAGTTGGCCAGCGTGGCTCTGGTACGGCGCCAGGCGGGATAGCAGCGCTCACCCTGCTCCGTTTCTGCATACAGTTCCCTGGGCACTTGCAGCAGCGAGTAGGACTCCTCCGCCTGCTGCTCCGCTCTGTTCCAGTATTCCTCACAGCCCTCTGCCTGCTTCCTTTGGACGGCGGCCATCTCCTCGCCCATGACCAGCGGCATCTGACTCATCCGTACGCCCATTGCCAGAACGGGAACGTGCCGCGCCTTCATCGCAATGGTCATGGGCGTGCCGTAGCCGTTGGAGAAGAGCGACATGTTCTTGAGAGTGTGACGCACCCAGCGCAGGATGTCCATCGTCTTCCAGTCGCCAGTCGACGAGCTGTTGAACGTGTGCACCCCATTTCGGCTATCGATGACCACCAACTGGGGCAGCACCGTGTCCGGAGCCTTCAGCATCTTCTTGGCACTGCTGCCGAAGTTCACGGTGAAGCGTATATTCCTCTCCGGATCCAGCTCCAGCCAGCGAATGGCGGCGCCCAAGTACTGCTTGTACGCTCGGTCATCCGGCGACTCCAGCAGACCCAGCACCACGGCATCCGAGTGCCTCCTGATGGCCGCCAACTCCTGGCTGCTGTGCGCCCGATCAATCGGTTGGATGAGGTAGTTCATGAAGCGGGCGAGGTCTTCGAAGCTCCACACGCCCTGGTACTGGAGCATCTGCTTCTGGCCGTAGCGTACCACCAGCGTGGGCCACTTGTCCGGATAGCCGCCGGCACCCACAACTCCGGGAGCTGGCTGCAGGGTGCGACTGCAGTTGCACAGCAGGTGCCAGCAATCGATGGCTCCGAAGAAGGCATACTCCTGGTAGTAGTGGGCCAGGCCATTATAGACCAGGCGCGCCTGTCGTGCCTCACTGGCCCAGGACACGTAGTAGAAAAGCAGCGAGATCTCGTAGTCAGCAGCCTCCGCTCGGATCTGGGGCACACTCCGGCCGGGGCACTCGCTGATGGTCGCCTGACCGGACACGGGGGAGGTCGTGGCATCCAACGGGCCCAATGAGACCACCAAAATCACCAGGTAAGCAAATATTTTCATTGCCACCGGTGTGCGAAGCTAATTAGTGGCAGGAACAACAAAAACAACAGCACAAACAGATGACTGGCACCCAGCTGGTCACACTGCAATGCTTTTAGAGATGGGGCATTTAAAGAACTAATTTCCAATTATATTAGGAACTAAGAAAATTAATTAATTAAGCTGTTGTTAATAAAGTGGAAATACATAGCTTCCTATTATGTATTTTCTGATTTAGGCAGCTTTTAAAATATATAAACTAACTAAGCCAATCTGTTGGCCCTTTCCAGCACTACCCCGACTTTATCGTTATCGGAATCTACTACTTCTCGTTAGTGGTGGAAGTTTGAGGGACAATTACTTTTACTGTTTACTTTTTTAATTAATCTGTGTTAATTAAATTAACAAAAGCGGCAGCTATAAGTCCACTGCGACGCGTAAACGAAGCCGCGCCAGTCGTTGTGACGACCACCTTATCCCAATCGACCTAGGAAAAAGTCATCGGGAAGCTCCATTTCCACCTGAAACACTCATTTGGCAATCACAACAACAGCAACATCAGCCAGTAGCGGAGAGTGCATATGTTCAAGTTTGTTCAAGCAGAGTGAATAATTTACAGTTTGGCCTTCCTGCTGTGGAAGCGACAAAAAAAACAACAAAGTCGCACGTTTGCTCACTCCCACACACGCACCTCGCACGCATACCAGCGCAGGTCAGCCAGCCAGCCAGCAGATAACCTGCCCGTGTGTGTGTGTGAGGCAATCGCCTCGCAATCAAATCAGTGAAAACGAAAACAAAATCAACAACAACAAAACCAACAATAGGGGAGCAGTCAGAGAGAGAGAGAGCAGCTGCAGCGCCAAAATTGAATAAAAACTGAAAACATCTCGGAGGAAAGATGGGCCTGCTATTGTCCCGCCTGTGGCGGATGTTTGGCAACGAGGAGCACAAGCTAGTCATGGTGGGGCTGGACAACGCGGGCAAGACGACCATTCTGTACCAGTTCCTCATGAACGAAGTGGTCCACACGAGCCCCACAATTGGCTCCAACGTCGAGGAAGTCGTCTGGCGCAACATCCACTTCCTGGTCTGGGATCTCGGCGGCCAGCAGAGCCTGCGCGCCGCCTGGAGCACTTACTACACGAACACAGAACTGGTGATCATGGTCATCGACTCCACGGACAGGGAGCGGCTGGCGGTGACGCGCGAGGAGCTGTACCGGATGCTGCAGCACGAGGATTTGAGCAAGGCCAGCCTGCTGGTGTACGCGAACAAGCAGGACCTCAAGGGCTCGATGTCGGCGGCGGAGATCTCGCGACAACTGGACCTCACGTCGATCAAGAAGCACCAGTGGCACATCCAGGCGTGCTGCGCGCTGACGGGCGAGGGCCTGTACCAGGGGCTCGAGTGGATCGTGCAGCGCATCAAAAACAAATGACACGGCACGCTAGATTAGTAGCTAATCAATTACCAACATAACTTAGCCTGTCTAGGAGAAGTAAACCAATTTTGATATAAACAAATTTTTAAGCGTTTCCAAATTGTTTTGAGATGATGAAGATGAAGAGTTGTTGCCAAGCCAATTTTATTTAGTGTAAAATAACGACGACGATCCCCTCAATGATAATGATACGAAAATTGTACGTGTATATGGATAATGTCTAGGAGCTAAGCCAATTAATTAATGAACTAACGATACTTCCAATAAAATTACAAAATAAACGAGTTTATTTCGCGTTTCATCAAATTGAAAAATACAAATACAGAAGTTGGACGTATTTTCTCTCTTCTCTGTGCATTGCCTGGTAATTGACACTGTTGGCTCGATGATTCGCTGATTCGCTGATGTGTGAGATTGTTTTTGTACTCTTCTATCGCCTAAAATAAATACATGTGGTTGTGTAAAAGTTAGTGTATAAATTAAAGGCATGTGCGCCTTGAACGGTCTAGGATTAGGTAAAAACGTTAGCATACTAAAATATATATATAGCCACAAGAACGATTTGATCACAACGAAAAATAAAAGCAAATAAGGGGCACACATTGGATGGAGTCTAGGTGAGATTGCAGGAGCTACTGCAGCTCTTCAGAGGCTTTCCCTGCCCCAGCGTGATGGTGTTCTCCGGCACATCCTCCACATTGTTGGCATCATGCTGGCGCTGTTAAGGGAATAAGATTCGGGTTTAGGTTCGGTTCAGTAAGGTGTTTTCAGCCCTACACACCTTAAGTTCCGTGGCCAAGCACCGGAAGGCATCCTCGACGTTCATATTCTCCTTGGCCGAGGTCTCCATCACGAACAGGATCTCAGGTATATATTGACACATTTGGCGCGCCTCCTCAAAGTCCACCTCGCGCTGCTCCTCCAAGTCGCACTTGTTGCCCACCAGAATGATAAGCACATTGGAGGCCGTGTACCTGCGCACCTCCTCGATCCACTTTTGCAGGTTGGAGAAGGAAGACCGCTTTGTGATGTCATAAACTGCAACAGAAATCGATGGGGGGCTATTAGTAAACAGTAAACACCTTCCGTGACACATGGCCTCAGATAAGGAACTAGCTGCGCTATTAAAATCAGTGCCAGGCGGCACTTTAAACCGTGCAGCCCTTATCGGGGCACCGACCAGGAGCTCTGCTGATAGCGCCGCTGCTAGGCATTGACCGTGACAAATGGATGGGCGTATGCCCCGCAGCAAATCCGCAAAGATACGGACACGACTCACCAATTAAGACCCCGTTGGCCGAACGATAGTAACTCTGCGTAATAGTGCGAAACCTCTCCTGGCCAGCAGTGTCCCAGATTTGCAACTAAAAAGGGACACAGAAAGCGAAGTTAATCATTAGCAAGACGAGTTTAGGAATCCAAGGAATCTCCAGCGAACCTTGATCTGTTTAGCCTCCACGGCAATAGTTTTCATGGAGAAGTCCACTCCAATGGTGTTCCCGTGACGCTCGATGTAGTTGCCCGTCTTGAATCTGTCCACGATGCACGTCTTCCCCGTGCCACAGTCACCAATCAGGACGATCTTGAAGAGAAAGTCAAAGTTCTCCTCGTTGGGAAGCGCCATCAGCGTCTGTGGGTTGCGGGCTGTCATCTTTCGTTGGCCGCAGTTATGGCCCTTATCTCGTCTGGTTCAATTATTAATAATAATACTCGCCACAATAAACAACAAAGAATAAATCAGATGTTGCGGCCAGTGTTGGCTACCATCGGTCGTCAATTAGAGCAGGGCAGGACCCCCAAAATAGCCAAAAATAGCTAGATTTTTTAATAAATAGACATTATTTTTAATTTCAAAAATATATTTATATTTTTTATTATTAAGTTTAAGTTTGTATTTCTTCATTAAGTTAAGTTTTCAAAATTTGTTTAACTTCAACCTCCTCGGTACTAAGGTATTACCAATCTGTCGAATCCACCAACTTGCAAACATGTTAAAATGAGTATGAATTTCAGCATTTTTAATTTAAAACTATTGAATGTTCATACATTTTATGGCCAACATAGAGATTTCAAGTTCAAGGTTTTGCCGAAAGGCAGATCTGGCCAGATAATAGCTAAGATGGTAGCACTGGTTACGACTAGAGCTGCGACGGTTTATAAACTCTCATGGTGTGAAACTTTGATAAAAAAAAGGTGGGGATATCAGAAAACGCGAAAAATGCGTTTCAAAAACTTGACATAATTTTTAAAATATTAGAATTTTTTAATATTTGTGCTATAGTGATTATAGTTTATTGTACATTTGGCATTAACAATTGTAGGAAGTTTAGTAGGAATGGCTAAATAGCCTAGATATAGGCAAAATAATTTATTTATATGTACATAGATCTCAAGTTTGTTGGGCATCATTTGGGGCCTAGCATTAATTCACAATAAATTCACTATGATGTTTGCATTCACTGTAGGTATTTTAACAATTTTCCAATTAATATTTATTTAATTTGGAAAAAAATCTGGGCTTACCCTTTTGCGTTTGAGAAAGCTTAACCCACAAAATTTTCCCAATACCGACATGCCAACTCGCACCGGCCATTTGGAAATGGAAATCTATTTGCTTGATTTAATCATTATGCAATAAAGGCTTTAAATATGTTGACGATTTATTTAAATGAATCGCCAATGGAAAGCCCTCGGCGTGCGTGCGAATCCATGTGAATCGCAGTGCACTTAGCCCGATTAAAGCGACATCACGTAGCACAGAGGCCCTCTGATAACGCCTGGGACTCCAATAAATTTTCACCACGTACCTTGATGATGGCGCCATTTGACGCTAAAGAGTTGACTTAACGGGCCTGTAAATATTTTTATGGGGCATTTTGGAAAGAATTCCCCAAGATTTCCCCCAACGAATTTTCGAATAGAAAATGTTCCCCCCTGTAAATAGAGACCTTGACCCACAATCGAAGCTTCAAGTTCTAGGCGGCGAAACGAGACTCACTTTCAAACCGCAGCGGAAGCGGCCAAGCAAGATGTTCTATGGATCTCGTTGTATGCAAATTAGTTGACCAGCAACTGCTCCGATGCCAAGCGAATTGGAAACCGCATGCCAGATGCGCACACGCACTAGCGTCGCATCCAGTTCGCATGGAAAGTTTAATTGCGGCAGCCTGAGACGATCTGGGATCGGTGGGGCCAAAGTCTGCATAGAGAACTTGTCCCACGATTAGGCATGGCATGATGGTGATGGACATCGTTCAGGCACAGAGAAAAATTACCAGGTCCTTGATGTGGGAATACAGGGAAAATAAGAGATGTAAGTTCTCAAGATTATCATTAAAAAGTCTAAGAAAAGATTTCTGGTGAAATCCAAGACTTAATCTATATGTAAATATATAAACAAATTCCTTATACAACTTAGAACTCCATTTTTCTGTGTGCAGTCGCCAAGAGAAATTAATTGGCAAGTCTTAGAAGCTGAAAGTCCCCATCCGAAAACCTGCGACCCAATTCCACAGCCAGGAAAGCCCTCACGATGAGTCAGTAGGAAGTTCTCCCAACTCTCAGCTGCTCCCAGCTAGACCTGATCTCCGCTGCCTCCGCCTACTCCTTGCCAGAGCCTGCTCCGGGTTAAGAGGAAATCAAACGCCAAATTGGCAACTTCACACAGAGAGCCAAACGACCACGAAGCCGAATATCAAACGTATATATTTGCCAGGCTAACTCGCATACTGGTTTCGGCTGTGCGAGTAGCTTCTGCCTTCCCCGACTTGGCCCGATCCCCGCCTGGATTCTCGGCTCGTCGCTGCTTATCATTGTAGTTTGGCCCGTTCGCCGTTGCTTTTTATCGCTCGCCACGGCCGCTGGCCGCTTTAGTTGAATTTCAAACGCTATCGCGCGCGGTTGTCGGAACGTGTCCCAAAAACAAACCCAACAAAATATAAAAACTGAGAGACATAAAAATCCATTGAGGCTTTGACAGGATCGATAGCCAAGTGAAAATCGTGTTGTCTGGCAAAAGAAACCTACGCGTGATCTCCGAATTCCTGACTGAACTCTAAACACGAGTAGAAGGAGCGGAAGCGGAAACTAGGACAAGTTCAAGCAGGGGAGATCTTTCCCAGCCGATTGTGCGTAACGAGATTATGTAAGCTTCCAGCTCCAGCGTAAATTCAGCCGCAGAATTTGCCAAAAAAGAAAAAAAAATAAAACCGAAATAACCAATTACCTAATTGTCATGCATCCGGCGTTATCGCCTGTCAACTTTCTACCCCCGCTCTTTTTGATTGATTTCTTCGCTTATTCGAGGCACGCACACATCGAATCCGATTCCGCCGGACACTTGGACACCACTTGCACTTTCCTCCCTCGACAATTGCCTTTCGCAAGCCTTGTTTTTTGTTTATTTCAATTAATTATTCAGCGCCATTGCTGCTGCGAGTGCGGGTGCAACGTGCCCGTTAAAACGAAAGACTTAAGCAACGAACCGAGCCTTTCGGCGTGTGTCAGTTTCGACGGCGATCGGGAATGAAATAATCAAAATTACGAGTATTACTTTATCGATCCCAAGTGCCAGCGCTCACCTGCTGACCCAGTTGTTCGGTTTCGTTTTCAATGCGAAAAATTAAGCTAATTTCTTTATGTCGCCCGACGGTACGCGCGGTAAAAGCGAAATACTCTCTGGATTCTGACAGACGGACATGGACATATTTAGCAGGCGCCAATTAAAGCTCAGCTGCACTAATTCGCCATAAGTTGCGAAGGCTTTCCACTGTCTCGATCTCGAGACGGAGAGTCTCTCTGCCCCAACTCACTCACTTTCCTGGTGGAAGAAGTGGCATTCCGGGCTGACATTTGTTGCGTGTTTGTTGTTTGTTTGTTGTCTGTGTCTGCCATGGCATTGCACCACCGTAGGGTAAATCACCTGGCACATGGATCTGGCCAACAACAGGTGGCTATCTAATGCTCAGTTGTGGCCAACATATCTGTAACAAATTTCCAAAAAAATAGTAATCATCTCTTCTCTAGTTGTCATGAGGAATCCTTGACTGAAAGTAGTGGAAGCAATTGCAAAGTAATGGGTTTTGTCACATTTTCTATTTTATTTTGATTTGTTTTTTAATTATTTGTATTTCTTACAATTATATTGTAAGAATTATTAGGAATTATATTGAGTCTGTTATCAGCGCCACAAAAAATTCTTAAAACTATTCTTAACCATGAACGGTAAACGGTTTCCTTATTGAAACATTTTCTCACTCAAAAAAATATTATCTACATTGAAAGGGAAAAGTAATTTATGTTCTCGTTAATATGCTTTAATTTTCCATATCATATTTTCTATGATATTTTTTATATTAATCGGTTTTTAATTTCATATATTTTGTCTTTCTTTTTTTAATATTTTTCCTGTAAAAGCTGTATTTGTAGAAGTATTTTTATTTGCTCTTATTAATTATTAAATTTCATTTGTCACCTCTGGCGAAACTCTTTGAAAAGTATCTACTTTTTTGTACTATTTCATTTAATATCTATCGACTTGGTTTTCCCGCTGCTGCGGCTGCTGCTGATTCCGCATAGAAATCAAAATGATCCTTGGCCAACATGTGTAACGCCGCCACCAGTCATGGCCATAAGCGAGAGTCTGCCGCCGAGGCGTCGCTGTCAACTGAAGTGGATTGGGGCAGTGCGGAGTTGGACTGGACTTGCCAGTTGCGGCGCTTCCTCAACGCACTTCGCTCCATTCCAATCCATTCCGCGCCTCAGTCCTCCTCCTGGTTCAGCCTAGTTAGTGGCCCCATTTCGCCTTCATGTCTATTACTGGAGCTGCAATTAATCTCATCTGCATATCGTTGGCCACGCCCTCGGCTTGTGCGCCTGTTTGCCCAAAGTGATGACTTGACATCGAGTTGGTTTAGTCCTAATTTGGAAAGATCAGTGTCTGAACAAGGAGAAATTCTGTCAGACCTTTGGCTAATGGGATTGAGAAGGATGGAGAAGTGCCAGGCTTTAACCAAAAACCAGTTTTCCAAGGTCTTTGCTTTGAGTAAGCGAAAAATGCATAACCAATCGATGATATGTCTTAGATTTTTAATTTATTTTCATCACGTTTAAATCGCTATTAACCTTAGGTGGGTGTAAATAATTTTGTAATTAATAAATTCTTATTTCTATAAAGAAACCCTGACCTAATCACAGTTTTCCTGCATAAGTTCGATATATATCATATTTCTTGATACATTTTTTGATGTCAGTGTCAAATTGGGAGAAACTCTGTCCAAACCTTTGAGTTGGAGGCGTTGAGTGTGTGTGTGGAATGCCTCGGTCTAGATTCTAGATGGCCGGGGGAACCTGCCCCTCCCAGCTGGCCATCAAATTGCAGCCTTTGGGAAAGTGCTGCTGCAGCCTCTAATGATCGCTGGCCTCGGATCGCTAACGGATCGCCAACTGCAAACACTCCATAGCCATCGAACCGGCTGTGGCCAGGAGAACTTGCTCCTCCGCCTCGTTGCATCATTGTCGATGATGGTGCGGTAAAAGTGCGTCTTAAAGAGAGAGCAATTGGTATTGCTCCATTTCGATTCTGTTCGGGGTGAAATCTCCGACTGCCTCAACGGGTTTCGATTAGAATTATCAATCAATTTGTTAACATGCTTTCACTGAATACAAATACAGGCACGCACCTTGCTGATTCTCCCATTGCGACTCTCGTTGATGCTGAGGTATAGATGCCATAGCCTAACGGTTCCAACAAGTGCAGCTGGAACAATGTCTACAGAGAAGCTTTCCCAAAAAAAAAAAGACAAATCTCGTTCGACAGGCACGAAAACAAAGCGCTCAGAGCAGGGAAACCAGTTGAAAATATAGAAAAAATCAGGAGAAAAGGGGGATGTTTGATGGGGGAAACCAGGGGGCTAAAGGAGAATGCAGAATGGGGTGTGTGAGTCCACTGTGTGGAGTCCATGTGTTGGCCACAATTGCTGTTATACAACTGTTGTATAATGACCGCCATTAGGCCAGTCGTTGATCATCTCAAGTCGGGAATTGGAATTGGAACTGGAATGGAAGTCGAGTTTGCTGCCTAAGTCTTTTGTTTTGACTGAGAATCGAAGTGGGAAGAAAGAGTAACCAAATTGGTTGTGGGAAAAGTGGAAAACTAATAAGATTATTTAAGTAAATTAAAGAAATTGCAGTGGTGTATTACCTTTTTGTTAAAATAAAGCCATCAGACTTCTAAATCAATTTCAATAGCTTCACCATTCACTGAATGATCGATCTATTACCTGTTGCTCGATCAACTTTAATCATTATTATTAACATGTAACCACTATTATGATGACAGACATTTTCCCAGTTAAGCAAAGCGGTTTACTACCTTACAAAAAGCTTTATAATCCAAGTTTTAACCAGTAAGTGAAGTCTTGTTTTGAGTAAGACTTAAACTAATCTTCTAAAGCACCTTAGTGAGGCATTAAGTGGCCTAATAGGATTGCCAATTGGCTATAGATGTTACTCTCTCTCTCTTAACTTAATCACAATTATCACCATCTTACCAGCTATCATGGAGTTGGACATCGTATTAAGGCGTCAACACCTCCTCCTCCTCCTCACCCTGCTACTGGCACTTGTCTGCTTCACATCAGCGCTTAATCGACAGCCGGATGCTGGCCAGGATTTCGACTTGGCAGCACAGCTGGCGGACGCGGAGGCCCTGGCCAAGCCGGACTATGAATCCGACTCCCCGGATACACCGCACATACGAAAGAAGCGTCTGATCTGGATCACGGATGATGGGAGACTGGCCCTGCCGCCGGGCACTTCACTGACATTTACTCCAACGATCGCCATGCCCCTGGTGCGGCATCCGCCCGAGGGCTTCTTCTCCAACCTGACCATCAGCTTTCCAGTCACCAGTAAGTGGTTTGGATTAATCAATTAACTCTGGTCTGATCTCTTGATTCTCCCCCTCGATCCACAGTTGACTTTGACAAGCTGGGACTGACGGACAACCAGAATCCTCTGGGGGATTTGCCGCCGCTCTTCGCCCGCTCCTTTGGCCACGAGGCGGGTCACATGGTGGGCGAGTATGTGGCCAGGTATCTGCATGTGCAGCGCAGGAAGCGAGATCTCAGCGAGCAGCAGAGTAGAAGCGACGAAGATCATCCGTTTAAGGTGAAGGAGGAGGGTCCCAAGTTTCCGGAACTACCCGCAGGACTGCAACACATCTTCCATGGTGGAGAGCGAGTGCTGCTGTACGGCGTGGTGGAGGACTTCTTGTCCACCTTTGGCATGGACGGCAAGGCCTGCCTGCTGAGGACCATCTGCGAGATGCATTCCCGCAGCCTGGAGAAGTTTGGGGTCTTTGGGGAGATGACCAAGTTGTTCTTGACGTGAGTGGGAAAGCTATACAAGTTTCTTAGGATATTCATAATAATATCTGCTTTCCAGGGTCACCAAATCACCCTTCTCCGAGCTGGTTCCCGACTATGTTCAGGCCCAGGAGGTGGGCGAAGGGAAGCAGGCTCCGGGCGAGTGCTTTCCCTACTTCAAGGCCTGTCCCAAGAGCATCTTCAAGGCTTTGGCCAGCAAATACAGCAAGCCAGCTCCTGCGAGTAAGACGAAAAGGACAACAACCACAACAGACAGACCCAAGGGAGAGTATCACGAGGAGCAGGTGATCCAGCTGCCCGTCACTCGGGATCGGGACAACGATGTGTTCATGTAGAAGGCATCCTCCTCGTGCTCCTGCTTCGCTGCAACTTCCATTGTTGACCTCGTCTAGCTTTTAGGATTAGGAATGCTCAAAAAGTCACTTGTTTGTAGTTAACGTGTACTAATTAATTTATTATTATTTATTTTATTTACGCATTGTATTTATTGTTAGTATCGTAGGCGTTGTTGTTAACTGCTGTGTGTATTGTGGTCTGTAAATAATTGCAATTGTGGCATAATTCCCCTCGAGAAACCTCACCCCAAAAAACAAATGAAACCGTGTCCAATAAATAGAGGATAAATTCCATTTAACAACTGTGTTGTGTTGCTGTGCCAGCAGTTTTTCTAAGTAAACACTGCGTATACGTAATATGAGACGCCACTTTCCCTGGGGAATGATGATTAAATAATGCCAAACAGGTGCTTCAGGTGATCCACGGGAATGCAGTTCATGTAGTAGAACATGGCCACGTTCTTGGTGATGCTGTCCAGGCGGATGGCATCCCCCATCCAGTGGTCCTGCTGCCCGCCAAAGGTAACGAATCTTTGCAAGGCCTCATTGTAGGTGATCTCTCTGTGGATGCTGAGGAGCTGTCAAGGGAAGAGCTTCTCTATAAATGGGACTATCTCTGGCTTAAACTCTCTCTGGCTTACCTCTATAAAAAGCGTGGTCAAGGACAGATTGCAGTCACAAGTGGCATTATATCTCATCCGGTAAAAGTGCAGGCCCTTCAGCACGAATATATCCGACAAGTCGGGAATATTGTTGCTCGTCCCAATGCGCAGCAGCAGGCGCAGGACATTCCGGTACTTTTTCATCCGTTCGTCCTGGATGCCCTGCAGCCTCGGCACATACGGACAGAAGCTGCGCCGATCGAAGTGCGGATACACCTGGAACAGAGCCAACCAGTAGAAGGTGCTGCTGCAGCAGTGGCTCCAAGCGGGTCCCGAGGGCACGAACGTGGGCAGCGGATGCTCCGCGAAGCTAAACTCCAGGGCCGGCAGGAAGACAAAGGACACAACACTGGGCATTCCACCGGAGTCGCGTCTCTCGCAGGCCAGGATCTCGTGAACGAATCCCTGATCTCCGATCTCATGCGTTCGATAGCTGAGCTTGTACTGGACTCCACTGCGACAACGAATGTCGTCCAGGTGGCTAATAGCATCCCTTAAATTTCCCCGGAGCAGGAGCTGGACACTCTCCGGATTCACGTAGCCATTGCTCACCATGGGATGCGTGGTGGGAGCTAGGAGGTTGATGTATCCAGGCTGAGACGAATTGAAGACAGGCGTCACCGAAAAGGGCATTCGGAAGCGGAGGTACTGCTCAAAGTCCAGGGGAAAATCGATCTTAGAACCTCTGTAGAACGTAGCCGTGCTTAGGAGGTGCTGCAGCATGTATTTGTAGATCACATCCTTCTCGGCCATCGCCTCAGTCAGCACCTGACAGATAGCTTCGGCATCTGCCAGCCAGTCCGCGTCACTATCGTCAATCTCTCCGTAATCCGAGATGAGCTTGATGCCCTCATGAAAGAAAACGTGTCCTTCTGGCAGGAATAGCAGTGCGTCTCCTTTTAGTTTGGCTTGCTCCATCAGGGGACTCTCTTCAAGAACTGTTCGATGGCAACTGCAGCTCCAGAGCAGCCACAAAGTAAGCGATTTTCCATTGGGTAACTTAATATGGTGTTTATTAATGGATTAAGTCAGCCGCTGGGTCTTCCACAGTCTCAGTGGAGTTCAGGAAAATATTCTAGACTTTATTGTTAAATTCTGTAATTAATAAGTACGATTCACGTTTAAATAAATCTACATTTATAAATTATTCTAATAATATTCTAGCATTTGTTTATGAACTTCGCCTTTGTTTAAAGTAAAACGTAAGCAAACTTCGCGCCAAGTTGCATTCTGAACTTAATCAGCTTACGTTATCCAACACTGGTTACTATTCCTGGCTTACAACGTGGCTGACCATTTCTAAATCTATTTACTTAATAGTTATGGTAAGAAATAAAAAAGTGTAATATATAAAAATTATATACGTTGCGCAACGCCAACTTTTTTCTTGCTTAAAATCAAAAACTTAAAATCAAGTCGGGGCCAGTGTGAACGCAGTATTACCTCCACCGACTTCCCAACACTTTGATTTTCTGCTTTTGGTGTGAATGCTCTGCCCCCGCCTGGTCACACTTGGAAGCTTTGTTTTGGTTTTCGCAGGCGAGAGAGTTCTTTTCGTTTATTTTATTTACCAAAACTCTGCACAAACAACCAGCTCGCGTTACGTGTTGCACAGATGTTTGCGGAGCGCCGGGGCAATCAATAAGCGAACGGTGAGTGGTGAACGGAGGGGGATGGGGATGTGAAAGCGACACCCTCCGCTCCAGAAGCGGTGGCTCCCGAACCGGAGCAGCAGCAGCAGCAGCGGCGGCGGCGAACCACAAGGTGCAGCGGCGACGGAGCGCAGGGAAATGAGTCAGGCGATTGTGATGATGATGTGCTGCTTCTGCTTCTGCTTGATTGAATTGGATTATCACGATATGGGCCTTCAGCCCTCAATTGCCTCGCTCGCGGCCAGGCCGGCAGTCGGGCGGCGTTGTAGTTGTTTACATTGCGCGGACGTGGCGCAATATATTTTTAATCTTCTGCGGCGGCAACCTGCTGATTAAGATACACACACCCCACTCGCAGATAACTTGGCACACACACTCACTGGACATGGACGTGGCGTCGACGAGCAACGCAGGGGAGTCTGCAGCGGCGCCGGTATCGGCATCGCCACCCTCCAGCAATGAGGCGGCAGCGGGCTCACTGAGCGACGCCTCCGAGGAGGAGGAGTATCTGGACAACAGCATCGAGCTGCGGGGCTACCTGAGCAAGTGGACCAACTACATTTACGGCTGGCAGCCGCGCTACATTGTCCTCAAGGACGGCACCCTCTCCTACTACAAGTCCGAGTCGGAATCGGACTTTGGGTGTCGCGGAGCCATCAGCCTGACGAAGGCCACCATAAAGGTAAGAGCTCCACTCAGTCTGGAGAGGGCGGGACAGCAACAGCTCCGGCAAGTGCTTCCAATTGAACTAATAAAAAAGTAATGGGCGTGAGTGTGTGCGCATGTGTTTTTCGGTCAAAGCAAACTCGATGACCCAAGTCGATTCCCGAGTCCAATTCCATTTCCATTCCAATGCCAATTCCCATTCCCCTGGCCTCTGTCCGGGTCCGAGCTACGCAATCAATGCAGCGCAATCAATTAACGCGACGAAAATAGACCAAATTGAAGTCATCAATGTAAGTGAGTGGGGTGGCGCCCGCTCTGCCTTCTTGTCCAGGCATTAATGCCTTCTGGCCTGGGTTCAGGCGAGCTGTTGACAGGAGGGCGTGTTGTGTTTTGCCCTCGGAAGGAGGGTGTTTCACAATGAGTGTGTACTTATCTATTTATACTGTCGAAGCTGCCAAAACCTCATAAAAAACAAGCGGTGACTCACTAGGCGCCCATTCCTGTAATTTGCACTGTATTTTTGGAGGAAATTGAGGTGTAATCTTGTCCTTGGGAGGTTTTTCTAATCATTACAGTTGTTCTATGACCTTTTATCCCGGTTTATTGGGTTTGATGATTCCATTTAATAATATAAATTATTTCTAGAGGGGTTTTTTCATTTAATTATTTTCCACAAGCCTTAAATTAACGGTGAATCATGAATATGTATGTCTAGATTCTAGAACATTTCTATATTTAGCATTAATTGTATTATTAATAAGCAAAAATAATTATATTGTTTGTGCATACATTTGCATTGAATCTAAGCCATTAATGAAGTTTTCCCCAAGTACATTCGCGCATTAATTCCCTATAATTACCCCTTATTTCTGTGACTTATTATTCCTGCTTGCCAGGCCCACGAATCGGACGAACTCCGCTTCGATGTGGTGGTCAACAACCTCAACAACTGGTGCCTGCGGGCGGAGACCAGCGAGGATCGCATGCACTGGGTGGAGGTGCTGCAGCTGTACAAGGAGGATACCGGCAGCACGGACACCACCTCGCTGCGGCGGCATGGCAGCACCATGAGCCTGCAGTCGAACACCATCTCGCTGACCAGTGGGGGAAGCCTGAAGAAGACGCAGCGCAATCTGCGCGAAAAGGTCGGCGAGTTGGAGACCTTCAAGGACATTCTATTCGGACAGATCGAGACGCTGCAGCGCTACTTCGATGCCTGCTCCGAGCTGAACAAGAACAATGCTCAGCCCTTGGATTTGGGCGACGGCCTCAAGTGCATCGATTTCAAGGTAAAGAGAGAGCAGCCCTTAGATGGGAACTTCTTGCTAAAAATATCTATAAATAATATTTACTTGCAGGGGGAATCCATTACGTTTCGGGCCACCACGTCCGGTGTGCTCACTACGTTGCAGCACTGCCTGGAAATCATTGCCGAGAGCGATGACTCATGGAAGCGGAAACTGGAGCGGGAAATTGATAAGCGGCGTCGTTCCGAGGACCAGAGCAAGTAGGTTGACCTTGACGGAGGGAATTCCCTCAGAAGACTGATTATTGAATTGAATAACTCGCTGATATCGTTGTTGAAGTTATTTATTATTGTTTTATAACTAATTGAAGGCTTAAGCTTTTTTAATTACAGAGGAATTAGTTCGATTTATCTCTAATATAGTTACTAACATTATGGTTTTCACCAAGTACTTACTCAAAGCCCCTAGTTAAGCCCCCAAATTCCTGTGCTTTTTATTATTTGCAGAAAGTTCAAGGATGAAATCGAGAAAATGAAACGCTTGTCATATCCTGGCCCAGATTTCGAGGTAAGTGCCCAACCTTATAGCCTTATAGCCTATAATAAGACAGAGAGAGAGACGCGAAAAATGAAATCGGTTTCATGGTCAGTGCTGCGCGCCTATCGGGGCCAAACACGTTCCCACCGAAAAAAAGCAAGCAAACAAAGCCAGCCAATCCGTGAAGTGATTTGCGTGTGATTTGTCGGCGTCTTAAAATAAACACTCGCCGGTTCGACGTTTCGTCCTATCCACGGAAAGTAGAACACGCCGCAGCCGTAGCCGTACTATTATTTAAGCGATTCCGATTGAATCATTCCATGATTTCCGTGACACGGAGTTTCCCCATGTTCTGATCTTATCTGGAGCACACACACAGGGCATGCAATGATCTCTTCTAAATAATTATTGTTTGCCCTTTCAATTACAAGTTAATGGCACACGTCCAATAATTGTAGGAAATGTGATATTGGTGGAGTTGTACTGAGTGCTCTGACTTGGTGGGGGCTTCTGGGTTCAACCGATTGGCGACTGCTCAAGCCCACAAAGTGGGCGTCTAGACGGTTTCTTTTGGCTTGGATTGACAGACTGATAGACAGACAGACTGACGTTGCCGACTAAGATTTACCTCGCGCCAATATGGCAGACATTGAGGTTGACAAATGATCCAAAGAGTTGGTCAAAATGCGCTTTCTATAACAGGGGTTTATATATTTTTTGACAGAAAAATAAATAACTCAGGCTCATGAGGATTCTTCTTTAAAAATAAGATATTTTTAGGATGTCTGGGATTAAAGCTCGGACCAAATTTAGGTAATTACATAGACTGTCGCCTTTTCCTTCCTATTTAATACGTTTATCGATATATTACTTTCTAATTTATTTAAAGAAAGTGGAAATTAAATCTGAATTATTATTTTAATAAAAAAATAATAAGAGATCAGAGATTTTAAAGGTAATTTTTCATTCAAATACCCTTCAAGCCTCATCCCCTTTTATTAATCCCCCAAAAGAGCATTCAAAATCCACCTAGTTTCCAGAGAGAGCCTCACCTGTGTCCGCTCGTTATTAGCCTGGCTTAGCCTGCTGTCGGCTTTATGGCTTATGAGCCAGGTTTTTGGTCAGTCGGCGGTCAGCGATCGAGTCGCCAACACGTACAAATCATAAACAAATTCAAACCGAACCGAACCGCAACCGTTTCTTTATTTCTCATATTTGTCGTCCGTCGTCGTCGCTTTTAATTGAGAGTGCTGTGTGCAGATTGTGAAATTCCTTTCGGTTGCATTGAAAGAGCCATTATAAATACGTACATATAGACGCAAGTGTACCGAGCGAGCACTGGCTCATGTTGCAAATCTGAAATCGCCGCACGCTCAAATACATAAATATAAATAATACCCAGATATACACAGAAATACAAAGTTATAAACAAAACAAGGCGGCATGCCCTCGGCGCGATTTATTTGGCGCTCCGGTTTTCAGAAGGGCAAAGTCAAACAAATTAAGGTACACAGACGGAAATTATCTTTTAAAGTTTTTACTTAAGGAGTGTTTTAAGAGGAGTGGAGTGTTGCTAAATGATTTATTTTATTTAAGGGTGTGGAAATGTTGGAAAAATGCACCTTAAAATTAAGAAGTTTTTTAAATACGCCAAGGGTTAGGAAGTATGGGATTTTTTATAGCAAAGAATATCAGGGTTTTCTAGTTAATTTGAGGGTGAAATTATAGTAAATCATTTATTTATTTAAAAGAAAATTATTATATTTAAGTCTCCAATTCATCATGTTGTAAAATTATAAAGTGTTTCGCATTCTTTATCAATTTATCAACACTTTCTTGTATATTCGAGGGTGAAGTTATAGTAAATTGTTCATTTATTTAAGTGAAAATGATCTATAATTTATCTGGTAGTTAAATTAGAAAGTGCTTTACATTTTTTAATCAGATTATCAGGGTTTTCTAGCGAATTCGGGGGGTGAAATTATAGTAAATCATTAATTTATTTAAGTTTAAATGATCTCTATATTATCTGTTAGTTAAATTATGAAGTCTCACACATTTTTTCTGTAGTGTAGCACATGCAGTGTTTACAAACAAAAATCGTATTAAATATCCACACTTTGTGTGGTTCTTAGATAGGAATTTGTAGAGATTATTTAGAGCTTATCGTGTGGAATGCAAAAAGTGGCAATTAATCAACTCCATGTGGGGCCTTTGCTGAATAATTTGTACAAAACTCAACGAGTTTATATACAAAAATATAGCTTATTATTCTTCCTAGAAGTTTTATTTATAATCATTGGTTATTATTAACTTAATTTATTAGTTCCCTTTTCCGAAATTCATCTCTAAACTATAGCAATTATTTTTCTTAGTGTCTTAAAGTTTCGCCCAAATGAGAGGGATTAAATGTGGGTTGTTAGTGCTGGGTTTTTGCAACAGGAATTGCCCTCATTTGTGGGCCAAAGGCAAAGGCGCCTCTCCTGCTCCCCTCCTGCGCCTGCCACACTTGACTCCCCTCCTGGTTAATGCCTCTGGTAAACCCCACGCATTGATTTATTATTTAAATGCGAGAAATCCTTTTCATTGAAGCTTTTTCCCGTGCGGGGGCTTTTCGCTTTTCACACTCGTTCTCTCTCTCACGCCTCTCTCTCTCTCTCTCTCTGTTCTGGCGTCGCTCCTGGCTCTTGAGCCTTTAAATGCTGGCGAGCAGCAACAGTTTGTTTTGTGTCCTTGCGCCAAACGGAAGGATTCGCGTGGACACGCTAGTTCGCTCGCTCGCTTGCTGGCTTGCTCGCTCGCTGACCTCTCTCACTCTCGCTTGCCACGCAATCCTTTCCCTCTCTCTCCGGTTCTGCTTAATTTCCTGCTGTGCAAAAAAAGGACACTTTTTTTTGGATAAGGATTCGTGGTAAATTCGTGAAGGAGGAGCCTGGTAAGAGGAGACAAGGCGACGGCGCTGGGTTAGGCATAGTCACAGGCACATATAGGCCATGACTTCATCGCGGCGCCACTTGGCCAGATGAAGACGTTGCCAACCAGGATGGGTATGGGGATGATGATAATGATGATGCACTCGACTTTGCCGCCTTGGGGGGCGTATTTATTCCAACGCCTGTGGCAGCGCACATGTCTGCATTAATTAATAAATACAAATTCAATTCCGCAAAAATTCCATTCGAGGCATTTACTGGGTGCCTGTTGCCGTTCTGGGGATACACGCGCCGCGCCGCAGACGTCAGATAGGGTACAGTGGGCACTCGTTAGCTGGCTCTAGAGGGAAAATAATTAAAAATTATTGTAGTTAGTATTTAGATACATTTTTACAAGTATTTGGGAGGTTATCAGGAATGTAGATATTTATTTAAACATGAAAATGTTCCTAAAAATATTAGATTATAGAGAAATAATAATTAAAATTATTGTAAATAATATTTTGAAAAATATTTACAAATATTGAGGAGGTTAACAGGAATGTAGATCTTTTTTTAAACTTGAAAATGTTCCTAAAAATATTATCACCTTATTCTGTTTATTATTTTTACTGTTTAAAGTTAACTTCCTTAACCTACCTTCCCAAACAAGCCCCTCTTATTGGCTTACCTCTTTCCCTAGTCGCGCTAATGGAATTTGCAAAGTTCCTTTTAATAGTATTTCCTTGGGGGGAGTTTCCACTGCTTTAATGGGACTCTCCTCCGGCGACCGGCGAGCTCGCACCAAGCCCCGTCTGGCTGGGTTCTGCTTACGTATTCATGGCACAATGATGCGCCTTTGTGTCCATTATGCTCGCCCAATTACGCATGCCAGCCGGAGAATCTCCGTCCGCAAAAAAAAAACGAAAAAAAACAACAGCATAAATTGGATTTTCTTGGGCCATTTGACGGCACAGACAAGTGTCGTCGATTAATTTATACAAAGCACGTTCGCATTTCTTTCCAATTGGAATGAATGCGGTTTCGTCATTAAAATTAATTAGGCCGAACCTTGGAAGATATTTGTGGGCCTAAACTTGACTTAGTTTGTGCCCGGAGTTAGACTTTTCCTTTCATTTCCTTTCGCTTCCTTTTATTTTCCTTAGGAGGGTCCACATTCCACATTGCCCGAGGATGAGTTCTTCGATGCGGTCGAAACGGGCCTGGACAAAATCGAGGAGGACATGCAGCTGCGCTTCAAGCTGAGGCTGCAATCCCAGATCTCCCAGACGCTGGTCAATGTGCCCCACGAGGCGGTGGCCGAGGGCGAGGAGGCGCGCGAGGAGTTTGGCACGGGCGCGGAGGCCAAGAGCCATGCTCTGTGGCCGGAGGTAAGCAGCGGAAATTGCCAATGAGTCCTTCTCTAATTGGTTTATATCCCCGTTCAGATCGATCGCGTGTGCAAGGAGCAGCTGCACTATGCACGCGAGGGCGTTGGCCAGGACGGCAATGGCTGGCAAATCTTTGCCGACGAGGGTGAGATCAAAATGTACAAACGCGAGGAGGAGGTCAATGGCCTGGTGATGGACCCCCTGAAGGCCTACCACACGGTCCAGGGTGTGACGGCGAGGGAAATGTGCCATTACTTCTTTATGCCGGAATTCCGCAATGACTGGGAGAGTGAGTCCTTAAATTCCTACCTCTTCACCCTTACTAAATACATTCCTTAGCCACCCTGGAGGACTGCACGATACTGGAGAAAATCTCGGCGGACACCCTGCTCTTTCTGCAAACCCACAAGCGCATCTGGCCGGCCAGCCAGCGGGATGCCCAGTTCTGGTCGCACATGCGCAAGATCACCGATAACCTGGAGGACGGGGCACGGGACATGTGGGTGGTTTGCAACAACTCCACAGAGTATGCCAAGCAGGAGTCGAAGAACGGCAAGTGTGTGCGCATCTTCCTTACCGTCATACTGGCCTGCCAGACCCATCTGCCCGAGGATTATGTGAAGGGTCAGCCCCTGAATCGAGAGGATTTAACCTGCAAAATAACCTATTGCTCTGTGGGTGAGTGTCGTCTTAATATATATGCTTAAGAAACTGTCTAATTATAATTTAATCCAATCTGTAGTTAATCCCGGAGGCTGGGCGCCTGCCAGCGCTCTAAGGGCCGTCTACAAGCGCGAGTATCCCAAGTTTCTGAAGCGCTTCACCGGCTATGTCATAGATCAGTGCAAGGACAAGCCCATCATGTTCTGATATTTGCCATAAGAGCAACAAAGCAATCAATCCTTAATCTGAAATCCGTTTTGCTACGCCCCCCCAACTCCAGTTTTATAATCGAGTGTGTTCTTGTAAGCGAAATGTTAGGATTCCCATTTTGTAACCAACTCTAAGATGTAACTGTATCCTGTTTAGCCCTAAGTTATATGTGTAAGCGAGCACACACAATCATTGTATAGCTCCTAGTTCCGAAGCTCTGTCTATCTATCTATGTATATCTATGAAAATGCTTTAAATGCAACAATTGCAGCCACCAGAACGATGTGTGTGTGAGTCATTAAGGAAAATATAAGGAATAAAGCTTACCTTTCGGTGTGAATCTATATTATATATCCGCATACGTACGAGTCCAGCAGCAACATCTCTCTTTTACTCAACTCTGTCAAGTGTAAATAAAAGCGACTTATTGTTAACTCCCCAAAAAATAAAATAACTTAGCTTGGTTTTTCTTTATCATATGTCTTGTCATGTATTTTGCTTGGGAGTTTTTCTCAATGTACATAAACTGTGCTGTTTTTTAGAAGAATTTCGTGTGTGTAATTTTACAACATGTTTATGCAGGTTCTCTTACTTAATAGCAAAGGTGCCAAAACACTTTATCTTTATTCCAAATTGTACAACCAAGTAATGCAGTTGAAGAATTTCTCAAGTAAATGCCTACGCCTCTTGCTGTGCAGTCTGAAGAGTTGCTAATTAATTCATTTCAACTTCAACTTTATAAGTTAATCCTCCTTCTTTATCGTTTATGCTTTCTATATCGCTTGCAATGTACTTGTGTTGTGTCATATTGTCATGTAATTGGTTGCTTGGTTGTTTGTCGTTGTAGCTATGTACTGGGAAAATAGAGTTACATATACGCTTGTCTATATATGGTACAGGAGAGCGGGGCGATAGGGGGTAGATCTGCGAAAAAATCGATTTTAAAAGCATCGATTTTGTTCGATATTTTAGAAAATAAAATCGATTTTATCGATTAAATCGTAGCAAAGCAAAATATTTAGATGCTGATTAAACTTTTCGGACTTAAAAGATTATTAACCTTTGATCAAACTCTACTAAAAGTCCACAAGGAAATTAATAAAATATAATTTATTATATTAAACTATTTAAAAGCTTAATTTTAATGTAATAATTAGTGCTGGCAAAACATCGGAGCACTATCGATAGTATCGATTTTTTGAACTTTTTTGAAAACCATCGATTGATTTTCGCACTATTGATGTTTTGATAAGACCGATCACACTCCATTTTAGGCCTTGGAAATGATCATGACGATACTCTCTCTAATATTGGAAGGAAAATATTTGGTTAGATCATGAATGGGAATTAATTCCTTGAAGCCGGAATCGTTTTAAGTGAGAAAATGGCATCACTCAAGGCCTTAACTGCCGATAATATACTTTTTATAAGTAGAAATTGTATGGCTTAGGAGACATCGATAGTATCGATGTTTCACCAGTAAAAAATCGAAAAAATCGATAGCGCCAAACATCGATTTTTTGCCAGCTCTAGTAATAATCCTTATTTTTTCTGGAAGTGCCTCACGATACATCGAATCTTTCAAAATGGAAACGATGCTTAATCGATAGTATCGATGTTGAAATCGATTTTTTCCCAGCCCTTATAAGGGGGTGTATGCTATTTTGGCAAATATTTCGGCTATATGTGGGGTCTGTAGTTGAGCGGTTGAGCCTATGGAAATGCATGCTGGCTTACGACTTTGGCCTTCGGTAATATCCTTCTTCCGTCTAACATTTAATACGCTTCTTACATACGAGTATGCCTTCCGGTTGGTATTGTATATTATATTCGATTTGTAGAAGTAATTGTATGACGCTTAGCTATGTACAACAGTTTCATAAACTATCTGAATGCATTCGTGTTTATATTTATATAATATATTGTATCCCCGTAAATTAATTTAATTCATTTAAGTAACTAGCTAACAGTTGTTGTCGCAAAACACTTACAAACTGATGCAAAAATGGGTGTTCAATGGAAACAAACAATGCCATGTTTAGTTCAACGAAATAATGATCATAATTCACACTACAAAATGCAAATGCCTCCGTAATTAGTATTGTTTATGCGCATATATATATAGTACTATATGTTTTTTTATGCTCTGTCTTGAGACTTGCTTAGATGTCCTCGATTCTTGGCGATAAGAGAGCAGCATCAGCATCTGCGGCCTGCCGCAGTTCGGTTTATCATACATTAAATGCTTAATTTAGGATCTATAACATTAATTTACTTATATCCCGCGACCCGTCTTGGCTATACACTTATGCAGCTTTTCAAGTTTAACTAAGCATAATCAGTGTGTAAATAAGTCTTATGGTTTATTTCTCGTTCTGTTGCCATTCGATTCTTGAGTTCAAAATCAAAGTTTGCCCTACTGTCTGTCATTTCCTGAACGCTTCTTCAGTTGTAAATAGTTGAGATTCCCTTTGTAGATTTTTCCGGCCTTTATAGGTATTGTTTTTCGAGTTAGTTTAGCTGTGGAAGTGGGTCTGTGCCAAAACCAATATAATCAGTAAGGAATATATTGATCTTTGGCCTGTCGAAGTCTTAGTTCGATTGGATTTTACAACAAATTTTACAGTTTCGTTCCGCGCCTTACATGTACTATATTCAGTTAAGATTAGGCTTTAAAATTAACTCGGCTCTTAGACATTTATCTGGAATGCCTCCCGCTGCAGCTTCTGGTTGGCACGCATTCGTGGCGACGTCTGGGTCTTCGTCTTGTCGTTGGCATCCGAAAAACGAGCTGGTGGATTTATGTGGTCCTGATAGTTTGGTGGATAGTTGGATATGCTAAACGTACAGGGTTCTGATTACGTAAGTAGCGGCATTCGGTATGCGGATAATGGCTACATCTAGATCACCTACCTAAAAGTAGTTTCTTCGTTGTGGCTCGAGTAGCCACTGGAGCTGCGCACATGCCGCTTGCCGCTCGTCCCCGGCTTGCCAGCCTTCCTTGCGGCAAACGGTGGCTTCGATTTCCGGGTCATGCTAGTGGGCGTGGTCTCGGAGGAGGACGAGGTCTCATCTTGGGTATCTAAAGAAAAATATATCCTTTGAGTTAGAGCTTCATTTCTTTAATTCTCAAATTTATAAGATGGAAACCCCCAGGAAGACTCACCACGTTGGGCGCGATACTTGGCCGAGTTTAGAGCGCGTGCAGACACATCATTGTCGGACTCGGAGCCGAGTGTGTCATATTCTGTAATTGGGATGTGAAGCGTTAGGATTTTCCTAACTTCGGAATCTGTTGAACCTGGATTGTCCGATTCTAAAAGTTTAGTACGATTCGATGGATACGTTGGTTTTGTTTTTGGTTGTTCGAGATTATTCGATATTCGAGATGATGAGTCGGATATGAGAATGGAGAAAAACGTTGAGAGCAATGAGAAACAGATGGGTCAAAAACCAAGGGCACACGGGATCGGTTAGGATGGGACAACGACTGTGACAAACGATGATTCAATTTGGCTTACAGCTAGCTAGGGGGGTTCACGGGAAGCAGGGATAGAGGATGGACCAGGCAGGATCAAGGATAGAGCGAAGGAATGACAGTGAGTCCAGGGCATAGCTACCTTGGCTCTCCGAGTGCGGATCCCTGAGGCGGCCCACTTTTCGCCGCACCTTGGTGTATTCCGGCTCCTTGGACTGTTAAGAGGATTTAATATATTTGTAAATATTTTATTTATTTAAGGAATATCCCTGACGACATTTACTACACTCACGTGATAGCTCTCCGGCTTGACATCGTGGTAGACAAAGGATCCGCGCACCGAGTGATAGGGCCCACTGTACACGTTGCCACTGTAGGAGCTCTCGCTGTAGGTCTGCTTGTTCAGCTGGAAGGTGGCATAGGGACAGATGTCCTCGATGTACTCGTTGCCCTCCGCCTTGCCAAAGCTCCCCGAGTCATTGGAGTTGGAGCCCCGAGGAGCAGAGGTCCCGGGATTGCAGCGCACGGCCAGGTACTGCTGGTCCCGGTTCTGTTTGTTCTGCAGATTGGCCAGCGATGGTGACTCCGACATAGAGGAGCTGGCCAGCCGGGCCTGGTTGCTCAGCTCTACTTATAAAGGATAACAAAAAGGGATACTTAGTTAACAAATAAATATTGTAAGACTTTCCACTCACTTCGCTTGCGTAGAAAAAGAGCGGCTCCAATGAGGGCCAGGAGCATCAGCAGGGACACGCAGATGGGCAGTAGGAGCTTGAAGTTGGCATAGAAGGGCAGGTCGCTCAGGTGGGAGACAGGTGTGGAGTGGTCGTTGTTGTACATCACTGGAAGGGATAATTAAAGGTTATTTAAGTTAAGAATTTATTTATCAAAAGCCCTAAAACCCACCTCCTTGAGTAGAAAGCGTGGTAAAGTTATAGATGGCAGTGGTGGACCCTGCATTGTTGTGGGCCGTCACCTTGAGCTGGTACTTGGTGCCCGGCGTCAGATCGCTGACCGTGTAGATCCGCTCCGTGGGAGCTATGTGATTGGAGACCACCGTCCAGGAGGACCTCGCATAGACCCTTGACTCGATCATGAAGTAGAGTATACCACATCCTCCATCCCCCCAAGAGTCCAGCCAGCAGGTGACGCTCGTCGAGTTGTTGGTGATCATCTGCGAGTGCTTCGGCTGCACCGGAGGATTGCCCTTCGTATAGGAGTTGACTATGTCGCAGGGTAGACCAGTTCCAATCTTATTATAGGCAGTTATGTACAGCTGATAGCGCGTGCCGCACCACAGGTTGTTCAGCAGGTGCGAGGTGGTCTTGGCGTCCACCTGCAGCTCCTCCCAGTCGCCATTGTCCCGCTTGTAGTTGATCACGTAGCCCAGGATGGGACTACCGCCATGACTATTGTCCATCCACTCTAGGAGGAGGCTGTCCGTGTAGGTGTTGACCACGGTGAGATTGGGGGCCTCCGGGGGCACCTTCACCACTATATTGTACACGATCTCGTCCTTGCCCCAGGTGTTCTCCACGCTGCAGGTGTAGTTGCCGGCATCGCTCGCCTGGCACTCCTTCATGTAGAGCGTCCCGTTCTTGGCTATCGTCTTCCGGGCACTCGTCTCCATATTGTGCCCGTCCTGGCGCCATATCGTCACTGGAGCTGGGGAGCCCACTTTGCGGCAGGGCAGCTCTAGATGTTCCTTCCATGGGGTCACTATCCTCTGACTGAAGGAGACTATCCTCGCGGGGACCTTGTTGTTTGGCGGGACTGTAACCACTTGGGTTTTCTCGCCCTCGCCCATCTTGGTGGAGGCGGTCAGCCAGAACTGATAGGTGGCTGATTCCTGGGTCCTCACAGTCTCGTGCATCTCCACATAGGGACCGAGCAGGCGCTTGTGGGTGCCCTCCTCGCGTCCGCCCTCCAGCATGGACATGTAGAAGGTGTAGCCCGTCTAGGGAGGGATTATTAATGTTTAATTCTTAATATTTTTTGAATCTTAATCTAACAGAGAAATAAATATTTTGCATTTGTTTCCAGGCTATAGCCGCTCCCTCCCAAGAATTGGTCCTTCGAGCCGGATAGTAATCCGTTTTTAATTTGTTTTATTTAGAAGCTCCGGTGGTTTATTTTTATTTTGCAGTAAGGTGACGCACCCCTATCGAAATTCCCTCTGCCCAAAATTTGCAGTATCCTTCTTGGGCTTTAAAAAATATACTCACAATGTCACCGTTGGGCAGGTCGGGCGGCAGCCAGGATATTATGATTTTTGTGCTCGACGCGGGTATCGCCTTGATGGCCTGCGGGGCGGAGGGCACTGCATTCCGCGAATCCATTGCGATTGCACAAAAAAAGAGAGAAAATATATATGTATGTGTAGTATATGAATAAATGTATATATCAGGGTGCTCCATGCTCAGCGACACCGAGGTGCAATTGGGTATGGGGAGGTGGCAGGATGGGTTTGGTATTGGGAGCGGGGCGCACCTCGTTTGCGTTCATTGAACCGAACGCCACTTACCATCCTCGTGGGTGCGGCAATAAAACGGTTTGGTTTTCATGCCATCGCCTACTTTGGTGTAAGCCAAAACCCAGACC
Source organism: Drosophila rufa (assembly GCA_018153105.1). NCBI lineage: Eukaryota > Metazoa > Arthropoda > Insecta > Diptera > Drosophilidae > Drosophila > Drosophila rufa. Next base: position 7,527,448 of record JAECXS010000085.1, read on the forward strand.
GTGTAGTTGGTGTATTTGCGCAGATTCTCGATGGTGACGTATTGATTTGTTGACTTGACAACCTCCGGATCGGTTTCTGAGGAGCAGTAAGAACAGAGCAGAGAAGGTGCCGCACACAGAGAGACGGCGAACAATTAGCGTTGATTGGAAATATGAGGAGCGGACCGTGAAGTGGGCTAATTAATTGGCGAGTGCCATAAATTTCTGAAATAAGTTGCTTGTGCTTGGGGTTGGCCAAACAACGAACCCAGAGGGAGGAGAGAGACACATTCCACAGGATCGGTAATTGACCAACGCTGGGCCGTTGTTGTTGCATAAATGCAGGGGATTCCCTGGGGAAAACCAAGTAATTGGTTGCCACCCATGGGTTCCGATTCCGAGTAATGAGTTGGTTAATTGCGAGTTATGCTTTTATTTTATCTCGGACATTGGCTAGCAGTTATGAAATATTCAAGGAATGTTAATTAATGTTTTCAAGGGAACAATCAATAAAAATATGTGCCTAAAAGTATGCTGAATATTATGTATACCATGTCATGCTAAGTTATATCAAATATATCATAATTTTGAACACATTTAAAAGAGATTTATATTTTTCTTTAATTTAATTTACTTATTTTTACAGTTTTTGAAATGATTTTCAATTTTTGCATTATTATTCCTCCTTCTTTATAGGATTTATTTATATAAAATATTTAAACTACATAAAAATAGACTGAAATCTTGGTTTTATATTTATAAATCTCTGTTCTTTTAATACATTTCGACCCAGTGTTGAAATATTCCCTGAGAGGAAATTGCGTAAAGCCCCTTCAGATGGACCACTCAAAACTTAAGCGCAAAAGTTTCAGCGAGAAAACGAGCTGCATAATGGACTTACCGTAGAGCTCGTCGACCGATATGTAAAACACTTTGTAGCCCTTGATTTTGCCGTTTTGGCCGTCAATGTCCGGCGGCGACCAGGTGATATAAATCGATGTGGAGCCGAGGACATCGCACTGCGGCGACTCTGGCGGCGCCGAGGGCACTGCAGCGAGAGGAAAGGACCAGAAAGAGAAAAGGTTTATTAAACGTTTTTCTTACACTAAAAAAAATGCAAGTAAAAATGTTCCTAAAAAGGAATTTAAGCAGAAAGGTCTAAGAAGATCATATTTCTTTCCCATATACCTTTTAAGGGTTCTAATTAAGAAGATACTTTAAAAACCTTGGCTCTCAAGATGTTTAAGTTTAAAAAGAAAAAAATTGTTTCTATTTTGTAGATAACTTTAATTTTCCACAGTGCAACCCCCCAACCCGAACTCAAAGCCAGACTGCAGGCCAGCCAGTGTCCGTGGTCCGTGGTCCTGGTCAGATTTCGTGCACGGGCAATTAACAAATCCAATCAATGTATGCCAGCTGACTCCTGGAAACAACCGCCGTCGCCGCCGTTGCCACTCTACAGGACACAGGCCATATCCCACATATTCCACTCACCGTCCTCCATTGTTTGCACGGCAATCTCCTTGCTGGGCGGTCCGCTGCCCTGGCTGGTGTAGGCCTGGACAATCACATGGTATTGTGTGTACTTGTTGAGGTTGGCCAGCACCGTCTCCCCGCCGAAATGGGAGCGCACCTCGACGGTCTTAAAGCTGAAGCCCTGGGTGGGATTCACCTCCTTGTCCTCGGGCGTCAGGGACATCTGGTAGCCCACGTAGTAGCCGAGCAGAATGCCATTCCAGTGATCCCGCTCCGGGGCATCCCACGTGACAAAGATCTCGGTGGAGCTCTTGGGTTCGGCACGTACGGCCAGCGGAGGACCCGAGGGCACTTCCTCCAGCGTGGTAACCTGGACCACTTCGGAGAATTCTGAGGCACCCAGCTTGTTCTCAGCGGACATGCGGATGTGATAGGCTTTGGCCGGGCGGAGTTGCTGAATGTTCACCACGGTCACGGAGCCGGCAATGGTCAGGTGCTCCGAGTTCTGCCAGATGTCTGGGGTAAACAATATTTTAAATAAAAATGGGGAACAATTAAACATATTTTAAGCAGTTTAAATTATAATTATCTCTTGTTAAAGTTAATTAGTAATTGATTTATACCTGATATCTGCTTGTAGTAAATGTGATACTCCTCGATGGGACTATTTCCCGCAAAGGGCTGGCTCCAGGTGAGTTGCAAACTGCGCGACTGCTGCGAGTTAATGCGGAGATTCTTGGGCTGCTCGGGCACCTCCTGCACGATGAGCTGGATGGACATCTCGTCCTGTCGACAAAGGGTAAGGCAGTGTTAGTTCCGCCACGTCTTTTTGCTGGACGATGATGGGGTGGCAATGGTGGAGTTGCCGCATTAAGAGTTCATTTGCGCCCAGTGAAAGTCATGACAGGCAGCCAGTTGCAGCTGCTGCTTCTCGAGTCTCATTCAAATTGCCATAAATTAGGGTTAACAGCAGTTTCGCAGGGAAAATGGGGAAAGGGAGACTTTCCAACTTGCCGACAGAAGGGTTTTCGGGGCGAAACTTTCCCTGGCAAGTTGTGAGTTGTGTTTGTGTGCTGCAGGTTTTCAGGCAAACACATAAGGATGTGCACCCAGAAAAATTGTGGATAAACTATTTATGATCGAAACTTAATAGTTATTTATAAGGAAATATTTATCTGCTCTCATAAAGTAATTATGAAGGCTTGAATATTTATTTAAGCTTTTCATTCGCTTAAAAAGGAAAGAAATATTTTTTAATTTGAGGAAATTCTTGAAGTTTAAGTAAATACATATTTTCCTGATTGAGGAAATTCTTGAAATAAAGTTGGAAAAAGTTTGGATAACCTAGTTATGATCGAAACTTTATTATTATTTATTGATAAATATTTATCTTCTCTCAAAGAATATTTTTGAAGGCTTGAATATTTATTTAAAACTTTAATTCGTTTATATAGTATAGTAAAAAAAAGTTTTCTAATCTGAGAACATTTTTAGAATTTAGTTGGAAACTCTTTAAATTTAAATTTAGTAATTTTCCGAGTGCAACTCTTTGATTTATCATTTTCATAAAGCAACTTCGACTCTCTTCTGCAGCCACAACTCCCGATCGAAATGAACTAGGACTCCAACACTCGACTATCGATTCCATTAGTGCAGCGACAGTTTGATTTAAGTCAGCCCAAATACATAATAATATCGCTTTCCGAAAGTGTCACCTGGCAACTTACCTGTCCGAATGCGTTGCTCGCCTGACAGATATAAATGCCCGTGTCCTGGCGATATGTGTGCGAAATGCCCAATTCGGAGACCATGCCGTCGTCGAGCACTTGATCTCGGATGGTGTAGCTGCTCGCGTCAGTGTGTGCGTGTGTAGCGTGTGTGATTTATATGCAAGTAAATGCATTTAACAGACACAGATACAGATACAGAGGCGGGTTCAGAGATGGAGATGCGGATGCAGATACGGATACGGATGCGAGAGGATGTGGATACGTGTTTGCGCAACGTGAGCGATGCAATGCAATTTTATAACAATGTTTTCCACGTTGCAGTCGCCGTTGCCATTGCAGTTGTTATTGTTGTTTGTAGTTTTGTTGACAAAGACGAAGACATACGAGGCCGAAATCCACACACACACACACACACATCACGGGAGGACGGAGGACACGTGGCATTCGGTTCGTTCGGTTCGGTGTGTGCGTGTGCAAATGGCATAAATAAATAAAACGCATGTGCATATTCAGTTGTTTGCCAAGCCAAAGGCACAAGGTGGGCGTAGCGGGGGCGGCGGAAGAAAAGAGAAAGCCGGAAATACATATACATTAAAACACTTACGATACACAAATACAAATACACAACAACAAGGAGGACACAAGTGGGCACTAAAATAGAGAACAGCAGCGCGGGCGGAATGGGGAATGGAGCAACTAAAATGTCCTGGCCAAAATGGCATTTGCCAAAAGTTTTCCTTTTTGCCTTATTGGAACTGGAACTGAAACGGGGACTGGTCTTGGGCAAAAGTTACTCGAGATGAGAGGAGGAGCGCACTCGAGGAAAATAATAAGGAATTAAAAATGGGGATTAAGCTCTCATAGTTCTTATTTTCCTTGGCCTACTTTTTAGCTAGAAAATATAGTTTTTTGAGGGTTTATTTAGCTGTGAAAAGAGTTAAGTTTAAGGTTTAAAATTAACTTCTTCTTCTAAGAAGATTTTTTTCAATCAATTTATTATTTTTCTTCTAAGTGTTAGCAATTTCTAGTATAAAATAAAATCCCTGATACTCCTTTCATTTTGTTATCTTTTATTTCCAAACTCCCATAAAATTCCCATAAAATAACATAATACAAAAGCCCTAAAAATCCCCTAAATTATTCTCCGTGCACAGAAAATACGCCAAGGCAAATGGAGAACCCCTTGATTAGAGTCTGGGAATATGAGAATTCTCATTGCAAAAATATGAGGCTCAGACACAGACACAGAGAGAGAGGACTCTCGCAGGAAACTGATTGCCTGGTGCAAATTGAGTTAGGCCTTGGCCAAGTACGGGTATCCATCCTAGAGCAGCCAGCACCCAGCTTCCAGTATCCAGAAACCGAAATCCTAACCTCGCCAGAACGAACTCCTTTAATTAAAAGCAATTTGTTGTTTGCAATCGACTTGGAATTGATTTCGCCAGACGCTCAGACACTCGGAGCAGGAGGAGGTGGGCCCCTAAAAATGTGGAAACTGGCAATCTCTTACCGGGAATCCAGTGACTCGTCGAGGTACTGTTGCGTTGCCTGGATTTTCCATTTGAAGTCGATGGGATTGTCGCCCTGCACGTTGCACTGCACATGGACCTGCTTGCCCTTGGCCACCGATATCTGTTTCGTCTTCGTTTGGAAGTGGGCGGGCACTAAGGGGAGTAAAGAGGATAAAAGATGCAATTTTTCAAAATTCAAAGGCTGAAAGGCTCTAATTACAAGGGAATATTTCCCGAATCCTTACCATTAACTTTCAGGAAGATAACCTTGCTGACTCCAGATCCTATGGTGTTCTTGGCCTCGCACAGGAAGTGACCCTGCGACTCCTTGCTGATCTTCTTGAAGAAAATGGTGCCGTTGGGGAAGAGCTGCACCGTGGGCTCGTACAGGAAGTCCTTGTACTCCCCCGGCGTGGGTCCAATGGCCTTTTTCCAGGTCATCGTGGGCTTGGGATAGCCCGATGACTGACAGTGCAGCAGGACATCGGAACCAGCCTGGGCACTCGAATCCTTTGGCTCCAGAACCCATTTCGGAGGAACGTTCACGGTGAGGGGCACTGTAAATCTCTCAGTACCCGCCACATTGCTGGCAATGCAGGTGTAGTTCCCGGAATGATCGGAGGCTATGTGCTCGATGACCAGGCTGGCGGAGTACTCGTCCAGGCGCCGGAAGACCTCATTGCTGTAATGAAAACCAGTAACCCTTAATTAAAACCAAAGGAAAAGGATACTTACTACCTAAATAAATTATTTTAAACACCTTTTTATAATTTCTGCAATTAAATACTTAAATAAAAGTAAGAGTACTCACCCCGTTCCTATCAGCGGCTTTCCGTTGCGCTCCCAGCGGAAGCTGACGGGCAAGTCGCCCTCCAGGATCTGGCAGGATATGGCCGCCCGCATCCCCTCGCGGAGCATGTTCGTCATGGCCTGGATGGGCATGATTTTCGGTGGCACTGCGGAGAACGGAAGTCATAAAGCATCTCAGACACAGGCCGCAAATCGTCGAGTGTCGCTAAAAGGACCGACTCTGAGCTCTGAGCGGTAATCAAGGATGGGGCTTGAGGGGATCCTAGTGCTGACTAGTAGTGGTGGTAGTGGCAATTGTGGGCGTGGAACTCGCATCAATGCAGCTGCGGCTTAGCAACAGCTGCCGGGTGAATTATTATAAAGAGTGAGCGCTGCTGGCGGAGGAGCAGGCGGAGGAGCAGGAGTCGGATGACGAGGCGCAGTTGCGGCAGACAGAACACAAAAGTCAATGACTTCATTGTGGGTCTACCAGGCACTACCACCCACTCGCCACCCGTCAGCCAACCCACCGCCCACCGCCCACCGCCTGCATGTGCATTAACTGCTGCTGCGGCTGCATAGTTTCGCTCGCCACTCTAATTGGAATAGTTTCATTGTAGCTCCGGCTTCTACTTCTAATTTTAAATATTGGGAAAATCATCAAGCTCCGTTTACAGACAGAGAAAATTTGTAAAAGAAAGTGTTCTAAAAAAAAAAACATCTTTTACTTATAATTAATTTTTATATTCAAAAAACGTCAATAAAAGATATATATTTTATAATAAACAGCTTAAGGTCTGCCTAAAATCAAGTTTAAGTATTTGTGGAAAAATAGTTAGCTTATAATTCCCAAGTTCCTTTTTCTCGAAGTAGTTTCAAGTGTTAACCTCTCTATTTTTGTCAATTTACCTCATTTTAACAACTATATAGTGTATATGACACATACGTATCTAAGGTTCTTCCTAAAATCAATCTTAAGTATTTGTGCAAATTTGTTATTATGATTTTTCATAACTAACATAGTATAACATAGTGAACATATAGTTCCCAAGTTCATATTTCTCGGAGAAGGTGCAAGTGTTACCCTTTTTTTTTACCACTAAATTTTATAGAGTCTGGAATTCCCTATTTATTTTAATATTTATTTTTATATTTTAAAAAGTTTAAAAATATTTCCTCAAGTATAACTCACCCAGAACCTGAATCTCCACGTTGCGTCGCGAGGTCTGCTTCTGTTTATTCTGCGCCATGCACGTGTACGTGCCCGCATCCTCCAGGCGCTGCAATTGCTCGATAATTAAGGTGCCATTGTTGTAGGCACGCTGTCGGCGATTTATGGGTAGCGTTTGCCCATCTTTTTACCCCAGAAAAGGAGCCGGAATCCAGAGATCGGAGAGCGAGGAAAGCGGAGAAATTGGTGGGAGAAAGCGGAACGGCGTTGGCAATTAATTTGGCTGCTCGCATAAAACAAAGTTATGCGATTTATGACTGGCCATATAGCATTTTGGTGTCTGTGTATTTTTCTGATTTTTTTTTATTTTTGTTTTTTGGCTAGCTTAATTTATTTGCATATACACGCAGAGGAGCTAGGGGGAACTTTTATACAAGCTACTCAATTAAGGAATAAAGGTGAATTTATGGATGCATCTAAATGATATTTCAAAGTTTTCCATATATCATACATACATTTTATTGAAGAGAATTTAAGTTCTATACTTCTAATCCAATGTTCCCTACGAGTTTCTACTTACTTTAAATTCAGATAAAATGTAAATATTTCAATGCTTACATAAGCTATGAAATGTAATCAATTTAAATATTTTTCTATCAAAATGTTTCTTTATAAAATTATGCCAGGGAGTGTATATTTCCACGCACATTTATTAAATAGAGCCGCATGTATTTAATTATATTCATTTAAAACTTTTTTAATTACTTTAAGTGTGAAGTTCCTAATTAATTAAATTTTTGACCCAGCCAAAACACTTGAAACTGCAAGTGTGACTCCTTTTATTTATGATTATTATATTATATTCCCTTATATTTTTTTTGACAATATTCGCTACGATAAACACGAATGCATGTTGACTCACACACACGCTCGCTGGCTCGCCAAACGGGGCAAAGATAATAATTAACAAAGAAAAAATAAGCATTTGTGCAAATTTAAATTTATTTCGCTTGAAACCGAAAGAAAACAGTGCCGAAAAAAAATGGTGCTTTCATTTTGCAGTTTTAATAATTTTCACTGATATGAGCAATAACAAACATAGTATTTTTAATAACAAACAACGCACTGGCCAAAAGGCAAATATGAGCACAAAGCGAAATATTAAAATGGGCAGAAAAAAAAAGAAGGGGGATCGTATTTGTTTATATGTGCTTACCGCGCTCCCAGTGGATTTTATCGATGGGGTAACCAGCCACGGGACATTTAACAATCAAATCGGAGCCAGAGATCCCGGTTATTTTTGGCATTTCTCGTATGTAAGGCAATCCATAGATGTTCACTTTGGCGCTGTGCGAGACTCTGAAAATAAAACATTGGCAGGCGTTTAGGTTTTATTAGTTTGGGGCTTGGTGATGTGACGAAAAATATACACAACAATTTACTTACTAATAGTTATTTTTCTATTAAGGAAATTCTAGGATCCTATTCATAATTTTTGCAAGGTTTTTCTGAAGGTTTTTAAAATTTTAATTTATTTTTTTATACTAATCAATAAGAGATTATATATTATTTTATTTTATTTTTTTATAAATGTAAAAAAGTATATTTATTCAAAATTAACGGGTATACTGCTACCTATGTGGCAGCTTGAGCAGGTTGTAAATATAGGGGGTAACAAATGTTAAATATCGACCGAAAAGTATGCTATAGAACATTTTCGCTTAGAATATCTTAATCCTAGCATACTTTTAGGCAACCTCTAATTAGTTTTAAAATCTTTCAAGCAGTTAAAGAGAATTTCTTAACAAAAAACTGGTAAATACACATATTTTTGGCCATTATACTTCCCTTTTATGATTCTTCCCACAATATTTTCTACCATCTCTAGACGGCGGTTGCCTTGGCTGCCTCAGCAAATTGTTTGGATTTTATGCCGCTCCCCTGCCTGCAAACAATGCCGGGCCATTGTGTCGGATTTCTGTTTTTTTTTTCAAGCCCCCTTAGGCCTCCTATTTTTTTCTACCATTTTTTCCTACAACTAAATTTATGATTTAGCATGGAAATGCTTTTTATGCCCCCTATATGTGCTTCAGCTCTTCAGAGCACCGTGCTCCGCATATATATGGCATATCTAGCCTATATATCCTATCGGGGAGTGTGGTTTATTTATGGAACTGCGGCTACTCACTTGCCAATTGCATTCTGCGCCGTGCAGGTGTACTCCCCGCCGTCCTCCTCCTTGACGTTTGATATATTCACGTGGCTGATGACATCGTCGTGGATGGTAACATATTGACCCACTAAAAAGCGCGAGCTGTCTGGGATCTACAAAGAGAGGGGGCCAATTAGCAAAGCACTCTTTACAGGCTCACAGGAACACGGGATCACACAGGCTCGGGGAAATCACAGAGCCAGAGAGTCGAGGTGAAATGAAAAATTCATGTAAATCGAATTGATTGGAATTGCATAAAATTTTCACTGCCCATGGAGGAGCTTGCTCCCTCTCTCTCTGAAGGAAAAATTAAAATTTATGCAAATAAACGAAACAAATCCTTGAAAATATAGTCGGGGGGAAGAGGAAGTGGAGGAAAAGGCAACACAAAATTCTTCAAACGAAAAAATTCGAGTGGAGCAAAGCAAAAGCTGGGAATCTAGAGTATGCTCTAGAGTTTCCTCCTCCTCACAAGGGTTGTGGGTTCAGGGTTTTGAGGAAAACTGACTGGAGCAACGGGAAATTCGGCTTGCTAAAATATTTATGCATATTCCCGGGAAATGGAGATGAATAGCTGGGACTGTGTGACAAATATCTGCTCGATATATCTCTGGCCTGCAGTGACGGCAGGGGCTTAACTGGTGACTATCAGGCAACGGAAACGGCGGAAGCGCTGCACTGCATTTCCGTCTCATTCTCGGTTTGATTCTCAAGTTTGATGGTGGCTAAACTCACCGGAAATCCGTCCAGGGACCATGTAAATTGAGGCAGTGGATTTCCGATGGCGACGCACTTCAACGACACCGTCGGTCCCGGCTGCAGCGTCTGCTCGGAGAACCAATAAAGCAGTTCCGGCGAGGCATCTGCAATGAGCATTAAATGTCGTAGTCAGTTTCAAACTTTAGGCCAAATTACGAGGGGATTTCCTGGGGAGAAGGAAGTGTGTTTCATTAGTGTCAAATATCTGCATATATGTCCTTTATCTCTGCTTTTTCTGGCTGTGAAGCGAGAAGATTGCATCGATTTCTTGCTTCTTAATTATGCACATGAATGAGTCACTTCGCAGCGGGTGGGAAACTCTATTTGAGGAGACTCTTTCAAAGGAGCTTCCTCGGCTTACACAGAAATAAATCAGAAATATATCTTGAATACTTATTAATTAAATAACCCACAAATTAATATGAGATTTCATTCCCTCGGGTTATTTTGCAACTCCGAATGCACTTTATGGAATGTTCGATGAGAGAGTTTATCGCTCCATTGAATCATTCCGTTTGGCCAAAACCAGGATTCGCACTTTTCTTTGAAAATGCATTTCCTCGGCTTTAATTTATTATTTTCCTTGTGGCGCTGCTTGTGTTTAGTCAAGGCAAACGGAAAATGCATTTGACAACCCAGCCAGCCAGCCAGCCAGCAGCAAATGTTATCCTGCTGATGGAAATTGTATCAATTTCCTCTGGCCCAGTGGCAGGATTCGGGATTTTTCAGCTCTGCTTTTTCCCAGTTATAAGCTGCCATATTTATTTGCTCTCGCACTCAAATGTCACACTCGCACATGCAGGCACTCGGAAAAAATAGTCTATAAAATATACATTTATATCGAAATTTATATTCTAAAATTAAGTTCAGTCTTTGGTTACTTTAATTCCTTAAGATTTGTTATTTTTTTTAAATCGAATTGTGTGGTAATTGCTTCATTTTAAAATGTAAAGAAAACCCCATTCCTTTATTTATTTTTTAGATATTAATATATATAAAGAAGAACGTATTTCTGCTTTAAAAAAGAAATGTTTGCCTATACCAAAATACTCTTAATTTCTTAAATAATATTTACTTCTCTCTTTAATAAATTATTTCTATAAGTGATACTTCCGGTTAGAAATTTTTTTTATCTCAGATTATCCTTCAAAAAATCCCTATTTATTTTCCTATTCACTGCATTATTTTCTCAGTGCACAAATGCCATAGAAATTCGGTTGCAGCGTTGACACAATTGCTGCCATATCCGGCCGCTTAATGGCGCTTGCCTCGTCCTCGGGGTCTGGTGGTTTTTTCGGGTCGTAACGGGGGTCGGAGCGTGGCTGAGCTTTTAACACCAAAAGGCAAAAAGATGTCAGTGAGGGGAGTCCTCCTGCTTCCACTTCCTGCATTTATCCCCTCCCTCCCCCTTCGATTGTGCGAAGCATGCCAATAATATATCGAAATCAATTTCCGCTTGCGCCTAAAAGCAAATCACAAAATGTTGCCAAAGCGACAATGCGCGAATGGTGTCCTGATGCTGTGTTTATGCGGGCCAGGATAACGCGATGGCACAGCTGTATCCGTGTTTTAGATATCAATAAGAACAGATGGTTTTTGGATAGGATATGTTCGATTTTGAGGGGCATTGTATTGCTTGAATGAGCCAATTGATGGGTGGCAGATTTTATTTTTTGATTTTTACAGACTGTATTTTATTTGGATTATGTTTTTTCATAAGGGAAACCTGATTTTAATTTTATTTAAAAATATTTTTAAAAGCATTCGAAAACAAAAAATGCCAACTTAAATATTTTGCATATTTTATTTATAATTTTTTCATATTTTTATGTGAATATACATTTTCATATTTTATTTATACATTAAAATTACATTTGCCTTCCTTGTGCCAAAAGTATTCTTCCTAAGAGCCTGTAATTTTCCTACTAAATCTCATTACTCTCAAATAGAATACCCTGATTATTTTCGACTGCTACCTACTTGATGTAAGGCTCTTAGCCGCCCCCTAATAGCGATGATCCCCGATTAGAATTAATCGCATTGTGGCATCACGCATAAACCCCCCCGAAAGCTGGCTCATTCATTCTGCTTCATGTGTGGCGATGTGTGTATTTTTGCCCTAAGGCAGCTAAGCGATACAATGTGCTTCCCCCTCAATAACATTCATCCCGCCCAGGGCCAGACCACCCCCCTGTTTAGTGTCTGCGGCTAGATTTTTAGTGCTGGTAATAAAATTAAGTCGTCGTCGCTGCGTTTTATGGGCAGCTACCCATTGTTGTTGTGGCTCCAGGGCTGTGATTTGTTGTTGAAAAATGTAAGCAATTTGCTAAATTAGAAAATAATGAAATGCAATTATGACAAACATTTATTTGTGCGGTCTGCGGTCGTCGTCATTCGCTACGGCTTCGAGGAGGAAATTACGCTTTTGATTGAGATGTTGTGTGTGGAGTGTGGGAGTGAGTGTAGTGTGTGTGTGCTCTCATAAGTGGTTATTAATGGCCATAACGATGGATGGCCAATTTATTGGTCCCATTGGGCCAGCGGAAAGCATTACTTACCGCCCAACAGCAGCTCGGCCGTGGACTGGATCTGCTCCCATTCGTTGGAGACGAAGCACTGGTACATGCCGGGGTCCTCCTTCTGCACCTTCTTGATGATCAGGCGCGGGGGATCGGTGAGGATCTAGTTGGGATAATTAAGAATATGAATTAAAAATTAATTTAAAATATATAACAGTCTGTTAATTAAAAAAATATATTAAATATTAATATAAAATATATAACAGTCTGTTAAGCAATTAAATAAGCAGGAAAATACTATAGTCAGGAACACAACGTTTTGGAAACTTTCAAGCATTGTTACCCAGCTTACATTTAGCACAAAACCGACTTTTATTAAAATTAAGTACATAACAAAATCGCAATGAACTTACATTTTACCTTATTTTACATTTTATTTACATCTTTTACTTTATAAACAATTTATTTAAAATTGTTTGCCGCTTTTTTAAGACCCATAAATGTATTTCTTTTTTCCCTCCTTTGCTTATAGATAAGCAATTTAATTATGAATGACATGGGTATGGAGACTCACCTCGACGCGGTTGTCCCGCAGGATGGGCTTGCCGTCGTGCAGCCAGTTGACATCGTGGACCGGATGGCCCGAGACAATGCATTGAAATTGCGCATCCTTATCGACGTCTACAGTCTGCACCTGTGGCTGCAGGTGTGCCGTCAGAGGAGCTAAGTTTTTTATGGCAAAGGTGGAGCGTTTTGAGTACCCTTATTTTTTCCTCCTAGCACACACGGCCACACACACACACACACTCACCTGTCACCGTTAGCGACACTTGGATGGTCTCCTCGCCCGCCGTATTGTTCACCCAGCACAAATATTTTCCACTATCCTCGAGACGTGCCTGCAAAGGACGAAATCAATTGGCAATCAGCACGGCTTCCTTTTCACTCCTTTCCCCCCACCATTTTGGACACAGAATAAAAAATATAACGACTTCGTACATATAGTATTTAATAAAATAGAAAATAATAAATCTAAATTGATAAATATTCTTACTAAATTATTATTTTTAAATGCAGATATATTTCGTTATAAATTGAAATAGGATTTTGCTTAAAATATAACAAAATAAAAAATACGTTTTTAAAATCAATTAAATTGCTGTTTAAAAGTATGCAATAAAGTTTGTAGACATAATTCTTATGTGGCTTAACATTTGAATAAGCCGCATAAAAAAAATCTTTTAAATATGTTTCAAGATCAAAAACCTTGTAACATATAATATTTCTTTATATTTTGTTTATGAAGGTAACACAAATGATATATTCAAAAGTTTTAAGGTCCCAATATAAATTTCTCTCTCTGTTCAGGCTACGCACCTTGGTGATTTTGAGGAGTCCGGCGGATACGATGGTGATGCGTTCGCTCAGTTGCAAAGGCAGCAGCTGCTCGTTCTCCTCCTTGAACCACCTGCAAAAAAAAAGGATGACAGCGAGATGAAACGGTGGCCAAACAAAGGGCAAAGGCAAAGACAAACAGGACGGGGAAAAAAGGAAAGGGAAATCGCAGATCGGGAAATTCATTTCCGCTTTATTTGCCCAAGATTTTGACAGTTGAATGCGAGTGGCAATCGCGGGCCCGGGCCCGGACTTTAAAACCAATTGAAATGACGATTGAATTATCAATAATTTCGCTGCGCTCGCTTTCCTCGTTCCACTTTCCACGCTGCCCACGCATCCTCTGATTGTTGGCTTGTTGTTGTGCAGGTCGAGTCCACATGGCCGATGAAATATATTTCCATAGTTCATAAAAATGATTGCACTTAAGTGGGCATAACGATGGGAAGTGGGTGGGGCCACGCCCACTGGAGTGGGGATTTATTCATATATATATATGCATATGCATTGCCTTATTTAAGGGGTATTTATTCTGTGATTGCATACAGAGTATGTCGAATGGTTTATCGATTTTGTTGATAAGGTTATACAATTGCTATAAGTCTTCTAAGATATGCCTGGATTTATTAAAAAATATGTCCAGAAATTAAGTTTTTTTAACAATATAAAATTATTTTTTAAACTTTCGTAATTTCTAAAATCTTAAAATCTCAGAAAAAGTTGCCTAAATCGCTATAAAATGTAATATCTCTGACAAGCAATTTTCACATGCAGCATACTTTTTGAGAATCTTCTAGTGTTATTTATAAATAACTTTCTAAAAAATGTTTATTTCTACGAATTTTTCTTTATTTTTTTACTAATGGGCACACTAAATCTCCCAAAAAGCTGCTTAAAAGTATGCTACTAAATATAATATCCCTCATAAGCAATATTCTTATTTTTGCTGCATACTTTGTCGGGCAGTTCAAAGAGATATCAAATCACATGTGCCTATTTTTACCCTTTTAAACCTTTTTACTTTTTAATGAAATAAAACCTATTTACCTTAATTAAATCCCCTTTTCCGAGGCACATTTTTCCCCACGTACTTATTTTTTATCAAGAGTATTCCCATCATAGACTTTGGCCCCGTTTTTTCCATTTATATTTTGAATGAATTTTTTACCAAAAGGAATTGCATTCAGCTGTGCGTGAGGTGGAGGCGGAAAATATCCCAATTGCGTAAATCAACAGATTTTTTCATTTTTATCTGGTGCGCGTGTCATAATCTGTTTGATGGCTGGCCACGCCCACGCCTTTGGCCCCCGAAGGCCCCCCATGCAATTGCATTTTTTTCTTGCCATGAAAGTTATTGATTTTAATTTGGCTTTAATTGCACTTGAGTGCATTTCTCGTCTTATGACGATGACGACGGAGGACGAGGATGCTGGCAAAGGCATGCCCATTGCCAATGGCATGGCATTTCTTAATTAAAATCATGGAAAATGCCAAGCTTGCACATACTCGTACTCGGAGGACGCTCAGCTCAGCTATTTGCATATGAAATGCCGTTGAATTGGAATATGGTCAGTGATTATCAACAACTGAATCAATATGGCAAGCGAATCGAATCGAAGCAGGACGACGAAACAAAAGAATTTCAGACGAAACAAAGGCTTCACTCGCCCGAAACTACTATCAAATGTGAAAAAAATCTGAAAAAAAAAACAAAGTAAGCCCCAGAAAAGCCAGTGAGCAACATGGCCAACTATTTCCACATTTATGAGCCAGGACCTCCAGGTCCTCGGAAAACAATGCAACAGCAACAGGGGCACGGGGCAAACAGAACTCATCGCCTCCCCTGCAATCCTTTAGAGGTTTTTTCGGAAGAGGCGGCGTCGTCGTCATCGTCCTTTTCGGTTTCCTTTTTTCCTTGGCGGCAGCGGCTCAGCGGGAGACATCAAATGAAAGGCACTCTCGCGATGTGGCACATCCTGGGCGCATTTTTTATGCATGCAGCGGCAGCAGCAGCAGCTCCAAGGACTCGAGAGCGAAAACGAAAAGCGTAGGACAACCATGAACCGTGAGCACCGTCAGCTACAATGGCATATTACATGGCATCCAGCTCGGACAGGGAGCAGGGATATCCTCCTCCTCCAACCATCCATGCATGCATGTTTTAGTGCCCGAAAATCGCCATGATGAGCCAAGTACCAAAGTGGCCAATATACAACGGGGCCCAGGCTTTGTCCTTTGAGTGCTAAAAACTTGAACGGCATTTCAGAAAGCAATTTGCCATTGTCGGCCATAAACGACGCTTGGCTTTTTTGATTGATTTGTGTCTCTCTCTCGCTGTCTGTGCCGGGGAATCCCCTTCGAGAGTGCCCCCATAAACATGCTTGATGTACGTAGGCGCGCGGTCCAAGACTGGCAGCTGTTAACCTTACTCCAAAAGGACCCAAGGCATAAATTCTTGGCGGAAAAAAATGCCTCAAAAGTTGCCAGCATGCAGCGTATGCGATAAAGTTCCGGAGAGACTTTAAGCCAAAGGTCTTACATGGCTTAGAGGCGGAGGTATCTTAAAAATGTTGATAGCTTTTATAACTAAACTTGTCACCGTTTATTTTTTATGAGAAAAAAGGTTACCCTTATCAGAAGAATAAAGGGAAGTTAAAAAGAATTTCATGATTTTCATTATTATTTACTTTTTAATATTTTTAAAATGCGGCTAATACTAGGCTGAGCTTTAAATCCCTTCCCATCGGGCTAATCATGGGCTGATCCCCGCCATTATCCCTGGCTGACCTCCCTTGCTCCCTTGAGAATCACATAGAGCGGCGCTGCTGATGGGCTCGCCCTAACCTCGAATTCGACCCACTTCAGGGCGAGCCGCAGGGCATTCCCCTGCCGCCGTGCGCTCCACATTTTGACAATTTGGCTGACATTTTTATTATGATTTTTTTTTTTTTTTGCGGGCATCGCATTTTTTTGCCTTTCGGTTCGTTTCGCTTATTTTGTTGTTGTATTTGCCAAGAGCGTTAAATATTTCACATTGTCATAAAGTGCGCGCCAACTGCGGCTGCGGGAGGCGGTTTTTGGATGCCGCCGAAAACCCGCTCGGAGCCGCAGCTGTGGGTCCCGAGTCCTGTGACACGGCCACGTGTTCCAAGTGGTCCATGTGCTGGGTTCGCGATGTTTCTGTTTCTGTTTTCTGTTTCTGCTTTTTTTGCGATTTTTTCCGCGTCGTCGTCGCGCGGTTGTTGTGTTTTACTCACCGATATGTCGGCACCGGATGTCCTTGAGCTATGCACGGCAACGTTGTTTGGCCATTAAGGACAACATGCCGCATCGAATGCTTCTCCACGTTGATGCGCGGCTGTACCATGCCCTTGGGCTCCGTTACAATAATGCGGCCGGGATATGTGGAAATTTGTATTTCACCTGGGAACGAGAGAGAGGTGGAAAACTGATGAGACTCAAGCTGGAAAATATGGCAAAAAAATTGCCCGAGTGATGGCAGCTGACAGTGGGCCCCCTTCGGCATTTACTTAGATTTAAAGCGGTGGCCCCCGTCCGTAATTTATGGCATGTCCTGCGGTCCCTGCATGTTTTCACTTCATCCCCCTGCTTGTATATATTTTAATTATTTGAAAGTAAATGAAAGCAATCAACTTGATTGCTTGGACCACCTGGCTGCCCTTTCTACTCCTCTGAGTGCTCCTTTTTTTTTGTTCTCCATTTTTCCTCTCTCTTGTTTTCTTGATTTTTTTTTTGAGCTGGAAGCTGGAAAAGCTTCATTACAGATGCAGACAGCAGGACACGCACAGCCTCTAAGTCAAGGGGAAAACCTCTACTGGGTCAGCAAATCAGGAATTGGCACACAGGAAAAAAATTATTGATTGGAGTTTGGCATATAATTTCCATTTTTGATAAAGTGAATAAAATGGTGAATAGTAAGTGAATAAAACTAAAGTTTTCTGCTGAATGTTGACCATTTTTGTAATAACTATCAATTAAAAACAATACTTCTTAAAGATTTACATCTATTGCTAATAAAAATATATAAAAATAATAAAGAAAAACAGAAAATATATGATAACAATTTAAATACTTGATTTTAAATATTTATACAGAAATTCGTTTACTTTGTATTATTATAAATGAAATCTTAAAAATGTATATTTTGTTTTTTATACAATAAATATATATCTTGTTCATTATTGATGTTTTTGGCTTAGAAAAATATCAAACATCGAATTAATTAATGCCAAAAATAATATAAGACGCCAAAATATTTAATACTTAACCAATTTATAGCTCTATTTTTCTTTGTGCATCAAAATCTATAACGAACTTTTCAGATATCCGATGTCTGTGTGTTATTCCGCCTAACTCAATTCTGCATCTTCATTATGGCGGCCATTGTTCAGTTTTTGGGGCTCCATTGTTTGGCCTCGGCTCATTGTGTGCCTGAGCCTGGCCAGCGAGTTATTGTGCTAAATAAATGGATTTTTGGTTTTAAATTGTAATTACGTGGGCCGGCCAGGCAGCGAGCGAGTGCCGGAGAACCAAAAACCGAAATCCAAAAGCCGCTGGCCACCAGGTAAGAGGGGGGCCTAATGCAATATGCAGCCGAGAGATGGGTTTTGCGGGATGTGGGCTATGAGAGTGTGTACGCCGTGCTTGATAAATGAATTACTCATGACCGGGACTCCACGGCACTCCACTCCCACTCCACACCCACTCCCACTCCACTCCAGCCCGGCTCATGTTACACTTTTAATGAGTGCCACTCGAGCTGGTTTCTGCGGCTGCCATAACGGGGGGCAGATCACCTAAATTGGCATTGTTTCGGCCGAATCCGACACAGGCAACCCACGCATCCTGGCGCCGCCGCATTCCCAGGATTCCCCAAATTAATATGCAGCTCATAATTTTCGCTTTTGGCCAGAACTCGAGCGCAACTTGCGGTTTTTGCGGCTCGATTCAATTTGATTAATTAAGCAAATAGCTGGCGAGCAACAAAACCGCAAATGCCTCGAGGGCGGAAAATCCTGTAAACGTAAAATGTTGCAGGAAAATTCTCATACAGTTGGAGGCAAAATAATAGCTACTGAAAGGGGGCGCTTTAAAATTAATATAAGTAATTGAACAGGTATTTTTCCAGGCTGGTTTATTATTTTAACATATTTTTTTGAATTTTTCCCATGCATTTGTTAATTTTATATTTATCGAAATAAACTCCGCGTTTATTTTGAGTTTCTTTAATTTTAAAACAATCTCCCATTTTTAATTCCCATTATTTTCACCCATAACTGTGTATAAATTCCAGCTCTTAGGATGCAAACACCGAGTTGAACTGTAAATATACCGGGCAAACACAGTCGCACAACCGCTCTCGCATTCACATAAAGAAAAGATTGAAAATGAAAAGAAAAGCGAGGGAAAATGTGATGGAAAAGGGATAAAAAAAGGAGGCCAAAGGGAGTGAAACTTTTATCGTATTGATTGATGATGTGAAATATGCGCACAAAGGCTAATAGAAATTCAGCTTAAGCGCATTTTCACACACAATAAACTTCAAATAAGCGAGCAAACACACACACAGCCGGGGAATTTATCTCGAAAAGATCTCACGTATTGGCTGTCGACACACAGCCAGAATCAGATATACTACAAATATATATATGCGAGTGTATATACTCCCATTTCGGAGAGAAACTCCCAGCTCCCTAGAGCTCAATGCCCTTTGCCCGGCGATTGAATGTCACGCATCATAAATTATGCACAAAACGACAAATTGACTTTGGCCAGAGAACAAAACTAGTGCCTTGTTTGCAGGGGTTTCTCGACTCAAGTCGGGGATAAAAAGGAGCCGAAACGCACCATTGTTTATTTTGCCAATTAAATTTTTCGGGGATTTTACAAAGCATATTGAAGCCATAAGAAGATTTTGATTTGAAATGGTTCAACTAACTTTGAAAAGCATATGGAAATGCCAAGCTGTTAAAATACATATAAATGAGTGAATAAAATAAAAATAAATAAAATGGAATGGAAATAGATATAAAAATTATTTCCTTTCATTCTTTCTATATCTATTTCCATTCAACGCTAGGTTTTACTTGGTGTTCAAGATAAAAATAAATATTTGAAGGAAAAAATGAAATGCTTCACTTTAGTAGAAATTTAAATAAAAAAGTATTTTCAGTTTAAAGAGTTCTGAAAATGTCAGAGACTTGAATAAAATAAATCAAATTAAGTCTGACAATTAAGCTTGTGGATTTTTCACCACCCTTTCCGTTAAGGAGCTTTCCTCTTAAGACTGAAATCTGTTGAAGTTTCTCCGGAAGGTTTCCCTACGAAAAAAAAACTCTTTAATTGTCGTGGCAAGGAATACACGCACAGTCCGCCGCCACGCAAAGCCCGGCTCATGGCTTATTTATTCAACTTAATTATAGCTGCCCCGTCCTTGGACCAACAAACCGGACTGATCCGGAAGCTGGAGTGTCCAGAGTCCACAGTGTCCCGAGCATCCTCCGATTCCAGAGCAATTCATGCATCCCTCAACCGGACGATTAAGCTGAAAATGCGATTATCACGTACCTGTCAGTCTATTTACAGTGCGGCATGTGTAGCTTTTGTACGCATCATTGGGCCCCGCATTATTAATGTACAATTCGCCGTTCGATAGCACCGTGTACTTGCCGCCGATGTCCGTGTTCGGATATAGGTGCATACCGGTGTCCTGCACCCAGGCGGTGACCAACACGAATTCCGACATGTAGCTGGGCACCTGATAACATACCAGAGCAGGATTAGAGATGATATCGAGAAGAAGTTCGATAGAGTTTGATATTGTATCGAAATTATCGAAAAGGAAAAGTTTCATCGTTGGATAAATCGATAAAAAAGCAGAAAACATTTTTCAATGTACTTTACTATATAATAAGAAATAATTGTTTAAAATCATACGAGATGGTAAGGTAGTTATAGTTAGGGATGTTTTTCGGGAGAAACACTTATCGGGCTTATCGAAAATATCGATATTAAATATGTATCGGAATAAAAAACTTAAGAAGCTAAGTAAATTCAATATTGCTTATTTAAATATATATATTGTCAAATTAATTTGAAAATATAGAAATCTTTATTGAATTTACCGATATTTTTTTAAGCATCTCTGGGACAGCACTTATCAAAAATATCGGTATTTAATATTTATCGGAATTAAAAACATAAGAAACTAGAAAAATAATAAAATATAATTAGTTAAATTTTGTTAAATGAATTTGAAAATAAAAAATTCTTATCGAATTTATCGATATTTTTTCAAGCATCTCTGGGACAACACTTATCAAAAATATCGGTATTTAATATGTATCGGAATTAAAAACATAAGAAACTAGAAAAATAATAAAATATAGTTAGTTAAATTTTGTTAAATAAATTTGAAAATAAAAAATCCTTATCTAATTTATCAATATTTTTTCAAGCATCTCTAAAGCATTCGGGAGCCGTCTCAGTCAGCGGACGATAAGCAAATTTGATAAACATTTTCCCAGGGAGAAATGAAATGAGATTTGTGCGCGCTAAGTGAATTTTGCGGTCCGGCTGCAATTCACCAGTACTCTCCCCCGTCCACCTTCTCTACTTTCACTAGACTAATCCAGCCGCCAGCGGTTTGTGGCTGAAGGATGAGGAGGATATGAATGCGGATGCGGATGTGGCGAAACTCGCTTACGCTTACGCTTACGCTGGCGCTTACCTGACACTTCAGCACCGCCGTGTTGCCCGTCATCACGTATTCGTCGTGCACCTGCACCGTGTACTTCTGGTTGACGACTGTAACGAATTAAAAAGCACATATATTTTATGCAAATTGCTTTGGCTTTTTAGGACTACAAATATTGCGCATACGCAGCGTGGCCGGCGAAACAATTATGTTACATCGTCGCCCCTCCTCCCAGGCCAGTTTGTTTTTATTAGCTAAAGGTCCTCTCTCGCATTTGACTCCTGTACTGTGTGCTCCTTTTTTGGGGGGCTTTTAATTTTTAATGTGGCGGCAGGACCACATAAAAAAAGGGATCCGCTTGGCAGCGACAGGCGAAATATGCGGCACATTAAGTTCCGGCGGCCTTCGTAACCCGGAAGGCCCCCGTTGTCCTAACATGTCCAACACATTGTGACACTTTACAAAAGTGTGGCCGTTTGTCAGCCAGAAGGACGAAGGACAAAGGTTGCTCTTAGGGCGGAAAAGGCTAGGGGAAACGGCGACACGGCCGTTAAAAAATTGGATTTGGCAATTTGAGTTAAAGATTTTTTCGCTGTCCCCGTCCAATGGCAAGCGCTCAGCGCGAAATTAAGACTGACAAGGATCCTAACAATGACTGAAGTGAGGCTGCGAGGTACAGTGGTTCCAGGGGTTGAGAAAAAGGCGTAAATAAATTAATTTAAATTATAAAATAAATCTAGTACTTCCTCTCCATAACAAATATAAATATAAATTATTTTAAAAATTATTATAAAATTTAGAAAGGTACATTTTGGTATTTAAATGATAGTTTTCTGATTTAATTTTGGATTTAAAAATATAAACAAACATGTTCAATTAAAACAATATTTTCTTCACTCATCTTAGGTCTTAAAAAATATTTAAAATATCCTCTTGTCATCCCTAAAAACCACTGTGCGAGCTTAAAATGGCTTTGCATCTGTTAAAAGCAGCGCTCAGGTCTAGTTGCTGCCACTGGCAGTTGGCAAATTAATTAAGACGGACAAAGGCAATTTCGAGCGCGGCGTGCGTAAAGTGCGTTCCATTGTTTGGACCTCATCGGATATGCCCCTTCGAGGGCTAATCGTAAATAGATTAGGTTCAAGACCCGCCGGCCACCAGAGACCACGAAAATCCTAACCGAAAAACTTGTCTCAACTTGCTCTTTCGAATTGCTGAGCTGAATTCAGCTCACGCTTGGCTTTTTCTGGTTTCGGCATTTGTTTGCCAACTTTAATATGCTAAAATTGGATAAAAGTTTAATTTGAAAAGTTGTTGTTATTGTTTGTTTTCAGCTCTATGACTGCACTTGTTGTTGTTGCTTCGGCTGCTGGTGCTGGTGACTGAAAAACTTTGTGACAACATTTTATTATAATTCCTCTGGCCGCCGCCGCCGCCGCGCTCTATAGTTTAGCACAATTTTGTTTTTGTATCTTCATTATTTGTATTGCCGGTCTCCCCGAATTTTTTCTCTCTATTTTTATTTTTTCTTCTTCTATTTTTCTGGTGCACAGACTCTCTTTTCTATTTTTAGCTAGGGGAAAAGTTTTTTTCGCCTTTCATGTTGCATTTTGCATGGAAATTTCCAAACTGAAGGACAGCCCCGGGTTGGAGGCGGCAGCCAACAATGTTGTGTGGGGGGAAAGGGGGGAATAGGAGGGGATTTTCAGACAGGACAGGAACAGGACAGCTGGGCAGGAAAGTAAGTATGAAAGCTAAGTTTATAGTCGCCGCCCAAAGTAAGTGCAAAAAGCGAACGGGAGACATTCGCTGCACTCGGATTTTATGCGGAAATTCATTTCCGTTTTGTTTTGTGTGTGGCGAAAGTTTTTCCTGCATTTTCCGAGCGGGTCTTGGGGGGAAATTTATGTTTATGATGTGCGTGCCGGAAAGATGCTTTTGGTACGCCAGTCTTCGCTGATTTGCAGTTATTGTGCGGATTTTTGCCCGTCGCCGGAATGTTTACATTCCTATTTTTTTTTTTGGGTCTGGCATTGTGTCTATTAAATTATCGTTTGCAGTGACTATGATTTGCACAAGTGGATTGCGAATTATTTTAGATATTTTATTGGGTATAGAAATATGTAACGGATTGAAATTTGGGAAATATTTGATAAATATGCCATTAAAAAGCATAAGGAAATCAATAACAAATCAAATAAATGGTTATATCCGGAATTTCACAATTTACTTAGTTTAATATAATTTTTCAAGATTTTTCCTTTGCTTTTGCAAACTTAAGAAATGAACAAAATATCTATAACTCCCAAGAAAAACCTTGAGATACCAATTTAATTTCATTTCTGCACATCCTAGACATCATTTTCATATGTTAAAATATTCAAGTATCTTAAAGCCTTAAGGATATCCCACTACAAACTGCGATCAACTTGGATGCACTCAAGATACTTTTTCTCTGAGGTTGCCATGGCAAATGAGCAGTTTCGTATGCAAAACTCCCTCAACTAAGCATCCTGTTGCAGGTTTTGCAGGTTTGCTACGCAGAAAGACGAGGGAAGAATGAAGAAAGGGTGAAAGGGGAACAGGACTTAGTTGGAGCATCCTCAACAATGTGCATTCAACTAATTAGAAACAAATTACGCAGGTTTCATACACAAGCAGCCAGCGGCAGACTCGCAAACTTTTCTAGCTCAATCACAAACTTTGCGCCGAGTCTTGCAAGGATGTGCCAAGGACTTTTCTATATGCACAGGATACCTATCTTTGGTCGGGAGTATGAGCATGTATCTGTGTGTGTGATGAAATGCAAAAGTGCAGGAAAAGTCAGCGCTGAAAAGTCGTGGCTGCTGAGGCAACTTTGTGGCTCCCAGCATCATTCATCACTGTCAGAAGTTTCGCTCAGCAAAGGAGCAGGGAGCAGGGAGCAGGGATAGCGGCGAGTAGCGAATGTCCTGTGGCCTGACAAAACCAAATGCCAGCAATTGCGTTTAAGCTTGACTTGAATATATATGGGGGAGAATTTGTCAAGGGTTTTTTTCTCTGCAGCAAAGTTGCGCTAATTACGCGCACTTAACCAAGGCCCCGAGTCCTGACTCCTCCTAGGTTCTAAGTCCCTAAGTTCCCCTAAGTTCCAGTTCCCCGCATCAAACTAAGCGCTGCCAATTAAAGGAGACGACGACGACGACTCCGACTCCGACTCTGACCCAAAACGCTCACATTAGCAACAGAATTACTGGCCAGCAGAGATCGCTGATTCTCTTCCCAGAGAACTTTTGCAAATTAGGCAAAACGTTTTGCGCCAAATCTACGCGCTGTCAAATTGTTCAAGCGGAAAGCTCTCCTTCTACAAATTTTGGGGGACTCCGGGAAAAAACAATTTCTGGCGCACATAAAAACGAAGCGGAAAACAAAGAGGACGGGCCGAGAGGGCGGCGGTAGAGGAGGGGAGACCGCAAATAAAATAAGCCGGCGGACATGGCGTATACGTAACGTTGAGTTAGCTGCTGAAAAATGGCCGCCGGACGTTGGAACTTTGCATGGCAGAAGGCATGGACAAAAAGCTACGCATGGCATGGCCACATACACTGTGAATAAAATTAAGAAAAATAGGAAAAAGAAACCTAATGATCTAGATAATATTTTTCTTTTTAATGTAAAGGTCCTTTGCATTCGAGAAAACTCTTCTAAGAGTAAGATAAGCTTATCTTTTCTTATATTTTTTATATTTTGGTTGCCAAACTTTCTCCCAGTGACCTACATGTGTATGCGTGAGTCGGACTCCCTATCTTAGATCTTTGCGGTTGCGACTTTGTGCTATTTGTTTTGCTTTGAACTGACTTCTCGTGGTCTCCCCTTTTTTCCGCTCTGCCTGTTAATTAAACGGCAACCCCAAAAACTCAAGTGGACCCTTTGAGGATTAGCCTTTGGTCTCAGGCAAAAAGGCCAAAACCCATTTATATGGCATATCTTTTATGGTCATTGCTAATTGTTGTTTCTCAGCTGCCGTCTTTCGGCCAACTTGAACTGGATGTGGAAGTGGAAGCCCAATGAGCCGCAAAATCTATGCGACATGTGATGGCAATCAAAATGATTGCCCCGCAGACAGGCAATGGCCGAGTTTCAGTTTCGGTTTCAGTTTGAGTTTGAGTTTGAGTTCATTAATGCAGTTTAGCCAAGGATGAGAAAGTTTTTTTTCGGTCGCGTTTGAGTTAGTTTCGTTGTTTCGGAGAATACAAAATGAATATTCAATACTCTGGCCTGCGGGCTTGAATATTGATATTTGTTGGGGAACTTTCTGTGCTGGAACGGTAAGTACACTACACTTTGTTATGTTATAATTTAATTTTGTGAAGCTCTTTGGAAAGATTTTTTAAACGTAAACAGGAGTTCAAATACAAACAGGAGTCGGGATTTGCAGAAATTGAAAATATAAGTAAAAAACGTTTAATAAAATGTAAGTCTCGTAAAACCTAAACATTGGCCACTAAATAATTAATCATTATTTTTGTTAATAAAGCTGAGTTAGCTCAAAAAAATATGCTTTTGTTTAAAATCAACAAAAAAATCACGTAATTTTTTGCTTTGCATACTTTTAGGTATATTTTTTATGTAATTGGGATTTATAAGGAACTTTTTTGTGCCATTTAGCTTTCTTTTACCATCACTGATATTTGAAAATTGGGAAAATTTGTATAAGGTTTTTAATTATTTATTATATGAGCTATTTTTATTATTTTTATCTTTTTAAATTCAATTTATTTTCCTATATTTTTAATACATTTATTTTTATAACATTTATTTTCCTATTAAAATCCTTCCCAAACACATGTGAAACTCCAAGAACTCCATTTATAATTAGGGTATTCCCCTCGCAGTCAATTCTCACACACGGAGGCGCCAAATTAGCGCCGAGCAAACCATTTTTTTTTGTTCGCTTGGTTTGCGGGGCAATGATGGGGATGAAGGGGGTGGCTAAAGAGGATGCAGGGGATAATATGGCGAACGGGAAAGGAGCGACGAGGCGCCTGGCCGACAGCATTTGCCGCCAGCAATAGTAATTAAAACTTGCGTTGCCTGCTTTTAGGCTTCAGTTTTGGGCGGATTGGGAGTGGAACTGGGATCGGTAACGGGATTGGGATTGGGCGAATGGGCGAAATGGGCGGCTCCGGGCAACGCGAAAAACTTTCCAATTAGGCCAAAGTTTCCAACAAACCGCAACAACAACCGTCGAAAGCCAAACTCACTTCGTCAGCACAAATCAACTTGGTGGCCATAAATTCCCCGAGTTTCTCTCCCGCCTCTAGCCAATGTTTTACGTAAATTAATTAAAATTTATTTCAACTTACCGCCGCGCACGTGAACCTCGCGACTTAGAACGGTGCCCACCAAATTGCGAATTTTGCATCTGCCGGAAAAACAACAAGGACAAAGGATTAACCATCGATCGAAGCCCCAATACCCCATAGAGCTGCTCACCTGTAGACGGTGGCGTGCACCTCGTGGCGATACTTCTCCGCCGTAAAGGGATAGAACATCATGCTGCCGTTGGAGAGCTGGAACACCATGTCCTGCTGCGGCGGTATGGGTGTCCATTCCACCTGGTTGAATAAAGGAGAAAGGAGCATGAGAAGGGCACTTTGATAAAGGATAGAGATGTATAGGAAGCTAGGAACCAAAATATAAAATTTTAAAACAATTTTTAAGGGAAGAATAGGGAGTTTATGAAGATATATTCACGGTTTTCATGTCATAAATTTAATGAAACAAATAAATATACAATTTTTAAGCTACAAATTAAAGAAAATATATTTTGTTGTAATTTCTCCAAGTGCAAGCGTTTAGCATTTGTTTGTTGGCCAGTCAATTAACTTGGAAATGAGCAGAGCCAAATGCCGCACAGCTCCATGCATAATTAAACAGCAATATTAAATGGCGGCGGCAGTGGCGAAAGGAAGAAGGAAGAGCGAAAGAAGTCCTGGGCAAGGAAGTTCTCACCTCCGGCGGCGGACTGCCGTGGCCCGAGCATTCTATGAGTCCGCCCGAATTGTTGGAGAACTCGACGCGGTGCGGTGGCTCGTGTAGGAATATCGGTCCCTGCAGATCCAGTCCATTCACAATCTGGCTGGTCTCGGCTGCAAAGAGAGAACGGAGAAAATTCGGTGAAAATTCGGGGGAAATTTAAAATTTTAATTAAATGAAGGCGGCGAGTGGCTGCTCTCTTTGTGTGTGTGTGTGTGTGTGTGTGTGTCCTGGTTGGCCAAAGTTAATTTCAATTTTTGTTAGACCAGGAAACTTTTCTCTGTCGAAATTAAGTAGCGAGAGTCCTGGCCAGCGGCGGCCTGTCCTGGCTCCTCCTTGCTTTCTGGGGGAGCTTGGCCTAAATTTTAATGAGGCCTCGTGAGTGCCGCTGGCCCGCAACAAAGGCCGCTGCTGTGCGGAGACAATTGCTTTTCACCTGCCACCAGGCACCGGCCATTGCCATTGGTGTGGTCGCCGGCCACAAAAGCCGCCTCTAATTGCTTCACCAGCCGCTGAGCATTGCATAATTTTCGGGGGGCCCTACTTTAAAATTGCCTTTGATGCGGCTTTTATGTCATATTTATTATTCATTCGGAGCCAAGGAGGACAGGACAGCAGCCTGGGAGAGTGCTGCTGTTGCTGGTGCTGTTACGTTAAGGCGTTGTCTCCTGTCCAGAAAATAACCAGAAATTCATGTGCAGCGGGTGAAGCTGACTATGACACATGAATAATTTAGGCAAAGGGAGATCCTTTGAATACACTTGGAGTTCAAAAAGTTTCGCTCTGGAATTCTTGAATTTACATAAATTTAAGCTTGAATTAGGAGCAGGTTCGCTTTAAAATGTTTTTCTTGAAATATATGTATGTACTTAAATAATTTATTTATAAATGTTCCTCATTGCGATATCTTAGTTGTTATGTCGGAATAATAATAATATATTGCAGTTATGCTCCTTGGATCTATAAAGATTTTTAATTCCCAGCATTTTCAAATCTATGGTCGATTGAAAACTCCAAATAACACACAAATAATGAATTTATATTTTATTTAGCAAAATATGGCTTTTTTGGCAAGATAACTTGTATAAGATATTGTATTTTGTTTCGTTGGGAGAGAATAAAATAATTCAAGAAAAAGTATTATAATTTCTCAAAGCCTTTAAAAATATGTCAAAAAGTATGCAATTCAATATTAAAAATATAAATTCCCAAGAAAAAATATATAAAATTTCTGAAATCATTTAAAAAGCCGTCCAAAAGTATGCAATACAATATTAAAGATATAAATTCCCAACAAAAAATATTAAAATCCCCTAAAATCATATAAAAATCTGTCCAAAAGTATGCAATCAAAAATTAACCCATTTATTTTGCCCAAGTGTAAAGGTTTTGTGGCGAATGTTGGTTTTCTTTGGAGAGATATTTCTATCACTTGCTGTCGGACGAAGGAATCCCGTTTTTGGCAGTTGTCCTGGCCACAGGACCTGGACTTGGCAACGATCTCTCGCTCTCCTTGTGGCACTCTCCACAACACAGCAGCCGCAAAGTATGCAACACTAAATTTGTAAGCAATTTTCAACCCCACCAGCGCCGCAGTCGAGCAATAATATGAAAAATTGTTTTGTCAAAAAGGCATTAGGCGGCAGATAACTACGACGGCAGAGAACAGTGGAGCTGCTGCCGCTCCTGGTTGCAACTTGCAACATGGGAAGCCAGGCCCCAAAGTGTAGCAAACTTTGTGCCACTTTCGTTGCGGTTGCTCCTGCCCTGCCCGCCTGCCGGCTTTCCTCCTCCTCCTTTGCTTTGCCTGGCAACACGCTGTCAACTGCAATGCCCAAAGGAAATGCGCCGCAAAAGGAGCAAAATGGGGATAGGAAAATACAAAAAAAAAAAGGAAAGCAAAATGTTTGCGGAAAGTAAAAAGTGTTTGCCGCAAGTTTTCAGTTGCTGCTGCCACATAACGACGGGGGAGCGCATTAAATTTGCAGTTTTAGTTTTTAAGTCACTTAAGATAAAGTTTCGCCCGAGCGAAGGAGAAGGAGAACTTCTCTATCCGCCAGACACGGTCTAATGAAAATTTAATTATCCATCCGAAGAGCCTTATGCCCCCAGCCTTTCAATCCACTCGCCATGTGTGTGTGGGTGAGATTTGCAGGTAGGATTTCAATTAAAACTTTGTCTTAGGCCCGAGACAAGTTGCAGCTAATTAGAGGAGTTTCCCAACCCCCCAGCTCAGCCCCCGGTGCCAACTGTCATCGGAGTGTCCCACATTTCAACGGCTGGACAATGGCCATGTCTCTGCTCTCTCTCGCCGGGATGGAGCACCCCTCATTTGTCCGAGCGCTGTCAATCGGCTGGAGATTCTTCCTGGACAGCTGCGGCTTATTAATGCAAGTGTCGGGCGCCGTGCTCTCTCCCCTTGGCTAAAATCAATTAAGCGCCAAGGAAAAAACTAAATGAAACTAGCGATGCCAGCGGCAGACTGCATCATTATCACGGATCATTAAAAATTGCCGTGGAAGAGCTGAGCAGCTAAAGAACGGAAATGAATGGAGTCCGCCGAAGGAGATGATGGGTAATGGTGAGGTGGAACGGGGAAAGGGGAACGGGGAAAAGCTGCTGAAAAGGAGGAGGAGCAGGAACAGGAGAAGGAGCAGGAGCAGCAAATGGAGGAGCGTTGACAAGCAGACAAAATGCAAATGAGTAACAGCGGAGAAAGATTCAGTTGAGGCTCCAGGATGCACTGCGAGAAACTATCAGAAAAAGGTACCAGAAATTGTAAAAAAATATTTTAAAATAAATATTTAAGCCGCCTTACGTTTAACAATATTTTCTAGCATTTATTTGGTCTTTTTGGAAACCCTCCTTTACCTAATTTTAATTCCAGCTTGGATTTCTTCAAGTACAGCCCCTGCTTAATTAAGAAGAAAATCGCAGGGAAACGGAAAAGCAGAGAAAAGGCATCAAATGGAAGGGCGACTTCAATTCCACATTACGCTTACTTCTCAGCGACAAAGCGAGCGGAAAAATCTTTTTCGAAAAGTGTCTGCAAATAATAATGAAGTTGCCAGTCGCCAGTTGCCAGTTGCCAGTTGCCAGTTGCCAGCTCGCCAGCTCGCCAGTTTTCCAGCTTCAAAGCGCACACTAAATCAGGAAAACTTTTCCTGCACGCCATTTAAATGAAAACGCAATTTCGCGAGAGCGACGAAAAGGAAAAAAGACGCTGAACAACAAGGAGCTGTAGCATTAAAGCTGATTTGCATATGCCGTGAGAGCAGGGGACTTGTCTTGGCTGTCTATATTGCTATATATCTATATCCTGTGCTCTTGGGCTCCTGGGCTCCTGGGCTCTGGCTCCTGTCCTGTTCGGCTTCGTGTTGTTGTGTCGCGGGGGAAATGGCTTGACAAATACAAATGTATGCGGAGACGTGCTCCCATTTTCACTTTCGCTTGGGTTTTCTATTTTATTTTTTTCGGGAGCTGCTTTTCAAATTTGAAGGCATTTCCTTGCGCTTTGGCAAGGTGTCAGCTTTGACAGGGATTAAGTAATGGAATTTAGTCTCTCAAATTTTGAAATATTTTATATAATGATGCTTAAGTATTTAGAGATGGGTTTGAAAGGATTTTTTAGAATTTTTTTTTAACCTTTTTACTAAGAAATAATTATTATAAAGGCACTTCTTTAAAAGATAACTTGTTAAGAAAATTTCTAGTTTTTCCTGATAATTTTTATGAGTTTTAAAATCTCCTGAAATGGCATAAAATGTAAAAATGGCAAAATTTGATTCCGTCAGCCCAAAAGCAGGCAGCGTTTAATATTTAAAGTAGCGCCCGAAGAGGCTCGGCAACACGGGGCGGATGAGTGATGCCCTGGCAGGGGAAGCAAGCATTTCAGGACGTTCTTGAGCTGGGGGTTGGGCCGACCCTCAAGTGCACGCATTTTTCTGCTTAAAAGCCCCGACTAATGCGATGTCGAAGCGAAATCTCCATCTGTCTGTCTGTCTGTCTGTCTGTGACTGAGCAACAAAGCGGAATCCTCAGCGGATCCGGATGCGGAGTGTGTGCTAGAGGTCCTGAGTGTAAAGTGTATTTGCTTAGGTCAGAGCACGTACCCCACTTGACTCCACCGCCTGCCTTTGACTAGACAAGCTGAAAACCAGGAAAATTGCTCAAATTGAAAGCTCGAAACGTTTCAGGACCCAAAGAATGGTATCTGGTTCGGGGCAATCTCATTATGCCCAGTTCCCCTTCAGCAGATGCAGTTTTCATGGGGAAATAATTAAGCTGCTGGGCGGTTTCGGTTTCGGGGATATTTATTCTGCCTTTGTGCCAGCGACACTTCCTCCTTGCTCGCAGAAAGCTAAAGTTATCAGCAAAAGATCAACGACTGTGACTGTGCGCCGGTGTCAGTGCAGTGTCCATATCTACTCGTCATCGTCATCGTCATCGTCCTTTTCCTGGCGCTTTGTACTCCAGCCAGGACTAAGCTGCGGGCTGATGTTGCTGCTGACTGTGACAGTAAAGGCCTTTCTTTCTGCTGCTGCTGCTGTTGCTGCTGTTGCTGATGATGAAGCTGATTATGCTCCGCATGCTTTGGACTTAAGCCCGGGATCCTGCCAGCTCTCGGAGCCTGCTCCTCCATGGACAATGTTGCCAGGTCCTCACAAAAGCCCACCTCCACCTCCGCCTTCCTTTGGCTTTGCTTCTTCGAGCTTGTTTTTGTTTCATAAAATAGCAGTCGGCAGTCAGGAGCCAGAAGCTGCATAATCTTGGCCCACCCGCTGACGAACTGCCAGGAGGAGCAACCTTCCCCCGAATCCAGTCCCACCCACTGGCCACTCCTTTCATGCGCTTAGCAAACGTGACATTCGAGGTCATTCACATTTCGAGGGCGTGTTGTTGAACTTGGTGTGAAGCGGGGGCCGAGGTGGATGTGATGCAGCAGGAGCATAAACAGGAGCCAGAGCCACAGCTCACAGGAGCGGACTTTGCGGGAAGCCAGGCAATCTGTGAGAAGGTATCTCGCGAAAATCCAGGGGATTCTGGCCCTGTCTATGTTGGTTTCTTTATAAACCCGCAAGGACCCACTCCGTACCTGAGTATTTGTGGTTGCAGGGAAAGAAAAGGGGTGTAAGGTCCTTGAAAATATTTTATACAGTAAAGAATCTAAAGGATTTGTATTATTATATAACGATTAAAAATATATTCAACCTATATGAGAAATATAATTAAATCTTGATAAATTCCTCCCAAGAGTTTCTTTCTAGACTTATTTTATTATTCTCACGGTTTACGATCTCCAGCTTTCAGGAACCTTTAAAACTCCTTTATTTTCTCTCAGTGCACTGCATCCTGCGAACTTCTTTTGAGTTAGCTAGTTGTGCTTTTGTTAAGCCGTGGCTAGTCGCTGCCGTCGCCTTTCAGCGGCGCTGTGGCTGCAGACGTATTCGGTTGCTAAATGCCATGACACATTAGACAATGAGGATCTCTAATTATGGCTCGAAAACTGCAATTAACATTTGATCCAGGGAGTGTGTGTGTGCGACACCACCTTTTGTCTGTGTGTGCCTTGAAGTGTCGAGCCATGCCAGCGGCAGAAAGTTTTATAAATGCCGCTCCTGGTGCTCCTGCTCCTGCTCCTGCGGCTGACGTTCGTCCTTTGCTGTCTGGGCATGCAAAGTTTGTGCGCTGTTGACTCCGTTTCTTTGAACGCCACGCAAAACGCAACGCAACGCAACACAAACAGAAACAAAAACAAAAGTGAAACGTGTGCCTTTCAATAATTCAGTTTTATGGCACAAACTCCGCGCAACTCGGCAACTTCGCCCGCCTTTTGTCTACTCGCGAAAGTTGAGTCGGCGGTCGCTCATTAACGGCGATGTTCGGATGTGTACGAGTATGTGTATGTGCTTGGGGTTGCGTTAATTGAAATGCTTTTCGCTTTTCAATTTCCCGAGTTTTCCTCCGTTTCCCCCCCTCTTGTTCCTTGGGCTTATGTTGCAAATTTAATTGCATACTTGGGGTAGCGCGGTGAGAGGGAGCGTGGTAATGTATACCGTGTGGCCTTCCATTAGCAAGTGCCATTCAATTCGAATTGGATCAATGCTGTCGATTAGGATTTGATGGGAATGGTTAAGGTTATACTTCTTTTTTAAGAATTGATTGGGATTTAATTTGATTTAATTTGGAGGAATTTTAGTAGATTTGGAGCAAAGAATTTATTACGGACTTAAATGTTTGTATATTCTATTATTTAAAATCTCTTTAAGTATAAAATATAGTTTTTCTGCTTTTAATAACATATTTTATAGCATACTTTTAGGCATCCTAGAAAAAGAATTTTAAATCTTTGACAATTCTATACAAATAGTTAAATATTTCAGTTTTTTTTTTTTTTTAATAATTATTTTAAAGTCATTTTACGTAATTTCAGGAACAGTTTTGTGTTAAAAATACTTGTTAAATTTTACAATACAAATTCAAAAAATGGTGCATACTTTTAAACTTCCTAAGTTATTTTTTTAAGTTTGTGGCCTTCCTAGACGATGTTTTATGTTTTAATTTAACAGTATTTCAGGAACTTATTTTGTATTTACTTGTTAACATGTCTAAAACTATGCTGTTATACTTCATACTTTTGGGCACCTAAAAAAAAGAATTTCTTTAAGTTATTCCTTATTTTTCAACGAAATTCAATGTTCCTCATTCGCAAGTTATATTAAATAATTATTCAAGTTACCTAAACTATTTTCCTGATATATTTTCCCCCATCCAAATCCAATTCCATTAGTTAACTAGAAAGTGAAAAATAGCCAAATGTGTTTTATGGCAACGAGAAATGCAAATAACGAAAAAGCTTGCTAGCTAGCGAGCCTGGCAAATACTCACCTCGTATGACATACAGGATCAGGATGGCCTTAAAAAGGCTGTGTAAATCCATTTTTTATGAGCACTAATGCTTTCCATTACATTTTTTATGTCTGGATTTTAAATGCCGAATTTCGCTTGATTTGTTTGTTATTACTGGCAGTTGCTTTTCGTTTTCGTTTTTGCTTTTGCCGCTGCCCCGCTGCTGTTTGTTTCAGTTATTTAATTTCTTCCTGGCACACTCGCCGCTGCCGCTGTGATTGAAGCTGCAAAATGTTAATGGTTTCGGGCTCAACTTTGTTGTTATTATTGCTGCTGCTACTGCTACTGCTGATGCTTTTGTTTTTATTCTTGTTTTGTTTGTTTATTTTCCGTATTACGCGCCACGGAAATTAGAATTTCGAATGCGATGCCAGAGATTTATGCGGCCAGGGATTTTAATGCTCGTCGTCGTGCCTTGCCTAAAAAACAAATAAAATATTGCGGATTTTATATGTATGAGTTGGTATGTTTTTTTTTTTTTTTTTTTGCGAGTTCCCTGAACTTTGGCATGCTTTGTGCGAGAGACCTCCTTTTCATGCAAATATATAGTATATTTTAAAGCTGCCGGCTGCTGGCTGCTGGCTGCTCTGCCTTTGCTTTTGATTTCACTTGACGACAGTCAGTCAGTCAACTGCGATCCGCATGTCAGCGAGGATATTAATCATGTCAAGTCAGCGCCACAAAGCGCACACCCATCCAGCCCAGCTGAACCACTTGGCTGGCGGAGCTGGCTGGCAGCCCCTAGAGCCGAAAAACAACAGAACCAGTGACACTCGGAAAAAATATTTAAAAAAATGTACGTAAGTTTAAGATTAAATAGGATGGATAAGAATGCTAAACAAATAAATCCTAAACCTTCAAAGAAAATGTTTATTTATAATCTAGAGTTAAACATTCTTTAATTAACTATTTAATTTAGAAAAGTGGGCCCTTTAATATTAAAAGAAATCTCCCTATTAGATCTCTATTTATTTAACAAGATTCAAAATTATATTGTTATAAGAAAAATCTATTTCTACAGCCTCAATAGAACAGATGCAAAATAACTTACACTTAATGTAAAACTAATGATTTTAGCATGAATTAAAAATATAATCAAATTAATACTAAACTTCAATTCTATGTTTAATCAGTAAGAAAACCCAAAAGTACGCAAATATTATTTTTTCTAGTGCACAAAGTAAATCTCCCCCAAATAGAGCTCCTGCGTTGCTGGCTTTGCTCCCTATAGTTTTTCCCCCTTTTTCCGGGTTTCGGCTTTTGCGCCCCTTTGAGCGCATTTTTATGCGAGAAGATGAAGGCGAAAAAATTATGCATCAGCGCGAAATTGGAGCGCCATAAGTTGCCACTGAAGTGCTGACATCCTCATCTGAAGTTGAGGCTGCTGCAGCTGAAACTGAAGCCCAGCAGCGCCAGCGCCTGAGTACGAGAGTATCTGAGCGAGTATCTGGGTGCGAGTATCTCGTGGATGCAAAATATGACAAAAATATGCTAAAACACGCGTGTACGAGAATGTGAGCTCTTCTATGTACATATGTATGTATGGTTGCCCTCTTACCCCAAAACCCATTGTATTGCCCCGGATGGCATTACATTAACTTTGCCTGTGGCCAGCCATGACAGGATCTCCCAAAAGCCAGACGACTCCCCAAGGTAAACTTCTGGACATTGTAAAAAAAAATGGGACAAAAAAAAAGTAAACAATAAGCAGAAACGATAGTTAGAACGATGAGATACCCTGTACTGGATGGTTTGTATTTATAAAGGATTTATCCCATCACAAGCTTCAATTATATAGATATCGATTAAGGGCTCGGTTATGCTATCGGAAATATCGGAGATGATAATAGTTATCGATCAAAAAAGAATCTATATAAAATCGAACTTTATCTGTGCATACTTGAGGTTAAAGGCCAAAATGCAATATAATTGTTAAAGAAACTTTTAATTAAGAGTATAAATATTATAATAATAACTTATTAAAAATAATCGATAAATCAAATTACTTATCGATACCTTACACCAAAAATCCCTATTAACATATCGATATTTACTTAAACTTCATGTTTAATAGCAAAAAACCCAATATACTTTTATACAATTATTCTATATTCTTAAGCTTTAGCTCCTCTAGGTAAAAATAAAGTTCCTCCATTATCCGATAACCAATATACCCCTCCATTTTACGATCTACTAAGTACAGAAAAAAAAGCTCGCAAAACTGCGGCACGAACCAAACGATATTTGCCGAAACTTGAAACTATGCAAAAGGGACAGGAACCGGCAACTTGATACGAAGGAGATAAAAAAAGAGACGTATAAAACTGTCAATAACGATAAAGCAGAGAGCCGGAAAGGGAATGACAGCGGGGCAGGGGTGTGAGTAAAACGACAAAAAAAAAAACAACAACAAAAAAACGTAAAGAAGGTAAAGAGAATAAAGTGCGGCGGAGAATGGGGGGCAGCAACACAGCAGTAACAACAAAATGCCGCTTAAGCAACATGGAAATTATGCCCAGTGCGAATATCATCGGCAAACTGCTGGAACAGACAATGGCAGCCAGAACGGAGAATGGATGGATGCGGACCAGTCAGGAGTCAGGAGTCGGGAGTCGCTGGGAGAGGGGGAAGTGCTGCTGCTGGAAATGTGGCTGAAAATGCTTCGTTTATTTCCTTCGTTACTTGTTGTATTTCTCTCTGTCTCCGCTTCGCTCTTCTTGGTGTGTAAAAAATCATGACTTGGCAATTATGCGGCAAATGTGCGCACTGGGCATACCAACACAGGCAAACAAAAGGAGAAAGCCCCACACACACACACACACACACACACGGGGCCAGGGAGATGAGAGGGCTGCGAGGACATAAATATTACGCATACGCCGCATTGCACTGCCAACGTTTGCTAAATTGCTGGCAATTAGTTTAAAGTGCGGCAGCAAAAAATCAAAATTGCAAGCCTAAGCAGCTTAGGCAGCCCGGCAAGGAGTTGCATGATGAGTTTTGGAAAACTAAAGCACTTAATTGTATATTTGAGGCTTAATAAATAAAATAGAAATAAAGCTTTTAATTACTTGTAGCATTAGGAACACATTATAAAATAAAATGGAAATTGAAATTGAAATTAAAATTGAAATTAAGAAGCTTAGTGTAGAAATCATTGTACTATATTATTTAACTATTTAATATACTTACTGAATACATAATTTAAAGAACAATAATCTTGTAGTACGAATTGTAAGACAAATAGATATTAAATGCAATAATAAACTGAATTTTAAGCTAAAGGGATCATTAACTAACATTTTATTCCACTTCACAAATAAAAGCAATTATTACCTGAACTTATTTGAAATAATTCCTAAAATAGTAAGACAAAAATATAATATTTGCTTTTAATAAGTAAATATCAAGTAAATATCAAAGAAAGTATTAAAATTAAATTTTCCCAAATAAGCTTTAGAGATAAGTCCAGCCAGAAGGCCAAAACTACATTAATTTCATATGAAACAAATTCCCCAAAAATCGACCTTAAAGAACCTCCTTCTATTACCCATTTAAATGGATCTCTAATGCCTGAGCAAACTGTGTCTGCGACGCAATCAAAAAAGGAGGCATGATTGCATCAAAGTGGGAATACTGCTGCGAGCCAGCCTGCCTGCCTGCTGCCTTTGTAAGCGGCTTCTCCTCCGATTTCATCGCCTTCCCTTTGAACTTGCCACCCGGCGTTGTCTCTGCCTTTGCCTTTGCCAACGGCTTAAACACTTGAAGTCAGCTTCGATTTATTTATATTACACTTTACGTTGTCTGCTCGGGCTTTGGCTCGGCTCTGTCTGTGACAATTTGTGCCGGCGGAATGCATCAGGGGCTCTGACTCTGTCTCTAGCGCCTTGTTTCTGGGATGAGAAAAAGGGCCAAGACAAGTGCAATTTATAGACTTCAACGCTTGGCCGGATCCGGGTCCAGTCCGGGTCTCCTCAAGTTGCCACCGTCTGCCGCCGTCTGCCAAATACGTGATTTATTTTAATAGATAATCATTATGCCATCGATTTCTATCATGTCTGGCAGTCTGTTTCGCTTGTTGCATGTCCCATTTCTCTTCTAGCCCCTCTCAGTTCCCCACCGCACGGGAGTACGTGCGTCAATAAATCAAAATCAAATGGCTTTTAGCTTATTGTTTTGCGTGGGTAAATAGAAAACATGTGCGACCTGCTGAAACAGCTTGTGACCAGTGGAGGGATGACCATTTTATGTAGCTCCCAGATGCAGCCCCTAAGTAGGTTACATTTTTATGTCCGCTGTGGGGACTTGTTAAAGGTAAATATAGGGGGAATTTATAGAAAGCAGACGTTTAAACATTTTTATATAAAGATTAACTATGTTATTATTAGTTTTGTAAACTTTACTATCATCTTTAATAAATAAATAAATAAATATAAATAATAAATGTAAGACCAATATTTTTGGGAATAAAAGTTAAAAAATAAAACATGAAAGTATTGAGGATAAAATATAAATGCAAACTATAAACTGTTCTATTATATTATTTCAGGCCTTTACTCATAACTAAAATAAATTAAATCTCCTGAACTATTATCTTTAATTTCCTAAACATATAAAAAGCAACCGCTTTAGGTTTTAGCCTCTCCTGGCATTTAGGCGACCCTTAAAAATATATGGCTTCATTTTGCAGTAAAAATGCATTCCCTCAGTTAGGCCCAACTGCAATCCCTGCTCTCCATATCTGGTTTATGAAAGCCAAGCCAAGGACTTTAAGCACTGAGCACTGAGCAGACCAGAAGCTGCCACAGCCGGTCATAGTTCACGGTTCATTCACATGGCAGATCCGCTCTGCGCTCCGCTCCGCAGCCGTATTTAAATTGTGCCATTATGCACTCGACGAGGGCCGGGGGAAGCTGTGAGCCTGGGAACTCTGGCTAACCCCCTCTGGATACCCCCTTTTCGCTAATGACTTTTTACGGCGTCTCTGGCGGCTGCAAAAAAATCAATAGAATGCAAAGGGCCTGGGCCTGGGCCTGCATGGGAATCTCGGCTGGCAAAACAAAAGGGTCGCCGGAGTCAGAGGGAAAAGGCATGGAAAAACCTAGTGGACACTGGACAACGGCCTGGAATTGTAATGGCCAGCCGGGCGGCTGTCGTCTGTTGCATTGTAACACTGGCCGACCGGCTGGCCGCAAACAAACACAGGCAAACAAACAAACAAATAAAGGAACAGCCGCACCAGCAGACACACAAAAAATGGCGGAATGGAAATAGAAGTGAAACCAAAAAAACCAAAAAGGAGAAGAAAATCAATAAAGCGAAGGCATGAAGCAACAAACAAACAAGATGGAGAGAAGCCTGGAGAACGGAGAACAGAGAGCCCGGTGGAATGCATAACAAACTGTGAAATGAAAAGCCAGCTACAAAATTGTGCAAGAAATTATATGCATATATACTTGGTGAACCCCCTCCAGAGGGAGAGAGGCAACGGAGGCGGGGTCCTCTGCCCTCTTGCACTGAAGTGCACATAAAAATCATTTAAAAACAGCAGCCGAGCAGGAGGAAACTGGGGGGAAAGCGGGCGCTTTTCCAGCCTCTCCAGCTGGGCCCAAGGTAAGTCCACGTTGCTGTGATTCAGTGCAAGCAAAAAAGGAAAAAAAAATTGAGTTCAGCGACGGAGAAGCCCGAAAGGGGAGATGGCGGGGGATGTACACAAAATGGGTCTAAAGTCATAAACTTTTTCCACATAGCAGCTGATGCCAACACGTTTCGGTAACTGCACAGGGGAAAATATGCAGGAGGAAAAGGGAGTTGGGAAAATGCATATAAGAAAGGTGTTGAGTTTTAAGACAAATATTAAATACTAATTATTATTAAAATTATTAATAATATTAAGTATTATAAGATCTAAGAGTTTTATAAGTTCTTTAAATTAGAAAGCTCTTAACTGTAATTTTAAGATGACCTTCTTATTATTTGAAAGTAAAGAAAATATCAGGAAATGCATCTAAAAACCAAACCGTTTGCTTTTATAAATAATATTTTCTTTAAGAAATCAATATATAATATTAACTTAAAAATGCTATTGATTATTCAACCTTTTTGCTTTCTAATTCAACAATAAAATTTAACTAAGAGCATCATTTATAAGTAAAATATTGAAAACTCGTAGATTCTTTTTAAATCGTTCTTATATTATAAAATAATTTTAAATCTTTCTGAAATTATATAAAATTAATGCTAAAAATGTCTCATAATTCCAAGTAATCTTAAATAAAATCAAAAAAATGTATTATTATCACAGCATTTTAAAATTTGTTTGAAAATTAAGAAAAGCTTATATTTTTAGCACTTCTTTCCCCCTGTGTATCCTGCCTGTTATTGTTGTTGCCATAGTCGTTGGTTGCTCAGTGATTTTTCCTTGCCTGTTACTATGGTACGCTTTACTGGTCCTTTGTTTCCTCCTGGCTAACGAGCCGAATATTGGGTTAAGTAAAATATGTACCAAATGGAAAAACCAACAAGGAGAGGCTCTGCACGAGTAGTTGAAGTTATTTTCAAAACCGAAATAATGAGGCGGCGACCAAGGAAATGCAAATTGGGGAAAGGAAATGGGAAGCTCATGGAAGACCATGCAGATATATATTTTTTTTTGGCTAAAATGCCAAAGCTAAGCTCGAGTGGGGAAGAGTTCTTATTTTTTGTAATTATTTCTATCATGGCAGCCTGCTGCTGGCTGCCAATCAATTCAACATCGACCCTTCGAGGCCCTCGAGTTCGCGTGTCCCGACGAAACTTTGGATGAGATTGCGCGCTATTCTCCATACCAACGCCACCGGCAACGGCAACGCCAACGCTGCACACATCAATCATGGGTAATAATTTCGAAATGCCAGGGCCCGTGCTTAAAATGTCACACGCCAATCAAAGCCATGTTTGCCGGCATAAATAAACATAAAGCGGGTTAGGCAGACGTCACTTCAGCATGAATAAAATATATATAAGGCCAAAACATAATATCATTTCTCAACTTTTCGGGGGAAATATCTGCTGCATACTTATCTGCGGGTGCCCGACGGGGAAAGTGATTTCTTAATTTGTTACAAGGGAAAAACTTTAAGCGCCTTCCACGCACACATACCCCTTTTTTTCCTCAACTCTCTCTCTCTGTGGGTTAAAGTGGCAAGCAGGAAGGAAAGTTTCCTCGAGGGCCGCCGTTCGTACGTGACTTTTGTGGAAAATGATGGATCAGTTGTTGCCACTGGGGTTGGGGTTTGGGTTGGAAAAGTGAAACTTGTCCTGTTCCTGCTCCTTCTAATTAATGTCAGTGAGCAGCAAACTTCATATTTTCGCTATTCAATGCGACAGATTGCGCATACGCAGCGTGGCCGGCCAGTGGGGCTATTCAAAAATTGCGTATACGCACTGCGGGCAGCTGTTGCAGTCGAACGGTCGTAGTAACATAACTGACCAAAAATACATAAGAGAGAGAGCGTAGAGAGAGAGAGGAGAACGAGAGCGAGCCGAAAATTTAAATAAACCAAAAGTGGATGGATGCCGGCAACTACTATTACTACAACTGCTACAACTACTACGACCTGCACGTGCATGTGTGGTGGTCACTTCCGGATCTGTGAAACGCATGAAATACGAGCGATTTTTACTACAGCAGTAGCAGCGGCAGAAGCTGCAACATGCGACATGTGTGTGCGGCAATCGATAAATTTTGTGTGTGCAGCAGCAGCTACAGGAACAACAGAAACAACAACCGCACTATAAGCCCGAGATGTGTACCGTATATATCTCGTGTGTGTACATCACACAGCTCTCGTGGAGCGTGAGTATCCCGAGTATATAGAGCTCCGACGATGCCGGCATATGCACAGACAGATTTATAGTTTGTCATGGCGGCCAAAATAGTTGCAGCAGCTCTCCACCCGCCGCCGCCTGCACTTTTCGTTCGTTCATAAAATCAATAGGGCCCCGTCACTCGCCACCTCCTTTTTCTCTCACTGCATTAGCCGGCCGGTATGCCATATACCAGATATATATAGTATATAGAGCGAAGAACGCACGCAGGATGGCTAATTGCTTGCATGCCGAACGATGAAGAGAAACGAAACGAAATGAGAGCACAAGGAGCCAAAGGACCCAAGGAGGACTCTGCCTACGCGCCGGCACAAAAGAAATATAAATAAATGCCATTTGCCCTCAACACAATACGGGGAAAATGTCAAACAATTAAGCGGCAATTAGCAGAAAGCTCGAGAGTGCCGGCAGCAGCGAACCAGAAGTTGCCAGGAAGTGGAAGAGGAAGGTCCTGAAGGAGAACGGAGGCTGCTGCTGCTGCTGCTACGTGAAAGCGTTGCTAAACATGTCTTCAGCTTGTCAAAAAGGGGTTGAATGGGACTAGAAAGGAGTCCAGGGCAGCTGGCGTGGGGCAGGGGCACTCAAGGCAGCCCAAAGGTAGTCAGGAAACAGGATTGCATTATGCCTTATTGATGAGCCCAGGTGGGGCAAGGGGCTCTGGTTAAAACCAAGAAATGGTCTAAGGCCACAAGGAGCACTTCTTTGGAAGGAATCACAGTAAATATTTTAGCTTCTAGGAAGTCCCTTCAGGCATGAGTAGACAAAATCACAAATTAGTCAGTACAATTTGAGGGAAAATTAGGGAAATCTAAATTAATAACAAGGCTGTAATGGTAAAATATATACAAATATTTAAAAAATAATATAAAGAGTATAAAAACTACTTTAAAAATATTGATCATGATTAAAATGGCTTTCCAGAGTGATAACAGACATAGCATTTACGGAAAAACACATATTTAACTTTAAAAATGTCATAAATATATCTTAGTTCGAGGTAAGAATATTATTATTATGAAATCGTAGATAATAAAGTCATCAGACGACTGACATTTAGAATAGATTTGAGTCTTCTATAAAAACCTGCTTCATAACTTAAATTACGTATGTATATACGAAGGAAGAAAAAAAAAAAAGTAAATAATTTAACTTATTCTTCACTTCATATATTTAAATTTATCAAAACTGTTTCGTTTTTAATTTATTAAATAAATATAACAAAATTACTTATCCCGTAAACATGCACAATCAACACTGTTTTTCCTCGCCCCATTTCCCGGATTAAACTCCCTTAGAAATAAATCGAAATAAAGCAATTGAATGCTTGATAAAACACACTTATCCTCGATTCAGCCCGCGTCAGGCCATCAGCAGCTAAAACAAATTTGCATGCAATTTTCTCTGACGAGGAGGAAAGGCACTTTTCCACTTTGTACGTGGAACGTCTCAACCCGAAAAAATAGCTAAAGACCAGGTTGCTGCTGGTGTGTGTTGTTTCTCTCTGATTTTTAGCACGTTGTTGCAACTTGCAATTCAATTTATTTTCAATTTTCGCGCATGCAATGTGGATAGTTAGAAGGCGGACTGGGGATGGTTATGGTGATGGTGATGGGATTTTCTTAGGGAGGATGAGCACCTTTCATTAGACACAACATTATTATCAAGCGCGACTTTTCCGGCGGTTTTTTTCCCTTTCGTCTTGACGACCGGCTTGGCCCACGTTGCACTCTCAGACACGCATACACCGATGGCGGGCACTGTATATAATGGGGTTGTGTTATATATATATAAATTCGTGTTATTTACACGGCACGCACGTTTGCCGCCTCTCTTGTTGCTGTTGCAACGC
Source organism: Drosophila rufa (assembly GCA_018153105.1). Lineage (NCBI taxonomy): Eukaryota > Metazoa > Arthropoda > Insecta > Diptera > Drosophilidae > Drosophila > Drosophila rufa. The sequence continues at coordinate 7,571,351 of JAECXS010000085.1, forward strand.
GAATTGCTGCGAGCTGCGAGTTGCACTTGCGACACTGACAACGACAACGACAACGACAACAACTGCGACGGCGCGCTCTCCGAGTTTTTCCCAAATGAAAAGCGCACTGATAACAGGTCTCTCTCTATCGCTCGCTCGCTCGCTCCTCTCGGTGTCTCACTTCCACCAACTGTCCTGGCCTGGCCTGGCGCTCACTTACTCGTTTTCCCGGGGAAAAGGAGCAGACAACAACCGCACGCGAGCAACGTCGAACAGCAACTGAATCCGGATTGCGCTGGCCCGCAGGATTTTCGTGCAGATGCAGGTTGCCATAGTCGCCGCCATCCCTCCTTCCGTCCTTGCCACCTGGCGGTGGATGCTGGGTGCAGTGCGCAGGATCCGCAGCCGAGTCCCAAGCGGAGTCCTCGGTGGCAGCATCAACAGGAGCGTAGTAAAAGTCGTAGTAAATTGGATCCCATTCGCGCTCCATTCACAGCGACACTCTCGCAAATTTGTTGATCGTTCATGCTAACTTGTGATACTTGTAAAAATAAAGATAATTTATATTAATTTACTTATTAAATAGAATTTAAAATCATAAATTAATAATTTTCTACTAAACGCATACGTTACGTTATCCGTAATAACTTAAGCAATTTAATTTAATTTAATTTATTTCTAATAATATTATTTAATTTATTACTTAATTGTATAATAGCTATACGGGTTTATTTATTTAACATTTTTTTAAACCAACCAATTCTATGGAAATTTGACTCCTATTTTAATTATTTAAATTTTTGTTGATATTAAAAAAAAAAAAAAACAATAGAAGGTTCATAAATTCAATATATTTTAAAGAGATTCTTAAATAATAAGTTATATATATATAGTAATAATTAAAAAAAATATATAGATCGTTTACAATATACAAAAAATTTGTTTTCAAATATTGTTTTCATTTATTCGATACACTCGATAATTTCTACAAATGGCCATCAATAGCCTTTCAACGATTCGTTGTTAACCAACACTGCCTGTCCAAAGCTATTAACATCTCATTCCTGGACATTCGTTTAAGGAAAGAACAAATTGTATATTACTATGTGATTCTAAATTAGGAATCCTAACCATCAAACGAACAGCACAATGTAAACTTTTTTAATGTATCGATACAGATCGATAACAATAATTCCTCCAATCGCTATTGGGCCTACCACACACTGTGCAACTTATCATTCTTAACCAACAATATCCTGTGCAAAGCTACTTACCTCTCATTCAAATAATTTTGTTCCGAATAAGGAATATATTTTATTTTATGTGTTCCTATGTGAGGACATCTATCCATTATTTAATAAAAAAATCACTCAAAGCTGCCTTATTAAACTATCGATACACGCGCTTTTCGAGACGCCGATAAAATAAGTTCAACTTTTCTTTGGTAACCAACACTTTTTGTCGAAAAGCCAGACAGCACATTTTTATTTCTAGTAAAGTAACTTTTCTTTTTTTGATTATTTGGTGACCATGTCCATGGTAAACTTTATTGACACTATGAGGGACCTCGCCCAGGAGCTGACAGGGCTCAATCCGCAGCACCAGGACAACATTATAGCTGCGCATGCGCTAGCTGATGCGGTCCAGCGGCAGCTGGTCACGAATAACGGCCTGTTCGCGCCGCATTTGGGAAGGCTCCACACGACAGGTGGGTAGCTGTGATCCACGATCCTCCGTGTTCCACTGCATCAACACCTCCTTCGAAGCTCAGCCGCCCACGTGAACAATATCCTCCTGGACATGCCGCTGAACTTCGAGATCTTCTTGCCCATCACCCTTCCGTTTCCGTACACGTGCTACTTCGACAAGGAGCGGCGCACGGTGCAGGTGACCAGGTTCCACGCGCAGCACCCGTTCTTCTTTGCGAATGCGGTGAACTTCAAGGTCATGAATCTGCTGCTGGAGAAGGAACTCGGCGAGGTTGTGAAGACGCTGCCCAGCACCACTGTCTCTGGAGTGACCTACGATCTCAGCTACACCGTTCAGCTCCGCGGCGGGGTGCCCTTCCTCCACCAGCTGGTGGCCACGCAGCGGGGCAGCAACGGCCTGTGCTGCATCCGCTTCGATTTCGTTCTGGCTCTGGTCTTTAACGGTGCCGATGTGCCGCTGCCGGGATACTACAACGCTCCCATTGTGAGCCAGTGGCTTGCCTATGGGATGGCCGGGGGAAGCCGCTCGCCGACACAGTGGTCGGTGCTGGTGCCCAAGTGGAAGACCGCCAATGCGGGCGTCTGTATGCGCTCCTTGAGCACGCTGACTATGCTGCACCGGCTGCTGAAGGTCCAGCAGTGCGATCTCTTCGCCCAGCCCTTCTCCCTGAAGTTCGCCTTCACCCTGGTCACCGAGGAGCGCGGCGAGAGGTACCAGCAGATGACTGTGGCCGACTTGGCTTTGACGGTGAGAATTCGAAGAACACTTCTGATTGTATGACATAATGTTTTCCTTATCCCTTCCTAGACCCTCTTCTATCAGGTGATGCGCGACATGTACCAGGCGGCGATGGATCTCACCAGACGCGACAGATTGAGTCGCTCCAGCAAGCTACTATCCATCCGGAAGCAGCAGGTCCGTGCCCGAGGCATCTACAACATGCTGGCCTATGGAGCGAGCCACAATGAGATCGGCAGTGGGTTCATTTTCGCCTTCTTCACCAACTTGTACATCCCACCACCGCCGAGCTCCTCGAAGTGGTCTGTGGTCAAGGAGGTGGACCCCAAGCCGGTGTTTGACTTCCCCTTGGAAATGGACAAGGACGCACCCAGGCTGAAGCGGCGCAGGAGCGTGTAAAGTTGCAAGTTCAATTGACCAGAAGCAATGAGCTGGGGCTTCCTCCCTTTAAAAAAACTTTAAATTGTTGCGAGCACTTTACCGAAATGGGAATCCCCGGGACTCACAGCCATCGTCTTAGTGTTAAATCTCGGTAATTGTGCAACTTTAAAGCCCAACACAAAAAAAAATAAAAATAAAAATAAGTGGAAATGTCTGAGCGAGGCTAAAAAACACAGAGATACAAACAAGCAAACAAAATCTACACACCAACACACACAGGCACAAAGACAAAAGTTAATAAAAGCCAACTAAAAACTAAAGCCGAGCTGGGGCTACGTGTCCCTGTTTTGACTTGCTCTTTGCCGCTCCTGCCAAGAGGGGGAAAAAGTTAAATTGCAAATAGCTTGGGCTTGGGCTTAGCTCGGGGTCGGGTTTGGCTTGTGGGCGTGGCAGGGGGGCGACATGAAATTTTAGAAAAATTTGCTGTTATTGTTCGGGCAAAACAAAAGGGGTAAATGGCGGGGATGGAGGCGGGCGCAATGGGTTGGCAAAAAGGTAGCCGAGGACTCCACCTCCGCCGGGGGAGGAGTCGCATTAAAAGACACAAAAAGTTTCCAGAGCAGCATAAAGTTTTGCCGAGCGCTTTTGACATTTCATTGTTGTCAACTTTTAACTAGTTTTTTATGTAGTCATTATTTTAAAATGCAAATCGCTGCCGCCGCCGCCGCCTACAACTGCCACATCCCTCTGGATTGTTTCAATTTAATCTGCTTCAAATCAAAAGTGCCTTTAATTACATTTGGATGGAGGAGAGCTACAGCTGGGACAAAATTAGTCATATGCCCGGAAAGTGGAAAACAGATTTGCTCGGTTAATCTCATTAATTCGCCCTGCGCCATCGAAAAGTGTTTATTGCATTTACCACATTTTTTTTATTTTAATTGCATTGCCAGCTCTTGGACCCTCTTTGCAGTTAAAGTTCCTGTGTATCGAATGGCAATAAATAAAATCAAAAGAGAGGTCAGGTCCTGGGAGAGGAAACTTCATCTAGGAGTCGTAAAAATATATACACGAGGGTAAAGTTGACTAGAGCTGAGATTGAAGATTGAAAAGGTCTGAAATAAGAGGGAGCCAACACTTAATTCCCTTGCAAAAATATTTTCCAACTTAAATTAAATTCAAATTTAAAGTCAAGAGCTCTCGTCAACATTTTTCGCCCCACACAAAGTAGTTCCACAAAAGAAAAGCTGCCCAAAACCGTCAAGTTGGCGTTGTCTGCTGGTCAAAAGGGAAAACCAAGACGGGATGGTGGGGCATCTTTAATCAAAAAATAATTATGAGCGACGGGGGAATGCTGGTAAGTGCGTGGGATGCCCGGGTGGCGGTGGAAAATTACATTTGAATTATGACAAAAACGGAAATGGAAGACCGGCTTCCCCCAAAGAAAAAACTGATGTGCAGCAAATGAGCTAAGCGACGGCCAAGTGAAATTTGAGCGAAAATTAGGGGAAATGTGTGGAGGGTGGAACTTAGCCCAATTTACGCGGCAAACAGAGCGCTGAAAATTGGCAAGACGCGCGGACTGCAGGACCTCCGACTGAAGCCTGCTAATAAAACGGTAACTGGAACTGGAGACCCGACTAGAGTTTATGTGCGAAAAACAGACAATTAATTTGTTTTGCAGCGCCAAAAGGGACACTGTTAGACCCCATCTGGAGTCCGGGACACAGGACACCCCGGGAGGACGAGGACGAGGACTCGGGACAAACAATTTCGTGCTTGTTGGCAAAGAAAATTTACGTGCCAAAGACAATTGGGAGCTGGAAGCCGGCACAGGGACTGCGAGAGGAGGAGCAATGGTCAAACATTTAACGCTTTTTGTTTAATTAAAATTGCAACAGGCTACATTCTCAGTCCCGGCAACAGGAGAACACACAGCAAAGACACACTGAAGATATGGCCAAGTCAGCGTTTTTCAATTAAGCTTGCATTTCATTTAATATAGGGTAAAAACTACAACATTAGTTGGTCTGCCCTTTGGCCAGATGCTTCCTGTTTGTCCAGTTATCCCCTATTTGCCTTTACCTCGCTGGCTTTTGTCTTTTCCCTTTTCCTGGCAAAACGAAAAATACCTTTTACGGTGGTTATTAAATTGCTCTTTAAGTGGTAAACTCGAGGCAAACTATTTGCCACATCCCATGCCCCACTCCCTTTTCTGTTACCTGTCGCTCCCCGAAATCCACGTACGTGTTGGCATATCAATTCACGTTACGAACCGAATAACTGCATGCGCATTCATTTGCGCCAAGGAATCCTGCTCATATCAAGCTGGAATTGAGCCCGGAGTATGGTATGAGTAGTGTCATCGCCCGGGGGAGGACTGGCAGGATGTCAGGGCGATATGCGCTGGGCTTCCATTGGCACTGCCATAACCCGGTGTATATAGTGTATCACGTTCCAGTCATTTGGTGGCTGCCACTTCATAATTCAATAAAACAATAAAAGCAAAATCCTTACAAATTACAGCAATCAAATCATACGAGTCCTCATGTGGGCGACAGTGCTGACGACAAGCAGGGTGATGGGGGAATATAAGGAAGCAGTGAGATCTTGGGGAGAAAAAAGGAATAAACTAAATAAAAGCTTTTATAATAGATTTTAGCTCCATAAACAAGTGTTTCCATATTTATTACAACATTTAGAATACTTAAGTCTATGCATTTTAATATTTAATAATTAAAATCAAACATTTCTTTAAAGAACTGAGTAGCTAAGTCAGCTCTTGTGTACACATTTGTATTAATATTTATTTAATATATATTTCTGTCTATCAAGGTTCTATAAATATCCCTATTTGCCCTTATACATGATTAATACTAGATTTTTAACCTTGGTAAATTATCCTTATTCCCTTACTGGTTTTTCTCCCTTCAAAAAAAGCCAAACGCTGTATAAAAATATCTGAAACGAGCAACACTCCTCTATCCTTAGCATATTTCCATAAATTGGTCACAATTTGCTATGCGCAGGAGCAGTGCAAACAAAAGCCCTGAACCCTGTCCCGAGAAGGGACGACATAAGCACTTGCCGCGACATGGCAGTCCTGATGGGAGGACGGGATATGTTGGGGTGCCCGAAATTATGACACCAAGCCAAGCCAGGCATAATCGTGGTGAAGAGGGAGTACGTGAGGCGAGTCCGACACAATACGTGGCCAAACTATAGTTTTGTCTTCATGTATGCAATGCTTTATTCATGTTACAACCACTATCTGTGCGTGGATAAAATGTATATATATGTATGACATTTGTATAGATAGTATAAGGATGTGAATATGCTCCAGCGAGATCGTAGATGCACATTTCTAACCAAGAACTGGGCATTTACGATGGCTCACACCGGAGATCAACGCCACGCTGCCTGGAACGGAACGGGCTTATATCTAGATTCTGTACAAGGCATTGACATTGGGTCCGTGCTGCACCATGGCGTCCTTGTGGCCCTGGTACTGGAGCTCCAAATCGCCCAGATGCAGGAATTGCTTCAACTGATTGCCAATGGCCATAATAGCCTGGGGATTGCGCGCGTTCTTTGTCCAAAGGGCTTTTAAGGGAGAGATTTCATATAGGAAATGGTTAAGAATGAGGCAGTAGTACTCACATAACTTATTGGCCTTATTGCGAACATTGATTACCACTCCGCAGATCTGATCAGAGTACTCGAAGCATTCGCCAATAATGCACAAAAGCTTATTAATTAATTATTAGTGGGTTAGTAAGGTTAGTAATATATTTATATTTTTAAATCCTTGCTCACCAAATCGTGCCACATCTTATCAATAAATGTCTTGGAGGCCTTGTCCAAGAGCAATATCCAACGACCGCCCTCCTTATTAAACTCATCCTCCCACATGGGGCTAAGAGGGAAAGCATTAATATCTCAAATAAAAAACAAATCTAGAAGTCTTACCGGATGCCCTGCTTGAACACCATATAGTCGTTGAATATCTTGAGGTCCGATGGCGGCTTAATGAAGTAGTACACACTGTCAAAAAGAAAAAAGAATTATATAAGCAACTGTCAGAAAATGTATCTCGACAGACCTGAAGAAATCCTCAACGGTGTTAAAGCTAGTCACATCGACCAGCATGTCGCTCCAGGCCTTGGTGCGATCGTTTTCCCAGTGCCACACCGTCCAGGTGTGCTGGAGCAAATGCTTAATGCCCAGCTCGTAGTCGATCAGGCTAAGCTGCGTGTTCAAGGATGGAACCAGTTGCTGGGCCTCGTCGGCCATTTGGCCAGCGTCGCTGTACACAGCCATGCTTTGGTCCCAGTTGTTGGGCTCGCCATAAGGCAGCAGCTCTGCTCGGAAAGACAGGGAATCAACCACAAAATCAGCACAAAAAATCTTGTGGAACTTTCCGAAAAACAGCACTGTCAAAAAAAAAAAATGCAAACTCACCAGTTTCGTCTGCCTGTTGGCGTACAAAGTGCTCATAACCGGTGTATACCATATTGTTCCCCTGTTTTTTGTCGATTATTTTCTGGTTATTTTTCCGGTTTTGTTTTTACTAGAAAACCTTATGAACTTTTCAAATTGTGTACTGCCTCGTGGAAAGTATAGTCGTTAATGAAAAATGGAACTAACCGAGCCTGACACCTTCAAAAATCGAGAAGTGACATTAAAACCAGAGTTACTTTGTTCAGGTCTAGTGTTGTGAAGCTTTTCGCACGAGTTCATCGAAAAGCCGATAGTATCGGTTATTAGAGTGACCAGTTCGATACAGATTGTATTCCTTGCTGCATTTTAATTATTATTAGTTTTATTTAATGTGTTAGGGTACAAAAAGCATATTAATATTTGTATTTAGACATTTAATAACATATTTAATGAGTAATTATTATTAATTTTTGATTAATAGCATTTTCATGAAAGTCGCATCATTCCAAGGAAATAATGCAAACGCTTACACTACAACTGCATCTTTAAAAACATCAGTTTTCTGATAAATATTCAGAATAAAAGCATATAAACAACTTAGTGTTAGGATTCAAAAAGCATATTAAAATGTTTATTTAAACTTGTTTATTATTCACTTTTGATTAATATCGTTTTAATGGAAGTTGCATCAATGCAAGAAAATAATGCAAACGTTTACACTACAAGTGCATCGTACAAAATTTTTTCTTCTCGATATATTTCGATAAATTACAAAAATAAAAGCAAATAAACAATTTTGGCTGCCCAAAATTAAATCAAGATCTTAACAACCAATTCAAGCACTCAAATATTGCAGCTCCCAGGCGCACATTTTGGCCGGAGAATCGAAGGGAGTCGGTTAAGCACGGCCACGAGGGTCTATCAATTGAAATGTCACGCTAATAAAATAAAATGCCACCGAGCATACGATAAATGCACGAAAATAATAAAATGTGACTCAAATGAGCGACGGCGACAGCAGCCACAGCAGACACAAGCTGGCAGCCGGAAAGGATAGGTTCAGGAATGGAAGTGGGACTGGGAACGGTAAGAGTGAGAATGGGGATCCTTGTCTGTTCGGGTTGGCGCTCCTTGTGCAACAGTTTGGCCTGCAGTCAATAATCGAAATCGACTTGGGCTTGTGGCAATAAAAATTTGTCTTCGCCGCTTAAGTTCTGCGCCTTGTTGCACACGGTCTGGAGTCCTTGGTTCCCGGCGGCGTCCTGGGGAAATTCGCCGCCCCGCCCCCTGTGTGGCAGTGCAGATAATAAAATATGTGAGTCGCTCTACGTGGCAGCTCCTTGGGCGCGCTGGCAAAGTAGCTTTGGGCCCCTTGTAATGTGCACCATTTGTTGCTCGGCTGGTGGTGCGCGGTGGCTCCTGGATCTGGCATTGGCTCCGGCCCTGGTGAGGATGCACCCTTCGCACTGCATCGCCCTGCTGCCTGCCCCCTGCTCGGGTGAGTTATGTCGGCCAAGTTTGGAACAAAAGTGTTGGCACCGCTCCTGGGTCTTAGTTCTAGCCGACAAATAAGTTGCCAGCCCCAATTTACTTAAAAATTCTATTTACTTTTGCTCTTAAGCAGCTTTGGCTGGCAGGGACAACCAAAAACTGTAAATATTCCCCTTAATTGGGGGAATACGTAAGAGTTCTGGAATTGCCAGTGATGGTTAAGTTCCTTCCTTGCCAAACTGAATATTTGTGTAGCTTTTAAATATATCCTTGGTGTACTAAAAATTAAATAAATAAGGATATATTAAAATAAACTCTATCTCTGTTAAAGTAATAGGTTTTATGTTATATTTAGGTATTTTTATACGCAAGAGAAGCTTCCTTCTTGCCGCTTGTAAATATTTCCCTTGGTCCTGATTTCAGCTTATTATCCTTCAAAAGGATAAGCCCCAGATGTAGCTGCTTACTTTCCGGGAAGAGTGGAAAATACTTTAATTTCAACTCCTTAAGTTTTACCCCATTTAAGTCCCTGCAAACGCTTAGCTATGCTTTGTTAGATTTGACTTTGTGCAGCGCTTCTCAGGTGGCACTTTGGCGTATACGCAATATTTTACAGCTTTTTGCACTTTGCTGGCTGAGCTGAAAATACATGGTCAGTAAATCTTTTAAAATATTGTAATGTCGAGAGAGAGAGCTACGAAGCAGGGTGCTGGTGTTGCTGCTGGTGCTGGCATAGTGCGAAGAGCTCACTACCAGCTTAAGCGCTTTGAGTACCGGAGCCGTAAAAACGCCCACAAACTGCCAAGAAAGTCGGGCGAGGGGATGGCGCGTAAATGAGGCAGTCGTTCGAGTCGAGGATCCGAGCAGCCAGGACCTCATCTTGAGTCAGCTCAGTGCAGACAGGCGCATGCAAGAAATGAAAATGATTTGAGGCATTATGTTCGCTCCGCTTTTCGTCCTCGCCTCGCTTCCGTTCAGCTGCCTGTCTTTTTTTGGTTTTTGGCTACAAAATTGCTTTGCTCCTCCTTCATGTTGATTGTAAAAGATTTCAGTGCTGAGAGCACAAAGCAAGCGATGATGTACGGAACGGCGCACCTCGTACATTTCGCACCTTGAAGTGGCAAGCAGGCAGGTGGAACAGCGGGATGATGATGGTCGGTAAGTGGAGGAAACTCCCGGAAAAGACAGCCACATAAAACAATAAAAAGCAATGGTGAATGCCAAGGATGGGTAGCGACAACACATCCTGCAGCACCTTGAGGCGAACCCAACTGACAGTGGCTTCCGGCAGTCCCTCGCCCTTCTGTCTCTCTGCCACGCCCCCTCTCACCTGGACAAAACGTGTGAGGTGTATGAGGCTGAGGTAGGTATGTGCACAGTGCAGGTAAGTTTTTTAAAAATACCAAGACACCTTTTTAAACATTTTCTCTCTAGAAATAGAAGTTTAAATGTTATAATTTCTTTGCTTGGGACAAAATATATTAGTTTTTATAAGATATATCCACGTAGAATATACCAAAGAGAGAATAACACTCGGGAAGGTCTCCAAAAAGTAGGCAACGTTTTGCAAGCTTACCGTGGATTTAATGGTCGTTTAATGGTCGGTGGTTCTTATCGGTTTTATGTAGTTAGATACTACTTGTACGATAACTAACATAATTTTCGATAAATAAAACAACAAAAATGTAATATAACATTTTTATACTTAAAGAACTTAGATCTACAGGTAGTCCTAATTAACATATTTATGTACATAGATGCACTATAAACTTGTACTATTTTTTTTTAATTTTATTTTACTATAATAATTATTTCTCTATTAATAAAGATATTTATTCCAATTGACAAATACTAATCTAGCTTGATATATGGCAGAGTTCTTAATTATTTAGTTTCCTGGTTATATTAAGTATACGCACCGATAAATAAAATTAATTTCATGATTTATGACTGCTATTAGTCCGGCCGTTGCTGTGTGTGTATGTGCCTGTTTACGGTGCTAAATGTTTTGGACCAAGAAGACGCCTCTGGGCGATGGCCACCCCAACCAGGAGCTGAAGCTATAGCTTTCCAGCGGGGGCTTGGGGCCAGGTGAAAGTCATTTCACGCTGTGTGTAGCGCAAAAGATTAAAATAATAGCAGCGCGTAAATTAAACAGCCCGTTGGAGCCGAAGGATGGGGAAAAAGGATATGGCGACGGAGAGCCATTGAAGTGGCAGCAGCCATCGGGAAGCAGGACCTGCCACATTCCACTCACATCCTTTTGTTTAGGACTGCGGTCTGCCCTAAGATGCTTACCTGGTACACCTCATCTGCTCTGGATCCTGCTTCAATCCCCCCCGCCCCTTCAGCCTGCTCCACCTCACTGGTCCTGACATTCGGCGGCTGCCAGGACATTGCGAGCATTGCGTTGTCAGCACTTCATTTTGATCCAACATGCCGCGTGCTTCACTTAATGCGACGACTGCCAGCAGCCCGGCATTTCTGAGGAAAAGAGGCACTGAGGGGCAAGAAATGGGACGGGGAATGGCATTCGGGGGTTAAGGGCCGGAGGAAGCCCGCTTCTTCATCATCCACATAACTACAAAGGCGGCTGCATTTCTTTGGCTCGCAGAGAAAAATCTTGCACAGGCGACCAAAATCCTAAGGGCTTGACAAGAACAATTTTTCATTTAAAGAGTTATAGAGGAAAATAAATCAGTAAACATTCATTCAGAATTAGGCATATTTAAGAAAAGAAATTTAAAAGAGAAATGAGAATAATACATTTTAATTTGTATTAAATAATGAAAGTTGTTTGACTAAAAGAAACTCATAAAATATAACCAAAATAAAGCATTTGTTAAACTCGCTTTCGACACCTTTTGTCGCCTGCCAGCTACCGTTGCATTGCACGTCACGAATGCGTGCGTATTATGCTCTCTGCGAAGCACTGTGTGTGGGTGGGAGAGCGGGATGGCGCTGAGCATTGCTGATGGGCATGCACGTAGAGTGCAGCGGAGTGAGAGGGTAAGCTGGAGAGTGGGATGCAGTGATGCAGTAGAGATGGTTCGTTGGGCTGCTACCTTAGCTGAGTGTTTTGCGGCTTGTCTTCTCCGCCTGTCTGTCCTTTTCTTTGCTGCTCCTCGCTTTCTCTACCTCTGCTGCCCATCGTCGGCCCGACCCACCCCCCTCGCCACCGTAGAGCTCCTTTCAAGCCGAAGCTTGCTTAATGCTTTATGTTTGCCAGCTTTCAGCTCTTTGTTCGTGTTTTCACTGTTCTCGTTCTCGTTTCTGTTGTTGTTCCGGCAAGGTACTTTGCTTTTGTTCGATGAAACGTAAAAATAGCAACAAGCAACGAAAACTCATTTTTAGACAATGCCGCATAATTCCAACGCAACGGAGGTGGAAGAAGAACCTAAAAAAAAGGAGCAAACGATGAAGAAGAAGAAGAACCCAACGACTTTTTGTTGTAATGAGGTATTTCCGCTTTGTTGTTGCTTCTTCCAATCTCTTCTCCTCCTTTGATCGTACACAGTAAAACAAAGATAGGATTTTATATTGAATTGATTCTAATACAAAGTATGAATTAAGTTTGTAAGCATGTGTATTTATTATTTATAAATTTATTAAATTTAAGTGTTCCATAATACATTCTTAATGGACACCAAACAAAATAGCTGACAGAATGGTACAAAATAAAACAAAAAGCTTTATGAAATATAAAAATATTAAAATTGCTTAACATATAAATACTTTGTAACATTTTTCAGAATATCGTGTTCAACTTAAGGGGATCATTATTTGCAGACCTTATTTTCATATTTAAATTATTGTATTTATCTAATATTTTTCCCTCCGTGTATCATGTTTACATTTCGTTGCGTTTACCGTACAAAAGCAACCGCAAGAAGTTTCTTACGCGCTGTCAGTTTTTGTAATGAAAGTGGATGCTGGCTGTAAGGCCGTCTTCCTCTGGTACCCCTGCAGCCCCCAAAGCCACCGTTCGTCCCTTTTGCACGCAAGCCGTTACCCCTTTTCACCGGCGATTATTCAAGCGCAAAATTTGCGGTTATCTGCCGGCGGACGGCTTCCAGCTTCCAGCAGCATCCAGCATATGCAGAAAGTTTTCCCAGTAGATCCAAGAACCCGGTTCCCAGGAATCCCGGAAACACGCACGGCTTAAACTTTTAACCCTTCTATGTTTGCTCATCCCACAAACACACACACAGGCAGCCAAAAATACACACACACACTCACTCAAACAGGAAGGAAGGAAGCCAGCCTGTTGCTGCAGAGTTGTTTTTGTTGCTGGTCATTTACGCCCATTTAGCCGCATTTAACAAAGTCAACAATAAAGTCAAACAGTCGGGCCTCTGTCTCTCTCGCCCGCCCTGGCTTCCTCCCTTTTTAAGGGGATTTCCTTCTTTTTTTTTGAGGGGTGAAGAAGGCACAGGACACCCCCAAAACCAATAATTGAATAAGTTTTAGCTTCAAACATTGGCCGTGATGGTCAATATAAAGTTGAGGCTCATCCCTAAGCTTACTTGATTTTAATAACAGTTCTCAAACTATTAAGTTAATTTAATTTGAACTTTAACTTAAAGCTTATTACAAATTTAACTAGTTTTAATTTATCGAATTTATAAAATCCATTTTTTGCAGCCTTTTTTTCTTAATTATGGCTAAGTGGCAGATAATTCCGAAAAGTTCTGAGCAAAAATAGGATGAAAAATAAGTCCAGGAAAGTCTGCTTTCATTGTGGCTTAAACGAAAATTGATTCTGTCTCATTAATGTTTAATAACCGAAAATAAACAACATAATTCTATTAAAGATTAAATATGTTCTGCCTTTTCACATATTTATTTAAAATTGTGGCATTATTTTAAGACTTGTATTTATACTTAAATATAAATTACTTTAAAAAGTTTGTGGAAAGTCTGAAGTAAAATATTGTAAAGCAAAAATTTGTTATAACTACAAAGTATGTATTTCAAGACATTTCTGCAAGTAATAATCTACAAATCTAGTTCATAATTACTAGTTACTCATGCCCAAGGACCTTAACCCAAATAAAGGCACTTTGTTTATTATTTACTCAGAAATGTCCTTCAGTTGTACTTATCAAGACACACTTTCCACCCCCAACCCCGAACCAAATACGTATTATAAATATTCTATACCGAAATGAGTGCTAGGAAATGAAATTCTAAAATTCCCCTTGATAGCTTCATTCTTGAGCCAGCTTTCCGTATCACTTGCGAGCATCCCCCTGACCCGGATTCATTAACTGACACACCACTCCTGGATCTCGCCAACGAAATCTCTTCACTAAAGTGTTCAGCCGAGCACTTCATATGCCATTTAATAATGATTAAGTACACGAAGGGGTGGCGGCAGGGGTTCGGTTCGGTTCGGGTAAATGGGGCGCCTTATTCGAATGTCATCAAAATCACCATCACCATCACCATTATCAGGAAGAGCCGAGCCGAGCCTGCTAGCTGTTGACGCATTCTGGTTTCAGGCCTCATTAGCGCCAGGACTTGGCAGCCAAGTCAAGTAAGCCCGACCGAGTCGGAGCACTCAAATTGTGTCAGCATCAGGTGTCAATTTTAATTTACTGCTCCGAGCCGGTATGTCATCCCTGATGTTTGTTTGCCTTGAGCTCGGCGCTGGCAAGGGATTCGGGGGCAGGAACTGCTCCGTGCTCCGTGTTAACCCATATTTTGGTGGCTTGCGGTTGTTGCGGTAATTTCGGTTTTCGGGGATGGGTTCAAGGGGGTGGCAAGGATATCCCAACTCATTGAAGCTTGCGGCTCGAGCCGCAACAATTTCATCACAGATGAAAGAGGTTCGCAGCCCCCCAATCCTCATTGATATGCAGACCAAATTCGCAGCCTCGACATGTCCCAATAATTGAACGCTTAGCGCAAATGGCCGCACAAAAAAATAAAAAACAACTCGCTAATGGAGCAATTTAAATATGCGAATGCCAGCGCTTCGCATGCTAATCCATTAAAACCCATTTCGGGGGTGTCATCGAAATATTTACAGATTTTCCAGTCAGCGGGTTGGAATATCTTTCATAAAAGATTCATCGGGAATCTTTAAAAAAATAATTAATAATAATAATAAATTAAAATTCTTCCAAATTGATTCTTATAAAGTTTAATTCATCACAAGTTTTGGGGGTTGGAGAAAATAAAAGCCAAGCCATGAGCCAAGCTCATGGGGCTATATTTCCTGAGAGTTCACAATCCATTGATTTACTTCTTCAGCAGCAGAGGAGCGGCAGCGGCGGCGACGTACGGACGGGCCACATACGGCGAGCTGTAGGCCAGGGGAGAGGTGTAGGCGGCGGCATAAGGAGCGGCGAAAGGAGCAGCATAGGGAGCAGCGTAGGGCGTGGCAAAGCGGGTCACGGGAGCGGTATAAGCGGCGGCCAGAGGAGCGGTGTAAGCGGCGGCAATAGGAGCGGTATAGGCAGCGGGGAAGGCGGCGCTGTGGGCCACGGTGTGGGCGGTGTAGCTGGAGGCGTAGGGAGCCACATAGGCGGCACTGCCCACCACAGCGGGAGCGGTATAAGCCAGAGGAGCCACGATTCCGGGCTTGGCAGCAGCCACAGCCACGACAGCGAAGAAGATAGCAGCCTGGATAAAAAGAGTTTAATTTATGGGATCAATAAAAGCGATTATTTCAAAACAGGTACTCAAAAAGAGCTTATTTTTGTATACTTTGTTCTTTCCTACAGTTTTTTTTAATGTAGAATATTTTATAAATTTTTAAAACTAAAATAAAAGGCTGTTGAAATTAGGAACATCAACCATAGTCTTTGAAAGTTCTTTTAGTATAAATTTTTATAAAATTTCTAAGAGTATCAAAAATAGTTCTGCAAGAGTGTGAAATATTTTCTTAGTAATTTGTATTTCTTTTTTTAAACTTTTATGGATAAATTTAAAGCTCAAATTAAATTATGTTTTTTAAAAAAAACTTTTTATGCCAGAACAAAAAATTCCGCTTATTAATTCTTTTATAAGAAAATCAATATTTGTATTTGGGCATTTTCTTGTTTAATTTATTAATTATTTGAAAATTACAAAAAAAAAAAGATTCTTTTAAAAGTATTTTTGCTTTTCAGAGAACTAGTCTTCTTTGTGTACTTACGAATTTGAACATCTTGATTTAGTTTTGGTTTTTGGATTGTCACTTGGTGGATGGCCAATTGGATTGTGATGTCTGACGAAGATCCGCCCGGCTCTTTTATAGCCACTTACACTTTTCGAGCGGCATTAGCGATGCGGGTCACGCCCGTGGTTCAGCCATCGATGGCTGCCAAGTCAACGACATTCGATCGACGTTGCGCATGCGCAATTCTTGGCGCGGATCGCAGCCATCTCCAGCTCTATTTCTTTCTCTTTTGTTTTATTTTATATATTTTTGTGGTCTACACCTGGCCATGTCTTATTTTGGTGCGTGCCTGAGCGTCCGTTACTTGGCTTCGACGGTGCTCGGCGTTGGCCCTGACCTTGGCGGCTGCAATTCGCTTACAAATTTATTAGGGCTAGCGGGTTAAACCTAAAGGCTAAACTTTAAGTGAGTCATTGCATATATTTTGAAGCCAAAGCCTAATCGGGAAACTGTCGGCTTATTCCGCTTAATTACAGCTGCCAGCCTATTTTAATGGCCCAGAATAAAGCCGGCTAATCATAGTCTAATAATGCACTTGTTAGCTCTGCCAGAAATTAATTAATAAATGTCGCAAATTGCGGGCAAAGAGCTTAAAACTCACTAATTAGAAATATCGAGTGCAGATTTCCGCGTGTGTAGCTCCACACTTGGCATTAAGGACGCACACACCCGCCCAGTTGTACAGGACATGTGTGTCGGGACACGGGACTCCTGCAGTGGCAGTCTCACACTTGAAAAAGTGTTGAAGCGTGAATTTTGCTTAAAAATGCCAATTACGCGATTTCAGCAATGCAATGGATTGGTGGGGAGAAGCGGGAATTGCAGGAAGGGAATGGGAGGAAGCTCTCTGCCTCTCGAGGGTTGTAAGTTCCAGGGATTGTGGTGGCACTGGGAAAAGTTACCCTCTTCGTTTCAGAGGAATCTCAAAGAATATGTGTTAAAAATGTCACTAATTTTATCAAGGAATTCAACACCAATAAATATTTAATTGTAAACCTTAAGCTAGCTAAAAAATATTCTAAAACAACCTTAAAATTTTAAAATTAAAATGTAAATTTAATTGTTAACAATATTACTTGAATTAGCTTTCAAAAATTATTCTTGGTGCATCAAATTGTTGCCAGTCCTTCTGTCTGCCTTTCCTGTCCTTTCTGTTGATGATGATGTTGCTCTGCCGAAGGATTTGGCGCGCATCCTGCTGCCTCCTTCGCCTCCTTTGTGGAGCTCAAGTGTTTGCCATGTGCCTGTGCATACGAGCCGGCCTATTGGCAGTCCTCCTCTCCGCTCTGGGATCCTTTTGTGGATGGGTTTGGGGCGTCTCTACTAAATGCACAATCATGCAGCCGGGAGAGCTGGCCTCGAATTGAAAACTGCTCCGGCAACCGCAGGCGGCAAACATATTTGTTTTGACACTTGACTTGGGCTGCTGCTCCTGCCTCCTCCTCATCCTTGCCGCCATGTTGCTTTCATTGTCAAGTTTGTGGCGACGAGGACTTGCTACTGAAATTATTATATTGGTTAATCCGCCTAAAAGCTCTGATGGCACTTCCCCTTCCTTGGGCTCCGAGTCCTCCTTTGGCCATTTCAAGTGCAGCGCCCGCAACTCTCGAGTGGCCACGGAACGGGAAGCATATCAAAGAGCAATCCCCAGGGAGCTGGGAGCAGGGATCAGGGATCCGAGAGCAGGGGTGGATGTATCCACGAGTGCCAGCGAGTAATTAAAAAGCAAGAAATTTCCACAAAAAGCCGCGCACAAAAATTCGCTCCGTTTGACGGGGACAAAGCTCAGGACGAGGACTTCAAAGGCAAAGGAATTGCTTATGAGATTTTATTCGACGACAGAGTATCCTGTTTTTAGGGTAGAACAAATTCTAAAAAATATTAAGCCACAGATAAATGTTAAAAAATAATTAACAAGCAATTTTCTGGAAACCAAGGCCTTCCAATCACAAATTCCTGCTAGAAAAATTCTGTTAAAATTTAATAATTCACTTTAGAAACGTTTTTGTCTAATATCAACCAGCAATCCCTCAATAATTTCCTCCTAAAGGGTATAATCAAGGAACTTTGAACAAGTTGCGTGAAATATTTGCGCCACATTTCTTTTTTTTTCGCCCAGACCCAGACCCAGACTTTGTCCCTGCCCCAAGTTGAGTTTATTGCCGTAATAAAGGCGCAACTGCCTCTGACTTGGCCGGGGTTATGTCTGCATCGGGATGGGAGCACGGAGGAGGCGAAGGACATGGGTTGAGGGGCGTGGCAGCAGCTGTGCGTGCGCGTTAATGCGTCGTTTAAGTGCCGTAAAAAGCGAACGGCACACACATGACACCCCCAACAGCCGAGGCGCGGAGTGGCTTCTAAGCCTTACTCGCATCCGCATCCGTATCCATATCATGTATCCCAAACCTTCTCATCAAGATGAAGTCTATTAAAAAATTTGTGTTTTGAATTCGTCTAGAAAATGCCAGCGACATTCGGCAAAACTGAAGAGTGGTGAGAAGGAGGAGTAGCTGGCAGGCAGCGGCTTTTAAGTGGTTTCCACAAATTATTCATGGGAACAAAGGCGGTTCGAGAGGTGTAGGAATAAGGGAAGCCTTTGAAAGAGGTTGCCAGGGGTGTCGACTCAAAGTTTGCCAAATTGCGCTGCGAAGCCATTTCAAATTCAAACTTTGGTAAATCATAACAGCTGAGAACAATTTGAGTTGGAGGAGGGAGGCTTTGGGCCAAGGAAATAATTAGAAAATAACAGAAAAGCTTATGTTTTCTTTTCAAGTTAAAATGTATATATTGTACACTAATTTATTCTTTAATTAATTGGTTATTTATGGTAGAACCTTACCAAATTTTTTCTTAATAATTTTTTAGTACCATTAGTTAAATTCTAACTGATGAATACGTTAAGGTAGGCTCTCAGTCTTCGCCATTTGAATAATCTTCCCCTTCCAGAGGGATTCTGCGATCATAATTGCTTTACGGCCTTTGTTCCGCCTTGTGGCCTGAGTTTTGGCGCATTTCAATTACCCCGCAAAGTCAAATCGAATTAGATTCGGCACGTGCCAAGATTCGGCTACGGATTGGGCCAGCTAAACTGGAACGGAGTCAAAGACTTTGAGCTGCCAGCGATGTCAGCTGCATGGCCAAGTGCGACCTTCGCCGGGTGTCCAATTGGGCACTATAAAAGCTGCACAGCTTGGTCAACTCGATATCAAATCAAGCTCACAGCTCCAAGTAGTCACAACTACCCAATAAAAACCCCAAACACTCAATCAACATGAAATACGTAAGTGTTTACAGGACTTTTTCTTTTTATGGAAAAGGGTAATTAACCAGGAGTTTTCCTTATCCTCAGTTCGCCGTCTGCTTCTTCGCCGTGGTGGCTGTGGCTGCGGCCAAGCCTGGTATCGTGGCTCCTCTGACTTATACCGCTCCCGCTGTGGTGGGCAGTGCCGCCTACGTGGCTCCCTACGCCTCCAGCTACACCGCACACAACGTGGCCCACAGCGCCGCCTTCCCAGCTGCCTACACCGCCGCCTATACCGCTCCCATTGCCGCCGCCGCCTACACTGCTCCCATTGCTGCCGCCGCTTATACCGCTCCTTTCGCTGCTCCTGCTGCCTACACCGCCGCCTACTCCGCTCCCTTCGCTGCTCCCTACGCTGCCGCCTATACCGCCCCCATTGCACGTTACGCAGCCGCCCCGTTGGCCGCCCCAGTTGCAGCAGCCTATACCGCCCCCATTGCCGCCGCCGCTGCCCCCGTTCTGCTGAAGAAGTAAAGGAGCAATTCTCTTCTCTGAATCCCATCTTGACCAATCTGTGTAAATAAAGAATTGTACATATCAAGCGAATAATTTCTTTTCTTTATGAAAGTTTTAACACTGGGAAAATTAAGGGGTAATGGGGATCGCCTAAAAAGCCTCATTAAAATCATGGAGAAATAGTCCTTATAAGACAACTAAAGGAAGGATTCCCTTATTAATTCAATGAGTTTTATAAAAGTTTGGTGAGAAATTAATTTACTATCTTTGGGTAAGAGCTTTATTTTGATTAGAAAATCTTCTGTACTTTTAAAATCGCAAATAAACTTCCGTTTTAATCAAGCTCCCCTACTATGTTTTATATATATTTTTCCCCAGGAAGAGTGCCTGAGCATAACTTATATTTAATACCATTTTTCTTTACGGTGCTGCTCAGCGATTTGCCGCAACAAAATGAACTCCTTTTGGCTTTGAGCGTTGAACGTTGCTGGGGAGCAATTTGTACTCCGCTTTTTCCACTCGCTTCAGTTCAGCTTAGTTCTTATCGAAAGCCGGGCATCTGGAGAGTCCCCTTTTCCTAGTTTTATTTTTCCCCCTGCAATTTTCCCCGATTTCCCTGGCTCAAGTTTGCACTCTCTGCCTTGGCTGGGATTAAACTTTCCATTTAAAAGGATTTCTTTTCTATATGAAATATGCTTCCTTTCAGCGCGTTTCCTGCGCGAGTTCGCAGCCAGCGGCTCCTCCTCCAGTCAAGTTTTCTGCTTGACTTTGTCCTGCGCGTTGAAAGGCCCGAGCGGAGGAGCCCGTTGGCTCCGGCCCTCCGGCATTGGTGGTCTCCTGCTGCTCCTTATCATAACTTTGGCATCGCTGCCCCGCATCCTGCCGCGCCTGCCTCGCCTGCTCAGGTGGTAAATGCCAAGTAGTTGTAAAGTTTGCTACCTAAGCGGAAAGGGCTAGTAAAAATCCAAGGCGGAGGGGAAAATCCCGGCTCCGGCTGCTCCGTTTTCACAAGTTCCCTCGCAACAGATAGCGTCCAAATTTAATGACCTTTTATTCAATAAAACTGCGTTGAGCGCCGTCAACTTTTTGCCTTTTTCGCGCTGAATATTACCTACTTGTTGTCGTCGTCGTCCTATCGGGGTCATCTCCTATTTTTTTGGCATCTTTTTTTGGCATATTTTTGCTGGCCCAAAGTTGTCAAAAGTAAGGCGAAAATATGAGATAAGCAGAGGCAGGGCAACGGTAAAGTGAAAGGATTTTGTTTGATAAATGAGGGAAAAGTTTCTGGGAATTCATGATAAATAAGGGGTTAAGTTAATGGGGTTACTTTCATTTAAATATTTAATATTTAAAAATAAATAATAGGAAATTATGCAAAATGTTTAAAAAGTAAAGCCATATCAGGCTAATTTTTAACAGAAAAAGGTAACAAGGTTATTTTAAAGACCAATATAATCTTTAAGATGCCGAACGGCCATACATTTGATTTGCAATATGCAAGCAATTTTTATGCAAATGAAAAATTTTTAGCTCCTCTCGCTAGCACAAAATGATGTTCTAAAGTCTTTGGTTATTTCCCCTTTAACCCTCTTTAAATCACATTTTAATCTGGATCGTAACCTCTTAGGCTTCCTAAATTTCGCCTCTGAATAAAAATTCCCAAAAATTAATTTCCACCTCGTTAAATCGTTGACAGAGTCAAGAGTCGAAGGGGAACTATTTTGATTGCCGGCACTGTGCGGCTGGGCTCCCTCGCTCGGTAGCGATTGGCAACCAATGTGTTTGTCTGGCAACTGGCGAAGCAATAAAACCGAGCAAATGAAATTTGTATTCACTTTATATAATTTTGACGATTTTTCAAATCAAGAACACACTCGCACCTCCATACGTACCCACACACATATGCTGGTGGAGTTTCCTCTTTTTTTCGAAACGAAACGAACACACACAATCATGTGCAAACGTGTTTTTCAAATGGATTACATGAATAAAAGATTTATACACGTAAGGTAAATCAGTAGCGGGTTACCAGGATACTCACAGACATCCTTCGTCCTCGCCCCTGCTCAGCTCCGCATCCCCTCATCCTCCTGTTGCTATTCCCAGCCGAAGACGTGCAAGTGAAAATATGCGCAGATGTAAGCAAATTTGAGGAACGTCGGGAAAATGGAGGCGGGCGGAAAGGAAAACCCCAAATGGAAAGTCCCACAGAACCCCGGAGCTGAAGGTAGATGATGCCTCTTGCCATTTTATTGATTTGTTTATCATTTTATGTATTTATGCGGCCGAGGAGTGTTTTGCCGCTTTGATTTCAGGCGCCAAAATTGAATCAATCGCAGGGAGAAAATAAAACATTCAAGAAACAGGATTATTCCGAGAATACACAAGCAGAGCTGAGCAAAAAATAAATACAGGATTTGTATTATTTCGATTTTGGTAGGAAAAACTTTCCTTGGTTTCCCAAGTGGCTTCTTCGGGGAACTTTTAATAAACAATTATGGGATTTTGAAAGGAAATATGCAAAAGTACAATCTTTCTGCTTATTGGTAAACAAAAAATCTCAGGTTTGCACTCTTAGAAATTAATTATGACACAAGTTCAGGGAGAAATATTATAGAAAAATATAAAATAAATGTAAGATTCAAGCAAGAACTATTTATTTACTGCTATAAATCTTTTCATAATCAAGGTTTCACATATTTTAAGCTACAGAATTTGTTGATTTTGCTTTTTAGTATACAAAATAGTACTTAGAAAATACTCTTAACATTCTAGACCGCCTTTATTTACGATTTAGGGTTGACCAAAATACAAAATAAAGTGTTCTAACAAGAAAACAAAACACTGACACAGTTTAATTCCTTAAATCAGACTACACACATTCCGAGCGTGATGGATGGAATATTCCGATCTCACAAAGTTTCCATTTCCGACGGAGAGCGCGTGCCAGCTTCATCGCCTGAGATATGGATAGTAGGGATACGTGGCGTATGCGTTATAAACCGGTGCATACGCATACGCCGCGTAGGCCGGATAGCCATAGCTGGCATACGCTGGATAGTAGGCGGAGGTTTGGCCCAGCCAAGCACCTCCCACTCCCGTGGTGGCATAACTCACGGGCGCCGAGACCAGCAGCTGGGGCTTCGCCTGGCCCAAGGACGCGAGCAATGCGAGCTGGCAGGATTATTGATACGTTTGTGATATCCAGATACATATGTCCATGCGGCATTCCCTCTTCTCTCTACTCACCACTAAAACCTTGACAAACATGACTCCGTTTCGATTACACCAGGACTACTTGGCCGACTTGGCGTCTGAAATTTAAAATTTTTACTGCCCCTTCGGTCCGGCGAGTCAATCATATTTATAGCCTTTCCAGCGGACAGTCGCCTCGAAGAGAATCGCGGAGAATCCGGGAGAGAGCCGGAGAAGTTGGGGCCCATCATAAATATTGCTAGACCTGAGCGCGCTGAGCGGCATAAATTATATTCTTAATGCCATTTGAAATTGTTGAGAAAGAATAAATATAAGACGGCGGGGCCGGAAAGCATTTAAATTGATGAAATAATGCATACTCTGTGGGCCATAAAAATCGTTCATTAAAAGTTAATAAAGCTTTTGGTAATTTGGCAAAATAATTGTGGTATTAAAAAAGGCCTCCATTTTTAAATTTGGGAATATTAAATAATTTTCAGGCTTTATTTTCAGTTTAATAATCGTTTTTGTTCAAATGAAAGTAAGGATAATTTGAAGAACCATTTTAATAATTTTGTAAACAGAGGTTTTTGTAAAATAGTTTAATAAAGAGCATACAAGAACTAATTAAATGAATTAATGTAATTATTATTTACGTTATTCAGTAACCAAATTTATTCCCTTACTCTTAATTGATGATTAATGAACTTATGTAATTTTATTATTTATTCTCCTAGCCTTAAGCTAGTTTCCAGACTCATAGACATTAAGAAAAACATGCAAAAATTCACTTTTACTGATTTCATAATTTTTCACTGGCCCCTATTAATTAAAGAAGCCAATTATATTTCGTTATTGTTCATACTTCGCACATTGGGTCACAACCCTTTCCCTTTCTCTGACTTAATTCTTGAAATTGTAAGGTCCATTTCCGTCTGCGTCACCGAATTGGCCATATCAAATGGCCATGCCTGATACCCTTTGTTTTTCTACAATTAATGGCTGCCAGCGAATGTCGCGCTACCTTCTTTGGACTGTCATTCATTATTACAGGTAGCACCCGCCCTACCTGACTCAGTACTTCTACGCTATATACTTCTCGAGGCCCCTCCGCCTCCACACTCCCCGACACTAGCCTGTTCGCATAAAATATTTGCGTTTATTTAGACGTTGTAAAAATTATAATTACGTGTGCGTGCCCGCCATGCACATGAGCCTGTCATAGGGAACGAGGGTAGGCAGAACCATATTTTGCGATCAATTTCGTTAGATAAGACCCCGAAGGGTGACGGTGACGTCTTGCTTAAAGCCTTCCGAAAAGTCTAGGGTACAGCCAGCATAATTTGCAACTGAGCAAACATGGCCAGCAGGGGGGTAACGTGATTCGCAAGCTATAAATAATTAATTAATGCAGACACAGACAAGCGTTCTATGCAAATTTCCGAATATAGACCATAAATTCTACCCCGAACCCGGGAACCCGATGAAGCCATCACTTATGCCCTACCTATAACTCTATATGTATATATGTAGCTGTGGCTGCTCCATAATTATAAATGTATGTATGCCGGACTTTGGGTTGCTCCAAGTTCACTGACCACCGCCTCCGCCGATGATGGAGTTCGGTGGAGCCCAACTCCGCTTGACCACGCCCAGTCAACTCAATGGAAAGTACTTTGGAAAACTGCTTTTAGCGACAGTTTTTCATTGCTCTTTTTCCCTGCATTTCGTTTTTTTGTTGTCGTCGCTAGTTGGTTTCCCTGCTAATTCCCAGCTTGCTTACAAAATGGCAAATAGTCGCAGCTGGCAGCCATTTTTCTTGTATTTCGCGTTGTTATTGCTACCCTGGATAAGTAGGGGATAATGAGGGAGTATTTGTTATGAAATTTGGTGGCACCATTTCATTTTTAATGAATCTTTTTAATAATCCTTTAAATTAATATATAAAAGTTTCTTTTTACAAATTAAAAAATTATTATTATTACTTTATGTAATGATTAAAAAAGAAACCTTTTTCAATATTCTAATATAGATTTAAAACCAGGAAGTAACTTAACAAAAAAGAACAAATTTAAAACCATATGTTCTAATATAAAGTACAAATGCAACTTCTCCACTAGAAAACGCATAATGCAACTCCAGTGTACTTAATCTGAGGAAACGTCAAAGCTATCGATATGTTATCGATTCATATCCCACCTCTAGTGGCACATGGAAGTTATTTTAATTTCCGTATATTCCCTACTAAAGTCTTATTTCGCCATAAAATGGAATCCATGGACTTTGGTAATTTAGAGAGCATTCTGCAAAACATGCAGATATCATCAAATAGTATTTCCGATCTCAAAAGGAGGATAAAAGAGGCCGGGGAAATATACATTTATACTTTGGACAAACTGGAAGAAGAGCAGTATGAGAATTTGGATATAAAAGGTAATTATTATGTGAAAACTAAATTAGTAAAAGTAGTAAGTTCCATTATTCCCTATTTAGTATCTGTTGAACTACTGAGTTCCTTCAATGTCGAGGCGGATTTGTATATCAGACTTAATTTCCTCGATTGCCATCCAATACTGAGCAACAACGGACTGATCTACTTGAAACGCATCAACGTTCCAGATTCAGAATGCCCATTCTCATCGCCCGAAGGCTACATCCGCTGCGACAGTGTCAGAAACTATCTCAATAAGA
This sequence comes from Drosophila rufa, assembly GCA_018153105.1. NCBI lineage: Eukaryota > Metazoa > Arthropoda > Insecta > Diptera > Drosophilidae > Drosophila > Drosophila rufa. The sequence goes on from JAECXS010000085.1 coordinate 7,596,901, forward strand.
AGTTGGAGGATGTGCTAGCATCAGTTCCGAGCGGTTGGAGTCTGCAGCTTATCCACGGAAGGCACGGCCATACCCAGACCATCGAGGCCAAGTGCGACCTGGCCACCGTCTACATGAATATTATTCCGGTATTCGAGTTTCAGGCCTCGGAATGGCCCCTGGCCGAACCCCCAGTTTCGGCCGAGGTTCGCAGCAATTTTCCCTGGTTCGCCGTTCCCTGGAAGAATACGGTGAATAATGACAACCACGCCTTTACGGCCTACGCCCCGTTTTGGGTAACCGAGATCCTCAAGGAGATGCCCAACAGCACTGAGTTTTTGGAGCCCCTCATGAACTGGCATGCTAGGTGCGCTAAGGATCTCCCCAACTTTTCCACGTATATGCTGAAATCCTTCATGCTTCGCTATGTGCTCAATAAGGGACAAAGCGACGTGGGACTTGATCAGTTTGATAACATAATGCTACACTTGCTGGTGCAACTCAATACTGGCAAGCTCGACTCATTCCTAGTCGGGGGTCAGAACATGTTGGAGTGCATGAACGGTGACGAAATCCAGCAATGTCTGGCTGCCTTCCTGGACTTCAACCCCGAAATATAATCCAGAGGGATTTCCCTAAGTTTCTTTTGGCTTTTCGAATGTAACCGTAAAGAAAAAAATAAACAGTGGAGGGCAGGATATCCATAAATAAAACCACTTCCAGTATTCGTTTTTTTTAATTAAGTAGAAAAAGGGTATTCACATGGTCCATCCATCACAGCTCCACTCTTAGTTCAGCTCAGCTCTCTGGTTCTTTTTTCGCAAAGCTGCTGCGGAAACATTGCATAATTAAAAATAGCTGCTGTTTACGAGTATATTCTTTGTTTATTGTGTAGTCATCCTCGGCTCGCAGCCGCTTTGTCGGCCACCAGCTGCTCTCCCTGCCAATTCCCTTTACTTTGTTCGTAATTTAATAAAGAGTAGTTGGCATTAAAGTTAATTAATGAGCAGCGTTTGCCGGCTGTGTGGTGTTAATGTTGTTACAAATACTACACACTCGACCAGGTACCGGAGAGCATCTCCTCTAGCTGCTGGCCCAATCCTTCCACATCTCCGTTCACCGCTTGGTAGTGCTTGTCCAGGCAACGTAGCATCTTCTCCAGGACATCGGGACGAATGGCTCCGCGGCAATGGGTGTCACAGAGCTTTCGGATCTCGGCCAGGTGAGCCATGTACTCCTTCTTGTAGGCCTTCTCCGCCTCCAGCTGGTTGCGTTTGTCTATGAGCTCATCCGAGCTCTGTGACGGGTTTTGGTCGGGACCACGACGCCTCTTGCTGCGCAGCCACTGGAGAGCCACCAGCTCGAGGCGACGATCGAGAGCCTTTACTCTTCCGGTGACATCCCGGTTCAGGCCACATTCCCGGAAGATGGTCCTGAAGAACTTAAGCTGATTTGGCTTTCCCCGCCAGCGCTTCAACCGCTCCATGGCTCGACTTGCACCAACCGCAAGTCCTTGAATCTTTCTTTCCGGCACAGATGTGGGAACCGGCAACTCGCTGTCATCCTTGAGGGTGCCATGCAAGTTGTAATATTCCAAGCACTGCTGTCGCACCTCCTCTCGACACCTCAGCAAATCCATCAGAGTCCTGTCCCGTTCGTAACTCGAGGGAATGGAGGTGCCGCCACTCAGCCGGGGCTTCGAGACGAGATCCTCTTCACTGGCCACAGCCATGGCCCTGATTTTTCCCATAACTGGGTTGTCATTTTCGGAGGAACTTTTCAGGCGCTCGGATATTTCCTGAAAGCAGCTTTGCAGCTTCCTTACAGCACTGGAGCATCCAATCCTGGGCTCCCATCCCGGAGAATGGGGCACGTGTGATGGTCGGATGGCATCCCGATTGGAGGATGAGGCCTCAGCATCGCTGGAGGCCGTCTGAAGTCTGAACTGTCGCACATTCGCCGTGGAGCGAGCTCGCACTGAAAGTGGCTGCTTCCTTGCAGCTCTGGAGCTTCCACTCTCGGGCTTCCATTTCTGAGATGGGGTCTCCTGTGGTGGTGGTGGTGGGATGACATCCTGATTGGAGGAGGACGATCCCTCTGCATCGTGATGGACGTTTTTGCGGACATTCTGCGTGGATTGGACTCCCAATGAAAGTGGCTTCTTGATGGATAACCTCTTCTCGATGGCTTTTACCTTCTCTTTTACGCTCATTGCCGAGGTTGCCAAGAGAGGCCTTGGGGAAGGGCAGTCCCCGGAATAGTCCCGCGTCAGTTTCCTCCTAGTGATCACAGTCACCTCGCTGGAGTAGACGCTAGAGTGTTCAGAGACCTCCGTAATAGGATCCAATTTCGTGTGACTAGAGATCCGTCTACTGAAAAGGGTCCTGGAACGGCCGGTGGTGGTTCTGCCGCCCGCCAAGCGTTGCGGTCCCTTGTTCTTAAAATCGGTCATCTTGGTTCTGGTCTGGTACTTCAGCGGCTTGAGCAGTGATATCCCCTTGTAACCGTTTATAACGTGGTTCAGATCACGGTTACAATTCATCACATCAGTAAACGGCGCCCTCAGAAACCCAAAGTCCTCCACGTGTGCATGCATCAGTAACATGAGACTGTTGCGGGCGAGCTTCTGGCTGGGCGGGGCCTTCTCGAAGACCTTCATCCATCTGGCCATGATCACGCGATCCGATAGGCAGGCTGCTGGCAAGTCCTCCTCGGTGTACGTGACCATCTGGGTAGCGAAATGCCAGTCCAACCAACGCTCACTGGGATCTGTCATCTTCAGTCTTTGTAGATTTTTCTATAAAAGCCTAGAAAAGGATAATTTATTTTTATTTTCAAAGCTGCTGACTGAGATCAGAGAGAGAATGGAGAAAGTGTGGGAGCTGAAGTGGAGCTCTAGGGCATCTTGGTGACGCCTAGAGTGTTGGGGCATAAGTCTAGTAATAAGCACAAGAAGCTGGAGTACACTTGACCAAAAATATCACGAATCATTAGATTATTTCTATTCTATATTTACAGAAACTTGCTCGACTTTAAAAAGGTGCTATAAGAAATCCTTTCCAAAATGGGTTTGGCATTATACAAACTCCAAATTCCAAATTGTAATACATTTTATGTTGTATTACTAATTTTCTGTTAGTGCATTTGCTGCAGCAGCCGCTCAGTGTGCGGTTGCGTTGCCACGTAAATTTTCATTAGCACAGCGCGCGTATAAATTAGGAAAATGAAGCACGAGGCACTTGAGTGCACCGCAACCTCCATCTACATCAAGATGGCCCCTGGTGGGGCACTAGGGGGTTAAGGGGCGGTGGGGTTAAACCGCAGCGACAACAACAAGAGCGATACGTAGGTGCTGCGGCTTGTGGCAAAACGACGACGAGCTGTGCAAAAGTTGCAAGCCTGCCCGCCGCCCGCCTGCATAAATTTATATTGTTAAACATGAGCTAGAAAAAAGCACGCGCAGCCTTTCAAAACAAAGCAAAAAGCAAAGAAATGGCCTGACATGCAAAGCGGTTGCAAAGAGTAAACCAAAAGCCATAATACCATAAACATACCTTGCAAAAATAGAACACAGTCCAGCGAAAGTTCACAATTTGGGATAAAAATGTGCTCGAAATTTAAAAATTACTTCTGGAAAAGTTTTGTATTTACAGATAGAATTTTCTGAGTTAGATAAATAGGAAACTTACTCCTCGAAATGTCTTACATTTACTGAATGATTTTGTAGAGAAAGACAGATTGATAAATATAAAAAGTGAAAGATTTCCCAAAGATATCTAGTGAAGTCACAGTTTATTTGATTTTTCAAGAGTCTGGCAACGCCACGGCCGCCATTCTTGCAATCGATAGTTTCACGACAGTCTGGCCACGCCATACAGAAAAGTTTATTTTTTTCTGCGCACGCGTCGCTTGCTTGCGATCTCATTCTTCGCGGGAAATGGATTTAGAGAGCAAGTACCACAAAAGCCAGGTGAATGGAACCATTTATGTTACCACGCGCCTGGAGCTGGATAAGGATCTGCAAGAATCCCTGGAGATGGGAGCCGGTGAGGTATGTTCATGTTCTCAGAGCGTTTTCAGAACCTCCAGGTGTTGAGACTAAGGTATTTATTCATTTCTTTTTAGCTTTACCTCACAGGCATACACAAGGACATTTCTCCGGAGATGATTATAAAGTTGGCCAGTGGGCTGGGCGAGATCTATGCCCTGCGTTACAAGATCGACTTTTCGGGGGAGAGCCGCGGTTTCGCCTACCTCCAGTATATAGATGTGAAGCTCAAAAACAGAGCCCTGAAGTAGTAAGTATCGCGGATATTATTCCCTTCAAAAATAGAGTATTCAATTTGGTTAAAACCTGCAGCCTGCCCAGGAGGTTCTGGAGGAGGCGCTTCGAGGTTCGCGTGTTTACCTCGATCAATGCCCGAGAGCTGCTGCTGGAACAGGTGCAGTCGGTTCATCCCCTCCAGGTGTACCACGAGATTCGCAAGCTCTCGCCGTTCATCATGATGCGCGTGTTCGAGCACCAACCGATGCGATTCCTCTATATACTCGAGTATCGCAATAACGACGCGGCCGCCATTGCCCATCGCGAGCTCCGCCACGTCATCCGGTTGTTTGGTCCCCAAGCATATATCTCTTGGCTGGACAGGTGTAATCCGGTGAGCAGCAGATTTGGCAGGTCCGAGTGCTGCCAGGATCTAGACCTGGAGCTCCAGTTGCCCAATCCAAGCAAGTGCAATTGTTTTAGATATAAGGGGAGTTAAAGAGAGGGGTAATTTTTAGTGTGGGAAGAAAGAAATGGTTATGACAATCCCCTAACGAAAACGTAAAAAACCAATTTCCTCTGGCCTGACCGATTTTTAAGCTCTAACTCTTTATTTTGAAATATTAACTTTATTTGCGTATTTTTTGAAATCTTAAAACTCAAAATGAATATGTAATTATTTCAAGAGAATATTTTACCTATGAAAATAATCAATATAAAGTCAACCAAGAACAACAGGAACATTTTAAATAAATTTTTTTTTTGCCACTTTTATTAGGCTTGACTTATAAATAATACTAATGGAATACACTTAAACTTAAAAGTTAGTTGGTAATAGACAGAAGTTTGAACTTAAAAGAAATTTGTATTCATAAGTTTAATTTCTTTTTTATAATTTCATGTTTGTATTTTTTTTCTTTTAAATAGCATTTAGTTTAATAAATTGATAATTGAATTTAAAATTATAATGTATAAATCCTCTTATAAAATATTCCAAAAGGCGTTTCAAACAGAAAAGATTCTAGAATATACCATAAAATCTAGTGAATTCCTTTTCCTACGAATAAGGGGCATGGATGTCTGCCTGTTAAATGTTCATTGTTTTGTTCCCGAGCCACCTTTGACCCGAAGCTCCCGGAGCCGCAGCTTGTTGACTTCATTAACTCGGGGCAAAAACAGGGAGCAGCTATTAAAAAAATAACAAAAACATCCAGCTTGATTCTGCCCCTGCTGCTGCTGCTGGGGAAAATGCAGTTTTTCACATGCAAATTAATGCAGTGTCTTTTGGAGTGGAGCTGCCAGGACGCTCGGTACTCTCGGTACTTGGTACTTTCAGGGCAATGCGACAACCTGCGGCATAATGCAATTAAATGAGTGCAGTAAGCAGGAGTCGCGCCGCAGGCTGGCATTGTGTTAGACGGAGTCTGGAGTCCGGAGTGGCAGAGGGGCGAAGCAGCTGCCAGCTCATCCATCAGACGGAGGATGGATGCGAAGGACAGGTCCGCTGCGCATTCTATGCGATTGCCGCACTTGACGGGATGTCGTGGCAGCCAGGAAACGGATGTTGTTATCCTGCTCCTGCGCTCGCTCTCTCTCTCTGTCGCTGCATTGCAATTAAATTACGGCGTGAAATCGAAATGCAGCCGCTGCCGCCAACAAGATGATGCGAAAATAAGAAGAAAACATTCTGCGAGAACCTCATAAATATTCATTGAATTAAGCACAAGTCGAGACATCATATTTCCCGGGCGAATGTTTTCCGAAGGCATTTGCATTAATTTGTTAATTCAAGCGCGACAGCCACGCCCCGCTTCCCTCACTTAAAGCCCATTACAATTGCAAAGCCATGCCCATATTATGCGAGTGTGTGTGTGGCTCTTTAACCCATCTCCACTCCCTATCGAAGGGTTAAAGCCATGGAGCTGTGACGCAATTACAATGGCTCAAAGTTTGCTTCTAATTTTCCTCTAGCCGGCAATGCCTGCCATGGATTTTTCAGCTCACAAGTGGGTTCAAGAGAATAGAAGTGGCCTGGAAGTGGAAAATTAGGGAATTATTATCTGTTCAGAGAGTATATATCAGGAAATAAACATAATTAAAGTCTTTAAAGAGGTCATAAGTTTAGGGATTCCACTGAATTTGCCATTAAATCTGGCAATCTGCTGCTATTTCTCTCAGGTTAAGTGTATGTGTAGTATGACCCATTTTCCAGCCGCTGATAGGAGGGGAACTCAGCCTGGGCTTACCTGGTTATTGCGGCAAGTGCCAATATTTGCTTTTTGATGCGAGCGGCAAAGGATATGGCGGGGATATAGTGCGGGGGGGGGATAGAAGTCAAGTGGGGGAGCAGAGGATGTGAGAAGTGGAGGAGTGGAGGAGCGGCGGAGAGGCTGCCAACTGACACAGTTTGTTTTAGGCTTTAAGGCGTCGGTCTTTGGGATTTGGGTCACAGATTGCCCGGGACAAAGGTGGAGGAAGGCCTCAGTCACCGGAAAGCGAAAGTTATGCACATATTGAGTTCAAGCTTTAAGGCGAATTTTCAGCCAGTCCAAGTCCCTGCCAGTCCCCTTTGAATGCGGTTTTAGTTCCGTTCATGTCCCTTTCCTATTTTCATTTTTTTATAGTTTTTCTTTTCGTGCATTTCTCTAACCGCAAATGCTGCAAAGAGCATGACAGATGTGGAGATGAGTGTATGGATGTGGCTGCAAATCTGGATATGGATGCGGATGTGGTGGAGAATGGGGAAGAGTAGGAGTAGGAGGTGGATCCAGGAACCTCGAGCACTTAACGCGAATTTTTTGATGATTTTTTAAGCAACTTGTCGTTGGCTTGGAAATGCCATTACCGGCATGCAACATGCATATGGATGACTTTGCTGGTTTTTTCTGGCTTTCCTTTAGCAGACGCTTTGGTTTTAGCCAGGAGTCGGGAGGACGGGGCTGCATAATGGGTTCCTGGGTAGCCCGAATTCAAGATGAGCCACGGAGAAACCATCCTTAAACAGTTTGCAAGATAGATAGCAATTTGCATGTTAACCACTGGCTGCGAAGCTCAAATGTTTTCATAAATGATGATGGAAACCCTAGCAGCTGCTAAAATATAAAGTGTGTTTAACTTTTGCGCGGGGATATTATTAAAAAAACAGTGTCATAACAAAAGTTTGCGTAAAAAATGGGGGAAAACAAGCATCACAGCAATTATCCCTGTGTAAGCAAGGGATAGTTTTAATATGTGAGCTGCCAGGAGCTTAAAACAAAACAAAGTTTGGTAATTATTAATTACATTGTTGGTAAACAAAAAATTTACATGTTCAGGATTTTAAATTATATTTACAATGTTCAAAAGGTTTCTTAATTTGAGCAGGAATTCGTAGTTTTTAAAACTTTTTCTTTTCGCATTTATACATCTACAAAGTTACAGTTTCATTATAAAACTGACAAATATTTTCAGATTTAATTAGAAATATAATTTTAATCATTATTTCTCTATAGTAATTTAAAGGAATTGATAAAATCCATTAATTATCATCTGAAAGATGAGAGAATCGGTAATATCATTTTGGGATGAATGCACTATGGCGGATAAACGAACTGCGGAGGCAATTGAGTGAAGTAAAGAAATATTTCATGGAAAACGTTGTTAAATTAAATTAGGGAATAAATAATTCGGCATATTAGCTATGTAATAAACAAATTCCACTAATTATTTTCTGAAAATTCTGTAACTCCTTTTCAAAAGCAATTTCACAAATTATTATCTTGATCTCTGGTCCCGCCAAGCGTCCTCCCGTCACCGCCGCCTCATATTTTATTAATCAATTTAATTTTGTCGCCGAAAATTATGAAAATTCCCCCAGATGGTGCCCCAAGTTGATAATGACAGCCAGACGACGGCTGAGAGGAAGCAAGGAAGAAGTGCCAAAAGTTAAAACAACACTTTTATTGACTTTTGTCGAGAGGGGACTAATCGGCCCACGTCACCACTCACTCGACGAGGAGATACTCGCAAATTAATGAAAAAAGTTGTTGCTGTTGTGGGCCTTGGTCGCCGCAAGTCCAAGTCGGATAAAAAGCACAAAAATATTTATTTTTCATAAGAGAGAGGGAGGAGAGAAGAGGTCCTGGAGGTCGAATTAAAAAATTCCTCGGGAACAGTTGTTTCCACCGGCAAATGAGTTTACGAGCGTGTCGTGTCCTTGTTGCTTTGTTTATGCTGCATATTAAATAAATTTGACATCAGCTACGACAACTCCTCCGGCGCCTGGCTTTCATCGCCATCGTCTTCGGAGTGTTTTTTGGGCAACTTTGCTTGTTGACAATAAAATAACATTTTGCACTCACTTAGCCCAGCTGGGCTTCCTCGCTTCTCGAGAGTTTTAATGAAAAAACTTTGCTGGCATCTACCGATGACTACCGACTCGCACCAGCCCGACCCATATTTAAGCGTCCTTACTCGCAAAACATTCCCATATTTTACTCCGGAAATTGGCATGCAATAGAGTTGATTTTTTCTTCGTACATATTTATATACTATATATGTCTGTGAAAGCCAGGCCGGGGCTTCATTAAAATGTACACTTGATCATCGCCTGAATTTCTTGTGCAAACTTTTCCGGACGGCAGGCAGTGCTGCGTGCAAGGATGTGGCATAACAATATTACGCATACGCAGCGTGGTACCAGCTCGAAGAAGGCACAAGGAGCTGTTGCTCCAAGGAGAAGCCAAGGCAAGGCAGCTGAGAGGGGGTGGGGCTGATTGTCAGCTCCGCTGTGGGCACTGCAAATCAATCAATAAAACGACAGGCCAAGTCAATCGCAAGGAATTCCATCGGCACACCCAATCAAACCCATATTGCTTTGGTGAAAAAGCACTGAGCAAATTTAAATATAGAGAGGAATTATAAAAGTTTTATTTTAAAGGGTTTATTTGAATGAAAAGTACTTTTAAAATACCTAAAAAAATTTTATTAATATGTTATCTTAATTTAGTGCAGCTTAAGTTATCTTTCCCAATTTATGAGAACATTTTTAACCACATACTGCAATTTATTTCTCGTGTAAGCTCTAACTTTGTACAAATTTAATATTCTCACAATGTTTAAATAAGAAACATTCACAGAAACCCATAAAATTGGCAAATATTAGGAATCTCGCCCCAAGTCAATCGAGGTCAATCGTTCTGCCATTAATTAACTACCAACTGCCTGGCAAGTCTAGTTTAAATACAATAATTGGTATTTGATCACCTTTATTGCTCTCTCTTGGCCAGATTTCCTTGGCATTTTCTCAGAGTGTGTGAAAATTTGAAATGCTATGCGCAATATTGAAGCAGCTGCTCATACTTTAGCTAACATTCCAATTGAGAGTCAAACGGACAGTTGGCGCTGACTGACAATCGATTATTTGCAGAGTGCGAAATAAAACATCAGATGAAATAGAACGGACTGGAATGGAATAAAAATATATATAGATATATAGGAGTACTATATATAGAAGGAATATGCTTCTCAGCAGCCGGCATCTCGGATTCCTTCAGTCGAACGAAAGAACGAACGAACGGCAATTTAATTTCAATTTCTCCGTTGCCAGGCTCCCGCTTTTCACATTATTTATGGTGCAATAAAAAATATATACATATACTCGGAGGAGAGAGGCAAACTTTGCATTAGCATGGCAACAATATTTGCCGACTCTCTTTTGTCCTTGCCACAATTTTGTTGCGAAATTTCATTATGAACGGATGTCGCTTAAGTGCACATTGAATTCAATTAGAAGCCGAACTGCACACACACACCGTCCCGTATGTAGATGAGCTATATATATACATATACAGATTCCAAACCTGCCAATTGAAAATTGAATTATAAAATATTTCCCACACACTCGCACACAAGCACAGTGGCATATTCGATATCCTTTTGAGACACAGGACACGGGGGCAAGCCGCAAGCCAGCTGTTGTCCGGCTCTGATTGGAATGCGCTACATTAAGAAGTCAACTAACTGGGGCTCTACATAAGAGTATTTCCCCAAGAATTTCGATTGGAAGTGGTCATGGAGAAGTTTCCTCAAAGAGATTTTTCGGTTTCCTAAAAAGTTGGCCAAAGTTAGGAATTTTGAATTACAATTTGAATGCTGACAACGAAATAAAGTGTCAGGCAGTGTTCTTTATTAAATTTAGAAGTTTTTGGAGAGCAGGATTGTATTTAGAAAAACTAAACACTTGAAAGATGTATGAAATATTAGTTATTTTGCTTTTTATATATTTTTTATTAATTAATTCCCATATTAAATTTATATTTCTTACTTTTTTCCTTTGAAAAATATTTCTCGCTTCGCTTTTTGATTCCTTTCTTTAAGTGTCTAAGAAGCATATTCTTTCTTTATTAAATTAAATTTAATACCTCTTAACTTTTGGATTATTAAATTTCTATAAATAGATATATCCTCTTTTCAAGGCTTAAACCGCAAACCATCCTCTCGTCCCCGAAAATGTTTGCTGAAAGATGTATAGCCCATTGGCCAGGCCCATCCGTTTCTGAGATTCCCCAGAGCCATCTTCATTTAATGTGTCTACATAACAGCGCTCACCGGCTTCTGCCTGGCTGGATGTTGCCGGGTTCTTTTCCGCCTCTAAATTTTGTTGGCCAACAGAGCAGGCCAAGATGCTGGGCGAGTGTTTCCTGCATCCTGTCGCTTCCTGTGTGCCCACCGCCGCACCACCCAATCTCCTAGTGGGGCAGTGCTGCTGCTGCTGCTGCTGCTGTGGTGGCCATTATTTCCTGTATTTAATTGCACTACTCTCGGCTGCGGTTTTCTGCTACATTTGTTGCAGCCTGCAGCCGACCGAGGACTATAATGTACTTTGGCTAACCATCCGGGCAGTGCAGACTCCGGCCATCTCCTCCTTACCTTTTCCATCGCCCAGTTAGGTCTCCTTCCTGCTCTTTTTCTGGCTTGATTGTCGCTTGCCAGGTTCCTTCCTTGTGACGTATTTGTTGGTCACTTTTTCGGAGAGCGGCAATCACACGGAACCCAAAAAAAACACAATTACAGACCAATTAAATGTGTGAGGAATCCTTTTTAAAAAATGTTTTAATGTCTGATAATTTATTATTATTTTTGTATTTGTAAAACCCCTTATAGATATTTTTTTGGTATTTATAAACATTTCTTTAAACATTTTTAAGACCATGAAATGTGTTTGGAGCTTTTCTTCAACTTGTATATTTTAAGTTAGATTAATATTTACTTTTGGAAAATATTCCTCTGACAGCTAATATTTTTCCCAAGTGCAACCCAATGATTTATACTTTAATAAGCGTGCTCGGGACATGCAGAGAAATTAGATGTGACCACACAATATCCTGCTGCTCCAGCTCCTGCTCCTTGTGGTCCTACTGGAGCTCCTCGCTAGCTGACATTTTTCTTTGACGCTCACAAAAGGAATTTGCGCAATTTATGAGTGGCAAGCAGGCGGTAGGAGGAAATACCAAAGCAGCATTCGAGAAATTAATAAGGAACTCGGCACAGATCGGCAGAGAGTGTGAGCCAAGAAAGATGGCGAAAAAGAGATGGCTTCTTGAAAGTATTTATGGTATTCGGGCCATTAAGCCAAACGGCAGCGAAAGGTGACAAAAATGCAGGGCAGGCAACCTCAGTTTTAAAAGGATATTCCATAATTTCGCAATGATTTTAAATTGAATTATTTAAGCTTTATTACAAATACATTTAATAATCACCAGTATTAAAACTACTTTAACTTATGTTTTAATTGTACTGTGGGATTATTTTAAGTGCTTCCATCCTTCTTTCATTTATTAACACCCCCATACAATTTTATAAGAGGATTATAGAATCCTTTAAAAGCTATGCTCACCTGAAGGCCATTTAAATTTAACATTTATATTTTGTGGATACAGCAATAGGTCAGAGACACATATAAATTGGCACTAAGCTTCATATCTGGGAAACACAACAACAATAGGTTACTACACGGAAAATCCTAGGGAAAATATACATTTGCTAAGCAGCGATAATATAAATTTTTTGAACTTTTTAAATAGTTTTGATAGAGATAACCCCAATTAAAACGTGTTAATTTTTTTTCTTAGCAATTTTTAATTCATCACAAGTTGGTTGTTAGAAAAATAAATGCCAAATGAGCCAGACTCATGGGGCAATATTTTCCTTAGTGTTCACAATCCATTGATTCACTTCTTCAGCAGCAGAGGAGCGGCAGCAGCGGCCACATACGGACTGGCCAAGTACGGCGAGCTGTAGGCCAGGGGAGAGGTGTAGGCGGCGGCATAAGGAGCGGCAAAGCGGGCCACGGGAGCGGTATAAGCAGCGGTCAGGGGAGCAGCAATGGGAGCGGAGTAGGCAGCAGCCACTGGAGCGGTGTAGGCGGCGGCAAAGGGAGCGGTATAGGCGGCGGTGTAGGCAGCTGGGAAGGCGGCGCTGTGGGCCACGTTGTGGGCGGTGTAGCTGGAGGCGTAGGGAGCCACGTAGGCGGCACTGCCCACCACAGCCGGAGCGGTATAAGCCAGAGGAGCCACAATTCCAGGCTTGGCAGCAGCCACAGCCACCACGGCGAAGAAGCAGACGGCGAACTGGGAATAAAGAAAACTCCTGGTTAATTACCTTTTTCCATAATTAAAACCCTGTAAAAACTTACGAATTTCATGTTGATGAATTTGTTTTGGGGTTTTTGTTGGCTAGTTGTGACTACTTGGAGCTGTGAGCTTGATTTGATATTGAGTTGACCAAGCGAAGCAGTTTATATAGTGCCAAGTTGGACATGGGGCGAAGGTTCCACTTACTCATGCAGCTGACATCGCTGGCAGCTCAAAGTCTTTGACTCCGTTCCAGTTTGGTGGCCCAGTCCGATTCGATCCATTGTGGCTGCACGCACTCGGAGCACGTGCCAAGCTAAATTCGCAAAGGGCATTGCCGGGTTTCCTAGGTACTACAAAGTGAGATAATATTTAAAGCAAGCCATATGAACGTATTGTCAACTGAAGGTCTTGTGTATATTTGTACTCTCTATCCGACTGTTCCAGAAAGCACACCGAAATCTCCCAAATATATTTTATTTCAAATTCCCAAAAAATAAATAAGATGCAACTAAAGATGGGCGAGGTAAGCGAGTACGACCTGGACCGCCACTTCACCACCCAAGTGCGAGGGATGAGTGAGGTGTACGATGGAATGATCAGTTGCCAGGACTTTGATCTCAGCCAGCTCTGGCTAGAGGTCTTCCAGGACGCAAAGTCTCCGGCCAAATACGCCAGGAACGCCCTGATGCTGCTCATGTGCAGCCAGTTGCGGGAGTGTGGTCGCCTGGGAAAGCCCTTTGTGGACATGGAGAACATGCGTCGGCCACTGGACGATGTGCTGAACGAGTACGACGGCAAGATAGATGGAGACGTGGAGACGGACACCCCGGAGTCGGAGACAGACGCCTCGATCTCTAATGGCGAAACTGGTAGCGATTCTCCTGGACAATGCACGGCTTATGCTGAGGCCAAAGAGGATGGCGGGGACTTTGAATGCGTAAAGCTGGCGAACCGGGAGCTTCTTAAGGAGGTCGACGCCCTGTGCTATCGCACTTTGGAGTCAGAGAAGCTCTACGTAAGCCGCTGCCAGAAACTGCGGAAGAAGCTGGCCAAGAAAACCTCCGCCGGCAAGCAGGAAGTTCTGCTTCAGGACAGAATCTGGCACTCCGTTATCCGGGCCATCGATCGCCTCAAGGACTGGACGGGTGACACCCAGAAGATTGATTTCCTGGCCACTTGCTTCGAGCCATTCCTCGAAAACGAGCCGGCCATAAGCGGTCAGATTCACGAGCTGGATCGTCGCCTGGAAGTCATGCTGGATGACATGGTGAAGCAGGCCTCCGAGCGCAAATACATAAACATGCGAATCATGTACGGGTGCGTCTTCCAGCACCAGAAGGAATGCTGCAAGGAGAGGCGAATGGAGCTGGAGAGGTCTGAGCAAGCTCTGAGGGAGGAAAAGATGAAACTGCGCGCCTATGCCGAGGATCTGAAGCGCCGCGAGGATATACTCCAGCGACGTGATGCCTTCGCCGCAGAGGTGGTCAAGTGCCCTGATCCTGAGAGGCTGCTGCTCTTAACCCCAAGGACTCCATACTGTCAGAAATGTGAGAATGAGAAAGTCGCCAATAGAAGCCGGACTCGCTGGCATCGCAAGTGTGCTGCTAAGTGCAAGCGCGCCCAGGAGCTGGCCAAGTCCTCCGATGGACCCAGCGATCTGTCCGATGGGAGGCATGTGTAGGCCTCCTTTTCCTGCTCCTCCTACACACACACATATATATTATATATTTTTCCCCTATTTTCTTGTTCGAATCAATAAATCGTTGAGTTGTTTTCAAAACTTCCGCCTTCCTAAGTTTCCATCGCGCCCGCTCGCCTCCCTGTCAACTGCAAAACTTTTAATGTAGTTTTAATTTTCTCTTAATCACGGAGGGAACTTGGCTGTAGTCCTGGCAAGTCTGCACAAAAATCTACGCACTTACACGGGGAGAAAAAATTCAAATTAAAGGGGTTTTCTAGAGAAAAATCACACACTCATAAGCGCAAAAGCAAAACCTACAACTCCTCGATGACTAGAAACGCTAGCTTTCTTGTTGCTTTGTTGCTATTTATTCGGTGAGGCTCCAAGCTCGACTTCCGGTGCCCAACCCTGCCTTAATAAGCTTACATTAAGTGTGGAAATTAATGTATTTTATTAATGCTAAGAAATCTTAAAATAATACAGTTTTCTTTTAAAGATATGGATCTCAAAGTGGCTTTATTTTATTTATTTCTCATGACAACTGATAGCGACTCCTTCTATTTCCAAATGATTTCCCCCAGTGCCTTTGGCCATTCCTTATCCTTCGAAAAGGAGAAAATAAAAGGAACCCAGCAACAACAAAGTAAGAGGAGGAGCAGCAACAGCTTTGTT
Organism: Drosophila rufa; assembly: GCA_018153105.1. Lineage (NCBI taxonomy): Eukaryota > Metazoa > Arthropoda > Insecta > Diptera > Drosophilidae > Drosophila > Drosophila rufa. Next base: position 7,612,112 of record JAECXS010000085.1, read on the forward strand.
CGTAATTAGTTTTTAAGCGCTTCGACAGAGTGTGTGAGGGAAGGATATAGCCTAAGTGGGACCAAAGAAGGATAGTATTCGTATGTGTGTGTGTGTGTGTGTGTGTGTGCCTTTGGTTATGACAACATGCAGTTAAGCACTTCTTAACGATGGCTGACTGCCGATAATGGCCTCTGGGATAATAACTGCAATTGATTTCTTGGCAGCTGAACATAAATTTCAAAAGAAGAAAATATAAATGCATTTTTCCAAAATGCTTGCACTGGTTTTGAGACCATTCTTAATTGAATAATCACAAATATTTACAAATTATGAACACAAACGAGATGTCCTTAATGTTGATTTTAATATAAATGTGTTCGTTTGATTTTAGGCTGAAATGACTGCCTCTATGGCTTAGATTAAACCTAAAATAGGTTTCAAGCATTTAATATCATTATCTATATTTAAATCTCTTAATTAGATATCAAAAAATCCATTCAGTTTTTTTTAGCAGTACTAAAATCATTCTATCTCTAACTAGAATGTTTTAAAATTAAATTAAAATCTCCAAAAAACACACAACTTTAACACAATAACCTGCATTATATTATGCCTCATAAAGATGTCATCATTTTCCGCGCCAAAAGGCGTATAAATATCCAAAAATTTGATAAAGCCAACATTTCTCGCATAAGTAGTAATATACTCGCATTTCTTTTCCTCATATATTTTGCCGCATCCCCGAAACCATTCATTTTCCCAGGAAAAGTCGACGAAAAAGTTGCCAGGCAGTTGCGAAAAAGTTGTCAAAGAAAATGCAGTCCCCTTGCCCTTTCCCCCAAAAACTTTTCCAGCCCAGCCAGTCCATCTTTCGCCACTGCAGCCACTGACAATAGCTCAAAATATGTGAAGCGCCAACTGTCGAAGCAGACGGAAGGAGAGCCTGAAGAGCTACCAGTAAGTGTGTGCGACCGAAAAAAGTTTTCCCCTGGCTTTAATGATGCGTGCAGACAGTCCCAGCCCCCCGAGAATGGTATAGAATTCTAGGAAGTTGCGGAAGCCCGTCGCTTACATTAGTGGCATCAAATTAATGACAAATTTCGTGGGCTTATGCGGATGCATTGTTCCCGGCCAGCGGACAATTTTCCGGCCACCGAGGCAGAGCGAACTTGGAGCAAACAATTAAGGCCAGCAGAAGCTAAGGGGATATTTGCGTAAAGCCAAGGCATCTGCGACCGCCGACGGCAAAAGTTGCATTTTTGCGGCACTTCAGCGACTCCGGCATAACCATTACGGCGCACTGAATTGCCCCATGGAGCAGCAGGAGTGCAATGGCACTGCCGCTGCCACTGCCCCTGCCAATGGTGGTGGTGTTTATCACATGCAGCACCATCTCCGACGCCGCCTAATGGCTTCCTGCTGCCGGGCGGGGCATAACACTTTGGGGACTCCCATTCCGGACACGGAATATGACCCATCTGGGGGCCAGTACCATTCCTTAATAAGTTACATCCACGTTGATTACGTTGTCCTGGTTTTTATTTTTTATTTACACTTGGTTAGTCTCTCTGGGCGACTCTTTGCCGGCGAAATGCCGCTTGGCAAAAGTTTCGCCCACAATCAGCGGAAAGACCAGACTGGCCTCGGCGTAGACCTTGACGGGCGTGGCATCCTTGCGGATTTTGCCCCAGGAAATGGCCTCATCGGGTCGTGCGCCACTGTCGCTGCCATCAAACTCCGAGGCGGTGTTGATGAACACCGAGAAGTCGGCGCCATTCCGCATCAGATTCGCGTTGCAGATGTGGTGCTTGATGACGCCGCCGCCCACGATGATCATGCCGCTGTTGACGGCCTTCACGGCCATCGTGTTGAGTCTCCGCAGGTCGGAAAGGATGTCCACCACCAGACCGGGCTGCCGGAAGGAGTGGAAGTACATCATATCGCCCAGGCTGCCGTCGGTCAGGGCGGGACAGAAGACGGGTATTTGATTCTTGGCCGCCCAATAATATATAGAGCTGGGATCATTAATCCTCTCGCCCAAGCGAGTAATTATCTTTGAGGGCGCCCACACGGTGCCCTTGGTCTTCTGGTCCTCCAACATCTCGTCCAGCAGCGGCATCAGCCAGTCCTCAAACTTACAGTAATTATCGTTGGGTACCAGCAAGTTGCCAATCCGATTGATTCCCTTCTCTCGGAGCTCCCTGCCGTTCAGCTCGAAGGAGCCCATGAAAGTGGGCGCCAGGCACTTGATGAAGTCCTCCTCCACGCCGCCGGCCGTGGTCACAATGCAGTCGATCATCCGGTGCTCCGCCAGGAAGCGGATGGTCTCCCTCATCCCCGACGACACCAGATTGGAGGTGAAGCCCAGGAAAATTGTGCACTTGCTGCGGCGCCGGATGAAGTCATCTGTTTCATGGCTGTCCTCCTGCTCCTTCTCCAGCGGCTGGGCCCTGCAATCCAGCTGACAGTTTTAGGTGTTTGTTAGGCGGTTGGCTGGTGTCCCTACGGATATACCCACCATTCTGTTGATTTCCCGCATGGCCAGGCCCAGATTCGTCGCCTGGAAGCCGGTGTTCACATAGGACTCGAACAACTTGCTGTAATTAACGCCCTCGTTGAAGTCATAGCCCTGGACTTGGGGCGTGTCCTCCGCCAGGCGTTCGCTGGGCCTCAGCACAGCATCCTTGGCCACCGCTGGCTCCGACGACATGACTTAATGCGTTTTCAAATCAAAATAAATAACGCGGAAGACCACATGTGCAGGTTACGGCAGCCCTGGTTTCCATTAGAGTTGGCAGGTATGAATGGCGCGAAAATAGCTAGATCTGTTAGAAAAATAGCCAAGTTTATTTCTCAAGAAATTAATCATAAGCTTTAATTAACTAATCGATTAATATGTAAAATAAGTTGATTTATTGCATATACAAAAATTCCAAATTATTGAATATGCATAACTTGAGCAAGCTCTGAAATATTAAAAGATAATTAAAATAAATGTAGCAAAAAAAAATAGCACACGTTCGCCCTTGACCTTCGTAGTCTGCAGATTTGGCTGGAAAACAGATACGCCCGCTTAAATTGCCGTTTACCAACACTAGGGGGAAGACTGGATTTTTTAGGGGGAAATAATGACTATTTGAGATTTTTTAGGGGGAAAGCAAAATTTTCATCTGGTAACACTGAACGAAATAAAGAAAGCACTTGAAGCGAAGCGAATTTCCCATTAAAACTATTGTTTACGGTAGGCCGAGCTTCACCCATTCACCTTCGCACCCAAGCACTGATTGTTGCCCGCACATTACCCCGATTAGCAGGAGCAAAAGCAGAAACAAACGAGAGTCCGCAGAGATTCCATCCGCGCGCAGCAGGAACGAACGCCAGCGAGACGAGGACGCCACAGCCACAGCCAAGATGATTAAACTTTTTACGCTGAAACAGCAGAAGAAGGACGGCGAACAGAAGGGAAGCGGCGGGCAGCAGAAGAAGGCCTCGGCTGCCCAGCTGCGCATTCAGAAAGGTGCCCCATCTCGTCCATGGCCATTTCACCCAATTATTTATCATTATTTATCCACCTGCAGATATTAGTGAACTGAACCTGCCAAAAACATGCGCCACAGACTTTCCTGATCCCGATGACTTGCTCAACTTCAAGTTAATCATCTCGCCCGACGAGGGCTTCTACAGAGACGGGCGCTTCGTGTTCAATTTCCGCGTCGGCTCCAACTATCCGCACGAGCCGCCCAAGGTGAAGTGCGGCACGCAGGTGTACCATCCCAACATCGATCTGGAGGGCAACGTGTGCCTGAATATATTGCGCGAGGACTGGAATCCAGTGCTGACCATCAACTCCATTGTCTATGGCCTACAGTTTCTCTTCTTGGTTTGTATTTTTGGCGACGAAAAAAGCCTTAACCTTTGATATTAAACTTCTGCCTTGAAGGAACCCAATCCCGAGGATCCGCTGAACAAGGAGGCCGCCGATGTCCTGCAGACCAATCGCCGCCAGTTCGAGTACAATGTGAAGAAGGCGATGCGCGGCGGCTATGTGGGCGAGACCTACTTCGAGTGCTGCCTGCTCAAGTGATACAGGGAATCGCAAGGTCTCTTACTTTAAGCCCAACCCCAACCCCCAGCTGGAGGAGATGATGATGCGACGAGCGAGCGGCGACAACAAATTACTGTAATAAACGAAAAGCAAAAACCACAGCGCGTGCGAGGCGGAAAGAAGCCGGAGTCGAGTCAAAAATGTCTAGTTTTTAATACAATTTCATTTAGCAATTTCGCCCGCCCCGTCTCTCTTAATCTTAGTCGTCGGCCCCCGCGATCCCTCACAGGTGGATGCTGTGCCTGGCCATCTGCATGTTCCGCCACAGGCACAGGTCGGACACGGCCGCCTGCCTTCCTCCCGGCAGCCGCAGGTCGTAGAGCCTGCTGATGAGGCCCACGCGTATGTCGTCGGTGACCAGGACCTTGAGCAGCAGCTGCACTAGGTTCGAGGGCAGCAGGCGCAGCACGGGCGCCACTCGCTCACCCCCGCACTCCACCAGCAGCGAGATGAACTGGTACACGAACACGGCCTTGGGCGACAGCTCATCGCCGCTGACAAACTGGAGGAATACCCCGAAGATGTGCTGCACGCTCGTCTGCAGCGGTTCCCGGAGGGTGAGCGGTGTGGCCCGCACCTCGGCGGTGCCCAGCAAGGCGCCTGCCAGACCTGCTGCGCCGCCGGTGGCTCCGGCATCCGTAAAGTCGCTGGAGTTGTCGCTGCCCTCGCCAATCACCTTGCGCACCTTGGCCGCATTGGGTGTGAGCTCCTCCTCGTCGTGGGAGCGGGAACGCTTCTTCAGGGCTGTTAGCGAGGAGGAGGAGGAGCTGGCACTGCGCGATTCCAGGCAGGAGATGATGCAGTAGACGCACAGGCGTGCCAGCACCAGGGATTGGGGCTCATTGATGTCCTCGCTGTAAGGGGATTCAAGGAAGTTGAAGGCTTGTATGGGTTCCAATGTGACTATGAGGACTTACCCCTGCCTCCTTAGCAACAGAGGAGCCACCACATGCTGCAGCAGCGCCTCCGTGGTCTTCTCTATGTCCAAGTGCATCACCGCAAAGACCACATCCATGGTTCGCGACATATCCCGCGTGTACTTGCAGGCCAGCAATTGCTCCACCAGCTGCGTGGCCAGCCACGCCGGTCCGCCGGCCAGCAGCAGGGATTCCAGCGTCTGGGCAGCCCGAACGGGCAGGTGTCCGGCCTCCACCACCGAGCGCCACACCTCGCGGAACTGCTCCACCAGCGGCGAGTGGGAAATCAGGCGAGACTTGGCGCTGGAAGCAGGATGAACGTCGTGCTGCATCTTCCGTATGATCTGATAGGAGAGGGCTAGCCGCTCCTTGGCATTCTCCTGGCTGGAGAGCTCTTCGCTGGTCAGGGGGGCCAGGAACTGCTGGATCATGTTGAGGGGCTTCAGGAGCTCCGTTTCCTTCACCAAATACATGTAGGCACAGAGGAAGCTGGTGGCGCACACGGAGAAGCTGAACAGCCGCCGCTTGATGTTGTCCAGAATACTTTTGACGTCCGCCGAGGACAGGGTCTCCTGCTCCCAGGCAATGAGCACGTGGTGGAGCACTCCGGGGAGATTAAGGCAGGTGTCCTGCCAGCTCAGGTTGCTGGGCTTGAGTTGGGCAGCCTCCGGTTTGCTTAGGCTGAGTAGGAGCTCATCCACGATGCTGTCATCGCAGAGGGCGAGGATCTGGCGGGGGTTCTTGAGCTTGTTGCGCTCCACCATGCACTCGCGCACCCACTTCTCGAAGAAGGAGTCGCCGCGCTCGGAGAGGACCACCTGGAAGCGAAAATAAATCCTTTTTAGATGCTGAAAAGGTTAGAAAGGGTTCATAACTTACCTCGGAACCATAGGTCTGCACAATACTGGTCAGCATGAGGAAGGACACGTCGAAGAGGGTGGATCGGATGACGCACAGTTTGCCCAGCTCGCCGGGCACTGGCTTGGAGTTCTCATTGCACTGAATCAAGCGCGAGACGAAGGTCTTCAGCCTGCCCTCCACGGTGGCCACCGAGAGTATGAGCTCGAAGCTGTTGCCCACCGGCACCTGGCAGAGCACATTCACCATGTCCTGCACCTTGTTGGTGCACAGCGTCTTCAAAACGCCAGAGAGAGGAACCTCCGCCCTCTTTATAAAGTTAATATTAGAGGGTGTCTGCTGGCCATTGTCGCACTTCTTGAGCAGCTGCGAGGCGTCTTCCCTGGGGAGAGAAACATCATATACTATCCAAGATTCTACAGGAATAAGGTAACCTACCTCTGACTGGCAAACTTCTTCACATGCACATCGCTGACCAGCTGCTGCTTGGTCCAATCGTTCAGCAGGAACTCGATCATGTTGCACGAACACTTGGTATCCATAAAGTCCAGCAGCAGGTTGTCCTCGATGAGCAGCTCCAGGGCCTCCACCAACTCGGGTATGTAATCCGCAGGTGGTGGCTGCTCCCCGGGAACCCTCTGCAAAGCGTGCAACTGCTTGATGATGTGCGGCATCTTGAAGAACATGAAGGCACCCCACATGGTGTCCGGACTGGTGTCGGCCACATTGCTCAGGGTGAGAAACCCAGCCCGGATGATCTCGTAGAAGAGGCGTGTGTTGGAGTAGCGCTTCAGGCGTTGCAGCATCTGCAGCTCTGCCACGTAGTAGCCGGTGTCCTTACACGGATTCAGCAGCACCTCAACGGCCAGCAGGGGCTGCACACAGCAGGAGATCTTCTCCAGCGTGGGCGGGGGGTTCAGCGACTGGATGTCCAAGTGTTTGGCCTCGATGTAGGCCAACTGCTGCAGCTGCTGCTCGACGGCGGGCGAGTTCAGCGTGAAGTTGGAGTTGGTCAGAGATCCCTTGATGCTGGCATACTTGTCCCGGATGCGGCCGCAGACCTCGAGCTCCTCGTGGCAGCCCACGAAGAGCATGGAGAGCAGGAACTGCTGCTGGCTGAGGCGATCGATGACCAGGCAGGTCTGGTCCAGCATGTACGACTGTTCGCCACTGATTTCGCCATAGAGCTCGTAGTGCTGCACGGTTCGCGCGAAGATCTGGAGTAGCCAGTAGACCAGGTGGACGACGGCGCCGGGCAGAAGAGCCTCCTCGGATTTTATGCTAAAATTACGTTAAGGAATCATATTAAATAGTAACTTCTTTCCAAGGGATTTCCTTTGGTTTTCAATTACTCACCGACACGTCACGCCATCCACTATGCTGGCCAGAAACTCCAGAAGCGCGGTGATGCAGTAGACCCGCTCCAGCTTGTCATATCTGGCAATGCAGCGCAGCACAGCGGCATGGGAGACGAGATGCGTGCACAGCGAATGCTTCAGGTAGTTCAAGACCAGCTGGAAAGATCAAGAACTCCTCTATTAGTATAGCTCTCAAAGGTTAAACTGGATAGATTACTCACAGGATTAGCTGTGGAGCCTATGAGCGCCTGCTGCATCAGACAGTCGGCCAGATTGTACACATCCCCGCTGACTCCTCTGGGCAACACCTGCAAATACAATCAAAAGCGAAGGGAAACTCATTAGAGTTAGGCAGTGGAAGCCCTTCATTTTCCCGTCAAGCTTTTCCACAGACATACAGCCTAGAATCGAGCACTGCAAGAACTTATATATTTCGAGTTGAATTCCTCTGTTTTCGCCACAAGTGTGATGTTTCGATGTTGGCTGACTCGCAGAGGCAGAGGTCTGGACTTGGCCTGGCTGCGGCTGGCCAGTCAGTATCAGTTCAAGATCGCCAAACCCTTCTACTATCCCGATCGCCAGGCGGAGATGAGGCGATCGCCCATGGGCTCTACGCAGCCGCAGATGACCTCGCGTGCCATCAAGTACACGCAGAGCCGCGGCCTGCCCAAGGACTACTACTACAAGGTGCTGGGCGTGAACAAGTATGCCACCGTCCAGCAGATCCGCTCGGCCTTCTATACGCTGGCCAAGCGCTATCACCCCGACTCCACGCACTCGGAGCAGAAGGTCAAGCAGTTCCAGGAGCTGTCCAATGCCTACAACATCCTCACGGACGAGACCAAGCGCCTGGAGTACGACCAGTTGGGCGGGGTAAGGGATGAGCGGGCCTTTCTCGAGCAGGCGGGGAATCCCATCGAGGCAGAGACCCAGAAGTTGTTCGCGGAGAAGACGGTCAACGATGGTGAGTAGGGGAAAGGGGTCTGAAGTTCCCTTTATAAGCCAGGCCTTCTCCAGAGATCAACAGCCTGAAGAAAGATCAGGAGCTGTCACTGGACTTTCTGGAGGCCACGCTGGGCTGCAAGAAGCGGCTGGAGATGCGCTACCTGACCAAGTGTGAGGCCTGCAAGGGCAAGTCGAAGATGATGGCCAACCGGGACGTGGGCAAGGAGCCGTGCCGCCGCTGCAATGGCACCGGGAAGGTGACCACCAAGACGGTCACCTCGACGACTGTGGGCACGTGCACCCAGTGCAATGGTAAGCGGTTTACCAACCGCAACGATTGCGAGGCCTGCTCCAACCGGGGCCACGTGCTGCACAGCGTCGAGGTGCTGGCGCCGGTGCCGTCGGGATCGCGGGACGGCGATGTGTTGAGCATCACCAATCCGAACACCAAGCAGGTGGTTAAGTACCGGCTCAAGGTCCAGGGCAGCGAGTACTTCAAGCGCGAGGGCAACGACGTCCTCACCGACAAGCACCTGAACATCTCGGAAGCCATTCTGGGCGGCAGCGTCCAGGTGCGCGGTCTCTACCAGAATTTGGAGCTGCGCATCGACCCTGGCACGCAGTCGCACACCCAGGTGGTGCTCAAGGGCATGGGCGTGCGCTCCGCGGATGGCGTGGGCAATCACATCGTTACGCTGAAGGTGCGAATACCGCGGAGTCTCTCCGTGAAGCAGCGCCAAATTGTCTTCGCCCTGGCCCAGTCGGAGGATCCGGTCTATGAGCACGAGACGAACAGCAAGGAGGTGGCCGCCTGATCACACACACACACACGACACCTGTGTTTAAAATTCTCAATGTACAGGCTTAATTGCGTTGAAATACATTTAGCAGACATCGAATATTGATTGGGGTCTCGCCTTTTTTATGTTGATGCCCCACTGGGAGTCGGACCAGCGCTCGCGCCACGCCACATAGATGAGCTGGAGGATCTTGTTGTTCTCCTTCATCTTGCGCCGCCCAAGAGTGTTTAGCGTTGCTCTATTTCTCGTACTTTCGCGTTTTGTACAGATTTTTCGCCCACAACTGTTTTCTTTTTTAGAGCACCGCCACTAGTCAGTGTTACCAGATGATAATTTTGCTTTGCCCCTAAAAAATCTCAAATAGTCGATATTTCCCCCTAAAAAATCCAGTCTTCCCCCTAGTGTTGGTAAACGGCAATTTAAGCGGGCGTAGCTGTTTTCCAGCCAAATCTGCAGACTACGAAGGTCAAGGGCGAAATTTGAAAAATCTGTTAATGAAATCAAAACTCAATAAATTCGATTTATTTAATCAATCGTTCCGAAAAAAAACCTAAACTTTCCCCCTAAAAATTCTCCCCCCCTAAAATTCCCCCTAGGACATCAAAAAACCCCTAAATCTAGGGGGAAAGCCCCTGATCTCGGAACACCGCCACTAGTGATGGCAAAAACCCGAAGCCGCTATAGAGATGCTACCCTGTATTCGAATTTATTATTGCTTATTTTTTATCTATTGTAAAATCTGTGCTAAGCTTATACACAGTTTTAAAAAACATTTAAATTATTCGTGGTTAAATAAATAAAATTTAGATAAAGTATAAAGTTCTCAATAAAACTAGAGTAAGTAAAGTTAGTAATGGTGGTAGTGATACCACCGCCTACGAAGCAGTGCTATGATTATTCGGGCCAAATAGGTGATAAATAGCTAAATAATTATAAAAATAGCTAAATAATTATAAAAATAGCTAAAGAGGCCTAACAACACCGCGCTTAGGTGGCCTTTTAAGTGTGACCTGTTGCCGTGGGGGACAAAATCCACTCCTTTTTCTGTCGAGATTCGGTATTTTAAGCGCTTTTGCAGCCCTACTGTCAAGTTCAACCTGGCCTGACAGTTTCGATTTTTTTTGCAAAGCAGTCGCACGAATTAAGATGGAGCTCGAGATTTTGAACGCCAAAAACAGCAAGCCGTACGGCAAGGTGAAGGTGCCCTCCGGCGCCACGCCCATCGGCGACTTGCGCGCCCTCATCCACAAGACTCTCAAGCAGACGCCGGATGCGAACCGCCAGTCGCTGCGCTTGGAGCTGAAGGGCAAGAGCCTGAAGGATACTGACACAGTAGAGTCGCTGTCTCTGCACACCGGCGACAAGGTGTACATCAAGGATCTGGGCCCACAGATCGGCTGGAAGACGGTGTTCCTGGCTGAGTATGCCGGTCCCCTTATCGTCTACCTGCTCTTCTACTTCCGCCCGGAGTTGGTCTACGGCAAGGCGGCCACTCTGCCGATTTCCCTCACCACCCAGTGAGTATGCGTGTGTGTGTGCGCTGCGCTGGAGCGAAAGTTGCTGAAATCCATTGATTTCGGTTGACCCAATGGCCCCGCTTATGCAAACTAAAACGCAACGCAACACCTCTGCATAATTATCCGCGACTAACTCGTTTGTCCGTTTGCACATCGCTCTCTTTTAGCATTGCCGCCGGCTGCTACACGGTCCACTATGTGAAGCGTCTGCTGGAGACGATCTTCGTCCATCGCTTCTCCCATGCCACAATGCCGCTGCGGAATCTGTTCAAGAACTGCACATACTACTGGGGATTCACAGCCTATGTGTCCTACCATGTGAATCATCCCCAGTTCACCTCGCCGTGCATGTGCACTGTCTGGGCCGCTCTGGGAGCCTTTGCTGTATGTATTTCATTGAACTTACTTATTATTGCCTAGAGAAAGCCCTTAGAAAACCAGGTTTGCCAGATTTTAGTTCAAAGTCTATGTTTTATGTTTCAATTGAAAAGTCTTCAAATTTAAAGATATTTTTATACAGTTTTGAAGGCTTTTTGATCAGAAATAACCTCATGAAACCTTCAATAATTAATACTTGTCTCTTAGCCCTTTTAAAGTTAATTATTTTGATGTTTTTACTCATAATTGGCGTGACGTTAGTTATATCCCGTTTTAAATCCATTAGTATAACCCATATAACTATTAGTAGAACACCTTATTTTTATGTTATCAAATCGAGATAGCAAACCAATATTTCCCGAAATTTTTATTTAAAATTTCCTAGTATAATGAGGTGTGTTAATTCTTCAAGTGTGAGCCAGTTTTGATATCGCTGAGCAGAACTTGATAAGGTTCACTGAAACTAAAATTTCTTAGCTATATCTTAGAAATAATTATTTCGGATTTATTCCGAATTTATATAATTCATAATGTTTTGTTGGTAAATTAATAAAATAAATGAGAATGCTTTTAAACTATAAAAACAATGGAACAAGTAAATAAGTAACTAACCTATTTTTAGGTTATGAGTTTGAATTAGAAAGCAGATTTTATCACAGCTAAGGAAAGCTTCTAGTTTAATATATGAATATGTAGAAGCTCTTTATTGACAATGATTAATAGTATCCACAAAAGCCACATATGTATATTTACTAAACAAAACCTCTTCGACTTTGCAGCTCTGCGAACTTGGCAACTTTTCGGTGCACATTGCCCTGCGCAACTTGCGCCCGCCGGGTACCAAAGTGCGCAAGATTCCCGTGCCCGACGCAAACCCACTGACCAAGCTGTTCAAGTGAGTTATTAATTCATCCGTAATTAACATAATTATATAAATTTGTATGTACGTTCTCAGCTTGGTTTCTTGCCCCAACTACACCTATGAGATTGGAGCCTGGGTCTCCTTTTCGGTGCTGACTTCTTGCCTGGCCGCCTATCTGTTCGCCTTCGCCGGCGCCTTCCAGATGACCGTTTGGGCCCTGGCCAAGCACCGCAACTATAAGAAGGAGTTCAAGGACTACCCACGCCAGCGCCGCTCCATCTTCCCATTCGTGCTATAGAGGGCTGATGCACTATTCCACACTTACACACATTTACACACATTTAAACATATTGGATAGCGTTTAACGGGTAGTCTAATATTAACCTTTGAGCTTTTGTTGGAGTTGAAGCAAATACATTTGGAGAAGCGTGCGTGTTTTGTCGTTTTCATGGACTTTGATCGCATGGGCAGTTAGCCGGTGTAATCAATGATTACCTATGTATATTTGGGGCTTCAAAATGAGCGCGGTAATTGCCAGACCTGGGAAATTGTGAGATATGGGAGCTCTCTTTTTTTATTTATGATTTCAAACTTTTAGTTATTTTTTTTGTGCATTTTTGTGTTCAACATTGCATTTTACCTTAGTAAGAGCCGGTCTGTTAACCAAACCTCTTTATAAAAATATTTAAATTCCGCGCCCATGCAGGGCTGCCCGATATCGGAAATTCACCCCTGACTCCCATCTCTAACAAAGCTAAGTTGGCTGCGGCTGCTGATTTTTGTTTACTTTTTTGCCGGCAAATCGAAATTGGTCTTTTCGGTTGTGCCATGAACCTGTTCGAGGAGCTGGACACCTTGGACCCCGCCTCCAAGCTGGTGCCGCCCCGCATCGAGACGCCGACGGCGCACAAGATTACGGTGCTGATACTGCTCAAACAATATGTGGTTGTAAGTGCTGCTCCTAGTTTCCCTAGTTTTGATAACCTTTTCCTTTTTTTCGTAGAATAAAAAGTCCTGCCTGGACACGGGCATATCCATGCGCAGCCAGCGACGGCGCATGTTCTATATGCTGGTCTTCAAACTCGTTCAGGAGGCGGACATGACCTACAATGAGCTGCACAGCCTGCTGACCTCCGGGCGATATCGCCTCGATGCCCTGATGCTGGAGGCCTTCGAGAAGGCCATGTCCGAGTTCTGTGCGGGCAGCATCGAGTCCCTGTTTGACTTCACCGAGATCCAGAACATCGACGAGATCCTCAATGAGAACTATGGCATCAGCCAGTTCAGCATGGTTGGCGTCTATGTCCGTCGCGTGGGCGTCGTCCTGGAGCGCCTCAGTTTCGCGGAGATGATGGACATGTACAAGAACATCTGTTCGTACTACGAAAGGGGAGTCCGGGCACTAGCTACAGGTTCCCGAAAAGCTGTGGCTGGTGGCATTCTGCACAGAGAGGAGACCCCGCCTCCCTCGCTTGTGATAACCGAGGAAACGCCAGGAAATGAGACCCCCCAAGGCACCAAAAAGGAAAAGGAGGTAACCTCGGAGGTAGCTCGGTGTGGAGTGGAGGAGCCGAATCCCCTGTGCAAGTGGGCGCCCAAGCAGGCCAAGTTCTTCATCAACAAGCAGTCGGAGCTGCTGGAGAGCAACGAGCGGAAGGCCATGTCGCCCGTGGATCTGCAGAAGAGGGTGCAGGAGATCATACACGACCTGCCGCTGGCCACCACTCCCTATTTCCTGGGCTACATGAATCAGTTGCGCGTCCGGGACTACTCCAACGCCTTGTCCGCCCTGCACAGAGCCTTGGATCGAAGTCCCGTGCGGCTGATGAGCCAGGAGAAGGGCTATCAGTACTTTTGCGTCAACCTGGCCGTGCTGCATGCCACCTTTGGGCACAAGAAGGAGGCTCTGGCAGCGCTAAGGGAGAGCATAATGCTGGCCCAGGAGCACGGCGACAAGAGGAGCCTGAATCTCGCCAATACCTGGCATAGTCTGCTCAGGGATGAGCTCCCTCTGTCTGCTGTCCTAAGGAGCGTGCAGGAGGCGAACGATGTGGATGGCTCCCTGCTGCAGAACTACACTCTGGCCCTGCACTTCGCCGTTAAGCTGGGCACGGTGGCGGGGTATCAACCGCTGCGCCTGTTCGAGCTCCTCCAGCACAGCGATAATCTCACCAATCGCAACAACCTGACGGATCACGCCTCCGAGGCTTTGGCCCTGAGGAGTGCCGTGTGGTGCAACTACGGAAGGCATGAACTGGCTGCCCTCTACTCGCAGATTTTGCTAACGACCAGGGATCGCTTTGGCAACGGTTCCGCCGGCCTGGGCAGCGCCTTGGCCAGCTACGCTCTGTGGCTGCAGTTGCAGGGCAAGCACAAGCTGGCCAAGGTTCTGCTGCATCGCGCCAAGGAGCGGTTTCCTCGATTGCCCGGTGCCGAGGGCTGGATGATCAGCCAGTGCCATGTCGTGATTCAGGCGGGGATCTACCAGTGCCGCTGGCACGACGCCTTGAAGGCCTGCGATCAGCTCTATCTGCTGGATCCCTCGGATGCCATCATGCAACGCGCCTCCATCTACGTGGCGAAGCGAGAGTTCTTCAACGCGCGACGACTCCTGGACAAGCTGGCCTCCCAGGAGGACCTGCCTTTCCTCATGCGGATGAGGGTCCAAGTCCTTCTCGGCTACTGTGGCATGGCCGATGGACGCTTCTCGAGTGAGACTACCCTGATCCTGCTGCGCGTGGCCGAGGATATGGCTGATTCTCAGATGGACTACGAGCAGGCCCTGGTGGATCTGCTGCTGGCTCAACAACTGCTTCTCCTGGGTCTAACTCAGAAGGCCTATCAGGCCATCAAGCGCTGCATGCACGACATCCACATCAACGGTGGGCTGTATGAGCGCGCCAAGACGGACTTTGTCTTTGTTCGCTGCCTCCTGGCCATTAGTCCGAATAATGTGGAGGAGAGGAAGGCGCAACTCCTCAAATCTCTGGAGATCCTGGAGCGTGCGGCCGAGTCCTTCAAGCAGCTGTCGGCACATGCCAAAGTCTTGGATGTGTATGTCTTCTTGGCGCAGAGATTCAACGAGTTTGGGGAGAGGAACTTGAGGAATAAATACGCTGGCGAGTTCAGGCGCTACTTTACGGATCATCCGATTCCAAGGGAATATCTGGGGAGTCCTTAGGTGGCTTAGCTCTTTAATAAATTGCTATTAATTAATCGAAGGTAACCGATTGTTTCAATGATTATTTCCAACATGGTTGGGACCTAAATTTCAAGGTAGAGCTGTAAAAACATCGATAGTGCTCTCACTCGATATTTTCGATAGTGATAGTCCAAACCATCGATAATATCGACAAAATTACATGGGTGTACAAAAAATTACTTAGCCTTGATTTAAATGGCACAATTTATGAAAGATTTTATGCATTAAACAATTAAATTCAATCACATTACTGTCTTTATAGAAGTTATATATAGCTAGTTTTTGATATTAATGATTAAAAATGAATTTAAAATGTTTCGGCCCTATCTTAGGAATATAAGAATTTATGATTATATTATATTTATGGGCAAAAACTTGTAAATTTTATACAAATTCACTGATTTGCTGCTAAAGCGATGTATTGATGGTAGAAAAAAACAATCGATAATGAGAGCACAACAAATCGATAATATCGATAGTATCGTCGATATTTTTACAGCTCTATTTCAAAGTTGAAGCCTCAATATTTAACTCTTAATAAACATATTTTTTATTAATTGGTTTAAACCGAAGTGGTTGCTTTTGTTTATACACTGTGTACGCCAACTACAATGCTAACACCTAATCTGAAGTTTTTCAACTGCTCGTTTCGATCGAAGAGGGCGCGTCGGTCGGTCGGTCGGTCGGTGCTCCGATTGATGGATGCTCCAGAGTTGTAGAGATGCGGATGCTGTGATTTGCTGGCATCCGTAAATGCTAGGCTTCGAATTGAGGCGCCCTCGACTTCGACATCGACTGGGATTGGATTGGGATTGGTATCGACAAACTTAAGCTAACGTGTGTGGCAAAATTCTCAGAGTTCCGCTGCCGGTTATCTCGTAGAGCTAATATATGCGTATGTGGTAGGGTTAACGAATCATGGGCAGGCTGGGCGAGGATCCTGGTCCCATTGCGCTGCTGGGCCCGAGCAGCACCTGCTTCTGCTGCGACTTGTGCAACTCCTCCATCTGGGCGCGCTCAGTCTCGAAGATGACGGGCGCGAACAGGATGACGGAGCTGGTGAAGAATATCCAGCTGGCATTGCACGAGAACGTGTACAGGCTCTTGCAGCCCTTGACGGTGCCACTGGTGATGGTACCCACCGCCTGGCGCAATGGTTCCGGGAACATCTCTGTCAGGCCCCAGAAGCGCTCACCCACCGACTCGTCGGGTTCCTGGATAAAAATATAAAAGGGTGAAAATAGATTAGTAAGTTTCCTAGGGTTTCTAGTCTGAGCGTTAGGTAGGGAAAGGTAAATATTTAGCCAATTGAAGACAGCTAATAAGCTTAAATTACTCAACCAAATACCATAAAAAATATATCAAAATTAAGCTGAATATTCAACCCAAGTGACCTCCACGTTTCAATTCATTCACAATACAACTTCATTGACAAAAAACCCTCAAAAGGCTCCCTATGGTAAGGTTCCCTCCTTTACTTTGAGGTTAGATTGCGTGCCGTTGTTTACAAACAGGCTCCACTCCAACTTACATCATCGTAGTTCTCCCCCTGAGGCTCGTTCGATGGCTGAAATAAATAGAATAGAAAAGGTCAATTATTACAGGGTATCAACGGATTCACTCTTGCGGGAACAGCTGCTCTATTTCACCGACAATTACGTGAGCACGATAAGCAATCGTGCAGGGGGAAACCGCGGGGAAGGGGGCATTATGGATCCCACGTTTCTCGGGGATTGATTTTACTTACGGCCGCCACTGCCCGCCGCTCGGGCGTCTCGTCCTTGCTACCGCCTAACGATGACATCCCGCTGTCCTTTTCGATGAACTCGATTTCAGGATCAGAGTCCATCAAATCCTCGATTTTCACTGTTTCGGTATCCACTTTTGCGGCTTTGACTGAACGCACACGGTTGGAAGATTACGGGTTCGCGCTAAACGCAACCCTTTGGCAGCACACCACGGAGGTTAGGACGGACAGACGACGGAAAATGCAGTTTGCACTGGCATTTAATTGAGCTTTAACAGAAAATTCGCTCGCTCTTTGCAATAAAAATTGATTTTGGTTCCTCGTGAATTACTAGTGTGACCAGAGTTCCAGCCATCGATTATCCCGCATTTGTCTTTTCGATTCGTTTCGATTGGCGCGCCTATCGATACATATCGGCGGAAAGAAGCGCGAAAATGAGAAATCGTCTATCGCGTTATGGTTTCTTCAATTTTTGAAATCTTAAAAACTTGTATAAGCGTTTGAAGGTAATTCTACCCGAAATTTTCTTAATTTCTTAGTGGTTTAATTTGAAAATTGCCGTTCTTCTTTGAAACTCATACTCACTTTTTCTTCGGATTCGCTCATCGTTACTTTTCGGCTCTAGGGGGTATTTGAAAAAAATATACACAATATTTTACGCAGAGTCGGAATTTAGAAACGTTCTCAAAGCAAGCAACACAAATTTACATCTGCTACGATTTCTGGACTACCTTCTGACAGTGTTTCGGAAGGCCTACTAATACCTGGTAAATAAAACGAGCAAACATTTTTTTGAGCGTTGGTGTACCGTTATTTATTATTTCGCATCTCCATTACCGAATCGAAATCGCAATTATAAATTATGAAATCATTAATATACCTAAACCAAATATGTAGCTACCACTTTAGTATGCATATAGATAATGTCTTAGTTGTTGTGTAATTCGTGTTGTCCAGTACATATACTATATAGATAATATTAAGTTTAGACCGTAAACATAAACAGCAATCGTGTTATAATAGTATATTGTTGGGTAGGTATATAGTCCTGCATATATGTTAAGCACATTTAGAGGTCATAAAAAACTACTTGAATGAAGTACATTTATCGGGTATAATTCGATATTTAAGAGTAAGAGTTTATCTTGGAGTTTTGATTCGGTTGTCCCTTTTGATTTTCAGTTTAAATTGGTTTTAATTTGCTTTGCCGTTGCTGTTCTGTTGTAAATACCATACAAAAGTTGTGGTTTGCGTTCCTTGTTTTACCCATTTTGACTATTTGTACCTTTGACCTGATTTATATATGTTCTTTATATGTTCTGCACTGCACCGTCAACTTTACCCATAAAACATTCTAATGTAAATATATAATATTCTTTTATAATTCTCATTGTTCACTGATGTTTCAAAAGAGCACTTTTATGAAATATATATTTTTTGATTTGTATTCTCTAAAGTTTACCAACTGCTCTAAGTTTGTATCAAAAAAGGATATTCGAAATGAATAGAAAATGAATTCCTTGAAACCGCAATGCCTTAAATCGATGAGTAAAAAATTATTTCCTTTTCTTTGTTGAATTATCTATGGGACGGCAATATGTAATGGACTTTAATTTCGAGAGGAAATAATTTAAAAGTTATGTGAAAAAAATAAAATAAAAGAATAATGTTTGACTAGAACTGGAACTGCAACAACTGCTTCTATTGATTTGTTTTCTTTTTTTTCTGGCTCTTTGTTACTTAAACTCTTGTTTTCCTTTAACATTTTATGCATAATCTTTGCGTTATCCTTAGGTAACTTCCCAAACTAAAATTAAATGTTTTCTGTTTTCTTATATAAAGTGTTAACATTTATTTCCTTAAATCTAACAAGTTTGAAACAATTTTTGTTTGTTTTTGGGGTATTTGAAACACGCATACATTGAAAGCAGCATAACTACAATAAAATACAAATATATGAATCCGTTTCTGGTTCCTCTCCAATTTTCGATATATACTTTGTTTGTATTTTAAATATTTTCTTTTAATTTTTCTTTATGCTCTGCTCTTTGTTTTCGCAGCACCCTAAACACAATATCACTCACGCGCTCAGACTTATCCGAATATGCTTTTATATGTTTATGTGTGTGTGTGTCTGTATGTCTGTGTGTGTGTGTGTGTGTTTAAAGAATTATTTTAATTTGTGGCAAATCGTCTACCAAAATATCCCTAGAGTTTTCCATTAAAATGTTTCCTCTTTGCTCTTTTAACTTAATTCACAGAGAAAATGAATTATTTTCACTTTTTACAATCGACGAAACTTTGAAACTAATTTACATGTGTTTGTGTTGTGTGTGTGTGAGGGTTTTTGATGAAACTAAAAAAGTTTTTAATGTTTGCTTGTTTGGGTGTGTGTGTGTGGCCTGCCTTGCACTTTTTCAAACCCTTGTATATAAATAAGTTTCTCATATTTTGTTGTAGAAAATTTTAAACAATTATTTTCCGCACATTTTGTCGCATTATTATTATTATTATTATAATTTTCTGCATGTCTGAGTATATTCTTAATAGCTTAACAATTATGCTGAAGGGGGTAACTCGGCTTGCACATTCCACTTGAAATTGTTGGCTTGCTCCTCCAAGTCGGGCGTAAATTGCTTAGAGCAAAAGTCTCGTGAATTCTGCAATTAAAAAAATTAACAAAAGGTTAGAAAAATCCATTAAGTGTAATTGTTGAGGCGAGAAAAGTAAAACACGAGATTTCCTGATGGTAAAAGGGTCATGAAAAGCTTATACTTGATAAAATATTTAAACGTAAATCCTATTATTACAAGTTTTATGTCTTTAAAGGTATATAAGAATTCATTTCGGTAATAAAGGAAGATTTAAATTAGAGGCTACATTATATTGTAGAAAATAAAACTCATACAAAATTCGAAGATTTTATTTTTAATTGAAAAACTGTACCAGCTTCCATTTCCTAGCCCTAATTGATTTTTTCTGAGCCCTTACTTTGTAAACTCATCGCCAATAGCTAACAAAAAATTAAACCCCATTTCGCTGATCGAATTGAACTGATTTGTGGCAAAGGGCTTTTTCCCTTGACAGCTTTGTCCACCTAGCGAGAAAAAACCTGCTACAGCACAGATGAGATATCCCAACTATATATACTGTCGCCTCGGGCAATCACGCCTCCAAACGAAACGAACTACACTTGCTTTATGGACCTGAATCCGGCTGAGGTGGACCGCTGGAGGCGGCGTACGTGTTGCTCCGGCCAATCGCCCAATCCAATCCGGCACACACAGTGCATCGTCAGCGAAATCGAACGGCCAACGTTGCGTATACGCGACATAGTACGTATACGTACGGGTCTGATGTCGATGTCGCTGATGTTGATGCCGGTGCAAAGTAAATAGAGCAAAGGCAAAGGAAAGACAGCAAAAACAGTGCACTTGAAAAAATATAGACAAAAAACTCCCAGGAAAAAAGCTTCTATATAATTATAACAAAATTCAAGTTTCAGGAAAATGTTCTACATATTTGTAGACCTTTTCTTGAATAGTTTCCATTTGTTTTATAAATTTCGCAAAATATGATACCAGCTTTTTTCTGAGTGCAGCAAAATGAGTAAATAAATTGCAGATGCCAGCAAAGAAATGGTCGGCGAGGTTGCGGACTGGGCTCGAACTTTGCTGAACCGAGAGGGGCCTTTGTGGGCGGCGCTGACATGTCAATGCGTTACAAGGTCAAAGTATCAACTAGCGAGGCGATGGCATATGAACCTAATGATACGAGGGATTCCAAGCCGAGCAAACAACACACAGGCACACACACCTCCACAGAAAAAAACAACACAAATACACTAACAAAGAGGACACTCGAGCTGTGTGTTTGTGCATGTCCCTCATATTAGTTTAAGTTTATTAAACCAATTTAATGCCACGCAAGGGAATCCTTGTGCTGCCGTTTTTGCTGCTGGTTGCAGAAAAGCAAGTGGATGTGGCAAGAAGAGGTATCCTGAGGTAATACACTCACTCTGGTACTTTACACTTTATTCTGGGGGTAACTGCATTACGGAGTCTCTTTTTTTGCCTTTGCTTTATCAGAAAGTTTTTTATGCCTGAAACTTAAAGGCAGGCTTCAGGTTATTCTTAAGAAACTAAAAGTTTATGACTTAAGGATACCTTTTACTGTGAATTAAATAAAAAATATATATATAAAAAATATTACTGATACTATTTGGTTGATCGATAAAGCTCATAAAGCTTTAACTCAGTCGATATTTAATAGAAGAGTGACTTTATATATGTTCTATATTTAATATCCTATTGTAAGTATTTTTAAATAAAAAGTTAAGAACCTAAATTGAACTTTTATAAAATGTAAAAGTACTACATTTATGTATCTTCTAAGAATAAAGATGAAACTATATTAAAACAAGAGTTGATTGCATTTCTTTTCCTAAAACCTTGCATTAAATTTAGTTATCGCAAAGGACCACAGTTTGTTTTTAAGGAACCAATAAACCTATCCATTTTGCTAAGACCGGGTATAAAAAAACTTTACGAGTAAACAAACAAATAAACATTGCGCCGCATTAGGTGAACTCCTGTTGCTGTTATCCCGAGGTTAATAAACTTTGTGGTCGCCCCGGTATTTGTCTAGCTGATTTATGAGCGAGCAGTTTTCGGTGCGTTGGATAAATATTGACACGAGGCTACCGTATTTTATGGTAGCTCTTGATTAAGGCCCAGATAGAAGCAGCTGCAGCCAAGGTGAAGTAGAGAAAAGTACCTAAGGGGTGCTTAAAAATATTTCTGAAATAATATAAATCTATTCGAAGCTAAACAAAAAGTTAGAAAAATAGGTTGGAAAAAATAAAAACTTATATTTATTTCTCCTCCCTTTTTCGCCAGTGCACACATGTCCTTCCAAGCGGACGCCTGCGTCAGCACTGTCCTCCATCTGCGGCTGCACTCACAACCTGCACTCTTTTACACACTCACCCTCGTAATTGATGCGCCCGTCCTGGTCCAAGTCGGCGATGACCAGGAGCTGCTCCAGCTGCTGCTCGTTCAAGGGCTCGCCAATCATCTCCATGGCGGTCTGCAGCTCGTCGCGCGTTATGAACCCATTGCCATCACGATCGAATACTCTGCGGGGAGCATAGAAGGTAAGGATTAGGGGGCTGGATGATAAATATAAAGAATATTAGGGGGGCACCTACCTAAATGCGGCTATCAAGTCCTCGGTGACATCATCGGCCTCGTCCACCGGCTTGCTGTTGCTGGCACTATCCTCGGGTTGCTGCTGGTCGTCTCGCAGCGCCTGGATCCTGCCGACCCATTGCAGGAACTCGGCCTCGTTGATTAAGCCATTGCCTGGAAATCGAAAAGGGAGAAACGAGCTTGCAGGTGAGAAAGCGAGTCAAATGAATTTTGTGTGAAAATGGGGACAGTAAGCAAGTGCAACAGTCCGGTTTCCATGCAATTTTGAGGACGATAATTGGATGCACAGAGGAAAATGGGTAAGAAGTATGCCTCACTGTTTAATTATAAATTAAATCCCTACTAAAAGAAAGGAAGGAATAATGTGTAAAAGTTTTCAGGCCCCAAAGGGTGTACTCTTTCATTTAATAATTAGTTTAAAATATTATTAACTGATCTCAATTTCCTGCAATTTCCCATAATTTATTTGACTTTCAAGAACAAATATTTTGCCGTGTAAAACCAGAATGCCAACCTTTTCCGCAAGCACTTTTCCCAGCACCCAAAATTGAATGCATTTTCATTGTTGATCCCCTCCTCGCTCTCGTCCTGGTCGTTGCAAAATGTTTACACGCCTCAGTCCGCGCGCAACGAGGACATCCTTTTGTTGCCAGGACAGCATCCTAATGCCTGTCACTTTTGTGCGCTCAGGTGGTGGCATTGTCAGAAGCATTTCCGGCTGAGATCTCCGGGACCATTAACATGCCCGAAAAAGAAATACTGAAATACGAGAAAATCAAAACCGAAAAGCTTAGGCAAAATCCTAAGCCGAAGCTGCAAGTGAGCTGCTCAACTTTTCCCGGCTGCGGCTGAAACTTTTATAATTAAACGCAGAAGATATGGCCGCCCGGAAAGCCTTTTGCGCTCTGCTCTTCGGCCTTGACCTTCACTACAAAAACAACAAAAAAACAAAAAACAAAATAAATGGAGAAAAATAGCACAGAGAAAAACAAGCCGAAAAGGAACTCTCGCTGCGTGTGAATGGGAATGAAAATGAAGTCGAAATCTGCGATAATCTCCTCTCGCATAAATTTCGTGGCAAAAGCCGAAAGGATATAAAAAAATATACTGGGATGGGGTGGTAGGAGAGGTATGGGGCGGCTGTGTAGCACATCATTCGCTTTTTCCTCTCTAATTGCAATTTGTCTGACCATAATTAGAATTGCTAATTTAGTTGTTGGTCAAAGGAAAGCAGATAAAGTTGAAAAATAAACATAAATAATTTAATTAAATGAAAAGGCAATAGAGAACTCAAGACTGGGGATTTTAGAAATGGAATTTATGATGATATGGAGACTCATTTTTCCTATAAATACTGAAGCTAAGTATAGAATAAGTATTATGGCTAAAATCAATGCCTGATAAATACTTAGCTTCAAGTGGCAATGTCATTATTTTTGCTAGCATCAAAAACGCATTAAGACACTGCAACCGAGAGGAGTTCCCTGGCCCGGGGCCAGTTGTCCAGGCCAAACAAAAATTTCACACACTCAATCCTAGATGTATACAAATATTGGTTCGTCGTCAACATATCAGGATAATGGCTTGGGGTATTTGCTCATATGCTGCCCCACACACAACATGGTCATACATGACCCATTATTGTCAGCCAGCCTCGACCCAAGCCCATCTTCCTGCCACTGGGTTTTCCCGCTTTTCTTGTCTGGCTGACATCTGGGTGACATTTGTGTATTGTTGGCGCTGCTTGAAAAATATTTTCATTTGCGCTTAGCGGCTTTCAACCTACTTGGAAGGAGGTTGCCCTTCCTGCTACTTGGTCTTGTCATTTGCCAGTATGCGAAGAAAATAGGGCTTTGATACATCATAATAACAACTATTGCAGTGAGAAAATTTGTATACTTGTTCAAAACTGTGTTTACAAGCCGAAATAATATTTATTATTTAGAAGGCGAAGCTATCGGAACATCTTTATATTTTAAATATTTCCTAGTTCCACAAATATTTAAATATTTACTTTCCACCCCTGAAACAGAGTATCTATGATCTAGTTTGTTTATTTTTTTCTTTGAGGATTGCCGGCTCTCCAAGTTCCTTTCGGAATAGCTTTTCTCAAGGGCCAGGCCCCCATTCTTGAAAGGCCTTCTTCCTTTCCGCCTTCTTCCTCTTGGGTTTTTTCCTGTTCTCCTTCTACATTTTTTCTTAAATACGAAAACCAAATGCATATTATCTCTATCTCTGCCTCTATCTCCGCCAATGTCTGTGTCAGCCTGCAAAAAGGACAAGTCCAAGGATAATGAAAATGGCTTGGTTATATGTGTACGTTGATGTTGACGTTGCCGCTATTGTCATCGTTTGGCGTCCTATTTTTTTTTTTTTGCTTTCTTTCAGTGCCATAAGGACATGGCTTGGCATTGCCAGCGACGAGGGCGTTTCTGGCTGCGACGACTGTTTGTCGCACATTTCGGTAATGTCCTGCATACAACGTGTCCTGCGCCAGACCTCCTGCCACATACACATATGTCTCTCTGTCGGTCGGTGCTCACTTGGCTCGTTAAGCAGAGCAGCGAATTTTCAAGCTTGACCTGCAGTTTGCGAGTATTTCTTCTTGGCATTGATCGATGGCTGGACTGGAGCGGAGAAAGGAGAAAGTTTGCTCACTCTGCTAACTTAATTTACAGATGCAGTCAAAGTTATGGCACTTAAACTTTCAGAATTGTGCAATCAACGAGGTAAATCAATCATGGCCTTCAGTGAATATATATTGGAAATTATTTAAGTTAAGTTTACGCTAGTTTGACTGAATATTTATTATTTTCTTCTAGAAAAATAGCAAAAGTATCACTTAAGAACTACTCCTAATCCTGTAGAGTCACCTCTGGGATTACTATTTATCAGCAGCTTCTTGCTGAGAGACACCCAATGACAACTAGCATAATAAATGGCTCCTGCGGCTCCTGGCAGTGCTGCATTTCCAGGATGACCTATACTTAGGTGTGTTGAGGCAACAACTTCATGGCAAAGTGTAATCAATTATTGGCAAACGTAGCTGCTGGTAGCTGGTAGCGGGTTGCTAGTTGTTGCTGCTGACCTCATGCCAGCAAGCGGAAACGGAAGCTCGCTCAGAGGGCTGTGTGTGCGAGGCACTCTTGTTTGATTGTTGCTCTGCTGTGTAAGTATGTGTAATTTGGCCACATTTGAGCTTGTAAAACAGGCAATAAATGCTGACAAATACACTGACAGAGCCACACCGACAGCGACTGCCTTTGAGGGCCAATAAATTAGCTTGCAGCTGGGGCCATTAATTAAATCGAGTCAAAACTCGGTAGCTCGGTAACTCGGCCAACGCTGCGTATGTGCAATGTCTGCTGCTAATGCGAAATTCGGCTCAAAGGAATGCAGTTCAAGGCAGCGATTTCGGGGGCTGAACTTTGAACTTATCCTTGGTCTACATGCCACCCCGTAGATTTTACAGCTCTCTCTGTTTCTCCTGTTTTTTCATGGCGTTTCCTTCATTTCTCCATTTCTCCATTCTCGCTTGGTCTGCAATTTTCAGCCAAATTTTCAAGGAATTTACACTGTTGGTACTTTAAGCTGTATTTCATTTAGCTCCTTGGCTCCTTGGCCCCCAGTTGACTCCGCTCCTTGGCTCCATTTTGGCCATTGGTTATGTAAATTTTGGCTTTGGGGGACTCCCTTGAAATTCGATTAGAGCAAATGCACAAAGGCTGTTCGGGGTTTTGTGGGTGCTGCAATTGCGTCAGTTGTGGCTAATGCGGAGTACTGCGGCTGTGGCTGTGGCTTTTGGCCAGGGCCAAACTAATTTTACACACACAAGCTTACATCGAGTGAGAGAGACATTTCCCCGCGGGCCTGGCTTTGACACTTAACAACTTGCCTAATAGGAAATTTAATGGCCAGCAGCTGGCGTTTATGTGGATTTAGCGTCTAAAAGCAGACCACCACCTGCAAGGCCCAATCGAAATTAATTGTGCGGCCTAAGAGCGTGCCACAATTACTTTTAAATGTCAGCGAACATAAATTGTCGATGGTCTGCTTAAGCGGCTGCTGACCTCGGAAAATAAAAGCGAAGCAGGGAAAAATGATAAGGGAGAAAAATATAAGAAAAAGCAGAGAAATAACTGTTGCTTGCGCTATCATGGCCGTAAAGACACGCATAAATAAGGCCAGGGAAAAAGAGGCTCTGGCCAGGTGGTCACTTAGCAATGTCGGAATGGCTAAATCAGAGCCCCAGCTCCTTTGTGGCTGCCCCCAGAAAGTGTCATTGAAACCCCAGGAATGTTAATGAAGCCATAAAGAGCACGCTTTTGAGCCAACATTCAACAGCTTGGGCAGCCCTTAATCGAAATACCACAGCACAAATTCTGTCCAAGAAAATATCAAGTTAGGAAAAAGAAGAAACAACAAAAAACCGAAGTAAAGTGTGTCTTTGTCTTTTCTTTGGGCGTTTTTTGTGGCTCAATTTGTTGCCCTTTTATGTTGATTTGGTTGCCTTTGATGGAGTTCAGGGACCTCGTTAATATGCATTTTAAAACAGCCAAACTTTGTGAGTGTCTCTTCGATTTGGTAAGTGGATATTGGAAACCTTTAAGTTATGGTTAAAAGGTCAACAAAATCCTTGAATTCCCGCTAACCTTATTCCCAGATATTTTGCTATTTGCAAACCAATTTCTGTCGGATTTGGCTATAATTTCCATTGAACTTTTGGGGGCAAACAGCAGGCTTTTATTTCGTGACTGGCTGGCAGGGCACATGTTGTTGCCTGTGTTCCGTGTGTTGTTTGCTGTCAGCTTACAAGACTCACACGCGGCGGGGCGTGTGTGTGTGTGTGTGGTTGTTGCGGGTGTGGCTGCAACACTCGCCTGCCGCTGGCAGCCATCAAAGCGTCCCTCTTCCCAACTTCCGGCCTCCGCTGGCCCCACTCCCTCTGTCTGGAGCAGGGCTGTCAGCAACAGTTGCCCGCTGTTATATGATAAATGTCACTCGCCCGCAAACCAATCCCTCCAGCTGGGAGTCCTTGGTGGGGTTTTTTCGCCTCGAACGTGACCGAGTTTAAATTTACAGAATTTATGTAGCATGTACGCCGCTGGCCACAGCTGCAGGGCCCTAATGCAGTTGGCCAATATTGAAATTACCTGTGAAGCGATTAACCGCAACTCAATTAACAATGTCGAACAAACAAAGGTGACATAAATAGGCTTTCAAATCGCGGTCACGTCCTTGGGTCTCTTTAAATGATGAAATTACATTTAAAAGGGGTTTTTCTAGGAAAATAAAGAACTATTTATATATCCTTTAGTTGATATATTGATTAAATTATTATAACTTTAAAAAGATTATTTAATGGCTAAGTATTATATTTCTTAAGGTTTTCGTGGTTTATTTTGAATTTAAAAACTCTCTCTTAATTTTCAAATCATCTACTTTGATTTATAATAATTTTCAAACAGTTTACTTAAATATTTATTTATTTGATACTTTGAAAACCCCTTTCTCCATCCATTTCCCTCAGTGCACAACATGAACTGCATTTTATCTATTTAAAGATAAGCCCATTATGGACATGAACACGTAGTTGGCGCAGACAACAATTGCATATTAATGGAGGAAATTCAATTTTCTGCCATGTTGCCCTAATTTAATTTTAATATGCGCAAACAGAGCTTAAGTTTATGAATGAAAATTAAATTAAATAAATAGTTTTTCCATCCCAGGGATGCAACAAGCTGGAAGGAGGGTCCACTTATCCCTCCGTCGTCGCTTATCCTCGTATATCAGGCAAAAGAAAAATGCTTTTACAGCTTTGTGCCTTGACGGGGGAATTTGTATAATAAAAATTGCATTTCCTAACGAGTAAATTAAATAAGAGAAAAACTTCTGCCGTCAAGGGGGACAGCAGAAAAGTGGCTTAAAGAGGCTACCTATATTCTTAGCAGGAATAATGCTGGAGACTTGAATGGAATTATCGGGGAAATGGGATGAAAAAATGCTTAGCATACTTATCGGGATTGGATTTCGAATAGCTGCAATTTCTTTTCTATTTTTAAGCCTTGTTAAGGCAGTGTTTCTACGGAAACACTTTAATTAAGCTGCAATTTTCTTGATTTTTATAATGTTGCAGCCTTGCAGCCTTTATTTATTATCCTATTATTGTATTTATAAATCTATGTAGTAAACAAAAGGCTAATAAAATCCCTATTAATCGCATTTATCGAAGCAATACAATTATTACCAACAAAATCTGAAATTAGGTAACTTATTTCTGTATTATTGGGCTTACCTCTGGGGAAATTAGCCCAAAAGCGAGCTCATTCAACCCGTTTACTCGTGTCCAAACTTGGTTAAACGCCGCTATAACCAATCGACATGCCTCGATGGGTTTAATTAACGTTTCCCCACGGCCGACTGCGGCCATATAACTACGTGAATTATTAAGGCCGTCGACAAACACTTTCACAAAGGACTAACTGTTGCACCTGCTTGTCCACAGGTTGCCAACAAGGGTTAAAAGGGCTAGGGTGAAGTGGCCAGACATGCTTGTTGTTGCTGCACAGGTAAGTGCCACTTACCTGAGTGGCTCGCCTCACGTATGAGATCGTGTATGATTTCGTCACGCACATTTATGCCCAGGTTCTTCAGCATAAATTGCAGCTCGTTGGCGGTGACGCGTCCGTCACGGTTTCTGTCTAGTAGATCGAATGCTGTGCGTAGATCTGGAATTTTCAATAAGAAAATACATTAATATTAATTATAAAATAATTATGAACAAGAAAAATATGATTTGTTAGGCCAAAAAGGATTTATTCTCTTAAAAACAATTATTTTCTTTTATTTAAGTCAATGTTCCTCTTCAAAATAGTTTTAAAATGTGTCTTGTCTTATTTTAATAATTTCCTTAAAGTATTTGTACAAAATAAATCTGTCTTGCCTTATCTTAATAATATCCTTAAAGTATTTAACCAAACAGATCCTAATTGCATAACAAGAAACCCAAGAACTGTGTTAAATTACACTTCCAACTAACATACTTTCACTTTAATTGCTTTCCCGGTAGCCAAGTCAAGTTTCCCACTTAAATCTCAGGTTGCCTAAGCTGTTCTTCGAAGAAGACTTCCCTGGACTTCCATTTAAGGCGTTTACCAACCTCACACCTCTTTCTCTTCCTGTGGTTTTGCCCAAATGGAAATTACGTATGCGCAGTGTTGGCCACAACGACCTACACAGGCGGCCACATAAGTATTTACATATCAGCTGGAATAAAATTGCGTCTTAAGTTTCAGCCCCGAAACGCAAAAAATTTGTCACAAAAATTAGGCTACAAACAAAACATAAAGAGAAGCAGTCGTAAAAAGCGAAAGAGACCCATTCAGTGAAAATGCGTGATTTCTTTTGTTGGCGGGGAAAAACTCGCGTGCCTGTTTGCGTTAGTGTTAGTGCATCTGAACGAATTATGGAAAATGCTTATCGTCTGAGGGAATTTTCCTGTTTTCCCCCCTCGGTTTAGATGTTTGGCGAAAAACAAACAGAGAATTATCGTTGCTGCTGCCAGGCGCCGTCTGAAATCTGGCTTAAACTCTCACTCGGGATTTGTGTGGGTGTGGATCCCCTTGGCGGGGGGTCCTTGCACAATAATTAAGGCCTTGCGACGGCCTTCTCAGCGGCACGCCAAGAAGCCAAGGAACAGGACCTCAGTCAATGCCTTGCGGCCATAAAACCAGTGTCTCGGCCTCCCAATGCCAAATCGATCAAACATGCAGTCTGGCCTGCCATAAAAACAGGCCATAAATATTGCCTTTTAGCTGAAACTTATAATTTTTCGAATCGCCCATAACTTTGCGTGCAATTTGCTATGCAAAACTTTGATAAACACTGTAATAGATGGGGCGGAAGAAATTACAAAGCTTAAAATGTAGATAATTGTGCTTAACACTACTATTTTTTTCTATGGAACTTTTAAGGTACAAACTAACTTTGATTAGGAATTTTCAAGCCAATTAATAGTTAAGAAAACTACTTAGAGCTCACAGAGAAACGTGTCCAAAGATAAGCTTCCTTTCTTGTAAGTAAACTTCTCGGATATCATATTTCTGGGAAAGATACATAACTCAGTTAGGAGGAACATTTTTTCTGTGTAAAAAATTTACAATATAAAAAGAGAAAGCAAACGCAATAGAAATCCTTTAAAAGACATCCTGCCCTTCCTACCAGAATTCCAAAGCAATGAGAAAAAAATGGAGAAAAAAAGTGGGAATAAGGAACGAAGATATGCAAAAATTGCATGTAAATTGCTTTGGCCAAAGCCGCTTTCCCAACAGGCCACGCCCCCTCGCAACTGGCACTTGCCACACCCGCCCCGTATTTTCCCGCTTTTCCGCCTTTGCCGTATGTAGAGCACTTCCGTTGCCGTAGCTTTGATAATACGACCACACACTCACACACACTTGAGTTGAGCTGTGGAAAAGTGGTGTGCGTTCTTGTATAGTTTGTAATTGCACACGTGTTTATACTTCAAATATTGACACATTGACACCAATATTTCACAGTGCAGTGTCTGCACTCCAGCTGGCGAGGATGTATCCACATTCCCTTGTGTATGGACGGTTGGTTGGTGGTGGCATGACAGGTGTCGGCGCTGGGACATATTGAGGTTGCCCCATCGGATTGGCGCATTTGATTGGCATCTAGTTAAGTTGGTGTCGTCGTCGCTTCCAGTTCCCTTGATCCTGGCAAATATTCAAATGGGTCTGTTGCTCACCTCGGCTTTTATGCGGTTGTCAGCGATATGATAGCCGAGTCTAATCAAACTTTTGGCTTAAAAATATGCCAGAATTTTATATAAAATTATTTCAAGAAGATCTTGTGTTTTTAAAAGGTGTTTAATGGGTTTAAAGCTGTTTCTGTTTTTTTTTGTTGGTTAAGATTAAAGCTTTAAAAAACGAAACAAAACGTCGAACTTACAACTCAATTAGCTGTTAGTGTAAGTCCTGCTTAACAGCAACTATTATCCACCCACCTGCCTCTATTTAATCTCTAAAAAAACGCACTGAGAACTCAATACCTTCCCTTTGGCCTTTGAGTAAATTAGCAAATAACTGAGCTGGACACCGACCGAGCAGCATTAGCAATTAGCGAAAAGTTTTTAATTGCCTTATTAAATCGGGACAAAGACAAACTTGAGTTGCCATCAGCTTACCGTTTTTCCCCGTCGGTAAAGCCCTCGACATTTCCATGACAAACTCAAAGTGCGTTGTGGCGGAAAGTTTGCAATTTGTAAGTGTTGCTGTAACTAATTGAAGGGGACATCTCGGAGCCCGTGGCAGTTATTGTATAAATTCCTTGGGGGTTCCCCTATTTGCCGCTGCACTTGAGCTATAAAACTTTCTCTGGGGGAGAAACATTTGTTGTTTACCCTTGTCTGTTTTGGTTTGTCGGTTGTCAATGAACTTAAAAACACTAGGCAACATGGAATAAAATAATAGGAGCCTGGACTCAAAACGGAAATATTTTTAGAAGAATTAATAAACATTTTTTGATCTTATTTAATGAATTTAAAAAATTAATATTAATATCTTGGCTTATCACTGATTTTAAGTTCAAGTTGCCTGGTGCATTTTCTCTCCCAAGGACCTTTGAGGATCTCCCTTGAGCCTCGTTTTGCGGGGAAAGTGTAATTGAGTTGCCAAGAAACTTGGCAGGCATCACTTTCGCTCCCACAGCTCACAGAGGAATCCCAATAAATTGCACTGGGCCACATAAATAACGCTTAAAAGTGAAAAGTTTTTTAGCTGCAAAACTTTTGCCATCCCACATATATCGGCGAAAGATTTGGCCCCAGAAAAATAAAACGCTGCTGCAAGGAAATTGCCTTGTGCATAAACCAAAGTGACCCTGAAATGTGGCTTATGGAAGGCGGAAGTGCCAGAGTTGGCAGCTTCATATCTAGGTTATGGATTCTATCTATATTTCCAATTTGTTCCTTACATTTTTAACCACAGCTTGGTAATATTTTTATATATTTTAATTTAGACGCAAAAAGTCACTAGGCCCTTTTAATATAAATTCCTCTTTTTTATGAAAACCGAGAACGATGATTTGCCTCTTGTATTTGGAATTTCCATGGCTATTAATAGCCTGGCAATAAGCAATATTAATCCCCTTTCATGTTCGCCCTGGAATTAAATTATCCTGCACAAAGGACGCGGCTTGAGCATTTTACGCGGGCTTTTCAACACTTCAAACGTGTCAAATTGAAGTGGGCGTGGGTGTCTCCTTTCAAGGACTCCTAACTGTCACAAACACACACTCATATATCGGAAAACTGTGTGGGAGTGTGTATGGAAAGCAGAGTTGCAAATAAAGTTGTGGAAAACAAGGAAGCTAACTAGTTTTCTTTGGCAAATGAGCGAGGGAAACCAACAATTAAGACGCCAAGCTCGTGACGAATCACAACAATAATAATGTGAAATAGTAATGGACTTTGTTGCCGGGCCACCAAGATAAGATATTATTGTATATGTTAATTCCGGCAAAATCAGCAAACGAAGAAAAAAAGAACAATAACAGAACAGAAAGTTATCGTGTTGATTAGATTGGAAATTCCGTTGATTGTGCTTGATTGTATTATTTTGTATTTCTGTTTGTATTCCATTGTTGTGTGTGGGTGGGCTGCGCTGCTGATTAGGCATGACACACGACTCTTTTTTGATTATTATTTCCCTCGCCGGTCTAATTTCTGTTTTAAATATTGATTTTCAGTGATAATTTTGCACATCAACATCATGTGCTCGCTTAGCACTATCATAGAAATGTGTGAACCGCATGGGGATAATGATGATTGCGGTGGCAAAGCAAAGAGTTTGGCTTAAAGTGTGCTGGGAATTTATGGGCCAAATGGAGATTGCTCTTTGGGAATAGCAGATAGCTTAAATATTATTTACGACTATTAGTTTATCTGGATCTTAATAATGGGGGTTATAAAGTCATGAAAATCTAACCTATTAATACTAATAATATTGTTCTCAGATTCTAACATTTGTATTTCTTATTTTATTCTATTTAAGAATTATTTCTATGCAAATCTGCAGCAAGCTTGTGTTTATAATTTAAGTTCCCACAGTTAGAGGTAAAAATATTTAAACTCATTAAACTTAGTGCTTTTTTAAATAACGAAATAACGAATATAAATTATTTTCCATACTTAGCTCACCTCGCACTTGACTTGCGATTGCTTTGTGATCCATTTCTGTTGTTGTTCTTTTGTCTATATATATTAATTTGTGTATTTGTTTTCTATATAGTATTTATAGATTTAGTGTTTTGTGTTATTTTCGACGCCTTATTTGTTAGTATCTTTTTTGCTCGCCGGCAATTATGACTTTTCCTTTTTTTGCGGATGTGTTCACTTGTTTGTGTCTCTGTTAACGTGGCGTATGAGTAACGTGCGCGAAAGTTTGCACTACTTAAAAATAGCAGAGGGAAATGGAAAAGTGGAAATCATTACTCGATTATTTGTCGATCTGGGCAGAGCAGCGTGCAAGCAATGCGAACAATTATTATCAGCCTGATTGCACTCGGATTCTTCGCTTGGTTTCGGCCATTCCCTTTACGGCGTTTTAATTGCAATTAATTACTGAAATCACGACCCAATGAGGTCAAATGCCAATGTGTTTGGGGCCCGCGTTCAGGGTCAGGGCTCTATTATTTTACCATGTGCTGTCGGGTCTTGCCTTTATTGTTCCTTCCATCCATTTTTCCCCACATCGGCCGACACTTGTCGGCTTTCTTCAATTTATCGCCCGTCATTCGCCGAGTTTTCCCAGACTTGATATTTCAATAATTATGCAGCCTGACAGCCATTCCTCTTAAAGGCCAATAAATATAAGTCTGGCGGCTGATGCAAATTGAAAGTTTTATGGCATGAGAGAAATATGAAGACTAATTAAGTTGTCGCAACTCAAAGAGTTTGCTATTGACTTCAAGTCTATAATAGTTACTCAGAAGTAAGCCCCTTTAATTAGTAATAATAAAAATACTAATTTATTATCGCACTGCCTTAAATTCCAAGCCCCAAAATGATCATGTCTGTCAACTAATTAACTCTACACATTTTAAGGAACTAAAGCAAGGTCGAGAAACCCCCTTTAGCCTTATCAAACCTTGCAATTTTTGAGTCATTCTCAATTATAACTTTTGACACTATCCATCACATGCGGAAACTAATTTTCCCTATCAAATTTCCAAGCAATTGACGCATCCTCACATTTGTCATGGCAATTACGGCTTAGCTGACATGTGAATAATGCATTCCCTTGGCACTGAACGAGCTGCGGTTTGGCAAGTGACATAACAGACTCCGTTTTGGGCTGTAGTTCTTGGGGAGTTCACTCTTATGGTCGTCCAGGCTGAAGGACTTCGAGGGAGACACTTCAAGGCCACACGTTACGCTTCAATTACGCGCACAGAATTCAAAAATATTTGGCGGGGAGCGGTCGAACCAAAGGAAATGCCCGAACCAAGCAAAGGTTTTAATCTTTACCCTTTTGAAGTGTGAATGCCAGCTGCTCTGGCCAAGAAATTGAAGCAACCGATAGCGGTTATAGAGGTGTTAAGTAAGTGTTAGTTGGAGATAGTTAGATGGCGCACCGATAGCTCGGCTATTTGTTAGTTTATTCCAATCCGCCGCGACTTTCTGTTGCCAATCGCGTCGACTTCGAAACTGAAACTGAACTGAACGCCCCATGAATGGCAGCCCCGTTGGCAGTAGGCTCGTGCCGCCAACCCCCCAAAATATCGCTCGGCTCTGGTCCCGTTACCCGAAGACTCTTTGTGTTCGGGAGCCGACGGCTGCGACTTCGGGATTCTCTGGCTTCGGCGAAATTTCATTCATTGCTGGGGCAACCAACGGAGTCTGCCCTGTAGTCGTAGCCCAGAAGGGTATATTAGTTTTGATGCTAGATTTTTTTTAATCTTATCTGGAAAGTCACAACTATAATTTTGGAGTACCTTTTCAATTGATTTAAAATCTATAAGGATTCCGATTTTACCCTGGATATTTACTTTAATTGTTTTATATAGCACTACATCCTTAAATTTAAAAGTTAAATGGGTATCCCATGGTCGAGGCTCCTTGTTTTGTTGCTGTTTCTGTTTTCATAACGTTCTTCTCCACAGAGAAAGGAAGAAAAAGAGAGAGGGACAGAAGCAATGAGGAGAGAGATAAGAGAGTGGGAGAAAGAGAGATTCCATTTTGGAATGTTTTTTAGTGTTTTCGCCTTTGACTCAGCATTCACGTGATGGCGTTCGCTTTTCTTTTTGAAGGACTTTTCGGGTTTTTTGTTTGTGTTTTTCGTATGGCGAAATATGATAAGTTTGTTCACTTCGTCTGCGCGTTATGCATTTCATTATTATTCAATATGCATATTTATAATGCTCTCATTTTCGGTGCTTACAAAGTTTTCAATTGATTGCAATTAAGGTTTGCTTATGAATGTTGATAATAGCAGGAAACTCACATAAAAATATTAATTTATTTGATAAAAAGAAGGGATAACTTTCATTGAATGTATAGATTTTTTTCTAAATATGGTCTTGAGATACATATATTTTTAAATATTAACAAAACTTAATGTATCTTTAAAATTTGTATTTTAATATTAATAAATCAATAAATAATACTTTATTAATACATTTTTTGATGCTTAAACTCTACCTTATTGAAAAATTTCCATTTTTACCTAAACTGTGTGCTTATTTAAACGATTTACTTAAATTTTATTTGATTTCCTTCAACCACAAATATAACGCATACGCCCCGGTTTACGAGAAAGTCCCGTTTGCAAAGAATCTTGCAAGGAGAATTCTTCCAATAACCTTGTCCCAACAACAAGCACAGGAAACACCAACAACACCCACACCTACAACAACTACAACCCAAACGCATTCTGTGCAGCATGCAATTCATGTACCAACAACACTGCACACATATACACCTTTGCATGCCTGTGTGCAGGTTCTTGGAGGGGAAATTCACGAGTCTCTCTCACTCTCTCTGAAAATGCGAATTCCGAGTCTCTCTTCGGCGCCAACCATCTCCCCACCCACACCCAGGAAGCCGTTTGTTTGGCTCAGCGAATGTGTGGAACAAAACAAAATAATGGAAAACGGATTTTTGTTGTTATCGCCACGGGCTGTTGGTGTGAAAGAAAAAGAGAGGGAGAGAGAGAAGGGGGTTACCGTTACACGTAAGGGTTTATGCAACGTTATCGCTGGATTTTTATGTAATTCTCAATTAAATCGCCTTTGTGGTCTTACCCCGCGTGAATGTTTTATAAATGGAAAATTGGTTTAAATTTATACGGATAACGATAGTTTACGATACATTTTCTGAGTAAATATGAAAAACTTTGAAATTTGAATAACTTTTATATTTATTTCTTTGAAAAATAAATTCTGTCCCTTATACATAAGAAAACCATATTTACGCTCAAATTGGTTTCTAAAATATTTCCTTGCATACTTTTAAGCACATTTTCAATGGATTTCGAAACCGTATTTGTTTTGTGTAAACCGTAGTTTTTTGCACCACATTTTTTGTACAAAACAAAGACGAGTTCAATGATTTTTATGCTCCTAAGCTATGTCACAAAAATAATCACAAAAATATAAAGATAAACAAAGTTGTACAGCTGTTTTCTGTAAATTGCCTTTTTGTCCGGACACACAAAGACGGGTTGAAGGAACTTTAAAACAAATTTTCGGTTTCGCTTTTCCCTTCCGACAAATGAACTGCAATCCTTTACCAAAGTCCTGTCCACTTTTCCTCCTCACAATTTCCGCCGTTCGTTCAACTCGAGGCAATGCAAACCAACTTTTTAATGAAAATTAATTGCGAAAACTTTGGGCAGCCAACAGAGAGTGAAATGCAAGCCAAGAGCCCATCAGCAGGCTCTAGGTTAGATGGATTGAGTTCACAATATGCAGCTTTTTTTCAGGACGATGGCCTTTACATTGGGAGGTGTTCGGGTCAGCGCTTCGATTGCCAGATAAAATACAAATTACGCCGTAACGAAAACTTTTCCAGAAGGCGTAAATTGTATTAGGCGCGGCGAAGTGGCTAACTATGCGGGTTCAAAAACATCACGAACATCGCACGCCCACCAAAAAAGCGGGGGTTTCCCTTATAAGCAGCGTCGCAAACGAAGTCACGTGCCGACGCCAGCGGGCGTCACCCACGGATAACGGACTGACATCGGTTAAAGGCGCCTGATTTTAATGCCTAATCACATCCCCGAAACGAGTGACAGGAGTCTGTGGCACTCGGGAAAAATTCTAGGATATTATTTACAGTTACAATTTATATTAAAGACAAGTTTAATGCTGGGAAAAGTTCCACAGAACTCTAAGATTTTATATATCAAATGCCTAATTACTTCATCCTAAAATACTTGACTATCGTTTAATATATATTGGGACTATACCCTTTTTACTTTTTAACTGTGCAGATAAATGCATAATAAATTTGCCTATTTACGAGGTGATTGCCATTAGCGCTGCGTTTTCACTCAATGCTTTTTATCTGTACTTTCTCCCTTTTTATGGATCCTTAAAACCCTCAAGGCCACTCATCCGCATGGCAGAGATTCGCCATGATCTGAATGTGAGTGCAGCTGGATGCCGATTCAATGTCCTGCATTAATATGCAAAAATCAATCCGAGGGCAGCCGTCATCGTCAAAATCTTTCATACGCAAAACGTGCCAGCTCAACCCAACCCCTAAGGGTGGGGGTGGAGTGTGCAAATAGGGGTGCAGTGGGTGTTAGGGTCAAGGACTCGGGGCACGCACAGCAGCAGACTACGAAAAACCATTTTTCATCTCGCTTTGTTATTGAATCCATTTACGTGACCGAATTAGCGCCTTGCCTTCAGACAAATCCTTCCTTTTTAACACACATTTCACATTTTACAGTACATCAATATTGAAATTGCTCAACAATGCACATGTGTGAGTCCTTAAAAGGCGGGGATCAATGCTGAAGATAATATATATAATTTATGGATACCTTGAGCCAGGCATTGACTTGAGTTTACTTAACAAAGTCATTTATTTAATGAGTGTAATTTTGTGGCAAATTGGTTGTTGGAAATAGTTTCTTAACCAAAGTTAAACCGTTAGGAAACATTCAAAAATACAAATATTTTAAGCAGACTTATGAATGGTTTTAGATTTTCTTAAAAACAATTTACAGGCTACATTCAGCTTGTGGTCTAGAAATAAATAAATCACATTCAAAGGACAATTGAAATTTCACAGTCAACAAACGTTCTCATTTTTCACTTTTTAGCCTAATTGTCTTGTCATTCATAACTCAAGTCAAGTAGTAAGCCGAGAATTTCTTGGTGGCACAAGCCTAAAAACTGTCACCGTTGCGTAAACATAAATCAAGATGCAGGCGTGTCTCCCGCAACAAAAAAAAAATGGAACAAAACTGAGCAGAAAATATTATGGCTGCCACTGACTGTCAGGTTTCATCAGTGGCAAAGTGGCAACAAATTAACTGCCAACCAGGCCGCCCACTTGCCAAATACACATACCAAAATGTACAGGCACTGAGATAATTTTTCGAGTGATAAGGGAGAGGGACGGGAAGCTACACTCGAAAAAAGTATAACTTGAATAATTAATATTACATATTATATAGAATATGCTGTTCCTTTCTAGCTTCAAATGAGAAATAATCCATTTTAAAGGCAGGAAAAAATGAAAAAAGAATTATACACTTCAAAATGTGTAAGTAAATTTCTTTAAAAATCCACATTGTAAATAAAAATATTATATTTATAACTATTTCATATTTTGTAGAGAAACTATCTTTTT
Source organism: Drosophila rufa (assembly GCA_018153105.1). NCBI lineage: Eukaryota > Metazoa > Arthropoda > Insecta > Diptera > Drosophilidae > Drosophila > Drosophila rufa. The sequence continues at coordinate 7,650,884 of JAECXS010000085.1, forward strand.
AGTAGGCGAAATTTTAGTTACATTAAGTCTGGCTTACAAATTTATTTTAGGATATTAAATATCCATAAAAGTAGAGTGCTTTTTATTTTATTTTAATTTATAATACATAAACCTGATGCAAGCATTATTAATTATATTCAGGGTATTTATTTTGTTCGATTTTTCTCAGTGCACTGGCAATACGTGGCTGCTGACAATCGTTTAATTAGTTTTACAAGTGTGGCGACAAATGGAGATTGGCCGTGTCTCTGCTCGTTGATTGCTGTCAGCAAATTAGCAATATTTGACTTTCCCACCCGCGCCCGCATCGTATCGATAACGATAACGATTGACTAAAGTTCGGTTTTTGGTCAGGGTTCCTTTTCTGCCTTTTTTTTATACTCACACTTATCATCTTTGCTCATATTTCCGAATCGAAAAGACGCTAATTTCGGCGGGCGAACGTTGAACGATCGCTGGACTATAACTTTCCTGTGCTTCGTTTGCACTATCTCAATCGTGGGATCAATCAGATAAACCAGTCGAAGCAATCAATCAATCAATCACGACACGACCAAAGCTGAGACACTCGAGGGCACTTCCGACCGCCACATAAGCTGAGCGCGAAATAATAATAATGCTGCAGGAATGCCAGCGTTTACCGTGCGATTTATCTACGAAAAACTCCAAGATAATGAACTGGAATGAAACGAACTAACCAGGGCCCAGAACTCGGAACCCTCAGCCGACTTTTGCCGGAGAGTTCCCACACACCCACACCCACTCCCCTCCCGGTATATTGTATTATATTTCATTTCGGTGATAACACCCGTCGTCGCTCCCCGCAGATAACTGAGCGAGTTATCAGCCGATGATGGGAGGAGGTTCTGGGCTTGTACTCTATATCTGGGATGGGTTAGGCCTGCGCGTCGTCTGATTTCATTAAGTGCTAGTCTATATGTCGTAATGGTATTTGCTCTCAGCCGTAATATTAGTTTTATTGCTCTTCTCAGAGTGGCCTTATCTTGATTTCAGTTGTCTGATTGCCGCCGGAGTGAGACAATCAATCGTCGAGTGGGGCCTTAGCCTGAAAAGTGTCTCTGTCTGAATGGGGTAATACTGGTAGTATCACTTTTCTCGGTGATTATATGGTAAATAATCTGTAAAACAGCGAATTTCCCCGATATTTCTCCAGTTCATTATTCTTCCATGTAAAACCCCTTTAATAAACAAATATTAAACATTAATGACTTTGATTCCCCCGTAATAAAGCAATAACAATGGGACCCAGACCCTCCCTGGCTCATAAATGAGTCATTGCATTTATGATTGTTTTTCCCGCTTCTATTTTTTCCACTGTTGTGGCCAAATATTTGCCGGAGATCAGCGGCTGACGGACGGGGCAATGTCAAATGAAAGTGCCTGGCTGGTGGCCCGATTTAAATACGACTTGCTGTTTGCCTTGTCAGCCAGGGGGAAATGTGTCACATGAGTGGCCGTGTTGGGCGTGGGATCACATTCAGATCTTATCAGATTCGGCGGCTTTCGATTGTAAACACACTCTCCACTCGCCGGTAAAGCCCCACTGCCAAATTAAATGGCTAACAAAAGCCGTAGTAGAGCTGGTTTATTTTTGTAGCTTCGCTTCTTATGGGAAACTTTATTCGCGCGCTAATTGGGCACGTGATGCGCGGGTGTCAGCTATCTCTATCTCTATCCAGTCCTCCTCTCTCTCTCTCCCCCTAGCGGGCGGAAAAAGAAGGAGGCGCGTTAATTAAATTTCAACTCGATTATGGCCATCTTGATTAGATTATAGCCGCCGCGGCGGTGTGTTCGAACAATTTCAAAAAATAAAAATAGCCATTAACGTGGAGGTACAGAGAGGTGCGGATCGTTGCCCAGTCCCATCCATCTTTAAGTGTCAGTGCACCTGTCCTGCCAAAAGGCTAAAATTAGTTTGCTGCACACACATAAATTAATTTTAGCCAACATGCAAAAGGCGGTCAGCAATATTGTCTGGCTTAAAATAAACAGACACAGAAAATAATATATATTGAAGAATATCTTTATAAGAAAACATCAATAATTTTTATCGATAAGAAGTCATTGACAATAAAAGTTTAAGCAAGTTTTACAACAATAAAAGAACAGAGAATTAAAATAAGAATTTAAAGCTCAATAGTTTCGTGCCGTGTTAAAACAATTTTAATTAATGCAAAAAGTTTAGGAATATTTATTTTAGGAGACAGAAACCCAGTAAAATTGATTTTAAAAGAGAACTATCGATAATTTTGCTCAGTGCCCAAGGACTGCACCTTTTACACCATTATTACCATGTTAAGCACGATTGCGTATACGCAGTGGGCCTCTACCTTAGAAATGGCTGTGTTTACTGTTTATCTTTGTGCATAAATTCACCTGTAATGATAAATAATCAAGCCAGTCGCACTCTTCGAATATTAACCCATATTTTCTTGAATGTTTTTCCCAAGAAAATCAGAGGTCACTGTTCTTCGATTTTGGTTGTTTAGTAAATAAACAATTTGCCTGTTGATTTGCGGTTTGATTTTGGTTACTTACCTTTGATTTCCACCTCTGTGAATGGTTTCTTTTTGACAGACTGCAAAAAAACACCGAGACGAAAGTGAAAATCAAATAAATAAACCGATATAATTGTATATTTACCTTGGTGGCCCGTTTGCCCAGCAAAGCCGTTCCCAGCATCTGTGAAAAAAAAGCATAAGAGCAAATTAAAAATTAAATATACCAAAAGAAAAGAACAAAATGTATGAAGAGGTTCAATTCAAAATGTAGCATACTCTCAAGCGGTGGGAAGAAAAATCTAAAAGGTGTGTTAAATTTTTCCTTGGGGGTGTGTGTGGCGAAACTGACGAAAGCGTGAGGTATATATTTTTACATTTAGTCGATTAGTCTTTTTATTTTTGACATTCCGTTTATTACGTTGTTATTTTAGCCGCGCTTTCCGTCTTAGCTGCTTTTCCGATCTATTTTCGATTCGAGGAATTCCGCCGAACATCTTTAGCGAGCCAAGAAAAAAGTGCAAATCGCATTTAGACAAGAGCAATTAGTGGCTCTTAAGTACTAATACTAAGACATAATCCCCCCGATTAGGTCAAATATAAATCGTTTACTCTTGTTAATTGATTAAACTTGGCAGGGGGGCTAGGAAAAGTTTTTCGTGCCTTTAATTTATTTATTTCCCAATCCACTTACGTAGGGAATGGCGCAAGCATTCAAGCAATTTTTGATTAATTACGGAACGAGCGAAATGGCTTAAAGTATTTATTTATAAATTTATAAATATATGTACGAAGTGTGTGGGAAAAGTTCAAATTTTCCAATTTGGCCAACCATGCATGATTTAAATGCATTTAAAATGTGTGCCCAAGGCAAAAGAAAAGGGCGCTGATTAACGTTTAATTAAAAATCATGTGCTGTTTGTTTGTTTACCTCGTGTGACCTTTTGGTTTTTAAATTTGTATTTGCCGTAAACACAATTGAAGAAAATGAGCGATAAAGGTTATTCGTTTCTTAGAAAATGTATACTTAATTTAAATTGTGATTGAAATTAAATGGGGATTCATTTCTGCAAATTATGTGATATCTCTTTCTTAAGAAGTAGTTGTATTTGATTAAAGACAATATAGATATTTTTAATTACAAGTTACCGACATATTTAATAAAAATAGATATTTATCCATTTAAATTTGAAGGTTTTTAGCTAGGAAAAAAAAAAACTTTGTCTTGTAAACCAACTTAATATTCAGCATGCCCACCAAAATTGGTAATTATTATGTGCGGCAGATGTTCACATGGCTCAAACGGCAACCGTGTAAAGCCTTGGCCCAGGTTAGTTACCTCAGCCAACTGCTGGTTTATTGGCTTATTCGTAGAAATAAATGCAGATGCTGATGGCATTGCTCACGTGCCAAGATGCATAAAATGTAAACAAATTAATAAATTAATTGAGAACGGCGTTTTAATGCTAGTTTAATGGCATTTTTCTTTGACACTTTTTCTTCCAACAAATTCACCTGCTCGAATTCGTTTTTATGATCTGAATATCTATAATCTCTTTTTATGTGGCATGTAGTCTTTGCCAAAAATCATAAATCTGAGGCTCGTTTGTGAAAAACCCGACAAAATATTATTGTGTCGTCCATGGGGGGGAAATTTTGATAAACACATTCGAAACTTTGGACCACGAATAAAAATTCTTAGACTAACTGTGCGCCTGTCTAGTTTATGAAAATATACAAAATGGAAAAAGGTAGGGAAAAAGTTAATAATCGGTAATGTTTACATTGGCCAAGTATATATAGATATACCATAAACAATCGACTTTTTAATGCCTTGGAAAGCACTGAAGCGCATTTTGTATGCCAAAAATCTTTGGCTGGCACATTAAGAAACCATTATGATTCCCTCTCCCCGAAAAATCCATGCCTATGTAGTATATCTGCGAATATGCCTTTTATGGATGCTGCTACATCTTTAATGATGTGTTTTGGCTACAATGTTATAAGTATGAACTGCGACAGAGACGCATTTTATGACCTGCCATATGGGTTGTTGGGACGACGAACAACTTTATGAGAGTCTCGATATTCACATTTATATTTTTATTTTTGTCTACGCTCTCGTCTGGCTGGTTCCACTCAATTTGGGCAAGTTTGTAGGATTGAAAGCAAATAGAACTGAGAGATCAAGGAAGCAAAACGTTTGGCAATTAAAAAATATTATTTTGTGGTAATTAACATTTTGTGAGCAGTTTCAATTTGAGTCTTAGAAAGTGTAACATTTTAATCTGTTAATTTTTAAACTTTGAAAAGGTTTTAATGTTAATTTTTATTTAATTTCAAGCATTTGTATTCCACTTGTTATTTATTCCAAAATTAAAATATTGTTAAGCCCAATTTAGCACATTTCCCTGTACCCTTTTTACTTCTCCCATTAAATGCCATATAATGTGTTTAATTTGTTTGTTTGCCTCCAAAAATACTCAGTAATGACGTTAATTTCGGGCACCCTAAATATTTGACGATTGATTTCACAATTACCGAATACGATCATCATATTTACTTTGTATTTCACGGCGACCCTGACACTCGAATTGCCGCAATGTAGCAGCAATATTGTTATTAAAATTATTTATAGCCGGTCCACCGAGAGAGGGATTTAATATTGGCTCATCATAAAAGAAATAAATACAAACTGTGTATACATCGGGCAGGCAGCTTTAGTACCTGCCAGACGGAGAACGAAAGTTGTTGCCACCATTGAAAGGCAATTAAGTAAATATTTATACAAATGCGAGCAGGTTTAGGCGATTCGAGACGAGACCGGCCGACTTGATCAGTTTTTTGATGGCCAGGGATTATTGTCTTTATCTTTATCTTGGAAGAAGCACCCTTGCTGGACTTTGGATCTCTGCAATACTCACCTTCAGCTGCTGACGAAGTCCGCTCATTGGGCTCATTCAAAACCGATAGCTGAGATGGGAATGAATGAGAGGTGTCGGTGCCGGTGACGGTGCCGGTGACGGTGCCGGTGGCGTATGAGCAATATTTATATAGCTCAACTTTGTGCCCGGGTGGCCTAGTTTTTAGCTGTTTATCGTTTTTATATTTACTAGCACTTGAATGTGTTTTAAATGTGTTAGCACTCGTTTCACTGTGCAAATTATTTAACTTTATTAGCTTTGCTTAAATATTTGAATGGTGCCAAAATGCTGAGTGTATTAACTGTGTGATTATTAATTGCTTGCTTTTATTTTATTTTTCTCGCTATATTTCCTTGTGAATTTCTTGAATTTATTATTTGAATGCGCGCGCGACTTTCTCGACGATCGTCTCGCCACGGAATCCCAAACAATATTGAGCATTTCACGGCGCTCCAACGCGCTCGAAAAGCTGCCAAAATAAAAAAACACATTTAACATGTTGTCGGAGACGCAGAGAGAATTGGAGAGAGCGGGATTCTCTCTCTCTCTCATCGTCTTGAACCGAATATTTTGAAATCTTGCCTCCGTTCGGCGTATGCCATTTTGTTAATTTTAATTTTTGTGATTTATTTTCAACGATTTGGCTGCTTGTTCTCTCTTTGTCAACAAGCAACAGCCGGCATAAAATTTAGATCTTGTGACGAAGCGAATTTCTGAATGTACAAATATATGTGGATATGCAAATCTAAAGAAAGATCTCTGCAAAGTTCCTGAGAGAAAATAACACTTGGCCAAACACGTTTCCCATATTTGTTTATCAATGCGTTGTCGCATTGATCAGCATTTGGCGCTGAAGTCTCAAAGTCGAGAGCCAAAAACATGCCACTTTTTAATCCATATTATAGCTGACACGACTGGGTGTATTTATAAGAGACAGTCTCATAATTGAGACATATTTTTTATATATTATTTTATATTTGATTTTTAAAGGATACAAAATGCAAGGCAGCTTAATAAAAATATACTTTAACTCGTCTTAAGTGTGGAGAATTATTTGAATGGAAAATCTGTGCTTTTATGGCACTCTTCAAATGATTACATAAACTGAGTAGGCTGAAAGTGTTTTATATTTAGTCAGGCGCACAAACTCGAGTCATTCAACCCGGCTGCACATGAAATGACAGCGCAGGAGAGTGTCTCTGCAATTGCAAGTGCGTTCGTGTGCCAACACTGCGTATGAGCTATTTTTAAAGATTTATAACAAAAAAAAGAGGGACAAAAGTTGGCAGGCGGCGACAGAGCATTGGAATCTTTGGTAATTTTAATTAGGCAGCTGTCGTGGTCCATTCAGCCGCTGTTCAGGTAAGGCGTCTAAAAATGACACATTGCTCATACGCCGTGGGGTCGTTGGAAGTAAAAGCTTCAATTTCTGGGAGTTATTTAAGGAAGTGTACTTTTTTCTCTCTCTCCCCAGCTGCTCAAACAAATATTAATCATCAGGTTAATTACAGGTGAGCTTGTAAAAAGAGAGTACAATTAACTTTTAGACTTTTTCCTTGAATAAAACTTTGAGTTTAATAATTTAAATCGAGTTTTTTCTAATAAATAATGAAAAATAAAAATCCAAAAATATTGTCAGTCGTTTTTTTGAGTTGAATTTACGGAACCTGTACTGTTTATTCACGTTTCTTGATGTATTGCCTGCTTGATGTACTTTTATTTATTGCTCAACTGTCTGAGAGCCGTCTCTGAACTCGTTATCGATCGTTGGCATTATTAGTGAAGTAATGACTTCTTCCCTAGATGTGAAGGAACTTTCTATGCTGCAAGAGTATTCACAGATCAGCCCGATTATCGAGAGCGGATCAGTTCAGATAGCTTTGAAGCAGCGGAAACCGGAATTAGACTATTTACGAGCTCATTATCAGCTCATAAAAGCATTCGCTGCCAGACACAGAATTTTTATGGGTTATTTATTTATTAAATATTGCTCTACAAAAGTAAAATAATAAACCTTTGGACAAAGATGTGTGCCAAAGAAAAACACTCTGTGAACGCTGAGCGAGAATGAGAATTATGAGGAGAGATCGGCTTCGGCTTCTTGCTCTTTTATAGATTTCCAATGTAAATATTTACAATGTTTATTTATAAACCATATACATATAATATGCACGTCTGTATGCCTGTTATGATCGTGCTAGATAAATATTATGAAACTGCGCCAGCACGGAACCCGTACCCCGTGATTTGCGCTGGATTTTAACGGGGTGTTAATGACTCTGGGAACGGCGTTTAGCGACTTTAGTTAGTTATCGTCGGCAAACAGAAATGTCGCACTTTGGGGCTGTGGACTTAATGACACGGTGCTGTGATATCATCGATAAGTAAATATATATAGAGGGGCTGCCAAACGAAGCGTGAAAGGCGCCAAGGTCGAAAGCCAATTGAAAACTGAACTCTAACTATGTAAATGCAACGGAAGCCAGTCAGTTAGCCAAAACAAATCACTACTCCATTCCGGGGGGCAAATCGCACTTACTGCGAGCGGATTGTCACTGACTTCCTCTTGGTCCGCAATCTTGGCCAACACGAACGCACACACTCACAACCGAGAAACCCGAAAGCACAGGACACGCGACCTCTTGCCTGTTTTTTTGCTTCGTAGAATGGCCGCTGCGACCAAATCGCCGACACTTTTTGTACTGCGCCTCTGCGGCTGTGATCACTCACATAAATAAATGTGTCCACTAACAAGACGCGGCGACCCAGCCCCAAAACGATCATCATTTGTACATATGCACGGGGAGAAATTTATGGATTTTCTAGGATTTTAAGTATAAAGGGATAGAGACTGGCAAGGACCCAACAACGTAGGTAGAAAGTCTAACATATTTAACATGGACTATATCAATGAGAAAATGTTTTAATTAAATTTAAAATCATAATTCAAGGATTCCCAAAGAAACTTTTAAAATAAAATGATATTCTGATATTTTAATAAGCAAAAAATAAATAAAGTATAAATTTGTTAAGGTAATTGTTCTCTGTGTTTGTAAAATAATAAGCATTCATGCCAATTAAAGCGGCTTATTGCTCGTAATCGATATCACACTTTATCATAATGAGCTCTTTAGGTTATAAGTTTCCGAAATTATATACAAATTGTTTTAAATTATTAATAATTAGGGTAATAAGTATATTTATCTATTCTTTTACATGTTTATAAATGCCTAATTATATTCTGATTTTTACAAACTAAAAACCGTTAATAAAGCCACTTTACAAGGTATGTTAGCTTTTTATCAGATATTTTTTTTAGCAAAAACCAAATTATCTACATTATGTTTCCAGTGCATGTCAAACAAATTCGTGTTGTGGGTGTTCTCGCCGAACAGATCCCAACCAGCCGCTGTTATTGTTGTCAGTGGCGCTGTTAATGGGCATGCGTGGGAAATTCTGGGACCGACAATACCCTATAAAATGTATTTTCTTTGTTAATTCCCACGTGGAAGTTTAATCGCCCAATTATTGACCCGCAACAACACGGCAATTTTCCGGTGAAAGGCGAATGTAGGAAAATGTATGCTTCTTCTTTTATATATACCTCACGAACATTTTCAATCGAAATGTGATTTATTTATAATGGCGTAGATTTAAAATTAAATTTGCTTAAAAATAGCTAACACGTTCGCGATTCGGGGAAATACATGCCAGAGTCAATTTATGACGGGATTCCTTGGGAGCGACGACGATGCTGCTATCCATTAGGGCCAATTTGTAAATGGCAACTAATTTGGCCCACAAATAAACAGGGAAACATTTTAAGGTGGGCCAACGCCAGCTACAATTGGATTAACACACAAACCCCGACCGAGACCGTGATTACAAGGTGCTGATGATCCAGCAGTTTCTGGGTTTAAGCACTAACCATACAACATATAGACTACTCATTTCATACACCGAAAATGGACACAAAAACTTCTTAGCGACAGGCCCAGGCCTGTTAGCGGCGGGCCCCGTCGCTCTCTCGCGGCTCTCTCTCTCTCTTCGCTCTCTCATTCTTATGCCGCACACTGTTTGCGAGAGTTCGCTCGGTCAGTCGGAGAGTCGCGCTCCTTTAGGAAGGTTGATTCTGCGCTTGAATTCATCTTTATATGTATGCGTGCTCATGCATTCACGTACACGGGTGCATGTGTGCGATCATTTCATTTCGGCCCAGCAAGAATATTTGGTCTTTTGCTACTTTTCATACTAGGTACCCTTACAATATGGGCATATTCACTATTGGGTTAATTGTAAAAATAAGAATGTTATATGTTATAATATATTATATAATATAATATAATATTATAATATGATATAATTATAATATAATGTAATATTATAATATAATATAATATAATATATATTATTTAAATAAAAAATGAAGTTTTGTATATTGTTCAATTTACCTTTACCAAAATATAAAAAGTATTTTAGAAATTTAATCTAAATTAATTTTTTTTAAGTTTTGAAAAAGTCTAACAACTACTGTTTAACACAGGTGTATATATGTATATGTGTGTATATTTATCGGTAACTAATTCGAGCGGCGACTTTTAAATAAAGAAAATATTTTAAAATACATGCATAGAAATTTATACAACTAGATCATTAAATAACAACAATAAACCAAATTCATAACAAGTGTCCGGAAAAAATATCAATAAAAAATGTAAACAAAACAAAGCCAATCGGCTGTTTTTGTTTCTGCCCGCTCCCCTAAAAAGCAATCGTCGGTAGGGTATGCAGGCACCATCCGCTCGCATAACAACAATAACAGCTGATTTGATTTCTCAACCACATAAGAGCAGTCGGTGTTTTAAGTGACACCGACTGCAATATGCCCTGTTCTTATCTCAGTAGAAAAAAAAATTAATTTTATTTAATTAATTTATTTTTGTAAAGGTAAATGGAACAATATACAAAACTTCATTTTTTATTTAAATAATATATATTATATTATATTATATTATATTATAATATTATATTATATTATAATATTATTTTATAATTATATTATATTATAATATTATATTATATTATATTATAATATTATAATTTATTATAATATTATATTATATTATATTATAACATATAACATTCTTATTTTTACAATTAACCCAATAGTGAATATGCCCATATTGTTAGGGTACCTAGTATGAAAAGTAGCAAAAGACCAAATATTCTTGCTGGGCCGAAATGAAATGATCGCACACATGCACCCGTGTACGTGAATGCATGAGCACGCATACATATAAAGATGAATTCAAGCGCAGAATCAGCCTTCCTAAAGGAGCGCGACTCTCCAAAGAGAATCTATATAGAGGCGCAAATTTTTCTGTCGAACATTTGCCTCTGCCGACGTCGGCAGATGTAAACAGAGCTGATTGGATGCTAAGTTGCAGTGCGAGAGGCAACAACAAAAGGCCGTAAGAGAGAAGAGTACAGATATATGGAATTGGAACACTTTCGAACGCTTTCGAACACCTTCGAGCACCTCCGAACGCCTTAAAACCTGCGAGGTTTTTAATGAATTGTTTAATATTTAAGCGTTTCTGGAGTATATTTCCTAAAGGATTTTGAAAGTAAAACACTTTCTAATTATTTTGGATAAATAAAAATATTTTTTAGGTGAAAATATGTACTTTTGCTTAATTTTCAAGCATAAAAAGGTTGAGGAAGGATTAGAATGATAATAATTTGACCAGAATAGGTCTGTATTTTAAAGGTTTAACTAGTATTCTTACAAAAAACAGGTGGATCCCAACGAAGAAATGAAACCCAAATGCTTGATGTGACGTCACGCAGCTCGAGAACAAACAGCTCGCACAACCAATACACGTAGCCAAAAAGCCCATTCGTATACACCAATACATATGCCGGGTTCGTTACTGTTTGACTGTTCATTAACAGAGCGTAACAGAGCGAATCCATGCGCAAAACCATGTTAACTAACAGGTTTTTGCGCATGGATTCGATCTGTTACGCTCGCTTAGGGTTGTTCAATCAGTGCGCCAATTCAAATTTTCAAATTTTCAAATGCAAATGCTTTGCTATGCCTAGAAAAGAGTATATTGATATAGAATGTTGAGCAATAGTTACCTAAAATGATATGTTTAACAAATATTAGTAAAAAAAACCCTTCAAAATACTTAATTCCACTCGTCATCCACACTGCAACATCGAGCAAGTATGAAATGCTATAGGTGACCACCCTGTTGGCTTGCAACCGTGAGAGGAAGAGAAAATTGCGCCTCTATATAAGTTGCTCTATGGACTCTCCGACTGACCGAGCGAACTCTCGCAATCAGTGTGCGTCATAAGAATGAGAGAGCGAAGAGAGAGAGAGAGAGCCGCGAGAGAGCGACGGGGCCCGCCGCTAACAGGCCTGGGGCCTGTCGCTAAGAAGTTTTTGTGTCCATTTTCGTTGTATGAAATGAGTAGTCTATATGTTGTATGGTTAGTGGTTTAAGGCAATTACATTGAGTTTTATTGTTCGATTAGTTTAAAATTCGTTATTCGCCTACACATTACAGAGAGAGTCAAGAGTTTGGAAGTTTAAGATCGATAACATATCATTGTGCGCTATGCTCATTACTTCTAGTTTCACTATCGACTACATATCACAAATTCGGATATTATCTGTATTTTTAGGATGCTAGTAAAAACCTACGCTACTAATTAACAATAGAAATAAACAGAATTGGACGGGGGACACATAGGTCCCCTATAACGAAGGTACTCGACTAGTAGTAGTAGACTTTTGTTCAATGTGTGGTGTGGAAGTACTTTTGGTATCTAGCTGATCTAATATTAAAGCGCTTGAAGCTTGAAAAGCATCTCTTTGCATCGTTGCATCTTTGCAAATACCATTTGATGATGTCTGCAGCATTATCACAAAATGTTCTACTCTAGACCTGCATGTAGCGATAGTTGGCAGTGGAACTGGAGCCGCCACTGCGGTAGTTGCCCTCGCTTAGCTTTACATATTGACCCAGGAAGTTCAAGACTATGGCACTTCGGCACAGGTTGTGCAGGTAACCCAATGCGTATGGGGTTAGTATTGTGGTTATGATGTAGGCCAGCTGGGGCACACGATCCGTATGTCCCAGGGGGCACACCCAGTAGCCTCTTCGCACGGCGTCGCGCGTGTGGTGTGTGATGAAGGCACAAAGTAGAGCTCCCAGCATCAGGCTGGTGCGGAAGTAGTTCAAACAGGCAGTGCAGACGTAGAAGAGCAGCATTATCACAATGATACTGGAGCAGTGGAGGAAGGGTCGCTTCGAAAGGTTGGTGGCGTCCTGGAAATGATAAGAAAAGTAGAATTAGTAGGGGTTTCTCAGAGACTTGCCCTTGGGTTTATTTGTTTTTATTCAAAAAGGATTGATTACCTCCAAGTATAAAGAACGTGCCTCCACAAAGTGGTCCAAGTCAATGAACGATGACACAACAAAGCAGGTGAAAATCAATATCCAGCCGAACAACTGCGAGGTGCGCTCGTAAAATTGCATGGCAAAGGCAATGCCGGTGAGGGCACCAATCGCCGCATGTGTCGCATTGTCCGCCAGTGCCTTGAGCAACGGGTGCTGGGTGAGTTCCACAAAGTTGTCGCCCAGGAGACACGTAATCGTCACCAGAGTTGTGAGCACAATTCGCATATAGACCATGATATGGCAGTGGATCATCGATTTCTGGGAGGTTGCTCTAGTTTCACAGGCTGCCTTCTCGTCTTGGACGGAGTTCCTTTGGGGCCTCTCTTGGGTTATTCCTTACTTCACTTGCAGTTCCTGCTCCACGTAATCTTCGCTGGAGCGGTGGCCACGTACTGTTGGCATCTTGTTTACTCTCCGGAAATTTGTTGTGAAATCCCGGCGAGGATAATTAGTGTAATTAAGTGTGGCTGTGTTCGCGTTGCCTGAAAATACTGCACATTCTATTACGTCGGTCACACTGCACGAAAAAATACTAGATTTTTGCCGGCGTTGCCACCCCGTTTTTTTGTTTTGGCAATTTACGTCATTTGCCAAAACATTGCCAGTGTGACCGTTCGTGGCGAACGAAAAAAAACCGCAGAATTTTGAGATCTTTTTTGGTATTTTAAAGGTGTGGGGTCCTATTAAAAAACCGCCAGATTGGCAGGAAGACGACCCCTTGGCTGCAGCCAGGATTCTTGGGAGCAGAGCACGGCGTCACGCAGCAGCTCTAGCACGATTCTGATCCCGAAAGAGGAACTCGGAACAAATTTTGACTATTTATTTTATAAAATTTATTTGATCATTTAATTAAGCTTAAGAAGTCTTGTGAATATTGAGATATTAATTAATTAAAAAGTCTTTGAGGAGCCGAGCCTGCAACAGTTCCGGTATATAGGCCCATTGCACCAGGAAATGGGTATATAAGCGTCCTCCTAATAGCGCCTACTTGCCAGCGCCTCCTCTGCCTCCGTCCCGGTTCCAGAGAGGAGGTGGGAAGCGCTCCTCGTCAGAAGGTGGGAAGCTCTCCTCGTCAGAAGGTGGGAAGCGCTCCTCGTCAGAACCTGTAACATCCCGAATGGCAGTCGGTGAAAGGGCCTCCGCAGCACCAGTTTTTAAGTAAGTCGACAAGTCAATGATACCTGAAAAAGAAATCGTTGAAAATCTTTTAAGGATCGTTGGTTTTAACTTACTTGTCACGTCCTCGAGGGCGTGATCATAGTCGAAGAAGCCCAGCCTTCCTGTCTGGAATTCCTTTTGCGTTTTTTTGTGTGTCTTGCCAAAGTGCACGTTCAAGCCATGTTGTGTACGACCACTGAACACGCAGTGCTCGGCCGTGCACTTGTAAGTAGACGTGCACTCGTGGCCTATAAACTCCCTGAAGCTCTGGAACTTGTGGCCGCACTCGGAGCAAGTCCTATTTCTCAGGTATATCCGGTTCTGAAACGAAAGCAATAGGTTAAGACTGACTTGGAGCCAGTCTGCGCCCAAGATGGGGCCACACAACGAGGCGATTACTTACGCTGTCCTCCTCAGTCATATTTCTTTGGTACGGTCGGAATCTGGCGGCCCCGACCACGTCTTTGTCAATGATCGCCTCGTTTCTTTTAATCACACCGTCGAGCTATGATTAAATTGATTAGTATAACTACAGGTTACAGGTACTTTAAGACTCACTCTGTCGAGCTGCTGCAGCTGGAAGCTGCTGGCCGAGCGCGAGGTGGTCGGCGTGGCCTGCTCCCCGTCCCCGTGTAGGGAATCATCCAAGTACTCCTCGACCATGTCGGGCTCGTCTTGCTGCAGCCAGCTAGGCTCGACCTCGGGTTCCACGTCGGGCCCCATCACCGCAGGCCAGAATAGTTTCTTTGCCGGGGGCCTGCCCGGCGAATCGGACCCACGACGCTTGAGCGGGCGGCTTGACGGCCCCCGCAGCTTGTGCGGGCGGATCGACTCCTGCAACCGTGGCTCTGGCTCACTGCTCCTCGGCGTCTTGACCAACCGGAACAACGTTTGGTTGATCTCGTCCGGCGTTCCCTCGAAGAACACGACTTTCATCTCAACTTTTCAACCGATCGCGTCCTAATTTTTTTCCCGATTGAAAGCTAACGGGACCTGTCAGTGATGGCAACGATACAGCAAAAGCCATCGATGTATCGATGTATTCTCTAATTTTCTCCTCCTGCCACCACTAAGGAAGCGAGCCTCGCAGCCACAACTACTCGAGATGGCGTGCCTAGCGGACCTGGCCTGTGGAAGGCAAGATTCCAGTGCTAATTCTAGCTTAATTGCAGTAATTAATGAAGTTTCTTATTTGCGTTACCGTGACACTGGCGGCCATACACTTGCGGAGAGGGCCCGAGTGTTTGAGAGCCTGGCCAGGCCCCTGACGAAGGAAGGCTCCGTGAACCTGATGTCCCTCCTTGGCGGCTGGACGAAGCCGTTTTTTCTTCTGTTTGATGGCCTGTACATGCCGGAAGTGGTAAGTGCAAGCTCAAGCCTTCCCCTAGCCCTCCAGATCCCATGTCGTCCTCGTCCCCCTTTCGTGAAAAATTGGCGCGTAGTGCAGTGGTAGTAGTGCATTAGTGGTGACACTTGTTGCACTTGAACAAGTAAGAAAGCTGCAGGCAAGGCCTAGGTAATAAACAAGTAAGAAAGCCAGCTGATCAGAAGAAACTTTATCGTTTGATAACTTCCGTATAAATCATCCGATTTTACCCAAATTTTCAGAACACGTCCTCAAATGCCTTCTGATTTATTTTATTTATTTACCTTAAGCCAAACTTTACGACTATGGCCTACACTTTCGTCCTTCAGTCCTACGACGGATTGCATTTTCAAGTTTGTTATATAGACGTGGTTCATTCTTACAATGAATCGAGGCTTCGTAAATTAATAGCTTACATTTTAAGTCAATTCACTGCCTTAAAATTGGATAGATTAATTCTAGGTATAGTTTCCGACCACAACCCAATAAACTTAAAAGCTACAGCTGCATTGAATTGCCCAGGGATCCCTTTGCTCTGGGACTATGCCCATTGCGAGGCCGTCTTGAGCAAGTCATGCAACTGTAGCTATGTTCTAGCTAATTTGTACAATGTTTCTTTCGTCAGAGGAAACGTAGACTTGAAAATAAATAAATTAATTCATTATAATTGTAGAAAGTACCCCATTAAGGTACAAAATCTTGTGTTGGATCAAATAGAGGCCATAAGTAGAGTAGCTAAGAGATTTTTTGAAATTTGCCCGGAGGCCAATTTGTTTGGGGCTGCATTTGGGAAAAATGACAATCTTGAGGACGTAGGACGAAAGTGGAAGGACGGCTGCCGTGAAGCGATCACTGCCCTGCGCATCACGGGGAAGTATCTGCAGGAGCAAGGGCAGGTCTTCTACGCTGCAGTTTTGGGCGTCTTGGCCCTTTTCGAAGCCAAGGCTGACGAGGACGAGGACGAGGAGTAGCTTTTCTTTTTCTTTTCTTTTTTCTTTTATTTTCCTTTCTTATTTTCACCTTTTTTAAGTGGACTAGGCCTACTGGGGAACCACTTTAAAAAAAACGCGCCATAGTCTCAACCCCTTGGGTGGTGTGGAATGAGGCTACTACCCAGTAAAAGCTTTCTGAAGCGAAGAGTTGGCATCCCATACAATTTCTAAGCTCGCATTCGCGAAGAGTTGGTAGTTTTCGTTACTCAGTCGCTTTTGTTTATAAAAATTGTGGAAATAATTAGTAATTATTAATTAGTGATAAACAGTATTTCGCGAGTGCTTTTCCTATTTAAAAAAAATAGTTTCTGAAATAATTGTTTATAGTTTGCAAGTTCATTATTTATTATTCTTCACCACATGGGCGTGGGCTTGGTAATTTGCATTTATTATTGTGCATTGCATGCCATCCGGCTTTCCTATTTCAGTAATTGAATTTAAACAACTGGGCGGGCTTGCATGTGTATAGGTGCCTTTGATTAAATGGAATTTTCCATGCGTAGATTGGTTCTAACAAAACTAGTTGAGCAAAAAGCTCTCTCTTTTTTTAATCGCTCTCGAAGCAAGTGAAAAGATCAGCTGAGGTGGAGATAATACCTCTTTTATTAAGGAAATATTTCATGTTTTATTCTTTTAAAAAGGCATGAATAATTACAAAATAATAAAGAGAATATTTTATCCCTTTATCCCATTTGCAAATTATTGAGACGCCTGTGAAGATCATTAGAACTACTTCAATTGATAAGACTGTAATAGGTGCTTATATCAACATATATCAACAAAAACTTCAAGCAATTAAGTTCAAGATTATAAAATACACATTTGTTATGAAATCACATTTTATGTATTATGTAAAAATATCAATTTGCTCAATAATATCATCAACAGGCACTGAAATATCAAGTAAGAACATAAGTTTCCTCCTTCGCAGATCAATACTCAATGCTGAAGGGATAGTTCTTGCTCTTGATGGCATGTGTCATGGGAATCAGGCGTTCGCCGGTGTTATATGTATCCAAAACGGCATGATCCTCAGCATCCAGCTTGAAATCGAAGATCTTGAAGTTCTCCTCGATTCTCTTGGGATTCGAAGACTTGGGCAGTGGAATAGTTCCGATCTCGATCTGTAAGCAAAATAACTTGAAGATCAAGGATTCCCCTGAAGATAAACTATAAAGAAATGCTTACTAGATATCGGAGCACCACTTGGGCGGTGGACTTCTTGTACTTGTCTCCAATGGCCTGCACCTTGGCATCGTAGATGTAGTTGGGCGTCTTCTCCGCCGGATTGGGCCTGCCCAGGGGACAGTAAGCGGTCACCACAATGTCATTCTTTTTGCACAAACCAATCAGTTTTTTCTGGTTCAAAGCGGGATGGCATTCGATCTGCGGGAACATGGGATATAGTAAATATTATTGGTAATTGAAAACGCTAGAAATAACCGCAGGTGACGCACCTGGTTGTGAATTGGCTTGATCTTGCAGTTGGCCAGCAGGCGAGTCAACTGCTCCGAGTTGAAATTGGACACGCCGATGCTTTTGGTGAGGCCCAGCTCCACCAGCTTCTCCATGGCACGCCAGGTGTCCAGGTAATCAATGTCGCTGTAAGTCGGGGTTTGCATATTAGAGTTATTTAATTATTTCTACGCCCTCACTCACTTAAGTTCCACCTCTCCCTTGGCATCGGTGGGCATCATTTCGTTGTCGCCGCGATAGACGTAGGAGTAGGGCCAGTGCATCAGGTAGAGATCCACATAGTCCAGACCAAAGTTCGCCAGGGTTTTGCGGCAGGCGTATTCCACACGCTCCGGCTCGTGGAAGTGACACCAGAGCTGGAGGAAATAAACCATTGAATGGGGTTTAAGAGGTATCAAATCCCTGGAATAACTCACCTTGGTGGTGATGTGGATGTCCTCGCGCTTGATGACGCCCTCGGCAATCTTCTTCTGCACCGCCGCGCCCACCTCGTTCTCATTCTCGTAGAAGTAGGCGGTGTCTATATGTCTATATCCCACATCAATCGCATGGAGCGTGGCCCGCTCGCAATCGCCGGCCAGAGACTGCGAAAGGGCAAATTGAAAGTCACTTTATTGTGGGAAATTGTTTGTAGTGTAGAGTCACAGCACTGATAAGCGCAACTATTGCACCGATCGATACCGGAGACGTGATCTCCGGAACGTTGCTTCCACTCCATTCCTCCACTCACCGTGTAGGTGCCCAGGCCGATGGTCTGGATCTGGGTGCCGTTGTTGTGCTTCACGTACGGAACCTTGCTGGCGGACATCTTCGCGGCTCGACAGTTTACTGTTGACTGAGTGAGATTGCCATCCGTAGGGCTGCTCTCCCCCACTCGGAGCTACGGAAAAAGCTCGCAGAACTTTCAAAAGCCCCATGAGAAATGGCGGGAAGATAAGACTGAGCTGCGAAATAACTACAACGGTTTTTTTGAATTTAAGAAATTGTTTGTTGTTATTAAGTTTTTATATTTATTGATCATTGTGGCAGAACAACTCATAGGAAGTCTGCTTCAACATTTTTTAGATATTATAAGTAGCGCCTACCAGACTAAAAACGATGCTGTCGCCGGCTGTTGTGCCTTGCAAATATAGTTATTCTTGGAAAAGCATCTTCTGTCATTTAATCCCCATGATCTGGGCGGATCATGGCGAGGACTTCCCAGTTCATCACAGAACTCTATGCCATCAGTGTTATCCGGTTGACCATAGTGCCAAATGTCCAAGGTAATATTCTGCCCAGTCGTGAACCAAACATGATTCTTTTCATCGGCCAACGCGGTTCCAGAGGTCCAGTACATCTTCGCCGTATAGATTCCCGTATCATTAAGATAACTATTAACCAGGTTCCACTCTTCGATGCTCTTAATGGTGATCAAGGATGCGCCGATCTCTCGGCAGGATTGGTAGGCATCATACCAGTTCTTTTGGAGATGGCTTTCGATAAAGTAATAGTTATTGCCTATCTTCACAAACGGATCTGTGGTTACGTTTAGGAACTCGGGAATTCCTAATTAAAGGAAGAAAAACTTTAATGTGAAGTATTTTTAGCGACACTATTATTGGTGTTATTTTGTAGGCCACCGACAGGGAAAGAAGTCCCACGAAAATGTAGATACCAGTGGGCAGGGCGAGCATTGTGGCAAGACTATACTGAATCTTGGCTAGGTAGGGGCTTTTATATGATTTGTGATATTTTGGAAGGAAGTTATAAAGCCTATCAATAGACGGAAGTCAATGAAAATAAAAATTTCTTGGCATAATTTGATAATTATTCGCTTTAAAAAGTTAAAAACTTCCAGATGTTATAGATAAGAGTTCGCCCCGACGAGTGACCCTGATAAATGCACTGCGCAATAAGGATTTTCTATTAAAATATTATTTATTTAGACAATCTTCCCCTGAAATGTCCGGAAATATTTCGTATCCGATCATATCAATATATGTGTTTTTTTTTTTGGCCAGAAAAGAGTATAAATATGCTTATTAAATATTGATGAAATCGTCTTCGTTTTTTAAAACCAAATTATCTTTTTAGAAGGCTCATAAAAGATCCGGGTTACTCGAGTGTTATTTTGTTGTAGATTAAACGATTCATTTTGACTTTTCGATAATCGTACGGGAATTAATTTTTGTAATACGCAATTGTAATTGAATGCTAAATAAATTAGAGTCTGCTCACCCAACCCATTTTGCTCCCTTGCTCACTTCCCATATATTAATTGATCATTAACTGATCACTATTATTTAGTTAAATCATTCATGTTTTCTGGTTATGTAATTTTTAATAAAAAAAAAAAAAAGTTATAATTTTTTCAAAATATTTTCGTAACCCAAAAATGCGCGATTTTGAGGTTTTCTTGGGAGCCTCGTTTAGCCAAAACGAAAGTGATAGCCAAAAGCGGAATATTTTTTGATTCGCAATGAAAATCTCAATTATTTAAGATCAATATATTGAAAGAAATCAGATTAAAAAAAAAATTGCCAATTTTTTCAAAAATTTTATAAGGGGTTACATCATTAAAATTGTCAAAAATGACAAAAAAATTTTTTTTTTAAATTTCCAAACTCAATAAGCAGATTTATTAGCCTAATAAAAACTAGCACAGAAAAGCCTTTGAAAGTGAAATATATGCAATTTTGGCTTAGTTATGTGTTTTCTAAATTAGCAAAATGCAAGGGTATATAAACTTCGGCTTTCCGAAGTTAGCTTCCTTTCTTGTTTTATTTATCTTGATCCCTTTCTAAGGAAGACTTTCCGTTGGCAATTATCCCTGTATCAGCAGTAAAAGCTTCGCCTGGGGCCACATCCTCTTGGCGCATGTGTGGAGCTTTCTGGGGGCACTGAGTGGAACGCTCTGGAAGTGGCACAACATCTGTTATTCAAAGAGGCACAATGTAGCAGACCTTGCCACCGTCGCAGGCTGGGAATGGGAATGGAACCGAACTGAACTGAACTGAGCTGAAGGAATTTTTCGTAGCGCCTGGTGAGTTGCCTGGTGAGTGGAATGTGTCCGTGTCCTGCCGACTCCACAGAGTGTCTGTGTCTGGTGGCTGGAAGTGATTAGTTCGAGATCGAGGTCTGGAGGTCTGGAGAATATATAAGGAAAACTACCAGTCTCGGGGAAGTACCCAAAGTATGTACATGGCCATCGACTGAAGGTGTGCTGGAATCTATAAATACACCTGAGAGGTAACTAGACCAAGTCACGACAGTTGGGCCCAAGTGCATGTCGTCGGGTCCTCATTCGCCTCGCCTTGGTCTGGTCTAGTTCTGGTTTTCTCCACGGCGTAGGAGCAGGAGGCGCAGGAGGTGTAGGAGGAGACGGATAGGAGGCGAGTGCAAGCCTTGGCTAGCTGAAAATTATTGTATTGTAATTTCAGTATACGCAGCACGCCCGCCACTGCGCATGTCCCCAAGAAGCCCAGTCTCGCTCCGCCACTCGCACCTCCCCCTCCAATCGGGGTTAAGGGAGAAATAAAGGAAAAAAAAAGGAAAAAAGGAGGAGCAGCAGCAACAGCAGGTGACACCTGCAGCAGCCACAGCCAGGAGCCTCAAGGAGCCAGCATGGCGGCCGTGGTCCATGGCTGCAGCAGTCCGCGTCAGCGCTCCTGCAACGGTAGCAGCTCTCCGGGTGGCCACCATGGGTCCACGCCCTCCTCCGCCTACCCCACGATGCCCAAGTACTCGCGGACCGCCAGCCAGACCCTGTACGCCACCAGCCAGCAGATCTTCGGCGGCGGTGGCGCTGGCCTGGCCGATGCGGGCTACGGCTACATGTCCTCCACGGGCCAGCGTCCGCTCTCGGCCTCCGCGCTGCCAGAGTCCGGGAGCCGGAACTACTGGGGTCACCACAACGCCTTCTATCACACGGGCGGACGGCACTACAGCAAACGCAAGTCCGCCGTGGAACTGCTGGCCGAGTCCAAGCCCTTCTACATCAAGTCCGAGGCGGTTTTCGAGCGGCTGCAGCAGGCCAGCTACAGGAATGGCGCAGGTAAGCAGAGTGAGAAGTGTTTTAGATGTTAAAAAATATATAAATATTAGGAAATAATTAATTCTCAACTAATTTCCCTATGCCAAATTTATTTTAATGAGAAATCGTGATAATTAATGATGAACTATAGAGCATATAAATCGCTTTATGCTAAGTTTGGAGTAAGCATTGCCTACTTTTCGGAGATTGCTTACCGGGCGTATTCTAGAGGGAAACGAAAATCTCTTTTGTGGCTATATTACTTGCCCAATCATATTGATATTTGGTATATGGGTTAATTTATAAAGGAACATTTTATTAAATTAATCTCCAATCGTATAACTTAAAAACTATGGATGCTATAGAATTTGTCTGCCTAATATTATATACAGGAAATATATGTTTAGTTCTAAAAGAGCATTTAAGTAAATTTTCGTTATAAGAACTTAAGAACTTACTAAATACCATTTATTGCCTTAATAAAACATTTAATTAACTAAAAACCACACCCTGCAGGCAATAATGGAGCCACCGGGAAGCGAGGACGCCGACCGGAGGAGTCCCATGGCCACCACTACGGCGTGCAGCCGTACGACGATCTGGAGGAGAGACGCTACATGAGCCTCAATCTCAGCCGGCAGCAGCAGCAGCAAGCTGTGCAGCAGGCACAGCAGCAGGCGCAGCAGCAGCAGCAGCAGCAGTACCTGCACAACCACCACTCCCATCCCCATCAGCACCAGCACCATCCGCACCGTCACGGCCAGGGCCAAGGCCAGGGTCAAGGACGAGCAGCGGGCGTCGGAGCCGGGGCAGCCGTGAACAACAATCTGCTGCAGCACAAGCTGCGCATGCTGCTCGGCTCGGAGGCGGGCAAGGAGCGGACACCTGGCGGAGGCACCTTGCGGCGCCACGAGCTGAGCGACGGCAGTGCCGAGCTGCTGCCCACGGACTACGGCGAGGAGGAGACCGGTCAGGCGGGCGCCCTCAGGATACCGCCGCCGCTCTACCTCCCGGCCCACGGGTTCGGACGGGACGGAGAGGAGCCGCTGGTCCTCACCGAGAACTATCGACCAATCAGCCCGCCCGCGGAGTACGCCGCCAAGTCGGGCCAAGCGCACAACGATCGCTACAGGTGAGTGGTGTGAAAAATATATGAAAGGAGCTCAAGGCAAAGCTGCCCAGGCAGGGTCCTTGAGAGCTTTAAAAATATGTAAAATGTTTATTAAATCTACTCAGAAATGAGTTAAAATAAATCATATTTCAAGGATGCATCATGTAATTTATGGATTCAGTATTTATATTTATATTTTGGTCTAAAAGTTATAGAGTTTTAGACGAGTGCAATGAGGAATTTCGGTTCCTTTTCTTTTTCTTTAATGTATTTTAATTTATATTTAAGGTACAACTACCAGCGCTCGTACTCGCACTCGCACGAGGTGGCCAATTCTGGGGAGGAGCGGGCCCCCTATCCCGCCGGCGACTTCAATATCAACAGCCACAAGTCGCTGCCGGATCTGCACACGCAGATCAGCCGGCACTCGCCGCACAGCGAGATCCTGAGCTGCTGCAGCCGGGGCAACCGCTCGATCAAGTCCGCCGGCGAGTCCTCGATCAACCGGGACTCCGGCGGCAGCTCCGGTCACTACACGCACCGGAGCGAGCCCTGCTACAAGCGAGAGCGGCAGCGGGATGTGCCGGGAAGCGGCGGGGCCGGAACGAGCGGAACAATCAAGAACTGCTGCAGCCTGGTGGCGGCCACCCGCCGGGACAGCGGCTCCTCCACGCAGCACAGCGCCAACTCGTACTGCGGCTATGTCACCCCGGCTGGGGAGTACTCCGGGATGAGTGGACGCAATACCGAGTGCCTGGACTGCCGCTGCAAGCAGGACACGGGCGGCGGCATGGGCTCGGACTACCTGCTGAACTTTACGCCCACGCCGGAGGTGCCGGAGGCGTTCCAGGACGACTACACCCCGACGCCGCCATCGCCGCGGCTCAAGACCCAGACGCCGCGCTACTCGAGCTCCTCCAGCCAGCAGATGCACACCAGCTCGCAGGGCTACACGAGCATCAATCACTCGCAGAGCTCGCTGGTCCAGAGTCCCGGCTCGGCGCCATCCGTGGACGACATCAGTCCGCCGCCCATTCAGTTCAAGAGGCAGCGGTGCATCCGCTTCAAGAACAGGAATCGACTGCCAGTTCAAGGAGGTAATGTTAAGGGAAAATCAATATTAAACCCTTGCTAATATATTCATATCTCTTTAGAAATGGGAGGACCTCCAGGACCTGGAGTGGGCGTGGGAGCCGCAGGCGTATTGGCCGCTTACAAGCAGCACAGGGGCAGCGTGGACCACGAGAACGTGTTCTTCCCGAAGGGCTTCTCCGCCGAGGGCTACCACAACAGCCTGGACATGGAGCGGGAGGCACTGAACGCCAGCATCTCGGAGCTGGAGAAGTTCTTCGATCGGCTGGGCCTGAACGATGAGGCCTTCCACGAGATCTACAGCCAGCCCCGGAGGCACCACTCGGAGACGGACGACGCCTCGGATGACTCCAGCACCGTGTTCTTCTCGGACGTGAGCACCGTGGACTCGATGAGATTGCCGGACAGCACGGAGACCCAGCCGCAGGCCACGCAGGCCTATCGCCCCTCGGAGCCGCCGTCGATCGTGGAGCGGAATGCCAGGATCATCAAGTGGCTGTGCAACTGCAAGAAGATGCAGTGCACCTGAGGATCACCGGGACAGTGCAGCTGCGGATTCGGACGCTGAGCTGTCTGTCTGTCTCTCTATCATTCTTCGCGAGTGTTTTGAAAATCCGAAACCCCCGATTTACACACGACTGCGGATTAAAGCATTAAAATATACACTGAAGGCTGCTGGGTTGAAATCTCCTCCTCAAGGACGAAAAGTAATCTTTGGCAAAGAATTCCTCAAGGATCTCTCTGGATCTATTAACCCATATGAGCTTTCCCGATACACACAACTTTTTTAAAGCAAAATATCTAATTAGGCTAATCGGAATATGCCTCAAGAAAAAAATAGATTACATATCTTTATCGAATACAGCTAACAAAGGGATCCTTTTAATAATTCAATATGTCCTATAGAGCTAAAGTATCATCCATATTAATTTAAAATAGGTATTAAACAATATATAGAGCCCGTAATTAATCACATATCCCATTTCTATATCAATCCAAATGAATTTAAAGCTTAAATAACAATATTTTCCGCTGGCATTTAGCTTGCTCACTAAAAATACATTTAAAGAATTCTAACAAATATTTCCACTAAACTTTCCAATACCAAAGATTACTTTTCGCTCCGAGTGCTCTCAGCTGCAACTGCAATCCACAAATACACTGCTCAAATCGTCAAGTTAAGTCAGTTCAAATGTTTCGAACATGATTAGCATGGTTAGCCTCACCTGTAAACCTGTAAACGTGTAAACCTGTCTAAGCCTGTACAATGGAATTAGGAATTACGAGTCAAGATTATGGATGTGCGTTTCTCCTCCTTTGCTGTGCGACCGTTCGCGCGCAGATCAATTACACCATTGATATTTGTATTGCTAAAGGTAAATGATATTGTCTAACGTATACTATAATAATCAACTAGCAAGCGATCGTTCATATTACTCTTATACACAAGCGGTATTATTAGATGAATTATTGTACAATTAGCTCTCGTAACTTAAATATATATACTATATACATAAACGACTAGTTGCCAAACCAAAATAAATGAAACAAAGTACACGAAATCACTAAAAACCACAAATTGAAATTGAAAATGAACCTACCTATTTATGTAATTGTACATGGTTTGCATGGCGAATAAATAAAATATTTATGATTATCAAATTAATTGAAATATATACAGAAAATCAAATGGAAATGTTGTCTGTGTTTTATTTATTTAAGGGGAATTATTATGGGAATTTTAAATATTAAAAATAAAACTAATGTCTACAAACTTAAATTTGAGCGCGTAACGAAACGGGTGGAAGAGTTGCGCAGACCAACATTTATTGTTGCCATATCATCGTAATCCGTTAACCGTTTCGGAGCTGCCACCGTTTTAAGGGGACAGTTTAAATTTTAAATGTATTTTTAGGAAATATATAACTAATTTGGTGATAATAATGTATTTAAATTATTAATTTAAGCACAGAGTTATTTATAAGATATTTATTATACCAGAAAAGCGTTCTTAGTTGATAGAAAAACGGGAAACCTAAATTTAAAATATGTTGCACACTTTTAGGAATTTTAATAATTTATTCTTAGTACTGTTTATTCCTTTTTATTTATTGCAAAATAGAAGCATCACAAAGTTTTTCTTTTATTTATATTTTAAGACAGCTTAAATTTCGTAAATAGTGCTTGGTGTGTCCTACTAAACTACTTATTGCACTTTCATTATTAAAATTTACCTTTGTTTAGTAACACAAAATGAAAATGGATCACCTCTCAACGCCACAGTTGCATGACACAGATATTAAAACATCTGTTAAAATTACATTGATATAAAAGGGGTTCTGGGTTCACTCAGACGATATCAGTGAATAACTTTCATCTGAAAGCTGAAATGAGGAAATTGGTTTTATCTCTGACTGTTTTGGGATTAATATCCCTGGCTGTGGGCCATGGTGTAAGTTTAATTTTTTTTAAATTGATCCTTAATGATCCTGTAAAATTCGAAAAAAATAGAATCAGCCCCAGGGCTGGGAGCAGCCAACCGCTCCGGTGAAGAAGGTAGTGGCGATTCCTGTGCCTGTGCCCGTTCCTGTTCCAGTTCCGAGTCCTTCTTCAGGGAATCCTGGCGATGGAAAGGATGGAGGTGGTGGAGGTGGAGGAGGTGGATTATTAGGAGGCGGTTCCAGTGGTACTTGCCCACGACCCTCAGCTGAGACTTTAAGGGTAAGTCTTTAGTAAAGGATAAAGTATTTTTAAATATAATATTAAAATATAGAAATAGATAGTTAATAAAATAATTAAGCTTAGTGTAGTGCCGTAGTAAGTCCCTGTACCAGCTCTCTCTCTGATCTTTCCATTCCATTGCAGTGCCTGCGGGAATGGGCCTGTCAGTACGTCATCCGCCTGGATTTGCGGTAAGTGGCAGCTTCCGGTTCAGACCGCTGAATATCCTTGCTCATATATATATTCGCTCCTTCCCTGCAATTGCTTTGACAGCTGCCTGCTCACCTTAAATGGCAACCCATTGCTGGGCAATCTCATTTCCCTACCCGGCATCACTGGAGGCGGTGGCACCAGCGGCAGCGGCGGTGGCATCTTGGGCACTCTGCTTGGCAAATAGGACCAGCAGAGCCGGGCGAAAATGTGTGCACATTAAACTTCATCCCACAGGCACTGGGAAAAATCTGTACTAAATACAAAATACTTTAATTAAATTGTAATACCCAAAAATTACAGAAAAACGTTTAACTTCTTGTCTAATATATTTAATTTGTGACTAGATTAAATCCCTAGAAAATCCCTGTAACTTTTCCGGCAGTGCAAGACCTCGGACCCGGCAGTGAGTGTCATTGGTATTGGGCGGGAATCGAATTGACTTCCGCAAATCGAGGATTGGGATGGGTAGCTCCCCGGCTCGGATTGGAATTGCTGCTCCTGTTAATGGGCAGCCAATAATCCTTAGCATTGGCAGCGGTGTAAAAATGGCGATAATCGCTGGCATAACCGTTAACTTGATTATTGTTTAAGTGCCACGCAATTAAGCCGAGCAATTCTCAAATTAGCCTCGATGGCTGCTGCTATGCTATTCTGCTGTTCCTCATCTCTGCTGCCATATTTGAACTCCTGGCCTTTAACTCCTAGTAAAAGGGAGCAGTCGAAGGACTCGGCAGGAGCCAAGGTGGGGCCTTTAAAGTATTGGCAGCTAGCGAGGAGCTGGCGAATTCGAATAAAGTCGCAAATCATTGGAGCATATGCAATTATTCATTTTGAGGTTGAATGCGCTCGAACGCACACAATGATACAAGAACACGGACCTGGCAGCCACCCTACGTGTGTGTGTGCGTCTGTATCCTGCGTGTCAGAGTGTGTGCGAGTGCACAAGGAAATTTAAATTCAGCACCAGTTTCTTAAACGAGGATGCTCCATAAAATACGCTTTTACTACGCATAGTTTTCGTCGCTTTTTTGCAGCATTTCTTTCACTTTTCTGATTTGGTTTTCCTCTTTTTTTTTCAATTATTTCTCAGGGATGCTAAGCTAAGGTGATTTAGGTCCTTAAAAAACTATTTTTTTTTAATTTTTCAAACTAATTTTTCGATTATTTTTACATTTGAGTTTTATGTTTCTTAAAAAGAGTGCAAACATTGTTTATTTATATTTAAATATAGCTTGTAAAACCCCAAAACTTTAAGTAATATAAGTTTAATCAAAATTATTTAAAGAACCCAATAGATGGTTTATATAATATTATTAAATCTCCAAACCGAAACAGCTTCCTGAGCGGCTTACATCCCTGCTTATTTTCCTATTTTTTTTGTTCGTTGCCTTCTTTTAATGCCCTCTTGATTGCAGCTTCGCTTTGGGGTCTCCTTTCGCCGATTTCGTCTGAAGATAGAGCCGGCGTCCCGCCCGCTCTCCCTGCCAGGACACTCCATCTTGGTTAATCCATCACTTGCATCTACAGCTCAATAGTCTGGGACCTTCCAATTTCGTTTGCCCTTTTATAATTAACTTTATGTGTATGTATTTAGTTTTATTGCTCGTTAGACAGCCCGGGCTCAGAGACAATGAAACAACAATTTGTGATCGCCCCCAATCACCCAGGACCTTCTGCAACAAAAAAAAAGCCCATCCTTCGGGGCCACCGCAACGTGTGTAGGCCATTTTGGAATTTTACTCGGCACAGCCGTTGCCATTATATTAATTACAAACGTTTGCGCCACAGCTTCCAGCTTGGAGCTACCACTTCCTGCCCGCAGGACCAAGATCTCCTGTCTGTCCTGCTCTTTTGGGGGGCCAGCAGGAGCAGCAGCTCCCTAATGGGCACAACAAGTAAATCACACACAAAGCTCTAAGGCGATTTCGGCGACGGCATCGAGGAGACGAACTCGAAAAGGACCAAATAATTTCCATTGAATGTGTGAAACTTGCGCAGCTCTTAACGAGCTCTCTCCAGCTCTCAGAAATTCATTTAAACGCGCCAGACAGACAGGACAGGCGTCCTGGCTGGTGACGAAAGCGGAGGGAATGGCATCGTTTTAACGATTTAATTTGCAGCCGAAAATAATTGGGTAGAGCTGGCTTTAAGCTAATAGTTTTTGTTCAAGTTTAAGTAATTAAGGAAAAAAAAAATAATGTGATCTTATAAAAATAAATTAAAATTGAAAGGGAACTAATATATTATTATTATTATTTTGAAAACGAGTTGCAAATCAGCTTATTTAGCTCTACATACGAACGTGTGGCTCTTGCTTTTACAGTTTTCGAATTCTATGTTTTTAAACAAATATTTGATTTATTTATTATTTTATTTTTTATTTATATACGTATATTAATTATTCAAAGAAACGTTTTTAAACAAGACACAAAACAAGACATCAGCTTGTCTTATTGAATCAACAGTTTCACTTCCATTGAAATGTCTCGCAAGCAAATATTAAACAATTAAATTGCTTTCACTCCGCCCTGAATATGAGATTAAGGTTGAATTTGTTGTTGGTCTCTTATTTATATTTATTTTGCATTTAAATATATTTGTATTTGCTTTTGCAGTTGCCTGGCGCCTTCGTCGTTGGACCTCAGCTTCGCCTGCGGGATTCCATTTGATGGAATTAACTTGTAAACTAAAGAAGTTTAAGCAGCAATTTTGTATTTATTCAATTGTGTTATTCGGTCTTCGCTTTGATGGCATCAAAGCTGGCTATATCCGACTCGGTCGAGCTGGACGAAGGAGGAGGAGCAACCGATGTGGTCGAGGATGCGGTTGGCGCACTTGTAGTTTCTGCTTCGGAGTTTTCACTGACCAGGCTCTGAAAGGGAAGGATAAATGTAGGGAAATTTATTTCAGAATAAGATAGATCTGGGAAATTGCAGGATATTTTTAAATTATCATTTTCTCAAGGTTTAATTATTTAGTTAAGCATTATAATCAATGTTAAAAAAGAAAGAATCTGAACTAGGCACATCTTTCCGTAAAGAAGGACACTCAGCCAACTTTGCTTTCATTAAGGGGATTACCCCCGACTTACCTCAGCTTCGAGACCCTTGGACTGACCCTCCTTGAAGGCCTCGGCCAGTCCTGGATGGATTTCGCTGAGGGGCTCATCTCCGTGGCGAATGTAGACGGGCACATGACCTTTGCGGGGCTCCAGCTCCTGGTAGGGTGCCGCTGCGAAAATTTAATTACACGCCATTAAATTATGTCGCGCTGCTTTCGGCGCTTATCAGCCGGTTAATCTCTCGCCTTGGCTATGACATACACCCGGAAGCCTTGAATCACGGCAAAGCGTAATTATGACTAACGAGCCGAGAGCCGTGAGCCCCGGCCCAAGAAACACCGCTCCCCCGTCACAAACTACGCCCCTGAGCATCGGTTCTGGCGCTCGAGAAACCTGTTTCGGCTCCCATCCCAAAACAATAGAGGAGCGAATATTTCAAGCAGATGGGCCATAAATATGAAGTATTTAATGCTCGTAAAAAATAAATCATATTTTTTAGGCCCCAAGTACGCGGCGCACTTACCCTCGGCGGTCGGGCTGCTGCTGCTGAGAGCCAGAATTACCAGGGCGGCCAGCAGGAGGATGGTATTTCCCAGGCAGGTAGACATGGCTTTTTCTCTTGAGAATTTCTCGGCGCTTTCGTGGATTTCTCGCGATTAATTTGCTGACTGCGATCGAGGCGACTCCAGACTCGAGACTCAGGCTAGATCGGTCGGCAGCCAAGCTTAAATCCGACTCGCGACTTCAGCTAACTTTTGGCCGGGCCAATTACTCATGGGTAGCACAGCATCACTACACGGGGAGAAATTAGGGGCAGGTACGAGTACCTGTTACATCAACAGGTGGTAATAGGTGTCGTGATCATTACAATGCTTTCTGGGAATATGTAAAATTAATTTATACTCATTTTAAATATATTTATTTACAAGTATATTTTTATACTCTTTTACGTATGTTCCTTAAAATGTCAATTTAAATGTAAATAAACTCAGAGAACAATTAAAAGATATATTACATTCAGAAGTGTGCCTCACACCCAAAGTACAAATATTAAATTAAATTTCAAGTGTCTCATTTTAAGACCAGCTGCAAAACTTTTTTGAACACTTACAGAAAAGTTTCTAAATTAATACAACATGGAGAAATATAAGCTAAGAAATATTTGTATTTAGAATAACATGAAATAAGTTAACTTTTAATTCATGTTATGGTATTTTTAGTATTCTAATTAGGCGGAATATTTTATTTAAAAGTTGATTTAGATGATTCCGAAGTCACTTTTCAGACTTTGAAGATATTTAAATTAAGCTACTATTTCATATTTAGGTATTTTCAGTATTCTAATTGACTTCTTACCAGCGTAAATATTATATTAAACGTGTATAATGGGTGCCCTAAAATTCCCAACGTTTTTTTCAGACAAGCTTAAGAGTTTTTCTTTGGGCTTCTCAGTACAACATTTTTTTTGGGAGTGCATCTGAATGATGATGGCTCCGATGATGGCTGGTAATGAAGCTGTCGGCGAACTTTTCGAGCTGTGGTGGGGCATAAAAAGCTTTGGGGCTGTGCGGCAATTGCCGGAGTTGCGTGAGGCGCGATAGAGAGGGTACTGGAGGGGTGAAACTTGGAGGCGGGGGCGTGAGTTCTAACCCAGCATTTAGTGGCCTGTGGCGTTCCACTTCTACCAACTCTGCTGCTCCTCAAATTCAAACGCTTTTCTTCTTTATATATTTTTTTTTCTTGTTTGAAATTAATTGGGTCGTTAGAGAAGCCATTTGCGCGAGGTTCGTCTTTTTTGCGCCCCTGCCTGTTATATTTTTTTTGGCTCCTCTCATCCGAATTGTTTGCCCACTTTCGTTTTTGTTGAGTATTCAAATCGAGAAATTGCTGACATCTGTGGATGAATGCCAAGGGTGGGAGCAGGAATCTACCGCGCTGCACCGGCGGAAATCGGAATTCGGCATACAAGTACTCGAATCCGTACTACACGTACGTCGTCGTCTTTAGAGATGCTAACAACCTAATTTAAAAATGGGACAGAACTTCCAAGAAAGCGGCTAAAATATAACTAGATTTGTAAAAATTTAAATGAAAAATTACAGTCAAATTATATAGGGGTTATTTTAAAAGATATATAGGGGTTATTTTAAAAGAGTTGTTCCTCTTTTAAGAAACTAATATTATAATGATTACATTTATAAATGCCTGGGAAAATATTTATAGTCTTGAAGGAATATTTCTATATATTTTATAAAATATTATATATATAATCAATAATATTTAATACATTTTATACATCCAGGCAGATGAAAAATAGTATTTAGTGAAGAGCAAGCCTCATAAATTCCCTAAACATTAAAATTTTGAATAAAGATGATTGCTTTTTAGATTTCAAAACACCTAATAGTGATAGCTTCCTGCTTCTTACTTTTAAAAATCCCAAATTTATCCTGAAAAAGGACAGACTGTCACCACTACCATCGGCACTCGTATCTGCCTGCGATTACGGTATTCAATGCAAGTGGAGTGGATTGACAGGAGAGGTTCGGTTCGCCGGAATGGAGGCCTCAACTGAACTTGTTTGCCCGCCTCGATTGTTCCGCGTCCTTGATACAATTCCATTTTGATTTCGGGACTCGTATTTTACATGCCCGCCATCGCAGTCGCAGTCGCAGTCGCTGGGATTGCGAATCAAATTGTTGAGCAAATATTCAACAGAGTAAATATGTTTATGCCGAATCAAGCAATTTCATTTAAACACACTCCACATGCGAGCAGGCACTTGTCTGGCCTGGGTGAGTATCTGTGTAAGTACTGAGTATCTGAGTGAGTGCCTCCGAGTGTGTGTGTGTTTGGCCCCATCCATCCAGGATCCGATATAATGTATTGTACTCTATATGCACTATATATGCGAGCACACACAAGTGCTGACTCGGCCCGGCCTCCGCATTGAATTAAATCAGCGAGGCATAGTTTATTAGTTGCGGAGTAATTTGCCCCAAAACAAAGGGCACAGAACCCTTTCCAGGACTTTTAGTGCACTTTTAGTAGGGTTTTCCTACAAACCATTTCATTTACTTTCTGAAGAGCCGATATATTTCAATGGATTTTACTAATTAATGTTTGGGGTGGCTTAAAAGGGAAAACATATGTGGAATTCGGGGTTGAATTTTATCTCTGGGAGGTTTTAAAGGAATTTAATTAATTGTATTTGAAGGTAAAAATGCACTCCACTTTCATTGACATTAAAATATAAACTATCAGTGTTTTCTTATCACTCTTGAGTTTCTCTGAATTACTTTTAATTATAAATATTATTTTAGAGGTCTATGACACTATAATATTGGCTGTAAAATATTTATTCCTAAAGATTTATAGAATTATAAAATACTTACTTTCCACCAATCTGATTTTAAACTCTGGGAGGATTTAAAGGAATTTACTTAATTTTATTTGAAGGTAAAAAACTACTCCGTCTTCATTGACATTAAACTATAAACTATCAGTGATTTATTATAATTCTGGAATTTAACTGAGTTAGTTTTCATTATAAATATTATGGCACTGCAATATTGGCTCTACAATATTTATTCCTAAAGATTTATAAAAGCATAAGATACTTACTTTCGACCAACCTTTAATACAATAAAAACCCCTTCAAAGTTTTGTTTGTTTTTCTCTGTCGTTTATTTAATATTTTTATGTACTTTATGTATGTTTATTTCCGAGGCTCTAAAAATAGTTACATGGCTGCACTAGTGTGTGGGTGTAGCTTTTATAACTATGTATCTAATTTATATTCCTTCGACCCATCGTCTTTCGTGTGTTTATACTTTGTGGATCTTGTTTGTGGCTGTCGTTTAGTTTTGTTTGTTGTGTTTACTTCTGTTTCTGCTCTGCTGCTGCTTTGAGGGCTTGAGTTTACTCGTGTGTGTTGCGTTAATTCTCTCTATTTGTTTGTCATACTCGTATTTCCATAATGGATTCTGTGATTCGTCGTCGTCGCATCTGCTTTCTCCGGCTACCCTCGCGTGTATATTAATTTAAGAATGGATAAGCCTTCTTTGGGATATAATAGGTTATATGCTCTACATATTTGTTGCCATAAAATCGCATGTCGGTTATGCATGTGGGTATGTCTGTAGATGTCTAAGAGTGTGGGGAGTTATTAGTTTTCTTTTAGTATAGCGAGCTTGGGTCATCTAGGTATTTGTGAGTGTGTTTGTGTCGATTAATTCGATATAACTCCTACGAAAGCTGAAACTAGTTGAACATTCTCTAACTAAAAGTAGAACAAGAACGAATGCTAAGTATCAAAAGGAAAAATTGTGAAAAAACAGCGCCTTAAGATCGCTGTCTGGCATTGCGTGTGTGTGTGTTTGTGTGTTGCATACGTATTATCTTAGATATCTTTAGCTATATATTCCTGTGGGGCAGGGCGGATCGGATCGATCGGGATCGGGATCAGCCATGCCCGCCATGTGGTCATTGAGTATATAATTGAATTGATCTTGAGTTACTTGAGGGATTCCTATCGTCTGGCTTTGGAAAAAATTGAGATTCGGTTTATGATGTATATGTTTATGGTTCGCTGTAAGCATTTATATAAATAAGTTAAATATTCATACTTATATACTCGTACGTGGTTGCATATATGCCGGTATGTATGTATATATTTTTAATGAAGTATACAATATATTGCAATTTTAAATGTATATAACTGTTCAAGTCTTTTTGCATCTCTAATATATGAATATATAAATTAATATCTTTACGTTATTCATCATTCATTTTATAAAATATCTCACCGCCTCCTCATCATCAGCTTGTTCGATTTATGCCATCCATTCCTTTACTTTTATTGTATAATAATCAAAATTGAATTGGTGTCTTTGATCTTGAAATTAATTCGCTCATATCAAGAGAGTGTGTGTTTGTGTCTAGCCGTTGTATTCCCGATTTCACTTTCGATTTCACTTTCGATGCTAGAGAGATTTAAATAGGTTTTAATCTGATGTATGCAGGTTTCTTGAAATTATTGAACTTTTAAAGCTATGACACTATGACACATTTGGTGTTACTGTAATCGAATTACCTAAAATCCAAACAATTATTATCTCTTTAAAGGTTCTTATGAAAAATATTTTTAATGAAAGTAAGGATACAGTGTCATAACCACATAATTACAAGTCAAAAAAGTTTTAAATTAAAATTTGTCATGTTCAGAGGCATCCCAGAAATCTTAATAAGTTATTAAATTATAGAAAAGTTTTACGCTTTCCACCACAACCAATTGAATTTATTCATCACATATCAAGCTTGAAATAAAACATTGAAATAGGTCAAGATTTCTGGAACAACTGGGCACTTTAAAAATGAATAAGCTTCGGAAAAATATACGTATAATTCATAGTAAAATCGGAAGTACAGCTGCTTGTTTATGTGAGTATCTAGGGGGGCTTTAATTAAATTTTTGCAGGTGTATTTTCAGGGGGTATTTGGATTTGGGGATTCAACTTGCCGCGTGTATAAAACAAGGTTTTCAGTGTAAAAATATTTTTGCTTCGCCTCTTCCACGTTTCAACCGTTTAGCGTTTCCGTCTTTCTTTTTTTTTGTGTTTTTTGTCATTTTGTTTCTCGTTTTTTGTTGTCGTGTATAATGTGTATAAATAAATCTTACTCATAAATAAATCAATTAAACGCTCGCCTCAATATATAATCTATTTATATTCGTAATTACTTCATATATATTTTGAATGTAAAATTGCAAATCACATAATTGTTACCACTACTGTTCAATGGAATTTCTTATATACGTTTTTCTTTTGGTTTTCTTTTGTTTTTTTTTGTTGTTTTTTTCGCTTTTTCTCAATTTTCCTCGGTTTGCTTTTGTTTGGTTTGCTTATGTGTATATATAGGCATTTAATGCTATTTAAAACGCTATCAATAATCATCAATAAAGCCATGCATAAACACGATTTCGAACTATGGCCCTATAAACAATGCACATAGCACTCTCTGGTCTAAATTCTAACTCTGCCCCGATATTCTGCTGCTATATTGTAGACTGGATACTACACGTATGTAGATACGATTTAATAATCCGATGTTGCTATAAAATTGTGGGCGTATGTGTGTGTTGTTTCGAGTGTGTGTGCCTGTCCTTGGTGTGGGGCTTGGATTTTATTTTTTTATAATTAATGGTTTCTTGCTCGTTGTATAATTAAGTTCGAATGGTTTTCAATATTTTGTTGTTACTTGTTACTTTGCATTTACTATTATTAATTTCGATATAAAACTGCCTCTTTTAAATATATTTTTATTTATTTGTTAATATATTTATGTGTATATATATGCTTTAAAAAATAACCTCTATCGCCGCATCGCGTTCGCCTCGCTCATCAATTCTTAAATTATGAAATAATTGTAATTGACAATTTAATTAAATTGTTTTCAAGTTTACTCTTTTGGTTTTGCCTTCGGTTTCTTTTCTTTTTGTCTGAATAAAAACTACGCGTTAAATAAATACATGTTTTTGTTTTTTATGTGTATATATCAATACTTCTCGTTTTTTTTTGTTTTTTGGAATTACAAATTTTTGTATTTTTGGTTTTTTGTTCGTTAAAACTATGTCACTTAACTTTGGAATTGCTTTTAGTTATCATTTGTTTTACAAGTGCGTCTTCTACGTCTATCATCGTCGCCTTCGTCTTTCTCGTTTCTGGAACCTTTCTCCGAATCTCCAGATATACTCTTGCGTTTGGGTAAAGGACTTGGGGCTTGTTCCTGTCTATAAGAAACCTTTGGCTGGGCCAAAGCTCGAGGGGATTGCAGGGTATTGGGGGGTAGTTTCTTGTATAAAATTGTTTTTAAACTTGCATGTATATAATATGTACAGGAGTCGGGGGTCTAATGCTAGTAATAAAATAACTATTTCGTAAGTACTTTGTTGCTGTATGCTGTATGAGAGAGAATGTCGTCGTAATTGGGGTTGCGTTGCAAGTCGCCTCTACATCATACATCATCATCATCATCATCTTCATCTTCATCGCCTTTCATACCTCGAATGCATGTTGTTATTTATGTTAAGTATTGTCCTTGTGATATGTTTCTAAATTGTTTTCTCATTAATTTTAATCATTTCTAAGTAATTGAAGTAGTTTTCTGTTTATCGAGTTTAGAGCATATAATATGGAAGTAATTCTCGTCTTAAACTTGGTTAGAGTGTAAAGTTTGCCGCGGCGGTTAAAATGGTTCGTCTCTATATATCTGATTCTATATCTGATTCCGATTCTGATCCGATTGCTAAGTTGATCATTAAGTACGGTTAAAAAGAGCCTAAGAGCAAGATAGAGAGATATAGGAGTTGCAGGAAGTGCTATAAGTTCACTAATTGATTAGTTTTGCTAAGACTTGAATTGAGCCTCGTCGTATCCTCCTTCGATTGCGATCGAATCCTTAAGTACTCGCTAGTACAACTAGGTGTGTGTGTGGGTGTGGGTGTGTGTATCTTCTGGGGGGTGTATATAAACTCTAGAGCCCTAAAACGATGCCTAAAAGTAGATATTACCAAAAAACATGCACAAATTGGTTCTGCTCGCTAGGTATTATTCTCGAATCGAATCGTTCATATGTATACATATATAATTTGCCATCCCATTTCCCTTCCTCCGGATCTGTATATAATGCTTATTTGATCTGTGTATATATATAGAATTTCTACTTATGTTCCATAATATTCGTTGTGTCAGATTTTTACTATAAGTTACGTTTTGGATTTCCTTCTCAAACCTTTTGTTTTTGTTTGTTCCATCTCCTCCTCCGCTCACATCCGCTCATCTTCGATCGAGTATCAAGTTCGGTAAAAGTTGCAACTTGGAGAGTTTTGGATAGAGTTGTTCAGATTATAAGTGAGTAGATATAAGTGTGTCTGCGTGTATATAACTGCTTGAAGAAGATTCTATTGAGTTTGAGATCCATGAACTACCTCGCTAGTAAGCCGATTTCTAGACTAGATTCTTTTTTTTTTTTTTTTTGGTTTTTTAGGTTTTTTTCATTATCGTTTTCTTTATCGATTTTCAATTTCTTAATCTTGTTAGGTTTAGTTTTTTAATTTGATAAGGGTGCTCGAGTATTGCTTATAGGGTTGCTGTTGTAAAGTATCTAGGTAGAGCTCCTTAGGCCACCACGATGTCCTGGCTGTTCTCATCGCTGTCCAGCTCGTCGCCCTCCAGGTCGTCCTGCTTGTGCAGCTCCTCCTCGTCCTCCTCCCCATCCAGATCCATGTCCTTGCCCTGCCCAATGGCCCCGGCATCCCGCAGGCAGGCCGACTCCAGATGCTTGTTGAGGTACGACTTCAAGGCGAACGTCTTGTTGCACCGATGGCACTTGAAGTTCTTGTCCCCCGAATGGGTCTGCATGTGGGCCCTCAGGTTGGAGCGATCCGCGAAGGCCTTGCCGCAGTGGACGCAGGCGTAGGGCTTCTCCCCGGTGTGCGATCTGAGGTGGCCCTGGAGCAGCCAGGGCCGGGAGAAGAGCTTGCCGCAGATGTCGCAGCTGTGCGAGAGCTTGTGCGTGAGCAGGTGCATCGCCAGGGCCGGCATGGAGACGTACGCCTTGCCGCAGGTGTTGCACTTCTTGGCCGACTGCGAGTCCAGGGAGCGGTGCGTCTGCTTGTGACGTGAGAGGTTCGAGGAGGTGGCGTACTGCTTGCCGCACTCGCAGCACTTGTAGCATCCGCGCTTGCGCTTGGCATAGTTCTCGCCGCTGCCACCGCCGCCAGCTCCCGCCACCGAGGCGGTGGAGGAGGAGGAGTTACTGGGGGCCACGGACACGGCCACCTCGGGCGGATCGACGCCGCCCGGACTGGAGGCGTTGCTCTGGACGCTCTTGGGCCGCGGCAGCACCGGCTCCTGCCGGGCCTTGCTGGCCTTGGTCCGGCCGTCCAGCATGTTGAGGCACATCTTCAAGGCCGACGCCCTCGGCGGCTGCTGGTGGTGATTGTGGGACGACGACGACGATGACGGCTGCTGGTGCTGCTGCTGCTTGCTGCCCCAGTGCTGGACCCCCGATTCGGAGGAGGAAGACATGTCTATATCCACGTCGGAGCTGTGGTCCGAATTGGGCGGCGTCAGCGGCGAGCAGTTGGTGCTGGCGCCCTCCGCGGAGCCGTGCATCAGGTCGTAGGAGCTGCTGCCAATAAACCGGATGGTCGACTGCGGCGAGCGGCTGGAAGCGCTGTTCGATATCTCCTGGATCTCCGGGCAGCGCAGCTGCTCCTGCTCCTGCTTCATGATGGTGACCACACACGGCGGAATCAGCGGCGGCAGGCTCTGCGACAGCGAGAGCAGATCGTGGGCGGCCTCCGTCTCCTCGACGCTGCGTCCGCGGTATATCGACGCCGCCGATGCCGCTGATGCCGCCGCCACCTGTTGCTGCTCCCTCACTCTTTCACGCTCCCGCTCGCGCTCCCGTTCGCGCTCCCTTTCCCGCTCCCTCTTCAGGGTCACGGGCTCCGGCTGGCGGGGCGCTCCTGTGGCGCTGGCGGGCGGGGCATAGAAGATCACCTTGCCATCCTCCGCCGGAGCTCTGCCCACTGGACGGCGCAGCGATACTAAAGGACACGAAGAAAGCAAAAATACACAATTATAGAGACCCAGAAGGAACCACTAGAGCTAGGAACTAACAATCCAGAGGCTGGCAATCCTCTTCCTGGGAATCAAACGCCTTGAAGTTCATTTTGGACTTTACAAATGCACAAGTTGATTAGTTTTTCTGTCACATTTTATGCTCGGAAACTAATTGTCAAGCAACTTGTTGATTTATCGGTCAGGGTTGCCAGGCCGCTTTAGAAAAAACCAGGGCTGGCTATGAAATTTTGAGCTTGCGAGCCAAAACCAGGGAAGAGGAACGATGGGAAAGGGAAATTCGGTGAAATTCGATTTAAATCAAACGGATTTTATAGAAACTGATTGATTTAGTGATCAAATCCAACCAATTAGTCGGAAATTAATGGAAAGAGGTACAAATATTCCAAAAGCACCAGAAATAAAAAAAACCCTAAGGATTGACACTTTTTTGAGAAACCGTTATATTTTCCATACTTGAAATTTCAAAATTTTTAATTTCTAATATATAATTTAGTTACTAGTACATTTTCCACACAAATTATATTAAAAATAAAACAAGTACTTCATATTCTT
Source organism: Drosophila rufa (assembly GCA_018153105.1). NCBI lineage: Eukaryota > Metazoa > Arthropoda > Insecta > Diptera > Drosophilidae > Drosophila > Drosophila rufa. The sequence goes on from JAECXS010000085.1 coordinate 7,691,209, forward strand.
TAGCGTGTACTACTTAAAATACCACCTGTAGCGAAAATACAATAAATAAGTCTGTAACTTGAGACCTGTGGCTGTTTTCAGGCTCAGTCTTAAGTAAAATTGAGTCCCCTCTTAAAGCTCGTACTTAATATACTTCGGGCTTGTGTTGTTTTTTGTGAGTTTAGGGGTGCGTGTGCCAACTGCAAGTCATATTCCGGGGGGAATTATGGCTGAGGCGCTGCGGAGTTCGAGAGGTCACCGAAAAAGGAATCATAAAGGAAGCAGTAACCATAACTGCACATTTTGACATTTTATGAGACCGAGGCTGACGCAATTTCCCATCTCAGTCGAGTTGGGGCTGACCTGTTACGTTCCACAGAGAGTTTCTCAATCGATACGACGACGACGCCGACCTCCCGCCACCAAAGAGCCACCCCCTGACAGTCAATGCCGCTTGTTCGCTTTCGTGTTTGCATTTTCCTCCGCCTTTCCTCCGCTTTTCCTCTACTTTTCCTCTTTTTTTTTTGTTGCTTTTGCCTCATTCAAGAGCAACAAGCAGCGACATCGACAAGAAGGCAAACGCAAACATGGAAAATGCCAACATACGCTAAAAAGATTAGCTAACGGCGACAATGTCAAACACGAGCACTGCAGAGTGTCGGGGGGGTTGAAGGGGGAATGGTGACCCCACACAGCAGCGGGGAATCTGGTTGGTGGGTCACCAGCGGTTGAAGGACGACGGCCAAGTGGGTGGCCATAAAATGCTTGCCTTGCCAGCGCCGCTGGCAGTCGCCGGCGTGTGGAGTGCGGACGGAGGAGGACATGGAGATGGAGATGGAGTCGAGTGGCGTGGGCTGGGAACCAGGCTACTAAAAATAAATACGAGTACACAAATTGTCGCAGCCACCTGTTCACATTGTTGTGACGCAACTTTGGCTTTGCGGGGGGTGGCGGCACCAACAATTCCGGATTCCGGATTCCGGTGGCAGGAACAGGGGCCAGTGGCAAGGTAAGTAGCCACAAAAAGAGAAGCTTCCAATAGGGAACAATGGAAGAAAAGGCGAAGGAAACTGGGAATTTTCTCTTGAAATAAAGTAAAGAAAATAAAAACCTTCAGATCTTTAAGATCAAAAATTTTAAGCCATAATATCTCAATTACATAAAATATATTCTACAAATTCCTATATTCAATTTCTTCTTCTAAAATCTGTTTAATTTTTATAAGATTAAAATAAGAGTTCAAAGATCTAAAATTTTAAGCCAGAATACCTCTATTAAATAAAATGTATTCTAGAAATTCCTATACTACATTTCTTCTCCCAAAATCTGTTTAAATTTTTTATTAAATAAATAAGTCCCTGGACTCACCTGAAGCGGATATAGGAGCTGCCACACTGCCACCCCCCGACTGACTGGTTCCCGCTCGCCGCTGCTTCTCCTGCTTGGAGGAGTTCATCTGGACTAGGGACTGGGCGGCTGACCACTCCAGATGCTCGCACAGCTGATCCTCGCGCTCCTCCTCCTCCTCGTCGTCGTCCAGCTCGATGATCTCCCGCTTGAGCACGGATCGGGAGCTTCTCTTGGCCAGCGCTTTGAGAGATGACTTAACGCTGCTGCCATTGGCATTCCTCAGCACCGAACTGGCTGACACTGAAGACTTATCCTCCACCGCCGCCTTGAGCTTGCCCGCAGAGATCCTGGGCTTTGGGCGGCGCCAGCTTTGCAGGTCAGAGCCTCCGGAAGCGGAAGCGGATCCCGTTCCCGCTCCCGATCCTGGAGCTAAGCCCGAGGATAGAGAGGAGCCCGAACCCGCTGCCGGCACATACTTCTTGCTGGCACTGGCACTCGCGTAGGCAATCGTCTGGATCTTGTTGCGATTGGGCAGTATGAAGTCCACGGACATGTTGCCACCTGCAGTATCACTTCCACGGGTCACCGTATCCGTTTCCGTTCGGCCAGTTTGGAGCTGCAGCCGTCGAAATTCCGGCAAGGGCCTTCCCCGCCACCGGCTGCCTATGTTTGCTTTGGGTTTTCCTCAAGGAGTGGGTTCTGTTTCTGGTCGGGGGTTGGGTTCGGGTTCGGGTTTCGAGGGTTTTCTTACGCTTAGATTTGTTTTGTATTTACTATGTAGATGTAGCACAACCTTCTTTGTCATCTGCAGTTAAAATGCTTTTGCTTTTTGCTTTGTTGCCCCCCCTTTTTGTGGCTCCCCCTGGCTGCCTCTGCTGCCTCAGCGCTTGCGTTTTGGCCCTCGTCTACTTCAACTTTGACATTGACATGAGTTGCCTTGAGAGTATTGCTGCGGTCGCTCCTTCAGCTTTGATTCCTTGTTGTCCTTTTGTGCCCCGGCTGGCATCCTCCTTCCTCCTTGATGCCCCCCCGCAGATCCCTGCCGCGATCCCTGGCAGTGTCCTGGATGGCCAAGGATTCACTGTTGCCGCAATTGAAGGTATCTGCTGGCGTTCTTCGTTGTTGCGTTGCTATGCTGCCAAGTTGCAATGTTGCTGCCGTTACTGCTCCTGCAATCAAGGTCCTGTTCTGCTGGGTCCTGTGTGCTCTGCAAGGAATGGAAATACAGGTAAATTAAATTGCAGTTATTTACCGGTAAGATGCCGGACAAAGACTCTGCCACATTTACATGCAAATAATCGTTGTTGTCTGCTCAAAGGATATAGCATGCATATTATTAAAAACGGGAAAGTCCTTGTTTGGGGTTTTTTCGGAGTACTCTCGCCGGCGGGAGAATAAGGTAAATTAATAAGGCGTCTGTGTGTTTCTTATGTGAGTTTATTTGCCTTGTTATTACAAGCTTGCTAAATTAAGTAACTATATTTAAGAAATTTTAAAAGAAAGCCCTTGGAAGAAAAATCAGGAAACGTAGTTTTATGGACTAAAGAAGAGACATTTCAAAGGCAACAATTAAATAAAGAGTAAAGGCTGTCTTGGACACCTATGCTAAAGAATACTCATATTGATTTATATTTTTATAGAATTTATAAAGCAGAAATTAGTGGAAATTTGATATCTTAGAATTAGTATTTCTGAGTGTATCCCGATTTAATACAGAAATACTATGATCCTCCAAGATGGAAACAATTTATCAACTTCTTTGTGATTAAAGAGGCCAAATATTGTCTGTATTTTCTTTTCAGAAGAATATAATTATCTTTAAAAGGCCATACAAGATTATAATCATTTTTTGAGGACTAAGAAATTATTTTGTAGATTAGAGCAACATCAATTGGTTAATATTTATTCCTGAATGGACCTAGAAAATTAAAAATGAGGATACAAACTAACAATTATATTAGATCTTGGTAAGGAAACCAATGTATTTTAAATATTTGAAACTATTTTATAAGTATTTTTATTTTAAATACAACCTTTATACGGTTAAGAGGCTTAAAATAATTTTATTTATTTGCATTGATATATATAATAATATATAAAATTCACACTAAAAAATTTAAATAAAAAATATTTTAAAGAAAATCCCTAAAATCCACAATCCAGACTGTGCACCTGTGCGGGTCGGGTCCCTGAACTCATAAAACTGGAGGAGCAAGCTCCCCTAGAGCTGCCATAAGTGATTCCAGATTAGCCATTAGACCACCTCAGTGTGGCGTTACCCCATAAATTGCAGGTAAATACTCTATGGCAACCATTAACTGCACACACTCTGTGGATAGCTGTGCTATGCCCAACGCCTTGCTGCAACTTTTGCAGCAAGGAGCGAAAGGAGCGAAAGCACCGAAAGACCGAGACTGAAATTGCATAATTTAAGCGGCGATTAAAGAGCGAAAATTGTAAACAAGTTCCTGCAGTGGTTGGCAGTCATAATATTTACATTATAAATGCAGAAACCGCCGTGCAATCAGCAGATTCACGCACCAGAGAGGGACAGGATATCGCCACAGACTGCGAGGGGCCGGGGGGAAATTTGCAACACTTGATTACACTTAATTGATAAATTGTTATACTTTTGCACTAAATTGCACGGTTTATACGCGGCGCTGGCAGTTCATTTTGTGTACGAGGGCGGTCGGAAGTGGTGGGTGGTGGGTGGCGGCAGGTGGAAAAGCGGAAAAGCGGAAAAGCTTCCATTGGAAGGTGGCGCACACGCACGCACACCGAAACTATCTATCCCTATCCCACGTTTAAAAATGGCGCATACACTCGCTGCCATTGTTTAGGAAATGCACTGGCCGAGATTTTCGGTTTTGCAATTAATCCTTATGGATAATGCTTGCCTGGATGATGTGCCGATTTATCACATGTTTTGCTTGCAATTAAAATTAGGTAATGGCTGCGTTTTTCGGGGGAAAACTCTATAAAATTTCCTCTTTTTTCCGTTCGTTGTTCATCAGCAACAACAACTTGTTCACTCTGCACTTGTCGAATGTTTTGTGAATCGGAATCGAGAATCTACTCTCTCGGAGAGAGCTTGTAGCGAGGAGAGAGTGAGAGAGAGTAGCGCACTCGTTACTTTCAAGCTTTTAGCGAGTGGGTCCTGGCAGCGAGTACATGCAACAAATAGTCAACTGTTGGTTGCCTTAGCCTACCTCACTGTACCACCCACCACCGCCCAACCGCTCTCTCTTCGCTCTATCACTCGCTCTCTCCCGCACTCTCTGCTAGCTGCACATAAACAATGCGAGATTTTTATTGCATACTTTGCAGCTGCAGCGACTTATACACACACACGTCCGAGGAGCGATATACATCACTTTGTCACATGCAACACACGAATCGGGCATTCGATAAACCAAATCAAATCATGCATAAAATGGGGGCCTTAAATAATTAATGCTCTATATACTCTCTACAGGCTCTACATGCTCTACTACCGGGAGGAATCTTTGGGCTTTCCGTACTCGCTCTGATTTGTGGCCTGTTGTTTTTCGCACACTCACAGTTTTTTCGCTTTTCGTTTTTTGCTTTTCACTTTTCTTGTTTTGCTTTATGGATTTTTCTTCTTTGCTTTTTTTTTTTTTTGTTTGTTTTGCACTTGGTCGCGTAATTTGGTTGGACTTTAGTTTTATGTATTTTACAGTTGGTATTATTATTATTATTGTGGTGCGGTGCTGGCTATTAAACTATGGACTTGTTTGGCCTGCCGCTGTGCGTCAGTTTTTGACGTACCACTCCCTTCTACTGTGCGCTTGGCATTCGCATTCGCAGCTTTTCGCTGCCGCTCAGTTGGATCGGGCATATAGCAGCCCTACACATATATATCTGTATACCTATGTGTGTGTGTGATTTACAGCGAGTGTGCGTGATTTCGGGTCAACACCAACGCACACCACCACTAGGCAGGGGTGCTCAGCGAGGGGTGGTTTCCGGGGCTTTGAGTCAAAGGATTGCCTCTGGACTCCCCAGTGTTATTAGCCTTAGTAATGGTTACTATAGCTAATTCATAGTTTCCCCGATTTATGGGAACCCGGAATCAATATCTACTTGTGTTCGATGGCCCCCCTCACCCGCACACAAAGACACAACAAGTAGCCAGCAACACCCCCCGAGGGCCCCAACCCCTGCGAGGAAGAGGACATGCAACAACCCCGAGGGAGAGCGGGAGCGAGTGCTCATGCGCAGACACGCAGCTCTCTCGCTGACACACCAGCGAGACACACACACCAGCGTGCGGCTCAGATCCTGGCACGGACTCGTGCCACACACACTTGTGGATTGCCGAAAATTATGCAACAGCACCGCCTGGCAGGCGGAGGAGGGTGAGAGTTCCAGCTCGAGCACCACCCCCTGCTGGCTCCAGCCAGAAGGAGGAAAGGAAGGAGCTCCGTTCGAAAAATACCCAAAAACCGAAACCGAAAAGCCGGGGGTGTGTTTTGATGTCTGGCCAAACAGGAATCAGAATTGGCACGGCGCTGGGTTAAAAATACTTGAGCCTAAATCTAAATACGCAAAAGCGGTATGGCAAAAGCCGGCGAGCTTAGAAATAAATTATGAGCTGCTCCAGCTGTAAGCGTTTAATTTGGTATTGTTTTCCTTCTTCCTTTTTTTGGTTGGTTTCTGTCCATGCCAGCTAAATATTTAGCATAGTTGACAGCCGAAAGTTGCTCCTTTTTTGAGGTTTTGGGTTTATTTCGTTACGATTCGTTTGGTTTGGTTACATTCGGTTTGGTTTTGGTTTGTTTGCACAGGCACAGGCACAGGCACAGGCAGGCCGAGATGCTAGATGCGAGACCGAATCGAAAGCGGGGACGCAGGACACAACGGCCGCAAGGACTCCATGGCCCGTGGCCCATTATTGCCCCCCCACGAAACCAGAAACCAGAGACCAAGGACCCCCCTTCAATACACTCCCTTGTGGTTGCCTTTTTTTTTGTGGCACTGCCGCTTCTGCCACTGCTGCTGCTGCGTTGACATCAGCGCTTCCGCTGCGGGCTTCCTTATTATTCCTGTCACTAAGCCGCCCTTTAAATTCGCAATGAATGCCAAACAGCGAAACAGTTAAATGCTTTTTTTCCCCATTTCTGTTTCTGTTTCGGTTTGGGCCGGGACCGGGGCTTGGGCCTGGCCTGTTGTTCCAGCCGCGGAAGTGCAACACCAACCAACCAGCCAGGCCAACAGACCAGCCCAGAGCAGACCGGAACAGGATGCACTGTTAGAAAATAAATACAGTTAGGCCGCCACAAATTATGAGTATATTTTTGTTATAAATTAATATTATAATGCTCCAAAGAATTGAAATATTTGCCTTAAGCAAACATACAGTTCATAAATAAAGAAATTTAAGGCCAAACTTAGTGGTATTTTATTTTTAAAAATCATTAAGAATTCTCTATTAAAAATTCCCATTTAGTTTTTAAAGTGCACTTCCGAATCGGGGTCAGGTCTGGGGTTTGAGTCCTGGCAATGCTATTGGGACTTGGTCTGGGAATGGAAACAACCGCAAGGTTACCCCCAGCCAAATAGGGTTGCTGCTATTGAGTTGGCTGCGATGTCCTGATGTCTCGATGTCCTCGGTGTCCTGGTGTCCTGCAGCGTCGTCGGCTGCCTTCGCGGTTACATTGACCCTTTTTCCACGGCCGCTTTTGTTGCCGCTTCATAGGCTTTCTTGCCGTCAACGCTAATGGAGCTTAAAAAGTTGTCAAAGCGGCGCGGGTTTTATATTTTAATTTCAAAGTGCCAAAATAGAAAATGAAATGGTGCGAAAGGAGGCCCAGAGCGGGGAGGCTCATCAAAAGGGCTCAGAACAAGGCATCAAATCAACTGGGCTCTGTCATCGCCAATCAGACGCGAAGTGGAGCAAAAAAAAAGCAAAGGGGAGTCCCATATCAGTGGTGTCAGGAGACCTATTTTCTAGATAGGATAAAAGAACAATAAGTAAAGCAATTAAAAAATAAATTACCATTGTTTATGCCAAGCAATTATATTTCCTAGGAATTTAAAAAAGAAAGTATTAAAAATTAAATATTTTAAAGAAAGCCTGACACCAGATAAATCCTGATGACTTGCCCGATTTCTTCAGCCTGAGAGCGTATTAAAAAAGGATAAGCTGACAGCACTGCCTGCATATATCCGTATATACAGCTGCGGTCAAAATAATAGTAGTGCCCAGTAAGGCTATATAAAATCCACAAAAAAATAACTTTGTAAGCTCTTTAAAAAAATTATTTTAATTTTCATTAAAGCTTAACTAATAGTAGATGTTAATAACACATAACAACTTGAAATTACTCAAAAGAATTATTAAGGAAAAATATAAATGTTGAATTTGACGAAAATTGAGTCGGTCAAAATAATAGTAGTGAAACTTTTGAAAAATTACCACATCCTAAAAAAATTATTTAGGAATACCTGATTGATTGATTATTATAGATCCATGGATAAGAATTTTTTTGAGTATTAGTTAAATATCCTTTATAGACAATAAGGACTCCTCAGCGATTTTCCCTGGAATCAACTGAGATTTGGCATATTTTCATAGAAAAAATTGTTCCACAACTTGCAAATGATAAAAAATTTTATATGGTAGTATTTTTAGGACTTATTTCTGAATGTCACACCAAAAAATCTCAATCGGATTGAGTTTGGGTGACTGTGCGGGCCATTTTAAGACGTTTACCTGGTTAGCTGCAAGCCACTCTATGTACAATTTACTCGTATTTGCTGGATCGTTGCCCTTTTAAAACATCCAAACAAGTGGCATATCCTTTGAAATATATAGTAGCATCACGCCGACTCAGAATTTGACATATAAATGTCGATCCATTATATTTCTGAGCCAATACACTGGCCTACCTACATGGTACGCAAGGCTCGCCTAAATCATAACTGACGAAAAACCCGTACCTAACGGTTTTGCAAGTATTTTTAGGAAAAAGTGTTTTAATTGTGGTCGTTTTCAATACTTTCGAGACCCACGGCCGTAAAAATACCTAAGTTGGGCTTTTCCGGCAAAAAAATGTTCCTAAATTTTTTCGAGGGCCAGCTTAGATATTCTGAGGCAAACGTTAAGCGTTTGACAAGATACTTTATTGTTAGATAAGGCCCTTTTTTGGAACTTTTTGTCATGAGGACATTCTCTCTAAGGTTGCTTCTTATTGTTTCCAGATATGCATAGATTAAAAATTTTTTTTAGGCTGCAGCAGACATGAGTGTCTTATGCATCCCCTGCCTCACTTGGCGATCCCCTGACTTTTTGTCAATATCCTTGGTCGGCCACTCGATTTTTTGAACATATCGCATATGTGATCATTTTAGATGAGCATACAATAATATATACCCTTTGAAGTAGGTTTTTCTTTCAGATATAAACTTTTTAATCAGATTTTGCCTCTTGGCAGCAATTTTTTTTCCACATTCCATATTGCCAGGACCAAATATAAACGAAGGATATAGAAATGCTAAAAACTGTTTGATAACATCCTAAAGTAATGTTTAAGACCAAAAATCTTAAGAAAAGTTTAGTAAATTTAATCATAAAAAAAATTTATCTGACACTACTATTATTTTGACTGCGCCAAAAACGTGCTAAATTGGGAAATAATGCAAAATAAAATAGAAAGAGATGTGATAAGACGACATCACTTCATATACTGGAAGAGCAGATATTGGTAATTACTAATATGAAGAAATGAATTGGATTCGTCAACCCATTGGGAAGATACAGCCGAAAAACTTTTCACTAGACCAGCACTACTATTATTTTGACCGCAACTGTATATAGATATAGTGCATGTCCGGGAATATTGTGTTCTGCGGGAACCAACTCCTGTTGCCCATTTATTGCCATATGCTGACAGTGTTGCTCGCGGGCAGTCGTCGTCGCGTCGGTGGCGATGGGGGCCAATTTGAGCTGTCATAAAAATGTACAACAACTGGCTACAAAGCAAACAATGCGACGAGTGCCAACAGCAACATCTACTACGGCAGCAACAGCAACAGCAGCAACATCCACAGCAGCAACAGCAACAGCAATGGCCGCATTCAGCAATTGTGCAAACAAATTGCTGTTGCACTTTACTTTTATTTTACGAGTGCGAATGCCAGAGCTTACTATTTTTTCCTCAGTTTCGTTGACGGACCAAGGGAGTCCTGAAGGCCTGAAGTGTCCGGGTGTCCGGGTGTCCGTGGGTCCCGGCATCCCGTTGTCCTGCTGATGGAACCCCAAAGCCCAGAACCAGACCCAGACCCTCGTTCTCGCCCCAACCAATTTGCATTTTACTATCGCTGCAGGTTTTTATAGTGGTTGCTTTTGCATTTGCTCTTACTTTTTGATGCCTCACTCGGGCTCTCGCTCTATGGGTTCTTGTTCTGGTCCTGGTTTTATTTCCATCCTCCTTGAATCCTCATCCTCCGCCTTTTGCGGAATTCGCCGGTCATAAAGTTTGCTTAACATGCCGCTGACGCTTTAGTATTTTTTCCTCCTGTTAGATTCCGGATTGCAGAAGTCAAGCTCCTTGCCAGATGGAGACAAATACAAATACAAATGGGAACAGGACTCGGACTCGGACTCGGACACAGACTCAGAGTCAGACACAGACGTCGGAGAATCTTCGTCAGTGGCCGGCATTTCCTAATGTGGCCTGTTATGGTTCGCCATCAATTATATCAATTTCTGGGCGAGAACTTGAAGTAAACAAAACCACTTCAATGGCGGCTACTCAACTTGATTAGTTTGATCAAGAAGCCAGCTCAGTTCCTGTCAGATTTATTGCCCAAGCACAGGCTCTTTGAAATATTTGTGAAATGCATGCTCTATTGCAGGTGAAGGCTGCATTTATTGTGGGAAGTATCTTTAAGATGCCTTAGGTGGGTGAGGAATTTATTGTAAATAAATAAAGGAAATATTTAGGAGAGAATTTCCAAAATAAGCCTACATAGCTTGCCTTTAAATACATTTATAACTCATATTTAAAAGCTGTAAAATCCTTCCTAATGCCTAAAAATATTTATAATAAATTACCTAATTATACAGCCCTCGATTCCTTTATTTATCCTTAAGTTATATATCCAAATTAAATGAATGTGTTGGGAATTTATTGTAAGTAAAAAAGTTAAAAAAAAAAGTAAAACCTTCCTTATGCCTTAAAATATTCATAATAAATTACTCACTTGAACAGCTCTCTATTCGTTCATTTATCCTTCAGATATATCTCCAAATTAAATGAATGTGTGGGGAATTTATTGTTAATATATATTTAATAGCCAAAACTGAGGCTTTTTGCTTAGGAAGTATTCAGAAAAAAATATCTAAAAGTAACTTGGCTTCAAATACATTCTGCATTAATTTTTAAAAGCTGTAAAATCAATTCTTATGCCTTAAATTATTTATAATAAATTACTCACTTGTACAGCACATTTTTCCTTCATTTATCCTTAAGATATATATCCAAATGAAATGTACCGCATAATACAAAATTATAATTCCAAAGTGAACTTGAATAAAGGCATCTTGTGAAGTTATTTCACATATCTCCATCGCTTCCTTGGCTGCTGCAAGAAAATCAAAAATCCAGTCAAAACGAGTTCTCGCACACAAACACTCCTAATCCATATTCCATCAGATTCCTTTTTAATACAGCAAACTCGAGTAAAATATAAACAATTTACAGCCACTTGCTAAGGTGAAATTTATTCAAAGTCCCATTCAATCGCGATGCCACTAAGCTCACACGGTGCTTTCCATTCTTCCCTTTTTCCCGTTTTCCCTCGACTTGGGACTTGGGTATGGGTTTTTCCCTTTTTCCGAGCGATTTACGAGTCTGGCCTGGGCTCCGCTCCTGTATATCCCAAGGCATCCCCCCCTGCATTTTACAACATTTGTATTTATTTGGCGTCATGAGTTTAAGATGTTGTTGATATATGTTTACCGTTGTGTGACACAGGCGCACACACACACGTGGCAAGTGGCAACTGCTGCAGCTACACATAAGTAAATTAGGATTTATGCTTTGTTCTATTTGAGCGCTGCAAAGCCATAAACGATTTTTTATGCACAGCCACTTGGTTGGAGCGGTATCCTGGTACCCGGCTACGATCCTGGTATGCTCCAGGACGAGGGGCGCCACAGCCAGGAGCCGGAGCCGGAGCAGTTCGCACCTTGCCGAATACGATTTACGACTTTGAGCATGTGAGAACGTAAAATTGTTATAAATTTGCATGTGCAGAATGTGAAAGAAGCAGGGCATCTCTCGTACTATAAACCTAAGAAACCACTCTGAAAAAAAAATTGTTTAAAATCGTCGTAAAATTTAGTGAGATTCGCCCGTAAAACTAACGCAAATCAAAAATGTAAGAGCACACACAATAACAGTAGAATTTTCTAAAACATTTCCCTAGGTTTCATGTCCTAATAATGTGAAGAAACTTGTTTAAAATTAAGAGGTAAATAACTAGCTCTTGTAAATAAATTATAGATTTATTTAAGGTTTATTTTATTTATATGGCTTTAGGTCTACTTGGGAAATTTATTTGTTTTTATTTAAAAACCTACATTTTGAGGGATACCTACTTTAACTTCTTTTAAAGAGCCTAAAAGTAAGCAAAAATATCTTGACTACTTTAAGGAAACCTTCACAAATAATTTAATTTTCATTGCATACTTATCGACACTTTTTAAAATGATTTAAGCTCTCTGAGGTTTTGTATTTAAATGCTTAAATAATAAACTAATCACAACAAGTACAATTTAATATAAAACAAAAGTATAAAAGGACTTTTCCAGAGAGGGATTAATCATATTAATGAAATGCAAATACAAATCATCAATCAAGTGATTAGAATATCCCATTTTCTGAGAGTGTAGCCAAGTAAGGAGGAGGCAATAAACCCAACTTACGGCCAAGATCAATCGCGGCGGCTTGAGCCAGTTAATGGCACATGAAACTGAACAACAGAGCACTCTCGCTCTTGCGAATCGCCGGCTGACAAAGGACCAGCTCAGCCTTGGGCTCTGCCAGAACTCCGAAGGGGACAAGGATGTGTGTTCGCTGTTCGCTGTTCCCAGCGCCAAGTGAGCGTAATTAATGCGCTCAAATTTATCAGGCTGCATTAAGGCAATGAATGAAACCTGTAACTCATTTTGTCACCGAAAGTAAACAACCGGGGACAATGCGATGTAAACTGTTGCTAAGCCATCGCGTGTGTGCATATGTCGCTGAGCAAAGTTTTCCCCCGCCTTCGAGGCCTGAAGTCCTGAATTTTCCCCGTGACCCACATGACAGGCACTCCGCGATGACGCAAATCTTAAAGCCCCCGAAAACCGAGGCATATACAGAGAGAGTAGTAAGATGTTGTCGGCAGATAGTCCCCACTGGATTAATGCTGCCATAATTCCAGGCCCTGCCCTCGGGGCTCGACTCGAGCTGGAGCTCAAGTGGAGTGGAGTTCATTTAATATATCCGATAAAAGTATTTGCAATAAATCCTGTAAAAGCTAATGATTAATTGCTCTGTAGCTTTTAACGTCAACGCGCATACTAGGCACGGATTGTGTGTCAGACGCCAACAACGACGACAGCGACAGCGACAGCAACAACAGCAGCAAAAGCAACAACATTAACAACAGCAACATGGAAGAAAACACTGGCTAACAAGGGTTAACTTTAGATGAAAACCAAGATATGTGAGTCCAGAACTTTAATTTGATTAGAGAATATAGTTTAAGCACTTTTTTGAAATATTTTTATAAAGAAAAGCGGTTTTCAAATATTTTTTGCTTAATAATATAAATAAATAATAATAATAAATTATATTCAAATGTATATTAGGTAAGTTATGGTTAAGGATAAAGAGCTAAAAAATATATTTACATTTGAACTACTATTTTATTATTTAAAAAGTAAATTAGCATTTTGTTTCGCCTAAAAATATATAAAAACTCACATTATTTGCCCTTTCTCGAACCAAAAATGTCCTAAAATAAAAATTATTCTTATGTACAGTACAATAATAATAATCTTTGTTATTATCATTTCCCACTATATATACCCCATGTTGCTTAGTGTTACAACAATAACAAACAATGGCAAAGCCAAAAGTGGCAGCGACAGTGGCCAACGTGGCGTATGAGTAATTCGACTTTGACGCCGCAGCGCCGCGCGTGGTTTTGCCTACAGCCACACCACACTCACTGACACTCGCACACTCGCACACCCACACCCCCACACCCCGCAGGACATTTGCACACACATTTGTCTCTGCTGCTAGTGTATGTTTCATGTTTTGCGTTATTGTCGCTTCAAGTAAAAACACAAAAATATTTATTTCAAATGAGTCCTGTGTACAACTGGGAACTGCGGAAACTGGTAAACAGACTGCTTTCTCTGCCCAGCCCCCCAAAAAAATAATCGGCCACGCCCCCGAAACGCCCATACCCGCAGAGATACCCTGCAGGCGGGGCAGGGATATGCCCGGATTTTAGTGTCCAATTTTATTGTTGTTCTATACTTAGTTTTGGGGTTTTTACTCCGATTTTTATGGGAATGTTTAGTGGGAAAGTGTAGTTTGAGTTTTTGTGAAGAATTTTGCAAGAACTATTTACTATTTATAATAAATTGTTTAGGGGTGTTAGTAAGTACTTAAAATATATAATTGATAGTATATTGGAAGCCAAAGTACATTATATGGAAACATATTTGCCGAGCGCCTAACTAATAGAGGTTAAACTTTATTTTTTGTCTATCCTTTCCATTTTTGTTACAAAAACCTATAAGAAAGTGTTAAGTATAACGAATTTCAAGGCTGTAAGGGATATTTTTAAAACATATTTAATTAAATTGGTGAACCTTTATCAATTATTAGCTAACTTTATTTAATATATGTAAATGTATTCCCTGCATTTTCTCCTAGTAATCTTTAAAATCCCTGAGCATTTTCAAGGGTATCCCTTGACTTCCTTCAGATACTTCCTTTTTCCGTTGGGTACCCCAAAACTCGTACCCCCGATAATGCGGAATAGCCTTGCTTATTTCTTTTTTTTTTGGAAATTCCTTTTTGTTTTTTTCGGTGGGTGGCGAAAGTATCTTTCGGGGGGTGGGTTCGGTAGCTTCGCTTCGGTGGCTGGCGCCTTTTCCAAGGCAGGCAGCTCGAAGGAGGAGTCGGGGGGCGAAAGACAGCATTTGCCATAAATTGTGAAAGTGTCAACGAAAGGCAAAAATACACACACACAGAGACACACAGAGCGAGGGAAAGGCAGATGGAGACACACGCACGCACGCACTGGGGGAAAAACAATGCTAACGACATACAAACAAACAAATCTATACTCATTTCGGCTACTGTACCCGGTTCCCTGTGTGGGGAAGCAACACGCACGCATATTTATTTTGAACACATCTCTTTTTTTTCTGTTCTGTCGTCCTCGGCCAGCTACAAATGCGTTATATAAATACGCATGGAAATAAATGTGGAAATATATATATATAAATATATATGTGTGTGGCATAGAGAGGGCCATAGATTGCCCTTACACATCTACGCATATTGTTCTAATCAGTGTTTCTGGCCTCCTTGGCCTGGCCAGGAATGTCAATTTTTTGTTGCCTAATTTATTTGGCCAGGGACAATCGAAGGCGGCAGAAGGGAGAAACCACCACCATCGCTCCAAGGACCAAAAAGGGGGAGGAACTTTTGACACCCAACAGAGCCGCTTCAGCTGATTATTGTCATGACCGGAAAATTCCGGCGTAAGACCCTCAGATTTTTCGGGTGAGCAGGGGAACTTTGCATAAGCTCCTTCGCACTCCCTGCTCCTTGCCCTTGTCCTGGCGCTGACATCTTATGGAAGATGGATAGTTCTGTGGCGTGGTCAGGTACAATCGATGGCCGTTGGCCAGCATATTTATGGTCGACACGTGACCTTGCGCTGACCCCTGACCAGCCAAGTCCAAGTAAAGAGTTTCCCTAAGCCAGCTAAAGATTTTGAAGCCTGCGGAGAGATGGAAGCTGGTGAGCGTTAGCTGCCCGAAATAATTAATCTCCTTAATTGAATACATGCGATTATGAATCAGCAGCGAGGACAAGCACTTACCACAATTACTGCATTAATTTCCGCCACTTGTCGGGCGACGACTGCCCCGAGGGTTAGGACTTTTCTTTTGGGATTCGCTCGCTGGAATAGGTTTTTGGGATTGAGTCTTACGGGGGTTGAGCTTATAATGAAAAGGAATAAGTGTTTGGGATCAGTGTTGAGACCTAAAAATACTTATTCTATATTTTAAGGAAATTGTTGCATACTTTCAGGCCGGTTAACTATTTTGTAGCAAGGATTTATAATAAAGGGAAACTAATTATATCACCAGGGAACGTAATTATAGTCCAAATGATCTGAAACTTGGAAACTAGGTAGAAAATTAAATAGTAAATCATTGTCTCTTAGATCAAGAAAAGCTATCTCTAAAACTGTGGATAATACGAGGCGTTAAATATAATATAATATCACACACATAAGGCGAAAAAATAAATTTTCCAGCTTCTTCTTGTTAAAAATCCCAACATACCCCATATAACAACCGAGTCCTGGGTAAAATATTCATAAGGAGCACTCGTCCAAGAAAGCGGCCAGCATCTGGCCGGGGGCGTTGGTCCAGTGTTCCACTAAATTGGACACATCTGCACAGTTTTTCCCCCCTGAGCGCCCCCGGGAAAATTCTTCCCCTCCTCCCGTTTTTTGGCAGCGTGTCAATCTTGCGAGTCAAATGGCGGCACGCATGGCAAAGTTTTCCCGCTATACCCAGACTATATCCAACTCCAGATCCAGCTCCAGACCCAGCTCCAGCTCCAATTGCGACTGCGGAGCTGCGTCAAATCCCCGCACGTTTCCGCATTTCCACATTTCCACATTTCTATTCGAGTCTGGCGCATTTGCATTTGGCTCCGCTCTCGCCGTACACAATTTGTATGCTTAAGTAAGCCCACTGCGTGCATGTTTCTAATGGGCGGCACAAAAGGTTAGGTTACCTGATGCTGAACACGGAAAAAACACGCTGGAAAAGCGGCTTTCCCTGCCCCCCTGCCCCCTGTCTCTGCCTCTGCCACTGAAAACTCATTTCGCCTCGGGCGTGACTTTTATAGCACTTTGTTTCCGAGTAGCACAGCCCCAGCACAGCCCAGTACAGCCTGAGAGAAAACCAGAACCCAAACTTGCTAGCAAAAAAAAAAATTACCGAAAATAACACAGAAAACAGAACCGAAAAAGAAGGTAAAAACTTTCGAAACCCAAAGGTTTGAATACCCTTTCCAAGCAACCAATTGTTGTCATGACAGCTAAGAGATGGGTTTGGAGAAGAGAAATGGAAAGCATGCTTTTCTTTATTTATTTAGTAAATTTATAACTGGTTTGTTACAATGTACAAAAATATTATTGGATTAATAATATAATTAATAATGTATTTAAAATCCTAAAAAACATAACTACAATATGTAGAATTTGTTTTAAATATTAACTGAAGGCATTTTACCCTAAAGATTGTCCATGTTTAATTTCCTTAAAAGGAATTATCTTACAACTATCACCAATAAGCCTATATGTTACTGTAACTCCGATATTACTTCAGATTTAATTAAGATAAAGCATAAAGGTGGCAAGCATATTAAGAAAACTTTCAGCCCATTAGAAATCTCAATTCAAAGCATGCTTTCCATGACTTAATGGCAATGCTCTATGGTTGAGCCTCTACTAAATGAGACATCCTTTGATAAAAATTGGGAAAACATTTTTAAAACCCAAAACTTTTCCATTGAATTCAAAACAAATAAATAAAACTCAAACAAACACTCAAATAAAATGATGAACTCTGGCAATTAACCTCTGACAGGGTATACAAATGGGAAAATCGTTCGAAACAAATGGATTTTGCGAGAGCCGCAAAACGCATTCAAAACTTTTGCTGTTTGGCAATTCCAAAAATGCCAAAATGCTATACACACACACAGAGGCACACAGGGACATTTGGGTATGATGTTGTTGCCGAACTTATCAACACGCCGATCACTTGCGACAGTTTCCGCTCTGGCTCAGATACTCGCACAGCGACAGGACCTAATTGCCCCGCACCCAGTTACAGTTACAGTTCCATTCGGATTCCCATACCCATTCCCAACCCCCCTATTCAAGGTGAGCAATGTAGAAACTTCCTGTGCACTCATTTAGTCCTGCTGAGCTCTTGTTGCCGTTGTTGTCCTTATGTAAGCAACAGCAGCAGCAGCAGCAGCAGGAACAGCAACAGCGACATCAGCAACACACCGGAGCAACACGCCCCGAACACCGCACCGAACAATACCCACAAAATAAAACGAAATGAAAGGAGGAGAAAATAATACAAAAAACGGATATAGAAATTCAATACTTTGATTCGTGCCACAAGCAGAGCGAAGGAAGTGCAACCATACAAGGTAACCAAATAGCAGGACAACACGTACTACAGGCACTTGTTGGGAAGTACCATTTACACTGAGATTTGAGAAGGAAAATAAATGAATTCAAGGCAAATATAATTCAAGAAATAATCTTACAAGAGGATATATAATTTAAAGAAATTATTAAGCCACTCTCCTAACAAGGTATGTAGCTCTTAGTAACTCCTAGGAAATTCCTCTCCAATAATCTCCTGTTTTTCTCCCACATTTCCCTCAGTGTAGGGCGGCTAGGGGGGTGCTTTGTGCTCTGGGTAACAACAAGATTTCCAAACTGCAATGCACTGGAACTTTCGGGCAACATTGCTGCATTATACTTAGTGGTTTCCACTTGATTGATGCCATCTGTTCGCTACCCAGCAAAAAAAAAAGAAAAAATAAATACTGAGAGCCGAGGGGAAAGTTCCCGGCCGCCCAACGCCCAACTAGAGAGAACTAACGATCGACAGAAATACGATTGTAATTGCCGAGCAAGTTACGTAGGAGTTGCTTACGTACTAATAACAACAGCACGCAATGTCCTGCTGCTGTTCGTGGGAAAGTCCTGGCGACCTACCGTTGGCTAATTACAGATATATAGATATCCGGCGAGTGTAACTATTAACAGTCGGCCCGGGCACTCGCATCCGGTTTAGAGGCAGCAGGCAGTAGGGGAAAGGACTCTCTGGGAAAGCTCTCCTCCTTTCACATGTCTGCCAATTATAAGCAACTAAACCGCAGATAAGAGCGGATGCTGAGGCTGAGGCTGCGACTGAGGCCATATATCCCTGGGCCGCCACCAGACTAACCCCAACATCCCCATCCTCAGCTGCCTCATCCTCCCTGGGATGTGCTGTCAAAGCGACGTGACTAAGTGGTGAAAAATGATTTCGTGGCTACGTGTGACTCTACTACTACTCTCTCGTCGGGAATGAGCGGGCGTTAAGCGTTCACGGCTTCCTCCATGGGCTCTTCTCTGGAGAAATGCCGGAGCAGCAACGGAGCACCGGAGCACCGGAGCTCTTTGGAGAACAACTGGTAAGCTGGGGAACCGGAGAAGCCACAGCCATCGAGAGGGTCACTTGACGAGATACCTCCAGGGGGGTGAAAGTGATGGGGGAATCGCTGAAGGGTATGGGAATCGTGGACGCCGAGCTGGGAACTGAGTGCATGTGCTGGAAGTGTTGTGCAATCGTCAAAGGATCAACGAATTCGCCCTGGCTGGGCGATGAGGTCGGTTCGTGAGGGAAATTTATCAAGGCTTCACTGGGAAGTTCCGTTTTCTTTTTTTTAGAGGGGGAATAGAGATTTTGAGGAGGGTAAGGAGTATTCTCAGGAATAGTTGGGAAAGTTTCTGGTACCTAACATCCTGCTAAGAATGGTCGTGACAAGAACACTGGTTTCATAAAGTAATAAAAACCCGTGAGACAATAGGAAAAAAAAAAAAAAAAAAAAGAATCCCTTATATTATTCTAGGAAAGGCTTAACAAGGCTTCGGTTAAGGATACAAGCTTTAAAATAAAAATTATTAAAATATCCTAATATAGTTAGCTTAGTTAGTTTTTCCCATCCCAAGGATAATAAGCATAGAATACATTCAGCATTTGCTTTCCCATGTTTATTTCATCATTCTTTCACCTCAAGGATTCCGTATCTCAGCATTTTTACCACCTTAAGCCCAGTCGGAAGGATTCTCTTGCATATCTGTCGCCAATTCGAAGAAGGCTTCCTTTATCCTGGCCAAGGAAATACCTTAGCTGTCCTGCTCCGTGTCACGCTGTCTTCGCTGGTGTCTTTCTCCTTTTCTCCATTCTCCTTTCTCCGTTCATCCTTTCGCACCTCCATCTGCATCAGCATCTCCTTCTCCATCTGCTTCTACTTCTGCGTTTCCTTCTCCATGTCCTGCATCCTTTCCCTGACAGTCTGGCGTCGTTGTCTTGCTGCCAAGTAGCACTCAAAGTGAGTTTGCGACGCATTGCCGCATTGTCGCTACTTCATCAGCAGGAGCTGCTGAATCTCCAGCGAAAGCTATGGCTACAGCATCAAGTGCAAGTATCCATGTCCTGGCTGCACTTGTGCAGCATCTCTTCCTCGTCATCGAGCCACCAGCCACCCCTTTTCCTGCTGCTACCGAGAATGTTGCCAGTTGGCAACTGAGCGTCCGCAGGAAATGAATACGTGTTGAATATTTGTCGAGTTGAAGCACAAGGACATGTAGGATAACATAAAGGATGGGGTTGCCATCCCCACCCACTCTGCCTGCACCCCTCTAAGCAACATCAACATCTACATACATGGCAAACACAAGCAAGCTGGCTGGGATACATCTGCGGTCAAGATAATGGCTCTAAGGGAGGCTCCTTCGAAAGGCAAATATTCCTAATTTTAGATAGGAAATGCAGGCCAATCTCTGGCAGGGAAATTCCATTAAAAAAACGAATTCCTTGTTTGTTTAGGAAATTTAACAACAAAATGAACAAGAATCTTGGATAAAAGTATTATTAAACTGGGGAGAAAAGTAACTCATGCTTTTTGAATATTTATACAAATTAAAAGATGAACTAATTGATTTACAAATTACAAAAATATTCAATAAACATATTGAGCTGATAATTATTATTTTAATAAAGGAATAATAGTAAGGGATCTTAATTCTTGAATATTTATACAAAATAAAATATGAAAAAAATTATTTACAATTTAAAAAATATTATATAAACATCTTGAGCTAATAATTATTATTTTAATAAAAGAATAAAAGAAAAGAATCTTATCTGTAAGCTATAGTTCCCAGAAACTTCTACATTTTAGCTGTAAATTTATGGCAAATTATTGAGTTATATTTTATTTCATTAAGTAAAATTCTTAAACCAAATTCAGTGCTATTCCCGCGACCCCAGCTGTATGGCGAATGACACGGAGTGTATCCATCTACGTGGATGAGCTCCATGTGTCGCTTAGCCTTGCTGGCCGGGCTAATGCGCAAACCAAATATGATATACTATGCAGGAATGTATATGCTGCGGATATATGTGCGGCGGAGCATCTGCCGCAGATTTGCAAGCGTTTCACAAATGGCAACAACATCAATAGGACGGAACAGCAGCAGCATCCCATCAGCAACAAGCTGCAAGGACCAAGGACCAAGGACCAAAACGCCAGCTGCTGCAAATGGCACGCATGAAAATGAAAGGCCCATCGAATGGGCGCGTTCATTGAGAATTTATTTCAATAAGAGAAAAGAGGGAAATGGAAGGAGAAATCGTAGAGAATCGTAGAGGTATGAGGTATGAGGGGGTAAAGGATCCGAGCAGAAGCAGCACTAAAGGCCATCGGAAACTATAATCACGTATGTGCATATGGTCCTGGCTAAAGGCAACACGAGACTGCTGCCAGGATACTCGTATCAGCGCTAAGTGCTCTTGTTGCATGCTGCACAAGTAATTAAGATTAGTGACTCAATATGCACACACAACACACACGTTAATGTGTGTACGTATACGTCTAAGGACACGATTCCTCAGACAAACAACTTAACTTGTTTCTTTGCCATCCTGCTCGCTTTGTTTTAGCTGCACTCTGGGAAAACCTAGAAGGATATTTGCAGGACACGCGAAGGATAAAGGGGAAATGCTCAAAAAATATTTACTAGTCATTAATATATATAAAAAACGTATAGTTTATAACTGAGGGGGAATAACTTTAACCTAAAACCTAAGGATTATCAAAATATTCAAAACAAAAGCATTGAAAATATAAATTATTAAGAATTAAATTCCCTAGAAATTAAGGGATTAATAAATGAATTTTATAAGTAATAAAAATAAGACTCATCTTAAGAATAAATATCTTTTTACAACAAATATGTCCTTGGAAGCGTAATAGCTTCCCTTAACTCTCATTTCTTTACTCGGAATATTTTCGTTAAATCTAGGACCTCAACTACAGTGCATCAAAGTACTTGGCTTTAATTTCTATCTTCTCTAAGTAATGTGTATCTTCACATGGCTTCCCTTGCACTTGGAATTACCAATTTACACAACACAGATTTGCCGAAAGCAGCTTCCTTTGTCTGAGCCAGAGAGTGTTGCCTGTGTGTAATTCCCACAAATTGAAGAATCAACTCGGTTCCCTGATTGATGCCTAACCCTCCGCAGTTTTGACTTCTCAGGGGGTTTAATTGAATCAACTGCTGCTGATGCTGCTTTTGCTGACAAAAAAAAAAAGGAAATGCATCATCAGCCTTTGGATATTCAAAGTATTCCTCATATTCCTGAGCAAGCGGCTGTTGCTGCTGCCTGAAAGCCATTAGTTTATGGATGGCAAACAAAACAAATGCCGGAGGGCGCTAACCTAAGCCCAAAACCCAGGACTGATCCCTATCCCAGTCCCTCTAACCATCCCCAGTCCTTATCCCATTTCGGTCCCGAATTGAAATTCAAGATCTGGGCGCTGCCAGAAACCAGAACCTAGGAGCCAGGACCAAGCAAGCAGGGCAGCAGGGTCAGGAATCAGGAATCAGCTGCTGTTGCATCCGAAAATGCAGAGGAAAATGAAAACGGAATAATGCCAATGTGGACAGCTGTCGGAAAATTGTTGAAAGGCGAATGAAAAGCGGTCGAGTCGAGTTGAGTCTCGTCTCTCTCTGGGGTTCATAGAGCAGCCTTGGGCTGCTTTTTTACAGGGTTTTTGGTCCTGGCATCACCAATCATCATTATCAGGCTCGATGCAGTTTTGGGCATTGAGAGAAATAACTAGGAAGCTTATTAGGTTATTAATCAGTATTTTAATATATTAAATAAATTTCAAAAAAATATTCAAGAAGATATCTACAAATTATTGTAACTACTTATCTGCTTATTTACCAAAAAACTAACTAAAGAGGTTGTTAGCTGCTTCAAAAATACATAATTCGTGTTTTTGAACCTCTTAAAAAATTAAATATATTTTTTAATTTTAATATTCATCCCTTATTTCCACAGAGTTCAATTTTTTCCAGTGTCTCTGTTTATGTAGATCATCAAATGATGTCCCGTCTGCAGATCGCAGGGCGAGTCCTTGTCCTCTTTATTTTATTTCTTTTTTGTTTTTTCTACCTGGACCGCACCTCAACTTTCGGGCTAGGGTTCGTGCCCTGCCCCTGCCCCTCTCACCGATTTGCTCACATGTGAGGCGAGGTCTTTGAACCCGGGGATTCGTCTAACGATTTGTGGGTTTCGCTCGCTTTGTTGGCCGACTGCAACAGCTGCCACTTCTGGCGGAGGAAGGAGACCCGAAGAATCCCTATTCCGATCCGGATCCCTACTCCCAAGAGATTTCCCCGCCTTCCGCCGCCGTACTCAATATATATTTTTTTTAATTCGTCCGAAAGTCCAAACAAATGTAATTAAAAACACAAAGTTTCGAATTACCGGAATGGTAACTCGTAACTGGAACTGGACACACGCTTCGAGTCCAGTTCGGGTTTGGGGAAGCCTCGCAAGTGAGTCCTTGTTGTCCATATCCTGTTGCCGGATATGCTAATAAGTTGGCCCATCAAAACTGGGCAAAGTGCAATTTCGGGGCGGCGATGACGTAAACTCGCCTTTATTCCATTGCCTGTTGTTATTGTCCTTTTTTTTCCCTTGTCCCTTTTACCTGTTTCCCCGTTTGTTTCTATGCAGAGAGACGCCAAATGCCAAAAAAGGGGGTGGTGGTGGTGTGCCAGGGGTGCTGCAGGGTGGAAAATGCGGTGCCGTGTTGCTCTGATGATGATGATGATGATGACGAGGACGACGGCGACGGCGACGATGGGGTGGAATGTTCGCCAAAGCCATTCGAAAAGGAGTAACAATGAAATTACAGCAGGAACAGGAATAAATAGCATTTGGGAAAAAGTCGACAGCGCCAGGACGCAGAAGGATATACCGAAAACTCAACAGTGAACGGCGAACCCGAGACCGAAACTCAAACTCAAACTCTGACTCAGACTCAGACTCACAGACAGACATCGCGAATACAATAAAGATGAAAGAGAAGTCAATTGCGGAGCCATCGAAGCGTGAATACTCTTTGTCGGCCCAAACTGATTGGTTTATGGCGCCATAAACTACACGATTCATACGCCAAAAACGACAAAGGATCCGCACGGATTCCGATTCTGAGGCCTCATCAAAGGAAGCTTTATAAATTACATGTTGCTCGGTTTTTCCGCTTTACATATATGTATGTACCCCGATTGTTTCAGGTTTCCCCATTGTCTAGGTCTTTGGAACAACTATGGGGTTAATCCTGGGAACATATGTCTGCGAATCAATGGTGTTTAAAGATATCAGAGATCAGGATAACGGAAATAAAATTAAGCAAAGTACTGCTCAATAAAAGTGTCTTATTGTTGCATTAGATTGCTTTTTAAAATAAGTTGAAGTCATGAAAAGTTGAATACTTTTAATCAAGATGTAAAATATTTTAAGATATAGGAGAGAGACAATTTTAAAATACTTTTTAAGTTCAACAATTCTCATAATTTTAAGTCATTATTAATATTTCTTAAAACATTTTTATCCATTGCTTTCATAGTATTTATATTGACAGTTTCTGTGCCTGAACATATATCAAATTTATCATTTTTACAAAGTAGATATGACCATTTCTAAAATGATTTTTAAGAACATAAATTAATATTTAAATAAGAAAAATATGCATGTATGTTTTAAGATTTGTATAGTATGTCTACAATTTTTAAATTAATTTCTTAAATAAAATGGCAAATGAATGAAGTAAATCTTCTTGAAATATAAAGAAAAATACATGAAATGCTTTTAATAATAATCATCCAAGCTCCCCCCGAGTATAAACCCAACACATACCTAATTATGCTTTCTGCTATATGTAATTGCTCATGTAAATAAAGACATCCCAGAATTTTTCAAGCTTCTGTACCAAGTTCCCCATACCCTTTCCTATAGGGCATGCATAATATACCATTCCGAATCAGACCCAGACTCAGCCTCGGACTCAGACCCAGTCTGGTACTGGTACTCCCGTGCTGCTGCCACTTTAATACATCATTGAATGGAAAACGGAATGAGCATGCCAGACACCTGGCTCACTTGGGCCCTGTACCTTTGTGAATTTTTACCTCGAAACGCTCATACCCCCGAGCCTCGGGCTCTGTCTCTGCCTTTGGCTCGCTTTTCCCTTTGGCTTCGCCTTGTTTTGGGTGCAGGCAGCAGCGGCAGGAGCAGCAGCAGGAGTTTGCCGCAGGACGGCCAGGGGAAGGGGCAAACGAGGAAAAAAAGGAAGGAGGAAGGAGGAAAGGATCAACAGTTTCTGGTTATAGTTCGGCTACAGCTGCCGCCGTCACTTCCGTGCCACGCGAGCGTCACACTTCAGGCGACCGAACGAGCGGCCGAGCGAGCGAGCAGGCAAACGAGCGAAAGGGATGCCAAATCGCTTTATATACAGTGTTTGCTCTCAGGAGATATCAATTTGTTATAAAAATATATGTGTTTTAAGTAAAATATTAGAGAAGAGAAAATAAACTAACCCCTTCTAAATGTTATATAATTTCTAGATTTTTAAAAGTTTTTTAAGTAGGAAAAACATTATTTCTTCAAGAAAAATGTCACAAATTGCAACAAATTTTGCTTTTATCATTATAATATTATATATTATTATAAATCACTTTTTCATGCTCGATATTAAAAATAATTTCCATTTACTATACATTTAATAATGTTTCTTCAAGAATATAAATCATTTTTTATTAAGAATTATATTAGAAACTGATCCAAAAAAATTATACAATATATTCTTAGATTACAGACAATAATTAAATTATTTGTACTGATATTAAGGAATTTTTAGAAGAATTTTGTATTCGTTATATTAAGCCTTCACTGTGCTTAGAGACTGGGGGCAGTTATAGCCAAAGTTTCGGGGCAACTCGCTAGGCAACCAACAACGCCAAATAGCCCTTGGCAAGCTGACAAGCCAAATGGCGACTGCAAGTGGGGTGCGGACTTTATATCCTTTTTGGGCGGTGGGTGTATATATCACCCACTGAGCCGCAAAATAAAAAAAAATTACCCAAACAGCTGGGCCAGCTGCAGCACTTGTAGAGCATTTCCTGTTGGGGGTCCTGTAGCTGTAGCTCCTGGTTGCTGGCTGCAGCTCCTGCTGCCTTTTTGCACGCTCGCAAACGCGCTCAACTGAATCCCCGCAACTGGGCTGCGGTGCACCTTGGCCCGAACCAGCACTCGGACTGACACCCCCTCTCAAAACTATATAAACTAACAAAATTTGAGGAATATTAATGGATCGAGGGGTGAAATACCCTTTTAGTTTAGTTGGGAAATGGGGAAAAAATATTACAAATCATTTAAACTCAATTTTAAATCAAATATTTCTCTATCTAACCATTTTAGGATTTTTATACTAAAGTTTAATGTGTTTATTATAAAAATACCTATCTTATATCTTGATTATCCTTTAATAAAATATTCAAAAGCTCATTAATTCTTCTAAAAAAAATAATTAAATCATAATACATGATTTTAATTAACCTTATTTCTTATATAAATATTATTTACAAAATAATTACCTATATTTTAGGTAAGAAATAGAAGTACCTTCATTAAAAATAAATTTCATTAAGTAGAAAAATGCCTGATATCAGCCAAAGCGAACACAACCGATCAGGTAATGGAAATGGTGCACCTATAATTCCCGAAATGTGTCAGAAACACCACCCCTTGAGCGCTGGCAAGCCCTTAAGTCCTTTTTTGAAATACCTCCTTGCAGGGTATAAAACACGGAATAAACAAAAACTAATAGCACCGAAACTTAGAACACACAGAGCTCGTAAAACACGAAACAGGAAAGGCTGTCGCTGCATTAACCATATTGTCCTTGTTCCAGGTGAGCGCGCCCCATTCCGCCCAGTCGGCGTCCTTTGCCGGCTGCATAATTTGGTAGCCGCTTTTCCTCCGCCAAACAAACCATTTCATATTCTATATTTTCCTGTCGTGACGCGTGGCCAAGTTCCGATTCGCTAGCCAAAGTCCCGGCCATATGCCTCCGAGCTTGAATCGCCTCACTGCCTCACCATCTGCAGTTCCAGATCGAGGCTCGTGGCCAGCGGCGATCGCTCCTTCCTTCCTCCTTCCTGAAGGATATGGAGTGGAAGTGGAGGTGGAGTGCAGAGACTAACGAAGCGCAACAATTTCGTCGTGGGCCGCACAAAGCGCATCTTGTCGGGAATCGCCTTCAAGTCTGTTGGCTGGAAAAGCAGATTACCATTTGCAAGGACCCGAGTGTGCCGCAGGAGTGGTGAAGCCACCACTAGAATGAAGGACCTGCACAGGGAAAAAATTTAATTAAAAAAGATTATATGACTTTCTTTATATTTTAAGAGATTTAATATGGAAGATAATATTCTAGGAATATATTCAAATAAAAAATCACTATGTCATTATAACAAGTATGATTTCATTTAATTTTCAACTATTTTTATTTAATCTCTTAAATTTCTCTCAGTGCCACCTGAGTGGGGTTGAACGGGGCATATTTAGGGCTTCCAAGTGAGGTGCTTGGGCAAACCCAATTTTTTTATTTTCTTTATAATTAGTGCAACCGAATTCCACAGATGGTCTATACGTTACATTAACGTTCATATTTACATACCAACGTTCCTTTTCGAGGAATGTCCCTCGGAGGTCCTTATGGCCTGTCACCTCCCGAGATGGATGGACAGATAGATCGCAGTGGCACTTCTTAGTTTTCCTCAAAAAATTCCAAATAGTTTAAACAAGGAAACCATATAAAAAAAAAGAAAGGTTACATCTGTTTCGAGGGAGCAGGAAGTGGGTTGCAAAAGGACCCCGGGGGGATACCATAGAAAGCCGAATTAAATTTCCAATGAAATATATGGAATATGCTTAAAGTAAAAGTAAAGTCCTGCAACTGCAGCAACCAGCAGTGGAGAGCACAGGAGCCACTGCTAAGCTTGTCTGAAGCAGACAAATTGTCTGTTGTCGCTGGCTAATTAAAAGGTTAAGAACTTTGTAATTTAAGTGTCTGATTATGCAAAGCTGAAGCTCCCCTTCAGCTAACCGAAGCTCCACTTTAATTAATTAGTTTTGTGTGTGTTGGACTGACTAGGAAAGCGAACAGATTGTATATTTATAGTGTGGATTCTGTTTTAAAGATTTTGTAAAGCTATTAAGATGGGTTATTCATTTTTTCTTTCCTTATGCTTTTAAAGGAGTCTTCTTTTTACTTTTATTATGTGCCTGTTTATGGTATTTAAAATGTTTTATTAATTTTAAAGTGAGCAATCAGTGGTCTCATACTGACTTTCTTTTAAATATAAATAGTTCATAGTCGTATCTAAGCCATATAAAATGATTTTAAAAGTAAAAATATAAATTTAAACTGTAAACAGTTTGTCTACTGAAAGTTCATGATTTTGTATGTATTTATATCCCAATATATTTTATAACAAATAATAATGTCTTTTAAAATGTATAATATTCTTTTCTCAACTCTATACCTAAACTATTGAAAGTTACTGATTTTCGTATGTATTTATTTTCGAATATATTTAATAATAAACTTCCTGTAAATAAGTTGATATTAAACTCCCCGAAAAATAAACTTTCCTGCAACATCAACTCCGTGGCACTTGTATTTTTTGTCGGGAACCCTTTTTATTGTCAAAAAATAAATGCTAGTTTTCGTTTCGGGGCCAAAAGCGAGTTGATTTCATCCTCGGAGTGTGGCATATGACACATCCAGCTGTCAATCAAAAGCAGCTCTGCAGGAGCTCTCGGCACGATTAATCATCTACCGATTGCGAGTCCGCACTCATATCCGACCCCTGATCCGGAAAGTAAACCACTTATTCATGGCCAATGGAGAGCATCGAATGGGGAGAGCTGGGTGCTCCTGGGTGCAGGAGTTGTTCCATAGTAGTTTGTGCTGTTTATCTTGTACTAACCGAGTTAGGGCCAAGGACTAAGCACTAAGGACCAAGGACCCAGGACCAGCGACTGTTGCATACCCTCGAACCGTGGTCCTTTTGCCCCGAACCCGTCCCACACTCCTGCGTCGCTGGCAATTTGTTCAAAATCAGAGCCGAGCAACAAATGCAATGCAACAGCAATTAACTCGGCACAACTGCCACATTCTGTGCAAAATCCACCCCGTGAAATGGTGGCAGGACAGGGAGGGAGGGTGAAGGAGGACATGGCAGGGGCAGGGGCAGGAGGGGAGCCCGAGGCGTCCAAGAGCCGCGAGCCAAAAAGTTCCGAAAGGGCCAAAAGAGCCATGAGCCAATTCAGGTACGGCCCGAGAGCAGGACAGGGGCGGGGACGGGGAAATGGTGAGAGAGAGGCGCAACAATTTCGAAAATGGGAGAAGCAACAGCGAGGAATGTTTTGGCAATGGAACACTTCCTGATTGTTGCCTGTGCTCTAGGGAGGTAGCAAACGAGGCGATTTTTGAAAAATTTAATTAAAATTAACCATTTAAAAGGGATTTTTCATCACTAAAGGCTACTAAAAACCACCCCTTTTATTAATTAAATTTCGTAAGTAACTCTTAGCCTATTTTATTAATTTTTCCCTAGTTTTTTATAATTTGTAACGTCTCGATCAGCCCCCAGGATGAGCAACAGCAATAGCAACAGCTACGCTTCCTTTCTGGGGGTTGGCATTTAGGGGCTGTGTTTGTGTTCCTCTCTCAGGCCGTTCCACTCTCTTCGGCTCGGTTCGGCTGCCGCTTCGCTTACGGTTCGATGGGGTTCGGGTCGAGCCGAGTCGGTTGCGTCGGGCGGGTGGACCACCCTTATAAGCAGGGCCTCTCCTCGCAGCACTCTCATAAGCATTCAAGAGTTGCTTACGTTCGGTTCGTTCGCATTTCTTCTCTATCTTATATAATATTATATTTTCTCCTAAATCAATTTTTTCACTACCAACAACAAACAACAATAACAACTCTTCTCAACTCGCGTCAACCTTAACTTAACTTTTATCAAAACTACAATCTGTACAATCTATACAATCTACAATCTCTGTCAACTCTTTCCGTTTTACTGAAACAAAAACAAAACATTTATTTTTCGACTCGACACCATCGATCAAAGTTTTGTTTCAAATTGTTTACCAAAAAACAACAAAAAATAAAACATAAATAAAATAAAACCAAGTAAAACAAAGAGGAGAAAATAACAGCAGCCAAAGGAGAAGGATATATACCTCTAATAAACCGAAATAAGAGCCCCCACGTTATGTTTTGAGTCCAGTCCGTGTAAAAACAAACGTAAAAGTAAACGTAAACGCAAACGCAAATGTAAAAATCGATAAGCCACACGCAGCCAGCCAACTGAACGCGAACGTGTCCGTGTCCGTGTGTGTTTTCTGACCAAAAATCGTTGGCAAAAAGTCCGGATTCGGATTCGGATACGGAAAACAGAATAAAATACAAAAAAGAAAATTAAGGGGGAACTCCAGCCAGCCCCAAATGACGGATACGGGTCGGGCTAGAAACCAAGCGCCGAAATGTGTGAAGTGGCTGTGAAACCCGAGGAGTCCTACTGAAACTACACTGAAACCCCCAGGAAAACCAATTTACAATAACATGCAAATCACTAAGGATATTTAACCAAGAACGAAGGAAAGCAGCAGCTGAGGAAAGCAGCAGGAAGGCAGGCATGCCCGGCCTGGAATCAGAAATCATTAACCTGTACAACTAAAACCCTAAGAGTACTTTCGGCGAGCCAAACTCTACAGATATACACATATATATAATTTCACATGCGAGATAGCAACAGCCACGTTTCCTTTCCGCTTTTGCCACAAGAATTACCCCCTGAGGCGGTCTTTGCTCGCTCGAAACTCGCCACTCGCTTCAGCACTTAGCATTTAACACTTAGCCCCTTCCTAGACCTAGACCTAAACCTAGCACCTAGACTCAACTCGATCTCCCAAGCTCCTGGCCAAAACTCTGATCCTAAACTCTAACACGAAACACGAAACCCTTAACGATGCCGCGCTGCCTGATAGCCAAGAAGTGGAAGGCCTATCCCTGGCTAGATCGGACGGAGGACAACAGCTCCCAGCAGCAGCAGCAGCAACACAGCACCACTTCCAGAGATGCCGAGGATCTGCCCCATCTCAAGTCCCGCAGATCCACTCTGGACGAGGACGAGGAGATCGATGTGGTGGGCGATAAATTCCTGACCAAGTTGGAAAAGCAACGCACAACAGCAGCAGCAGTAGCAGCTGCAGCAGCAGCAGCGGCAGCCTCTGCCGCAGCAGCAGCAACATCCGTGGAAGCAGCAACATCTCATGGTGGCAACAGCAACAGCATCGAGGGCACGGCAGCAACATCCACATCCGCCACGACGACGGCCAAGTGCTGGGGTCCCAGCTCACCCACGGCGGGCACCACGGCCCCCAGTCCGCCACCTCATTCCCCGGAGGCGGCGACGCGAGTGGCCGGCAGTGTTTACAACGGTAAGTCCACCATACCACCAGGGAAAGTGGGAACCCCATTTCCCATCCACCCGGAAAGTGTGGTCAGTAGCGGGGTAGTGATGCCAATTTGTCCTTTTTTTGGGTAAAACTGTTTAAATTTTAAGAGATCTTCAATTAGTTTAGTATTTAGTAATTTTAGTAGCTAGCAGGGGTGCCACAGAAAAAATAATTCAGTTTTTATTTGCTCTTAAAAACCAAATATCTTAGGTATTTCCGATTTTTAAAACATGATATAATTTTTATTTAGAAAAATACTTTCTACATTAATTTTAAAAAATTCTTTAAATATTTTCCTTAACACTCATATATTTTCCTTTAAATAACTTGATTTTTAACAAAATATTCTATGTAGTCCCATCTGGTTTTTCTTCTTTAAAAAAAAGCCAACTGCCCATTGGAAAAGCGGAAAAGTGTGGGAAATGCAGAGGGGGCGCACGTAATCGCTGTCATTGATGTGGCCATTGTGCGATTGCGAAACAATTCCGAATCAATTTAATTGCCTTTGTTGTCACTCAATATTGTTTGCAATTCCGGCCAAACGTAGCCTACTCCACGGCTGGGCTCGCCAAATGTCAGTACCGCTTCCCTTTCGGGCCCAGAAAACAATGGGGAAATGAGGAAATTAAACCGTTTTGTTGGCCCTTTCGGTATTGTCAAGACCGGGTGCTTGGTCTGGGCTTTCATGTACAATTGGAAAATTAATTATTCAATGGAAATTAGACAGAGAATGGTACTAGCTTTTAGTCGTTTAAAAACCTTAAATAATGTCTTTAGTGAAGTAATTTTCTGCTTTAATTTAAGCTTAATTTACTTAACCTAAATTCTTGCATTCAGTTAGCAACATATTTTAGAATGTCGTAAATAATCTCCTCAGCATAACTCGGGACGTGTCCTTTTGCTATTTAGGCTCTGACCTTTCTTATTTCGCCCTTGGGTAATATAAATTAAACTCAGAGGAAACATAAAGTGGGACCATGTGGCTGCCCTTCAATGTGCCAGAGATTTTATTGTTTAAAGTTTTCAAATGGGAAAACATGGAGAGAACAATAAGTTCAACTTGTTTTCCATATTTCCGACATAACAGGAAACGCACTGTTAGACCTTGAAAGCTTTTCGATTTGAATAAAACGTATACGTATTATATTTAACAAGAATTTATAAAAAAATATATTTTAATTTAAAATCAAAAGAAATATTAAATATTTTTAATAATAACCCAAAAAGTATGCAACAGTTTTCAAGATTTTGTACAGCATACTTTTAGACAGATTTAGCCTAAGAACTGTTGCTTTTTATAAAACCTAACCCATTTTCCCCATTTTTTTCTCATAAATTCCAGGCTACACCCGCGAACTGTCGCCGCTGCACTACACCGCGTACCTGCCCCGCATGGAGAGCGAGATAACCGTGATCCGTGCCGCGGCCACAGCTCTGGTGGCAGCCGCCTCCGCCAGTTCCGGCGGCAACCCGAATGGAGATCAGCACCTGGCGGCCTACCAGACGCCGCCCTCATCCACCACATCATCGCCCTCGTGCTCGCCCAGCGGAGCTAACGACCGCTATAGTCCGCTGCAATCGGGACAGACCTCCAGCGAAAGGAAGTGCTTCAGCAGCACGGGAGCCACGCTGTCGCTGCCGCCGAAGAAGAAGGACATCTACAGGCCGTACTCGCTGGACGACAAGCCGGCGCATGGGTACAGGAGGCGGGTGCCGGCGGAGGAGGACCTGCATGCGGCGCATGCCATCCTGGACCTGAGTGCCTCCACAGCGTTTCACCCGCCCACGCAGCCTCACCAGCTGCAGTCGTTGCAGGAGCAGCAGCAGCAGCAGCAGCAACACCTCAGCCAGCAGCAACAGCAACAGCAACAGCAGCAACAGCACCAGCAGCAACACCATCATGTCCACACCCATCACCTGCCGCTGCAGCACCAGAGCCAGAGCCAGAGCCAGCACCAGCACCACACCCACTTCCCGGCGCTGGAGGCGCATGCGCATCTGCGGAGCACCTCATCGATTGCCGAGCTGGCTGCAGCGGCCAGCGTGGTGAACGAGCAACGCCCCGCCAGCAACGCCTCGAGTGCGAGCAGCAGCCAGGCCAGCAGCAACTCCTCCTCGAGTGTCCAGAACGAGAACAGCAACACCACGAACACCAACCAGCAGCTGCAGGAGGGTGAGTCAGCCGGCGGAGTGGATGCCGAGGGCAATGTGAGTCCCGGGGCAGCCGCCAAGACGGTGGCCTACACCTACGAGGCGTTCTTCGTGAGCGACGGTCGCTCCAAGCGCAAGCACGTGGCGGATCCTGCCGCAGCCGGCGGTGGAGCCGGCGTTCCCGGCGTCCAGGACCAGCAGAAGACCAAGTACACGTGCTCCGAGTGCGGCAAGCAGTACGCCACCTCCTCGAACCTGTCGCGCCACAAGCAGACGCATCGCTCCCTGGACTCGCAGTCGGCCAAGAAGTGCCACACCTGCGGCAAGGCCTATGTGTCCATGCCGGCGCTGGCGATGCACGTCCTGACGCACAAGCTCTCGCACAGCTGCGGCGTGTGCGGCAAGCTCTTCTCCCGGCCCTGGCTGCTCCAGGGCCACCTCCGATCGCACACGGGAGAGAAGCCCTACGGGTGTGCGCACTGCGGCAAGGCCTTTGCGGATCGCTCGAACCTGAGGGCGCACATGCAGACCCATTCGGTGGACAAGAACTTCGAGTGCAAGCGCTGCCACAAGACATTCGCTTTGAAGTCGTACCTCAACAAGCACCTGGAGTCCGCGTGCCTCAAGGACGAGGAGGAGCTGATGATGTCCATGTCGCTGTCCATGCACGACAGCAACAGCGAGAGTGGCGCCAGCATGGCCTCGTCGCCGCCGCACGAGTTCCTCGAGCGGGTGAAGCTCGAGGCCAGTGGAGCCACCTATGCCATGTAAGCAATACGTACTTATGGTAGGGGTGTCACAGGAATGGCTGGTGATGGGCCTAAAAGTATGCAGTTCAAAAATCACAGCATACTTTTGGGCTCTCAATTCAGAGATTTCCAATCACTAGAGGTTTTTGTGGCTCTAAGAAAAGCAAGGAGGTTGCTGCAAAAAAACAAAGAAAGCTGCGTAGCTGGTTAGTTAATTTACCGTTAATGTTAAAGTTACCGTTACCATTTACAACTAGGTTAACCGATAGCCGTTTTTATAGAGATACATACATCACAATACGTCCAAGAGCAAAGTGTAGTAGAGTAACACAGAGACTGTAGAAATTCGCATTAGGCAGCCAAGCAACCAAAAAATACTCACGCGAGCGCTGAGGCCGAAATCTCCGGGAGATTTGAAAACTCCTCTTTTTAAGGTGCCTGAAAGTATGCAAGGGTAGTCGAATATCCTCCGGATATTTCGGTCGCACGCTCGCGTTAACCAACTCAAAAAAGGTCCTTCTTCTAAACTTAAGTGAGTTGAACATTCCTAAGCAAAAAAAAAAAAAAAAAACCCACACACACACATTCCACAAGCACACACACACACAGAGAGCCTTGTGTATGGGGGCCTAGGAGCCACATGCATTCCGAGAACCTGAAGAAATCTAAGCAATTCTAGCAGCTATATCTAACCTATCTAAACCTAAACCTAAACTACTTACCAAAACGACACACACATAAGAGTACTATATTTAAAGGCATATATAGAGTGTACTATATAACCCGTAGCGAAAACCAAACGAAGGCAAACGTTTTAATCTCCACTCCACTCTACTCTCCACTCTCTAACTCTCCAAGAACACTCTCCTCTCTAGCTAACTCTAACTCTTACTCGAACAAGAATATCTCTCTACTCTCTATCTCTATCTCTTTAATCGACAACGACGACGGAGACGACGAAGTGATTAAAATTAATGCAACGAATACAAAAGCAAATGCAATGTTTCTCAAACAACGAATTAGGACTTAAGGGCAGCCTATCTATAAGCAGTAATTACGAGTGCTAGCCACTAACAATTTTAAACTAAGTCACCGAAGCGACATTTAAGCACTCAACGATTTTTAGATTCGATATAAACGACAAGCAAGCGACACAAAAATTAATCAAAAAGCAAAAAAGCAATGGCAAAAAGCAAGCAAAAAGCAACAAAAAACGAAACGCAAAGCAATATTAGTCGGGTAAGCGAACCATTTTCGGGAGCAGGCGCGGAGCGGTTCGAAGGAGCAGCAGGAGCGGTTCAGCAGCGAATGTTAACAAATCGAAACGTAACCAAACCAAACCAAGGACCAAATCGAACTCCCCGAGAACTGGTTGTGTAAGCCTCATACTTATTAATCCCCGTAGAAGCATCACGATCACGTTTATATAGGTACAAGTCCCCCCATTACGATTCATTTACGGCTAGAAGAGCATTGCAGAAGTCACATACAGAGGCGGTTCGGACCGTTTATTGGGCGTTTTCATTAAGTTAATATACTTATTTCCCAGTGAACTTTATTTATTTTAGTCTATAGAGAACAAGTGAAGATCTAGTCGCTGTTTAACAGCAAACTCACTTAATACCAAAGCCACATTCCCAGTTCCCAGTTTTTAAACGAGCATTGCAGCATTCCGTTCGAGGCCCAATTAGGAGTAAAGACCAAAGAAGGATTCAAGGGAACCCCTCAATTACAGAACCGAACAGAACAAATATCGAGTGTGATCTAGTCTCAAGCATTTAACAGTACACTTCGTCCATGCGTGAATAATACTTTGCACTTTCGACACTTAACCGACCTAGTACGATATTACTTAGCCCTATATTACGTAACTTTAACTCATACTCATCCATTCATTTACCCATTTACTCGTTTACTACTCATCTTCATACTCATACTCAGCTCACACACCACACACACACCGCACAAAATGTAAATACTAGAGTTTAGCCCACACTAAATACATAATATACATTACATAATACTCAACTGAAATCAGCTTCAGCAACCGATCTCAAAGAGGAAGAGGGAAAGAAGTGCAACGAACATTTTGTAGCCCTAGTTGTAGCCAAGTTTAGATCGTTTTCGTATGTCTAAGCTGGTGGGGAGGATAAAGTAGAAGGAGCATGAATATATTCCGGGATATATACACAGACATCTAGAATACGTATGTAGTTGCGTAATATTTACAAAGGCATATATTATATATACAGCTAGGGTTAGTATTCCGACATGTACGCGTAAGTTAAACTAGTAAGTATAATCACGAAATTATTTTTATACTGTTGTTCGGATGAGGAGGGGAAGTCGGCGAGCGAGAGAGGTGGCAACACTTTTAAGGAATAATATTAATCGAATAATCGAGACGAATAGCAATCGGCATCGAGTAAATCGGCTAAAGTACCAAAGCAAATACTCAAAACTAAATAAAAACGAAGGCAAGAGACCCATGCAAACAAATTATTTCAATTACAACTACAATTAATTATATGAAATATATAGCGTTACCTAGAGATAGTCACCTATTATTTACGTATTTATAATTTATCGAATGTAATGAATATTTATGAAATTTGCATTATGACGAGACGAACGAATGTTGAATTAAAGCCCGGCAATAATATTAAATTTTAAAAATTTTGTATAACAATTGTATAGAAAGGCGAGGAAAGTAAAGCAATAACTTAACTTAACTAACGAGTTAATCGATTTATTAGTCTTAAAAATACTGTAAGGTTGAAACTACTTACAATTAGCAATCGAAGCACACATGTAAAAACGAATAAAAACAAAGAAAAAACGAGAAGCAATTATAAAGTTACAAATATACAAAATACATATTAAAAATACCCACACTTTACAAGCAAAACAATGTTTTTTATTTATGAAACCCATTCTGTATATTATTTATTCCTACCAACTGGACTCTATTTTTTGAACCCAAAGAAAGAACCCAAAGCAATTCGAATATTGTGATAGTCCAAACACACACTACACAAACAATTTTTCAGAACTATTCATTAATTTTGCTCAACAAATAATAAAGAGAGATGGGAAAAATGCATATTGAGCTCCAGAAACTTTTAATAGAATTACGTGTATCGAAAAGCAATAAATCGTAGTGGTAAAGATATATATAAATCGGAGCTAAGCGGGGGGTGTATATACTTTCACAATTTTAAGCCCAGAGAAATATGTAAAATAAAAGCTCCCCAAGTGATTGAAATTTCATTTGAAAAGGGAAAACTTTTTTGGCATTTCAGTTGGTCCAATCACGCACACACCACACTACAGACACACACACAGATCATGACGTATTGTTATACCCAGGAAATTGTTAAAGTTGATACATTTTTAGCATATAAACTCACTAAACTCACTCGGAGACACAGACAGACACTCACAGTTGAGCGGAACCAGCGCAGCGCGAACTGCGAAATGCGAAATGCGAAATGCAATTGTTGAATTCAGTATTTGTAGCATTAGGTTCATGATCCATTGTTTCCATTATCTGTTGCTGGCAACCCCGTGCCATTTCCACCATGGAAACTCGCACAATGTTGTGTTGTCCTTTTTGTGTCAATGCAGTTTAACGAGCGCTCGTTAGGCGAGCTCGAACAAAGGGAAATGTAATAAAAAAAAGAAGGGAAAATGGGGGAGGGAGCCATACGTGCCACCCCCTTTCGGGAAACTGTGTGTCCTGGCATTTAATTCCGAAAAATTTAATTTGCATAGTTTGCACACTGGGCATGATTTATTTATTTATCAATTCCAAAACTGAATGAAAAAACACACCCCCTGACACGCGCATTCCCGAAACAAAAGCAATGTATAAATAATTGAGCAAACCCAAACAATGATTAAATAAAATAAAAAGACTTAGCACGTTAACACTAATAATTCAAGAATTGAACATAAACTAACAGAAAGTCATGGAAATTATTATATATACAACAAATATATACATCTATATATATATAGCTGACAATGAAATAACGAAAGCAAAAGCAAGCGAGAACAAAAAATGAAAGACTTAACACTTTGAATATATATTATAAACAAATCGAAGAGGAAAGCTAAACTTATTTACAGCTATTGTATTGTATTGTATTATACCATATAATCGTAAAGAATCGAGGGAGATGGAGAAAAGTGGAAGCAAAAGCAATTAATGGTAACAGCAATAAAGCAAAGGCCACAAAAACAACGCAAATCGAAAGCAATAGAGCATTAAGGTAACTAAAAAGTATTAAATCGCATGTATCTATGAGTAAATATTTGGAATTCGTTATATTATTGCGATAAGTAATGCGAACCCAGAACATTTATGGCACTATACACTATATAGCATAATAATGAAGAATATATATATATATATATATTAATATAAACAATTTAGTTTACACAAACGAGAAAATGCTAAAGCGCAAACAAAAAAATAAGCAACAACCAGAGAATTACAATTACTAAGCGAATAATTAAACGAGCCGTAGGGATTTTCGATTTAGCTGGCAAACGATGAATTGATTAAACGAAGCGATTTAAACGATTATTAGTTATCGATATACAGATATTATATTAACGGTAGAGTTGTTTTTTGCATATTGTTATCGCAACTTTTGTGCTGCTTGACGAGACCAATTGATGTACTTTATACAACGAAAAAAACGAAGAAAACCCAAGAAAACCAATGGAAAACCAATGAGAAAATGGAAACTAAATGAGAACTCATCTTATGTTTTTGCATAGGTGCATTGTTGCGATAGATATACAAACCTATTTTGGTCGATTATACATTATAAACACACTCAGAACACACAAAATACGGACATAATACAGACATAGTTGAACCAGAGTTACTGCTTAGAGAATAAATCATTTTAACTTGTATTTAGAGCACTCACACATACAAAAAGACACTTAAACACACACACACCCACACAACTGTAGCATTGTAGAAAAGTAGAGTTGCAACAAAAAAATATTATTAAAGTAAAGCAAACATAAATTTAAGCTAAATTTAACACAGCACCTTTAGTAAAGCCAGCAAGAAAATAAAAATAAAAAGAATTCTGTACCTAGAAATACAACAACAGCAAACACACACCACACACATACACACACATGCATTATGTATTTGTATTTAATTGCATTGAGACAAACTAATCGAATATATATATAGATATATATACAGCGATATATACAACAACTATAAATATATATACACAACAAGGACAAAAATGCGTTTATTATGCGATATGTATGCAAAACATTCTACATTATTAATTACAAGCATTATGTATATGACATTCATGTACATAACTGTACACACACACACACAGACACATTAAGGTCCTGGCTGGAAAGACAAAAAACTGTCAATCAAGTGAAAAGGGAAAGGGGAACATCCTCAGCTTGAGTGAAGCTTAACCAATTTCCCGCCAGGATCCGCCCTCGAAAGTCAATTTTACCAAATGGTCAATTTCAATTATGAAATGTTTTTCAGTAGTTTTTTAATGCTAAGTTGTTGAAAATTGTGCAGTGCAGCTAATTAACAAAAACAGAAGGGAAATCGACAAAGAATTTACAAAAGTCTTCAGTTTGATTGCGTGGTTTCGACTAGAGTGCATCAATAAATATATATATATATATATGAAAGCCCTTATATACGCATTATACGAGTATACTATATATTTTGTACTTAATCAAATTGATTTGTATAACCCCACACACACACACACGCAGCCCCATGAACCACAATGGCTAATCAATGCATAGTTACTAACTAACAACAAGAACAGAGACGAGACGGAGCCAAGCATTCTGTAAAACATCTAACATAAACGTACATAAGTATATTATATTTTCATAACACATGACAAATTTATACATGAAAAAGAAAATGAAGAAAAACCAGAAGAAAAACGAGGAAGAGAAAAGTGCGACGATGCAAAACAACTTGCGTAGTAAATGAAAAAACAAACATAGTGAATAAAAAAATAAAAATCTGAAAAAAAAACTACAGACCAAGGCGTTTGATTTCAATTGGTGGGGAAATCTGCGGATTCCTGGGAAGGATCTCTTCTGGTTACTCTTTCTCTCTGTGTCAGCTTCAGATGTCCTGGCAGCCCTTCGCCCATTCAATGCAGTCGCTCTTGTGCGAATCAACGGAACGGAAACTAAGTATTTTTCCGCGGAAAAGTAATTGCAGCTACACTTTCCCTTTGATCCGCCATGTTTTCCCCCGGAAGAGTGAGCGGAATGTCGCAAATTATTGGCAGCTGATTTCATACCGAAGGCGATTCTCCTTGACAATTTGGACAATTGAATTCAGTGGTGCAAATGAATTTCCGGAAACTACAAATCCGCTTAATTCAATTTCAGTCTTTACTTTTTTTTACTTTTTTCGATACGAAAAATTGCGAAATTTTTGCAACAGATAATAAATCACATCAAGGGCATTTACTTTTATTCGTTATACATTTTTTCTGATATTATTTTATATTCCTTTTAAATCTATTCTATATATTTGATAAAAATAAATATAATATAAAATATAATTTATTATATTTATAAAATATAATTTATTATTTGTCTTATTTTTTATTATAAACAAATGTTAAAGTATTTTACATTCTTATTAGATCAATTAAATATATTTGATAAATATAAAATGATGCAACACTGCGAATGCGTAATTTATTTGAGGTGACTTATTTTATCCCTAAA
Organism: Drosophila rufa; assembly: GCA_018153105.1. Classification (NCBI taxonomy): domain Eukaryota; kingdom Metazoa; phylum Arthropoda; class Insecta; order Diptera; family Drosophilidae; genus Drosophila; species Drosophila rufa. The sequence continues at coordinate 7,732,234 of JAECXS010000085.1, forward strand.
TAAAATTATGATAATTTCTTAACCATCACTCCTTAACACTGAGATTAGGTGGCTCTTACTTAAGCCACACATCCTGGCAGGAGCCACACTCAAATCAAAGTTAAATTCTACTTTAAGGAGATGCCAGAACCATTCCCTGGGGAAATGTGACACGTTCAGCCTTGGTTTCGAGTCGAGAACCCCTTCCGGCCGTGGAGGAGCCGTTGTCAGCTAAATAAATTTCTAGATTCCTGGCGCTGCCTGCCATAACTGTGTGTAACAGTGAGCAAAAAAAAAAAAACAAGAAAGTAAACAATTTTCCAGCATAAACAGCCCCATGGTCCATAAAACGCCGGTTCCACATGTCCCCCAGTCCCGCTGCCTGTTGTTGTTTGTTGCGCATATTTTCACATATCATAAGTTTTTATGCTTATTAAAAGCCAAAAGGAAAAAATTGAGCATAATTTATATGATTTGCCTATGGGGCAATAACAAGGCAAGAGAAAAACTCTGTTTATAGGCCGATCAATGGCTCGAGAGCGAGGCTGATTCTTGGGGGCACTGGAAGAAATTAATAAGAGGTTTGGTTGGGCTTTATAATTTATATTCTTAAACTTTGAATACGGAATGTTGAATATAATAGATTTATTTAAAATTTACCCTAAGAAATATGCTGAAATATGTAAGTAACCTTACCTTATACTATTCCTTGCCTGAAATATTTAGGATTTTAAAGTACACAAAGAAGAACCTTGAAATATCTTAAATTCGAGATGATAATTAATTTTCAATTTAATTATAATTTACAATATTTTATTTTCATAACCTACAGCCCCTACAATATTAATACAAATAATATGTATTACAGATCTTATGTTATTTCAATTTTAAAACTAAACTAAATACAATATAAAAGTTCCGACAACGAAATAAACCAAAAGTTTACCCACTCAACGCTAATCAAGCCCAATTTTGTTAGAGTTAACACCAAAATCGGCTTAGGGAAGTCCGAGTTAGATAAGTTTGTAGCCTAATTTAATCAGTCTCCGTTTTTTCTGTGTGTGCTGCGAGTATTTTGCTCTTGGGCTGGGCCGAGGCGAGTCGAATCCGATGGTTTTAGTAGATTGTCCTCAGACGATGGCATATTTATACGGCTTAGAGATTGCCCAGTAGCACACATACGCAACTGGCGGAGAGATAGTTTTCCGCAGGCCTCGTGGCGTTCAGCTCGAGGGGTTGGCCAGGAGTGGGGGCACGAAGCCGGAGTCAGAGCCCGAGCCCTTCGGGGCGATTCCATCATAGGCGGATGGCGACAACGGAATCAAAATAACCCCGCAACAGTTCGGCTGGATTTCGGGAAAAAATGTGGCGTGGGTTCAGGGGGATGGCGACGGCGACGGCGATGGCTATGGCTATGTCTCTGGTGATGGCTCTGGTTCTGGCTGTGGCGATGGAGCAATCGGCGGACTGGGAATCGTGGCCGTTATCCAGCAAAACAATCAACAGCGCGCTTTTTAAGCCAAGCCAGATATATTTTCTAATGCTTTTTTTCTGTAACTTTCCACATTCACCCTTGTTCTTCACGCTTCGAGCGCTTTATGGTCGTCGTCCTCGCTTCACAACGGGATTGGGTCTGGATATTTCAGCCTGGATACTTTTGCTTTCCCTTTCCTTTATTTTTTCCCATTTTATACCTCGGTTCTTTGAGGGTTTTGAGGGTATTTCGGATGTTTGATAAGTTGTTGTAACAGGTTCTGTGTAATTTATATATTTAAGCTGACTTAAACTCGTTGAGTACCTGGATTTTGGAAGGTTTTAAGAGACAGTCACCTTATGTGACATAGTAGTTTGAATAAAAAATTAATCTCTAAAAGTCCCAAATAACTCTCAGATATCATATTAAAATTGCAACCTTTTAAACCATATTTAATGATATTATTATTTTTTAATCCAGGGATTACCAAGTATGCCTTGGTCGTGTCTCTCCACCAAATCCTTTCACTTGTTTTCCCATTTTTGTTTTGTCATGTGTCGTCGTCGTCGGTGGACCTACGAGATGTATCTGTATCTACAAGTGTGCGAGCGAGCGGGCCGAGTTTCTGGCCGTTGTTGCGCGTGAATTGTTGGCTTGTTTACTATGCCCTTCAAATTATGCACTATCTGAAACGGCGCGGCGGGGGAGCGAAGATTGCATTAAGATAAATTTAACTGAATCAATTTGCTTAATAGCCAATTGAAGAGCGGGCCAAAACAAAAAACAACAACGTCTAAATGAGCAGAAAAGGCACTGGGACTGCGAGTGGTGAGGAGAACAAAAACAAAGTGAGTGTCTCCAGTTTTAGTGTCATTTATTTTAACGTTGATTTCTTCCTATCCATTTATTTACATTGCATACTTCCCAGCTCCAGCTCGAGCTTTTCCACAGCGGCCCCCCTAGCCCCCTTAGCCCCCCTCTGCCACCGATTTTCCTTTTTTGGTAATGAAACGTCGTCCAGCTGGCTTAATGCGACTTCTCTCTGGGAATGAGAGATACAAAGCAAGGAAAGGAAGGCAACAAAAAAAAAAAAGAAAAACAAAAACTAAATGGAAAAGAAAAACCAGCGAAAATTTATAAATCTCCAAAGTGACGCTGAAATTACATAAGCCGCGCGTTACATAAGCCACGGCTCCGTTCGCCATTCTCCGTTCTTGGTCAATTTCAATTTAGCACCGAACACCGGACAATCGCAGGTCTAACCCCATTAGAGAGATATGAGGTTGGCTGCGACGGAGACCGAATGGGGGTGCTTCGGGGGCTGGAGCTCTGCAAATGCCTGGCATTTAGAAGCGGATGTTCCGATTCGCATTTCGCAACGCAATGATAAACTCGGACGGTTCCGGCTAGCCACTTTGCCTCCCTCGGAATCGAATGCAGCGCCGTCCAAGAGTTGACGCAAATACGGCCTAAAAATAGTGTCGGGCTTGGCGGGAAATAATTCAAATCGTACAGGTTCTAGTGTGATTAGAAAAAGTATACTGAAAACAGATACAAAAAATGATGAACAATTGTGGTAAGTCATAAGGAAAGTCTATGAGATTTTGAGGTAGGTATTACTTATAATTTATTTCATAAAAAGAATACATTTTTCAAGACGTAAAACTATTAGAAATAGGAGCCTAGGTAGGTACAGATGCTTAAAACCATTTAATAAAGGTGCCACAAAGTATGCTGTAAGAAATATGTTTTCCGGAATAAAAATTATACTATTTTCAGGACTTCCTTTAAATAATATTTTAATGATCTATTGTTGGGAATGCCACAGTAATCTCTAGTGGTTTAAAATCCCTTAAAAAGGTCTCCATAACTATGCTACAAAATTTTTCATGGTAAAAAAGAACAATTTTATTCAACACGAATATTTTTCTTGCATACTTTTAGACACCGTTTTCAGGGATTTAAAAAAACCAAGTGATTTCAGTGATATAATTATATAATTTCCTTTAGATATTAACCTTTGTTAATACTCATCACTATTCCGACATAACCTCGACTCCAGCTGAGGCTCTCTGTTTTCGTAATTTCCCGGGCGTTACGCATATGTGCGGAGGGTGTGGGCCGGAATGGGGCAGGGCCCTACCTATACCCTGCATATACTATATAGACTCAATATATGTGGAAGATGGGGGACAGAAGTTGGAGGCCAGGCCACCCGCCGCAAACTGATTTGCATGACAGCAAAAGGTGCGTAGGCGTGCACGCTCGGAACTTAACTGAATGGAAAGTGGAAATTGGCGGGAGGTGGAAAGTGGAAAGCGGACTTATCGGCCAGGTCGAATCTATTTGGCCCCGACTTCTATTTGGGGCCCGGCTGCTACTCCCGCGGTGGTAATTGCTGCGAAGCGCCCATTTTTCGCACGGATCGCTTACGCACATGTCCATAAAAATGGACAGAGATGGAGATAGCACATGGAATCGGATTCGGAATCGGAATTGGAAGTGGAATTGGACGCGGACGCGGACGCGGACTTGGAAGAGGAAATAGTAGCCGCGGGGCACACATAGAGCTACGAATAATGGAGTGGAGTCCAGTGTTTAGCGTTTCCTCGACCTGTGCAACTAATTACGGGGTGCGTAGCGGATTTTAATTATCGCTCCGCTCAGCTCAGCTGTTGCCGCTTTCTGGGCTCGGTGCGTCCTGTTCCTGTTCCAGTTCCTGTCCCTGCCCTGTCCTGTTGTGTCCGGTCGCGTCAGTCAGTTAGTCAGTGGGCGCCATCCTGTGCCGATTCTAGTTCCGTTTATACACTAGGAATAAAGATATATGGGGATGTTTGAGGAATTGCTCTTAGTTTAAAATCTATTAAAAATAAAGCCCAGAAGTATGTTGCAAAAATTGTATCCAATAAAAATATGAGAAGGTTAAATATTTTATTGCATACTTTTGGGTATCAATTTTAATTGATTGCAATTCCTTATTTCTTCAATTCTCATGTATGTATATATTTTTAAGTTTCCCTTCTTTACAGAAAATGTCCTACATCATTTAATATCTAACATTTTTTGTTGCATACTTCCTGGCATCTTTTTAATTGATTTCAACTCCCTCTTTTATAAAATCTTTGGTATATCTTCTTTATAAATTCCTTTCTTCCAGAAAAATGTATTTTCTATAACATTTTTCTTAAAATTAGTTATAAAAAATTTAATTTTCTGCATTTGTAAACCAATAAAATTGTCCATTGTCATACGTGTATAACATTAATCTTTTGAAGCTCAAAGTTATAACTGAAAAGTGAAAACAACAGGCTGGACTTCCAGTAGCATTAAATCGAGGAAATCTATAGTTTTTGGGGGCGTGTATTTTTAGAAAATATGAGTTTTCAAGTGTAGGCACGCCCTGAGCGACAGTTACAAACAGCCGAGCGGTGATGGGTGATGGGCTATGCCTATAAGGCGATGGCTCTGGAGATGGCGATGGCGATGGCGGCAATCGATTGATTGTGGCCAAACACGCAGTGCGGAGTTGGCCAGGATAAATCAAGCCCCTGACATTTCGCCTGCTGGCCTGCCTGCTGCCTGGCGTGCGTGAGTTTCGTTAATGCACAAACGGAACGGAACGGAACCGGAGCAGAAGTAGTCCAAAAAATTAAGCCAAAAACAGAACCAGATACCAAAAACAGAAACCGAACCGGCAACAGTTCCCCAGCTAAATATATAGTATATATATAAATGTATAAAAGCCGATATCCAATTCCCGAAACTCGAGCGACGCGTAATGGACTGAAATCCAATACAGAAATATGCATGACACAGACACAGTCACAGGCACACACTCAATACTCAATACCCGATATATATATATAAATTCAGGATATGGACTGGGGAACAGACACAGACTCCCACACAGATGTCAAGGAAATATGCGCCGTTTAGTCACAACTGTCAGTTTTCAATTGATTTGTCGATCCAAAGGAGGTTGGGGATGGGGTCCTGCATGGTTTCTGTGGCTCCAAGGGGGATGGGTTGTATGGCGGATGGCAGAGTTAGCTTCCATCAAAGCCAACAAAGCAAATGTGAAAACATTAAAGCCATTTTTGGCCTGCAACACAAACACGAAGAGCAGAGCTCCGTCTGCCATGTCCTGTGCCGCTGTGTTCCTGAAAATACTGAAACTGCCATAAATCTCAGACGGGGGAAGTGCAAACTTTTACTTTTTTATTTAACGACAGTTAATAAATATCAGCTGCAGTGATTACAATAAAAACTTGAGACTTTAAAGTGTTTAAATACATTTTCAATTTAATTTTAGATGTCTACAAATTTATTTATAAGATATAAACTTTAAATCGTTCTAAAAATATTTCAGTTTAATGAAAATATTCATTAACAACCGCAGACATTGACTACTTTCCTGAGAATACGTAAACAGCAATATATCTCTCTGTAAATGATGGTTTATATATTTAAGCTTCAGTGTATAACTACATAAACCCTTTAAATACTAAATTGCATTTAATGTAAGAATTAAAGCACTGAAAAATCTGGAAGCCACCAGAACACACATATACTTTAATTCATTCTTGGATTATTTATACCAAAAAAGATTAATTAAACAGAGCATACATTCAGTTTTCCTGTAAATACAGAAACGGCCATTAATCTTTTGTGGATAAATGCAAACTTTTGCTTTTTTATTTAACGATGGTTAATAAATAAGAGATGCAGTGTGTGCAACTAAAACTTATTGCATTTAAAACGTTCCTCAAAATGAAACATTTTCAGCTTCAAAATATATTCTTCAACACTTCCAAGGATTTCTGGAACCGCCCAAGACTTATATTCCTTATATCCCAAACTATTTATCCAATAGTTTTTGGACTCTGAAATTTCGCAGGCAGTTTCCATTTCAGTTGGCCATGCGCTGTTCCGGTTCGCCGGCAGAAACTTCGGCTTTCTGCTTTCTGGCCAGTCATCGAGCCACCGATTTTCTGTATCGTCATTGTTAACATCATCAATTTGTGTGCGCTTAATAGGGAAACTGACGCACAACAAAAGCAGGCCACAATGGAGGAGCCAGCCTGGGAGAGCTGGGGCTGGGGCTTTTGGCCAGGATCTAGACCAAGAAAAAGATGGAGAAAATGAAGAGGCAGGAGCAAGCACCTCAAAGGCCAGGCCATATAAATTGAGTTGCTGCAGCAATAAAGCATCTCGAATTGTTTATTACATTTTTGCCACACTTGACGATGAAAACGGACGGGAGGCGATAAATACGAGAAGTCATAATATGAAAAAGAGAGAGAGTGGCAGTGGGGGAAAAAACGGGAAAATGAAGGCCCTGGGCCAGAAATCAAAACAATTGCAGCTCAATTCAATTGCTTGGCATCACAATGGTCACACAGGAAGAAAATTTATAAAGATAGAAATGATAGATCTCCGGGTAATTATTATGTTTCTTAAGTATCTCATAATATTTCTTAATAAATTTATGCTTGGAAAATTGTTTAATAAAAGGGTTTTTACAAACAATATCATAATTCTCTAACATATGTCTTTTATAGCTACAACAGGTGTCAAGTTCAAGAAAGAGCCCTAAGGTTTCAGAAAATAGTAAAAAAATATATTTTTGGCATCTTTTATCCTCACTATAATAATTATTTGGGAAATATCTAGCTTATAAATATCTTATTATATATCTTTAAGATATGCCAAGTACTTCCACTTTATTTTTTGAAAAGGATGCAAGTAAAGTATAAGCAGGACATGAAAGGGATCGACTTTACATCAAACATTACTCTGAGACTCTTTATTTAATTAATTAGAAACCTTTTGTGGATGTTTTTAAGGAATAAAGAAAAATGGAAAATGATGCAAAAACTTCCCTTAAAAAGTTTTACAAGTATCTATTGAAAGAATATCATATCAGGCTGCACAATACATCAATTTAATATAATTAAATATATGAATGCATCTATTTCCTTTTAATTTTGAAACAAACCAAGATCCGGTTGACCAACTGCTGATATAAATTTTTTTCTTGGTGCAAGAATTGAAGGGACATGTGGGATATATACTCCCCGAGGGGGGCGTGGCCACTTACCGCGAGGAGGACGCAAAAGTTCATGAGGTTATGATTTTGGCTCAGCCCCGATGACCCCCCGAGTAAACAGTTACGATTGTGTTACAATTTGTTACATCTGTAAGTGTGTGTGGGAGGAGCGAAAGCCAGGAGTGGGGGTTTTCCCAGCGCTTGAAGGAGTGTGGGGTAAAAAGCTCTCGAGGGACTTTTTAGCCAATATAAATTTTGATCCTTCTTGAAAAATGGAAGCAAACATAAATAGCATCAAGTGGAAAACTGAACGTTAACGAACGTGCCGCAGGGGGGCGGGCGGGTGTTGCCAAGAAGAGGTGGCGCGGCGCGGGGTGTGCTTGCTTGCCGAGGGTGACAGCGGCTGTGGCACATCGACGACATAAATGAGTGGCGGGCTGAGCGCACATTTAGCAGCAAACAAACAGATTCGCAAACACACTGAGAAAAAGGCAATCCCAAAGTCAAGGGTAAGCTGCGAGCACTCGAAGCACACAAGAAAAACTCGTGTCAAATGGGCAAGCAAAGAAGTTTAAAGTCGTTACACAGAGAGTTTTATTTATATAAAAGGTGTAAGGTATTTTCAGAATATTTAAAAATCGTTATGACTAAAAATAAATCATACAAAATGTATTGTGGATAGAAAAATATTTATATAGGACTTAGACTTCTATAAAGGCAAATATTATCGATAGGGAGCCATCCATTCTACTCAGTAACCACTTTTGTATAAGGAAAACTTATGTAAAGGCCAAAGTTCTAGTTAGTAAGGAAATTATCCTACTCAGTATACACTTTTAGGATTATAAACTGTTACGTTTGAATTTTTTTAACATTAATAATTATTTGTAGTAAAAAGCAACTATTTTTTATATGATTCTAAAATATTAACTAAATATTTGTACATTTAAAATTTTTTTTAGCTAGAACCCTCAATATTTTTACATATTTTTATAAAAAAATATATATTTTCAATCATGCTAAAATATATTTGTAATGTATTTTACAATAAGAATTGTAAAATTTAAAATTTCCCAACTCCCGACTAGTAAATTCCCTAATTAATTAATCCCCATAAATACCCCTATTTTCTCACAGTGCAATTGGGCATACAGTTAGACTGACAAACACGCACTGCGAATGTGAATGTTCCTGTGACTGTGACTGTGAAGGACACACAATGTGTGGGGAGCTTGCTCCACATGTGTCTGCCTCTGTGTGTGTGTGTTTGCAATAAAAGCGATGAAAATGGCAGCAGCAACAACAACAGCAATGACAGCAGAAAGGAAAACGAAATGGCAAAATAAATTGAAAGAGAAACAAATAAAAATCAACGAGAAAGGCTGCAAAAGTGGCGGAAAAAAAAGGAAGCCGAGTCAGTGGCTAAAGAAGACGAGGCAGCAGAAGCAGCGGCAGTAGCAAGCAAATATTGAACGAAAAGGCAGAGCACAGCAATAACAACAACAATACACACAGCACACACACACAGTCGCACAGTTAAAGAAAATAATCGTCGATAAAAAGCTGGCGCCAAGATACCCGTAATATGAGCTAAGCCAAGCTAACCACTGCCCCCAGCAACCCATCAAGCGATTCTCCGGCTCCGATTCGTATTTCGATTCCTGTAACCATCCCGCAGATCTCATCCCCTGCACATAGAGAAAATGAAGGGACTACAAGGGCTGAGAAATGCCTAAAATGCCTATTAAAAGGACTAGAAATTTGCCAGAAAAGATGATTATATTAAATATTTTTTAAATAATTCTAGAAAGCAATACAGGATATATAAGAAATATTTTGCAAGCAGAAATTTATTAACATTAATTTCTTTCTTAGGAAACTGCGCTAAAGTATCTCACAAAAATAAAACAAACAAATTTAAAAGCAAAAAATTGCCGTAAGTTGTAGAAAACATTATTATACCTTAGAAATTTGATCCCTTATTTTAGAATCTCCTTTCTCTAAGTGAACTCTCCCACTTAACCCACACACTCGCCAGAGCCCTCCGTAAAACCTATAGCGAAACCCAAACCTTAACCCACGACACTCGGACAAGTGGCTTGGCACATCACAGCGCATTATTGGGTGACATGTGGATCCATGGCAGAGCTCTAGGCTCGCAGCTTTGGCCCACTTGAGTTTGTGTTTTACAAGATACAATTCCACTAATTCCAAACAAAAAGTTAGTCCTGCGTGGCACTCGAAGAGCTCAACGAGCCCGGCTCAAGTTCTCCGTCGTCTTGTTGTCTTTAACAAGGTCACTTTCACTTCGAGTTGTCTAATTTACAAATAAAAACAGTTTGTTCGAGTCGGCAAATTAATTCCCCAACTAGAATTCCAAAGCAGCTTTAGCTGCATTCCCGAACTCAGCCTGAGAGTATGCCATGTTTTTTTAGGCTCCCTTGCCTTGCCCTTAGCTTGAAGTATTCGAAATATTTACATACGGTCGAAAGTTAAACAGTTTAGCTGGGGAAAAAATAATATTATTAAATTGATATGTGCACTGTAGTTAGGGGTTATTTTTTAAACAATTTGTACTATTTATTCTGGTATTTTCAACGTGAGATTTTGGGGCTTAATGGATAGAAATGTTAAATATATTCCTGCATATTTGTTTGTCTGACAAAATACTTAGTACATTCTTTAGGCTTTTTGCTAATGGTTTTAATAACCTATATTTTATTATGAGTCTATTTATAGTTCGCAATATAATTGCCACACTAAATTAATTTCAAATAATTGAACCTCCCCGTTTTATGGGGCCCAACAAGTTTGCTATGCTTTTAAGAGGATATATGCTAATGGCGTTCTCTGCGCTAATAAAACCGTTTTATTCAATACGGCATATAAAGTTTGCATTTAAAATTCAAATGTTTGACATCACTTTCTATGGCTTTCCGAATTATGCGATATTTTCCCCTGACATAGCCAGTTTATCCATCGAACCAAGCAATTTGCTGCCGACTGGCCGAGAAAGCATAGTCAAATAACACATCAACACGCATGTATTAAGCCATATTTATTCCCAATTTGGATGTGTTTGGCTCGGGGTGGCAGCGAGTTTTATGTCGAATCACCTAAAATGACTTTTCTTTCTGCTTAATACGCATTTAAAATGCGAAAAATTTAAGCCCCGCAATGCGAACTATAAGCTGACGTCACGTTCCCGTTCACAGCTCCCAATGGCTTAAAATTTATGACATAAATAAAAATACGGAGTCGTCGGGATGGCCGGGAAAAAACCACTCAGCCAACAGCCCCACCCGAAAAACTCGAAATTACACGAAACGTTTTCGGTTTTTTCCTTGGCTGAACCCACCGCCGTCGCAGAATGGATTGGATGCGCACACAGTCCAGTCCAGTTCAGTCCGCATCCTTCATCCTCCTCAGCCGCTGGCTGGTTGGTTGGTCACCTGGTGGTCTCCAGCCAGAAATGAAAACACAAATAAATTAATATTTGGCTTAGTGAAATTGAATTTGGCTCGAATTGTGGCATGTCTGACTGTTGGCTGGCGATAAAACGCTTTCGTTTTCGTTTCCATTTTCAGGTAATTGCTCGTAAGCGACACAATCGTAAAGGGAGCAGAGCCATCGCACCACAGTACAGTGAAATATGCAAATTTGTGCAAAATTGCAATTGATTTTGTACACATAATCGAGCAAAAAATAAAAATAAAAAAGAATTACATACGAGCAGCTTTAAGTGGGGTTGCCCTGGAAGAATACACAAGCAAGTGTAACCGGACATTGCCTGATATCCCTTATTTGCTGTATAGAATAAACAAACCATTTTATTAGTTTTATTTTTGTTACATTTAATTTAATAGCTTTTTGAACTTATCACAAATTCAAAAAGTAACGGTCAACCGCCAGGAAAATACTAAATAAGTATTAAAATATCGGCTGGTCTCTCTTTTTCCAGCTCGCGCGCCATGGTCACACCAACAGCTGATAGCGCCGCTGTCTTTGTTGTTCTCCGTGTGTTGCAAGCCTAAAATTAAATGTTAACGATCCTCAATCCGAGCCTGATCAGTATATCCCCGTTTTGAAGTACTTAAATATCCCCGGGAGGACATGCCAAGATGAGCAACGCTTTAAAGGCCAAGGAATTACTAATACGCGCCGTAGAATGCGACCAAAATGCGCGGATTTTGGAGGCGCAAACTCTCTACACGGAGGGGATCGCGCAACTGATGCAGTTCGTCAACGGAGAGCCGGATGAGGCTAAGAAGAAGGGTTTTCTTACCAGGATAAAGGAGTACATGGATCGTGCGGATGCGATAAAGGCGCGAGTCAATGGAAAGCTAATGCTCGGCGAGGTGGTGTCCCATGTTTCCATCGATGAAAACGATATTGGACACGATTATGATCAACTTTTTGGCAAGTTTATGGACAAGAACACCGTGGAGATCCTGCTGGAGGAGCCCTACATGACCCAAAACTATCAGGTGAGGGGAGGATCAGTGCTTGAAATGTGGATTTGTGCAAGAGGATCATTGAAATTGTTATGGAAAAGCTTAAAATTATAGAAAGTTGACACGTAGAATGTCATTACCAAGAGATAAGATATATAAACACAAAGAAAATATCACTAAAATTTAAATAAGTACAAAGTTTTACAGGGATTAGGTCCCGGTTTTATTTTAATCCCATGGAAATAATTTTATTACATTTTAAAAAGGTTATTTAAATACAAGAAGGTTAAAGGTTGCTTAGAAAAGTACACGGAAATCCATGATGAGGTCATCCTAAACTGGGTAAGCTGAAAAAAGATTGCTTTCCATAATTATTATTGTAAAAAACGCGCTTGTTTATGTTTAAGAAACGATCGTTAAAAAATTCTATGTAAATAATGTGATTGAATAATTACCAACTATTTTCTTAAATATTTTCCACAAATCTCTTGCAGTATCAAAATCTAGTAAGATTCCTGGAGCTAGCCGTCACCAACTGCCCCAACCTAAAGTATTTTCGCCTGGTGACCAAAGAGTACCAGGATGCCAAGAATCCCGATCAACAAAAGACAAATCTGGGTCAGATCAAGGCCGACCTGGAACGAAGGAACATCAGTGTGTCTGTTAAATATGAAGACTCTCTACACGATCGCAAAATCTAGTAAGCTTTTGTTAAAAATAAAATGAAATCCATTAGGGTGGGTCAAGTAATAAAAAAAAGATAATACCTTATAATATATAAATAATATATATCATTAACCTTTTATCTTTAATAAGTGATATTTTTTTGAAATTTTTAAAGTGAAAAGAAAAAGAAATATTAAGCTTGTAATAATTTTCTTGTTTACAATTATTTACTGAGTGCACCCACCCTAGTGCATTATACACCCGTACAAATATATCTTATCTATTCCGTTTTCTACTTTCAGCTTAAGCAATGGCTACATAATCAAAATCGGACGGGGTCTGCACTTTTACAAGGCCGCCAATCCCATGTACTCCATTGGCCTGGTCAACTACAAATACCGAAAATGCCTCCAAACGGATGTGGATATTTGGCGCAACACCAGCGCAGCATCCTGAAGCAGCCCCAAGACAAGACAATGACATTTATGCTTTAAGTGCTACTCTCACTCTGTTTCTCTTATACAAACACATTCGATTTTTTATTATTTTTATATAAAGATTTCTTTCAATTTCTGTAAAATGAGTGGAGCAATGTGAAACTGCAGGAGTCACCCACAATTGCAGATTTTTCTGGCCTGCTATAAATCTGCAGACGCCACCGAAGACACCGAAAACTAATATATGGACGTGGCCGCAGGGGCGGCGTTCTCCTCCAGTTCGCTCTGGTTCTGGTTCGGATTCTGGTTGCGATGCCCTGCCAGAAAATGTTTAAAATTCATAACTTTCACGCCACTTGCTGCGGATGGGGATGCGGATGCGGACGAGGATGCGGAGGCAGCTGCACAGCTGGCGGGCCGTCCTGGCTGCTGTTTTGAATGCCGCTTGCCACTGAGTCAGCCAGCGGGTGGCCACTGCAGTTGCATAAAAGACAGAAGCGGAAGCTCCTGCCTTACCAGCTTCTGTCCATGTCCTTAAGTCTCCGCTTAAAGCCCGGTATATAGCGGCTCCAATGGAGGTACAGGGGAGCCTCTGTTAAGTGGAGCAAGCTCGGGAATTTCGACTGTGTGAAATGGATAATATAACAAACCTTTTTAACTTGGAACTATTCGATTCCATTGGCTTTTAATTAATTAAAAAGTTATTTCCCTTTTATAAGACCTTCTTGATCTATTTATTGTTATTTTTAAGACATTATCCTTCGACTCTAAGCTCGAGTTTTTCCCAGAGAATCCTGACTGTTTGGAAATGCTGCCTTGGCAGGGACATGTGCGTGGATAATTAGAACTGCGCCACAGTTGGCTGCACATCGGAATCGGAGACAAAGTTCCACCTTCTTTCGCTCGTGTGTGTGCGTGTGCGGGGGATATTTTCAATTTACTTGGTGCCATGCCAGGGATTTATCAACAGATGAAGGCAATTGTTACGCAAAGGCCCGAAATGCGGCGCGATGAGCCGGCCTAATAAATTGCACCAGAGCTAAAATGCTTTGCTCGCTTTTAAATTTTATGGCCCGTAAGAGGGCCGGGGCCGCCACCGCCGCCCACTGGAGCCACCCGTAACCACCCCTAATTTTGGGTTTAAGCACGTCTAGAGGTCGGGAGCAGAAAGAGCCAGAGCCGGAGCCCCGGAGCCATGTGGAGTGGGGATTCCATTTGCCTAAGCTGGCTATTCATTCCCTGGATATTCTAAACAAGCAACAAGAGCTGCTGAGCTGCTGCGAAGCTGCCGGAGCCTCGTGTCCCCGGGCCCAGGATGAACTTATTGAACAATTAGATGGTTCACTTATTTTAGATAAATCTATGAACTAGATGGATCCCGGGGCCGGCTCACGGCGAGAATGTTTGCCTACAAATAAGCCACTAACTGACTGACTGAACAACAGGCAGGACCAGCTAGTCAGAGAGGTTTTCGATTCCCCTCGGCGAGCAACAGTTCCTTCTCGTCCGTTGATGGGTAAGCCGGGATCCTGTGGCTCTTTGGTCTGGTCACAAGTGCAGAAGCCCCAAGCGCCGACTGCCAATTTGTGAGCAATGAATGCAGCAGCATCAGCTCAGGAAACTACAATACATAACCATGGAATTAGTTATAGTCCTCGCTAGCCCTGGTCTTCTCGAGGACGAGGACACAAAGGGCACAAAAACCCACCCTCCTGCAGGAAGCCAAGCAGACACTGCCTGAGGCAGACCAACAGCATAACTAATCCGAATATTTTGGCTCCCCTCCCGAAAAATAGATGCGATGCCCAAGTGGAAGTACCCCGGGAATTTTGGTGGGGTTGGCACGAGGGTATATCGTATTTGGAGTCCAATGTCCAAAGAGGTGTTCCTTTCCAGACTCCCATAATATATGCAGAAATTATACATTTTAATTTGGGAACTTAAATGGGAATAAAATGCAGGCACTTAAGAAACGATGTTATTTTGTTCTTGCTTTAGTTTGGGGGATGTTTTTATTAAGAAAAATTTTTGTATATTATTTAAACAGAGAAATTATATTGTGTTTTATACAAACTTGATATAAACATTAACTTATTAATCCCTAAACCTTAAACTAGAACTTATTCTTGATTTAAAATTTTTTTTTATTGTCAAAAACCTCTTTTCTTGAGATAGATTAAACTTTCTTCTTGTTTTACTCACTATTCCATAATATAACTACATCTTAAATACTGAGCATTTTCCTGTCGCTATACCACATCCAGGATTCTCACTTGGCTATTACCAGGATGGCGAAAGGAAGCCGGCAATAGATGGTTGTAGTCCAGGAGGAGGTCGCGTTAAGCGGAATGTTTTAGGTTCAGCGCAGCACTTATGACATTACATTTTACGAGCCCATATGTGTGTGCGGGTGTGTACTCGTGTGTGTTCTCTATTAATTTGCCATAGCATCCCCCAAGAAACCCCAACCCCTAAGAAGCCCCAACGATTGTCCTGACTTGGAAAGATTTGTGAAAGCGCCACGTAATTGACTTTGACTTTCACTCCGGCACTCCGCTCCCTCCAGCCTCCTGCTCGTTTGCTTAAAATTATCATTGGGTTTTTCGGGGATTGGGAAAACTAGGATTTCCATTGTGTACACATATACTTATGCCGATTTCCTATTAGATGCGTAACTTTTGGTCCGCAGCGAAGCCAAAGAGCAGAAAGCAGAAAAAAATAAAATAAAAAGGGTGGCGTCAACATTTTTTGCTTGTTTTTATTGCTGCCAGCAACATCAACAACAAGGACAATAACAACAGCCCAACAGCCGAACTGGCAAATGTCCCACTTGTTACCACCCCCACCCAAAAAAAAAAAGAAAAACAGAAGAAGAAAATATAAGAAAAGTGGGCGGGGCTGAGGGACATAGGCGATAGGAAAAATCGGGCCATAACTTTTGTTTTGCTACGTACATAAAATGGCGCCAAGCAACCTATATAGGCCAGACATCTCTGAGCGGAACAGAAACGGTCGAGAAAAATGGTTACACTCTAAGAAAATCTAGGAGTTTTCGGTTAAATCAATTATTAATGGAGTGAGCAGATACATTAGTAGGGATTAACCATAGTTTCTTAAAGAAAAATAGTCCTGCATTAGAGAAATGAATGCAAGACATAGAGAACCAGTTCTAATTTCTTAGTAAAATTTCCACGGAAGATGGCTTTCTAATACAAATTATTTCTTGTATATTATTAAATTATTTCATTAAAAAACGGACCATAATAAGGGTCTCTGAAATATCAATTTAAATTTAATTTTGAAAAATTTCTGTAGTGACTTTATTTTAAATATAATCAATAAACTCTTCGAGGAACCTACCAGAAATTATGGGACGAGAAGGGTTTGTTTGAATCAGTAAATATTTAACAAAATAATATCTAATATATTTAATTTAAAATATGAAATCCATGAATCAATATATGTGTTAGAAAAATTATTCAATATTTCAACTCCTTTCATTTTGTGATGAAACCCAAAAATCTTTTAAAAACAAAATACAAGCTAAACATTTATTAATTATATATCGATATATCCATAGATACAAATATTTTCTTATCCCCAACTATAATCCTTAATCCCACTTACTTAAACTTTTATCTATAATTTTTCCTAGTGTATCCGTTTAAGGATGAGACGCAGGAGCACATAAAGTCAAGTGAAACTACTGGCAATAGCAATTGAAATCAAAAACGTGCCATCAACGGCTGGCCATTGCTGCTGTTGCTGCTGCTGCTGCTGCTATTTGTATTTGCTGGCGTTGTTATTGTTGTTGAAAGGATCTCTCCCCTGCATCAGGAGTAGTCGTCGTCGTCGGCCATTATGTAAATTGCGGCAAGGCCAAGGGGGCCTGGGTGGATTTCTGGGTGTTGCTGCTGCTCCTATGTTAGATGCTGAATGTTGCTGCTGCTCCTGCTGATGCTGCGGCGACTGCTGCGGTTGACCAGCAACCGCATCATTAACGCTTTGGACAGGCATTAGAGGAACGCAATGACAACTGGCTGAGGTCTCAGGCTGTGCGTCCGAAATATGAACTAAAGTGATTTTCAAATATGCCACACAGACGGACACTAAGAGAAAAATGCAAAAGTTATTATTTAGAAATTATTAAGTGAGATAATAATATTTAACACAAGAATTTCCAAAGCTAAAAGCTATTGATGAAAGCATGCTTGCTGCATTCAAAGCAAGTGCACGTAAATCGAATCTCACTGACACAGAAAAGGTAGAAATTATTTTAACAAAAATTAGAATTCAAATTTGACAGTTATATAATTTTTGTTAATGTGCAGGCACTTTAGCTATGTCCATTGTTGTTGCTCTCACTATTGTTGCTGCTGCTGTTGCTGCTCTTGCTTTTGCCGTTGCTGTTGGTGCTTTTGCTGTGCTCTTAGTGTTGCTGCTGTGCCTCGTGCCAGATTAAAAGCTGTCACAGACCAAACAAAGGCAACCGCAGCAGCAACACAAAGGATAAGCAACAACATCAGGAGCAGTTGTGTTATTGTCCTCTCCTTGGATTTGCAATGTATGCCGATTTATAATCAATCAATGTCAGCGCAAAATTCGAAATGGGTGGTGACGCCTATGGCACTGCTCAAAAAAAGGCTGTCAAAACAAGAGGGAAAGTGCGCCGGAAATCGGGGATAACACGGTGGAAAAAAATAAATTCAGAGGGATTTAATGATGGGCTCTAAAGAATTTTAGAAAACTTTTTATAATAAATTAAAGGACGGTGAATTTTATTGAAATTACAGAATTCAAAAGAGAGAAGCCTTAGTTTTTATAGGTTTCTATTTTTTAATTTCAAATATATGATTTTCTAATACCAATAAAATTATTAATCATTATTAATAGGCATTTTATTTTATTATTTTATTATATTTAAAAGAAAACTTACTTACTCTCTTTGTATTTCTATTATTATTTCCTATCCTAAATCTTTCCTTAGAACCTCTCATAATTGTACAAAAATCTGTCCGGGAAAAAATAGCTTACATAC
Source organism: Drosophila rufa (assembly GCA_018153105.1). Lineage (NCBI taxonomy): Eukaryota > Metazoa > Arthropoda > Insecta > Diptera > Drosophilidae > Drosophila > Drosophila rufa. The sequence continues at coordinate 7,750,331 of JAECXS010000085.1, forward strand.
GAAATATAAGTAGAATTTTTTCCCCAGTGTACTCACTTGCCAGCCTCTTTTTCACTCGCTCCCTCGGGCGACTACGTGGAACGTATGCTGAAAAAAGCCTTCATTAGGCCCATAGACGTCACGACAGGACCTCGCATAGGGCCAAAGGCGCGTTATTTATAGTGCGTGTCCTATTAATGCATAATCGACATCAATCTTGGCATATTAAAGGACTAACGCGGCCTAAGTCGTCTCTTCTTCTCCTTCGGCTATCTTTTTTCCCCCAGCTCACCCCTCGTCACGTTTTTTGGCGATTTTAAACCGAAAGATAGATGGCCAGAGATATCTTTTGGCAGCCACTGGCGACTGGTTGTTGCCCCGAAAAATCCTTTTCGTTATGATACGGCTTTAGGTTAATAGACCGAAATGCGTGTCAAATTCGCCAGCGAATTGATGAACTCCGAAAAGGGTCCGTTTTTAGCCATTAAATGCATTAGCGGAGATAAGGAAAGTATTTATGGATTTAATCCAGGGCGGGCCCAGTGGGTCGCTGGGTCACCTTAAAGATATTTGAGAAGGTGAAAGTGTAACTATGCTTGGCCTTAGCCACTTACACTTTGTTTTCCTTTTAAATGGGGTTAAGTATGTGGGTTAAAATATTTTACGTGCGTTAAAGAAGGAGTTTAAATGTGCATTCAATTTGTTTATTTTAAGATATCATCAGTGGCCGTGTCTTACCAGTTTTTGTGGGATTTAAAAAGGGCTTGATATAGTTAACTTAGGATTTGTTTATAAGAAGTTCTATAAATAATAAAATATAACTATTGCCAATGAAATATTTGTTTGAAAGTAAAATCCTTAAGTTTGGCTAAGATTATATTTTATTTTTAATTTAAATAGGTTTGATAGGTTAATAAACTGCAAATAAAATGCTTTTTAATTAAAATAATATAACATGAGGGAAAATGAATATTTTATTTGCCTCTTAATAAATATTTAATTTTTATTATTTAAGTTTAAAAGAAAAAAACACATTATAAAACGTGTTTAATATTTTCCAACACATTAAAACATATATATCCAAGCCTTGCGTTTAGATTTCCTCCGTTGTATCTGTAGTTTTGTCAGGTTAAATTTCTCCTTTAATTTTCCACAGAAATACAACAAGTACTCCATTACCCAGTGTTTTAGTGAAGCTAACGCCTTATCTAGATCACACTTTATAGCAGACACTTATCAGATTTTTCATTAAAAGCCTCCCTCGAAAATCCCCCTTTTTTAGCTGTCAAATCCTGGCCACATTCCAGCCTCCGACGAACTGCCAGGAATTTACCTCGGGTCAATTATTTCACTTATTTAGCAGGCTTTAAAATTTTCGCCACAAATCCACGCCTCCTTCGGAGTCGGATGTTTAATGACCAAGAGACATTGTGACAGCGTTGACAGTTCGCGCAGGGAAATGGAAAAGTGGAGAAGGCAGGGGAAAATTCAGAGATTCAGAGCGCATTAGAAGGAAGTAAGTCGCGGGCATAAAAAGCCAAGTTGTAATTTGAGTAATTAAAATTTGACACGATAATCGAATCGCGCTGGCTCCGCACGAGATACGACGTAGCCGGAGCAGGTAGTAGATCCGCTAGATTCCTGGGGATGCGGAACCTGGATCCTGGCACGGAATTGTCGCGTCGCATGGCGTCGCCAGCACAGCCCTTTCGCCCAGATTACAACTTGAGCGTCCTTAATGCCCGCACTTTATGTATATTTGTATATAATTCCCTGGCTGTGTATGCGTATATATAGGTCCTGGCAGTCAATGTCAAACCACAGACTATTAAATACACACGCAGGCACGCGAAAGTGCTGAAAAACAAAGCCAGAGCAAGCCCAGAGATGAGGATGCCACACGGCGGAAAATAGATATTTCTTAATTTTAAAATATACCTGTATTCTTAACGATTTAATTGAGACATTTTTATATTTAAGAAATATATTTGGCAAGAGGAACTTTAATAATGAAAAGGAATGCATTTATTTAAGCAAGTCTGTGAGGATTTTACACTTTAATTATTATTTTTTTATTAAAATTAGCTGAGATCTGCTGAAAACTCTAAAAAAATCTCTTTATTTAATAAAATTGTTATGTTTTATTTCATAAATCTCAAAACATATTTAAACATTATAGTCACAGCTCTAGGAATATTTTAAAAAGTACCAAAAGCATTCTTACTACTCATAAATTAATTGGTAACTTATTTAAAAGTATTTTAAAAATTGCCTAAAACATTCTCGCTGTTCATAAATTATTGAGGCCATTAAGACTTTAAAATACAGTTGTTTTCTAATCAAATAGCTCAACCGTATTCGAATATGAATAAATAGGGAAAAGGTAATAAGTGTTTCAGTTTGATTTTACATTTAATTTCTTTAAGTTGTTTTCCCTTTTCGAGTTCATTTCATGGAAGTTAGTTTTGTATGTAAACCTGTTCCAATTTATACTAGATTTTCTCCCAGTGCCCTAATGCCAGCGATGACGATGTCTATGAGATGGAGAGATGGAGCTCTGGCGATGGCGTCGGCGACGCCAGCTTCCATAATTCGCCTGACGACTCCGGGATTCGTGGGGAGTAAAAGCCATTAAAGTAACAACCAGGCACAGCACGTTTTTACGGCGACAAAAGAAGGTTCCTCAGGATGGCTGAAATGGGTGGGTTTTTAGGGGGTTAAGCGAGGGCGGGGCAGAGTGGGTTTCAGACTCAATCGTAAGCGCAGCAGTCAGCGTCATAAACGACGGCGTCGGCATTTAGAAAGCGCAGATATTCCTGTCAAAACGATAAGCGCGCCTTCCCAGAGTTTAACAGAAAAAAAAAGTAGAAAAAAACAATAGGTTCGAGGCTGGATTTGCGCGACGCAGGACGCAGGACGAGGGCAATCCTCGTGCTCCTGGCTCCTGCCAGCAGCAGCAGCATTTTTATGCCAAGTGTGCGGGAGCGTCTTTAAACGTTTTGCGGCCTGAATATCCACCGGCATTGTCATTTATGTATCTATTCCGAGGGCTGATTGTGAGTCCTTCATGCATCGGTTAAATGCCTTACGGTAATTTCATTCACTTACGCGCACATAACTTGCAGAACTCACGTATTCCCATTCGGATTCGCATTCGCATTCGCACTTTCCCCCTGTAGAAGGGGGCAAAAAGTTATGGCCACAAACAGGGGGCTTGGCAGCCAAGGAGATGGGGCTGGAGCTGGAGCTGGAGCTGGAGATGGAGGCAAGTAGATCCCGGCAAAGGTGCGTAATGACATTCATGTGATAAGCACACGCACACGCCCCCAGGTGGAAAGTGGTTGGGGACTTCCATCCCAGGGATTCTGCAGCTAATGAGGCAAATTCCCCAATCCAAAACCAAACCGAAAACCGAGCAGCCCAAAACCGCTTGGCAAATATGTACATAAATCTTTGGCGGCCCTCTGGAAAATAAAATAGAAAACGGTAGCAGTTGTTGGCCAATAGCTGGCCGCAAGAAATATGGATTGCTGCCTAATCACCGAGTGGGCCCCCGGAAATGGGAATATGGGGGAATGGGACAACTCCTCCTAAGTCGCGCAAATCCCAAAATATTTCACAACTTTATCCCCTTAGGTGGGATTTTTTGCGGCCAAATAAAAGCAAAGGAAAAACGTTAAGAAAAACCAAGAAAACAACGGAGCAAACGAGCATCAGTGGCACGTTAATCAAAATGCTGGCTCCCGGTTAGCCGGAGGGGGCAACACAAAATCGTCCTGGCCGCCAGATATGGCCGGGATAGGTAGATCCTGTACTTGAAGGCAGGCATCGAAGAGCCGGGCGAGAATTTTAATGGCTCAATAAAAATGCCATTTGCGCAGCGCTGTCCTGGCCCGCAGAAAGTTGGCTTTAAAGGCAATCGGCCAATGTCCCCCTCCTCCTGCTCCTCATCCAGTCAGCCGAGCCGCCAAGCGATCTGCCATCCGAAAACAAAAGCCAAACAAGGCTTAACACATTTCCCAAAATGTTTATCTAATCAGCGCAAAGTATCCTGACACCTGAGTAGAGCCCAGCCAGGACAGCGCGGCACTAAAAGAAATGTTTACTTAGCATTTTACAAAAATAAATAATGCCAAAAGGATAAGGGAAAATGGGAAAAGTATATCTTTACAAAGTTATATTTATATTTAAAATATATTTAAGATAATAATATAATATTCACGGCATTTAAGTCTTCTAAAAAAGAATCCTTTGCCAACTAAAATGCGAATATCCTTTCCATTTATTCTGCTAAATCTCGAAGCTAAATTTTATAACCTTATTTCTCTTATTCTCATAATAATTTCCTTATCTCTGAATAATAGGTTATTTATTTTCTTAATAATCCCATTATAAATTTCATAGTTTCCCAACTTGCAGGATATTTTTTCTCCCTGTTTGCATAACTGCCAGGACTCTCTCGCCAGGAGGCAGCTGTCAGGGCATTAATCTGCAATTGCCAAAGATTTCCGCCTTCCAATCGAATCAAATGTAAATCAGGGGGACTGAGAGGGAAATAAGAAAAATTGGTAAGAGGGAGGCAGCTGCTTTTCCATTTCCATTTTCCGCCGAACTAGTTGCACATCTCCGCCTGCGCCGCCCTCACACGTATTTATTTCTTCTGTTTTTTTTTTATATTTTTTGGAGGGAGGATTTATTTTCGCCACCCATTTTGTTTGTGGTGCGCTTTATCAAACAGAAAATTTAAAAAACAAATAACAACGGCTGAAAAACGGCGGCTACAGAGCCGCAACAGTAACAACAACAAGAACAACAGACTGGGGGCTGCCATTAATTTTTTATTGGTTCTCCGAAATCCGATTCGTTGCCTTTTACAAAGATTTCTCAAACATTTAAAAGTGCGAAAAGATCAAAGCGAATTCCAACTTATTGTCTCCCGTCCCGCACGTAGGCCCCCTTTCTTTCGCCCCCATTTCGTGGCTTAACAAGAGAAGAAATCTATAAATTCCGGTTGAGATTTCTCGAGGAGAGCGAAAAATACTGCATGATGTCCGACTCTAGTTCCACCGACTATGATGATGATGTGGCGTATTTGCTTGTAAACATTTGACGAGCTCTCGGGTTTTCCCCCTCTCCAGAGAAGAGACCACCCACTTTCACAGCTCCTAGAATTCTTCAGTTTTCAAAAACACACATTTTAAGTTTAAATGTAGGACATAAAAAGAAAAGGAATGCGATATATTGTAGTTGGTGATGGCGGGCTTAATTTTTATAGGTTATTTATTTTAGTTATTGCAACGTTTTTGGATTAGTTTTAAGAGTAAAATATTAAGGAGAACATAATTTAAGTAGAGCAAAGAAATTATACTTTGCCAAGCATCACATAATTCAAAAAAGAAATTGCATTTGTAGATCTGGTTTTAATTTATAAACTTGACATTATTAACTTAAATTATAAAGTAAAATAAGGTACTTCAAAAATATCCTTTTCTTACTGAAAAATAGGTCAACTTTTCATAAATAAATTTATATATTTAAATAAATTAATCAATTCCTAATATAAGCAAAATTCCTATAATTAATTAAATTAAATGTAAATAAAGTAAACAAGAAAACTTTAATACATTTAAATTTTACTGGGAAATACGGAGACCTTTCACAACTTTTAAGGAAGTTCAGAACTCTTAAAACATCTGTGGCATTACAGATAAATTTATACATTTTAATAAATAAAAACACATTTAATTTATGTAATTATCTGACATTTATTTGATTATTAAATCCTCTAAACTAAAAGGCATTTATAAATATTCAATAAATTCAGATTTTACAAGTAAACCCCTTTAAAAAATATACAGAAAAATCCCTTACATATTTCATTACTGCCATCCCACGACAAAGACAAAAGTAAGTAAAGCTCCCCTGATGATGTGCCATATTTGCTGGTAAACATTCGAGGAGTTCAGTGCTTCCCAACAGCGGAGAGCAGAGAGCAGAGCAGCACCCACAACTCGCAGATTCTGTCGGCCAGGCCAAAACTCGGCCATGGGAAAATTAAATCAGGCTCCTTTGCCGGCTCTACGGTTTGTGTTCTGTGTTCGGTTCGGTTCCGTTCCGTTCAAACTGATATTTTGCTGGCTCTGCCAAACCGCATATCAAACTGTCGACCATTTACCATGGGATCTACAACGAGGTGCGGCCCGTGCCAAGTGGTTTTTGGCTGCCGTTGTTTTCATAACATTCAGAGGAGCCGAGCCGAGCCGAGTCCCGCCCGCCTGCCACACGTACTCCCAGTGCACACAGCAGTGCACGTACTCCTCCCTCGAAGTTCCCCATACTCAGATACTCATATATATATTCCCCCCAGTTCCCTCCAAAAATCCCAGACTCGGGCAACTTTTGACGCCACTCTGTCTGCCGCGCCACGCCTTGACGGCCTGCATTCGGATAAAAAATATTCATACGTAGATGCCCTTTTTATTATGCACTCTTCGCCAGCGGGTGCGAACAGTTTTCCGGTGAACTCTGGCATTTCAACTCATTCCCTTTACAGAGTTACTTCCCTCTAAGGAGGCAAAAAACTGCCACCAAATGGGGGTCAATAATAACACTATTTTGGCGAAAAGGTCGCTCGCAATTTACAGAAGTTTTGGCGGCAGGGTATTATCTGAAAAGTTGTTAATCATAAATTTGTTAGGGAAAGTTGGTATTGCTTAAAAATTATGATAATACCTAACACAGAAATTGAATAGGGGTTTCAATTAAGTTTATATTAATAACATTCGTATAGTTAAAAGTATTGATCTCTAAAAATTCGTAATTTTATACTCTTAAAACGCACTTTTAAGAGATTTAAAATATTAAAGATAAATTATTATGTTCCATTTATATCCGTTTCATGTTATTTATTTATATATTATAAATATCAAGCATTTTAATTTTGAACAATTACAAATTCAATTTTTGATTTAATTTCTGTCTTAGCTATTTCATTGCACATATTTTCACAGCATACTTATAGGCACGTTTTAAACTGATTTAAAATCTCGAAGTTATAAGTTTTTCGTATTTTTGTAGATAACATTGTTCGTAACATACTTTTAAACAAATTTTCAAGGTTTTAAATTTCCGAAGTTATAAGTTTTAACACTTTTATGATATACAATTTTTACAGCATACTTTTGGGCATATTCTTAAATGTTTTTTAATCCTTAAACTATTATATTTTACCTCAATCTCATACAAAATATTAATATTCCCCAAAGACCTAACATTTTTTTATATTTACATCCCTTTCAAGCCTCTTGTTTCACCAACACCCACAAGAAAGTGAAAGCGATAGCTGGTGAAATGGTGAAAGCTCTGCGACACGAAAGTTGTGTGGATAAAGCCCAAGTCTTATCAGTTTAGGGCGAGTTTGGCCACCAAAATTGAATTTAGCAACGGGGGAGTTGGTAGTTAGTGGTCCGTAGTCAGTAGTCCCTCGATCGCCTGGAGGGTATAGGAACTTCGATGTGGCAACAAGTGCTGCCGCATTCTTGTTATATCGTCACTTGCGGCCCCGAAGTTGGGGATTCCGGGGATTTGTTGTTGTTGATGTTGGTGAGGGGAAAGGGGAAATGGAAAGGGAAAGGGGTGGCCTGGTAGCTCCGGTTGTTTACACGTGCCTTTGTTGCGCCGCTGACGCTGACGATGCGTGTGTTCCGGAATATGGAATATGGATGGGAGTACGAGCGAGCTCTGGGCACCGCATGAAGTTTTGCGTGTACTCGTATTTACACACAAACATACACAAGCAGCAGCCGATTGCCAAGTGCAGCAGCAGCAACAGAGAGAATTTTCCACCCCACCATAGAAAAACCACCGAGCCCCCGTCTCCAGTCCCCCGACGCCTGACTTTCCCATGAAAAATAAACAAGAGTTGGCTCCGACAGTCGCCAAGATGTCTGCGATGGGCCCTGGCTTTTGCTGTTGCTCTGGCTCACCTGGTCGCCGTGCCCCAAAGGTGCAAGGTGGCGGCAGCGGGTCTTGTATGGGAGGTACACACAAATAAATATTATGGGGCTCTTAAAATTAAAGGAAAACTTATTTGTGGCATATTTGGATCTCATTTAAAAGCTTTCCTGTGGGCTAATGTCCTTCTATCCATTTATTTTTAGGCTATTTCCTTTTATTCATAGTTCATTGACTTGCAATTTGAATAATTAAATATTCAAACCCGACGAAAGCATAGTTTTCCACAGTGCAAGGTCCTTGGGGAGGTGTCAGGATGTTGCCACTGCCTGTATTTTAATAATGCATCGAAATGAAAGTGGCTGTCAACTGGAGATTTGACAGCTGCTTTAGTCGGCGACAAGGATCGATGATGGAATGGAAGTGGAAGTGGAACTGAATATACACAGATGTGGATGCTGAGGGGACGCTGGGGCAAGGTGAGGTGGCCTGTCAGGTGCGTAGACAGACTTGCCACAGATTATTTCACTTACCGCCCCGGAATAATGGCAGATAATTAGATGGGGCCAAAGGCCGGGGGAATTGCAGGCAGGCATCGAGTTCGAATCGCCGGCTCATTAGCACATGGCACTCGCAGCTCTCCCGATACCCACTCCCCATTCCCAATCCCAATCCCAATCCCCGTGGTAACCCCTCTCACTTACTCATAAATGCCATAGATCTTTTGGGGGCCACCAGCTGGCCCACTTGATGGCATAAACAGATTGCAGGGGCTCGCTTTGAAGTGCAAATTACCCGCGGGGTCAACTCAACCCCAGCACGGAGGCTGTGAAAATGCCGGAAAGAGGAGAGAGGATGGGGTTTCGGGTATTTTTTTCAGGCACTTTGAGAAAAGTCTTTTCCAAATATTTAAAGTTTTTCTTTGTTAATCAATGGTTTAAGGCCGAAGAATAACGATACATTTCCATTAAACATTTTTCTAAAAATAAAGAAAGACATATAATTTAAGTCAAGAAAGGCATGCTTTCTTAAGTATACAAAATCTATAATATTTAGTAAATTATATTATTTAGGATATTCAAAATATAATGATTAATAAATAATTATAATTATTTAAATTAATAATGCTTTCTGATATATTCAGTGTAATACAGAAACTTTACTTATAGTGTAGTCTCTGAAAGTATTGTAAAATATTTAAATATTTCTTACAACACTCTTTCTAATTAATAAAAATTAAATATCTCGATTTAATTACCTTTTTCCCTAAAAGAAATTTAAGTACAAGGCTTACATATTTTTCCAAGTGATAATACTCGAGCGTAATACATCTTGGAAATCGGTTTAATGGGCCGCGGCCACTTGAGAAGCTTTTGAAGCTGTTGCTATTTTAATGTGGTCGATATTCTAAATTTAAACAAATAAACAAACATACGGGCGAGATGTTGTTGCCGCTGCTGCTGCTACTGATTGTTGAAAGTTTATTGTTTTTAAACCTGTGCTGGCAAACTGTTTGATATTCCTTTCTGCCGGTGAGTACCCGATAATTTGGCACTTAAAACGTGCGAAATTCATTCACATTTTCGCTTGATTCATTCAGCCAGGAAAGCAATCAATGTGAGTGCTTGGTTTATGTTTTCTCTATTTTTTTCCCGTATTTTTTCTTCATCCCGAATACATCCGCCACAGGCTCCGTTCTTCTTCCCCCTCCGACTTGCGATAAAAGTTTTCTTGCGGCTGGAAATCAATATGAGTAATACGAAATAATAATCTATGAGAGATTCCCGTGGATTGGTGGTGGCCGCCGCCACACGAAGCCAGCCATTTCGATTTGTGTATAGATTGCTCTTTTTGAAGATGGAGGGGCAGAGCACTGGGAAGCCGAAGTTATCACTCAATTTATAGGTTTTTCAAGTGCAAATGAGGTGCTGTCAGAGGGAAAGTACTGCAAATGATTCAAGTTTCAAGTGGATTAAAGTCTTGAGCTGTAAGGGAATGCTTTAATGCTTTAAAATTGAAGAAATCTCCTTTGTTATGGGTTCATTTGATTAAATTAGTATCGGTTTTTGTTGGGAAATTTACTTCCTTACTTTATTTCTTCGATTTATTAATGAAATGGGTACCCTTTTAGCTTCAGTTCACTCACCTTTAACTCCATCTGTTTAAAAACAAAACTTTTCAAGCCAGAAAAAACTTTTTGGCCAAACACAAATCAATTCCCAGTTTGCCAACAAATTCAATGGCTAAATAAATTATGGTTCTCGCTTACCGCCATCGACTTTAAACCCGTCATTAATTAACACCAACCCTTTTTGGCCAAGGAGCTGCTGAATCGAAATGGCCGTGATTACCCGAGTGGCCAACACCTGTTACCAACAAATAACCGAAGAAGCCACTCTCTGCCGCCGCCGTCACAGGTCAACAACCACTTTATTGCTCACGCATTTCATTTGTTCCACAGAACGGAACAGAACCGTTCAGAACCGAGATCTTCTGGCGTTCCGAAAGCCATCATCATCGCTGGATGAGGAGGTGTACTGGGAAAAAATAGTACCAGTAAATAATTTACCATAAAACAATGAAAATAAAAGGGAGAAATTTGTAGAGAAAACTCTAAACTTCTTGATAAATAATAAGTAGGGAAATACCAGAGAAACCAAACTACGATTTAAAAAATTCCCCAACAAACTGCTTCTATATTTTAGAAAAGTATTTCCATGTTTTTTAATTAAATTGGAGTATATTCTAATTTATTTATATTTCTTAAAAATATATTTATATTAATTTAAAGCTTATCCTCTATGTTTCCTCTATGTTATTCTAGGAGGTTTTAAGTAAAGATTTTTCGAAAATAGTTTCCAGAATATAGGAATCTCTTCCTTGGACTTTCAATATATAAAAATCCCCACTATACTTATAAATTAAGATACAACTTTCTCCGAGTGTGATCTGGTGTAGTCCATGGATGTGCCACGCAACTAGTGTCAAGAATCGCATAAATTTCCGATTCCGGGACGCTGCTGCTCCACGGAATCCAGCATCGCGTTCGTTTGGAGCCAAAGTGTGCCATTTAATGGCCGGCAAAGGTCACGTTCACACCGCCGTAATGGCTAATGGGCGACCGGTCTGACAATTCAGGTAATGTGGATAATTTGCTGTCAATGATGTGTAACGAAGGGGAGCAGCTCTGCGGTCCTTGTATTTGTTGTCAAACAACAGCACGCTCATAATAGTCCCATAGTCCGTAGTCCGTGGTCCGTGGCCCGGACACCAGAGCTGCTGCATTTTACGGCGCCTATAAATAGGCTCTACTAGATGTTAATGCCTCCGATGATGGGAGCATAATAATGGGCCTAGAAGCGGGGCCGGGGCAGGCACCCCATCGAATTTTGACAAATCACTGGGCTGTTGAGCACAGGCCACAAATCCGGGGCTGATCGATGATTTGTTGTCTTTGATCTCTGGCTGGAGTGGAGAGCGAGTGTCGAGTGATTAAATCAAATTTTGACAAGGTGTCGACTGGCAGCGGTTGATTCGAAAATATATATTTCTTAGAGTGTGTTTAGAGGATGAGATGGTACAGGGAGATATCTTTAAGACTGACTTTCTGTGAGAGTTCCTAATTAAGTTTAATTTAATTTAATATATTTTTAACATGGAATTAGAATTACTATAAAAAACAACGCTCTATTTATAACATTAATGTCTTAAAATTATATTTTCGTCAAAAAATTTAGTTCATTCAATGGTTATTTATCACGTTCCTTATCAATATACATTTAATTTAAGGTATTATTATTAAAGTATCCTAAAAATCAGCTGATTTGTTCCTTTTTACATTAGTTTTTAATAGAATAGTGCTTTATATAATTTATAAATAGTTATATTCAGAAGTTAAAACAGTTTTAATATTAGAACTAAGTTAAGAGGTCATCAAAATGAAAATGTTAAATAACAAAAATAAAAATATATAAAATACCACGTTTCAACAACTTCCAAATAATTGTTTTAGAAACTAGCAAGTAAACTTTAATCTTTGCACTTACAAGCTTAATTGTAATTAAATTTTTTTCCCTTAAAAAAATATTATAACGCAACTGTTACATTTTTGTTTTATATTATGGACTTCCCCCTGTATTTCTTATCCATTTATTCAAGATCCCGCAACATAAATCAAGTGATGACAACGGGAACAACAACAGTGCTAGTCACGCACTAAACTATAACTGCAATTACGGACACCGATTAAGATGCGGTTTGGGAGGCGGCAACTAAACAAACAAGATCCGAGGCGTTTTATGGCTTAGTGCCGGGCGATCCGTCAAATGAGAGAAACAAAAAAAGGGAACCCAAACGAAAACATTGTTTCAAACCAAAAACATTGGTATCGCCGATGGCAAGCCGAGAGCTGAGCCATAAAAAACAATATTTGTTTCCAATACTATTCCCGGCATAGGTCTAAAAATAAGCAAGCCGCCGCCCAAAGCCAAACACACAGGCCAGCGACATCTCGGGGCTAGGAATCAGAGGATCAACTAGCCATATATAAGTATGTAGTCTATAAGTATGGAGGGCAGAGGATAACCCATTGTTTTATGACCCATTTTTCCAGCGGTAAGCGATCGTAGAGTCGTAAAATTTGAATAAAGCGAGTGAGAGCGTGAAGAATCCTTTGTGGCATCTTCCGCATCTTCCACACATGTGAGTGAATCTCCCCGTTGCAACTTCAATTGTTTGCCTCGAGTATTTTGTATTTGCTCGCAATGTTTTTATTTCTTTCAAATGATCTCTGCTTTCTACTTGAGAACGGAACGATCGTAAAAATCGATCGTAGTCCTGTTTGAAATGTATACACAATTATTTTACGACCTTTTAAGATATAGACCAAGAAGACTTTCGTGTTGCTTTCGTTTTTGGGAAAATTGCGTACTTGACTGCCGCTGCCGCCTTCACTCTTGCTTTCTTTCCTTCTCTCTGGAAAGTCGTAAAAATTGGAAGGGAAATTCTACGAGATAGCAATGTCAAGGGACTACGCCAAGATAGCCATTATCTTGGGCAGCTGTTATCCGGGGTTTAGTGTTTAGTCGAAGAAGTGTTTCTTGGAAATGTTTTACTTTAATAATGTTTACAAACCAATTGAGAAGAACTTATCAAAACTTTTCTTCTAGGTTTCTTCTTTAAACGGGGAACTTGAAAATCCTTAAATAAAACTGAAACTGTTACTTATGTAACTCTAAAGAATTTATCAATGAATTATTATTAAGATTTGCATTCTTAATTTTGTATGGCAAATAAAATCTGTGTCGATTAGCTTGATAAAATAGTACCAAATACTAAATACTAGACTTACAAAATAAACTAGAAAATGTACATTGATTAATTTAGGACTTCTTAAGTCTGTATTTTCCCTTCAGACATAAATACATCTGTACATTTTTTAATTATTTTTCAGAACAAAACTAATAAGAAAACATTTTTGTATAAGTATTTTGTACATTTTACTGATAAAAACAATTAAAACGATAAGATGAAACAATTAAAAATTCGGTTTTTCTAAATAATTGATTCTGCAATTTTCCACAAATTTTCCTTTGAACATTTTCTCAATTTGTTTTGCAGAAAACCCTTTGAAATTGCTAATTCTAGTGTCTCTAATTCATGTGTAAACTTTGCTCGATTTTCATTTGTTGAAAAATCCAATTTACATATTATTCCAAACACATTGAGAACTCTCACGGAACCACACATACAGACAGAAAAGATCTTGGCTCCTCCCACTATGGAGAATACAGACAAATGAGCAACGATTCTCACGATGGGAGAGCATCTGGCCACAAATAAACATGGGAAAAGTGGGGGAAATATTGGTGAGCAACGCCCCTTTAAAAGAACTATCTACTGTGATCAGCTATAGAATAGGAATAATTAAACAATAATTTAATAATGGACCAGGATACTCATTTAAAAGTGATGTCATCGATTAGAAAATTTATTAAAATAAGCTAAGACAAAGATTTATTTTAAATATTATTATCATTACAAGTAGTAATAATAATAGATTTAACTCTTTAATAACTATTTTAAGTCAATATATGATATATAACTGATCCTTATAGTTAAGAATTTCTGAGACAATAGGCTTCTCTCTCCCAGAAATCTCAAACATGTGTGGATCTTTCTGTGATGGTGTTTGTACTTCTCAGTATTTATAGACCAATGCGCTGCTCTCCCCAAAAAACACACACATGAGTACTTTTCCGAGGCATTACAAGTGATCTGCGTATCCGAATCCATTCATTAGTCGATCGGACTTCTTGGCTGACGCAACGTATAGTCAAATAGAAGCGCACGGTTACGGATTATAATATATCTCCAAAAAAAAGGACAAACATCCTATTATTCGAACCTAAATAAAGTGAAGTTAAAACCCAGTTAAGATATCCTCTAGATATAAAAAAGTGACACAAAAAATACCCATTTAAGAGGATATACAAAATATCAATATATAAAAAAGGATACACACAATAAAAAATGCTGCCTGCATGCTATGCTAATGGATCTGGAATGCCGGATAATGAGGATCTGGTGAATTCCATCCTCGCAAATCCCGAATATCTACGAGCTCAGATATCTCCCAATCCGATGGGACCAAGTGCCGTCGGTGGTGTGGGAATGGAGGGTCTGATGTGCGGATCCTTCTCTCCGGCTTTTTATTACCAGGGAATAGATAACTTCCTGGCACTGCATAATAATATCTGGGGTTTGCCCATATCCTTCCTGCATAACTCTCATCGACCGGAAAAGCCGCCGTTTTCGTACATCGCCCTTATAGCCATGGCTATAAGCAGTGCTCCCAATCAGCGATTAACTCTCAGTGGAATCTACAAGTTTATTATGGACAAGTAAGAAAACTATGATTATTAATTTAATATTATGAAAGAATTTGCCAAAGAATTAAAAAAAAAATACTTAAAGCATTTAAACCTATAATTTGAACTTTATTAGTTCAAGAACTATCTTTTTTTGAACATATATATTTTGTTCTCCTTCTTTCATATATACTTTTTCTTTACTTAATCCCGACAACATTTTATGTTCTTCGATGACGAAAGTCAAGCACAATTTAGATGACAATCTTGACTAAACCAAATGCCAAAATAAACAATCATGGTATTCCGAATATCTATATAAATTGAGGAACTTTTATCCTGAGACGCATTTCAAAACAGTTGTCGTCACACTTGCCAAGACTGGGATTAAGTCTTTGAAATATTTAAAAGTAATTTGATTTTACGTTGTATAAATATCCTGAGGATATTGCTTGATTTTATGTTTCCTCCATAAAATAATGAAATTTTTATAATTTAAATAAATACTACAGCACGTTCACTTTTGGGCCATAATTTAAAAACATTTTAAGTCATATATATCTGATTATTATATATTTTATATATGCATTGAAACACCATTCCTTTTTGTATATAAATATAATTTAAAGAAAAAAGGCGGGCGAATGTAGGCAAAGATGGCGATTTCGTAGTCATAATTATCGTTTCAAGGAATTTGGGTATATATAAATGGGAACAATGATTTCACATGTTTATAAACTAGATATTTCCGATTTCTTTATCAACATAAACAAATATTAGTTGTTTCCAAAATCGTATTTTTAAACAAACTAAATGGCGAATATAGATATTGGGCAATAGGAAATATTTTTGTAAACTGACGTACGTGATTTGTATTAAAGCAAAAATTTTATTTATTCAGAAACAATACATATATTTGTGTATTAGAAATATAATAAAATTGTGTAAATTGAAAAAAGCTCTGCAGTCTTACAGTTTTTATGGCTTTTTGTTTATTTATGTTTTACAAATGTTATTATAAACTGAAGTTTAGGAATTTCATGGCTTGAACAATAATAAAATGTTTACACAAGTATTTTTAAAAAGCTAAAACCCTCGAATTCTCTTTTTTAGATTCCCCTATTATCGCGAAAATAAGCAAGGCTGGCAGAACTCCATCCGGCACAATCTTTCCCTGAACGATTGCTTCGTGAAGGTGCCCAGGGATAAGAACACGATCGAGGATAATGATAGTGCTGGAAAGGGCAGCTACTGGATGCTGGACTCCTCGGCATCGGATATGTTTGAGCAGGGAAATTACCGCCGGCGGAGAACTCGAAGACAGAGGCACAGCGTCAACTCAAATCGCTACGAAAGGGAAGTCGGCAAGGTAATAAATCTATAAGCTCTAATAAAAATGCTTAATAAATTATTTATACATAACTTTACCCTCAGGACTCCAACGATGGCAACACTGAGAGAACATCAGAGATTCGTTCGCCCAACGATTCCCTAAATGACTTCGATATCTTCTGCAACGAGAGACCCAATTATTCGGATAGGATTACGGATCTACACCGGCAGTATTTGTCTGTATCTCTCGGCTTCAACAGTTTATTCAACAGCGAGGCCAGGGGTGTACGTCCACTGCCAGGAACTTCTCTTACTGAGATCCGAGAGTCTGCCGATGATGCGGATGCCTCTGTGGATAGTCCTTCATCAAGTTCCAGTAAAACAACTCATATGCCTTTGGATAGTGCCTCACTTCACGAAGAGTTACATTCCCCAAGCGCCTTTACTCCACCACTTCAACGTCGAAGCGATCCCGGATCTTCCCTGGGTCTTCCAAGCCTTGCAGGTTCCTTTCGAGGACTCCAGGATTTGATGGGTGAATCGGCAAACAGCACTCCAGCATCGTCGCCCCCGGCGCCAAGCAATCGTTCAAAGACTACTCTGTTTACCATCGACAATATCATTGGAAAGCCATGAGAGAGATATAACTTTCGGTTTAGTTTTTTAAGAAATTGTTTTATAAATAATTTTGTTAAAAAAAAAGATAAAAATATAATTTGGGAAACGATTTTTCAGTTGCACGGCTCTTTTTTAAATATTTAATTTTCATAACTTTCTACATACACTCAGAAAACGAATTCGCCATAGAACTTAGAAAATCGCCATAAAACGAGAGTCACCCTTAAATTTAGAAAAAAAATTTATTTATAAGAAAAAATTTCTACTTCATAGAAAAATTTTCTTGATTTCAGAAAATTTTACCCCAAAAAGTAGAAAACAGAACCCTGAAAAATAGGGCGAAACTTTTCACCATTATTTTCTATTTTTAAGACAAATTTCTACATTTTAGAAAGTTATACCCTAAAAAATAGAAAAGTTTTTTCTGAAACTGACACTGTTTCTGAAAAACGCCAAAAAATGAAAACTTTTTCTTTTATTTTTTATTTATATTTATATTTTGTTTTTATTTTACAGGATACATATTTTATAAAAATAAAAGGGAAAAAACCTGGTGGCCTTTTATATAGCAATTACTACAATCTTCAAGCTAAGTTTAAGAAAGATCGACTCTTAATCAACGATAAGCAGACAGAAGAAGTAGAAAATTGCTCATCAAGCTTGAATTGTGCACAAGGTATTTGGAGAGGGAAAATTTCATA
Organism: Drosophila rufa; assembly: GCA_018153105.1. Lineage (NCBI taxonomy): Eukaryota > Metazoa > Arthropoda > Insecta > Diptera > Drosophilidae > Drosophila > Drosophila rufa. The sequence goes on from JAECXS010000085.1 coordinate 7,767,783, forward strand.
AAATGTTGACTTACATATTTCCCATTTGCAGATGATGAAATAACATTTCATAAGCGTCAATATATTGGCGTCTATTTCAAAGAAAATGTGCATTAGTTATTCTGAATTTCTCCAAGGTGTAAGAAAGGAGCATATTCTGTACAGTAAAACAAATTGTTTGGCATCGAGTTCCATTTTCAAAAATGAACTTCTGCAGATGGTTAAGGACATTAACAACATAACTTGTTTTCCTCATGTGCAAGTTCAAAACATTAAATATAGAAAAGGATTTGTACTTTATAATTTTAATCCAGATTTTGTAGCAGCTGAAATTAAGGAAATTTGTGTTCGCGAAAATCAATTATTTTATTTATGTGTCGCAATTTAGGTTCTTTACTCTGACTATCTGACTTGCTATGAAAAAGTAAAATACTTACATTTTAAATTAATTCACCAAAGCTCACTAACGTATCCCCCTATCGAATATCATAGTCTTAACAATAAGTTATACCTAAAACCAAAAATTTATTTTTAAAACATTATATTATTTTTATGCAAAGAAAAATGAAAATATAAGTGTACATAAATATGTACATTTTTTTTTTAACACATATATATTATTTTTACATTAATCAACCAAATTAATGGTTATAAAATGTAGGGACTAGCAATAGTAACAAAAATAACATGGATGCATAACATGGAAACGGTAATCTCCCTAACATAGGGAACGAAGTGACAATCAGTGCAATGTATTTATTGGGGAAGGACTCTCGTTCTCTGCCGTCCTCCCATCCATAAGTCTCCTGGGTGCCGTCTTTGAAGCCTTCTTCTGGTCCTCGGTGTTGCCAATGAAGCAGCTAGTTGGTTCGCATGGACTCGAAGTCGTTCATTATACCGACTCGAGTGTCGATTAATTTGCTCCCTCACGGTGGGGATGTGAAGGTCCTTTGTAATGTCCACGTTCCTCATATACCACGGCGCATTAGTGATTGTGCGCAGCGCTCGGTTTTGGATCCTTTGCATGCGCATAATGTTCGAGTCAGACGCCGTACCCCATATCTGGATGCAATAGGTCATTGAAGGGACCACTATTGCCTTGTACAGAAGAACTTTGTTACTTAGACTTAGTTGACTCCCTCCTCTAAGCATCCAATTGAGCTTCCTAAGCTTATTCCGACATGTGGCTGCAATTTTGGTGGTGTGCTGCCTCCATGTGAGCCGCTTGTCGAGGATGAGACCCAGGTACTGTGCCTGAGGAGCTTGAGGGATGAGCGTGTCCTGGAACTTAACCCTAGGAAGGATTTGATGCCTTAGGGAGAAGTTGCAGTGTTGAGATTTGTTTCCGTTAATGCAGATGTTCCATCGATTCGACCACACGCTGTAGAGCTCCAGGAAGTTTTGCGTCATTCTGGAAGCTTCAATCCGACACGAAGAAAAAGAATAGAAAAATTTGTTATACTTTTAAAAAATATTTTATTTAATAATAGAAAATGCCTTTCTAAATTTCAGAAAAACATAATTCTAAATTTAAAAAAAAAATCCTAATTTTAAGAAAATAAAATTTCTTAAATTTAGAAAAATTTATTTCTTAATTTAAGACATTAACTACCCTAGACTTTAGAATTTTTTTTTACATTTTAGAAAATTGTTTTCTTTATTTTAAGGTCAGATGCCCTTTATCTTAGAAATAAATTTTCTCAATTTTAGAAAACAAAAGTATGGCGATTTTCTAAATTTCAGGGCGATTATTTTTCTGAGTGTATAACCTTTGGCGGTTTCATTTTAAAAACAGCGCTGCCACACTGCTCAAAGTTATGCCGATTTGGAAATAAAAAAATACAGCCACACTGAAGGAACATAATTAAAATAGGAAATATGGACTTCTTCCACGAGTCTATCGCACTCGGTGTGGACCTGGTGATACTGGGCCTGTGTGCCCGGGAATATGTGCACTACAAGCGCACTGCCAATCTGCTCAAGGTGCGTATACGTGATATTATGGATGAAATTTGTTATTTAAACTTTTTGCAGACGGCACCGCAATACAACATCGATGGCAATCTGAAATCGTTGGTGGAGCGGCAGCACGAGAAGAAGATACCCTATGCCGTAATACGGGGGACAGTGACGCCCATTGGGGTGCCGCTGAGGAGTGCTCTGGTGCCCAGTGTGAGCGGCGTTTTGCAGATTGTTAAGCTGCACGAGCACCGGATCACGCGGGGATTCGCCGGCTTCTGGACGGAGCACAACAAGCTGCTCCACAAGACGGCCAACGAGATGCCCTTCGAGTTGCGCAACCAGCAGTACGGCGTGGAGATCTTGGACGCCATGAGTGCGGGCGTTCTGGATGTGGACATGGTCTATGATAACTATGAGCCCTCAACGTTGTCCCTGGCCGATCACGTATTCGGTTTCTTCTCCGGCATTCGCCAGCGCGGGCTGCAGACGACGGAGGAGGTGCTGCGGGACGGCAGCTTCATCACGGCCATCGGTGAGCTGACCTCCGATGGGAAGACACTGCGCATGCAGCCCTCCAAGGAGGGTCCACTTTTCCTAACCACTGCCACCAAGTCGACGCTGATCAAGCGGTTTGAGGATGCCAAGGGTGCCACGCTGTGGGTGTTGCTTTGAGTATTACCTTTATGTGTTTACTTTACCCTAATATCCTTTCCAGATTCAAGATATTCGTGTGCAGCACCATTTCAGTGGTCCTGGTGGCATTTATACTGAAGAAGATCTATAAGCGAAGGAAACAGGAGCGGGAAGAGGCCACCATTCGGGATCGTTTAGATACAGAGCGACGTGAGCGACGCGCGAGGAGTCGTCCGCACACCCTGTCCCAGGATCAGCTCTGCGTTGTGTGCTCGACCAATCCCAAGGAGGTTAGCCACTGCATATTATATATAACCTCTTAGTTCTGAATCATATCCCTTGCTCACAGATCATTCTCCTCCCCTGTGGTCATGTCTGTCTCTGCGAGGACTGCTCCCAGAAAATCTCCATTAGCTGTCCCGTGTGTCGTGGCAAAATCACCTCCAAGTCGGCCGCTTTTATTGCCTAAAGGGCATCCCAAGAAGAGCACAATATCACCGTTTGTACCTGAGCGCCGCCAAGTCTTTTATCTTTTGTTTACAATGCTCTCATGTACGGCATTTATTTAAGAAAATTATTTAAAGTGACGACAATGAACTTTCAAAGCTGTTCTCCCTGCATAATGAGCCGGTACAGGCGTTGGTTCTCCAGCAGCCTGAGGAACACCTTGTACTTGCGATTGTGGAACTCCAGGGTTTTCGGGTTTGGCTTCAGAAGCTGGCCACTGCCACCCATTGCTTTCGAGGCACTCTATAAGGGCACAAAAACAGGTTGTTATAACACTAGTTTGTAGGGATATAGTCAGTAGGCTCACCTCTAAGCTGTCAAAGTGCCCGGAGGCAGCGGCACCCAAGGCAGCTGCTCCCACCAGGACCATTTCCTGCTCATCCGGTATCAAGGCGGGCAGATTGCAGATATCCGCATGGCATTGAACATACAAGGGATTCTTGGCCAAGCCACCGCAGAAGAGGAGGGTCTGGAAGGGAGCCCTCTTGTGCTGGTACAGGTTCTCTATAATATGACGTGTTCCGTACTAAAAAGTTAATAAATATTAATAAAGTATTAAGAAAAATAAATTAAAAAGAACTCACAGCTAAGGCCTGAACGAAGGACAAGTATTTAATGGCCAGAGATTCAATTCCTCGCGTCATATCCAGGCCAGTGATCTAGGAAATAGGGTTTATTAAATTAAATAAATTGAGAAAATATAGAAAAGCAAACTCACAATTCCTCGAAGCGTGGGATCCGCGATGGGCGAACGATTTCCATGCAAATCGGGCCACACATGGACATCCTGGGTGAGACAGCTAACCTCGCTAAATCCTCGGGAAGCTGCCAGTTCCGGCAGCAGTTTGTTGAGATGCTGGTAAATGTTCCTTGAAAATAAATAAGATATTTCAAATTAAATGAATAATAAAGGCAGTTACTTACTTATCCGCCCCCAGTTTGGTCTTCAGTTCAGGGTAGGCTTCATGGGTTTTGAGGACGTGATCGAGGAGATGACCCGCAATGCTCTGACCTCCCTCGTTCAGGAAGTAACCAGGTATAATGGCATCCTGGTAAGGACCCCACACGCCCTGGGCAAAGCAGGCATCCCGGGTGATGCTCATGTGGCAGGTGGAGGTACCAGCTATCAGTGCCATCTTACCCTGTACATCACCCGCATCATTCTTGGAGCCCTTCGCCCGACAGCCAAACATTCCCAGGGCGCCGGCATGGGCATCAATCAGGGATGTGCTCACCACAGTACCCGGCGTTAGGCCCAATTCCGAGGCAGCTTTAGCGGACAGGCCCTGGCCCACTTTTCTGCCCGGTGGCTGGACATCACTGCCCAGTTTCTCGAAGTTCTTCAGAGTCAACTCCTCCAGGTCCGCCTGCTTGAGGAACTCCTTGTTCCAACTGTTATTCGCTGCATCGTAGTTCCACTTGCACACCACAGAGCAGAGCGAGCGGGTATCCACATCAGTGGCACGCCAGGTGAGGAAATCCGGGAGGTCAAACACCCGCCAGATGTTGGAGAAGGTCTTGGAGAGGTTCCTCTTAAGCCACAGGAGTTTCGGGACCTCCATCTCCAGCGAAACCTGACCACCGACATACTTCAGAAGCGGATGTTTGGTGGCGTTTATCTTCGCAGTCTCCTCCTTGGCTCGATGATCCATCCAGAGGATTATATTCCGCTCCGGCTCGCCAGACTTGCTCACCGTCAAGGGAGCTCCTTGGGGTCCCAGAACCACCAAGGAGCAGGTGGCATCGAAGCCAATGCCCTTGACTTGTGACTTATTGACGCCGGCAATGACATGCTGTAAAATCGTACATGCTGTGGATTAATCTAATCTCTGCGAGAAACGTCGCCGAACGACAGAGGTTATCATGGCACAGGAAAAAAATATAGGATCATGTAAGCTAATATTTTTAGATAAAAAAATGTAAGTTAAAGCTCCAACAGATCTAGGAATTCTTTAATTTCCAATGGAAGACTTACCTTCACCACATGGCAGATGGCTCCCCAAATATCTTCCGAGGATTGCTCGTAGTAATGCGGTTCTGGCGTCCACGTTTTGATCTCCTGCACTGCCTGCTCCAGGACACGTCCATCGGATGCCACCAGAGCGGCTCTCGCACTGCCCGTTCCCACGTCGACGCCCACAAAGTACGGTTCGGATGCCTTGGACATTTCGCCGACGCCTCGATTCACCTTGGCGGTCAAATAAATGTTATTTACTTAATAAAGAATCGGGGAATGCAAAAAACCGAAACCGTAGTCGTCGAGCGTCGGCGGCGGACTGATAAGCAGCAACCTGATACGCGAACGCCGAGGAGCCCCCAGAGTTCGCTCAAATTAACGTCAAGTACCGGTTTTATAAAGATCTTTCGCTTAATTAGGGTTTTGACTTTGTTTGTAAATAATATGGGAGCGCTCATTGTGGGAATTATAAAGATTTCAGGGTATCAGTAATATTATATATACCTATTTAATAATAAGGTTTAATTTAATTAGTTTATTTTTCTTTAATTCCTCCTAATTGAATTGTATCTCTTTTGGTGGCGTAAGGATCGAAAATTCAAGTAATTACCGCGTCTCTTGTTGGTGTCTTATATATTTTCTGTAATTCTATTTCTTTCATAAACTTAACTAATTGCCCAAGCTTATTTATGTTTTTCCTGCTCCGCCCACTGATCTTTACCATAAATTGCCTTCCCTGACGAACATTTTTCACTTTTAATCTGTAGCATTTTAGTAACCTGAGTAACATTTAATGTTTAAAACCCGAAATTGTATTAGAAGAAAGCACAGCACACCTGATCGTTGCCAAAAAGCAAATATTAAAGCAATATTGGGCTTGGGCTGAACTCGTAAATATGCGCAGGTTGTTTATCAAGCCAAACGTTTTGCTTTGTTTTTTATTCCGTCGTCACCTGCCCAGAACCAGACGCGACGAGTTGCTCTCAGCTACTGCTGCTCAAAACCCTCAGAGAGGTTCTATTATAATCAAGTTCCATTTTCATTCAATATTTCAAATTTAAGAGAAGCTCGCGCAAAAATAACGAACCTTAAATAAGTCTGCAAAACTTATTTCTTTTTATTTATTTTATTAAAAAACCTTTTAATTTTTGACGTTTTTTTAAAATACACAATTAGTAAATACGAGTCTCAAAATTGAATGTAATTCATTTATAATCAGTACAATAGGTAACCCTTAAGCCAAAACAATCAAGGTTGCTTCAAGGGGCGGCGCTTATTAATATTTTAGCCTTGATAACACTAGTAGGAACTATCTAATTTTAAAAAGCTATTGATAAAGTAGATTTATAGATAGGCGAAGGTATTATCTAGGCTTTCCCGACACCACTTCAATCGCAATATCAATAATCAATTCTCAAACATCATTCAGAGATAAGCAGTGAATTTATTAGCCCAAAATAATAATACAAAGAAATTTCTTTGTAAATAATAAAATTAAAGGAATTTGAATAAAAAACAAAATATATTTTTTATCTTTCCTTCAATTTTTTTTTTTCAGAATATTAAAAAAAAAAATAGTTTTCTTTCTTGTTCCTTTTTAAGTAAATAATTAATAAATTCAAAATAAATACATATAAATAAATCACTAGATCATATTTTTAAATATTTTCAAATATATTAAACATCGATTTAATTTTTGTTGTTTTCTTATCGATATCATTTTGATGTTTTTCTTATCGATTTTTAAAATAATAAGCTTTTTAACAGGTCTGGCAACACAGTAAAAGCACTAATTAACAATTCCATGGAGTTGCTGCCTGAGGAGTTGACAAAATTGCTTCCACGTTGGGTGGACATCGAAGATCTCCTTCAGGATGAGGTTGAAGCGCGCTATATACTCAAAAAAGCCACAAGTCACATGGAAAGGATTCAGTGTGGAATTCCTGGCGGAGATTCGGAGGAGGAGGAAATAAGATACCTTATATGTGCGCTGGTGGACAGGAATTGGGAACGCATACACACAGGACATTTTAGCAGTGTTCCCCTGAGTATAAGGAAGATATATGCCATAGGTTGTTACTTTAAGGTAAGTATTTATTGATTTTCTATAAAATGTTACTAAATATTATGTTGTTAGATATTTTTCCTGCTCCTGGAAGACACGAGTCCAGCCCAGAAGGAGATATGCAGTGGAATCCTGGATGAGGCTCAGTTGCTGGGCTGCATGGAGGATTGGAGTGATCTGAAAATAGCCTTAATGGATTACCTGGACAAGGGAAAGGAGGAGAGTTCGGAACTATTGCCCGTTCTGGAACCTTTAATCCGCATTTCTTGCACCTGTGATATACCTCAACTGAATGCTCCCAGCTTGAAGGAGTTCCAAACCAAATGCTTCCAACCAGAGCAACCCACGCTCCTCCTAAACACGATCGAGCATTGGCCCGCCAGGGAAAAGTGGCTGGATCTCAATTACCTCCTCCAAGTGGCGGGCAATCGAACAGTGCCCATAGAGATTGGATCAAACTACGCCAGCGACGAGTGGTCCCAGCAGTTGGTCAGGATCCGTGACTTTCTCAAGAGACAATTTGGTACGAAGGAAGCTAATCAGGAGATTGAGTATCTTGCCCAGCACGAGCTCTTCTCCCAGATACCAGCTCTGAAAAGTGATATATCCACACCGGATTATTGTACCATTAGCAAAGAGGACCTGCCAGGAGCTGTGGATATTAAAGCCTGGCTGGGACCAGCGGGCACCATATCCCCCATGCACTACGATCCAAAGCATAATTTGTTGTGCCAGGTTTTCGGTTCCAAGAGGATTATACTCGCTGCACCGAAAGATACAGAGAACCTGTATCCTCACGACAGCGAGTTTCTGGGTAATACCTCTCAGGTAGATGCTGCCAAGTTGGATATGGAGGCATATCCCCTCCTGGAAAAGGTTAGGTTCTATGAGCTGCTGCTGCAACCTGGGGACTGCTTGTATATGCCACCCAAGTGGTGGCATTATGTGAGATCTGAAGCCCCCAGCTTCTCTGTGAGCTTTTGGTGGGAGTAATGTTAATAAATAAATAAAATCTTATCACTTGGGAGTGTTTGTTTATGTTTTCTGGTGAAAATTAAAAAGTTAATAACTATTAACTTGAGAATTTGCCTCTTAGAGACCTTACCTAAACAAGAAAAAGTGGTCTATTTTATAAGTTGTTTCGTAAACTACTTAAATCAGTATTTTGTTTGCGAAATCAAAAGCTCACACCAGGCAAGTTCTATAAGACTCGTAGGAAATGCTAATAATTAAGCAATGCTACATATACATTCTTGGTATCATGAACTTTTGTATATGTATGTGCTTGGGAACTTTTCATTATCATTATCTTATTTTGGGACACTTTATGGCGCTTCCTAGACATTTTTAAAGAATGTGCAATAGTTGCGTTTTTAATGCAATCTACTTATTCGTCACACTTAATAGAAACTCCCTTAAAACAGACTTCCGACTCCCGCAGCGACCATTGACCGCCAGCTGGACAAACAGGGTGCGCCCTGACGTCATTGCATGGAATAAACAAGTTGATACCTATCTCGGGCATGATGTGGACTATCAGCCGCTGAAAATGAATCATCGCCGATCGAAACTGGAGGAGTACTTTATGGTTGTTCTTTTAATAGCCACCAAGCTCTCAGTGTGTGTGTTGCTGTGGCAAACAAAACTTAAGACATACAAATTAAATACGAAATACAAAAGAATTTCGGGCGAAACGCAAACACAACTGGTAACTACTATCGATAATAGACCTTTCCGCTATCAGATGAGTGCGTGTTTATGAGGATTAACATTAAGATGTGTGTAAGTGTGTGTGCTTTGCATCGATTTCAAATCGTTTATAATCTTTTTAAATGTGCCTGCTATCGCTGCCCCACCGCCATGTATAAGTCTTATCGTTATTTAAATGTTGGACTCGTTCCAAACGCTCCATTCACATCCTGCTTAATCATCCTTGTTGCCCGAGCTCTTGCCAGCTCCGCCACCAATGGTTATCTGCTTCTGCAGCTTGCTGTACTCCTCTGTCAGGCGATCGTACTCGCGATTGAGGCTCTCTGCCTGGGACTTGACGGCCTCCTTGTCCTTCTTCTCGCGGTTGAGATCCGAGGTGAGCTGCTGGACGCGTTCGCGCAGCTTGTTGAGCTGTAAAACGAGTGTGGTTCGGGTTGAGTTTCGATTGTGAGTTTTCTTGTGTGTTCGGTTTTGGGAATATCGACTATGAGTCGGTCAAGGGATACTTGGGACACCCGGGCGGTGAGTCCTCGCACACGTCTCCGCAGGCTTGACAGCTGTTTCAAAGAGTTAACACAAGAGGTTTTAACTTTCGAGTAATGAGTGGCTGCGTTTCAGGGCCCAACTTTTGGTCTTTTTGGGTGTGGCTCGAAACGTTTCTCAGGTGTGGCTAAGATAATAGTAAGTCTTATGACTTTTAGTGTGAAAAATAAGCAAGGAACATATTGAAACAATTTAAAACTTATTAAATATTACAGAAGTTCGAAGAAGTCTTAGAAATTCGATTAAATTATGAATCTTTTTAAGGTTTTGAAATGTCAAAACGAAGCTATTATCACACATTTTCTTCAGTTATGAAAATTGATTAAATATCAAGTTCAAACTGGTATTTTGTCTTGCAGATTGACTATTTTCTTGACCACACCTTTCTCTATATGCATTGCCTTTTCTTTACAGCGATAAGTAGCCAAAGTAACTCCAAAGTCTTAGGTGTTAGCTCTTTAAACAACATGCCATTCCTGCCGGTCGGATGCGGGGAGGTTTTTCTGCGTAAACTCACCTCATTCAGAGTGGTGTCCTCGCCGGCCTCCTTGGCCTTCTCGGTCTTCTTGTCCTCCATCAGGGAACGGGCTGCGGCGGTGGCGCTCTGGGCCTGCTTCATGGAGGCCTCGCTCTGGGCCAACAGATTGGCCTGTGCCGAGACGAGAGTCACCAGACGGCGGATGACCAAAACCAGGAAGATGGAGAAGCCGGAGATGTAGAAGTTGCGCTGAGCGCGGAACAGACGCATGCTGTGCTGCATCTCCACGTTCAGATGGACCTCGCCGGACTGCTCGTAGTTGGAGTACTTGCGCATCTCACGGATGGCCTCCAGCAGGAACAGCACAAGGACTCCCATGATGAGAAAGAAGTATATGTGCGCCTGCTGGGCCAACATGGCCAGAAATTTGGACTTGAAGAAGCGGTTCCATCGGTAAGGACTTGCCACGGGCAGGACCAGAAGGAGAACCAGGGCAATCTCGGCGTAGAGAAAGCCGGCGATCAAAGTCCACACCAAACTCATGTTTAATTCCTTTTTAATTTACTCGTTTGTTCGTTCGATTTCGATTTTTCCTCGTCGGCGCGTGTCTGCAAGGAGAATTTTCCGAAATTAGCTTATATTCCGTGTGCGGTGCGTCCCCGTGGCTATTTATAAACGTTGTGCGGAGTACGTGCGGCTGCTTACTTTAAATAGCAATAATTAAATCGCAGACAGTGATGAAATATGCGAATATTTTATGTAGTCACTGCGGCGGCCACGTCAACTCTGTTTTCATTTTGTGTATAAACGGGGCTGCCAACTTGGGTTGAAGTGACAGCGGGGAAAAAGCTAGATCTGGCGGTAAAAAAATAACTTTTTTAGGGCAATCCTATAACTTTTAAACTTAACTTCATGTTCTAGTTAGTCAAATAAAAAAAAAAATGTCTAAATACAAGTTTAATTGAATTGCTAAATATATTTTAACTAATTATTATAATTAAATTTCTGAAAATGTATATAAATAAAAAATTTCCAATATATGAACATATATTGTTTTATATTTAATATTATTACTATTACTAATACAAATTTGTAAAACTATAAGTTAAAATTAAAAATTTTTAAATATTTAAACTTGTTGACAACCCTGTTGCTTGGTTGTATACAGAACACCAGGGGCAGGTTGCGAGCGAAGTGTGCTTTGCAACAGTTTTCTTTGCGCCATCGATCAAATTTTGTTCCTAAGCTCCAGTTCCTATTTTCGATTCAAGAGAGAAATATATATTAAACCCGTGAGGCCAAGATGTCCTACGAGATTTGGCTAGGCTACCTGCAGTCGGCAGAGAAGACCTCGATGATTAGCGGCCGTGTGCGCAAGGTGCTATACAAATTTCCGGACGGACGCCAAATGGCCGAGGAGTACAACATGGACACCGGGATCGTCCAGCGACGGGCTTGGAAAAAGTCCAAGCAGCTGATGGGCCAGCCGGAGTGGGAAATCGAGCTTGGCGAGGAGCCGCGCCAGCTCAATTGGTCGGCCAACCCACCAGGAGCTGGAAACAGCGGTGCCGGCGATGCTGATTCCCTGGCTGGCCCAGAATTCACAGTGCGCGAGAGCAACACAGCTCCGCTGCTGACGAAGAGGATCACCAAGAAGAACATCGAGTGGCGCATCCGCAACATGCCATATCCCTTGGAGGTCTACAAAGTAACCGTCGATGATGACGAGAGAGCCATAGTCGTGCGCACCACCAACAAGAAGTACTACAAGGTGATCCCCACTCCCGATCTGGATCGTTGTGGCGCAGAGCTGTATCAAGCTAATCTCTCCGTGCATCATCAGTTCAATACCTTGATTATAACCTACGAAAAGCCAGCCATTCTCTGCGAGTTGGAGGCTCAGATATTGCTATTACTCAAAAATGTGGAAACCGAAACGGACATGGATGACCTCCTAAAGGGTCTGTTGGCTAAATAAATAAACATAGATTTAATACAAATATTTAAATGGTAGTTCAATAATGGTAGTAAACAGTTTATACATTATCATTATTCTTACATTTATTTTTTCACTTTTTGGAAGAAAACCAAGAAGTTTCTAATTTAAATCAATTATTTTAGGACTTTTGGGCAATTGTATTTAAGAATCTTAAGCTACTTTTGGAAGCTCTCGGCCATTCCAGCATAACTGGCCAGCGAAGGGGCAGACGAACTAGTGAACAGGGTATAATCGAAGGAGGGCAGCTCCAGGGGCGCCAGCGAAGGCAGGTCAAGATCACCGCTGCCAGTCCGACGATTCTCGTAGGGATCTGATTCGTCACCCTCGGCTGCCGGATCATCGCTCCTCTTCAGCGTCTCCATCTGGGGTTCCGAACTGGTCAAGGTGGCTTTTGTCACCAGGGTGGAGGTGAACTTGGCGTCAAAGTCCTGCACTGTTTTGTCAATAGCCTTGGCAACGGATTGAGCGGAGGCCAAACCTACTGCTCCGCCGACGACGCCGCCGCTGCCGCTGTTCTCCGGCCGGAGCGGCAACATGGGGCTGGTTTCCTTCAGAGGAGCAAAGTCCTTCAGCTTATTCAGGCCATGTTGAGTTTTCCGCATCTCAATTTGCCGTAGTTTCCTTTGGAAATCCAGCGTCAGAGTGTCCAGAACCTCCTTGGATTTGGGCAGTGAAACCCTCTTTTGGGCGTCCTGCATGTAAATTAGGGAGGTCTCCAGCGCTTTGATGGCCTCCTCGTAGCGATGGTTGCGTATAAAACGCTCCGATCGCCGCTCGTGGAAATGGGCCTGCATTAAATTATATTGTTTAGATTTTTCAACCAAAAGAACATTCGATTCTTACCAAATTAAGTGGAGCGCAGTCCATGTTTACTACTGCTTTCTGCCTGTGATTTTGTTACAAATATGTCAGCTCGTTAAATATAAGTTTAAAATAAGTTGTCTTTGTGTTTTCAAGCGGAAAATGTTTATTTCTTTTACAAAAGTCGCAGTTTCTCTAATTTTCTCTCTTGTTCTGCGCAGGCGGCGGCAACTCTGTTGCCGAAACTATCGATTGCTTGCTTGGATTATCGATATACAAAAAATTACATATTTAATTTAAATTAATTTAATATTTAACAATTATTGTCTTGTTTAAAGAGGCCTGCCGGCAGCCTGTTTACCCTCGGTAAGAGCCACTGAAGCGTGTACAAAAACAGGCACGTTTATACCCTGTAAATGAATAATTTTATTATTAGCAAAGAGGGGAAAAGTAGTAGCAATATAAACCTTTACCTGCATTTTAGCTGATCTCACAAAAGCCTTATTCGAAGTCACGGTAAATATTTGCCTGGCCATGCCAAAACTAAAGATCTTCAGACTTCGCTCGTTCACATTGGCAGTGAATCGGATGTGGGACAGTTCCTCCGGAATACTTTCCACGTCCGGATACACGGTTACTCTTTTCATCAGCTCCTCAGCCCGTTTTCGCTCGCCCTCGCCCCCCACAATATCTAGGATACTTTGGAAGGCATCGTAGGCTAATTGGCAGCACACCAGAGTTTTTCCCTCAAGGATTTTCTCCAGATGAGGCTTCAGAGGGGAAGCCCTCTCCCGCTCGGCTTGTTCGGTGAGCAGCGGCTCCTTGTACACCCAATTGGCGGAGCCATTGGTCAGGGCACTCACATAGGCCAGTAGAGTGGTCACATCCAAATTCAATTCATTCGATGTGGTGGCATATTGATCCAAGTCACTGTCGGGCGAGTCCAAGGAAGCGGTCTGGACGCCCATCTCCAGGAGTTCCTCATGCAGCGAGTCCTCGATTTTATTGGAAAAGTAAAAGACAATCTGTAAAGGAATCCCATTAAATCTTTAACATTATTTGTTAAAGCTTCTTAAACCCACCTTAGGCCTCTGGAACATGCAAAAGTGCAGGGAACTGGCCTCTAGATAATCCTCCGCCTGATCTATGACGCTCCTCGCTCCAATGCTCACACATCCCCTGGCCGCATCCTCCACGGATTTTGAATTTCGGGCTATAACTTTCACCCACTTGAGACCATTATTGGCCACTATATCCACTCGCAAGGGACTATCGCGGGACTCCAGGCGGAATACGGCGTTTATGTCCACCACTCCTTGTTGCAAACGCAGAGTCTTGATCAGGAAGTCGTAGTAAACAAAGTTACTGCTGGTTATGTGGTGCTCCCTCACAGACTTCGTTGCAATCACCTGGAGAAAGAACAGGTGTCAAGCTGATTTTTCTAGAAGGACTTTGAGTAACGAACCTTATTTAGAAATTTCAGTTCCTGCTGAATTTTTCGTTGTACTTTCGTTACGCCCGGAATGTCTTCAAAGTCTACTAGCGCCTCCTTGAGTTCTTCCCCCAATTTTACTTTCTTCTGGGCTTCGATGTAAAGCTTTTCCTGTTCCTCTTTCTCCTCCATTTTAACGCAATTTGTAATATTTACAAAGCGCACGAAATTTTTGTTCCAAACTTTCAGCTGTTGCTCTGATTACACCTATCGATAGTCTAACTATCGATATGCTTTTGACAAATGGTATTACTTGCCGTTGTCCGCACGGTCACTCTGTTTAGTACACTTTTTCTTTCACTTTTTTTTCGGCGAACAAGACGGATGTGAAAAATGAAGCCGGCTGAGTAATTAAGAAAATCCAAAGGCATCGCTGGTGAAATGTGCCAAGTCACCCATTAAACCAGCAAAAGGTAAAGCCCCGCCACCGATTTAAGCATTATTAAATGTTATTTCGGCGTTTTTCGCTCTGCACGATGTATCTCCAGAAATCAGAAATGTCTGTGCTTTGGTCGCAATTGTAACGTGCTAAATTAACAATTAAATGCTGCTTACTAGCATCGTTAGGCGACACGAATACCCATACTGTGGCCATGGTTTTCAAAGTAGTACAAAATAAATCCAAATAAAGAGTATTTAATGGTTATTTAAGTGCATCTTGTCGGCGACTGTACCTAACCTCAAATGTACCCTCTCTTGCAGTTTTGGTAAAAGTGAACGCGTATAGAACGGCATCATCATGTATCTGTACAACCTGACCCTGCAGAAGGGCACAGGCGTGACCCATGCGGTCCACGGCAACTTCTCCGGCGGCAAGCAGCAGGAGGTGCTCCTATCGCGTGGCAAGTCGCTGGAGCTCCTGCGGCCAGACTCGAACACGGGCAAGGTGCACACGCTCATGTCCACGGAGATCTTTGGCTGCATTCGCGCCTTGATGGCCTTCCGACTGACGGGCGGCACTAAAGGTGAGTTTAATTTTAGTTGGTAAATTTATGGTTTAATGTAACACGTGTAGAGAGAAACCTGTATCTGGGAATTGGGAATGTGGGATATATCGGGGTCTTTATCAAGGCTAGTAAATGCTTCAAAATCACATTTTTCCATATCTAGAAACCTCAAAAACAAAATGGCGAATATTACTAAAATTAACCCCGTAAACCACGTGGGGAATATCTAGAAAAAAAATGCTATTTTTTAACTTAAACTGATCTTTCTGTGATTAAATTTTATTATTTTTATTAGATACAATAATTGTGGATTACATTTAAATGATTTAGAAGAATTAAAATGGTTTTTAGTTAAAGTTCAGTACAATATAATGGCCGCACAAATCCCTATTGAGGCAACTTCTCTTAGTTGACCCCAGTAAGACCTTATAAACATGTCTACGTGCGAGATTAACCGAAAGACTTGGCGTCGCATTTGCCATAAACCCAATTAAACGGAATGGCGAATTGAAACTTCGAGTTACAAAACTAAACATAATTTTTAATGAGTTTTAAGTTCTTCCGAAAATTAAATACTAATAACTTTACCCTATCCATTACAGATTACATCGTTGTGGGTTCCGATTCCGGTCGCATTGTGATCCTCGAGTATATTGCCTCCAAGAATGCTCTGGAGAAGGTGCACCAGGAGACCTTTGGCAAGTCGGGATGCCGTCGCATTGTCCCTGGCCAGTACTTTGCCATTGATCCCAAAGGCAGAGCTGTGATGATTGGCGCCGTGGAGAAGCAAAAGTTGGCCTATATCATGAATCGCGATACTCAGGCTCGTCTGACGATCTCATCACCGTTGGAGGCACACAAATCCAACACCCTGACATATCACATGGTGGGCGTGGATGTGGGCTTTGATAATCCCATGTTTGCCTGCCTGGAGATTGATTACGAGGAGGCTGACTTGGATCCATCAGGTGAGGCATTTTGCTGGAGTTTAAATCCCCCAAAAAGGCGCTTTAATTCACAGGTTACGTGGATATCTACCACGAACACTGTTTTGTACTTAGTGCCAGATAAATTGTGATCACTGAACCATTGGTGTTGCTGTAATTAACCTAGCCACACTTCACTGATTTGTGACGCACACTTGAAGCTCTTAAAATTATAATTGTAGAAAGAATTATTGAAAGAGCGTAAACAGAAATATTTACATGAGAACTAACCACCTTTAAATTCCTCCATTACAGGTGATGCCGCCCAGCGCACACAGCAAACTCTGACCTTCTACGAGTTGGATCTGGGCTTGAACCACGTGGTTCGCAAATACTCTGAGCCCCTGGAAGAGCATGCCAACTTCTTGGTCTCTGTGCCCGGAGGCAACGATGGACCCTCGGGCGTGCTCATTTGCTCGGAGAACTATCTGACCTACAAGAATCTCGGCGATCAGCATGACATTCGCTGCCCCATTCCCCGTAGAAGGAACGATCTTGATGATCCCGAACGGGGCATGATCTTCATTTGCTCCGCCACGCATCGCACGAAGAGCATGTACTTCTTTTTGCTCCAAACCGAGCAGGGAGACATTTTCAAGATCACTCTGGAAACGGACGATGATGTGGTGTCGGAGATCAAGCTCAAGTACTTTGATACTGTGCCGCCGGCAACGGCCATGTGTGTGCTGAAGACGGGTTTCCTGTTTGTGGCCAGCGAGTTTGGCAACCAGTAAGTCTGAGACTTGCCTGTTTTTGAAAGTAAATGTATTTACAAGTGGTATTTTAACCTTTTAGCTACCTGTATCAGATTGCTCACCTGGGCGATGATGATGACGAGCCCGAGTTCAGTTCGGCCATGCCCCTGGAGGAAGGGGAAACCTTCTTCTTTGCGCCACGTGCTCTCAAGAATCTGGTGTTGGTCGATGAAATACCTTCGTTTGCCCCGATCATTACCAGTCAGGTGGCTGATTTGGCCAATGAGGATACGCCCCAGTTGTATGTGCTGTGCGGGCGAGGACCCCGCTCCACGCTGCGCGTCCTGCGACATGGCCTGGAAGTGTCCGAAATGGCCGTTTCCGAGCTGCCCGGTAATCCCAATGCGGTTTGGACTGTGAAGAAACGAGCTGATGGTGAGTTCCACCTCATTTTCAATAATTGCCAGGCTAAGACTTAGATGTAAGACTGAAAAAGTGGCTAATAACTCAACTGGTGCATTGATACAGCATTGATACTAGCTTTACGAACACACACACGATTCCCTCCACTAGTCCCACAAGTTATCAACCACCAGTTCTCTCTTATTTCAGGCGCTTAAACACAGAAACACAGACGTCATGTGTGTGACTATCGAAAAAGACAAACGAACGATTTAAAAAGAGTTTGTGTAAAAATTTAAATTGTCTTTTGTGAAGCGATAGGTAAGGCAACATTTTAAGCAGCTCATAAGTCAACAGATACTACTACCTACTACCTAAAAAAACACATTACTTTTAAGCCAGTTGGACATTGAACATGATGCGATACTTATCAACCGTGTTTCAGCTGAATTATCCATTGATTATAGCTTGATAAACTGATTATTCAATGTCTGCTAACGATAGACAACTTTTTTATATTTAAACTCTTTATTTCACCTACTAATCAATCAAGTTTCTTCCATACTTTTAGACGAGTTTGATGCCTACATCATTGTGTCCTTCGTGAATGCCACGCTGGTCTTGAGTATCGGTGAGACCGTTGAGGAAGTCACGGACAGTGGTTTCTTGGGCACCACGCCCACCCTCTGCTGTGCCGCCTTGGGCGATGATGCCCTGGTTCAGGTCTATCCCGATGGCATCCGCCACATTCGCTCCGATAAGCGTGTGAATGAATGGAAGGCGCCGGGCAAGAAGTCCATTACCAAGTGCGCGGTGAATCAGCGTCAGGTGGTGATCACCTTGTCGGGCAGGGAGCTGGTCTACTTTGAAATGGATCCGGTAAGCATCTATAGTTATTTCAAATATTAAATATTCCTTGCTCTGATGACAAAAACACGGAAAAGAACAATCATGTTGAGACACTATGTGTCCTGCAGTGCTGAGCTTTATAAACTTTACAAATTTTTATACATTTAACTTTAAAAATATACTAATTGGAGGATATATTTGATCCTTGCAGACTGGCGAGCTGAACGAGTACACGGAACGCTCTGAAATGCCAGCGGAAATTATGTGCATGGCTCTGGGCACGGTGCCCGAGGGAGAGCAGCGTTCCTGGTTCTTGGCCGTGGGCCTGGCGGATAATACCGTGCGAATCCTGTCGCTGGATCCCAACAATTGCCTGACTCCCTGCTCCATGCAAGCCTTGCCATCGCCTGCCGAGTCGCTTTGCTTAGTGGAAATGGGACACACGGAGAGTACGACCAGTGGAGGACCACTAGATGACGATGCACCTCCCCAGCGAAGTGGCAGCAATAAGGGAACCATTTATCTCAACATTGGACTGAGCAACGGAGTTTTGCTGAGGACAGTGCTCGACCCCGTTTCGGGAGATTTGGCTGATACCAGAACCCGTTACCTGGGCTCCCGTCCGGTGAAACTCTTTCGGATCAAGATGCAGGGAGCGGAGGCTGTGCTGGCCATGTCCAGCAGATCCTGGCTGTCGTATTACCATCAGAATAGGTTCCATTTGACGCCGCTCTCGTATGAAACCCTCGAGTATGCTTCCGGCTTCTCCAGCGAGCAGTGCAGCGAAGGTATTGTGGCTATATCCACCAACACCCTGAGGATCTTGGCCCTTGAGAAACTGGGAGCAGTCTTCAATCAAGTGGCATTCCCCCTGCAGTATACACCACGGACCTTTGTCATCCATCCGGATACGGGACGCATGCTGATCGCCGAAACGGATCACAATGCCTACACTGAGGACACGAAGAGTGCGAGGAAGGAGCAGATGGCCGAGGAGATGCGCAGTGCGGCGGGCGATGAGGAGAGGGAGCTGGCCCGCGAAATGGCCAATGCCTTCATCAGCGAAGTCCTGCCCGAGGATGTGTTCTCTGCTCCGAAAGCGGGACTGGGTCTGTGGGCCTCGCAGATCCGCTGCCTGGATGCCATGCACGGCCAGACGATGTTCAACGTGCCGCTCACCCAGAACGAGGCCATCATGTCGATGGCCATGGTCAAGTTCTCCATAGCGGCCGACGGTCGCTACTACCTGGCTGTGGGCATAGCCAAGGATCTGCAGCTGAACCCGAGGATATCCCAGGGAGGCTGCATCGACATCTACAAGATCGACCCGACCTGCTCGAGCCTCGAGTTTATGCATCGCACGGAGATTGAGGAGATTCCCGGTGCCCTGTGCGGCTTCCAGGGTCGTCTGCTGGCCGGCTGTGGCCGCATGCTGAGGATCTACGATCTGGGCAAGAAGAAGATGCTGCGCAAGTGCGAGAACAAACACATTCCCTACCAGATTGTCAACATCCAGGCCATGGGCCATCGCGTCTACGTGTCGGATGTCCAGGAGTCGGTGTTCTTCATCCGTTATCGTCGCGCCGAGAATCAGTTGATTATATTTGCCGATGACACGCATCCCCGCTGGGTGACGGCCACCACGCTGCTGGATTACGATACCATAGCCATTGCCGATAAGTTTGGCAACTTGAGCATTCAGCGATTGCCGCACTCGGTAACGGATGATGTGGACGAGGATCCAACGGGCACTAAATCTCTCTGGGATCGCGGCTTGCTGTCGGGTGCATCGCAAAAGTCGGAGAACGTGTGCTCCTTCCATGTGGGGGAGATCATCATGTCGCTGCAGAAGGCCACCCTAATACCTGGCGGATCGGAGGCCTTGATCTACTCGACGCTCAGTGGAACAGTTGGCGCCTTCGTACCCTTTACGAGTCGCGAGGACTATGACTTTTTCCAGCACTTGGAGATGCACATGCGCAATGAGAATCCTCCACTCTGTGGACGCGATCATCTCAGCTACCGGAGTTCGTATTATCCCGTGAAAAACGTGCTGGATGGCGATCTTTGCGAGCAATATCTGTCGATTGATGCGGCCAAGCAGAAGAGCATTGCGGGCGATATGTTCCGGACTCCGAATCAGATCTGCAAGAAGCTGGAGGACATACGCACGCGATATGCCTTCTAAGGTGAGTTTGGGGTTGGGGATTTATAGTTTTGAGATTGGGTTTTTGTGATGACATAGCTATTTTACCTTGGGACACCTATGAAATGCCTTGATTTGTGTAAATTATATTAACTGATTTTATTTTTTAATAACTTGATTGTGGGTTTATGAATTGGTGAAATTATAGTATGGAAATCTTTATTTTGCAGAATTTGGAACAAAAAACCATAAAAGCTCAAATGGAACTATCTTTCTGGGATTAGGTAAGCATGATCCGAGTTATATCTAAATTATTTTCAATGATGATTTACGATTTTACCTTGGGACACCTATGAAAAGATTTGATTAGTGTAAAGTTATATATTGCTGATTATAATAACTTGTTAAAAAACATGTTAAGTCTATGAAAATGTTACTTATTATTTATGTAATCTATTATTTGCAGTTCCCGCTGACAATACCTTCAGAATGCTGCATAAAACACGATTTTAAGGTAAGAAATAAGCTTAAAATGAATAAAATATCAAAAACAATGATGTTATTTACATATGTTAGACTAATGAAATGATTTGATTGTAAATTAGTAACTGAGGAATTTATTAAATTAAAATCATCATTGGTTTCAGTGATCTCTAGCTTGAAGTTTGTATTTAAAAGCATATTCTTAATTTATTTACAGCTAACTCATAAAGAAGACCATCAATTCTTTAATCTGGAAACGTTTTTAAGGTAAGAAATTAGTACAAATAAATTAATGAAGTGTTACTTTGTCCAAACCCAATGATGTTATTTACATATGTTAGACTAATGAAATGATTTGATTGTAAATTAGTAACTGAGCTTTAAAAATAAATAACATTTGTTTATTAAATACCCAAAACCCCTTAACTAATCATAAATTCTTTTTAATTACAGATCTTTTCAAGCATTTTGGGGGGTATGTGGCGTTTAATTTTAACTACTTCATACATTAGGTAAGTTTGTATTAAAAGCAAATGAATTTATTTTAAAGACTAATTAAATTTGTATTCCTTTTCTTACAGTTTGTACATCTTACACTAAATTGCACATTATATCACTGAAACAACCACTAATTCGACTGCCGCCTATTTATATTAATCTAAGCCACAGTGCAAATTCAAAAGCAATTTGCACAACCTACAAAATATCCATCTTAGCATAAGCAATTTTTAAAATAAAATAAAGTAACCAAATTGAACAAGGAATGTTGTCGGGTTTTTGCATAATTCCACCTGAAGTTTGCCCGTCTTGTTGCGGCCTTATTATGGCCATTACCATGTGCCGGGGCATTAACTCGGCCTTGTTTGCACTGCTCTTCATTTCCCCCGGCTCTCTTGGAGTCCCGTTATGGGACAAGAGATATTTGCTAAACGCCTCGTTTTCCTCCTGGTATGGGATGGCACGGCACGGTATGTACGCAAAATCGTTGTAATTTGTTATGTTTGCAGCATAAGCACAGTAGTTATGCAAATTGTCGCTCGGGCCCGGTGGTCGATCACTTGCCAAACGGGGCAAGTGTGGCAGTGGTGGCTTTCTAGCTAGTTTTGTCTAGAATTAAATTTGGAAAAGAGTGAAAATAATGTAGTTTTTGTTGGGTTTTTTAGAGAAGATAGGATCAGAGACGGGAAATAAAGCAAACAGAAATTCCTTTAAAATATTATAGGTATTGCCAATACAATTATAATGAATTATTATGTGTTAATAAATATATTTAAATATTTTAACAGGTTTTAAAATAAATTAACTGGGCACGAATTAAAATGTAAAAAATACAATGGTAATATAGCCAAATATGAAATTAAATATTAGTAAACAATTGTTAAATGCTCTAAATATTTTAAAGAAAATATAGAACTCTAATTTATATTTAAGTTTAAATTTTAAACAATAAAAATCCACATACTTTAGTAGTTTATAGAATATAGCATTATTTGCTATTTACTAAGAAAAAAATAATATTAGGAATACGCAAATGGCATTCCGGATTATAATTTTTGTGGCCAGCTTCTTAAGGCTCCAAACTTGAAATTCGGTGCCCGACCTTGCTTTACCTACAGCATTTGATTAATATTCATTTTATTTGTTAGCAATCAAGGCAGTTAAAGTGTTTGAACAAACTTTATACATTTTATTTCCAAACCTTTGTCATCTCTATATCTGACTCTTGAAGAATCCACCAAAGTAGCAGCCTCCTGTTCTCGGATCTCGTCCAAAGCTGTGCCATCTGGTTAAACGATTTATTAACTTCATTTCTAGATCATTAGATCGCATAACACGGACATTCATCACTTGGCACTGGTTTTTCTCTCCTCTGCTGTTGTTTTTTTCGCCTGGTTTTTTGCCAGTCTGGCACGCAAGTGCAATCTGCGATCTCTAGGCAGCATCTACGCATGCAATTCGCGCCGCCTGGTTCCTCTTCTCGTTGGCCAGAGAGAGGATGCAACGTACAAGCGATCCGATGATCTGCGCCGGCGATAAGGACAATCAACGCTTGGCGCAAACACTTGGCACCCGAACCAAGGAAAAAACTGAAACATCAGCTGCAGCCCTGCCACGCCCCTTTCTGTGATGTTTCAAGGCGCCTTGGAGCAGTTGCCTTTTCTCAGAGGAGGAGGAGAGTTGCAGGGATTTGGTAAGTGGGAATGGGGCAAGATGAGCAGATGCCCAGCTGGAGATAAGACAAAGGCGTCCCCAGTCTTTGGGGATTTTCAGAGTGCTGACGGGTTTGGCTAATAAGGTTTGTGGGTTTTTCTTGTTTAAAATTTAATTAAATGTTATTATTTATTTAACTAAATTTAAATTTAAAAATAATTTAAAGTCCCACAATTTTCTTTCAAAATTCTGAGCTTTTAAGAATTATTTAATATTATATTTCGCTGTATTAGTATTGTATTTTTTACCTATTAATGGGTTTTCAGTTATTAAAATCTCTGAAAATATCGAAATATATTTTATAATAATTTATTATTATTATATTAGCAACACCTCTAATATTTGTAGGAATTTTTGTTACCTTTATTTACCATCTCTGATCCTTTGTCTTAGGGCGTGACTCTTGCGATCGCTTGCATTTCGTTGCTATCAGTGCTGGTGCTGCGATCCGATCGCAATCTGCTGGCCAAGATCGCGGAATCAGTAGTGTCCACCGGTGGAGTTCGCCCAAAAAACCCAAGCTCCTCGCACAGATACTTATCAGATGGCGTCGCTCAAATGCCTTGCGTGATAAAATTTCGCATGAAATGCCCCACGATCTGTGGCGACTCCGAAGCATGGGTGTTAACGTAGCAACTTTTCAGCTGTCGTCCACGGCCGCCATAGCCGCTGCTTGCGTGTAAGAATTTTCTGCGAAATTCTGCCGGACACGCCGAGATTTTAATCAGATGTCTGGACCAGAGTCTGGACGCTCCACCAGTGTGCTGGATAGAGAAGCCTGGCTAGACCCTACACTTTCCCCCGTGCGAATTAAACGCTCATTTTCCCAGTCACGTCTTTTCACAGTTAGCAACTTTATTAAAACTAACGGGCATGGCAAATAATTAAAACGCAGCGGAATCGCAAATTGCTTGCCATGTAATAAATAGAATCATCAGCGAGGCTTGAGGATCACCAAGGGGAGTTGGTGCCGTTCCTAAGACTTGGCCCGGCCTCATCAGCATCATCAGCATCCACATCAACATCATCATCATCCATGGTCAGCAGCAGCGGCAGCATTATTTTAATTCACTTAGCATCGGCTGACGTTGGTTTTTGGTCACAGAGAGAGAAAAATTAACTTGATTAAAGGTTTTTCTTTTGAAAATTTGTTCAATCCTAAATAAATCATAATAATACATTAATTTTATGTTAAATGAAATTTAATTAAAGCAAACCCTCTATTACTAAATATATATTCAAAGAATAAAGTGGAAGAGTTATTTTAAAAGTCAAGCTAAACCCTATTCTTTATATTACTTTTTACTCACAATACAAACCATTTAATATAGAAAATAATATAATTTTTATATAAAAGATAATTTAAATCTTTATTTATATATTATTACAATAAATACTGATGAGGTAAGACCACGTCTTCTAAGTTCACTTAATCTTGTAATCTTCATTTTTTACAGTGCTTGTCTTACCCCGGCTTTTCTTTGGCCTCAACTAAGAAAGAGAGACATGTGAGCTTGAGCCGGGGCTTTGAAGACTGAATCTGAGGCTAAGACCCCGACTTAGCCAGTTGCTGGCAGCTCGACAAACCAATTATAAAGCGTAGAGTTTGATGTGCACGTGTTTTTTGTTTTTTTTTTGCGACTGGGAGAGATTGGGTGAGGCAGCAGCGCGATGATGATCGCAAATCGCGAATCGCGATCTCTAACCCGCGGCGGGTATATCCAATTCGGCCAGCGTCCAATTAATGTGCGATAAGAACTGAGCCGCATCGCATTAGCTGCTATCTCTCAGATCGCTGAAACGTAAAAGTAGGTGAATGATGATGATCCAGGCTAAGAATGCCAGGTAAAATGGGATCAGTGGAGAGAATTTCAATAGCGGCTTAATGGAGCTAATAAACTTATAACATGCTTGAAAAAAATACTTAATAATAATGATTTTAATAAAGGAATATGGTAGAGGATACTAATTTATATGCATTAAAATAAATAACTAAATATTCTTGCTTTTGGCATTTATTTTTCATATAATTATATTATTATGTGAGGTTTAACTTCTTTATAAAATTATTCCTGGCGGTATTTATATTTGAGGTTCACAATATAATTTTCTTAAGATCACAAAACTTTTTAATAATTATTTTTCCATAGAATAGGGCCTCTGATTAGTCGCATATGCGTACACCTGGTGATTTTTGCCAGGCATAAAACTGCTGACTGCCAAAGGGGCTAAATCAGAGAGGGGGATTTTGTGGGGAAAGAGTGACACTCACATGCGGCCAGAGCCCGCAGTCCACAACTGTTGATTGCTGTCAGCAATCTTTCCCCGGATTCGTACTCGTTGTGGTTCTGGGGTTTCTGATTGACTGGGGCCTGACCCCATTCAATGTCATTAACTCGGGCCCAAGGTCTGTGTTTGTTTTGGCTCTCTGGCCCCAGAAGAGACGCTGGCCAATTTTCGCATAATTGGCTGAAAATTATGAAATGCTACAAGGGTCCAATCCGGGCCTGCTCGCTGCGGTGGGATCTTCATTTGAGCGGTTGCCTAGTGAACTTAATTGAACTCTCTATCTCTCTCCAGGCAGTATGCACTTTGAGATATTAGAAAATTTATTTAAAATTCAGACTGAATATACTTATATTAGGGTAAGTTCTTCATTGAATAAATATTAAAATACGAATAAAATCTATGGCTTTTATGGGAATTTTGTTTAAAAAATATGTATAAAATAAGAGATTAATTAAAATATATTCTAAGAAGTCTTTTTGCATATTAAGTTAAATACCTTTTACTTTTCTCAGTGCTTACTTCTCAGCCCAGGTTGTCAGCGCCTCATCATTCCTCTGAGTCCAAATGTTAGCCTCCGGGGCCAAAAAGACATCTTCATGGGTTCGAAATGAGCTCCTCGTCGACTCTCCTCGTTGACTTCCTTTCACCGAGGATGCAAAGACCAAACTCATCCGTAAACGTTTCAGTCACTTAGTCAACAATCTGCTGCATCTAATTGTCTTTGCAACAAATTACTCAATTCCCGTCTGGAGGCTGATGAAAGGAGATCCAGATGCGGACTCAGAGATGCAGAACAAGATCAGAGATCGGAACTGGTTTGACATAATTTTCAACTTTAGTTTGTTTTTAAAAAGCACAAATTTGCACGCAGCTGAAGGATGCGAATGGACCAAACACAGATCACTACGACGACGAGGACGATAATGATAATGATGATGACGCTGCGCTGAGTAACTCAATCGGAGAGGCCCACATGGACAATCTCATGGACTCCCAGCTCCCAGCTCCGATTCCACTCCATGGCGATGAGTCAAACATGCACTTTAGTGGGCGTGGCACACTTCCGCAAGTAATTTGCTGCGGTTTCTGGAGGGGAATGGTTACGGGAATGGGAATGGGAATGAGGCGGTGGTCTTATAATGGAACATTTTAATGCTGAAACCGATGCTTAAAATCAAAGTCATAAAGAACAAAAGAAAAAAATGGGCACCGTGGAGATGAATATATATTTTGATTAAAAAAATGGTAAAAAAAAGAATTTTATTAATTTTAAATAACAAACTTTGAAATGTAATCCTTTATTAATTTGTATATAACTTTATTTAAATTTAAGTAAATATGATAATAAATAATCAAATTTTGGAAATATTTTCACAATTTCTTAAAATATTTGTATCCTTCTCTATAAAAATATTTCTTAAAATTAAATTAAGGGCAATTGCATGCCTTATTATATATTTATATCTCAATAAAAACTATTTTAAAGGTTTCTTTTTTGGAATTCAGATTAGAATTCTCTTTCCTATAAAATTTCCTTTAGCATTTCATTGCCTGGAATTTTTAGTAATATTTAATTATGTTTATTTTAAGCCCTTTCCTGTCCTCCCAATGCCATAGTACCCCCGTTGATGGGGACAATGATGTGGCTGTCGAGAGTGCAGTTGCCACAGTCGCCAGATAAATACACAACTCGATCAGTCGCACACCGAGATCATCATCGCCGCAGCCCAGAGCACGAAACATGGCCCAGATGGAGCTGGAGCTGGAGCTGGGAGCCAAAGATGAAGAAAGGGCAAAAACTTGCCAACGGAGACACGTCAACAATGACGGCGTATATAAAAACGGGAGCAGTCGCATGCAACGTAATTGAAAGCAATTTGTGGTCCTGAATCTGAATCTGAATCTGGTTCCAGCTTCCGTCGCCAGATCTTCTGGCCTGGTATCCCTGGGATGTTGTGGGCCCCAGCGTCAGCATAAACATTACATTGATTGCCATTGCCCCACACTCGATCACCACTCACCGTCTCACCCCCTTACACACTCACACACTCACTCACTCAATCCCCATCCGTCCAATCCATCCATCCATCCAACCAGCCATCCGTTCGTACGTTCATTCATTCACTTGCCCAGAGCCAGTCACTCACTCAGTCGCTCACTCCATCAGTCACACGTGTTGTTTGTCAATCTGGAGCATGAGGATCGCACACTTATCACACTGAAAATAAAATTGTAATTAAGAGTAAACAGGTAAGGAAGAGGTCAAAGAGATAAATATTATCTAATTAAAATATTGCAATGTCTATTGAAAAGGATTTTATTAGGAATTAAGCTTTATTTAATAATAGAGCTGATAAAGGAAATATGTTGTTAATCGATTTTAAATCGATTTTCACATACAAGAACATAAAAAACGTCGATTCTTTTATTTATTTATTACGGTCTTACAGGAGGTTATTATCAGTGTACATTGAAGAGCAATATTATCTCATTAAGAAATTGCATAGTCTATTAAATAGATTTTTATTAAAAATTAAACTGTATTTAATAATATAGCTAATACAACATCGATGTTAATCGATTTAAAACCGATTTTCACATATAAAAATATCGAGAATGTTTATAATTTTGTAGATATATTTAATAAACTGTTTCCGCAGGGTATTATCAGTAACCGTTTCTAAATTCTAATTCTAAAGGGTTTTATTAAGAATTTACCTGTATTTAATAAAAGAGCTGGAAAGACATTAATGGTAACGGTTTAAAATCGACTTTCACGCACAGAAACACAAAATCTTTTTTTCTCCAGATTTAATAAACCTTTTAGGAGGGTATCATCAGTATCCGTTGCTGTATTTCTTTACATATATTTTATTAACTCTTTTTAGGAAAGGCTTCTTCTTGACTCTTAATTTGAACATCTCCTTATTATCTCTTATTAATTTGTCGTAGTATTTGCTTATTATATTTTCTTTAAGATATGATTCAGTTTCCTCATTCATATTTCTTATTTAATTTACAACCTTAATTACTTATAATATTTTCTCTAGGTACATAGTTCCATAAATTCACCAGAAGGTGAACCCAGTTCGTGTTGCACGCCTGCTCTGCGAGTGGAGCGGAAGTCGCTTAGTTCCGGCAAATGGCAGCCCCACAACACTCGCAGTCCATCCTCATCCACATCCTCAACTCGTTGCCGCCACCTGAAGAACACACATTTCTTTTGCCTTCAGTTCCAGAACCCCATGATCTTGGATCTGGCGATGGGGTTGTGCCGGCTGTTACGCAATTGTGGCAATGTCTTTGATTTGTATCTCTGACGTCGTGGTCGCGGCTACTTCCAAAAAGTAATTGCGAACAGCTGAGCAACATGTGCGGCGGCCAGTTTTGGTTTTCCATTTTGGAATGGGAATTGCCTTTCCCAAACAAAAATTCCTGAATGTTGCAAGATTTTTATCCAAAGTGCTCTATTTGCAATCTGCCTAGTTTGATCAAATTATGAGCTGTGTTTATGGTTATTTTTAAAGGAAATAAATCATATAAAGGAAGATTTTAACTTGGGGCATATTTTTGATTTATGTTTACTTATAAAATATTTTATTTTCTTATATTTAAGCTTAAAATTGAGGTAAATTTACTGACTAAAACCTGTTACAATTATGTTAATCTGTGGACAAACATAATTATGACCAGAAAAATGCTGGCCACTTCTTTGCTCATTTAAAAATATTTCTTATACTTTATTTAAGTTGTATTCAATTTTTCATGTTCATGGACATATTTTTCAGCTCGAATTTAATTTCATGTGCTAATAATTTGGCCAATCTGTGAACCATCAAATTCGGATCTGTGTCCGTGACGAATTCACTCCTTGTTGCTGACTTTGCCATCTTATTTTCGGGGTCACTACTTCGCTTGAGATAAGCTCCGCTGGGCAATCAAAACATGAGGGGGTCTTGGGGCGGGGTTTTTGGATATACATATCCCCATTTCCACTCACATTGTTGTGTTTTTTTTTTCTGTGTGATATATGCAATAGCCACTTCCTACAGATGTCGAGGGGTTTATCATTGTTGCTGCTCGACAGACAATGAATGAAATAAAGTTGTTGTTACTGGAGAATTGCACAGCTCGTTGATCACAGAAGTTGTGTGTGAAATATATATACACAAGCATATGAAGAATTAAATTAAGATAAAATAGTTTAAGGTGTTCTTTATATTCCTATTAATTTCCCTGCCTATTCTCAAGAGTTTTTATCTCACATTTAAATCACTTTCGTTTTGGTTGCAGTGCAACTTTGAATGTCATCTCCAACGCATTTTTATTTGTTGTCCACTTTTAGCATTTAAATGTGGATTTTGAACGCACAAGGCGAACCGGAGCTGGGGGCTGAAAATCGAATCGAATCGAATCCAGGTGCTGTTGCTGCTGATCGCTGCAAGTTTATTTTGCCGGTGGAGCCGAGTGGAACAGCTGTTTTTCATGTTAATGTTAATGGCAAATCGCGCATACGCCTCGTTGTGCGCTGAAGCGTCGCAAATCGTTTGTGTTTGCTTAGGTGGGTCATATATGTACTCTACGTTTGCTTGAAACTTGCAAAGCAATTCAAGTGCAGTTGCCCATCAATAAAGTGAAATTCGTTGGATGGATTTGGGGCGAGCACAGAGTTGGCTGCACAGGGTCTGCCTGTGTCCGTCCTCATAAATGCCACACACAATATCCACATACTTGTATTTATTTATATGTAAAGGCAACATCAACAGCAGCAACATCAACAGCAGCAACAGCAGCAGCAGCAGTAGCAGCGGCAGCAGCAGCTGAGCCGCAGCAACCGGACGCACGTGTTCATTTTCATTTGGCGCTGAGAAGCCAACAACGATAAACAGCCGCAGCTGTGCACTTGGAAAAAAATCTGGCTTCAGATGGAGGAGTTTATTCTTTAAGAAAATTATAGAATTCAGCAAAAGAACATCCTCTATTTTTTATTTTAGAAATTTAGGCAGTATTTTTAGTGGATTTGAACTACATTAAACCTTTTGAAACCTCAAAACACATTTACAAAGACATCTCTGAAATGGCAACAGTCTGAAACTTTTTATTTATTTTGAAACAAATTATAGAAAACCCATTTCATGTACTCGGCCTCTTAAATATTATATTCTGACCACATTTAGTATTTTTATATATTTTATTAAATTATATTATACATATTATTTGTTATGAATTTAAACTTTAAAGGAGTCACTCCAAAGATAGATGAATATTACCTTATACTTTAATCTATATAGTTATTTTTTTTGCATACTTGATAAAAAATATATTTAAATTTTAATTTAATTTAATTTAATAATCAGTGGTGTATTAACTTTATAGTCCCTATCTGCCAGATCTTCATGTGGCTTCGGCATGCGTCTTTGGCTTGTTTTTTTTTTGCTTGCCACTGCAAACTTCGTTGTTTTAGATACTTAAATAAATGGAAAAAATATAAATTAAATATATTTTTAAATATTCTTCTCTATATATTTTGATAGTTTTAATTTTTCTTTGTACTCTAATATTTTTGTATAATTTTCTGCAGTGCACAACAGAATCTTTGTAGACGGGGCCACAGCGGAAGACGACCGACGACGACTGCGGAAATTATTCATTCAAACTGCTTGACTGCGTCTCGGCTTCTGTGTTGAGGTTGTTGCTGTTTTTTTTTCTTCTTTTTTTTCATATTCAATGTTGAAGAAATTTGAAATTCATACAAATTGCAGGCCGCCGCCGCACCAACAATGGCTTTGCGATTGGGAGCCACCCATGCAGCTCAAGCAATGTCCGGCAACTGCCAACAATAATAACAATAAAAACAGACACAACAACAAAGGCAATAATAATAACAATTACAACAACAACAACAACAACAACAACAACAACAACAAAAAACTGCAAATGTCCATCAAAAAGTCAGCGAAGCGCAAAGGCAGCACAAAAAACGCTACGCTTTTGTTTAGCTTTTGGCCCCTAATAATTATTTCTCTCTCTTTTTAGTAAGGTTTTTTGTCTTTGTGTGTTAACAATTGCATAACACAAAGGCCGAGATGAAAGCTTCGTGTGGTGGAGGCCTCAAGCTTTCTCTACCAATCCAACAATCCCAGCCAATCCAATCCATCAAGATCGGTTTTTGGGGAGACAAAAAAAAGGCAAAGCCAAACTGGGAGAAACAAAAAAGCGAACGAGTTCAGTTCGTCTTTCACACACAGGTGTGCGCAATCAATCAACATGAGATCACATTAAACCGGAGGGCAACAATGGCCACGATAATCACTCTCAGCTGTGGGACCCCTCATCTGAAGGAAAAATACCTCCAAAATACAGGAGAGCCTCTAAAGATTGAATTTCCTCAAATGAGAGTTCCAGGAAACTGCAAAATATACCTCTCACTGGGGTAAATTTGTAACCTTTCTTTGCAAGTCAAACTATGAACAATATTGATCTTTAAACTCTGTCCTAAAGTCACCTAATATTAAGCTTATAAATTTAATATTTATTCAAGGAAATTAAGTAACATTTAAGGTCTAAAATTTAGTCTTCCTTTACCTGTTATGTTAGCTTCACTGTACTTAATTTTTTTTGTGGAGCTACGCACCCGCAACGTGGTCCAGGGTCCACGCACATGAGCGTTGATAGCTCCGCCAGCTTTTGTTTTTTATATAATTTTTTTCTGTTGGTATTATTTCGTTTTGTGTTGTTGTTTTTTTTTTGTTGTGGGCCTCATTAAGAGCCTCGCATTCAATGACCATTTGTGGCCACCTCGAGTGAGCCCGAACGTAACCCTGCTGCCGCCTGAATAGACCGGGCTGCGAGCTGCGAGCTGATTGCTGTAACATTCCACACTTAATTAGTGGGCCACCGAGCGGCGATTGAAAGAGTTGTACGCTTGTCTAGACATTTTCAACGTCGTTTTCTTCATTGTTAAAAAAATTAACAAACAAGAAATAAGGAGAATAACCAATGGCACTGTAGATTGTTTTTTAGAGGCTGTGAATCATTAACGTTGCGTGCATTACGCACAGGAAACTCAAATGTGTTCGACGCAATATTGGGGGATTTTAGAGAATAGATTTTAATTTTTATTGTCCAGGCTTGGCTTTGTACTTTTAATTAAGCTCATTAAGAGAGCAGAGTCAAGAACTTGCTTTAGGTATTTATTAACTGTAATTACTATATTAATTGTCGGAGGCTTTAGCATATTTTCTGAAATGTTTCTAGGCTTTTTTATGTACCTTGATAGAATATTCCACGATTTATATGGCTTTGATAGTTTGTTTTTGATTATTATAATTATGTGTATTTAATATTAATAGATTAAGCAAACATTTATTTTTAAATCATTAAAACAGGCCTTATAAGTTTGAAAAATTGTTTTTATCATTTATGATAAAACAACAAGTTAATGGGCTTAAAACTCTAAAATAAAATACAATATATCCAAGACGAAAAATCTGATAAATATAGATTAATTTTGTAAGTTGAAAAAAAAAGTTTACAAATGCTTGAACAAGTTAGAAAACTGCGTGATATAAATGATTTTATTAAATAGTATGCTTCTAGTTTTTAGTTAAAAGTTAAGAAAATCTCCTAAAAATATAGTAATAATTATAAAATACTTTAAACTTCAAAGATTGTTAAATTTAAATGGATTAAAGCTTTCACAAAAGGGAAATACTACTAAACTCCCATTAATCTATATTTTTCAATTAAGCTTATTGTATTTAAATGAGGTATTGTGATATTTGTACCACCTAAAATCTAATATTTATGGTCATATCGACTCCAGTTAGTGGCACCCAATTTGGCAGCCACTGTCGGCCGATTTCCATATGAAAGTAATCAACTGTCGGTGGTCCCTTCCATTTTCCTCCCTTCTTTTTTTCCCCGTCGAAAGAAGGGAGTGCCATCTGAAGAAAGAGAGCCGAAAAAAACCGCAGTCAATATTTGTCGCAGCGTTGGGCAATTTTAATTGGATATTTTGTCGTACTCCGGCGGGGAGATCCGAGAAAAGCCACAAGTCAACAGCGGGTGACAAGTGCGGTAGAGGCGGCGGACTGTCCATATTTCTGACTTAACGCTAAGCGAAATTAGCATATGAATATAAACTTTTGGGCGTGAGTTTCTTTTGGACTTGGCTCTTGGCTCTTGCCTCGGCTCGGCTCGGGCCAGGCGTCGGTCGTCGGTCGTCTCACTTTTCAAGGCGGCGATCTTCAAAGGCGGACGGACCACACCGAATCGCGCGATCGGAAGGGGGAGTTCGACTCGACTGTGGCAACATGTGCACTTTAACGCACATGAAACTGATCCCAAATTGGAGGTCACGTAGTCGTCCGCCGTCAGTGAGCAGTGCAGGAACACTTGAAGAAAAGTTAAGGCTTATTGAAGATCTTGGGAAGGGATTTCATAAATGTGTTTTGGAATTTTTACAAAAGAATTTGAAGGGTAATAGGGTAAAATAAATATTTTAAAATAATGCCCCTTAATGTAATTTCGTTATTTTTATTATTTGAAATATGTTCTATATTTTTAAATCAATAAATGAATGCAAACTTCATTTCTACTTCTTAGTATAAATTTTTTAAGGAAGGATTGGGTAGCTCCCTCTTAAAACTTCTCCTTCAAGAAGCTCTTTCTATAAATTACATACAAAATACTAATAAATAAAATAAAGTAAGTAAATTTATAAATAAAAAATGAAACATATTACTTAATACCTTCAGGAGTATTTCTTATAGTGCCTTCATTTTGACTTGGCTCGTATAAATTACACAATGCAGCCGCTGCCTTCGCTGGCAACAAACAAAAGCAAGAAAAAAAAAGCATGAAAAGCGGCTGGCTGGCAGAAATAACAACAAATCGAATGGCAGCGGACCACAACCGATGAAACCGATGGCAACGGCGGCAAGTGAAACCCTGTAAGTGCAATGAAATGGTTTTTAACTTGTGCAATTTTTCAAAACAAAACCAAAATTAAAGATCGCCCGCGAGGGAGCGCGAGGAGCAGGTCGGCCGAAAGCAGCGTGTCGGCATGCCAATAATATGGTTTTGATGTTCCAACAAGGTCAGCGCCGCTCCCTTAACCCCTTAACTTTGTGACTCCTTAACCCCTGCACGCCCTCTCATGGCCGAGCAAACAAAAGCCATAAACATAATGCGCGGCTTCACGCAATTTGCCAGCCATGGATATCCTTACACGGAGGAAAATTATAATTGAAAGCACTTTTTCATTCAATAAATATAATAAAAAAATATGGTAATTTATACTATTTTTTTATTTAAGTAGTAAGTGATTTTTGGGACTCGTTAAAGTATAAAACAAATAAGTAATAAGATGTAATTAACGGACGTAAGACTTATTTAGAAAATAATTTATTATTAAATAATTATTAATCTAATAATGAGTCTCTAATAAATCTTATTGATACTTTTAATATTATTTCAAATCTAATTCAAGCTTATAAATAAATTTATTAAACAAATTTAAAATTTGTAAGCCTTTCAAATAACTGGGAAAAATTTCCCAGTATAACCAAAGTTCGAAAGGTTTTGGCCCGGCCATCGAAATGTATTTGGCCCTGTCTCAGTTCGTTTTGGTTAATATCGCTTCGTTGGTTCTGCTCGAAGTCTTTTGCTTTGAACCCGAAGCGCCTTCTTATGGGGATCCGGGATTTGTGGATTGGTTTTGGGTTTTGGGATCTGGGACCTTTGATTGGCCGTCTTTTGGGCCCATCTGTGGTGCAATTTGGCATGCTCGTGGATTTGCATCCGTTGCAGTTCGTGAAGTCCAAGGGGTCACAGGCAAACTTAAAGCTATTTCTGCTTATAATGGGTGAAGATTAAAAAGAAAAAAATAATGAGGGGAGAAATTTAAAATTTGTGAGCTTAAATGTAGCTTTTTTAAAAGTAAGCAGAACAAATAATTCATATTGTACTTAGTAAATAATTTCAGGCGCAGAGAATTACAAGTATATTATTTATTCATCCAATTATTTATCCATTCAAGTAAACAGAACAAATAATTAATATTTTACTTAGTATATAATTTAAGTCGCTGGGAACATTAGGTTTGGATTTATTAAGTATTTTATTTCTTTTCTTAAATATTTCTTAAATATCATATATTATTTATATTTACAGTTTGAGAGTTACAAATTTAAACCTTTATCGATTTTCTATATTTATTGTTACCTAATTTCCAGCTTTGCAAGATTCCTTTAATAATATGTAAAATAATATTTATTATATTTTAGTTTATGGGCTTAAAAAATACTTGGAAACTTTTACGAAATACCTAAAATTCCACAAAAATGTCGATTCCCATTTATCCATTATAATTTTCCGCCACACTTAATCAATTAAATGGAGGAAAAAAACCCACAGCACTCCTGCCTCAAGGCGCATAGTGAAAAATTGATCAAAGGCCCCGTGTGTTCCTCCGGCTGTTTGTATACGAATAAGTATCAAAATGTATATGTTTTATTGACTGCGGATGCAGTTCATAAACAATGGCAGTCGGCAAACCGTGGTCTGTTATCCGGAGTCCATTCGTCCGCCGTTCGGAGTCCAAATAGTCCGTGATCCGTAGACGTAGCCGCAATATGGCGCGCATCTGTTACATGTTACCATCCGAGTATATATTCATTCATTCTCGTGTATTTATGAAATCAAACATAAGGTATCCAGAGTCGATCGGTTCATACATATATTCGCCGCCGCTGTCCCCCCCTTTGCAGCTGCACATTTGGCACACATGACAGAGGCATGCCCCAAGTCAAAATGCGGGGAAATTTTCGGAAAAAGGGGGGAAACCCCACACACACACATGCCCTGGGACCGAAAAAAAGGGAAGATTTTTATGCATTTCCAGTTAAATCGGAAGTGGAAATCAAGATCCCGCGATGCAGATGAGCGTGCCGCGATTAACACGCTATTTCTGGCGCGGATCGGGGGTTGCCCGCCCGCCTGGTTCCCACATGTCACTGTTCTTATTTTTTTCTCAGTAGTTTTATGGAGGAGAAGGGTCTCCCCGACGAGCTGCTAATGATGCCAACGGGTTAAAATGTGTGTTGTGATCTATTTCGAGGCAAGGCGTGTTCTGTTCCGTTGTAATACACTCACCTTAAGGGGGATTGTGGAATATGTAATTAAAATAAATAAATTAAAACCAGAGATTACAGATAAAAATCCACAAAAATTATTAACCTAACTGACAAACTTTAGGAATTTAATATAATTTATGAGGAGTAAAAATGTTTCCATTATTCTATATTATTTACAGAAAGAGCACTACAACTTATCCTAATTTCTCTTAATAGAACACCCAAAAAATCTTTCCATTTTACTCTTGAAAATTTGTTTCAGATTTTCCCCCAAGTATTGCCCAATCTTTTAGCTTTGTTTATGGCTTCTTGATATAACCCACGTGTCATATTTTATGATCTGCCATGGTCCACGAAATGGTCGTGCTCTTGGGGACACTTTGCCTGGCATTATGAGCTTTAAATTTAAACTGGCAGCGGAAAAAACGATTTAAATCGAGATTCTCTCTATCTCAAAAACTGTGAATTTTTCGATAATTTTGGTTTGGCAATTTTCGGGACAGTCGAAATGCGTTTTGACACAAAATTGACATTTAACAAACTTGTTGGCCATGTTGAGGCAACAATAACAACTGCAACGAGCTGCGACAAGTGCATAAAACACGCCCAAATCGACCGACCGACCGACAAGTGCGTTGTGTTTTTTTTTGTCAATGGACACATGTGGATGCCACAAAATGGGAAAAATAAAATAAATAAAAGCCCAGTGCCAAATTGGTCAAAGCATTGGGCGAGCGAGCGAACAGTTGGCCAGCGATCCGAAGCGATCCGATCGGATCGGATCGGATCGGACCTGCCACCGCCATATAGAGCGGCATGCGGCGGCGCTGTCTCTGCCTCTATAAGGCCATCCGACCGATATTTCAAATATATATAGCCTGCTTTTTTTCGCGTAGCTCGACCTGCGTATTTGGCGAATTATTTCAGCCAGCTGCGATGCGATGCTAGTCCATATAATCATATAATTCCTGCAGCTGGTGTCGGACGGAGGCCT
The DNA here is from genome assembly GCA_018153105.1 of Drosophila rufa. Classification (NCBI taxonomy): domain Eukaryota; kingdom Metazoa; phylum Arthropoda; class Insecta; order Diptera; family Drosophilidae; genus Drosophila; species Drosophila rufa. Next base: position 7,805,049 of record JAECXS010000085.1, read on the forward strand.
TACACCTTTCACAATCTGACATAACCTTTTGTGTGTGAGATACTTATGAGAGATACTTTCGGTTTTTTGGGGGCACCAAAGCTTAACAGGTGTTTAGAGGCGGACTTTCGAATTAGAAGTTAAACGGGTTAAAAATGGGAAATAAATGTAATAGGTTATTAGGAGTTTAATAAATAAATTCTGGAAATTATCATACAATTACATAATTTTTAAATAAATTAAACACTTCTCAATTTTATAAAATATATTAAGTTAGGTAAATAAACAAGTAACAAAGTCAGAATTTTAATTATAGAAAAATTAAAAAATTACACCTTACTTTAAGCAAGGAACTTCTGATTTATATAGATTATACATTTTTTAATTACCCCCAAGTATTCATAAAAAATTAAGGAAACCCAATTAGAATCCTGTTTATGCTCTGTGATTAATCCAAGAACCGCTCGCATCGCATCCTGCAATCTCGGTCCTAAACATTCGCTCGGCGCATTAAGCTGATTAATTGAAGTCATCATGGGCTGTGGCAGGCTGAGTGAGCAAGAAATTGGAGGCCGGAGACGCCACCAGATTGCCACATAAATTCACTTAAGATTGCAACAAGCTCCGCCGCCAATGGCAATTTGTAGACAGTGCCATCCACTGTGAAGCCGACTGACTTCGAGACGAAGACTCCAACTTGCGACTCCAAAACTTCAACTGGGGGACACTTGAGTAGGGCACTGAGAACTTAAGTTTCTGTAACAGAGAATAAGTTTAAATAACATACATTAAATATATTTAAAAATATTATAATTAATGGAAGCCATCCTGACTTATTTTAAGATAAAATTAACCGCGATTTATAGGACCTATTTATTTATAACATTTTTTTTAGAAAATGTGGTAGTTATTTAAATTTTGCAAATTTATTTATTTATGAACAGAGCTTTCGGCTTAATGAATTATTTATTCCCTATTTAATCGTTGTAATAATTCTGGAAAATATATATACAAAATTCTAAAATTCTCCAAAAGATTTTCCTATGGTTTTCCCTTATTTTTCCTCCGTGTAAACCCTCACCCGGGAAGTCACTGTGACAGACTGGCTAGAGGGGGGCAATGATTAAACGAACATTTAGTGGCTGCTAATGAATGTGGTGCAGCAGCAACTGCAGCAGCAGCAGCAGCATCCGCAGCAGCAATGTTGCAGTTGCAGTTGCAATTGCAGGGGCAGCAAATGTCACACGCGATGTTCGGGGTCGCGACCGCTGCTGCGGCACAAACGGAGGCGTCTTCGCAGCCAATCAAGAACCCATCCCAGGGAGCGGAGTTGGAGCTGGATCCGCAGATGGAGATATGCCAGAGGAGAACTCATCATCGGCATCCGCATCAGCTGGGGCAGACAAACTGCAATTGCCCCTCCTCAAGTGCCTAGCGTCGAGTCATAATCCCACATGGTCTGGGTCTGGGTCTGGCTTCGGCTTTGGATCCATAGCTATATAGTATATCTGTAGTATTCAGGCTGCTGCTGGCTGATACATAGTGTCTGCGGCGGTGTCTGCCGTTGCCGTTTGCCGTTGACTCGTCTGGAATGCAGATGTGTGCAGTTGCAGTTGCAATCGGACAAACGGCCAATCATGTGGGAAGCACTGCAAGAAAATTAGTTATAAATTTAAATATTTTAAAATATTTATAAATTTTTAATAAGCAATAGAGTTAAATGAATTTTATAACTTACATCTGGAGAATGTAGGACTTAGGCAAAGAAGGCATCTTTCACTCCATAAAGTATGCAGATTTTTCATGATTATCAGCAGGCGAGTCGATCTAGCCATATATGCCTGTTTGTATTAACATCTATATCTCAGAGACTATACGAGCTAGAGCTATGTAATTTTTTGAGAACATTCTTATGGATTGAGTGCAAATTATATTGGTTTTTAAATTATGACACTTCTTCAAAAGCCCATAAAAATAATTCTGAAAGCGAAACTTTTGTATGTTCTAGAAAGATAAAATATATGTATATAATAAAATGACTTGTGCAGATATCTGTTTATAATTTTGATTACCGAAAAGTTTTTACAGTTCAAGTAGCCTTCCAGGGCGAAATTTGGAACAACATTTGTAATTTTAAATATAAATAGAATGCCTAAAAATCCTTGTATTTATTTTCTTTCAGTGCTCAACCCACTTGCTGCTCAACAGTTTTATATCAACATTGCTAGGCATTCAGTCAAGGAGTCGTCATCCGAACACAGTCGCTGCTGTCCCCATTCCATTCGCTATTCTCATTCCCATTCCCATTCCAAGACCATTCCCGTTTCCATTCCCATTTCCCACTCCACAATTTCACTTCCCACTTCCTTGCCAGCATGCAGATGATGCAGCTGCGAAATTTACCAGATTGTACAAATATTACATCTTCACTTGAAGACTAATTAAATTTGAATTTTTGTATTAAGCGAGTGTGAGTGGGTTGAGTTGTGGGTCGTGGGTCGGCATGGGAGGAGGACGGAGGACGGAGGACTCATAGAGGACCACTCGAGCAGCAGCTGCAGATGTTATGCGAGATGAGAGCGATCCCCGATCCCCAAACAAGACACTTGCAGAGGCGTTTTGCCCGCCGACAGACTTGGACCTGGCTGGCTCCCTGCATTGCCGTTTCTGCAAGACTCCCTTCTTCTCCCGATCTCCGATCTCCGATCTCGGAGCCGAGACTTTGCCACTTGGCTGGTGGTCCAAGGCGTCTAAATTTATGGCTTAATTTGGCGCTCTTGTTAAATGCGTGTGTGTTTGTTTGCGGGGGGGTACTGTGTGTAGGTGGGCGTAGCTGTCAAAATTTTTGACATTTTAAGTGTGTTGTTCTCCCCCGCTCCCTGACTAGGCAAATATTTGAATAGCCAAAGTGCAGATGCTTAATTACAGAAAAGGGGAAGACCTTTAAATTAGCAAGCAGAAAATAGGGGAGGAAATTGTAATAATAGAAGATCTAGACTCCAGGCTTTAGAGAGTGTAAAAAGAAAGAATTTAAGATGATAAAAAAGAAAGCAGTCCGAGTACCTGAGTTAAAGACGATCTAGGTTATTAATGTTAATAAAAACAGTAAGCCAGATAATTTAAACTTAATTTAGGTAAAGTCAGATTCTTACAAAATAAATTATTTTTAAAATTTTTAAATCAAAGTTAAACCTATTCTATAATATTTTTTTATCACAAAATCCTGTGCGAGTATTAACATTTTTTTTTTATATTCAAAATATTTGCTCTTTTAATTTATTTTATTTTTCTAAAAACCCCAATAAGACTTACATATTATTAACATTTTAAAACAATATTTTCCTATTTAAAAATGTGTAAATATCCCAAAAAAGGCTTCAGAGAAATCTCCACAAACTGTTTAAGGCTCGGATACACATGTACTCAAGTACATAAGCGTAGATATACTATATGGAGTCACTGTAATCGGCTTGTCAGCTTGGCCGTGGCAAAAACATTTTCGCATATCGATCGATTTGCATAGACTTTTAGAGCCAAAGGCGCAGGGTTCATTCGCCGTTGACTGTCCGCCTGTCTGGCCAAGCGATTGCGAGCCTAGGATTGTCTGAGATACTCCGGTGAATGTCTTAACTGGGCCCAAAGCCAGGCCGAATCGAATGCGGGGGCGTTTGGCTTTTGTGTCTCTCTAAGCCTGTGGCCGAACCTTTTCTAATTGTCATGCGCCAGGGCAGCTCCGGATGTCAACGATGTCGACGATGTTGTGTTTCTCGTGTTGCTGTGCGTGCCTTGTAGTCGGTCTGGGCCGTATTCGTGAGGGGCTAGGCACTGGAAAGAAATATTTTAAATAAATTAAGAAACTCTAAACTTCAAGATATAAATATTGGAAAGTTAATAAGACGGGTTTAAGCAAGAAAACTCATCAAATTGTGAAGGAAAGAGCTTCTTAGTTGAGTTAACTTAAAAGTTCAGCGCTTATAGCTTATTTTCCTTATGAAAAAAAATTTATTTTATGACTATAATTACCTCTTTAAATAATAACAAATATTTCCTAATCTTTTTATTATTCATTCTAGTTTTTCTTTTATTATTTATTCATTAGGATTTGATTTTTTTAACAGTGTAACATTTTCAGTGTCAACTCGCCACCGTCTGGGCCTGATTTGAATGCGCGTTTGGTTCGGGCTTTGGCCATTTTGGTGGGTCCATTTGATGGCTTCTGGCCCATAAACAAATCGGGCTGCAATTAAGCCAAAACAATGACGACAAAAAAACAACAGCGAACACAACTCGATGTCTGAGCTTTAAAAATAGCCACGCCTTGTCTGTCTTTTTTTACATAATTATAATTAGCCGCAGCAGGAAATCGGTCAGCCACTTGACGGCCTTTTAAGGAACTGTCACATAATTGTGAATTTAATTTGGGTTAAGAGAAGGCATGGACTTTAAATACTTTTGTTTAAAGGAAAGGAAATTTTTCGTATTAATAATCAAATTTTTTAAGCAAGCAAGAGCTGAGTAAAAATATTTATTCACTATAATTTTTCAGTTCCAGTGTTATTCTTTGGTCCATTTCCTTATTAAGGTATTGAGAATGTTGGGAACGTTATAGGGGGTGTGTGCCCCGGCTCGCTTGTCGTGCCAAAAGGTGCAAAAGTTATGATTTATTCGATTCGAAAATAAAGATAACACCAAGTTAGTTGCTGCCACAGGGGCAATAGGGGGCAACATCGTGCCGACGCCAAGCAGCGTTAAGTCTCCAAGTCTGGCACAATGAAGGTGACAAATCTTGGCCAGCCGTTGGATTAGACACCTGCGGATTGCAAAACGAGAGGCAGAGGTAAATGCGGAAACAGGGATTGGATGAGATGCATCTCGAGCTTACTTGTATGCAAGTGTGAACATGGCATCACCCCAAAATCCACAGCATCTACATTCTGTTTGGGTTTCTAGGAAAAAGATGACACAACTGCCTGAAAGTTACTTGAATGATCACATTTGAATTAATAAAATTTATAATTGTTGCTTAAGAATATTAAATCAATTAAATAAAGCGAATCAATAAGTGAAGTGAGCTTTAACCACTTATGTAAACTGCCAAGATACTATTAATTGAGGTCTTTAATTAATCGTTTATATGCTATATATATTAAATATATGTTAATTTACATGATTGAGTGCCTGAATATCAAAGTCATAAAACAGGAAAATAAAAGAGGGATTAAAAGCCACTTAAGAACTGGAAAATATGTTTTTAAATGGTAATTGATGATTAAAAAGAGAATAAATTTAAGTGATTAGGAATTACAAAACTACAAAAAATGATAGAAAATATATATATAAAATACTTGCAACCTTGATAACTAAGAATTTATTTTCACAACTTATTCCCAAGAAACCTCTCCAACTTTCTTCAACAAAATGAAAGCTCCTTACATTTTCTAGTATCTGACCCATTCGTAGTCACTTATTTTCTCTTCTTTTTAATGAGATAGAATAAGAATTTTTCCATCAGCATAATTTCCCCCGCAGTTCCAGCTCTACGTGACCTTATGGCAAGACACGAGGCAATTGAATCTCGGTAGCCTTCGAGCAAATTAGAGATGCCATGCTCCTCCTGCTCTCCACTTTGTTTGCCAATTTGTGCTGCAATCTCCAAAGGGAGAGAGCCAGGGAGCTAACCCAATCAAGCAAATTGATTGCGCCGCTCTTTTCTAGGACGAAACAAGGAGGCGGTTTCCCATGACCGTTCAAATCAAACAAATGCGTCAATTAAGTTTGCCTAGAGGAGAGTTGAGGCGACACACGACCTGGACGTGCGTCAATTAGGCGAAAAGGGCTGTGGGATACGAGTATAGCGATGGTTACCAATGGTGGTTGATCGGCAACCGGCACACGCCCACTTTCCGAAAGGAAAGGCTGTCAGTCACGTGGCGGGGACATTGTGCATTGAGTCAGCACTGGGATCCCTGGGATCGGACCTCATTAGGGCAAGGGCACTTGGAAAAATGGAACATTAATTGGTTGTAAAAATTGAAATAGGATTCTAACAAATTTAAGGAATATAATTAAGAAATTTTGAAGCATAAAAAGTGGATAAAGGTGGATAAATATCCTATGGAGCTAATATTTTGGGGTTTTTTATATTTATTTTATTTTTATAAATTTAAATTATTCTTTATCCCTTATTTTAACAGAATTTCTTAGCATTTCCCTAACTTTTGATGAGTTTTAATGTAACTATTAATGTTTCAAAGTTCTAAATTTATTTAGTGCTAGAAGTTTTTATCTTACATAATTTATTTCGTTGAGTGTGACCTGGGGGAACAGGTAAAAGTTGAACCCAAACGGGGAACGGAAACGAGCTGCTGCTGCAGCTGCCTCGAATTCCTGAGGCCACGTGTCAGAAATGCATGTACCCCCCTCTGCTAATGCACATAATCGTGTGTATATCGCGTTTATATACAAGTATATACTGAATAACCCCTTCCTTTACCGATTTATCCACTCCCTGAGCTCGTGTGCTGTGTCAGCGAACAAATGTCGCCAAGCGCTGCTTGACCCAATTGCCATGCTGGGGTCATGATAATTTCAGGAGCTTTGGCTTTTGTGTATTTCGTGATCGTGAGTCGAGTTCACTTTGGTTTTTTTTTTTTTTTTTTGTCAGGCTATAGGCGCTCCTTTTGACAGTGGTTGCACGTGGCCTGAACTTCAATCCGAAGACAATTTCTGCCTCGTTTCGGTTTCCCCCATTTGCATAAAAATCAAAGTATAGAAATGCAATGTCTTTTTGGCATGGATTTATGGCCAAAGAAGGCAGCGCCAAGGTGGGCGCCACACACACAGAAAATCAATAGGAAAATGTCTCTACACATGGGGCGCCACAAACATTTTTTTGGGGGTTGCATTCTCTTTCTCTCTCTGTGTGTATTTTATGCAAATCAATTCAAAATGGCTGCCTTCATGCGCAGACGGAAAATGCACTTTCCAGAGAGCTACAGAGACAGAGAGAGCGTGAGAAAAGTCTCCACAAAAAGCTGGTATCTCATAGGGGTTGAAAATGGGCTCCAACACGGAATCCAAGGGGTTGTTGCCTGGGAAAGCTGCGAAATCGATTTATGTGGACACCAGATGCAAGGCATTTCGTTGGCTCAACTTTAAGTGGGTTCCGGGTTGGGATTGGTAATAGAACTTGTTCTTTAACCACCTTTGGAAGGTTTTTGGTGGGAAATAAGGATACTTGGCACCAGATGCAATCATTTTCGTTGGTTAAATGGAAAAAACTCCACGAATATCGACCAAGAATGTCATTGGAGTTCTTGTTTAGATATTAATACAGCCCCAGAGGAATTTGAAGGGTTCGTAATCTTATATTTTATATATATATTTTCACAATTTTAACTAAGAAAACAGAGTTTAATTCGGAAATAATATCAAAGGATAACAAATAATTTAGCTTAAAGGTAAACATACCTTTAGAAAATTCCTACAAAAAGCTTAACCATTTTTAAGGATGACAAAATATATGGTTAATTTTTGTAACCCTGAAAAAATCTCCTTTTAAATCCCAATATAATTTCCAGCTGCAAGATTGTGAGATTGTGATAATGGGAACTTAGCAAACAACCCATAAAGTTCCAATCTGAAACACTTGACACCGTCAAAAAAATAAGGAAAAAAAAGGTGGAGGAAGGGCTGTTCCACACGTGACCTTTACAAAAGCGACACGAGGCAGCGTTCTGCTCATTAAGAGCTTCTCTGACAAGCGTTTTTCGTGTTCCGATATGATCTTTGCAACATCCGAAATCCCAAAATCCTCGAACTTACTCATCATCATGGGTTAACCCCCCGAAGATGCGATCTGACTGCACAGTGGGCACAAAGCGTTAATCTGGAATGGGGTAGAGCACCTCGCCCACCCCTAAAAATAATGGTTGCCGCTGGCTTCCAGTTGAATGCCTTTGTTTCCGGATTTGCTGGGTTATGTAAAATGCGCTTTTGATTTCATTAAGATTGGGTAATGTGAGAATGAATCAGATTTTTTGATCGGAATAAATTAAGCGAAGGAGAAAGGGAGATCCTATTTAATGGAGTCAGTTCCCAGGAGGAAGATATTACTTGAATATTTTATAAGGGTTTCCAAAGTGAGCTAAGAAGTATCCTTAAATATTTCGTAAGTGTTAATAGCTTTTTTCCTTGCCATTTCTACTTTCTTTACTGCATTTCTCCTGACCAAAAGCAGCGACATCTGTTCGTGCCACATCGCATATCCACATCCACATCCATATCCATATCCTCCGCAGTCGAAACCACGTAATCATGTTACGACACAAAACTGACATGACATTTTCAGCAAAAGCGATTAATATCGCACACGACTTGGACTTGGAATCGGACTTGCAAGCAGTTGCAAGTTGCAAGTTGCAAGTTGCTAAAAAGTTGCAAGTTGGGAGTTGGGAGTTGCATTTCGTATTGTTGTCGCTGGCACTTAAGCAACTCTTGTTGCTGCCGCTGCTGTAGTTGCTGCTGCTGATCCCGGGGCTAACTGGGAAAAAGAGTCTTTTAAAATGACTTAATGGGGCACAGCTCATAAATTCACGAATTTGCATTCGGAGGGAAGCGCCTCTGGGGCAAAGTGAGTCAGCTTAAAGCCGAAAAAAAACTCAAATACCCGAAACCAGAGATTCAGAAAAGCAGGGACTCTGCATTGTCTGAAACTCTGTGTGACTGGCAGCCTAATAAACACAATTAACTTCATCATTTTGAACTCAAATTATTTCATTTCAATGCGATAAAATCGCAAATCACGAAGCGAAAGCTGAGCAGACAATAGAGCCAGCCGGAGGACCACGACCACGACCAAGATGACGACGACCAGGACGGTGAAAATTAAGTCAAACTAAGGCTGCAAAACGTTTACCAATCGGAGCGATCGGGACATACTGGTTACACAGGGAAAATTAGGGATATTCAATTAAATGTATGCCAATAAATCACAATAATTAATTCTATTTATCCTCCTCCTACGAAAAAAGGAATTCGTTATGATATTTTAATATATCATAAGAACTATTAGCATTATTTAAATATTATTCTTTTAGTATAATATTATATATTTATATTATATATCTAGACTTTTTTTATTTTAATATTCCCTTTTGGAAAAGAAGATTTTCAATTAAAGAAAATGTTGAAAAATCTTTTGGAAATTATTTGTATTCTAGGCTTTACAAAATATTTAAACTTATTTTAAAGACATATTTTATGAGAAAACAATGCCACGCTTTCTTCTCCAATTTTTCGTAGTAATTATTTTAGTATTCCTTTTAATTACCTAAAAAGTAAAGGCTCTAATTATCCTTAATGACCAAAAAAATCCCCCTCAATTTGTTTTTAGTGTTGAAACCCGGACTGAATTGTCTGTCCAGAGTTGGAGCAGCCGCCCGCGCCACTTTCAATTGGAGTTGCAGGCTGCTGCAGCTGCAAACTTCGGGATTGGGAATGGGAATGGGATGGGGAATTGGGAACTGGGAACTGGGAGTTGGGAACTTGGAACTGGGAGTAGGGAGTTGGGAGTCCGGAGAATGGGGATTGGGGATTGGGGATCGGGATCGACGGCCTCGGTCAGGTCCCGGGAGAAGGAGTTGCTGAAGGAGAATAATGTTGCATGTCGCGCCAATTGTGTACACGATTTGACTTGGCAGCCTGACAGTGCCTGCTGCCCACTCTTTGCGGCCTGTTGTTGCTGCTGCTGCTGCTGCTGCTGCTGTTGCTGCTGCTGCTGCTGCTGCGGCAGTGGCTGCTGCAGTTGCTGCAGTTGCTGGCGGAGCAGTGCTGTTGCTGTGTCAGCTAATCAGACGGCAAGTATCTCATCTTCGAGGACTACTAGCAACTGCCAAAACACAGCCAACAGCCAACAGCCAACAGCAACATGCACACGAAACAAAACTACCAAGTCATGTTGGCTGCCTGCAAATAAATCTCTCGTTCAATTGGGCACCCAAAAAGTCAAACAAAAAGTCAAGAAAAGCAAGAAAAAAATATCCAAAAAAGGTGGACACAACACAATCAGAGCCAGAGCCAAGGAGCCAAGAAAGAGAGTTTCCTGGAAAGAGTTTCCTGCATTGGTAATATCTATGTTGCTGGAGTTGTTGTGCCTGGCTGGCTTTCAACTGATTTAGATCGCTAAATGTTGGCAGTTGACTTTATGAGGGTCAATCTCTGAGGCCTCAGTGCCTTGGAATGCCATCGAAGCTTCCAACTGGAGCAATAATCCGAGCAAAGTGAAAGAATCCGGAGGAGCTCTCCGATTACTGGTAATAGATGTTCTTTTGTGTGTTTAGTTGGGCTGAAGATTGTGGCTTTCGGAAATCTTTGACCTGAGTGCTTAAAGATTTCCATTGGCGATAGCTTTATTTGGTAGAAAATACATTTTTGGCTTGGAGTTTGTAGATAGTTATTATTTTGCTCATGGGAATTGTCCTTATTTGGGAAGTGTTTGCTCAGGGTTTGATTTGTTATAGTTGAGGTTTTGGTTAGGGGTTTTATGGATTTTTCTAATTAATATTAATCATTGATATTTAAAGATATTGGAGCTTTAAGAAATATATAAGTTATCGATTAGCTTAAATAGGATTTTAATATTTTATAAAAACTGGATAACGAGTTTTTTAAATAAAATATGTGTATATAGATATATTTCATTTATTTTCATGGGAATTTATTCTCCAAAATATTATTCAATTTATGTTAAAAATTCCCCAATTCAAGGCTTTATTTATTGAGTTTTAAGTCAGCCCAAAAAGTTTCCTTCAACTGCCATGTGTGAGGACCAGTTTCCCCCATTCATCGAATTGAGCTCCAGTGTTGACTTGTATTCATATTCATAGATACATCTATTCCGCATAGCACCTCCTTTGGACCCCCCTTTAACTCGCCCAGTCCACTGTCCATGTCCTCCTGTGGCTCGGCCACTGATTACACTAAACGACTGCCGAGATAGCCCGCCTTGGCTCTGTTGGCTCTTTTGGAATTCCTGGACGCCGGGCCAAGCGCTTTCAAATGCCCATAAAAATAGGAAAAAATAAAAAAATATAGAGGAATGAGTGTGGATCAGGGAGGGACACGCTGAGCAGGCGCGCGTGTTTGGAAAGAGTTCAAGTCACAGCTGGAGACTGCACTGCTTTTGGCGCATAACTGGACAAGAGCTGCAGTTGGAGTCCAGTCCAAGTCCGAGATTGAGAGATAGACTGGGAAAAATATAATATAAATATATAAAAGTTTATTGGTAATTTTTGTAGTATGGGAAAATAGTTAGGAAGTTCAAGATAAATTAATAAATTAAGTAGAATTTTAAATAAGAAATTCTTACACTGTCAATACCCTTAAATATGTAAAGTTCTTTTATTTAAAAATCAAATTTTTAAGAATTTCCAATTAAATTCCTGAAAGAAAATATTTCGTTAGCGGAAACTATAATATTAATTAATGATTTTTGGCTTGCCTTTAGGCTTAATTTTCCTGCCTAACTTATTTTTCTCTATGTACCAATTTATCGCGGGAAAAGCGGAAAAGCTGGAGGGGCATTTTGGCTAGAAGAGTGGACTGAAGTCCGTGCTGAGGCCGCTGCTGTCGCCGCCGTGTTGAATAACAGGCAGCTGAGCAGCTCTGTTGGACAAGGCTGTGACGGTGGCGGTGGCGGGAGTTGGCCTGGCCATAAAAAATTGGAAAATGTTGCGTTAATGCGACGTTTGTTCGAACACAATTTTCAAACAGATCGACGCCGGCAATTGTTTGGACAGCCTGTGTCCGAGATTTTTTTGGGCTTGGATCGGCTGGAGGAAAACTTTTGGGACACTTGGGCGCAGACCTTTTGGTTGGCGGTTATTTATACTTTTGAGTAGGAATATAGCAAGGAATGGCGAATGAAATATAGCTTCCTTTCGTGTATGAAAATTTGGGAATTTATTTGACTTAAAGGACTTTTATGAATATTTCTTTTACTAAATAAACTGAATAATATTTAAGGGGCTTTTGACTCCAAGTGTAGACTTTTTAGGGGAGTTGTAGATTTTCTTAGTTTTCACTTATTACTTGGTGACTCCCCAAGAATGTCTCCACCAAATTTGGAGCTCTTTTACTCTCTCAGTTCTCCCCATTATTTCTCTATGAGTTTTTCCTCTGCGCAGCAATGGCGTCTGCTCCACTGGGGGCGCCACCCCCAAAACCTTGGAGAAGGTGGAGCTGTGGAGCCACCGGAAAAGGTGGGTGAACTGGCGGTCCTTGGCAACCGGATGCGTCTGGCATCGATTTTTCCCAATGCCAGAGATAGGGTTTCACTGAATACCAAAAGGCTTCTTCCGGTCGCATCGTCGGCGGATTCCATTTGCTGTTTCGAATAAAACGAAATCTATACACGTGCAGGCCACATAACGGCAGATTCCAGGGGTTAGTCTCCGGCGGAACACGTGTTTTTACCAGATCCAGAGATCCTGAATCTAGAAACGGAACATCTAGTTGAGCACGTAAGACAGTGGTAAACATCAAGAAAAATAAGATATATGGAAAATTAGGAAATTATTGAGTAAAAAAATATTTCAGATGTTAAATGTTTCTTATAAAATTACTCATTAGTTTTTGACGAAGCTAGAACAACTCTTAAAATGGTTTAACAAATTCAAATTCAATATAAAACCTTATAAAATTCCACAAATAATTTTTCTTTTCTTTATGAGATCTTCAATATAAGTCCAAAATTTTTTCATAAATACTTTCTATATCCTAAGAACTACATTTTCCCATTAACTATCGAAAGAACTACCCACTGTAGTCTCATCGGAAGTCGGAAGTGCAGCCACGGGGTTGGTGATTCCACTGATTCCGGCGCTTGTCCTGCCCTTTGTGATGATGTCAGCAAAATGCGGGCACAAAAAGGACAATCGATTGTTGTGACACTGCATTGTGTGTGTGTGTGCATATCCCTTTCCCTCCATCCTGCCAATTTTATCCAATTTCATGAGCGTTCAATTAACGCTGCCCAGTGCGCGGCAGAGCCATCATCCCATTCCCATTCCCAATCCCATTCCCATTGCGATTCCGATTGCCGTTCCAGAATTTTTTTAACGTCGATCCCACGGCGACGGCGTCTGGCGGCGTGCACGTGCAGCGCAGGACATTTATTGGATTCTTGGCGTGCCTTTATTTGTTTCTATATTTGCCCAAGATTCCAATTAAACGCCAGTGCCCTTGGATCGCCGTCCATCGTCTGGGTCTGGGCTTTGCGATCCCACGGCGAGCCAGCGTTTAATTTCATCGGTTTTTGCACAAAAAATAGAGAGAAACAGGGTGCTGAAATGGATAGAAAGTTGTGAGGAAAATTCCTTAAATTCGTCAGGGTTTAATGGGTTGAAAATGATTAGTTTTTGGGGTATGCATAGTTTTATTAGTTTTCTGGTCTAAAAACTTATTTATATATTATTATAAGCTTTAGAAATATATGGTTTTAGCCTTTGTATGAAATATACAAATCTATAAAAAATAATAAAATACAAATATGTTGCTGGAAAGTAAATTTACCAATTTAATTAGCAACTTTTAGTGAAAAAAAGCTTTCTTAAGGCTTCTTTTCACAGAAAACCCCCTAATAAAATCTCCCTAACTACAAAACCCATAGAAGACTTAGAAGAGCTCAGTGACTAGATTCTTAGGGGCTTCTTTTAATTATTTTTGGCGACACCATGGCACCCTGTATCCAATTAAAGCTCTTCTTTGGCCCATCAACGCTCAACGCCAATGGCGAAAAATAGCTATTGAATGACGCTGCCTTTGCGGGCTCAGTCTCTATCCTGCCCGGCACTCCTCCTTCCAGGGAAAGCCTCCTGCTTCTAGCCTCCTGCCATGCCATTAACCCAATAGGACGACGGCACACGCTGAGGATTAGACGTGTAATCAGCATAAAATGTAGCCAAAAGCCGCGCCCGACGACGACGACGCACTGCGTGGCAAAAAAGTGGCAAACATGAAATCCAATATTGCGATACTGAAGGCGCTGAGCAACCGCATGATATTGTAATGGCAACAACAGTGTGAGCAGTGGTACGGTGGGAATACGCTATGTTAGAACTATAAATAAATAAATTATGGCATTCTGAAATTGAGAAACCGCGTTCTCAAATAGGTACTCCTCTTATTTTAAGTACGGCTCTTTTTTAAATTCTTAGTTTAAGTATTTGTATTTTATTTAAGTATTTCACTTTGAGAACAAAAAACTCAAAATGTTCTATATTAATATTTATATTCTTAAAATGTGTACTCAAACTGAGTAAAAATCATCTCAAAGTAAGAACAAATGAACTCGGCTATTATTTAAGTACATATTTTCTCATTTTGAGTAAATTTTTGCTTAAATATTCTGTCTGTGTTTGAAAAAGAGCTCCTCAAACAATTATTTCGCTTTAAATGCATGATTTCTCAAATACTTTTTTTTTATACATTTTTTTGAGCAATATAATTTTAGTAAATTTATTGGTTAGCCCTCATTTCCGAGTGTTCCCTGTACTTGAGCGCTACAGGCGACGCTTACCCTGACGCCGCCGCTCTGGATGTCGATGGAAACGCCGACGCCGCTCGTACGCATGTCCTTATCCAAATACAAATATGAGAAGGAGAAGGAACACGTGCAAAGCCGCGGGGGATTGCACGACTTTGTCCGAAATGGAGTTCAAATTGCGACTGGGACTGGGACTGGGCGCGCGTTGGTCTTTCGGGTTCGGTTTATATGGTATATATGGGTATATGGGCTGGCTTGGGATTGGGTTGGATGTGGGTACGCACCGAAAAATCTCCAAGCGCGTTGCCTGTCGCATTTAATAACTGTTTTTAATAAGTGTCCCTCGGGGTTCGCTCGGCTCTCAGCTCCGCCTGACCCTCTTTTTTTCTGTGTTTTTTAAATCATCCTCACAACCCCCCTTGCGTGCGTTATTTGCATCACGTTTTACACTGGGGGAAAATAGGGAAATAAATGGAAATAAAGGCGCAAGGAAATTCGGAAATAAATTGGAATATAAGCTCACAGGGGAAAATAGGGAAATAAATATTAATAGAGGACAATTGTGGAAAATTAGAAAATAAATGAGAATAAAGATTCATTGGGAATATTTGGAAAATAAATAGGAATAAAGCCTCACTAAGAATAAATTAGGAAAAATGTGAAAATATGTACTCCAATTTATATAAATATTAACGAATTTCCAATACTTTTAAAAATATATTCTATACAAAATTCAGAAGAAAATTACATATAATAAATAAATTAAATATTTTGTAAATTATTGGGAAACACATAAAATCATGACAGCATATGACAGCAGATTTTATGTTATAAACCTTCCTAGAATGCAAGAAAAATATTTTAATAACTATTTAATGTTCTATAAAATTTTTATCTTTAATAAGGACCTCTTTTAGCTCTGCATAAAACAGTAATCCCCAGTTTTGAATGGCCAAAGTTTTACTCTAATTGCACGCCCCGGCCTTATTTTGTTGTTTTTGCATTTTTGAGTCACGCGGCTTCAGGTGCATTTGGCAGGAGGAGTTGGAAGGGGTAGGGAGGGGATCCATGGAAAAAGGAGCTCCCGCTACCAGAGGGGAAAAACATCCCCGGCCTCGTGCAGCATGCAACATGTTGGCCGCAATTTATTAGTGCTGCCATTATCGTTTTTCTTCAGATTTACCTCCTCCGAGCGCTGCTGCCTGGTGCTGCGTGTCGTCCAGTCCAGTGTTTGCAAGAGCCCCTCTCGGTGCTGTGCCTCCTCCAAAGCCACGCTGAAAGTATTTATTACTATAATTTTCCATATGTTTTCCTTGTGCGTTCTGCTCGTTGCCCTGCATTTTTATACACTAGTTCGGAGGGGTATTATAATATCGGTTATAACTTTGTTATGAAGTTGAGATTTCTCTTAGGATATTTTATCAGTCAGAAGGGTCTATATAACTCCATTTCTAACTGAAGGATTTTTTCTCATTATAGTTATTACTCTAGAAATTAAATTTTTTAATAATAATTCATATTATTATATTTTAAAGTAAATAAAATCGACAAAGGGTCTATTTGCAGCCCTAAAAGGAGCTGTTACGAAATCTACATATGCTCTTATGTAAAATAGGTTTAAAAATTCAAACAAATTTTTATAGTACTTTCCGCAAGTGTATAAAATCTTCGTTTTAACCAAGTCACCAGCTTTCCTTCTCGTTTTTTCGCCGTATTTCTGTTTCTTTTTTTTTTGGCAAATTGCGTCTGGAAATTGCGGTAATAATTTGCAGCTTACTAAATATGAAGATCAGCTTTTGGAGCACGATCTGTGTGTTGGCCTCCTCCTCCTTACCAAAAAAAGAGCAAAAAACGAGTAACAAATTTATTAACTTGTGCAAAATTAGTCGCTTACAGTCGTTTAGACATTTGCAATTTGATTTTTATGGCCGTTAGCTGTTTGCGGTTTCCCTGGTTTCCCGTCGTACGTTTCTATGAGATACATTCGAGTGTTAGCTCGCAGATCCTTATGCCAGCTGCTGCACCAGCACCAGCACCAGCACCGTCTTTATGGGCATTTATTAGGTTTTATGGCCCTGAAATTGTTGCACTAATCAGCCGACAATTTACGAGGCATTTGTGTTTGGCCAAACGAATATTTGTGGGCATGTTCATAAAAATCCCAGACATCGACCCTAGGACAAAGACGCGGAAAGCCGATCGGCTAATGAAAATTAGTCGAAATATGCAAAGTATGCCGGGCTACCTCTGATTAGTGGCAATCATAAAAAGAACCCGACTCGGAGTCGCTTTAATAGTCTTCCTACACTCGTTCTCCCGGGGACTTGGGTGGCCCACCGAAGACCCTGTTGATTGGAGATCTAGGGAACCCATCGAAAGTACCTATAAATTGGACCGAGAACTGCCTTCGTTGTCGCTTCAAATCGTTATTGGTATTTATAGGATATGGGGAAAGGTTAAATTGAAGTGAATTTCAGGTTCTATGCGACCAGAACTGGCTATGTTCTGTGACAGTTTTATTTCAAGTGCGTGATCTGCTTGATTTAGGGGCCATCAAATGGAACACAGCTTCATTTATTTGGATGCTTTTGGGGCGGCTGGGGATCAGTTGGGAATAGAGAGAGAGATGGGTAAGGAGTTCTTAGATTTTTAGGTACGTCCTCGTACCTCTTATCGTGGAACCTATGTTTCAAAGGGTATAAAAATAATTTTAGTATTATGAAAATGTTGGCACTTTCTTAGTTTTCTATAAACTTTAAATTCTTAGACATAAATTGCCTAAGAGTTTAGTTGACATGAAGTTAATAAATTATAAATTGCTGTTTTAAATGCATTGATTTTACAATTTACAATTATAGGAAGTTAGATTAATTTTGTGGTAAACTGTCTAGATTTTCAGTCTAATTATATTTTAGAGGTTTTTTCTAAATAAAACAAATGAAAATGACAAAAATATAATTAATTTAAATTAATAAATTTTCAATATGTTTTAATATTTTTTTTTGTATTTTTAGGAAACAATTTACTATTTATTATTGTTATTTCTAGTAATATCTTATAATTTATATAATATCTTATATATTTATTATATTTTCTTTATTAGTTTTATAATTTCTAATAATATCTTATAATTTACTGTAATATAGTTATTATTTTCTTACCTTTAGTTTTCTTTTATTTAAAATTCTCAACTGATGGATGCCATCAAGTCGTTTTCCAAGACCATGTCTTCCATTTCCCGGAGCAGGAGCAGCAACCAAAAAACTGCAACTAAAATCAAAACCGCATTTAGTTATACATAAACTTTCAAATGCCAGCCATAAATCTGTCTAGTCTTGGTTCCCCTTAACCCCTTGGTGCGCCCCCCTTAACCCATTGCCTGCACAGACAGATTTTGAAGAGTCGCCAGTCGTCGGCAGTCAGAGGCAGCCGGCATTGGCCATCTTCCATCTTGCTGACAAATAATTTACCATAAAATCAACGACAACTGCCAATTTTTCAGTAATTAGCCCCGGCGGAGGAGAGCTGCCTCCTCTCTCCTCCTCCCTTCTGCTGTTCCCTCCTCGTCTGCCTGCCTTTCGGAGCACTTGAGCGTAATTAATAAAATATATAAACCCCGACGAGATCTGGCGAGGCGCGCATTGTTGGGTTCGGGGAGGCGGCTGCTGTTGCCAGGCATTTGCAGAAAATTAATTGTGCTCCACGCAGATTAACACATGCGTGGCTGCAGAGGGGGGAATCAAGGGGTTAAGGGTGTGTGCACTTAAAAAAATATTTACATTATTGTTTTAATATAATTATGATACTTTTACTTACAGAAAATGTTTATAGTTATTATTTCAGAAAGCAGAAATTTATCATTACATATTAGCCTGAGTTGTAAATAATCTAAAAATGAAATTCAAGTCTTAATTAATATTTTAAATAATTAAAAAAAAGGATTAAATAATTTTATATAGTAGGTAAATGATAATGTAAAAGCTTAACTATTTTATAATTGTAGATAATGACTTAAAAAGTATAATTATATAGGTAAAGGTTTGTTAAATGATTTAAAAGTATTTCATATTTGTGTATGTATTTTATTTAATTACATCAAGAATCTTTAAAGCTTTGGCCACATTCACTATACATTCTTTAAAATAATTAAATATAAATACAAAATAAAAGGAAAGCCCTTTATAATATTCTATTTATAATGCTTTAATATTAATCTCATACTTTTAATAAGTAATGCAATAATATTTCAGTTTAATTTTAATTTCCTTTCACTGCATCCTAAAATTGCAACTCCTGACGTTTTTGGAAATTTTTAGCGTTTTACAAATTTGAAAATTTCTTGCCGCATTTTTACGATTTCTCCCCCTCGCCCCTCACCGCTCCAATCCGTCCCGTCCCGTGCCGTCCCAGCTCCATGTCTGCATTTTTATGTCGATCGTGTTGTCACTGAAGACGAAGTAGCGGCGTTGCCTCCCCTCGAATTCCCCCCATTTGTTGCATGTGGCACGCGCGTCGCATAATTAATTAAAAACGCATTTAAACGAAGCTTCACGACAGTCAATCGTTCGTGCACATTTGGCCACAGTCTACGTAGCATGTGGAGCTGTCCGTCTGTCGGCTGGGCGCAGGTTTTGGATGCATTTTTATGCATTTTCTAAGAAGCCTTTCGTCGCAGCCGTGACAAGCCGACCGCCATAAATATAAACGTTTGAAGCGAATGGAGAACTGAGAACTCTATATACTCGTTAGAATATATCCCTCTGTCGCCGCCTTTGTCTCTTGACGGCAACATGTGTCTTTCTTGACGAAATGCTGACAAGCCTTCGCGGCTGTTCTGCAGATGTGAAAAAGTGCCATTGTTCAAGACCTCGCCGTTCACTTTGGATTTGCATATAGAAACGGCTTTAACCTCTGACTTGTGACCTCAGTTTGGGGTCACTTTGGAAAGGTTGAAAGTCGGCTGGGAAAGATGGAAAAATTGCAGCGATCGAGATAGTAAATCTTGGGATTAATAGAGGTTATGGCGGTTTAAGTTGAAGGTGATTTTTCAGGAAAAGAAGATTCAAACAGGATTAGCAATTGAGTATTTCAGTTTATTTGTATTTAACCAATGAACAATATTGTTTGTAATTTTTTTAAAAACTTTCCAGACCTGTTAAATATTTGATAAAATTTTCCAATGGTAATTTATTAGGTTTTATTATCCATAAAACTTATAATACTCAATTTATGGCATCCCCTTTAACCTATAAAATATCTAACCTCACCGGATATATAAATTATTATCCACTACAACTCAATCACAGTTTTTACTTTATAATTCCCCAAAAATTAACAAGGAATTCCAATATCCACAGGAAGTATAAATTCTCACAACTCAATCAAACAATTTTTAATAGACTTCCTCAACAGCTGGCCTGGGAATTTTTTGTTCGAATTTTGATGATTGCTCAAAACTCGGCCTGCCAAAACAATCATAATTGCTCGAAAGCCAAACATCCTCCCGTCGTTATTTACTTGCCCCTAAAAAACAAAGAACGCATACTTGAGAAATGCCAATGAAATGAAATTTTCAACCGAAAAGCGAATCAAGTTCGGATCGCAGACACGCATATTTATTTATGAAATTCCGTATTTATTTTGCCTTGCTCTTTTTGGGTGTTCGGGAATTAAATAGCTCACTGAAAGCCACTTAACAGTTGATTTCAGCTGAATTTAATGCAACATTAGCGCTTCTTTATGCCACTCTCGCGAGAGCGGACCTCGGACCGAGGTGAGGTGATAGAATCTTCAGATGCTGGGACCACCGACAGTCCCAGGCCCAGGCCCATGTGGCAAGCGCCGTTGATGGGAAACAGCTGACCGACCAAGTACCGAAAATATTTTATTTATGCCCGAGATAAATAAAGCGAAATACCCCGAAACAAACGTGGAGTGCTGGGGAAAATATATATAATGCTTCGTGGGATTTCTGATTGGCAGGCCACATGGACGGACGTGAAACGGAAGAAAGTCGGAGGAGCTGTCTGGGGATAGAGTGCAGACACCTCAAGAAAGGTGGCAGAAGAATCTTTACCTTTGGATTTGGGGGAGAGGAATATATTCGGAATGGATGGGTTTTAATTTGGGATGATGTCAGGTGTAGTTCGCGGTAGTTTTGGGTGAGTATTTTTAGGGAAATGGGTTGCATTTCCTTTATAATATTTTCTATAATTATTTCTTCATATTAAATTAAGAAATATTACTTTGGCGGTTTAATAGGTTTCATTTTAAAAGGAAATGTGCCACAATAAAATACATAATTTATTTATTTATTATTTAGCTTTTATATGAACACCTTTAAAAGATATTCAAGAGGCAATATTTTTGTTGTGGAACTTGACATTTAATTACAATATACAGACAAACTTCCTCATTACCGCATTAAGCCAAAGCAAACAGCCCCATAAAAAGAGGTAATAGGCAATAGAATCCTTTAACAAACTCTACAGTCCCGCGATCAATTTATAACAAATCGCTGGCCGGGGCCAAGAAATCGCTTCATTTAAGCCCACTTAGTGGACTCCGAACAGGCTGCTCATTCGCCACACAGTCCCGACACGGCCGACACCTCGCCGAGATCGGAGATCGCAGGAGAGATCGGAAGAGATCGGTGGGGCCATAACGATCATTGTCATGGATGGTCGGCTCAGCGGGGTGGCCTTAGCTGTTAACTACTGTACTGAATGGGCGCATTTGCACAATTTGCACTCACTTTTTAGTCCGTAATAAATTCGCATAAATTTTTACCGAGAGTCCGAGAGTGGCGTGCCAATAAGCCAGCGATTTGTGGGCCTAATGAAGGCGATTTGTTGCGGCACCAACTGCCACTAAATTAGGCATGGGAATTGATGGGGCCCCAGACCCATAACCAAACCAAGACCAAGACCAACACCCGGAGGTGCTATCAATATATCCCATCCCCTCAGGGAGAAATTTAACGAGCTGCCAGTGAAACGCTTCTCGCTTCATCTGAGAAATCTATGTGGAAATATTTTATTTTATATAGTTCGATCAATGGGTCGGCGATCGTCTGATGATCGCCTTTAGTGGCCCACTTCTGGACAACATCAGAGTCGGGGCTGTCCAGAGGGCCTGTTTAACACCTAATTCGGTGTGAAATGTTTGTTTCTTTTCCATTTCAGCTTACGCACTTTTCACACAAACACTATTTTCGGTGTCCGTGGTGCACTCGAAAAAGTTTGGGGATTAGAAAAAAATATATAATATATTTTAGTAAGATCAAGAGATGATGAATTATATAACAATATTAAAAGAACTTTTATAAAAGGAGTTTTAAATAAATATAAAGGGTAATAGCGGGAAATAATTAGTATTTGTATTTGTATTTGTAGTTAAAATATAAAAACCGCAAATTTTAATCTTAACTATTTAAAAATCCTATTTAAAGTCTTAGAAATATTGTAGGATCCCCTCTAATATTTTATTTACTTTGCTACTTCAGTCAGCATTTGTTTATAATATTTTATTTATTTAGAATCATAAAAATCTGTGATAAAAGCTTGCAATATTTTTCCTAAAATTCCCACAGCTATAAATCTTTACTTAGATGAACCCTATTTAAAATCTAAGAAATATTCTAGGACCCCTTCTAATATTTTAATTACCTTAAGTAAGCATTTTTTACAATATTTTTTGTTTCTTTAAAACCTTAAAAATCTGTTATAAAAGCGTGCAATATTTTTCCAAAAATTCCCACAGCTGTAGATCTTTCCTTAAATGAATCTGCTTCCATTTAAATAATTTCAACGATTGTTTATCTAGACTTTCTGCAATTAACTTAATCTCCCAGAGAACCTTTTCAATCAGGAATGTTTTGTTTTAGCTTAGAAATGTCTACAGCTGGTCGAAATGGGAAATGAAATAACACCTGCAAATTGCAAAACATCGAGCCGGATTCGTCAGGGAGTTGTGGGACACAGACACATCATCCTCCCACATAACCGCGAGGCAATAAGTCAGGGCAGGAGCAGGAGCAGGGGCCGGGGAAAGGCAACCCTCCGCAGCTGACAGGAAGCCAACCCCCGGCAAGGGGAGCAACACCTCCCACACATAAAAGCCAGCTGCTGGTAAAGAGCCGGCTCATGAATACATTTGCACTCGTTAACTCCGACACACCCCAACATTTGCTCTTGGGGGTTGTTCCCGGCCCAGGAACGCCGAGTTCCGAGCTCGGAGTCCTTGCCGAGCTCACTCATCCATCCATCCATCGTTCCTCCTCGACCGTCTGCCTGGTCCCGGCCTTGCACGTGCACAATTTCGAGTTCATCAAAAGGAATTTGCTTTTGGGGAGCGTCCTCGCCTGACATTTATTAGAATTCTTTCCTTTCCGCTTTGGGTTTTTGTGAGTTGCTTTTTTTTGGGGCCTGAGGGGGAAACGGAGAGCTTTGGGGGTGGTGGAAATTCCACGTCGATTGCTTTTAGCCAGGAATAAAGTTTTCGTGGCTGCCATGGTTGGAGCACTGAGGAAAATGTATTTCTTTATACTAAAGTGGTTAAATAATAAGTAACGAAGATTGGAGAAATATAAGTACTTTTTAGAGCCTTTTAAAATATATTTTATTATAATTAAATATAAAATATACTTGTGTTTAAATAAGATTTCATTTTTGTGCTGCAATCTTCTTGATCTGGATTTAATTTGGAAACTGCAACTTTAAAGAGAAGTTTTTTATATACGTTTTTGGATATTTTTGAAATGGTTCATTCAAAAATGTTAATTAATTATAGTTTAATATTTGTCAAAAAATATATATTTTTTTAAACCTTGAAAAATATTTTTTAAATATTTAAAAAATATTTCCTTAGGTTTTTTCACTGCATTCCTCAGTCACTTCGTTTCGGTTTGTTGATTCTAATGTTGCTTCGTCGCTCACTGCCATTAAAGTTTGGCTTGTCCTCGACTCAGGGATTTTTGGGCTGAGGAATACTGTTTTTCTGTGGCGGATTTGGATGCCTTAAAGCTATTTGCAGGGCATTGAAATCGGAGCTGGAACACGCCACGCATTTTGACTTTTGCAGCTGCAAAAATAAGGGAATGAGTTGGCACACAGAATCTGGAGTGTTGTCTCATGTCAAGGAATTTAGCGTGGAGAATCGTTTGATGTTGTCCACAGTGGAAAATAATAAAAAAGAAATATTTATAAAGGAGAAAGAATTAAAATACAGGAGCAGCAGCTCAAGGAAAGAGTAAAGATGAAAATAGTTAAAAAAATACTAACTTAAAAGGGAAATTCATTACAAAATTCTTTAAAAGGTAAACAAAAATTCCACAATAAATGTCTTAAATTTTTTCTTCTATAACCAAGGAATAAATCTTAATTTTCCTAATTATTCCTTATTTCTCCACCCTTTTCCCTTCTAAACTACTCTGTAATCCCCTTCTGTTGTTTGTCAACTAATTCCATGTACTATTCCCTCAACTAATTGCGCTCCCAAATCAAATCAAACCAAGTAAACAAGCCTCGGACACACATATTTGTCAAACAATTTCGTTTTTAGTAGAAGGACAAATTAAAATTACTATATATTTAACATTACCCATTGGGAGCGAGCAAATAAACTTCGGCAAACATCCGAGCCACTCTCGCAGGACGTCGGACGCATATCCAAAGATAAACATTTGAAACGAGAGGATTAGGACCACCGATTGCGACTGCTGAGCACTTGTTATTCCATTTTAATTAAGTTAATTGCTCGGATTTCGTGTCCGTTTTTAGGGTGGATCTGCCAGTCGATTTTTCAGCCCAAAAATCGAATTCGATGGCACCTCTTGAACGCATTTGTTTTTGGTTTCAACCCCCGAAACAATGGGTACGAAATGTGCACAGACTTGCGTGCGAAATTATTGGCAAATGTTCTGAAAAAACAGCAGCAGCCTCTGCCTCATATACTCGTAGTCCTCGGGCCTGAGAAATACTTTTTCGCACATTTGTTTTGCAATTTCCGCATTTCAGCGACTCTCCTTCTGGTTTTGGCATTCATTTGTCTTTGCAAATATTTGCCATTTGAATGGGAAATCTGTTCGGATTTGCGGATTTGCGGATTGCGGATTGCGGATTGTGGTGCCTGGGATCGAATCGGAATCCCCTAAGTGGGCGCGACAGTTGTTCGATGGCCAACGGCAGCTGCATCCGAGTGCATCCACTAATTGCACTATGCAAATGCACGATTTTTCACTGTTTTTTCGCCCAAAAACAGATGGGTCTATTAGCCATTGGGGTATTAACAGCTCATTGCCAAAAGAAGCGACTAATAATGGTCATAAATTGTAAAGAAAGGCTATTTAAAGTTGTAATAAATTATATATAATAAATTCAAGAGTAACTTATAAGAAAGAATAATAAAATTAATTATTATAATACAATAGTTTTTTAGCTTAACTTATTTTTACATCTACAAAAAATGTAAAAGAAGTAACTATAATGTTTTGATTAAAATATTACCATGTTATTTGAATTTAAATAAACTTTATAACAACTTTCTCTACAATTTAGTAAATCAAATAATATAGCCCTCTCTCTACTGAAATTTTTATATATTTTTTCAAGAGTTTCGTTGCCCAATTAAAGCCAAAAAAAATCTCAGGAAAAAACTCCCCATAGTCAAAGTCCATATCAGGCTAAGTGCAAACTGAGATCCTGCCTTAGCCATGGGGAATCAGATTTTATAACTTAATCAAGGCAGCCGTCGCTAATGGCACATGTGGGCTTTGGTTCCCTCTTCAGTACCATTTTCTGTATGTCATCAGACCGCCCCTTGTGGCTGCAACTTGTGGCACAAACATTTGACCAACAAAAGCACAAATGTTGCAATCCCGCCTGCCTTTTTGGGGGTGGCTTTCCATCGTCTATATATATTCCATTCTTTTTTTGGGGAAGTTAGGCGGCGTCGAAAGTCATCCGTAAATGCGTTACGGACTATCAATCTTGATTAGTCGTGATTTCTGCTCTGTTCGAGCACGAGGACAAAGCATTAAAATTTAACAGCCCTGGGAGGACATTATATCATTTCATTCTTCATCTAAAGAGATGAGACAACAAAAGATGGCCACGTGCCTGAGAGAAAGACTGAGAATGGGCATACGGCTTTTAGGAAAATTTGTTTGGCTCAGATTTTAATGACGTCTACGGTTACATGACTCCCAGTTATAGAGCGGAAAAGCCTGGCAAACCAAACAACTTTGGTGGAAAATGAAAACATAAAAATGTCTGACTGCGGCGATTTTCTCATTATTTTGCACCGTTTTGTGGCAATTTCAATAAACAATAAATCCCTACCGTGTGGGGTTGCCCCTCCAAAAAAATATAAAAAAACCAGCTAACATTGTTTGACTATATATTTCTTCCATGCACAAAGGCCGAGATCTGGCCACAATTTATAGTAATTTTCACATGAATTGAATGTACCGCGCTAGGCGCAGGCGCAGGCCCAGGCGCCTGCCAACAAGAGCGACAACAAGCCAGCTGTAGCTGGGATCGGGTCGGATCGGATCGGATCGGTTAGGAATGGAATGGAGCCGATCGGAGGCTAATCTGGGGTTGGGTTTGGACACTGGAAAAATTATAATAAAAATTATTCATATTTTTAGTCGAAATTTTTAGATATTTAAAGACTTTGATGGATAAAAGATGCCTTAAAAAAATAAAGAGGTTGCCGCTTTTACTATTAAATGTTTATTTACTCCACGATAAACAATTTTTTTTTTTAGATATAGCTAAAGTATTTCATTATTTCATAATAAATTCCTTGTATAATTATTAATTATTGTAAATAAAATGTTGTATATGAATATAAATAGTTTAAACAATATTAAGTAGATATAGATTATCAACCTATCAACATAGTTTAATATATTTATAATTTTTAGAAGTATTATTGTTTCTAGTTTTTAAATTTTTTTAAGAATCTTGAAAGACTATATATTTTGAGCTGATATGAAAAATAAATTTACATATTACTTAAAAATGGAGCTGTAATGAAAACAATATGAACTGTTTTTCTCAGGGAACTTTAATCAATTGAAAATAATACTCTTCTTTTTCTACTTTTTTAGAGAATATGTGCCTTGAAATAAATATTATAAATATTATTATATTTTCTCAAAATATATATGTAATATATATGTAATATATATATTTTTCCTGGTGCACGACTCCCAGCTGGAGAAGGGGCCACAAAGTCTGCTCGGCGTGGCTGTCGTCGGGGCGTATGAGTGACGCGACTGCGCTGAATGGAGTTGGCCTCACCGCGGCGGATGGCTTGGCTAGTTGGCTTGATAGCTGACTGGATTGGCTGGCCATTGCCTGTTGGCCAGCGAACATAATCGTAAACAAATAAAATTATTGCTGCCGATCATGCACACAAATTTATGCACACCGCCACACACCACACACACACCACATACTCTCGGTGGAGCCCATCATCTCCCTCGGCCGTCGCCTATTTTGCACTAATTTTCCAGGCGAAAAAGAAGGAAAAACTCTTTTGGCACGAGGTGTTGCCGCAAGCTGTGTGTGTGAAATATGCAGCAAACAGCGTGAAAAAACATGAAGGCAGAGCCGAGGCCCAAGTCGAAGTCGAGGCTTTTCAGCTCGCCTCACACAGCGGGAAATGCATTTTCGCGTGCGGGGCTTGGACAAAAAAAAAAGGAGAAAAATAAAGGAAAAAACTAAATACGCTGTCCAGCACATCTGGCTGAAAGCTGTGAGCTGAAAACTGAAAACTGGCAGCCAAATGTTGCGAGACCACATAATACAGGTAGTCGGTCAGTCAGCGCCGGACCAGCGATGAGGTGTTAGTTAATGCACCGTGGTCTTTGGCCTAATGGAAAGTGGGTGGAGTCCGGTCTCTATTAAAGTGGCTATTGGGCTATGTTGGGTAAATACAATTGGGAGTATCAGTCAGTACTTAAGACATTGTAGAGCGAGGAGTAATCAAATGGTAATCAAATTTCTCTGGGAAATTAGATTTTGTAATACATTTGCTTTGCTTTTTACTTTTAAATCTCCTTGGCTTATTTTCTATTATTATTATTCTTTAAAGAACTTAACAAAATTCCTGAACAAATATTTAATTTATTACTTACCTATTTGTTTAGTAAAGGTGCCTTCCCGTTTACTTGAAAATCTTAAAGCTTTATTTTCTATAATTTTTGTTTTCTAAAGAAAGAAATGTAACTTCAGAAAGAGATATTGTTAGATATATATTTTATTTAATGTTTACCAAGTTTATTAATAAAGTTACCTTTCCATTGACTTGTTAATCTTCAAGCTGTAATTTTCTGTAATTATTTTTCCCTAAAAAACATATATATCTTAAGTAATAGGTAACAATTCCACAAAAATATTTTATTTCCTGCTTACAAAATTATTTATCACAAGTGTAGAATAAATATTTGGAATATTATGCAATTCCTCTTTATTATATTCAAAATAATTGTCTACAAATCCACCACAGTTTTCCTTCTTAAAAAAATACTATAAAGGAAGTCAGTTTTATAAACTCTTCCCCTGTCTGCCAGTTTCCAGACAAGTTACCATTTTCCTTGGGTAATTTTCGCCTTGATTTGGCTGCATGCATGATGATCATTATGCTGCCTGCCAAGGTGGCCAGCCGAGCTCCACGTTTTGGGTGTTTCTCTTCATTCATTCAGGCGGCTCCATTCCATGCCGTGGCTAATGAAGACTTGAGCATGACGTGCTGATAGAGATCGCACATGAGGCTAGCTCTTCCAGCCGAGGATCTTCCTTCTTGCCCACTGTCATCACGGGGCTTCATTATTGGTATTTATTAAGGAGAGCTGACTGCGTGAGCCGGAATGGGCTGATAAACGCCATCATTAGAACAGTTGTGGGTCTTCCCTGCAGGATTACAGTAGAACTTGACTAGTTTGAGACAACAGCTGTCGGGAAATATTAGGAATAGTAAGGGGGAATGGGTTTAAATATTTAATTTAGGAAATCAACATTTTTATCTTGTGATAATTTGCGAATAAATATATTTTTGAAGGAATTAAGGGACAAGGAATTTTAAGTTATATTAAATTTAAAAAAAAATTATATTGAAAAGGGGAAATAATATTTTTTAATAGATGTTTTTTAGTTTAAGCTATTTTCTTTGTAGGTAAATAAGTGAAGTTACATTTTTACTGTACTTAAAAAAGGGAAACCCCGCATGGGATAGCAACTGGGGCTTCCTGCTCTATTTCTATTCTCAAGGGTTGGCATTTGCACCCTCTTCAGGATCATAATCAACTGGCATATCGATGGCCTATGCAGACATTTGTTTGACTTGTTTTTGTTCCTGGCTCCGTGTTGTTGGTGCTGGCTTTTGTTGTTGCCAGCTTTTAGCATAATTAAACGACACATGCCACAAAATGCACTTCTATGGCACTCATACTCACTCCGAGCAACAACAGCGTCATCATCATTCGACACGGCATCCATATGTTCTATTAGAACCCATCCTGGACTGGTCCCTTTCCCATTTCGCACCCCCAAGCCCGGCCTTCGTCACTACTCACAAATTACCCCGTATGGCTGAAAATTTGTAACGCGAACATAAGGTTTCATTTTGGCTCCCACACACACTCTCCTTTATAAGTATATTCGTTTTCCTTTTAATTCAATGCAAATGAGTCCAGCTGATGGATTAGTTTTCGCCACGCTCTAAATTGCGGCTTTACCTTTAAATATAAATATATTAGCATGTTGATGGATCGCAATGGAAACTCATATTCGATTTCACTTGCAGGTGCAGCAGGGTGGCTGGTGATAATGACTACTGTGGCCATAATTGATGAGCATCCCCTGCATGAATATAATTAAAACTAATATTATTTCAATAGCACCTGACACATGCATCAAGATAAAGCCAGCTTGGTCTGCCGCCTCGTTGCCTAGAAAGATTAATTGCCCAACAACCCCAACAAATATTACTCGGACTCGGCAGTCGTACTAACTATAATTGTGGATGAGAAATTTAAATGTCGATGTGCTGGCCGAAAGCCAGAAAACTATTCGCCAAAACATTCCTAGCCGGTTTGCTGTTAATTATTTTATTACAAGTGCCAAAGACAACGCTGTTTAATGAACTGAATAAGGAATATTTTAGGCCAAACCTTAATTCATTGATAAATAAATAAGATATAGACCTCTTTAACCCATAGATATTTATTTAGTTTCCTTGATGTATAATTACTTATAATTACTTCCCCTTTTAGGAATCATAACGTGTGGTCCTAAGTAATTTTACAAACACATTTCACACATAATTATGGCTGCAAGCGTGTAAAAATGCGCCGAGCATCCTTAACACCTCAGCAGCCGCCGCAAAAATTAAAAAATTTCGCGCAATTTTTCGGTCATAGGCGTTAGTCGTAAAAAAAATTGCAAATTGAAGACGGCACCGAAATAAAATTGGGAAAAAAACGCCAAAATGTCGAGGAGAAATGAAGAAAAACAATTAAAATATTTGCAAGGCGTGTTACAACGCCGTTGGTTTTTAATGATGTTTTATTGTCTGTTTCGACGGCGAGACGTAGCGCTGTGAAGTGATCATGATCCCAGCGATCATGACGATGATGATGATGATTTTTTCAACTAAATAATTGAATGCAGCTGGTTGGCGGTTGTCGCATTAAATTTAGGTGTCTTGTCGCCTGGCGTCTGCATTGCATTGCCTCGCATCGCAATTGGAGGCTGAGCCAACGACCGCGACAAGTGACAGAGCAACAGACTGTCGAATAAACTCACTCAATGACTGAATGAATGAATGACTGACTGGCTGGCTGACTGACTGGCAGAATGACTGACTCACTGACTGACTGTCTGCGGAGCCACGACGCCGCGACGATAATAAATGAAGCGATTGCAAGTGTAACAGAACAATGACAGCAACAATTGCGGTGTTTGGCATTTGCCAACAGCAGCAGCGGCAGCACAAGCGCCAGACAAAGGTCTATTAATAATCAGTTTTTGGCCCAATCCAGAGCACAGTGGTTACTTTTGATAGGAAATTTAATTGAGCCTTTCCTAAGGGTAATTACTGGGATTTTTTAACTATTTTAAGCGATAAAAAATAATCAAAATATCATACATCTGAAAAGGTACAAAAAATAATATATGTTTGTAAAATGTTTATAAATATTTTAACTTGTTTTAAAATGTAATACAATAAATCCTATTAATAATACCTAATGTATTATGCTTCTACTTATTTTAAATTTCTTTAAAAAGTAATTATATAAATACTCTAGTGCTTAAAAATAATGTTAAAGAGGTTTGCAGGCTCAAAAATGCATTAATATATTTATATTTAGCTATTTAATAATTTCTTTAAAATTGTTAAACCCTTTTAATATTTGTAAATAAATTCTAGTTTAGCTTAAAAGGTAAATTATAATATTATAATGTTCCTATTAATGTTTTTTAGTATTTTTTTTATCTTAGATAGTTAGAAAGTTGCTTAAAATGTTCTTAGAAGTGGGCAAAATATACAAAGTATTTAGGTTTCTTTCTAGAACTTGTAAATACACTAATAATCTAGTTATTATATTTTTAAAATACATTTAAATTATATTTGAAACCCCATAAAATACTGATAAATTTCGTCAAAGCCCTCCTTAGCATTGCCACTTAATAAACTGAAAGAATTAAGTAGATTTTATTGCAAGTAACATATTCAAAATATATAATTATCCTTCTCGAACTTGTAAATATATCAAAAACTTTGGTAAATAAATTCCTCAAAAGCCCTGCTTCGTTTTCCCACTAATTAAAATGTCAAAATTAACTAGACTTCATCGCAAAAAATATACAAATATATAATTTTCCTTTAAGAACTTTTAAATACTCATAAAACCTAGTAATAACATGAAGTAAATTGTAAGTACATTTAAAACCCTTAAAACACAGCTAAATTCCTCCAAATCCCGGCTTTGCATTCCCACTAATTGAAATGTCAAAATTATGTCGATTTCATCGCCGATTTTTGCCCACTGTGACCTGCTGCCAAAGGCAGACAACAACAGCAGCGGCGATGACGACGACGACAACGACAACAACTGGCAACTAACGATCGACAACTGCAGCGCCGACGACGACCACGACGACGACGACTCTCCAACTTTGACTCCAAACTCGGAGAGGGGAAAATCGGAGGGAAAATCAGAGGCAGACAGGCAGGCCGGCAAATGCGTCGCGTTGGCTTTTCCAAAAATAAAAGCCAAACTAATGAGCCGGCAACATGCAATGCAACAACTGCAGCAACTGCCACGCACGTGCAGCAAATAGCAGATATCGGAATGAGGAGAGGAAAAAAGTTCAAAATCATATATAATTGATGGCTGCTCGCAATTGTTGCTATTTTTTCATTTCTTTTGGTAGCTTTTCTGGCTGAATTCCGCTGATTGACAGCCAAATGGCGACAAAAATCAGCATCTGATTGACAACTCAATGCGTGTGCCGAAAGCCGAATCTTAATTGATTTTTCCTGAGCATTTCCCGAATTTATTTCGGATGATTTATGGCCACAAATGTTGGGGGAAAACTTTCAAGTCCGAAATAGACAGACATGCATCTTCAACTTAATTTTCAATTGGTATGCGCCGCTCTCGTGGCTCTCGGCTTAAAAACGCTCATTTGTCATCGAAGCGATCCCCAAAATATATATATTCAGACACAGATATTCATAGCTATGGATCGATTGAATATATATCTGCAGTTGCAGGCGCGTGTCTATTTTGACTGTCAAAACTGTTTTGCGGCTGTTGTTCCCGCTGACATTTTATTATGTTTGACTTTCTGTCCCGATCCATTTTGGCTGCTCCCGAAAAGATTTTCAGATTTTCCAAGGGGATCGGGGGATCTCTGTTTTAATGTGTTCATAAGGATTTCTTAACTTAACACAGCAGAGACAAATCGCTTGAATTTGGGAACGTTTTGACCTCTAAACTGGAGGGGGAGTGTTGAAATTAGAAAAATATTTGTTTGGAGGAGCTTGGTAGATGCAGGCGGGAGTTTGAAAGAATTTTAATATAATTAAGTTGAGCTAATTTTGATTTAATAGTGGCGATGATCTTGAGAGACTTGGAACTATTAATTAAAGCATTTTTAAAACAGTATTTAAATTGCTTTATTAATGAAATTAGGCTTAAAGCTTTACAGCTTTTTTTCTTTAAACTTAAATTGTTTCTAATAGTTCTAAGTATAATATTTGCATCTTTTTATCACCATGTTTAATCTGCAACTTTGTTTAAAAAGACAAAACAAAAAGCTTATCTTATTTTATAGTGTGCATTTCTCTAATCTCTGCTTGCCGCGAGATCATTTCTATGTCTTAGCCATGTTTACTCAACTCACTTTGTTTGTTTGACTTTCCCATTTTGAAGTCACTCCGATGTACTACATTTTCCAGCACAAGCACACACACACTGAGAACTAAAGACCAAGAATCCAAGGCAGCGAGGAAAAACAGCGATAGAAACAGCTCGCAACATCTTTGCCAATAAATAAGCATAATTTCTGACAAAACACTCGCGGGGTAACAAGATCCGAGAAAACATCTCTTTAACTCAGGGAAGGGGGAAAATGTTGCAAGACTTTCCACACAGTGGAGGAAGGCAAGTCTTTTCCCCCACTAAATGAAATATAAGTGCATTGGCAAACAATAATAGCAACCGCTTTGCATACACCTGCAAAATGTTGCCGACATTTCCAGTACTCCTCCTCATTCCTCTCCGCTCTTAGTCGGTCCAGGTGGAGTCCAAAGCCGATCGGAGCAGGTGTTGCCTCCACTTGCCGACTGGCTGGCTGCATAATGAATTCATGGGTCTCCCATCGCCATCGCAAGAGCGATCACCCCCCTTGGAAACCCATCCGATACCATTAAGCACCCCACAACCATAAAAGTTTCATTCATCTAGTGCGGAGTTACGGATATTCCACATCAAAAACACTGAGAAAATTTGGATAAACATATAGATTAGTTATTGAAATATTTAAAGGATTTTTCTGAGGTTTTTTAAATATTTAAAAGATTTTTCTAAGGGCTTCTCTTAATTTAAACAGCGATATATCGAAACATGCTGCTTGAATTTGACAAAAAATTTGAGAAATTTAATTTAATTTCTTAAACTTGTAAGAAGCTCTTACTAAAACTAAAATTGAAATTATTTTCAGCATTAAGTATAAATTATAAGCAAGAAAACTAACTCCAAATATTATATTTGTTAATTATTCAGTGATAAAATATTCTTACATTTTATACCCTATTTTCTTATTAATAAATAATAATAAATATAATTTTCCCGCAGTGCCTTACTCATAATTTTTTGCTCCTTCCTCGATTCGCAGTGGCATATTCAATCAGCGCGGCTGGCCAACATGTAAACAGGTGCAATTCTCTTCGGCGTTTTCTAATTATTTTTAGTCGGGGGCTTTTATGCCTTTTCACTGGCACTAAGGCGAGCCATTTGCCATTCTGCCTCTACCTCCGTTTGGCTCATAAATTTCATTACGCTTTTTTATTGCACAATTTTGCATGTTGTTTATAAACAAATGCATTAATTGCATTTGCCGCTAATGTGATTGAGCGGGTTCCAGGCGGGAAAGGCAACAACAATGGTTGGAAAAACAAATGAAATTAGCTGCAAATGCCATAAAATTCGCCATAGTGCACCTGCAAATGCATCAAAATGCAATAATAATTATATTAAACAATCTTATGCATACATATATCTGTCGGAGTGAGTGTGCATTAAATTATATTCTTAATAAAATGTTATTATTAAATTGGGCGCCACTTGAAGAAATCAAATAAAAAGTAAATTACATTTAATGATTATTTGCAATGCCATCAAGTTTTATAAACATCACATAAAAATAAGTTGTTGGAAAATTTAAAAGGTTTTCTGTTTGATTTTTAAAGGTTTTAAAAGCATGACATTACAAGTGCCATAAATGTTTGTTTAATAAATCTTTTTAATAGTATTTAAGTCGGTTTATCTGTCTTTTTTTTATGATGATACTTGTTATTAAATTTCAAATTAAGATTTTAATATCAAAAGTACAAGGAAACAAAGAAACTTTTATAAACTCATAAAATGTTGTGATTACTCAAAAGAGTTAGCAAAGAAACATGTTCGAAAATCGAGATTGGAGATGTCTATTATTGTTTTTGATTGGAAATACATAAAAATAATTCAAATAGAAGGCTTTATAAAATATTATATTTATTTAATTGGTTATAATTCTTACATTTGTCATTGGCGGCTTAAATCATTAAATTATTATGTATTACATTGGCTATATTTATTATTTGTTAATGGTTTACACAGTTACAACTTCGATAAACTGTAAAAATTACGTATAGCTAAATCTACAAATATTAACTTTTCATGCAATTTATTTCATATTTATTTTATATCCTATATCACTGAATATGTTTTACTTTCCTAGCTACATTTACTTTCCACTCGCTGACCAATTTCCGGGACATTTTCCAAAAGAAAAACCAAGACCAGGCAGGCAGCTAGCGACAAGGAGAGCAAACATTTTGCCACTTTAACGTTCGTATTAAGCGACAACATTAATTAACTTGCAATTTAGCATAAATACATCATCGCTCAGGCGAGTGGCAAGTTGCAAGTTGCAGGTTGCAGGTTGCCAGTTGCCAGTTGCCGCGTGCATGTTGCATGCTGCCTGCTGCCTGCATTTCACCTGGAAAACTCGTATGAAAAGTGCTCCAGTTTAACTTGGTGCACGTTTTCGACAGGCAGTTGGGGGATCTGGATACGAGTGTAGCAGCAGGCCTTGTATCGTTGTATAGTACGTGTACGTCTATGTTGGCCACCTGTTGCCTGTTGCCAAGTTGCAGTTAGTCAGCCGCTGGGAAATACCAGTTGGCTTTGGCTTCGGCTCAGGCTTGACTTCGTTTGGCTTTGGATCACAGACCTCTGTAGGCATGAGTACAGCCAGTGGTGGGGCTGTGAGTACGAGTACCAGAGAGCTGGGTACGAGTACGAATACGAATACGAATACGAGGTGTTGCACAGACGCCGTGGGCCGTCGTTACAGTCTGTTACAGTTACCAAAGTGCAGATGGACGCAGATGTTGCACTTAAAGAATTTAATATAAAATTGAAAAATAAAATAAAATAGGGGAACAAAATATAGAAAGCAAATACTATTTAAAAAAATGTACAAATATTTAATTCCTTTCCTAAAAACCCTTCTTATTTATTTTAAAATATAATACCCATTTCCTAATCTTTAATATATTTCCCTCTCTGTGCCTGGCTTACTGAATGATGAAGTCTGAATGCCAATGCAGATGCCGTGCCTGCTGCATGCAGATTGGCTTCGATAAGGTGCAGCTCCCCGGAGGCCCCCAGAGATCCCCTCGGATGCCCCAGACTTTGTAGCATCTAATGGCCTTTCTTTTTGACGTTGTTGCTGTCTAATTGCGGGGCGTTGTTTCTCCGCTGGAGCTCCTCTCAGCGCTTTTGTTTTTATTTTTGTTTGTTTGCATTGTGGCTGTGTTTTGTTTTGTTTTGGGCAATTTGTCTAAATGACACTAACTAATTGCAAGACTAACGCCCCATAAATGGGTGAGAGCAACCAGGTGCGACAGGTAAAGAGAAAGAGACAATGGCTGTGGAGACTTTCACCTGGTATAGAGTCCGAGGTTTTGGTCTGGGTCAGTTGCGGGCTTTAACTCATCCATGACAAGCCATGGGATGATATGAGGGCCGGGAAAATGCCAATTGTGCGTGGGGAAAGGCTTTTGAATTAGGGATGGGTTTTAAGGAAATTAATCGGATGGGATTTATCGATAAAAAATAACCTTTCAGGGGAGAATTATATTTTTTTTAATATTTTTTTTTCTAAGATTTTAAATATTAAACGATTTCGTAAAGTAATATTTTGGATTTTAACGAATAAAATATAAAAGATAGAAACCGTAATAAAAATCGAATTATTTTTTTATCAAAAAATATCGATAGAACCTTAAAATATCACAAACTGTCGCTTTTATAGTTAACACAAAATAGTCGAATCGGATTTATCGATAGGAATATAACATTTGAAGAAGAATTGTTATAAATATCGATTGATTTAAATATCGATTTAGTGATTGGACCTTAAAATATCGTAAACTATCGTTTTTATAGTCAAAGTTTTTATTAGAATTTAATTGATTTAAATATTTAATTATTTACATATTAGACAAATGTCATAGTTTTAAAATATCAACGACAAGTCATCGATCCTCTAATAATATTTCGACTAATATTACCATCTCTCTCCCAGCAAATTTCTCTAAAAGAAAAGCCTATGGCCGAACAGTAAATTTAAATACACATTCATGGGGATATTGTTTTCATTTTTCCCCCGCGGCTTGTTTATTGTTTTTAGCTTCGCTTATGTTTGCCATAAATTATCGCACCGAATATTTGTGCACACATTGTTATATTTTATTATTATGAGCATTTTTACTTTGTTCTCTCTTGGAAATTCTTGTGGCATTTTCGTGAATTTCGACGGTCGCGCAGCAGCTGCCGTCGATGTGTCTTTCATTGGATTGCAAGAGCCTCAGCTTCGGCACAGCAGCATCGTGTATTTAACAAAAAAAAAAAAAAGGAAAAAAACTTTAAGTGTCAATTGTTGTGACAAGTCGAAAAAGCGTGAAAATATTGCAAATGAATGCGGACGAGGACGAGGGCCACAGGTGCGTATGAGTAACATTGAGAAGGCGGCCGAACGAAACTAGTTGAGCGGGCCAAATGGGATCCACAGTTGTCAGTGGTTTACTGCAAAACTCAATAAAGTCAAGCCACCTGACAGGCCAAACGGTAAAATTAAAGATGGAATTTGAAGAGCACTTGGAAAAATTTATTTAAATATTTTTAAAGGGGTTGTGAGTAAAATTAATAATATTTTAGGGGTTTTTTAAGGAGGCGATGACATACTTATGGGTGATTTATTATATTTTAGTTACAGGTAATGGGTTTATTGTTCATTTTGTTCCTAGAATTATTAGGACCTTAAGATAACTGAATTTTTGGTAAGTAAATAAAATATTTTTATGCTTTTTTGGTGAGTTTTTTTGTTGTCTGAGATGAATCTGGAACTCATCAATAATTT
The DNA here is from genome assembly GCA_018153105.1 of Drosophila rufa. Lineage (NCBI taxonomy): Eukaryota > Metazoa > Arthropoda > Insecta > Diptera > Drosophilidae > Drosophila > Drosophila rufa. Next base: position 7,842,780 of record JAECXS010000085.1, read on the forward strand.
CTTTACTTTCCTTTTCAATTTAGGCTTCTTTAGATTCCTATAAAAATAACAGAATCAATATTTAATGATTATACAGAAAAAAAATCTGTTTCCCCTATTTAACAAGAATTATTTTAATTTGCTTTAAATCAATCTCCTTTATATTTTACCCAGCGCATTTTGCTGGCTCTTGATTGCCTCATTTAGTCGGTGTCTACTGTGACTTTGCTGGGAGGGAGTGCTCGCCATAAATCTGCCGGCCATTTAGTGTCCATCATTTCGTCCGGTTTAGTCATCGTCATCTCTCGCCGGCAGTGGCTGTGGCAGGCAAATGAATTGCCGCCGGCCATTTTGAGCCAACAGCAGCCACTCACCGCTGTAAATTTGTCAACTTTCGGTTCGGTTTTTTCGGATCATATAGTAGGCATCGTATGGTATCATACGGATCGAGCGAGGTGTGTGCACCTGCACCTGCTGTGCTCATTTCACGAAGCTGCCGCAGTGGCCATTAGCAGCGGCAGCAGTTGCTAATGGGCGCCCAGTACCGCCCCACCGGCAGCAGCAGCAGCAGCAGCCACAGCAGCAACATCACCCAGCACAGCAGCAACATGTGGTGCACAGCTGCAACACATCAGCGGCAGAGTTGTCAGCGCTGGCAGAGTTGCCACCCACTGCTGCAGGCGATCTTGGGCCGACTTTTAGTGTGTCATCAGGCGTTTCCCTTCACCAGAAAAGAGAAGAAACTAAATCAAAACCTGCAGCCTGTCATTTTCCGTCTGTGCACCTGTTTCAAAGCATTTCGCCTTTATTGATTGCAGCCCATGAATCCGAATCTGTGCCTCCTTTACCTTTGCATGTATACACTTGGAAAAATAATAGAAATACATTCTGAATTGCCTTGAAAATGAGTCTGAAATATATTGGAGTTTTTAGACCATTCCTCTTAACTTTAAAGACTAGTTTCGACTCTGTTTCCAGGGAAATTATTTCAAAAACCCAGAAAAGTATGTTTATGTTTCTATAAATTGTAAAATTTATAATAGTCATAATTTTAACTATATTAGAACAAATTAGCAGGCATTTTTCTTCAAAGTTTCCTTTTTAGTTAGAGTGTATCTTTCGGAATCTTTTTTCTTCACTTTTTCCCTCTGATTTCGCAGTTGCAGTTGCGGTCATTGAGCCGCTGATTTGTGGCGTTTCTAAATTGTTTTTCATGTTTCGACGGCAGCTGCATAATATGTGCACTTTATTGACAGCAACGCCAATTTGATTTAGATACCACTCAGCGTGTTTTTTCAGTGTCTGCGAGTGTCTCGAGTGCGTAGATTGTTTGGCAATTAAATGAGTGGCAAAAGTTTGCCACACCAAAAGTGGCAAGCACTTGAAGAAATAATTGTATTACTTGGGCCTTGAGTACTTGCAACATATCAGCTGTACGTAATTCTCAGAATTTGATCTGCAAAGATGTTTACAATATTCTTAAGGAAATTACAAGAATTTCAGACGTACTTTGTAATTTTTGTTTTGAATTCCCAGGTTTTCCAATACTTAGCACCTAAGAAATTATATAATTTAGTTCACTTATTTATTAGTTTGATTGAAAAAATCTTTTGAAGACATTTTAGGTCTTTAATTTAGTATTTAACATTTTTGTAGTAATTTTTAACCCCACGAAATAATTTATTTCTCTGCATACTAAGCCTGGAATGCTCTGAAGGTGTTGGTCATTTTATCTCTAATGTTATGTTCCACTTCGCAACTGATTGCATTCGGGTTCGGGTTCCAGAAAAAAAGGAGTACCGTCTGCGTCATCAACTGTGACCGTAACCTGCAGCAGCAATATGTACAGCAGCAACATCAGTCACCATAGCCTGCTCTTTTTGTGAGATAACAATAAGCTTAGCTAATAATTCGACTCTTAGATACTCCCCCTTAGAAATAAAAATAAACTACATAATATTTATAAAAATAAATATATGCAATATTCACCAGAACTTGTTTGTTTTATTTTATAAAATCTGTTTTGTATGGCTTTACTCACGTGATTTGATTAATTTGATTTGTTAATGAAAGGCAAGCGATTTAATTAAATATGTTTAGTGATTAATGTCATTACTTCTTACCATAACCGCCTCTTAGAAATTTTTGAATTAAGTGATTTCTTAATAGGTCTCTTTTTCTTTGTTTACTTCCTTTTTTGAATACTTAAATGGTTTTTATATTATTTATGTAGAAATTAACATATTCTAACCTCGAGTCTTGAGTGAATTTATATAAAGCTTTTTTAATTAAAGTTAACTATATTCTCCTTATTCTTAACATTATTTATATTTCTTTGTATTCAAAAACTGATCCATCTTAAACCTTTATTTTCAAGTGACCCCCATTATTTACCCCAAAAAGAATATTGGGTGCAATTACACGCCATCGCATCACTAAATTATCCGCGAGGGCCTGGTTGTGTGGCGTTTTTTTTGGGGGAAAAACACATACGTTCTCGTACAATATATAGTGGCGCACTCATTGCCATGACTACAAATACTATAAATACAATGGTGCCGCAAATTCAAGTGCAAAGCAAATGGGGACTTTATCGGAGTGATGCGAAGTGTACCCGGCCGACCGCGAAGCCGGCTGAGGCAGCGGAAGCGTCGCTGATAGCTGATAGTGTCCGGCGGGGGCTCCGGTCCAAATCAAATACAAAACAAACAAAAAAGAAAAAATGGGGAAAAAAAAATATTATAGGACAAATGCCGAGTGCAAGAGGGGCGTCACTGAAATGGGGCGTGACCACCTGCGGAACCACCTGTTCGTACGATCGATGGTGCGATGTGCGATTTGCGATGCGAAAATCGTTGTATTTGCCAATGACGAGCGATCGCCAGGCATTCTTTTTGTTTGTGTGTTTAATTTGCTCAGGTGTTATGCACCTGATTTGCGCGCTATCGAGCGGGCCCAACGGCCAGATAGAGATAGCGTCGCATCTGGGGACTACAGAGAGAGAGAAGGTGAGCTTGCACACGGAGAGAAATTTGGGAAGAAAATCGGGGAGGGTTTTTTAGCTCTACAAAAGGCTAGATTTAGCTGCAAATTAAAATTTAACCGTGCATGCTGTGCGTGTGCAGGCAGAGGCTGGGTAGAGAAATTTGTTGAAGCACTTGAAAATAACAACAATTCAAGATTTAGTCACAAATTAAAAATTTATTTCAGTGGTGTGTTGCTTACATTCAGTGCATGCTGTGCGTGTGCCGGCAGAGGCCAGACATAGAAATTTGTAGAACCGGGAGTCAAAGCTTTGGGCACTACTGCTTTAAGCATTTGAAAAGCACAAAATTGCATGATTTCCAACAAATTTGTTTCTTATTTTCATTAAAAACCCATAAACATGGTTGGGCGCTGAACTAAAAAATCTGAGCCCATCCCTGAAATTTAAGATCGAATTTCATCAATAAAAAGTGACAACAAGCTTAATTTAAGAGTATCTAAACATCATTAAGAGACCAATTTAGTTAGGATAAAATCTATGAATTTAAATTAAGATTTAATTACATTTTCTCTCAGTGCCTTTGAACCAGGTAATTGCTCAACTCACCCCAGCGGTGTGGGGCCTTGTTGTTTGCGCATCAACTGCCATGTGAGGGGGAGTGTTGGTTACTAGGTGGGGCAGTTACAAAATGGCGGAACACTTAGTTATGCATTTTCTAGGGAGCAGGAGGAGCAGGAGGAGATCCCGCACAATTTATCTTTCCTGGAAGTGACCCAACAAGATATATATATTCATAATTTCTTATACAATCCAGCTGTGCGAATGAGTATGTACGGGGTTCACCTCACCTAATGATAATTGCTCAATTGTTCTTTAATCTCAGTTTGCGGTCGAGTAGCTCGCGGATTGATAAAAATCTGGGTGAAAGTGCTCAAGTGCCGTCATAAATAATAAGTCACTTGTTTATTTTTGCCCCGTAGTGTCGTGGGTACATTGTAGCTTGTAGTTAGTAATGCCTAAGCCGTAAAATTCCCTTGAAATCCAATTAATGGGGCGGGACAATAAACATTTTACTAATAGAGATTAAGCCTACAAAGTTGGAAATTTACGCGGGCAGTTTGAAAACGGTAGGGGAATAGTATTTTGATAATATGTTTCTTGGGAAATACTTTCAAAAAACATATTCGGATATTTTGACAATATTCCCTTTCTTTTAAACGATGAAATAATAATCATAGCCTTTTTCCAAACCAAAAAAAAAGTGTACTTTAACCTCATATTTTTTGTAACTGCCACCTTTCGCTCTGGCTTAGTTCCAAAAGTCACAGATTTATGGATCTATGTAAATCCCGACTCTACCTTTCCGCTTGACTAACTGAATGACAGCCTTCAACAGCAACAAATGTTTAACAAGCAATTCAATGGGCTTGCTAATGTTATTGCCGTTGCTGTAACATTGTCTGATTTCGGTTTGGACATTTTCATTTTCATTTCGAGCGCACAATAAAAATTGTATAAATCTAAAACAAAAGTTTAAAGGCTCTCTGCCAAATGTTAATGCGTTGAACACGTCTTGGCCATTAAGCGGCTAAGCTGGCGTTGCTATCGAGGGTCCACATGACGTATGCGTTATGACACAGCGGCGAGGCTGCTGCTATTTCGACTGTTTCTGGTTTTCGGTTTGTCGGTATTCGGTTGTCAGTTTTCTGTTTCTTCTTGGCCAGTTTCTTAGCGCACCCATTCAAATGAGACTCCGCGCACACCTGTTGTCTTGGCCATGGCAATAGGTTTCTATGCGCTTATAAATAGCCACATGTGTGTGTTTGTCATTGTTTAATGCCAGAGAGATATATCTCTATGGGTTTAGAAACCTCTTTTATGGCTATAATATCTATATAATTCCTATAAGTTTGTTATGTTTTTAGCGGCTTTTAGGCCTACAATAAGCTTTTTTCCCTGAAGAATAACCCTTTCTCTACATTAATATAAATTCTAGAAAATTATGAATATAAAAGGTAATAACGTTAAGTTCATAAAAACTTCCACAAGAACTTCCTTTCCCTTTTTTTTTGCCTGTGAACAGCTGACAGCATTTTCGGGCCTCGATGATGACATAAAATGGAACAAATGGCCTATGAACGTCGCAAATTAAGGCAATGCAAACAGAGATCCAATTGGAAAACAAAGCCGGGGTAAAAACACAACATTTGTGAGGTCCCCCGGCTCGCTTTATCATCCGATTCTGCCCACCCCATTTATGGCCTGTCATCTGCCTTATAAGTCGTGTTAAATTTATTCAAAACCTCTTGACTCCTTGCTGACACTGGAATCCACCCTGGATGCGGTTGCTGCCTGTCCGCGCCAGTTGGCCAAGGGGTGTGTGTGTGTGCGAGTGTGCGAGTGTTTGAGTGTTTGAGTGAGTGCTGGTTTCCACCCTTCCCGCGCTCTTAATATCGGCGATCCCCTTTGTGAAGTGCTTCTGGCCTTACTGATGTTATTATTACGTTTGTTTGCACATTTGTCGCCCCGAATTGGCGGACAAATTGCGGGGCGAGTTCATAAATTCTCGCGTTACGGCAATTAGATGACTGCCACGCCCCTCACGCACCTGCCACTCAGACACCTGTTCATGTATTGGCTTTATTAAGATGAGGATCTTACCAGAATAATACATGAAATTAAGTGGGAAAAGAGTATGTGGTATTTTCTTGGTAGATATATATTTTAAAGCGTTTTAAAGATCTTAAATTTAAAAACTGTATTCAATATTTTTTCCCAACATTAATTTCGATATATTTAATATTTTTTTCTAGCAGGGAAAATACTTAATAACTCCCCTTTACCTTCTTCTTCCCTTTATTACCAAAATCAAGACATAAATCACCGAAAAAAAACCATTATCATTAAAAGAAATACTAATATTCTTTTTTTTAGATTACGAATTTGTAGTTGTCCAGGTTAGTTAACTGACCATCTGTTAATCAATTCGCATCTATAGAAATGATTATTTAACAAGGTTTACACGTATCAGCTGGAAAACTAAGCGCACGACTACACAATAAAATCCGTACTAAAAATGTTTGCGCTGCCAAAAATATAATTATTTTGGTGAAATTATGACTTTAATGACTTTGGAAAGGTCTAAATAAAAAAGCAATTAAAATATAAAATTTGTTATCAGGGTATCTTGGGGAAATACTAAAAAATTAAAAAAAAACTCTCGAAATAAAGATGCAAAAATAAACGAAGGTGGTTTAAATTTTGAAATAAACATTATACGAACATAGTGATTAATAATAGTAACTTTACTTAATTTGAAGCCTTTTTAATTAAGAGAATTATATGTTATTCTTTTATTTTATTCAATAATTATAAACTGAGTTCGAAATTTGGCATGGACGGAAATGAGATTTTTGAAATTAAAATAAGACGTCATAGTTCATATCAATCAAATCTCTACCTAATATTTATAGAAAAAAAACCCCAAAACTATTGATAATTCCAAGTACATATCATACCATACTTGCCCCGTATTGCCCATTTTCCCTTCATTATCCACAAGAAATTCCCGATAATTATTAAGTAATAAAACCCCGAAAAAATGTACCAACTTCCGACTGGGTCTTACGTATTTTTTGCACTCGCTCCGCTCAAGGAGGAAATCTCAACCCGAACACTATTCCGGATTGGCAGGAGAGGCCATAAATTAATTAGAGCGACTATCGCAGAAATAGTTTCGATTAGTGCAAAACACCTGTAGGCCAAAATACGACGAAAAACGAAGAAATAAAACCCGATCCGATCTCCGATCCCAAGCCAGTTTGGCCAGACGACGACATACGAGAAATATACAAATATACACGAGTATTCGTTCCGTTCGGGGAGATAAAAAACAGATTAGAAATTCAAATGATGACATGTCTGGGGCCGAAACCGAAGCATTCGCGCCCATTCTGATAGCACTCGCTTACACACATCATAAGTCTAAAGTGTACAAAAAAAAAAAAAAAAAAGGAAAAATAAATACGAAAATGCGTGGCCATAAGGTGAATGGATCGGAGGAGATTGCCGCGCTAAGACACCTGTGGCCACTTAGGGGCTTTTATGGCCACAACCAGGCCAATCTGCCTTCTTTCTCGGTGCAAAGCAATTCCAATTCCAATTCCCAAGCTCTTGTACTTGGAGTGTGTGTAAACAATATTTATCAGTTTGCACTCGGGGCTTGGCTACTTAAAATAGACCACGCCGACTCACCTGCCCCGGGTGCAGCCTGAGTGCCCACGTACTTGTGCTACCACAGTGTACCCAATGTACCCGTACCTCATACGAACTCATACTCATCGCAACACCTTGGCACCGGCACCTTGCGGCTTATCACACACACGGGCTACGCATTACGCCCGCGCAAAAGCAAAAGCAAGAGCAGCGCCTTCTGATAAGCGAAGCACAAGCACAACGGCTGCCAGATGGCCAAGTCAACCTGCTGGGCAGGTGGGGAGGTGGAGCCGCTGGGGCAAAGACAACAAACAGCCTGCCTGTCCATGGCGTAGTACACTTAGGGAAAAAATTAATTCATTTTTCTCAGGGGAAATAATTAAGTTCTTAAATATATTTCTTGCTTTTGAAAGGCTGCAAAAGTGGAGAATAATTTTTTATGAGACAATTCTAACAAGAAAATATAAATTTTAAGTAAAAGGAAAAAATATAAGAAACATGTTGATTGAATTTAAAGTTTCTGTATACTAATTATTTAGTTGTTTCTAAGCATACAAAAAAGTGAATAAAATAATTAATACTTTGAATACATAAAAGCAAATAAATTCGTACAAAATTAGTCTTATTTTAAATGAAAGAACTTGTTAGATACGAAATCCAAAATAATTAAATTTTTGACTTATTTTAATATATATTTATTTTTAAGATAAGGTTTTCTAAATTTAATTATTTTAAATATACCTTAAAATACTCTTAACTAAAAAGCTTTTTAGTTACAAAAAAAGTATCCAGTTTTATTTAGAAGTAACAAAAATTAATATTTATCGAAAAACATTAATTTTTCCGATAATTTTAAGCCACTCTAAAACCCTAAATCTCTCAATTAAAACTATTTTAAATATTTTGTATATGCTGTAATTTCAAGTACAAGTACCCAAGGAAATTCTCTGTAATAAAAGAATAAATATTTTCGCCAAGTGCAGAGGCTTCCCAACGTTATCAGCTTTGATTCCGCGTATGTTGTGACTCTGTGAGTTAACCCCATTGCTCCGATGGTCATGCCCAGGCCCACATCCACATCCACATGCCAACAGGTGGTTGCACCGGAGCTATGGCTATATATACTATATATACATGTGTATTACTTGGGATCCAGAGAGCTCCGGAGCCGTGACTGTTTGGCGCTGGTCTGGTTGGGAGCCCAAGGTTCATTACGTAGGCTCTTATCTGGCACACGTTCTTTTCGTTCTTTCCGCTTTTTGCCTTTGCTCTTGCTCTTGCTTTAGTTTACTTTTTTTTCTGGCCTTTAAGTGCGTTCCCCCGTTGTAATTAGGCTGATGAATTTATGGAGGGTGCCGCTTCCTCTATATACTATATGCACATATTCTGCCAGATATGGGCCTGAAGTGTGTTCGCCAAAAAGAACAAATAAATAAGAACGAACCGTGTAGCAACCACAAAATGAAACTTAATTGAGTTTGCACTGATTTTGTTGGAGTTCACAATACATTTATTTGTTTTTTTTTTTATATAAAACCTCAATGATGTCGCACGCCGCCTTCCCCAATTGATAAAGTGACAATTTATAGTCCCTTTTAATTGATATCGGCATGCGTGTTGAGTGCCCGAAAATCCTTGATTTCTGTTTACATGCACCGGCAGTTATCAGTGAGAAATGTGCACTTGAATTTCCGACAGCCACTGGAGGCTTAACACGATCTGTATATCATGTGGCGTGTTTTCGATTTCGGTTTCAATTTCGATTTCGATTGCCTTCTAAGGGAGCCAGCCAGCCAGCCCAGCGTGTTGATCTTGATGGAGCTCTGACCGCTGACCGGATGTGCCAGCGATCGATCGATCGATTGTACTCCATTTGAACCCGAAAATTATCACTTAATTGGTTGGAATTTGAGTTTAATTTGTCAGATGATAGGGGAAATATATTCTTGCTATAAATATTAATTTTTGTTTTTAATAATTATTATAGTTACTAAATTTACCATTTATAAAAATATATATTTTAAGCCTTAAAAGCCATATAACGCATACAAATTGCTTAAACAAAAACATATATTCCTTTAAATTAATGTGCTTTACAAGTAGATTGGATTTCCGATTTTCTTAAACATATTTTGAAATAATTCTAGCAACTAATATTATTAACTTAATAATTACAGATTATAATCTATGAAAATATTGTCAAATATTTACAGAATAAACTTTTAACGTATTTATTACAGATTATAATCTATGGAAAACATCTAATATAAATACAGAGTTAATAGATTCCCATTAAAAATAAAAGGTCTGATATAAATCATAATAAACTCATAAAAACCCCTTAACAAATTATTATAAAAATGAAATTTTAAGATTTTAAGTTTTAATATTTCACTTTTTCCCAGCTTAATTTAAAACCTTTTCTCAAATGTCACTACCTTAAAAACTCAATAAATTATAAATATTCCCTCTATCGCACCCCAAAAAACAAGTAATCTAAAATTCCTATAGATTATTCTCCCAACCGGATATCCAATGTTTTATTCCAGTCTTCCTAAACAATTCAATTTAAATATATGTATATATCTCAATGGAGTGACCAAACTGCTAACGGCTGCGATAAGTCGCGTAACAAATTTCTTTCAATTAAAAGCACTCGGACACTCGGTCACTCGGCATTTAAAAACCCATTCCAGTCGCATTGGTCGCAGCTACACCTGTATTTATATATACCCAGATATATATATAAATAATTACACACGAGTGCATAAAGATAAAAGCCAAATTAGACGCTAATTTTCTGCCCGCCATAAAATGCAAGTGGAAGCCGAAGCCCGAGAGTCGAGCTCACCAAATTGAAATTGAGACCGAAAATTGTGGCAGGAGAAAAAAGCATTGTGGGGCAGGGGGGTGGAGGGGGCTTTTTGGAAAACATTTACGAAATGCTTTGCGCCACCGTCGCGCAAATAACTCAATTGAAATGCCAACGGAACTGACACGCAGCGACAAGAAATTGAAAATTAAAATTGAAATTGCGCAAAAAGCCAGAGAAAAACCGAAGAAATAAACGAAAAAACAATTGAAAAGGTTACGGGTCGGAGTTGGGGAGGAATTTCGAACCGAAGTCGAAGTCGTGGACTAATTAGAAAATGCAAAGCCAAAGCGCGGCATCAGTGCACTGAGGGAAATTGGGTCCACTTTGGCTTAAAGTCGTTACAGCATGGAGAGATCAGGGGCCTCCAGTCAGATTTACTATGGAATTTATGACTTAATATATACTTAAACTTACTTAAAATACTTACTTAAAAAATAAGTTGAAAACTAAAGATATTTATGTCTGTTTATGATGTAATATATTTTTATTTTTGTTAGGTTTTTAAACGTGTGTCAAGGCTGTTGAGATCCATAAAAAAATATGTTGTGAAGCAATTATATTTATTTATTAGTTAATGTTGATTTGAAACACTAGAAACCTCAAAAGAACATTTTTTAAAATAGTTGTATCATCATTTCCTTGAAAAATATATTTTTATTTTATTTATTGTTCGTATTTGTTAATAGCTTAAAGGCTATTACATTTTAAATACATATTTAATAAGATGAAATAGACTTACATTAAAGGAATATCTGTATTTAGGTAATGTCTCTAGAAAAGTAGACATTAAGTCCTTGAAAACTCTTTAAAAACTGTAAAAAAAATAAAATAAACCAAAAATATATTGTTTTTTCCTGTGTGAACCTGGCTAATTGCTGGAAAAAAGTCCGATCTCAAACGGAAAGAGAGCGGCGCCACGACGAGAGTGGGCTGAAGTAGCAGCGAGGCAACATCGAGGCAACAAGCATCGAGCAGCTGGCCAGCGATTGGCGCAGGTGCAGCTGCCTGGCGCTTAGCTCAAAACTGAAAACTCAAGCTCAAACCTCAAGCTGGAATCGAAGCTGAAGCTAAAAGCCGAAGCCGAAGCTGAAGCTGAAGTCAGAGCCAAAGCTGAAACCGAAACTGACGTCGCCGCTTGGCGCACAGGTGGCTCGAGATTGAGCGGCTGACGGGTGACTCACACCAAATATACGGCGAATGCGGCGAGACTCTAGCGCAAGCGCAGCGCAAACCAGTCAAAGTCATCTTTGGGATAGTTTATCGTACTAATGATACCTTCTGCTACTAGATACAAAATTACAGGAATTTATGAGTCAAATTACAAAGAAAAGTCGGATATATGCATGCAATTAAATCTAATAAACGGAAGCACTTTGTTTATTGTCGAAAGAAAATGTTGTTTCTATTTTAACTTAACAAGAAGATTGTTTAACATCTGATAAGTTTAGTAATTAAAATGTTAACTTGTTAAAAATAAGCCTAATACCCTTTTTTAATTTATATTTCACAAGCTTATAAATTTATCTACCTAAAAAGAGAAGCTTAAATACTTGTAATCCTTAATCTAAACGAATAACATCAAATCCAATAGCTAAAAATATCCAAAATCTCTCACCTGCTCCCCACGGTTACCCTTTTTCGAAATTTATATCCCCGATATCGAAATTAGTTGTACGGTATCTTAGACATATAGCAATTATCGCAGTTGTTGGCAGGCGGCTCCAACTCAGACTCGGCTGCCTGCTAGCCCCTCTCATTGTTCGCTATTTGCTTTGCATTAGCCGACATTTAAGCACGGCTATCGATTTAATTTGAGCCCCGCCGATCCGTCGAACTCCCCCGCTAACTGCGAAAAAAAAAGAAATAAAAGACCAGGCCCAGACTCCAGCTCAGACATTGGAAAAGAGGAAAAAATGTATAGAAGCGAGGCCCAGACGAAGTCCGCGGCTTAGCAATTTGTTAACTGCACCTAGAGTCGAGCGCGGAGTTCTCGTAAATCTTGGCCCAGTCGGCAGGTTGACAGATTCGTTAAATTTTATAAGCGGGCTGCCCCGTTCGCGTTGCGCTAAATGTCGCCGAATTTCGGGGAATATTTCATGCCATCGGCAATCGGGCAATTTTTGAAGTTTTTATGAGTGCAACGGTCAAAGTTCAGAGTCGCAAATTAAGTGACGGCTCGCGCTATTTTTATGGGGGCGTGTTTTTTTCTTTCCAATGATATCTGATCACATGGAGTAATATTTTTAACCTCTCAAGGGAATAGGGCAAATTCTATGGAGATAGGAAATATGTCACAATAAAAACGGTAGTCCTTAACTAAGTTTATATATGAATGAATGAAACAAATTGAATATGTATCTTAAGTTAAAGAGAATATAAAGATAGAGATGACTTTGCTCACTTAGAATTTTACATAAACAACTGATTGCCTCACTCAATAAAATTTTCTCTGGAAACTGATCTGTAAAATCCAGCGTAAAATATTTAAATAAATAGCCTTTTCTTGAAATATTCTTTCCTTAAAGATTTGTTATTTACCCTAGAGCTTTGCAACTTAATTTGCTTATTTATACACAAATTCATAAGAATTTTGCAATTTACCTTTCTAGTTTTCAGTATTGGAAATAAGAATTACGTAAAGTGAGATTTATTGCAATTTAAAATGCAAATAATTAAATGTAATAGGTGTGTTGATTTTAAGAATTAAGAAATATATTGAATGCATCTGAAATATTATTTAAAAATGAAAACAATTATATTTTGAAATTTATTGCAATTGATATGAATAATAATAATGATTTATTTAAAATGTTTTTCTTTGGAATTGAATTTTAATGTTGCTTCTGGGAAATGTATTTCTTTATTTGCAATATAATTAACAAGAAAGGGAAAGCTTAGATTCATTAAATTATTCCCCTGGGGTAAATAACCATAAAGTGTAGAAAAACAAGGTTTTTTCACTGGGAATTAATTGTGGTAAAAAATAAGAAAAATATTTAAATAAACAAGTCGATAGAATTTACTAAATACTCGTATTTTAAGCAAATTAAAAAATATCATTGCAATGTTATTTTGGATTGAACTTTTATATTTAATTCTGTGGAAACCTTTATCGACCAAAACCCATTAATTTTCCGCAAACTTTTCGCGCCTTAAGAATGTTGATTGAATGAAAAATGAAAACGAAAATGAAAAGCATGCCGAATTCGTTGACTCTGACAAATAAGCTAATTTCGAACTTAAGATAAGCACGGAGGCAATCAATAATAATGAATTTCGATCTCCCACGCTGGAGAACCGAACGGCCCAGGAATGCCCGGCGACCGGAGCGAGCATCAAGGTTTGGAGAGCGTTTCCGCTGCTGGCATTCGCAGCTGCCAAGACAAATTGGCTGCTCATCAGCACATAAATTTTAAAACAACAAGCGCAGTTGTTGGATTTTTTGCATTTGTTTTTATTGCATTTGCAACGGCCACGGCAACCTTCAAAAAGCCAACATGAACATGAACACGAACGTGCGATGCACTTTTCCGCAATGCAACGCCGCCGACGGAGCCGTCACTGCCGCCGTCGGTAAATCAAGCCCACAATGTGCAAGAGAGATGGGTAGCAAATATGGAATGAGATGGAAATACATTTTTCAATAGAAAGGGACAGAGACTGGGCCGGGGAAGATGCTGGGATGAGCGAGAGGCTAGAACGCTACAGAGAGCAGAAAAAATATATGTCAATAAGGGGTTTCATATTTGCATGTCAATTTTATTTTATTTTCGAGTATAAAAAATATTTTTTTTAAATGTAAATCGTATAATTTAAAGCTATTTATAATAAACTTTAATTTATGTAAAAGATTTTGAATAAATAAACACTTCATATGTGACTTTAAATAACACACTTATTGATACCTGCTTAAATTTACGACCTTGTTGAGTCTCTAGATAAAATTAAATATTTTGGTTTTCTTACCTCAGTTATAAAATATTTTTAAAACTTATAATAATAAATCTTTAGTTATGTTTTTTTTTCTGCAATATTTAACTAAGGTTTTTAATTTAAAAATTTAATTTTATTCGATTTTGATGATGATGTTCATCAAAAAATAATTCAGAGACCCATTTCCCTAGATTTTTCTGCGGTGTTTACTCAAACTTGAGGCGTGGGTTGGCGGCAGGTGCGTCGTTCCACAAATGATTGACTGACTGACTGACTAACTCACTGAATGACTGACAGACATTCAGACAGACAATGACATTGCAATGCCGCTGCTGCCGCCGTCGAGACTTGTACAACAACACAATAAGCCCGAGAAATTGGCTTTTAATTTTTTTGTTTTGCTAAACTACTTAACGAAAAAAAAAATCGAGAAAAAAACTAAGCAACTAATGTGAAATATGCAAATCTGGCGAGATAGATAAACAAAACAATTAAGGCACGTGCTATATCGGGTGGCCCTGTCCCGATGACCATAAACCCATCTGACAGCTGACAACTTTATCTTTATCAGCGATCACAGTCCAGAACTCAACCCTCTCATGTCCTCGTGTCATTCCTCATCCTCCATCCTCCTGAATCCCTCAATCACCTTTTTGAAAGCGGAACACGTTTCATCGTTTTGATGTCCACTGGGAAATCTGTGAGTTCTTAGCGCATCTGAATAATTCATAATTCAGCTTCGTGTTCGTGTTCGAGTTCCGGAGTTGAGGAAGCTCTTAGGGGTTGTGTCCGGACTTCCAGCGACGAGATGAGATGAGTGTCGTCGTGGCAACAAGATTGCCATATGTCGCATTGCCGCGCTGTTCTAAAAGTGTTGCCACAACACAGACACGAGGCGTATGCGTAATTCAAGACTCATCTAATTGAGTTGCAGCAGCGGCAGCAACATCTGCGGATGGCGGGGGAATTTCACTCTTATTGGGTTACCATTGGGATGGATGCAGCCAACGATGAACCGATTATGACAGATGGCCGGGCCAAGTTGCCAAGTTGTCTCAAGTGCCGCTGCTCCAAAAGGCACTCATAAAAATCATAAAAAGGTTTTTAAGTATTAGAAAATTATAAAAATGTAGAGGGAAATACTAAGAAAATTATGAAAAGTTCTTAAGGGTTTAAAAAGTGTTAAATTGTACAAATACTAATTATTCATAAAGTTATTCTTAGTTCAAGCATATTTTTAAGCTAAGAATATTTTATTGTGAAGGGTTTTTCGGTTTTAATTAGGGAAGTTTCATTTAAAGCGCTTCTTCTTTCTTCTTTCTAGAAACATGGCAAGTTCATAAGTAATTCTAATTAACATTTTCTTTAAATTTTAGAAAATTATAAAAATGTAACAGGGAAATACTAAGAAAGTTATGAAAAATTCTTAAGGGATTAAAAAGTGTTAAGTGATACAAATAAAAATTATTCATAAAGTTATTCCTAGTCTACGCATATTTTTAAGTTAAGAAGATTTTATTTTTAAGGATTTCTTATGTTTCAGTTTAAGAAGTGTCATTAAAAGCGTTTCAAAAACCTTTAAAAATTATAATATTTATTCTAGAAACAAGGAAATTTCATAAATAATTTTTATTAATATTTTCCCTAAGTGTACGCTGCGCTTTTTGGCATGTGGCAGCGGCAGCAGCTTTAGGCAGCACTTTCAACTCGATCTCAGCCACATGTTATGATTGGTTCGTGGGTGTGTTGGAGTGACTCACGACGGTACGTGCTACTGTTCGACAGCGCAAAAAGTTATTAAATTTTTATGTACATTATATGCATTTCGGAACCCAAGCTCAAGCTCCCTCCCCACATCCTCCTCTGGGACCGTTCACCGTGATGGCTGGAAGGGTTAAAAGCCGTTCGATCCCTAACACGTGTCGTACGTGGCCGCCATTAGCGTAAACATTTCGAATGCGTTCTTGAGTGTCTGCCAAATTGCAGCAAATGCGAATATTTATTGCTTACTTTCCTATTTTTTTTTCTCTGCTGTGCGGGTCAAAAACTTAATAACATTGCCAATTTTCCAGCAAAAAATAAAACATGGAAAAGCCAGAGGGTGGAATCGAACGAGACATCAACAAATTGAATTTGATTCAGCTTTTTGCAGAAAGTCAAGGGGTCATTGAGGGGTTTGAGCTATTAGGTAATCGCTTTACAAAAGTTAAATGAAAAATAAGTTCAATTTTGTAATGGATAGATTGTAGATTAAAAGTTATAAGTTCCTCCCTTCAATCGAGATCATTTCTCATTGATTCGTTTCGCTGACCCCAAAATGTCGTGGAATTTTTGCACACTAATTGCCCGGTGAACGCCCATGGTGGTGGTGACCCAGTGAAGTCGGTGCCAACGAAAACATTTGGCAGAGATACGATCAAAGCGAACTGCGACCAGAAGTTCCATATGTTCGGTAGACAAACTGCAGTTAATAGCCGTTTTTCAGTCCATTCCATGCCATATGAGAGGGGCCAGAGGCCGGTGGTAGTGGACTCTGTGGCGCATCAACGTCAACAACATCATCATCATCGTCATCGTCATCGTCATCGGAAGGGGCCAGCAGATGGGGCAACCTACTTCTGTTTATGGCAGAGAAAAAAAAATAACAGAAAAATATTACTTCTACTAAGTAAGTCTTATAAATATATGTATATATATATTAGATTATATTAGAAGAGAGTTCTAAGTTAAATCTTTTTGTATCAAAATGATCTTGTCAAAAATGTTTTAGTAACATTTTACAGATTATTTTAAATAGGTGGCTGAAACTGAAATAAATACAACTTCATTTCAGTTCTTCATTTAAATGTAATGAATCTTTCTAATTTAAGTACAAAACAGCCTAAATTTGAAGTATTTTACGTTTGCATGGTCACATCACAAAAAGTGTATGCTTTATTGGTTTCTTTGGTCACACTTCAACATTTAATGATATACGGAGCAAATGCAAATTTAAAGATTGAATAAAACTTATCATTTTATTAAATTTAATGGGGACTTAATTAAAGGTTGTCTCTAAAATTCGCAGATATTTTTCGCAGTACACTAGCCACCGCAGCTGCAGCTGAAAAACATCAATCAAAAACTGAGCTCTGCGCCTGTATGGGTGCCACATCACATCTGCGATCTGTAGTATTTTTTCCAAAGCGCCACCTACTGACCACCAGCACCAACCCGTGATCCCCGCACTGATGCCCCTGCTGATCCGCCTTCAATGAAATATTCACACACACCCAAAAGCGTTTTCATCAAATTTACGTAAAACGTAAAATTTCGAATAATGAACATCTGTGCAAACAGAGATCTGTGTGCCCCGAAATGTGCCTCCCAATTGGCTCGCGAGCAGATGCGGAATGCGCTTCGGACTTTACCCATTCCCGTTGCCATCCCACCAACCCATCTACATCCCTCAGCGCGCCGGCATCCGCTCTGTTCCCATTTCCAGCCAGCTGCCCATCCATCCGTCCATCGCTTCGGCGCGCTAATGAAATCGAGCGCGTTTATTTGTTTATATGGCATTTGTCAGCAAACTTAGCATATGGACAGTCCGACCCTGATATAAGGAATGATTCAGGCAGAGAGCGGGCGTCACATGAGAGGAGATTAAGTTACGGGCTTACAGGAAAGCTTGTGACTATATACAAAGAATATTTTATATTAGAAATTTAAATAAAAATGAATATATACTTCTGCCTATATTTAATTAATATTTATTTAATATTAACTTGTCCGGAATTATAATTAAAAAAATTCTACCTTTAATATCCTTACATTTCCTTATTTTCAGAGATTCAAAATTGATCAATTTTAATTCCTTTAAAGCCCAGTTTTATGATATCTACCGTACAGCACTTTTCTCAGTCTCCGATGGTAATTGAAGTCCGTCGTGTGTCTAAATTGAGACAAAGTTGTCGAAACGCCGTCGTTTCCACCGCCTCGCCAGGGTTTTTGTTGTTTTTTTTAGCCGTCGTTCTGAGTCGGGCCACCAGCGTCGATCGTCACCAGTTGATTGGCCAGTCCGTCACTCGAATTAGCTTTATGTCGCCGATGCCGATACCGAGATCAAGATCGGTATCTGTATCTGTTAGCTGTAGCTGTATCCGTAGCCATATCTGGATCTCGGACCGCTACCCCGGCCAATGCAAATTCTCTAATTGTTTATTAACAATTGCCGCCGGGCCAATAGTTAAGCAATTAAAAGGCACAGACACCGAGCGGAGTAATGGGTTTTATTTTCTTGTTTTAGTTTTATTTTTATTTGGAGTTGCGGCAATTTGTCTGCTTTGATTTTAAGTTTGCCACCATTGTTGCTGTCTTGGCCGTTGTTTTGGCCATTTTCGATTGAGTTTTCGGTTTCGTATTAGCGCTGGGATTATGTCATGCAATTAACAATGGCATATTGTAGTGGTTGCCGGTTGCTGCTCGCACATGTTGCTCGTGTGCCTGTTGCTTTTGATTTTGCTTTTGCCTCGACTCTCGTGTGTGTTGCTACCGTTTTTGGCTAAAAAAAAAATAAAAAAAAATTTGGGGCTTTTTGAATGCGGATTTGCCCGGTTGCTCGTTGAATTGTCGTTGCGTGTTGCACTTTACTGAACTTTTGCGGTTGCTGGGAGAGTAATTGTTGCACCGAGAAAAATAGAGTTTATGAGGAACTACTTGGATAAGGAAATGTTTTTATTCATGATTTCATTCACGAAATTTGCCACTTATATCTGAAAAGGAAAATACAGGCACATGTTTAACCCACACATGGTATTTTAGAACAGAGGAAAAAATGTAGAAAATTCTTAAGGAATAGTTCATACTTGAGTTTAAAGTATCAAAAAAATATTTACAACATTTTGACAGGAATATTAAAATGATAAATAATTTTATTTTAGATACAGAAGTATAAAACACATTTTCAAATTAACAAGAAGTTGTCCTTACTTGAGTTTAAAATATAAAAAAAATATTTACAAGATTTTGACTGGCATATTAAAATGAAGAGTAATATTATATTAGCTTTATGTGCTTAAAACACATTTTAAAATTCACAAAAGGAAGTTCTTACTTGAGTTTAAAGTATACAAAATATATTTAAAAGATTTATTCATACATACGAGTATATCAAAAGCTTTGACTTTTATTTTAGCTACAAATGATTAAAGCACCTGTAAAATATATAAAATTCTTACTTAATTGAAAAATATAAGAAAAGTATTTCAAAGACTTAAATATGCAAATTTAAAATACTTTTTAAAAATACTTTGTGCTTTATTTGTTCGAAAAAAGCTGACTACCTGACACGTGCACTAAAAATCTCAAACCATTTCGCAAACCTTTGTTTATTGAAACCCCTTAAATTCCTAACTGTTTTTGTTTTTATGTGCCTTTTATCTTCAATTTTTTGTGTGTTTACATTACTTTCAAACATTATCAGTAGTTTTTGTTTGGTGCACTTTAGTTCCCATTGCAGTTTGTGCTGCTGTGCATGTAATTAACCAACAAATGACATGTCTAGTTATGCGTTGCGACAACACAAATTGACGTAAGCGCGTGCGTCAGCGTTCGTGATCCCATGGAAGGGGGTGAGAAGGGGTCAGTTCCGACCTCACATCTGCGATCTGGGCGTGACTTATTGCGGTTTTTTTCTTGGCACCTCGGGAGCGAACAAGCCTGGGGCGGGCACGTTCATTAGATGAAAGTGCACCTGGTTTCACCCGCACACATGACTCGCTCGGAAAAATATTCTGGAAAATTCTCAGCTGGAAAGCTGCAGCTTCCGATTAAGGAGAGTGAGAGAAGAATTTATGTGATTGTTCTTTATAATTGCACTTAAACTCTCCAGCCCTCTTCTTTATTTATAACCCCCACTCACTGGCTCTCAAAAAACAAAAATAAATGATCAAAGTAATTATGTTAATGCAGGCCAATAATTTAAGGCAAAAGCACTCGGGCGTAATTCAAGGCATTAAACCTTAATTAATGGCAGTAATTGAAATATTCCGATTACTGCGAAGCCAATTTGAATTTTCATTCCCATGACAAATTCTCGGTGTTTGAGCAAATCATTTTGACTCTGCGATCAGTGTAAATGTCGAATGGCATCTACCTCCCGGATTTTCACACATCCCAGCGAACGAACACCTTCGTTAGCGCACACACACGAAAAGGTGTTGAGATGGAGATAGGAAAGAGGATGAGGATGAGGATGAGGCCGATGGTGGCCACCACTTCCACTTGAGATGCAACGCACCGCACGCTGCAATTAGTGTTAAAAGACACAAACATGCCGCCGCTGGCGCAGACGCCGCAAGCTGATGTTAGCCAGATATACCAGATATGCCAGATACCCCGATGTTAGCCATGTCCCAGAGCCAGGAAGAGACCACTAATTGGCCTAATTCTCACTTCTTTTTTCGGGCCCACGCAGAATGTAAGGGAAAGTGCAGAGAGAGAAATGTGGATCTTACATAAATTTTAATAAACTTTTAGGTCCTTCGAGCCGGATTCGAAAAATAAAGTTTCTATTAAAATTATATAATGAACTATTTTTATCTAGTTTTACTTTCTCTTTGCTTTATATTCTAATTTCTTAGGCTGAATTTACAAATACTGATCTTTAATTTTTATTTAACTTGTGCTAAAAACGTGCTAAAATAGGCTCAATTTTAGCATAAGTTATTGATTTAGCATATAATATTATATAAAAAAGAAATATTTAGGCAAAAATGGGGTTTTCCCAAAGGTTATCTTCGTAAAGATATTATCCATTTTTTATCAAACAGTTAGCTATATAAATTTCAAAATTTTTTAATACATCTTTAACTTTACTTCCAAAGAAAGTTTTTTGGGTATTAATTATAAGTCCCCCTTATTTCTTCCAGCGCATCTTTTGGGGCTCCCAAACGCCTCTTCCTCAGAAATAAACAACCTGGAGAACACGAAGCAGAACACGAGTGTCAGACGCGGCGACCGCCCAACCGCAAACTCCGCCCGATATGCAGATGAGGATGCCCTGCTCCTCCTCTCAAAGCGCTCATGTTGCGGGCGGATCCGTGAATCCATTCCGATCCGATCCGATCCGATCCGTTCCGTTCCGTTCCGGTACGTGTGAGCTGATGTGCTGGGTGGTCTGTTCCAAATCAATTGCTGCCCTCGGAAGGAGGAAAGGAAAAAGTAGGCCCTCGCGTGTCTGTGTATGTTGTTTATTTTGCATAAATGTTGCCCCAAATATGGCAGCTGTAAACACATAACGAACACAGTTGGAGCCGATTTCGATTCAAATCCCCAATCCGATCCGAATCCAGATCCCGATACCATCGTGATTATGCTGCCTCCGGATGGGCAGCTTGGCATCTGCATCTGCGCCCGAAAAAACTTTCGGCTGTGTAAATATTTGTTTAAAATTCCGCACGCCTACCCAATATATATAAAACCGAAGCGAACCTCAAGCCCCCAAGGGCCAAGGCTCTCTCTCTCTCCTCATCCGCTGATCCCTCGATACCCCTAACTTTTCCCATTCCAGCTGGTAGGACCACCAAAGTGTTTGCCGGACCGCTGGAACTTGGAGGGCAATCGACTGCAGCTGTTCGGAAAATATGCTAAGTACCGCGGGAGTACACTGGATGGGGAATATATTTTTTAAAATATTATTATAAGGTTTTTTAAGATGTTAAATTAATTTTATTTTATTGGGTTTGATAAGGTTTCTTGCTAATAAATAAGGTAACATTTTAATGTGATTTTAATACATTTTATGGTTAAATTGTTTTATTAAAAATAATTGGAAGATTATTTTATTAATTAAAAATGATCCTATGATTTATCAATATTATAGAGTGAACTTACCCTATCGGCTTAAATATAAATTGAATTATTAAACACATCAGATTTGTGATTTCTTTACTGGTAGTATAAATATTATATAATCCCTAGTAACATGTCATGTTTACTTAAATAAAAATAATTATTTAATCCTAAAAATATATTTTAATAAATTTGTTGTGTGTAAAAATACATTTTAAATTTAAATTTAACATTTAAAATGTATGTGTTTAAGTAAATTTTATATATTTTGTCCCACTATACCATCGATCGTCTTATGGACTCGTCGTCATCGTCATCGTCATCGATGCTGTGTAAACAAATCAGCCGCCGGACTGCAAACATTTTATTGGCATTGGCTGGCTGCGCTTTGCTCTGGCTTTCGGATATATAGCCACATCCAAAGATCCGTGGCTATAGCTCATGCTCTTGCTGCTTGGTTTTTATTGACTTCACTCCAAACACTCGGCACTCCACAACGCCCACAACAACACCCCATCCCAAGCCCATGCCCATTCCCAGAGAGGGGATCTCTTTTTCAACACCTTCTTGTGGCCGCATCTGTTTGGCGTTTTGGGAATTGTTGTTTAGATTTTTTAGCCCCTGCTGCAAGATCTGTTCATAATTTCAATTGACTTGGGCGCGCAGAGATCGTAAAAATTATTTATGTGCCTAGACGAGCCAGCGAACACTCGCCGGAGCGGATATGGTTCGATTTCCCAGTGATTAATTGCTCCTTTCCACAGCTCCAACGCCAGATCTGCATATCCACATGGCTATATGGCCGGAGATATGATTATCATGTTTAGTCGGAGGCACTTTTGTTGAATTTTCAAACAACTTTTGGCCCCATCGTCGTCTGCCATTCGATTTGTTTGGGCCAGGAACATTCCCTCAAGAGTGAGAAGATATCTGGCTTCTTCACCAGATTTTGGTAAATATCTTTTTTGACAGATTTCTGAAATGTTTACAAGCAATGGCCAAGTGTTCGCTGAGCCATCTGCATTTGTGAAGCCATAAATGTTGAAGGCTATGGAGTAAATCACTCACTATGCGCTATAAGTTATACAAATTTTATGCTAAAGTTGATTTATACTTTCTGAAACGAAATTCCGCTTGGGGAAATTCTGTCTTTAAAAAATTATTTTAGATTTTAAAAATTATTTCAGCTGGAAATCTGCCTTATAGGATGTGTTCAAAAAAATCTAAATCTAAATATGACCTTTACTTTGATGATTGCTTCGCCAATTTATATAAGTCCTGAAATATTAGCAAGCCTAAAATTCCCCAGACAGAAACCCCCGCACAATACTCGTACCTTAACTGATTAATGACCAAAACGTGCTTAAACTAATTAACCAAATAGAGAGAGAGAGTATAGACAAAAACAAAAGTCCCAAAGCGACCTGCTCCAGGTGAGGCTCGAACTCACAACCCCGGCATAGCTCATACACTGAATACTGATTATAAGTACCGTGCGCTAACCAATTGCGCCACTGGAGCCACTGCCCGGGCGCCGCCAAAATCTCAACGAGTGCGAAATAGGACAATCTGATATCCTTTAAGCTCTCTCCCCCACTTTCACTTTAAATCTCTCTCCCACGCACTTTCTATGGCCGAGCATCTGCAAGTGAGTTTTCTCTGTGGCTCAAAAACTCTTATCAGCAAATTGGTCGTGGTCTATATGTTTCACTATTCTGAAACATCATAAGCTTAAAATATTAATTATATGTTACCATATTCAACAATATTTTAAAAAAATTCAAGCGTACCTGTAAAATTTATTATCATTCAAAAAACAGAGTTATAAACATTTTATTTTTTCCAAAATATTTTTAAATTTTTGGATATTTTTTATTTTCTAATATTTTAATTTTTACTAATTAAATGTATGATATATGCAAAGTATGTAAAGGTGAATGTGTAATAGCATACATTAAACCATAGAAAATATTTTTCAACAATATAAAAACCAAATCAAATATGGCTCATAACTCGTCTGAAAAACATTGTATTTCTTCCCAAAAACAATGACATGGTGTTATCAATATTATGTAACAATTTTGGCCAAAAACTTTTGCTATAAAATCATTGCTTTGTAAGCAACTAGTTCCTAAAACAAAGCAATAAGAAATGTTTAAAAAATAAATGAACAATTCGGAATAAAGTTTGAAATTGGCCAACACTTTTTTTACCTTACCTACCTAAGCTAATTTGTATTATTTTTAAACCACTAATAGAAACAAACAAAAAAATACAAAACTCGAATTATAAAATAGACAAACGAAAGGATTTAAATTAAAAACAAAGCTTTGTAAGTCTCTAACTAACAAGTACATTGACAAAACATTTATTACCTTAATTTTTAAAAAACATTTTTGAAAACAAACTTAAAGCTGCTTAAAAGGATGAAAAACAAAACAAAACAAAATACAACTCAAACCCTTAAAAATCCAAAATTTTTAAAGAATTATTTAACATCACCTATTTAAAAACATTAAAAGTAAAGAGTAAATAAAGAAAAAAAAAAGTTTGACCAAAAAAGTATAGTCACCAGCGACTTGCTCCAGGTGAGGCTCGAACTCACAACCCCGGCATAGCTCATACACACAGAATACTGATTATAAGTACCGTGCGCTAACCAATTGCGCCACTGGAGCTGTTGACGGAGCGGCGCCAAAAGACCAACAAAATGCTCGGCCATGAAAATAGAACTTTTCGCTCATTCCGAAAGTCCTCTCGCCTCTCTCGTTCGCTCTCTCTCTCTCACTCTTTGCCTCTGTCGCTCTCCCTCTCACCGCGCTTAGACGGCTTTCGCTGGCAGCAGCTCATCTTCTGCCAGCTCTCTCTCTTTCTCTGCGTGCGAAAGTGTGCGTGTGCTTTCGGATGAGCGAATAAATTTGAAAAAAAAATTTATGATAAGAATTAAGCGAAATAATTCGACGAAAAATCTCAGCATCCGAAAATCGCAAATTGTGCCGCCAAATGAGTCAATGGGGTACAAACATTACATGCCATTTAATTCGAATAATCTCCGAATGAAATCGAAAGCCAAGACTTTAGAATCCATTATTAATAATGTATTAGGGCAACGAAAGTGAGTTTTGTCGCGATTTTACTTTCAATTAGACCCCGTGGTGGACCTAACCCATTAAATAATGCAAATTATTGGCGGCGTTTCACTTTCGTTGGCTGGTTTGTGTTTGCTGCCTTGAATTACCTTAGAACAGGTGTGCTGATTACGAAGAAGCCCGTGAAAATTACATCCCCGTAACGCTTGCTGCTCCCCTGCACACTCATTACCACTTGCATTACACCGCCTGCCTTACCGTTTACCATGTCAATAATAGCAACAACAATAAAGCCAACAGTTACCGCAATTTCATATGAATTTCATTTGCAATTGCAAAATCCCAGCTACGAGGAAAAAGCACAATCAAAAAGGCAAGGGGGTCAAGCAGGTCGAAGACTTGAATACTCTTACGGTTGATTTGTATTTATTTTTAAGTATACATTTAAAGGTTTCCTAGGATATTATTAGCTCAAGAAATGGTGCTTAAAATAAGTTATTTACTAAATATAAAAGGAATACCTTAAAACGAAATAAAGGTATTGTTTTGCCCGTGTTTAGTTTTAGGAATTTTTGGGGAATTCTATAAAAAACCTTAATAATATAAACACAAAATAATTAAGCAAACTTTGCCTAAATAATACTCTTTCGATATATAATTTAATACCATTTATTATATTTAAAATAAAATAATCATTATTTCTTCTTTAAAGCTAATCTGACATACATTTAGTTATTATCTTAATTAAGAGCTTTATTTAACAATATGTCTAATAAAATAGTCTTAAAATATATAAAATATTTTTTATTATTATAACTCTTTTTTTTATAAGTTAATCTTTAAGAGAAATTTAAAAAAACACGTAACTTGAAAGAGCATAAAAAGAGATGGGAAAAATCCCGGGAGAGTCAGGAAATGCAAAATAGCGCTAATTACCGCTGGCGTGGCTTTGGCTTTGGCTTTTGTTGCTAATGTTGAATGCTGTTGATGTCGCCATAATCGCTTCTAACTAAATAAAAAGCATGCAATAACAATAAAGTACAAAAGGCGGCAATCCCCGTTAGCGCAAAAGCGGCAAAACACACCTGAAGCCATGACAAATGACCAACCGTATGACATTAATAATCATAATTCAAAAGTTGAGACAGACAGTGTTTACAGCGGAAAAACTCAGCGAAGCATGCAAAGTAAATCCCTTGTCATGTCATGTTGTAATTAAAAAATATTAAAGAACTATACATATTTCCATAAGACAGCGCCTGTCGTCTGGCCCAGGCAGTTAATAATACTATATATACGCATACGCCGACAATTATGTCGCAGCCGCGACAGAGTGATGAGAATAAGTGACAAAAACAAATTCATAAAATCTAATAATATGTTAAATCAGAGCGTTGTGCCACATACCTACATAAATTGTGTAATTGTGGCTCCGAGAATTGAACAAAATCGAATTACGGCAATCAAATCAAGTCGGAGGAGCTAACTAGAGCAGAGATTGGGTTTCCAGGCAGAGAGAGGAGGAGCTGCTCCAGGGTTGCCATTGACGACGACGACGACTCTTCGAGACTGGCGCCAATGGAATAAAAATAATAAAATAGGAAAAATATAACACGATGAGTGACAACAACACAGAATAGGCACAAATTGCAGGCGCTATAATACCCATTAAATTGGAACAATAGACGCCAAGCGAGAATCGATTGATTCTGATCATTCTTGGGACAAAGGTCCAAGAACTTATTTCAATTTATTGACTTTATACATAGAAACTAAGCACAAAGGGAACATACATATAGCTATTAATATTTGTTCAATAATATTAAATGCCGAAAGAGACCTCACAAAGTTTGTAATTTAATTAATAACAATGAGTGCCTATTTTTTATATAATCTTTCATCATTTTTCAAGCTTACGCTGACTCATTATTTATGAATTTCTTACTGTCCAAAAAAACTGCCACAACCCCACGAAAATATTATTATCAGCTAAATGCAAGTACAGCCGCACATGCCGAAATATCTTGGAAGTACTTTCTCTTGCCGATAAGCTTTGGAGAAACAAAGAAGAAATGGGATATACTTGTGGCGGTATATCTTAAGCATTAAAGTTCCCTTACCCCCTTGGTAATTAAGATAAAGCTGAACGAGCCAGACGGCGAACCCACACAACACGCTTGCAAAACATTGATAAGCTGCGCTTGGCTTTAGTCATTCCATCAGCATCTACACGAGCAAATGTGGATGTATACAAATTTAAAGAGTAACTCATAGAATTTTAGATGCCTAAATTAAAATACAGAAATTTAAATGAATTCAAGGAACAATATTATCAATATGTAATCTCGAAAACTTAATATGTGGATTCTGATCTCATCCTTAAGTATGAATCGTAGAATGTAATAATTTTCAGGCTACTGCATTAATTTTTCTTTGGAAAGAACTCAGTTTATACTTTATCTTATATTTTTTAAGACTTAATTAATTTTTTAAATATTATTCTTACACCCTAGCTTCATCAGAGTAGCTCCCACTACCCCCAGACGAGACCTTTTCTCCACCCCTGCAATCTCGGAGACTCTGCTGTAAGTTGGCACACAAAAAAAGTGCATTAAGATTACAGCTGGCGACTGTCTGACAGTTGTTGGTTTTGAGTCGTGGGCAGCTCCGGCTTATCAGCTGTCGATGCACTTGTAGCGCCACTTTCCGTTTCATTCGGAGCCGCAGTTGCAGATGCTGTTCGAGTTGCAGTTTCAGTTCGAGCTGCAGCGGTGAAAGAGTGGGCTTTGGGGGGTTAAGGGGGCTTGGGGCCACTGGTCGGACAATACGATTGATTATTGACTCAGCTGCAATGGCTTGGAGCGAACTGATGACACAGAAAAAACAAGTAAGAAAGATACAGTCGACTGTGCTCGACTGTGAGATAGCCGGTACCTAAACGTTTGTGCTTTACACTAAAAGGCTATTTAAAATTGTACATACATTATCATACTCTACTTCGATACTTCTTAAAATAAATCGCCTCTCGAATTAGCTCCCGACCTAAACAATTTAATGTCAGGAACAGTTTTTATGTGTTCCTACATAAAAACTCGCTCGATCGGCGTCAAAAAATGAATTATGTTTTTTTTTGTTATTTCTTGCTCTATTCTTTTGTCATTTCTTCTGCAGTTGGCGCCATTATATCGCACGGCCAAGGCTCGAATGCGCCACCTGTCGGCTACAGCTTGCAACAGCAGTGCCTTAGGGCGGTATGTTAAAATTCGAATCTTATTGCTAATGTCTCCCATGCTTATCATCCGATTTTAGTGAAATTTTCAGGAATCGTCCGCTCTATTTTATTCATTTAGTGTATGTATTAACTTAAACCCGAAAATAACGAGTATAGCTTATTTTACGTTTTTTATAATTTTTGAGGGCGGAAGTGGGCGTAGCAAAATTTTAATACAAACTTGATATGTGTGCAACAGATTTCAATGTTGTCACCAAATTTGGTAACTCTAGCTCTTATAGTTTCTGAGATCTGTTGTTTCACAAGGACGGACAGAGGTTGGCACTAACCCATAATACCCTTGTACCCTATGGGTACCGGGTATAATTATTGAAGGGGAAAAAGCTTCATAAAATAGAGAACTCCAAGGAGCAGAAGATAATATATGATTAAATAAATTTACTTAAATTAGAAAGTTAGAAGTTAGGGTAATTTTATTAAAGAAAGAGCTTTAGAGTAAGTCGGTGTTATTTATGATAGATGCTGGAGGCTCAATGGCAATGCTCAGTAAGGTTACCTTTGGGGTTTTTTCCAGAGGAAACTCCTTATTAAATTCTGTAAATTACAGGATTTAATGATCAATTCCTGTGACATTTCTCCCAGTGCACTGTTGGCTTTTACCCGGGCGACCACTTCAGGGCAGCCTCGCTTAATCACGGATCAGATCAGCCGGCGGCGTAGCATCGCCGGATTGTTGTTTACCTTCTCACGCGTCAGCGGCTGGAACGCAAAATGCTTTACAGCCGCCACTGCCGAGCGCCGCAAGGTATGGAAAATAAAATAATAAAAAATTGCAGCAAATATAAAAAACGCCTGCGCAACTCGCTTCAACTGTAAGCTTCATCTCATCATCATCCTCCTCCTCCTCCGGCCTCAGCATCTGTCCTTCTCCGCCTCTTACTTGGGGGAGACGACGACGACGACGACTCTCACTCGCACACAGCACTTTGCATGTTATTTGTTTCGTTTATTTGACTTTCTCATTAACTTTTGCTTACTTTGCGTTTGTGTTTTTTTTTTAACTTTTTTAATACCCTTTCTTATAAACGAGATGTAAATGAGGGGTTTGCCGGAAAGAAAATTAACTTGTAGGGAAATATTGTTAGAACATTACATTTTTTATTATTATTACATTATTAAAATGTATTGTTAGCCAAAAAACTAAATTATAACTATAAAATTAAATTATAAATTATATCTTAATAATGGATGTTATTAGGTTTTTAAAATCTATCTTAATTGGCTTCAATTTTTCTAGAAACTAATTTTCCAAATGTGATATCAATGCTTTTAAAAGTATTATTAAGAAATTAGAAGATATTTTCTTTATTATATATATTTTTTAATATTATAATAATCATATCACATTTATTGGTCAGTCTTTCTGAACTATTATTATTATTTCAGTTCCTAGCTTAATTATTTTATGTTTTGAA
The DNA here is from genome assembly GCA_018153105.1 of Drosophila rufa. Lineage (NCBI taxonomy): Eukaryota > Metazoa > Arthropoda > Insecta > Diptera > Drosophilidae > Drosophila > Drosophila rufa. The sequence goes on from JAECXS010000085.1 coordinate 7,872,394, forward strand.
ATACATATACATTTTGGTTATTTAAATAAATTTGGCATTAACCAGTTTCCAAAATTTGTTCATAAATAATTACTCCATACATACTTAGCCTCTAAAATTCTGAAATTTTTATACATTTTCCCAATAACCTTTCCGAACCTTCTTTTCCTCAAAGAGTATCTCCAATTCGTATTATCCTGGCCCCTCAGAAAAATTTACCTGAACCTCATTGCTCCGTGCGAGTGTGTGTGTGTGTGGATTTTGTTTAACTTTAACTGAAAGTTGGCGTCGTAAGATTTGTATGCGCACCTGATCAAACTTCACGTTCACGTCATTTGCTTGCGTTGCGTTGTGTCGGTCAAGCGCGGAGTCAAGTTTGTGGGAATTTTTTGCGATCGTTTTGGTTTCTTTTCTCTGCTTTTATTTGGCCACTTTTTCAGAGTCCGACTTGGCATAATTCCTTGGGAGAATACAAATCTCTGTGCTGGCAATTAAACTCGATTATTTAGAATTTATAACCGTAGTAAATTATAAAATTTGGTCAAATCAACGCAGCCGAAGCGCTGCGTGCAGTGCATGCGAAAAAAACGGTGACCAAGAAAAAATATGCAAACGAAAGCTACACACATCGAGTGCATTGCAGGTGTTTGAACTCGATCGTCGCCAATCGCTGCCAAAAAAAAATACAAGAAATATAAAAAAAGAGTCGGAATAATTGGGCGACAGACGCTGACGCCGCAGTCGATTTCTGAAGCGGCGAACATTAAACGCCAAGTAACTCGACTCGGCTTCGACTTCGACTTCGGCTTGGAATCGAATTGGATCGACGACGCCGCGGCGGCGACGCGTGCAAACGCGAAATGCAAAACAAACAGTTTTCGATATCGAAATTGTCTCGATAATTAAATGCGTTCGGAGCGGTAAAAGTATGTCACCAATACCAAGGTAGGGGGGAGGCAGGGAGAAAGGTAGGGGTTTGGCAATATATTATATTATACATACATCAGGTGTGTGCCCTCATGACACTGGTCCATATCGGGGAAAAAGGTGTGAAAATAAATAAGTCTCAGTTTTAATTAGCTGAGAACAGCGATTTTTTACAGGTACAAAAAATACATTTAAGGCAAATGTAAATATTGAAAAAAATGTACTCTTCATAATGATTATAATAAAATAAACTTAAGAAAAAAGCTGGAGTCTATGATGGTAAAAACTTTAATGCAAAAATTACGTTAAGCTCAAATATATTAACTTGAAAATTTATATGAAAATAAATATGAAATATGTTGAAATAAAATGTATTTATCAGAGGTCTTAACGACTGTAAATCTATATATCCTACTGAAAAGGTTAACGAAACCATGATATTTAATTATCTAAGCTAAAAAATAATTCAAAATGTATGGATTTCCAATTATATAAATATTAATATAAAAACTCAAGCTTAGCTTCTGCTAAAAACACCTTGTAAAGTCTCAATTTTTATAATATAAACTCCGCTAAAAAAATAAGAACCGCGTTATTTTATTAAAATTTACTTTCCCTCTTTTATTTTTATTTTTTTACTGCATTTGCTGACCAGTGTCTCTTTCGCATACTCGATATTCGCTTGGCAGGGGGCCTTCCTTCCCCCAGCTGAGGTTCGATTCTAGGGCGTTGACATTTCGAGGGCGCAGCCAATGTCCAATGTTTGTCCAATTCGTCACCCAGCCCCAGCCGCGGACCAGATCATGTCACTATATACCCCACAAAGGCCCCCCTCTCTCTCTCTTATTCCGTGCAATTTGAATTTGAGTTTCGTCAACTTAATCAGAGACGGCGGCCCAGTTGGCGCATGTGCACAAGACCCAACAACGAGCTGGTGACAAATCTGAGCTCTCTGGAGTTCAGCTGAAACTGGGACTTTGAAAGGCACTGAGAAAAATTAAGCGAAGTTAAGGAATAAAAAATATAAATTTGTAAAATGATATCCTTATATTTAAAGCAGTTGAAAAGCTATAAATAAATATGGAACTGTTTTTATAAATGTTCAATGATAATATGTGTTGATAAAATCTTTTGGCATACTTAGGAATATTTTGTTAGTCATAAAATAATTCTATTAATTAAAGGGGTTTTTAATTTTTCAATTAAAAAATTCTACAAAATAGGTACATTTTAAATCCATTTATTTACCCTTTATTTAAATTCCCAGTGCTTAGACCTGGCGCTGTAGCCGTGCCCATTGTCTTGGAGCGAATGCATCTGCATGTGGGCGTCGCTGGCTCCAAGCTGGGCTCCAAGCTGGAGCTCCAAAACAGAGCCGGGATGCCGACGACGATCGGGTACGGGTACGGGTATGGGTACGGGTATGGGTACGGGTCAGAATGGAATGGCCAGAAGGGTGTGACAACGTTTGTGGTGACTGCCTGTCGCCTGCTGGCTTCGAACTCTTTTTCTATTTCTTTTCAACATTGTTGTTTTTCGTGTGTCGCATGTGGGCTTAATTTATTTTGACTTTTGGCCATTTAACTTGAGATTTATCTGGCCTAAACTATGCGCAAACATTTTCCCGGTGCCCCGGCTCGCTGACGCGTGGATTAAATGTGCCAAATGACTGAGCCGCGGCACCGGCAGATCTCTGTTAGCGGATTACTCAATGGGTGTGGTCCAAAGCGTCCATTTTGCGGGGGTTTCGATTCCGTTCCGGATCTTGCAGATCCCGCAGATCCCTGCAGATGTCCAATTGAGTTGTCAGAGGCTAATTTGCTGCTCCCCTCAAATCAGCCGAATGAGTAATCATCTCACTCTGGGTGTGTGTTGCTCGGAGGCAACAAAATGATGAAAGGAACTGGATTTGTTACTGCATTTTAAGGAGGGAATTATTACCTGCATATTGTATTTATTTTGACCTTTTATTTGCTTTTGGGCTGACAAGAAAACAATAATTAGGGCAGAGAACCATCATTATTTCATCTTCTTTCTCACTGATTCACTGATGTATCTGATGCCTTTTTCTTTTACTAAAACGTAGTTCAAAAACTGATTCCTTAATCCGATTATAGACTTCCGTTTCCGACTTGAAGCCTTTCCACATATTTTACAAAAAGGAAGGAAGGAAATATAGAACTAAATACAATGAAACAGGTGTAGCAATAATAATAATGATTAATAAACCCATATAAATTGCTGTCTTCTTTTAGATTTTAAAATTGGTTAAATATTTTTAAGCAGGAAGATATTAAGAACTTGGAAATATTGAAGGCATTGCTTACAATTTATCTTGAATAATATATTGAAGAAAGTATTATTTCATATAACTGATATTGATTAATGGTAACATTTATTACTTCTATTAAAAGAACCACTAAACCTTCTTGTAAGCTTAGACTTTTATATCAGCAGCCTTTAACAAATATTTCTTTATTTTTTGAGTACATAAAAATATGTAAAACATTTTAAATGGAAGCACAATTTTATTTTCCAATATCTTTCTACAAAACCCGACTTTATTTCAATTGTTTTCTCTCCCCCCTTTAAACCCAAAGTAGTTCTCTAACAATTAAAGAAGCTTTCTACTTTGAAGTCGAGGCAATTGAGGAGATCATTCCTCCCAGATCGTCTGCATCTTTTCGCTAGAGTTCAATCTGCTGCCACTTGAGCTGCATTTCACTGCTCGTCACATCTGCGAATGCAGCCGAGAACTGTCTCTCAAGAGCGTTCTTCAAACTCCGCTGACAGTTTCGACATATAGCGCATGGCCCCCGATCTCGGCCACCGATGTATGCTATGTCTCAATCAGCGGTAGCGGCGGAGATTTTTACCATCATTTTTCCCACATTAATTATGGAACAATTAAAAGAGAGATGCGGGGGAATTCCACTTGAATGGCTGTCAATGGGGCAAGACAATGGGCCCTACTCGAGCCTCTCTCTCAAGAGGGTTATATTATTTATAACCGTACACCCGCATCTCTATATAGAGGCGATGTGTGAGCTGATGACCTCCAGCGTGGTGGACAAAATCTCAGTAATAACAAAGTGTGTTTTCCTCGGGGCCACTAATTTCGTGGAAATTACACCGCCAGCTGTGCCGGGCTGGGCTGTTTGTTACGCATTTCCTCTCAGGTGTGCGGCGAACAAAAGCGCTGAAAAGTAGGTGCAGCTGAGAGCGGTATATGTACGGCATCTGAATCTGAATCTGAATCGGAATCGGAGCTACTCGGGAGTCGGAGCTACAGAGCTACGGTCTCGGGATTAATGAGCGGCGAGCAACAGTTGCACACAGCCAAAGTGAGTGGGAAAATGGAAAGGCCGCCGCCAAACGGCAACAAATAAGTTCGCGCACAGGGAGAAATTATTGGGAAATATTGATAATTTAATAGATATTTTTATAAACTAAATTTATATTATTTTTCCTATATTTTTATTAGCATATTTTATGATTTAAAGCATTTAAATAAGGTTACATTTGATGGAGGCATTCCTGAAAGTGTTTTGTTTGAGAGGTTGAGAGGTTTTTTGTGCTATTTATTTTGTTAATAATTAATTAATAATTGTTTTAGTTTATAAAAATCATTGATACTATGTTCTGTAATAAATATTTGTTTAATATATTTTTACTACTAATTTAAAAGCCTGAAATATTTAAATACATATTTTTCTGACCATCTAGACCTCCGTATACCTAGAAAAATTGGGATATATAATTATTAATTATTCTTCAGACAATTAATACCTATTTCTACCTCCAAAAATCCTAAATTTAAAGGATAACCCCCTGAATATTTTTCTCTGTGTGCAACACTTTTTAAGCCGCTGAGTTTTGTGACTCTGTCTCCATCTGGGATTGGGATTGAGACTGAGACTGAGTCTGAGTCTGAGACCTGGCGGTTTGGCTAATGATGCCGCCGCTACGTGACGTTCGTTGCCAAGTGGCTGCCAAAGAATGGTTCACCTCTCTCGCCTCTTTTTTTTTTCTTATTTTTGGGTTTATTTCTTCTTCTTTGTGGCCTCATGGTTTTATGAATTGTTTGGCATTCTTTCGGCTCAAAGGCAAAGGTAGACAGAGCTCTCGGTGTGTGTCGTCGTCGTGGCTGTGGCTGTGGCTGCGGGTTTCTTTATCTGCAGACGCACCTCATTTTCCGGCTTTCGTAAAAAAGTTCCAACAAAATGAAAAATTCACAAAACAACAAAAAACAGAGGAGGAGGGAAAAAAAATTGGAAAGAGCGATAAGTACGAGTAGCTGCCGACGCTGTCATCTGGGCACGGCTGCCGTTGACGATCTGCATGGCTACCGTTCCACTGCCTACGCAGCGGCATCAGACCGATCATTATTACACTCGGAAAATGTACATATTTTTGCCATTAAAAAATTAATTATTAAAGAAATATTTGTAGGTAAATATTTTTAAACATAAATGCATATCTTCAGCTGTGAAAGATGTGGGATTAAAGAGTCAATGAAATGTTCTTTTTCAGAAAAGCTAAATCATTTAATACTTTGAGACAAAGAATATTTTATTTATTTATTTACTTTAATTTCTCAGCATTTTTAGGCTTTATTACTATTATTTTTATTATATTCCCCAAGTGCACTATTGCCAAATATTATTCATCATCAAAATCATCTGAATCCAACGATCTGCAATCTCTGCGGTTTTTCGGCAATCTTTTTAATTGAGGCGATGGACTTTCCTCTATAAATCAAAGGTTTTGCGATGATTTGTTTGCAATTTAAATGCAAATAACGACCACCCAGAGTAGCGGCAGATCCAAAATTATAACTTAATTTTGGAAGAAGTCTGCTGAACCGAGAGCAACCCAGCAATGAGATGAAAATGCCTTCGAGCCACAGGCGCGATGAATTGCGGCCCAAAATGGAAAGGTAGATGCGGAGAGCCGTGGAGTTGGCCAACCGCAAGACAAAGCCACACAAAGCGTTCCAATGCGACCAAGGGGCATGATTTGTCTTCAAAATACTCAAAGGCTAGCCCCCCTTGAAACCTTTTACCTCTCTCCTGCCGAAGAAAAAAACTCCCAGCTCTGGAACCCAAAGAACCACAATTTTTTGGTGGCTTTTAGAATCAGATCGAATGGAGAAGTGACCTGGAAAATTTCACATTTTTAGGTATATTTATTTAAATATTTTGCATTAATTTTTAGAACTGTAATACATTAAATAAAATTATAAATAATATTGAGGTATTATTATTTATCAGATTTCAAAATTAACTGGGAACCCTCAACAAAAACCCAAAACACAAAAACGAAGAGAACCCAAGATAGGCTGAAGGCCGAAATGATTTTTATTTGTTTGTTAAGTGATAGATATATTACAAAAATGTTTCTTTATTTAAAAAAAGTAGAATTTTCTCTTATATATTTTTTTAGATATTTTAAAACCCCCTACACAGTCGAATTTATTTAAACGCTTCTGTAGGAAATACAGGGCATCCCTTGGAAACTTTAAACTGATCCCAAGAAACGATTCCAAGAAACGCATCGCTTTGTCCAATACACTTCTCTTCCCAGTTCCCACTGCTCAGTCCCTATCCCGGGCTTTGCAAAAAAAGAAGGCCCCAAGCTCAAAACCAATCCCCGAAATATTAATAAAAGTCGTCATCGTCAAAAGGAAGCGCAGTCGAACCCAAAAAACCAAAGAAACAACACTCTCGCCAACCAAAACCAACAAAAAAGAGCAGCAGAGAGGAGTTATGCCACGCCGGTGTTCAACAAATTTCAATCTCGGCTCAAAGGCAGAGGCAGGCCCTCTCAAGGGGAACCGATGGCGAAAATAAAAAATCAAAAAATACAAAAACAGAGAAGAAGGTTCGCTTTTGGCCTGCACACGTGCAGCATTGAAATGCGCCGCGCGTTGGACCCAAAGGATCTTTGCCAAAAAAAAAAATATATATACATATATATCTCTCGAGAGGATGGAGAGAAAGAAACCCGGCAGAAAGCAAATGAATTGAAAGAATTCCTTGCGGGGCACACTGGGACTCATATTCAGTCCCAGGCTGAAGACTGGGACTCCGATCAGCTTCAGGAACGGGAATGCACTTGGAAGAAATTTTATTTTTAAAGGGTTTTAAAAGAAATTATTATGCTTAATTCAAATGTGATTTAAGAGAAATTAAATTAAAATTTTATGGCACCTTTTTAATCATCTAAATATATATAAAAACATTAGCCAAAGAGGCAGGCTTAGATCAATAATTATTTCAAGAGTGTGTCTATCATAACCATCCCTTCCCGATTTTGCCTTAATTTTTTGCAGGTGTAAGCCTGAATGTTCAGACTGAATCCCCAGTCCCAGAACCTTCGACGAATCGTCGCAGATCAAATGCTGAGATAGCCCCAGACGGATGACCGACCATTCGTTTTTGACCAAAATGCTCCGAAGAAATTCTTTGGCTTCGCTCTGTCCTTTGATTTCTGTTGGGTTTCTTCTGCGGATTCTCTTTTCTGTGTGAATAGTTTTTGGTTTTCGATATTCTTTATTTATATTCTTATTTTTTTTCGCTTTGTCGCTGGCCTTTTGTTTTTGCGGACTTTGAGAGAGGTGGCCTTATATTACGATTTGAATTTCAGATTGAGTTTTAATAGCCGCAACTCAGGCCGAGCCACACCTGCATATATATTGAACCTTCTCCCTTTTTTCGGTGTGTGTTACTTTTGTCAGTTTTTGTTGCAGCATTTGCAGCCGCCGGAGGAAAAGATTTTAGATTTTGCCAGCGCGAATCTTTGGGTGTGAAGTTTGGCTAAAGAAATTCAATTTCACGCTTCTTTATTAATTGGCCAAGCTCTGGGCCAGGTTTTTCCCTTACAATTTCGGTGCTTCGGTCTCTTGCGTTAATGAGATTTTTGCCTTGCGATTATGAGCCAAGATTTGAGAATTGGTCTTCAAGCTTCGTAAAGTGTTCGGACCCGATTTCTTTTTGAGATGTGCCGCCAACTTCGACTTGTTGCCTCTTTCTGGGATGGCGTTGAAGCGTTAATTAGACAAGGGAGAGATGGCTGATAGACAGCCGCGGCGGCATCAGGAAATTGAAGGAAATTGCAGGAAAGACTGACAGCTGAAAAGCGAATAAAAAAGTTTGGATTTTTATTTTCCTTTTTTTTTTTAATAGAGTTTCTCTTTTGGAAAACGTAGGCAAGGGAAGCTTAATTAACCATGAGAGGGATTGGCTTTACAGCTGTTTCAGGAGGGAATACATCTAAGAAAGGTATTAAATATTTAAAAATGAATACATTTTGATTATAAAAAAGATGAAAAGAAGATTTTTAAGAAAGAAATAATGAAGAAAGAATTTAAGAGGGCCGTTATAGCGAGGAATTTATTTAACTTGCCTTAAATCAAAGGTAAATATGTTAAAATTATAAGTACCACTCTCTAAAATGAAAATCCTCTATCATTCACACTTTTTTTGGTAAATAAAATTCCCCTTAAGTGAAAATTCGCATAAAAATTTCCAAACACCAATTAAAATCCTAAAACGCTCAAATAAAATGTCGAAAAATCAATAAGCCAATGCAAATATTTATGCAGAAACTGACGCAGGCGTTGCCGTGTTGACAACAAAGTTGCCAAAATGCAAAAAGATGCCACCACGTTGGCGAAGTCGAAGCTGAGACCCCCAGCCCGACATCCGACTTGGCGGCGTTGGCGGCATCTCCACACACACCACACACACACACACACCAAACCACACACATTTTGGCAGCTACCGCGGCAAACGCGTGAAAAATAATATTTATGGCAAACAAATTTCCATCTATCGACAGCAAACGGCGCCGCAACGCCAACGTGAATGCAGTTTTCCGAGGAGTGCTTCTGGTATGTGTGTGTTTGTGGAACTGCAACTGCCATATAAAATAATTAGGCAGTCAGGGGTTAATGGTGGTGTGGGGGGTCTCGGAGGGAGGAGGGGACCAACTAACTGAATGTCAACGTAAATTTTGAAGTCTTTGCCGGCTAAGTGCGTCCATCAATGGCTCCATAAGTTTTGGCTTGGCGGCAACCTAAATCAATCCTCAGACTTAGTAGGTTGCACTTGGAAAAATCAAAGGAAAAGTTAGATGAAAATTTAAGTAAGTTAGTCTTGAAAATTGTGTACTTTATGATATATTTTATGAGATTTATAGAGACTTGATGAAAAATTTAAAGGGATTTTTGGGAGTTTTTTCAGGAAGCTTTTTATTTTCAAAGTAACATTGAAAGCGATAAAAGCCTTAAGAAATAAATTAAATAACGCCTCTAAGTATTTTTAAAATATATTAAAAACATCTTATATGTAGATTGGTAAATGTTTTTAATGAACAAATAAAACCTTATAATATTCCAACAAATAAATACTGATAATAGTTTTCTCTTAAAAGCCTTATACGAGTATTCCTCTCTAAATATTTAGTGTTTAAAATTCAAATATCACGAAAAGTACCTTAAAAAACTAAAGTTAATAAAACAAATTAGTAAAAGTTATACTAAAATGTTAAGTCTAATTTAAATACAGTTTTTAAGGCCCAAGAATACCCTCCTTTAACCCATAGAACACCCCTTTTTCCGTAGTGCACCCTCCGCCAACATAATCGTAAATTATATGCGAAGTCTGTTCCTTCGTCGCCATTTTTGGGCATCTTTGGACCGCAGCTCCAATCCGCTGACATGGAATGACAAATGGCAAATGTGCGACGGAAGTTGGCCCAGAGTTTTGAAGTCGAAGTCGAAGTCGAAGTCCCGGCTTTAAGTTCGAGCTTTGCTGACTTTGGCGGCAACCTTTGGTGTTTTCTGCACAAATAGAGGAAGAGGCCTGGGCCTGTGGCATTTTGACAAGCTGACTGAGTTTCATTGATTGCAAATTTAATTCGCCGATAAGAATCGCATCGAGACTCTTTCGAATCGAATAAATATCTTGATGGCCACGCCCCTGACTGGCAATTAACCTGTGGCCGAAAATATCGATCGATCCTTTTTATTTCTCGTATCTTAAACAGAATTTGTATTTGCTGATCTCGCTGAGAGATTAGCGAGATAAATAAAAGCATGCAGCCTGCGGAGCCGGGCCAGAATTTATTGAATTTAATAACGCGCCAAAGTTTATCGCAAAAAGTTTTTGTCAATTTAACAAATTGCAGCTACAAAACACCAAAGAAATCCGACGAAAAACACACCCGGCCAAGCCCCCGTTGGAAAAGCCAGTTGGCCGGGCCGACAATGGAAATGGAATTGAATTCCTAGACGGCTAATAATGTCTTTGTGCACAATTGACGGCCAAGTGGACAGGCGTGCAAATGAATGCGACTGCGGGACCGTGGACAGCGGACTCCAAACTCCGGACTCCGAGAGAATTATGTTACGATCTGCAGCAGGATCGGAGCGGTACGGATCGGAACGGGGGCTAAGCTCTCTGGTCACCGGGGAGGCGATATCGCCAAGATCAATGAATCAATTAGCAAAACGAAATGGAAATGAATGAAATAACCAACTGCAGCGGCAGGAGCCGAGCCTGGTCAGTATTTACTTGTATATTTCTTTGTTTTTTATATATTTTTTGGTGGCCAAAACACAGTTAAGGCGTGGGATGGCATTTATCAACGTCGGCCTTTGGGAGTCTTGTTATGAGCTAGCAAAGGGTATAGTTATTATTATTAATAAGTTAGAAAAATGTAAAAATCTTTAGTTTATTTGGTAAGGTTTTTAAGGCAAAAGTTAAGCATTAAGTGCTAGTTTTCAAACAGTTTCTGGCAAGGTGGTTCTTTTAATTTGAATTTTAATAAATGTAGATCTCTTAAATATTTTTATTTTATAGTATATTTGTTAAATTATATGATCAAGATAGTATTATTACAGTTAATATTATTATTGTAGGGATTTTTAATATTTCCCTCAGATGTTTGCCTAAAAATTATTATAATCAAAAAAAATACTAAGGACAAAATAAATGTAGATCCCATAAAAATTTTCATTTTATAGTATTTTTGGAAATTCTTATGATATAATAATCAAGTTTTAATTATTCATTAAAATTATTATTGTAGGGATCTTTGCCTAAAAATGTGTAATCAAAAATAATTACTATGGAAATAACACCATTTATAACTCAATTAACAAGTACTTTCACAATTTTAAGCTTATTTTTAAATATTTAAAATTTCCTTAAGTAATACAAATTATTCTATCTCTAAAATTATTTCTATAATTTAAAAAAATGTTCAAAGTAGAAAGTCAAAGTTTAATGATTTATATTTTAAAAACTGCATGCATAGTTATAAAGTTTAATTACTAATCATTGCCTTAAAGAGTATTTCCCCATGCGAATTAAATTGAATAAGATTTTCTTAGTAGCTTGCAGCTGCTGCCTGGTGGTCTCTAATAGCGCCGCAGTGGCAGTGGCAGTTTCCAGCTTGCAGCTTGCAGCTAAGCGTTTGCCGTGCTCCCTCCATCGCATATCAATCTCGACTCGGCAACTCGGGTGGCGCATTAGTCAGAGCCTCGAGGCACGGAGGCAGAGAAAAAAAATGAATAACAACAATTCAATTGGCGATAAGGAATTGTGCATAATTCTATTTAATTTACAGCTTGACACTCGCCGCCGTTCGTCATCGATGGCGGGGCCTGTGACCCGATGGCTTCTGCGGCAGCGCCAGGCCTTTCGATCAAATGTCAGGCAGCAGCCGGAGCAGATATTGCAACTGCAACTGCAACTGCAACTGCTGTTGCAGCCGCACCTCCATGGCAACATTTGGCCATTGTCATCGCCATTGTTGGCCAAAAAGCAGCCGCAACCGAGGCTGAGTCTTAGCAGTCAGAGCCTGTCATTAGGCCAACATGTGGCGGGCCACTGAACTGCAGCAGTCACACCACCACCACCCCAAAAAGCCACAATGGATGGTGACGCAGCTGAAATCAATGCCGGGCCTGCTCTGGGTCTCCGTATCCCAATCCGACCAAGCCGAACTCCTACTTGAAACTCCACTCCCGGTTGGCCTGGCCAGCTGCCGCTTTCTGGCCAACTTCCGCCAGCTGATGGCCAGCATTGGCTGCGGTTCCCAGTTAAGCTTCCGACTGCTGCACCTGACCCAATCCCCTCGAGCGGCCAGTCACAAAAGCGGCTATCATATTAGGTATATAAAAACAAGCAACGTCTTTAATATATCCTGGATAAAGTAATTGTAATTTTATTTATAATACTGTAAAGCTAAAGAGGAAATGTAAGCAGAGTTTATAAAATAAATATATTCCTCTTCCGCTAAGAGGTCATAGAAATGATTTACTTCCTGAATTGTCTTAGATTAAATACCATATGTTTATTTTTATTATATTATAAGCTTTCTTTAATGACTAAATCAAGCCTAAATGAATGCCCCTGACTGTGCCTTTACGTATGATTCCCCACAGTCGTAGTCGCTATGTTTTTTTTTCCTGAATGCAACTCCAATTGCAACTTCGACTTGGTTTCGATTTCCTAATTCGCATTGGAACTCTCACCCAGTTTTTCCCCCGCTTTCCTCCAGCTGCTGCTTCAATTACACAAAAGTCAAGCCTTAACCCCTTTTCCCCCCACGGCTTTAACCCCTCTTCCGCTGCCCACGAAAGTCGCCGAGCCGTGTCCGCGTTTGGCGTTGGTGTCTCTGGCTCTGACTTTGTTTTAGTTTTCGTTTGCCGGTCGCCGGCCGCCGCTTGCTGTGTTTAGCGAAACAGGTGCGTTTTGCGTTTGGCGTTTGGCGTTTTGCAGGTGTTTCCCAAAAGCCACCACCAGCAAGCAGGCACCTGAATACATGTATATGCCTCGCCTGCTTAGTAGTTACGCTTTACCGCTAGTTACACAAATTGCCATCAAGTATTATCCCTCGCCCCCTTCCCTTTTTATGGTAACCGCGCCCCTGCCCTCCCCCCTGTTGGCTAACCAGCGGCGCCAGTTGCTCATGCGCATTGTATTTCGTGTGAAAATCACAATTAAATGCGATTTTTATGCGCACCTCGCCAAAGTCGTCGTCGGCGGCGGCGGCGCTGCTTGATTGTGGTTTAGCTTTCATTTCGGTGACTTTACTCACAGCCAGCGAGTTCGGCAAAGACAGATTAACCCTATAACGACCATAATAACAAGTGATTTGGTGATGGAAAATTTTAATTCAAATATTACATCTGTTTATTGATTACTTATCAAACTCAGGTTAAGTTAGAAAGACATTTACCTATTACTTTTTAATTTAAATAAAAGCAAACACTCTTTGAAATACCTGTTGGGTTACATTTAAAAAACTTTGTTTACTTAAACAATATATATATTTTTTTTAAACGTCATTAATTAAAAACCTCATAATATATTATGTTTAATACAATTTCTTGTAAATGAGGCATATTTTTATTTTTAGAAATTTTAAATTAAGTTTCTTCCTTTTCTTATAATAGCTAAAGTTATATCTCCTAAGATTTACTAAATCACTAATGTTAATTCACTGAAAGCACTAAAAATACCTTTTGTTTTATTTTTCTTTCAACTTGTAAAGTTATTTACCTAAACTCTCTACTTTTTGAAGCCTCTCAATTACTAGCAAAGCTCGTTCAATATATCAATATTGACAGTACGTGTACGTGCTTGGGAATCGAAAAAGCATAGTTATTTTCAAGCACCACACATCATTAGGAAAAAACAAATCAATACTTAGAGTTACTCAAGAGTTTAACCTTTCTACGCGTTGTCTTAAAAGTATACTCAAGCAGTATAACGAGTTTAGTATAGATTTAATACTTCAAAATATCAAATGTATACTCCAAAGTTTAGTTTTTGTACTCTATAGTTTCAAATGTGTATTTTTGAGTATTATTTTTAGACGAACCTACTTCGAAAATTCGATAACATATCGCGTTTGCTGGAATTTAGTGCTTTTCTGTTTGTCGCGTTAGTGATTATTATGAAATAATGGTGCAGATGAGTATAAAATGTATACTTTCGTAGTATTAAATTGATAAGCATCTTATTAAGAAATTTTGCATACTCAAGAGTATAGAATTCATGTAACAATCGTATAGGTTATATGATGTTTTTTTTTTTTTTTTTTGTGTACTTTTACTAATGAACTTGGGACTAAATAAAGAGAAAAACCCAAGCAAACCCCAAAAAAAGATTTTAATTTAAGATTGATTAAATACTTAATATATATGTTTCCCTTGATATTTTAACTTCCTTGATTTTTCCAGGTCTGAAATACTCTCATGATCGAGTGCAAACGTTAATCCTTTACCTAATCCACCCACTAATCCCCGGGGGGGTTAAGCCGGGAGAGCTGCGAGGAGCGCTCGCCGATACCGGCTCCGTTTAACACTCCGGCGACCGGGAGATCGGGAGCTCGGCTGGCTCAGCTGTCAGCTGCGTGGTTGGAAATGTCAGCTTGACAATTATTATGTCAAAATTTTCCGGCACGGCCATTGGGAAGGCTGAGCTCAGTCGAGGCGACGGCACCGGCGACGGCGACGGCATTCGCAATCGCGCAGTTTGCCGCAGCTGTTGACTGCTACACGAGTTTTTATGGTAATTCAAGTTTCACTGATTTCTCGTCTCAAAGCCGGCGCGCAGTCGCACCCAAAAAAGAAAAACAACAAAATAATACTCGTAAAATCATTACATGAGAGAGAAAAGCCCGAGACTAAGGTGAGCGCGCTAATTGTACCTGGCCAAAGGCTCTATGCGAACCCAAAAACCTCAAACAATTAGCGCATACCAGCGAGCTGCTCGGAATCAGAGATCATTGGCCCCCAGAACGGGTGGCGACGTTATATGAAACGCACTGTCCCCCGACAATGCATGTGAACACCAGTCCGGGGTTTTTATTATTATTTTTGTTGTTACTATTTTTTTCCCCCTCATTTGCTGGTGATTTTATTTTTTTGAGCCGCAGTTTATACCCTAACGAGAAAATAGTAATCCGGCTTGATGCTAAATGGAATGGGGAGTTTTTGTGATTAAATAATTGCTAAATTAATTGTGGAGCTGGGTCATAAAATTTACTTTAACTTGGGTTAAGTAATTAAAATATTTTAGAGCTTTTTGCAGATAGGAAAATTATATAAATTTGATTAGTTTCTGGTTGTGTTTTTATTGAGAGTTTCTTGATCTGGTTTAGTTGAAATTGTTCAAAGTTAATGGGTTTACTTTTGTACTTTTTCCGAAATATTCTGAAGAGTTCAAACTGTTTTTAATTTAAATAAATTTAAACATTTATTCTACGGCTATTTTTCGAACCTAAAACTTGATGTTTAATGGTTCTAAAAACACATTTAATGATATATAACTATTTAGTTTCAGGAATATAATATCTAACAAATCCATATAACCTTTTTGATACACTCAAAACTATATAGGGCATCACAGATTTGTGAGAAAAGCTTTCCTAGTTTTCCTGTGTGTGTTTTTCCGCTGGGGTCTCCGATCCGAATTGACATTTGAATGGGGCGGCCTGGCACCGAGTTGCTCCGGGTTGCTCCGAGATCCGAGCAGCAACCCGAGACTGGGACTATAGTCGCAATTGCCAATTGGTCATTGCATTGTAGTTGCAATCATTAACGCTAATAGGCAGCCTGCTCAGATAGCTGGAAAGCGTGGAAAACTAAAGGAGAGCTGGCTGTGGGAGGAGTGGCAAAGGGAAGCAGCTGCGGGCAAAACCCAAAAAATAAAACCAAAACTAAATCCACACCCAAGAAGCGGTCAACTGTCGTCACAAAAACACACACACAGAAATAAAAGGAAAAATCGCTGGAAACATTTTCTCAACGGAAAACTGTGTACTTCGTTCGTAATTCGCACACGTGCAGCAGCTGAGAGAGGCCCTTTGGGCGATTTTACCTGAACCGTTTGTTTGGCTGGGAAAACCCCTAATGACAAAGGCTGCGCTGGCTGCGCGTGAGAAAACTCGCTCGCCCATGGAAAACGAGCATTTTCATCCACCGCCATTGTTCTGGTAATTCGTTGCACTTGTTTGCATGGGAAATGGTTTTCTCAAACCGAGTTTTTCCCTCCCTCACTTGGGCTACTCGTCTTCAGGTAGTTACTGGCCGTTTCTAGAACAGTTTAGCTTCTTAAGAAATTTAATTAAAGGTACTACAGGTAATTTATATTTATTCAGATAGTTTTGGAAATATAATAGATATTTCTTTCTAGAAATTAACTTCTTCAGATTTAAGATCTTGTATTCCTCCAACAGTTCCCAAACTCCTGTTCTCCCCTTTAGCCTAGTACTCAGAACGACGAAAAGTGTTCGTAAGCAGTGCGAGAGAGCAAGAGGGTGACTTTTTTCCTCTCGTTTTGACTTACTGCTTAGATACACTTTTCGTCTATCTGAGTACGTAGCTTTTCCCCAGAAAGTAAAAAAACATTGATTGTATTTCATTTTTTAATATTTTTTAATTTTTGCAATTTATTAAGAGCTAATATTTTTTGTTTTGTTTGTTGTTTTTTCCTTTTCTTCCTTTGTTTTTAGATATATTTTTTTTCGCATCATCATCAAATGTTTTTCTTTTCTTTTTTTTTACAATCATGATAGAGTTTTCTTCCATCGAAATGAGAACAAAAATTATATAATTTTAATCAGAATTGTTTGCCTTCGATTTCGTTTGCGGATCTTCATCAAATCATAATTAAAAAATCGCATAGTAATGCTCTAAAAAAACACTTTGTACAAAGTATGCTACAGATCACAGAACATATATTAATATATATATATTTATAGGGTTTTTAGTGTATATCTGGTAATTATTATTATTCGTTAAATCATTTAAAAAAAAGAGAGGAAAACGATCCGGAAAAACTAAAAAATGAGGTTTGCATGTGTGTGTGTGTGAAAATTAGTGCCTGGAAATTAACTTTCTCAACTTAAACACTAAAAACGTACTCGATATAAATTAATGAATTTGAATGTGTGTGCTGAGTTGGTTGTTCTTGTTTTGTTTGCTTGTTTTATATTTGTTGTTATTTATTGGCGATAATAGGAAAAATCTTGATTGATTAAAATTAATAGGAAATCGTTGGGAGAGAGAAATCATAATACAAAATTCGAATTAAACCTATAATTCCCTTTTTGTTTGCATTTCATTTCATTTTATTTCTGTTTTATTTTTTATTGCTGATCTCTGTGTTTTTGCTTTGCATTAGTAACATGTATATTTTTTTGCGTTGTTTAAACCAAAACAAAACTAAAATTAGGAAAACAAAATTATATATGCTTCGATTAATTTCAAGCGTTAAAAGGAAAAATTAAATTGTTTAAAGCTTTGCCAAGTTTTCTTCTTCTTTCCGTTCTTTCATTCATTCTTAAGCGCCATCCTAGTTATAGCTCCGTACTCAGGCACGCGAAAAGTGTTCCTAAGCATTGAGCCAAAACGAGAGGTCAATACTCACCCTCTCGCTCTATCGTACTGCTTAGAAACACTTTTCGTGTGTCTGAGTACGGAGCTTAATGTTTAAAATTAATAATTATAATGTTTACTTGCTTACGATGCTCTAATGCTAGGTTTGTGTGTGTGTGTGTGTGTTATTAAATGTTTAAACTAAACTCTTTCAATGTGTGTGTTGGTGTGTGTGTGAAATGCTTGAGCCGAGCTCTCTTTTCCTTATTTATATCTCGAATTGAGAGAGAGTTGAAGAGAGTTCTGGGCGCCGGCCTTGTAGTTGTGGTTCTTCTTGAGAGTTTTATATATTTTATGCGGAGATCTTCACACGAAGGTTGCGAGTGGAGTTGACTGTACTTTAATTATGCATTTAGTTAATAAGTTTATATAGGTTCCATAGGTTCCATAGGTTCTTCCCCAGCCTCCGCAGCCCCTTACGACTGCCTGCTGTCCTTCTCCGCTGCATTCAGTGGCTAAAAAGAGAGAGAGAGGAGAGGGAAATCAAAATTAGTATTTATTGTGCGATTATTATTGGCGTACAACAGTAATTTGTTTATTTGCCATATTTATGTATATTTATTTCGCTATTCTATGTTATCAATTAATTCGCTGTTTTCTATTCCTTTTTTCGGGGACAGTGGCGGAGAGATGAATAAAGGGGGAAGAGGCAATAAAGAGGCGCCAAGAAAATCAAACGAGCTGTCACTGAGATTTTTTTCTTCTTCGTCATTTGACTACTCGAGCACTCAGAACAATTTTAATATATTCCGAAATTGAAAATTAAAATCGGGCAAAATACTAGTAATATTAAAGACCTTTTTAGTATACTTTTTGTGAACAATTAAATATAGATTTCCCTATTCGATTTAAAAGTAATAAAAAATAGTTTTTAAAATCCAAGAAAAATCCGTCCAATCTGTGCTAGTTCAAGATCTTGGTGACCCCCCCTAGTTTTTTTCTCCAAGTGTTCATTCTGTGCTCTCTTCCTCTCCTCTTTTGGCTCGCTCTCTTACTGCGAGGGGGTGCAGGGTTGGAGCCAATGGGGAGGGCAGGATCCGTGCAGGGGGGAATACAATGTAGAAAGCGACGACCGACTGGCGACTGGCGCACAGCTGCGCGAAAAAAAAAAAAAAAAAAATGTAAAGAAAAAAAGAGGAAAAGAAACAGCAAAAACAACAGAAACAGTCCACAGAGAGAACATTTTGAACACGTGCATTTCTTTTTACAGTTTTCTGAGTGCCCCCATCTGTGCGTCTGTGTGTGTGTGCGTGTTTTCGAAAGAATTCTGAGATTGTTGTTGTTGCTCCCGGTGGTGACACATCAAACACACAAACATACAACAAAATATAAAAAAAAAAAATAGGGCGTGTAGGTTGCAGATGTTTTGCAACAAAAACAACACCAAAAGGCAAAATATTACGCACAGCTGGAGAAAGAGATGGGAGCCCTCCCCAAAGGCAGATAGAGATGGCAATGGAAATATTAAGATCACAAAGAATTTGTAAGAATAAGTTATAAAAGCAATAGTGTGAAGGGATGGCTTTTAGAGTGGTTTTTATTAGGTTAAGTTGGTTATAATTAGTTTTAAAGTTTAAGATGGTAAGATCTGCGTCTTTTCATTTTCGCTGTGACTTCTCTAGTGATCTTAACTTCTCTCAGTGATGGTAACTTCTCCTCGCAGTATCGATATCGACGAACTATCGAATACCCAACAGTGTAGTGCTTATAACAACCCGCTAACAGTTGCTCTTGATTAGCCGTCCGTTACAATAGTAATATTTTAGTTAGGAAAAAAGTTAGGAACTTTGCCAATTACCTTTACCTTCACCCAAAATCAATAGATATTTTCGCCCCTAACTCAGCCTCCTGCTATTAATCAACATTAACAATAAAAGAGGACCGTAAAAAAACACTTGCCGGCGGGGCCACCCAGATGATCGTTGTTAAAAAAAAAACGCCATTGAAAAAAGCCTTTTTCGACCGACACTCAACCTGTTTTCGTGGCTTTTAAACAGATTTTTTTCGCCAGCATCATTAATAACAAAAACAAGAAGAAGAAGGAAGCTGCGCTAATGAAGTAAGCCAAAACCCAAAAACCAAAAAGGCGAAAATAATAATAAAAATGCGAGAAAAAAATATCAAGACGTAGAGAGACTGATGATTCCCCAATTTCAAATTCCGCTTTTCAAGCTCGCATGTGCGTGTGTGAGTGTGCGGGTATATATGTGAAATAAATTTAAGTATCTGCAGGTGTTCATTTAAAACACATCACAACAGCAACAACAACAGAAAAAGGCCGCGAGAGAAGAAAAAATTAACAGCTACGTATAGGCAACACAGAAACACAAAAGAAAGAAACCAACCGATGGCGACAACAACCGCAAATACATACAGACGGACGGACAGTCAGACAGACGGAGACACCCAATTCACAGACATATAGACGGAGACGGGGGAGACGTACTGAAAAGTCTGTGAAATGCCTCTATAAAAGCGAAATGTCGCAGATTTATTGTCGCAGAAAGTAAAGAAAAATTTCAACGGTAACAAATTCGTCCTTAAAGTCATCACACACACACTCGCACAAAACATTTTGTCAATTGCCTTATGAATGAGGTCACTCCGAGAATAAAAACAACAATAAAAGTAAAGCCGAAAAACTTTGACACTCAATTGTTGTCTCCTTCGACAATTTGCATTGCAAATAAATGCCAACAACAACTGCGGTCAAAATAATGGCATCCGATAAGGAAAAAAAAAACTGTGGTCAGCAGGGAAATCCTTTTATGGCTCTGGAATATTTACTTATCTTTCTTTCTTTTCTTCATAATTTCTCCATATATTTGAAGTAAAACTATTGCCATCTGTTTTATACATTTAAAAGCGAGTAATATAATTTTTAAATGACTTTTAAATTGTCCTGAACATATTTCTAAAGTTTAAAGAATCTTTTGAAAGAACACTTTTAAAAGTCATTATAAAAATAGTTATAGAAATTCTTCTTTAACATCAACATTTAGCTATATTTTAGAGGCTTTATGGAAAATAATTCCTACCAAGTACAATTTACTTCTTAAAAGTCTATTATCTTGCCTATTATTTGTTATATTTTTCCTGTGATACCTCTTTTTTGTTAGTTATATTATTTACTAGAATTTTCAGCACTTTTCTTAGATTTTTGTTCTGTTCTATTATCAAATATTTCTTACTAATATTTTCTATTTTATTTCCGCTATTTTTACGACCTTAGCTATGGGTATGTTCCCTTTAATTTTCCCTATTCCCTCGTGTATATTTTGTTTTGATAACTCACCGTTGCTAAACTGTTGGACAGTTGCTGCTGCTGCTGTGATTGCTGCTGCTGTGATTGCTGCTGCTGCTGTTGCTGCAGTTGTTGTTGCTGATGAGCGGGCGCCACGAGGAGCGTGTTGGGCGTTTGGCGATCGCTGAGCGGGAGACGGGCGGCGGGACTAGATACTTTGGCTGCCTGTTGTTCGGCGCTTAGGCGCTGAGCGAGCACATCCGCATCGGCGGTGGGAGCAGGAATAGGTTCGACATCCGCATCCGCATCCGCATCCTCCATCTCGCTGTCCTCGTCGTCGTGGAGACCATTGACCGCCGTCAGAGCGGCCGCCGCATCAAAGTTACCCATCTCGGGATGTGTCTCCAGCTCCGTCTGGAGGTCGCAGATGTAGTCGATGACGTGCTGGATGATCTCCAGCTTGGAGAGCTTGCGGTTCTTGGGCATGAACGGGACGAGATCCTTCAGCTTGGACAGATACATCTTCATCTCGGCGTTTTCGCCGTCGCCGCGATGCGGTGGGTGGCGCGTGATGCGCCCGCTGTTGGCGCTCAAGGCCGGCATGCCGGAGGCACCTGTCGTCGTCTGGCAAACGGCCGTCAACGACTTCATTCTCGAGATGATCGCTTTACGCTCCTTGAGTAGAATCTTGGCGGTTATTACACGGTCGTACCGGTTACTTGCGAGGTTTTTAGTTTTTAGTTAAAGAACTTAGATCTTCTCTTTATATTTGGTATCTCTGCGAGTGGCGTTTTGATTTCTGTTTGATCACTTTTCACTGTGTGCACTTTTGGGAGTCGAAGAGTTGTTAGAACACTTTAATCCAGCGTGTTTTTCGATTCTTGCGATTAATATTTATTTTTATATGCCTGCTTTTCTTTTCTATCTTTTTTGCTTAAGAAAATTCGGCGCACGATGGAAACTTGGTATTAAACAATTGTCCGTGCTATTTATACGTTTGTTGCGTCCACAAGTCCCACAAGTCCCACATAAGATCCACAGCTCTCTCGGCCTCTCTCCCGCTCTCTCTGACATCGTGGCTATAAATTGTGGGGATGAATTTGCCCGAAGAGCTCCCGAGAGGCGGAGTCTCCGAGAGAGCAAGAAAACCCGAAGTGTGCGAGGGTGGGCGAGAGAGATGTGGAGAGAGAGCAATCAGGGACAGAGCGCCTCAGCTGTGGAGAAAAGTGGAAGCCAGGAGAAATACCATGGAGAATTTCAATACCCATGGAGACTGCGATGTGAAACCGGAATTGAAGGGGCGAAATGTAGTAGTGACTCGTCAAGGGTTTGATCAGTAGTTCCTACGAAAGACTTCCCCACTTTGGAGTGTAGAAAGAGGAGAGTAAAATAAAGAGCGAAGAAACTGGATGAAGTGGATCTTTATTAAAATACTATAATAAGAACATATTTTAAAGGGGAAATTTGGAGATGCTAATGGGTTCACCAGGGCATCCTTCAAGAGAAGCCTCCTTTGTAGAGAAGAAAGGGGAGACTTTGAAGCGGAAGATGCTGGTGTTCTGGATATCAGAAATATTTCAATTAATGATGAAATACAAGTAAAAGAATTTCTTAATTTATTAAAACAGAGGAAGGCAGAGATCTTAAAGTGCTCTCAGTTTCTTCTGTAGGTTCTAAGAGTTTGAATTGCTTAAAAGCAGACTTCTGAGTCTTCCAGGTATTTTTACTAATACAGCTTATTATATATTTATTTAAGTTATGTTTTAGGCAGAAGTTTTTCAAATCTCATATTAATTATCAACAAGCTATTCGATCCAATCCACATTCAATCCTTTCCCCACTATCCACAATTTTATATTCCATCTCACTCTCAAACTTCAAATCTCAACTTTTGTAGAGTGCATGAAATCCAATTTCCTTTTCACCACACATCCAACAAGATCCACTCCACAGAATCCAGCCACTTAGTTTGTAGAAACAATCCAAGTTCCAAAGAGCTTCCAATGCATCCACTCTCCACAGTCCACACACAACTCACCTTTGTAGACCCGGCTTAGTGGAGTGTTCTCCTGCAAAGTCTCCAATAAATCAGAGCAATCTCTACAAGATGCAATGCATTCGGGTTTTGGCCAAAGGGGAAATGGCTCTGTGATTGGTCGGCTGCTTTGCTCAGCTCTCCCGCTCGTCAACCCGAACATTGATACTCTCTAATTAATGTGGATTGAGAGCGGGCTCTCCGCTCTTTCCCTTGATTGCGGTGTGTTTGTTTTTCCTTTTTTTTTTTTTTTTCTCATGTTTTGTGAATGAGCATGAAAATGAATGAAAAGTGTGTTTTGTGGGAAAAAAGGAGGTTCGCAATCAACACGAAAAGACAATGCGAGCGTTTAAACGAGGGCTTGATTAATTGCAAGCGAAATTATTATAAATTATTCATGGTTTAATTAGAATGCAATTGTTGTGGAGATTTGGAAAATAAAGAAATAAAATGGGAAATGTTAAGAATTTGAAGTTTTGGGAATAAAATGAATTTAAGAATTTGGAAATAATATATTTCATAAAAAAAAAAATGTACTTAATATTAATAACACAGTAAAAAGCATGAAAATAAATATATATAACAATTTTTCAAAGTCTATCTTAAAAAATGTACTTAAGAAGACATAAAACGATTCTTCTAATTTGTGATATTCAGAGAGATAGATAAATTGTCAACAAATTATTATGAAATTCATGGCCAAATAACAAACGGTAGTCTTTCCAATTTGTCATACTAATAATACGGAAAAGATAAGCTTTCCTCGCTTTCCTAAACTCACTGCGAGTGTCTAGACCTTATCTTTGGATTTACCCAAATTCTTATTAACGAGTTTTTCCAAAGCAGCTCGGCTTATCTGGGGGCCTTATCTTAATTTGGGTTTACGATATCACAAACACTCATAAGTGCTCTTCCCACTCCTTGGTGGCGGTTGCAGGGTTTCCTCTGGTCGATCGAGAAATTCACGATCATATTACACACACATGGGGCACACACCGACCCGACCGATGCTCGGCATCCATTGAGGAAATTGTGGAAATTTTCAATGAAAATGAGGCGGGCGACGAGAGTCGTTGTTTGTGAAAAATGACACGTCTCTCTCCGGTTGTCGTTTGAATTGGCTTTGCCTTTGGCTCTCACTCAAGTGAATGAGAATGAACTCGAAAAGCTTCTTATATTTATTTTCCTGAGGGCCTTTAATTACTTTTGGTTCATTTGCAAGTTTTCGTGGAAACGCGCAGCACAGTCGCAGGAATGTCCCGAGATATGGATTTTCCAGGAAATCTCGGGGCGACAAGGTGTTGCATGAAATACAACAGAAATCCATGTTCCATGTCGAAAAACTAAACTCGAAAATAATTAAAAAATGCTGGCAAAAAATAAAAAGGCAACGCGGTGCGCAGTTCAAATTTCGCAGCAAAAAATACCGATCATAATTTTATGACTTCAGACGTCGTCAGACCATTTCCCTCTTTCAGGGAGAGGAGCTGGAATGGAGCTCTGGAGCGGAGCTGGAGCGGAGCTGGAGCGGAGCCTACTTTACGACTCCCAGAGTGTTTCGCCTGAATGACAAATGAGCAGCAGGAGAGCCGCCGAAGAGCCAGCAACAGGTTAAAAACAAGAAGGAAGCTAGTTCGGGTAAAGAAAACTGAATTTAAATGCTCTTTTTGGCCAGAAAAATTTATAAAAATAAGCTGAGATTAAATTAAAAATTAGACAACAGGTTAAAAACAAGAAGGAAGCTAGTCAGGTTAAAGAATACTGAATTTAAATGCTCTTTTTGGTCGGGAAAATGTTTTAAAATAAGCAGAGATAAAATTAAAAATTAGAAAAAGGAATAATACAATACAAGACCTTTGAGAACATTTATATAAATATAAAAGAGAGTTTAATCTCCATGAAAATATCTACAATCTCACAAATTTATTTAACTCCTCAAAAAACTCAAACTTAAATAATAAATTTATATAAAATAGTAAAATTTAAATACCTTCAGCAAGTGTATCCTAAAAAAAAAAAGGAGAAAAAGCCCCTGGTGATGCGATTTGCAAGCCATAGAAACTTTGTTGAGGATACCGATGAAGATGAGGATCACATGTCAATCAGCGGGCGGGCACTTGCGGTTGGAGCAACTTGTTGGGGAAGCGGTATATGCATATATATTCATACATACTTATAGCGGGGATCGGGATCGGGATAAGGGATCCTGAAGTATCCCAGAGATGGCGTTGCAGATATGCAGCCGCATGCCGCGCCGCGTGCATCGCATGTTGAAATCCAATACGCGTCACTCAGGGCCCCCAGCTCCTCCGCCGATCTGGGATCTCGGATCTCCAATCTCCAACACTAGCCCCATACCAGGCCATGCCGAACCGATTCCATTCCAATCCCAGCTGAGGACATCTAGTTGTGGCTGCCATTAAAGGGCTGCGCTGCCCTGCCATGTCACTCTCCGGTGACATCCCATTAATGAATTCGCCTTGGAATTCGGAACAGATTTCGTTTCGCGGGCACTGTTCAAAAATGTTTATATAATTAAATATTATAGGTATTTAATATTTAAAATATTTATAGAATTTAGGGCTTCACTTGTTTAGTTTATTAAGTTTTTGTTAAACAATTTTAAAGTGCCCAAAATAAATATCAATATTTTAAGTAACTCCTTTTATAATCCCTTTAAACAGCTTTTTATTCTAGACATAATTGTTGACGTTTTAATTGACTTAATAAAAGGGAAAGCCATAAAATACATTTTAATTTAAAAACTAGTTGTGGTTCCTTAATATAAAACTTATTTACATACTTGTCTCTTCTATAAACTATACAAATGTAATTAAATCACTTTCAACAACATTTTCCTCAATTAATTAAATACCATATATTTTTTTCCAAGTGCCATTTATTTATAAACATATTTTGCATATGGCCAGAGATGATGATTGGCGATTGCCGATGATCCGAGGAGCCAAGATCCCACCAGTTGGATCCGAGGCTCCTCCTTTGCCTCGGCCGCATCCGGCCTGTGTCCCTGTTTTTATTTATTTTACTTTATTTTTTCCTTACTTGCTGTCTTGCGTATGGTAACTGAATACTAATTTCGCTGCGGAAAAAACAAGCGTTTCATTGAGGCGTCGATGATCGCTGAGCTTTTGTTTATTTTGTTTACTTACTCCAGTTCCACTCTCCGCTTAATATTCCACTTGCGAAACAATAAACTGAATTGCGTGGGAATGGGAACTGAAACAGAAACAGATTTTTTTTTGTGTTTACGCAAGGGTTGGGCGGGATATTAGGGGTTGGGGGTGTTAATGCTGAGCTCAGCATAATTACGAGATTAATATGCGTGTGAAGCTTCAGTTTGATTTCAAGGAGTTTATCAAACCCATTCACCATAAAAAATCCTTTAAAATATAAAACAAATCCTTCAGAAGTCAAGCTCATTTTTCACGTAATCCCAAAACCATAAACCGGAATAAAATTATCCCTCTAAACCCCCTCTTGAAAATTATTCATACACCGCAATCTCACAAACCGGGCAGTTATTAATGGCTTGTCGCAACTAAAGAGCTGTTAGTGTCCCAAAATTTAAATGTCTATTAGTCAAGCATTTCAGTTGAGGAAAAAAATAAATAAAACACTACAGTTGCAGCCACAAAAGAGTGCTAAACAAATGCTGGGAATGCAGGGAAGCCAAATAAAAGTCGACACATTGAAACCGAACTACTCGAGGAAAAACAAAACCCAGACGCGGCTTCGAAAGGGAAACCAAACTAAAACCTAAACCCAAGTCCAAACCCAAAGCGAAGCCTGCCAATACGACACTGGAAAAAAATATAGAATTTATATTAGAATTTATAAATAATTAATTAATTCATAAAATAATATTTAAAGCAAACTAAATGTGCCTCAAGAAGCTAATTTGGAAAACTAGAAACTTATTTAGTTAGAACTCCTTATCTTAACAGCCTTTGATAACAATTATATAAATCCCTTAATCTTATATTGAAATGTAGAATTTGTAAATTTATTATTAAAACACTAAATCTCCCAATGAAAATAATTTAAAAATTCTGTAAAATTTCAAAGTTTTCAGAAAAAATTTCGAGTAAATTCCATTATAACTGATTGATTTATTTATTATTGCTTTTCTCCATGCACTTATGACAAATAAAACATATGTAAAATTAGGAATTGATTTTGTCTTAATAAAAAAATTATATTTTATAATTAAAGTTATTTTTCTCAGTGCTTTAAGGACAAATGTCGAAAGGGAGTCAGGGGCCGTCTAGCAGCAGTGAAAACAGCGGCAGAAGGCAAATGAACTGCTGTCAAAATAACCCCAGCCCTGGGTTACGGGAAAAAAGGACACTCGGCGACAAAAGGCGCACAAAGGATATATATGTCGATGGAAGCCAAAAATGGGAATATATGTGCAGCCGGCTTCCCGCGAGAGAACGGAGAAAGAGCGACACAGGGAGAGAGTGTGTGTGCCAACCAGGTGAACTGATCAGATGCGATTAGGGATTATTATGCTATTACGCAGGATACGATTAACAATGCTCCGCCAGGATAACAACTGCGCCGCACGCCGTCACATATGCTCCGAGTTCGGAGTTCCTCGGGATCCTGACTCTCTCCCGGTGCCAGGATCGAACTGGGAGAAATATATTTAGGCAAATGTGCGCTGTATATTTTTTTTTGCTACCCTAATTGAGTGGAAAAACGGCGAGGCGAGGGGAGGTTGGTTGCATCTGCAGGATAACAGGATAGCCAAAGTACAAGCGCCGGCTGCCGTTATTTGTATTGCATTTTCGGTCGGTCACACCGGGCTTTTTTCCAGGATCGGATCCTTATTTAGTTTTTCGGCCGGCGTGTTAATTGGGAACAGAGAACAGCTGTGCGGTGAGGGGTAAATAAATGACAAGTAAATATGGCATTAAATATTGATCACACTTTGCGATTAATAAGCGGATGATAAAGCAGCTGAAAGAATTTGTAAATATATTTTAGAAACTATTGTAATTAGATCAAAAAAATGTTTACAAGGTGTTGAACAAAATTTATTACGAGGAGAGCACCTAAAATTCCCAAGTACGAATTCAGCAACACAAAAAGTTGAGAAAGATTGATGTTGTACACCAATATTGCAAGGAAAGCATCAGAAATTCCCAAGTACGAATTCAGCAAAATAAAATATTGAGGATGATTGTTGTTGTTGTACAACATTATTGCAAGGAGAGCACCTAAAATTCCCAAATACGAATTCAGCAACACGAAATGTAGAGGAAGATCGTCAGAAAAATTAATACTGATGAAGTTTCTTGGTTTAATATATGCTGGATAAAGTTTTAATGAAGATCTTTATATATTTATTAAAATTTTCTAGAAATCAATCCATTTTTATGGCTAACAAATTTAAAAGAGGAAATGGCATAGATTTTCTAATTTATTTATAAAGTACAAAAAAATTTGAAACCAAATATGTTCTACAAATATTTTTGTACACTATTGATCCCCATTGATATCTCACTTTTGTCAGCCCCAGACAGGTGGCTTAATTGCATATATCTCTGAAAATTAAGAAAAGTAACCTTATCGCGTAGAAAACAATCTCTGGCTGGGAGTGGTTATCCTCATTAGACGAGGCGACACTGAGGCCGGGCGATCTGTCTAGACGGGAATAATGGCTAAGGGCATTAGAGGCTTTGCCAAAAATGAGACATTTGGCAGCCGCACACAACTTCATTTCGGGGTGCTCGGGGGACAGGTACAGGTAGCTGGCAATTGCAGCCGCCTCTTGGCACAAATATTATGGCCACAATCCGCTCTTCTGGTCACAACACCACCAATTCCCCTCTCCCTCTCGTTTTTTTTCGCACAAAATCTCAGCAGGTGGTCGTCGTCGTCGTTGTCCTTCCCCTGCGGAATCTCGTGTGTGTTTGTTGGGTTTTTGTGTTTCGGCCTCGTCAATTTGTCGCCAGTTGCTAATTGCTTACATTCTCCCCGCAGCCAGTCGCTGCTGCTGCTGTTTTTACATTTATTTTTAAGTTAAGAGATGATCGAGCCCAGGCCCTGTCATATCTGGGATGATGGATGGACCCGAGCCGAAGTCGGTGTCGTGCGGTGGCAAATGGCTTCTTGAGCCGCTTAAGCCCACAAAAGAGCCCAAAAGAGCGGCTGAGGCTTCCTCCTGATGACTTCGTGCCGATAAGTGTAACCCACTCGAAGGACAGGGGCTAAGCTGATGTCTCAACCGGGGAAATCACTCCTTGAAACAGGAAAGGCTCTTCAGATAATACGTTTTGTATAATTTAATGTAATAACTGGGTTAGCAAAAACTATTTTGGCTTAAGTTATCAACAAGGAAGGATCTTAGAGGGATTTTTTGAGAAGCTATAGATTTTGTGAGTAATTATAATAAGAGGAGAAGTTATGTGCATCTAATAATATTTATAATTTTATTTTTCCTATGCTTTAAAGATTTTTTTATGGTCACAGCCTCACTATTTCTGCAATTCCTCATCTTTCTTATATCTGCAACTTGTGGTCAGTGAAAATTTCCCATGAAAGCTGGGGAAAATCTCAGCCGAAAAACTCCGGAGATGCCCACATAAATCTTTCCGCTATTTCCATGCGGGTTTTGGGTTTTGAGTTCCAGCTTGGTATTGGCTTCAGATTCGGGGTTCTTCTCTTTATCGGCTGCAAAAACTTCCGATGAGGAGCAGATATGGCACAGCTGCTTCGGTTTCAGGCATTCCACGCACATGTCCACGATCCCATTGAGATTTCCGCTGTTTCTGTTTCTGGTCCCGGGGCGAAGGCAGCAGAAGGCGGTGGCCATGTGCTGCTCTTCAGATCATCGACGACGGCTGCATGCCATAAAACTGATGAGGCGAACTGGTTGCCAGCCCAGCCGTCGATTGAAGTCGGACTCCATCTCCGGAAGAAGCTGAGAATGGCCAACTGTTGGCTGAAGAAAAGGAGATGAGTTAGGAAATAATACAGGGAATTAATAGAGGTATTATAAAATAGATATTTAAATGTATTAAAAATATATTAATAGAGATTAAAAATATGTAAACTTTTATTATAAGAGAAGAAAACTCGATTATCAGTGCGCCAGTAAAAAATCCTTAATATATTTAAATTAAATAATATAAAATCTATCAAAGAATTTTTGATAATATAATTATAACCATTTTAACTCAAAATACTCAAAAAAATATATCTCGCTAAGTAATCAAACATCGCATTTTCTGTCCAATTAAATTATTAAATATTTCAAGGAATTGGTGGAGGTATTATAAAATAAGTAAGTTGGATATTTAAATTTATTAAAAATATTTATAGAGATACAAAATATGTATAATAAAAGAAGAAAACTTCCTTATCAGTGATCACAGTAAAAACTCCTTCATTATATATAAATTAAATAATATAAAATCTATTAAAGAAGGTTCATTTAAGAGCACGTTTTTGATAATGTAACCCTTTTAACTCGAAATACCAAATATATATCTCACTAAGTAATCAAACATCGCATTTTCTGCCCAATTAAAGTATTAAATTTTACTAAAATTCCTAAAAAGACTGCCATGTGTTCCATAAATATAGCTAAACTGTCATTTCTGATACCGAATCGCCGGCTGCATTGCATGTGGCGGCGAGTGGAAAGCGCACACATGTGATGTGGACAGCTGGGAGGAAAGGGCCTTGCCAAAGGGGGTTGGCTACCACAGGAGGGAGGTAGGGAGGAAGGGAGGAAGGGAGGTAGGGAGGGAGGGTGACTCTACCAGGCAGAAACAATCGAAACGTCCTTGCCCCGCAGCAGGAAGCTGCCGCCGTCGCCTGGCAATCATAAAAACTTGAAAGATCGCCACGTGTGCAGAATTTCCGCGCGGAAAAAAGGAGGAAAAAATGCGGCAGCAGCGGAAAATATGTATTCGAAAATGTATCGCATATGTTGGATGGATGGAGAGCACATTCCCAGATATCGATGCCAAATCCCAATCCCCCTGTCAGCTGTTCCAAGCCTGCTCTAGCCCGGGCCACCAAAAACGGTAGCCGTGCAACTTTCTATGCCCATGCAATCAAATCGCAAAACGCACCACAAACACACACAGCCTCCTCGATCGGTGGTGCGGGGATGCAGCTGCCAATGCCGATGGACGGACGCTTGACTTTCATTAGCATTTCTAACGGCCAACGCAGCTGCCAGAGACGGACTCCACTCGAAGCCACGAGGCTAGCCGCCGGGAGCTGGGAGCTGGATGCTGGATGCTGGACGCGAACTGGATCGATCCGAGACGACATCGTCAGGCGGCAGCCGGGACAAGGTGAAATCTGTCCAAGTGCACTCGA
This sequence comes from Drosophila rufa, assembly GCA_018153105.1. NCBI lineage: Eukaryota > Metazoa > Arthropoda > Insecta > Diptera > Drosophilidae > Drosophila > Drosophila rufa. The sequence goes on from JAECXS010000085.1 coordinate 7,903,399, forward strand.
AATTATTTGTAAATTAAATATTTAGTATTTATTTGAATGAAATAATTTACCGCTAGAGTTGTGACTAAAATTCTTAACTTATTTTAGAAGCAAACTATTGGTAATGAGGATAAATGTCAAAGGGATACTGATGATAGACATTGGCTGTGTTTACAGAAATATTTATTTTACCTTAAATTATATTTTGAATGTTTTACAAATAATCTAAAACAATAATCTAGTTTTAACTATTGAACAAAGGAATTTAAATGAATAAAATATAAAGTAAATTAAAGTTAGAACACATTGAAAAATGTATAATACAAATACATTTAAATATTAGATAAATTGTTAAATTAATTGAAAATTACGGAACAAATTTAATAAAAATTTTACATTTGATAATTAAATTATATACAATATTTTATACATATGTATTTACTTCATGAGAATAATAGTAATATAGAAATAATACAAATATTCTAATTCTTTCAAAACATTTATCAAAATGTTTCCATAAAAATAAATAAAGTTTTTTAAATTTTGTATATAAAAATGTCAACTAAAAGGCTTTGTTTTCGTAATCTTAGACATTTTTTTAAGCAAAAATTTATTTAAAAAAGGCTGTTATGTGTGCAATAGGGAATGTTATGACAGCACCAGCTTATTACACTTCAATTCTTATTATTTTCCTTAGTTTTTGAGCAACAAATTCTTCACTGAACCCTAAATATTTTGATCAGCAAACTAATACTCTATTAATTTATATATTTATTTATTTTCCCACCCCTTGAATATTTTTCCCAGTGCATTTCTGCAGCTGTATGCCACGTTGCCCCCGCTGGTTGCATTTGCGTTGGAAATATTTTTAATTGCTATTGGAATTTTTCCATGTGCGCCTCGTGGACATCTTTCATTCGCCGGATGGCGGATGGCGGATGGCAGCCGGCAGACTGCGGATTGCGGATTCGTGTGGGTTGCCAGTTGCCAAAACTGTATCGCAGCAGTTGGTCTGCAACTGTTGCAGATGCAGTTGCAGCTCGCAACTCGCTGCCACATCAGCTGCGTGACAATTGTGTCCAGTTGAGGATTTAGCCGGCATTGAATTCAATTAATGCAGCGGCGCCGCCGGCCAACTGGCCGCTGCTGCTGCTGACCGTTTGACATAATAACTGGCCACATTAGCAGCAATTGGCATCGGTCAATTAACTTTTTTCTACTCTCTCGCTCTCCTTTCCCCCCGTTGGCCACGCTTGTCGCGCCTTTCCTTATTTGCAGCATTCATTGACACCTGCAATTGCGGCGTTGCAGGTTGCCATTGCCAATGTTGCAGGTTGTTGCCGGCGTTTGCCGGTGTTGCCGGTGTTGCCGTTGTTGCTGTCGTGTTCATGTTGTTGATTGGCAATCAATTTGTTGTCCGTTTTTATGATTCGCAGTGCGTCAATGTCAACTAACTGTTTTTCCATCTCTCGGTGGCAGTCACTTGGTAATTTATTATGTTGTTGCAGCGGGAACAGCGGCATCAGCTAAGGCAGTAACATCAGCAATTAACACGGCAGCAACATGTGAAGTTTATTTCGAAGATCCAGTAGCTTTGGAAAACAACAATAGCGAGTGCCATGTGGGTGTTGCAGTTGGCAGTCAGAGATGGCAAAAAAAGTAAGAAATAATAGCACCAATAAGAGCGGAAAAAATACTATTTCTATAAAATTAATTGTATAAAAAATATAGGCAGTTCTTCCAAGATTTTAAATTTTTTAATGGGAATTTTCCTTATTAATATTAAATTAAATAAAAAATGTTTTATCGGGGATCATCGCTTTTCTTCATCAGTATCCGTTGCTAAGCGTTTTTTTTAGGCTTTTCCTAATTTTTTATTTACAAATACCTCTTAAAAACAAAAATGTAACTCTATCTTCCCCTAAAATTATTTTAAAATAAAAACACGAATGCTCAGCACTAGTTGCAGTTGCAACTTGCATTGCTTCAACTGATGTTGCTGCTGTCGAATCGCGGCGCGTGTTGCAGACGTGGCAGCGGCAATGTCTACCAGTTTTCAAGTCAGTCTCTAAGCCCAGACATATGGCCAAGATAAGCGGCATAATTATGCAAATTTGTTATAACAATCAGCGGCAACCACAGCCACGGCAACGACTGTGACGGCAACATTTTATGGCCAGCGTTAAATGCCGTCAACAGCAATTGCAATTGCCGTTGACGGCCAATTGGCGTTAGAATCTAAGTTATAACATAATCGCTTGTGATAGTTTTTCTTATTTATTTGTTCACATTTAAATACACTTCCAGGGCTGGGTTTTATTTATTCCCAAAGCCGGAGTCTTCTAGGACTCGAACAAAGCCTTCATAAATTGCGTTTAAGCCAGGCCATAATAAACATGAAAGGCCGATCGCTGAAATTTGAATACAAACATTGACAATTGACGGGAGTCTGTCAGTGGACATGGGGTATTGGGTAGCAACAAATCAATTGCAGCAGGCAGTCAGCACCAAATAAGAGATCTGAGAGTGCAGTGAGAGAAAATTTGGGAACTAGAATAATTTGTTCTAAGATAAATATATTATGTAAAATGTTTTCATTGAGAAATATTTATTAAATATATGAATAGAAAGAAGTTAGGAACTGTTGCGTCTCACAAGAGGCATGGCCTTCTAAGAATAGCAGCTTAGATACTCTAGCTTGGCCTCACGGAATGCAGCACCTTGAGGAAGGGTAAGATAAAGATAAGATAAAGATAATAACATACAAAAAATCTGGGAAAAATATAAAGACGTAGATTTTCTTTCACCTCTTACATTGCTTATTGTTGTTACAATTCAAGAGATTATTCTGCAAGTGCCTCTGGTATTCAGATTCCAAAGTGGCTAAGTCTCCGATCTCCATTCTGGCTGCGACTACGCATGCATAAATGCCTTTATAATCATTTTGTTGAACAAAATTTAGACGTCACTTGGCTGTCAGTTGTTGGCTTGATCAGCAGCAGCATCGCCTGACGATCTGGACATGTGGAAGACTACAGCCAGGCAGTCAGGAGCAACATCTGAGCCAGGGCACACCAGATCATGTCCATATTTGCATTTTTGAAATGACACATGGAAATTTTCGTTTTGTTTTTGCGGCAGCAGCAGCAGCAGCAGCAGCAGCGAAAGGCCGGCCAACAGATTGACAGCAGCTGCAACTGATGACAACAGCCAGCAAGCAGCAACCTCTACAAGCTCAACATCCACAACAATGACATACAACGGATCGGAGCAGATCGGAGAGGAGTGGAGTGGAGCTGCCTGGAATGGTAAGCGAAAGTCGTGCGCAAATCCGAGCAGGCGACAGCATATGGATATGCTATATGCGAGTACGAGTACGAGTGCGAGTTCGAGCTGAAGTATGCTATACGGCTATAGCCCGGTCGTTGCCAGAGATAATTGCTGTCGCATATTTTCCACGTCTACTTGTTGTCGCCGTCATTGGAGCAGCAGCAGCAACATCACCAGCAGCCGCAAAGGAACACAGAAAGAAAAATGAAGAAAATGTGATGGTTTCTCATATCCTGATAGATATTAAAAAAATAGATAAATAATCTGTCCAAGTCATAATTTCCATAATTATATAATAAACATATAATTTGTTAAGGGAAAAGTAAATAAGAAATTATTGGAACTCTATGGCAGTTAAGCCATGGATGGGCACCTAATTTTAAGATTGGAGCTTCACAACAATATCACTTCTAAAGTCATGAGACTCTCTAAATATGAGAGCCAAGTACTAAGATTTAGAAAAGTTCTCACTGGCGTGTGTATGTATTGTTTTTGTGATCCTTAGCGAACAAAGTTGGCTACCCTCAGTGTGTAAGTTTGGTTTTCATACCCCTGAGCGAGCAATATTTCTTCCTTGAAACTCCTAAAGGCTTTATTTTGGAACTTTCTTTACCTTTTCCTATCTCTTGACTAAAATTAGCCTAAGTGTAATATTATTTAAATTTTAAATAACTTATAAATATTAAATTTGGTAAGTATTAGATAAATTTAAGACCCCGCTATTTTTTTTCCTGTGCAATACTCTAAAGACAACCGGCTGCCAGCTTGGCAACATGTGTTGCTCTCGGGTTTTGGCCTTTCTTGGGCAACGCCGACGACTACTGCAACATGTTGCAACTGGCAATCAGCCGCCGCCCGGCTGTGCAAATATTTGGAACTTCCCCGATATCGCCGGCCAGATAGGAACTTACTTTACGCTGCCATCATCCTCGGCACATGTGCGCCGTATCACCATCACATGCCACATTGCACGCGTGTTCATGGCATTCCGCTCCACTGTGCGGGCGCAAGGTCAATGTCTGGCAAAAAAGGCAGCAACACCAAAGGCCCAATAAAAATGCAACAGCAACGCCAGCAACTCGCGAGAACAAAAAGCAAATAAATGCAAAATAAAGTAAAATAAATACAAAAGCGAGTGAAAAGTGTTGGTTCCAGAAGAGAGCGAGAGATAAATAATTAAGTGAAAAAGGGACAAGTGACAAATAATAAATGCTCTGTAAAAATCTAATTTAAATTAAGAAATTAATATAAATATTTATTAATAAAATCAATACAAGGTTTCTACGATACTATTTATTATTATTTATCATCATTTATTGATAGGAACCTGGGGAACCTTTAAAGACGGACTAAAGTACTGACTTTAATATGGTAATAATATTTTACTGCACACTAAAATATTATAGATTTTAAAGTGTATTCTCCCCCTAACAGTTACAGCACCCCAGCTCCGTTAGCATATTAAAATCCAAGCTAATAAACAAGAGAAAAGCTTGCAATAACCGTTGAATTTTTCATGCCGTTTTGAGCACACTTCACTTTGTTTTCTCTGCCATATTATTCCCCCACCGCATGTGTAATTCTCTCAGAGAATCCCAGTCCCCATGGCTGGAGAGAAGGGGAGCAGAAAAAACAAGCACGAGAGAACGCCACTCTGTTTTCTCCTGCGCGCCGGCTGCCCGAGAGTTTCGGATTCCGCTCAGTTTTCAGTTGGCCGATAAAGACGCAGGCACATGGACATGCACAGGCTGATCGCCGAGGTGAAGCTACGGCCCGCTCTCTGGGATCCCACGCACCCGGACCACGCCAATCGACCGGAGACGCAGCGGCTCTGGAACAGCGTTGCCGAGGCAGTGGGGCTCAATGGTGAGTGGATATCACTGGGAGAAAATTGGGTGACATAACAAAAACTTTAATGTATTGAATATTTATTTATATTTATTTTATAAGCTTATTCTTATTATGGAGCACATTTAGCTTATTAATTATGTCATGTTATGATTATTATATAATAGTAAAATAATTTATATACTAAGGATTTTAATAACTTCAACTTAAGAAAATGTTGTCTACTAATAAATGATAATTTTACTTCTTTTTCGGGTTTTAGTTTATGTGTAAAAAAGCACAGAGCGAATATTTAACACTTATAGATATTATTTAAATTGTATTCAACCATAAAAAATTCAACATTACAAAAAAAACGCGAATTAAACTAAAAATAATCTAAAAATCACGATTTTATTTAAATTAAGAATAGATCTAACAACTATAAATTACATTTTCTATTAACTTTACTAAAAAAAAATATTAAAAACTTAGAACCAATACAAAAAAATTCATTTAAAGAAAAAGATAAAAAACATTTTCAAGCCAAATATATTATTTCAAAACAAATTTTATATCATTTTTTTTATATTTTTTTTATTTCCAAACAAATTATATTTTAGTTTTATTCAATTTCAAGATATTTATATTTTTAAAATGTAGTTAATTTTTCTCTGTGTAAAAGATAATAATTGCAAGAGCGACGAGCGACTTGTTTACGTTCTCTGCTTTCTGTTCATATGTATTTCCACACTCTCTCTCTCCCACTTAACCTCTGTTTTTGTTTTTTTCCTATTCTTCCCTCCGCTTATTCTCAGTGGACTTGTGCCGCACCAAGTGGAAAAATCTGCGGTGCAGTTATCGCCGCCAAAACCGGCGCAGTGGCCTTTCGAAAGCGAATCCGCAGTCGGCATCGCCGGTGCACCAATGGTCCTATGCCGAGGCCATGAGCTTCTTGGACAACCTGCGACTGCGAGAGGATCGGGATAGCAGCAACAACGACGAGGAGGAGGAGGCAGCAGGAGGCAGAGGACCAGGACTAGGAGAAGAACAGCCCAAGGAAGAGCCCGACTCCCTGATGACCTTTAAGACAGAAGAATCCCAGCAAGAAATGGAGGCGGACAACGATGCCCTGATGCTGGAGTTCCAGAATGTGGCCACGCCGCAGGCGCTGCGACGACTCTCGCAGAGCATTTCCCTGGCCAGTGCAGCGGCCGAGGAGGAGGACTCGCCGCCTGTCTCCCGGGGATTGGGATTGGGCTTGGGCATGGGTCTGGGCATGCCCTTGACCATGAATCCCAATTTACAGGCGAATTCTGGCCAGGGAACGGCCATGGCAGCCGCCGCCGCCAGTAGTTGCCATTGCGCCAAGCGCGTGGACGAGCAGGTCAACTTCCTGGAGAATCTCGAGCGGGAGGAGCAGCAGCTGATGCAGTCCACCAGCCAGGACCTGGCCCGCTGCAAGAACGTGCTCCATGTGGGCGACTCGGACTACAATTACCTGATCAGCTTTCTGCCGCTCATGAAGCAGATGACGCCCATTCAGAATGTGTTCTTTAGGGCCAAGATGGGAGAGCTGCTGCTGCAGACAATGCAGCAGCCGCCGCAGCAGATGATGCAGCAGCAGCAGCAGCAACAACAGCAACTGCAACAGCAGCAGCAACAACAGCAACTGCAACTGCAACAGCAACGGCAGCAGCAGCAGCAGCCACAGCCCTCGCAAATGTCGTTAAACCAGCAGCAGATGGCCTTGGACCAGGCCCAAGTGAGCACCAGCTCCACAAATTGGAACTGAATCGCCGCTTGGCAGAGCCTATAGTGGGGGAGATAATGAGACATATATTGTATAAGATTGCACTCGCCACAGAGTTTATATTCGAGAGCAAATATATAGATAAAGTAAGAGAGACAGGACCTTAAAGTGCGCATGTCCAGTGCACATTGGTTGCATGGCTGAGATTATTATAATATTTGATTTTATTAAATGTTCATTCAATAAATAAAGATTTTACTTGACAAAAATCGAAACAGGATTTATTTTGGAGATTTAGCATTAAAAATAACCATAAATAAATAAAAAAATAAATAAATAACTAATAAAAAGTTCGACTTCCTGCCTATAAAATTAAGCTGTTAATAAATTCTATGATTCTACACTGCTTAAAATGCATTTAGTGACTTTGTTCTTAACCTTTAATTAAAGGCAAAATATTTAAGAATATAACTCTGATAAATTAAAACAGATAAAATATTTTTCTCCACTGATTAATATTTTTCCCAATTAAACAAAGTAATTTTTAACCTACTTCTTTACCTAATAAATAACTCCATTTATTTTCTGTTTAGTTAATATTTTAATTCCCTTTTTAATTCTAATTTGTTAAGTCCTATTAAGTCCCTGTAAACAACAATTTAGTGCAATGATTAAGCTGAACGGATGCCGCAGATCAATGCACTTTGGCTCTGCCCTCAGCTGCTCATGTGCTCGTGCAAGAAAAACCCCAAGGAGAAGATAGTAGTGACATTCGTGTGGGCGTCCGAGATGTGGATTTTGCAGCAAACTTTTGCCTTCTGCCAGCTGCAGATGCAAGGGCATCCGCGACGTAATCTCGCCTCCGGGCTGCCCACACATGTCCGCATTTACCCCGGGAACGAACCTCAACCTCGCGTCGCGTCAATAAATTACGATACACTAGAATGAACCCCAGCCGGCGACGATCGCCGGTGGTCCTGCCGTCCGTCGCCGTCTCCATCTCCATCTCCATCTCCATCTGTCCGTGTGTTAAAAGCCAAGTCCAAACTTAACATGACCATAAAAAAGAACGCGGCTACAAAAGCAAACAACGCCGGATGATCAGAGGGAGCACCCAGAGGGGAATACGTACACATAGGTCGCTCGAGAAATCAACGCAGCTGCGGATGACGAATCGAAATTGACATTGAACCGAGGCTGTGTGGAGCCTCCAACTCTGCGAGAGGCGAGAGGCGACAACAATCGACTTTCTGGCTTGGAGTCGGGCTGGGACTCGGCTCAGCGACGTCATGTGTTTGAACTTGTTGCAGCCAGTTGCCAGTTTGCCAGTTTGGGGCATGGGCACGGGCATGGGCATGGCTCTTGGCTCTTGACTCTCGGCCTGCCCCATGAATTCCAATTCCAATTTCAATAGCAAGCCAGACACAGAGGTTACCAAGGCACTGGGGAAAATATTATAAAGAAACTTAATATAATAAAGGAAAATAATTAAAATAGGTTTAGATTTTAAATAAATAAACGAGAAAGAAAGCTAACTTCGGTAAACCGAAGTTGGTATACCCTTGCAGTCTTCAATTGGATCATTGAAAATCGAACCTCTTTAGTACAATTGAAAAAACATCGAATTTTGTAAATTTTACATTTTACATGTAGAATATCGCTTTTATGGCAGCTATATGATATAGTGGTCCGATCTTAATTAAATTAAAACCGTAATTCTAGAACCATAAAAAACTGCTATATCTCAAAATTTATAGAAATACTTTGAAAAACAGAGAAGTTAAATTTTTTTTTACATTACTTTCGCCATCATTCCTATGGCAGCTATAGGATATAGTAGTCCGATTTCGGTCGTTCCGACATATATACTGGGTGCTAAAGAAATAAAACTATGCTGAAAATTTCAGCTCGATAGCTCAAAAACTGAGAGACTAGTTCGCGTAGAAACCGACAGACGGACATGGCTAGATAGACTCGGCTGGTGATGCTGATCAAGAATATATTTACTTTATGGGGTCGGAGATGCCTCCTTCACTGCGTTGCAAACATCTGGTCAAAATGCTACATATATTTCTGGCCTAATAATGAAAATACGAATATTTATTAAGGAAAATAGTTTTATTGTTTTTCAAAATATTCTCCATCAAGATTTACACACTTTTGCATGCGCTCAAACCAATTTTCGAAGCACTTTTTCCACTCTGATTGACACACCTCAAAAACATGGTTTTTGAATGCTTCAACAGCATCTTCTGGCGACGAAAATCGTTGACCACGCATTTTCTTCTTGATGTGAGGGAATAAAAAGAAGTCATTTGGTGCCAAGTCAGGACTGTACGGCGGATGACCCATCAATTCGACGTTTTGGCCAGTCAAAAAGGCGCTGGTTTGAGCCGATGTGTGAGAGCTCGCATTGTCATGGTGCACAATGATTCGACTTCCCTTGTTCGTTTTTCGAATTTCACCGAAGACTTCAGGCAAACAAATGGTGGTGTACCAATCAGAATTGACCGTCCTACGTTGCTCAAGAGGAACAGTAGCCACATGACCAGTTTTTGCGAAGAAACAGGCGACCATTTGCTTCGAAGTGCTTCTTCCACGAACAACTTTCGTTGGATTTGGCTCGTCTTGGAAGACCCACACGGTCGATTGCTGTTTTGTTTCGGGCTCATACGCATAGATCCATGATTCGTCACCTGTGACGATCTTATAAACGTCTTTTGAAGCACCGCGATCGTATTTTTTCAGCATTTCTTTACACCAATCCACACGAGCCTTCTTTTGAGCGATTGTCAAATTGTGCGGGATCCAACGAGAACAAACCTTTTTTACAGCCAGGTGCTCATGCAATATCGAATGTATGCTGGTGGAAGAAATGCCTAGGGATGCCTCTATCTCACGGTATGTCACATGACGGTCTTGCATTATTAGTTCACGTACGCCATCGATGTTTTCTGGCACAACGGCTGTTTTTGGACGACCTTCGCGGAATTCGTCTTTGAGGGAGCGTCGGCCACGATTGAATTCGTTGTACCAGTTTTTCACAGTGCTATAGGATGGTGCTTCATAGTCATACAAAGATTTAAGTTCATCGCTGCACTCTTGTCGTGATAATCCACGCCGAAAGTTGTGAAAAATGATCGCACGAAAATGTTCACGAGTTAATTCCATTTTTTTGCGAAATTGATTTTTTTAAGTAACTGTAAACAACACAAATGATAGTCGTACGTCAACCGTTCTGAGTACGTTTATGCTTAAAAATGTCGAACTTTTCAATGGAAATGTCAGATTCCACCTAACAACACTTAGTGTTGCCTAGGCCAGAAATATATATAGCAGCCCACGTACCCTCTGCAAGGGTATAAAAAGATATATCAACTTGGAATTTAATTGGGGAAAATACTATGTAATATTTTGACACATTAATTTCATGTTGTAGGTATTGTATTTTTTTTTAAATAATTTTTAAGGATTATAAAAATGTATTATGGATAAAAACTGTTAAGTCAAAGAATTAATTTGACTATTTTTCCTATGTTACATATTTTTCTACATTTTTTTTTAATGAAAATCGAAAGTTAACTAAAGAAAAACTATTTTTAGGGAATTTACAAAAATATATTGGATAAAAACTGTTCAACAAAAGGCCCAAGTTTCTATTTTGCCAATGTTACATATTTTTCTAAATTTTTTAAAGGAAAATCAAAGAAACCCAATATTTTAAGCCTAAATCTTGGCTTTGGCATGCTATTAAGGCACGAACTTCCGGCTTATCAATCTCCAATATCCCAGATCCATGCCAAAACTTAACTCATTAATATTTTATATTAATAAATCCACAACTAAAATTTTTTTTAAGTGCGTCAATCGTTGTGAAAAAACAGTTTAAGGTGTGTTCTTGAGCTTGAACAGCGTCGAGCCCACAGTGGCAGTTACCGCCGCCGATTCCAGTGATTGGAAACAGTTGGGGAGCTGCAAGTAAACACAAAAAAAATATATATATAAATAAAAATCAGTGGCTAAGGGGTCCGCTTCGGGGGGCGGGGGCGCAATTAACGGCAGCCAAAAGAACATTTGCAAATCGAATGCAAATTGACATTTGTCACTCGAACGTGCCCATGGCCAATGCATTAAATTCCACGCTGCCGAACATTCCAAAAGCAATTTCCACTCGAATACGTTCATGGCTTACGACGGACTTTCAACTGAAGGAAAATGAACAAAAAAAAAGACAATAAAACAATAGAGAGATACCAATATCGCTGATGGATTTTCGCACCTTTCGGCCTGGCTAAATCCCGGACGTGTTAATGATGCGGACGGTGGTGGTGCATCTTACCTGTTCGCTTTTGTTCTTTCGCCGCCACGGCAAATGCAAATTTCCCTCTATTCAGCTCACGTCAAATATTTGTGGAGATTTCCACGGACCGAGTGCATTCTGGCACACAGGTGTTAAGTCTCGCAGGCCATTGTAAATGCGTGCTGCGCCGGCCATTGTGTTGCCCCTGCAGCCGGGTTGCATCCTCATCTTTATCCTCATCCTCCAGAGCCACCGTTAGCCAGTTGCGGAATTTCCAGAATTCGCCTAATTCATCATCCCGGCAGCAGAGCGAAAGGGTTTTGCATTCCAACTAAAAACCTCACCTCTTCTAGCACACCTTTGCTGCCTATAGTTTTGCATGGGCGAGCAACAGGTGTTGCAGATGTTCAATGGCCAAAAGGAAAACAACAAAGGGATTGAGTAACATTTGGCCAGCAAAAATGGTCATGGTCCGGTTAGGTTTTATTTTGAAATCCAGTTCAGGAAGCCAAGTCGGTGATTATCAAAAGGTGTTTCTAAGAATATTTTATTGTTAGTTTAGTTAAATGACTTTTAAAGGGGATTAAGACTTATATTTAGAGAAGGCTTTAATTTAAAAGAGTTTCAAGTGATTGATGTTTTAGCATCATCTAGAATATATATAAAATAAATGTTTTATTATTAACGATATATATTTTAATATATAATTATATTTGTTATTTATTTTCCATTTAATTCTCTTTAATATCTTTTCTTTTAGAAAGTAGATATAAAAATTCAACATTTTGAGTTGAAAGTAAATATTTATGACGTATGTTGCGTAAGAATAATTAATTTTGTTGTTAAATGCAATGAAACACATATATTTTTTAAGGTTAGTAAATATTATATAACCTCTTAATAATTTGCATATTACCCAATTTTTGGAGAATTTAATTATGAAAGAAATGCTTTTTAGAGAGAAGAAAGTTTTTTAAAATTCGACAATACAAAATGCACATTTTGAGTTATAAGTTAATATTTATTACTTAAGTTGCGTAAGTACAATTAATTTTCTTATTAAATAAAATATATTAATAGTATATTCCATAAGCTCTTTGTAATGCTCATATTTTAAGCAACTTTTTGGAGTATTTAATTATAAAAGAAATGTTATTCAGAGAAGTTTATTAATAATTTAATATGTTTTATATTCTTACATCCACATTCTCGCTCTAAAATATTCAAATTATTTCTCTTAGCTCTCCTTATAATCTTCTTACTTTAGTTCCGGGTTCGATTTCTTCCTTAGTCACGTTCTAAATTAGTAAATCTCCTTCTGATTTTCATGGAATATTACACTCCCTCGACTTGCACATTCCCAAGAACCTTACAGTCGGATTTTCGCCAAACTCTATAATTTAGCCTCATCATTAATTTGGCTTTTGTAGCCGCGGCCGCGTGCACTTTTTCCTTTAACCATAATAAATGCCTGTGACACCTCTTAAGAAGATTATGCACATAAGGTTGCACATTATCCCCGCTGCCAAGATGAGCCTCCTTCCATTCCTCTTCGGAGTCGGAGTTGGCTCCTATTCATGGCCCATAATCTCGATCCGTTTTGGCCGCCACAAACCAATCAAAACATGCACTTAACATTTTGGCCGAACCAGACCCGGCCAGCCAGCTAGCCATCCGCATCGTTAACACACAAAAAATAAGTGTGTAGAGATGCTGAGTCACTGGTACGTGGTCCAAAAAAAAAAAAAAATGTAGTACCGCCCTCATCAGGCCCCTTGCCCAGTGTTACAGGCCAGAGCAAGCAATCAAGCGGAGTCAGTGGGGCCTTTGTATTGCCATTGCCTCGGAGCAATCAATGCTGTATGACAGCTAGGTTAACTGCCCCCAGTCCCCCCGGCTCAACTGCTCAACTGCTCAACCCATAACCCCTCAACCATGCCCATTCCCATATGCGATCCTACGCGCTTCCTCTTGATTTCGTTAAGTAAATCTCCAAGTCGGCTGCTCGACGAGACTGGGCAACCTTCACGTGCTCGTCGTTGCCGGCGTCTCACACAGTTTCGGTCAAAATAATAGTGAGAAAAATTATAAAATAAAAAATTATAAATAAATATCTTAGTAGAAAAATATGCGAGGAATTAAAAGAAATAGCAATCAGTTAAGAAATATTAAGAAATAAATTTAAATTTAAATATCAGTTAATAGCCTTAAATAAATACTCCCATTCCTCGCTTTACGACCTTAATATTTTCGATACAAAGCTTGGCCGCAAAGCGAAAATCTTTTAAATTTATTAATTATTCTGTAGATAGAAAGAAGTATTTTTAACAATTATAGCAAAACATTTTCGAAAACGAAACTTAATTGTAGAGGGCCGCTATAGAGAAATTTCGTATAAAGAGCGGCCGTATAGCGAGGTAAGGATAAATATAAGACTAGCTCATTAATAAATAATACATATGGGGAGATATTTACTAACCACATTTTCTACGACCAAAATGTTATTATAAATCTAGTTAGCACTCTCAGAAACCTCTCTTAAATCAGGATAACTTCCCCATATGTTCTAGAATTTTATTTCTCTCAGAGCTCCCATTCTTTCGAACCCAATTGTAGCTCTTGCTTGGCGTCGCCGCCAGCTGTCCGTCCGCACGCGGGTTTCCATGGCTCGCAAGTCGCGAGATCATGATCATGGCTTTAACTGGCTCTTGGATCTTGGATCTTGGCAGTTGGCTCTTGGCATAGTGTACCAGTACCCAGTACGACGTTGGAGTATTTTTAACTCTACCTCTGCCTTTGGTCTTGAAGCTCCGACTGCGGCTGTGGCTGCGTTTATTGTTGTCTCGTTGGGATCCTCGTCTCATTTCCTCGCCCTCTTCTGCGTCTGTTTTCTTTTTAAACGCTTTTAAACACCTGAGAAACTTGCTTTTTAATGTGCGCACATGTGTGCGGTGCTCGATGATGATGATGATGAAGATCGCTTCGCCTTCGCTCCTTGGCCAGCCACAGCCACATCCACATCCGTGCCCCTCTCCATTTCCCACAGCGACTTCAAAACTGCCTCGTTTGTGGCGCGATGATGAAGCAAATATAACAAATCTCAGAGTTATCAACCGCCGACCAACCGGGCAAGGCAGCCGAGCAACCGAGCAACCAAGCCACCGACCAACGGCGCACAGCTGAGTAAATCAATTGACGCTCACAATTCTTGGAATTCTTTGTCGCCGCTCTTTGAGAGGCTCCTCCTGATCTTCTATCTCCAGCTCTCCACGTTGCCCACGGAGCTATTCTGAATTGGATGCATTTGCCTCATTTGCATGCCCTGGAGTGGGAGGTAAAAAATGGTAGTAAATAGGAGCCAGACAGTCGTGCTTTACGAGGAATAATAGAGTATGTATCACACTGGGTTTTAAATATTTTTACCGCTTTATTGATACATTTTAGTATGGGAATTTTAATGAGTTCTTAAAAGTAATATGTAAATTAATAAACTTAAAATTTTTCATAAATTTGTTGACGATCCCAGAAGTGATAACCAGAGAAAGATTTATATAACTATAATATTTTGGTCTTGAATAATTATTTAAGAACACTTTATTTATATTTCCACATAACACCAGTTTACAAAATGAAAAAAAAAAAATGCTCCAAGCCTTTTGATGCGAAATTCTGGTAGAGTTGAATCCCCAGATCACGGAAATGGCTTTAATTTTTTTTTCTATGGATACGTTTTTTTTTAAAGATTTTTTAAAGTTTTACACAAAAAAAATCTGCTCAGTTTACGTTTATCATTTCATAGCTCGAGTTGTAGATAATCAATTTACCCGTCGAATCTTTTATTTTACAGGTAATGAACTAACCTTTCAATTTTAAAACACTTTATGTATATTGGATAAGTACTTTGCGTGCTATAGCTCGATAAACTTGGAAAAAGTGGAAATTTCAATCCGTTAACTCAAATGTTAACATGCTGCTAGCATCCTAAAAACTCGAAAAAATTCGTTGGAAAATCAAAACGTGTTTTTTTATAAAGTTGATTACCCAAAGTATTAAGCAGGCCTACAACTTCAGAAATCCGTTGAAGAATAGATTTATCGTGGATTTTCAAAGTTAAGAAAAAGATAATTTTTTTCAAATTTTTGGTCGGATGCCTACTAGATTAAAGGTACAGTGCTGGACAACGCCTTTATATGGTCTGTTAACTTTGCTAGATGTGATGAACTGTCGCTATGAAAAAAAGCTACGTTTTGTTAAATAAACAAAAATTTACAAATTTAAGTTGAAGTAAGATAAAAATGTAAATATCGCCTTTATATACATACAGCTTTTGCCAACTAATTAGAAAGATGATTATGGTGGTGGTCATCATCTTTCAGATGAAGGCTGAAGAGAAGGCATCCAGAAGACCTATGGACAAGAGGGAGGCAAAGAACGCGAGTCCTTTACCAATAATCTAAAAGAAGCGACATATATTTGCAACATTTGCCATTCTTAATCAACAATTGTTATGTACGAAATGAGTTCGTCCCTTCGATCGAGCTCAAACACTATAAGATTGAGTTTTATAAATACATTTGAATATTCCAAAGCCGAATTATAATAAATTTGTATATTAATATGAACAAAAAATATAATATAATATATTATAATTTCCAACGTTTTTGAACGAGTTTCAATGGTTAGGTCTAAGACATAAAAATATATAATGTGAGCATTTTACACCTTCTAATAGAATTCATATAAAGCAAGCATTTTTGACTTACTCCTTTCAATTTTTGGTAATTATTATGCAACAAAAATTTAATAATACCAATCATAAATGGTACAATAAATAAAAGTATCCCAACTTTGTTGCTAAATACTTAATAAAACAACAAATTTTGAAATAACTCTGATATCTTTCTAATTAGCTGGCCCTGCTATTTTATGTTAAAAATTATTTAAAATTATTTTTTTTTACGGAGCACCGCAGGATATTGATTAGATCCTTATTATTTACTGAAGATTAATGTTTCTATAATATAATAGGCATAATATTGGCCTACTAACTCTAATTTTTGGCTTCTCATCGAAACAAAGACCACCACCATTATCATCTTCCAACTAATGTTGTATGTATATAAAGGCGATAATTTCATTTTTATCTTACTTTAACTTAATTTTGTAAATTTTTGTTTATTTAACAAAACGTAGCTTTTTTTTCATAGCTATATCCGACAGTTCATCACATCTAGCAAAGTTAATAGACCATATAAAGGCGTTGTCCAGCACTGTACCTTTAATCTAGTAGGCATCCGACCAAAAATTTGAAAAAAAATATCTTTTTTCTTAACTTTGAAAATCCACGATAAATCTATTCTTCAACGGATTTCTGAAGTTGTAGGCCTGCTTAATACTTTGGGTAATCAACTTTATAAAAAAACACGTTTTGATTTTCCAACGAATTTTTTCGAGTTTTTAGGATGCTAGCAGCATGTTAACATTTGAGTTAACGGATTGAAATTTCCACTTTTTCCAAGTTTATCGAGCTATAGCACGCAAAGTACTTATCCAATATACATAAAGTGTTTTAAAATTGAAAGGTTAGTTCATTACCTGTAAAATAAAAGATTCGACGGGTAAATTGATTATCTACAACTCGAGCTATGAAATGATAAACGTAAACTGAGCAGATTTTTTTTGTGTAAAACTTTAAAAAATCTTTAAAAAAAAACGTATCCATAGAAAAAAAAATTAAAGCCATTTCCGTGATCTGGTGATTCAACTCTACCAGAATTTCGCATCAACAGGCTTGGAGCATTTTGAGTGTAAACTAGTGTAATACATGTTCTACTTAAAGTTTACAAAGTAAAGTAAAATCTTTAGAAGACAAGCTAAAATAGATTACTTAGTTTTTAAACATAGCAATCTTAGAAAAATATTTACAAAAGATAGTTTAATGCACTATTTTCATGAAGAGAAGACTACTATATCTCCCATTTTATTTTTTCTAAATTTTATAAGGCTTATTATAAGTATTATTTTATCCTGGCCCTTAAAATCTACTTCCTTTTTTCTGACCTCAAATTTAATGGCCAAAGAACACTGAAACACAAAATGTATTAATGATTATGGTCCAATTAGTAGATTTTCCCTGCAGCTCGCAGGTCTTTCTTCGCCAGTGTAAAATTACAGGCCGACAAGGACGTTAATGGTTCGATACGCGTTTTGTCTGAGAGTCACTGGTTGGTGGTGGCTGGTGGCTGGTTGTGAGCCCCCACGGGCAATGTCAGACAAAGACGCGATCGAGATTTATACCTAAATGATTAACCATTTCCCCGCACAGCCCTCGCCAGCCCCTGCTCTGCCTCTGTAAATGTATCTGTAGCTGAGCTGCGGCTGTGGGTGCCACTTGGTGTGAATTTGTAATGCGTCTGCCTGCGTTCGTTGGGTTTTCTTTTTTTTTCTTGGCCGTTTTTTTGTAGGATTACACATAGGAAAATTTGGTACAATTTTAGGATATTGGGGAATGTAAAAACTGTAAGGAACATGATCATTAAATGGGAAAGAGACACATTATTTGAAACTTATAAGATAATAATAAGAAGGCTTGAATTTGTAGTTATTTTAGCAGGGAACACCCCATTCCTTCATCAGTTACCGTCGCCACCAACTTCTGCAATTGACGTGGTTACGCCCAGGTTCCACCTTGAATATGTTGGGAATTCTAGCATACATTTTTTACTTTAAGGAATTTTTAGAAATGTTGGAAAATAAGTTATCATCTAGATATTTATAAATACCTATGAAAACAGCCTTTATAATCGAAGTTATAGTATTAAAAATACTATTATTAGTATTAAAATACTATACTATACTATACTATAGTATTAAAAATACTATACGTTAAACATTTTATGGTTCCCCTCTTGGGTTTCTTTTATTAATATATTTTCCTCACTGTATGTTTCTTATTTTTTTCTTGTTGGTATTCACTGCTCGGGGCTGCTTCCTCCGCTGGCTGGCTGCTGCTTGCACTGCTGCTGACCATTCTTCGGCCGGCGATTGACACCTGCATGCATTTCTCGTTTCTCAGGTGTGCAGCCATCTCAGGTGTGTGTGTGTGAGCTGTTTCTTTATTTCATTTCTTCATCTCTGCCTTCTTCTTCTGTGAGGTTGAGTCATCGGCCATTAAAAACACGATATTGTTGCTGTGATTGGAAAGGATTTTCATTTCATTGCTCATCTTCGGATTGCCTTAACCTCGCCTCAGGTAGTTTTGGTTTGTTGTGATTGTCCCAAGAAAGGCATGACGTGTCCGGTTTTATGAGTAACCTTAGACCTTCCATTATTCACTCACACCCCAAATGCATTTTAATTAGGCAAAGTGCATTTGTGGCACTGTCAAAAGATTTTGGGAACAAAACTACATGACTCAGAAAGTCAGGATAATTTGGGAAGAGTTCTGCCTGAAATGTTTATTTGGACAATTTTTATTTGTAAAAGAGCCTAGAGTGTTTTAATATATTTATTTTTCATTCAGTTTTATTTAATGCCTTGAAATAACAGCATTGTTTAATGAATCTAGATATTTTTATCACTTTTTCAAGATTAAAAGATAGTTTCTAGCAGAAGCAATATGATAATATTTTTAATATTTTGTACAAAATATATCGCTTCTTGTTTTTGGCCCGGAAACCCATTATATTGTTCAAATATAATAATAGTTCAAATAAATTATTATATTTATTACTCTTTCGGTGTCAAAAAGATTGCTAAAATAACTACCAGAGACAGTCGCAAAATTTCGCCAGCAGCTACAACAATCTCCACCTTTTTGGCCCAGAAACAAGGTTACCGTTAACTGCGCCTGTGCGCAGGTGTGCGAAAGCATTAAAATTCCACTCGAAGCCAAAAAAAAATGACGACAAAAATCGACAAAAAACTCTGCTAAATGGTCGAAAAATTTCACAAAAGCTCAGAGCCAGCACATTAAAATGTTGGCGATCAGCGCTCAGCTCTCTTTTTTTATGCGGGGTAAAAATTAAGCGACTGCACAAAGTTCAGGCTGCGGCTCTGTGCCAGAGTGCAAGCTGAAAAATACTACTCCTTTATCCATAAAAAGTTGAACAAAAAATTTCGCACGACACTCAAATCACGACTGAAATGGCACGGTAAGAAAATGTGAGGAATTTTTTATAAATTAATAAATTTAAGGGTTTTCTGAGAGGATGATTATTATTTAACCTAATTATTAATAACTATTTTAAGATCACTCGATTTATATAAAGCTTAATGCATCATGATTTTGTAAAACTTTCTAAAAAAAGATGCTATGAGGACTAATACTAATTTATTTCTCTAAAACTCATATTTTTCCTATATAAAAAAATACCCTAAAAATCTCAAAAACATATTTCCGAGTGCATTAAAAATATATGTTTCCTCTTCTCCGAAGTTGGCAACAATTTCCAGCCTCAAGTTCAGTGAAGTTCAACGCGAAAAACGTGCGGGAGCAAAGGAGCCAAGGCAAGGAATCCGAATCCGTTGCATTAAAAAAAAAAGATAAAAACCCAGCTAGGGCAGCCACTCTGCCAATCATTATAACTGGGCAATCAAATTAGTTGTTGTTGCCGTTCCTCTCCGCTGTCATTAATGAGGTAGCTTTATCGTGCGGAAGCTGAGGCTCTCCAACGGATCAGGAATCAGCCATCAGCCATCAGCTATCAGCCATCAGCCATTGATCTTGCAGGTGTTCGCTCTCTTGGCCAAAAAGCTGCGTCATTGATTAGCCTCAGAAATCGGACTAGACCCAATGGATATATATGTATATGTACCTGAAGTATTCAAGGAAAGCACGCCAACAACAATGAGCGTAAAGGAGCAACGAGCACAAGTTACACTGGACAGTAGTCGGTTCGTTTTGCAGCTGCCAAAAACATAAGTCACGATTTTCGCTTTTGTTAATTCATCAACGAACAATTTGCATTTTTTCCCAACTCATTTTTTCGGGATACCCTTTTGGGGTTTGAAGGGTTACTTAGCTAGGATCGAAGGTTGATTGCTATACCTCAGATACAATAAATACAATAAATAAATAAATTGTAGTATCTTAATCTGTTTAGAGGTTGAATGTTCTATTAATTCTCACTGTTGTTATCTAGGTTTTCTCTTGTTAATTTTTTTATCAGCTCTGACAGACTACAAATATTAAAAAAAAAATTGTGTTACTTAATATATTATTCAGATAAAATGGAGACTTTAAGCCTGACAACATATTTAAAAAATGAAGATTTCATTTATTGATAACTATTTTTAGCATTTTTGGCTATAAATATGTTAGACAGTTCAACAATTTTAAGAGGAGCGTATTTTAGATGATATAATTATTTTCTATTAATATATTAAACCATAAAGAAGGCTTTATATATTTAAACAAATATAAGAATTACGTTTTAAAAAAGATCTTCTAATTTTCTAAGCCATATTAGTACAGAAAGTGATTAAAATATTACCATAACATTTTTTTTATGCAATTTAAAGTATGCCAATTTAAGTAAATATTCATTTTTCAAATTTCAATATATTCCCCTTAAGATTCCAAATTCCTCCCCCACTTCCACACTCTCAGAGTATCCCCCAAGTCACCTCTGTCAATCACTGATTTTCCACCAACTTATATCAGTTACTGGTTTCATTTCTTTAACGATTTCTTTGGCTCGTTAATCTTTATTTTGCCTCTTTTTTGGGACAACCCTTGGTTGCCTCAGTCCGAGATTAGGATTCAGTTGCAGCCACAGACTCCCAGAGTCCCACTGACAACAAGCAAACTTTAATTAGCATTTTTACGCCGCAGCACAGCAACTGCAATTATCCAACTAGACTTTGGTTGCGGGTGGATTGCTGTGACGGCGCAACTCCAACTGGAACTGGCAGCTGCAACGGCAGCAACTGCAACTACAACTGGAAATGGCAGCCAAGTCTTGGCCAACTAAGACGGTCTCTTGGCCATTTCCCATTCCCAGGCCTGGAATGTCGGCCTTCTGTTTTTCCCCATTTCGCCGGCCGCCGCTTAACGAATTTCAATTAAACGGTCCGTCAGCCGCGATAAGAGAGAGAGCAAAGGATGAGGAAAAAGAGATCCACCGGCAGGCTTCTGACCAAGATCTATCCCAACCGATCCATCCGGTAGCCGCTGTGACAGCAATGTGTTAACAATTTTCGCGCCACAGCTGCTGCTGCTGCGGCATCTGCAGCATTTACCTCTCTCGGATGGGATCGGATCGGATCATGAGATCCACGGATCCCCTGTCTCGAGACACTCCAAGTAGCCTAATTACGAGTCAAACTCTGACATAGATTGCACCCGGTGGCAGGCCGAGCCGACGGTAGCCAAGTGAGCCAAGTTAGCCAAGTTAGCCAAGTGGCCAAGTGGCAGCGGCTTCTGCTTCTAGCTCCGAAAATAATTCAGACCTGGCCTTGGTCTGTCTGTCCGAACTGTCAGGGCCAAGGCGTTAACCCGTTTAGGGTGTTTAAGAAGCTGGGGAAAAATTAAAGGTGGCGGGAATAATTAAAATAAATTAAAATAAGTCAGAAAAAATAAACAAAATGTATTTTTGAAAAATATTTTTTAAGTTTTAGCCACAGTGTAGGAAGTTTCAGGAGCTAGGGAAAAATTAAAGGTAGCGGGAATAATTAAAATAAATTATAATAAGCCAGAAAAAATTAACAAAAAATACTTTTTGCAAATATTATTTAAGTTTTATCAAAGAAATAGTTAAATTAGACTCCGCTTTCAATTCCTTTTTGATTTCATTAACCTAATTGCATTTTGCATACATTATAAGCTCAATTAGACACCAATTTAAAATGTCCCAGACTTCTCCAATGGGTTAACCGTGCCAGACCTGCTATTAGGGGGCTTCGTGTTTAATCCTCATCAGCATTTTAGGCCGAAAATAAAAGAACCCAAAATCGAAGAGAGACCCAAGGCAACGGCAGCCGAAAATGTTAAACACAAATCAAATTAAGCTCTTGTTACAGTCAGCCCCAGTATCGCGGACCATTAAAAGTTTCACCACATGATTCCCGTTAATGTTGCACATACAAAGAGAACATGCAACCCACCGAAAATCAGCAGCAACACCCATTCCCAGGCACTGAGAGAAAGTGTTATAAATAAATATGTAAATTGTTAAAAAAATGCTTGATATTTACTTAAGAAAGATTATAAACCACCATGGCATTTTAATGCTTTGATAAATGTATATTTTAAATATAAATCAACCTGTTGAAACAATTGGTTAAATGTTATAATAGAATTTTTCCTCTATGATTTATTTAAACTAAATAATATCTTTGATTTTGGTGACCTGTATTTCATTATTTGGTTTATTAGCTATAACAAAATGATGATAATGATATAAAAAAAGGGCTAGACTAGAATTTAAAGAAGCTAAAAATAGTAATAAAACTAATATAAATTATTTAATATTTTAACTCCTATAAAAACTATTTCTATTCTATTTTTATTTCTACTTAAAAATTTATTTAATTGTAATAGAATTCTGTTTTCCGAAAATATGAGAATGTATTATATATTATATATTCAGGAAAACTTGTTTATTTCTGACAAAATTAATATATTATTAATTCATCCTTTTTTACACGCTTTTTAAAAAAACTTTCTACTCAACTTTAAGAACATTTTCATGATTTTTTAAAACTTTTCTCTCACTGCTGCTGATCCAGGCAAACCTCGATTCCGTGGCTTAAGATTTCGCTTAAATGCCCGAATGCAGCGACATCGATGAGCAGGCAACTCCCCTTGGAAACCCTGGGATTGGGATACCCCCGAAAACAGCCAAGAATAAACCCAAAAAAAAAAAGTTCACGATGTGGCAAAAGAGGTCGCACAGTGCCTGCGATCGAGATTCGCCTCGTAATTACACTTAAGTACCGACAACAAGCGCGGCAGCGGCAGCGGCAGCGGAGTCGAATTCAAGCCGCAAATTAAATGGCCGAAAGGCGCTTTCGTCCTGGCGCAAAGTGAATTGTAATTGCGATTGAGCCTGGGTTGGAGTTTGGGGCAGTTGCAGTCGCAGCTTCGGGATGGCAGCTGCGGATCTCAGCGGATCGGAACGGAACGGAACGAAGGCAACACTCGAAGCGCGACTAAATGCGCAAAAATGTGGCCAAGACGGTAATTTACAATTGCAGCCAGTTGTTGCATGCCACGCCGTCGCGTTGCATGATCAGCAATTTGGACACTCGGGTCGGGTGTGGAAGTGGCCTTGTGGCTACATCTGTATGCGGATACCCTACCCGCAGGGCACTCGCTGATTCTGGGTTCTCGAAACGACCCGAAAAACACACCTCAGATACATTAGGAGCTATTAAAATATAAACGGGGGAAAGTCGAATGGGTTTTGGTTTGAGAAAAAGATTTTTTGTTGGGTTTGAGTGAGTTAAAAAATAGCCATATATTTTTAAAAATATAAAAAACATTAAAAGAATATTTGCTGAAAAAATAAATACCTAAAGTTATCATTGTAATCAAAATATATTAATTCTTTATCTTTGTCCATGAATTTTAATCATATATTCAGACTCCTTTATGTTTTGTAAAAAATTCTTTTTAAATAATATCAAAACTTAGGAAAGTTTCTTTCTAAAACTAAAGGTTTATTCCTTATTTTTAGACAACTATCCACAGTTTTTTAAATCTATAAAAACATTAAAAAAGTAGCTCATCTCCTAGTCACCAAACCCCCTCGAAATTCAACAGCCCTTCCGAAAAAACAATCTGGCAAAAGCTACTGTGTTGGGTCCCCAAGTCTGTGCCTCAGGTCGGCGGGGCTGGACTGGACTGGGCTCCTGTTCTTCACCTTCCTGGCCAAATCGAAAAAGTGTTCTGGACAGGAAATGTGTGTGTAACCCCCCTCCCCCAATTGTGCAGAGAACAACAAGAGGCGCGACAGAAGCCCCAGAAGAATGCAAACATGAAACACGATAATTGAGCAGCGTGGAAAAATTGCCAAAGACGCGAAATGGACAAATACGAATTACAGTATCCAAATCAGTGTCTTCCTGCCCAGCGGCAACATTGCCAGACCCAGCAGACCCAGCAGTCCCAGAACCCAGACCCAGGACGGGGACCAGCTCCTGTTCCTGTTCCTCCTCCTTCAAGGAGGAAGTTTTCGCGCTGGAACGAGGGGCTGCTGCAATTTTGTATGTTGCGGCAGCTGCAAAATTCATTTGACAAAAGCGCCGAGTGAAATCAAAACAAAAGGGTAGGAGCACTGAGAGAAAATATAGGGAAACAAAATTAAAACATAAAAATATAAAATATACAAAAAATTAAACCCCAGAATTTACTTCAAGAAAACAAGTCTGAAACCAAGGCTTTCTAAAGAGTTTTATGTTGCTACAAGTACTTTACAGGAAACTTTGAGTTGTTAAATATTTGTAATAAATACCTATTTTATTTATTAAATAGTAATTCACTTTTTTTCTCCGTGCCCCGATCCAGAGTCGGAGGAGATGCAAAGATTGAGGCTGCAAGCAAACCCAATCTCCGCCTGTCTTGGTCCTGAGCAGCGAAGGGAATTCAAATAACTTGGCGTTTAATTTATGGGAATGCGCGGTAGCCAAAGGAGCCGAAAGGAGTCGAAGTGGATGGATGCAGCAGCAGGAGCTGGAGGAGCTGGAGGAGCTGGAGAATCTCCCGGACAGAGGAGGTGGAACCGCAAGAGGCGATAAAAATATTTTGGCCCAAATTGAACTTTCCGATTGGCGGCGGCGGCTCCTACTGCATTTTATTAATCATCCGCGTAATTTATTTGGTCAGACATTGCCAATTTCACCCAAAAATGGAAACTTCCTTTCGGTGCTGGAGCCGGGAGTCTGGAGTCTGGAGAAGTGCTCGAAACGCAGCCCGGAGGGCATCATCAGGCTGCACATAATTTACATATTTTAACCACTCGCCGGCGCGCTAAATTGTCACAGGTGAAACGCATGCCCAAGATTGTGATGGTCCACCTTGTGGAAATAATCGAAAGGGAAGGGTTTCACAGTCAAACTTGGCTAAATAGAATGTTTTTTTTTCAGAGCTTAAATCAATATTAATGGCAGGAGTAATTATATTTTTAAGCTTCTAAAATTTAAAATGGTTAAATAATATTTTTTCCTGCAATTGCCAATAAAAATATTTAAATTATGAATTTATTTAGGGAATGGTTGCTCCAACAAGTTGCTGAAATAATTT
Source organism: Drosophila rufa (assembly GCA_018153105.1). NCBI lineage: Eukaryota > Metazoa > Arthropoda > Insecta > Diptera > Drosophilidae > Drosophila > Drosophila rufa. The sequence goes on from JAECXS010000085.1 coordinate 7,928,833, forward strand.
TTAGTATAATTTAAAAATAAAACTAAGCTTTAAAATGTAAATAAAATGTTCCTTAATTTTTTCAGAGATTTCTAAGACAATCAAATATAAATTACCTACAAAAAACTATATGGAAAGTAAAAGTAAATTGTCTAATAAATATTTTCACCCTTCAAAAAGTCTCAAATTTAGTCCTCAAATTAGAAAAAAAAATCACAGATTTATCAGTTTACTTAATTCAATTTTTCTTACATTTTTGGCAGCCTCCAAAATCGAGTTATAGACGTCCTTCTGTATCTTTCTCCTCTCGCAATTTGGTAGATTGTTAACTGCACTGTCACTCTTCGCCGGCCCGTGTAATTTGTCTGCATGTGCTTATCGGGAAGACAGAAGACCAGAAGACAGGGCCCAAAAGACCAAACCAAGCCGAAACCAAACCAAACCCGAACCGAAAGCCGGGCCGCCCTGTCCAAAGATAATTTCGGCTCGCTATCAAAGTCCGAGCAAACAAACATTTGTCTCTGCCTGGTCAGCAGCCATCGAGGCAGGAGGAGGAGGAGGAGGTAGCCCAAGGACCACCGCCGCAGAAATCCTTATCTTATCGGTGGCATTCCCAATTCCTATGCCCATTCCCATTCCGATTCCCATTCCTTCGCTGATGACTGCAACAATTCCTCATGGAACACTTGCTCCCAGGGCAACTCTGTCTACAAATAGCGAGGAAAGGCCCGAGATAATGGAAGAGGAATGACTGTTAGCTAATTGTCTAGTTATCTAAGCGAGGGGGGATCTGTGAGTTCTTTTTCTCTATATTTTAAAATATTTTCATATTTTTGTCTTTTGATGTTTATATTTCAGAGAGTAGTGAATACATAAAAATAGTGAAATTCTTTACTTGTTCTATGGATTGTGTGTTGTTTCGGGCTATGTTGGCGTTGGTCTTGACTCCCTTTGTAATTCCCTTGGGTGTTGGGTCCGGATATTTAAAGATATCCACGCGATTGAAGAGGCACAGGGGGCCTAGGATCAGCAGAATTGAGAAAATAGCCTTTTTGGAAGAATAATTATTAAATATTTATATCTAGCGTTTAAGCTTATAAGGTTATATGGATATTACCAGAGAAATCATAATTAACCCCGCTGGCTCCATTATGATAGCGATCGTAAAAGCTTTCCGGAATATACAATATTTTTAGAGCACACAAAAGAGAACTTTGAAGTTTTTTCTCGATGAATTCTAGACTTTAAATAATATTAGTTTGTTTTTAAAATAAAAATTGATTTTTTAATCAATGAATACTAGATTTTAAATAAAATTATAATTTTTATTAAATAAGAATTAAAGGTAGGTAAGTAACCCCGACCATAAAACAACCAACAATAAGTTCGAAAAAAAGTATGGCATACTTTTAAGCGAGTTTTTTGTGTAAAGTAAAACTATTAGTAAATGGAAATTTCTGAATATTTACCTGATAGAATTCCTGGCTAATCTCAAGAACATATTTTTTAAAACTAGTTTTTGAGTAACTGAAAACTCTTTAATCTACCCCCTGGCACTTGTCTTCTTATTCATATTTCCGCTGCCCTGTGTGTGTGCCTATCCTCATAATTTCCCCTTGGCGTTGTCCTGTTTGCTTGGTGTGAAGCATTATCGCAGGTACTGACATACAGAAATATACTGGTAGTGGTACCCCGACTCACCCGACTCAGCATTATCCCTTGTCCATATGCTGCTATCTCTCTGGGCATCCATCGTGAAATCCACTTGAGTCGGCGATGCGTTTGCACGTGTGCATCGTGTGGAAATCTGTCTGTTGACATTCCAGGAACCCCGTGACCTTTTTGATAATTCGCCGACACAAGCAACTGGCTGGCTGGCTTCGGTCTCACATTACCATTACTAACCATATTGCAGTTCCTCTCGAGGAGATCGTCGGGATCATCACGTTTCGATGCGTTTCCTCTCCTTTTTGTTTGGCTTTAATAAGCGTTAAGTTGCCGGGGCTCAGACTGACTGATTAAGGACAAATTGTATGCACAAGGCGACTCAATTTTCCCAAAGGATGTGGCTCCTGAGGCACAGCTCCTGCTTCTGTAGCTCATCCTGTTATTTGTTGCCGTTGATCCCGCCCCGATCGGTTGCAACAAGTGTTCAAATTAATGAGTCAAAGATTTGTTAATTTTCGTGGCTCATTTCGGGGAGCGAAGGAATGCACGCAAAGGCACTGGGAGAAAATTCTGATATTATATATTAAGTAACCTAAAGATAAAGACCCTAAAGCAACGGAAAAAGGTATGATTCTCCGAGTGCATCGAGGCCTTAGAAGGCGTGGCATGCACGCATCACATTAATCGTCGGGCAGGGCAAACAAACCGCATCCCGGCTCCATCCTCATCCAGCCGCGGGCAAGCCTGTGCCTGTAAGCATATTAATGAGTTTTGAGTTTAGATTGAGGAATGCCATGCCTCAAGATTGGAGTCCTGGGGACAGAGGTCGCAAACAAGTGCAGACGTCTGTGATATGGAACTGAGGAGAAGAAGGAACCCTGCATGTGGTATTTCCCTGGGATCGTCGGGGTCGTTGCCTGTCGATCGGTGGTGGTGGTGGGTTTCAGGTTCAGGTTTATCGCTGCACCGGAGGGGGCCCGATTATCTCGCCACCGATGAGGCATTTAATTATTCCAATTTGGCCTGGCCAGGCACTTGTCGATTGTTTGGTATTTCTCTCTCCCTCCACCTTCGGTACGATCCCCGGATTCCCGTGAATTCCATTTACATGCCACGACTCCTCTGGTTATTATAATTCCATGTGGAGCCCTTTCATATCTTTATGTTCTTATGTAACCCAAACGCTTCAGGGAAATGCCTTTTCCCACTAAGCGCTATCAGAAGGAGTCTCGAGTTCAGGGCAGTTCACATTGATGTAATCACTGGCGTCGCACTTATCACCCGTGGAGACTACATGAAATCGGAGCAAATATTTAGCCTGCATTAGGTCATCGGGCATTGATAAAACCCACGAATAAACACAAATATGTGTCCTCAAGTGCAGCGCGTGAGTTGGGCAAACACTGCCTGAGACTGAGAGTGAGTTGGAGACGGAGACCCAAAGTCGAACGAAAGTCGGACCTCAAGTCAAGACGATTCGTTTGCCACAGGAAATGCACTCATAATGACTAACAAAAAATGTCGGGGACCTCGTATTTTAGTGCAGCGAAAGTCGTTGATAAGAAATGTAATTCATGGCAAGCTAGCAAAGACAGCAAATATGTTCGCTCCAAGGAGCGGCACAGTGGATATATTTAGGGATTAGTTGGTAGAAAATAAAGGAAATTCGGTGTAAAATTGTATAAAAGGTATATTTTGTACTAAATTAAATTATTACTATAGGGCTTATGACAGGATAGTATCGAATTATCGCTTTTTAATCAGTTTTATTCATTAAAATTTAAAAATTTCTCCAAGTAATGAAAGAAGTAATGCAGTGTCATAATACTATAATAAAATTTTGGCCATATTTTAATCAGTTTCATTCAAAAAGATTTATTATTATAATTCCATAGTTGAATTCAAATTTTCTTCTTCTATTGTGTTCGATAAACTTTTATAAGTTAATGAAAGTAGAAGTACCTTAGTTACATTTTGAACACTGTTATATTTAATATTCTTCAAAACTGTTTTCAGTTTAAAATCCATTTGATATCAATAATTTTCTTAGCTTTTATACATTTTTAAATTTAAATTTTCCATTTTATATCAATAATTTAATAAGGTTTAGTTTTCTTAGTTTTTATATATTTTTAAATTTAAATTTTGGTCACATTCGGTGCTTAATATACTATTATAAGTTCATTATAGCTTCAGGCAACAATGCAGTGTCTAGCCCAATAATTATATATTGAGCCCTTTGTTAAACTATCGTACCTATAATAATTGTTTCATTTATTCAACCTATTACAAGTTTGTTTTTGTCTTATAAAATAAAATATATATTATATGATACATAATTTTATTTTCTAATAAATTAGGTATAATTATGCAATAAATTTCCCCCCTTCAACCCACTGTCTGTGTGCACTCCACATTCGATTCGAAGACATCAACAAGTGGATCCGACGATCCACACGCACACACCACGCAAAAGCCAAGTTGGAGTTGGACAAAGGTACATGGGCTGGCATATAAATTTAAACTGGTGTATGTACGGACAGTGTACACTAGTCGTCTGTTTGCCTTCGGCCGGGCGAATTATGAAGTGTCATGTTTGTCAAGACCCAATCCATGTCCATGGCAATATGAAGTATCGGGTTACGTCCACAAGACTCGGCACTGTCTCTGAGGTTTTTCGAGTCGCTGTGCGGCTTGTTGTTTCTTTTTCCCAGGCCAACGCAGAACTTTCGAGAGAAAGAAAATTAAAGAAAGAAAGAAAGAAAAAACACTGAGAAATAAAGAAGAGATAGATTATGTAGAGCTCGAAGAAGTCACGTCGTGACCCCAAGTCGGGTACCATTATGTTTTATGTCCGAACCCGAAGGTCTGTGACAGTTTTATGGTGCATTTCGATTGGGATTCGGATTCGGTTTTTTTTGTCGGGCTCCATTTTAACACTTTACGAAATTTAATACAAGCCGCATTCATTTCATATGCATAATGTAATTCGAGATTTATTGTACGAGTATTGAGAACAGAACACCGCAGACCGAATTTGAATGCCGCCCGAGTCTGAGCCCACATAAATGCCAGCGGTCGGCGTGTCCAATTTTCGGTGCGATTAACGCTCGAAATGATCCCCCAAATATCCCCTCTCACTCCCTCGGAAATTCAAAGCTTAATTGGATCGGCTTTGTGGGTAAGAGTGAGTGTGTGTGCGAGAGAGTGCGGATAATAGACTGGAAATTATGTTTTTATTGAAATAAATTAAGTGCACGTGCGCTTATGTGGGCTGTCTGTGGGTCTGTCTTGCGGAGATGTCCAGCAGAGGCCAGTCGATCAATTGGTCACGATGATAAGATGACTATGGATACAGAGAGAGAATGGTACGATTTTTAAAAAGATAATACTAGCAAAAGTATTTTTTTTATTCATGAAATGTAGGAGTGCTATGTGGAATTAAAATGTTATAGTTAATCCAGTTTCTAAAGAGAAAAACAAAAGCCTTAACTCAGTTTCAATTGAAGATCCTATATAGTATTTGAGAATAATCAATTATAAATTTATTATTTTTAGAAATACATTTCATATTGAGTTTTATAATAATATATATTAATTATAAATACTTTTAATATTGAATCTTAATTCATAGCTCTTCAATTTAAAAATTATATTGGGTTAACCAAGTAAAAATTAAAGGGTTGTGTCCATGCATTTACCTTGACTTTATTGAATATATCCCCCTTTTAGAAGTATTAACCACTTGTAGAAAATATCTTAAATAAATATAAAGTAAAATGTACTTATTTCTAGGAATCATATTAACATTTCTCCCAGTGTTTATAGCTTAAGAAAAAAAGAGGAAGGCGGAAGGGAGGCTGATGATGGGAACGGAAATAAATAGTTCTCTAATGCGCCCCTATGTCATTGCAAATGTTAATCTAATCAAGTCTATAAATTCTCCCTTTACCCTAGAAGTGCAATTAAGAGATGTCTATGGAAATTATGATGAGTCAAAAATTCTAGGGCATTGCATCTGCAAAAATTAACAAAAACCGATTTGAGATTTATCTTCACATTAAAACTGCCAATTTAATGAGTCATGCTTATACCTATTTAAACAGGTTTCTTATTTTTTTAAGCAATATAACAAAGTATTTAATATATCCAAATAAGATTAATTAAATTATACAAAGTAAGAGAGATTAGTTTAGGTTTTGAATACATTATTTGATATTTAAATGGGATAACTTTAACCAGTTTAAGTAATGATTAATAAATATAATTCTAATTGTGAAAGACTAATAATAACTCACACTATTTTTTATTATTCCAATGTTATAAAAGCAATATTTTTTTTGGATATACAACAGGTAGTTAGTCAAGCACAGTAATTAATTTTACTTCAAACGTAATTAGGTGTCTGGTTATATTTTTATGAGCAAATAATCTCCAATAAGATCTTGCAACAAAAAATCCATTCAATTTTAATGCGTTTTTAACCCCAGATCGAAATATATTCAAGCCGAGATAATAACTTTACAGGCCATATATCAATTTCCGACCAATTTCAGATCTATGCATAATGCATAATGCCTCATATTTCGCATTCGCTCTTTCAAAACATTATTACCCAGCCCCCACATGTAAGAAAACAGATCATGAGACACGGGTCAGACTCGGATCAGTACACACACCTTCCCCACAGGCAACGGGCAGATATATGTCCGACACGAAATTTATTTAATAATATAAACAAAATGTGCGCCAAATTGCGTATCCAAGCAGCCGTGTAGGAGTGTGTGTTTTTTATTTTTTTTGGCTGTAGGATTGGTGGTAGCCGGAATGGCCAATGCAGTTTGCCTAGTTGGACATTAACAGGTCGTAAACCTTTTGGCGCGACCAAACAAAAGACAGGCGCTGAAACCACTTGGCACCGCCACTCTTCCGTCTCCCGAATCTCCCGGATCCCCAGGAGCTGGGAGCTAGCTCCTAGCTGGTAGCTGGAAGCTGAGCCGAAATCTAAGCCTGGCTCACAATGCCCATAATAACAATAACAAAACGCTGCGGCTCTGTCAAATAAGTCCCAAAATAGCAACGCAAATTTGACCAGAGACATAAATAAGTTTTATTGTTCACCGGCTGCCGTAGCTATTTTTTGTCGTTTTTCTTGTATTTTTCATGTATTTTTTTTTTTCTGCCAAGCTGGGCGCGGGTGGTGTATCCAAAGTCAGACACATGGCCACCGGGCGCCAACAAAAAGGCATGGTAACAACACCAGTTAAGATCAGGGACGGAGATGGCGAGTTTTTAGGAGGGGTTTTTAGTAAGAAATTAAAGCTGAAAGTATTCTTATAATTTAAAATATATAAATAGAAAGATAAAGAAGGAGGCTTGATTATTCAGCACATTTTTCTCATCAGAAACCAATGCTAAACAACTTTAAATAATTAATCGTGAATGGGGGACTTTTAGTTGGGAATTATAATGCAGGGTAATCGGCACAAATAAAAATAAATAACTATTAAAATTAAGACAAGACTTGAATATTAAGCTTTAGTTTCATAAGGGAGCCACATTATCCTCATCAACATTAACATAAGAAATTCCTAGTTAGGAATTATTGTGCCACGCTGGATGTAAATGCTGCAGAGACCCCTTCTGTGCCTTGAACTTTATCTAAAAGAATTATCTAATAAGCGTAATTTCTGTACCTCTAAAGTTTAACAGCTTTAAATGTTGAAATAATAATATAACTAAAAGGTTTTCCTCAGTATTTTTAACTATTTTAACTCTACGAGTCTCATGCCCCACCTTAACCCCTCTTAGTCGCCACCACTGCCCAAAAAATAGTGCAGTGTGGCGCTGGGGAGCTTAGTTGCTGGTCCAGGTTCGTGCTTTATTATTATTAAATATTACGTACGTTTGCTGTCCGTACATTTGTTTATTGGCTCGCCGCGGCGATCGCGCCTATAAGCAATCGTCATAATTGAATTCCAGCGGCAGGCGTTACGCCAGCCAGTTACCGCTATGCTCTCCTATACATATCTATATCTATAAATATATATATATATATATATATATATGTAGAGCCAGAGCCCGGCCCACAATTTAGATCTTCAGAGGTTGCGTGTTGCGGCGGCGGCGCTGAGAATTTGATCGATTCGTTCGATTAGTTTGCGGAACATGCAATCGACACGCAGCATTCTCTTTCAATTTCGATGGGGTATCTGGGTACAGCTACTATTACTATTGCCATTACTGTTACGGGGGTACTGGGTACTGGGTACTGGTACCGAGATCCAATAGATCGATCGTGGCTCTGGGTGCTGCTGCTGATTCAATTTACACACAACTGGGGGGAGTTGGGAAATTGAAATTGAAATAGTCTCATTCGAATGCCAGACAGCCGGGTTTGGGTCAAATGACAACTGGTAATGTTGGACAATTAATATCGTTGCTGGTACGGCAAGGTGTGACCCATTAAGGTCAGCAGCTAGGCTGGATTATCAGGAAATTGTTTTATTGGAAATAAAGGTAAGAGGGAAATAAATAATGAAAATTGAAACCCAAATAAAAGTAAACCAAATTATTTCTAAAATATGAACCTTTAAATGTAAATAAATAATAAAATATATTTAAATGAGCCTTAAAAGTTACGATTATAATAAATATGATATGAAAACAGTCTAAGCTTTTTAGCTAGAGTTTTTCATGTTCCCTTGAGATTCCTGAAGATTCATCTTGATAAATGGAACTCTAAGCTCAACCTCCGCTTTCTTTCTTTCTTGAGTGACTTAAACTGAATTCCTAACAGAAGAAGAAGCGGTCAGAAGACATTTCCTTATACAAAAGACATTTCCTAAACAATAGAGAAGCTTAAATTACAATCTTCCACCGACCACACACACGTTGGACGACATGGGACGACCTCTCCGAAACCGGCAACTGGAGCAGCTTCCTCTTCGGGCTGACACCGACACACGCAAGGAGAAGGGGATCTCCGAGTTGGGGGTCAGTGCCTCGTTTTACAAGGCATTCAAAAGGAGATTTGAATATTTTAGGAGGCACACGGCGACATTTCAATGGACAACAAGTGCCAAGCAGCCCCATGGCGACAAATGGCAGAGCTTCATGGCAGTGCACTGAGGGGAAATAAGTGGTAATATGTTAAAAAAAAAGACAATTTAGAACAATTAAATAATTGTTCAAATTATGGAGCTTTCTCCATAATCTTAAATATTTGTATACTCATAATAAAATTATTATATCATTTATGAAGCGTATTGTGCGCACAAAAGAGGCTTTTATGATTTCAAAATGCTCTGTAATTATTCTTATATGAACTCATATTAATTTAATTTAATTTTATAATTTAAATTAAGCATTGACACTTTAATAAATAATAATTACAAGAGTTTGAACACTTTTTCATTCAATAAAAGATTTTAAACAAAATTCTAGAACTAAAAATATAAATGCATTCTAAAATGTAGCATTAAAATTGCCTCCAAAAATATCTCTTAATTTCCTCTATAAATTTTATAACATATTCCCTCTTCTTGTAAGTAAACCTTTCTCCTGGTGTAATCCCTCTCCCGGTGTCCAACTCTGGATCTCCGGCTGGGGGTCTCTTGGCGGAGCGACCTGGTCTGCAGGTGGTCGTCGTACAACTCTATTTTTTATTTTGTCGCGCTCACCGAAGAGCCTGTAGCTGGCGGTGGTCGCTCGTTTATTAGCCTGGCTAGCTGGCTGGCTGGCCAGTGGCTACCAAACACGGGACACGGGACCCAGGACCGACCTCCTCCCAAACCGACACCGGCATTCCCCCGGCAGTCGGCTTTGTCGGCGGCGGATTGGCTTTTGCATCGACATCGTGCATAGAATGCATCGCATACTCGCAGATACAGCCACAGATACAGATACAGGCTGGCGGGGACTCGTATCCAGATCTCGCGATCGTCTGCTGCATTTTATGCACCTTTTGGTATGTTCATTGTGAATTTATTGGACTCGATTTTATCGCTCAAACAAATGTTGCATTTTACAAGTGGTTCAAGTGCCTGCCAACGTTAGCCTAAAGACGGCGCTTATTAATGAGCCAGGCTGGGAAGGAGTTGGGAGTTGGGAGTTGCTATCTGGAGCTGCAGTTGGAAGCGTGCTGGCGCTCCATGCCAGCGGGAGTTTTGGGAGACCGAAAAAAAACCCAAGGAGTGGCCTATTCCCGACCAGTTGCAGCCAAAATTTTGTGGGCCAGGCTTACAAATTGCGGCAATCAGTCTGGGGTAGTCAGTCGTCAGTCGGGGCTGCGCAATTAATATTGAATTAAGTCGCTGGCCAAAGGCTATTCACGTTAATTGCAGGTGATCTACATAAGCCGGAAACCCAACCAGATTCGTCAACTCACAAAGAAGTTATATACTTGTTAAGGCGTTGGTCTTACAACATCTTAATCATATTATATTTCATATTTTTTACCAACTTAATACCATAAACTTGCTGGATAGAACACTAGTCCCTGAAGTAAATTGCTTTGAGTGCGCGCTCGTTAGATTTCTTGCTTCCGCTTCCCAATTACGGCCATCAATCAATTTGAACATGGCACAAACTATCGAATTAACCCGCAATCGAAGGAAAATCAATAGCAATTCCGTATTTCCACTATTCCATTTAGTTGGACTCACGCAATGAACCGATGAACCAAGGACCCAGTAAAGAGCACGAGCACCTGCGATGATTAGGGGTAATCAAAGTGTTTAACACAATAAAACCGCGACAACACCGGGGAAATTTAGGAAGTATAGAAAATAATATAGAAAATATAGTATAGATTATAGTCACTTGAACTTACTAGATTTGTGGAATATTTTTTCTAAGGTGGAAAATAAACTCTTAAAACTCACACCTGAAACTGCATAATATTATCATAAAGCATCTTATGACTAAAGGTGTGAGGTTTAAGTGGAAATCCTTTCAATTGTAATTTACATATATTAATATACATATATTAATATTTAGAATATTTAATTAAGGGAACAAGTACATTGAATATTCCTATTTTTAAAGCTGATAGCGTCCGTGTATTTATTGTTAATTTTAAAATATACAAATATAAATATTAATTAATTTATATATAATAATATAACATTTTAAACATTTTTATTCTTTCATTAATATTTTTTTTTAAGTGTCACCCATCGATTTTTGCTATAATTTTCTTTACAGCATGAACCCAAAACATCAATCAAAGCCGTTTCGATGGGTCAATGGGTCAAAATTGGACTCAAGGCGGTGTGCTTACTAGTCCCAAGTGCGTTAAATGTCACTTGTAAAAGGGGGAGGGGGGGGAAACACACACACACCCATTTAGGGGGAGGTGCTGGAGGCAGGCAAATTGCTGTCACAAGCGCCAAATTATGCACTCGCCCAGTGGCTTGGACTTAATCGAAGACAAACATCTAATTGACATAAAGCCGACATGCTAAACGACATCGACTTCGGGCCTCCGTTGGTGCTTAGCTCTAATGATGACTCTTTTTTTTTTCAGTTGCTGGCGAGATGCTACTTATTTTTTGGGTAACTTTTTAGGCAGGTACCATACCATATTTAGGTACATTTGTGTATTTTTTACATTTCCAAAGATTTTTGATTTATTTTCTGTTTTTAGCTTATTTGTTACCAAGAAAAATATAAATTCAACTTATTAGAATATTTTGTCTAAGCTAAATATAGTACTTTAAATTAAGTACCTGCCCTAGGTACATTTTCAGCTACTATCCCGGACCTTTTTTGGTTAATAATAACCAGTACCTTACTCATCACTGTTTATAGTTGGGCTGTAGCTGCTGTAAAGTTGCAGTTTCTCGAAGATACTCTGGCCACTCCCCGACGAGACTGCGTACCACGACGACGACATCGCCATATCTCACATCTTTTGCCGATATTTATGGCCGCGGGTTAAAAGTTCAAACGCTGCCAACGCTCCACTGCCAAGGAAGACGAAGAGCTCGGCTTAATCAAGGCCCCCAAGACAAAGTCGATTAATTAGAGACTTACGAGGTCCGAAAAAAAAACCAAAAAAAAAACCAATAAGCTGCATGTACTCAGGTGCGAACCTGTGTCCCGGTTCTGGAGTGAAAGGTGCCTAGAAGGATCGGCTTTAACTTTGGCCCTCGGGCATGTCAAACCGGACAGACAGCCATCAAAAATTTCGAGGGGAACAGAAAAGGAAAAAAGCACCTGAAAGGCACAGCCCAGCCACAGCCGTCAACAATATCCATCTGAAAGAGGTCATAAAGCAAACAGTTTAAGGTGAAAGGTGCTACGCGGACATGCAACATGCCAGCTTACCAAAAAAAATATAAATAAAGGATGAAAGGTTAATCTGAGGGACCGAAGGTTTAAATACCCTTTGCAGGAGGATGCATAATATTTTTGTGGGAATTTTCTTGGAATATGAAGTCCGTTTTTAAGGGTTTTATTTATTTAAAAGAGTCTTAACTATATAATAAAAATATAATAATTATTTTCATCATTTCTTTAGCTTTTGGAGTGATCTTTTAAATAACCTTTTTCATATTTTTGAAACTACTTGGGTTCCTGTAAAATTTTCTGTGTTCTAGGCGCCAAAACCCAAGTTAACCCTTTTACAAAAATTGAAATACTCTCTTCCAGGTTATAAAAGAAAAAAATACAAAGCAAGAAATATGTCTAAAAATATGGCTTGGCTATAATTAATTTGCTGCGGTGGCTGTTGCTGCAACGCAGTTATTGCTGCTGGCAGACAAAATCAAAAAAGTCACTTTTGACTGACACTTTGCATATTCCACGCCACCTCACCTGTGGAGCTGGTGGATCTGCTGGATCTGCTGGAGCTGGCGAAGCTTGCAGAGATGAAGATGACTACCCAGACATGCAGTGACTTATGATTTTTCAGTGGAATCTTCCTCCCCTTCTTGACCAGCGCCGCCTTCTCCCTCCGCCGATGATTTACGGAAAAAGTTACGAGCGTTTGATTTACGATCGAGGGAGAGGCCCCAGAGTTTTTGGGGCGTAATGCCGCTGATGGATTTGTCAAGTTTGTGGGTCAAGAGTTGCTACTCGCGAGGAATACACAGACACTTCTGCTGGATTTCCGCCCCGGCGATGATTACTCAAAATCGCAGCTCCGGTGAAATTTGAAGCTGTGTGGAGTTAAGAGTTAAGAGCTAAGAGTTCCCGCGAACACAGGCGGCAACTAATTGCGACAACGGCAGCCGAAGCAGCAGCTGAAAAAAAGATTTCACATCATTTCATTCTTGCCAAAGTGAGAAAAAACCAGTTGTAGAGCTCAAAAGCCAGACGAATCCGCTGATTGACTGTCAGATGACCTGATGACCCCTTGCAGAGGTAAGTCTTCATGTGTGACAAGGTGTCGATTTAATAAAAGAGGTGCAGAAGCTAAAAGTCTTAAAAATACCAAAAGTGTTTGCGGGGAAAATAAGCGAACTTTGGTGGGATTTATGGGAAAGGGAATAGCAAAAAAGGGCTTACAAATTTAATGTTAATATGATGGAGAACATAATTTAATTTAATTATAAAAAAACAACGTATAACGCACAAAGCCAAAAATGAGACTAGAATGTTTGTGTGTTGCTCTATTCTTAATTTGTAATAAAATGTAAAATGTAATATAATTAAATTACTAATTAATTATTTTTTTTACACTAATAAAAGTAACACTCAAAACCTAAAGACTTACACAATATACAGTTTAAAGAAATATATATATTTATCCAACAACCGCAAACTCTTCTTATTTCTCCCAATTAAATATTAAATAAATCCATCATCTGTCTTAAGATTTCCAAGATATTATGTTTACATATTTTGTTCAACTCTTTTGCCACAATATCGTTCGATATCGGCAGGCAATTAAAATATTTCAACATTTGTTTTCCATTTGTTTATTTGTGTCGCCCTATGACCGACAAGGCAAGAATGTTGCCAGCATGTTGGCCAAAGCCGACACTCCACCTGACTTGTAATAGAGTTTTGTACCGTGAGTATTTTTTATTTCTTTTATATTTTATTTATTTTCTATTTTTTTCTGCATTTGGCATGCGACCTGAAGCTCTCTAGAGAGCCAGTAAATCATTCGCCAGCGACAACAGACAACAACTTGTCAACGGTTCCATGGAGTGCATGAGAGGGGGCATGGACTTGGATGTGGATGTGGCTGTGGATGTGGATATGGATGGGGATTTGGAGTGGGGTCTCGAGTGGATCGAGTGGCGATCGGGAGATCGAGAGGCGGCTGCCCGGCTGCCGTTGCAGCTTTGCATGCGCTGAGTTTTTTGGACCAGTCATGGCTCAGGTTGCATATAAATGGAGCTTAATGAGCTCGTGCCAAATAGAATTGTCAGCGGGGCTAACTTGGAAGGCAGAGAGAAAAATAGAAAATATATTATATACATATAAGCCTTAAAATTAGTGATATATCCTTAAAATCTATAGAAAAGAATTTAATTTCATTCTAATATATATCTTTGGCTTATTAAGAGATAGAGGGATATATAGAACAAATATTTAAAGGCTTTGAATTTTAGTTCACATTTTTAAATTTCAGTTTCTGCTTCCTTTAATTTCCTAAGAAATTTAATACTTTACTAATAATTCTTTATATTTGAATGTGTTTAATATTATTGTGTAAAAATCTCATACTATTAAAGTATTTAACAGAAATCTTCATTTGTCTTTAGAAAAATACTTTAAAATAGGCTCAAAAGCATGCTTTAGTTCCAAGCATCAAATTTCCTTGCAGGAAAAAATTATTTCCCTGCGTAAAAATTAATTAATTTCTCTGGGAAATATTTTATTTAAATTAATTTATTTATTATTTATTATTATTTCCCAGTGCACGTTCGTGTTGCGCTCAAATTGTTGGTAGAATTCCGCAATTTAGCGGTTTTATGGCCGCGCTTTTGATTCGATCACGAACCCATAAAGCCAATACATATCTCAGCTAAAAGCCAAATATGGAAAAACGCAGGTTTCCCTCGCCTTCGACAAGGGGCGCGTCAGGTGCGGATATTATTATTATTTTTTCTTATTTTTATTTTTTATTTTTTTGGCTTTCCCACGCGGCCCCGAAGGGGGTTATAGTGGGATTCCCTCCTCTATTGTTTCGGATGCAATCTGCCATCTTAGTCGTCGTCCAGCACTAACAAGCTGCCGTTGCAGTTGCACCTTTATTATTTTTAATTGGACTGATTTCCCGCTACAGATACATTGAGTATCTGCGTTGACATATGCGGCGGTGAGTCCGGCGAGTCCGCCCGAGTCCAGCCAATCCAATCCAATCATCCTAGGCCATCATCATCCATCGAACGAGACGCGACTGTACGGCAGCTGGACGACGCGGATCTGGCAGGGAAGGACCAGAGCAGACCAGACCAGGCCAGGCCAGGCGCAGATGCACAGATGCAAAGAGAAAGAGGCCTTCATCTTGACCAGCTGTGTGGCAGCCAGCTCCTTGCCAAGGGTTGCCGCCCTGCAGGGTTGCTGCTGCTGCGGCTCTTGGAACTTTTCCCACGATTGCGTCAGCGCCTCAGATGCACTTTTGCGCGCTGTTTTTAAAAGCAGGCACTGGGGGAAATATTATTAAATTTATTTTATATATATTATTGTATTTAAAAATAATTTTAATAGTATTTACTATTAATTAATTAATATTACATAAGATTTTCTGTCTTCAGAAAGCAGGAAAGTCATCAAATATTTAAAGACTACCCTTAAATGTCGCTAAAAAATCTTCAGACTGTTATTTAAAATTCTTAGTTCTTAATAAACCTATAGAAATAAATTCAAATTAATTTCTCATTATTTTAAGCTCATTTTTAAGTAAAAATCCTTTATTTTCCCACAGTGCATGCTATTTTATTTGGCTTTTTTTCCGCGATTCCTTTTTTTTGCGCCGCCCCGTTGAGTCCTGGCTGCTGTGCGTCCTTGGGGTGGCGGAGTACGCCAAGCCAAGTCGCGACCTCAATTAGGGGTTGTCATCCAGTCAGGGATCTCTGGATCTCGATTAGGAGTCGCTGACGTACTGCGACATTGTGACGTCACAATGTGATTCACCGCACCGCGATTCCCAGCGCAGATATTTGCATTCATTCATTCATTCCGTCATTCAATCCAGGTGTTTAGAGGCAGGACTCGACGCCTTCCAGTCAGTCAGCGACGCCGCCTCAGCGCCTTTTGTCCTCCGCTTGACTCGCCACAAAGGATCCTTCTCTTTATCGACGGGGCAACGCCTCTCCAAACCCTTGAACTGGGTTGGGTGAGTTTGTGTGTTTTCTTTAGGGCTAGATTATGTGGGCATATTATTATTATTGATTGCTGGCAGGGGGATCAGCGGGAATACTAAAGGATTTTGATAAATAAAGCTGCATGGGAAGCAGGGAAATACTTGGGAATTAGCTGAGTTTAAGTTATGGGAATTTATTAAATGAAATAAGGGCTTTAAAGCAGGGACCGTAATTATTATAAGGTTTATTATACAAATAAAAAAAATAAAAGTTACTTTTTAATTTTTATTATACAAATCAATTATAACTCTTAAAATTGATTTTAAAAATTAAAAAGCTAATTTAATAATTATATTTTAATTTTTATTTAAAAATCAAAAAAGTATATATTTAATTCAAATATTATTTAATTTTTTAGAAGCCTGTCAAATGTCAAATTTCAAATCAATGTCAAGCTTAGTTATATTTACATTTTCACCTAAACATTAACTTTCAAATTCCAGTAAAAATCAATTTTCTTTATTAATTTTCCACCAAAGAAAGCCAAAAACCTTAAGGATGCCCCGTGTTCCTTACACCTGGCGCCAGCCGGATTTCCCCGGCGATGGCAGCGACCACAAGTGGCTGGACCCCAGCCTTCTGGTCATCTGCCAGAATGCCGACCTGGAGGCGGCAATACAGCCGCTCCTGCACAGCCTCAAGCAGCCCTTCGCCCCGCGCCTGGTGGCCAGTGTCTTCGTGCACGAGACGATGCGGGAAGCCTTCTGCCAGCTGGTGCGCTCCTCCATGCAGCCGATGCACCACCAGGCGGCCAACCACCCGCATTACCGCCGAGCGGTGGCCATGGTGGAGTGCCTCCAAGCGGAGACGGTCTGCCTGCAGACTCCAGATGACATCAAGTTCCGCTACAAGATGACACCGGGTTCGCCCGTGATCGTGTGCGAGTTCGATCAGAGCTTCTTTGGCCAGGGCCGGCCAAGCCCGATAGTCACCATGCACACCTTCCGGAATGCCTCCGAGCTGCCTCGGCTCCTGGCCGACGAGCGGGTGCCCTTCGTCAGTGCCGCTGTCTGGGGCCGGAAGATGGCCACCGTTTACGAGGCGGCCCTGCAGCTGGACATGTCCGTGGTGTACATCAACTGCCAGGGCGTGCCACTAGTGCCCATCATGGAGTTCTTCGAGGCCAAGCAGCCGCACGTGGTGCTGGCTCACTACCATCACTTCGAGGTGCTCATGCACCAGGGCAAGCACCGGATGATAGTCTATCCCGCCAAGGTGCTCTGGGAGCCATCGAGTGGGATGGAGTCGATGGAAGCCACGGAGGAGGATCCCCCAGCGGAGGGCAAGAGCAAAAAGGGTGCTAAAAAATAATCCTGCCCTGAGTTAAGGGTTTTATGTTGTTGTTTTTTTAAGTTATAATAAAGCGCAGATAAATTTAAAGTAAACTTTAAAGATATCCTTTTTAGGTTAAGAATTTTTATTTATTTTTAGGATAACAGCTTACAGTTTTAAAAAGTCTCCTTTTTATTCCATCAATCGGCTTTAAAAATTTCAGCAAACATACATTATAAATTCAAATGTAATCTGCGCTGTTCATCGCCTTAAGTAAATGCATTAATCGATAGCTCTTTCGATTAAAAGCGATGGCTTTTCAGCCATCCATCAATCCGAAGATCAGCCAAAACTGTCATCGATCTTTCTCCGATTTTCTCCGCCAAAACTGTCAAATGTCAAACGGCAGCTCGTGAGTGTGCCGAGCTCTGCTGCCGTCGAGTTGTTAATCAGCCGAATCAAAAGTGTGCCAGCAGCCATTTAGACATTGTAGTCGGCTCAAGGATTTTGACAGCTAAGCTGACGTCCAGAAAAAAGAAATAAAAAATAGAATTAAGATCCAGGGAGCAACGGGCGCATGTGTCGTGTGTCTGAGAGTGCACGAAAATGACTGGCAGCCAGGTGAATATGCCAAGCTCAAGCCCAGTGTGCTCGAAATGCAATGAAACAATCAATCAAAGCGCTGAAAGAGGCTTGTCGGAGCAGATCGGAGCCACGAGTACTATATATATACTTGAGTTGTAGCTGTAGCTAAGGCTATATAGTAATGGGCCTGGCCGCCGTCTAACGGTTGAGTTGAGCACACAAAAGGCACAAAATCAAATTACCAGCAATGATTAATCAATCAGCACCGTACCCGTACCGCTCGCCCTGAGATACAGATACTCGAACTGCAAATGTATCTCAAGCTCATATAGGAGTACACTCTGCCAAAAAGGTTTAAAGTTTAAACTTTAAACTAATTAACTATGGCAGATTCCAATGCCTCGGAGTGAAGGTTTAGTTTTTAGTGTGATTTTTAAGTGTTGTTTGAGCAAATTGAATTCTGAAAGCTATGTTGGGAAAATAAGTATCTCTAAAAATACTTGAGGATTGGAAAGCATATTTTTATTACCAGGAACACTAGGAAAAATAATGCAAGCTTGGCAAATGCAAATGAGAAAAGTGATCAGATTTAATTTCTTAAAATCACAACAGAACTTAAGATATATGGTCTTTATTTTGGCTTAATAAAATAAGGTATTTCGAAGCAACTTTTAAATAGACATGTAGAATTGTTATTTGAATTTTTTTTTATGTTAAAACTGCAGAAATGAATTAATAAAGTGATTTGTATTAGTAAAATTACTAGAATTTTATGATCTATGAGTCCAATGAATATTTTTCTAAGTATAAAAACCTATTAAAAGCCAAATAAAAATAAATACATTTATTTAAAACAACTTTTAAATACCTTTCCTGTTATCTGAAAAATGTCAAAACTAAATAAAATAATTCTTAAAATCATGTTTATCAGTAACATTATTAGGAGAGAGGTTTATTAGGAAAATATTAATGTTTTCTGAGCCCAAAGAATATTTTTGAAAAATACAAAACCTACTAAAAGCTGTAACCAAATAAAAACACATAAATTTGTTTGGGAAAAAATGGTTAAATTAATTTCCATTTCTCCGAAAAATATATTTCTTTTTTTAATAACTTTTTTTAATAGTGTAATATTTATTTAAGATCATTCCGGCCTTAATATTTTCTCCGTGTTGGCCATAAAGCCACCGCATGGAACACGATCTCACCGCTGGCCTCGTCTGGACCCGCTGCTGATTGTGGGTGTGTGTGATGTGTGCGAGTGTGCCGGCCAAGTGGGTGCGTTCTCACAGCTGGATACCCCGGCGTCCAAGTCCAAGTCGGTGCTCGAACTGCCAGCAATCACGATCCAGGTCCAGAGAGCTGAACAGAGCTCCAAAGCCAAAGATACAGCAGCAGTCGCAGCAGCCGGCACACACCTGCAGACTCTCACTCCGCGAAAAGCACACACAAAACCCCCGCCGATAACCGCCAAGACCCGGGCCCCACACCCATACCCATTGGCCGTGTCCACGTGTGCGTTCCAATGGCGATTCCCAATCCGAATCCAACTCCAAATCAATGCTCCTCGGCGGCGGCTTCTTCCCAAAAAAGGTTGCAGCGCAGCGGCGGCGGCGGCGGCGGCTGTGGCGGCGATCGTGCCAAAAATGGGTTTGCAACTGGAATTCGCTTTTAGCCAGCAACATACGAGCACTCGGAACGTGTGGAGACCAGATTCAGCATCTCAGATCCAGCTCCTAGCACCAATTGATGCACTGCGACAAATAATATTGAAATGATAATAGTAAAGTGCGATGTATGATCTCATTTAGCCAAAGATCAGCGTAGAAAATATATTAATGGGTTGATGATTAGTATTAGAACTTAACGATTTCATAATTTATAAGCATTCATTCATCGTTTATATTGTTGCCTCATAAAGTCAGTAGTACATTTTCTTGAATGTCATTTCGATGAGGATGTTATAAATGATCCTTCATAATAGTATATAAATAATAGTCATTATGTTCTCTCCTTAGAAATTCATGACGAATTTCATGATTACGACCATCATGTTGAATATTAAATCGAATACGAAGAGGCTCACCTTAATTAGGACATCCATCATTATCAAGGGGTTGAATGGAAGTCCTGTGTTGTGAAAGTAAACCACCACTAAGGCTACGAGTATCGGCCACATCGAGATCATCATGTAGATTATAAAATACAGGCTCAGCATAAAGAAGAACACATTGAACAACGACTTGCGGATCTCAAATGGTATCATCTCCACATACTTCGTAAATATAGACAGCCTTTCATCGCGTCCTCTAGTAGATGCCATATTTCCTCGAACCTGTGCCATTTTCATATATATTTTCTCTATAATATTTTAGATATAGTATTTATTTCGGAGAGAAATTTTCGGTCTTACCGCTTCGTTGATTCGGGAGAGACTGTAGCTTGAACTGAAAATACATATTGAATCTAGATACAATTTTGACATTATAAGCACCAGCTTCCTTGATTTAATATGTAAAATTAACATTAACTAGATAATGAGAAAGTAGGCCTGTAAACTTTAAAAATGTATTTAAGGCTTCAAGAACTAAGTTTATATTTAAATTGAATTAGAAAAATATTTTTAAAAATGTTAAAACTAGCTTACAGTTTATAAAATATTTACCATTTCAAATTCCTGGCAAAAATTCAAGTCCCACTTCCCTTTTTCTTCCCGTGCATGCCTATATATTACGCTCCGCCGGATCTTGGCTAACTCCCAAGTGCAGGTGGCGATTGGCCAAGACCAAAAGACCAAGATCGGAGGATCCAAAGAGCAGCTGCTGCTGGTGGCGGTGGTGTGAACAGCTAGAAAGTTTTAGTGCCCCTCATCCACTCTGCTCCTCCTCGTCCTCCCAATTCTCCTCCTCAGATCGTGAGAATCAGTGCGGCGGCTGGAGCTGAAAATTTATTTGTGTGCTGGCCAAAACAAATGCCGCGTGATTTCAATTTATGGCCATCTAATGAAAATTTGACAAATAGCAAATGGGCAAGCTTACTGGCGGCCAGCACTGGGGTGTTTGCGCCAATAACATACATAATGATCATGATCACTAACTGCCGCAACTGCGGCACTTCCGTCAATTGATTGAAAGGCCTTACATCCAAGCTCCAGCTCCAGCTCTAGCTCCAGATACCGAAACGGGCTGAGGTCCAGGTCCCAGTTTCGAGCGATCCCAAGGAGCTGAGCCGTCTGTCAAAGTCCGCATCAAGTTGTGCTCTTGCCTGCTCCGATTTATGTCTGCTGGCTTCAAGTCAAAGTCGTGACCCGCGAACATTGAACTCCCGATGAACCGATCTTGTCTCTGCAGCAGCAGCAACAGTAGGGTATCTTTACTGTGGAGCTGAAATTATGGAACTATACTAAGGGTTTCACTCAAAATAAAAACGTAGGAATTGAGAGCTCAGAAGAAATATGTGGAATATATATATCTATATATAAGAAGTAATTTATGCTTTGAATATTTAATAATTATATTCTAAAATGTAAATTCCATTTTAAAAGATTTATTTTAAAGAAACAGATAACCTTTTGAGTAAGTAAACTGAAACTAAAACTATATTATAATAATTTATTTATTTATCTAATGCTAACAAATAGTATTAAACTAAGAGCTAACAGTGGTTTTGGAGCCATAGCAGCTTAGGCCTTCAGCTCATATTATAATAATAAATTCTAGAAATGTGATTAATAAAAAAATTTTAATGAAAATCTTTGAAACCATGAACCAAATATTTATATTTAATATATTAAATATTTGTATGAAAATAAAGTTTATTTGTCTTTGAAAAATGCATGAAAATCTTGTAGATTTCTTATAAATTTATTAAGATTACATTTAAAGCATTAAAGGAAAAATTGTTATCGAAGCTTGGACAAAAATAATTTATTTCAATCATATAAAATGATTATCATATATAATGATTATAATCATTATAATTATTACAAAATCGAAGCGGTTTTTAAATACCTTCTTAGAGGTACAATTTAATTATAAATATTTCAAAGCTTCCGTTTAATTTCTACCTTTAAACTTATAGTTTTTTTTTAATATAGTTTTTTTTTAAATCCATAAAAACTCTAATTAATGGTTTCCCTCAGTATTTCCCTCGGTGCTTGAGTGAAATATAAACCGTGATAGAATAACTCCATTGGGTCGATAGTGGAGCGATCTCACCTTGGCTTCCACAGTGCAACTTAACTCTGGCTGCGGGACTTTTGAGATTTAAGACTTGGGTTCTTTTTTTTTTTTTTGGGCGCCCAGAGGCAGCGCCACACATTTGAGGCGAAATGAATTTGAAATCCGCCAGCACGAAGTGCAATTTTCAAGAGGCCAGGCAGCCCGAAAGTGTTATTACTGTGGGAGCTGGCCGGCATAATGAAGCCATTGCCATGGGCAGGCCAGACCGCAGTAGGAGGGAGCAGAGCCCATTGTCAATCATATCCGAGTTGATTTTCCCACATTTTATGCACCGTTGATCGCGTTTTGGTCCAACTGCGACTCCTCATGGGAAAATCACTGAGTTGTTGGCTTCGCCTTGTTGCGCAACAATTATTTGGCTTTGGTTTCGGGCCCTATTTTAAAGGGAAGACTGGTCTAGAGGGCCTACAAGGTTCAAAGACAACCCCCACGCATAACAACACCTCTTCGACGAGGTAGCGCTCCGCTGCAGTCCCTAAAAAAAGTCACTTTCTGGGGTTGCAACTACTATGCTTCACGGTTGTTATCTAGGCAAGAACGGAAGTGCGCTTCTTGAGATCTTCTCAGCTGACCAACTCTTTCACACATTGCCTGCCACTGCCCAGGTTGTCGACCAGGTGTTTCTCGGAAAATATATATGCCAAAAAAGTGAAACATTCGAGTGCAATGTGCGTATGTTAATTTTGTTTATATTTTAAGCGGAAATTAAATTCAGAAGCGCTGACATCTGGATACGCTCGATTGGTTTTATGAATTTAAATTGGCCTTAAATTATGGTAGATTTCCCTATAGAACCTCATTAAAAAAAACTTTATTTTTTCCACTTAAGCCAGTCGTTTTTTAGTTTAAAACCAATTAAACATTTTAGTGTTTTTATATTTTTATTTTGAACAACATTATTAACGTACTTTGCGCTGGCTTGTGCGCCTCCTCTGGCCATTAATTATTGTCTCAAAAATATATATGTCAGACATTGATTAATTTATTAAAATTTAGTTTAATATTTAGTGTACATTTCTTTCTCAGAGATCAATCGTAATTCGAAAAAGCCATTAACAGTTTATTTAAACCATTAATTATTTTTTTTATTTTTTTTTTTTTTTTAAGAAGTATTTTTTTAAACTCTAAAAAGTCTTTTAATAAGAGCTAAGTCCTTCCGGCTAGTCCTTCATGTAATGTAAGATAATGTAATTTAATATTCTATACAGAAAAATAGCGCCCCCTAGGCGTGTAAAATTAAAAAATAAAATAACGGCCGGTAGAGGGCAGCAGCGATTTGATGTCAAGGAATTTTGATTTTTTTTGGTATTTTCATTGAAAAGGTGTTGGGACTGTATAATACCGAAAAATACCAAATTTCGACGCTGCAGCCCTGTGTTAAAAATTATCGCTAAAATTGTCCTTTTACTTAGATTTATTTTTTAATTTCTGGGAGCAACAGGACTACTAAAATGCACAAGGACTCGGGAATTAGAGGATCTTCTGAAGAATTAGATGGAAAAAAAGGGAACTCGCAGCAACGGCAAGCTCTGATCGCAGCACCTTAGACTTTAAATTTTAGATTAATTTGTATTTAGATCTAGTTTTAAGGCTTTTTTATGCTCTGCTTTTATTTATTGAATCTTCTCCTTTTCGGGACTAACAATAAGTGTATCAAATCTTATAATAAGCAAGGAGTATTAACTAAGATATGCTCTGATGGACAAAGATTTCAGAAAATTAATTTATTAATAATTCTTGAAAATGTTGTGCTTCTTAAAACATCAGAGTAACATTGCTATTAATTTTAGAAAATGTTTAATTTTAAGATCTTTCCGTTATTGACTTGTTTTGAAATAAAAAGTGTTCCTAGCCAAACTCTCATCGCCAGTTTGTGCTACCTTATCGATAGCACTATCGATACCCAGCCGTAACAGCTGCTTGGATCATGATACCTTCCCCCAAAACGGCGTCACAAAATAGAGCAAACAAGCCGTCTGTGGTAAAAAATCATTACTTTTTCACACTGTTTGAGGGTTGGTTGCCAAGCAAGCGGATGTAAACAATGGACATCAAGAGTAAGTAGGACTGCGGCTGGGAGCAATCAGAAGATAAGCAGAGACTAATCGTTGTACTTGCCACAAAAACCAGTTAGAGATAAGAAGTGGAATGCAACATACACCCAGAAGCTGCTGTCGCTGTACACCGAAAGGCAGGAGGAGTTCAAGGATCCGCGACGGAAGGTCAAAGATGTCTGGGGCGAGATGGTCACCGAGCTGACCAATCTGGGAATGACGGACATTGACGCGGTCCAGCTGGATCGGAAGTTCAGGAACCTGAAGAAGACCTACTACTGCATCCGGAGCAAGCATGTGGAGCGGGGAGCACAGTATCAGCCCAACTGGCAGTTCTACGACCAGATGTGTGAGATCCTCAAGGACGAGGCTCCGCCTGGCACCCAGGTGGTACTGGGCATCGATGATTACGACTACTCGAACCCATTGTCCACGTTCCTCGGTGACTACGACGAGGCGGACTCGGAGGTCTCAATCCTGGGCGGCAATCCAGAGATAGACGTTTCTCCTTCCGTGGTGCGTCCCTACCGCAAGCGAAATGCCTTGGATGGCGATGAGGCCGGCGGCAAGAAGCCGAAGATGAGGAAGACCTACAAAATCCGTACAGAGCCGCCATCGGATCAAGTCGAGGTGTACAATGCCGCGGAGCCTGAGATACGCATCGGAGAGACCAAAGACGAGCTGTCCATCGGCACCACAGAGGAGGCGATGCGGCATTTGAGGGCGCTCCAGGAGTTTGCCATGATCCAGGACAATTTTCGGGCCATTGGTCTCCTTATGCAGGCGGAACATGCTATCCAGTATCCGCCCAAGGCCAATGACTTTGAGGTGGAGCAGTCGTGAAAACAGCTTATGGAATAGACGTTAAAACTAGGGCATAGATAGTATAATAAATTATAAATCTCACTTAAGCTTAACCATCAACAATACTTTAAACCATTTTATTATAAGTTTTATTTCGTTAATATCTGAATAATAATGTAATTATCAGTATTTTTATGTTTTTTACATATTTGATAATTTTTCACTAGTCTGGCAACAAATTTATTAAAGAACGGCAGTGCTGTAGCACTTGTATGGGCACACTTTAATATCATCATCATTATGTTTACTTGAAGTGCATTCATATGCATTTTTTACATGGAGTGGCTTCAAATTTTAAAGTTTAAAATATAAAAAAAATGTAAGTATGAACAGCTGTTGTACCACATTTTCGCAGTCCGGCAATATCAATTCCATTACCTCTTTTTGTTGGCAGCCCAATTTGCACAGTCCGGCAATATCGAGGCCACTAACTCTTTATTGGCAACACCATTCTCACAGTCCGGCAATTTCATACCCGAAGTACGGTCAGTCTCGAGTCATTTGCAAGACATTTCTTTCGAAATCACGTCGAACGTCGTTAATTAAATGGAAAACGTTCAGCTAAGGGGGATATTTGCCCTGGGCCCCGCTCCTCCAGGACACAAGCCTCCGAATACGGCTCTATTTGCCCGCCTGGAGTCCCATCTGCTCACGATGTGCCGCCACCTCAGAGAGGCGAACACCAGGTTGGACAGATTGCGAAGCGCAATTCGAATGGAGACAAGTAACGCAATGCGTCTGGCCATCAGAGAGGAAACGATGAAGACGATCAAGGAGCAAGTGCGGGCCAAGTCGCTCATTGCCAAGTACCGCCTGAAGCTGCAGACCCTGCAGGAAGCCGAGATCCTGAAGGTGGTCAAACACATGCACGAAATGGGAAAAAACGCCCAGGAGCTGAACAATAAACTGGCTCTTCTCAACCTGGCCATTAAGCGGGAGACCGATCCCGACAAGCTCCGCGGGCATGAGCAGAAGATCTATAATCTTATGAAAGAGCAACAGAGTGCTAAGGATCTGCGCGAGCGCTGGAGGATGCGCCTGGTGCAGATGGAAACCGCCAAGATCAAGGTGGTAGCACCTGCTGCAACGCTCCATCGGCAAAGTGTAAACATGAAGGTAAGGAGATAAATATTAGAAGAATATTATATTTTTCACATTTAATTGTAATTCTTTGCAGATTCTTTCACCGAAGCCTAGGACAGATAAGGAATCCATTGGTAATACCGTGACGGAAAATAATATAAAAAAAGTACGGAAAATCTATGTACATTGTATCTTATTTTTAATAATTGATTCAAACTAACTAAGAACTCCCGAAAAGTACAAACATTAATGATATTATGTAATATGGAATTCCAATTCTCTGTTTCAGACGATCCCTACATTAAAGCCAAAGACAGATACGGAATCCAATAATAAAGTCGTGACCGAGAATATAAGAAAGCAAGTAAGGACAATCTATCTGCAGATTGAGTCTGCATGAATCTGATTCATTAATATTTGATTCAAGCAAATTAAAAACCCAGAAAAGTATTAACATGCTAGTATATAATATATACGTAATAAGGACTTTTAATTCTTATTTTCAGGTTCCTACACCAAAGCCAAAGACAGATACGGAATGCCCTACTATTCCCGTGGTAAAAAATATAAAGAAGGTAAGAAGACTTAAACTTTTTTTTTCCAAGTGAATAGGACTTAAGTCAGCGGCCAAATCCAGAAAAATATTAAAATTGTGTTATAATTCTCCTTTTCAGATTTCTCCAGCTAAGCTAAAGACAGATACGAAATCCCCTTCTAATGTCGAGACGGAAAATAAGAGAATGAAAGTAAAGATCATCTATAAAACCTTTGTTTATAATTAATAAGTAATGAGGAATTCCAATTCCCTTTTCTAGATTTCTACCCCAAAGGCACAGACAGATACGCAGATGGAAACTGCCAAGAGCAAGCCGGTAACGCGTGCTACCATATCCCAGCGGGAAAGTGTTAACACGAAGGTAAGCAGATAAATATTAAAATCTATGTAAAAATAATACGGAATTAAAATTGTATTTTTCAGATTCCTTCGCCGAAGCCAAGGACAGATGAGTTAATGATTACTAATGTCGAATCCATTAATAATCCCGAGGCGAAAAATGTAAAGTTGACGGTAAGAAGAATTTGCACTTTATATTCTGATATCTTAATCCAAACAAATTAATAAATTCAGAAAAATAATAATTGTTAATTGTTTCTTATTCTGGTTTCTCCATCAAAGCCAATGACAGATCCGAAATGCCTTTACAAAGTCGTGACTTTAAAATCAAAAGTAAGTAGAAACTTATAATAAGCTAAAATTCCTTTCTCAAATTTTAATTTTTTGAAAAAGATTGACAAAAGGACGAATATGAAAAAGGGCTGCAAAAGATGTGCATTTCTTCAGCGCGCGAACAAAAATAAGAAATATGGCCCCAAGATCTGTAAAGTATGCTTAAAATGGGCCCATAAGGTCTTGCAGGATGGCGTAGACAAAGGCGTTAAAAACTCTAAAGCACATATTACGGCAGATTCGAAATCAGCCTCGGTAAGCCAACAAAATACCAAAAAAACAATACAGTAAATCTAATAACAATTAATTTAGACACAGGAAATCGTACCAGACTTAAATACAAATGTTGGGTCCACGATTAAGGTGGAAATCGAGGTGGGTTTTCCCAAATTATAATCTTATTATTTTAAAACTTAAATTTATATTTACATCAGCCTGTGCTCGAGTTCAGTACGACGAGCGAAAAGGTAACACTCTTGGATACAAGCAAATCTTCAATAAATGAAGAGATTCAGGTGAGGTATAATTTGCATATACATAGGTTTTAAAACTCTATAAAAACACTCTTTTTAGCCTCTTGATGCATCCATGAACGATGAAATTATGCCTGACGCAGTTAACGAAGACAATGAAATTATGTCTAACGTAATTCCAGAGAAAAATGAAATTATATCTGATCTAATTATAGAGGAAAATGAAATTATTTCTGCCGTAATTAAAGAGGAGAAGGAAGAGGTATGTATATAGATTAATAAATCACAAATTAAACAATATAATCATTGCTGTGTCATCTAAAGACGGACAACTTGGCCAAGGCGGAATCGGAATCACTAGACTTTGACAGAGTCCAGGATGAATTGAAGGCCATTGATGAATCGGAATCACTAGACTTCGACAGAGTCTCAGCCATCCAGGATGAATTGAAGGCCATTGATGATAAGAATACAGCATTGGCACACGTGAGAATTCTGCAGGAGTACGCCATGATAAAAGATAACTATCGGGTCATCGGACTTCTTTCTGAAGTTGAAAATGCCCTCATAAATCCTCCAAAGAATGAAGATTTCGAGTATTAGCTGTGATCTTAGTCAGATAAGATCAGTTCTTAAATATGTAAGTGCTGTTGAATTTGCAAGTAACTGCCATTTATAAGTGACCATTAAGAATATAAGAAACTATCAGTGTTTGAAGGACAGTCATTTAGTTTATAAGAAAACAAAGAAAATGCAATTTAAAATATTTTATTTCAACTAGTTATTAAGCTCAAACCCACATTCATTTACGTTATTTGACTAAAAGTTTATTTTTATTAAGAAATTATTATTTTTAAGCATTCCTTACACTGAATTTTGAACTTTATTAATTTAAATGAAAGTCAAGAAGTCTGAAAAAACTTTTTTCTTTATTAAAAACAAGAGGTTACTATTATTTTTAAATGCTCATTCGAAGTGTCTTTATAGTTAACGTAAATAATAATTATTATTTAAGTGTATTATCTAAGTTAAGAAATTTAAAAGTCTAACCAATAAACACTGCAAATAAAAAGAACCAACAAATTATTTCAATTTAAATGCTTTTGTTAAATTAGCGTAATATTTGGATCTGCGAAAGCGGAAACCAGTTATAGCTGATTTTGGGTGAGAACGCTGGCACAGAATCGATCTCCACTCTCTTAACAGGCACTATAGCTCTCGATCCGTCCAAAAATAGCAGAAGCTACATACACACAGCTATAGCAATAGCACCGATCTGTGAGAGATCGGGAGCGACAGAGAGCGATCTCCCGTAAAAGAGCGCGTTTTCCAACTCGTCAATCCGGTTTCGTTGCCCGCCAGAAGAGCACCGTTTCCTAGAGAGCATATCGGTTGTGTATATATGTATATATATAAATAATCTGTTGCATGTGTTTTAGTCTTCGACCGCCATTCACTCGATTTGGAGATTCCGTTGTGCGCGCGATATTGTGTGCTTTGTATGCCTAAAAACTTGCTGCAGATTTGTTTATGGGCCATTTCTATGCTCCTAATAGTGCAACCACCATAAGGGTAAGTAATTGTTTTTATTTGTTAAGCAAAGCCAAGTCTTATTTTCAACTTTATGCGCAGATATCTTCATAGCCAGAGAGGGAGAGAGTTGCCCACCCAAAAAGAGAGGTGAAACCTCGGGGAGAGAGAGAGATTGCGAGCCACAAGAGAGCGAGAGGAAATGTACTCTGACGTAAGTACGTGTTCTACAGTGAGTAGCGTTAGTTTGATGCCAAAACATAAAAATATTCAAGTACAGTGGTTAAGAGATTATTTGATTTATTATTTTTCCCATATTTATGCTATGAATTTGATCAATTATTGATAAAAAGACCACCTGGTTGTTTACAGAGATGCCAGCTGTTAATTGGTAAACAAAAGATAAGCTAATTTTAAATTTTTGTTATCCTCCTTCACCTTGGCATCATCACCCGGCATCAGTTTAAAATGTTCTCCTCGATTTTACAATTATTTACAGTAAATTAGCTTAATTTGTTTATCTTTTCCCTCGGCGTTGCCACCTTTCTGAAACACAGTTTAACGTATTTAAGCCGAATTTAAAATCTCGTATGTTAGGGATTTATTTATGCTTTTTTCCTCCAAATTAAATACCCAAAATTAAAATTAAATCAATCTTCACTTCCAGAATGAAGACGACAATCAAAGCAATGAAAACGGAGGAATGCAGCGCATCCGAAACGTGCTGACTCTGGAGGAGCGCGTGGAAGTCATCCGGCAGTACGACATAGTGCCCATGTACAGCAAGATCGCTCGCAACTTCAACTGCAGCTGGGAACAGATCAAGAGCGTAGTGTCCAACCGAAACGCCATCCTGGAGTTCCACGAGGCCACGAATCTCCTGAGCAGTCAGGTCAACAAGGACGGCGAACTGCGCCGGCGCAAGCTGAACTTCTTGGGCCACTGCCTGTACGAGTATATCCAGCGGGCCCAGTTCTATCTCAATACGGACATCACCGAAGAGCTGATCCGCAACCGGGCCATTGAGTTCCGTGACCTGATGCGAATCGAGGGATTTACGCCGAACAAGCCCTGGATTAATCACTTCAAGGCCGCCTACAATATAACCCTCTCGAATCGCCAGATTACGATCACGCGAAGACCACCGAAATCGATGGATTTGAAGGACATCATGACCTACTGCGGACGCCACACCTCCATGGCCTGCAACTTGCTGCAGAGATCTCCGGAGCGCACCCTGCCCACGACCAGTGACCAGCGTGGCATCGAACGGCCCCTGTATCGCACCAAGACCCTGGTGAACACCTCTTGCCAAAATCAGGCCACCTCGGATGAGGTCCATATGCGGCGGAAGCGAAAGATCACGTTCCTGGAGAAGTGCCTCTACGAGTACATCCAGCGCTCGCAGGTCCATCACAAGGGGCGCCTCGACATGGACAATCTGCGATCCGTGGCCATCAGTCTGAGGGACATCTTGAAGATCGATAGCTTCTTCCCCGACAAGACCTGGTTCAATCACTTCAAGAGCCACTACAACTTCAGCTTTTCGGTGGGTGTGCCAGTGACCCATCGCCGGGTCCCGCTGTCCTTGGATCTCCGCGACATCGTCAGCTATTGTAGCCGGCATGAGCAGAAGATAACCCTGGCCCACCACAAGGAAATGGATGAATGGAAAAGGATTGCCAAGGCGAAGGAAACCCTGGAAGCTCTGACAACTCCCACCGAGAAATTGGTGCCCGACGACGAGGACGATGATGACTGCGTGGCCATAGAAATTCCCACAGAGTTGATAGAAATCCAAGATGAAGATGAAGACGAGAGAAAGGACTTGGTTAGGACGGCGCTTAAGAGAAAGTTGGCTAACAATTCCAACCAGTGTTCCCTGAAGATTGAGAAGATTTACCACTCAGCACCGTCACCTCAACACTGCAATGATAATGATTCCGTGGAAGCGGACGTGCCAGAGATGGCACCTGCTCCCAGTCCTGGTCACTACTCCGAGGCCAGTGACGAGGCCCAGTTCCCAAGCTGTGTGGAGAGCTACAAGGATGCTCTGCGTCTGCTGAAGCCTTTAGAGGATTTTGCTCTGATGGAGGAGAACTATCGCGCCATTGGCCTGCTCACCCAGCTGGAGAAGATCTTCGAGACGGGCAAAAAGGCGGCCGAGAATGGGTCTTCTGATAAATAAGTATAAAAGAAAATATATTAATTTTAATGCCTCAGTTTACAGATAAAGTTGTTTAAGTAAATGTGTAACTCCTTACAATATAACGAGGCCAGCTCGAAGATATAATATGATATTTTCTAAGAAGTTTAATATATAAAATAAATAAGTTTATATTTTTGATTTCTAATTATATGATTATACCAAAAATTATTATATTTAATATTCCATTCATTACATAATTTTCTCTTAAGTATTATTCACTTATTCCTTAATCTCTGAATTCAAAACTTGCTTTCTTCCAATGTTTAAATATCTAAATGTAATCTTAAAAGTTCTCTAAACTTTTTCCGATAAAAAATAAAATATTTCCTCACATATACCCATTACCCATTTAAGTATAGAAGAAAAATGGCGTTTGAAATGCCACTCGTATTATGGCGACTTAAAACGTACGTACAACGTATAATCCCAGATAAGGATTGTCAAGGTGATGATTCCTGGATGCAGGAAGCGGCATCTGGGGGTGGGTCCTTCGGTCTTTGACCAGGTTACATAATCGCCTGGCACTTCTCCACACTCGCCGCCCCAGCTGGAAGCACAATCAGCGCGCTGAAACTTTACGTTCGTCCTCTAAAACTTTACGCGTCCTGCCCGTCGAGGGAAAAGGGATGTGGGTAGTAGGGGCCAGATGGGATGGACAGAGTGACCTGAAGCGTTGGAGTTGGACGTGCTGGGAAGAGCAGGAGGAGAAGGAGAAGGAGCCACGCGGAAGTGGGCAGGGGTAAGGCAGGGAAGCGGAGATGTAGCCGGAACAGAACCCTGTAGGTGCTACATCAATTCTAGATGGGTAGCCCAGCCGGAGGCAGTGCGGCGAAGGGCGAAAAGCGAAGAGCGGATGCCAGCAGCGAAGCGCAGCAGTCAGCATCCCGGCGAGGGACCTTGCGGTGCCAGGAGGTGGACACGCACACACACACATTCATATCCATTTACAGGTTACTGAGCATATACGTGCAGAGAAAAAAATAGTATCAAATATATCGATTTTATGTGCTCTACTATATATGGTTTTAATGTCCCAAAGGTGGGTTGGAATCACATTTAATTTTATGCTTACAGATACAGTCTAACTTCGGTGATAGGATACGATTTTAATATTCATTGAAAAAGTAAATTGTAAAATAGTACAAAGAAAAAACTTCTTGACAATCATCCAAAAATAAGGATTAGGGTTTTAAATTAAAAAAAAAAAAAATCACTTAGGATTTTTTAGCCTACATACCAAATTTCAACTTCATTGGATCAGTATTAGGGTTCACAGATTGATTTTTTAGTTCTCTCTAGAAAAATACCTCTACGCTTCTGCCAAAAAGTAGACAAAACTTTTTGCAAAGGCAATTTCTGATATTGTCATGGTCACATCACACAAAAATTACTTTTTAAGTTTCTAATAAAATCTGGATTATATATTATAATAGTTCTTAGTATTAGTTAGTATTAGTTCTTAGTATTATATTATAATACGTAATCTCTTCCAATATCTATAGTGTATCGTATGCACTATTTTGTTACCTCTATAGAGACCTCACTGTACTAAAGTTTTTAGCAAAGGTAAAGTTTATCGTATCTCCCCGATCGATTTGATATTTTATTACATATATGTTTTCCAGTGTGTGGAGGGCTCTACGACTACATAGCCGGGGCTATGGAGCGCTGGAAACGCCACATTCCGGCAAAGTTTCTCGCCATACGTTTGCAACCCTCCTGAGCAGCAGCAACGGCAGGAGCAGGAGCAGCAGCAGAAGCTGAAGCAGCAGGAGCTTCAGCAGGACTTTCATTTCAAGGATTTCCGACCGACGACGTCAGACTCGAGCTCGAGTCGACTGACGGGCTCGACGACTACTATAGGGCACTCTGGTAGGGCGTACAGGTTGCCTTCGGTGTGGAAAACCTACGAGTGTAGTAGGGTTAGCCGGAGGGGCATGGCATCGGTGGAAGAAGAAGCAACATCAGTGCAAATACGAGAGCGGCGGCGGCTGGGGCAACAGACTTTGGCTCAGGTTACTGCCACACGGCTGCGCCCCCAAAACAAAATTGAAACCCCAGCGCGTTAAGAGCTCTGACATAAAACCCTGAAAGCGAAATTGCCGTTGAGGGATATACGAGCAAAGGGACGGACTACGAGTATATACCTCTCCAGCTACCTCGTCCTCGTCCGCTCACCTCGTCTTCTTTTTGTCCCCCTTGGGCGCTATATGGTGGTACATATGCCATTACAGGCAGGAGGATGTACCTATAACCGGCGGGCAATTGTGTATGAAAATACACAATTGGGTACAGTCCCTGTGCGGGGTTTTGTCGGGCCTTTCAAGCTTTATAAATGGAATACAACGGTGTCTACAGCAGATCTTTGGGTGAACAGGAGAACATGGCAAAATAATGGGCTAATCTGTCAAAGAGATTTCTCGGGGTGAATCCTTATATAATATGAGATAACGAGAATCTACTAACCGGGGGTTAAATTATTTTGTACAGATGCTTGTGAGACTCTTTTAATAATTAAATGGTAAAAGGACTCTTTTTTTAATTAGGAATATGTAACAATAATTGAGAACGGATTATTAAGGCATAAATATAGATTTGAATTATTATTTTAAAATTGATTGTATTTAGAGAGATCTCTTTTATCCTTCAATAACTATAATATATTAAGTTTCAATCCCCAAGGGTATTCCAATCTTCGTTTATTCAACGATTCCTGCGTTTTAACAAACTTTTCTTTTAAGACTTTCTCACAATTTAATTGGATATAGCATCAAATTGATGAACATTTTTATATCCTGCTTCAC
Organism: Drosophila rufa; assembly: GCA_018153105.1. Classification (NCBI taxonomy): domain Eukaryota; kingdom Metazoa; phylum Arthropoda; class Insecta; order Diptera; family Drosophilidae; genus Drosophila; species Drosophila rufa. The sequence continues at coordinate 7,963,150 of JAECXS010000085.1, forward strand.
TCCGTGAGATTCATTATTTTGTGTTCCCTATAAAGGATTTCGAAGTGCATACCGTTTTATTAAGATTATAAATGTCTGGTGCTCTGGGGCCTTTTCTATTTACAGCTTTTATATAGCGCTCCTGGATATAACTTTTTTTTATTGTATCAGAATCATCGAGTCTCCAGTGGCTCCTGGCGCTTTACTTGCTCCTAAGGGTGGGCATGGCGTGACCAACTGCCATGCAATGTTTCTCAGACTTTATTAAGGTAATTTTATCTCTTATATAAAAAAATATATATATATATACCAGGAATTACTTTTCTTTTGTTAAAACAAAGTTCGAGTTTTATGGGTATTTTAGGAAGCCATTTATAAACTTTTTTAAGACTCCGATTCCATATAGGAAAAAGTTTAACAAGTCCCCAGAGAGTCAGTGGTTTACCCATGACTCAATTTAAATGTTTATTAATCAATTAAAAAAGATAACATAAAAGTACCAAAGCCTCGGTGGTTTACCTTATATATTCAGCAAAAAACAATATTAAAATTTCAATCAATTAGAGTTAAACGGGGGATCTTTTGGGTGTGAAGAACGGAAATCGTTTTTCCCAGCCTAACCATTAGCCTCCTGTTTTTTTAATGCCCCACTCCATTGCCATTATTTACTTTTGCTGGATTTTGTATATATAATAATATTGATTCCTCCATCATCCCAGACTCACCCAGGCCGGCCCCTTTAATCACCGAACATGTAAAGAGTGCGAGATGCCATAATGGCTTTCATTGTCTGCCAAATACGAATGAATGGCAAGCCAAAAGTAAAGACCCGAACACCGAACCCCATGGGGTTCTACGAATACCCGGTCATCTGGAAAATAGATGCAGATACAGATACAAAGAGAGAACTGTCTGTTTTTCCTTTTTCTTTTTTTGCTATCGATTTATTTCGAAATTTCTTAGTACTAAAAGTACTTGTATATTTCGCTACGAATAATAATGGCTCCGAGGCTGCGGGCCTTTAGTCTCCGCCCGTACATCTCATTTGGGTTGTCGGTTCGTCATAAGCCTCTTGGGCTTTGGATGCTGCAGGCAGGCAGACGAGGCCGATGATGATGGCCCTTGAGCTGAGACTCTGGAGAGGCCCTGGATTCTGCTGCAGGTTCTTATTCTGACGACGACGACGATGATGATGATGAGGATGCCCACAGCTTGAATTTCAGACATGCGCCGCTCCAGCGATTCGAGTTCGGTTTTTTGTACACTCGCACTTCGTCTTTTCTCGTTTCGCTGGCACAGCTTTCGATAGATGCTAATCTATCTTTATTGTGCCAAAGATGTGGAGAGGACGAGAGTCGTCGTACGAACCGATGAGGGTACACTAAGACGACCTGACCGACCCTCTTTCCTGACCCTCTTCTTTCGCAGTGGCTCCGACTCCAACTCCTTTCGAGAGGCCGCTATAAATACCAGTCCAAGTCGTGGCATGTATTGGATTTCATTTGGGTTCGATTTTGGTATGAACGAATCGATTGGTTCGTGTTCCTTGGACTTCAGTGTTTGCTTAACTTTGCCAAACTCGAGATGACTAGACTCAAAAGATTTCACAAGGTGGCTTGGAGAGTGTAATTGGGGTTGATATATATTCCATTAACCGAATTAAACGACATTTGTCATTCTATATTTATACTTTTAAGGGGGTGAGTTTCATATTAAATCTGAGGGCGGTTCTGGGATTGATTGTGGGATAAATACTTGTTACGACACATTTTCAATCAACGCTTTCTTTTGAACACAAAAATAAATCACAATAAAGTTAAATTACTATGGCAACATAAGAGAATAAAAACATACAATATCCTTTCGAAAAGTTTAACAAAAGAAAACTTGGTCCCCTTGTGATATTACGATTTTCAAAGGTTGACGTGGAAACGGTTTGGGTTTCTGGTTTTTATTGTAAAGAAATAATTATAAGCATTTTAAACTATTTCTTGAGATCTTTAACATTTAAAGAAATTGAAATGAAAAAAAAGAAAGAAAGAATAAATCATTAACTAAATTAAATTAAAATAAAAACCATTTTTCACACAATAAAACAATAAATCAGAAATATAAATAACCAAAGATCTTGCACTTTTTTCGCTAAAAAGGACTTTAAATATATATTTAATATTATTCTTAAACGTTGTATTTTTCATTAACATGAAAAAATCTTTTTTGGCTCATAAAAATATCTTAGTCACAAGCGAAAAAAGTATAGCCTACATTTCGCGGCTGCTCATAGGTAATATCAAACGAGAAACTAAAGTCGCTCCAGCGATCGTTATACTTGTCAAATCTTTTTGAAATTTGGGATGCTATAATATTTACAGAAACAAAAAATAACAAGATTAAAAGATCATAATAAATCAAACTTCAAAAGGCAAAAAATAAATCTGTGTTATTACTGATCCTTAGATTACTTTAAATAATCCCATATTCCACCACCACCTCAGTGGAACCACCACCAAAAGACTCTTTCTCTCACTATATACCACGAGATGTAGAGCCCCGATATGGAAATGGCAATAAACTCGTAGTAACGGCAGCAGGACGGCAGGGGAATTGGAATTGGAATCGGGATTGGGATTACTAAGAGTCGTCGTCGTCGACGGCAACGCTGGCTGCTCTGCCAACTTCGGGGGCAGTGGCATGGAAGCGAGAATGTAGCGAAGGGAAACGGAAAATGTACAGAGGAAGCAGCGGAGCAGCGGAGGAGAAGTGCCACTGGAGGGGCTCAGGGCACAAAGGAAATTACTAGGAAAAATTCAGGTCCCTATGGTGCTTTTGGGTGCGACAGTCGACGCATAGAATAGATACTCACTCGTACACACAATGATATGGGGCAGGGCGGGACAGGGCAGGACAGGACAGGATAGGAAGGGGATATGGGGCCAGGAGACGCAGAACACCGGCAGATAATCAGGGAAGCCGACTGAGCGACCGCCTGACGATGGACGCTGCTGGCGGACATCACATATAGATTATAGCGCGCACACTGGGAAAACGGGGAAAGATGCGGAGATACCAGCCGAGATACTCTCGCACATATATAGCATCGACCTCACTCGAGGGACCAAAAACTCGAACCTCGAGCTGCCATCGGAATGGCACAGCATGGCAGGGCATGGAATCCCAGCGAGCGCACAGGGGCCAAGGCCCGGGACCTAATCAAAAAAGGTAATGGAAAAATACTATCTCGGGTCGTGGCAACGATTTCCACAATGCTGGAGCCACGGGGGAGGACGAGGATGCCATGCCGGTGCGGCGGGACGATGTTGGGTTCGATATAATACATAACCATAATAAATTCCATGGCTAAATCCCCGCATCTGGCTCTCCAGAAAAAGGTCATAATAGATGAGCTTAGTCAAGTTCTGTGGGAGAGGGCGAAGGGCCCGCCCACTTACAGTGGAACATTGCTATTAAAATGAAGAAATTACGTATGTATAAATATATAATTAGAAATTAATTTAATATTTTGTTCAGCACTATAAATATTTAATAAAAAAATATCTTGCGTTAGTTTAAGTTAAGCTATTTTTAAATTAAAATGCTATTAATATTTTAAGCATTATGAAAGTTACTAATGATCGTTATAGATAATGATCGATAGTTATTAATGTTTTTTTCTGAAAAGATTTAAAAACTGAAATATTCTTGATGATATTGAATTATTTTAGTAAGTGAATAAAGTCGTAAGGATTTTTTTAATTATCACAAGTAATCTTAGGATTTTAATCCAAAAATGTCAATTTTAACTGATCTTTTAGACACATAAATAAACAAATTAAATAAATTAATTGAAAATCCCTCTATCAGGGATTACACAGAAATTAATGTTGAATTTAAATCTATTTTATTACGGCCCAAAGTATGCTATAAAATTGTAAATATACAATATACGATAAATTTGTAAGTCAATATATTTAATTGCATACTTTTAGATGTTATTTAAAATGAACTTAAAATGTATACCGATTTCTGTGTCGTCCCTGTATATATATTTATGACTGATACCTAAAAAATATTAAAATCCTTTATTATTATTATTTATTTACCATATTTCATAGCATACTTTCCACAGCCCTAAACACAGTTCTCTTTTAGTCTTTTTAGAGATTATGAAACCGGAAGTTCTCGTTATGAATACCCAAATCAAATTACAGTACATCCACCCTTCGATTTATTCGATTTATAGACGTCCGACTGTGTCTTTAATTCGTTTCAAGTCCAAATGTGCGCCCTCGAGTGTGTGTGTGCGCTTGTAGGGTTCCTTGCTCATCGCCATCACTTGGATTCGGAGTCGTGAAATGGCAAAGGGAAAGGTCATTTTCTTCCAATGCTCTCCAGCTCGTTTTCTAAAGGTTGCCAAGGGCTTATCCCCGTGCGCCTCCCTGCCGCCCGTCACACCCACCGAAGCATTTTGAGAAAAGTTTCCTTGGCACTGGTCAGTGGCCGATAGCTGCTGAAATATAATATAATAGAGTCGAGTCATCGTCATCGTCATCGTCATCGTCAACCCGAGCATCCAAGGAAAGTCCAGAGCAGAGTCCCCAAGCACACAGACCGCCCATTAGCACCACCCACCGCAGAGGTTGAAGCTGTGGTTTTATACCTTTTCCAATACTTTTCCTTATATACACACACCTAATATATATAGCTGGCGGGATTTGTACATATAGAGTACGGTATGTGTGCGATTTTCCACCACCGAACAACACATAATCGCATCGAAAATGGAAGGGAACCGAACCGAACCGAAAATACGAACCCAAACTGAGCGTTATCCATTTGTATCTTGGACTTGTATTAAAACTAATCCATCAAAAGGCTTTCGACCCAATGCTCTGTGTTTGTTCTTGTTTCAGCCACCGACTGCTGTGGCAGCCACCTCTGCTGGCGTCGCAGTCGCCGCTCTAGTTATTTATACGCTCAATCCCAATAGCAATCCCAGTTCCAATCTCAAGCCCAATCGCCTACCAAACCGGGCAGCGATACTTCAGGTTACTGCCGTATATATACAAGATACACATGCCGTATCAGCCAGGCCCGGCCTGCAGCATCTCTAAGATAGCCCTAGTAATGTGTGTAAGTGAGTGTGAGTATCTGTGTCTTGGCTGGGCTGGGAATGGAATGGATTTTCTGTACGTGCGCTCGTACTTGTACTCTCGTATATATATCATACTAGTTGCCATGGCACTTCTCCGCTAACGGATGTCGAGACTGAAATGCCTATAGTGAATGTCCCAATCCCAAGAAGAACCCGAATCGAGCATCTCTCGCAACCATCGCCGCATCGGATGCGAACGAGACTCACGACTTCGACTCGCGCTTATATGGAGTATCGCATAAGAAAACTCGTTTAAATTGGACCGATGCCAAAACGAAAATTTATACTTACAAGTCAGGCCATTCAGAGTGGACCAATAAGAGATCGTACGATTTTATGTCGTTTATCAGGGAAAGAGAGATCATTAGATAAGGGTTCTTGCCTTGAGAGATTTTTGGATTCTAAATATTGAATTCAAGAGGTAATTCTTAAAAGCAGGGATGCCCAAGTTGAGCACTTTTTGTGATAGAAATTACACAAATAATTACATTATATGAATCCTTGATCTGACAGATTTTTTTATTCTAAGAATTGTATTTAAGAGGTAATTGTTGAAAGCAGGGATGCCCAAATTATAGAATGTAGAAATTATACAAAAATATAAATTATTTATGAATTAAGAATATGCATGACTTTAAAGGTCAAAGATATAGTTCCAACCTTCTATATAGTTCTAACCTTCTTATCCAGATCCCTATTTATATCAATCTCTATATTTTTATCACTTTTACTTAAGATCCCAAGGTTTTTATTCTTTCCCCAAAAACAAGGTTCACCCCAATAGCTAATATAGAGCCCCAAAAAGTCAATAATAATAATACCCAAAAATAGTTATAATTACTAACGTTTGTGTGGGTATCCCACACATGTAAGTCCCATGCCGCCTCTATATCTGACTCAAGCATATAGATACCGGAATTCCAAGTGAATTTCGTCAGACCCACAACCGAAACCGAAACCAATCATTCACCTTAAAGAGATATACAGATATATACACAGAAACATGCCAAGATGGAGGACTGGGAATTCGGGGGATGGTATGTCAAGAGGGAGGCAGTTGCCATAGCGGGCACTACGTAAGCCCAAAACCCGAAAAACCCATCGGAGATACTTCTATGTACAAGGAACGGCCCAACTGGAGCCATAAAACTCACCCCAAAGGTAGGACGAGATGACAGGTTGGGCTTCGGTTTCAGGTTCGGGTTCTCCGAGTTCGGGTCTCTGGGTCTTCGGGCATATATCGCCGACGGGCTGACAGTCGAGACGCTGCGCCCGACAAATGACACCACCTCCTCCGACCGCCCCGCCCCACCCCCGTTCTGTTGTGTCCGACGGTTCCACGTTCTGTCGCCTGGCTCCTGGTATTTTTGTTGCTGTCGCTGCCGCAGCGTATTTGTTTTGCACGTCTTACGACGACGCCATCGTCGACAGCGACGGCTACGCCACTCTTGGAGAGCGATGCTGGCAGCTTGGATATTTTTCGCTAAATCTGGATTTTATATGGGTTTTAGAAAGTATATAAAATATATAAAGAATGATATAAAAAGTAAAATTAATTTGGCTAGTTCCTAAGATGTCCTATCTTACAAACTTTGAAATTGTATGAGGACATTGATCTTTTTAAACGATTTTATAAATGAAATTATATATATAATTATATTATTATATTATAAATAAGATTTGTATTTAAATATTTCTGTGTCTTAAAGAGATATCAAGACCAAGATATTTACTCGCTATTCTTTACTTATTTTTATAACTTTTTTATTTGTAAGTCCTTCCCTTATGCGGACAACTCAACGGACAAACCTTAAAATGTAACAAAGCATGCTATTTATATCTAATCAGTGTTTGTTTTATTTCTAGAGCTCTTAATCAAAGTTTCAATTAGCATTTTAGTTTTTCTGTTTTAGAGAAGCATCCAGATATTTCGAATATATCTTTCTAATTCGCTCTCTCTTGAACGGACAACTTGGCGGACAGAGTTTGAAAGAGTGCTGTAAGTAACTAATTTATTTCTTTTATTTTTAGCTTTAAGTTTAGCCAGAGATTGCCAAAGTAGTTAACAAATAGACATTAAATATTCTTATCAATAAAAAGGTTATATGTTCTCTCTCTTGAGCGGACATCTTCGCGGACAAAGCTTAAGATACAAGAAAAAAAGGCCAAAATTACCTCCTCCTGCCTAAGTTATTTTTAGATATTTTCTGTAGCATCTCTGGCCGCGAGGTGCTTTGGCCCTCATCCGTCCTTGTGGACGTCTGAGCTTCTTCAGCTGCTGCTGCTGCGCTGCTTATGTCTCTGCCTCTGCCTCTGCTGCTGCTGCTGCTGCTCCTGTCTCTGCTACGGTCGCATTCGCAGTCAGTGCCTTAGGTTTTTTTGGTTTGGCATGGCATGGCTTGTTTGGGATTAAATATTTCCTATAGATGGGAAAAACGAGTCGGTCGGGGTCGTTCGTCGAGTCGTAGCTATGGCTGTGGCGATGATGATGTCGCTAGTTTCGTACACTCCAACTCGGTTCACGTTCACTCTGTGCTGAACGTTCGTGGGCAGCGGTTCTCGCAGCGCGTTCAGCGGACTGTTTTTCCGAGTTTTCGATTTCCCGAGTGGTTCGAATCCGCGCATAGACACTATATATACCGCATATATATCCCTCTCTGGTAATTTGGAGGAGGTCTGGACTTTCGAGCGGTGTCCGTGGATATAGCCTGCAGCCGATACGTTTTTCGGTTGCTCCGGATGTGAGTACCACTGTGCGGATGGGCAATTTGTGCGTCCGATGATGATGATGTACGACGAGTGTGTGTGATGTACCAGTGTGTGATGTAAACAAACGGGGTCTTGAGATTCTGTCGCCGTCGCTGTCGGCGTTGATTCCAATTAAAAAAGCCGCATTTGCATGCCGCAAAAGGAGCGGTGTGTGTGAGAGTGTGTTTTGTGTGTGTTTGGTGTTTGTGTTTGGTGTTTTTGAAAAATCCCCGCTTTTGTTTTTGTTTGATTTTCTTAGACGGCGCGGCGGCTGCGGCGTCGACGCTGGCAGCGGTTTGTTTTGGTTTTTGCATTTTGTTTGTTTGATTTTCGGCATTTGTTTATTTTTTTCCCGTGTGCCGCTTGTGGGTGTGATAAGGGGACATTGCCCCGCTGATTTGGCGCCAATTGAATGAACGTGGTCTCGGCTGTGCGGGGGGAGGTCCTTGAAGCGGCCAAGGACACTCTTATGAGGGGGGCGTGAGAGTGCTGAGTGGGTGTTGAGCCGGAATTGGGTAATTCGATCAAATGGTGCATGTCTAATAAGTAAAGCTGCTTATTGACGATTTATAAGTTATTTATAAGTGATTTATTGTGGTTTAATGTATTTAATGTAATAGGGAAAGGTACTTATTGATGGATTATGGATTTAACCTATTGAAAACAAGTACTTATTGATGAAGTAAATTCTGATAGGATGTCTAGAGATTTTTGTTATCTTTGGGATTATGTTTGCCATAAACACAGTTATTTACAATGACTTAGTTTTCTCCATTAAATGAGCTAGAATAACTTTTTCTTAAACTTTATTGTTAAAACAATTCAATTTATTAAAGAACAAGGACATTTTCATTTAGTATTATAATTTTACTTTTTAATTTTTTTTTAATCTTTAATTCTATGTATTTTGTAACAATTAAAATTGAATTTAAATACCTAATAAAACCTATTACGGCTTTATATATTGCTAAAATGGGCTTTTATTTAATTAGAGGTTATTAGGAAAATACGTTTATCCCTTAATTAAATTTATATTTGTGGTTTAGCTTGCAATTACAGAACGCACTCGATACAGGGAACAAAAAAATCATTATCGTTAAAACCATTACCCTAAACAGCCTAAAAAAAAGTACTTTTAATACAGCTACTAAGCATAATTCAGTGATCGCTATAATTAAATTAATAACATATAATCAAATGATTTCTTTGCTTAGTTATTTTTTAAACAACTTTCATATCGAATTTATGCTTAAATTCATCATTAATTTCACTCTCTTCTCCCTATCCAAACCAGTATAAACTACTGTCGAAAGCATTTGCTATCCATATCTCACTTTAATGACCTCATAGACCTAAAAACCAGATACAAGCATAATGAAAAACATGCCATATTACATATATATGGCTATGCAGGGCAGCATAGTCTGTTTCTTTATTCCCATGAGCGTATATCTTCCCCTCTAAATCTGAAATAATTCACAGATACACAGACACTCGAATCAAGGCATGCTGCTGCCTGCCGACATGATGCCATGCCAAGCTATATAACATCCATTTATGCGCCGCTTAAACCAGCCCAAAAAGGTCCAACCAAACCACCTTGAGATACAAGAGATAAATAAGTAAACTCATGCCATAGCCCGAGCCCAGAGACGAAAAACCAATCGCAAAATTACCTGACATCGTGAACATCGTCGAGTGAAACCCAAAACTACCAGCTTAATCCCCGAGCGGTGTGGGAATCGGAAGGGGAATATACTAGTATTATAGCAGACATATATATAGACAGAGACAAAAGGGCAGGGCGAGAGGCTGGCTGGTAGGTTGGTAGGTTTTGTTAGGTAGAACGTAGAAACGAACCAAAAAACGAGCCAAAAAACCGAACCGAACTGACACAAACTTCCTAGGCAAACAATGGCTGAGGAGATACTGCGATACAGAGATTTACAAAGGAGATATGTGGCCAACAAAAGGGAGCCCGACCTGGAGTTGAGGCTGGGCTCTCGGTAATGGCAAATGCGATTGGGTTTGGGACCAAAACCAGGGACTGAGCCCAGGACCGAAACCGGGGCATCATCTTGATTGCTCCGATGATAATGACGCTGCACGAAATTTCACGAAGAACCCAGGAGCTAAGGCAGCTCTGGCAGCAGCAGCAGCAGCAGCAGCAGGAGCGACGACGACGACGACCAAACGTATAGGCAGCCATTAGGGTGATTCTGTGGGAGGGGAATCTCCAGCCGAGGAGCTGTGAGGTGCGGTATGCGAGGGCGGGTAATACCCCCGGGGGCCAGGAGATGGCGAGGGACAACTCTCGAGGCGATTAAGATAAAGTGCCAATCGATATAAGGGAAAGAAACGTAAGAACTGGCAAACTGAGCGAGCTGAGATGTCGAGATACTCGTACTTGGAGCTACATCCACGTCCGCGTCCACGTCCAACGTCCGTATCGGATGCTGTGTTTATATATATCTACACTAAAAGTCATGATAATAGTGTAGTTTCTTTCGTTTTGGGATAAATGAGAAACGGGTTTGACAAAAGAATTTTTACCTAACCTTTTGTTGAATTTCCTGTACAATATTTATTACAAAGGGGGGGATATAGAAAATAGCCGAAAATGGGATTTAGAAAATTACAAAAGAAAGTATTAAATATTTTGGAAGGTTGATCATTGTTTTGAACATGAAACTCATTCCAATTATTATAATCATATCGCTTATTTGAGGTAATTTGGTAAAAAAGATATATCATAGCATACTTTTAGGCGACTTTTAAAGAGATCTGAAATCTCTAAAAATTTCTGTGTCCAATTTTGAAAGAAGATTTCATTATTTTTAGAGATTTATTTAAAAAATAAATTTATACTGATAATGACCCAACCCAATTTTATCAGAGGTCCTTACATCATTAAATAAAATTTCTTATAAACATCAAAATATTCTATAACTTTCAAACCCCTCCCCTATTATTTTGACCGCTGCTGTGAATATATAGCCATACTCAGTCTCAGACTCTGAGCCATAGCCGTAGCCATAGCTTGGGCCATAGAGAGCGACATAAAAGGAAATATAAAACCATTTATAAAGCGAGTCAGTCAGGGGAGATTTGAATTGGAATTGATGGTGTAGTGCACTCGACAGCGCAGTGGTGTGTGTGTGCGAATAGTATCTGTGTGTGTGTATATCCGCACACACACACAATCGGAGACGAAGACGAAGCCGAAGCATAGACGAAGCGCAGTCGCGTTGTGTGTCAAGGTGCGAGTGTCTTCAAGATGGAAAGTGGAAGGGTTCCTTGGGCTTGGGTTTGCGCTTGGGTTTGGGTTTGAGGTTCGGTTTCGAATAGGGATTGGGTTTTCGGGCTGCGAAACTTTGACGCCGGCTGCGCTGCTTCCTCTGCTGCCGCTGCCGCTGCTGCTGCTGCTGCCAAGAAGTTTCCGGAGCAAAAACTTTTCTCGAGTAGAGCGAACAGCTGCGTGAGGAAGCCAGTAAGAGACTGAAACTGCTAGAAAGAGACATGCAACAGTGAGCAACCCCTAAGTAGGCTGACGCAGCAGCAAAAGTCCGGGTATAAAACCCAATTCCGTAAATCCGTGTCAACGGAAAGAGACGAGGGGGAACCACCGGACGTAGCCTTAGGTAAAATCCCTTTGTGACACAACCTCGAGTATTCTGTTAAATATGCAAAAAATCTGGGACAATCTTTGGACTGTTCGTAGAGTCTAAGGCCATAAAAACCAGACTATATAAGTGAAACGGACATGCTGTGCGCATTAAGTCATATCGATCTCTATCTCGATCTCTCCGGGGAGCTGTGCTAATCCGAAGACCGGCTCTCTGACTCAGTCAGGTGGCTCTGGATCCGTGACTCAGCAGCCGAGACTTACTATAAACATCTCTTCGAGCAACGAGCCTAAACTCTTGGGGGGCGTTGCGAAAAGGGGGCGCGGCCTCGTTTGTACGCCTTAGCCAAGCTTTGCTGTTACAATCTCTAGCGGTGTGTATCCGCCAGATACAAGATACCATATACCAGATATAAAGTGGGTGTGCGTGTGTGTGTACTCCCCGATATGGAGCTTTGGGGGTATGGCTCTGGTTCTGGTTTTTGGGGCTGTATCGATTTCTGAAGGCGTATAATACGCAGAGCTTCCAACTATTGTTTTCGGGTTGAGCAGATGTGTGTGTATCTGTAACTATAGCCGTAGCTGTATCTTCTGCCTTCGTATTCCCCTTGAAACTCTCTGAAGTGGTCATCGGGTGAGCAGATGCTCTGGAAGGCCTCTCGAGGTCGTGTCTATATGCGATACTCTGATATACTGTTGTATATATTTATGCATTTGCCACAATCTGATGAGTCATGTGAGCTCGTGAGCTGATTGAGTTCAAGTCCCAGCGGATAAAGCACACTAGCTTGTTGATCGAATTCATCAGAAATTTGTTATAGTTGTCCTTCAGTATAGGTCGAAAAAAATGATTCACTGGAATAAATACCTGATTTTCTAAGAAACAAACGGTGCTTGGGGATTTAACAGATGTTGGTTATTATCTGTAAACCAGAATGCATTGTATTTAAATTGAAATTCCTTAAGAAAAACCTGAGTGTTAAAATCTGGAAAACTAAGTTGCATTTTCAAAATGTCCTTGCCAGACCTGCTTCATTGCAACTGGCCTTTCACATAAGGGCTGCCAGACCCCTGCTCCTTGCCAGACCTGCTCATTTCCAACGGGACTTTGAAAATAGTGTCAAGCCATCTCTTTGTTAAATATTACCAAATTCCTTTAAATACAGTCTAATTATCAGTCAACTAACGTGTTTCCCCTTCTTCATTTGCAGATCCCGTTGGTGGTTTTTATTTTCATCCCATTCCGTGGCTTGGCGAAGCGTCAGCGACGCCCGGCTCTTCAAGATTTAAGATTCGGGGCCAACAGCAATTCCATCCGCAGCCCGAGATGCCTACCATCCGGCGCTGCTGCATCATCGGTTGCCTGTCCAATTCGCGTCAGCATCCGAGCATGCAGTTTTTTGCTTTTCCGCGCCCCGAGAATCCCTTCCACAAGCTGTGGAAGGAGGCTTGCCATGCCTCGCTGCGCCGGATCGTGCCGTTCAAGAAGCCGGTGGTGTGCGCCCTGCACTTCGATCCGAGTGTCCTCGGCGGACGGCGGCTTCAGTCCAATGCCTTGCCAACGCTGCGACTGGAGGTGCCATCGAATCTGGAGGCCGTGGAGCAGCAGGCGATGGTGGAGGAGATCGAGCGGAGCAGGAAGTGCGCCTACATCAATGCCGTCGTCTACGAGTGGCTGGTGCGGGCCAACATCAATCCGCAGCTGCGGGGCAGCATCACCCATGGCATGATCAAGGACAAGGCGGAGAATGCCCGCCAGGTGATTGGGAGCACCTCGTTCATCGCGGACAATCGCTGGCTGAACCGCTTCCGCGAGACCCATCTGCAGGGCTTTGCCCAGAAACTGGCCAGCAATCAACTGAAGTCCTTGGGGTCCTCACTGTGGATCCCCGATATCGTGCAGGACCTGGCTCATCTCTTTCCGCCCGCCAGCGCTGAGCGGGTGGCCAAGCTGGAGGAGATGCCCGAGCAGTACATGAGCTACATGCAGCAGTACGGGGAATACGAGGAGGATGACGATAGTATGGATGTCAAGGAGCAGAGCTACCAGGAGCAGCAGCAACAACAGCAACAGCAGCAACAGTTTGCTCTCCAGCAACAACATCTGCAGCAGCAGCAGCAGCAGATGGGTCACCCGTGGCCACCGTTTCCGGGACATCCCGGTCATCCGCCACATCCAGGATTTGCCAGCTTCAATGACTTCTACTTCGAGCGGCACCAGCAGCAGATGCAGCAGCAACTCCAGCAGCAAATGCAACAGCAACAGCCGCAGTTCCCACCTTCCATGGCGCCTCAAAGGGAACCCTTTCAGCCCCAACTGCCGCCCAATGGGCCGCCCCAGAGAGCCAGTCCCTTCCAGCCCGTTCAGTTGGCCAAGCGGCCCAAGATGGAGTCACCCGACGACCATGAGGTGCAGGAAATCAACTCGGCAGTGACCTCGCCACCACTTGTTACCACAGAATCAGCCAAGGACAGTCGCAGTCAGAGTCCCAAGGAGCAGAATAACAACAATAGTGGGGGAAGGGACAGTGCCAGCAGCAAGGAGAATGCTCCCAAGGGCGGCGGACCTAGTGGTAAATCCACGCCCGCGCTCTCCATCAAGGGAAAGGATTCACCGGCACCAGCAAAGGCAGTCTCCGCTCCCACTTCGCCCAAAAAGATGATCTCCAACGGCGAGGGTCGCAGCAGCAGCTCCACTGGCAGCCAAATTAATGGTCACACATCGCCGGAACCCGAGCAGAAGAAACCCGTGGCCATGCTGAACCAGCTGGATAGTTACAAGCAGGCGTTGGAGTACCTTAAGCCGCTAGAAGACTTTGTCCTCTTCAAGGAGAACTTCCGGGCTATTGGGCTGCTGTCCCAGCTGGAATTGGTGCTTCGCAAAGGGGACAAGGCCACTCTGGTCGAGGGTTAGGGAAGACGATGAACAACTGGGGTTGTCCTCCACAAGACGACAAGCACAAAACACAAATGTGATGAACTGTGTACATATGTATCAAAAAATAGTATTATTAATTTGTCCTACCATAAAAACGAGTTGTGTAAGTTGTAGCAGAAAGAATCTCCTCTCACAGATGCTGAAAATACTTAATTTATTAATTATAATAAGAAAATTAAAATGGAATTTTAATAATGATGGAAAATGTGTTTCATTTGGAATGGGATGTGGATATGTTTTATTTTTGTATTCTGATAGCTCATATTATACTAGCACTTGAATTTATGAATCCAATTTAAACAAATTCTATTTTCTAACTATTTTTATTTGAATTTTTAAATTTAAGCGGTCATAAAACGTCCATTAAACTCTATTTAAGGCGCAGTCTGGCAACGCCACCAAGAAATCAGAGTGACCAAATATTATAAATGCCTGTTTGTTATAAACACTTTATTACACCTGGTCACTCTGCGCCAATGTTTACGTTTTTCAGCGAAAAATCTGCAAATTGTTGCTAATAAAAGAATTAATTAATAACAAAACTGGACTAAAACCGCACAAATGTCGCTGCTTAATCAATACGAGCAGCAGTATGCGACGCTGATAGCCGAAATCACAGCCCATATTGGACGGTTACAGCAGCAGAGCAACAGCAGTGAGTCCGCAACAGATTTTCCTGCCAGCGATGATTAATTTTCACCTGCATTTTCCGCACAGGTGAACGTAACGACTTGTGCAGCAAGATCGATGGCAGTTTACCGGAGGCCCAGGAGCTCCTGGAACAAATGGGGCTGGAGGTGCGCGAACTAAATCCGGCGCAGCGCAGCAGCTTCAATGGCAAACTGCAGGTGGCCCAGGCGGAGCTGAAGCGCCTGCAGGCGGAGTACAAGCAGACCAAGGACAAGCAGCGCGCACAGGCGCACAACACATTCACCACTCTGGATCTCGGCGACAGCTACGAGGATGTGACCATCAGCACCGATCAGCGGCAGCGATTGCTGGACAATTCGGAGAGAATCGAACGCACAGGCAACCGGCTAACCGAAGGCTATCGTGTGGCCATAGAAACGGAACAGATGGGTGCCCAGGTGCTGAATGACCTGCACCATCAGCGGGAGACGCTCCAGGGAGCCAGAGCCCGGCTGAGGGAAACCAATGCCGAGCTGGGACGAGCCTCGCGGACCTTGAACACCATGATGTTGAGGGCTCTGCGCGAGAAGGTTGTCCTCTATGGCGTTGGTGTCTGCTTCGTGGTGGCCGTGGGTGTTAGCCTCTATCTGACCTTTGCCCCCAGCTCCGCCCCGAGCGCCTCGGTCACCTCGTAGTCATCCTCGTAGATAAGATTAACCAATGGAAGGATTGATAGTTCGATTGTAGGCCAAGTTTAGCCATTCCAGTTTTGTCGTATGTTGATTATTTATTGTTTTAGCATATATATTTTACCTTTACGCGTTACATATTCTGTGGAAGAAAGCCTCAAACTTACGCACTAAGCTAAATACGCTCTAGGGTGGGTCCATTATTTTCACCAGAACGAAAAGTAATCCCTGGATTTATTTTAAGCTATTTTTGTCTCAAAACCAAAAGTAATTTGTATTATATTGCCCTAAGAAAATGTTCATAAAAAATACCATTTCCCAAAAGTGTAAAATTACAATTCTTTAGAATTTTCCCCTAAATACTTTTCCTCAGTTCCCCAAAATTCGATCCACCCTAAGTTACGTGTAAAAAGTTGATGTAGTTAATGTTTGGCATGACTTGGCGCCTGGATTATAATAATAGTAACCTTATCCTAATCTATGACTCGTGTTCGCATCCGGGACGTATTTCGCATTAAATTCGAAATTAAATAATCATATTCATAGCCAAAAACTGTTAATAAATAAATCATAAATACACTAAAATGCATTGAACCTGGCTCCTCCTAGCCAAACTCAATGTTCCCCAACTGCTAGCAGCCGCAGGAGGAGGCGTCCTCCTCGTTTAACACCGCATCGCTGGCCGTGTCCACCTGGAAGCTCTTGTGCTCCAGGGCCTGCAGCTCCATCTTGGAACGATTGGCGTGAACGAGTTGCCGCGAGATGTCGCGGAACATCTCCTCCACGCCGGCGCCACTGCGACAGGAGGTCTTGTAGGTGGCACTGATCAGCGAGTGACACTGTTCGCAGAAGGCCTCCACCTCCTCGTCACTAACTTCCGGTTCCCTGCCCTCCAGATCGCTCTTGTTGCCGCATATAAAGATTTTGGCATTCTCCGCATAGGTTACAATGTCCAGGAGATGCTGAGAGAGCGAGTGAAACGAGGCGGCGTTGTCCAGAGCAAACACGAGAATGGCTCCTTCGGCGAATTTGTAATAGGAAGAGGTAACCGAGGCCACGCGCTCCATGCCGCCAGTGTCCCAGAGTTGGAGCTGGTATCAAAAGGAGAGAGTATGTAGTATACACATGGGGAACTGGAGGGATTTTAGGCATGTTATAGTCACTTCTGTATCTCTTAACAATGCTGTACAAAAACTGTTAACGGTATAAGGATACCACGCCCTGACTTACCTTGATCTGCTTCTCTGCTATATTATATTCCCGATCGATATGATCCAATCCCAGCGTGGATTTCCTGTCCGTGTCCGTCACAAATGTGTTGGTGGCGAACCGCCGGAACAGGGAGCTTTTGCCCACGCCATAGTCGCCGCACAGGATCACCTTCTGCTTGGGTATGCGCATCGTGGCCATGGCTCTGAATTAGTTTTAATTTTAGGCAGAAATTAATCCAATTACTTAGCACCTGCACCAGACAACAAAAGCGCCAACAGCTGTTTTCTGCAAAAACAACACCAACTGGGCAAGTGCTGCCAATCTGCCAGCGGAAGTTTTATCGATAGCCAGCTCGATAATTGCTATCAAGTTTGAATATATTTACTTCGGATTAAAATTATTTTAACGTTTCTTTTAATTTATTATCAACTCCTGGTAATGATTTTGCTCTTTAAAAAGACAAAAGCTCTGGGTGATCATCATTCTATCGGGGACTAGGCCTTGCTGTGAACACATTTTTTCAATATTGTTATGATATTCATTCTTATTTGCAAATTGGAATGTTCATTTTAATTATTGTATAATAAAATGTAATATTTTATCATTTAAATGTTTGATTTTGCTGTTAAAACGAACTTTGGACGGATAAAGCTCGAATGTATCTTCTCTGTTACTATGCATCTATCTTTAAATAAACTCATTATACCGGTTATCGTCCACAAATGCCGGGGTTACAAACAGTTAATAGTTATACCCCACGTCAGAGTTACGGATTCCATGGAATTTGACTGCAAACTTTGGTTTTCTTTTAAATACTGCAGTCTTGGCTACGTTCTGATCAAACTTAAAGTTTCAGTTAGACATGTCGCTTTTGCTGGTAACTCTCTTGGCCTGCTCGGCCACCTTGGCTTATGGTAAGTGCTTTCAAAAGAACTTATCTTTTAATAAGAAAATTCAAAATTTTAGGCAAAACTGGCTACGGACCCGGCGAGCAGGATTGGGGCTACGTGGACGTGCGACCCGGAGCTCACATGTTTTATTGGCTTTATTATACGACTGCGAATGTTTCGAGTTACACGGAGCGACCACTAGCCATTTGGCTCCAAGGCGGTCCTGGCGGGTCCTCCACGGCAACGGGAAACTTTTTGGAACTCGGACCTCTCGATCTGAATGGCAACGAGCGCAACTGGACCTGGGTTAAGGATATGAACGTCCTGTTTATCGACAATCCTGTGGGCTCAGGTTTTAGCTACGTGGATAACACTTCCCTGTACACTGAGACTAACTATGAAATAGCCCTTGACTTGGTGGAGATGATGAAGGGCTTCTACAAGCTGCATCCTGAGTTTGAGACTGTGCCCTTGCACATCTTTTCCCAGAGCTACGGCGGAAAGATGGCTCCAGAGTTCGCCCTGGAGCTCTACTACGCAACGGAGCGGGGTGAGCTAAGGAGCAATATTAAATCGGTAGAGCTTGGAAGTACTTGGACCTCTCCGATTGACACGGTCCTTTCCTGGGGTCCGCTGCTTTGGGAACTGGGCATTGTGGACCAAGAAGGGTACATCGAGATTCTAGACGCTGCGAACCATACGGCTCACTTAGTTGAGGAGGAGGACTGGCTTGAGGCCATCACTCATTTTAACATCACGCAGCATAAGATTCTGAATGCCTCCAAGGGCGTGGACTTCTACAACATTATGAAGAAGACGAGCGGGAATTTCCCAAATGGGTCGGAAAATGAGGATCCCGAAGGTGAGATTTTTAGTTATCTTTTAAGTCGATTTCATAAGATTATAATTTATTTATTAGAATTCCTTATGAAGGGCCCTGTTTCCAAGACCCTGGGAATTCCCACAACAGTGGTTTGGGGCTCACAGAAAAAACAAGTTTTTAAACGCCAGTCTGGCGACTTCATGAAGCCCGTCATTCACATCGGTAAGACATCTCCTTATTATAATATTGAATATAAACTAACTCACCCACAGTTACCGAGCTACTGGACAAGACTCCTCTGAAGGTGAGCGTTGCCACTGGTAATCTGGACCTGATCTGCGCCACTCCTGGCACCGTCAACTGGGTATCCAATCTGGACTGGAGCGGGAGGGACGAATACCTGAAGGCACCGCGTACTGCCATCAGCGTAAATGGCATTTTAGAGGGCTACCAGAAGACGGGCGGAAACTTCACCATGTTCTGGATCAACCGGAGTGGCCACTCCATTCCTGCGGACAATCCGGCAGCCATGAGCCACGTCCTGCAGCACATAACCTCTTACGGGTAGAATTCTTGGGGTTTCCCAACCACTATCTGTATTTTAACTTTGCAAAACAGCATAAGGAACCAGTTCGATAGGTCTTGCTATCAATTTTGTGAATTATCATCAGCCACTGATAGTGGATTTTACCTTTAAATAAAGCCACCAGCCACACCATGGCCTGCAGTTGAAGATGTCGCTTTTGCTGGTAACATTCCTGGCGTGTTTTGCCGCCTTGGCCCACGGTGAGTGTCGTAAATCAAATGATATCTCTCGGAGGAAAGCGGGTTCGGTTGTAAATAAAATAAAGGTAAATTGCAAATCCCAGGCAAGCCCGGCTACGGACCCGGGGAGCAGGACTGGGGCTATGTGGACGTGCGTCCCGGCGCCCACATGTTCTACTGGCTCTATTACACCACCGCCAATGTTTCGGACTACACGGATAGGCCCCTGGCCATTTGGCTTCAAGGAGGTCCTGGGGCTTCTTCCACCGGATACGGAAACTTCGAGGAACTTGGTCCCGTCGATCTGTATGGGGATTGGCGCAGCTGGACCTGGGTGAAGGATATGAATGTCCTGTTCATTGACAATCCCGTGGGCAGTGGTTACAGCTATGTGGATAACACGGCCTATTACACGGCCACCAATAAGGAAATCGCCCTCGACTTGGTGGAGCTAATGAAGGGCTTCTACGAGCTGCATCCCGAGTTCGAGGCGGTTCCTCTGCACATCTTTTGCGAGAGTTACGGCGGCAAGATGGCGCCGGAGTTCGCCCTTGAGCTGTACTACGCCAAGGAGGCGAGGTGAAGAGCAACCTCACCTCGGTGGCTCTGGGTGATCCGTGGACATCGCCCATTGACTCTGTCCTTGCCTGGGGACCTTTCCTCAAGGAGATGGGAATTGTGGATCCCGAGGGATACAAGGCCATTCAGGAGGCTGCCAACTTGACGGCTCAGCTAGTCGCTGAGGAGCGTTGGATCCAGGCCACCTATCAGTGGGGCAACACTCAGTGGGAGGTGATGAAGGCCTCCAAGGGCGTGGACTTTTACAATGTGCTGAAGGAGACGGAAGGCGGTCGCTTTCAGAGGCAGCTGGCCTTGAGCCCAGAAGGTGGGTTCTAAGAGAGGATTTAGAATGTGTGGGGTTCACAGAGTGGCACCACCTTTGATATCCATAGAACTGACTTCATGAAGCCTGTAATTCACATTGGTAGGGATATCTTATTTTATTTGAATGAATATATAACTTAAGAACTTATTCCGCAGTCAACGAATTGCTGGAAAAGACTCCCCTGAAAGTGGGCGTATTCTCTGGTGGCCTGGATCTGATTTGCGCTACTCCCGGCACCGTCAACTGGATTGCCCAGTTGGATTGGAGTCGCAGGGATGAGTACTTGGCTGCACCACGTTCTGCCATCACCGTGGACCGAATCCTGGAGGGTTATCAGAAGACTGGCGGCAACTTCACCATGTTCTGGATCAACCGCTCCGGTCACATAGCTCCCTGTCCATGTCATTTAAATGTTTGATTTTGCTGTTAAAACGAACTTTGGACGGATAAAGCTCGAATGTATCTTCTCTGTTACTATGCATCTATCTTTAAATAAACTCATTACCGGTTATCGTCCACAAATGCCGGGGTTACAAACAGTTAATAGTTATACCCCACGTCAGAGTTATGGATTCCATGGAATTTGACTGCAAACTTTGGTTTTCCTTTAAATATTGCAGTCGGGGCTACGTTCTGATCAAACTTAAAGTTTCAGTTAGACATGTCGCTTTTGCTGGTAACTCTCTTGGCCTGCTCGGCCACCTTGGCTTATGGTAAGTGCTTTCAAAAGAACTTATCTTTTAATAAGAAAATTCCAAATTTTAGGCAAAACTGGCTACGGACCCGGCGAGCAGGATTGGGGCTACGTGGACGTGCGACCCGGAGCTCACATGTTTTATTGGCTTTACTACACGACTGCGAATGTTTCGAGTTACACGGAGCGACCACTAGCCATTTGGCTCCAAGGAGGTCCTGGCGGGTCCTCCACGGCAACGGGAAACTTTTTGGAACTCGGACCTCTCGATCTGAATGGCAACGAGCGGAACTGGACCTGGGTTAAGGATATGAACGTCCTGTTTATCGACAATCCTGTGGGCACGGGTTTTAGCTACGTGGATAACACATCCCTTTACACTACGACTAACGAGGAAATAGCCCTTGACTTGGTGGAGATGATGAAGGGCTTTTACGAGCTGCATCCTGAGTTTGAGACTGTGCCCTTGCACATCTTTTCCCAGAGCTACGGCGGAAAGATGGCTCCAGAGTTCGCCCTGGAGCTCTACTACGCAACGGAGCGGGGTGAGCTAAGGAGCAATATTAAATCGGTAGAGCTTGGAAGTCCTTGGACCTCTCCGATTGACTCGGTCCTTTCCTGGGGTCCGCTGCTTTGGGAACTGGGCATTGTGGACAAAGAAGGTTACGTCGAGATTCTAGACGCTGCGAACCATACGGCTCACTTAGTTGAGGAAGAGGACTGGCTTGAGGCCTCCACTCAATATAAAATCACGCAGGATAAGATTGTAAATGCCTCCAAGGGCGTGGACTTCTACAACATTATGAAGAAGACGAGCGGGAATTTCCCAAATGGGTCGGAAAATGAGGATCCCGAAGGTGAGATTTTTAGTTATCTTTTAAGTCGATTTAATAAGATTATAATTTATTTATTAGAATTCCTTATGAAGGGCCCTGTTTCCAAGACCCTGGGAATTCCCAAAACAGTGGTTTGGGGCTCACAGAAAAAACAAGTTTTTAAACGCCAGTCGGGCGACTTCATGAAGCCCGTCATTCACATCGGTAAGACATCTCCTTATTATAATATTGAATATAAACTAACTCACCCACAGTTACCGAGCTACTGGAGAAGACTCCTCTGAAGGTGAGCGTTGCCACTGGTAATCTGGACCTGATCTGCGCCACTCCTGGCACCGTCAACTGGGTATCCAATCTGGACTGGAGCGGGAGGGACGAATACCTGAAGGCACCGCGTACTGCCATCAGCGTAAATGGCATTTTAGAGGGCTACCAGAAGACGGGCGGAAACTTCACCATGTTCTGGATCAACCGGAGTGGCCACTCCATTCCTGCGGACAATCCGGCAGCCATGAGCCACGTCCTGCAGCACATAACCTCTTACGGGTAGAATTCTTGGGGTTTCCCAACCACTATCTGTATTTTAACTTTGCAAAACAGCATAAGGAACCAGTTCGATAGGTCTTGCTATCAATTTTGTGAATTATCATCAGCCACTGATAGTGGATTTTACCTTTAAATAAAGCCACCAGCCACACCATGGCCTGCAGTTGAAGATGTCGCTTTTGCTGGTAACATTCCTGGCGTGTTTTGCCGCCTTGGCCCACGGTGAGTGTCGTAAATCAAATGATATCTCTCGGAGGAAAGCGGGTTCGGTTGTAAATAAAATAAAGGTAAATTGCAAATCCCAGGCAAGCCCGGCTACGGACCCGGGGAGCAGGACTGGGGCTATGTGGACGTGCGTCCCGGCGCCCACATGTTCTACTGGCTCTATTACACCACCGCCAATGTTTCGGATTACACGGATAGGCCCCTGGCCATTTGGCTTCAAGGAGGTCCTGGGGCTTCTTCCACCGGATACGGAAACTTCGAGGAACTTGGTCCCGTCGATCTGTATGGGGATTGGCGCAGCTGGACCTGGGTGAAGGATATGAATGTCCTGTTCATCGACAATCCCGTGGGCAGTGGTTACAGCTATGTGGATAACACGGCCTATTACACGGCCACCAATAAGGAAATCGCCCTCGACTTGGTGGAGCTAATGAAGGGCTTCTATAAGCTGCATCCCGAGTTCGAGGCGGTTCCTCTGCACATCTTTTGCGAGAGTTACGGCGGCAAGATGGCGCCGGAGTTTGCCCTTGAGCTGTACTATTTTATTTTATTTATTTATTTATTTATTTCAATAGCAAATTTCTGCTAGTATCACAAATACCTCCACCCAATTTGGAGTAATTTTTAATGATATGCTCCGACTCACATCAAGTGGGCGGAGGCAAGGATAAATGGGTAATAATATTATTTACATTAAACTCAAGGGACATTTCAACATATAACAAAAAGTACAGATCATTATACGACGAACATAAAACGCGAAAAGGGTCATGAATCTCAAAGTTCGATTTACAAAATTTCAAGGCAATAGGCCGAAAATTACGAGACGGCCTTATAGGTATAGCGAATCGAATTTGGCCAAGAAGGTGAGACGAGTTGATGTGTCCAGTTATCAACTTGTGCAGGAACATCACTCCATGGCAGGTCCGGCGATCCTTAAGCGAGGGCAGGTTCAGTAGGCGCAGTCTGTCAGCGTAGGATGGCAGGTGACGATGAGGTTCCCAGTTTAATCCCCGTAAAGCAAACAAAAGGAACTGTTTCTGTACCGATTCGATAAGGTCCTGATATTTTGCATATTGAGGCGACCATACGCAAGAGCAATATTCCAGAATCGGGCGAACCAGCGAAATATAAAGAAGTTTAGTCGTGTAGGGATCCTCAAACTCCTTCGACCATCGCTTGACAAAAGCAAAAACTCCTTTTGCTTTCCCGACAATGATGCCAATGTGATCGGTGAAGTTTAGATTATGGTTAAATAAGACTCCAAGATCTGTCACCGTATAAATGCGCTCAAGCTCGCACGACCCTATAGAGTAATTAGTCAGGAAAAGATTTCTCCTATAAAAGGACATGAAGCTACACTTAGAGTTGTTTAGGAACAGCAAATTTTGGACGCACCAAGACTGAAGGTTGTCCAAGTCAGACTGTAAAAGTGTATGGGAGTCAGACTGCGTGAGTGGCAAACAAAGTTTAACGTCATCCGCATACATCATTACGTGTGAATGCTGAACTACCTGAGGTAAATCATTTATGAAGAGGCCAAACAGCAGAGGTCCAAGATGGCTCCCTTGAGGAACACCAGAAGTCACAAGGACAAGGTTTGAGAAAGAACCCTTGAAGGCTACCCTCTGCGTTCGGTTCGATAAATAAGTCGAAATCCAATTGATCAGCGTTATTGGGAATCATAAAAGAATAAGTTTTTTTAACAGTAAATGGTGGTTCACGGAGTCGAAAGCCTTACTGAAGTCTGTAAAAATAACGTCAGTTTGGGCATTCGTTTTAAACGCGTTCCTTATAACAGAAACAAACTCAAGAAGATTTGTAGACGTTGATCTACGTTTCATAAAGCCGTGCTGCGAGGAGGACATTATCGAGCTGCATTGGTGCTGTAACTGAGCAGTAATTAATAACTCAAATAACTTGGGAATCGCATTGAGTTTTGCTATCCCTCGGTAGTTTTCGATGTTAGCTTTACTTCCCTTTTTATGAAGCGGAATGATAAAAGATTCCTTCCAAACGTCAGGAAAAAAGAGTTCTGAAGGGATAATTGAAAAAGTTTTGCCAGAGGTTTACTCAGAGCTTTAGCGCAATTTTTTAACACGCAGCTTGGTACCAGATCTGGACCAGAGGAGAAGGAGGACTTAATAGTTTGAAGATTTTGAAGAACATCATCTTCACTAATCAATGGCATAAAAATACAAT
The DNA here is from genome assembly GCA_018153105.1 of Drosophila rufa. Taxonomy (NCBI): domain Eukaryota; kingdom Metazoa; phylum Arthropoda; class Insecta; order Diptera; family Drosophilidae; genus Drosophila; species Drosophila rufa. Next base: position 7,987,990 of record JAECXS010000085.1, read on the forward strand.
TAGAGTGTGGTAGTGAATAAGGATAGCATGAGGTATTGTCAAAACTAACAGACGAATATGTAGATTGGAAGAAATTTGCAAATAAATTTGCAATATCGGACTCATTAGAGGCGGAAATAGTATTGAAATGAAGACAAGATGGAAATTGTTGTGACTTACGTTTTGAATTAACGAACGCATAAAACTGTTTAGGGTTATCCTGAAACTCATTCTTACAGCGAATCAGGTAATTTTTGTAGCATTCGGAATTGTGGGTTAAGAAATTTGAACGAGCAGTTAAATAATTTGAAAGGTCAACTTGCAGCCCTGTTCTCTTATATTTCTTAAAGAGTCTAGACTTATAGTTTTTTAGATAAGAGAGTCTGCGAGAGAACCAGGGAGGCTTATGGAATACGTTGGATGAGGAAAATGAAGGCACATACATCTCAAAAACCGATTCCAGTATCCGGTAAAACCGTTCTACAATGTTAGATGGGCTTTCAGGTGAATCCATAAAGGACCAGTCCACAGAGGATAAGTAAGCATTCATTTCAATGAAATTGGCTTTGCGAAAGCAACGAAACGTTGCTGGCTCGACTTCAGGGCATGGCAATAATGGAGCTGAACCTTCGCCTTCCGCCAAGGAGCGGGGCGAGGTGAAGAGCAACCTCACCTCGGTGGCTCTGGGTGATCCGTGGACATCGCCCATTGACTCTGTCCTTGCCTGGGGACCTTTCCTCAAGGAGATGGGAATTGTGGATCCCGAGGGATACAAGGCCATTCAGGAGGCTGCCAATTTGACGGCTCAGCTAGTCGCTGAGGAGCGTTGGATCCAGGCCACCTATCAGTGGGGCAACACTCAGTGGGAGGTGATGAAGGCCTCCAAGGGCGTGGACTTTTACAATGTGCTGAAGGAGACGGAAGGCGGTCGCTTTCAGAGGCAGCTGGCCTTGAGCCCAGAAGGTGGGTTCTAAGACTTAGAATGTGTAAATTTACTTTGAATTTATTTTTTAGAACGTATGTACCGCACCATGATGAAATTCGATATCGACGAGGATCGCACTAAGTTGCTGGAGGATCTGATGCGAGGTCCTGTGGCCGAGACCCTGGGCATCCCCTCGAACGTGGTGTGGGGTTCACAGAGTGGCACCACCTTTGATATCCATAGAACTGACTTCATGAAGCCTGTAATTCACATTGGTAGGGATATCTTATTTTATTTGAATGAATATATAACTTAAGAACTTATTCCGCAGTCAACGAATTGCTGGAAAAGACTCCCCTGAAGGTGGGAGTATTCTCTGGTGGCCTGGATCTGATCTGCGCCACTCCTGGCACCGTCAACTGGATTGCCCAGTTGGATTGGAGCCGCAGGGATGAGTACTTGGCTGCACCACGTTCTGCCATCACCGTGGACCGAATCCTGGAGGGTTATCAGAAGACTGGCGGCAACTTCAGCATGTTCTGGATCAACCGCTCCGGTCACATGGCTCCCGCAGATAATCCAGCTGCCATGAGCCATGTCCTGCGGGAGTTCACTAACTTTGGGTAGATTTGTGCTACCATAAAAATAAAAAATAAATTTAAATCAGTATACAAAACAAATATAAACTTCTTTGGTTTTAAATTAGAAGATAAATTTCTCCATTTAGATTTAACCCGTAAACCGGGTCTATGGTAATTCTAAGGTCTATAAAGGGTTCCAACGACTTTATTTTTATCAATATTTTAATCAAAAAATCTCTCATTGATCTCGGAAAGAGTACACAATTACTGAGATCACTTTTGATTTAAATAAACTCAGATGTCACTGGATTGTAAATCCTAAAAGTGTGATACCGACAGGAATATATTTTTATCACTTAAGCAAGATTGAAAGAGATTTCCACGACCTTATCGGGTATCTTACAGATATGTCACCCGGGATAAACTGCAACCTGTGATCGATAAAATCAAACGCGAAAAGCTTCGGAAAACCCCGCTCTCAAGATAACAGAGTGCAATCTCTGCAGCTTAATGGCTCTATCTAAAAATTTATGACAGAGAGATTTGCCAAAAACGGACAAGTGTCAAAAGCTGGTTGACCAAAGCCACCGCGTCATCGTCTTCGACCATCCAAGGGCCATAAATACGCCGCAAACACACTCCCTCCCCCGCCCGAAGATTACGAATTCCAGGTGTGTCAGGTGCCGGGCTACCTTACCTGCGTTCTCTGCGGCCGAACTGCGATCATTCGACGTTGGAACTGCCAAGTGTTCGGTTAGGTCTTCTGGGTCTTCGAGCTTCTGGAACTGCTGCAAAATGACTGGAGGGGCTATCACTGCCGTGGTGGCTCTGCTGGCAATCTCTGCCAGCTTGGGCTCTGTTAACGGTGAGTTTGGCCGATTTATATTCCGATCAGGGGTGCTAATCAGCGAGAAAGTGTTCCAAGCCAAACGAATTTTATGGCTGGTAGAGCAGGTCAGAAAACGACAAAGAGCGTAGGAGAAATGGTCTGAATAAAACGGGCAATGAGAGGGGTATCGCATCGGATTGGATTGGTTCAGCCCAGATCAAGCGGATTTTCTGCTTTCCTAAAAAGTATTTAGGTTTTTATTTTGCATCTCAGCAAAATCATAGACAATGATTTGTAATATTCCTCGGCAGAGATCTGTCTGTTATCAATTCTTAAGAAAATCAATTAAATATTATTAATATTAAAATCAATAAACCTTATCAGAGTTACTAAGTGGCTGCTTGATTTCCTTTAATAAACTTAACCGCAAAGATAACACTCAAGTGTTTCAGAGAAATCAAAAGTTATCTATAATATACAATCTAGAAAGCTTTTATAGGAAAATAAAAGAGAGTTAAGTTTATTATAAGGTTCTAGGAAGAATCGATTAGCCATAATGAATATTTTTTATAAAAAAGGGTCCTATTAGAGGTTTATCCTGAGACTTCCTGAAATAAATTTTAACGAGATCCCTTAATTATTTAATAGCTCGCAAGGGATACGGCTCTGGAGAGCAGGATTGGGGCTTTGTAGATGTGCGGACTGGTGCTCATATGTTCTACTGGCTGTACTACACCACGGCCAATGTTACCAGCTACACGGAGCGTCCTCTGGCCATTTGGCTGCAAGGAGGTCCGGGTGCCTCCTCCACCGGATACGGAAACTTCGAGGAGCTGGGACCCCTTAAACTTGATGGAAGCTATCGCGACTGGACTTGGGTCAAGGATATGAACGTCATGTTCATTGACAACCCCGTGGGCAGTGGCTTTAGCTACGTGGATGGTTCCTCCTATTACACGACCAACAACAAGCAGATCGCTCTGGATCTGGTGGAGCTGATGAAGGGTTTCTATAAGAACCATCCCGAATTCAAGACCGTGCCTCTGCACATCTTCTGCGAAAGCTACGGCGGTAAGATGGCTCCGGAGTTTGCCCTGGAACTGTACTATGCCATCCAGCGTGAGGAGATCGAGAGCAACTTTGTTTCCGTGGCATTGGGAGATCCCTGGACGTCGCCCATTGACTCTGTGCTCTCCTGGGCGCCGTTCCTTCTGCAGTTGGGAATCGTGGATCAGGATGGCCACGACAAGATCGAGGCATCGGCTCTGAAGACGAAGGACTATGTGGATCGCGAGAAGTGGACCCAGGCCACGCTGCAGTGGAGCTCCACGCAGTCGGTGGTGTTGCGCGAGTCCAAGGGTGTAGATTTCTATAATGTGGAGACGCCGACGCTGGGCGATACCAGCAGACTGATGGCCAGGGGAGCCCTAACTCCCGAGCGTAAGATAATTAATCAAAGTAATCCCACTGATCTTAATTGAGTTGTTTTCCATAGAAATCATGTACCGTACGCTGGTGAAGTTCGACGTGGACGAGGATAGGGACCAGATGCTGGAGGATCTGATGCTGGGACCCGTCACCGAGGCCTTGGAAATCAATACTGGAGTTAAGTGGGGCGGCCAGAGCGGCACCACCTTCACCAAGCTGATGGGCGATTTCATGAAGCCCGCTGTGGATATTGGTGAGTATCTTTAACCAGTGATCATTGATCAGCAATTAGATTTAGAATAAATTCACTTAACCTTTTGTAATATACTTTAGTGGGTGAGCTGCTGAGCAACACCACCGTGAAGGTCGGCGTTTTCTCCGGTGGCCTTGACCTGATCTGCGCCACTCCGGGAGCCGTCAACTGGATTGCCGACATGGAATGGACCGACAAGGCTTCATATCTGGACGCTCCCCGCGTGGGAATCACCGTGGATCGCGTCTTGGAGGGATACGAAAAGACCGCTGGAAACTTTAGCATGTTCTGGGTGAATCGCGCTGGACATATGGTGCCTGCTGATAATCCGGCGGCCATGTCCCATATCCTCCGTCAGTTCACCAACTTTGGTTAATTGTTAGTCCCATATTTTGTTGGCAAAAAATAAAGATTATTACAAAAGATTAAAAGATGTTGTTATCTTTATTTTTTAATAAATCACAAGTAACCTTTAGAAACCATTACTGATACTGATCAAGCTGCCCTGCTGAGCTCGCCCAGTAACACCAAAACGGAAGCTGAAGGATGGCAACGCTGCATAACACTGATACAATAACCTTTTCCAACACTTCCGATACAGTACTAAAGCTAGGTACACACGATGCAAACAATTTGCAGCAAGTTCAAAATAATTTGCAGCAAAAGTTTGCACAAATGTTTACACCTATGCAAATATTGCAAGAAAATTTCCTGCTGCAATCAATTTTTATTTTGCACGCAAACTTTTGCATGGCTATTTCGTGCAATATATTGCGTTAATGTCTACACGTGTTTTCATTTTTGTTTGCAGTGCTTGCAAGTGACACTCATTTGCAAGTTCTGTTGTTTTGTGAAAGTCAGAGAATAACAAAGTGTTTATATTATGTCGGCACAAAAATCCAGAGCTGCTGCTATTGCCATATTAGCAACTTTAATTAAACGCAAAAAAGTGAGAAAATTAGAGTCTGCAAAAAAACGAAAGTGTTGGGTGAAAGAGTGGATTTCTAAAAGAGATGAAAAAGGAGTGCATCAGAACCTTTTAAAAGAGCTACAAAATGGCGATGAAACAAACTATTACAATTTTTTTCGCATGTCAGTCAGTGATTTCAATTTTTTATTAGAAAAAGTAAAAAACAAAATAACTAAACAAGACACTGTAATGCGTCCTGCGATTCCACCAAATGAGCGATTAGCCCTGACATTGCGTTTTTTAGCCACGGGTAAGTATTAAATATAATTAACATTGTTATGAACTTTTAAATAATATGTTTATTGATGAAATTAAATTTTTTACAGGTGATTCATATCATTCTCTGATGTTTCTTTTTCGCATTCCTGTGAGTACGGTTGCAAGCATTGTGCCGGAGTCTTGTCGAGCTGTATATGAATGCCTGAAAAGGGAATATCTTAAAGTAAGTGTGTAAATTATATATGCATTTACTAGTTTACCATCTGAAAAGGCAAAAACTGGAGAATTGGTAGACGAGTACACGATATTAGGTGTGGAACAAGTAAAAGTGTCCTCGCTATCAATTTCCGATACTTCCAAAATAGCTCTTTGAATTTTTCTGCGAAGCAGAAGTCTATTTTGGTCTGATTTCAACAATCTGAGCTCAGATGCAACGAAATCACCGAACACCTGATGGTCATCCGCTGGCTTATCGAGTACAGCGCTTGCCTTTTTAATAAGCAGATCTTCGTCCATAAATTCAATCTCGTGACGTTTTCTTTTTTTGCTTTGGATGTACTTGGTACGTCATCTGTTGTTATTGACGAATTAGCTGAACATGGTGCCTCTCCTGAGAATATTGTGTTAACGGTGCTTTCACTTAGATCCTAAATATATGTGAAAAAGTATGAAAAGAAAATGTAAACAAAATATTAATAATTTATTTGAATTTTCGTAGGTTCCCAATTCTACAAACGAGTGGCTTAAAATTTCATCCGATTTTGAAAGTATTTGGAACTTTCCTCATTGTATCGGTGCATTAGACGGAAAACACGTAGTTATGAAAGCTCCGTCTAAAAGTGGTAGTACCTACTTCAACTATAAGGGCACGCATAGCGTTGTGCTAATGGTGTTAGCAGATGCAAACTATAAAATAATTTACTTCGATGTAGGAGGCAAAGGAAGAATTTCTGATGGAGGAATTTTTAATGCATGTAGTCTATCATATGCGTTACAAAATGAACAACTTAATGTTCCTGAGGAGCAGCCACTTCCAGGTCGAGATCTAAAGGTGCCCTATGTACTTGTAGCGGATGATGCATTCGCATTGAAAACATACATAATGAAACCATATCCATTCAGAAATCAACCAGCTCCAAATCGTGTTTTTAACTACCGTCTTTCCAGAGCAAGAAGAGTGGTAGAAAATGTTTTTGGCATAATGGCAAATAGATTTCGGGTTTTAAGAAAGCCATTGGAACTTGGGCCAGAAAAGACAATAGATGTTGTCTCTGCAGTTTGTGCATTACATAACTGGTTGATGGCCAAGAAAGAGTCAAAACAAAAATATGCTCCGAATGGAACATTCGACAATGAAGTTGATGGAGAAGTGGTACCAGGAACTTGGCGTAACGATCTGACGTTAGAAGGAAACTGCATACCAATTCAAAGAAGTACGCAAAACTCTACTCAAGCAAAAGATATACGTGAAGAATTTAAAAATTTTTTTGTTTCGCCTGATGGTGAAGTGTCATGGCAATATAAACATATATAAAATAAGTAATTACTACGATATGTTCAATAAATTGTACTACTTACCAAATTTTGAATTTTATAATTATTTCCGTCGTCATTCTTTATAAATTTAAGCGCATCGAAAAACTCCCATTTGCTGGTATAATTGTCCGCTGTACCCTGGCCACTCTTTTTTTGCTTCACTCTGCGCACCTCTTGCAAAAATTGAGTGCGCAAATGGTGAATTTTTGTTTTTACTTCACCATCACTTTTATCTAAATTTTCAGCAATTTCGCGATAAGCATTTTGCTTTTTATGCTTATTTTTATAATCTGCTGAAGAGACATCCCATAAAACAGGGTGATTCTCATATAATTCAATTAATTTTATTGTTTTCTCGCGATCCCACATGTTGTTTTCTTGCTGCAATATTGCGACTGAAAGCAAACAGCACATGCAAACTAGCAAACAACTGACGCAACCAAGATAACGGTAAAAAAATGTATACAGACAGCAAGCAAGAAATATTGCTGCAAAAAAATTTTGCAAGTTCTTTGTTTGCAGCAAAATGATTTCACTCGTGTTTATACGTGCAAATTTGTTTGCAGCAATCAACTTGCTGCAAATTGTTTGCATCGTGTGTACCTAGCTTAAGAGCATGCGCAAATATTTGCCATTAAAAACATTTAAAAACTTAAATTAAAAACTTTTTAATTGCACTTAAGAGTATTTAATAGTCGATGATCTCGTTTCACGCGTTTATATTTGTTTAATGTTGTTGGTTTTGCAGTTTGTGTCCAAACTGATAACAGCCAGTTCATATCTGCGGAGAGCTTTTGTGTCAATTAATAGCGGTTTGTTTGGGCATTCGCTTCTTAGCCATCTTTATTATATGTATGTATGTGGTACTGCAGGTGCCTCTTTCCCACCTTTCCCACACTAATAAATTGTTTTTATTTCCAGCGAAAACCATTTTGTGAAAATTCTGGGCAGGCGGCGATCGCTTTGCGGCGCTGCCACATCGCAAAAGTAACAGTAAAGTTGTCGCATGCGCAGTTAGCACCCCTCTCTTTCACACGGACGCACACACGCAGCGGTAAATACAATTGCCACCCTCTCTCCGGGTAGCTGCCTCAGCACGCTCCACGCTGCGCATGCTACTCGCGGGAGAGAGAGCGGGCGAGGGAGTCGCAGCGACAGAGAGCGCGATGGGGAGATAAAGCAGCTATTTTCGTTTCGCCGTCGTCTAGTCCACATCGGTTTCGGAAAACAGAACTGCCACCGTAGGAAAATCGCAATCAGCAAGGGCCTTTCAATAGCTACCAGAAAAAAGCAACGGCCACTAAACAGAATTAAATCAAAGCACACAACGAATCGCAAACGAAAAGCCCAGGAAAAGCCAGCAATGACGAAATGATTTGAATTTGCTGGCAGTCAACGCGCATAATCGTAGCCATCGCACACATACACGTGCACACGCACACAGACGGGCGGCGTGTGCCAGCGGGTGAGCTATTGGCCGAGGGGGTGAGTGGGCGCAGCAGCAGCAACAACACGAAAACAAACACAATTGCCGTGTAAATTGCGCTTGGGCCGAGAAGCACGAGAAGCACAAACAATGCGGATACGCGAGAAACGCAAGTTGCAGAGGGAGCAGCAGAGGGACAGGGACAGGAAGGAGCAAAGGGAGCCGAAGGAGTCCTCCAAGGCGGCAGGCAAGCGGGAGAAGGTGAGTGGAAACAGTTAAACGCCCCTAAAGACGAATTTCCTCAAGTCGAAAGTAAAAATAAAAGCGAGTGGCATTATCGCTTCGCGGATGGCGTAGAAGAGTATAAATATATAATTTTTCTTGATAATGAGTGGAAAATTAATACTCTTGTATGTTATTAAGGTCTCTTAGGCCCCCTTTCTCAATATCCGTTTAAAAATGTTCAGCTTAAATTTAACAAAAAACGGTGCAAAATGTATGAACCATATTTATTGGTTCACCTGTTTCAATTTTAATTATTACTATTATAAACTTATATTTTTATTGTCATTATATGGGTATTTAGTTTTTAAATTGAAAAAATCCGATTAAAATATATATCGCAGTTTCCCTATAAAGACCCTCCACTGTACACAACGTAACACCCAAGTCCTGACCATCCTTTTTTCTGCGTTCTCCCCAGTCCAGCGACGTGGAGGTTCTCACACCATCTACTGCGCCTGCGCCTGCTTCTGCACCTGCTCCACCTCCGTCGACAACAGCGGCGACGACAACACCACCCACTTCGGGAACACCGCCCGTGCCCAGCTTGCCGGCGGCCGAGAAGGTGGCCTTCGACAACCGCATCAAGCGAAAGAATGTGCTGGCCCTCAACGAGAAGGTGGCCGCTCTGCGGGAGTACGATCGGCTGCCGGTGTACAAGCACGTGGGGCGGCTGTTCAACTGCAGTCCGGATCAGATCAAGAGGATCGTGCAGCAGCGCCAGGAGATACTCAATGCCTGGGAGCAGCGCACGCGGCGCAGCCAGGATGCCAGGACCATGGAGACGAAGACCGTGCGAGTGTCGATGCTGGGGAAGGCCGTCTACGACTGGATTCGGCGCATGATGTACTACAAGGACTTCAGCATCTCCGACGGTCTCATCCAGAAGATGGCCCTGCAATTCAAGAGCTCGATGGGCCTGGCGCACTTCTTTCCGCATCAGGAGTGGTGCGACAAGTTCCGGCGCACCTACAGCATCCACCACAGCGACACGAAGCAGCTGAAGATCGGCTACACCCAGGGCTATTCGGTGCAGATCAAGGACATCGTCAAGGACGTCATGTCGGAGTGCATGCCCGAAGGCGGTCCGGGCAACGACGAAGTGGACGACGAGGAGCCCAGCTTGGGCAGCCCGCTGAGCAGTAGTAATCATCGCAGCGAGGACGAGGATGACGACGTGGATGTGGACGGGGGCGATATCAGTGGCAGGGAGGATGACCTGGACGACGAAGAGGATATAAAGCCCTCGTTGAGTGAGCTAAATCTCTCCCGGGCTATCCAGCCGCTGCCGCCGCTGGTCAGACTGCCCCTGCAGACCAACACGCCGCCTGGTACCTCCCAAAAGGTGCTCCTGGCCACGCCGATTGTGCCACCGCAGGCGGCAGGCTCTGGCCAGCCCATGACCATGACTATTATTCCCCTGGCCACGCTGGCTCAGAGTATCACGCAGATTCCTACGCCGCAGCAGAAGCAGCAGCCGGAGAAGGACAAGGGTCCGGCTGTGCCACCGCCCAAATTAGAGATCAAGCAGGAGAAGGACATCAAAATGGAGCCCTGCGATCCGGAGGAGTTTCCTCCAGAGCAGCAGCAACCGCAAAAGACGGAGCAATCCAAGCCCGCGGCCGTCACACAGCCTGCAAGCGAGAAAGAGCTTGAAGACCTGCCCATGGTGCACATCAAACAAGAACCGGAGGCGGAGCCAGAAGCGGACATGGACCCGGAAGCCGATGATCCCGAGGATGCAAACAATGGCCGCTCAAGTGTCACCTCGCTGGCCGAGGTTCTGGCTGCCAATGTGGAGGACGAGCTGGAGTACATCGAGCAGATGAGGCAGCGCAAAATGAGTTCGCCTCCGCCCATAGGCAAGGGAACAAAGCGCCGCCATGAGTCCGCGTCCGCCCACGATGACAACAACAACGGGGAGCCTGGCGGAAGACGCGGCAGTGGGAGCAATGTCATCAGCTGCGCCGATGCCCGGAAGTACCTGAAACTCCTCGAGGAGTTTGCACTTTACAAGGAGAACTACCGGCTTATTGGGCTAATCACTCGCGCCGACGAGGTGATGCGGGAAATGGACGACGGGGCGCAGTAGGATGCCGGAGGAGGAGCGAGGAGCGAGGAGCATGGAACAGCTGCAGCCAAAGAGCATTCATTGGCTATATAGAAACTGTCGCATCTCGAAGATGCAGTTCGGTCGGATGCAATCAATCATTAGATCTAAGGCCACCCTAATTTGTACTCAAACCAAAAATAAACGCAATCAAACCAATTACTAGCGGCTGTAATCTTGTCCTGAAATCCAACTGCCTCTGAGTAGGTATTGTATGGAGACAGTGGCGCTGGGAATAGTATAACAGGCTGTTTTTATAATAATTATAAAGGGATTAAATTATACAAATATTTTATCTGTACCAGCAGTAAATTTTGGGACATGTTTAGCCATATATCTAAAATCCATGCGTTAATATTTAAATATTTTCAAAAATCGATTTAAAATTAATGCCTATAGATTTAAAAACAATACAGATTTATACAATGCAATTTTTAGTTCATTATTTAACGTAGTGGTCCGCACCACCACAGTCATTTGACCAAATTGCATTTGCATGAGTAAAAAAAGAACGATCTATGGCTAAATCTGAGAAAAAAGATAGCTAAAATGTGCTGTAATATGGCAAATAGCTATAACTTAAAAACTATCTATTTAACTGTACAAAAAGCTAAATCTAGCCACACAATTGCAATTCTTCCTGATTCTTTTGTTCCCTTTTGTGCATATTGTGAGTGTCTGAGCATAGGCAGGCAGACCACTGCTATATACATAAATAAAATAAATTTAAACTTCATATGAGTATTCAATAAAATCGAATTTGCACTTTTTCCAGTTATTATTGGCAAAAGTTATAATAAACATGTATTAGTTCTAAAAAAAAGTCTCATTTAAACTCCAATAGTGATAGTCGCACTAACCCCTATTCCCCTGACCTCTGGTGTGCCCTAGCCACGGCTAAGACCCCTTGTTTTCAGCCCAGTTATTTGACCTGCATTGTGCCTTCGCCACAGCTATAGCCACTTATTCACGGCCAGCGCAAAGCCGTCTAAATATACGCGGCGTTTTTTTTTTGCGAGAGCGCATGTCTGCCCTTAGCTGCTGCTGCTTCTTCTTCCTCTGCCCTCTCTGCCTCTCTCTCCCGCACACATTCATAACCTCTTGCAACATCTATGTGTGAGCAAGAGCGAGAGAGCACCAATACAACGGAATAGGAGCTCCTCAATCATTTCAATTCAATTTCAATTTCCGCATGAAATTTTCCGCTGGTGGAAAAGTTTTTTTGGAAATGTTTGCCGGATTCGTGAAAATATTCACAAATTGCGTTGTAAATAGGTGTGCGTTTTGCTGATTTCAATCGGCAATCTTGATTGCGGCAAAGTCTTGAATTGCGCATGTCTGCCCTTAGTTTCGGTCTGAACTGTTTGTTCTCTGCACCGCTCTCTCTCACGCACACACTTAAACTGGCAATGCAGGGGAGCTGGAGTTCTTTGTTTATAATTTGCATTGCAACACAATAATATTGTAATATAACAAGCGAATGTATAAAACATACGATGTTATTTTGCTCTGCCTGAAAATTAAATACGAGTAAGGTAATGCGCATTTTCAGACGTTCATTCATTTGATTGATTGACTTGGACGCCTGTGTGTGTGTAAGAGCGAGCAAAACAAAAGCCAAAACAGAAACAAATCACACACACACACATACGCCCCTCTCAATGCCGTCAGCGTCGGCCAGCTAATCAATCATCAATCGGCACACTCACACACACACAGCCATTGCTCGCTTCATCTCCATCAACGATTTCATTTCGGGATTGGCGCTTGAAGAGCGAGCACAACAACGCCGGTTGGCAGTGGTGGAGTGGACAGCAGCAACAACAACAACAACAACAACAAAAACAGCTGGATTTCAGGGTATGTTCAAGCATGGCGCTGCCCACTCAGTGTTTAGTATAATTGTGAACATTTTTCAAATCGAGTGGGCATCACTGACTCAGCTGTCAAAAAGAACAGCTGATTGAGGCGCCAAACTGATTTCGAAGAAAGCTAGGAGTAAATACTTAATTTCCCTTCACAGATGACAGCCGCTCTCCCAGATCGCTTTAGCGCAGGCAAGCGCCAGTTTTGGCGCGAATTCCTGGCTCTCTACCAGGGAATGCCGGAGCTGTGGGATGCCCACCACGTGAACTATCGGAATAAGGAGCTGCGGAACCGGGCCTACGAGCTGCTGGAGACGAAGCTTCGAGAGATTCAGCCAAATGCCACCCGCACCGAGGTGGGAAGACGCATCAACATCTTTCGGACCAACTACAGGCGCGAGCAGATGCGCATCCTCAAGCAGAAGGAGCTCGGACTGCATTCGGATCTGTGCAAGCCGACGTTGTGGTTCTACGACTACATGGGTTTCCTGCTGACCCAGGAAACCTTCCAGCACAGGACAAGGAAGGGTCGGACGACGTCGGGCAATGACAGGAAAAAGATTCACTTTCGGTTTGCCAAGAATGTAAGTCTATCTCTCCTATTCTAATCCCTTCTCATAAAGGTCTTTCTTTAGGCATCTGCTGATCCTCCGGACAGCGTGTGCGATTGGCCGATGAAGGATAGCAGCGCCACAGACTTTCTCCCCGAGCCCGCTACCCCGCAACCGGAAGAGGCCTCGGCCTCCTTGCTCAGCCCAAAGGTGGAGATTATTGAGGCCGACGAGGGCAACCCAACGCAAGGAATGGAGCACGGTGCTGATTTCAAGGAGGATGCGATAATGACACTTATTCCGGGAAGTACAGAACCAGCCTGCTCTACCCAGCCAGATTCTGGAAACGTACACGGAATTGCGGGCGCTCGAAATGAAAGCCTCAGCGAATCCTCCGAAGTGCTGGCCAAATCCTGGGCCATTCAGTACGAGGAGATGGCTCCCACGCAGCGTATCCTGGCGCGAAAGGCCATTGCGGATATACTCTTCGAGGGCTGCATGGGAAACCTGCGACTAAATCGCGGCGATCCGCGGAACACCGTGGGGAATTATCTGTAATTTATGCTAACTATACTATATTACTATATTTCCCTCAATTGTTGTACCGCCAAAAGAATCAAGTTGATTTTCATTATTAATTTGAGCATTGTTAGTAGTATCGCCTATTTAAATCGGAATAATCTTTATGTTTAAAAAATCACTCAGGCCATAATTATTATTTAAAGCTAATTACAATAAAAAACCATTAAAGGAATATTACAAGCCAAGAACTTCATTAATTACAACTTTAACGTAATATAATTTTTGAGTTTTCAAATCTTGTATTATTTCCCGCCAGTCGGTTTTTCCAGGGTTGCCAACTTGCCACGCTTGCAACAATGACGATGCAGCCCTGTGACGCAGCTGTTATCAGCTGCTGGTAAAATGCTTGCTCAGTTTGTTTAGTTTTTTAAGAGTCCCTCCGTTTTGCAGGTATGGGCGAGGCTATCCTTTTTTGAGATGTGGCCTAGGAGGTGCCGGGCTCAGTTGTTATCTGCGAATTTTCCTTACGGTTGGCCGCGAAAGAATTATCGGAACAATCTGCGGAATCCCTAAATCGCGGACCATTTCCTGTAAGTAGAAGAAGCAGTTTGTTTACAAGCTGAATCCTTGTTAATGTCTTCGATTCTCTGTGTATTTAAGGTATTTTTCAAGCGCTTTCAAGGTTTTCAAGCGCATGGATCGTGCTTTAAAGTTATTAGAAATTATAAATACGCCAGCTGCACTGTGAAGTGGTAGGGGGCGGCCACACCTTCTCCCTTTGCCCGCAGCGTTAATCCAATTACAAGAGTTTCTGTAATTTCGATTGTGGTTTCACTTGTAAGTAACTGTCAAAACTGATCTACCTGCTATCTAACGAAACACAGGTGATCTTTAAATTCCCTTACATTTCAGTCTGCAATTTCCCCAAGACTTTCAATGATGCAGCGGTGCAGTAAACTCGGCAACAATCCAGAGTGAGTCCCCTAGATATTATATTATATTTTCCTTCGCTAAAGATCCCCTTTCCCTTCCAGAGCCTGGCAGGAACTCTTTCGCTTTGGCAAGAACAAACTGCAAGTGAAAAAAGGTCCCAACGGCCACTACCTTGCACGTGAGTGCCAGGACGAGCTGCAAAAGTCGCTACCTGCCAAGTCCTTCGACTCACTAATGCCCATGATAGCTACCTGGATGGCCCGTCTCGATGAAAAGGATAGACAAGTACGACCCCAGAAGGAAACAACACGGCAGGAACCTAAGAGAGTAGCAACAGAACCACCTGTGGAGCACCTGCCATCAGAGAAAGACAATAACAATGAGTTGGTGGCCGTGGTCGACCTGTGCAGCGATGGCGAGGAAAAGGAATCAGTTTGCGACGTCAACGATGATTCATTTGACTCGGAAACCGTCCTCTCGCAATCCTCAGTCATAATAATCGACGACGATCTGGGCGAAGTCAACTTAAAGGACTTTGCGGATCATGTCGAGGGCAAACTGGATGAGAAAACACTGAAACAGCGACGCCTTAAGCAACAGGGCACGAAGCAGAGCTCGATATTGAAGTTCCTGAGTCCGGAGATGCCGGATGCCTTGCGACGTTCTCTGAAAACGTATTCAAAGAAACGGAAACCCACGGCAGAGGTGAATGAAGAAGCTATATGTGTAAATGGAGAAGCAATAGATGAAGATCCAAAGATCCTGCGAGAAGTAAACCGGGAAGCTGGTCAAAAATCAACTGCTGACGTAAGCCAAAGTCCCAAAGCTAATAAATTAGTAACCCCCAGCGGGTTTCCGCCTGTGATTAATGGAGATACTACCTTGATTATGTTCAAGGTTACGGAACCCAGTGCCTACTACAACCTGCTAGCAAGCGAGGAACCGAAACACAGTGAGGTGGAGTGCAAGTCCAAGATTACGGAAAAGAACTCGAATGAGGCAAGCAAGCCTGATCCAGAAAAATGTGGAGATGCCAAGGAAAATGAGCCCAATAAAGGGTTAAATGTGGAACCTACCAAAGAAGGAGCTCCTGTAGAAAATGCCTTGACAAATCAAAGACAGGCAGAAGATAATCACGTTCCCCAAATACGGATTCGCACTGACCTGGGTCCTGGTCAAATGGATGTTATACGTGTTCGCACCGATCTGTTGCATGAGCAACCTTCTAATCCCTTGGAAAACCAAGAAACCACAGTGCCTCAGAGAACAGCAGATAAGCGAAGATTGTCGGAGCCTCAAAGCTCTCCACATCCGCCAAAAAGACCCGCTATGGAGTCCTACAATCCTCAATATGCGAATGCTGCTCCTGCCTCAGTGGCATCCTCCAGCTATCAACCTAGTATTTCTACTGCAACCGTCAGTAGCTCCGGATATCCATCTACTCCTGCTACGAGTACCTCAAGCTATCAAGGGAATCCTGCTCCAGCTATTATCGTCAGAGTTCCTCCAGTTAATCCACCACCAGTTGTCACCGTCAGATATAAGCTCATTGCTCCCAAAACTTCGGCACCCGTCACCGCCACCAGCACCACCACCAGCACCAGGTACCCGCCAAGTGTCCCAACCTCATCCTCTATGAATCCCACATCTGTCAGCTCCTCCGGGTATTCAGCCAACAGCCAGGCGTGTCCTGTTACCAGTACGTCCAGCTATCGGCCAGTTAATCCCGCGAATCATGCTCCGGTTACCCAAGTCATACATCCTGCAGTTAACCCAGTGGCATCCTCGAATTATTCTCCAGTAATTCCGGGGACTACTGCCACGTCTACCGCACCAATGCATTCACCAGTTATACCAATGATTACCACCTATCAACCCAGCTATCCATATCAACCTCCCAACCCCATGGCCCCGGCACCAGTAGCTACATCAATGTACCAACCCGGTGCCCCAATGGCTCCTGCCCTTCCACCTCCGCCCTCAAGCTTTGGACAAGTTCCGCCTGTGGCCTCAACCTTAGTTACGGTCATGGCTCCTGCTGCACCTCCACTTCCTCAAACTACATCCAATCGTCCCATCCCACCCACGGCGGATCCGCGACCCGATCTGGCCAACATTATGGGCATGCTCAGTCAAGTGGAGTTGTTCGCCTTCAAGCAGGATAATCACGAGGCCTTTCTTCTCGTCAGTCAGCTGCGTGATAGCCTCCAGAGGGGACCGATCTTCGCGTATCATCGATAGGTTTAAGCCATTTTTTCAAATATTGAAGTTGTTCATTACTAGATGTAGGGAAAAGTATTGAGTATTGAGTATTTTGTGTACAAGTTATTAGGATTGGTTTGTTTACCTTCAATTGATGAACAATTAAGAGTTTATTAGCTACTATAAAAATATTTAAGAACCAAGAAGCATTGGGAGGAAAGAAATTTCGTATTAAATAGTTATATACCAAAAACAATAAAAGTTTTATAAATTTCGTATTTTAGTTGGAAATTATTTAAAAAGATTTTGTTCAGACAGTTTAAGTTAAATTAAGCTTAA
Organism: Drosophila rufa; assembly: GCA_018153105.1. Lineage (NCBI taxonomy): Eukaryota > Metazoa > Arthropoda > Insecta > Diptera > Drosophilidae > Drosophila > Drosophila rufa. Next base: position 8,004,940 of record JAECXS010000085.1, read on the forward strand.
TGTTTTTTATTACTTTCAGGAACTAGAAAAACATCGATGGTAAATCGTTATTTTTTTCAAAAATTAACTTCCATCTTACCCTTCGGTACTGTTTTCCTTTACAGCCGGAACTGGAACTCTATATATAATTATCAGAGATAATTATCATAGCTTCCTTGCTTAAAAATTGGTTATTTAAAAATCTTAAAGAGTTTCAAGTCTCTTTTAAGTGAACCCTTTGGCCCGATCACTAGAAAAAGAGGAATTTTGTACATGCATGGCTTGCAGTGATCATCTGAAAATAGGTTTCTAAATGATTTATCCAGCTGTTGCCGATGCTGCACCTGTGCCCTTTAAGTTCACAAGATGAGCTCGAACCTCTTTAGATTGCGCCTGCTCCCCTACTGACTGACAGAGATCAACAGATGCGGTGGAAATATTAGGTCTGCCAAAGAAATATAATCTTTTAAAGCTACCTAAGGGATACCTAAAGGTAAAACCATGAGCATCTATATTTTATGAAATTTTAAATAGTATATTTTTATGATTCTACAAGTTTTGCAATTATACAAATTAGTCTACGCATCTAAACAAATTTTTCCTTTGATTCTTTAGAAACTAGTGATTTTTGAGGTATATGCCCATTTATATTTTATTTATTGTTCCAATAATATTTTCCTTTCCGTAAAAATGGCAGCTCTAAATCAAATAAAATAACAACAAAATCTTCATAACTTTATTTATTGTTCCAATAATATTTTTCATGGTAAAAATGGCAACTACTTATAATTAAAATAATATATCTAAATCTCGTAGAACTCCAAGTACTAAAAGATTGACCCCTCCTGTGTATGACTATAATTTAGCTAGACAACTGGCAGGGAAAAATTCAAATCGCCGAGAGTCGTCGGGATTGGGGCTGGTTCCCTGAGCTGTTGTAGCACTTTGCACCTGTCGTCCGCCCAACGCAAGTGAAAAATCAAGCGCAGCTTTAATTGATACAACACACAGCCACTGTGGCAAGGAGTGGGGTTCCACTCCATGCTGCATGCTACATGCTGGATTCTGGATGCTGGAACCCAGACACTGGAGGCTGGGTGAGGATGGGATGCTGGGATGCTGTGCGATGGGCAGTTGCAATCGCAGTTGCAGTTGCAAACTAGTCGCGGCAAAAATGCTGTAAGAAATGCAAGGCAGCTGCCGCTAAAGAAGGAGTCGGGGGGAGTCCCACAAGTCGTTCTCGGGGAGGAAAAGCGCCCTTCGAAGGGGCCGAGTCCTAAATGGGCATTGAAATTAAATGCAGCTGCTTTAATGATGATGCAGCTTGGACGAGGGATTCGATTCAGAGATGCCTGGCCTGGCCGACCTTCAGATTTATCTATAAATATAGGGAGGAGAAGCTTGTAGCAAAAATAAATATTAAATGTATCAAGAAATTAATGAGATATTGTTATTTTCTGTTAGTTTTTGAAATATTTGTTGTAAAATAACCTTGTTGTTAAAGTCCTAATTTAACTTTTTTTCAGAAAGAGCTTTCCTTTAGGCGGCATCAAGCAGGCATCGATTTTTAAGAACTACTTACCGGGTATTGCAGGATGGAGAATTTTTAAAGTACCTTTTCCTAGGCTTCCTGCCATCTCTGATCAAATAGGATAGGAAAGCAGGCGAGGATCCGGCATGGGCAAATCTGTGAATATGCCACAAAATGCTGGCCCCCAGTGGGCGTGTGTAGAGGGCGTGGCTGGGCAGCCACGACTGCGCCGGTGGCCGGCGATTCCCTCAACTTGGTGGGCGCCAGCAATCTGCAATCTGCAACAGCAACAGCAACAGCCAGAGTAGCAGCAACATCAACATCAACAGCAACAATCTGCAGCAACACGGCGCCTTTTTGCCTTTTTGGGAATTTAATGGGAGTTGCCGTTGCCTTTTTTGGTCCAACGAAATCAAGCAACAAAAATCTCTTTTTATCGTTTGCTAAGATGATGATGATATCGTTTGTTTGTTTGCTTGCCAGGTTTGCTGGCCATGTTTGCCATGTTGTGTTTGCTGGCTTATTCCCCAGCAGCAGCAGCAGCAGCAGCTGTGGTGGCATAAAAATAAACGCGAGATTCGAGATGCCTAGCATTTAGGCTTAAACTGCGCTCGAAATGATTGCAATTTGGCCAGAGCCAAAGCAAAAGCCAGAGCTAAAGGCAGATCCAGAACCATATCCAGAGCCCTGCCCTTGTGCCATGATTCAATCATGCTCTGCACACGATCTCCTTCGATCTGGTCTGCTTTAACTCGTCAATAAACGAAGAGGAACCTGGACAGAGGTCAATGTGAAGCTAATGCTTGGATGTTTAAATCAATGTTCAGATTGTGGCTATAAATTCCCATTTTAAACTGCAGTTAAGAAGGATTATTTATGGTTTATAAATCAAGCTATTATCGTATACAAAGTGCTCTGTCGTAAAATAATAGAGGTTTTAAAATAATGTCTAATTTCAAACCACAAATACTCTGATAAAATCTCGTTTGTGGAATATTTAACACTATCTTTCAGCTGCTAATAAAACCACCTTTCCCACATGAAAATACTTACCAAATGGCAGCTAAAACTATACACTAATTGAAACTACACTCATTGTATTTGTATATTCCCAAGCCAGAGCCCTTTGTGAAGCCCAGAAATGTGAGTAAACACGGAAAACAATAACGAATTGCATTTCTCACACACACAGTGCCTGGCACGCGTTGGAAACCACCCCGAACTCAGTAACGCATCCGGCGGATTGCAGGTGCGGCCCACAGATAATTTTACTATACTATAGTACAATCCATATAGGGGTGCGATCTGATTCGATCCGCGGGCTTATCACGGCCCTGGACAGCCAGGCTGTTGCTTCTCAGCTCATCGCGAGAACGGAGAATCCCGGGAGTCACACGAGAACCGAAACAGTTGCTCATGTGGGACTGGGAATGGTCATGGAACCCACTTACCATGGTTGAGGGTGGGATTTGTGTGTCGTGTGAACTTTAGTGAGGGATTACACTAGCTTACAAAAGGGAGAGTATTGCTGGTAGTCGTGAAATTATAAATTAGCAGCTGGTCAGGAGAGGAATTTCAAGGAACTAAGGTTAGAATATAGCCAAAAAATATGGTATTAAATAATGTATATTATTATTAAAATATAATTAAAAGAGTTTTGAAGTTTAAAAATAAAATATCCAGATTTTAAGTATATATCTTAGGTTTTAAGAATATTTTTAAGCGTTGCTTCTTAGTAAACTTTTCCCAGTTATTTTTTTTTTAACCTTACTGTCTTTTTATAAGAACTAACCTTTGTTTTTGTTAGCCAGTGCCCTTTCCCTGCTAATGAGACTCTCCAGAACCTGGCTGAGAGGTATACCCGACCCAGGTTACCGAATGCGGAGAAAGATTCAAATGAGGTTTCTCATGAGGTGAGTGTGTGTCCAGCATAATGTGGGAAACACCGACCCAGAATGCCGCCTGGGAATGGGAGTGGGAAAAATAACTCTCGATTTTCGGGCTCTCCTCCGCGTGGTTTCTTTTGTTTCGCCAGCAATTACATGATCAAAAATTCTCCTCGCATTTTTTGTGGCCCCTTTTTTGATTCTGAAATTTCTGCAATGCCTTTCGCACGATCCAAGTGTGGGACTGAGAACCATCAGATATCAGATATATATATTTGCTATCCTGCGTGCATCTTAATGAATTGCCGGCAATTTGGGGCATTACCTATTAACCCGAGAACCTAAAGTCCGAAACCATAAGTCCCATAAAAGTTGACAAGCGGAGCAGCTGGAAGCTGGACAAAGGTTCAGTCTCGACCCCAATGGAGCGTTAATGATGGGGCAGCCCGAAAAAATATAAAAGGATACGGCGCCTTTTGATTTCCTTGGACATTTTTTGTTATTTTGGCCCAAACTTTTATGAGCGAGTGAGTAAGCCGAAAAGTTGGTTTTATGGGCCGGCGACACCTTTTAAGCGCGCCAATCGAATCAATGTTTTAACACGAGAATACCATTTCCAAAACGAGCTCCTTAATGAGTCCCAAAATAAAACCTAAAAAAGCAAATATAAATGTTCAAGACAAGCCGAAATTCTACGAATATCACCGGCGGCAGCTGCAAATATCTCCAAGGAATTGGGCAAAAGTCCGGGGCCGGGAATTCATATTCGTTTGATTTCATTTCGCAATCCTGCGAAAGTGAAACTGCTGCCAGCAGGTGAACGGGGTAAGGCATCCCGAAATAACATATTTTTCTTATTTCTTCTCCTTTTTTATATTTTTTTTGAGAGTCCCCTCTGTCGGCCAACAAGTTTTGGCAATTTGAAAATCTCTGCGCTAATTACTCTCGACGGAAACGGGGACAGGCAGCTGCTGAATCTGCTCGGGATCGAGATCGGGATTGGGAACGAAACTGGGGCCTTGTTGCCTAATTGAACTCATCAATTTGGACTTAATGAAGTGGCAGTTGGCAGTCCAGAAAATGTCGCCTCGCATTTTCGAGTCCATCGCCGCTGCAATTCATGAGGCATTCACATCGCCTCGCATCTCTCTCTTTTTTCGGCCGATAACGGGGCTCGTTGATTCCCAGCCAGCGGTCCCGGCCATTGGGGCTTCCTGTACAGCAGCCACTGGCTACCGTGGCAGCCGTTTAATTAGCGGGTTAATTGCCCATGAGGCGGTGGCACCGGCACCGGGTGCCTGGCCATGTATGTCTCCATCGATACAGCGCCCCATTGCCTCATTCCCGGCTCCTCTGCATCTGCATCTCCTCCGGGGGATTCGGCAACTTCATTAATAACAGAGATAGCGAGATTTTTTCTTTGGCCAACTGTGGTTTGTCATAGATGCAAAGTGTACTGAGAAAAATATTGGTTTTTCAGGGTTCTAGATAGGGGAAGTGATGGGTAATCAATAACTTTCTTTTATAGTATTTTTCTAGATTTGTTTGAAGATCCCAAATCCATGCTTTTGGGCTAATAGATCAAGAAAATTATATTTACATTGTTTAAGTTTATTAAAATCAATGATTTAAGAAACACAAATATATATTTAATATTAAAAATAAAGTAAACACGGCTTACAGTATATAGTAATGCAATTACACAATTATAGCCTGCAAATCCTTAAGTTTAAAATTGTTCTAAAAGCTTAATTTTATAGCCTCTTATTAAAATGTTTGAAGGATGTATAAATATAAAAACTAAAGTTTAAAATCATTAAAATTCTAGTAAGTTATGTTCAAAGTAATTGGTAATTTACTTGTAAATTACTTATTTAATTAAGCTACCCACATAACACTAAAACTCCCAAGTATTGCGTTGATTAAATAATTTAAAAGTAACTTTACCACTATTTACCTCTCTAATGACACACATTAATCTGCAGCCCATTCAAAAAACATAAATAAATTAATCACAAATTTTGTTTGCGTGCAGGAGGAGCTAGCTGGGAGTCGGCGGTTTGCCGTCCGGAGGAGGAGAGCCTCCAGAGCCGCCTCTATCGATGCTGCCGGTGACAAATGATATGTTGACAACAGGCAACAGGCAGTTGCAAAATTTTGACTTTTGCTTATCGTCGAGGTGCGAGATATTGTACGTGAATGTATATGCATATGGACATGGGCAGGAGGAGGATGGAGGCCGCCACATCTGCCGCAGCTTCATTTGCGAAATCTGCCATTTATGATATGTGCAGTCGATGATCATTTACAGCCTCTCAATTACTCATTGTTATCTCTGTGCGTGGTCGAGGGAGTAACTTTGGCTAAAGGAGCCCTTTTGGTAGTCATTTCGGATAAGGGGTCATCGATCATCATTGAGGTGCACTATCAGTTAAGTGGAATGAATGGTTAGCCTTAAATGAGTTCGGGAAAAAAATTAAAGAAGGGTTAAGTGCTCGAAAGTGATTAACGAAAATTCCCAGAAAAGTTTGATTTCATTAAATATTAATTTACTTATTCATAATTTTGGCAGAAGTCAAAGTAACTGCTCGTCTGAAAAATAAAAGGGGAAATTTCATTTAAGGAACAAGTTAAGTTAGTTAAAAAATATTGTGAGAAAAATATTATGCAGTCTTTAAAGGATACATTTAAAATATTTAACTATAATTTGACAAGGTTTCTCCTTTAATTCTTCATAAATTATAATACCTTTTCCTGGAGGACCTTTCTTTCCCCTTTAGTATCTCCTTATTTTAAGTTTGGAGACTCTTTCCCCCCCTTGAAACATTAATATTTATTAATTCTTTGCTGTTGTCTAAAAAATATGTTAATACATTTATGGGGTCTCTGGTTTTATCCCAAACAATTTCCTTCTCTAATTAAAGACTCTTCTACCCTTAAACTCTTAAAAAATAAATGATTTTTACTTAATACTCCTTACTCCATGATCTTTTCTCCTTTTGCCCTTTTCAGGAGAACTTCAGTTTAAGTTCCATCGGAGAATCATATCCAGGGGCAATATCAACCCCTCTAAAAACCCCTGTGAAAACCCCTTAAACCCAAAACCCACCACCACCAACTCATTTTCTCCCATCGAACCCCTGAACCCCTGATTGGAAACAAGTTCCACAGAGAGCTTACCCCTGAGTTACCCCTGACGTACCCCTCACTTTGGCTTTCCCCTCACTGAGCATGCGCGGCGGTTTCCCCAGCGATCAAGTGGAGACTTGCTCTGCTGAGAGCAAGATCTCTCTCTGGGCCAGCTCTCTCGGGAACTTGGCCAAGTTGTGAGCTTGGATGCTCGGCTCTCGGCCAAAGTCAGAGCTAAAGCCGTCGCCAACGAACGAATCGCATTCGTAATCATGCGGAAATGATCGAGCTGACCTTTCGGCAAGTCTGCATTTCGCAGTCTGATTTGTCTGCATTCTGCACTTTGCGGTTGCAATTTGGTCAAGATTTTAAATTTTAATTTTGGTAGCTATGAGAGGTATTAATTGAGAACACGGGGAATGAAAAATATATATTTTACAAGTATTTTACCAAAGAGTTGAAGATGTATAACGTTTCTAGACTTTGCATACAAATAATATTATATTCCTTATTAAAAAATCTTGATTTAGAAATTCCAGGAAATAAAATAAATTACTTAGGAACTTTTTATTAAATTATACAGAATTTATAAAGCTTATCTTGAGGTAGAAAATACCTTTAAAATAAAGATTGTTTTTCCCAAGTATGTTTGTATAATTTATATCAAAGTTGTTGCTGCTCATCTTTCGCTGATTTCATGCAAATCGCAGCAAATCATCAGTGCATAAAAAAGCAGTTTCGACCTTTTGATCTGCTTTGCTGCACACAGTCAATACAATTATTATTGATTCGCTTTATTGGGGCGCTCCAAGGTGAACCTGAACCTGCTCCTCGCATCGCATCCCGATCTTTGCTTGAACCTGAATCTGAACCTGAACCCAACCCGAAAACCCCGAAGCCCATGGCGCGCGCAATTTGTGGCTACGTGTCCGAGATTTGTAGTTGCAATCAGTTTGAACTGAAGCTGGTGGAAAGGGGAGGAGCAACCCGTGGAGCCACAAAGACTACGTGCCGGGGTCAGGTTCAAGCTTGGAATTGGATGCGTACTTGGACCTCGATATGGGTTCAATAACTGTGAAGCAATCATCGGCAAAAGAGGGAGTAAAAGTCAAATATTGAATGTGAAAACAGAAGATTGTTTTCTCATATACATTCTAGAGAATTTAAAAAATATATTCAATAATTCCCCTAATTCCCCTTTTAATTAAACATAATAAATACTCTTTTGGACCATCTTTAATTGTATTTTAACCATATATTTCATATTTTCTGGGTTGCCTCTTACTGACATCCTTAGCTTACTTTACATGCCCCGTCCAAATTGGCCACAATTAGTCAGTCAGTTGAAGAGGGCTTAAGTCGCGGCTTCACGGATTACTTTATTAAAAGCCTGCCCCCGACCATGTTCGACTTCGGCTCTGGCTAAATGGCATTTTAATCAAAATTGTCGCCTTGGGGCCTTGGCCGGGCTTGAAAGCGGTGCAGTTGCGCCAACAAATTGCCCGGACAACGCCGCTGATGATGGCCGTGGCGGTGAATTAAAGCCGCCTAAATGTTAAACAATTTGCACTCGCCAGGCATTAGTCAGGGAGATGGTCGCCGAAAAGCGACGGGGTCTGGCCAGGTTGTTTTTTCACATTTTTTTGGCCGAGAAAACCCGTCTTGGTCAAGTGGCTGGAGCTGGAGTTGGGAGCCTCTGTCTGGCTTGCCGGCTGCCGCTTCTCTAGTCTAGTTAATTTAATTTCAACGTCACGTCGTCACAGTTGGCCGTCATCGCAGTCGCAGGCAACTGATTTGAATTCTTTACCACTTTTTGCTTTATTTTTCCCTGTTTTCTTATGAATTTATTTTGTTGTTTTTGTGGTCAGCCAGCGTCTGATATTAACCGATTTCGAGGTCATGGGAAAAACAGTTTTCCGTGGGCCGGACAATGGGCCTTTTATTTATTTTCATTTCGCATGCAACTTGAGTGGAAAGGGGAGCTACAAAAAAGAAGGAGGTAATGGTAGTTTTTATACAAAGAAAATATCTGTAGATGAGAAATATTTATTTAGTTTCCTTAGACCTAATTTCAAGATATTTTTACTTATTATGATTTATATTATTTTTATTTTGGCAACTAATAATTAAGTTATTTTAGTAAAAAGCTTTATAATTTCGCCTGCAGCTTTAATATAATTTCAGAAAACTTCCACACCTGTAACACCTTTTGAGCTTCCCACAGAACTTGACCCAATTTTGGGCCGCGACATTCCCAGGAGCAGCCTTGAGGCCCGCATTGCGATCGTTGGTGGGCAACGCCAAACAGTATCAGCTTAATGACTCAATTCCGTTTAATTGAACATCGGTCCGGGCAATTACACCAGACATTTAGTGGCTTTAATGCGACCACTTGACCGACTCAAGTCGTTTCGTTTCACGTACAGCGTTTCCACATAATTAAAAGGCCGGATTCTAATTATTAACCCGAGCTCCGCCCCGTCCCCTTCGACGAAATGTGTCAGAAGGCATTTAGAGGGGCATTCGTTTATGCAAATGCCACAACACAGCGACTCCCAGCTGCAGTCGTCGCCTTCAACGGCGGGGTGTGCAAATGACAAACGACTTGAACTTGCGGCTGGCGGCCGAAAGACACAGAATCATAATAAAAACGAAAATGAAATTCGCAAAATTTAATAAAGTTTGTCGGCCGCCATAAATTGCGTTAAGCGTTTACCATTTACATGTGTGCGACATGCTGAGCGGGTCCGAAGGTGAACAGCACACACGGCGCACGCACAAAGTGCTCAAAATGCAGAAACGGCAGCTAAGCGGATTCGAGTTTGTGTCTTGAGTCTTTCGTTTTGCGGTGACTTTTTTGAGGTTTTTTTTTTGGGTGCAGTGCGTGCACATTTGCATTTGTTTGTTGAAGCTATTTTTTGAATTGATATTTAATTGCAGGCACACACAATTAAAGGCCAATAAATGTGGTCACATGAGTGATTATTAAGTGTAATAAATGCTTAAACTAAAACATTTTAAAGAATAAGATTTAATAAGTATGTGAAACAAGGTTTTCAGATTTAATTTGTCATATTTTTCGAACTTTGTATAATTAGAAGAAAACCAGATAAAAGTTTGTTGCCTAAGTCTTTTGTTTTTAAGATTTTTTTCTGCAGTGTGTTCGTATTTGCATTTGGCTTCAATTGGCCATTTTTTAATTGATATTTAATTACAAGCTCGCACTATTAAACGCACATAAAAATATTTATATATGTGGTTTTATTGATTTCTTTTATGACCGCAGCTGCAAATTGAAGGCGAGTGTAATTTGATTTTATTATTTAGTTGTGTGAGCTTATCGCACAGCAGCCTTTAGTATTTTTATGGAGCAGCTGTCTCAGGAGCACAACGGACTGCCAAAAGGTGGTAAAGTTTCGGTGGAAAGGAGGCAGGTGGCAGGGTATATATCTATAGAAGACCACAACCCATATACATACCATCTATTGTCCCATCAAACCCTCGTCTAACACTCTTCAAAAGTTCAATTGAAGTTCTCACGTTCGCATTTGTTTGGCTAATTTGAGCTGGGATCTCTCGCCGTTTCCAATGAAACAGGAAACGCACTCAAAGCGCTTTTGTTGCCCCGTGTGGGAATCCATTGGATTTTGGATTTCGGATTTAATGATTGCCTGGCAAATGGCCAAAGACGCAGCCAAAGCTCGCAGCTCGTTCGAACCCCCTAATTGAGACTAACTCAGACAAATTTATCTTGTCGCTGGCGTTGGTGGGGATTTAAATTGAATTGAAATTGGCCTGCAATTAGGTTAGACGAGGTGGAAATTGGAGGAGAGAGTTTAAAGGGTATTTGTTGATTAAAATAAAAGAGATTATTGCTGAGTAATTTAATTTAAAAATCAGGGAAAAGGGAGCAGGTTTAAATATATAATTATTTCGAAAGGTAGTCAATCTTCTTTATTAGCAATCGATCAGTTTTAATAAGCTTCTAACTTGGTTACAAACAGTTTGAGGGTATAACTTTAGTTTAAATAATAATCCATTGCTTTAATAAATAAACTGTAGTATAGGTAACCTTTTCCTAAAAGAAAATGTATATTATTATGTTTAGCAGGAAAAGTACTGCCCAAAAATAAACTCAGCTGCGTGCCCCTGCATCTAATTTACCCTTGACCATGGCTCTAAGCTTCAGACTCTCCTGCCTACTCCTATCTGGCTGTCTATATCTACATATCCGCTATCTGCTGCCACTATCTGGCCATTTGGCTATTTGGCTGCCTGCCTGCCTGCGCCCGCGGCCTAAATGGCCAACAACAGAGCAGAGCGAGAGCAACGGCAACATTGAACTCGACAAGGATTTCGTTGCGTCTGCAACTTTCTTGGCGTCTGCAACCCACGGCCAAGATTTGGCGCCATTGAAATTGAACAACATGCAAAGCCTGGCTCAGCAAAAAAACAAAAATAAAAATAAAACAATCCAAATGGATAAAGAGTATTCAAACTGGAGCTGCTGGAGCAACAATAACAAGACCACGCACCAGAGATGGCCATTTTGGCCCAAAAATAGCTTATAAGCTAGTTGGAAAATTGACTTTTACTTTAAAAGTAATTTTTCTAAGTTATATACTATTATTTTCTGCTCTTAGCTTCGAATTTTTTCCTTTAAATAATTTTAAGAAAGTATTATATATACTTTTAAATGATAATTTAATTATTTTTTAACTCAAAAAAGTTTATTTATATCCAGAAAAAAATCAAGCCATCATCCCTGCCACGCACCACAGACTCAGATTCAGACCCAGACTGGATTCGAGATTCAGCCTAGACATTTGTGGGCACGATTGGGTTTTTGTTTGGCGGGCATTGAATGCTTTATTTGGTAGTGAAAACGATTTGCCAGCTTGGTGCCAAGTTATGCGTCGCCCATGGCTTTTAAAGCAAAAGAAAAAAAATAAAAATAAATAGGCGCCCAGCTGCACTTGAGTCTCGAATTTCCGTGTATTGAACTCTTGGTTAAACAACGGACGGCATTAACTATAATTTGGGTAGCAAAATCGTCGATTGTCGATCGTCGGATATGTTGCTCGTGTTGCTGATGGGCAGATGTTGCTGTTGCGTTTGTCATCGCAACGAGCGACGACCAACATCTGAAATTGCAATTGCAATGGCAACGACAACAGCATCAGCATCAGCAGCAGCAACTGCAACTGCAACTGCAACAAGGCTTGTCAGGATTTTGGACAGCGGCAGCAACAACAAGGACTTGGTATCAAAAGGCGCCGCGTTTGCTTCCGCCATCATTAATAATCCGAATGGCCATATGCTGATGCTCCCGATGTTACTACTGATCCAAAGAGCACACTGAGGGAAATAAATTGAGAAAACAAAGGATATTATTTTATTACAAAATTTGAGTAGTAGAATAAAGTACTTCACTAGACCTCAGGAGGGATTCGATCCCACATCCCCCGGCTTAGAATGCCGATGCCTTACCAGTTAAGCCACTGGTAGTTATGAATTTAAATTTATTATGTTTTTGAAAATCTTTATAAATAAAGCGGTCTTTCTTTTAGCCTTAGTCCGTTTGTCCATCTGTCCATCTGTCCGTCTGTCCGTATGAACACCTATATCTGAGAGACTTTAAGAGACAATACTACTAATATTGGTGACAATATTATTAAAGGTTACAGGCAAATCATATTTTATTTTAAAAATTGTGCAAAAGGGGAAAATTTATTTAACTTCAAGACTTTCCCTGAAAAGTTATTTAACAAATTTTGCAAAGATAAGAAAAAAATTACCTCGCTTGACCCCAGACGGGACTCGAACCCGCAATCTCCGGCTTAGGAGGCCGATGCCTTGTCCTTTAGGCCACTGGGGCTTGTTAAATAAAGGAAAGGTAGTTATAAATTTTAATATATTACGTTTTTAAAGTATTTATTAGTACGCTTTAATCCGAAATTTTTAGGAACTTAAAAACAGCTTTAAAAAATGCAGAGACCATTTTATAACCGGTACTCATAAGAAACTGTATGTGACAGGCATAAGGAGACATACTTCATAAGCGGTCTTGCATATAGCCATGTCCGTCTGTCCATCTGTCTGCATTAACACCTACATAGATCTGAAAGACTATAAGAGCTATTGCTACCAATTTTGGTAACAATATTAGTAGAGGTTGCAAGTACATCCCATTTTGTAACCTTCTACCGCCCAAAAAAAATTGTACAAAAGCGGAAAATTTACTTAACTTATTTAACTTAACGATTTCCCCTAAAAAATCATAGAACAAACTTAACAATGATAAAAAAGTCCCTTGCTTGACCCCAGGCGGGACTCGAACCCGCAATCTCCGGCTTAGGAGGCCGATGCCTTGTCCTTTAGGCCACTGGGGCATGTTGAACAAATATAAAGTAGTTATAAATTTTAATTTAATATGTTTTTAAAGTATTTATGAGTATGTTTTAATTCGAAAACTTGTTGAATTTAAAAACCGCATAAAGGGAAATTGTAAAAAAAATGCAGAGACAATTTTATACCATGTACTCATAAGAAACTGTATGTAGCAGGCATAAGGAAGTCTTGCTTTTAGCCATTTCCGTCTGTCCGTTTGTCCGTATGAACGAACACCTAGATCTGAAAGACTATAAGAGCTATTGCTACCAATTTTGGTAACCATATTAGTAAAAAAAGAATTGTATAAAAGCGGAAAATTTACTTAATTGAAAATTTAACTGAACGATTTTCCCTAAAAAATCATCAAACAAATATTACTAAAATAAAAAAAAGGTCCTCGCTTGACCCCAGGCGGGACTCGAACCCGCAATCTTCGGCTTAGGAGGCCGATGCCTTGTCCTTTAGGCCACTGGGGCATGTGTTTAAGCCACCAAAATTTTGAATTTAAAATTATGTGGTCTTAAATATTTGAATAATAATTTAAAATTAGGAAAATTCGGAAAAGTACCAAGAAATAAATTTATTTAGTCTACAATTTGCCGCTTTAAAATTATATTTAATATCTTTAAATCTTTTTGTATTATTCCTGTATTTACAGAAAATAATAAAACCCCTCGAGATTTCTTACTGCTATTATTTTCTCCCTGTGTAGGTACTGCTGCTCTTGTTCTTGATGTTGCCTGATCTTGTTGCTGTCATTTTGCTGGGACTTTTAATTTATTTATGGCTGGCCGACTGTTTGGCTTTGGCTGCATTCAACTGCCAAGCGGAGGGCCGCCAATCTGGCCGGGATGCTGCTGGCGAGGATGAGCTGCAGTTGCAGTTGCACTCGGAGTCGGAGTTGCCCAGCAGCCAGACAGTGTCCAGGTCCAGTGTCCACGATCGAGTGTCCCCCTAAATGGCAATTAAGCAAACAATTTATAGCGAAAATGTTCGATTTAATTAATGTTCGGATTGCACGCAGAAATTAGCAAACACATGTGCCAGTGGAGAGGAAAGTCGGACTGGGAGACTGGGATTGGTACGAGGACTGGGAGGCTGGGACTTCTGGCCAGAAGTTACAGGCCATAAACACGCCAAAATTTCGCTCCGACAGCGCCAGCAATTTAAATAAAACTTTTGCTTAATTGCACTGCCAGCGACTGCAACTTGCAACTGCAACTCTGGTCTCCGTTTTGTGATCGTTAATTTAAATTGAACACATTTAGGACATGGAACCGGGATGGACGCTCCTGCTCCTCTGGGTGCCTTTAATTGCCATCGAAGCCGCAGTCGAAGCCCGACCAGCCCCCTTAATCCTCTCAAGCCCCGGCTAAACGATTTCGTTTAATGCAAGTGCCCATCATTTTGGGCCGTTCCACGTGCTGAAAGTGATTTCGGGCCAGCGCTCCTTTTGGGTTTACTCCTGCCCTGCGGTCATTTTGGTTATGGCAAACCGGCAATTAAGTCCCCTGAACCTCCTCCTCCTCCTGTGGATCCTGCTCCTCTCCTTTGCAAGCTTAGCCTTCTGCCTAATGACTTTTTAATTGGCCTGGCCAAAACCGTCGATCGGCAGTCGGGATCGGCGCTCATAGACCAGCAGAACCCGCAGAACCCGGTGTCTCGGATTACCAATTGAGCCATCAGCCAGCTGATATGGACTGTAATCCGAGCCGCCTTCATCTAAGCCTGGTTTCGCACCCGGATTCCTCGGCCTGGACACTGGCGTGACAGCTGCAGCCTCAATAATGTCTCAATAGTGGCCATAAAGAACGGAAGCTGCAGCTGCAGCAGAGGAACAGTAGCCGAAAAATTGAGGCCACTCAAATTACAACTGGCACGCTCTTAACTTGATTTCGAGTCGTTACTTTTTTATTTCGAAAAAATCGCACTTTTATTGGCAAGTTTGTGGGGAGAAAATGAAGTAATTAGGTGTTTTCTGTGAGAGTTTAGAGCATTTCTTATAAGAAATTTAAAATAAATTGCTGTTTCTACTTTATATTTTTTTAAATAAGATTTTTGTATGTCTGAATCATATTATTCATATTTTTCTAACTCCCAAACCTTAACTAATAATTTTTTTACCCTTCCAGAACTCATCTTTCGATCACCTTTATTTATACCCCAATTTCGTACATCAATTTCCGATCGAACTGTTACATCTTCATGGGGCCAAGTTGAGTATTCCTGTGGCCTTAAAATCTCTAGAAATTAAGGCGAGGCACGCAAGCCTTGGACAGGCTAAGAAATTCAATTAAGCAACTGTCGCTGGCCGGACTTTGACATGACTTAGATGCGGTTTTGGGCTCCCACTCGTGATTCCCGATGGGATCGTGGGTCTCCCAGCAGGGTGTGGCGCCTGGACAGGACATCAATGGCCCGGGAGATGGCCAGTGCCATTGGCATTGGCCAAACGCAGCGGGTATTGTGCATTTTAATGCCTTTGACGGTGGCAAAAATATCGAGGCAGGGATTGGGATTGGATCCCGGACTGGAACTTCGACTTGGACCCTGTCTGGGTCCAACCGAGGCGGTTGTTGTTTATGCTGGTGTTATTTTCATTGCAAACAAATGATGAGGAACACGCAAACGCACTCAGACGGCGACTTCTCCGACTCCTTCTCGGATTCAAGAGGCCCCGGGGCTGGGAGTCTCAAATTGAAATCACAATGACTTGAGGACTTTTCAAGACCGAGTGGCAGGCACATAAATTCTCTCCGAGCGCAGACCGAAATTTGAACAAACTTATTGGATGATTTTTATGGTCACTTAAAGTGAATTTTATGTGGTCCAGGCCAGACTCAGAGCCCGAGCAGCAGCAGCAGCCATAAACTATAAACCATAAATGAAAAAAGCTGCACCAGAGAGATTCTCAGCCAGATTCTGTGATTAAAAAAATTATTTAAAAATTCTCTTTCTTCTCCGCCTCCTGGCTGCCATCGATTGCATCTCAATTTTTCCCGTTTGCTTTCCTCATTTTAATTTCATGTTACGAATTTTTGATGCTGTCCCAAAAAAACAAAAAATTTGCAGTTTATTAAGCCTGATTGAAATTTATGCGGCATCTCTGGAATAAAAAGAAGATGGAAAGGGGAGCGAAATGAGGCGAAATTCCATCAGAGTGCTAATGCGTGTTTGATGCTGCTCGCAGGTGTTGAAGCAACTGCGTTTTTTATGATAAGATATAGCGCCCGCGGGACGACCGATCGATCCGAGGCGTCCCGAAAATGAGGCGAAACTTTAATGAGCCGGCGGACGCTGGGCTGCCCAGCATGGAGAGCCGAGTGGAGTCTCTGCACAGAGAAAAATCATTTATCATAAATTAAAATGTGATTACACCCCAAAATTGAATGAGGAATATTAATTAGGGGGAAGGAATAGCAATTTTTAATTGAAATGCAACAGTATAATGACTCTTAAAAGTAGCTGACCATTTTTTAATTAATTTTAACAGCCAACAGAAAGTTTTCTTTTAAACCTCAAGGAAAGCTAAATAGGCAAGACCAAACCAGGGACCAAAAGTAATTTATTAAACGAATTTTCTAATAGCTAAAAATTATAATATCTGAATATAAATAATAGGAACTTTTAGCCTTAAATTAACAGTGAATTTTGGTTTAAAACTTAAACTTTTTGTGAACTCTTAAACGTAAATTATATTTTAAATATAAATAATAGTATCTACCAGAATCAACATCAATTTTTTGAATAAAACTTGTAAACTCTTAAAAAAATTAAAATATGAAATTCTTGTGATGTTCTCTACTAAATGCATTTTAAATATCTGCTTTCTAAAGTTACTTAATTAGATATTTATTAGTTAAAGCAATTTAACAGATTTTACAAATGCTTTAAAGTAACTGGTTTATTCTGCAAAAATCCCTGCGTCTTCATCTGTCGATTTTCTTCATATATTTCTCATTTTAGTTTACAAGATAGTTTCCCATACCAATATCATTATAATGGTAGCAGAAATTGTGGAATATTTTAGGCTAAATCTGAATATATGCTAAAGTAATATGTATATATTATTTTATTTTATTTTATTTTTCCTTCGTGCATAATAAACCTTCTGGCTGAGACTTATCTCGCTCAACTGCCGTTGGAATTATGCGAGGCCGGGCAACTCCTCAAAAAGCAAAACTCTTGGCAGTATGTGGTGCTGGCTCTTGGGATCTCTGGGTTTCTGATTGACCAAGTCGTGACTTGGCCGCCGCCCACGCCCCTGGAATCGCTTCCCCACCCCTTTTTCCCTAACCCCTCTTTGCAAATTGAGTTTGCAGTGCGGCCTTTTGTTTGCCAGGCTGCTAGACAAGTGCGTGGGCCTGGCTCGGTTCCAGCTCCAGCTCTTGCTCCAAGCACAGCTGCCTCCAAAAAGGGACGCCAGTCTGGATACCCAACTCCCCGATTCCCGACTCCAGGCCCAACTGGCGACATCTGCGATCTGCGGCGACGGGCAGACTTGCCTTTTTAAGGCAAACAAGCCGACATCCCAGCCCCAGACACCTCCTTCTCCTGGTTGGAGAGGAGGACTCCTTCTGCCTTGCAGCTTGGGTTAAGGCGGTGCAGCTGCACTTGGTCTGAGATGTGGTGGAAGGAACTGCTTCTTCAGTCACTGTGATTTCAGTTAACTTAAAAATAAGATAGAATCATAGGAAACCTTAAGAAAAGCTTCAAAAAAATTAATTCAAATTATAAAATAAATATTTTTAAAGTCAGAAAACCTACTTTGATATTTTAATATTTTTTTTTCTAATATACATATTCCTTACAAGTAGCAGCTTCTAGTCACTGCCAAAGCACCTCTAATACTTGCACCAGCCGCTGCCTAAGCATAATGTTCTGGTTCGCTAACATTTATGGCCATGTCTGGGCGATCGTTGCGTGCTTTCCTTAGCCGGTCATTGTTGCAGATGGGAGTGGAGTTTGGAGCTGGAGTTTGGAGCTGTAGCTGAAGCTGGAGCTGGAGTGGTGCCGAGTGGGAGTGACTGGAGGAGGCGATGCGGGCCTGCGTGGGCCAGCTGCAGGTGTTCCCACAGACTGATGGGCGCCATTAGGAATCGATGTGGGCGATGTGTGGCACGCCCATTTCAATGAAATGGCGCCAGGAAAGGCGCAGCGGCGGCAGCGGCAATCTTTGAAGCAAATTCCATGGAGCCGCGTCTCTCAACATGTATGCAAATTATTGTCTCAGCGAGTTGGTGACACATAAAATGCAGTTAAAGGTTGGACTCTCGCTTCCAACTGGTTGCAGTCGCCTGGCCAGCTTGGCCAGCTTGTCCAGCTGTCGGGAATCGGCTTGGAATACGGAATGGGCTGCAATGTCAAAGGGGAGACAGACAATTACGCTAATGGGACACCAATGGCAAATTAATTAGCCTCAGGCTTCCATCACCTTTAAAAACATGACCAGTCGCCAGGTTGGTCTTTAAAAAAAGTGGAAAACTTTCCAATTTGAATTATATTTAAATTAAAATGGCTTGACATTTAAATTAGGGAAATTAATAAATTAAGTAAGATCAGGGAACAGGGATATGATATACAAATTGAGGGAACATATAGTGCTTGCTTTGCTTTGGTATTCCCAAACTACGTTGCATCAAAGGCTAATATAATATCTAGGATACCGAAAGGCCATATATTGTTTTTGCAGTATGCAGGCAATTAGCTTGTGAAGAAAAAAAACACTCTCTCCGCACTCTCTGCATGTTCCTTGATTATTTTCATTTTAATAGGTTTTAAAATCTTTCTTAAAGGAAACTCGATAAAAAAGTTTTTTGTGGCCCCTCTATAAAGATCTTCCTCTTTTTCCCATGAACACAAATTACTACTTAATTCAAGAAGGAATTTTGCCCGGAGCTTCATTAGGTTTAAGCATTTGCATATTTTATGGATTTTCCGGCCTCGCATTCCTCTGTGGCCCTTGGAAATCTTATCCAGCAATCAAGTTTAATTGGCAGCGATTCCCCGATCCGATGCTCGATGGCTGCATTATCCCCCGGACAGGTGTCGATCATAAAGGCGCTCAACCACCTGATCTCCTTGCCGCTGCTGGTGCTCGCTCGACTATAATTGGATATATACACATATTCGGTAGCCCGTTTGTGTGTGGAACCGCCTCCCCGATTGCTAATCGACCTCCGGCTGGTATTGCTGGCGCCGCAGCAGCAGCCACAGCAGCAGCATGTAAATTCAGAGCTGTGAGCCGAGAGCAATAATAATAATGTCCATAATTACACGGGGAGCACAGAGCCAAAGTCAATGAACAAGCAAAGCGGCGGCGACAACAATGCCAAAAGCACACCAGCACAGAAGCACAGCAGCACAGAAGCAGCAGCACAGCAGCAGGAGCAACATGTATGGCACAGCAGCAGCAGCCACAATGGCAGAGTTCTTATCGCTTACAACTTGTTACGATTTCGTTGACCAATTTTGGTCAACGAATCGCGCTTAATTTGGCCAACACAAGCTCGGACCAACTCGGAGTCGGCATTGTTGCCGCGAATTGTTTAATTGCCAGCGTATGCGGCGCCATAAATGCCTCACAATACAATGCTGTGGCTGCTGGGGGAAAAAAAATAAAGGAAGCGAAGGCTGTTTGGCGATCGGCGATCAGCGATTCCATAATTGCAGTCAGGCCAGACAATTGATGAGTCCGCCATGGGAAGAGAGATTCCAAGATCACTGATGATGCCAGCAGCCTATTTTTAAAAGAAACAGGAGATTATTTAAAAACAAAATCGGAAAGGGGGTAAATATTCAAGGAAAATAATATTTAATATATTTAAGAACATAAAGCTACAAAGGAGCTTAATTCTGGTATAAAATGCCACCTCTGTTCGGAAACCAAGGACCCAGGTCCCAGATCATGTCCCTGCCCAAGTCTGGCCGGCTAATGATGGGGCCCCCGCCAGCCCATAAAGTGAAAAGAACATAAACTTAAAGCGCAACTCGGCGGACACTTAGCGGCCAAAGGCGGTGGATTCCCTCGGAACTTCGGGAATTGGTGTGAAATTGGCCAGGTTGGAGGCCTTTCCAGGAAGCGGCAACACTCGAGCCGTGTAATTAGGCGTATTCTCAACCGATCTGGCGGCTGTTAAGGCTGTTAAGGCCGCGCTGCTCGTCGCATTTATCAGTGCAAACAAGCGCTAAGAGCTCTCGCTTAAGCCAAAATCGAAAAGCAGCGAAAAATAAAAGGAAAGCGGGTTGACTTCGATAAGAGAGATATGATTTCTTAAAGTAAAAAATATATTTTAAGTATTATATAAAGTAACATTAATTTTTGAAGTCTTCTTATGAATAATAATAAAATTTGCATATGATTTTACTAGGTTTATTTATTCTCCTGGCTTTTTAGCTTCAGCTTATTGTTTTTGTTAGGAAATAATTATTCGGGATTCATTTTAAAAATGTTTAAGAAAATAATTTATAAATCCTTTTTATTTTATTTCTATTAAATGAAATTAACCTATTGATTAAGTCTTAAGGAAGGGATAAAAACCTAGAAAAAACACAACAATTCTGAAATGTTAAACAAATGTCTTACTAAGTACGAATTGGTCCAATACTCTACAATATAAATAATAATATTCTTTCTTTTATTTATTAACTCGTTTCTTATAAAAATCTTTCAAGATATTGGCTACCTATTTAAATTAAATTTATTTGTAAACAATATTGTTATTTATTTATTTATTTGAGAAGAATTTTTTGCTAAACTCGTGATCTAGTTGGATCGCTTTCATACAAGTTACTTATATCGATACACGATTATATTTTATTTTCTGTAGCACCTTTTAAACGTTTCTTTTAGCCAGGCTCCACTGCATGCCCTTTGGCGAGGCGAACGATGTTTTATGCCACAACTAATAAGGATAATTGCAACGCCGACTGGGCGTTAAGTGAGTCCAGACGGCCAGTTTGGGCCTTAACTCTTAGCTTCAGCTCCAATTTCGCTGCGGAAATTTGACAAATTGCCATCGTCGTCGTGGCTGCTGCTGCTGCTCTTGCTGCTGTCGTGTAAACGGTTGCAGGTGTTTTGGATGGGCGTGGCCGTGGCTTGATTTGGATTCGGATACGGATTCGGATTCGGACCCTCTCAAAGTCCGATTTGTATCGCTGTCCAATTAAGCCGGGCAACATGCGGCGGCAACATGTTGCCTGCCCGCCAGCCAGCCTGCCAGACGCAAAAGATATTGCTAACGAACCACTGACAATGCAACGCCGTCACTTTGACACTCCCGCAAAAAGCAGAAAGCAAAAAGGCAATAAAAAAATCGGAGGGAGAATTACGAAAAATTCATTACGATTTCGATTTAAGTTGAATAATTATTTATCTAGATAATGCTACTCATTCGGCCGCTGCTCCGCTGACTTGACTCGCCGTGATTCATATCGCGGCAATTGCAGGCGTGTCAACGGCAACAGTTGTTGCTGCTGCAGCAGTTGCTGCGGCTGTTGCTGTTGCAGTGCCTGCTGCTGCTGCTGCAATCTCGAGGCAGCAAATGGCAACGGCCGCTGCCTGACATAAAACAAATAGACTGTCAGTTTATGTAGCGTTCGGAATGACTAAATGTTGCCGTGATTGTGCCCCCGTCGAGCCATTACTATATGGTTTCTCGATCGCTGTAGGTGGATTTAAATAGAGGATAACCGTAATTGCAACGGTAGCAGGAGTGTTAACGGTGATGGATGAGGATATCCTGTTGGAGGAAGCTTAGGTGGATTTATATTGATGGCACTTACGGGGTTCATGGGTAACTAATTCAATTAGATTTGGAATTAGAAAAGGAAATTAATAATAATTTATTTTGTATTATTTGTATAGATGTGAAGGTTAGGTTTTAATAATTACTGGATAATTTTATGTTAGCTTTATGTGGTTAATAGCTTGTAGTTATTTAAAGATATAATAAACTTACTTAACTACTGAGAATCTAATTCGATTCTTAACAGTGACCAACAATTAATAAATTATGGATCAATTAGGCACCTAAAATAACCAAAAATATTGAATACACATACATAATCTACGAATTTAAATTATTTTAATTATTATATTGCATTTCTTGTTTAATTCCTATAATATTATCATAAAATAACTTATATTACCTATGTATACAAGCAAATATAAAATTCCAAATATATTTCAGGGACTTAAGGGGGTAAAAATTAGCTATAAGTAATTTTTAAATTTGTAGAAATTCCCTAAAATGTATTTTGTAATGATAAGCATTTAGCAATTACTGACAATAATTAATAGCTTATAGAAATTGACTTTGCTTTTACTAAATTAAATTTTAAATTAAAATAAACGTAAGAAAGTCCTAAAAATGTATTTTTCAAATCATAAGCATTAAGTATTTACCCGAAGTAATAAATATTTAATAAATATCAACTTCGCTTTAAGTGTATTAATTATTAAATTAAAATATACATTTCAGGAAATTCCCCAAGAAACCGAAACTAATTTTGTAAATCTTTAAATGCTTCGTGTAATTATTAGCATAAATATTGGCCCACAGAAGCCTAAGAAAAATCCGCAGCTGATGTAATGCGGAGATTAATGTCATGCACTCGCATATATCCATATCGGGAGAACTCTTGGAATGGGCGCGATTTGCGGAGAGCAATTGCACCTGTCACCTGCCATCAACAGCTGGGGCGCTCCACACCCCCTATAAACCCCCTTTTTGTGCAGGGGCGGGGTCAATGCTTAGCATATTTCCCAGGCAACGCGGCGACTCAATTACAACTGGCCGGCTGCACACGACATGGCTGGCGTATCTCTCGATTCCCATCGGATATCTCCGCGACGGCGGCGGCGAGTAATTAAAAATGCGTGAAAGCGCGCAGCAGAAATGCTATCGTTATCGGGGCCGTCGCAGAGGGGCTCAAATAAATCAAAGCGTGGACCAGTTTGCAGATCAAAAAGCAAATAAAAATACAGAAAAACAACCAAAGTTGAACAAAAAACATATAAATAAATAAAGGAAATCCATTGGCGGGCAACGGCAAATTTTAGCCAAGATTTATGTGGCCATAAAGGCGATTAGAGAACCAGGCGAAACGTCAAAAGACAAAATGCACCGCAAAATAAGAAAACCACCATCCATGTCCGAGTCCAGTTTGCACTTTACACGATTTTGTAATTTATTTCTGACGCTTCGATTGGCGGCGGCTTCGGCGGCAACGGCGGCATTCTAATGGCAAGTGCACGTACATACGATGTATGTATATATATATATGTATAGGAGTATATATAGATGGTGTGCTGCTGCTGCTGCCACTGGCGGTGTTCACACTTCCAATTGCCAATTTGCATATTTTTGGCATACGTAATGCCAGCCACCGCAGCCTTATATCCGAGTATCTGCAAAAAAATAAAAACAACAAACAACAGCTACAGTGGGCATAAATCAGAGCCCCGTTTATAGGTGCCTTTATCGCCCGCCAGCATCTCCGTCTGGCAATTCATCTCGCACTCAATTTCCATTCGTTTTGTATTTGTTTACGGGGCGCATAATTAATTCCAATTGCACATGCGAGCGTTGCGCATACGCCGTGTAGGCTCACACCTAAAGTGTTTGTCGCGTGACACGAGCTGAAAATTGAGCTATTAGCGAAATATGACTAAGTTGGGGGATTGCAATTGAAACAATTATGCTGGAGAGCATCACTTAAGATGGGAAAAACATCTAAATTAAATCTTTCAAGCCCATTTTATCTATTTTCTACATTTTTTCTTTGTTTATAATTATTATTTAATTATTTATATTAAATTTAATTCCAAATAAATACATTTTTCTTATTTGCACGCCGTCACCTCTAATTCTTCTATTGGCCAGCTCAAAGTTTGAGGTGTTTTTTGAACCCGCCCCCTTTGAAATTGGAATCGCCTCACGTGGGTGTCTCTCCAGCAGCTGAGAGGGATTGAGGATTTGAAACCAAGTCCAAGAGCCTGGGAAGGGGCTATAGCCATTGATGCCGCTGATGTGTTTTGACTGCTGAGCTGATTTACGACCAGCGCCTGCCGAGCGGCAATTTGTTTGGACGCAGGCGTTACTTGGTCGACTTGGTTGGGATGCTGCTCCGTCTCCGCCAAGTGGCCAAGGCCAGAGAGGCGAATTAACGCGGCAGTAGGCACATAACTTGCCGAACGCATAAAACATGTTAAGTAATCAATTGCTGGCCCTGCAAAGGCCTCATGAAACGGCAGCCACATGGGACTTAAAGCACCAGTGCAGCCAAGGGATCTACTTTAGGAAAGGAATATATACAAATTACTAATAAATAAGAGAAAAATGTACTATACTTACAAGAAAACAGGAAAAACTGTAATTAATATTTAAAAGGGATTTATTTAAATTTAATTTGTTGCAACAAATAGGAATAGATTCATTGGAAACCTCTAAAAACATATGAAAAATGCAGAGAATAGAAAAGACTTTAATTAATATATATTAAGTTTTAAGTTTCAATATTTCTACATTAAATTAACATTATTTTGATCTAAAACCTCTTTAAAACATAACAAATCTCTTTGAAAAAAGGACAAATTACCAACACTGCCTATCTAGAATCCAGCCTGGAGACCAAGTGTTCATTGCCAATGCCATTTGCCCATGTTGGCCGTCCCGGGGCCAAACCAGCCAACAATTGCCGCATTTTTAAGGGCCTCCAAACACGTGCAACTCGTTGTCGCTGCCCCTCCTCCTCCTGCAGCTCCGTGGCAACTTCAAAGTATCCTGCGGCATAATGCGCTTAATAAACCATGAATCACTGTCCACTGAGGAGGCTGTCAGGGCTTCAGCTGCGTCTGCCCAGGCAAGATCTTGGGGCAGCAGGAGCAGGAGCAGGAGCAGCAGTCGCATCCCAGCAGCAACATGGCAGGAGCAACAGCAGACGGCCAACATTGATTTTGTCACGACGCAAACACTTTAAAGGCAATTGCTGAAGTGCGCTGCGTCCTCGTCTGCTTCAAGTAAATGATGTGCGCATGTGATAAAGGGCTTGAGAGTTCGGGCCAACGCTCCAAGACCGCCACTCCGAGCCGGCTCGAAACCCTTCTCGTTGTTGCCGTTGTCGCCGCCGCTTGAGTGGCATAAAAAACGACTTGCACTTGGACTTGAGCTGGTTCTCTTCCCCTTCCTGGTCCTCCTCTGCTGCAAGTCCCAGCTACGAGTGCAACTCCCACTCCTTGGACGACTCCATGGGGGCTATCAACATTCTCAGGTGCGCCAGCGCGGCCTTTGTTTCGGCCATGGCCATTGGGCATTGGGCATTGGACATTGCCGGCTTTTGTCAGCTCCTTACTCAGCTGGCCGCCGAAAATTGACTGGACTTTTAGGAGGTTGCACAGGGAGAAAGGGATGAGTAGGAAGGAACTACAAGTTCCTTAAGCTTAAAGAGTTTATTTTCAGTGAGAATTTTCAACTAAAAAAGGTAGAGCAGGTAGATGCAGCCTTTAATAACATTTAAATCAAGAGTTTCTTTCCCAAAATTTCTCTCTCTGCTTATATTGGCTAACCCTTAGCCCACCATTGAACTAGTTAAGTTGTTAGCTGGGCCTCAGGGATCGGGCTGGGGCGGCCATTCCATGAGAGGATGGAGGTTCCAGGAGTGTAACCTCATCGGATTTCGCAGTGGCTGTTGCTACCTCCTCTCCTCCCCTTCCAGCTCGGGATCATTAATCAGTTTGGGTTCATCAGCGGCAACATGGTTCATTAGCTTTGGTTGCTTGCGGTTGATGTTGCTGCTGCTGCTGCTGCTGATGTTGCAGTTGCTGCTGCTGCTGTTGCTGTGGCTGCTGCGGCTGCTGTTGCCCCGTTTGGCGGCCTGCTGTCGACGATTCTAATCATAAGGCACAGCACCAGGAACGGGCTCTCTCTGGCTATGGCTCTGACTCTGACTCTCCTCTGCCGCCGGCCAAGTTAATTGGCTAGAAGTTTTGCATAGGCACAGCCTCCAACAACGGCTTTGGCGGCTAAATCCGAATCGTCTGCCGAGGCTTATTTGGTAGCAGCTGAAAATAAGAAAAAACTATAGGAAAAACCACAGGCATTATCAGCATCAGAGCCGCAAATCCACCAAAGACTCCCCTCTTCCTCCGGCTCCTGGGTGCAGTGTGCATATTTACATGTGGCCAATGATTCCATTTTCCGTTTTCCGTTTTCGGTTTTCGGTTTTCGGCACAGGGCTCAGCCTCGTAGAGCGCTCTGGCAGTGATCTTGTCGCAGCCAGTCACGTCCGATAATGTTGACAGTTTCCAGCTGCTCCGCCAGCTACTGGTTGCCAGTTCAGTTCAGTCTCGGAGTTAAGTTGAGTTCCCGAGCGTGGGAATAATCTTGGCAACACGCTGGGCCTCTTCTGGCCTAGAGCCACATGTTGCCACCGCCTGAAAGGTACTCACACTTGGCCGTCAAACCCCCGATGGAAGATACTCACTCGTCGTGGCTGACAGTACCATAAAATCTTACCAAAAGAAAACACATGTATGTGGAGCTCTGAGGATTTCCTTAGAGGTGGGAGGAAGTGCCACCTGCTGCCTGATCAAGGATAAGGATTTTCATATTTTAGAAGTGCCTGAGCAGGAAATTATGTATTCACTTTAAAATAATGCTTAATTTTCCAGATTATTTTCCTCTACAAAATATGAAATATTTCTATACCCTTATCTTTTTATTTTAAGTGAAATCTTATAAAATATCCCTTTGAAAAAAGGGAAATCTTAACCACAAGAAACCATTACTTGCTACTAACTTATAATGACTTGACTCCCCAGCCGCCGTGGAGTCGTTGACAAATCACGTTGGCAGCCAACAAGTCTATCAAAACCCGACAACATTTACATCTGGCCGGGGAGCGGTCTTGGCCAGATTACTCGACTTCATCACCATGGAGGAGAGCAGAGCAAAGTAGAGGCTGCAACAAGCATGTTGCAGCTACCAAGTTCCGCGACGACAGGATGCATAAAATTTATGAAACAACGACGCCTTTTGCGCACATAATTAAATCAGACAAAGCGTAGCTCATGTAAATCCCGGCTCTCAGCTCCAGCTCCGAGGGGAGAGATCCAGAGCCCAGCCCACAGAGAGACACCAGCCACATGGCCAGCGCACCGGATGCTGGAAGAGCCAGAAAAATGCAGCTTGACTATTTTTAATTACCGGACAAACATCTGCTCCAGCTTCGGCTTCGGCTCTCCAGGTTTAGATACAGCTGCCACGCCAAGTGGGGTGGCCTTCAGTGATGGGCAGGAATTCAAAGAAAATACATAAATATTAAATAAAATAATTGAAATTATTTTAAACTATAAAAGGGACATGTCGATAAAGGGGTTTTCGAAGGTAAAACAGCAATTTATAATTCACTGAAGCTAGGATTATATTTAGTTCATTTTTAGAGACAATTTCAATCTTATTGTTTTAGAATATAAAATAATATTTATTTTTTATTTTTTATTAATTTTAAAATATATATTCCTTACTTTTAAAGCCAAAATAAATTTAAATTAAACTAAACTACAAAATTATCCAAAGGTTGAACAAGAAATAAATTATTCTCCAAAGATAGGAGGTAGTTTTGATTATTTTAAGAGACAATTTCCAGCTTATTGTCTATGAATATAAAATAATATTTATTTAGCTTTGTAATTACGATTTTTATTAGGTTTTTAATTATTTTAAAATAATAAATATTAGCATTTGTATAAGGCTTTTAAAAATACATTAAATCTGTATTAGCATAATTACAAAAATAATTATAGTTTAGTAGACATCGGTAGTCGTATTTTCTAGACAACTAAGAACCTAAGATTAATATAATTTAAAAAATAAATCCTATACAAAAATAAAGTAATTAATGTAGTATATAATTTATGGGCCCTGTTTTCCCTTAGTTAATTCGCCAACTATTAAGAAGCCCTAAGTATATTTCTAGATAAAACCCAAACAGATATTTGCCATCTCTGGCTTCCTGGCACTGGCACTGTAATTGTTATGGTTTGTCATGGGGGCCTGAGGATGGGCTGGGCACGGTTTGGAGCTGGGATTGGGATTGCGCCTGGGACTGGGACTGGGAGCAACTGACTGGGCAGGCATGCGAATCAATTACATATTACAGCCGCGCCGTCGACGTCGCAGCGATTAACTGCAGTGACTTCAGAGTTTAGAGAACTGTGCAACACTAACCTGTTCGAGCGTCGGATTCGATTCGATGCCGCTTTCATTAAAGTGCAAATTATGACTTGCCAGTTCCGCCAGGTGTTGTGCCCGCCTGGCCTATTTGTCTTGAGTGGCCCAGCTTTGCCCAGATCTCCTCCGCCGCCGCCCCGACTCTGCCCCCAATCTCTTTGTATGGCTGGAGCTGGGAAAGAGCCACCGGCTAAGACGGTGGGGCTCTGCCCTTTAACGTATGAAGTTATCAACGCCATCGTCCCAGCAGCAGCAGCGGCAGCAATAGCCCCACATTATTTACAGCTTTTACAACATTAATTGCTACCTGTGCGCGCATCTGGAGTTGTAAATGACTCTCCGGTGGCCCCTTCTGCAGCTCCTCAGCGAGCTGGAAGGCGTTGGTATTGTCTGAAACTTGAAAATATATTTTTAGAGGCGAAAATATATAGTAATTACTTTTTATTTAATTAAATTAGGGATTTAAAAATACATTTTCAACAACAAAAGGCATAGAAATATATTTTTTAGGGATTCATGTACCCAAATATGTGTTTAATATATTTATTATTAATTAGGTAACCTTTAAGCTTCTTTTGGCTAAAATTTTGTGAAGGAAATAATAGTAATAGTAATAGTTCCATGCATACTATAAGGCACCACGTAAAGGGTTCGAAATCCTTGGAGATCTTCACCCTAAAATATCAATTACATTGAAGAAACTCAAAACACAACACAAAGCAGCCTTCAGCATATTTAAATAAAATAAAATATAACATGCTTCAGTAGGAATGTATTTAAGCATACAAAGGTCTTGCCATTCCAGCAATCTATCACATTTCCATTGAAATAACATTTAATATGCAGAATAGTTCACTTTGCACTTGTAGCAGCGAATGCTCTCGGCGAAGTGCATGTTGTAGCCGTGCAACTCCATCACCATGTCCTGCAGACTCATCTCAATGTGGTTGTAGGCCATGTGCCAGCGACAGGAGCGGCTGCGCTTGGAATTGATGAGGCTGCATTGAAGGGAATAAAGAATTTCGTTGACAGAAACTATAAAAAAAAGCAAATATATACCGGCAAAGGTGTCTCATCACATCGTAAATCAGGTCCATGTCCTCAGCCTTCACCAGATTGCAGATCCGATCGTGAATCATGTTCACGTCCGCCGGCAGAGGCACATCCTCGCTGCTGACCCATACGTTCAGGTGGGTCTTGTAGTCTCCCTCCAGCAGCAGCTTGCCCGGGGGCTCCTTCTGCGGGGGCTGCTTCTGTGGATAGCCTCCCTGCTGCGAGGGCACCTCTTCCGGGGCCCTGTTGATGTACTCCAGAATGGCAGGATGCGTAAAGTTCGGCAGCTCCTGGATGTAGTCCGTCACAATCTGGTCGGAGCGACAGCCGTTCTGGTATACCTTGCGTTGCCGCCTTTGCACACGAGCCTGGCCCGCACGCGACGTCGAGGGACGCAGATCGCTGGCATTTAGGGGGCTTGTGTTCGCGGAGGGGTTCGCCACAAAAATAAGTGGCAGCGGCTCATCGGCAGGAGCGGGGGAAAGGCTGCGCTTCCTTGGGTTCCTAGTAGAGGCCTCATTATCCTTCTCCATGAGCAAGTACTCATACTGATTGTTGAGCACCTCACGGCGTATATCCTCCGGCAACTGGGCCAGAATCTCTGGATCGATCCCATTCACCTCTGGCTCTGGCTCTGGCTCTCTTTTCTGATCTCTCGGTGGACTTCCGCTCTCAGTGCCATCAATCGGTGGTGGCTTCTTGAACTCTGCGGCGGCTTGCAGCATGTTCAACACTCTCATGGACTTCCTAGTCTCGGTTTTGGTCTCAGCCCCCGGCGCGACTTTCATTTCCTGTTCCTTTTTTTGCAGTTGGATTGGGTAGCGTGTCCGCTTCTCAGTGATCTTCGCAAACATTTCCTTCAAGACGTTCTCCTTTCGCACCTCGCCCACATCCTCCAGCTTGGTGAGATGTATGCCCAGTCCGCGCAGCTCGTGGTACGGCAGATCGGCCTCCTGCATCAGCTTAAGGACAATCGAGGTAATCACATTGACATCGTCGGTGGCATGCTTGAGCCCCGAGGACTTGTTGACGATGTCGCACACGCCGTGGCCCATGTACTTGGAGGTTTCCACAGGCGCCTCGGCAGCCCGCACCATGATCTTCAGATTGACCGACTTGGTCTTGCGCTTGACCTCGATCAGGCGCTTGGTGACCTCGTCGCTGAGCTGGCGCAGGAATTGCTCGCACTCGGAGGCCTTGGTGAAGCGGATGCCAAAGTTCATCTCGGCGGAGACGGTTTTGCGGGCCTGAAAGGGAGGGAAGAGTGTTCATACCCAGTCCAAAAAGAGCGCACTCTTTGAGGAAACCCACCTGCTCATAGGCCAAGCAACGCGGATCAATGCCACGACAGTTGTAGTGCAGATTCTGTGCCAACTTCTTGCCCAGCACCATTTCCAGCCTGGCCAGCGAGGTCTGCTGCACATCGCCACAGTTGTGGAGCCCCGCCTGCTTGAGTTTGTGGCTCATGCTGCTGCCCACGCCAGGCAGAGTCTCCAGGGCCATGGGGGCCATGTAGGCCATGATATCCTTATCCTGCGAGGTATGCAGCAAGTGCTGGCCATTCGGCTTGGCCTCCTTGGTGGCCAGGCGGGCCAGTAGCCTAAAAATGAATAAAAGTCATTACTTCAGCTATTAAAAGTATAATTTTTAACCCACTTATTGGGTCCCACTCCCGCCGAGCAGGGACATCCCGTCTTGGAGCGGACCTCCTGCCTGAGGTGCGCCACGAAAGCCATCACATCCACCCGCAGCTCATCCACCATATCTGTAAGCTCGACAAACATCTCGTCGCAGCTCACCGCCTCAATGTTTAAAGTGTACTGCGCCACCGTATTGTACAGCGTGAAAGCCACCTCCCTGTACCCATCAAAGTCATAGGGAATCGTCTTCAGCTCCGGACAGAGCTTCAGCGCCTGACCCATAAACATGCCATTGCGAATGCCCTTCTCCCGTGCCTCGTAGCTGCAGGAGGCGATCTCCGAGAGCGACGCCTTCTTCTCGAAGCCCGAACGCACCTTGTCCGCCTTCGTATTGTCGTGCTGCAGATGCTCGAAGCGCTGAGCGAAGAGTTCCTGCTCCGCCTGCCTGTCCGCCTGCGGATGCACGGGCACATCGGTGGCTGCGCTGCCTCCCTTGGAGTGGGTCACCGCCACTGGCAGGCCACGGAGCTCCGGATGGGAGCGCAGACCCACCGAGACGAAAAAGCAATCCATGTCGATGTGCATGACATAGCGAAAGGCACCGTTGTCGGTGGATTTCTTGAGATATTTGAGATCCTCCCGCTTGGGGAAGTCCTTGCTGCCATGGGCCTGGCGCAGCTCGCAGACATACTGCTTGAAGCCAGCCCCCAGTGTGGCGATGTGGTGCAGCCGGGAGTTCTTGTAGAATTCAGTCAGGAAGCGCGGATCGGCTGCGGTGCGCGCGTGGTTCGAGGAGGAAGTGCTGGACACATTGGTGATATTTGTCTCGGACAAACTGTTGATCCTGGCCCCCTTCTCCGGCGAGGTGGCCACAGCCTGCTGCAGCTCCTTGAGTATCCCGACCAGCTCCGTTTGCTTCTCATCTGCCGGGGGCTCGGTTTTGCTCTCATTTACCCTGCGGTTTTTAACATTTGCAAAGTTAATCCCCGGCTGCGAGGTCTTCTGGTTGGTGAACAGCAAATAGGGCTTGTAGTCCACAATCTTATTCTGGGCCAGACAGTCCACCACCCATTTGGCGCTAATAAACTTGCTGAGATTCATGTTGCGCACCTTGACGTCCGGCAGAGTGGAGGCGATGGTGTAGGTTGTGTGCGACCTCTCGTAGTGGTGAAAGGTTCCGCCGTGCACCATCATGATGCGCTTCAGCTCATCCGCCGATGGATCTGTGCGGCCATTCACAAAAATTGAAATTCCCTTGAATAAATCTGTCTTGCGAAATGGATCGCTGGCGGCGGCAAATTGCTCCTCCAACTTTGACTTTTTGGCTTCGAAGTAGCCGCCCTAGGGGGAGGGTTTTTGGTATATCAAAAGTGCTACTTGATTTATAAACTTACCCATTCTCCAAAACCATTATCTTCGTCGCGTGCCATGGCTTAATTCGTTTTTAAATCATGAAGAAAACTTTTAACTTAAATTTGAGTCGAAAAAGAGTGCCCGCTGTATTTTCCGTTCAAAATGCTGAAATTCGACTGAAAAAGTTGGGAATTTCACCCTCACGGCAGCTGGTCATACTTAAATTAAATGATATTGGCGCTGCCAGACTGGACGAAATATTTTTGCACCAATCAGTGGTTCAGAAACTAGCTAAGAACAATTTTACTCTTAAACTGTTATAATTTTCAAATATTTATGTTCTTTTTTTTTGTAACTTTTTTTTTGAGTAAACAATTTTATTGTTTAAAATTGAAATAATATAAGACATAATTATGCTCTTTTTTAAAATCATATGTCTTAGCCCCTACATAGCCCTCATATAATATATAAATAAACATTATTTTAGTTTTAAAAATCCTACGAATACCCATCAACTCGAGTGGCATAGACCCTGACGTCCGTTCGCCACTTTTTCATCATGGCCGATCGTATTTGGAACATATAGACGCCATTCGGAATGGGAATCTCCTTAATGGTGTCCTCGTTGACTGGAAATCCGTTGAAAACGATGTTGGCTGGCTGTGGGTTTTTCCTTTAAGTTAAAAGAAAATTCTTTAAAATCGATCATTTTTCTCACCTGCAGGGGACACGTGACATTCACATTCGAAATCCGTAATATGGGGGTCATCAAGAATCCAAAAAGGCCAGTGGTAAACAATTGGCGACTAAAGAGACAGTAGTCCAGGGTCTCGTTCAAGAATTGAAAGCGTCGATTTTTGGATATTTTGAAAACGGCCAGGTTTAGCTATAATTTTAATAATCGTTTTTTTAATCCATTAAAAGCTTTAATGGGCGAACTTACAATGATATCATCGAGTGGCTGCTTGGAGAGCATCACCTCATTGATATAAAGGGAAGCTCTGCCATTTTCCCTGTGGACCACCTTGCAAATCTTGAAATATGTAAACGACGGATCTAGGGTTCGGCACTCCATCTTGCTGACCCTGAAAACTTTTCCCTGACCTAAATTCAATAGGGCTAAAATGGAAAGAAGTAAGCTTTGGAGCTGATATCTCATGTTGCCTCATCGATGGTATTTATTGAACTATTTTTGTCATGAGATGGTGAGTTATTTAACGGCTGGTTTGTTTACGCTTGATTAAAATGTTTCTTTTTTGTATTTAAAGCCCCGCTTATCTTACTACTGATAGGGGTATTTATTTTAATAATCCCTCTAAGCTAGCCACGCAGACCGTAAACATTGACCCGCAATCGCCAGGCATTAAAAGCACCCACAGACACAGCCAGTTTGTACTCGCCATCGGGTAGAGGCAGTTGCCTCACCGTCTCCTCATTAAATATCAACTTCTTCACATAGATGTCCTTTTCCTGGGGATGGAATCATGTTTTTTAATATATATTTTAATTGAGAAATACTCACTGGATAGGGACAGGTGTGATTGGCATTGGTGGCGGACATCAGGGACTCGTGGAAGATGTAGAACAGCGGATATTGCTGTGGCGTCCGCATGTAGTAGCAAAAGTCCAGGGTGTGATTCACCATAAACAATCTGTACACATTCGATTTGCGGAATATCGCCAGATTGAACTGAATCTTATCGATGGGCGGGCCGTACTTGATCGCCAGATGGAAGTTCATGCCCACGACATTTCGGCGAACCAACTTCAGGAAGCACTCCTTGACCTCCACGAAATCCGTGTCCAGGCTCTTGCACTCGACGTTGGTGAACCGAAAGTGGGCCGCTTGAATAAAGGGACACAGCGCAATCAGGAGCAGGTGGAAAAATCCCAGCAATCCCATGTCGAATGTTGCGGCTTAAGTGACATATATTTTGTATCGAATGTTCAACTTTCGGAAATTATAACTCAATCAAGCTGATGACCAAACATCGAAGTAATTAGCTTAACTTAATAATGTAATTGTGTATATTCGTTCTCTCTGCTGCTACAGTGAAGTCTAAAATATACTTGAATATTTTATTTTATGTTTTGTTATTTTTTTTGTAGATATATTTTTATGGATCCGCGCCAAACTTTGTAACTTGCGAATAATATTTTTATCATATAGTCTCCACTTGGCAAGGGTAGGTCCATCAAGTCGTTTTGATCATACGTAAAGTCGTCTACTATTAAATCGTGCTAAAAACAAATATAAAATGTTGTTAGTTTATTACCTTATATTCATAACGAAAATAAAGCACAATATTCTAAAAATATTTTACAAATCCCGAAATACTCACATCATAGGGACACGAATGATTCATGTTGGTTTTCTTAAACAAAGTTTTGTGCATCGAATAAAACAATGGATGTGCCTGCGGATTTTTCATGTAGTAGCAGTAATCCACAGTCTGGTTAAGGAGAAAAGGTCGATAGCCGTTCGATTTCTTAAAGAGGGATACATTTATATCCACACTATTAATGGGAAGTTTGTAAAGTTTGATAAACATATAGAAGGAGGCCACTCCTCGCCGCACTATCTTCATTTCGCATCGCTTGACCTCCGCATATGAGGTATCCAACGAATCGCAGATCACGTTCTTTAACACAAATCCTCCGCCTACGTATGGCCAAAAAAAAATCCAAATAACTCCGACGATGAGGCCTGCGCGCATGTTTCCGATTGAATAAGTAGCTATTTGCTTTAACCACAGGCAATACTTTAACAACCAAAATTATAAAAAAATTAACGTGGCCAGTCAACCTAAAAAACTGGGGTTACCTGGTAAATTCCAAATTTTAATTTCGCTTTATATAAAATCAACGAATATGGTTTTGATTGGGACACAATTATATTTATTCAGCTTAAATAAAATGTAATATGATAAAATAAAAATTGGTTTTCTGTCACAGCAGTCTTTTTTTCAAAACAGAGAGGTCCCCTTACAGTCCTCTATTATTATTTAACAAGACTAAAAATAAAAATATTAAAAAAATATGGGATTTGCATTTAAATCTGAAAACCGGAGCACAGATGAGTGCTTAAATTTATCTTTATCTCGATCCATTAATCGTTGTGACTAAAAAGGGTTTAATAGCTGTAGAGTAATCAAATGCTACTTAATATCCATTTATTATAACAAAACACAAGTACATCCTATTGATTTTAAGTAATTAAGTTAAATAAAAAAATGTATGTTAGGAAAAATAAATAATACTCTTTTTATAATATGCTAATATTTTTTAAAATGTTTATAGCAATTTAAATGTATAAAATATACCCCTAAGCCAAATATTAAATATTACTTTATACAATTTTTATTCTTAATTTAAAATATAAAAATTATCCCCCTATCATCCCCTTTCCATTAAATAACAAATGGCTTCTCCTCTTCCTGAATAACTGCGAACTATTAAAGTTTTTGTAAGAAAACTTTGAAAGATATTTTAAAATATTTATCCTGATCCGAGAGGGGGGGGCAACCTTTGGTTTGCCTCGAAACACTCTTATTTCTCTCGTTGTTTTTCATAGTTTGCAACAAATTCCTTCTCCAGCCAATGTCCTGCGGAGTTGTCATGTGGGTTAGACATCTCCGCAGGACATTGGCTGGATAAACTTTTGCAATAAAATGCACGCAGAATGCCACAACAAAATGGGAAAGCTGCAAAACAATGTGCATTAGGTTGATGTGTGTGGGCCATGGAGGTGAGCGACCCTGGTTCTGTGGGTCAATTTCAAGGGAAACCACCGCCCACCAAAAGTTGCTTAGCGGCGACTATTTTCCCCTACTTGGAAGTCGAATTTACCGCCAACTAGCCACCAGTTTGCATTGCTGCCTAGATTTGTTTTATTGTCTCTCTCAGTTTACTGGCTGGCGCTGCACTTGGTAAGCGACCTTGTTGCTGGCTGCCAGGTTAATCAGGAAAACTTTTAATTAGACAAATTATATAACTTTGCCCCGGGCATCGTTAAACTTTGAGTCGCGCGCAAGTTTATTATTCATAACGGAACCGGAAGCCGCAGCAAGGGTCGAGCTTACCTGCGCCTTAACTGCCTTAACCTCAGTTATTTATTTTAATAAAGCCACAAGCGGCAAGCACAAACTTTGGCCATTTCGACGGTGGCGGCGGTGGAGGGGAAACTGCAGCTGCCTCATTATTAATCATTATTGCCGCTGGCCCCGGCAATTTGTCGTAATGATTACAGAAACTCTTAATACTCGAACCATCTTATGCCAGGCCAACTTCCCCGGAAGAAAAGTTGCCACTTAACTGCTCTTTTGGCCTTTGCTCGGCCAAGTGATGCATTCGAATGGAATTGGTTACCATTTTGGAAATGACTATGGGTAACACGAGAGAAAATGTTATTGTTTATATATCTTTTAGAATATTTTATTTTGTGTCATGCGAGTTTTGTCAGTTATTTAATTTTAAAGGTGGTATAAAAATTATACTATATTTTGTCATGTTCTTAGTAGATTTTTAGAGATCCTTGAACTATTTCTGGTAGAAATAAATATTCATAAGCAATGTATAAAACTCACAAAAAATTAAATGAAGCCCCTTTTAAAAATATTGTTACATTTTTATCGTTATAAAATGGATAAT
Organism: Drosophila rufa; assembly: GCA_018153105.1. Lineage (NCBI taxonomy): Eukaryota > Metazoa > Arthropoda > Insecta > Diptera > Drosophilidae > Drosophila > Drosophila rufa. The sequence goes on from JAECXS010000085.1 coordinate 8,041,787, forward strand.
ACTTTAATTCCTTACATTTCATTCGTTTAAAAATCAATAAAATAGGTCTTATATCTGCTTTAAAAATAATAAATAAAAACTATATGCCTTGAGAGTGCTTTTATGAAATTTGTTTAATTTAAGTGTAGCATGTGATGCCTTTTTAGCCACAAAACTATATTTCTTACTCATATTTCAACATAAATCCACTTAAGAAATTTCCAATTTCTCCCAGTGCCCGTGTCCTGCGGCAGAGATTTGTTGCTTTGACAATTTGCCTGGTGATTGCTTCGGCAATTGTTCCACAACTTCGTTGTTCCATGCTCGATGCCTCTGCAAATTGACTTGTGTGGGCTTAAGGGATTACAACTCGGTCGGGATACATGTATCCAGTGAAAAATGTCAGTGCCGATGGTTTCGAAACTCATGTTTCCAATTCTCGGATTCAGCCATTATTTTCATTTCAGCACACAGACAGCGAGACACACACACACAGATTTGTGCAATGCGGCGTATGCGCGATGCGCCATAAATTATGTCCCAACTATTTTTGCTGGTGGTGGGTCGCCAGGGCCAAATGTGCCAATAAATAACTCGATATGCCTGTCAAAAATTGGGCGACAGGATGGCCGAAAAACACAACCAACTTCAACCGGAAACGGATATACAATTTCAGTAATTTTCGTGAGTGACCAAGTCGAACCCTGAAAAAAGGAAATTGCCAACAAAAAATCCGAAAAAAACTGAAAGGAAAAAGCAAAAAACCCAGGCAACTTCTGCCATTGAAAAGCTTAGGCAGTTGATGATCAGCAGGGCCAAGTTTTGGTCTTTGCCGTTTTTTGTATTTGTTTTTATTGGCGTGAAAAATGTAATAATGCCTTCTGTGTGTGTGTGTGTGTGTGTGGGTTTTGGGCAGGCCAACAGCAAGAATTTCTGCTCTACTTTATGAGTGTGTGGGGAGCATCATGTGTGGCGTATGCTTTTCTTCTCTGTGTGTTAGGTTGTCCTAGCCCGAGGTAGTTTTCCCTATCTGAGCCACTGAGTTAGGCGGGACTTGATGAAGTTATGTGCGGCTCACACAGCTCAGGGCTCTCCCAGCTGTATGGCCGCTTTTCCTTCATGTTTTTCGCTGAGACATGGCAGCTTAACGAAGACAATGTTTTGCCAGCCAGTGTTGCATACTTTTGGGACGTGGGTTTTAATACTTTTTGCGGGGTTATTGACTTTACAGGTTAAAGTTCTTAAAATAACAGGGAAATATATGTTGAATTTCTAGTTAGTATCGGAGGATATTGTATTAATTTTAAGTCAATAAATATTAAAACTAAAGCGCTTGTTTAGAAATCTTTTTTATATAGTTAAAAGGAATTTTTACTGGGACAAAGGTCAAGGAAATATATTTATAAATATGTACTTTTGGAAATTGTAGAGTAAGAACTAAGATTTAAATATAATAAACAAAAAACGTCCAGTATATTGTTCTCCTTTTTCTATAAGATGGATTTTTAGATCGGATACCATTTTAAAATAAATATTTATTTATATATTGCAATAAAGTTATTAAATATGTAATAAATATAAATTTCTAGTTATCCTTTATTTTCACCTAATTTTAATCAAATTTATATTGTAAATTTTAATTAAAAACCTACGAATATATTTTATTCCTGTCATACACCAGGTTTTCCTTTAAGCCATTCGGCAGAGCATTTGTGTCTCGTTTAGGTCAATTTCCTTGGAACCCTGCCAATGTCAGAAACACAGCCTCATTTTTTCCTCGATTTCCTTGAGTGTGTGTCGCTTTCCGTGTGAAAATGCGCCTAAGGTCAGGGTCAAGTGTCCTAGCCGGAGTCGTACAAGCAATTTCGCTTATTTGAAAGCTTTCGAAGGACTCCTTTTCCCCCGAAAAACCACTGACCATTTAGTTTTGCCTTAGCGCGGCCGTGGCCATCAATCTCTTCTGGATGGGACAATACCATATTGCTGTTGGCACAACATTTGGCTGGGAAACCAAGTTTTATTTCTTTTTTGGACCCGTTCCATATCGGTTTTTATTTCTCTTTCGCCACACACCCTTTATTTTCAATTATTTTCCATCTCTGGCAAAAGTCACTAAACCATTTTGTTGTTGATATGCTTGTGTCTGTCTCCATTTTCTAAATATTTTTTGCAGGATTTTTGCTAAAAGTTTTGTAACCATTTGCATTTCCAACGAGAGAGAAGGGGACGTGCATCGAGTTATAAAATCGAATTTATTGTAGTCGAGTGGAGCTGTCTGCATGGGGAGTTGGGTGGGTGTGTGGCTGAGTGCAATTTTTGATTTGGCAAATATGTTTCGAGGGTTTCTGCAGTCAGTTGTCGGTTTTCGACTGATTGAATTGCCATGTCCACGCTGAATATAGATAAGAGTTCCATACCCTTTACAGCTTGATCTCCTGGCAGAGAAATATATATATTTTTATGAATATTTTTCCAGCCGCCTGTTAACTCTGTTAATTTGTTTTGCAGACACACTCATTCGTTTCGGCCTCTATTGTTGTTCTTTGGGCCACTTAAACGTGTTCCCACACACTCACACTCATATAAATGCGGTGCGGTTCGTTGTCCTGGCTGCCTAACATGTGGTCCTTGATTGTGTTTTTCCTCCCTTTCCCCCCTCCAACTGCCAGAACAATTATTTTTTCTGGCTTTTACATCCATATTTTTCCGAGTGCTGGAGGGTGCTTGTGCCAGAGAGTATATTTGCTCGTCTGAGCATGTTAATTGAGGCATTTTTGATGGTGATTAGAGGAGGGCCATAAAAAAATCAGCCAGATTCCCATTTAGATATGGCTAATAGAATGCAATAAACATTAATTTGGGGGGGACGAGGTAATCTCTCACTCGAGTTTCGAGTAGTATTTGGAGTGCAAAGTATGGAGTCGGCACTCGAACATCTTTCAATGACAACAAGTGTCTTGACAAGCTCTCCGGGCTGCTATATATTTCTATATATAAAGTCAATCTCGCAGCTGGAAAGCAGCTGCGGCAAGTGTTGCCAATATATACATAGAAATATATATATATTTGACAAGCATATGAAACACTTGACAACGGGCAAACAAACATGACAGACAGGCTGTGGGAGTGGGAAGGAGTCCTTACCTCCCCATATAAAGGATGTGCAGGCAGCACCGGCAGACGGATTAGATGGGTGGGCTAGGGGCGGTGGCTGGGCGAACATGGCAACATTAGAAATTGACTCTCAATATATCGAATTGAATTGTTCATCGTTGCTTGGAGGATGTGCCCTGCGAAGGCTAAACAATTGCCTCATTGCGGTTGTCCTGTCGAACCAAGTGAATCCTGGCTTGCACAACTGCCAGTTGCTGCAAAGCTCTTGTTGGCTTTTCTCTTATTAAACTTAATAATTAAATATGCATTTGGGAGTGAATTTTGATTCCACAAATACCAGATTATGTCTCTGAGTTGCTTTTGATTTAAGCCTATTAAAGAAGGCTAGGATTATTGGAAAAATGCTATTGTATTTATTTTCTTAAATTTAAATTGTCTATCTTTAAACCTCTAAAGGAAAGCGAATCGTTTTAGCTGGAGTATGTGAGTTATTCAAGATCTTTTATTGGATTTTAGCTCAGGGAAGCTTAGGCTCAAGATTCATTGAAACAATAAATGATGAAATTTATTTAGAAGAAAAATAAATTATGGAACGTTTAATTATAAATAAAAAGTATATTGCTTTATGTAAATTTATTGTCTTACATTTGTAGCTTTTAAATCTGTAACTTAATATGAAACTAAATACTTCAAACCTTAGGTGTAAGTAAGGAACAGTGATTAATTGACTGCAACTTTTTGTTTTATTTAAGAAAATAATTTATAAATATTGAAAATAACATTTATTAATTTTAAGAGATTTGTTATTTATATATATTTATTTAATTGTATAATTTTTTTCGTTCACTGCTATAGGTTTGCTCAATAAAATGTTTCTAAAAAGCTCATTGATTGATGTGGTTAAGACATTGTAGGATTTTTTCTATAATAGAAGTGTAGTTTCTTGCTGGAATCCTCAAAACTCAGAGTCTAGGTTAACAGTTTAATTTATTGAGACATTTAAATGTCCATTACATTCCGTCTCCTCCTTCATTAACACCCGATTTAATAGCTTCTCTCAATAATATACTCGAAAACATCTTATCGATGTGATAATCTGGGGTGTGAAAATCCCAATTAGTTTGGAGAAAACCGCTGACCGCGAATTTTCCCGCATCGCACTCACTTATCTCCATCTTAAGCACCACTCACTTCACTAATGAAGCCCGTGACCACCGGTGACAAATGAGAGTGCAAAATACTTGTCGTTAAAACTAATTAAAACAGTTTAATTGCCTTTGAGGACGAACGTGCAGGATGTGAGCAATTTTAATTGCCGCAGGCACACGCACAGGGCGCCCTCCAATTAGGGAACTAGAATAATAAAAAGCGAGCGCGGGCCAATCTTGACTTGTCCTTCCAAGGACCAGGACATCTGGCCACGTGACAAGCAGAACAAAACAGGAGGAGAACCAGGTCAAAAAATGTGAGCCCCGAAAAGAGTCGCTGCTGTGAGTCAATAAAAAGCCAAATGGCCATAAGAAATGGCCAAGGAAGTCGACGGGAAACACCGAAACAGGGAAACCGAGGACACATTCGGGCTTAATGTGCGTTAAAAGGCAACCACCCCCGAAACGAAATGGCTTTAAAGGAAATGTTTAAACCGAAAGTTTTGGTCAACCTGCGTGGCAAATCGACGGAGGAAATGCCCGGAGGATGGGGCTTAAAAGCTATTGTTGTGAAATTAAATTCCAACTATGTGGGAGAGCCAGCAGGACTCACAGGACTCTGGCACCGGACTTGCAGGTAACATCGTTTCGTTGCTGGCAGAAAGCAGCTTTTGTTATTTTTACACTTCATTGCCGTGGAATTTACTTTGTTGGCCCTTTGTTTCCGACTTGGGAAGTCGTCGCACCGCACCGCACCGCAAAAACGCAGGCAAGCGTAAAGATAAAACTTGTGTCGACTTATTCTCTGGCCCCCATCTGACCTGGATCCCATTCGTTTCTCCTATGCTCGGTCCGGGGGATGTGGATGTGCGTACGATTGTCATAATGTTTGGGATGGCTGGCTGCATGGCTGCCTGGCTAGCAGGGAAAAACAAATGAAAAGCTGCCACTGAACTGGAAAACCATCTCCGTCTCGTTTTCGGTAGAATTTTATGCCCCACAAAGGCCAAATTTTTAATAATTCCCGCCGTAAGCAAATGTTCGAGGGACAAACAGGCAACATGGGGCGTGACAAGGACTCGATAAGGTTATCCTGCCCGCTTTTCGCACCAAAAAGACTTTGGCCCCAACAACTTTTTATCTTTATTGAATTTGCACCTTGGCAGGCAGGCATTTCAATGCTGCCGATGCTGATGCTGATGATGATGATGATGGGCTTGTTGTTAAATATTTTGACATTTCCCTCTTCCTGTTTTTCTTGCTGCCCCTCAAAATGCTGACAACGTTTTCTCGCTTTATTATATTTATTTTGACAGCCACCGTATAAGGCCGTTATCCTCAGCGAGTGCTGCTGAGTTACGGACTTTTTTCCCCTGCAATTTATGAAGTTCGAGTGCTGCTTAAACTTTTTACTTTATGGCAGTTGCTTTCGGCTAACCCCAGAAGGCGGCTGATTAGTTGAAAGAGATTTATGCATGAGCATCCTGTCTCCTTATTTACACATGCTCACACAGAGCACAAAATATGTATCTATAGCTTTATCTGAAAAACTTGAGGTACATGTTTCAAAAGTTAACGTTGTAAGGATGTTTTTAGTTGAATAAAGAAAAAAATGGTTACTTATAAAGGTATTTTATAAATTTAATCTAATTTAATAAGCTAGGCCTAAAAATTACAAATAAAATCAGTGATTGAAAGGGTGGTAAGTGTTTGGCGAAAATAAATGTAAATCTAGAAAACAAAATATAGTATATAATATTACTTCTTAGTAAAACAATTATCTCGGTGGAAAATAATTTTATTAATCAAGGTTTTTTAAATATTTTTATAAAATTAATCCATTATTGCAATTATTTATTATTTGTAGTATTTTTTAATATTGCAAATAGTATTAAGTTAAATCTTCTGTAGAGAAGTATAGGTATTTTCTGTAAAACACCAAAGCACACTAAGAAAAGCTACATCGATAAAGTTTATAGACAAATTTGTTTAAGACCGAGTTGTTTTTAAATTATTTCTCTCTGTGCACAAATGAATTCTTGAAATTTATTTTTGTATCCCCATGCTTGTTTTTATATTCCTGGTATTTTAAGGTGTACTTTTCAAGTACTTAGCATTCTTAAACGACAAACTTTTTACTTTAATTCTGGGCACACATGTTGTATATATTCTGATATATATATTTTAAGGTACGCCTCTTAATTCTCCCTGTGCACAGATGAATGTTTGAAGTTTATTTCTGTAACAAAGCAACGTGCTTGCATCACGTGGCGTATGCGTAATTTCTCGTTGCGTTCGGCTTAAAGCTTATGCTTTAAGCTGAAATCCAATCGACAAGTTGCCGTGTAGTTGCTGCTGCTGCTCCTGCTGCCTACGTGACGTATACGTGATGGGGACAAATGCTGCCGACGCTGATTTTTAACACATGTCCCGCCGGCAGCAGCAGCATCCAGGCTCGTCTCTCTGTATATCCTTGTGCGTGTATCGCATTGCAGACAGCAATTTAATTTGAAATTTAATGCCAACTTTGAAAGGCGTCGCGTGCCAGGAATACACATGACGGCTAAGCAAACTGTCGGCGGGCGCATATTATATTATATTATTTTCTCCGGCGTCTCAAGTTTCGGCAGAAGTTTGCATGCTAATTAGGATCCGGGGAGAAAATAAAGGAGCTCATTTTAAGCGTGAAATGCGTCAGCTTTAAGTGCATTAACTTTCCGCAGGCAGCCACAGGCGTCGGGCTGTCACAAATAGTTGCGGAAAATGCCGAAAATGTTTCGAGGCAACGCAATTGTTTAGAGCAACGTGCCCGGAAAGCCAAGTGAGCTTCATTTCATCACGAGGTGGAGACAGAGCAGAATAGCAGAGAGCATATGCTGCCCCGACAAACGGCGGAAAATAGCAAATTAAAAAAAAATAAAGGGAAAATGGGAGCAAAGGAAAAACAACTGGAAAAGGGAATGAAAACATGCTGGCCATGATTAGACGGGCAGCTGCTGATGAATAGCTGAAGGATGTGCGACTTGCATGGCTGATGATGAGTGGAAACTGCAAGGGACAAACTGCTGAAGGAACCCAATCAATCAAAAGCGGAGGCGAAGCGCAGCCATCAATCTTGTAGCCAAGTGCGTATGCGTAATGTGCGTCCGATGAGATGCGCGCCGCTCCTGTAATTAATCAGATGTGTGAGCCAAGGCCCACTCCCCACACCCACACCCTTCTGTTCCTTACACTTCACTGCCTCTCACCGTGCAGGTTCAATGACACTAATCGTCCTTAAATGACTAAACGCATCCGGTTGATTAAATTAGCGACCGACTCTGGTGAGTTTTCTATGGAAATAAAGGATATCCGAGCTCAGGGCAAACTATGGCACACAAGTCACTTTTTGGTAAATTGGGTTGAGCACTTAAGAAGTTAAGAAGTTCTTAGTTTCTAAATTATTTAATTGAAATCAAATGCTGTAAAGAATTGTGGAGCAGTTTAATTTTAACGATTGAGTGTTCAGAGTTGAGTTTCATAACTAAAAGTATGGAATTTCTTGGGTTCATTTGTATTTAATTGAAATCTGAAACCAAGCCTAGACCCAAGTACACGTAAATAATATATTAGCTTTAGTTCAGCATTTAAAACATTTAAATAAATAAACAAAATGGGATATATAACGTACCCTTTATAATTTTTAATAACAAATGAAATTACCCTCCCATTCAGCTCCGTTTTTTCTCCACGTGAACGACAAAAATCTGTGACCGGGGCAACATGCAAATGAGAATTGCACTCATAATTAAATGTGCAAGGGAAAATGTGTAAAATGTGCAGGAAAATGTGACGGCCACTCCACCACCATCGAGGAGCTGAAACCCAGGCGTCGTCATGTGAGCCACACAAAAGTCAACCCGACAATGGCACAGGAAGTGTTGCAGTTGGTAATGGGAAACACATGACAGCCACTGGCAGGGGAGGAAACAAAGGGGTGTGGAACAATAGGGGTTCAAACAAAAGGGGCAAATAATAGGGGCGGCAGGAAGAAGGATACCGGGAGCTGGGCAATTTCTGCAGTTGCACGATGACCCGCCGCCAGGCAAAACAAAAGGCCAGAGGAGAAAGCCCTAGTCTACTTATATGCGTGCAAAGACAACAATGTTACACAACCCAGAAGGAACTGAAGGAAACTGGCGGTTCGGAAGGGGAAGTGGCTAGATAAATGTCACGAAAAATATGCACAACTTTTGCCAGTTCAAAACACAGAGAAAGAAAATTAAAAATAAATATTTTGGATTTAAGAAATTGAGTTTCTTGAATAAAATTCCATTCAAAGTGCGGGTACTAAATGTTGGAGTTTATTTATAATTTTTTCTCTTTGTTTTCTGCATTTTTTGTTCAAAAACAATTATTGTAAGCCCGTTTCCGTTTACTAGCTTTTTTTCCTAAAGAGCTTTGAATTTTTTCTTTTATTTATAATATCTTTATTTCATTTTCCCAGTGTCAAAGTTCACAACGATGACGTTAGGAGTCTATTATGGGTGAAATTTAATTTACTACCAGTTGCCCTAAAGAAAAGAGGACACCGAAGGGACATGTTGATGCCGATGCGCACGATTTAATAGTTTTCCTTGGCCAACTTTCATGAGCAGTTGAAAAAGAGATTCCTCACGACCAAATGGCAGAAGTAAATTGATTTAAGTGCATGTCGCAGCATATTGCAGATGGGCAAGGACCAGCCAGGACCAGCCAGTAGGACCCTGGGCCCTGGACTCTGGTCCTAAATCATTTAACAAGCTACCATCCTCGTTTGTTGCTTATAAAATTTTCCCCATAAAATTGTTTATGTGCCTGCAATGAGCGGCGCCGCTGCATCCTCCAGCCAAGACCAAGAGGAGCAGCTGCTGTTTCCGCTCCGGCATTGCACTCTAATCACATTTTGTGTGCAAGCCCCCTCCTTCGAACTTGTAATTGGTTTACTCCGCTGCAGTGTCGAGCTTTTAATGAAGTTGTTGCTGCTGCTGCCGGAAAAGTGGGAGGTCAGAGTGAAGCAAGTCTGAAAACCGAGAGGAAAAGCGAATGAAAAAGCGTGTGGTGTTACCAAGAAGTGTGTTTCCAAGAGAGACGAGTGAGGAGAGATACAAAAAATTTGAAGAGTGCTGGCAAACGATCAACAAATTGGTCGAGCTGCAGCTAATGGCTCAGAAATGTGTGGCTACAGAAACGAAAATAGAAAAAACCAGGGGGTCAGGGTGGTGGCCATATGGTCGTCCCACATACTTATCTGTAGTAAGACCTCCATGTGGGTCAAGTTTGTCAGTGAGGCGGGACGCACTTCCAGTAATGCACCTTAAAAATCGAATTACAAAGTGAATATGTAAAGTTTGGATGCTCTAGATGGGTGACCCAAGAAATACTCTTTAATAAATATTTGAGATTGAAATTTTCTGAAATTTAATAAAAAGGAAAATACCTCTAAGACTTATTATTTAAAAAAAAGGCTTGGATATAAAAAAAAATTAATGTAAGGTGAGTTTGCTTTAAGGTTAAAGCATACATAGAATATCCCATACAACAACTATTGAGAAGAGCGAGTAAACGTCAAGTAAAATGACGAGTAGAGATGATGAGCTTGAGAGCAGACCGACGAGTAAAGACAACGAGAGAACAGTCGATATCGGGCAAGCGACGAGAGAGATAAGTTTGAGTTTATTTTTAAAACTTGTATTCTTTATGTAAACTAAATAAGAACATTTTTAATATTTCAATTAATCAAATAATTCCACATTAATACTTATTACAAAACTTATAAAACATTTTACAAAAAGATGAGCTAATAAACTATTATTATAAACTATCTTTTATTCTCCAGTGTAAAATTTATCAACCCGAATAAACTTCTGTACAAATCGGAGATTTATAATTCAAGTTAAGCGAATCAAGAATAGCTTTTACCAGTCGAAATGGCTTACCAGATAACCAGAGACAAATACAATTTACTAAAGACGGCTTCCCACCGAGCGAATGAATGCATCTCCGGGCATGGACAGCTGTTGAAGTTTATTTTTGTTATCAATTTGGGTTACTGGCTAAGTACAAACAGCAATAAACATTTCCCCAAAGCGTTGACTATTAAGGCTAAGATTTAGTACCCGGGTGATTCCCCCGTTTCTCTGCGATGGTTGTACTCCAGCCATAATTCTGTCAGCTGGAACGGTATGTATATATAGAGACCTTGACACGCCTGCCGAGGGTCTGGGCTACCGATGTTATGGGTAATGCCTAGGCCAGCAGTTACAACACCCATAACACACACGCCTTTCTTCTGGCCGAACCCATTTTAGTTTCTGCTCCCGGAGCTGCTCTCTTTTTTTCGGGGTGGGCCAAACTTTTGCGACATTGGCACTGGCGAATGATTTAAAACTTTTCTTGTTATTTTCGTCTTTAACAAGTTTTCCGGGAGCAGCCAGCATAGGACTGGAGTTGTAGCTGCGAGAGGGAAATAAAAGGAGCAAGGCCACCCATGGGCACTATTTGCCGCCGGCAAAGTTGTAGGCAACAAATTAATTTAATGTCAGACACAAGACGCAAACTTGCCGGCTGGCTTGTGGTGGCTTGCATTGGCCCGAATATTAGACTGGGGAGTGACTGGAGTTTATTTTACTCTCTCTCTCCCGGTTTCTTTTATTTCTGTTTTTTGTTGGGCCTTTAAATGAAGTGCCGGTGACATAAATTCATTTAGGACAGGCGCTAAAACGGAAGCCAACTTTTATGGATGCTAACATTTAAGAATTGCGTGGCAACTAGTGGGCGATGATAAAACGTGGTTCTGGGCATTGGCAGGTGACAAGGTGGGAGGTCATTCCCTACTGTTGACTTTAGGCTGGGCTAGAAATAATAAAAGGAAAATTAGTAATCTTGTTTAAGTGCTGGGAATAAAATCTATTTACATTTTGTCATCTTAAAGTTTATCAGGAGAATTTATTGCAATCAGTGATCAAACTCAGTATATATTTTATTTTAGTATTAATGTTTTTTAGTAGTAGGTATTAAGTATCAAGGTATTTTTTGTAAATGATGCTAGGGGAACACTAAGCCAAGCGACACTGATCGAGTAAGTTGCGCCAAACAAAAAAATAGGAAAGGAACATTTATATATACTTCAAACACATAGACCTAGTAACTCAAATATTAAACTATCTGATCTTTTAATTAACCCTTCATTTGAAAATCTTGAAGTCCTCAACTTTCTCAAATCAGCTAACCTGCTTCAAATCATTTAAATTGTTAATCTCCTTCTCTCCCCATGCATATGTAAAATTCTAGTTATTCAGTAAACCTGTAAGAACAATTAGGCCGGCCGAAAGTCTTAGCAACTATGGCCGATTCCTCCCTGTACCTTAAGTTTTAAACTTTTGGCAACAGAGTGCAATAAATAAATAATAATAATTTATATTATTTAATTTATAAATGGTTTAATAATTATATTTTTAGCTGCTAACTTTTAATTTAATTTATAAATTCTTTTTAAATTACATATATCTCTTTAGGTCTGATAATAAAATATAACTGGTTAACCTTTCCCAACCCCTAATTTTATTATATAATTTAGTTTTAAATATCTTATTACATTTAATATTCCTGCTGCAAACAATTTAATATTCTGAAGTTTAAGCTACATTTATGTCTAGTGAAAATCTCACACTCTATTCGTTATCTTCATTGGCTATCATTTTATAAAAAAACACCCATGGTACCCAAGCCCTCTTCCAACTCTCACATTGATGCACTGGCTTAATCGGGACTTTAATTCCCATCGAAGTAAGAGGGTTAAGTGCAATAAACCGTCATAAGCGCCTCTTGTAACCGAACAGTCATGGTTTGGGAGCTTAAATCTTAAAGCTCCGCCAGTCTACCGAAATGTCGCGTGGGTCTTAACGCGAATCAGGAACTCTTACCACCTCGGGAGCCACCTCCACGCCGCCACCAGTGACCACTTGGCAAGCTGAATCGCTCTGATTCCGGAGTGGAATGTACCGCACTTACATTGCCATTTGCCGGCATTACATTCATTACGAGGGCAGGACTTGGCCCGGGATAATTGCACTTGTCAGCATTTGTTTTACACTGACCAACACATGACCTCCGGTTACCAGTTACCAGTTTCCAGTTCCCTATTCCCAGCTACCAGTTCCCACTTCCATATGTAGTTTTATATTTCGGTCAGCACATTTCATGTTCTCTCTAGCTGGCAATGGCGCAACATAAATTGCCATTGTGTGCAATAAAGTGCAAATAAAATAAAGTAAAACGGAAAAGTTTACATTTTATGTATAAATATTGCATGTGAAAGTAAATCGTGCGGGGGTTTCGTTCCCTTATTCCGTGACGTTCCGAATTTATTGCATGCCATTTAAACGTTTTGCTGAATTATTGTAAACGTAAATTGAAAAGGGCAAAGAAAGCGAAATAAATATCAAGGAATGTTGCCTGGACTTGCTACCGCATTTTCCTTATTTTCATTATTTTCCTTATTTTTTGCTGCTCTTTTTTTGTGGCTTTGGCAGGGTCAGTGCAGCGTGAAACAATTGCATTAAAGGGGCACATTGCGGTTCAGTGCCCAAGCTGCTCACACACTTTAATATAAATATTTACTCAAGACCCCTTTGCCCCATTTGCATTTTTATTCAAATCAAAAGCAAATTTGCCGCACAAAAGCCAAAAATCAATTTTCATCCGCCAAAAAAAAGGGTCTGGGTCTGAGAGTCTGAAAGTGAAACAAATTGGAGCAGGCGGAGGGGTTAGTAAGGGATTAATGGGAAATTTAAATATAAATATCCGGCGAGACACTCGAGAACTTGCAATAAAATGTAAATATTTCATAGATAAATTCAGAACAAGCGAGAGAACCCTTTTTGGCCTGCGGTCGTGGCCTTTGTTTAACCCTTTTTTTGTGTCGTACTTGGGAGGATTTTTTGGCCTGATTTTGACAGGCCTAATGGAGGCTTACACGATGTTGTTGTCTGCTCATCGAATAAGTGGGTTTTTGGGGTTTCCAGGAAGCTTAGCAGTTCATCAAACCGTGCTCAGCGGCTTAACTTTGACGCTAATTCAATTGCAGAGCAATACAGAGGGCATTACGTGATCCGGTATCCGGTAATACGCAAAACTCCTGGCTCAATTTTGTGTCAACGACGTAGTTCAGGTAATTTTCGTAGAAACTTTGGCAGCCATTTTGCCGTTGCCGTTGCCATTGCCGCTGCCATCTTATTTATGTGCGCTCATAACTCAAACTGTAAATGCCGCCACACACACACGCGCGCACACGAGCCAGCCAAGTGCTCGTAGTTTCCGTTTCCGGCGCTTAGTTGCCTGGCAGCCGCCTTGCAAAATTAACAACAATGGCGGTGCTAAAGACGTCACCGCATCTTCGCAGTGTGCGTGTGTGCCGTGGCTTTTGTGGCTTTAAGTAGCGAAATGTGCCAGGTCACCCAGACTTACCTCTCCTCCCATCTGCTCCTTCCGGATCTCCCCCGCCATTGAGTTGCTGATTTTCTTACACTTTTTAGCGCTGCTGCTGCTAGTTTGAGGTTTTTGTACGTGCAATGCATTCGCCGCGACTTACGACTCCCGACTGAACCTAAATGCGAGTGCGAGTGCGAATATGAATGCCAGTGTGCGTGTGTGTGTGGGTGCGGGCATTGTAGTTTTCGGGGGGTTAAGTGCTTAAGGTGAGGGAGCCATGGGTTAAGCGCCGGGGATTTATGTAGTCTTTTGCCCCGACACGGGCCAATTGAAATGTCACGTCGGACGATGAATGTGCGCGTAATGAAGCGGTTAATGTGGTGGGAAAAGCTTATCACAGAAAATTATAGAAAATTTCCAGGAATTGTAAAAAATGTCCAAAGAGCACTCTTTGCATGTAAATTGTTCAACTGAAATTTAAGTGTGACTTTTAAGGAAATACAGGAAAGTAGGAAGTTTGAAAACCAACCAAAAAGCAAATGGTTGCAGAGTCAAGATCAACATTTTTCCAACTTAATAAACCTTAACAGATTTTCATTTTACTAAATACTTTAAATATATTCAAGGATTTAAATTTATTGTGAGAGCCTAGACTCTACAACAAAATTCTGATAAAATGATTGGTGAATAAATTTAAAGAGACAAATCAAGGATAAGCAAATAAATCATATTTATTCAAACATAAAAACCTTTAAAATAAATAAAACAACACACCGCAGCAATTAAAAAGCAGTTAAGCTTATCAATTATGTACATATGTATAAATAACTAAGCATCGGAAAAGTAAAACCTACAAATAAATTTAAATTATAATTAAACGAGCAGTTGAATCTAAATGAACCAATAGGATCAACAGATTTCAATACCTGTGACAACTGTCATAAAATTTCCAAAATGTAATAATAAATAAAATTGTTTTGCCCAGCAAGCAGAAATCGTTATGAAAATGCATGTTGAAGTGGCTACTGCTGGCCACTTCCGCAAATGAATTGAAAACATCATTTGGCTAATTAACATTTGATAATCCGAACCAGGAAGCATGTAGCCAAAGCTTAAAATACAATTTATTCGCGATAGTCCGACCGGTCGCAGCGGTCGGCCATTCAATGCCATTTCAAATGGCAAAGATACATTTTCCATTGTCATATTTTCGACCATTTCCCAATCCGTTTCTATGCCAGAAGCTCGTGTGCATGGAAAGCATTTTAAAATGTCAATCCAAATGAATGTTTTATTTGTGACAATGCAGCAGCAGCAGTAGCAGCCACAGCAGCCATCACAATTTATATGCCAGAGCATAAATGTGGCTTCGATGGGGAATAATGGCAGCTGGCATTTTATTTAATTCGCACGAATGCATTCGATTTATGCATTTGAAAAGTTCTATTCACTCTCTCTCCGTTCCCTTTTTTTCCCCTGGATTGGGGCCACTAGATATACATATATTTTTTAAGTTTTACTTTTATCTGGGCGAGAATAGAACCGAAACTTGTTCAGCAAGTTGTCCGTTGATAGCGACAGCAATTTGCGTCTTCACTTTCATGATGCTGGCGATTCTTTTACAGGGGAAAAAATTATATAATACGTGTATATTATATCTATAAGGGTTTAATATAAATCTGGTTTCTATTTAATATGGCTTTTATTTTGGACTAATGAAGTGACTGAAATATCAAAGTAAATATAATATGTATAAAATAATATGTAAAATATCTGAACTTTAAAAAAAAAGTTATGATTGTAAGGTTTCATATTCCTTTCTGTTAATAATAATTTAAATATTACTTAAACTGATACAAATTTGGAAGTATTTCATTTAAATAAATATTTTCTATATGAAATCATAGAACACCTTCTCCTTGGGTGTGACTTAGTTTTATATTATTTTTCTTAAACATAACACAATCACTTCCTGAACTTATAAGGCTAAGTCCAGAACACCTCTCTTATTTTCCTTTCGTGTACACATACTTCCTTCCTCCTGAATCTCAAGAATCCCCCTTGCTCCATCCGCTTCGTGGCAATGAACTTTGTGGCAAGATGCAGCCGAGAGCAGAGTTCCTTGGTTTATCTGTATCTGTCAGCTTGCCCAGTGTTGGCCGAGAGCTGTCAAACTTGTTTTGGTTGCCAACGAAACCGAAATGAAGCTTGTTTCGGTTCTTCTGGTCTTGATACGTCGTCGTGCGGTGGTACATGTTGCATGTGGCATGCGGCATCTCATCCCATTTCCAGCTCCACCTCCATCCAATCTTCGCCAAAACGACATTTGCTGACCTTACGGATATGAAACGATAATGTTTCGCTCTTACGCAGCTATTCACCGATATTGTGTCCTCCGGACCGAATGCATATAAATGAGCAAAAGCGCCTCAAGGATGTCTGACACGAGCTCGTATCAGTTGTCACAAAGGCCACTGAGAGAAATCTACAAGGAGCAGGTGGTGTTACAAGACGTTGAAAATCAAAGAAAATTATTTTTAATTAAAATTTAAAATGCCTTAAATATAAATAAAATTTAATTGGGTTTGAAAATTTTAAAAGCGACCTATGTTAACCTCTACCTTGTGTATTTATTTTTATAGTGTAGCTGGCTGTTAACAGGGAGATACATGGAAAACAATCAAATGGCGAAAAGAACACACGCATCGGAGGAAAAGAAAAGAAAGGGCAGGGCAGGCAGACAAAAGATTGCCTTAGGTTTCCCATACACTCCTTCATCCGCTCATTCGTTCAGTCATTCATTCTCGCATTCATTCTGGTTGCCTGGCAGTGTCGCTTTGCATGTGTGTCCGTCCCTCAGCATATATCTCGCTCTCTCGCCGAGGGCCACAGGGCGTATACGTAATGCTGCCGCTGCGAGGCTTTTGTTCAACATGACAAAGACATGACAGCGACAGGAGAGGCAGCAGCAGCAGCAGCAGCAGCAGAAGAAAGCAGGAGCAGCACGCAAGAAGTACAACCACCACGAAATGACGCTCTTTGTAATGCTTTTAATGCTTTCAAAATGCTTCCCGGATTGATTTATGGCCATTATGGCCACAAGGAAAGCACAGCCAGGACTAAGACCCGGCATTGACAAATCAATAGGCAGCTTTAGAGGTCAAAAGATGGACTCGGGCTTGGGGATTACTTCCCGGGAAAGTTATGAGGAGAGATCTTTTTTGCGACGCTTTAAATTTATTGAAGTTGCTTTCCCTTCGCCTTGGCCATTCCATCCCATACATTTATTAGCCCGATGCGAGAATGACAACTGAAGAAGCAGCAGCACTCTATTGTCACCAGACCATTCATCAATTTCACTTACTTTCCCATTCTGATGGAAAACTGGCAGACAGAGGAAAATGAACCGAATCCGGGAGGTGGATGAGGCGGTGGTGCTTAAAATCCCATGGCCTTGGGTGGGTAAACATTGTCTACCTCGTTGCTTTGTTTTGCTTTCATTGAAAGTTCTGTGCTGTCGCTGATTTGCATATAGAAAACTTGTTAATAATGCCGGCGTAGGTAGGGGTTGGTGGGGGAAAATAAGCTACCTAATATTAGTGATGTTTTAAGTCAACAAAATATTTAAGCTACAAATTACATATTTAGATGAGCGAGTAAAAGCAGAAGGGAAAGCAGAACATCGAGTAAAGGCAACGAGATTGAAATCAGACCGACGAGTAGGGAGGACGAGCAAAAAACCATTATGACGTCGAGTTTGTGAACAAGCGAGTACCCCTCTCGCTTACAAAATATTGCCAAAATTATTAATTAAAAATATAAAAACAAAACAAAAATAATTGATCAAAGGAATTTGGTATTTTATTTTCCTTGTAAATTTTTCTATTTTATCTTTAATATTTTTTCAAATATTTTTTTGGCACCACTGCCACCACCCACTTCCATGCCACAACAAGGAGCAGGGAACTTTTCCAACCGGCTTAGATGAAAGTTTTGTGATTGAGTTTTTGACAGTTTGTCTGAAGGATTCCCCCGGTCCCACCCCCAAAAAAGGTGTCTGCACTAAGCTTGTTTTGATTTCCCGTTTATTGTTTTTGCTCAGCTGCCTTCGGAAAGTTTTCCAGCTGCTAATTGCTTGAGCTCATAATTAGAACAAATGCAAATGAATGTTTCGGATTTTCCAACCCCCAACCGCAGAGCCACCTTTTTCACACCGAATACGAATATTTTTGCAAATTTATGCAAATGACAGAATGCGTTAAAATTCACGACTAATTAGCCTGAAAAGTTAAATGGAAACACAAAGTATTTGGCATTAATTTATGTTGAAAAACCATTCTTTGTGACGCCTGACAGTCTTTTTTTTTTGCTTTTTTTGGCTACGATTTGCATAAACAAATGCAAACGAATGCCAAATCAACGAGTGCCACGCCCACCTGCTGTTCGTCCGGGAAAACTTTGGCCATACAACTTTGGCCATGCAGAAAGCATTCACCATTTATTCTGTTGTTTCCTCCTTGGCTGGCACAATGTAGGGGAACTTTTTCCACATAGCAGAATTTTTGAACAGAAAATTATAAATTCTTTAAACTTAAAAAATACCTTGTGATAATCACCAGCATCAGTCTTAAATAAAATCCATTTAAATTGTTTTAAATATGCAAAAGGACGAGCTTAATTAGTGTGTCGTGTGGCCTGTTCCACATCGATTTGGTCAACACTTTAATGCGACTCACTGAACGCCAGTAATTTAATGCATTGGCCAATTTGTGGCTTAAATAATTACAATTAACAATGGTTTTTTATCCCCGCTCTTAATGCCATGAATAATAAATTGAAATGTAATGCGTTCGGGGGTTAAGCGAATAAAGGATATTGATATAAATTATTTGAAGTAAGCTACTTGTTTGGGGAAGAACATATATTGAATTAAGGAATGTAAAGATTTTTTTTAATTTTAAGTCTAACGAATTCCACAAGTCGTAAATTTTTAAAGTGAATAAGGTTAAACAGTTGTCTAATAATAGAGATTAAAATTTAAATGTGTGCCATTTAGATTAGATTATTTTAAAATGATATACTAATACATTAATCATTAATCGTAAAATGTATCAAGATGTTATTTAAAATAAATAAATTGAGCTATTCGTAGTATAATTAACTAAGTTACTCTCAAGGTCAAATCTTTTACTTAATCAAATTTATTTAAATAAATTTTCCTTTTAAAGATTAAAGCCTTCAATGGCTTAGATCCCACAATACAGGTGAAACATGTATGTTTACCATCCGTTTTTCACTTTTCCACATACTATGCTCACTTTGATAGGCAACACGAAATGAAATGCACAAAATGCTGGGCCCTCAATTTCCCTCGAAGCTAATTCCAGAACACAGCGAAACAGCAACAAATTTTTGGCAAATTCGGAATTCATCTGTTGTCGCTGACGTTGTTGCAATTAGCCCCGAAATGCGGTTCAATTAGGGGAGTACACGCCCCCGGCTGGTAGGCGGTGGTGAGTGGTGAGTGGGCATGGTCTGGAGCCGACAGCTAGCCGCTAATTTGCATATTGCATTACACGAAATTCCAAACTAGCGGCGGAAATGTATGGGTTACGTTCCTGCAGAGAAAGAAATGTATAGCAAAAATATATATTTTTAGAATTTATAACAAAACAATATTTTTAAGTACTGCTTATAAAAATAATGATTTAAAGGTTGTCTACTTTAGAATTCTTGAATAATGAGCTAAAAGTATATGGAAGTTGTTTTAAATAAAAACTTTGAGTCAAAAATAATAAAATGTATAATAATAATAATAACATTCAAGAAAATTCTCTCAAAAAAATAACACATAAAACTCAAGTTTTCAAACATAAAATTCTAGAAAATATATTCTGAAAAATACGAAGCTTCCTCTCAAATATAAATTAATATTTTATTTTCACAGTGCAGTAGGAATCAGTTTACGGCTCTCACTCCCCAAAACCCGTACAATGTTTCCCGGCTTAATTAAAAATTTTCCACCAAAAGGCGCCCCCTTGCAGTAACATCAATAATTCGATTGTATAGTTATATTTTGTAAACTCACAGATCTAACCAAATTGATTTTTTTTTGTCCTTTCAGGAGATCAAGTTATCCTTGCGGCATTTGCAGTATTGATTTTGTCATAAACATGCTGTCGTCGAGGGCTCCCTTAATGCGCCCGTTAACTCGCCAATAAGCGGCAAATCTCGCCTGTCGCTCCGCTGCCGTCTCTCGTATTCCTTTAAAGATAAAACGGCGTAAACGTCAATTATGGGGGCGTACATCGCCGGATCCGGGGGCTCCAGGCCCAAACCCGGATGATTGAATGATGGGGGCTCGTTGTCGGAAACAAAAACTAAACCAACAGAACGCTTAAACCTCGTCAACGCCAACGGGCGGCAGCCGCGGCAGTGACATTTTTTGAAAGTAATCCCCGCGCCGGGACAAAATGTTTGATTTATGTCAACGTGAGGGAAGGTCTCTACACCATTAGCTAGTTCTGCTCGATTCAGTTTGGTTCAGGGAGTATGCGGGTCCCGAGTGCGGGAATTTTTAGCAGGACTCGTGGCTTGTGTTTGAGAATCTCAAAAAGTTTCACTTGCTGTTTGCAGTTTGAAATGCTGATTCATTCAAGGGGGAAATCTGTGGATTTATATCTTTAAATGTAGTTTTTTTTTGTCTTATATTCCGGGATTAAATGATTTAAGAAAACTTCTTAAAAGTAATGTACTTTCTAGAATAGAATTCACAACTAATTAAAATTGCATAACACATAAAAGGTTATAAAATGAAACAAAAATACCAATAAGCTCTAAACAAAAGTACACATCAATTATTCCTGCATATTAATTGAGATATTAATCAGCCGCTAAGCCCATTTTGTTGACCAAAATAAACTAATTAGTTTGCACTCATTGAAATCCAATTAGCCGGCTAAATTCAGGTTGCGGTCTCATAATTAATCAAACGCTTGAATAAAATAAATTATAATTTCTAATGAGGAAAATTCCAAGCGATGCAAGTTATTATTTACGTTTCCCAGGAAACTAATTGACCAAAAGTTTGCAGAGGCATGTAAAGCAGAAAAGGACTGACAGGATGGTTCATAGAAGCCACATGAATTCACTTTGAATTTCCCGGAATGCACACAAAGGGTTAGGGAAGCCTTTTGAAGGAATATTTCCAGGATAATCAGGGGCTTTGCCGGGCCTTCTGTTCCTTTTACATTTCGAAATAAATGAATTAAAGTTATATGAATATTATTTTGCACTTTATTAAAGGTTATAACTCGTTCAAAAAGTATTTATTTATTATTTCAAGTATTAATTAAATTTAAACTCCCATCAAGTAAGTTTTGTGGATCTTAATGGGCTTTTCCTTGTAAACCTATAGACCAAATGCTCGCAGAGAAAGATAGAGAAGGCCAGTCCTAAGGAGACGATATGCAAACGCCATATCCAGGTAAGATCGGCCACCTTAAAATCCCGGAATGCCACATAGGGAGTGGGATTCCTTTGGGAGATCATTCCCAGAGTGACCATTTTACGCAGGGTTTCCTGCTTCCAATAACCCAGTAACCCCGCATCTTGAGCCCGATGGATGAGCTCGTTGATGGGATGCTCGTAGATGGAGTTAGCTTGCATGGGAAACGCCAGCATGACACTGGTCCGGATAATTGCCATTTCTGGTAGAAAACAGTACACCGGCTGCTCGAACAGCTCCTGCCGCTTGGCCGTGATCTGCCACTCGCTGTCCAGAGCGGAGTACGCCTGGGAGCTGTTCAGCTCCTCCCTCAGAACATGAAATTCCTGGGTGCTGACGAACTTAATCTTGTTCCGAATGGCGCTAATGGGTCGCTCCCAATCGAATCCGCTCAGATAGAAACGCTCAGCCTCGTCGAAATACACGCTTACGGGAGAGTCCCTCAGTTCCTCGAAGTTGGAGATCTGCCTGGCCTTGGGGTGCTTGGTCAGGAGGGTCTTCAAGTGGGCAGCGTAGAGCGTGCTCAGCACTAGGCCCAGCAGGAATAGACTGGCATTCGCGACCCTCGAGCTCAGGGTGTTCCTGGCTCTCATATTGAAGGACTGACCGATAATGCCCGATATCATGCGCTCGTTCAGCACCAGACTGGACCAATCCACTCGTTTCCGGAGGAGCAGGGCTCCAAAGCAGGTGTCCAGGATGTTGAAGATGTAGTAGAAAACTATCAGGACGAACAGGAACTGGGCGCTGACCATGACCGCATACACATCGGCGGTGCGTATCTCCTGGGCACAGGGAACCACCACAAGCCAGAGCCCCAGGTCGTAGATGCTCGAGAATAGCCCCGACTCACTGGGCATCTCATAGCCGCACAGGCTGATGGGCATGCCAATGGTGCCGTTGAGGGTCATGTTCCGGAGCAGGAAGAGGTTCAGCCGCTCACCTGGCACAATGTCCCGCTCCCAACGGAAGGTGAAGTTGTAGATCCGCGTGAACTCGAGCAGAAACTTGTACACAAAGCCAGCCATCTTTAGTCCTCCGCTCTCCGAATCCCGATACACTATCGAGCGGGGCGCAAACTGATCGGGAAGAGTCAGTATATATCTGCCGTGGAAGTTCCGAATTCGGGTGAAAATGGGATCCTTCCAAGTATCCACCTCCAGCCATCGTTGCGGCGCGTAGGGCTGTAGGCGATATATCCTATTTCCCTGACAAATTACTCCTACGTCCAGGAATCTCAGGTGCTCGGCTGTCCTGGCCATCTCATACGTTGGCTCCTCCTCCCATCTTCGGCAGAGTAGCAGCCTGACCTTCCTCATGTTCAGCAGACTCCTGTCGAGGGCCTGCCACAAATCAGAGTCCAGCTCTGGATTTCCTGTCTGCCAGACCAGGGCCAGCATCTCGTTGTTGTAGGCGCTCCTCAAGGTGAAGTTCATCTGCTCGTCAAAGTTCAAGACAGGCAGGGAAGACCTTTCCAGTCCGGAAGCTTCACTCCAATGGGTTTTGCTGTGTCTCAGCATGAGCAGTGTTTCGTAGGGCCTTTCCCTGTAAATGTTGGCCAAGATGGGCTCCAGCCAACTCGATTCGTTGGCCAGAAGTAAAAACGGAACCAGTAGCGGCCACATGTCCCTGCTGAATGATGGAAAAACCAAGAAAATGCCTGTATAAACATTATCTTTCGAATAAACGCTAATTAGCGGAGGTTATAAATGATTCTAATGGCCTACGGATTGCAGGGCATTGAAAAATGGCCGTCATTAGCATTAAATTGTACGGCTTACGGCAGGAGCAATTATAAAGGGAAAAGCTGGTGGTGGAAAATATGTATTAAACGCCTGAACGGTTGACTGAACTCTCGTTATTTCCATCTCCGGCTGCATATTTACCAAATATATATTCTAATTGCCATAACAAATGGCTTGCAATGTTTTTATTTCCCCTTGACTCCATTAAGCCTGTTTGCAATTGATTATATCTCCGGTTTTGGTTTTGGCAAATATTTGCAATCAAAATATATATTGCCTTTATTGATTGATACTTACCTAGAATGCAGAAGAGTTCTAATTGCTCTGGCCTAAATTATGTATCACAAAAGCCGAGCTTAAACCTTAAACTGCTCATCAACTTTTCAACAAGTTTTTGCCACTTCCGCTTTTAAGTTGAATATTTTCTAGGTTTGCACTTCCACTCCGCCGGCGTTTCTCCTTCAATTAAACAAGTTAAATGTGCAGAAAAAGGAAGAAAAAAAAGGAGCTGGAGGATGTGAAGTATGCGAGTTGCTTGAAGAGCGTGTCGCATTAATTTTCACGCGAGTGCATATTTGATTTTCCTTTATTCATATTTCTTTGGCTGCCTCCGAGCTTCCCGCGCGGCAGTGTGTGTGCGTGTTTTTGCATAAAGTCGAGACGGGGGACTTCCCCTTCATCTCCGCCTCCGCCTCGTTGACATGCATAAAATTGCAGAGAACTCAAGAACTCCGGCTAGGCATAATTTCCCTCCAGACGCAAGGACCGAGCAACGTGGCGTATGCGTAATGTAACATTAATTGTATTTATTTGCTTTGCTGATTGATTTCACCGGGCTGAGCGAAGGGTGGGGATTTTCATGGCCCACATCTTTTGCCGGGCCAAGACAATTTGGTTTATCAAAGTCATTTGGCTCCTGTTGGCCTAGAGGCAAAATGCCAGCCACGCCCACATAAATTAACGCAGATTTAACGAAGCGTTAACACAAAGGACGAGCCCAGCGACGAGCAGCTGCCAGAGTCAGAGTCCTCCTCCTTCTCCTCCTCCTGCCACTTTGCGACAATAAATTTATTGGTTTTATCCTGCGAGCTTATCAAGTTCATCCACAGCTCGGAACATGTGCAGTAAATTTTTATGTCAAATGAGTTTCGGCGGCGCTTTTTCGGAATATAATTTATGCAAAAAATAATGAGCGCGCTTTTAGGCGCCGCTGGGAAAGCAACGGGAAAGCTACGGAAAAGCATGTGTGTTTTTATATGGGGGAAAAGTTATTAATTGATTCGGCTTTAAGGCTGTTGACTCAATGGCTCATCCACATACACATCCCTGCCGGTGGAGCATCCTTGAAAAGTTTCGGCAAAAGGGAAAAGTTTCCTTGGCACTTGAAAACCTGAAACCGGAATCCCCACGTTGACGATGGGACTCCTGCGCCTAAGTAGGGTTGCTTAAGATTTCTTTCGACAATGTGTTAAGTGAAAATTGACACAGGCCAAAGGGGAGAGCTTGCCATGATTGAACGCTTTTCAAAATGAGAGGGCTTTAAAGGCCCCTCAAATCGTATCCCGGGAGTATTTAAAGTTTGCCGACAAAAAGTTTGCCATGTTAAGCTGTGAAATCGTTGGCCTTTTTGCGGGCGCCACTTCCAGTTGTTCGCTGTCTTTTTTTTAATTAAAAAAATTGGCCAACTAAAACGGGGACAGCCATTTGAACTTGCTCCTCTTGCCGCCATTTAATTTCCAATCTCTATTCCTGCGCCACTGTAGCGGAAAACTTTGGACAAAAATGTAATTAAAATACTGCAAATATTTGCCCAGTACGAGTGCAGTTTCCTCTGCCGTCTCAGCCAATTGTGCAATCCTTGACCGCCTTTTCCGCATCCTCTAATGCGGAGTATCCTGCGCTCATTTGTCTGCGTTCCGTGTCGTTTGCCTGGCAACTGGCAACAACAACCCGTCCGTCGGCCGCATCCCTTTCGAGTTTGCGCTTGTTTGTCATCCTTTTTGCGGTGCCCAGCCTTCGCCCTTCACATGATTGCGGCTTCATGCTTTTGCATATTTCCCATGAATACGATTTCAGCATATCCACCCACGCACACACACATGTGTGTGTGTATATTCCGCAGAAGAAGGACGAATTATGCGTGAATATTCGCTGATATGCGAACTGAGTTGTCACAGGAACACAGACAGGTTGTCGCAAAACCAGGCTATATATGTGGGTATATCTTTGGTTACTCTCGGTATGCGATGAATTTAGTTGTCAGCCTTGATTCGGTAGAATTTATAGGGTCTGTGGTCTGGATGGCTTCGAGATGTGTCTACGTTGAGCATGCCAATTTATCAGGAGCTTTGTAAGGGAGTTGTTCCATAGAAGAAGGGTTCTTAGAAGTTGGCGGTATGCAATAACTTGAGAAGAACTTAATAAAACGGGTTATCTAAATTTCAGGAATTTATTTTATCTGCTTTTGTAAGTAGGCTTATTTTGGGTATGCTGAAATTTAAATGACTCAATTGAATATCAGAAATGTCTTATATTAAGAACACCAATTTCTCAGAGTTATTATTGGTAACTATAGACGACATAAGGATTTTATTAGGGTTTTTATTAGGTTTTTTTTAAGGTTTTAAAGGTAAATTTAAACAACTTTGTATTTGAATTAAAGCTTGGGCTTAATTATTTTCTGTAGTTCAAGCATTTTATGGAGTTTCCTTTCAAGAAACTGGCTTAACTAGGGTTTAAAAAATTATTACAATTTTATATTAAAACAAATTTAAATTACTTCTAATAATAATTCATTTAAATACTTAAACTAAATATACTTCTGCCCTTATAGAAGCTTTTTATTATAAAGTTTTTAAAGAGGTAATTAAAAAAAAGTAAAAAATTCCTATTACATATTTTGTTTTACGCCTGGAACCAGTTTCTAATGAGTAAACGTAGACAAGATCTTGAACCCTTTTAGGCCATTAAAAGCTTGTAACTGAAGCTTAGAAGACTAATAAAAACTGTTGTAAGAACTACAAATACTTATTTCAAACAAGTTTTACTTGGCTCAATGATTTTAAAAGAACATTTTCGAATAAAAACCTCGGTTCGACGATGTTTGACAATGTTTGACCATGCCTACCCTGTGGCTCTTGATCCAAAGCGTCTTGAAGCAGCTTGAAGAGAGAGCGCCAGACCGAAAACCAAAACAGAGAGCCAGCCAGGCCCCACGCCCCACCAGCCCCCGCTTCCTAAACCACAGAAGCGTAAGCGTCGAGCACGTGTAGTTGCTGCCTTCCTATTGGCCGGCGGCTTTCGCTTTTCGTTGCCGCAGAGAGCAAGCGAGCCGAGTGGCGTGCCAGAGAGGCTAAGGGAGCGCTGTAAGAGAGCCAGCAAACTGGTTTGCCAAACCAAAAGCACCCTGTATCCGGCTGTTCAAAGAAGGCGAACGAGGCGAACATTCAGTTTTCAGTTGTTGTTCGGCGTTCTTCGTGGTCAGACACTACGTATGCGCAGCATTACGTATACGTTGCTCTTGGCGTCGCCTCCGAAAAACGAAAATTCTGCATACCGGTTGCTTCCTGCCTTCGCACCAACGGTTTCACGTTACTCGTCGGGGTCCTTTTCGGTTAAGAACTCATATTTATAAAGTGAATTTATGAAAGAAAAATACAAAAAAGCATAGCTGAAGTAGGCTGCGCCCCATAAGGTAAACCTATGCTGATTGCTCACATTTATTAATTCGTGGTCGGCGTGCGCTGCATTCTCGAGAACGGGTTTTACGGCATTCCCAATCAAATTCTGCACAGGCGTTGCTTTTTTATGTTCGTGACGAAAGTGAAGTTCTCGCAGATCATAATCTAAGCGTTTCCGTTTCTTTTTCGCTTCGAAAGTGCCGAAAGAAAAATCGTTAGTCGTAATTTACGGGATTTTGCGAATAAAAGCAGGCATAAAGCAGAACTCGCAAAAAAAAAAAAAAGTTATTTAATATTCAAAGCCAACGGAGTTGGAGGGGGAAAAAAACCATCCGCCGCAGACAAACATAGCAACAAGTCGGCGCCAAGTCTCTTACAAAAAAAAAAAAGCCAAACCAAACACCGCTGTGTTTATTAACATTCAGCTGAGAGCGTTTGGATAGGTAGAAAAGCGTCGTCTTCCGAGAATTGGCAGTTAATTTTTGAAATCACCTCCGGACCAAGCCAAGTTGAGAAAGAAGAAAAAAACGGGCCGAGAAAAAAGAACCGAAGAGAGACCGGAGACACCCGTAGGTGTTGCAAGTGTGTGTGTGTGATAACTGTGAAACTATATACCCCAGACAATGAAGCAGCAGGTGAGTCCCCGCCCCGGCTGACACTCGAGAACTATTCGAGCCACCCACGCTCGCATAGAAATGGAAAGTTTCGCATCATTTCGTAATAATCACGCAAGTGCTGACGCCGCCAAAGAAAACTATAAGAAAATGTGCGAGAAAGAGGAGAAAGAACCTGCAGATCGCAGCTAAAAAACCGATTACGCGACGCGTTCTAGATACATTTGGGTTGCATCGCAGATCTTGCCCCGATATTAGTCGCTTTATTCTTGAATGTGTGCCAAAAATAAGAAAAATAAGCGACCGACCGTCAGTTGTGTTTATTATTTTTATAATTTATTGCACAACAATAACAAGAAGAGAATATATAGAAAATGTTCGGCTGGCGAGAACTGTTTGTGTGTGCTTGATTCCCGTCTGCATCCATCCACATTCCATGGTGAAATGCATCTGCAAGATACACACGAAATGACACGGAATCCGGCGAGACAGACGCATAATAAACGATAAATTTCAGGGCAATGACAAAATTGCTGATAACTGACCAGCCACCAGCCACCAACATTTCGATTCTCTCTGCTTCGCTTTTGTTTGATCATTAATATCTTTAGTTTCTTTAGCTTAATATACCAGAACAGAAAACTCTGGGGAAAAGTTCATATATTTGTGGTTCTGGTAGCCAGCTTCAAGGTTAGTTTAGACTCTAGAGCTGTATTTAAAATGTCTTGCGGTTTGAAGAGCTTAACTAATGGTCTTCAATGGATTTTCTGAACTTTTAATCAATTAAGAGTGAGAATTTAAGGTTATTATTGTTGAATTAAGGGAATTTTTACCTAAAAATCTACAATTATTTGATAAAAGCATTTAAGGGTTTTATGAAGCTGTAAAGATAGTTCTTTTTAGCTTAAGAAACTAAGAAAATATCTTCCAATAAACCTAAAGATAACTAGGGTGCCTTATGCCTTAAGAGAATCCTTCAAATATATAGTCCTTGTATCTGTATTAAAAATCACAGAAAACTTTACAGATATTTACATATTTCCAGCAACTTTCAAAGTAACTTCTTCTAAGTTCCTGAAATAAAATTAAAACTTAATTAATATCAAAAAAATCTCTTATATTTCCAATGTTTAAAAACATTCAAGTAAAAAATCCCCAATGACTTGGCCCAAACAAATTTTTGCAAAACTTCCTAGGGGTCACATATCCCCCAAACCCTCGGGAAATGTCTAGTTTAAATGCTCGTCTCACTCACTTCAAGGTTGGTCTACCCTCTAGAGCCATATTTATGCCATCTGAAAAGGCTTAAAAAGTTTAGCTAATGATCCCCAATGAGTTGGCCGCGATAAAAGGCAACAAACAGCGAAGAATGTTTGTGAAAACTTACCGAAAAAAGTAAAAATCAATGGCGTACAGCATGTAGTAGTAGGATTTGGCAATCGTTGTTTTGCCCAACAGATTTATGTTTGTGTGTTTTTGGTTTAGGCCAAAACGTATCTCGTTTTTCGTTGTTGCTGCCGCTGAGGTGCGTTCCAAGGGGTGGGCGGAGGGGTTGAGAAATGGGCAGGGGGGAAAGGGGTAGGTGGAGCGTAGAGCAGACACAGGCTGAGTGGCCGCCCGCTGCTATTTATAGGCGCTCAACCAACACACACACACACGCTCCTCGCACAAAATGTATCTTGTGGATATACACACAGGCAAAAAGTTTTGCATCGCCTCACCCCCTCTGGCCATGTCTGGGGCTGTCTGCCTCATAAATATATACCCATATGCCATACGACAATGGCGAGACACAGAGAACCAGATCCAGAACCGAGAACCCATCGCCAAGTGGCGGCTAACGATGGAGGATCGCCAGATCGGCAGATCGCCAGATCGCGGGATGGCCCGTTCGGGATCTCTCTTCTAAGGCGAAGCAAGTTGCCTTTTGTCAGTTAGTTTCTGTGAAATCGAAAACAAGATTGATGCCTCCTCGCAACCGGACATTTGTGAGGCGGGGCGGGGCTATTGGCCAAAGGAGACAACGCAGCTGCTACACGGAAACGAAATTATATTGATTTTAAAATATTTTCATTAATATTTTATATTATTCAAGTTAAGGTTAGAGAGTAAAGTAAATTACACCAAATAGAAAAGGGTTTTATATGAGAGAAATATTTTATTGTCTTGATTTTAAGGCTTTCTTTGATTTATTATTATTAGTAAACTAATTCCCTCTGAAACGACTCATATATTTTTTAAATTAACTAAAATCAAGACCAAATTTGATTTGTTTCACTATCCTTTATTTCTTTCGGTGCCTGCGTATCTGTTTAATTGCCGTTGTTCATATGTTTATAAAGAAAATACAGGGAACCCGGCATCTTGGCTATTTTCCTTTCAACTTTTTCCGCGACTTTTGTTTTTTTTTCGGAAAAGTGCGCAGTTATTTTTTCGGAAAAAATACTCAAAATACCAATCAGTCCGCGACCAGTTTCGTTTTTCCTTGCATAACAGCCAGCGGCAAGTGCAGAAATTGCAACTGCAACTGCCACTGCAACCGCTGTGGAGGCTGCGACTGCAGTGGCTGCTGCGGCTGCGCAGTAAATATCTTTAGTTTCGGGCATGACAAAAGCTGGCAAGCGATTCGCTTCATTCGCTGGCTACGTAATTGCAAGTTCGAGCGCAAAACTTGATACTTGGAGTGGCCCAGCCAAGCCAAAGCCAAGAGAGATACGAGACACAAATTGCAGCTGACTGCTGCAGTCGCGCTTTTGTTTTGTTTTTCCTTTTTTCATATATATATTTTATTTTTGTTTTGCGCCCATCTCGCTTGCACTCTCGCCCGGAGCATGTATCTGTGTATCTTTCAGTATGCAAGAACCGGAAAGGAAGTGAGCGTGTTCGTTACCAACGCAAACCGGTTCTGGCTCTCGTCTCCAATGCTTCTTTTCCAAGAAGCACGATGCCAAGTCATTCACTTGCAGCCGATTCCATTTCATACTATATATATACATATGTTCATATATATGTACTCGAGTTGTAGTAGTTTTTGCTGCGGCTGCGACGGCGCAGTTGCAGTTGCAGCTATCAGGCGCGGGCGCAAGAACAAAACGAAATGGATAGAGCTTACACTCCAAAAAATTAGGTATACAAATGTTTAAAAAATATTTTAAAGAAGCTTAAGCTTAGTATGTTATTTTAGTATTTAGTATTCTGTACAAGAATATTTAATTTCGAAATTCACGACCTTTGGATAGCTTAAGATGGGAGTTTAGGCATGTATTTAGGTGCAGCATTTCGTGAGGTTCAGCTTAAGTAGTTTAACCCTCCATGACCTATTGTTAGTTGCCGAAAATGAAAGACAAATCGTATATTTACTAGGAAATTACTTTATTTATAACAAAACACCTTAAAAAGGAAAATATTTTGTTAAGATAATAAATTAGTTAAATTAAAACAGAACACCATTTTAAATATTTAGTTTTTCATTTAATAAACCAACTTTGAGAAGAGCGACCTTATTTTTGTTTCTTTCAAAATTTGTAGTTATTTTTTTTTTAGTTCTTTAAGTATAGGAATTTATTTCAAGTGTACCCTGAAGAAGCACGAGGCACCGAACAATGCGAAACCGATAGTTGCCCGTAGACCAGAAGACAGCAGAATCGAAAAGAGAGACGTGCGTAGCATGGAGCTACGGGTTTTTGTAGTTGCAACTTGGAACTAGTAGACCTCAGGTGGGCGGCAGGGGAGTGGCACTCGGGGGTGGGTGTTAAGTGCTGTCCCCCTCTCTCTGCCTCACTCGCCCCCAAGCTCTCCCTGTCTTTCCTTTTTTTTTGTCTAGTACAACGCATGTGCAGGCTGCTTTGCTGAGGTACTTGAACCTTATTGTCCATAGGAGTGTGTGGTGTGTGTGTGTGCGGCCACAAAATGGCGTCGGGCTAAGGTAGCTAACATCATGATATATGTTGTGTTTTGTGGGCGAAAGAACATTGAACTCTGGTCGAGTTACAAGGAATTATATAGAGCAAGGCAAAGGGCCTAGCCAGAAAGCTTAAATGAGGCTTCAACATTTCTAAGAAAATGTACAAAAAACTCAAGACTCCGGTACTTAGTGGGTGGCAAAAGAGTACTTAGCAGGGAAATGTGGAGGTGTTTTTCTAGATAAAGAACAGTTGAAATTCCCATGAACGGTCCTGCTAAAATAAATACTTAAAGAGATTACTTATCTTTAGTTTATATACAGATTTTTTCTCTTATTCCTGATTGTCAATAGTAATTTTGCTCCCAAAAATCTCTGCCATTTGTTTTGGCAACATAAATTCCCTAAAAATTCTTCCACAAGTCATTCCTCACAACCAAAGCAATCTAAGCCCAAACAATTTCCAAACAGTGACTCTGCCATTAGGTTAAACTCCTCGGGGGTCAAGCTCGGGAACCTCCCTAATCCCCGTCTGAATGCAGGCTGACCTCAAAGCAAAGCTGATTTATGTCGCTCCCCAAAAAGTGTCAACTGCTGTCCAACCTCAACCCAATGCCCTCCATTCGGATTCCGATTCCCATACCCACTTCCATTCCCATTCCCATTCCGATGGCGATTCAAAGTTATGCGGAGGTATCAGCTGTATCAGCTGCTGGCAATTTGAACTCAATCGACACCCAAATTGATAACTTAATGCGAGACAAAGAGGCAACAGCGGGCAGCAGAAAGAGAGGGCCTTTAAAAAGTTGGCTCAGCATATTTATACACCGGAGACCGGAGACAGTGCCAAGCAATTCGAGACTTCGCGAAAGGCCAAAAAAGAGGCAAATAAACAAGCGGGGCAGCAACTGAAGTCAACTCTGTCTGCCTCCTAGGAGCTGGTGCCTCTGCTGATGGCTCAGCTGGTGTTGTTGCAGTTGCTTATACCCTTTAAGAGGGTATTATTAATAGATAACATATTGTTTAAAGTAAAATAAAATTGTATTTTTATTCAGAAGTAGAGCAGAGAGACCTATCTATTTAATATAATTAGGCTACTGACTTGAAACCTTATCAAAAGAGAAGAATGTCTTTTCTATAGTGTAAGTTTGGATCGTTAAACTATATTCTAGAGCTGCTATATTTTTAAGAATTATCTTCAAAGTTGTACCATCTATATTGATGCTAGAAATTTAAACTATTTCTGACATTAACACAATGGTAACTATTTTAAAAGCTAAGAGAGGACAGCAATTAAACCGAAAAGGAACAAAAAAATATTTTAAATCTAGAGTATCTCACTTTCGTTATGCAAATTTTCGCTTTCCTTTCTCATTTCAACTATTTGTTGTTGTAATTTTTTGTTTGCTGTTTTTATAGCAATTTGTTGTTGTTGTTTTTGGATGCTGCGCTTTGGCTGCCTTGTCATTTACACGCGTAAACGTCCGTGACCCTCTGGCCCGGCTCTCAACTGACTCCAGCTTGGCAGAGGCAGAGGCTCCACAGGCGGCAGTGGCTTTAAGAGACCAAGACAAGACAAAGACAACACAAAGAGTAAGGCAAGTGATAGAGACAGGGAGATAAGAGGCGAGAGAGACAGCGACAACTAACCAGCTGTTGACGTTAAGTTCAAAACTCTTGTTTGGGCTTTATCAACTTGTTAAGCCGCTCGCTCACAACCAGAGCATGGGAAAATAAACAGAACTTAATTTCAATAACGAGAAGAAAATCAGGAAAATTTTAAAATCCGTAAAAACACCGAATCTTTATAGGATTATTGTGTATAGGTTTAATCTTAAAATGCTTTAAGCACATAGCTTTTAAAACTTCTCTTATAAATTAAAAATTCTTTAGAAAAGCCAAAACCACAAAGTAGAAAGCTAAGGAAAAGTATTTACATAAACACCCATTCTCCAGTGAAGTTTAAAGAGACAATCATCTAGGGTTACATCTTCAGTTTACGATCAAAAAGTAGTCTTAAAATCCCCATAAATAACAATAAACAATCCTCGATTTCATTAAGCAAAAATACAACTCGAATCGAGCTCAATTAAAGTGCAGACACTTCCGAAACAACAAAATCGAATTACGAATTCAAAACGCGAACAACACGACACGTGTGTGTAGGTGGGCTCGAATGCGAATTCGCATAAAAAACCAATTCAAAGTTCGATTGGCAGAGGTGTCATCGCTCCACGAGTTTTGTCTAGCCCGTGAGTAACCAAAGCCGTGATTAGCACGCCGATTTCCAGTGAACACCGTGGAGCTGACTCAAAACCCTCTACTTAATGACTCACTTTAATAGACAGATCGATGGTTGGAGGCGCTGCGATTAGGCGACGTTTGATTACAGAATAACCACCGAAGTCTAGCTTAATGCCTTTCTACTTTTCTGTATTTTTCTGATTTTCCATCCTCCGATGATTTGATATTTTTGCTCCACAGGGAAAAAAGTTTAAAATAACAACGGAGTTTTAAATTCTAAGTTTAACATAGCAGGCAGATAGAACAAAAAATTTAAAAGAACAGGGTTTCGAAGATTTCTTTTTAGAATACTAAAAGAAAATAATGCTGTAAATATGGAGTATATATGTATATACTTTAAAATTACATTTTAAAAGCGTTTAAGTGCCTTCTAATTAAGCTGTGTTGTTAATCCTTTTAAATTGAATATATAATATTTTTTATAATCATTACACTGAAATTGACTTAAAACCAAGACCGAATTCCCATGACTTACCATCAATCAACAATCACAACA
This sequence comes from Drosophila rufa, assembly GCA_018153105.1. Classification (NCBI taxonomy): domain Eukaryota; kingdom Metazoa; phylum Arthropoda; class Insecta; order Diptera; family Drosophilidae; genus Drosophila; species Drosophila rufa. Next base: position 8,075,725 of record JAECXS010000085.1, read on the forward strand.
ATCATAATTTAATCATCTTTCTCTTTCTGTGTACTTGCAGATACACCGCAGCGTGAATTGGCAGTGAATGGCCAGATTTCATAATAAAACGTAAAAGAATCGTTGGCCAACTGACGCAATTCAATTTGCCAGCATCGGCAACCGCAAAAGCTCATAAATTGGGATTAGGCGAGAGCTCAGGCCAGGCAGAGAGAGGCACCACCGAGGCAGCGGGGGTCAGCGAGGGGCAACGCGGGTTTTGGCCAACAAAATAGCAAATCAATCACAGCGCGCGCTCGTCGCCGCACAGCAATTTGCATGAGCCAACTCGAAGGCGTCCAGAACCAGCAGCAGCAGCTACAGCTACAGCTACAGCAGAACCAGCCAAGACAGAACCCTCCGCCTCCCGGCCAGAATCCGCTGCCAAAGCCAAGTCGGCCGAGTGGCGTTTTATGGCAATTGCGCCATCAGCTGCACAAGCGTAGCACGCGGAAGATGAAAACCATCTCATGATACTACAAGTGGTCCGAATCGGTGCTATTGAACTATCTGAGAATGCCCTCGACGCCGTACGATCTGGTGCAGGATGACCAGGATCTCCGTGTGCCGCTGCACGCCGAGCAGGCCTTCTTCCACGGCATCACCTTCCAGGCCAAGGTGAGTCCAAGACTCTCTATATTTCTTATTTTATTTTCCCAAAGAGGAGTGGCTTCTGGAGTAAGCCTCTATCTGCGTGGGCATCTTGAGAGCATTCCTTGGTGGATTTAATTGCCTTTTTATGTTGCAATAAATTTGGCATAAAACATTTTGTAGGATTGATCATCATGGGCCATATATCTTTACTCAAATATTTACTCTACAATTATTCATAGTCTTTCCTTGGAAATTAAGCACAGTCAATTGCTTTCGAAATAAATATTGACAAGTGTTTGTTTGGTTTACTTTTTTATGGGTTATTTTAAATAAATGTCAAATATATTTCCAACTGTTCCCAAAATAGAAAAGTTCAGAAATCTGTTTATTTCATATTTTATTGATGAGAATAACTAGTTAACCTTTCAAACTTAACAGACAGAGATTTTAGTAGGCTTGAGAATTTAATAAAATATTTTTAAAAAGTTCTCAAAGTATTTTCTATATATTTCTGGAGAAAATATTAAGTAAGCAAAGAGCTGTTTGCTAATAATTTCAGTTTTAAAAAGAATGCAGTTTTGGCAAAGCTAAGTTTTATTTATATTAAATTTCAAAGAACACTCTCGTGTATGTTACATTCTTTATATATTTTTCCTGCTTCTGGAATATTTTTTCTGCTAATTTGTTTACATTCCTTTTGCCATAATCATTGTGTAAGCAGGCATCTCCCCAGTATTAGTCACTGAATTTCGAAAAGATACGTATTCAAACATTTCGTGATTTCCTGAAACACATACTATAGCCATAACTTGTATTTTTTGCTCAAATAAATTTCAACCAACCCCGTTTCGTCTTTTTCCGATTTTATTTTGTGGTAGTTGAGCGAGTAAACTGTTCTAAACAATTTGTAAATGCAATTATTTATGTTTGCCATATTTGCCGCTGGATAACCAGTCATGCAACTGCTCTGGCTCTGGGGTGGTTTTTAATTTGTTTTTTACTCTTTGTTTTTGGTTTTATTTTCGAATTATTGCTGCCGCTGCGGTTGACGGAAGCGGCGAATAAAGAGAGTTTCCAGCGTTAACCGGCGGGCAGGCAAAAGAGTTAGTCAACTGTCACAATTACTGCCTACTGACTGGGCTGGTTGTTGTTTTATTTATGTATAAAAACATATACAGGGGGGAGTAGGGGGTAAAATTGTAAACAAAATTTCCATTCTGGTACGATTGTACGCGTATCGCGTTCAATTATTCAGCATCGCATTCGGGAGCATTTGTTTAGTTTTGTGAGCGCTCTTTTTTTCTGCCGCTGTGTGTTTGCCTTCAGTGTGTTTTGCCTTCTGCCTTTGTTTATTATTTTTGCTCAATGTGTGGAAATTGTTTGCGTGCCATGCTTCTGTAAGGTTCCCATGATTTTGATTCGATCAGTTACATGCGGTTGACCAAAATTTCAATTAATTTTGCCTGCAAGATATCATGAGCTTGGGGCGGCAAAAGGCACCAAAAGGGTAAAATCAGGGGAAAATCAATGGGGGAAAACTCAGCCAGTGAAGTTCATGACTGCTCTCTGCCTGGGCATTGACTTTGTCAACTTTGAATGGCCAACTTTGTATGCAAATCACTTGAACATTAGTCGCATCATTCTCACGTATCCGAAGCAACAATGTCTCGCTATCAGAGAGCCGCCGAGACTCCTCCAGTGTTTTGCATAATTTTCTTGGGACAAGGCAGCAAGGCATTGCACTTGGAGCTGCTATTTGCAATTGGCTCTTGAAGTTGCGATGGCAATTAAATCCAGTCAATTTTCTATGTCGAATTGCCGAGGGAGCAGAAGACAACAGCGACTGGCAACATTTTGCCATTGACAACCGTTGAAGATGTGCACTGAGAATATATGTTTTGGAATCGTTTTTGTGAACATTTCAGACTTAATGTTTAAATAATTAATAGGTGTTGACATCCCTTGCAATTCATTTATATATTTTTTGATTGAATTATTCTAAAATGAACAATAATGTCGTCCGTACTTGGGCTCAACCGCACTAAATGCTGCACCATGCTACGTTCCCCAACCTAACTTAAGCTCAAAGTGAAGAAGGTTTCTTTAAAAAAGGTTATAAAATGCTATCACTTTATAGTATTATTATTTTAAATTCTATTTATATAATATAATAATACTGTATACAATTATTTAAAGAATTTTATGTATAGTACCTTTATATTTTCTTTATTTTGTAAGAAGGTAGCTAACTTAAGGTCATTATCGGCTTAATTTGTCATACGTAATTATTTAAATATAATATTCTTTTTTCAATAAAATTTAAGATACTTGAAAAGTTTTATTAATTTAAAGTTTAAAAACTTATTGACATGAGCTTAAAACTAAGCCAAGATCTAAATAAAAATGTAATAAAATTACCTTTTCATAAATTTTACTTTGTCAAGAATTTTCTTAGCTCGAAAAAATATTTTCTAATACTTTCCATTTTGATATAAAGTGCTAAACAAGTACATTAATTTTTTTCTCCGTGCACAGTAAGTTTCTTGCTTAGTTGTACATGCACGTGCTCCAAGTTTCCTCTCCCCCGCTCCCCAAAACATCAACTTTGCTATTATTTGCATTTTTCCATAAGCAAAACAAAGCGTGCAAAAAGTTTTGCACTTTGTTATGCTTTTGCAGTTTTCGCTTTGTTTGTGCTTTTGCTTCAGCTGCAGCTTCGTTGTCGTCGTTTGTTTGCTTGTTTATTTGTTTGTTTTGGCTTTTGGCTGGCCGGGTCTCGCTTTTAGCCAAACGGTGAATACCCGTTCCGTTACCGCTGTGCCATATACACTATATATGCTTCGGTGGCTAACCCAAATAAGATGCATAGCAGCCCCGGGCCCATCCCACCATCCCACCACTGCAGATCGTATTTTTTGTGCTGTGTCAGCGCCGAAACTCCATCTGATTCATCTGTCAGAGTGTTCAGTGTGTCGAGGAATTATGGGAGTTATGAATCACCAGTTAACAAGAGTGTCCTGAAGCCCCAATAATGGCCGACTTTCCTGCTTAGATTAATTGAATTTCACGCTTTGATTTCGCGAATTGCCTGGCCTTAAGCCCTCGACGGCATAAATCTTTCAAAAGGTGTATAAATTATTTGCTCACGCACAGCGCCTGGCGCCGCAAAATGTTTTCTTCGCACTTTTATTTTTGTTTCTTTATTTTGTGTGTGTTTTTTTTGGGCGCCTGGCAACACTGCGTATGCTTAACACGGCCGTGATTTGGCTTTTGCTATTCAGGATACTGCTCTATCAAATATTTATGCGATTGCATCCGATTCAAGTCGATTTATTTGGGCTTAACAACTTCCGACTGGCGTATGGGGAATTTATGGCCCTTTGGTTCATCAATTATTTGAGCCAAGTGGAATGGATCCAGCGGGTTAAAGTTGATTACTCGGTGTTGTTGGCCCAAAAGTTTATTTATCAGCCCGAGCAATTGACATTTCCTCTTTATTCGAATAAAATTTAAAGAACGGGAGACTCTCTTTGGATTTGCATACTAAAAACCAATTTCCGGCCCATATAGAATTCATGTTAATTACCTTTTATTTTTTTCGTGTTGCTCCCCCACCCGCTGGCTATAATTTATGAAATAATTATTTTCATCTTGGCGCTTTTTTCTATGGGAAATTATTTATTTTTGGCTCGCAGAATTTCTACGCCCGAGGTAAAATTAATTATTATTTACAAAATAATATTAATTAAGGCGAAGGTGAAACGCATGTGTTCCAATTTTCCACACAACCGAACCGAATATTGGGCAGAAAAAATAAATCGAAGGCAAGGAAAGAGAGGAAGCCAGCGAATGCGGGGCACATAAAAATATTAAAAAACAAATAAAATGGAGACGACGGCCACATGCCTGTGGTCCACGTGCTACGCATGTGTGTGTGTATGCCTTGGATTTTCCTCGGTCTCTGTTGTGCTTACCCATTTTCCATCTCGAGTGTGTGAGTGTGTGTGGGTGCTGCTCGAGAGTGTACGCAAAATTATGAATGCTGTTCATGCGGCGTATACGCAATATATTCGCCTTGCCCTGCCCCTTCCTGCTGTTTCCCTTTTTGTTTATCTTCGGGGGCAGACCTCGTTTTGTTTTTAGAAGTACGGCGAGAGGACAACTCCGCACGGCTACGTCCTTGTCATATATCAATTTCAATTATCTGGCATTTCCGTTTGAGGTCCGGAGCATTTCAAAAGCATTTTGCTATATATAAATTATTGGCAACGACAATGCCGGCGGCTGGAAAAGGGACTCGCCCGAAAAGGATTATCTTCCTGCAATTTAACTTGGGTTTCTGCTTCTGGTTTTTCGGTCTGGTCCTGGCTTTTATCAGCCGCAACTGACACCAGCAGGCCCACTCGGTGAAGGCGTGAAAAATGAGTCATAAAATGCAAATAAAACTCGAGTGTCCTTCCGTCCATGAACTTGAGATTTTATGTGCCTTCACAAGGGGTTTTCATACTCTTACTCTAGAGGAGGACAAATTATGAGCCTTTTGTGTTTGTTTTGTTAAAGAATTTATAAGGTGAGGCATTACGTGAGGTTTGATTTTCGAAAGTGTTTGTTTTCTTATTAGTCTTATGTAAGTATTTATATATCTTAATTTATTGAGATTATTTTGATGCAGATTTAGGTATTTAAATGAGGTTATATTATAATATTATTATTATTATATATTATAATTGTATATTTTTAATTTTGTTATTTTTTTTAACTTTTTGAATAAAGAATAAAGGTTTTGGTTCAGATAAAGTTATTTTAAAATTTCTTTATTCTTTGATTTTAACTTTTGTCAGTTTTATTTGTCAAATATTAAACACAGAAGAATGCAGAACTGCCACTGATCGTTTAGTATTTATTTATTATTATTATTAATTATTTTTTAAACACCTCTTTTCCTTTTTTCTGTATCATATTCGATATACAAAAGAAATGTAATTCTTCTCAAAATCCATAAAGATTTCATTTTAATTTTTCCTGTTCCGCTCTAGTGTTTGCTTAACCTTTCGCTTAAAGTTCAATTTGCTCGTTAATTTCTTGATAAACATTCGCTCTAGATAGATTCTCAGCATTGGCATTGCGCCATTGATACTCCTCCTCCTCCTCCAGATCCTCCTGTATGGTGTGTTCGTTCTCTCTGGTTTACATGGGAATAATTAACACGATTCACCGCCGTCCGGATTTTATGGCCAGGCACTTTGCACCATTCGCTGCTCATCTGCGGGACATGGCACGGCATCGGCTAGCATCATCGCATCATCAGCATCCTTCTGTTTTGATTAAAATTGTGGTGGCAAAAATGCATTTGGCGGCAAAAACAACAACGAAAACAGCAGCAACAATAGCAAAAGGCGTAATGCAAACAAACAAGCCGTCGCGCCCATATATCGGACTTTATGCATATCGCGGCATAAAGTACAATAAATATTTAATGTTATCGCCGCGGTCTCCACTCAACTTGCTGCGCTGCATCGATTTGCGGCTCCAATCCAATAATAAAATTTTCAATATTTCCAGTTACTTAAAAGTGTGTGCAATAAAAGTAATAAAGTCGGGGTGGCGGCAATGGAAATGGAATTTTCCCCGGCACGCGCAACGCTCGCACCGCACAAATGGCTGCTTTGGGTTATCATATTCATTGCAAATTATCGGCTAAATGCTTTTATGGCTTGATTCCGGCCCTCGATTTTCCCGATTTCCCAGCTTCCCTCTGAAAGGATAGCTCAGGGTCTGCGAGTGTGTGTGTGTGAGCGGAAATGGCTGCCATTTGGTGGCTACGATTGACTTTGGGGATTCATTTGAATTCGCAGCAAACTCACTTTGTCTTCAATTCGGTTCGATTATTACAGATTCATTCCGCTGGCTGATTGCCTGACCAGGCTAATCGATTTTTCTGATTCTTGCTTCCTCCTCTGGTTCAGTCTTCAGGTCAGGTTATTCCCCTTCTTGGATATGAGCTTCTTTTGGGCCATAATTCTCGACTCGCACCCACATTGGCCGCCTTTAATGTGTGTCAAGTGCCACATTAATGCCGGTCGTCAAGGATAAAGTGACCATTACTGGTGGACTTTGGTTTATCTAGGGTGTCGGTGTCCGGCTCATTGATGATTCATTTCATCGCCATTCGCTGATCATTGGGCCATGAATGCAGCACACGCTCTACTCCACTCAGCTCATTTATTATCTATTACACAATTTTCTGTTGCAAATTGGCTCACATTTCGCAATTACACCTGGCGCAGCTGCGGCAAACGGGTTTCAATGAGTCAGGAAAATGCTTTCTCACCCAACCACTCCCCGTCCATCCATCTCCATCCCTCGATCTCTGTGCCTGTTCCTGGCCAAAATTGGTAGCACACGCAAATGTGCAAACTTTGGCTCCGTTTGGCCATTGTTGCGGGTGCCTAGCGAAGCGCTCAATGGCGGAAGTTGCGACTTGCAACGCCAGCTGCCGTGGCACCAGCACCAGCAGCGGTTTCTAGACCAGGCCCATAATATCCAGCACACGACGACCCTCGCCCAGAAAGTACTCCCAAACCGATTCCGATTCCGCTGACAGCTGTTCGCTGTCCAACTGGGCTTGGCCCTCGCCGAAACAAAGCAAATGAAGCAGCACAATCGAATGCAGCTTGGCCCGAAATTATTGATACAGGGTATTAAGTGGGGTATATGGGCTTTGAGGGGAATTTGGGGAGGAGGGAAAATATGTCTAACATTCTTTATAAAGTAATAAAATAAATGAGTGCGTTAATATGTTAATCTAAGTGCTTAACTATTGTAGAGTTAGTTATTAATATAAGATATATAGATACATATTCTCAAAGGGAGTTTAAAATTTATAATTATTTATTTCTTGGTATTTTTCTACTTGTCTGTTCCTATGTCCGTCCAAGAGAGTACCTAGTAAAATATAAAGACATTTAAAAGTTGAAGCAGACAACTTGTACATAAATATTAACTTTACCATTATAATGGATTTTAACCCCTCGAAAACTGACAGATATTTGTCAAATTTATTTAAATCCAAATTCATAAACACAGGGTAACTCTAAGGCCAAACCTCACCTTTGTTTTTTGATAATGACAAGCGATCTCTGATCATTTTCTGCCAATTTTCCCATTCAACCAAAAATCGAAAAGATCGAAAAGGGTTCCACAGTCTCGTTAACTGCAGCCGCTCACGTTTCATTGGGCCACCAGAAAATAGCAAAGACAGAAGAGATATAAAAACAGAGGAAAAGATGGAAAATTATCTGTGGCGCAGCATCAAAAGCGCCGGGAGCTCTTCTCCCAGTCTAATCAGTGACAGCCACTGAGCTGCAGCTCCATCGGAAAGCGGAAAAACTGCAATTGAATCCATTTCGCTATGCAATCTTTCACAGTTTTTCCTGGGCTTTGACTTTTCCTTATCTCGGCGACTGTCGACAACTGCAGCAGCAGCAGCTACTGTCGTTCGGCTGTCAAGTGCAATTATGTGCCACCATTCACAGCGACCTTTGACATTGCCGCCAGAGAGCAGGCACACAAAGGAGACTGGCGACAGCGGCAGAGATACAGATATAGATATGGCAGAGGTTTGGAAATCGGGGAGAGAGAAACGAGGATTTTCCACCCAAAGAGAACGGCTGAAGGGTCTCGATGAATGGGTTTCTTTTTTATTTTCTGGCAGCTTAAATCAACTTTTTGGCCAATAATTAGCTGCGGGGGAATTCCTTTGTGTTTGGAGTGGAAGACAAAAAATATTATTGGCCTCGTTTGTGGCAAAACACAAGAGATGTCGAGTAGGGTACATTAAGTGTAAGAGGCTTGTGTATTGTTTATTTTAAAAGGGCACATTTAGCCGCTACTTTGAATATTATGATCCAGATAAATATCTCAAAATAATGCACTAGTCACAAGATGATTTTACATACTCCATTGAGTTTGTGGTTTTACTTTAACGAGGTGATAAATAATATTTATTTCTTATAAAGAATATTGTAAAATATATTTACTGATATTTTAGTGCCATCTTCTGGTCTCTGCTTTAAAGATAATTTTGTGATCTTCTTAAATATACATCGGAATCATAATTACGCCTTTAAATTACTAGAAATCAGGTTAACAGAATTTCCTTAGATTAAAGTTTATACCTTTTGCTTTTAATATATTTATTTGTTTGTTTATTTATTTATTTGTTATTTTTGATGATGTTGATGACTTAAGCTCCGTGCTAATAATAATAAAGACAAAATTTCTTATAGTGACAACAAAGAAGTGACGCCTTGGTCTTACACAATTTTATTTATTTAAAAAAAAATATATATAATTGTATATTTTTATATGCTGCTAGCTTTGTTCTGAAATAAAATTCTCAAAGCTGAAATATAATCAAAAGACAGCAAGACATATTGGTGTTCGCGATAGAAATTGTTTGACTAACAGCGTGGGCGTGACCTTAACCTTCGGAGTGGACATCTCCGAGAATATAAATGAGGAAAGCCTCCTACCCAGCTTTCCCATTAATGAAAAAGCTGGCTAAAGATTCCTGCTGTCAATTATTTAGACATTAATTAAACACTTTGACTGGCAGGTCCCTGCCTGCGGTCGATTGACAGTCCTGCTGGAGTCCTGAACTTTAAGAAGTAATTTTTACCTGCCCTGCTGGAGAGGAGAACCACACATAGACGGCCCCTTGACCGCGCCTGGCTTTTCAATTAAATTTATTTGGCCCCATTGAGCGCTACGGCTCTACGTGAGTTCTGGCCAAATGGCAACTAATTTGCATTTTGCGATGGGGCCGCATGTGAAGTTAAAAGTTATTGGGCCATAAATAACGCTCTGCCAAATTCTAAACAAACATTTCTTCGACACTGTGTCGACGGTGGATACTGTGAAAGTTTTCCACTTGATGCTGGGATCCAGTTCCGCCTCGCTTCTCCTCCGCTTCGGTGGGTGGAAATTAGCATAAAAGTTTTCGACGTTTTTGGCATTTTCAGTGCTCGCCGCCGCCTGCCAATCGTAAAATGTAAGGAATTGCACACACGGCGCATTGTGCGATACCATAAATGGACCAATTTTCCTTTCGCCTTCCGCCTTTCTGCCTTTTGTTCCGTCAACTTTTCTCTAACCAACACATCAGTGTTTTCCGCCAACCAAAAATCAACTTGTGGGAACAATCAACAAATTTAAAGGGCGACGGGAACGGGGGGGGTATGGCGCCAAATTGCTTAATTGAAAGCCAAGCCAAATTAATAATTGGCCGCGATTGGCGCCTAATTGTTGCAAATAGCAAAAGGCGTGCGACCCACGCCGCGTATACGCAATGTTTTGTGTATTCTTCGCCGCAGCGCGCTCTTTTGACCTTTTCAGCGAGCGGAGCGCGCGTGCTGAAAGCTTTTTCAATTAGCCACCAATTCATTTGCATTCCCATCGAAAATTGCTTCCCCCAAAATACTTAAACAGATTTCTGGGGCTTCTAGTTTATTTTTCTTTGAATTTTATCATTTTTTTCTTGGATGCTTGTTGAAAATTTTCGGAACGACAAGAGCGGAATATGTTCATAGGGTTCTCAGTTTCAAAGGGATATTTTTTTTGGCATTCCCGTTAAAAATAATTTGAGAGAATATACTTTAAAAGAATACTTTAACCAACCAAATATTCTTTCTAAGATTAATAAATTAAATAGTTACTTACCTACATTTTGAAATATAATATTTCATCAAATATTTATTTCCAGAGATATATTTTCTTGGGTTTCTCGGTTTTATAGATTTATTGCTTGCTTATAATTTAATATTTTAATCCATCCCTAATCCAAGCTAATTTAATTTCTTTAACTTTAAAAACCGCTTTGGCTGAAAGTTCTCTAAGTTCTCCTTGGCTTAAGATTTATCTTTAGGCCTTAAATTGTTTCGCCCAGCGACTGGTTATAAATATGTATGGGAACTAGAGCGGAAGCTGCTTGTTTGAGAGTTTATAGGGCGTGAAGGCAATGTATCCTGCCTTGTCCTGGCCGCGCTCAATTAAATTTGCGTTTTGCCAGAATTTCGGTCCTTGAGTTTTTCGTTTTCTTTGAATTTTAATTAAAATACATTCTGTCAGCTGTCGCTTAAAGTTCGGGAACTTTCTGAGGCCGTAAGCCGCCTCATAATTGGCTGGTAATGTAGGCGAGGCTCCTCGGTCTCGGATGGATGAGGGCACTTCAGCGGGATTAGACAAACAACCGGGACCAGGACAACAGGCAAAACTAACTGGGGATGTGCACCCTTCTTGGCCACGTCGAGTCCTTGTCTATGGTAAATGAAAACTGTGACTTTGGCACTTGTTGGCATTTCTCTCATTTTTAATGAGCTAACCGAGAAGGGAGCCCAGGGGCCTCCCTCTGGTATCTGGCAGCTGGGATCTTGGCCAGCTCTTTTCTGCCCTTGGCCACTCGAGTGCGTTTGTCAGCCGGCCCGCCCTTTGTTATTAGTTTGTCAAGCTGTCGCTCTGGTCTATTGTCTGTGCGGGCGGCCTGGTGCACTTTGCCGGTCCGATTATCTCTGCTTTATTTGTCGGCCAGCGACTCGCTCTCCCTCTCTCGTTCTAAATAATATAGGCCCCTTTGGGAGGCAACAGCTTGTCCTGGCATTTAGCCGAAAATAAAAGGACAGCTGCTCCGCATCTATTTCAGCCTCATCTCATTCCCTGCCTGTGTTTTTCTTTGTGGGCCTTTTAATTATTCAAATTTATTTGTCGGCACAATGTGTGCGTTCTTGCCCAGACCTTGACATATTAATAGAAGACAATGAGGGGGCGGAAGTGTGTGTGTTCGTGTGGGGGCGTGGCAGCTGCTGGCTTTAATGAAACCGCAGCGAAAGTTTTTAATGAGTTTCGATTCATTGCACGACACACAGGACCAGAGCCTAGCGCAAGCAGGGATCTAATACACAGAGGGAAATGTTTGTAAATGGATTCTTAAATTAAAAATTCTTTAGTTTGAGTTGGTTAATAGAGCTTAAATACTTTCACAGTCTTGCTAGGAAATATATTCTTTCTTTTTATTAGTTAATTTCTTATATATTTTAACCCTATTGAATTTTTCTCTATGCCTGCCCTCAATCAGCTTCCTTTCAGCTGCGTCTTTCGTTTATTAATTAAGTTTGCTTAACCCCAACATCCCTCCCGAAGCAGAGCTCCACCCCTAGGATTGCCCCAGGCCACTTGGGCAGAACCAGGCCAGGACTTTTCCCTCTGATCTTTGCCAAGACAAATACGGAAAAAATCGAGCAGCCATCCTTCTTGAAGTCGCCGGTGCCGTCGCCCCACCTTTGCCTAGAAGAACTTTTCCTTTTCCGTAACCTTTGGCAAACTTTGCACGTGGCTTTAATTGCTTTCGCTCCGTTATCTGTCCCTGGCCTGCGGCGAAGGTTTCCTTTGATTAAAATTACTTTTGATTAGTTAAATGAGAGACGGGAGGGAGGCTGTGTGGTAAGTCAATAGTGGCAATAGAAATGGCAGCCAGAAATCGAAGCACTCGTGTATTTCGTATACTTCTTAGAAAATGTGTCGATAATTCAACTGCAGCCTATAAAAATGCCAGTCACACTCCGACTATCTCTCAGGATTCTCTCTTGATTCTTCTGTGCCTTGGAAAGTGTCCAAAGTCCTTAGGAGCGCTCCTTGCAAACGTGTCAAGTGCAATGCAGTGCACTCGAGTGGGGCCAGAGGGAAACAAGCAGAGCATTTGTCTGCCACATGCTTGACATCCAGCGGAAGTAGTTGCCACATATTGTCCGGCCATAAATTCTTAACTCTGCTTTAATGTGCCGCAAAGGAAATATTTAAGATACATATAAACACACGACACGGACATATCGAAGGGGGCGTGAGCAGTCGCTCAATGCCACCCAAGATATCCGAGCATAAATAAATAAAAAACGCCCCGACCGCCGCCCGAACTAAATCATATTTTTTGGCAGCGCCCAGCCACAAGAATCTTGGAAATTCGTTGATAAAAATAAAACGATGGCAGGCGCAAATCCATGGACAATGCCATGAGAATGTTGTGAAAGAGATTATGTATTCCGGGTGGGCCAACTCATCAAAAGCAGAAAAAAACACGACACGGTATTGGTTTTAGCATAGCAAGCAAAGAGCGAGTATTCACAATTTCAGCGGCTTTTATCCAAACTCAATGAGCCCTGTTATTCACTCCATAAATTCTACAACAAGCTTCAATGGGAACATTGTTTGTTCTATTTTGAATGTCAAAAAGTCCTGACAAGATCTGTGTTTCATTAAAGCAAACAGTCAGCATTTATTTACTCCATATATTCCAGTCGTTTTCGATTACAAAAAGCGGGAAAATACCAATTGACCGTATTTAAATTCACAAAAATATTTATCACATTTCAATGACAATTTTTTCCCCGCCTTAAATTCGAATGAAAATTGAAAAATTTAATTGGAAAATGCTTTTTTGATATCCCGACTGACAGCTATTTGCGTTCCATTTGTTTCCAGCAAATTCAATTTACAAAATGCCCCGACGACCATTATCTAATTAAGAGCTCCATCTTTCAGATCTGTGTCCCATTTCATTGGCGTCCGTTTCCGTTTTTGGGGCATTTTCTATTTTCCAAACGACATTTTCCCCGAGCAATTAAGATAAATGTCAGTTTGGCGCAAAATGTTAAGCAACATTTTAATCAATTTTTTCAATTAAAAAGAATGGACAGACATTTGGAAAATGGCTGCAGCTGCCAGAGAGCAGCGAGAACGGAGAACGGAGAAGACATCGTTCTACCGTAGGTTGACAAAAATTTAATTAAAAAACTGGCAAACTGGCAAAGAGCAGAAGCAGCTCTCAAACAATTTGCAGCTCATGTTACAGAACAATCGAATTAGCGAGAAACTTCTCAGAGCTATTTGTACGTTGCAATTCGATTGCGAATAGAGTGAATCATGGCATTCCGTCGTGGTACGTCTTATAAATTATTAATGAGCACTTAACAAAATCAATTGGCAGTCGGAAATTCATTGGAAAATAAAATAAAAATAAAAATAAATAGCTCGCCGACAGGTATTAATAGAAAATCGTTCCGGACACCTTGACATTGGCTTTTCTCACGAACAACTGCAATTGTTGCAATGTCCTTATGGGGGCATTCCAGTTGCGTGAGGCGGCAATTCGCCAAATGGCTAACAAAAAGCCGCTAAAAAGTGGCCCCCAGTCCCAAATCCAAATTGCTCGATACTTTTTGCCTTTCAGTCGCGAAAGTCGGGCGAAGTTTACAATTTTTTGTAGCTTTTGCTGAGCCGAACTAAGCTGTGCTCAGTTGCAGTTGCAGCTCACAAATTGCTATATAATGTGCGTGTCCTCGTTTCGAATTCGTTTTGTTTCGTTTTTTGCCATTTAGCTGGCGCTTTTCACCGGGAAAGTATCATTAACAGATCGCTACAGGGAGGCCAGATATCTTGGCCACATTTTCTTTTTGGCTTTTCCCCACACAGCCCGCGGCGAGTGGAGTTCTTTTTCGGCCACACCCTTTCATAACTCCCAAGTTGCGTGTCATTAGGCAGTGTCCCCAAAAAAACACAGAGAAATATTACTCATTTTATCATTTCTTTTACGGCTCGAAACATTTCCGGCGCGGGGCCACACGTTCGGCATATTGATTTTTGGGTACTTTTTCGTATTAGTCAAATTAAAGTGTCTGGGTTAGGTGGAACCTCTCCTTTTCCTTTTCTTTTTTTTAGGTACGGCCATCAAAATTTAATGTCATTCTCTGGAAAACTTTCGCGTAGAAAAATGCCTTTCTTCACACCACTCTGTGCGCGAACTTTGGCGGTAAATTGAACAGAGAGTGCCCCAAGTTTCGCCTTCACATGTCGGCAGCTGTCAAATTTCGAGAAAACGCTGCACATTCGTCTTGCAACTTCTGTGTCTGTTCGGGGCCATTTGTCATAGATTTTCGACTTTCTTTCATTGCCGAGCGAGCCGAAATTAATTGCAAGAAAGGTTGAAGTACGGCAAATTGCATTCCATTGAAATTGCCCAGCCACGTGAGGCTGTTGGAATGCATATATCGTTCATACGCACTGGTGTCCCGCCTCCTTCGCCTGCCACTTAACATATTCAAAAAGGGAGCAGGAGCAGTTGGAGGTGTTCATATTACGCTAACAAGCACGTGTCCTGGCCCCCTTGGGTATGTGTGTTGGCCATGTTTGTGCACAATCTGTACCTGGCACAAAAGTGGATGCCAAGAGGATCTAAGCTGCATTGTCTGGCCTGCATAAATTGACTTTAACATGCATTTATGCGCTCAGCATGGCTCGACTTGGCCCCGGCTTTTCCGGGCTTTTCCTGGCATTTTTGCTGCCCCAGTTAGCCTTGGTAATTATATTTGCTCTGCTAATGGGGAAGCTGCTCTACAGATGCCTTTGTTCTAGTTAAGCAATTGACGCCGCTGCTGAGCGAGAACAATAACGAAACTGGATCCGAATCGGATTGGATCGGTGTTGTTTCTGTGTGTGCGTGTTTTTGCTATCATTTTGGCATCATTGCTGAAATTAGTTTTACACTTGAGACCGACCAGCAGTGCACAGAGAAAAATTAGCCATAGATTTTATATACATTTTTTTGTAAAAGATTTTGTTGATAAGGGAATTAATTAAACAATAATTATCACACTACATTGGAGACAACTATGCTGTTTGCTTGTTTTTTTTTTTGTAGAGAGGGCATGGTCACATTTTTTTATATTAGTGTTAAACTTGAGACAGACCAGCCATTCAGAAAAAGACATTCGCTATAGATTTTAGTTTTTTTTGTTAGAAAATCTATCATAATCAAGCAAACCAATCAAAAATAAATTAATTAAACAATAAATTCTTTGTTATTGTCTATGACACTAGATTGGAGTGGAGATTTTGGTAAAGAGGGCATGGTCACATTTTTTTTATATTAATGTTAAACTTGAGACGGACCAGCCATGCAACGAGAGACATTCGCCATAGATTATAGTTTTTTTGTAGGAAATCTATCATATTCAAGCAAAACAATCATATATGAAATTATTTACCAATAAAATATTTGTTATGGTATTATGACACTACATTGGAGCGTAGAAAGAGGCAACAATGCTTTTTGCTTGTGCATTTTTTGGTAGCGAGAGCATGGTCACACTCTATTTTTAAGTTTAGGCATATTAATGCATAAATTATATATTTTATGAATATATTATATGAATATATTAAAAATAATATAACAAATAATATTCATATTTTTCCTTGGTGCAACAGCCTAGAATTGATTATAATTGCGGTCCAGTTCGTTTTAGCTATGCCATGTGGCATGAAATTACTTCATAGCTGAGATAGAAGATTCTTCTCTCGCACGGCGGATGCAGTCATTTAGGCTGATCCACAGATTGCCAGACGAGACTCGGGATTTCACTCGCTTTGCAGGCGACACAAAGTGAAATGCTCGATGGAAATGGAGATGGAGTCGGAGTCTCAGATGGAGATGGAGGCGAAACAGAAAGCGAACATGGGGACACACGGTCATCAAATCAAAGCTCAGCTGCAGCGTCGATTTGGCCATGGATTGAATGGACCAGGAACGTAGCTTAGACAAGAGTGGAGTGGTTTGGAGGGGAGTGCAGAGTGAACAGGAGGGGAGTGGAGTAAAGTGGAGGGCAGTGGTGGAGTGGGCAAAAGTCAGTTGCAGGTAGAAAAAGCCAAGATGCACGCACATACTGGACATGGCCATGTTGGAGGCTTAGGCCAACATTTGGCGCTGGCTTTGATGGTTTTTTACACAGCCTCCAACTGCGACTTCGTCTGGCTATTTCTGGTCTGTCTGTCGCTCCTTCAGTTTGCGTTTCTAAACACAGTAAGAAATTTAAACATTTAAAATAATTATTAACTATAATAATTTGATCTTATTATTAAAGATTGATTAGGTATATTAAAGGATTATCTTAATATAAGTATTAACAATTAGGGTTTCTAAGATGAGCTATAGCTATAATTGCTTTTGTATCTTATTAAGTGTCAAGCCAAGTCAATTTAAAGTTATATTTACTCTTCAGATTGCTTATTTTCTCAGTGCATGGAGCTCTCTATCTCCGACTCTATGTTTTTCTGTTCTTGGACATCAATGGCCAATGGAATAGGCCTTGCCTTGCTTTTGGCTTTGCCCGTTTTTGCTGGCCTGGCTGTTGCTACTTTTTCATTAAGCAATCGCGGCAAACACTCTCAAGCTCAGCGCCTGGCCTCCGGCTGTTGGCCAATGGACAGTGTCGTCCATTGCCGTGGTCATCGGGAATTTATTGCAATGCAATTTTCGCCATATACGTGCGTCGGGCATTCGCATCTTTAACGCTTTAAAATCGCTTCGAGCTCTGAAAGAAGAGATGATTTCTCTGGAGTCCGGTGTGTGTGTGTGCGTGTGGGAAACATGAGACCGATAATGTACTCACTAATTTGCATTTTGTAAGTAGTATTTTCGGTCGGGCTTAACCGCTAACCTAATTAGAGGGAGTTCATTAACCCATGGCGCAGAGCCCTGGCAACCCAGCAGGTGGCAGGACAGAAACCACTGCTCCACTGCTCTCCACGAAAGCCACCCCCGGAAAGCCACACGATTCATTTCAAAGGGAGCCGCAAGTTGCCCACCCACTTTCCCGATATTAAGGTCGTTCAATAAAATGTGTGACCGACGACCGGCCAGAGTAAATCCATGGAAAATTGAGATTGGCATAATTTGAGGCGCCAAGCGTTTAAGCCTGTTTAGCACTTGTTTGTGAAATTTACACCCGCCGAAAACGGCCGAGGAGCGGGAAACACAGAAATAATCATAATAACATGGTTAAATTGCTGTATAAAAATTAGTGGTCAGCGGCGGGGAGAGGAATAACGGCGCTGATTGAATTATTAAAGCTGCTAATTAAACGCTTCCGCTCGTTTAGCTTCTGTGACGCATTACTCATACGCCCCATGCTCTGCGTGTGAGTGTGAGAAGCACGCAATTTATTTATTTTAATTTCTGTTTGCGCTTTGGCTTTGGCCCGGTCTTCTCTGGCCGCTCTGCCCCCTTTGAGAGCTTGTGCTTAGAGCAGGAAAATAATAGCAGTGCTCAGTGGCTTATTATTAGCTAGATTGTTGAATGGAAACCCTCTAATTACCTTTTAAAATACGCTTAATCGAAGCAGACTAACTTAATTTATGTTAAATTAAACTTGACTTGAGGTTGAAGCTGAGTTTAGATTTATTTTCTATAATAAGATTATGATTTTGGTTAATTGAACAGTTTAGAATCATGATTTTAATTAGTTTTAAAGTCTTTCTCTCTGTGCAGCAGTAATTGCTGGTAGTGTTGTTCTTGCTGATATCCAAATAATCGCCTTGTGCTAAATTAGACGCCACTTGTTACCAAAAAGAAAGAGCCAGTGGAGTTTCGGGAAAGACGCTTTTATTGTTTTCCTTTTTTTTCTTTTGTAATTTTTTTTTTTCGGTTACTGGGCTGTTCTCTCATTACTTTGGTCCATTGTTTGCTTAAGTACTTCCAATTGATTTTCTGCTTTGTTATTATTGTGCCACTCGTGTACGCTTTGTCGCCCTCGGTAGCCACTACTACTCGCCCCCACAATTGTTTATGGCCAAATTCGAGGGTTGTTGGTAACTCGGGGGAGGTTCCGGCCCCGCCTTTGGTCCTGGCTCTGGCCAAAACGGTAACTGGTTTATTGATTTTACCTTTGACTCGGAAACTTGGCCGCCACTGCGGTCCCGGGCGCTTCCTTTGAAATGGGAACTTCAACTTGGGAAGCAATTGGGTTTCGGGGAAACTTTTGCGGAGATGTAATTCCACTTGAAGTTAGCCAAAGTCAAAGCCACAGTAGCCAGAGACTAGATGAAGATTTTTAGTGTCTGAATGGCATACAGTTGTGTAGTTTTGGGTGAGTTTATATGTAATTAAGGCTGATATTTAATATTAAAGAAAAATCTAAGCTGAAAAAATTTAGAAACCTCTCTCCCTCTAGGAAACTCTTTAAAGACATTGCTCCGACAACCACAGAATCCGAAATCCCCATGGAGATGAACACAGCCTGCTTGTCGGTCCAATCTGAGCTCATTTGATTTGCAATTACAAGCGTAGAACAAGGCATGTCCATTGTCTAGGTTTTGGTATTCCCCGAAGCTCGAAACACCACATTTCACTTACCCACAACACCCACGCACACCCAACACACACACAACCCAAAAGGGAGAGGAGATGAGAGAGAGAGATAGGCACCCGGTTGCCTCATCATAATATAAATACTCGTATCATGATGCATTTCTCGCATGCTGCGGCGGGGCAGCAGCTGCATTTGCATAATACATTTCGCTTCGACCCGCTTTGTTTATAGAGAACCGAAATATCTGTGGGATACTTCCAGCTATAGATATATGGGTCAGTGCTGGACAGCAGCCAAGAGAAACTTTTACTTTTGCCCAGACCCGGGCCCGTACCCGAACCCGTGTCTGTCGGGAATTTAACCCGTGGAACCAATAAAACTTGACACTCCACAATTGAGCGGAGGGGAGTTAATGAAGTGAGGCGAAAGTCGTAACAAAGAACAAACAAAGAATGCAACTCTGCCCCTACCCCGCCCCTATTTTTTATTATCTCCCCCTCAGATAATTGTTTATGGGTTTCGTTGCGTTTTTCCTAGCTTTTTCTTTGCTTTTCCATTTCGTTCGTTTATTATTGGCTTAGAGCTTTATGGGCTTGGAGTGTGAAGTGCATAAAGCACAAAGCATAATTTGTATGATTTTTTTTCCACCACCGGAAATGGCTTATTACGTTGCTAGGCATTGATGGAAAAGGTGAGTAATACTTACACTTTGGCGGGGGCTAATCAAAGGCGAAAGATACCGGCTTATGCAAATTTCACAGCCAAAGAAAGCAAGTCTCTTTCTCTGTGGTTTTTATTACCCAACTCACACATGCAGTTTTACGGTGAACCGGAGGATAATAAACTTAAAGTCTCTTTGGAGCAGAGGAAACAAATCTAGGCAAGGCAAATATTTGGTTTTAAAAGTTGTTTAATATAGATAAAGCTTTACCATCGTCTTTTTAGACTTCTATTTTTTTTAAATAAATATTCTCTATGGTTTGGTTTTTTTTGCAAGTGTACTTCACTTTAATTTGCACCTGGAAAAAAAGAGCAAAGTGTGCTGGCTCGTCTTCTATTTCTTCTACTGTTCGGTGTGTTTAGCACGGTGGAAATTCAGTTGTTGATTTAACTTGCACTTAACTTGTTGCCGCGAGTGTTGGCGAAAAGAAAGCATTTCACTTCACGCCACTTAGGCAGCCTGACTTTGCACTTTACTGCAGAGCAGCCGATAAGAAAGGGGAGTTGCCACGAAACCCCAAATCCCACGACATGATTTATATGGCCAGACAAACTCATTTGTTTGCAGTTTGCATTTGAGCTGCGGACATTTTCGCAGCTAGTTTTTCCCTCTTTTCCCCGAAAAACTGCCAAAAGCAGCAAATTATCATAGTTGAGATATAATAGGGATGGGCGTGCGCTATTGGCCAAGCGATTTGCATTTTGGCCAACTGCAATTTGGCCTGGCGCAAACTTGCAGCTCGGTTGGCTTCGGTTAGCTGGGAATTTGGATGGTCTTTCTGGCTTGGCTTAGTCCACCTTTGATTTGGTTTTGGGTTGGGTTTCCAGTTGGCCTGCGGCCTCGGCCACTTACAGCTCGTCAAATAATTGTTTTAAATTAAGCACAAGCCAAATGGCCAAAGTTATGCATAACGCAGAAACCAGAAAGACAGCTCAAACTTTTTGCAGGCCATCTCATTAAGTAGCTGCTCCTGGCTGGCTGGCTGGCTGGATGATGCTAATGAAATGGCCTGAAAAGCGGGCCTGATGGGTGGTAAACCCCAAGGAAGTTAAGTTGCGCAGGAAGGAAGGAAGGACGAGGGCAGAGCAAAACTAAAACCGAGATGAAAGCAAAACAAAAGGCAGGAGGAAGTGCAGAACAAGCCAGAGATGCTGATTATATCTGTGGCGGGCCTTCCCTGGGTGGAGTGGAGTGGAGTGCCTGGTTTGGGCCCTGAAGGTGGCAATGGAATTAACATTATTAGCGGAAATTCTGGGTACTGAGCTCCCCTCCAGCTTCTACACTTTACTTCACGTTTAACTTGGCTCTGTTGATTTTTCTTTTTAAATGTTTTACCAGGAAGGTTTCCTAATGCTTTTCTTTAAGAATAAATTGTTTTATTAAAGTTTCCTTAGCTGAACTAAGTAAAGAAATGCAGTAAACCTTGCCCCAGAAATAGTTTTTTATATTCTAGCGATTATTTATAAGCTTTTTTTTATCCCCAGCCCCATCGATAAACAATCAACAATTTCGAAAACGAATTTCCATTGAAGAGCTCTCAAAGTGGCCAATTAAATGTTTCAATAAACAGCGTCAATTTACTGCTTATAAATACCAGAGACGACTTGATCTATTTTCGTTCAGTCTTCAACAACATTTCATTTCGTTTTAAATTTTCCCCTTCTTTTTTCCTAATTAATTTTTAAATTTCTTACACATGTCGAATTACCAACCAGCTAAAGGCACAAACAAGGGGAGAGAGCTTTTCCGCAATTTTCCGCACTTTTCTCTCTCTTATATCTTTTTTTTCACACTGCGCTGAAAACTATGCATTGCTTTTTTCCAGCTTAAAAACACGTGTATTGCCGGTGTTTAACAGGAAAGTGAATAAAACACGAATAACTGAATTAAAGTTGTTTCCTTTTATTATTTATATTGCATTAAATATTCGGATTGGAGAGGAAAGTTACCCAAGGGATAGGGAAAAGCTTTTAATGTACGCCACACATAAATCATGGGAAGCCCTAAAAGTATGCTTTATAAAGGGGTGTAATGCTTTGTAATGTAAAGTAAATAAATTTGTATAAAATAAAAAACAATATTATTTTTAGCTTTATTATATTACTAGGCCTTTAAAAATTTATTTTTCAGATTTTTATTACTGAGACTTCTTCGAAACAAATTACTTATAGCTTTTAAATTCCCCTTTTGAGTCGCAAAATCCAAATATTCTTTAGGTTTATACCTTTCTAAGCCCCTTAGATACCTTAAGCTACCTACAAGGCACATTTTAATCAGATTTAAAACAGACTGCCTGACTTATTCAATACATTCGTACCCAGCCAAGCCACATACCCTTTCCGGGGATTAACCAAATTATAAAAAAAGAAGAAATTTACAAATTGTAATGCCCTGCGGCAGTGCGACAAAAAATTGCGCCAGTTATGTGCCAGCGCGGGGTCAGGGGTTACGTGTACACACGAATGTACCAGTATTTTTTATGTTTTTTATTTTTATAAATAAACCGAGAAGAATTATGTTTTCAACGCTTCCTTCTGGGAAAGCGGGGAAAAGCTGCACAAACAAATGTTTCGCATTGTTGAAAGGCAAAATCCAAAAGAGCAAAAGGGGCTGCTGAACATGAAAGCTTGTCCGGCCCGGAGCGCCATTAGCCATGGCGAAAAAGGCTGAAAGGCTGAAATGGCTGAAACGGCGAGAGCCAGAAACCAAATCCTTTTCCAGATTTTTTATGCGCCGCTCTCTCGGGCGCTTTCTTTTATTCATTTTTCGCATATTTTTTTGCGGGCAAACTAAGACGTTCTAATCTGTTTGTCGTTGGCCGTCGGCTAAACGTGGTCCACAGCCCATTTGATAGTCATACCCCGGGTCCTCGTCCCCGTCCCCCTTTGAATCTCTTAATTCAACATTCAATTTCTTGGTGATCTCAGTCAGGGATTTATGGGGATGACTTTAAGCTTAATTGCTTTTTTTTCTGCCGGGTCAAACGCACAAATGGCAGGTGATTTCTCAGGACACCTTGAGCACACGCCCCACAGCCGCTGACGTCACGCCAAAAGGGGAGGTTGGGGCCAGCAAACGTGGCCAGCTTTTGACTTTTCACTTGTCTTTCAACCGAACGAATATATAAATAAACAAATGTTTGAAAATAGAACTCTCAAAGTGGGGAGAATCGAATCGATTGCAATTAATCGAAGGTAGAACAGAGTCCGGGAAAGCGCCAGAAACGTGAGTTGTTTTGTAAAAAACACTCCTTATCAACACAGCAACCTCTGACTTTGACCAATAAACGTAATGCGGGTCATAAACCTTTAGAGCCATTAACTGTGTACACGGAAAAAATAGGCTAGAAATTTATTCAAAAGAGTTTTAAATTAGTTAATATATTAAATGATAAATTTTAATATTAAACTTAAGATATAAATACTACATTTTATGATAAATAATGGGAATACAAAATGTAAACGTATAGATAATTATTCTAGGAGTTTTCTCAGAACATTGCAAGCATTTATTCAGAATTTCTTTTGGTAAAATAAATATTTTATAAATTTATAAGTGATTTAAATCCAGATAAAAACTTACTGCAACTAAAATTAAAAATACTAAGCAATAGATATAATAGATAAGCTTAAATTGTCCACCAAAATCAATCAAATTATAAACTATTGAAATTTTAGCAGTGGATATAAACATCCCCATTGTTTGCCCAGGTAAAGTTATGGCTTAAAAACAAATTATTACTCCGGCTAGGAGTAAATTGTAACCCCCTCCATGGAATAGACATAAAAGTTTACTCCTCCAAACAAATGGAAGGAAGGGTCCACTCTTGGCCTGGGTTTTAATCAAAGTAAATGAATTTAAACGAAGCGACGAACAAAGTCCAGCGGCTATTTGCATAGAGCCGTCGCACTGAAATGGTTTTTAAGTGAAAAAAGGGATGCCAATGGGGGAAAACTCTCTTTCGGGAGAAAGAAAAGCAAAGGAAAAGCGAGGCCAGCAGTGAGCGAAGCTGGTTTTCTTCCCATTTTATTTGCGCGGGGATTTGTCTAGCTGGAGAGGATAAGCGCTCTGTGTATCCTTTATCCTTTGTGTTTGCATGAATTTAATGCAATCCAAATATTTGTGGGCGAGAGTGAGAGTTTCGCTTCAGCTTTCGTTCTGCCTGCTTTTCACATTTCCCTTTTTTTTCCGTGCTCCATCTTTGGCTGCTTTCCGCTTTTTAAATGGCTTTTTATGGGCTCACTGCCGGATGGCTTTTGTGGGGAGTTTTAAAGCCCCGTTTCATAGCCCTTCAATGGTAATGGCATGCAAATATCTATTTATACGCCAGCGACAGGGTTAAAAAATATATATTCCTTCCAGAATCTGCATAATCGTAAGTGTATATGCGGCGCGGAGAAAACAATTGCCTTTCCATCTTTTAGGGCACATGGCATTAATCACCGTGTGGGTGGGAAATCCATCAGCGAAAGCATTAACTCTGCTTTCCTTCATAATTTGCTAAAATCTATATTCTGCCGAATTAAAGCATTAGTCTTGGGCTATTTTTGGGACGTTCCTTTTCAGAAATATATTGATTGGGCACACGCCATAACCCAGAACATCCTACCAGCGAATTAGCATTCGCAGAACATCATAGCAATGTGGCGCAAAAAAATAACTTGCGATTTGTTTACCATAACTTGACATAGATCATGGAGAATAGACATATGCCGGGGCCCATAAATAGATGGCACTGTTTCCACGAAAAATATTGTAAAAGTTTTCCCCCTCCAACAAAAGGATGCGAGTATTTGACGAGGCAAAAGGCTTTTCACCCGAAAATCTACCCTCTTCACGCGCTCTTCCATAAATATTTATTTTCATTGTGTTCTGTTCGTTATTTGTCGCACATCGGAAAGTGTGTATATACACACATATATTTGGGGGGCTGGGGAGGCGTGGCAGCTATCTCATGCACATTTTGTCACTGTCAGTGGGCGATGGCATCATCGGCGGCGTCTCTCTGCAGTTCGCTTGTTGTTGCCATGTCATTTAGCATTTAAATTGTTGTTGTCACCGTTATAAAATTCGCAAATCTAGGTCCATATCTACGCATTCGTTATCCTTGAGCTGCATTTTGCATTAAAATCGCAATTTTTATTTTCAAACAATCGCAACTACGAGTTTTTGTTGTCGCCGCAATTTGGAATTCATTTTTGGCCATAAATCTCCCGGCGAACCACTAAAAATATACACAAGTATTTATATTCGCGAGTGACAGCGAAATGAAAAGTATATTTAAGCTGGCGAAATTGAAGAATTTGACAAAGGGCAGATCGTCACTTGAATTTAGAAAATGCAGAAAACTATAAATATAAATGCAGCTTAGTGTGTCGAGGCTGCTTTTCAGTTGGCAACAGAATCGCTTTAACTATATTTAAATGACTTCTTGCGGCGAATTTTGCTATAAATATTTTGAGAGAATTTCAGCGGTGAAATTTCCGCAGTGGCTAATTTGTTTAATTAATGAAGCAATTAACTTAAAGTTATATTTTAAAGCCAAAACCAGCTTAATAAGTTGAATATAAAAATATAAAATATATAAATACAATGACGGGCAAAATGTTATATTAAATTTCATTTTAAAGCCCTTTATTTGGTTCAAACAATTTTATTCGAAGCATTTAACACTTTATTATCTCCATTGCTGTCACGTTTTTTAATTCTTCATTATTTTCCTATTATTTTCTATACCTAAATATATTTTCTCCTTTAAAATTCCACCTGTACTTCCACAGTTTTCATATCTGCAGTTAAATTGTTTAATTTAAAGCCACCCGCCACTCCAACTGAGAGGCTCTCGAGCCTCCTTTGACTCCTTGTTTAACTTGAGCCTTTGTTTGTTCCATCAACAATAACGAAATATCCTTTCACTCTCTCTCTCGTTGCAGTTTGTCGGCTGGGAGGAGGTGCCACGACCCAACACTCGAGCCGAGATCGTTCAGGCCATGCGACGCATAAGGGTAAGTCAACATGCGAGAAATCTATTAAGCATACGCCGCGTGGGCCGCCAATGAATTTTGGATACTAGCTGCCAAAGTTAACTAATTTCCGTGGGATATGCACATCTCCGGCTGCCAATTAAGGAAACTTTTTAGCCGGGCCGAAGGCGGTTTTAAATTTCTGCCCCGAAAAAGCAGGCAACACTTTCTGTTTGCAAAAGTCACATACTTTGATTACACTTACATATATGGCCAAAAGCGGAACAGAGGAAAAAAGAAAGCACATTCTAGTAGCATAAAAAGTAACGAGGCTTGTTTATTCTTTCCCTTTTCCTTGGTGCCGGGAAGTCGTGCGTGTCCTGGCTTAAACCGTGTTAGCCCGGCTGACTCTGCGGAGGGTGTGGGTGAGCGAGTGAGTGTATGTGGGTTAGCCCGTATTAGCCCTGTCTGCGTTCGGCGCTTGTTATTGTCATGTCTTTGCCATTAGCCGAGCCGTCACAGGCAGTCAAATGTTAATTGAAAATTCTGGAATTACGTGGTTCCAATTTCCCTTTTACCCCTCACACAACACACTCGGAAAATAACTATAGCGGAAAACTGTTATTGTTTAGTATTATTACTTTTATTGAAACATATTTTTAGGGCTCTGTAATAAAAAAAGAAGGGGTTTTTAAAGCACATAAAACCAAAATAATAAAGTAAATTTATTTTAAAAATTTCGTGTAGATATTTCCTAAATATTTAATATTTTGTTCTATATTTGCAATAAATTGAGAGAATGTAGTTCAAGATTAAGGCACTCAAAATAGCTTAATCTAACAGATTTTATTTACCTTTACCTATAAGTTTTTCCTATGAATTTATCTAATAGATATTTCCCCATTTTCCCCCTAACAGTACGAGTGCAAAGTGCAGAATCTAAAGAAGCGAAAGGTCACCATCCACATATCGGTAAATGGCGTGCGCGTGGTGCTCAAAAAACGCCGTCGAAAAGTAAGTCAATGTCACAAATTATTTATTTACTTTTACTTGATTTATTTATTTAATTTTTTTTACTAATTAGAAAAAGAACTGGACAAATGACCCCGAGGAAATCGAATTGCTCAATCATCCCATCTATAGAATATTCTACGTGTCCCACGACAGCAGCGATCTCAAGATATTCAGCTATATAGCGCGCGATGCCAGCACGGATACGTTCAAGTGTTCCGTCTTCAAAAGTCACAAAAAGGTGAGAATTCGGAGATATTCTGTTTTTCTGTTTTGCCGGGGAATGTGAAATAAGTTTTAGATCTTGCCATTTACTGTGCCAGCAGCCAATGAAATGTTTATGGCCGCAATTCGCATAATGCAGGCTGTGTACATGTGACTTACTTGACATTACCCATGCCGGGGGCAACCCCCCGTCGGCCAACACCCATGGATTATCTATAAATACGAGCTCTAGTCTTGTGCAAAATGTCTACACGTATGCATAATTTTGGCTAGTATCCAGCATTGGAAAACCGAAACGAAAACAACTAGCAAATAAACAAAAAGGCAAATTATTTGGTGCTCTATAAAGAGCCAAGTGCAGTTTATTGGATGTGCTATATAAATGTGATCCATTTGAACTAGTTTTGTGACTAAAAGAGAGTGGAACTTAATCTTATCTTAACTGGCTTAAATTTCATAGAATATTTACCTTAAATATTTAGCCATTTACAATCACTTTCAGCATCTGCTCTTTTCCATTTCAAACCATTGATTCCATGGTTATTTTTCATTGTCAATGCCTGTAGGAGTCTAGACCAATTTTTCATTTGGCCATTATAGCGCACGGAGATCTAAACAAATCCGGCCAAAAGTAAGGCGCAACTGTCCATCAGCCGTTTCTATTTATTTCCGTGTTATATGGCCGGTGGCGACCCGCAGCTCTGGCCCGATTCTCCCGATTCTCGAGGCGACATCTCGCCTCCTCCATTAAGTTGCCTCCGAGATTTGCCAAATAAATAAATCAGATTCTACTGGGGCCTGGGGGAAATGCATTTTCCTTTGATTCCAAACCGAATGCGGTTTTGCCATTAATTCCAAGTCAGAAAATGTTCCAAGCAAATTTCTTCTTGGCATGTAGTCTGTCCTGTCTGGCCTTCAACTTCAGTGCGCAGACAATGTCAAGTTGGCATTTCTATTGCTTTTTTTTCGGTTTTCTAATTAACAGGCGGGCCTGAGAATTTCTGGGAAAGCGAAGGAATTCCAATACATCTGAAGGCAGTCCGTGTTGGGCTGTCGAAATGCCTGACAAGTGACACAAGAAATTAAGGCCAGGCTGCAGGAGGGAGAGGGGATGGATGTACTCGTATATGGATATAAATATAGGAATTATCTGTGCACGTGTGGAAATAGCGCATACGCCGCGTGCGTCAGAGGAAAAAGCTCACCTTGTTGCACCTGAGAAGAGAGCCATTAGATCTGCCTTTATAATACCATCCAAATGCAACGCAATTCGCGGAGCTGAATGGACATATAAACACGGCCAGACAAAGCGATGAAACGTGTATGATTTATGGCCAAGAAGAGCCAAAGCTAAGAGCCTCCGCCTCTATTGTTTACTTCCGCGAAACACAAAGCAATGACGTCACGGGCAGGGGAGCTGCAATCACGCATACGCCAGGAGGGCCTCTTCGATCGCTGCGATATATCCATCCACCTATCGAGGTATTCGCCAGAAGCAACGACCAAAACAAACGCAGCATGTAGCCAATGCTCGTGCCAACAGCTGAGCGGGAAAGCTTCGGGGAAAAGCTCCTCCATTTCGCCGGCTACAAGGCGGTCCATCGAGCGGCGATCGGCGATCGACGATCTCCTCTCCCATTTCGGCCTTTGTCCAGTGCGTTCTAGACGGCGTCCCCCTGCAGACGTGCGGAAACCCAAGAAACGTTCTCTAACCAAATAATTCCAAATTATGCAACGAGTGCGTGAGTGACAGTGAAGTGAATAATAAATAAATAATAAAACTAAATCCTCAAAATAAAAATCAAAGCAATATTTCTGCCCCTTGCAAAAGAAAAATAGAAAATCATACGACTCGGGCGAAATAAATTCAGGCAATGGCATGTCACAGCTTTAGGGAAAATATTTTAACGGGCCCATAGATAATCATCCCCAGCGAGGCGAGAAATTAAATGTTTTTCAAGACATTCAATTTAAGAAAAAGTGTTTTGTCATTGGTTTTTTTGTGCCACTTGGATTTTTGGACTGCTGACGCCATTAACCGAAGAACAACAAAAATAATACGTTTAAACAATGGTCGGAATTGAATAATGAGCCACGAGAGCCGGAAAATTGACTAGAAAATTAATTACCGCAACACTTGCAAAAAATAAAAGGTGTGCAAAGTGCGGACAGTTATACGATTTGGGAAAGCCACAAGAAAAAACGAGAAAGGAAACCCCTAGAAAGTGCCAGTTCGTGGAAGCACAGCATTTGTGCATTTTTTAAGGCCAAGTAAATTCATTGATTGTTAGCCAAACTTAGCTCAATGACGTACGTTCTATCAAAAATCAACTGTTTATTAGTGAAACACACATTTAATGAGCTACTCGCGCCACAGGTAGCCCAGGAAATGAGGAGGCTGGTATAAATAAATAGAAATTATGGTCAATAAGGCGAACGCACTCGTGATATTTTTGTTGAAATATTTATGATTCTCCTCGAATGGTGCTAAGCTTATTTATTTATACCTATAACAAAAAAAAGGCCCACAGCAAATTTGACAGCCGAAAAATTCACAAATATTTTTATGAACACCGCGTTAAGTTCTCAAAGTTCCCCAAAAATTATGGCAAATAGTTCACAGAAAATGAATAAATATATTTTAATTTACCTGTTGTCTCTGGCAAAGGTAAAGGCACTGCCCCGGGGGAAAACCGCACAATGCTTTATTCTCTTGAGCATTTTCCAAAAATGGCTGCGTCTTCGCTTCGTTTCGTTTCGCTTTGTTTTTCTTTATTTTTTATTCGCATTTCAAGCCAAAATAGATCCATTATTTTAATAGCCTACTTTAAAGTATTTCTAAAATCGAACGAACTACCAAGAGGTAGAAAAGGTAGGGCGGCGGCGGCGGGCAGGTGTTTCGCTTTGTTCGAATTATAAATACTCAAGTTTATGTTCTTTACGTATTTTCGGTTCGTTGGCTGAAATGTAAATTGAATTTTCCAAGTGCCACCGCCGCCGCCTGTATGACTAATGCGAACTTCATTAGCAGATGGGGGCTCCGCTCCTCCGGACCACGTGACAATGTGCACAATTTACGGGCTGCAGTTTTCCCTGCGGTCAGCTGTGCAGCTGCGGAAGTGGCTCCTGCGGTGGCCGGCAGCGGCTGCTGTGGCACAGTAAACCACGGAGCCACAGTAAACACCCCGGCCAGATGGACACTGGCCATTAAATGGGTGCTAAAATGCCAGAGTAAGATTTTGTGTAAAGCGAAAAATTTCCCTTATGACAGGCAGCGGGCAAAACAAACAGACTGCCAGTTTTGATTGCTGTGCAGAGAGTAAAATGGGAATTAAAATTCAAATAAATACATAAAACAAAGCTAACAAAGTCGTTTCTAACGCCATAAATTTTCAAGTAGTTTTCCACGGAAAGCCACGCAATTTTCTGCGTCTCCCCGCGAGCTCTCCCTCTCTCCCTTTCTCTGTATCTCGGTTTTATTTATTTAAGTTTTCATTTCGGCTTTGCTGTAACGAATGTAAATTGCCACACACTTTATCCGTTTATTTTTTATAGTTTTCAATTTGATTTATGCGAAATTGCCCAAGACACTTGAGGGAGATGTGTATATAGTGGGTGTGTTAGGCAGCCATCCCAAGACTGATCACGTGGTGCCATGGAATTGGCAGCTAAAAAGACAGATTCACCTTGGAAGGAACTGTTAAATGGCCGCTCAAATATCGAACGTGTTGTAAGCATGCCTGGCCAGGTTTGTTTGCCATCTCTCGGTTCGGTCTGGCATTTTGCGCAACAAGTGCTGTCATTCGCTGTCAAAATAATTCAAATTGATGTGTTGTTAATGTCATTCAGGAGGCGAGTGCCCGACCGGCACCGAAGTAGCCCTTCAAAGTGCTTGAGTGGTGGCCAAGTTCTGCCAGGGAGTCCGCCTCCCGAATCTGAAAGGGGAAACCACAAAGTTAGTCGCCAGCTTGGCCT
Organism: Drosophila rufa; assembly: GCA_018153105.1. Lineage (NCBI taxonomy): Eukaryota > Metazoa > Arthropoda > Insecta > Diptera > Drosophilidae > Drosophila > Drosophila rufa. Next base: position 8,106,423 of record JAECXS010000085.1, read on the forward strand.
TAATTAGTAATGGAAATGTATACATGGAAAGTGGAACTCAAGTGTATTTGTCTTGGAAAATAAATATATTATACATTTCACTAACAGGACTATTATTTTACATAGTGTTTTAGTTCTTATAAAATATATAGATTAGGTAAAAGGTAAAATAAGGGGAATATCAAACTTTAAAGACATATTAATAAGCTATGGGCTCAAAAATAAATAGTAGTTAAAGGAATTAGGATTAATAAATATAAACTTACTTTACTAAAACAGTCTATTCAAGGGATTCGGTTATAAATTATTAATTTAGGCCACAGTTCATCTCTTAAATTTAAAAGAGTTGTTGTATTTTTAAGTTTAGTTAAAATATAAAATGTAAAACTCAGTAATGGATTTTTACCGGCATGTTTTTCAATTTAATTTGGTCCTTCGAGCCGGATAATAACCATATAACCTCTGGTAAACCCTCAACAAGAGTAGATGTTTTTTTTTTCGACTCGCCCCATATTCCAATTTTGTTTTTTTGAAATATCAACATATCAAGGGACCTTCGGAATTATTTTTTCTTGGCTGCTGAGACTGCAACCAGAGCTCTGACTCAGGGAAAATACAACAGTTGCAAATCATTCGCCTGATGCCTGACACAAGTTTCGCCTGCTGGCTAACCAAAACAAAACCCAAATCAGATTGACAGTTTTCTTTAATTTTATTTTTTTGAGAATTCGCATGCAGGCGGCAGAAATATTCGGGGAAAATAAACCAATAATATGTATATATTCTCTCGATATGTAGGCAACATGAGAATGAAAAGTTGCAAATAATTCAGAAACAAAAATAAATTAACACGCAGCAGAAACAGAAACAACAGCCTCAGGTGGAAACATAAACAATAAGGTGTGAAGAATGGCGCATCGCCAGAGTGTGAACAACCTGGATCAAGGAATCGAATCGAACCCTAAGCAATTATGAAATGAATAGCCAACTAATTGGCCCAGAACACTGAAAGCACAGCAGCATTGAACCCGAACCCGTGGGTGAACAGTGACAAATTGGCGAAATCAACGACCTTGCGTCCGGCGGATCAGCGAACTCTTCACCGAACTCACCGCCAGTGGTGGCCATGAAGCACGAGAAGACCCTCGCTGCCATGGCTGCTCCCCACAAGCACTCCGCCCACGTTCCCCGCAGTCCCATCACCAAGGCCTTTGACTTCCTGCCCTGGACTCGCAGTCGCAGCAAGGTGAACATGGCCAAGGCCCAGGGTCAGCCCCCGGCGGCGGAGCAGCAGGCCTCCGCTTCCACGCAAGGAGCTGCCTCCGAGAAGCCCTCGGAGGTGCACTATCACCGGAACATCTTCCGCAGCGGCGGTGGCCTCATCCGGGACATCCTCGTGGGAGACAAGCAGCTGCAGCTGAAGGATAAGCCCCCCCAGTCCCCGGTTCCCGCGCACAAAAAGAAGCAGAAGCTCGTGTCGCGCAACAAGAGCCTGGACATCCGGGAGCTCATCGGTTGCGTGGAGCGGGAAATGACTCCGGCCACCGGCGGATTAAGCAATCCTGCCCGCTTCATAGACGACACCTACATAGACCACAAGCCGAAGCACATACTCTTCAACGATGACGAGAACATGGTGTACATCATCAAGAAGGAGCAGCCGGTGGCCAAGGCGAGCCACAAGGGCACACCCTCCTCCGCTGCAGCAGCTGCTGCTCCTCCTCCCAACGGCGATGTCCTGAAGGCCCGGCTAAAGTTCAAGCGCCTGCCCACGGATCACTATGCCGCCTCGCCGGAGGCTCTGCGACGAGCCCATCAGCTCCACCAGCGGTCCGAGCAGCGGCACCAGCTGCAGCGGCGGAAGAGCCTCAGCGATCAGCACAGCAGCTCCAGCCTGAGCAGTGGTGGCAGCCATGGAAACACTGGCGGCAACAGCATCATGCTGGAGCGCCCCAAGACAGACAAGCCGCGCAAGAAGCTATCCTTCCGGGAGCCCATCATAGCCGGCGACCAGATGCTGCCGCTCATTCAGCTCACCGAGCAGCGCCAGGCGCGACAGAGGCGGCGCAGCTCGCCCCTGGAAAGGGGGGCAGTCTCCTCCCGAGCGGACTGTGATAATTTATGCAATAATCGCACAAAGGATGCAATTTCCTGCGGCTGTGCGACGAGCGATCCCGAGGTGGGTTCCCAAGCAGCGGGGCGTATGCGTAATATTCCTTGGGGAGGCAGCTTAATTGTAGCGGGGGGAATCTTACTGTTATTTAATGCAATTAAATTAATCCCCTTTTTCCCACCTCCTCTCGTTGCAGTCCCAGGCCATGCGCATCGTTCGCACCGTGGGCCAAGCCTTTGAAGTGTGCCACAAATTTAATCTTCATAAGAATTCCCTGGAACCCAATGACGAACGCTCCGACATATCCTCCTCGGAGCTGCTGGATGTGGAGCAGGTCAGCGAGCAGCAGCTCAGCGAGGATGGCGAGAGGAATGGCGGCGACAGCGAGACGCCCAAGAAAGGTGAGTCTGTCGGGGAGAATTCCGAGTACCAGTCGTCGGTCGTTGGCTGGCCAATAAATAAATGAAAAGCTCCGGCTGTCGGCGCCGTCGTCAGCTGCTTCCTGGGTGAATCTCTGGACCCTGGACGCGCACTCTCCCGCTCGCCGCATTAGTTTCCTATTCATTTTCGCATTTCAATGCAAATTTCTGCTCTTTAATTTCGCATTCAGTTCGATGCGGCGAGCGCGGCATTTGCATTTGCATTTAAATTGCATTTCACACTCCGGGGAGGCGGTCGAGGAGTGGACCAAAAGAGTTGAGCGCTTAAGTCTTTAAAATTAACAACAATTGCGTTTGATTCGGCCACTAAATTTTAGCCAACATTTGGAGATAATAACACTAACCGAAAGTTTATTAAAACTAAAGTTTATTATTTTAGAAACGAGTATTGTTTTTCAGCTCAGGCCCAGGCATTCCTGTTTATTTTGTTTAATATCTTACAGTGTTTTCAGCTCTTTATTTCCGTAAATATACAAAATGCAACTGCAGACAGGAGATGTGTGTTTGTATACACACCAATATACAGGGGTATATAGGTATATGGTGTACTTTCGTATATACAGACTGAGCCGGCAATTTACTATAGAAAGTACAATATGAAAGATGACTGCGCATATGGGGAGAACATATTAAAAGTGAAGAAGAATGGCATACAAAAAATAAATAAAATAAAAAGGAAAATAAAAATGAAAAGTGCCGAGAGAACACAGAGGCTGATGTGCTTTCGACATACACTTCGCCGCTGTTAAGCAATTTCCACATATTGCTTCAATTTTCAATAATCTTCGTGCGGTTTTCCATCTCTCTTAGCCCTCCTCGGGCACACTTACACAGACAAGGCGTAGTTTGACGTCATCAACGCTCGGCTGATGCCAAAAATAAGCAGAAAAAAAAGCGAGAATAATATTGAAAAAAACCTCACAGGCGAAAAGCCAATTCTTTTTGCAATCTTTTGTCTAAAACCATCCAGCGACATCATTCGCCAGAAATTCTGAGAATAAATATAAATAACGCCAGAAGGTGGGGCCCGAAAAAGGTAGCTACTTATCGCCGTTGGATTATGGGCCGATACTCGAAGAACTTCCATCATAACCATGGCATCAGCCACCTCAGTCAGTCATCCGAAACTGAATTTGTTGCCAGGCGCGACACTCAAGGAGCTCACCCAGCTCTCACGTGGTGGGCCCGGCCTGAAGTCGTGCGCCAAAAATAATTTATTTATTCCAATATCTCATCCTTGTAATTCTCGCTGCGACTATATAGTAATTTTCTCGTCTGCGCCTGCCTGACTTTTTAATAGACAACTAAAATAATGAATTATGAGCACGTGTGCTTGCCTCTCTGTCTGGGTGTCATTCCGCTGGGATTAGATCAGCGAGGGGCAAAGTTGAATGTCCCTAGGAGATAAGTTCAGGGTCTAAGTGAAGCAACGAAAATTATGCTATTAGATGAGGTTTAAATTGAGAATACATTTATTGACTTTGGGCAACATGTCGTATGTGTAATATGCCTTTGCTTAATATATCTAAAATATTATATTATATTTCGATTACTAATTGTTGTTTTATGTCACTGCCTCATCTTGCAGCTGTTTTGCCAACCATTTGCGAGCTGTTCCCTAATTGATTATGATGTGTATGTGATGTTTCGTTTGGTTTCCTTCGAAATGGGTCATTTCGGTTGTAAAAATTCGACAAAAAAAATAATGCTGGCTAAATTTAGAGCGCGAAACATGTGTTTCTCTCTTGGCGGGACGCGAAATCCTTGTTCAATATTTTGAAAGGAAATATACTAGCGAATCCATAAGAATTATTCGCCAAAAAGGCAAAATGTTCGGCAACGGCCAATTAATTTACATTTTTACAGCACTTGTAGCAATTAACACGTGCCCCAGGTGCGAAACGAAACCGCATAGTATACGCCGATTCTGCGAAGAAATTTCTTAATTATTTGCCAACAAATCAAATTGAAACGCCAGCCCGTAAACAGAGGCGGCGAACTTCGATCGTCGGGTATCATTAGCCCGATCATCAACGGGAGCGGGTCTAGATAATGGTTTCATTATTTATCACAGAGACGGGGCAGCATAATCAAAACAAATATTGAACTTCAGACTCTGTAATTAATGGGAAATTAAGCGCGAAAGTGGCCGCCAGAGCAGATCGCCGAAGGTGGATGCGGTGGGGCACTGGACCACCAACCAGGTGGGTGCCGCTGAGGTGCGGCCTCGCGAGTGGGTGGCCAACGACCTTGACAAAGTGGAGGGCGCCGCGGCCCAGTTGTTTACTCAGTCAGGCTCTCAATATGCAAAGTCATTTTAATTATCGAAAATAGTATCGATAAGTTATTATTATATAATCGATTTATATAATTTTATTCTGACTTACAAAGTATTAATATTTATTATTATTACTTATAGTATTTATTTAATTAAATGTGATAATTATTCAAATAAAAGCTTATATCGCCTCTTTCTTACAAATCGATATATCAACATGTATATACAAATTATCGAAATAATTTCAATGTCAAGCTTTGCCTATTATTTTCGATTCTCAAAATTTATTTATATGAAATATTACTAAATCCGATAGATGTTCCGATAAATTACTTTTACTCAGTCAGCTTCTAAATAACAAAAGTTGTTTTAACTATCGAAAATAGTATGGATATTAATCGATTTATACAGTAATTTGATCATGACTTACTTTTATTCAATCTTGCAATGTATTTATATTTATTATTAATATATTATTAAATTAATCAAATAAAGGCTTCGATATATTTATCGTCTGTTTCTTAAAAATCGATGTGTCAACATCTATAAATTAATTATCGATACAATTTTAATGTTACACTTTGCCTGTTATTTTCGATACTCAAAATAGATTTTTATTAAATATTACTAGAATCGATAGATGTTCCGATAAATACTCTCTCATCGATATGTCTTTTTATTTATATTTTAAAAATCGATTTGTGAATATGCCATTACATATCGACATAATAATAATATTATTCGATAGATGAACTTGCATCCCTAATTCGATTCAAATATTTGCAGAGCACTTGGCCTTATCGCCCGACTTGAACCACACGCAGCCGCAGCGACCGAACCACTTGGAACTGATGCCATCGCATTCGAGTCTACGCAAATCGAACAGCCTGCTGGTGAGTAACTGATGCCCGCCATAATCATTCCGCACAATGGCCTGCTAATAATAAGCCAAGTTATAACCATATCCTGGCCGGCCCATTAAAATGCCAGGCGCTGGCCAATTTTAATGAGCAGAAATCTCCGGCCATACTCACATAATCAAAAATAATGAAATCAAATACAATGTGGCCCCATCGCTGGCGTTTCTGTTTAGGTCATAATATATAAAATAATATTCGGCATTTGTTTACTCAGCAGAAGGTAAACAGGCTGAAAAAACAATAAGATTCAGATTCAATAACTTTTCGTTTGCCCCTGAAGAGTGTCAAGGCTGGGCGAATAATAAAACAAAGCCATGCCAGCTTCAAATGGGAAAGAGCCCCAGTCCTACACATGTTACTATCAAATTTTGAGGAATGCAATTAGTAGCCACATTCTAGGCATGTTTTCAAACTCAAACGGTTTCTTTTACGGCCAAATATTAATTTTTTATTGGTCCCGAGAATGTGACATTGAAATGGGGGCTATTAATTTGCAGGTAGGTTTAGAGTCATAAATAATTTCGCAGAAGCTGTCTACGATAGCCATAGGTTCTCAGAGAAAATATATATAATAGAATGAATTATATTTTGTTCAATAGATTTTTCGGCGAAAGCTTTGAAATAATTATTCAAAAGGTTGATATTTTGTGTAGATAAACTAACCTGAAGTTTTTCATGGCAATTATGATCGACATACAGGATAAAAATGAGTAACAAAACTTTACGGAACTTGATTAAAATATTCCTGAAACTAAAATTAAGTGTATTTAGTTTTTAGTATTTTTTTTCATAATTTCTAATAAAATAATAAATAATAAAAATAAAAAAGGTGTAATTTAGTTTTTTAACCAAGATATTACCTATTTTCTTGAGAAATACAGTGAAGAAATTTTAAAATGAAGAATAATATGAATAATTTTGTTCCTTTTGATTTACAGTATTCAGTCATAAATTTAAATTGTAATATATTTAATACTTTAAATAATAAATTAATAGATACACGCATAATGGCAGTAGAAACATATTTTTATTTCCGCTTTTCAAAATACAAATCTGTGAATATTATTTATTACATATTTACTGACATACAAATAATTACAGGGCTATATTTAGTAGTATGTATTATTCAAAAATATAGCATTTTCTATAATTTTAATTAAAATTGTTCCCCTTTTCCCCTGACAGTGCGATGTGGACGACAAGTCGCCCGGCTCCCCATCCTCGCCGCGCACTGAGATCACGCAGCTGAAGGATCAGCTGGAGGCACAGGCCCTCCAAACGCGCCAGGCTCTGGGCCAACTGATGCTGGTGCGGGAGCAGCTCATCTCGGAGACCAATGCGCGCATCGAGGCGCAGGTGGGTGTCCTGAAGAAGAGCCTGCTCTTAAGGTGATCTCAACCTAATTCCTTTTTTATGTTTTTGGCAGGCGCGCACCCAACAGCTGCTGCAGCAGAACCGCGAGCTGCTGGAGCACCTGGCCTCCTTGGGGGCCTACAATGAGCAGCAGAGTGCCGGCCTCACGTCGGCCAATATCGGAATGGCGCCACAGGTGAGTTCAGGCCCTCCGTTCTACCTGCTTTTGAGTTATGCGATCGTAAATTTTGCGCCCTTTTGCATGATTTTTGTTCGTTCTGTTTTTGCTGTTGTTTTTCTTGGCTGCCTACGTTTTTGTTGTTGTGTTTGCACGAGTGTTTTTCTAGCTGTGAGTTCGATGTTCATTAAGGCTTTTGAGTACACTTAATGACCTCTCACCCTCAACCTCACCCTTCCGCATAGCAATCGCAGCTGCAACTGCTCCTGCAGGCCACCAGCAACAACAACAACCTGGCCACGATCAACCAGCAGATCAGCAACCTGGGCAGCATCAACCAGCAGCTGACCTCGCTGAGCCACCAGCTGAGTGGCCTCAACCAGCAGAGCCAGCACCTCCAGAATCTGCAGCAGCAGCAGGCTCAGCAGCAGCAGGTTACCCCCAATCCCAATCCAGCCACTCCCCCGCCGGTGGCCAGTGGGAGCAGTCCGTATCCCTCGATGAGCCAGCTGCAGAGCATCAGCAACCAGCTGCAGCAGCAGCAGCAGCAACAGCAGCAGGATGCGCTGTCCAAGGACCTGTTCCAGGTCAACCAGGAGCTGCTGAACCGCCTGCAGGCCCTGAACCTGAATGCCAATCCGGCGCAGAGCCAGCAGACGCCGACGGCCTCGCCGCACAACTCCTTCTTCTATGTGAATCCCCTGTCCTGCACCCCGGCCACGCCCAACAATAATGCTGGGGGCTTCAACTTCCTCACCTCTCCGGCAGCGGCAGCCACGGGCACCCTGACCCCCTCGCCCCTGGGCAGCCTGAATCGCAACTCCTTTGCCGGGAGTTCGTCCCTCAACGAGGACATTCGGCTGAGCATCGAACAGAATCTGAATAATCTGGAGGAGCAGCTGAAGGTGGCGGTATCGAATGGCAACCTGGCTGGCCTGGCCTGCGGCGGATCCACCAGCACCCGGGACACCAGTCGCAGCTCCTCCACCCTGGACTCCCCCTCATCCCCTCGCTTAAGGAACAGTAACAACAACATCAGTCCCAGCAGCAGCAATGGTCAGCAGAGTGGCCACCACAACAATAATGGTAATGGTAGCAACAGCAGCAGTCGGGAAACCCGATTCAACACGGTTCTGCTGAGGGTCACCGACGAGGCGGGTCACCAAAGGAAGCTCTCGGCCACGCCCAGCTTCATCACGCGGAGCACCAGCGAGAAGGTGCCCAATCGCAGCCAGATGATGAGCCAGGTGCAGAGGACGGCCTGGGCCAGGCACACCACCAAATGAGACGAGGATTAAGGAGTTCTAAGAGGACCAGGGGAGCTATGTATGCAAGAGAGTGAATGAGAGCGAATGAGTGTTGTTTGGAACAGTATTAATTTAGGAAAACCAAAAATCCCTACTTTAGTTATGCATTTTAGGCGTCCCCAGCAAGTGTAATGTGCCAATTATCTAGCCCAGCTCAAAGTTTGGCCAAGTGTAACATATTGAAGTGGCTCAACTTCCTAGGCTAACCTAACTTAACTTAATGTCTAGTCAGTGAAAGTATTTGTGAAACATAATCCTAGCAACCCGTAAGCGGCATATCAGCAACGAACGCAGAAACTTGCTCAAGTTTTCGTCAGAAAGTATTTTCTCTCCCCTAAATGAAATATATATAAACATATATCTAAACACTTAGTGATTAAGCTATTGAGTCTAGTCTAAACTGGTTAAGTTGGATACTGTTATTTTTGTAAATTGTTGTAATTTAATTCAATTTAGGCTTCCCCCTTTGCCAGATTTGTTTGTAAATTACAATTTCAAATATTCAAATATCTTTCGGCTGAGAACGGAACAAACACCAAATACAGGCAACAGAAATATGTAATAATAAAAATCGCATAATTATGTATAAACATTCTTTTGATCCGCATTAAGTAGCAGTATATGTATTAAGGGTAATAATTGAAAGTTAACGCTGGTAGGGGCAATTTCCCTAATGACTTTTCCGACACGGCCCAGCAAAAAACAAGCAGCATACTTTTAAGCGCATTAAGCATCCGCCCCTTCGGACTTCAGTGCATAAATTTTCCCCTGATAAATGAAAAACGATGCGGAGGCAAAAGAAACAGCAGCAAAAACAAGTGTCGCCATTTTTCACTCTACTTGGTCGGTCTTCCACTTTTTTTTTCCCCATCGGACTTTGCTGGTGGGCAGCAATTTGCGCACATAACTCATTTGCATAAATTTACACACTGACTTTACTTTTATTTTCCCGAAACCCAACTCATTTCCACAGCTCTCGTCGACGGCAAAAGTGGCCCGATGGTTCCAGCAGCTGCCCTGGCACACCGCCTCCCTTTCCCGGCCGGAGAGCGGCTTCGTTTCCGGCGATTCGCGCTCGGAGAAGTATCAGGAGGATCACTTCTACGGCGGCATCCAAACGACGGCCAAGGAGACGGATGATTTATGCGACGAGTTCCTGCTGGTGGAGGGCAGCAGCACCATTTGGACCAAGCTGAGCGCCAAAAAGCGTCGTAAATTGCTCGGCATGCGTCTGGGCAAAGTGACAACGTTCTGAGGTCTGAGGTCCTCTGCCTTGTCCTTAATGTGTGCGTTTATTAGCTGTTAAGTGTGTTCTTAGCATAGCCCTAAGTGTGGGTTTGATACATAGTATATAAGCCTAGCCAGTACGACAACCAATAGACTAAAGGACCAAATTAACCCAAACGAAAAGCGAAACGAACGAAAGGACATGCTCATCGAGATGCTAGGACATAAGTCAATTAGCGGGCATTAAACTTAAGCTTAATGTGTGTATTTAAGTATTAACTAAATGAAAGTATTTGGCCAGGCATCATCCGTAAGAGCACCTTGTGGCTCTAATTCATTAAGCGCCCAGACCACGCACATTAATCATACGCCACGTAGCCAGCCATACACACACACGCTGCCAGAAGCCAAAAGAGCATTTACTGCTTAGCTTGACCAACTTTTCGTGTACCAGAAAAACTGGTTACTAAGCTAAGCAAACAGCCAGAGACAAAAGGGAGCTGCTCCTGCAGGCAACCGCAAAAGATCAAATGTTTGTTATTCATAAATTTGTGCCGGCATCGCACCGTTTTTATGCATAAATCGATTCTACTGCGCAGACCCTTCCACTTAGGAGAGGTTTCCCTTTTTTAGTATTTTTTATTCCCTTTTTTTGGGGGGGTAACTCGACTCTATAAATTTAAGTCAGCTGCTGTGGCAAGTGCAAACCGAGCTTGCGGCATACGTGGCGTATAAGCGATTGACTTGAAATTTATGGGGATTCGTTAGCTATAAAAAGTGGGGCGGTCTTGGGGGTTAGTTAGGTAGCCAGGTAGATAGTGTAGGTTACTAAAGTTATGTACAATGTACACACCCCGGATTGTACTCTAAGTTAGGGGCTAGGAGCTCGTAAAACCAGATATCTTAAGGTTAGACCAATATATAACACCGTGAGGGCAATCATCGGGGCGCCTTCCGGGGGCGGAATTTTGCAATTCAAATTTGAGTGGAGTTAAAGCCAGCCAAATGGTTTTCAATCATCATCAAACTCTGTCGAGTTTTTATTGCATTATTTGGGTAGAATAGCTCTCGACCATTACCGAAACGATTTTATGACATTTCTGCAATTTAGGTACGAAATTTATAGATACCAGCGAAAGGAAACACAAATTAATATACGTAAATATATACGTGGTTTTAGTTAATTTATGCAAACGATTTTTGAGACTGAAACTGAAATTTGTACTAAGCATAAACCAGGATATACACACACTCATGCATTCCACAAACACACACACATTTTTGCGACAAATAGGAAAAGTTTCTCATGTAAGCTTCTTTAGCATAACGTACTCGTACACCGACCAAGTTAGATTAATTATAGTTGCTCTGGTTCAGGGCAATAGAATAAAGTGAAAGTAATAAAAATTAAATGCAACATGCTGGGTTCGCATCCTGCCACTGCCACTGTCATTGCTGCTGCTGCTGCTGCTGCTGCTGACACTTTACGGTTCAATTAATTTAACGCGCTTTGCATGTAATAGAAAAGCATTGCATATCAGCAGGGGCAGGACATGTGAGGACATCGCAGGGCCCAGCAGGTGGGCTTGGCAAACTGCGGAATGGAATGGCATAGAGAATGGCCGACCGCCGCTGTGCCAGCCGACCGCCGCTGTGCCAGCTAACAAGCGCATTCTGGCCAAGTGGGAGCGTCCTGGCAGAGATATCATCTAGTCAGGGGCTGGCAGTGGCTGGACTGGGCATTACCCTTTAAGGGGACAGGTTAAATTAATGGGATTAAATGGTAAGTATTTTATTTTAATTGTTATACATATTTTCTGGGACTTTTAGGTAGGGTTTCTGTGTCAATGGAGCAAAGTCAAAGGCAGCGGTTTATGTTGCAATTTTTCTTGGTTTACTTTCTTGTAAAAATAAAAATAAAATAAATTTCAGCTATTACAACTTCAACAAATATTCTTTTAGATTTTTTTGACTTACTTTTGATCATTAAAACTTGCTTATTACATTTAAAATGCTTACTATTTAGATCTAAGAACTTTTCCCCTCTTTGATTAAATTCAAGGAAATTCAGCAAACTCTTCCAGGTTATCCTAGACTCTTAAATTTTTCCCAGAAAACCAAGATACCCCTCCTGCTAGTGGGTATCCAAATTAGAAAACAAAGTGAAGGCGCCTGTTTGTGCGCTCATAATTAAGGACATGAGCTAGGGCAGCGCACTAATGGAAGGCGCGCAGGAAAAAAAAATAAAATAAAAATATAAAATGAAAAGTGAAGGTGGCAGTAAAAATGAAAAATGGAGTTTTACACATGCCGGGGACATGGACATGGGGGACATGCGATATTTTCGTTTTCGGGAGCGAGCTGTTGACACTTTTTGGGGCCGCGGCAGAGACATAATTACACAAAGGTAGGCTTCGCGCGGCTTCAGGTGACCCTGAAAGCAGGAAGCGCTCGCTTTGTGTCATGTGAGCCCCGTGACAGCCAGGAGGAGAAGCAGTTGAAAGTGCCGCGTGTCCTGTCCAACGTCATCGTCATTCTGGAAGCCAAGCACACACACACACACACAGAGCGGACACACACTCACTCATTGACACTTATCGCGTGGGTGGCGCGTTTAATTCACATTTTATTTTCAGTGCCCGTGGCTGCGCGCGTAATTGTTGCTTCCATGTCCTGGCCCAGGACACGGATGTAGTCACTTCGCGTTGGCGCTGCACGGCGGACGTGTGCGCGGTGAATCGCACATTCTGTGGCCAGTCCCGTAGTTCCCCAAGTTTTTGCGCCATGCCCAACGAGGAGGAGAAGGATTCCTCCGGTCGGCCAGCCGGGGCCAGCAGCAGCCAGAGTCCACCGCCACCGCCGCCACCGGCCATAGCTCCCCGTCGCCCCAAGCCGGGAATTCTGCGCCTGGACATTGGCAAGCCGCGACGCTCATCAGGTGGTTCCGTCGATTTCCGTTGCGTGGACACCAGCAGCACCACCACCGGGGGCAATGAAGGCAACGTGGCCAATGGCGCCAACAGTGAGGTAAGTGAGCATGATTTACGGCCCGCCAGGGAGTGCTTACGATTTGGCCAGGCCATCAGGAAGGGGGCCGGGAGCTGTTGGCTGCAGCAATAGCACTGCCACTGCCACTGCCAATGGCCATAAACACCAATCGCACTTAACTGGCGGTCGCTTCTGGCCCTGGTCAAGCAATGCAGCGCGACCTAGTGCCTCCCGAACGATCCCCTTTCTGGCTGTTAAAATCATTTTTAACACAGGGTAATAGTCGGGAGTCAGAAGACAGGAGCAGGGAGTCGGGAGTTGGGAGCTAGGAACCAGAAGCCAATAGCCAGGTGAATGTATTTGAGTTGGGGAAAATACGAACTCGGTATACTTTCCCAGGGGTTTATTCTTTGGCGCAACATTAGTTTGATTATAGAAAATATTATTAGGTTCGAGAAATTCCACCTAATCTGCGAGTTTTATCTATTTCCGACCATAAAATACCTAACGCTAAGTTTGTTTAAATCAATGGTATACTTTACAGCTTAAATATTATAGAAATTCTATAAAATGTATCTTTTTTCTGTGAGCCATACAAAAATTATACAATTGTTTCAGGCTGTGAGCTCTTTAAAAACTCATATTTAAAAGGTTGCTTAATATAAAGACTAAGTTTAATTAAATTTGATAAACTTTTTGAGTGAAAAATATGCTCTTCTTTTTATAAATCTATTCCTAAAGCCAATTTGAGTTTAGTTTGTTAAATAAACATATAATTTAATAACTTTTCCTCAATTATAATACTGTGAACTCTTTAATAACTTATACTTAAAATGTTATAATAATAATAAGTCTCTTTCTGGTAAACCTTTTGTGTAAAAAATCTGTTGAAATTATTTTTTACATGAGTAATTTTCAAAGTTTTCTGTTGAAAAATATATTTCTAAATTCCTTTCGAGTTTAGTTTGTTGAATAAACATAGAATTTTATAACTTTTCCTTAATTATAATAAACTTTTACCGCCAGACTCACTTCTAAACCAGAGTTGACTTTAAACCAGTTGGTAAACCTACAAAAATCTCTGTGAAAACCCAAGCTTTCAGCTTTCAACTTTATGGAAGCTAATAAACCAGGTAAATAACTTAAATTACTTAAATGACCAGACTTAGACTCAGGTAGAAGGCAGTAGGTCCTGGCAAATCACACACAACGAGCTGCACTGCCAGGACACCAGGGTATCCCTAGGTTCATTAGGCCAGACATGCGACAACAGCTGAAGTGGAGAGTGGAGAGAGTGGAGGACACACCCGGCCGGACTCGGGTCAAGTTGGAATGAGAACAAACATTTATTTAGTCATAAAGCTGATGCGTAATCTCAACAAGCTGGGCCAGGCCTAGTCCGTCAGCCAGGAGTAAGTCAGTTGGCACGTTCGAGTTGGTTAACTTGCTTTGAGTCTACACAACCCACACCACAACCTGACCATGTCGTTCACGGACACTCATCACAATACTTTCATTACGCGGAGCAGCTATGAGGGCGCCTGGGGCAAGGAGGTGAATGTGATGGATGGCTTCGGCAGCTACCGCTATCCGGATGGCAGCGAGTACCGCGGCGGGTTCCACCAGGGTCAGTTCCATGGCTTTGGCCAGCTGCGACTGTCCCAACCCTATCGCTTCACCTTCAAGGGTGAGTTCCACATGGGGCGGCTGGTGTCGATCGAGGACATGTGGTTCTCCGACGGCCTGCATGTGAAGGCCGAGGTTACGGAGAACGGACTCGACTGCTCCTCGTGGGATTACCTGACTCCCGCGGATCGCCGCTATCAGTCGGAGCGTCGGTATGGCCAGCAGCCGGTGGGACCCACCGCCTTCCTCACCTCCAAGATGCTGGCGCGGAACCTTCCCTCGAACTGCTACGACACCGAGGAGGGCGTCTACAACTCGGTGACCTGCTGGCTGTCGGATCGCGCACCGCCGCTCCAGAGCGCCGTCTACGTGGGCTGCCAGCAGGAGAAGGACTGGATCCAGAACCATTGCCGGAAGGCCAGGACTGCCTTCGTGGTGGAGCCGTCGGCCAAGATGTGCCGCTCCATCGTCGAGAACAACTTGGCCGTGGAGAAGGCGCAGCTGAAGCACACGGCCATCTATGCGCCATACGGCCTGGTGGATCGGGAGCGCTACTACCACAAGCTGGGCAAGCAGCGGGGTCGCGGGGACAAGGACTCGCCGCCGTCCGCCCGCCAGCGCAGGATGCGCCCCGAGGATCCCGCCTGGGACACCGAAGTCTGCATCCGTGCCTATGCCCAAGGGCTGGAGCAGAAGGCTCTCGATCTGCAGGAGTACCGCAAGCTCCATCCCCTGGGCCCAAGTAAGCGGCTCCGACGGCCCCACCACTGGTCCAGCACCTCGGATGTCCGGAAACCCAAATCGGACGGTGACGCCAGCTGCGAGTCGGATAGCTTCGACGAAGGCTCGATGGCCCTTGACCTCAAGGAGACCTACCAGACGGTCGACGCAATGATGGACAAGAAGTTGGGCGAGAACTTCAGCGTGGTCCAGTCCAATCTCATACGCCGCAACAGCTATATGGACATGACGCGCTCCGTCTTCGAGCTGTAAATCGGGCGAGATTTGTTTGTTTTTGCAAAATTTTAACGTTAGTTACAAGGATGTGGGCTCTGCCTTGGATAGATCGTCATGGAGAGAGAGTCTTGAGAAGTATTCATCTTTGTAAGCTCGGAATTAAAGTTACAACATTTTCATCTAAAAATATGTTGAGTTCGTGGGAGTTCTAAGGTTTTAGATATTTACTCTACCCACTTTGTGCGAGCGGAGAGAATGGAGATAAACCTCCACCAGCAAAAAAAATAGCCTGCATACTGCAAAACAAATGTATGGCCTTTCGGCATTGCTTTCATAACCCAAGTTACAAGAATGTGAGCTCTACCTCGGATAGATTCTTATAGAGAGAGTCTTGAGAAGTATTCATCTTTGTTAGCTCGGATTCAAAGTTATAACATTTTCATTTTAAAATGTGTTAAGTTAGTTGGGATTCTAGGTAAGATTTTCGATTTTTACGCTCTCAACTTCCCAGCAAACAATTTTAGGAGTGCTCATAAATATGTGTCTGAAAAGTGTCGAGTTTAAGAGTGTTTTCGGAGCATATTTTGTGCTTTTTCAACCAGGGCTCATAAAAGGCTCTTTTGTCTGAGCATATTCTGAATTAAACTTAAATAGTCAGAAAGCAATATGAGCGTTTTTTGGCAGTTTCTTAGGCTTTTTTATAGGAATTTACAGTCATTATGAGCCCAAAGAAGAGTCAAAAAAGAGCGTTTTTTTTTATGAAAACGGGCTTGTGCGAGCGGAGAGAATGCTTTTATCGTCACCAGCTGAAAAATGGCCTGCATATTGCAAGTCAAATATATGGCCATTCGGCAATGCTTTCAAAACACCTTTATTAAAAGGGAATTAATTGGAGATGCCCGTGTTCCGGCGAATCCACTCCAGTTGAGCGGTGACCCTGGCAAAGCCAGCCGGCAAGCCCAGTGTGCATCCATTGGAGGCCACAAAGGCAGATATACCCACCAGAGTGGAGCCCTCCTTGGTGACCAGCGGACTACCACCATCCCCAAAGCACGGGGATCTGCCCTCGGGAGTGCGGGTGCACAAAATCTGGTCAGTTACCGTCGTAGAGCCATAGAACGAGACGCACTCGTAGTTGGGCATGATCTGCTGGTCAACGCACTGCAGCCAGTCGGAGAGTCCATTGCTGTAGGTGGTCAAGCCATAGCCACAGACGCTGGCCCACCTGTTCTCGTATCGCTGGGAGCTGTCCCTCAGCGGAGGGAGAGCCACACTCCTCACCCGATTGCTGAATCCGATGCGCGGAATCCGGACCAGGGCCAGGTGCTCGCTGCCAGTCACATACTGGCCGGCGCCCACACTGACCACGAACTGGGCCTGGCTCAGCCTGGTGGCGCCAAAGTAGATGGTCACGCCGGAGCTGGCCGTCAGGCACTGGGCCGAGGTGAGGATCCAGGTGTCGGCGATAATGGTGCCACTGCACCAGAGGTTGCTCTGCTGGAAGGCCATGCCCACCACATAGGGAGCCTGGCCGTCGTAGGCCGGACTGCCATTGGTGATGATGTCCACGGGATCATCCTCCTTGCCAGCACTGGCGGAGGCGATTGCCAAAGAGAAAATAACTGCCAACAGCTTCATGATTCCCAGAAAAAGACGTTGCGTTCCGAGCTGAATAGTGGGCTTATATACCCATCCCCTCCAGGGAGGGTAATTAGGGAAAGTTTCGTACATTAGCGTGATTTGTTCGGTTATCTGGGGAGTTGAGGCAGCGAACTGATTACAGTTTCTGAAACAAATTATTATTTTTACTAGGCTTTGGTAAATAGAAATTAAAGAAAAGTACTCAGAGAGAATTATTAAGGAAAAATGGATTTAAAATAAGAAAATATGTACTCAAATAACGACCGAGTCCATTTGTTCTTACTTAGAGGTGGTTTAGTACTCAGTCTAAGACGATTCAATGCGGAAAAGAAAAGACAGGCTTTTTCGCTATTCCCATCTCACCCCTTCTCTTCAAACTAGAGTACAAACATACTCAATTTAGAGATAAAAACATTTCAATTTAAGAATATTTGTTCTTAATTTTGGTGCGAGTACTTTTGTAATCATATTGATTTTCTTTTTGGTCTCTAAGTAAGAAAAAAATACTTAAACTAATTTTTTTTTTAAATCCGTTCTCAAAATGAAAATAGTACGTATTTGAGAACGCGGATTATCAATTTCCGGATTTCATAATTATCTATGTGTAGCTTAAAATTAAGAGTACATATTTTTTCTACCTTAAATATTGTGAGCTTTCTTTATTTCAAGCTGATCCAAACTCGAACTATAAACAAGTCTTTTTAAGGCAAACACAGACACAAGATACTCACACACAGTCCCAGGAATAAACAATCAGTTTTGTCTAAACTTAAAAATTAAAACACTAAAAAACACACACTGTTGCTTACATTGTTCATAAATAAAACAAAAAACTCGAAAAAACAAAACATGAACCAGAGGGTGCCGAGTGCCCTCCTGAAGGATGTCTTCCTCACCGGCACCCGATTCGTGGGCACCAGCAATGAGCTGGGCATGCAGGACCACGGCACCTATATGTATCCGGATGGAACACTGTACGTGGGCGAATTCAAGGACAATCGCTTCCACGGCGAGGGCTACTTCAAGCTTCCGGATCCCGAGGGCGTCTGCTTCGTGGTGAAGCATCGGCACGGACGGCTGACGAGCATCGACCAGATCGAGTTCAACGATCACCTGAAGGTGGACTTTGAGATGAAGGAGAATAGCAGGATTGGCTTCAAGTCCTGGACGTACTGCACCCCGAGTGATCGCCGCTTCCACCGGGAGATAACGGGCACGCTGGAGCCGGTGGGTCCCGAGAGCTTCAAGACCAAGGACGGACCCATTCCGCCCACTTTGGGTCGCAACATCTTCGATCTGGGCTTCGGCCAACTGAGCAAGCAGGGCTTCATGCTGGGCACCAAGAGCTATGCCAACCAGAGCTTCTATTTGGGCTGTCGCGGAGTGCGTCGCTGGATCCGGGAGAACTGTCGTCATGGGGTCCTGATGCACCATCACCTGAAGCAGAAGATCAAGGCGCAGTTTGCCCGCGAGATCATCCAGAACAATCTGGAGGATGCCGGCTGCAGTCCGAAGCCCTGTCTACCGCCGGGTCGCATCTGTCGGCGCTCTGCCAGCCTGGACAGCATCCGGACGCACAAGTCCACGCGCGTCCACCTGGCCAGCACCACCGACAGCTGCTCCTCGAAGGTGGAGCTCCGGCTGAAGCGCTCCAAGTCGGTCTGCCCGAAGAAGTGTAGCCGATGCAAGAGCGAGAGTGGCGTGTGCCGCCTCAACTGAGGATGATGCAGTCCCATTCTGGGTTGGGATTCGGTTCTGACTTCAAATTAATGTATTGTGTGTGACCCACATTCTGCCTGAAGGGCGTTGGCCGTGTTAGTAGCCAGGATTTATGGCAAAAGCGCGAAAACTGCAGTCGAACATGGAAAGCCACTTAGGCCTACATTTGAGCTAAGTAATAGGGTCAGCTACACAGAAAGGAAAATGAGCTGCTTTGGCGGTAAAAACCAAGGATTTTGTTGGAAATTGAACCCTTGATCAACTCTTGATTATATTTGAAATTTAAAAGTGGAGTGATGTTAATAAAATATACAAAATATGAGCCTCTTACCTTCTCTTCAAACTTGAGTTCAAACGTACTCAATTTAGATTTAAAACCATTTAAATTCAAGAATATTTCTTCTTAATTTTAGTGTGAGTTGAACCCTTGATTAACTTTACATTATATTTAAAATTTAAAAGTGCAGTAATGTTAATAAAATATAAAAAATATGAGTCTATGGGCTCTTTCCCTTTCACCTCTTCTTCAAACTTGACTAGAAACGTACTCAATTTAAGTACGTACTGTGAGTACTTTTGTATTCATTTTGCTTATTTTTGGTCTCTAAGTAAGGAAAAAATATTTTAAAAAACGTAATTATACTTACTTAATTTTTTTTTAATACGTTCTCAAAATGAGAATAGTACGTATTTGAGAACTCGGATTCTCAATTTCCGGATGCCATAATTTTGTCTGAGTACGATTATCAAACTCCTTAATATCCTTTCAAACTTCGCATTTAACCCTCTTACAAGTGATTTCTATAGCAATATTTAGCTAAGAAAATACCTCTTTGAGGCTGACTTTTCTTTGCCTCAGTGTAGTTATCCAACCCGGCATTGAACTTCGACTTGGCCCGTCTCAAGTTCACCTGCACCTGCCCAAAACTCGAATTCGGGTCTAGGACTCGGACTCGGACTCGGACTAGGCCAATGGCCCAGAGCACAGAGCTCACAGAACCCAGCACAGCGGGTAATGAACCCATAATCGCCTGACATTATGCTACACGTGCGCGGATTTCGACGAAGGCGGAGAGATAAATTCGATGTTAATTAAAGCCCGGGCGAACGGCCTCCGAGAGAACTTCATTTAATTAAAAAGGAAACGAAAGTGAAATCAGAGGACGCGAAAAGCGAACGCGAAGCACAGGACACAGCGGAGAGCGCCAAAACATATATTTCAATAGTGGGCGCTCCCCGAGCTGGGAAAGCCCTAGAATTTCGCGATTTTCTTTATCAACCCTTGCATGTTTGATTTTCATTTACATGGCCGGGCCAAGAATACAACGTGACTCAATATCAAGCGACACACACACACACACACACACAACACCCACTCGGGCACACACTCTCACCCAGACAACGCCATCTAAATGGACATTCGAAGTCCTGGCTGGTTACGCCCGGATACGGCGTTGTTATCACATGCCGCTAGCGATTTTTACACTCATTCGTCTTCGTTCCAACAGGGCGAGGAAGTCAGATACGTGTGGCTATGGCCGGGATAGCCGCTCACCCTCCTCCTGTTCATGGAAATTGCTTTGCGCTGTGTGCCTGTGTGGGTTTTGGGCACGTTTTGGCTTTGATAAGTTGGCCAAGGGTGGGCCACTGGGAGGTCCTGCTCTTCATTCATATTCATTCATTATTAGAAAAATTTAACTTTCCACCTGTCTGTGTGTGTGTCCATTTGGATGGTGGTCTTTTGCGGCTCGCTGGCCTGGTCAGCCAGCTAAGCCGTTCAGTCCGCGCGGAAGGCTGCTCCAAAGCACTCGGCAAATCCGTTTCGCGGCACAAACTAGTGACTGAAGGGATTTTTCCTAGCCCAGTTCAGTGACTAAAAGGATTACTCGCTCGTACAAGTTTTTACAGAGCTTTAAAGATTTAAGACTTAACAAGGGCCAAGGTTAATGTGACTTAAATTTAAAGTGCATCTCCATTACATGTTTAAAGTATTAAGATTTACCCGTGTGATTTAAGAATTATCTGACAGTAAGGAAGTACCCACCTTACCTTAATCTCATCCTGAATTCGTAGAACAACTCGGGCGTCACATCGCCGCACCAACTATCCGTGACCTGGGCACCGCCATGCGACTTGAATAGAGGCGGCGATTCCTGGCAAATGCAGAGTAGCGCCGATGCCAAGCGGGAATTCTACCGAGGACAAAGGGGAAGGAGGTGAGTTCAATTAAGGTCCTTGAAACACTAGCTTGTCATTAATTTTTATTAAAGAACCGCATCACAGGAGGAGCATAGATCTTACGAGATAAACGGTATGTGGATGAAATTTAATAAAACCTTTAAGCTTAAACTAGAGGAATTATTATTTAATGTTAACTACATTTTGGTACTTCCCTAAAATAAAAATCTCTCAAATATCTTTTATGGTTTTAAATCTCTTAAAAACGTGCCTAAAAGGGAGCTATTAAAAATTGTCTATGAATATGCATACATTTCCTTAAAAGAACTCTTCTTAAATCTTTAAAAAATAAAATAAAGAGCCTTTAAATTATTAAACAAATATTTTTTTCCGGAAATTCAACGATAAATGGTATTTTTTTGAAAGGCGAAAGCGGAGGTTTGGTTTTTAATTGCATACGTTCAGGCATTAAAGAAGAGATTTTAAATCCCTAGAAATTTGAAAGATACAGCTTATATCCTGCTCATTTTCTTAGACATATTTTATATCTAGATCAAATTCACTCTCGATTTACTAGAACTAAATTCAATGAAAATTCCCTTAAAAACTCAAGACATACTTTATTCTAATTGTAAAAATAAAAACCAAAAATATGCACCCTACTATGGGAATAACACAACTTCCTTCTCCCTTCACCCTTCGCTCTCCTGCTCTCCAGATTTTCCATTACAAAACCAAAGCAGCGACGCCGAGAGCAGCCACCACGAGCCACCGCACTTTGGCCAGCATCCGCCTGGGATTGGATTCGAGGATGGCGGCGGCGGCCCCGGCGACGTCGACGATGAGGAGGACTACTCAATTTCCGTATCGGCAATAATGCAGAGACGTGCCAGTGTGCGCGGCTATCGAGGCAAACGTGGCAGCCGGAGTTCGCGACGAGCATCCAGTCCCATGGATCACGTCCTGGATAGCGTGGAGCGGCGGCGCTCCAGTGTCTATACGACAAGTTCAGGCAAGTGCAAAGTGCTCCAGTCCCGGGCCCTGGCCCCATAAGTGTCCAAAACAGATTCCGCTTAGTTAACGAGCTCCAGAGTCGTGGGCAGAGGTGGGTACTTCGGGTCCTTGGGCGGCAGCTAATCAACGTCTGGGGGCCTGTTTTCCGTAATTTCTCATGCTACGTGCGGCCATACGGGGCGTATGTGTAATCTGTTTGCTTGACTCTGCTTTGACTTGTGTGTTTTTTTCTCGGATTTCCCGTAGAGGAGGGCACCAATCAGGAGTCCACGCAGGAGCAAATCTTTGAGAACATTCGCCTGCACAAGGAGGTCATACAGTCGGTGAAGTTACAGCCATGGCCCATCCGAAAGAAGCTGAAGCTGGTGCGGCAGGTGGGTGGAATTAGAGTGGCAGGACCTAAGGATGCAGTGCTGGCACTTCGACCTATTTTTCTTTAGCTTTTGAAGTGGGTTTTAAGCTGTTAAAAAAAATGTATAACATTCCTTTCCTTATTGTTTACATTTTCCACATTAAATTAACATTTTTTCACTCTTCTTTAATATTTTAAATTAATTGATTATCCTTGTTTTCCTTATGTTGACCTTGTTTTTCCGCTTGATTTTTTTTTTGCCAATCTGTCCTGGTTGTGGCCAGCACTGCCAGGCTAAGAAGGGAGTGGAAATGGAGGAGTTGGAGGCAGGCCCGAAAAACTGGGCGCGTTCGTTTTCACGCCGCTTGTCAGGTCGTTGAAAATGTTACGACCTCCTGCCTCCTGCCTCCTGACCGCCCCCTACGAACACTCATCAAATCCTGAGGCAAACTTTTCGATTTCATTCACACCACCTCTTTATCTCCCATCTTGTGCTTCGCCCTGGCATTTTTAATGATGTTTGGACTCCGGGATCTGGCCCGCTGGATGTGGATGTGTTGACAGGCCAAAACATATGTGGCACGCCACGAGGGCGCGCTCCAGGAACGCTTCGCCATGTCACGCAGCACGCGGGACTTGTGGGCGAGGTTTAAAATTTTAATGGCGGCAGTAAGTGATTTTCCTTAACCCTTCCTCCTTCTTGCCTTCCTCCGGCCGGAAAATGCCTGCAGAATGCAGAATGCGGAATGCGGCTGCACCAAGCCCAAGCCCAAGGCGAAGCCATGCAAAATATTTATGTTTACACAATTTATGGGCCACTTTCCGGCCGGGTGGACGGACATATTCAATAAATCCACACTCGCATTATTCACCGAGTTATGCGCCCAGGCCCGGGCTTCCTAGGGATTGGAAAACCAATTAAAGTACGAACTTGCAGCCTGCAATTCGCCCGAGAGACGTGTGCATAACTCACTGGAACGTGAACTCATGCTTTATCCTTCCTTTTCCTCCAGCGCTGGCGACACTGGAAGCGGGAGACGACCAGCTTCCTCACCGTCCTCATACCCTGGGAGCTGCGCATCAAGGAGATCGAGTCACACTTCGGCTCCGGCGTCGCCTCCTACTTCACCTTCCTGCGCTGGCTCATGTGGGTCAACATCATGATTGCCATTCCGCTGGTGGCCTTTGTCATCGGCCCGGAGGTGAGTGTCCTCGGGGGCTGGATCTGGAAAGTAGCCAATTTATTTGCATTAAAACTTACATTTATGTTTCCATGTTTCCGCCTGTCGTCGCCCGTGTTCTCCCCGCAGTACTTTGCCACCAAAAA
Organism: Drosophila rufa; assembly: GCA_018153105.1. Taxonomy (NCBI): domain Eukaryota; kingdom Metazoa; phylum Arthropoda; class Insecta; order Diptera; family Drosophilidae; genus Drosophila; species Drosophila rufa. The sequence goes on from JAECXS010000085.1 coordinate 8,130,020, forward strand.
GGACGAAACGGATCCCAGGAAGCAAATGTCCGACCCGGAAAAGCGAGTGGCCGGCAATCTGTTTACATTCTGGGAGTTTGAGGGATACCTCAAATATTCACCCATGTTTTATGGGTAAGAAAGTTATTTAATTTTAAGTTCTTTCTTAATTTTTTATTTAATTAATAAGTAATATTTATGGAAGAAAGTATTTCCCAATGGTCGAGAGTTACACATAATTTATTTATAGAAAAAATTATATCAAAATACTCGAGAGTTTTACTTACATAATTCAAAAGTTTTCATTTAATTTATTTATAATTTAGTTTTATAAAAGAAATTTTAGGAAAATGTCTATAAATGGTTTCATATTATTAATTGTTTAATATTTTTGTAATCACAAATATACATTGGAATTTTATATTGAAAGTGTTTGTAATATAACGAATATTTTTACCTAAAATAAGGCTTTTTTGTGACCATTTCGAGTTCACTCATTCGTTTGTATCATATTTATTATTTTCCTGTTTAAAAATAATTATAGAAATTAAAAAAAAAACTATCTTTGCATAATAAAACATACAAAAGAAATAAAAAAGAAAAAAAATTGTTTTCGCCCAACGTGGGGCTCGAACCCACGACCCTGAGATTAAGAGTCTCATGCTCTACCGACTGAGCTAGCCGGGCACTTGGTGCTTGGCGCGCCAAAGTTCGGACTAGGCAGTAGGCGATCTGTGTAGGGGAAAGGGAAATCTAAATCCAAATCTAAAAATAGACTCTCCTGAAAATTAGATAAGAATTGTAAAGAATAATTGTACATATTTGTTTATATTTAAAACCACGAGACGTTTCAAAACTGTGAATATAAATAAACACTTTACTTAATGGAAAATTTTATTAAAATGTTGCTTTTCAGTTTTTTTAAACGTATTTATATAATACATTTTGTTTTACATTTACAAAAACTGAAAAACAAAATTTATAAAATATAAATACATTTAAAAAACTGAAAAACAAAATTTTAATTACATTTTCCATTAAATAAAGTGTTTATTTATTTATTTACATTTTTTTTTATATTTACAATTTAGTTTTTTTATTTAATTTTATTTAAAAACAACAGTATTTTAGAATAAATTTAGCTAAATTTGGTTATTCTTTAGCTAATATTCTTTTTTGTGTTTTTGTTTACGTTTATTTTTTAAGTTCTGTTAGGAATATTATTTTAATTCAATATTATGAATTTTTATTATAATTTTTCGTGACCTATATTTTCATTATTAGTAATTTTTAGCCAACTCGAGGTCCATGGTATAATGCATATTTTTTTATTTTCATAACAATTTCCTCAACAAGAGGCTGCTTACTCTCTATTAATTGCTATAATATTTCCTGTTCCATTGTCTTCCCCTCAGCTACTATTCAAGCACATCCGGCATTAGCACGTTCGGATATAAGCTGCCCTTAGCCTACTTCCTCACCGCCGTTCTGGTCTATATCTACAGCTTTGTGGCGACGCTGAGAAAGTGAGTATGTGGGGTCCAAGTGGACTCCCAATAGGATCTCAGTATGGGGCAGGCACTTCATTAAATCCCTGGTCATCGAAGCCGCAAAAAGCAAACTAAATGTCAGAATGCTCGTTAATTAATTAAACAACACCGAAGCGCTGATTAAATAATACAAATCTTGGCACGAGGCGTGTTCCAGGGGGAGTCGCAAAAAGTTTCTGCCCAAGAAAAGAGGGAGATTGGCCATTGGCCATTGGCCATTATGATTTACGCACGCACAGGACCCAACACGTGCAGAGGGGGCGGGAACTGGCACTCGGACAGGAAGCGGAAACGGCAAAACGCCATTTTGAGCGTGCGGCTGGACTTCTCGCTTTAATGGCTTTGTCGGCATTATGTTGATTTCGTAATTGAACAAAGTAGCAGTGTCAACAGTGAGCAGCCGGCACTGACCTTTCCCTGCCACTCGGCCACTTGGCGAGGCACGTGCTCCGCGTGCGTGAATTACACCCATGCCCGCCATTAGGGTTATTCGAGTATTCAAGGATTCAAGTTTGGCTGGGATTTGAGCACAAATTACGACTGGCCTGCATTGAAAGCTAAAACTTTTTCCTTTTCTGGCTTCGATAGAATGGCGGAGAACTCCCGCAACTCGAAACTTTCCTCGAAGGACGACGAGTGCGTCTTCTCGTGGAAGCTCTTCACCGGCTGGGACTTTATGATTGGTAAGTGGCCAGTGTCCAGTTCCATTGCCGCAACTTTTCTTTATTTGCATCTCCCGCAGGACACGCGGAGACGGCCCACAATCGCATCGCCTCCGTGGTCGTCGGCTTCAAGGAGGCCCTCCTCGAGGAGGCCGAGAAGAAGAAGGATAATCGCAAGTAAGTCGCGGCCAAGCGAAGCTGTTTACTTACAATAATCGATGCGTTGCCGTTTCCTTTCAGCTGGCGGGTGATACTCCAGAGGATACTGGTCAATATCCTGGTGATGGGACTGCTCGGCCTGTCGGGGGCCACTGTGGTGCTGCTGGTCAATCAGTAAGTGGATTGGAGTCCTTACAAAGGAAATGCCTTTATTGACATGCAAATTGAAGTATAAATTTAAGAATTTCCTGTTCCTGTGTTTAAAGGAATATTTTCTTTGATTTTTTGATTATTTTATTTATGGTATTCTGTGATTCTGTAACTTAAAACTGTAATCACTCCTCCTTTAGCTCCGAGGACTTGGCCAAGCACGACAACTGGCTGAGTCGCAATGCCGTGAACGTGACCATGACCCTGTTATCCTTCTTCCTGCCCATGATATTCGAGGCCCTGGGTCTCTTCGAGAACTGGCATCCCAGGCAGCAGCTGAGACTGCAATTGGCGAGGTAGGAAAAGGATAATAATTACTAAATAGAGAGTATTCAACTCAAAGTCTTATCTTCACAGAATTATGATCCTGAACATGCTGAACTTGTACTCCCTGATGTTCTCCTTCATCTACAAGATCAACAGCAAGGAGAAGCCGCTACAGATGCTGAAGCAGGAGAACGAAACGAACACCATGGAGCTGAGGAATCTCCTGAGCTCCATTGAGGCTCTGAGGGCCATGACGCCCACCACATCCCTGTACAGCGATAGTACCTCGGAGGGCGGCGGCGGGCTGTTCGAGGAGTCCACCTCCACCGCCGGCTGGGGCGAGGACTCCACCACCACCGATGGCCTCTTCTCCACGACGGCAGCCGCCGCTGCCCTGATCTCGGGCACCCTGCAGCGCCTCAAGTGCTACAACATGACTGTGAAATGCTCAAAGCCCAGGCGCACCTTCATCAGTGCGAAGAACCTGGCCACCACTCTGATGCTCCTCAACCTGACAACGCCAGCGATGGTGCCGCCCAGCACAAGCCCGCTGCCCACCACGTTGCCCAGTACGACGCCAACGAGTTCGGTTACTTGGACTACAACGGAGGCGACTACAACGACCACCACGTCTCCTTGGACCACTTTGCCGCCCTCGACCACATCCACGGAAGCTATAACAACGACTGAGAGGACGACTACCAGGACAACTGAGGCTTCGACCACATCTACGCTATTAACGAGTCCTCCAACCACTCGTCAGGAAACTTCCCAATCCACGACAACTACGATAGGAACCTCCGAAGCCACAACTCTTAAAGGAACTCCAAAGTCCACATCTTCCGAAGCCACCACTCATAAAGCAACTCCAAAGACCACAACTAATAAAGCAACTCCCGCAGCAACTTCAAGTACAGTAGAGATCCCCAAAAATGTTACCACGGAGTCACCCATAAACACCACCAAACCAGCCACAACTTCAACCACAACTACCACCCCAGAAGCACCCAAATCCGAGGAGGAGAACTTCTTCTACACCACCGACGAAGATGAGGGCTCCTATGACTACGGCGAGGTCTCTGCCTCCTCAGATGCTCCCGAGAACAACAGCTACTCCGATTACACGGACTACTCGGCGGATCCCTCAGCAGGACCAGAAATCTATGACTTCGATGACCAGGACACCACCGAACAAGCAGACGATCCGCTGGCCAAGGTCCTGGAGCAGGTGGACGAGGTGGAAGAGACAAAATCCCGGCCCAAGAGGGCACTGGGCGATGGGCCCATTTGGCGGACCAGTAAGTACAGTAGGCGCCATCGCAACGACACAGCTGTTACAGGAGGTGGCAGGACTACGGATGCTGTGAATACGCCAGCTCCCTCCAGCCGTTGGCCCATTTATTGGCCACCCTACAGACCCACCACGCCCAGTACAACCACCACAAGGAGACCGGCTCATAGAATAATCTCGAAAGAGGAGTGGGAGAATCTCGTCCGGCCATTTGCACGCCGGACCACACCCAGTACCACATCAACAACCACCACTAGGAGGCCCAGGAGAAGGTTCCGAACCACAACTCCCCAGGAGCTGCCTAGCTCCACCTGGGATTACACATCGACCACGGAGAGTGCCAGTGAATCCACGAGTCCGGAGAGCACCACATACGGCTGGGGGAGCAGCAGCAGCAGCAGCAGCTCCAGCCCAACCGAGGAGGAGGACTACGCCTTCACGGATCGCGATGGCAAGACCCCGTACTTTATTGGTTATGGGGATATAGCCGAGATTGGCAGCACCATCTACTACGACAGCGAGGGCAGCGAGTACCTCGAGACGTGCATCATAACCGTTTGTCCCAATCGCGACGACATCTTCGGCACGGGCTTCAGCACCACCGAGAATCCGGAGGGTGGTGGCTCCACGGGAAGTGCCGACAGCAAGCACCTAACCACCGTGAAGCTCACGCCGCTGGAGCGGAAGCAGAAGCGACTCCGGGAGGTGCAGCTGGCGATTAAGCAAATACAAACCAATCTGACGACCATGTGCTGGGAGACCTCGCTGGGCCAGGAGCTGTCGAAAGTCATTGTTTTTGATGGGGTGAGTGCAGAGAAAGAAAATATTATTAATCGGGTTATGATCCGGAAATTGTAAGGAAAAGGATTTTAAAACGATTAAATTAGGGCACAAAAGTATGCTACATTAAAGTAGAAATTAGACAATATTATATTGCATACTTTTGTGCGGGTTTTTTAATGGAAAATAATATTAATTGGGATAATATCCGGAGATTAAAAAGAAATTAATTTAAAAACGATTAAAATAGAGCCCAAAGGAATGCTACATTGAAGTAGTGATTAGAAAATATTATATTGCATACTTTTGTGTGGGTTTTTTAACGGTTTTAAATGCTGTGCAATCGATTTTTTAAATTTATTTATTAGTTTTATTAAATTATGTAATACAATTCTATGCTTAATTAAACTCTGGAAAGTTTAATGAAATTGGAAATTCATAATAATAAGTTTTCAGTATATCCTTTTCCCTCAGCTCCTCCCTATTGAGCTACAATCAAACCCGTCAAAGCTTTATTTTATTAATATTCTTTCTTTTATTATTCGTTTTAATATTTATAAATATTTTTAATTAAAATTAAATCTTTCAACTTTAAACATTTTCTTCTGGTTAAGATTTTCCCAGTGTCCCCAAGCCTGAATGGTGTGTAAATGGGGAGAGCTGCTCCAGCTGCCACTCCCAAAAGTTGCCGGCAGTTTAAAAGCAAATTTATCACCATGAGCTGCTATCAATTTCCCAGGGAAACTCTCTCCCAGCTCCCAGCTCTGGGAGGCACAGTTGCTGCTGTATCAAAATCTATTTAGCCTTAAATATGATTGAACTCAAAAGGGAGAGAAGCTGAAAATGCTGGGCGTGAAATCCCGTTTAGCTAAATTATCCGGAAAATTTTACGCAAAATTTGTCTTCCGCTGCTTTGTCTTCTTTCCATTTTTGGGTCATGGGGATTTTAGAAATCAAATTTTTGCAGCTTCGAAATCTACTTGACTTAAAAGGCCAAAACGATTCGAAGGAGAAAGCATTTTATCATAATAATCGCTCTCGGGAGTCGCAGCTGGGAGCCGGAACAGGAACTTGTGACTTCGGGGGAAGTCTCTCTATGGATTTCGATTTCGCTCCCGCAGTTCGCAGTTGAAAATTTACATAAGCCATAAGCATGACTGTGAACTTGGGCCCTCGAATGGCAACTTTTATTTGGCCATTTGCCACGACGATTCCCAACGAGTGTCGATGGGCATCCCATTGGGCTGCTACGAACTTTCTTCCTTCTACTTTCCTTTACTTTATTTTCTAATCGTAAACAAAGTTTCAAGGTCAGCCAGGAGTGGAGATAGGGACAGGGACCAGTCAATAACCCCAGACGTAGACGATCCAGCAGACAGATCTCAATCCCGGGATTACTTGCCCTTTTATTCCGTACTTAACATTTGTCCGACATTCGTGCAAGGCCCAAAATAAATAAAGACATGGGTCTCGCTCCCAATTTGATTATGCCCCCCGACATGGCGCACATAATCTGTATTAAACGATTTAAGCACATAAATTAGGCAAGTTACGGGCGAGGCCGGGGCTTAAACGCACTTATGCCTTGCGCATAACAAAATGCTCTCGATGGGGAAATTGGGTCTGGTCATGTGCGGTTTCGGTTACAGCCACCTCGGCATCCGCACCTCGTTCGGTTTTCGATTCAAACTTGTGGGGCACGTGGTCGTGCATGAATTGGGGACCACAGAGGAAATCAGGCACAAGTCAGGCCAGGACAGGATGCAGCCACCTGGGCTACGTGTGGCCACTTTTAAGCGCCTCCATCCTCGTTCGAGTTCATTTGCAAAGCACATTAAACCCCCAATTTCCATTCCATTCCCCAAAAAGCTAATGTCCATCGTGGCGCCGCTGTGCATCGACTTCCTGCGCGCCCTGTTCGTGCGGTATGTCAATCAGAACTGGTGCTGGGACATGGAGAAGACCTTTCCGCAGGTGAGAGACATCATCCCATCGTCCTGGACTCAGGACCTTGACTAATGCGAGGCTTTGTTTCGTTTATGCCGCAGTATGGCGACTTCAAGATAGCCGAGAACATCCTGACGTTGATTAATAACCAGGGCCAGGTGTGGATGGGCATCTTCTTCTCGCCGGGCCTGGTCCTCATCAACCTGGTCAAATTGATGATCATGATGTACTTCCGCTCCTGGATAGTGCTCACCTGCAATGTGCCCCACGAGGTGGTGTTCAAGTGAGTGCTTCTGCCACCTGGTGATGGGCTTATCTGAATCTGTAATCCTTGCAGGGCCTCCAAGTCAAACAACTTTTACCTGTCGCTCCTGCTGACCATGCTCTTCCTGTGCGTGCTGCCCGTGGGCTATGCCATTGTCTGGCTGCGTCCCTCCTGGCACTGTGGACCCTTTTCGGAGTACAACCGGATAGCGGAGTTTATCACCAACACCACGAGGAATGCGCTGCCCAAGTGAGTTACGTAGGAAACCCTTTATTTTCTGCATTTAATATTTACTATGCCAACTCCCCAGACAACTGCACGAGCCCCTGGACTACCTGACCTCCTCGAGCACGGTGATTCCCCTGCTGCTGCTGCTCATCCTCATCATCTACTATCTGGTGTCCCTCACGGGCGCCCTGCGCGAGGCCAACCAGGATCTGCGGACGCAACTGCAGAAGGAGCGGGAGGAGGAGCGCAAGAAGATCTTCAAGGTGCCGGAGGTGAAGCAGGCGGAGCCCACGGCCACCACGCTCACGAATCGCTGGCGGAAGGTGCTGGAGGCATCCTCCCCTGTGACGCCCACCCAGCCGCCGGACTTTGATACGGAGGAGTACAAGAATCAGGCGAGGAAAGGTAAGCCTTGGCCACTTTGATTGTAGTTCCAGGAGTCATCCTCTTTGTCCTCCCATTCAGAGCTAATCTCCCGCATCATGAAGAAGGCTTTGCGCAAGGGCTCCGCCACCTCGGACGAGGACTCCTTTGTGCGGCGCGATGACGACGACACGGACACCGAGCACCAGGACTCGCTGCCCCACGACGAGGAGGCCAAGGACAGAAGATTCGGTCTGTCGCGACTCCAGCAGATTCGGCGCACCAGGAAGCCCTCGCTGGTGGACATCGTACAGATAGCCAAGCAGGAGCGGGCACGGGCGGGCTCCATAGTGGCGGGAACGAGTGGAGCTGGAGCTGGAGGTGGAGGCAACTTCCCTGTCAAGGAACCCCATCCCAAGAGCCGCTTCAAAGTGGAGAAATCCGAGCGCAAGGAGCGCGGCAGCATGAAGGAGAAAAAGGACACCAGGCACAAGCAGCAGCCGCAGCCGCAGCAACCGCCGCCCTACGAGTCGCCCAAGGACAATGAACATGATCCGGATACAAATTCAAGGATTGTCAGCGAACGCCGCGCCAGCCTGCTGCTGGCCACCACCCCGGACAAGGACCTCCCGCCAACGCCCTCCAACAGCGATGAGTCGCCCAAGGAGGAGCAGCAGACACCGGAAGAAGCCACCCCCGAAACCAAGAGCAGATTCCAAATAGTCGACGAAAAGCCCGCTGCCAAGGAGAGTGGCGGCGGAGGCCTGGAGGCCATTGGTCTGGGCAAGTTCAAGTTCCGCAAGCACAGATTCAAGTCAAACAATGCGGCGGCCAAGCCCGAGCCCGAAGTGTTCAAGTTCGATGAGCGCAGCGTGGAGAGGAGCTCGGAGGTGACCCCCGCCACTCCAGGAGCCGAGTCGGAGCCGGAGCCCTCGCTCTCGCCCACGCCCTCACCCACTCCCAGCCAGGGCCAGAGCCAGGGCCAGGGCCACCACCAGCGCCAGTTGTCGGTTCTCTCCCGCCAGGGACGCAAGAAGATCGGCAATCTGCTGGCCCTCGTCCGCGAGGCAGTCAACCTCAAGAAGGACGACGTGGAGCAGGGCTCGGATGAGTCTCCCGGTCCCACCACGCCCACCTACCTGGCCTACACGCCGCCGCCACCGCCCTCAGTATTGTCGAGCGTGTCCAGCTCGACCGCTCTGGAGATGCCGCCCACACCGGAGCCGGAATCCCCGACGCCCAGTGCCCCGCTGCACTTTGGCACCAGCACCAGCACCTCCTCCTCTTCTTCGCGGCCCCCAACGAAGCCGCCCAAGCCACCCAAGCCACCCAAGGCTCCCACGGCCACCATGGACGACCTGGAGGAGCTGGACATGCCCGGTCCCATTACCTTTCCCAAGCGCAGCGCCTCCCAGCGACGGCGCACCATGCGGCAGGACTCGCAGAGCTCCATTTGGTCGGACAACATACCCACCATTACCATCAGCACCACCGGCAGCGATGAGTGCATCGTTACTCCGGAGAATGGACTGCCCGAGTCGGAGGGCAGGACCTCGCCATCAGGGGGACCCACAGTCAACATTATTAAGATAAGCATGGAGGATGAGCCGGAGTAGGGAGAGGTGATGCCTCGGAGAAGTGCCTTCAACGCCAGATTGTCTTCTAAATTCAAGAAACTAGCATTCTTCCTAATATAATCTAACTAACTAACTAACTTGGCTTGAATCTCGTTCTTCTGCTTTTTGGTAAATCCTTTAGTCAGTCTATAAAAAAGATAACAGCATAAAGTACTTCATTAATCTGTTTATTTCCTTGAGAAATTATAAATAAACTCTATTATTGCACGAACTTTAGGTTGTTTTTTTTTTAATCTGTGGTATGAAAGGGAATGCACCAAAAGTAAATATTTTCATACATTAAATAAAATAATGAGTAAGATAACTCATTTAATAAGACCATGATGCAGCCAAACGAAAATATCAGGCAGTTATCTTCCAGATGCAGCAAAGAATCACGGCAGCTAAGCTAATTAGACTGTAAATAAATATTTGAAGAGAAAGGTAAGATATGCCAGATTTTTATTCAGTAATATATTTTAGATATCAAAGTCCTTAAGTTTTTAAAAAGCATCGGGCAGCATGCTTCTTGCTTCCAAACGCTTTTTTCGTCTACCATCGATTCCTGTGGAATCCAAGTATCTAGCACCAATCTATCAGCTATGGAAATATAGCTCAAAAATATTTAAATCAAGTAGAGAGCAGTATAGACCTCATTTTTGCTGCTGTGAAGTCAGTAAATACTTTTAGAAAAATGTGTAAACCGGATATTTGCGGCCGATTCTATGCAATATGGTGTGTTATCCTTGGATGTGTCTATGTAGCGTTTAGCTCGCTCATAGTGGCTGGCGTAGTGGAAGGGTTTGAAGAGAGAGCAAAAGGAGATGACAAAAATTTAAACAAAGCTGATGACTATTACAAACCGCGCCCTTCTACAACCGAGGACATAAACATAACCGAAAATCGAGAAGACTTCAATCTAGAATTTATGGCAGTCTATTCTTTGTTTTGTTTATTGTCCTCCTTGTTATATATACTTGCTGGAGTTCTTTTGGGTTTTGGAATCCTGTCGGTAAGCCATTTACTTCTAAGCTACGGTTATCAGCAGCAACTCTTGCAAGACACAAGACCAATAAATATTTATGAACGCATTCCCACCAGTTCTATCTACAGTATAATTATTTCGAGACTGCAAAAAAAAAATGGTATCGAAAATATTTTCTATCAGACTGTAGTATTCTATTGTAATTAATAGTATAGTAGTATATTTTAATATTTTTGTAGGTTGGCGCACTTCAACTGCAGACTTCTGCTGTATAAAAGTAAAAAAACGAAATGCGTTTGGTAGAATATACTCGTACCGTCGCTTACAGTAGATTCAACCAACGATTGACGCCATTTGCAGAAGTTCAATCTTCATAGCATCTTCATAGCATCACATGCCTCGCCAAAGAACTATATAAATTCTACAAATTTTATAAAATTATTACTAAGATATTGGCATATTCTTTATTTTCCTTTTATTTGCAGAAAAACCGGTGTCTGTTTAAAACTGGAAAAGTGTTAAGTTACTTTGCACCTTGTTGTTTTTTCCAATTAATTTTTCCTCTAGGTAAGTATAACATTACCACAACATGAACATTAGAGGATACTAAATCAGAAAATATTCCAATGTTTACTGAAAGGTGTTATAAGCTACTCACTACTAATTTTTCTTTCTACAGCTGTACATATTCCGTGCGTCGTTATTCTCTCCAAATACAAGAGAGAGCGCTGGGGTGAATGATTCCCAAGTTTGCTAATGGCTCATATATTTCAAATTGAATATGCTTTTATTTCCCAAATTTCTGTCTTGTGGTCACTCAGAATTTCAAGAATACTATTGTGCTAATACAATTAACAAATGCATTTTATTTATTTCATACCGGGCAATTCTGTGGGCAGTTAGTATGTAAGGGAGGGGCCACGGGAGATTTCCTATAACTCCTAAACCTAAACATAGATTTCAATAAAAAATATTCAAAAAAATTGTTTAAGTGTTGTGTTATTATATGACATTTTAATTAGTAAACTAGCTTAAGCCGTTTCGCCACAATAAATTTTAAAAAAAGACCCGTTTTGCACCGAATTTTGCTGGCAAGCAGTGAAAGCATTCCAAGCAGTTTCACACTGCTTGTCATAGTGCCCAAAATGGCCAATAGAGGGCGCTAGGGCGCAAGAGAAAGGTTGACAACTTGAATAAATCGCGGTTCCGCAGTAATCCGATAGAGGTCGCTAGCGGTACATTTGCGATCGTAGCAGCGAGCTTTTGTCTGTCGCCGCAATTAATTTGCAATATGACCGTATTCGCCTGGCGCGTGGCAAAAAAAGCGCGTTTTTGAGTTTTTTGGTATTTTTATTTGAGAGCTGATAAGTACACACTTGCAATTTGAATCCGATTTTTGTAACGGTAAGAAAACGTTCGACTTAAAAAAATGCAGATTCAAAAATTTGTAACAGAATTTATTTATATAATTTATGTATGTTCTATTTATTATCTAGTCAATCACTAAACTAATTAAAATTAATGATAAAAAATACAAAAACGGTTGACAACTATAAATAACAATAAAAATTAAATATTAAAATCATGAAAGTTATTAAACAATAAATTTTCTGAATATACTTCTGCTTCTGTGTTGCTGAACATGTTTCTATCAACATTTAATTGTATATCTATTTAATTTCACCCACACTACTTTGGTTCCGGGTATCTCATAGTCGGTCACACCCGACTGTAGCTTTCCAACTTGTTTTTCAATAAAACAACCAAGCGGAAGATTAACTTAATAAAATAAATAGGAACCAGAAAAATAACACATTTTTTGATAATAACTTTTATGAAATACAATACACAAGTATGATTACCATCCTTAAATTATATATAGAATATATTCTTAGAAGAATTCGTTTTTATTTAAAACTATAAATATAAATATATACAAAAAAATGTAAATATAAATCCAGAGGTTACAACCTGAAACATTCCGAAACATTCTAATTACTCGCCGCCGCTTGCTGCTTTCCCCGAGCATGGATTGGATTTATTTTCAATGAAACCGAAAGTGCGGCGACGACTGTCGTACAATAACCCCCTTATCAGCCGGTCCCAGCGATAACCTGCTAACTCCAAAAACTACAAAGTAAGGCGGAAAGTGGAGCAGAGAGCAGCTTCCGAGGCAGATCTCATCGTGTCTTCGCAGAGCTGTTCAAATATTTGCCAGACGAAAACTGAGCAATTAAAAGGAATGCGGCAACTGAAATATGAGTTATAGTGATATTTGGCGGGGCAATTAAACCGAACTACTCTAGAGGGGATTAGCTGGAGTTCTCTGCCTTTGGTCCAACTCCAGAGTATCCCAACCAGACTCGGAGAGTCAAAGATACAATGCCTCGCGAGTCACAGATTCGGCGGTGAGTTTCACTCAAGAAAGAAGAGAGAGATTTGGGAGCGGAGAAGCAGCCATCGCACAGTGGCTTAACGTATAATTTTTTTTATACAAATTATATCTCTTAAAATTTAACAAATTTTATTTTTAGGTTTTTAATATTATTATATTATTTGGGAAAAATTCTGACTTAATTTGCAGTAGCCATAAGCTAGTGAATCCTTTTTGGTAACTTTCTATCAAAGTTTAAAAAAGTCTTAAAATTTAGACCTTCAGAATAAAAATGAATTTTTTAAGGTAAAAATATATATCTCGTATTTGAATATCTTTTTTTAGAGCTTAGACATCAGTTGCTAATTTTTTTTTCGAAAGTCAAGCACAAAGATTCAAGTAGCAAACCAAAAATATAACCCTTTGAAAACATATTTTAATGATCTTTTGGCTTCGTTATCTTCAGGCATTTCATTATAAGATAAAAGTATTATTTAAGAAAATTAAATTAAATTATGCTCTCAAAAGTATCTCTTGCCCAACTGTGCAACGGATCGCTTCGGATCGGCTGGCTTCGAATTCCTCGAGAGTCTCGACTCAGTTGAGCATTGGACGTCCTCGTTAGCGGTTGCCTGTGTCTGCGGAGCGGCGAAGTAAGTGGCCGCCACTCGGGTGCAGTTGGTGGAGTCTCGGTCTCAGTTGTCTCAAGTTGTCTCGGGTCTCGGGTCACCTCTTTTTTTTCCTCCTTTCGAAGAAGAAAGAAACCCCCTCAGATAAAAAGTATCTGGCCCGTGTGTTTACTCGCGAGGTTCTTCGCCTTCGCCTTCGCCAGCCCGATACAATTACACACGGCGAGTGCAGCGGGTAAAACGAGGCAGTCAGCATAAAAATACTGGCTGAAACTTGTGCACTCCGGTGGAACAGCGAACCGAAAGTCAGTGCCCAGTGCAAGTCCTACGATTAAGTGGAAAATATATATGAGTTGGAAAAAGTTGCCGAAAAGTGCACCATGTGTTGGCGGGTTGTGTGGCAGCGGAAAATGTATCTACCATATAAATATAGCCGATAAATAAACGAAAATAACGCAGTTGCTGCGTTGCTGCGTTGCTGCGCCCTGTGTGCATCCGCGAGATACTCGCACGAAACGGAGTTCGTAAAAGTATCTGCCTATCTCTATCCGAGTATCTTTGAGTGCGATTTCGAGTGATTTCCCTTCTACCTGCGGCCTCTGCGCGTGTGTGCTCCAAGTGAGAAGCAGTGGATAAAAACAAACGCTGCAATAAAGATACAAGCCAAAAAGGTGCACACAAAAACGCAGTTCGTAGCAAAGACCCCCATATATATACACACATATATAGTGAGTGTTCAGTATATAGAGTTTCTGATATGAGGCTAAGTGAACCGCTAGTTCGTAGCCCCAAATTCTTATCGCCAAAGGAACTCGTGTTCGTGTTCATAGGCGCGTATCTCGCGGAACGGCTCAAGACCCAGCGCGAGAATCTCGAATCTGAATGGAGCGGATGTTCGTTATGTGTGTACAGCCAGTGTGTGTAGTATCAGTGTGGCCTCCGCTGAACTCTCTCCGCAAAGGGTTCACCCAGCGGCTCAGCCTGACAACAGACCCGGGTCCCGATCTCTAGAGTCTGGAATCCGAATCCAAATCCAAAATAAAGTCACGGCTGATAAGCTTAACAAAAAGTAATACTGAAAACCGGGAAAGGAAGTAAATGAGATCCATTGATAAAAGCATACTTATAATTAGAACTGGCGAGTGTGTGAAAATAATCGTGCTTGTGTGTGTTCAAAAATATTACGAAACCCCGATCCGGGACTGTGATTTCGTGACGAGCTGATATAGCTTTTGGAATAGAACGAGAACGGCAGCTTCCAGGAATTTTAATTTAAATTCAAATTGGGAATCACAGCAACAGTGAATGAAATTCCAGAGGAGTTTGTCTTCTGGAGCTCTCTATCTCCAGTTTCTCATCCACACCCACGAGAACTGGTATAATCCGGAGGGGACAGCCAGTATTATATGGTTTATGAGGATGTGTCTCAGCTGAGAAGATAGAAATATCATGTGACAGTGATTTTTACTTCATATTATATTACAAAAACGATTTTAAAATAGTTCAATAATTATTAGGGAATTTTAAGAGTCTTAAAAATTATTTAAACAACACTCTTTATACAAAATAAAAAGAGTTTTGGTCTTTATATTAGTTAAACAGTTTAGATTCTTTAATTTTTTCCTATTTGTCTTATTTTAAAGCTTATCTCTTAACTAAAAAATTAAGTACAATCCCGTTTAGCTATTTTCTGAAAGACATTCCTCAGTTAGGAAGTGATATCATCTTCCAGCAAGAGCTGCTGCAAATATTTACTAATTAGTGTCTTTCTACTCAGCTAAATTCATAAAAAAAGAACGAGATTTGAGATCTCCTAAATGAATCCAACCTTGTGCAACTACTACATAGTGCAAGTGCAGTGATCTTATACTAGGACTACCAGAGCCTCATTATTATTAGCAGTAATTGCAGCAAATGAAAACTGAAAAATGAGAATGAACATAGCGGAGTAGATGAAATCATCGCATGGAATTACTTCGGGTTCCCGAATACACATGGTATATAAACATACTATATATACCATACACTTTACTTTACTTCTGGCGGAGCTCATTTCCAGCGAGACTTTATTTATGTCTCTCTACTTGTTGTTTGAAATTTTCATTTGCAGTTTTTGCCTTCGGGTTTTCGTTTTGTTTACCCAAAAAAACCAAAATAAAAAAACTAATGTGCTCATTGCTTGAACTGGCCGGGGCCAGTAAAGTTTATTTTTCGAGTCAGTTGCCCGGCGAACTAATTAAAAATTGCTCTTCCTCTCCGTGCGTCGCCCACAATGTGTGGCACACATGTTCGGGCGTTGCTTTCGGACTCATGTTTGTGATTCTAATCTGTTTCTGATTCACAAAAATTAAAAAAAAAAACTAATAATGTAAATGTAAAATGTAGTCACATTTAAGCAATATTATTTGGGGTTTAATTTAAAAATCCATGCACATTAAATATGGTTTTTGCTTCTTTTCTTCATATCATGTTTTTAAAAGTCTTTATTTATTTTAAACACAAATCTGTGAGTAAAAATATAATTTTGATTTTGTAGTGCACAGTTTATACTATGATTATAAAATGCCCACATACTAAAAACTATAATTTATAAACTCTAGAAAATCACTTAGAAGAAAGCACTTACAAAATAACACATTTTATGCAAAGAAAATGTTATAATATTATAAATATATTAAGTAAATATAATCGTACTCTCCGTATCAAAAAAAGGTTCTAACGAAAACTATAATTTTTCTACAGTGTTATAACCGCATAATCTCAAGTGTACTCTACAAAAAATGTACCTAAATTGTACCTTTGCAATTTGTAACAAACTTTTTCTTAAAACCAAAAAAAATACGTATTCAAAAATTGAAAAGAATGTTAAGAAGGTGATACAAAACCTTCCCACCAACTGTTCTTCGATAATTTAACCTTTATTTCAAAATTAAACACGTCCCTTTGAACTGCCTAAGATGACAACTAAATCAACATAATTCGAGACCTATTCTACCATCTTTCAGCATAATATTCACTTTCACAACCACAGAATCCCCTTGTAAAATCCATGAATTCTTCCAGCATATGAGGTCGCTCAGGCACCACCAATAGGAAAGATTCTCCGTAATGAATTGAACCAAGTCCGGACGACAACCACGACAGCAACCCACCTAGAAGACCAGCCACTCGGAGCACAGTTCCGCATCCCAGTGCCATCATCCACCTGTTGCCAGTAAGCCCGTCTACCCGGAGTTAGCCAACCAACCAAAGCCCAACCATGAAGCGCAGCCGGTGGAGCCCCAGTGGCTCCTCCACGGCGCGTCTGCTGCTCGCCGGCGTCCTGATCGCCAGCTGTTCCTGGTCCACCCAGGTTCAGGGTGCCCAGCGGCCACCCATTAATTCCGCCGGTGGCCATGAGCTGCGCGGCACCACCTTTATGCCGGCCCTGGAATGCTACGATCCATACGGCAGACCGCAGGTAAGGAGCAGTCGTGGTAGCCGGAACCACTCATCATCTCCCAGTTTGTTTGTCCACAAACCAATTGAGACGAATTTAAATTAGCTGCTGGCGAAGCTGAATTCTCAATTCGAGGGGCAGATACAAACTAATTGAGCAATAAAGCGACAGTTCGGGGAATAGGAAAGAATTAGCTGGAGTTGTGAGAACCTTTAATTTACGACTTGAGTAATTGCTTACCCATTTTGTCAGCAGAAAAATAGGGAAATAGGTTTATAAGTAAAAAATAAATATTATATTTTTAGGAGTTGTGAAGATGAGCATTATTTGTTATTCATCTACGGTTTTTTTTTATTCATTAATTTAGAAATTAACCAGAATTTTGAATATGTTTGTTTATTAAAAAGAGTTATCACCCTTAACTCTTTTTTAGTAATCTCCCTTAACTCTATTTTATTAAACAAACATATTAAAAATTAAACTGATTCTAAAAGTTAAATGTTGTTAATCGTTAGGAACTCCCTAAATATCACCCTCTATATTTGAAGAGGTCTGGACATTAGCAGAAATGATGTTTCAATGCCTCTTGTGCTTGTCAGGTCACGTCTCAGGGTGCAGCATTTCGTGCGGTTAAGCTTAAGCAGTAGTGCCGTTTCCTTGTTTAATATTTTAATATAAATATAAGTACTATCCAAAATCTTTTACTAAAAATGCTCTTGATATTATTTAAGAGGCCTTAATCCCTCTTTGAATTTGAAAATATTTTAAGTAATTATATCTAAAGATAGTAAATTTTAAAAAGTCTCCGAATCTGTGAAATAAAAACTCTGAAATGAGGTTTATTTTGAAATATCTTTAAATAGTTCCCCAAACTTAAATTTAAATATTTTTTTAGTGAATCTGTAACCAAAATCTTCATAATTTGTATCTTTATTTAGAAATGCCTGCCCGAGTTCATTAATGCTGCCTATCAACTGCAAATCGAGTCAACGAATACCTGTGGTGAGCAGCAGGACAATCATTTCTGCATACAAACCATGAATCAGAATCACAAGAACTGCGAGTTTTGCAGGTGAGTAAATCTTAAAATAAACCTAACAAACCTATGACTTCAAAACCTTTACCTTCCAGATACGAGGATCACAATCCCTCCTTCCTCACGGACTTGCACGATCCCCAGAACCCAACCTGGTGGCAGTCGGAGACCATGTTCGAGGGCATTCAGCATCCGAACTATGTGAATCTGACCATTCACCTAAGTGAGTAACTAAAACTTATTGAAACTAAAATATATATTACATTTCACTCAAAACCCCAGGAAAATCCTACGACATCACGTATGTGAGGATACTCTTCCGCTCGCCCCGACCCGAGTCCTTTACCATCTACAAGCGGACCTCGGAGAACGGACCCTGGATCCCGTATCAGTTCTACAGTGCCACCTGCCGGGACACCTACTTCCTGCCCGACTCCCGGGCCATTCGCAAGGGCGAGGGCGAGGCCCATGCCCTGTGCACCAGCGAGTACAGTGACATCTCCCCGTTGAGGGATGGTGAGATCGCCTTCTCCACGCTGGAGGGTCGTCCCAGTGGCATCAACTTTGAACGGAGTTTGGAGCTGCAGGACTGGGTGACGGCCACTGACATACGCATCACTCTGGACCGCCTGAACACGTTTGGAGACGAGCTCTTTGGGGATTCCCAGGTGCTCAAGTCCTACTTCTATGCCATTTCGGATATAGCTGTGGGCGCGCGCTGCAAGTGCAATGGACATGCGAGCAAGTGCGTCGCCAGCACGGGCATGCATGGAGAGCGGACCCTGGTCTGCGAGTGCCGCCACAACACCGACGGACCCGACTGCGACCGCTGCCTGCCGCTCTACAACGACGTCAAGTGGAAGAGGGCCACCTCGACGGAAGTCAACGAGTGCAAAGGTAGGTTGCTGCAGAAAAACAGGTTGCCACAGCGGTTGGCTCTAGTTTTTCTTTGTAAATTATATAATAAATCTGTAAAGTAAAGGCTTTGTGGCAGAGATTGGTCACTGTACCCTGTCCTTTCTATATAAGGATAGACCAGTTTGCCGTTAGTGGCGTTAGTTAGGCCGAAGATGACCATCGCTATCAGTCATGTTTGTGCCTTTCTCGCCTGCGGTCTTCTGGCTGGCCTACCCACTGGCCTTAGTCCAGGCCTGGTCCAGGGAGTACAGCCTAGAAACGAATCTCATAGGGCCAGGAGTGCCACTGTGGTATCTTGTAAACTGTATAGAGAGCTTCCTGAAACCTTAGGTTTATTTATATTAAATATTATATATATTCCTTAGCTTGCAACTGCAATGGCCTGGCGGACAAGTGCTTCTTCGACTCTCACCTCTTCAACCTGACGGGTCATGGCGGTCACTGCCTGGACTGCCGGGAGAACCGAGATGGACCCAACTGCGAGCGCTGCAAGGAGAACTTTTACATGCGCGACGATGGCTACTGCATCAACTGTGCCTGCGATCCTGTGGGCTCCAGGTCCTTGCAGTGTAATAGCCACGGCAAGTGCCAGTGCAAGCCTGGAGTCACCGGCGACAAGTGCGATCGCTGTGACAACAACTACTACCAGTTCGGACCCCATGGATGCCAGCCCTGTGGCTGTGATGGACGTGGCTCCCATGAGAACACGCCCGCCTGTGATGCCGAGAGCGGCATCTGCTTCTGCAAGGAGAATGTGGAAGGCAGGCGATGCAATGAGTGAGTAGTCCTTCCAGGATCCTTCCCAAAACATAATTCTCAATTCGAGGGGCAGATACAAACTAATTGAGCAATAAAGCGACAGTTCGGGGAATAGGAAGAAATTATCTGGAGTTGTGAGAACCTTTAATTTACGACTTGAGTAATTGCTTACCCATTTTGTCAGCAGAAAAATAGGGAAATAGGTTTAAAAGCGAAATAAATATTATATATCTGGGAGTTTTTTGAAGATGAGTATTTTTTATTATTTAACTATAGCTAATTTTTAATTTAGAATCAATTTAATTTATAATTTTTCTTTGTTTAATATAAAAGTTAAGCGAAATTTTTTAGCAACTGCCGACATGGCTCCCATTCTATTGCTTATATTTTTAATGACTATATAAGTACTATCCAAATTCTTTTTCTAAAACTGTTCTTTGTATTATTTAAGAGGCCTTAATCCCTCTTTAAATTTGCAAATATTTTAAAGTAATCATATCTAAAGACAGGGAATTTTGAAAACTGCTCGAATCTGTGAGATAAAAACTCTGAAATAAGGTCTCTATATAGATATATCTTTAAATGGTTTTCCAAACTTAAATTTAAATATTTTTTAGCAAATCTTCAACCAAAACACTCTCTAACCTCTAACTGCTCTCCCCTCATAGGTGCAAACCCGGCTTCTTCAACCTGGACAAGATCAATCGCTTTGGCTGCACTCCCTGCTTCTGCTACGGGCACACCTCCGAGTGCCAGACCGCCCCTGGCTACTCCATCGTCTCGGTGGCCTCCAACTTCAACAAGTTCAAGGAGCGCTGGACGGCCATCGATCTGAACCAGCGCGAGGTGGACATCAAATACAACCAGTACAGTCGCAGCATCGGCACCACGGCCCAGGGCAACGAGCACGTGTACTTCCAGGCCCCGGATCGCTTCCTCGGGGATCAGCGTGCCTCCTACAACCGGGATCTGAAGTTCAAGCTGCAGCTGGTGGGCCAGGTGGCCAGCACCAGTGCCAGCGATGTGATCCTGGAGGGCGCCGGCAGCCGCATCTCTCTGCCCATCTTTGCCCAGGGCAATGGGATACCGGATCAGGGTGTCAAGGAGTACACCTTCCGGCTGCACGAGCACCACGACTACCAGTGGCAGCCCAGCCAGTCGGCCAGGGGCTTCCTCTCGATCCTGTCGAATTTGACGGCCATTAAGATCCGGGCCACCTACTCGGTGCAGGGCGAGGCCATCCTGGACGACGTGGAGCTGCAGACGGCGCATCGGGGGGCTGCCGGGCATCCGGCCACCTGGATCGAGCAGTGCACCTGTCCCGAGGGCTACCTGGGCCAGTTCTGCGAGTCCTGTGCCCCCGGCTATCGGCATAGTCCTGCCCGGGGTGGACCCTTCATGCCCTGTATCCCCTGCGACTGCCACGGCCACGCGGACATCTGTGACTCGGAGACGGGCCGGTGCATCTGCCAGCACAACACCCACGGGGATAACTGCGACCAGTGCGCCAAGGGCTTCTATGGCAACGCCCTGGGCGGCACCCCCAACGACTGCAAGCGCTGTCCCTGCCCCAACGATGGCGCCTGCCTCCAGATTAATGGTGACACGGTGATCTGCACGGAGTGTCCCGTGGGCTACTTTGGTTCCCGGTGCGAGCAGTGCAGCGATGGCTTCTTTGGAGATCCCACCGGGCTCCTGGGCTCCGTGCAGACCTGCACGAGCTGCGACTGTAATGGAAACGTGGACCCCAATGCCGTGGGCAACTGCAACCGAACCACTGGCGAGTGCCTGAAGTGCATCCACAACACGGCTGGGGAGCACTGCGACCAGTGCCTGGCCGGGCACTTTGGCGATCCCCTGGCCCTGCCCCATGGACGTTGTGATCGCTGCAGCTGCTACGAGGCCGGCACGGAGCAGGACGAGCAGAGCATCACGCGCTGCGACCAGGTCACAGGCCAGTGCCAGTGCAAACCCAATGTGATTGGCCGGGACTGCGGCGAGTGTCAGCCTGGGTACTTCAACATCCGGTCCGGGAATGGATGCGAGAACTGCCTGTGCGATCCCGTGGGCAGCTACAACGCCACCTGTGACCGCTACACCGGGCAGTGCCACTGCCGACCCGGGGTGGTGGGCCAGCGGTGCGACCAGTGCGCCAACTACTTCTACGGCTTCTCTGGGGATGGATGCCTGCCCTGCGAGTGCGACGAGAGTGGGTCCAAGGGCTTCCAGTGCGACCAGAGTGGGCAGTGTCCGTGCAACGACAATGTCGAGGGACGCCGCTGCGATCGGTGCAAGGAGAACAAGTACGATCGCCACAGGGGCTGCATCGACTGCCCGGATTGCTATAACCTCGTCCAGGATGCCGCCGATCTGCATCGCTCGAAGCTGGCCAATCTCAGCCAGACTCTGGACGAGATCGCCCGCACCCCGGTGACCAATGACGAGGAGTTCGAGGCCAAGCTGAAGGCCGTCCAGGAGAAGGTGGCCGTGCTGGCCCAGGACGCCAGCGATAACTCCGGTGAGGGCGGTCAGACCTACGCCGAGGTCATAGACGATCTGCACAAGAAGCTGGACAGTGTGCGGGAGCACCTGCAGAGTGCGGACAAGCTGCAGGAGGAGGCCAATGCGGAGATCGACAAGGCGCGCCACAACTACACCATCCTCAACCAGATCACCGAGAACGCCAAGAAGGAGCTGCAGGATGCCCTCGATCTCCTGAACGACGAGGGTGCCCAGGCCCTGGCCCGCGCCAAGGAGAAGTCCGTGGAGTTTGGCCAGCAGTCGGAGCAGATCTCGGACATATCGCGCGAGGCCCGAGCCCTGGCCGACAAGCTGGAGTCGGAGGCCCAGTTCGATCTGAAGAACGCCAAGGATGCCAAGGATGCGGTGGAGAAGGCCCATCAGCTGGCCAAGAGTGCCATTGATCTGCAGCAGAAGATAGCCGTGGAACTGCGCTCCGAGGTGGGTCTGGAGCTGAGCCAGGTGAAGCAGCAGGTGGGCATCGTGGCCCAGACCTCCAAGGAGGCGCTGCGCAAGGCCAACGAGGTCTACGACAATGCCCTGACCCTGCTGAACGACGTGAACCGCCAGACGCAGCCGGACATAGACATCAACCAGCTGAAGAAGGATGCGGCCCAGGCCAACGAGCGGGCGGATGAGCTGCTCAAGCAGATCAACGAGCTCTCCAACAGCAATGGCGAGATCTTTGCCGACTTTGAATCCGAGCGGGAGCTGACTGAGACACTCCTCAAGAGGTAATATTACATGGTATAATCCTTAAAATCCTTCATTACCTACCTTTGTTTCCAACCAGAGCCGACCAGCAGCAGCGGGAGGACATCGAGCTGCTGGAGCGCGCCAAGGCCGCCCATGACAAGGCCACCAAGGCCGTGGAGCAGGGCGACAATACCCTCAAGGAGGCCAACAATACCTACAACAAGCTGGCCGGCTTCCAGTCGGAGGTCCAGCGCTCCTCGGAGACAGCCGCCCAGGCCCTGCAGACCGTGCCCAACATCGAGAAGGAGATCCAGAATGCAGAGAGCCTGATAGGACAAGCGGAGGATGCCCTGGCTGGAGCTAATAAGAATGCCAACGAGGCCAAGAAGAACGCCCAGGAGGCGCAGATGAAGTATGCCGAGCAGGCCTCAAAGGTGGGTT
The DNA here is from genome assembly GCA_018153105.1 of Drosophila rufa. Lineage (NCBI taxonomy): Eukaryota > Metazoa > Arthropoda > Insecta > Diptera > Drosophilidae > Drosophila > Drosophila rufa. The sequence goes on from JAECXS010000085.1 coordinate 8,153,134, forward strand.
TCCGGTTCATCTTCCTAGGATTCCTTTAGAAACCTTATTTCCCCACAGGATGCCGAGTTGATACGCCGCAAGGCCAACGAAACCAAGGTGGCAGCCAGGAATCTGCGCGACGAGGCCGATCAACTCAACCACCGAGTGAAGCTCACCGAGATGGACATCTTCAAGCTGGAGGAGAGCTCCACCAAGGACGACAATCTGGTGGACGATGCCAAGCGCAAGGTGGGCAGGGCCCGGGCCGATACCGAGGATGCCCAGAAGCAGATCGAGAAGGCCAATGCCGAGCTAACGGCCATCAAGGATGAGCTGGAGAACCTGAAGGACATCAACACGGGCGATTTGGACAAGTTGGGTAGGTCCAGCCACAAATTTCCGCTCTAGAAGGATCCATAACTAATAACCAATCCCTTAGAGAACCGCCTGGCCACTGTCGAAGGTGAGATCAATCGCGTGAATCTAACAGGACGCATTGAGAAGTACCGGGATCAGCGGACCATTCAGAAGAATCTGATTGACAAGTACGATGCCGAGCTGAAGGAGCTCTCCAACGAGGTGGAGAATATTGGCATCATATCCAAGTCCCTGCCGGACAAGTGCTTCAGTCGCAATCGCCTGGAACCCTAGGGAGCCGGAACCGGAAACGGAAGCGGCAGCGGAAGCGGAAGCAGACAACTACTTCAATTAAAACTAAGTACGAGAACGAGAACGAGACGAACAAATCAGATTTATGATAGCACGTAGCCGTTGAATGAAATTATGTAATTTTAGTGCCTTAGCCGAAATATTCTGTTTAGTGACAAGACAAGGTTTCCCTAACTAAAGAGAAAAAACTAAAAAAAAACATAAAGAATGCCATATAAATGATACTATAACAATTCAACTGCCAACTGAGCTTCACCAGTTATGGACTGTATTATATGTTAAAGACCCACGACGACCTTGTACTCCAATCTAATCCAATCGCATATCTCTATCGAACTCTGCCATAGCTCCACCTGAACTCTATTCTATATACTTTTATATATTTTAACATATTTGTCAATCTACGTTTAATGTGCCAATTACAATTACCATGTATCTTTGTGTATAAGTCGCTTAAAGAGTTTCCCTTCAAAATATAACTTTTCCAACGTTGTCATTTTGTAAAAAAAAACGCACCTATTTGTTGTTCATGTTTCTTAGCAGCAGAAAGAAGTTGGCGCTGAGGCGAAAAACCTATTACATAGGGGGGTTAAGTACCAGAACTATAAATATTTTTTAAGGATCCTTACCTGAACCAAAAACCCGTGCGAGAGATTGGTGAATCCCCCCACGCTCAGGACAAAGGTGCGACGGCTGAAAAGCAGCATCATCTTGATCATAAACTTGAACTCCCTGGACTCATTGTACCAGCTACAGTTGTACCATTCTTGGAAAAGTAGTTCGCTCTAAGGATATCACACATACTTTAAAAAAAATCAAGGATAAGAGTTAAAAACTAACCTGGGTCTCCACCTTTTGGGCGCTCAGGTTATACAAGCTGATCTCCAGGGCAATGGTCACAAAGTAAACCATTATCATGCCCATCCACACCCAGCCCACTTCCTAGGATTATAGATTCAATATAAAGAGATATTTAAATCTTAGAGATTAGTCAGCAAACCCACCAAAACAGTGCTGATCTTGTAGAGCAGCATGCATATCAAAATACTGCTGACTGAGCACTGAACCAGGATGATGTACTTGAAGACATTCTCCACTCGGTTATGGTGACTGAAAAAATAATAATTAATAAATAATATAATGTTTCATATAAATTCCAAACCTTGATATCCTGGAAAATAGCCTCACACAGCAGCGTAGGTATTTAACTCTTTGATCCTTGGGCACCAGCACATCCGAAGTGGAATTACGAACCAGAAAACGCAAAACCTTAATCAAACCTGACTCGTATCTGGTGAGAACCACAAAAAGGCTGTTGAAACCAAAGACAGCTAAGGGTAAATAATATTAAATTAAATTAACGATTTTTAAGTAGCTAAAAAACCTACCAAAAAAGCACCAGACAGGACCACTTTGTAGCAGAAAAAAGCGAATTACATATGAGGGAAATTCATACTTTCCCAGCTGAACATAGGGGACAATGGCAGGATAGGCTTTAAAGAAATATATTCCTTAAAAATAAGTTAAACTAAAGCATTTTTTAGCGACTTACTCAGGGTCATCTCGCAAGTATCCTTGACTATATAACAATCATAGATATATTGAAAATAGGGTCGCATGGTGTAATAGAGCACAGGCATGCAGACAATCTTGAAGAAGAACATCACCTGACGATCTATGATAATCCAATTCTTAAGCAATATAAGGCTTAAAGACTTCATAAGGTCCTGCTTTTTAGGTAAATCTGAAATAAATAACTTTTAAAAGGAAGTAAGAATTAAAGAAGTAATTAAACCTCACCCAAATCAAAGAGTCCCAGTGCCTTGAGAACCTCTCCCGACTCCGTAGAGTACACCAACTGGGAGCAGGACTCCACAAAGGCCTGAAAGTGAAACATTTTGACCACGCCAACGCTCAGCTGGAAGGTGAGGAGCACGGCCTGAAGAGAGCTTAAAGATTTAAGGATTTCTCATACAAATAATAAACCCAAACAAACCTCCACGTAGGTCTCAAAGGAGATGTGGTAATTCTCCATAATGAAGGCCACCAGACTGTAGATAATGCTCAGGTTAATTATCACCACCGCAATGCGTGTCCTGCATCAAAAGGAGATTTATCTAATAAATACTAAATCTTGGAGACTAAATCTCTAAAAATCTCACAATCTGCAGTACTTGGAGCTGCGCTTCCTTGGTGCTATGTTAACGCCCAGCGCATAGGCACTGTACTCCACCCATTGGAGGCCCAATTTGGGCAGCTCGTCGATCCGCTCCAGCTCCCGATCCAGTAGGTCCTGCATTCCTTAAGGATTAGTCCAAGACTGCTTATAGAGAGCCCAATGTCTACACACTTTTATGGCATTCGCAATGGCTTTTCGGGTCTCAATTAGTGGCCACCAAATTATACGGTTCACCTGGAATAATTTGCTATAAGTTGTGGTTATTGTGCAACTCGGTAGAGGACACAAATTATTATCGGAATTGGAGGGGCGTGTCTTTAAACCATTAAAAATTTAGAACTCATCGAGGAAAGAAGCGGCATGGCCACAAAAGCCTCAAGGAGCCTATTAATGAAATTAAAGTCAAGTCTCGTAGGGACGAGTGCTAGCACTTAGACAGGGAAATTAAAGCAAGGGCATAGGTTTATTTTCTAATGTTTTAATTAGTATTTGTCTAGAATGTATGGATAAATATATATAGGTAAGGCTAGATCCGTCTTATTAGAACAAAAAACACCGAATGAGTTTTAGGTAAGCTCACAATTAAAGGTGCAAACTTTAATTAAACTTTAATTAAACTTTAATTCCACCTTGAATGACATTCGATAATCAATTGCTTATTTCAGTGTTATTTTATAGTTATCCTAAAATTTTTATTTATTTTTTCAGCTAAACTTTAATTTCATGTTAATGTTATATTTTGAGGACGAATTTAGGTCTTCAAGAAATTAAAAAAAAAAAATTGTGTGCGTATATTTTTTTTTTGCTTTTATAATTTTTACCAAAATTAAATTAAATAAAATCTGTATTCAAATTTAATTTATTTTTAAATGCGCCGCCACTGGCAAAGTGTTTACCTTTGGAACTGTTTGGTAAGTTTTCCATAGCTAGAAAATGGCTAAATCGTAAAAAAGGCTAAAAAGTACCTAACATTTAATTTATTAAATAAAATTACAACAATTTCTAGTAAAATAAATTGTATATTAAATAAATTGATTAAAAATAAGCCAAAAATAATTATTATACGACTTGAACACATTTTCATTATATGTGACGACCTTAAAGCGGCTAGAAATACAAATTTAATAGCCAGAACAACAGCACTGTTTCAATGTTGCTTCGGGATTCTCAGTACGTTCCACCAACGGTCATACTGCACCAATTTAAGGTAAACAATTTCTGGTTCGATTCGGAAAAAATAAAACGGGCTAAAAAGATATGAAATCGTTCAGCTACACCCTGTAGTTGGCGGGCAGTGAAAAGTCATAAGCCCGCCCGGCAAGGCTAACATATGGAGCAACGCAAGCTGCTGCGCCCGGTGAAGGAGACGAATCCCATCGTCTACCTGGACCTCGACATTGGCAAGGAGGATGGTGAGTGGTTGACTCTAATTGAAGCATCGCCATACCAACTGATGACTTGCCATCTCCTCTCACAGCGGGACGCATGATAATTGAACTGCGCAAGGATGTTGTGCCCAAGACAGCGGAAAATTTCCGCGCCCTTTGCACTGGCGAGTGCGGAGTAGGACAGCTGGGACGACCGCTTCACTACAAGGGCAATCGTTTCCACAGAATCAAGCGGGTTTTCGCCGTCCAGAGCGGGGATGTGGTCAAGAACGATGGCACCAGCGGCGAGAGCATCTACGGTCCGGTTTTCGAGGACGAGAACTTCGAGCTGACTGTGAGTGTTAATCATAATTTAAATTAATTAATTAGAGCCGTGATGTAACATCCCACAGCACAACGAGGAGGGCGCGGTGAGCATGGCCAACTATGGCAAACCCAACTCCAATAACTCACAGTTCTTCATCACGGCCGTGGGCTGCGAGAATCTGAACGGCATCAATGTCGTTGTGGGTCGCGTGCTGCGCGGCCTGGCAATCGTGGCCGAAATGGAACAAAACTGCAACAACGAAGGCGATCCCACGGCGGAGATCGTGATACGGGACTGCGGCGAGCTGGCCCCAGGCGAGGATTGGGGCATAGAGTGCAATGACGAGACGGCGGACAAACTGCCACCATATCCGCAGGACTGGAAGCGGAAACTAGACAAGTTCACAGTAAGTCACGGGCTTCTATTAATGGATTTATATCACTGACCTACATCGCTTTTATTGACAGGCTGAGGCGGCGGTGGAGCTGCTCACGGGCATTCGCCAATCGGGCAATCACTTCTATCAGCTCGGCCGCTATCACGAGGCCCGTGCCAAGTACCGCAAGGCGAACCGCTACTATCACTACCTAAGCAAACAGTTTGGCTGGCAGCAGCTGAACCCCCTCAAGAAGCACCTGGTCGACGAGGATCTCCGCAAGGTCGATGCCTTCTCGGTGGTGAACAACATCAATGCGGCGGCCGTGGACCTCAAGTTGGGCAACTATCTGAGTGCCAAATATGATTGCTCCGAGGCCATCCGACTCGACCCGAACTGCAGCAAGGCGTTCTATCGGCGCGGGCAGGCGCAGCGAGCGTTGCGCAACTACGAGGAGGCCATCAACGACCTGAAGAGGGCGCACAGCCTGCTGCCGGAGAACAAGCAGATCCTAAACGAACTGAATGGCACCAAACAGCTGCTGGCCCAGTACAATCGACAGCAGCGAAATGCGCTCAAAAACCTATTTGCTTAGCTCTGGCAGCTAGTTCTAGACTCTATTTGAATGGTTCTTAGGTTAGCTCGGCTTGTTTTCAGTGTAAATACTTATGATTAATAAATGTTTTGTTTTTAACCAACAGTCAGTGGTTTTAGCCACAAAAATAAAATAAATGTGCCACTCTTTCGTTTGAAAAAGAGAAACATCCTTTTAGAGCTGTAAAACTATCGATGATACTATCAATATTATCGATGATGCTGGGCTCCACGTCACTATCGATTGTTTTTTTCCACCATCGATACATCGCGTTAGCAGCAATTCAGTGAATCCGTAAAAAATTTATTTAATAGAAAAATAAATATATTCATAAATTCCTATATTCTTGACATTATTATTTAATTTTTAATCATTAATATCAAAAACTATCGTTTTATTTAAAATCTATATAGACCGTAAAATCTTATATAAATTATACCGTTTAATCTGGTTTGTTGAACCAAAAACCCCTTTTTTTACCCAGTTTATTTGGTCGATAGTATCGATGGTTCTGACTATCACTACCAAAAATATCGAGCACTATCGATGTTTTTGCAGCTCTACTATAATGTTATCGATAATTGTCCAAACGCATAGAATTAAGCTAGATGTTTAAGAAAAGAATATACTGCCACTTTTGGTTTGGCAAAAAGAGCGATCGACACGTTTCGGATCGAGAAAAAGGAAAAAATATAAAACTAAAAGCCATCCGCCGTTATTATTTTGAAATAAAAGCCTGGGAGTTTACAGCTGCTTCGATTGATAAATATATATTTGCATAATTAGATCCGTACCTAACAACACGCATTTGTTCGCACATTCATAGTTAATAATGATCGCTTACGACGTACACTGTAGTGTCTATTACTAACGGATTACACATAAAAAAAGAGCCTTAGCCTACGCTTTTTTAGCTTAAAGATTTGTCACAATATCCTGTTCGCTGCGATGATGCAGGTGGCCCGAGGCACTGCCCGCCGAGTAGCTCTTCATGCTGATCTCCATGTTGGTCAGGGCGCTGGAGACGTGGTACAGGTTCTCCGAGAGAATGGCATAGATCTCGAACAGCTCCGAGTCCGATTTGGAGACGATGAAGGCTTCTGCTAAAGGGTAGTATAAATTAGTTTAAAATTAAAATAAATTAAAATTTGCAAATTATAATATTTTTATTCAAAACCCTTACCTGTTCGATCCTTCATGATCCCATGGGCATAGGCATTGAGTATCACCGTCATCTCATCCCATTTCTGGCGATTGTCCAGTGTGCTGTAGCTGAATATGCTCAGATTTTGATCCCCGGCGGCATTTAGAGTGGCCACCCGCCTATACTGACGCACATGGGCAATGGCGCTGGGCCAGCGCTGCAGATCGATATGCTCGTTCAAGGCAGCCTCGAACTCCTCCTGGCTCATGGGCAAGCCCGGCGAGGGTGTGGGGGTATGCTCACCCTCTGTCGAAGTAGAGGATTCCAGGCAATCAAGCTCAGCCTCGCTGGTGTAACGCACCAGGGCATCGCGAACCAGGGCATAGAGATTGGATATGTCATTCATCTGTAAGGGAATAGGTTAAGCTTAGGTTAAGGAATGTATGGGTCTTCACTCACGTCTTCATTGATACGGAAATGGTTGACCACATTCGAGGATATCTTGTGATTGGATTCGATGAGCAGCAGCAGCTGGAACATGAGCTTGTACAGGGAGCGACCCAGGTCGAGGACCACCTCGGTGGAGGCTGGGTCGAAGGGCATGTAGGCTATGCTGGACGAGGAGCTGGGCAGCTCCAGGCCCGAAGCAGCCACATCCGCCTCGTTGAAGAGGGAGAGCTTGCAGCTGGTCTTTACAGCATCCAGGCACTAAAAAATAAATAAAAAATAATTGAAAAATACATTTTAAGCCTGAAACTCCCAACTCACATCCAACACCTGATCCTTGCGATCGAAGAAGGTCTCCAGATGCTCCTGCACCTCCAGCACATTGAAGCGCAGCGTCTCAAAGAGCTTGGGCGTGGTGGCCTGCAGCTCGCTGCACCACACCTGCGGTGGATCCGCCCGCGAACTCAGCAGATCCGTGAAGAGAGAGATCCTATTGCCCAGCTGGGAGCCAATCCCAGTGAAAAACTTCTTGGCCTCCTTGGAAATGCTAATGGTCTTGAAGGTTAGCTCCCGGATCAGGCGGTACAGCTGCTGCAGCAGCTCCGAGGTGTGAGCCGAGGGCTGGTTGACCAGCATGGCCTGGAGCTGGCGGCGCCAGCTCTCCTCGGCCTCGTCCCGGATGGCGGCCCCAAAGCGAATGATGCCCGGCAGATGCGGCGAGGCATTGCACGGGGTGATGTCACCCAAGTCGCCGGCACTGGAGCCACTCGTATCGCTCCTTGAGACCGAGTTGCGACGGCGGCGCTCCCTTAAACTCAGCGAGGTTGGAGGCACTGCACTGTAGCCGGATTTGAGGAAGGACTGACGATGGTCCTCATCCAAAGGCGACTCGGACTCGGCCTCCTCGTCGGAGGAATCGTCGGCAGTCTGGCGCTTGCGCTTGCTCAGAATGGGAGTCTTATCGCTGAAGCTGTCCTCCAGGGCGGACGAGTGGCCGCCCTTGATGGAGCCACCGATGCCACTGCCGCAGTTCAGGCGATCCTCGTCGCCCTCGAAGAGCTGGTGCCGGCGAACGCCCCAATTGAAGTTGTCCGTGGACTCGCCGGCAATGCTGTCCTCGTACTCCAGGAAGTCAAAGTCCTTGAAGACGGTAAAGTCGGGCTGGCCGTCGTCCCGCCTCGAGCCGCTGCTCAGGTCGCCTTGGGGCCCTGAAGTCTCTTCGGTGGAAGAGGCGGCCGAGGATTGGCGCTCCATGAGGTCCGAGGACTGGCTGAAGATGACCTGAAGGTTTATTGAGAGATATTAGTGAGGGATTCCCTACTAGGTTTCCAAAACACTCAGATGATTAATAGATAGAGAAAGAGTAGTAGAGATAAAGCTTACGCTTTGTCTGGTCGCAATCGATCCGTTTAGTAGTGACGTGCTCAACGACTAAATGTGTTTTTTTTTAAGGATAAAGAGTATAAACAAAAAGGAAAAAAAACAAGTACAGTTTGAAACAAAACACATGCGCAAAATGCAAACGGAACAACGGAATCGGAAAGCAAGATGGCGGTTTCTTCATGTGGCTGGAATGTGTGGAATGGAACGCAGGACAAACAAGAACAAAAAAGGAAATCAAAAAGAACTCGATATTAACACAATAACTAATTAGTTGATATGATTTCATGTACAAATTTATTCAGTGTATTTTTTTGGCAAGTATCAAGTTCAAAATGATCTAAAAATTGTATCTGGAAAGCTACCACATGCGAGAAATATCACATAAAAGCTAAAACGAAACTAGAGACGCGGCACATAGAAACGTGTCCTTTACCTTGGAGCAAATTGAGTTTATGAAATCGTCCTAGATATGTTTCGAATTCGGATTCGGATTGGTTAATGATGATAATGCGTGTTAGTATTTTTTTGGTATTTGGTATTCGGTATTTGGTGTTTGGTATTAGGTATATTTGGTATTTTTGGTATTTTCGGTATTGTTTACATGAAAGAAAAAGAGTTAGAGGTAAATAATTGAAAATGCATGAGAAGAAGAGGGGAGGAGCTCTAGGGGAGCCTAAGGCATGCACCTGGCTATGTACAAGCGGCCGGCAGGGAGTATCCTCCTCCTCGTCTGAATCACTTACCGAGGGCGACTTGGGCAGGCCCACTCGCTGCCCGCAGGTGGTCAGCAGATTGACCAGGCACTCACGCACACGACACTGCGACATCCAGGGTCGCTTCCATCCGCTCAGCGGCACCGTATCCGCCGGCGACAAACTCGCGCTCCTCCTCGGCGAATTCGGTGTGCCCACCACACTGCTCCCGGCCCCGATGGCATTCTGCTGCTGCTGGTGCTGGGCCGCAGCCGCCGCCGCTGCAATGGCCGCCACATTGGTGTGGGCCCGCTGCTGCTGCAACTGGGCACTCGCCTGCTGCTGGGCAGCGCCACTGGGAGCCACCGTCACCGTGGTGGCGTTCGTCAGCGTGGAGTTTAGGGAGGAGCTGCCCGTGGTGGGGGTGGCACCGGGGACCACCGGTTCCTCGGTTTTGAGCAAGATGCGACGACCTATCAGCGGTGTTTGCGAGACATCAAAGGTGAACTCCATGGTGCGACCGGCCAGTTCCTTTTTACAGAACATATCCGAGTCCGGATATGCGCCATAGAAGGAGAACGATAAGCCGGCGCTGCTGCCATCGCTGGGCGGCACCACCTGCAGCGAGGAGCTGCGCGTCACAATTAGCTTGAGGATCTTCAGCGAGTCCTTCCAGTTGACGGTCTAAGGGGGAGACGGGGAAGAAGGTTTAGGGAGTTGAATTACCACTAAAGAGAAGCTGTCTGCCATCACTAACTTTGCACTAAGTTGGTGTTGATAATTATAATCAAAAAAGGGGGACATGTTCCTCTAAGATTAGATTTTAATCTCAGAACTCAAAATCATTTAAACGAGAGAAATTATCATAGTAAACAAAACATTATCCTTATCGCTGGGCTGACAGATTTATGATTAAGCAAGCGGAACTGGAATAAAGCCATCAACCAGACAACTTTAACTAGATTTAAAGAAATAAACTTATACACCCAAAAAAAACGAAGAGTTTCACCTTTCTACGCGGTATAACGAGTTTAGTATAGATTTAATACTAAATAATATCATGTATACTCAATAGTATTATTTTTATACGAACCTACATTGAAATTTCGATAACATAACGCGTTAGCTGGAATTTAGTGCTTTTCTGTTTGTCGCGTTAGTGATTTTTCTCAAGTCTCGGTGCAGATTAGTATAGTTTTTACACTTTCGTAGTATCAAACTAATAAGCAACTTATTAAGAAATTTTAAATACTCAAAAGTACAGAATTCATGTAACAATAGTATAGATCCTATGGCGATTATTTTTTGGGTGTAGATTTAAAGAAACAAACTTATACACCCAAAAAAAAAGAAGAGTTTAACCTTTATACGCGTTGTCTTAAAAATATACTCAAGCAGTATAACGAGTTTAGTATGGATTTAATACTTCATAATATCAAATGTATACTCAATAGTATAGTTTTTATACTCTATAGTTTAAATTGAGTTTTTATTTTTAGATTTTTTTCTATACGAATCTACATCGAAATCTCGATAACATATCGCGTTAGCTGGAATTGAGTGCTTTCCGAGCAAGCTTTTGTCATGTATTGTCATTGGTATACTTTTTATGCTTTCGTAGTATCAAATGAATAAGCATCTTATTACGAAATTTTTAATACTCAAGAGTATAGAATTCATGTAACAATAGTACAGATCCTACGACGATTTTGTTGGGTGTAGAAATAGTATAAAAAAATTACTCAAACTCACATCCAAGTACTTTCCAATGGCCCTCAGCAGGTCCGCATTGATGGTTTGGGCCTGTGGCGCCGACAGATCCACATAGTGGAGCATGCAGTGGATGACATTCAGCACTGGCACCTGCACCTGCTGCGGTCCCTTCTCCAACACCTCGATGAGGAAGGCCACCATGTGGAGGCCCATGTGGGCGTAGGTGTCATGGAGGTACTTGACCACACACTTGGTCCACTGGAACGACTCCTTGCAGAAGGTCTTCCGACTGTACAAGGTCATCACAGTGCCCAGGTTCTCCAGCTTCGCCCCGAGCTCCGTGGAGACCTGAGCTATATTCTCCGCGCTGCGAATGCAGATCTCGTTGGCGTCCTCATAGTGGAGCAGCATGTAGGGCAGCAGGGCGATGACGTTCATGGGGAAGGCACAGCTCTGGGTGGGATCACAGACGGGCAGGGTCAGCAGCGGGGCGAACTGGGAGAGCAGGGTGATCGTGGGCTCGTAGGTGGCACTGTGGGTGCAGCCCTAAAAGGATAAACACGGAGGATAGCTTACCTTAGACTACACCATTATTATTTATGGAATTTATGGAAATACCTTTAGGAGCAGGGCATGCACGCCCGGATACGCCGTCCACTTGAGCTGCTGCTGCAACTTCTCCACCTTGTCCCTGGCATCCGGCCTGTCCAGGGGCAGGCGATGGAGGACCCTGGTCAGCAGGCGAAGGGCCAGCATGAACTCGTGCTCGTAGTCCGATTCCAGCAGGGAAACGGACAGCCAGAAGAGCTGGGCCAGTATGGTCATCTTGTCGTCCTGCGTGGCCGTGTCCCCCAGCATCTTCAAGCTCTGGGCACTGCGGGAACGGGACAGGGCCGAGCCGGCCCCTACGCCTCCTCCACCCACGCCAAACTTGCAGACAACACTGCGCTCTAAATCGATCCCAGAGGATCGGTTGCGCAGCTCCACCTGCTTGTCGCAGGGCGAGTTGTTGGCCTTCCGGCCGCAATAGGACACCGAGTAGCTGGTGCTCCGTCCGTGGCTGGGAATGGAGAAGTTCGACGACTGCGGCGTCATGCCCGAGGGTGACTTCTTGCCGGGCAGAATGGAGTTCGGGCCGCCGTCCTTGTTGTTCAGATTCGGCGTGCTCTTGAAGATGTCCTTCATCACATCGAGTGGACGGAAGTCCGAGTCCAGGCTGTCCACGGCTGCCTCCAGGGTGAGCAGCAGCTCCGTCACATATCCCTGCATATCCTCACCCTGCTCGGCCACCGTTTCCACCAGCCGGGAGAGTATGTCCGAGAGCATCCGCGAGTTGATGGGCACGTTGAGGGCCCGGAAGATCTGCAGACAGCGTCCGGCATAGTGGCGGGAGGAGCAGGATAGTCCGAGTTGCAGTGCCGTCTGTGCCCAGCGCTCGGCGATGCGAGCCTGGGGATAGCTATCCGCGAAGACCTTCACCATGTGCTTGAGGAAGCAGCTCAGCTGCTCTGCGGACTTCACGGCCCACACCTTGGCCGTGATGTCCTCGTAGTTCCACAGCGGCTGGCACGTGTCCTGGGCGAGGAACTTGAGCAGGCTCTTGATCACATGGGCGATGGGCATACTGGGGCCCGGCTGCGGCGGGGCATGCTCATCGGGATGGATCAGCGGCACCTCCGAGTTCTCCGAGTTGTTTGGGTTTATTTGCAGGGCAGCCGGCGTGGCCGTCAATCCCGGCGGGGTTGTCGTACTCTGTCCATTTTGGGCACTTGCTCCCTGCTGCTGATTCTGCGGCGTTTGCGGTGGGTTCTGCTGGTTAGATGCTGAGGCTGCACCTAATCCCGATCCCGAGTGCGCCGCTATGATCGTGGAGCTGGAGAGATTGTGCTGCAGGGCATAGGCCGCCGCCTGCGGACTCACATGGAGCAGGTAGCTGTCGAACTGCTGGTGCAGCTCCGTGAAATTGTTGTCAATCACGGGCAGAGCGGGAACTGTAAGGCCCAGGTCCAGCTTGCTGGTCTCGCTGTTCAGCAGGATGCGGGCCACCGTCAGGTGATCGTTGTGCTCCGCTAGGACTATGAGTAAGTTAACACACAGCTGCTTGCAGTGCTCCCTGACGATGATCCTGGTGTGGTCTAGGCCCAGGAACAGGATGTGCAGCATCAGAGGCAGGTGCAGGGTCCAGTCGATGCCGGGAATGCCGTCTACTACGATGTCAGTGAGCAGCATCACGGCCACGTTGCATCTGAGGGAAGTATTTAGTTTATGAAATTTAAAGAAATATAATATCTCTACCCAGAAAATTCTCCCAAGAAAGTCTAAGCTAATTACAGAACCCATTAGGTGCCGGAAGCCACCGATAACTCCCCGGAGTTTCAAGACTAATTACCATCTCTTAATGATAAATATTTTCAGCTATAAAAGCGTAGAATCCCGACCAAGGCAGATCCCAGTTCCTCCCCAACCATGAAGCTGGTTCTGTTAATCCTCTTTGTGACCACAGCCTGTGCCCATCGGCATAGGAATGGCACTAGGATCCCCAAGACCGATGACACCCACGACATCATCGTCAACGGCTACCCAGCCTACGAGGGCAAGGCTCCCTACATCGTGGGTCTGCTGATCCGCACCGATGGCAGCAATGGAGCAGCCGTGGGAGGTGGCAGCATCATTGCCAACACCTGGGTCCTCACCGCCGCCCACTGCCTGACCACCGACTCCGTTGACATTCACTACGGCTCTAACCGTGCCTGGAACGGCCAGTACAAGCACAACGTGCGGAAGGAGAACTTTATCCGGCATCCTGGATATCCAAACACCGCTGGCCACGACATCGGCCTGATCCGCACCCCGCACGTGGACTTTACCAACCTCGTTAACAAGGTGGCTTTGCCAAAGTTCAGCCAGAAGAGCGAACGCTTCGAGAACTGGTGGACCGTGGCCTGTGGCTGGGGGGGAATGGCCAATGGCAACCTGGCCGACTGGCTGCAGTGCATGGACGTGCAGGTGATCAGCAACGCCGAGTGCGCCAGGTCCTACGGCAACGTGGCCAGCACGGACATGTGCACCCGCCAGAGCGATGGCAAGTCTGTGTGCGGCGGAGACTCCGGCGGCCCCCTGGTCACCCACGACAATCCCATGCAGATTGGCGTCATCACCTTTGCCTCCATCAGCTGCAAGAATGGACCCTCCGGCTATACCCGAGTCACCGATCACCTGGACTGGATCCGGGAGAAGTCGGGTGTGGCCTACTACTAAGTGGGTGGAGCGAACTTGGCTAAATGGATCTGATTTTATGTCTATATCTTATATTCACAAAATATCTAGTGTACATATGCAAATATATATCTGAAATGAGCTGCAAGATAAGGGTTTTTCTGTGGCATAAAAAAGGGCTTATAAATAGTAACTAATGTTTGATTTAATTATATTAATAATTGAATAAGTTCTTTAATGCAAAACACCGTATCAAGTTTTCTAACGGGGAACCCCACATTATTTATGATTGTTATTTAAAAATAAATTGGTAAATATTTCCATATTTTTCTACATTTTAATAGGTCTGATATGGAAAGCAAAATTGCAAAATTGTTTGTGGGATTTTTTTGTAATCTGTGATGCGTGGGCAAAGGCTTGAGCATCACGGGCATAGAGAATCATTTGCCGGTATAAAGCCTGGAAACAGGCGCAAAGCAAAACCATAAAGCTTGGTATATTGATATTTTTTGTCCCTGTCATGTGCTATATAGAACAAAAGGATCGATGGTCTTGATCGATTCGTTATTGACGGCAAAATGGTACCCACATCTTTCTTTATACTAAGTATTCCATAAGGCACACTCATATAATTTTTTAAGAGCATCATTTCTGAAGAGTCCTAGCATGATATTATTTTAGCTTCATGTTTTAATAAACCTTTCTTTTTTAATGCTCACTAGAGATCGAAATCTTCATATCTGGTTTTGGAAGAAAGATCAGAAAGCTTTAAAGTACAAACTTACTTTAATGTAAAGAGCTCTCCAAAGTACATGTTTAATTAAATAAATGATTATAACTTAAGTAGGTGATAATGTAAAACAAATACACAGATAATGGTAGCCAAGCGAGAAAGTTGTTTTATACCAAACTGCCCTTGTCAATATGTGATATTAATTTAGTTTTAAGGAGTTTTTCAGTCCGTTACTTTTATGAGAACTAGAATTTCTCAATTATAATGCAACATTGCTCTTAATTTTTTTATAAATTTTATATTTAAAAGTTCTAATTGGGTTATTTACTTTGAAACTTTAAATACCTAGTCCCGATAACAAAACTGACAACAAAACCGAAGATCAAAAGCCATTTGCACCGGCATATGTATGTTATTTATTTTGTAATCTGTAATTTCCCAGACGAATTTAATCAAAATAAAGAAAAGGTAAATAAATATATGACCTGATTCCTTATGTTTTTGTTGCCATCTTGGCTAGCTTTTACCATATATATTTATTAGCACCTAATTTATAGACCAGACCCCCTTTCCCTTATCTGTATTCCGAACTTGAGAGGTACAAGAGATTTACGAGTCCCTACGGGCGACAGTATATTTTGCATTTCCGACTAGGAGCGATAGTGGAGTGTCAAAATCCCCCCTGAGATGCTAATTCAACAACATGTGCCTCCAAAGGGGCTTGTGAATGGAGCGATACGGCGTCGATACTCCAAAGCAGAAGCCTTATCAGGCCTTATCGGTTCGGGAATGGTATAAAAGCGGGCTGGCGGTGGCCAGATGGCTAAGGTTCTTCCCAGCCATGAAACTGTTCCTGCTAACTTTCGCCGTGGCCTGCGCCCTGGTGGCCGCCACTCCGGCCAACCGCACCGTCTCCCAGCTGCCCCAGGTGACCATCTCCGAGGGTCCCGAGGGTCGCATTGTCCTGGGCTACCCTGCTCCCGAGGGCAAGGCTCCCTACATCGTTGGCCTCCTGATCCGCACCGATGGCAGCAACGGAGCTGCTGTGGGAGCTGGCACCATCATCGCCAACAACTGGGTGCTGACCGCCGCTCACTGCCTGACCACCGACTCCGTGGACATCCACTACGGCTCCAACTGGGGCTGGAACGGAGCCTTCTCCCACAACGTGCGCCGCGACAACTTCATCAGCCACCCCGACTGGCCCAGCCAGTCCGGCCGCGACATCGGTCTGATCCGCACTCCCCATGTGGACTTCAATAACCTGGTCAACAAGATCCCCCTGCCTGGCTTCTGGGAGGAGAACGAGCGCTACCAGGACACCTGGTGCGTCGCCTGCGGATGGGGTGGCATGGACAACGGCAACCTGGCCGACTGGCTGCAGTGCATCGATGTCCAGATCATCAGCAACAGCGAGTGCGAGAGCGCCTACGGCTCCGTTTCCGGACATGACATGTGCACCCGCCAGAGCGACGGCCGCTCTGTCTGCGGCGGAGACTCCGGTGGCCCCCTGGTCACACACGACAATGCCCGTCTCGTTGGAGTGATCACCTTCGCCTCCGTCAGCTGCCACAGCGGTCCCTCCGGCTACACCCGCGTCACCGACTACCTGGGATGGATCCGCGACCACACTGGCATCTCCTACTAAACACTTTGGGAATTGCATTTGGCCCTAAGGGGGATTCTTCTGCGGACTTGGTGCTCTTCTAAATAAATTCCTTCGAAAACTGCAAATGTTAAATTGTGTTATGGCCAAGGGGGAAGTCGTGAATTATTTCCTCTGGCATAAGGAAAGGTTTCTTGGAGATATTATGTTTGTTTGAGGAGCTTACATGCAGTGAGGATCGTAAAATAAATTTATAGATTCAACACTTTTAGGCATAAAACCATCAGAGGATTATCACCAAACTTAAAGGAAATTTATTTCCAGAATAATAATTTTTTTAAAGCAAAAAAATCAACGATTTACTAATTAAAAAGGAAGAAAGTGCTTGACTATGAGATACCCGGTACCCAAAGCTTCATGAGGTATGCAAAATTCACCCTTTTACCAATATTGTACCAAATCATTCAAGTGAGCTGACATTTGTAATTTAGGTCTTTATTTATTGTTCAGACGCTTTTTCCCTTATCTGTACTCCAAACTTGAGAGATACAAGAGATTTATGAGTCCAAAATCCCCCCTGAAGTGCTAATGCCTAAAAAGAAGGCTTGTGAATGGGCAATAATCAACAGAGACAACAGAGAAAGACTTATCAAGGTCATTTGTCTCAACAAGACTAAGATTCTTTCCCTTTTATTTGTAATTCAATGTCCAATTTTTTAGCAAACTTAATCGTAGAATCTTTAAAATATTCCCAATAAATATTTTGGCTTAACAAAACTCTTTTCCCAGAATTAAAGTTCTCAAAAACTCACCTGTGAAAACCGCTGATGGGCAAACTGACATCCGGCAGGAACTCGGTGAGCGGTGCAAAGTAGCCACCATACTCGGGCATGGGCAATGGATGCGGATGGGCATTGGGCGGAGCATCTGAAGTGCCGCGCAGCTCCACATTCTCCTCCTGGCGCAGCTCCGGATCATTGATCAGTATATCCTCCGGTCGCGGGAGAATGGAGGGTCCCGAGGCGGCGCGTATCTTGTCAGCTCCTCGAGGAGGACGACTGCCACTCGATAAGGGAGTGACTGCAGCGGCGGCGGCAGCAGCAGCTGCCTGGGTATAGGCCCGAATGCCACTGTCCGACTTGCAAGTTCTGTTGGGATATAAAAATAAATAAATGAAAGGCTTATTAAAGGTTACCTTCATGAGGACTTGCCCAATTTTGATGGGATCCTCGCCACTGTGCCGCTTGGTGTGAATGGTGCCCTTTTCCACAGCCAAGTCCTGAATCCGGGAGTCATTGATGCCACCCACAGCTTGGCCTGTCGCAAAAATAAATTAAAAATCAAAATAAATTCAATATTTTTCAGACTTACCATCGGCACTGTGACTGGAGGCCTTCCGCATGCTGGTCAGCCGGTAAAACGGCGGCGTCTCCGTCCGCTCAATCAGACAGTTGAGTGTCTCCACCGTCTGCAGCTCGGCCATGAGCTCGTCCAGCAACCGATCCGGACAGCTGCGTGCCAGATAAAGAGCCACCCGCTTGGCCTGGATTAAAGAGGGGATTGCCAGACATCATTATTACTACTCTGGAATGGATATCCCATCAATTTGAGGACTTACGTAGGGCAGGAGCTCGGTGGGCGCCATGCCGCTCATGATGACCAGATACCGCAGGATGACCTTCAGGTTGTTGGGCCAGAACTGGCACAGTGTGCCCCACAGCTCCTCGATGTCGCGGGGATGGGCGTCCGAGAACTGCAGAACGATTAAGGTTTAAAGGGGAACTTTGACTTGGAGCAGGTGGAGCCTTCCCCACTTACCTTGGCTGTGATGTAGAAAAGATTGTTGAGAATCATTTCCGTTGCCTCCGTGGAGCCGGTGCCCTCGCGGCGACCCCGCGTTCCCGAGTCCGGAAAATACTGCCGGAAAGAGAAAATAAAGAAAACGTAAACGTTAGGGTTTCCCAATCCCTTTTCCCTTTTCCGGTCTAAAGCGGAAGCTGATTTTCATGCATCACTTACCATTATGTAGGACAGGGGCGTAGCGGGCGGCACACTGGTGGCCACCAGCTCCATGTTCTGCAGCCAGGGCAGGAGGCACTGCAGCAGCAGGGCGCGCACATCCTCCCGGGCACTCTGGAAGCGATGTGTGATTTCTGCAGGCGAAGGTTTTCGGGAAACAATTTAATTTAATTTAAAAAATCATACCTAACTTTTAATTGTACTTTATTTTCCTTTTTTCCGATTTCAGTTAAAGGACTTCTTTGAATTTTAGATTTTATTTTTTTGGGAAAAGTTTAATCTAATTCACAAAACAATGGTTAATATTTACTGCACTTCATTTTGCATTTTTCTAATTTCAGCAAAAAGATTTCTTTGAATTCTACATTTTATTTTTTTGGGAAAACTTTAATTTAATTCACAAAACAATGCTTCACATTTGCTGCCCTTAATTTTGTTTTTTTCTGGTTTTTCTGGACTTCTTTGAATTTTACATTTTATTTATCAACAAAAACTTTTCAATTGAATGGAATTATAATGAATTCATTCAACATTCTTGTTTCCTTTGTATTATTGAATATTCATTACATTTTAGGTTTCAATGAAATTAATTTTATGAATAATTAAAATGACTTTATTAACAATGAATTAAATTTGAATGGAAATGTAATAAATACTTGGACTTTTGATCTGCTTTTATTAATAATTATTATGAATATATTTACAAAGAATTTAATTAGAACAGAAATGTAAGAATACTTGGACTTTTGATGTGTTTAAAAATTAAAGAGAAAAATACTTTAAATGTTTTCCTTTCCTTTAAATGTTACCTTTGTTTTTTATTTAACAAATTTTCCAAGGCATTTTTTTTGCCTAAGAATACCACAAATAAGTGAGAATATAGTTTAATCCAACTCAAACCGATATCCGAATTTAATTTAATCTGAAATGTATTGAATACTTTGACTTTTGATCTGTTTTTATGAATAACTAAAATGATTTTATTAACAAACAAATTAATTTGAACGGAAATATAATAATTTTTATGCCTTTTGAACTGTTTAAAAATAAAAGAGAAAAAGCTTTTAAATGTTTTCCTTCTAAAGCTAGTTTTGAATTTATTTTAAAGAATATTTTCAGATTTCTTGTTGCCCAGGAAACCCACAATTAAGTAAGAACATATACCAATCCAACTCAAACCGATTTCCCATCGATTGGCTATTCATTGCCACTACCTTCAACTTAGGACTTAAAAGGCTATTGCCTTGGATTACTCACCCGAGAAGATGGACATGGTGAGCTCGGGTCGGAGCTGGGCCAATTGCTTGGACAGGAACCGCTGGGAGCGGCAATAGGCACTGCTCAGCAGGACATCCAGAGTGCCCACCTTGTCGTCCTCTGGAATTAGAAGAAGTAAATAAAAAAAGTTAGATGGATCGTAAAAATTTACGCAATCGGTGATAAACCCAACTCGACGTGGCCATGTCCGTGCTCAAGCAAGTCCCAGAGGCGACTGTGAGTTGGCCAAGCCCGTAATTTTCGCTCTCCCAAAAAGCTTTCCCTTCTGGAAAAGCGCAAACCGGCATTTGCGGTTTGTTATTGTTTTGATTGCGACAATGGCACCGCCGGAAACGAAGCATTTCTTGGCGCCAATTGCCGTTTAGCGGGCCATTGTCTAAGGGACCTCTTCCTACCGAATCCTGCTGCCGATGCTAGTCTAATCCCTCGCCGGGGAACCACTTGTGGCTTCTGCCACCGCCCTGCCAAACCCTGACCTTGGGTCACCTGTTGATTTCATGAATGAATCGAATCGACGCCGGCGCAGTCCGAGTCCCAGCCCCAAAGCTTTCCCTCGGCACCTTCCAGGAGTCAATAGGAGCGGCTGGTTCGGTTTAAAAGGCTGGCGCCTCCATTGTCTCGGCTTAGTTGCGCGCTCATTGTCCTGCTGGTTGGTTGGGCCAAGAAATACTGGCCAAAACACTTTTTTGGACAACGCCAACAGCCAAGCAGAATTCGAAAAAACCGGCGGGATAGTTCAATTATACTTAGCACCTCGACGAGTAAACAAAACAAACGAAACTCTTGGATTCCCACGAATCACCAATTAATTGACGAAATTATGGCCGGAATCCAAACACTTTTTCTTGGCTAAAAAAAAAAACTTAAAAATAAAACTAGAGACCGCAAGCAAATCGGCTTTGTGAGAAATCTTTTGTGAAAACAAGAAGAGCAACCTTAGAAGTTTTCGAGCAAAAAAAATACCAAGAACTCTCTGTGTGTGGTGGCAAAAGTTTTCAAAAAAATTTACCTGGTCTTTCTTCATCTTCTTTGTTTACATCGTTACCAGAAAATATATATATTTGGCCGATAATGAACCCAAGACACCTAGGCAAGCGGCCCATCATCATCGGCAGGAGAGTTTCCATAAGTTTAGCCGAAAAGAAAACTTTTTACTGACAAAAGTTGAAAATAAAAATCTTAATTAAAGTCAAGTTGGGCCAACAGCGCATTTCGTGTGAAAAAAAAATATAGCAAAAAAAACCAATCGAAACTTTGAATTGTTGACTTGACAGGCGGCACTCAAATGTGCCAAAAAAAAATAAAAGAAAAACCAATAAAAGCGAGTGAAATAGTTTTTCAGAATAAATCTTGAAAAAAAAAGTCTAAACTTTTTTTGTGTGAACCAAGCAAACATTTGTCCAATTTCGCATGAAATACATTTGTGGTCACTGCATCAACACTGGCAAAGTAATTGAAGCGTAAACCAGATATTAATTTAGAGTGAAATATTCATAAAATAAAATAGAGAAAATAGAGAATCAAATATGACAACAGTTGCGGATCCGGGTGTGGATCCTAGTGCAAATATAACAGCCATTACATTCACCACAACACCTCTCATCGATTCCAATGCCACGGATGGCAACTCGAGTGGCTTTGCCACCGAAATGGATCTGGAGGAGGCCTCCATCGAGGACGAGGAGATGCTGAAGATAGCCTTCTTCATTGGCGACTTTGTGCATCAGTACTACATCCCCATCCTGTGCTGCACGGGCAGCATTGGGAACATCCTCTCCGTGTTTGTCTTCTTCAAGACTAAGCTGAGGAAGCTCTCCTCCAGCTTTTACCTGGCGGCACTGGCCGTCAGCGATACCTGCTTCCTGGCCGGCCTCTTTGCCCAGTGGCTGAACTTCCTCAATGTGGACATCTACAACAGGAACTACTTCTGCCAGTTCTTCACCTTCTTCAGCTACCTGGCCAGCTTCTGCTCCGTGTGGTTCGTGGTGGCCTTCACCGTGGAGCGCTTTATAGCGGTTATTTATCCTCTGAAGCGCCAGACCATGTGCACGGTGCGCCGGGCCAAGATCGTCCTATCCTGCCTGACCTTCGTAGGCTGTCTCCACTGTATGCCCTACATAGTGATCGCCAAGCCGGTGTTTATGCCCAAGCTGAATACCACAATTTGCGATCTCAACTCGGAATATAAGGTGAGTGGGGCCAGAATTTGATACTATTAAGTTTAAGGGTTAATTTGTAATTTAAGTGAGTAATAAGGAATCAGTAAATACACTTGAAATAAGTTATCAAAATAAAAACTTGGGAATTATAAGGGAAAGGGTTAAGTGCCTTTATAATTCCCAAGTATTTATTTTGATAACTTCTTCACTTTAAATAAGATTTTGTTTTAACTCTTTCTTTAACTCTGCTTTTATAATTCCCAAGTTTTTATTTCAATACATTTATCTTTCACAGAGTTAGGAGCATTTATAATTCCCAAGTATTTATTTTGATAACTTCTCTCTTTTTAACTCAGTATTTATAATTCCCAAGGTTTTATTTCGTTACATTAATCTTTCACAGACTGCATTTATTTTTCCCAAGTTGGTTTTTGGCTAACTTTATTCAACTTTATTTGCTGTATATTTTAAAAGAGATTATGTTTTATTACTCTTAAAGATTTTGCAATTATTCCTGTACCTATATTTGTGAATTTATAATTCTCAAGTCTTAATTTCGATTCATTTATCTTTCACAGATCAAAGTAAATTTATAATTCCCATTTTTTTTTTTTTTGCAAAAGTTTATTAAAATGCTTACAGAGATTTTCTCAACAAAACTTTTATATTGAAATCTCACAAAATCAATCGTGGCAAAGTGATTAAATTATATTCCCAAATTGAGTTTAAAAAGCTCTCAATACATACATATGTATGTTCATTGCCTAGTTCCAAACATCTCGTGGGAGCGAGCCTTTAAATTATTCAATTAAATGGGAATGAAAACAAATAAACGAATCGAAGGCTAATTGCTCTACGATTTTCATAGAAATGCTTTCAATGAAACCATTTCCCAGCCAAGCACTGGTTATTTGGCAAGCTATTAGCATATTGCTTCAAAGTGAATTTGTAAATAATAATAGAATTGTGAAAAGTGAATGAAAGAATGCCTATGAAAAGCCCTTAGAAATTAAAGCATTTTAGAAATAAGAAAACAGTTGAAAATCAATTGTTTTTGTTACTTGCAGCAAATAATCTTTGGCAAGTGTCCGAGCATAAAATATTTGCCTGTAAACTTGAGATATAGTGAGTGCTAGTGTTCCTTCCATTGTCACACATCAAAATCTGGCTTCATCAAACGCATTCTTCCCGGTGATGCCTCGAATTCTTCGTTCGGGTTGCCAGTGGCAACAATTTGTTCATTCCTCCACCCTCTCTCTCTGTGGGTTTTCCAAAAGGTAACTCATACGTAGGAGGTTCTGGTATTTGTGAATTTTCCTGTGCCATTAGTATTGTTATTGGAATTTGAATACCATTCGTTGTGTGTTGTTTGACTTGGCAAATGGCCAGCAACATTGTTGTCAAATATCTCAAAATATTCATAATATTCAAAGCATATATGCTTGCTTTTTATGGTGCCTAAAAGTTTTTTAAATGGGTGATTATCTTGGAAAATATGTCACCGGCATTCACTTACAGCTGTTTCCCGGGACTAAACTTTTGCTTGTCAGGCCCAAGTCCAAGTCACTTGAATCCTTCGTCACTTTCGCCTGATATGGCATTGACACTCTTCAAATTAAGCGCAATAAATACCGCTGAGATATGCGGATCACGAAGCTGCCCAACCACAAAAACGAAGGAGCCGCTAATTTGGCTAGAACTAGGGCAATTAGCCAGTTAATTGGGTCTCGGGTCTCGACTATATACCGCTGTGTGGGTTAAGCGAGCAAATTAAGCATTTATTGCGCAAGAAAAAAAAGGCCAGCCACAAATTGGCCAAGAAAAAGAGTCCCTCAAAAGGAGTACACACAAAAAACAGCAACAAAGCCCCAGAGCTAAAAATGGCCAAATGGTTAACCAGATAAAAAAATGAGGAAAGAATATGTTACGGAAAATAAACATGAAGCTTTTGAATGCTCTTTTCTGTGACTGAATTTATAAAATATTGTTCCACTTTTTTGGTTTATAATAAATCCTTAAAAAAGGAACTTTAAAAGGAAACTTATATACAGAGACAGACTTAATGAATATAAAAAAATATTCAACCTCATTAAAATGGACCATAAATGTCTGTCAAAGTATATTTTTTTTATGGCTGGTTTTGTGGTCAATTCCTAAGTTGGTAACTATTTTTTCGGCTTGATTTATTTACTTTATATTTTAGTTTCTACGCTCTCAATGGAAAGCAGAAGTTGACAGAAGAAACATGTTTAAAAGTAGCTCTTTTTTCTTGAAAAATCCATAGACTTTTCTAGACTAGATAATTTAATTAATTTATCTGATTGAATTTCCGATTAAATCCCAAAACAATAAACCTCAAACTATAAAATTAAGATTCATAGAATATTCTAGACCAGAATCTGTAACTATAATTTGGTCGATAATTTAATTAGTTTAGCTGCTTGAATTTCCGATTAAATCCAAAAACTATAAACCTTAAATTGCGTTGCAAAAGTCAAGGCTAAATGGGTGTACCTTCTTCGTACCTCCTTGGGCAAACAGAAATGACTAAAAAACAAAAGGACATTGCCGGGCAGTCGACTCGTAAACCAAGGCAAATATTTTCTCTGGACCCGCAGCACAAACAAAACACAACAGGGCACCGAAACAAACGAACAGCCAGGAGAGGCGCACGTGTCCCAACTGGGTGTGTCGTCCTGGTCCTGTCTTTCGGTGTCTCAAGGATGACGATTCATAGTCTCCTCTGCTACCGATAAATCTCATATTTCACTCGCTTTTCCCACCTGTTTACCTTTCGTCCAGTCGTGTAGACGCTTTTTAGGCCTGAAATTCAATGCTAATTTTGAATTTGACCGGAGGTAGGAGCAATGCAATGCAAACAGGCTGGAAAGGAGCACGGAGACAGGTGCAGCCCGCTAGCCAGCCTATTAGCCAAATTGGCCCCAATGAAGCATAAAGTGTCGCGCCTACGTGTATTTTCCCGATTCGATTGCCGGCATGATGGATGAGTTGAGCGAAACGAAATTTAGACGGAAAAATACGCTTTCAATCAGCGGATGCACAGTGAGAAAAATGTATTAAATTAAGAAAGATGGGGGGTCCCGATTCGCACTAAATCCGCCACATAAAGGTTGCTTTAGAACTCGATTAAAAAGGGAATCAAAGGAACCGCTTAATTCGGCTTTTTCCTAGTCCGATTATCTCTCTCCCGTTCTCTCTTCGACGCTTTGCCTGCAATGTACAAGTAAAGCAGCAACAACAGCTTACTTGTACCGTTCTTTCTTTAACGCTTTGCCTGCAATGTACAAGAAAAGCAGCAACAACATCTTACTTGTACCGCTCAGTGCGGCTTTTTCCTAGTGGGGTTATCTCTCTATCTCGAATTTTCTTTAAAGCTTTGCCTGCAACGTACAAGCAAAGCAGCAAACACAGCTTATAAGTGCCTTTCAGTAGCGAACGAAAAAGTTTATTATTAGCTTGCAAGTCGAAGAGAAGTCTTAGTTATTATAGTAAATACGCCAGTACAATATTCAAATAAATTAACTTTGTTTTTGACACTCAAAGACCAGAAGCATTCTCTGAATCCACCCTATTCTTCAGACATCATGATGCTGAAATATTTTCTGATATATATCTTTCAGTGCAAAGAATTGACAACAATTTTGTTTGACAAAAATTCCGTTTGACTGATGGCAACCGCCACGACAACGATGCCAGTCAACAGATGGCACTAGTCGGGGTGGGCCGCGAAATTATGCAAGCTTTTCGCTGACAACTGGAGGAGGACACCTAAATGGCAATCGATGGGATGCTAAATGGGTGAATGGGCTCGGAATAGAAGCAGGAACAAGGAAAGGAACAATAACAAGAACATGAGCTGCAACGTGCGACCCACGGAAAGACCACATAAATTTTGAAACAGACTTTGGCTCTGTGCTCGAAATAGACACTTTGCACTTGGCGGTTGGCATATTGAAAGAAACAAATCATTGGGTAATAGCCCTCCTGGGAGGAAGGAGCAGGACCAGCAGGCGACGCAACCAGATGCTCCTGGGAAGCAGACTGTCCTCCGGCTGGGCTTCTAATGACTGCCTGGCTCCTTCCATTTAGTCAAAGATATTGCTTTTTCCCAAATTTCTGGATTCTATGGAATTGAAGCCCAATGAAAGTTAAGAAATTTTTGGCGTACCTTTTCAACATCAAAATGTTCTGTAAATTAAATTATATTTAAAGCTTCTCTCTTACTCACTCTGGATATCTAATTAAATCGTACAATATGGCCAGTAGCCATAATCTCGCACATGTAACATGTGCCCTTTGATGTGACCGAGGAGCAGTTGGGAAGGCAAATTGAAATAGACTAAGCTTATGGAAATCTCCATGAGGCAGTCGGAGGCCACAGGAAGTGTCCAAGAAATAGTTAAGTACAAATACTCGTACCAGGCTTTTGTGGGGCATTGGAAATAGATTTCGACCGAAAGCTGCCGATGGGCATGAGATGGCGCAACGCATCGACAAAAGTTGGCCGTGCTTTCCATTTGAATATAGGAGTTGTTAAACTTTAAATATGCAGCATTTCCCTTTGATTCTAAGTCGAATATGTTCAACTTTTAATATGCTGTAACTTTCTTTTTCTTTTATCCCAAGCTTCCCAAGGGAATAACATTTACAAGGCTCATAAAATAGGCAACAATTTAATGAGAAGTTGTAGGAATTTGTGTAGATTTTGTGTATCCTTTAATACAGAATCTCTTAAATATTTTTCATTAAATGATAACCAATATCTTAAATTATAAATGTGATATTTAGGCTGTTGGCTTAAAAGCCTTTATTTTTTAAACGGATTTTGCTTTTAAGCCAAAGGTTGGTTGAAAACCAATTTCTAAATCCACCCCAGAAAAACCTAAATAATTTTCCGTAATTTCCGGGCAATCCTTATGCAAATTAAATCTGGAAAAAATATATGGAAGTGTAGTTTCCCGTAAAAATACAAAAATACAACATACAACAAATTACCGATTTGTGATACCATAAAACCATTAACCTTTCTACCTGAAATTGCTGTGAAAACTTGCCTGCATAATAGGTATATGTCTGCCTTTCCTGCTCTTAAGAGTCTTAAGGATAACGACTATAAAAAGGTATTAGGAATTAAATTTCTACTCCGCCATTAGTTATACTTTCATAACAATTCCCTCAACAACAAAAACATCATCACGGTCGCCAGTTTGATTGAAAATTTACGAGCTATTACACTTTGATCCACTCGACACAGACAAGGCCAGAATTCAGAACGGGACAAGGCATGGGCATATAAAAAAAGTAAATAGAAAAGCAAATAAATTGAATGGTTTGGTCAAGCAGGACGACTTTTACGGCTTTTACGGTTATGACAGGCCATCGAGGGATTTTCCAAGGCCTCTCTCTCTACGGAGAGGTGTTTACTGTCCAGTCCACAAATGAAATGTCCAATCAATCGATTAGGAGGGGCTCTCCCTTATACATATATAATATAAAGTATATAAAATAACAATTAGATGGGGAAACTCTACACCTTTCTCTGTGTGGGGGTCAGTTCCAGCGAAAGGATAATGTGCCGATGGCGAAATAAATTTTTATATATATCCACAAATACTTGCAAATTTTTATTTTTTGCCACGTATTTTTAGGCAGGCATTAAATTACTTGTCGAACAATTCAGATTTGCTAGGGCCTGTGATTAACATAATTTCGCATAATTTGATGGAGCGCCAACACTTCAAATTATGTAAATTGCAAGCGAGAGAGAGCAGCCGTTAGAAATTACCGACAAGCCCGCACTGATGATGATTGCATGTACGAATTTCTATCTACGAATTTCGACTCGGAATTATTACACACTCTCGTCCTTTAAAGTGTTGCCAGTTTCGGTTAAATTTCTGGAACTCTGGCCAGCCCCAGGCATCCCTTAATGAATGATAATGAGCTTATGCTTGGCCATTTTTGGGTGTTAATTGTGATTGAAACAAATGGCATTGTTTCTTGCGCAAAAATTAGGCCAAATGGCCCGCCCACATCTGTTTCGTTCGTTGGGATTAATTCGAGTGCCCATGGAACATTTCCCGATTGAACATTTCGGACATGGAAATATGCAGGCAACCTACACAGCACAGGAATTTATTTATCTGCCCAAGGAAAGCTCTTGACCCGAGTGAAAGCTGAAAATAAATGCGCAGGAGGCTGTGAAAATAGTTTTTCCCCCATCAAAGAGACCTCGTGGAAACGGGTTGCAAATGCCAAGAAGTATGCCGAGATTAAAGAAACAGGCCACAGGGTCAGAAGATCTCTCTGGCCCACTCTCGAGAGGCGCATCAACTTATTGGTTCAGCTTGAAATAATTCCATTAAATGGCCTCGCCAAGTAGATTATGCAAATTAATACCCAGCTTCTCACTTTAGCCTTAAAAACCTTCGTAAATAAGGTAAAGAAGGTGAGAGGCGGCTTTAAGCTGCACTTTGAGCTATAAGGACAAATAGGATAAACTTAAATTCAGACTCTAGATGAATGGAAAATAACCAAGTTAACTAGTGACTGGCAAATGGATTAAGACTACGTTTCCCCCCACATTTTATTTAGTAATTTAATTACTTTTAGCAACGCCAAATTCAATGCGTACCCCAAACTAGATTAAAGCTAGTTGACGTTGCACAACCAAATTACGTATACGCGACGTGTACACACTAGCCATGGCGTATACGCCACGTTATCCCTACCACAAATCGAATTAAATTGCAACCCCACAATAATAATAAAACGGGGGAAACAAATATGCTATTTCATTCCAGGAACAACTGGCCCTGTTCAACTACTGGGACTCGATTGTCGTCTACGCGGTGCCCTTCACCACCATTGCGGTGCTCAACACCTGTACAGGTTGTACCGTGTGGAAGTTCGCCACCGTTCGCAGGACGCTGACAATGCACAAGATGTGAGTATCCGGAACGGAGGGGGATATAGTAGTATTGGGATAACCCCGACTAAGGATATTTGCATTTGCCACATGCCCTTGAGAAATTCACAATACGGAATTGGGTCTACGGATTACATTAAAAATTCTAAGCGTGGCAAGAAAATATATCTTTTCATATATTCTTAAAAAAGAATTTAAATAAATTATAAGAAATATGTTTTCAGCCTTTAATAACTTTTTAAGGCTTAAATTATGACTTAAACTCTTCTACTCTTCAACCCAGGAAACCCCAAACGAACAGCATGCCCTCAAACTCATCGAACTCATCCGGCGGACTGTCCGCCGTGACTTCCTACCGCACCTCGGCCTCCCTGAAGCGCCAAAAGTCCACGGGAACGCATCCAAGTGGACAGCATAACGTGGCCATCAGGCAGGAAGAGCAGGATCAACAGCAGCACCAGCAGCAGCACCAAAATCAACACCACCAGCATCACATAAACAATTGTCAACACCACTGCGAGATAACACAAAAGCCAGGTGAGACCAACCACTGACTTTTCAGTTGGAAAATGGAATCTGAAATAAGGAATTCCGGAGTCCAGTGGCGTTGACATTTGTCAGAAAGTTTTCCCTGGCAAAAGGATAAGACTTGTACTTAAGCTATTAAAGTTTTGCCTGGGAAATTTGTGAATTTGTTTGCAGCCATTTTGCCTGACATTAAAAATGACAAAACAAAAGTATGCAGAAAAGGGCAGCAGGAAAGGCTGTGTGTGTGCGAGGAAAACTTCCTAACAACTGAAAAATCTTTTCCCCCCAGAACTTTGCGACACTGACAAATTGTCAAACAATCCTGCCAACTATCGCATAATTTCCCAACTAATTACGAAGTCTGCGGCAGTGTGAAGGCTGTCTCATGTTAATTCCCCTCCTAATGTTTATCTTTATATTTACCTTTTCCCTATTCCCGTGGGCTTAGGTCGTCGCAAGGTACAGAACTCGTCGCAACTGAAGGTGACCAAGATGCTGCTGATTGTCTCAACCGTTTTTGTCTGTCTCAACTTGCCTAGCTGCCTGCTGAGAATCGAGGCCTATTGGGAGGTAAGTGATGCAAACATAATGCATGCATTATGTCGTTTTTGGGGGATCCATTCAGTCAATCAGCCAAGCCGAAAAGCACTCTCCTATTATACATAGTAAAAGGCACGAGGACCTGAACAGGGCATTGTTATGTCAGAACAATGACGGACTTTCGTCTTGGCTTGACCCAAATAATTGGATTAGCAGCCGTTAGTGGTGGGCCGTCTCATAAATTTCTTTGAGGAGGTGCACGGGAAAAAAAAATAAAAATATTACGGAATATTTCACCTTAACTTAAAAACTATTTATAAGAAAAATAAAATAAAATAAGCTAAAATGTAGGAAAAGTTAATAGAAAGACAATATTTAATATTAATATTTAAATAGTATGACCAAAGAGCAATATAATCACTGCCATATATTTGATTTGCAGTATGCAAGCTATTTTTCTGCTAACGACGAATATCGCAATGCGATTGAAATAGAAAAATCGTATGGCGTTACTCATCTTAAACATTCTTATCTTATCTCTTATTGTTAGCAAAAAAAAGAAAAATATATGTATATATATCTTAATAACTAGTAAGGTGGCTTCCCTCTACCTTTTTCTCAGCGCACACATCCTTAGAGAACACCCAAAACAATAAGGATCAAGTGGGTCTTATAACTTGTACGTCAGCTGCCGATTACTAATTATCTGGCCACAAATTCGGCAGCTTGAGGCCTCCAGTTCGATTCCAACTGGCCAGAAGGAGTCATGACAACACACAACTAGTTTGAGCTGATATCCTTCTCTATAATCTTTGTGTCCTGCCCACAGATTCCATCATTCTCCTCCTCCTCCTTAGGGTTAGGCTGCCGTGTTTAATCCAGAAATTACATACATCAAAAGGCAAAAGGCATTTTAATGTCCTCAACTCCGTAAGTGAGCTAGGAGCTCGCTCCGGCTG
This sequence comes from Drosophila rufa, assembly GCA_018153105.1. NCBI lineage: Eukaryota > Metazoa > Arthropoda > Insecta > Diptera > Drosophilidae > Drosophila > Drosophila rufa. Next base: position 8,183,984 of record JAECXS010000085.1, read on the forward strand.
TTGCCATGCCGACTAGCATATACATAGGTGTTAATTAGGCTTTAATTAGTTTGTGCACTTCAGAGGCAAATCGTAAAAATAAAATCTGTTTCGTGTTTAACTAATAACCAAGGGGCTACACCCACACGGACTCAGAAAGCAACGATGTTTTTATCCAATTTCAATCATTATAAGGATTCACACAAACAAATAAATAGTAATAATACTGAGTTTTAGCCCCAGGAATCGCTCTTAATTAAATTTCAGTTAATTAAGCTACTGAGCAGGGTTTAGACATATATTAGGTGAAATATTTAATTATATGAGTAATTTAATTAGGTACGAAAAGTTTTTGAAGTAACTCTTGCTTTTGGTTGGAAATATTTTAAAAAGTTTATATATTTCATTGTCAGTTCCGAGTAAAATGGAACTGACAGTGAAATATATAAACTTTTTATATTTTTATTCCTACAAAATCGAAACAACGAAAAAACAAAACCATTTTAGATTTTAGGAATTTCATACACGCCGAGCCAGCTGTCAAGGCATTGTCACATTTTTCGTAGACAAAACACATCGACAGGGCAGACATTTGGTTAAATTAATAGATTTCGCAGAGAGAATAACAAGCACAGATTTTTCACAAAAGAAAATATATATATGAAAAATAGAAAATAAATAATGAAAGTCGTTTACGATTACGTACGTGTGCACGTGGCACGTTTGTATTTTATTTTTATAAATACATAATAATTTTTAGGAAAGATTGAAGAGGTTACTTTATTCTTATTAAAAAAATTAACATTTTATCTCCTTAAGCCCTTTACAGTAATTTAGTAATTTAAATAAAAGAAACCAAGCATAAACCCATCAAAATTCCCTACCAGATTAAGCGTGTAAACCAGACTTTAATATACATAGAACCCCAAAAACTGTAACTTTTAAGTGATATGCTAAAATGGTAAAAATTTCACACATACTCTAATTTTTTTAGGGACATTGAAATTGCTTTTTTACACTCAAGTTCACATGCCAACTTAAAAATGCGGCAAACTCCGACATTGATTGCGACACATAACTAATTGAGTGGAAAAGGCTCGACGGCAGACAGACGCATAGACAAGGGCCGAGTTCCCAGAGTTCAACAGGTCCACAGGTCAAAATGACCCTGACACGTGCCCCTTACACATCAGTTTATAGGCTCAAAGAAAGCACTGGCCATTAGGGAATTATGCAAAATGTCTATCTATCAATAGTATCAAAATCCTTACTAAGAGAGAGCTCAAATGACAAAGTGTTTCCCTGGAAATTCGTAATTGGCACACGAATCAGTTAGCTTTCAAATAAATCCCTTTTTTTCTGCAGACGGAATCGGCCAGAAACGAAAACTCCACAATTGCCCTGCAATATATTTTTCACGCTTTCTTTATCACAAATTTTGGCATCAATTTCGTGCTTTACTGCGTCAGCGGACAGAATTTCCGGTAAGTAAATCCGCCACAAATTACCCCAATAACATATTCTTATATGTGACTGGCTTTTGTCAGCATTTAAATATACTTTTACTGACTCCCTCCCTGTCCTCTGTTTGATCTCTTTTATTCTGCATTTCCAGCAAGGCCGTATTGAGCATTTTCCGGCGGGTTTCATCCGCTCAGCGGGAGGCGGCCAACACTCAAGTGACAGGTGAGCGAGGCAATTTTTTTGTTCTCCTTTATATTATGTAACAGCAGGGGAGGAGTGGAAAATTTCATATGACAAATGCGATTTTATGTGTGCTCGGGTCGGTGAAACCTGGAAAATTTAATTTGTTGTAAGCTAATAAATGTCGCTGGCAGAGATGTCAAAGTACATTTCAAAAATCATAAACTTTGAGCAATGAGGTGGGCGGGCAAAAACAAAAATGTAATCTCTCTGGAAGAAGTCTTTAAATAATTTAAAATACATCCGAGGGGAATGTCAGAAAACATATTCATAAGAGCGGCTCCATTTAAATAAATAACAAAAAACCCTTTGAAATAGTTAGGGGCATGATAAGTTAGTGGATTAAAATATTCTTTAAAGAAAACATTAAATACTTTTCTGAGGCTGAACTCCTTAAGGAAAAATAAATATTATTCAGCCTGCAAAATGTAATAAATTAAAGCAAATTGCATTATGCCCCAGAGATAATATTCTTAGCATATTGCATTGCAATGGGGGCTACAAAATTAACAATTTGTATATTTTCCAGCGTATTTCTCTCTATTGTTTTTCCGGTGGCTTAATCATAAATTTGCAAACGAAACGCCCTCAAGTCAAGCGACTTAACAGCAACAGAGGTTGCGACTAAAAGTTTGCAGAAAATACAGGAAAAAAAGAAAGAACAAAGAACTTTACTCTGAGCTTAACTAAACTTCGGGAAGGACATAGTTAAGGCCTGAGTTAAATCCTGAATAAAATGGCAACAGGGCTGGTTGCTGTTTCCATTGCTGCTGCTGCGCTTGACAGCTGCATTTGTTGGTTTTCTGCCTTATTTAACGCTAAACAAAACGAATAGGGTTTTGGAGTTTGCGCTGCCCAATTAAATGCGACGCCTTGTTGATTAAAGAAGCTTTGACATTCGGCAGAATGCAGCTGAACTGCAGATAAACTCGCCTCAAACCCCGGACAAAAAGAGATGTCAACGGCAGAGATGGAAAGGGATTAAAGCGACCAACCACTCAACTTTCTCCTTCGCTCCGGAATTAAATCCGATCCGCAGCAGGCGGTATTGCAGGGCATTGCAGAGGGTTTTCCATCTGGAGCTTGGAGCTTGGAGCCGGAACCCTAATTGCTGTGGCTGTTGCCGCTCTCCTCGGGACAAAACTTTTCCTATAAACGAAGCTTGGACACACTGGGGGAAGCAAACAAATCAGCATCCGTTGTCGCCGCGCTTTCTGTTAATGAAAAGCGGTTGGTGGAGGCAGCCATGGCATTGGGGGAAAAGCAAGCATGGAAAACCGAGTCAGTGGAGGTATATTCATTCAGACCGGATGTCAACACTTATCCGGGGGGTAGGGGTAAGGGAAAGGATCTCAATTTTCCTTGTGGACCCAAGTCAGGATAAAAGGTGCATGCCAAAAAAATATTCCTAATTAAAGTAAAGGGAGCATATCCGAAAGGATAAGCCGAAAGGTTAAACAAAGAACAAAGGTTGTTAAGAGTCAATTCATAAGCTAATTTATGGGATTATTATGATTTTTCCAAGCTGCTTAAAAATCTTTAAAGTGCTGTGAAGGCATTTCCCTTAATATTTTTTAGATTTACCAATTTTAATCCCTAATCCATCTGTAACCACTTTTAATCGCTGTAAATTCTTAGCCAAGTTAAAGGCCCTTACTTTCCCTGGTATTTATCTTGGGCCAATTTCACTTTTCAAGTGATGACTGTGAACAGAAACTTGTTCAACTTGTTCAACTTGTGCAAAGCAAATTGTACTTTAATTGCTCAATTTCGTGTTGGACGCAATGCAATGTAAAAGCAATTCGAGCCTGAAAGTTGGCAGCCGAGGGCCAAGAGGGAGTAAACTGGGGCAAATGCTAATCGAGCGCTAAATGCTTTTCATTTATGCTGGCAGAATTTTCTCAGAAGCAGTGCACCTGCTTTAACAGAGAATTTTCCTAGGGCAACTTTCTTAAATTAAAGTAAATAAAGTTGAACGAGGGACCGAACTTCGATTTAATCAAGTAAAGTTTCTGTGCAAATTATTCAGATTATTATTTCTCAATGGTTATTAAGTTTTGATGAAGTGAACTCCGGTTTAGTTTGTTTGCTTAATATGGATTCAATATAAATTCAAATTCATTCTTTTATGGCCTCAAGTGGTTGTTACGCCCTCGAAGGAGATCCCCCTTTTTATCCGGCCATCTTTCACCTGCCGTAAAATTTAGTTTTACGATTTTCCTCTCTGCTTTTGCCTCTTTGGGGGCACATCAATTTTTAATTTCTTACTAAAGCCAAGAGCATTTTTGAACGGCCATTTTTCTCTCGCCTCTGTGTCTCTCTGGTGGCATATTGGAAGCCATAAAAATGTCAAGGTGCATATTTATTTTCCACCGAACAGTACAGTACGGTATCTTCTCCACTTGTTAATTAAAAGTGTTTGCCGATTCGTTAAGTAAGAGCCGGGTAAAGTGAATGCCAACCATAAAGGACACTGAGCAAGGAAGTGGAACCAACGCAAATCCTGTCAACCACTCAAAGAACAATGCCGAGGGAAAATACAAATGTAAATGAAAACGAAAACGAAAGCGGCAGAGTGGGGAAAGTGAAAGTGAACGGAAAAGCGACACAGGGAAAGCGACAGCGACAGCGAAAGTGAAAGCGAAAGCTTCAGCCGGCGGCTGGAAAGGATCAAAAGGGAAAGGAGTCCTGTGTTCCATGCAAATATTGACGCCACGCAAATACTCACAAGGTGTCGTTCGCGTGTTTTTGTTTGTTTTCTGTGGAAATCCAGAGGAGACGAAGGATTTTCCACAGTTGCACAGCGCACATGTAATTACATTCAACACTGTCGTCACTTGAGAAGAGAGATTTATTAAAATTAAGACTATTTGTTATTTGCGCTTTTCAGCTTCTTGATTTCCAGGACCATAATAGCCTGCAGCTGTGTTCGTTCCTTGAAAAATATTGCAGGGCAAGGCGATTTGGTAAACAAGTTAGTACTAGAAATTGTCGACAACAACTGGTTTTGCGTCATGAATAAATCTATTGTTTTGAAATTAAAGATTTATATTTTACTACACATTTTAAATTAAAAATAAAAGAGCGAAGAGAACAAGGCTTAAATACATTGTATAAATATGCTTTAATTTCGTAACTAACAAACGTGAAATCTTAAATCTAACATGACCGAATGCTCTAGAAAATGTAGTTCGAAATATGTTCCTAAAACTATTTTAAGCAACACTCAAGCAACAAAACAATTTTTGATATTTTTAAATTTTAAAATTAAATTTTAAATCAAACAAACTCTGTGTGTCTATAAGAATGTATTCACAAAATTTGGTAGCTCTAGCTCTTATAGTCTCTGAGATATGTTGCCTTAAAAAAGCTAACGGACAAACGAACAGACGGACAAACGGACATGCCTAAAGCGACTCAAACCACCCCAAAAAAGAGATCCTTTTTAATTAAAGACTAGGCCAAACGAGCTCAAAAGCCCAACCCAATAGCTGGCTATTTAATCACCAACCGAACCGAACGCAGCTCAAAAATCGATTAAGGCTAATGCCAATTTCAGAATTTTCCACCGAAATCGAATACGACAGGATAATGCGTAAATCAAACAACGGCAGTTAATGAGCTAAGCGTAGCGTTGCGTTCGCGGAATGGATTGGATTTGCCGCCAATCCGCAGCCTAATCACGGCCTGCGGCGAGTGCGTATGCTTAGTTTCATCTTTCTTTCCTTTTTTTACTCGCGTGGCATTACTCATACGCCGCGTGGTACGTGCGCTGAATGCAGCACCTCTCGGTAGGATCAGGACCAGGACCAGCATGCGAATATCCATGTTCCTGTCCCGCCTGCTCCCTCATTACGGTGTTGGTTATTGGCCATAAATTACCAACACTTCCAGTCACGCTCTGGCTGGTGCTGGTGCTGGTGCGTCGTGGAAAGTGCAAATCCCTGCCCTCGGGCTGGGCTTCCTGCTTGCCGAGTCAATCAGTGCCCGTCTCTGGAGGTGACAGTGCCACTCGACAGTCACCTTCTTCTCTGCCAGGGGAGAGTATAGTGAAGCAACTAGAAATGTTTCTCTCATGGCTGATTGACTTACAGTTACCTCTAGGTAAAAGAAGCCAACAAGGAGATTTTAAAAAGGGATTTTAAAAATGGATTTAAGGTGATTTGGACGGGGAGGAAATAGAGGGTTTCAAGTGGCTGATACAGGTATAAAACTAATAAAGCTTAAACAATTATTAATAAATTATTAATAAAATAAAGTGCAAGGTTTTTTTAAGGCAACAAGGGAAGGAAATTTGATATAAAGAATTTAAATACAGTGATTAAAAGGTTAACAAGATTTTAAGCAATTTACACAAATTATTTTCATCAATTAAATAAAGTTTAAGCAGAGTCTAACTATAGTTTATTTCTAGAAAAATATATATCAGTTTTTGTCAAAATCCTAATAGGAGTGGCGTTTGGAGCTTTGAAAATTACATTTAATTTGGCAAGCTTTCATGTTCACTAATAAATAAAGAAATATTTCACAAATCAACCTCTTTTTTCGTTAGAAATGTTTGAAGCATACCAGAATATGAAGCTACTAACATAGTAATAAATATGAACTGCCACAAAAAACTCTTCTAGAAAAACAATAGTCCATTTCTCATGCGAGTTTCCCAGAAAAAAAAAGGAGTCTATTATTTGCTCTCCGCTTGACCTTTCACCATAGCAACCGTTGTGTTAAATGAACTCATTTATAACGATTTATCTGCGATAGAGCATGAATTTGGCCAGGAAATGATTGTGCTGGTCTGGAATATCAAGTGCTTCACAAACTGCAGCATCAGCAACTATAGATGACGGCGAATCAAACATAGAAATATACTTATAAATTAAGAGACCAAAAACAAGACCAAGACTGAGACCAAGAACAGGACTCAGACCAAGAGGAAGGCCAAGAACCAGGCAAAGACCACGACCAAGACCACTTGTCAGACCGACGACTATTCAATGAGAACACAAGAGATAACACGACAATTCACTTAGGATTTCCACATGCCTTCCCACGGCGATGACGCGAGAGGTCTGGTCTGGTTCCCGGTCTTTTGTGGCTGACTGTATAATTTATTTAATAATTTACTGGAGTAAAACGGATGGGTGGGATGACTGAATGAATAAAAAGCCGTCACAGGGAAGCCAAGAAGGAAGCATCAAGCAGCATCATGCGTCAAGGACAGTCGGTGAACGTCATCATTAATCTTTGCCAGGCGGCCGCAAATATCCATCCACACACATGGCAATCAACAGAAATTTTGAGGCAAAAGCTCAAAGGAGTGGGAGCCTGGGAATAATACTCAAGAAGCTGCTGAAGTGCCGAAAGATGCTATTTATATATCTCTCTTTTGTTGACGACTTGACTTGCTAGCGATACATTTTGCAATAATTAAAGGGAAACAAAGTCGATGGGAATTTTGTATTTAAAGGTACATTTTTGAGAGAGTTATTTTTGCCTAAAATGGAATTTTACCAAAGGAAAACCCCTGTAATTAAATTACAAAAATGCAAAATATGCAAACACTGGTCCGTCCAGACAAACATTATTGTTTTCATTGGAAAAGACCGAAGGCTTGAATTTATTGGCACTTTGTGTGTGTGCTTTTGATGATTGATTAGCTTAGATTGCCATGAAACACACACAAAATATTTCGGGAAAACCAAAACGAAACGCATTGTTCTCATTTTTAAAATTGAATGCTGCTCTTGTGATTCGTTTTGGTTTTCCGGTCTAAAAGCGGATTAAATCCCATTCGTTTCGTTAGTCCCCATTTTTTTGGGGCCAATAAATTCTCGGCAACAAGCCAGCATCCTGTGTCCTGTAAGCGCTTTGAACCCCCATTGAAAGCCCACAAAGTACCGAATTTATAGTCTACTTTTTGGGATGTTGATACGACTGCCAGGCAGGTAAATCGCAGCTTTGTCACATTCAGGTGAATAATAAGGATATAGCCAGCGGAAGGACACCCAAAAAAGAGATAAATAGGGATTGTTATTTATTCCGGCCTAAAGGGTAATATGTAAACATGCAATTTTCAGAAAAATATTTTCATATTTTTTGGCATTACCTTTAAAAGCAGTTAAAAAATTTTAAAACATAAACCAGCTGAAATTAATTAGAATTATGTCATTTTCAGAATAACAATGAGTTCAGCTAAGGCTTATTAATTATTTTCATATTTTCTAGGACACACCTTTAAGGGTATAACAAAAATGAAAAGCCCAAACAAACAGGGCTAAATAAGGGCTAATCATAAACAGAAAATTAATTGGAAATGCGAAAAATAATTACAAACAATTGCAGTTACTTTTATAGCTTCCAAGACTATATGTGTGCAAAATGTGCACCCTGCAATTTGTGATTATTTTTCATTATTTAACACACTTTCACTGGGTTGCCATTAGGAAAATATTAAGTAGCGAATTCAAACCAATCTCGACGTGCGTCTTGGCTCGTTTGAATGCCACTTAATGAATTTTTGCTATGGCAATCTGAACTCAATTCTTTAGAAACGAAATTAATATACACGTGTTTGCCTTTTCCCCTTAATTTCCACACATGTTGATGGAGTTTCCCCCTTTTTTTTGTCTCCTTTCAGTTTCTGAATACTGTCGTAATACAGGCACCTCCACCAGGCGCAGGATGATGACCCAGCATTGTTGGAACGAAATGCACGAGATGCATCCCCTCAAGTGAATTGGAGGAGAGAGTTTTCTAGAGAAAAAAAATAAAAAAAAAGGCCACTTCAAGAGCTTCAAGGAAAGCGGGAAACAGCCGGCGGATATGCAGGAATTTTTCGCTTTTAATTAGATTTTCAGCAAACATAATAGATATAAGAGACAAAAGAAAAGAGGAAAGGCCGAAATAAAAAAAATTAGTTTCCCGGAAAGAAGGAAAATAAAAATCGAACGAAATTTGTTTGTCAAGGCCAAGCAAAGGAAAATGCTAAAGCGGAAAAAAAATCAAAATTAAGAATCAAATGTATACAGCGTATTGAATTTAATTAAGTGTTTAACTAACCAAGCCTAGTAATTAAATAAACCCTTTTCGTTTCGCTTCTACACGCCTAAAATAAATGTTAAATAAAAACACCCAACACCCCCTAAACCTAATCTATGCAAATAACACACAAATTTAATTGCATCCCAACCGCAGATACAAAGATAAAATGTATTCCAATTAAATAATAATAACCAAACCAAGGATCGAAAGTATAAATGTAATAAATGTTAATTTCGTTAAATGAGAAGCCGCTGGCAAAAGTGTTTTAATTGGATTCAAGGCATAGCCGCAGCGGTGGCAGCAGTTTAAATCATTTTCTAATTGAATATACCTGATTATACAATTCGGTTTAATCTACTTTTGAATGGCTCAATAAAGGCACTCATTTTTGGTTAATACGCCAAACTTACAGACAATTGAATCTAAGAAATGGACACTGATCCCCCCCAACGGAGGAGCTTAGTCCTCATGACCCGAGCTCAGTGATTTATTATTATCTTTTTTCCAGGTTCCAACACACAAAACTTCATCAGCTTAGTGCAAACAGAAATAAAAAAAAAAGAAATAAAAAAAACAGATAAAAAAAATGTCAAGAGCTACCCTTGGGTGGGCGTTGTAATATTTTTGGGTAAACAGCTTGAAATTCACCTAAAAAAACTTTCCTAAAAACGTTCAAGTGCAGGCATTGAGAATTTTTGCTTTTTTGCTAATTACAAAAATACCTTTAAAGTAAAGTGGCCACCCACGCAGTTCTTGCTTTCTTCTGGGAAGCTAAAAACAAATTTCCAGGTTCAATTTTGGTTAGACAAATACCTTTGGAGATTAGCTCTAAACCCAGGCAGTATTAAAAAAATACAAACACAACACACAGCACAAAATTGTAACGTGCAATGTAAACCAACTTTGACACACAATCAATAAAAAGCTGTTAAGGCTTCTTGTGTAATGCAATAAAAATTTCACAAGCGAACAAGGATGGTACGTAATACTGTAATACTCTATATGTATATGGAATTAAAATGCAAAATTCAAACAGCAACAAACAAGCAGAATAAACACAACACTTCTTGCCGCAAACGAAAAACCTCTCAACTCAAACAAGAACTTTGCTTTGGAAAGGTTAAAATGGCATCGCACTTCTCCCCATTGAGTTTCGTGTGTTGAGCCAGCTTTTCTTCTTTGCGGAGAAAGTCGGACCGGAAGCTGTAGCAATCTTATTTCTGGTGAATTTTCTCTCTAGGTATTGGGAAAGTAGCTACTTATTGGATGTGAGTGTTAGACAATAAAACAATGTGCTGCTTTAGCAGGAAATGGTACATTCGAGAAGTGGTTTAGGTTGGTTTCTTAAATTATCAAGAAGAGACTTATGGAAAAACAGTTCGAATTTCTGTTACTTGAAAAACTCTTGTTGAATTGACAAAACTTAATGCAAACTTTGATTCTTTAACAAGGACTTTTTACCTCTATTCCTAGAATTTTTCTATTTCCTGTAAATCATTTCTTTAATGGTAAATATAAAATAAGGTTTAGTGTTTTAAAAGCATAAAAACGTCAACTTTTTAAAGAAACATAAATATCTGTAATAAATCCCAGTAATTATAAAATCCAGTCACTTGAAATCTAATAGAAAATATAATCAGAAAGATAAATGCCAAAAACTATATAGAACTATATCAATTTAGATCCTCTTTTACAAACATAACAACTATAACGTTTATTTAGCCAGCTATCCAAACCAATTAGTTGAGTAACCCCCCAAAAAAAAAAACCAATATAACCACACTTCAATGCAAAATCTCTCAAATTGAATTTCCACAGAAAGACCTCCCATATCCACCTTTCCAAAAACTCCACACCAAAGTTCTCCCCTAAAAAATTGCCACTTCATATTCATTTTATTGCCAGTCGTTAGTAGGAAATATGCAACTCATACCTTTCTCGTTGTCGCTGTGCAGAGTGCCCACCACGCTGCCAAAGAATCGCTTGTCCAGTATTTGCAGCAACTGCAGCGCCGTGGCATGGACCTCCACGCGGGGACAGCCGGTCATCAGGAGCGTCACTGTGATCACCGATGTGTAATGGTCGCACGGGTACTCCCTGTAATTAAAGGTGAATGGGATGGATGTTAACAGAGGGGCCTTTAATACCACTAACAATGGAATGGGCAAAGTCAAGAGCTTACAAAAGTAACCTAATGAGTTTGTTGGCTTGCGGTCCTGCGGTCGTGTACCGAACATAACGGGGAAATTGTTCAACATGGCACACGCCCAACGTGTGCCGACAATCAACAGTTAATGCCCCCACCACCAGCCTCCCAGATAACCAGGAAGCCAGAAAACCCACTTTCACAATTACCAGGAGTCCCACACTTGGCATAAAAATTAGACGGAATTGTTAGAAAATCTAAAGCTAGAGTCAGCCTTACGAGAGACTTAAAAAAGTAGATAATTCGAGTTCTTTTTTAACTAAAAGCAAGTAAGAAAGCTTGTGCTTGACTATGAAATACCGGGTAGCCAAAGCTTTGCTTTTTTTACCCGGCTATGGGTAATAACTAAACTAATATAAGTGTAAGCTTAAAGTAAGTATAATTAGCAAAGTAAAAATGAAATTAATAAAAAAAAATATATATCATGGCGGAGTTTTGAAAAATATTTGAATGATTAAACACATTGTAATTGCTAGAAAAATTGATCAAAATATTTTCCAATAAATAAAATCTTTTTTATAAAAAAAAGGGAACAAATATTTAACATGGTGTAGCTGGGTAAAATATTTAAAAATAAGAAAATATGAATTGTTAACAATCTTCTTTCAAAAGTTTTTATATTAAAATTTATTTAAAAAAAAATATAACATTGCTAAAGTTTGAAAACCACCCATTTTTTTTTTTTTTTAACTTTTAATTAGTTATAAAATATTTGAAAGAAGAATGAATATGTATTCAACATAATAATGTATATAACAATTCTACTTTCAAATATTTTGTAATTAATAAAAATAAAAAAATTGCTCTACAATTATTATGAAATATAATAGGAATACCATATGAAAAATACAAACTATTCGTGAAAAAAGGTTATTTTGAATATATTTTAATCATTTCCCACTTTGAACGGACTTTTCTATACATCTCAAGTTCATTTTTATTCCAAGTGCATGCCACCATTCCCTGAAAGCCTGACAGATCCATTAAAACGTCGTTGCCCACTTCCTCCGCTTTGTTTGCATACATGCATCCACACAAATTTTTAGCCCCCCCAAGGGTGCGGAACAACACTTTCGGACGAGAGAGATACACACTCCTCAATACACATATACACACCTGTGGGTGGTGTTACCTGGCGTGCACGCTTGCATTGAATTGAATATTCTACGCAAATCGATTTACGCTTTGCATCCCCACAAACAGCGCTACAAAGTATGCTGCGGTTTTAGTGTTTTCTCTTTCTCTAAACAAAAAATTAAACTAATGTTGGGGACCATTCTTGAGGCTGAGCATGTGCCGGCTTTAAGTTCAAGGCCAAAATGGCCGGCCATTTAAATAAATCGAATTGTTGGGGCGCAAATTGCCTTCGATAAGCCGCCGAACAACAAGACCCAAAGCAGTTTAGATACAATCAATCAATTCTCGCCCCAGTTGCTTTTGCCATTTTTCGCTTTCTTTCGCTTTTTCCTTTCCGCTTCCTTAAGTCCGGTCGGGAGCCATTTTAAAGTTGGATTTTAGTGCAAATTTCTCACAATGAACATTAAAATTAAGCTGGTTTCCGTTGTTGCGTGCAAGCTGTTTCATTATAATGCCATCTGTCGGAGGAAAATAAATCACGAAAAATGGAAAATAAAGTTCCAAATGACACGCGCTGTACATATGCTGCATGCTGTTTTCACGGTTTATAATTCGGGTAAAAGACTATGAAATATCCTGGAAGTTATGGGAATACCGAAAGAAAACTAAGAGTTTAACCTTTCTATGCGTTGTCTTAAAAATATACTTAAGCGAGTTTAGTATACATTTAATACTAAATAATATCAAATGTATACGTAATAGTATAGTTTTTATACTCTTTAGTTTCAATTGTGTATTTTCGAGTATTATTTTTATACGAATATACATCAAAATTTCGATAACATATCGCGTTAGCTGGAATTTAGTGCTGTTCTGTTTGTCGCGTTAGTGATTTTTCTCAAGGCTTAGTGCAGATTAGTATAGTTTTTATACTTTCGTATATATTCATTATTTTGATACTAATAATGAATACTAATTAAGAAATTTGTAATACTCAAGAGTACATAATTAATGTAACAATAGTATAGTTTCGATGACGATATTTTTTTTTTGTGTGGATTATTATTTAGCTTCGTTTACGATTTTTATTTCCTATTTCTAAATCTAATTAAATATCTAAAATTTAAATTCATTCTTTTCAACAAAAATACCCTCAAACTCTATAAGTACAGGGTATTACAAATAGACAGCCACGACCACACACACACACGCTACACACGCTGCATTAAGACGCTGTCCAGCCGACAAAGATCTTGCTGACGCGTGGTTGTCTCAAGTGGAACTGGGGATGCTTTTATGGTGGTTTCGGTTTTTGGTTTTGGGTTTTTGGGTTTTTGGAGGGTGAAAACCACAAAATCACATTCCCAGCTCGGGATGAACCACAAACTAGTGTGTGTGTGGGCGACATCGACAAATGCCGACAAATTGCAAATGGAAAGCTTACAATGCGGTGACGGCAGACGATTTAGTCTGCAGACCCTGGTAATTAGTTTCCATTAGGACGAGTGTGCTAACAAATTTAAGAAAACATGTGTATTTTTGGCAACATGTTGCTGCCAGACAGCCAGACAGGATTATTTGGAACCAGCTGTGGCCTAAATATATGGCATAATTATGGCCATAACATGAAGAGCGGGTAAGTCTTGGGGAATTTATAATAATGTCATATTAATTTAAGGCAATTTAAGGTATTGCCTGAAATTAAACATTAATATTAATTAACTCTGCAACCAACTATGCTAGTGCATTCGCCACTTTTGTCTGTATTAAGTGCAGTGAGCCATGCATTCTGCCAGCTTCTGAACAAATGTTTATCTAGCAAATATATATGCCAGAAAATTACCCGCTATTATGGCAAACACAAAAAAAAGAACAGAAAAAAAGATGCAGGAAGCGGGCATAAAAAACGTGCTTGGCCTTAACAAATAGCTTGTCATTTCACGCTCATAAGTGGCTCCGTAAATTTAAAGCGTTCTCATTGTGTGGCAGAAAATAAACCCACACGTGAAATGCTACTTAAGAGCCCCGAAGCAGGACCACCTGGTTGCCACCCCCAGTCCCAGTCCCAGGCCCTGACTGGATTACAAGTTGAAACAAATTAAAAAGGGAAGAACCTAAGGCGATTACGTATTACACCCACACTTATTTTCCACTCACTTGGCACTGAAGATCGAGGCGAGGGCCAGGAAGCAGGCGTCTGCCTCGCGAGGCGTCGACGTGTAGCACCGATCGATGACCCACTCAAGGAGCTGTCCCATATCCGGATTGGACTCGAGCAGCAGCACCACCGTATCGCGGGCTAGTTGGTAAATCTGAGAGGGAATTGGATTCAGGACAATGAATGGGGGACAAGTGTGTAAGGGGACTTACCTTCTCGTCCTTGGAGGTCAGCAGCAGATCCAGCCACTTGTAAATGATGCCGTCATCTTGCAGGTGAGGAGCGTAGAAGATGTGGCCGCAGCAGAGGAGGGCAGACATGGCCTAAGTGGGGTTTTAAAGATGGGTAAGATATGTGTTTAAAATATATATTAAACCTAATATTATATTGTTAATATAAATGTGAGATTCTTAACTATTTTTAAACACTTTTAATAAGAATTTAAAGGAAAATGTAACCTATAAATCCTTGATGCCCAACCCATTGCTCATCAAGCTCATTTTGTTTTTGCAATTGCTCTTGCTAAAGGAAGAGCATAAGCAGCATTTGGGCACCCCTGATTTAAAGGAAATTGTAACCTATAAATGCGTAAAAATAAAATATTATTAAGCTAAAAACTATTCCTTATGAAAGTGCCTCAAAATCTTAAATAAAACCTCAGCCTTTTGCTGCTTTGTACTTGCCTGCAGGGCACTGAATTGCAGCTTCTCCTCCTCGAGGGTCTGTCCAATCTGTGAGGCAATGCTCAGCGGCTTAGAGAAGCTGCCGCACCATGTGGCAAACAAATTGAATAGATTACGCTTCAGGTCCCGCGACAGCAGAGTGGCACAGGATTCGACTGGGAACGGGAAATGAACAGGCAATCGGTTTTAGCAGATGGATGGAAGGCCATGACAGCTCTTGAGCACTTATTTGAGAACTTACGTGAGAAGTTCTTAATCATCTTGCGTATGAAATTGCAAAAGTGGGCCTTAACCTCGCGAATACTCAGGTTATCCTTGTCCGTTTCAGCCATTAGGTAGGCCATGGCACCCTCGATATATTCCACAAAGGTGGGATGCAGCGACATGGTGTCGCGTTCTAGGACGCAGGTACTAAGAGGGAATAGTAAAGGTATTTAAAAAGATAATTCCAAGGAATTACCAACTAGTTTACCTCACACCGAAAGTCCCATTCTCCGCTATTTTCTCCAGCACCCTTACCACCTGCAAACGCAAGGCATCCCGCCTTCGCCGCCGCCTCATGTTCTCCTGCTTGCGATCCACCGCCTCGCGAATGTACACCACCAACTCCTCCATCAGATCCCTGTAAGGAATAAAGCACACACACACACTCGGCAGGTCAGGGGGGACACATCAAGATGTCAGAATGCCAGAGCCGCCGACTTACTTGAGCGCATCGTGGTTTATCAGGCCCAAGGCATTAACGGCGGCATCCCGCACATCGACAACCTCGCAGCGGAGCAGCGGCACCACCAGCTTGTAGAGGGCATGCGGAGAGGCGCTGCCCATGGCCGACTTGTCACTCCGATCGGCGTTCAGGGAGTCCGGCGATGAGCTGTAAAATAAATTTACGGCCATGGATTTTAGTGTCAAACAGCAATCCAAACCGGAGGGCAGTCATTTCTGCCTCTGATTCGGTTCAGAGGGTGTCGCCTTGGCAAGGTCATTATTTAGCGGGAGTCCATAAAGTTTAACTGCGATTTAAACTGGTGCCTAAAAGTCGCTTCTTTTTAACATTCAGTGATTATCGAGGTACAGTTTCGCCCGCTTCTGCACTTGCCACCGATGGACAAACATTATGAATTTTAAATTCGAAATCTTTTTTCAATTAAAACCCATTTTTTGCTATCCCATCCTGCCCTTTGAATTTGCACAGGGTTGTGGGTCTCAGCGAATAATAATAATAAATGACAGCGCGCGGCAGGCAAACAACATTTTCTTTTATAATTTTTTTTCATTTGTTTCTTGCTGTTGCTGCTGGGAAATCAAGCTCTTGTTTTCCTTTTTAAAGGGTGCGGGTTTCGAGGTTTTTGGGAATTGTGGCCAACTGGCACTGGACATGCGCTACATGAAAAATAAACAAACTTGTCTTAAAATTATTTTCCAGCACAGCAGCACTGCAAACAAGGGGGCGTGGCCGTTGCCCAGAAGCCTGGGAAAGGGGAGTCAAATTGTTTGCCAAATTATACGGCACAAGCTCAATGCGAATCATTGGGAAAATAGAAGGGAATATCTTTGGAAAAACAAAGTCAAATACAAATTCAAATTCAACAAGCTCCAATAAATGAAAATAAATATTTTTTAAAAACGATTTCGGAGAGAGTCAGACAGAAGCAAGAGTCTGTTTGTTTGATTGGTTTTGATGGCAAGTAAATATATTCGTATTTAGATTAAAGTTGGAAATAAATTGAAATATTCTTAGAAAAAACTTGAACTGACTCGAGATAAAAAGATCTTATTTAAAATAAAATCGAATTTGCATATTTATTTTAATTCAAGTTTAAACAGAGCATTCTCCTTAAATCTCCGGCATTTAAACTAAAACTTTAAACAACTTATGTAACAAACTTTAGGAGGAAAGCATTAAAATACACATCTTAATACAAATCTGAGCCCAAAAGCAGAATCGAAATGAAAAGCGGTTGCTGTAGCCAAATCAAGAATGCAAATTGGTAGGCAAGGCTTCGAACTTTAAGAACTAAATCACAAAAACTTTTAATTACATGCCAAAGCTACACACACGCATACACACACAAGAACATATGGACAACGAAAAATAATCTACAAAGCTCTATTTTCTTTACAGCATTAGGCTATGGAAATTTGATTAACAACAAGTTAGGTAAATTAAATTATTCAGAGCTGCCACAGAAATTGCTTTCGATTTGAATCCAATTTAAATGCTGTCCAAAAGTATGCTACATAATATCAAACTTTGGCAATGGAACGAATTTTGGCTTTACAAGATTTTTTGCATACTTTTGAACACCTTGGCAATTGATTTTAAATCCATAGATATTTCTTTAGCGGTATTTATCTGCCAAAGAGAGCGCGATTTTCGTCGCCAGCAGAAAAATAGTTGCATATTGCAAAACAAATGTATGGCTGTTCGGCATCTTAGTGGAGATATAGGTCTTTGATTTTGTTAGGTATAGGTTTCTGGGTTTTGTCTTTTGGTTTTTTATGTTATTTGTTTTATTTATTTTTTGTTTTTTGTTTATGTTTTTGTTTTGGTTTATTTTAGCTTTACCCAAGTCGCTTTTGGCGCGCCTCTTTGCGTCCATAGGAGAGTGGCAGCGTGAAGCGCGTGACGATTCCCTCGGGCCCAAACACATTCGATGGTATATTGTCCAGGGAATCGGACAGCGAACGCGAGTCCGCCTGATCTTGCAAACTATAAATTACAATCCATATATAGAGAGAGATATTTTTGTTGGTAAATAGAGAGTAATGTGACTGAAGACTGACTGACTGACTGACGACTGACTGGTGGGATGAGTTGCGAGTATAATTCGACTTCGATTGTCATGATCAATATTTTATGTACGCAAATGCCCAGCGAGATTTCCATCTTGGCAAATAGTTGCCCATATATATTATACCATGGGATGTTCGATGGGTGGGTGGACATGGACTATAACCTTTACGAGAATGGGAGTGTAGGTTGGTGTTGTTTGTGTGAACGTTTTATTTTATTTTTCTTTGTGAAATCCCCATTTTTATTGACATTTCCGTCGGCCAACATTATTTGCACACACTGATGCAATGGAAATGGTTACGGGTGGGTGTTTTTTTGCCTGTGTGTGCTGTGGATTTCAGTATTTCGCATTATAATTCAGTTTAATCTAGTTAAAATTCAAACGCAGTCCGCTAAAATGAATTTACAGTGATTTACTACCGGGAACTAAGATATATGAGAGATATCGGTGGTAATATTTTCATCAACTATAAAATTGTTTAAAAGAAACCGAACAAAAAATTGTTTATATAACTAAATCGAAAAATATAGCCAAACATTATTGTTTCATTTTTAAAATTATTTTAAAATAAATTTAATATTAAAATTAATTTAAATAAAAGGCCAAAAATGTTCTATGAAATATTTTAAGTCTCAAGTAAGCAGGGGTGCCACAGAAATCGCTGATCACTAGAAATTTATTTATAAGTCGTCTAAAAGTATGCAATAAAAACACACAAAATAGATGTAAATTGGCTATTTTGGCCAGAATTTAAAAATTTATTGAATCCCCAGCGATTTCAGTGGCACACCAGATTAATTACCAACTTTGTTGTTGTTTTTATAATTGTGCAATCTTTTCAACAGTGTTGGCTTTCAGGCTTTTACATTGACAAAATAAACAACGTTAAAAATACCGACAGGAACAAATTAATTAAATTTTCTGACAACCTAATTAAATTGATTTTTACAAAAGCTTGAAGTTTATACATTTACGTTGATTAAATTCTTTCAACTTTATTACAAGTTAATCAAAATTTAATAAGCTGTAAACAATCGAACATTTACAGTTTATTCAACCTTTTCAAATGAACTAAATGCCAATCTAATTAATACGTAGGCTGCTACATATATTTCTGGCCTAATAATGAAAATACGAATATTTATTAAGGAAAATAGTTTTATTGTTTTTCAAAATATTCTCCATCAAGATTTACACACTTTTGCATGCGCTCAAACCAATTTTCGAAGCACTTTTTCCACTCTGATTGACACACCTCAAAAACATGGTTTTTGAATGCTTCAACAGCATCTTCTGGCGACGAAAATCGTTGACCACGCATTTTCTTCTTGATGTGAGGGAATAAAAAGAAGTCATTTGGTGCCAAGTCAGGACTGTACGGCGGATGACCCATCAATTCGACGTTTTGGCCAGTCAAAAAGGCGCTGGTTTGAGCCGATGTGTGAGAGCTCGCATTGTCATGGTGCACAATGATTCGTCTTCCCTTGTTCGTTTTTCGAATTTCACCGAAGACTTCAGGCAAACAAATGGTGGTGTACCAATCAGAATTGACCGTCCTACGTTGCTCAAGAGGAACAGTAGCCACATGACCAGTTTTTGCGAAGAAACAGGCGACCATTTGCTTCGAAGTGCTTCTTCCACGAACAACTTTCGTTGGATTTGGCTCGTCTTGGAAGACCCACACGGTCGATTGCTGTTTTGTTTCGGGCTCATACGCATAGATCCATGATTCGTAACCTGTGACGATCTTATAAACGTCTTTTGAAGCACCGCGATCGTATTTTTTCAGCATTTCTTTACACCAATCCACACGAGCCTTCTTTTGAGCGATTGTCAAATTGTGCGGGATCCAACGAGAACAAACCTTTTTACAGCCAGGTGCTCATGCAATATCGAATGTATGCTGGTGGAAGAAATGCCTAGGGATGCCTCTATCTCACGGTATGTCACATGACGGTCTTGCATTATTAGTTCACGTACGCCATCGATGTTTTCTGGCACAACGGCTGTTTTTGGACGACCTTCGCGGAATTCGTCTTTGAGGGAGCGTCGGCCACGATTGAATTCGTTGTACCAGTTTTTCACAGTGCTATAGGATGGTGCTTCATAGTCATACAAAGATTTAAGTTCATCGCTGCACTCTTGTCGTGATAATCCACGCCGAAAGTTGTGAAAAATGATCGCACGAAAATGTTCACGAGTTAATTCCATTTTTTTGCGAAATTGATTTTTTTAAGTAACTGTAAACAACACAAATGATAGTCGTACGTCAAACCGTTCTGAGTACGTTTATGCTTAAAAATGTCGAACTTTTCAATGGAAATGTCAGATTCCACCTAACAACACTTAGTGTTGCCTAGGCCAGAAATATATATAGCAGCCCACGTACCATTGTAAATATCACAGAGTTCAAAGTTCTTTCATGGAATTAATTCCAAGCGCAGAAACCTCTGCAACCCTGGTGAATAAAACAATAAACAAACTAGCCAATAAGCGCGCGTACATGAATGCAAATATTTATGATTAAGCCCTCCACTGCTTTTGCTACTGACATTATTATTTTCGGTATGGAAATTAGTTGTCAATTGAGTGCATGTGCATGTAAAACAATTCCGTTAAACACACAACAACGCGGCGTATGAGTAACGCAAATGAGGCAATCACAGATAATGACATATTATGGCCAATATACATTCAACATTAAAATGCAAATGGCAGAATATAAGTGAGACAAAGTTTAATTAAAGCACAATTTCAAACACCAATGGAAATGTTTCATTTGTGGAGGACGTGCACGTGCCGGGATCTGCAATTATGCGTTGACAAGCAAATAAAATCACACCAAATGCAGTAAAAAGTGTGTCTAGGGACAAATAATAGAAAGGGGAGTGCCACAGAAATAAATATTGATAAAGAATTCATTTAAAATGGTGCCCCAAAAGTATGCTATAAAATATTTTAGAAAGAGAAGTTCGTGAAAACTATTTAAAAGGTACCTAAAAGTATACAATAATATACTTAAGGTAAATATTTATGAAAATATTTTTCAAATGTATGCATTAAATTATTTTAGGTAAATAATTTATTGAAATGAATGTAAAAATGAACCAAAAAGTATGCAACAAAAAACCTAAGGTCAAATATCAATTGATCAAGAAATAATACAATATTTTAGACACTTTAAAATGCGCCAAAAGTATGCAATGAAATACGTTAGATAAGGAATTCATTGCAATTAATTTATAATGATTCCCCAAAGTAAGCTACAAAGCATTTTATGAAAAGAATTCCATGAAAATTATTTAAAAGGTACCTAAAAGTAAAAAATAATATATTTAAGGTAAATAATGCATTGAAAGTATTCCCAGAAATATAAATTAAATTATTTTAGAAAAACAATTAATTGAATTTCACTTTAAAATGCACCAAAAAGTATGCAATTACATAGTTAAGGTAAATATTTATTTAAAATATATTTATATTTAAAAAAATGCATTTCATTATTTAGATAAAAAATTCATTGAAAGTATTGAAAAAAAAAATACACCAAAAGGTATGCAACAATAAATACTCAATTATTTTAGATTAAGAATTCAATGCAATCCACTTTTAAATGCGCACAAAAGTGTGCAATTAAACACTTAAACTTATACAAAGTTATAGCATACGTTTTCACACCATTTCAATGTATTTAGAATCCCACAGCCATTTATGTGGCATGTTGATTTTACCATTTGACACCCACAACACAAAACAACGGCTCTGGTCAACTAGAGATTAAAAACACACAATACACACACACACAACATACGAGAAATTCGTGCGAAATGTAATTGAATGGAAAATGTTAGTCAAACAATTAAAATTAAGTGTGTTGTTTGGTTTGATTTCAGGTTGAAAGGCTGATGGAAAGTATACAGTAATTGCACAGAGAATAAATATCAGATATCAGAAATGGGGAAATTGTTATATCATAATTAGGAAGTTACTTGGAATTATGAATTAATAAGGTTGAAACTAAAAATATAAATGTGTAAAATGAAAATAACTTTAAACTATAATTTTATATATTGTAAACACCTCATTTTGTATTACACGGTCACATTAGTGACCAGTTAGTATAATGTTATCAATAATAGTCCTTGCGCATAGAATTAAGTCAGATTTTTAAGAAAAGAATATACAGTCACTTTGGTTTGGCGAATAAGAACGATCAGCATGTAAAAAATCGAGAGAAAACGAAATCATAAGAAATAAAATCAATCCGACGTTAATTTTTGAAAACAAAAGCCGGGGAGTTTACAATATATATAAAATGTTTATCTGATAATAATTCTTTGCCAAGAGAACGCATTTTTTAGAAATAAACATAAATAAAATAAAAATTAGGATATTTAACCAATACTTGATATGAAAACACTGATATTTTTGATTTTTTTCTCTGTATGAATATGAATATTTACGATGCCTTGCCTATTCCTCACTCACTCACCTCAAACTCAAGTCTGGCGAGGCACAACGAACAGCCACGCTGGGGATTTGTGGCACCAGACGCATGGCACATGCCACCTGATTCCTCCAGAGACGCAGATACGAATCCTTTTGGCTCTCGGTGGGCACTTTCTTGGTGGGCGCCGAGCTGCGCAGCAATGAAGCGCGATTGTCGCTTACGGGGCTGGAACATAATTATTAATATTGGGATCTAGTTAATTTCAGATTTTACCTACGTGGGATCAATGACACTGAAGAGCGCATTCAGGCGCGTGAAGCATATGGGCCAGGCTTGGGCCACCGCCGAGGGACACTGTTGCAGGATGCGCTGACGCTCCAGCAGGCCAAACAGGCAGGTGGCCCAGGGATCAAATGGTGGCTGCGGGGAGCTGGCCGCAGCCGCAGAGGCACCTGCCGCAGAGCTGGTTTGCGAGAGATTCAGCGTTGATGTGGAGGACTTTGAGTTGTCTAAGGGAGAGAAAAGAAAGATTAATTTTAGATTTAATTACAGAAGATCAGAGATCTCCCTTACCATCTGTCAATCCTGCTAGCCAAACGCCACTGGTTCTCTCGGCTATCCACTGCAGGTCAATGCAATTGGCATTGAGAATGGCCGTCTTCTCCGTTTGCGGCAGCAGCGGCAGCAGGCACTTCTCCACAATGGCGGGCACACAACGATCCATTACATCAATCAGAGGCGGTTCCGTTTCGGGTATGCCCAAAGCTCGCATCAGGTTCTTAACCTCCTTGAGGATCATGGCGGCCAGCTTGCGCAGGTACGGGCGATAGTTGCAGAGCAGCACCAGGGCAAAGCCCTCCACGAAATGCAGGGTGGTGGCCAGCGGGATCTCGTTCTTCTTGGTCACATCGCTGGCCATATTCAGGACTGTGTGCTGCGTGATGCTCGACATGCCGCTGGAGGTGGTTATGCTGGAGGCGGCGCTGCTGGCGGTGTTCAGAAGATGCTGCTGCTTGCTGCTGGCAGTGTCCTTGGCAGGAGCGGCGGCCTGAGCCACTGCCACTGCCTTGGGCTGAGCGGCATTCGCCACATTGGTGGCCATGCTGGGAGCCGCACTCGTGGCGGTGTTGTTACCATTTACATTAATCGCACACCGCCAGATGTTCAGGAAGTTGAAGAGAATGCGCGTGCAGTTCTCCAGCAGCTGCGGATAGGTGTCGGTGACGTCGCGCACCAGAAACTGAGTGTAACCGTGCACGACATCCTGACGCCAATCCGGAAAGTCTATCACCAGCGTCGTCAGCGATTGGTGGGTTAAGATGCGCAGCTCCTCATCCATATGGACGGTCAACCGGGAGAGCAAGTCCACCAGCTCGTGGGCCGTCATGGTATCGGGTATAAGACGAGGCACGGCAGCCACGCAGGTACGAAAGAGATCGATGCGCGGCTTCCTTTCACCCGACAACATCTCGTCCGGCTCCTTGTTCTGATTCTGGGTATTCGTCATCATCAACGGGCGACCGTAGTGCACATCCAAGGCCCTTAGAATATCCACAAAGACCCTTCGCACATGGGGAAAGTAAGTGGACATGCCTATGCTCCGAGCGGTGTCATCCGTCAGCATCTTGTTGATATAGGTCTTCTTCACGCGCAACGTATTCCCGGAGGGCAGGGCCGGAACCGTTCTGGGCATCGGCGGCTCACCCGCCTTCTGCTGCAGTGAGTCGGCGACGACCAGAAAGGCTCGCAGCCCGATGCTCATCCGCTCCGGATTGAGTATCAGCTTGATGGAACGGCCCACGCACAGCAGATCGTAGACAATCTCGCGCATGGCAAAGTCCAAGCGCTCCTGGGCTATAAACTGGATGATCTTCACGAAGATGTTCAGCGGGGTATCCCGCGGCACCACGCCCTTGGAGCCTCTGTTCGGGAAATATTTTGTTTAGAGATTTATTTAAAGGTATTTTGTAAGATAAACCCACTTGGGAAACAGCGAGTTCACAATGCTCTGGAGGCGGGAATGCGTGGCCGAGTTGGACTCACACTTGATGCGGATCATGTAGACCCAGAGCAGGCGGTAGAGCGACTCCAGGGCTACGCGACTCATCTTGGCATCGCGATTCTTCAGATTGCTCAGACACATGGCCAGAAAGTAGTGCCAGTTGGTGAGGAAAAAGGTCTTCTGCGACACACACAGCAGGCAGGTCACGAGCGGGAAGAGAGCCAAGCGATGCTTGGACTTGGTGGAGGCATCCAGGGTCTGGACATACAGCAGCTCCACAAAGTTCTTGACGCAGGGCACATTCACCTCGTTTTTGACGGCCTAAAAAAAGAGGTAATATTATTTTAAATACTTTCTTTTTTTTTCTTTTTTAGATTTGCTTGATTGAATAGTTTAGCTAAATTAAGGTAATTTTTAAGCCAACAAACATAAAATTCTAAAAAAATAAAAAAAATGTTTTTTTTTTTTTTTAGTGACCTTATATTTGCTTATTAAGCGATTTAGCTAAACTACTCAAATAAGCAAATTTAAAGTTTCTAAACATAAAATTCTAAAAAAATAAAAAAATGTTTTTTTTTTTTTTTTTTTTTTTAGAATTTTATGTTTAGAAACTTTAAATTTGCTTATTTGAGTAGTTTAGCTAAATCGCTTAATAAGCAAATATAAGGTCACTAAACTTTTTTTTTTTTTTTTTTTTTATTGAGTAGTTTAGCAACTTGAGGTCATAATTAAGCCGATAATGACCTCGAGTTAGCTAAACTATTCAAATAAAAAAAATAAATCCATTAACAAAAGTAAAAAAAAAAATAATAAAAAATTAAAAAAAAATATATAAATAAACTCCAAGATAATCCCCCCAACTCACCGCCGCCACTGGCACCAGGATCTCCACAAACAACCCAGCCAAAGCATGCTTAATGTCCTTGTCCTTCACCTCCATAAAGTACTGACCGCACTCGTGCATGAACTGAAACGAGGCCTCAAACTCCTCGATGGGCACCATCTTGACCCGGAAGAACTTCATGCCCATCAGCAGGCTGATGATGCTCTGGGTGGTCGTCGGGGACACCTCCTTGCCGCGCAGCTCCTTCAGCTCGCTCATGAAGCGCTTCCTCACCGATGCAAAGCGACTTTGGGCCAACACCCCTATGACCTCCGCATACAGATCGGCAATCATGTGAATGTTAATGGCATTGGGGTTATTCTGCAGCCCATCCTTGTACTTGAAGTGCTTGAAGGCCAGGTTCTCGATGCTGCGCACCAGATCCTCGTGACCCGGATGGAAGGGCAGCTGCTTGAGTATCTCGATCAGGGCCAGACAGAATATAAACTCCACAGCCGCCTCGCGTCGCTGCAGCTGAAAGTCCAGGTCCACGGAGGAGGGCTTGTTGCTGCCGGACGCCTGGGAGTTGCTGCTGCTGCTGCCGCCGCCCGGAACCGGTGGTTTCTTGAGATCGTTCTTGATCTCCATGTCGGACAGCTGGCGGCGATGCCAGGCGAGCAGCGTGTGCAGCAGCGAGGGCAGGCAGTGCTCCGCCACGGAACCGAGGGCGGAGAGCAACTGATCGAACTGCTGATCCTCGCCACGCTGCAGCAGCTTCGATAGATTCTTGTCCGCACTCTCCAGCATCACCAGCTCGATCTTCTTCTCCGCCTGAACAGTGAAGTCGCTGAACAGATTCCGCATCACAATCTCTCCCGGCCGCGGAGCCGAGGAGATCTCCACGCTGCTGGCCACGCTGGCGGCCAAGGCGGCATGCATCTCGGCCTGGGTGTAGCTGGGCAGGACGTTGATAATGGAGCTCCGCGAATGGGCACCCCAGGGTAGCAGGGATTGCCTCTGAGGTATGACCAAAGCTGGCGGTGAGGCGTAGCTCTGGCGACTGGCCGGCAAGCTCTGATAGGTGATCGCCAGCGACTGCTGCGGCTCTGTCACTGCCAACTGTTGCTGCGACTGTTGCTGCGACTGCTGTTGCTGCTGCTGTTGCTGTTGCTGGAACTGCAGTTGCTGTGACTCATACTCGATACCATACGGATAGTCATCGCCGGGCAACTGATAGTTAATCGGCGACGTTGTCCCACTGGCGGTGTTGCTGCTCGGACCATTCCGGTGACTGGTCTTCGGCGTGGATGTATACTCCGCCGAGTTTATCGAGTGACGCTGGTTGGGCGACCCGCCACTCGGATTGCCATCCAGTTCAACGTTATCGACGCAATCGCCGCCAGCTGTGGCCGCCAGATAAGCATCTTCCTGGAAAGCATTACGCTGGGGGCTCTTGGTGGGTGTCACTGTGCCCACACCCACTCCGGCAGACCCACCTGCTCCTACCGCCGCCGGCGCTGCTGTTGTTGCTGCTGCTGCCGCCGCCGCTGCTGCGGTGGAGTTGTTGGGACTGGCGCTGGAAGGCGAGCCAGCCGGATCGGTGCTCAGGTGCTGCTCATTTAGGTTTTGATTTGTGCCTGGTCGAAAAATAAGCAAAAATAAACAGAACACATCGGTTATTATTATCGGTATCGGTTTACGATTATACGGATTACACTTATCAGTTATTTATATGTCGGCAGGGAATTACATGTTCAGATAGCCAATATCAAAGCCCCAAAAATGATTCACTCTATCTACGCACAAGTCTGTCATATGGAACAAAAAAAGGATAACAGTGTAAATCGAAAATCAGCTATAATTTTACCTAATTTTGGTTTATTTTATTTAATATTATTATTTAAGTTTATATTATTATTCTTTTGTTTATTTATTTTTTATTTTATTATTAATATTTTTAATTTATTTTTCCTATATATGTATTTTGTTTCTCTCTATTTTATCTCGATTATTTTATTTTATTATTTCCTCTCTATTTCATTTTAATATATTTTCTTTATGACTTAGTTATTTTATTATTTAATATTATTATTTATTTAATATTTGTATTAAAGTTATTTTCTAAAATATATATTTAAATTCAATTATAAGCAGGTAATTTCAATCTTTTTAATGTTTTCAAATCATTTTTTCACATAATATATTAAAAATTAAGGCAAAAATGGTTTCTAATATATTTCTTCCAAAACTACTAACTTAAGGCAACTGTTTTATTTACTTTGTGAGGTCCCAAAACTAATTTACCTTAGTTTAGTTTCAGAGATATACAAAAAAAACGAAATAAACATGTTTTAATGAGCTTTCCATAAAACTGGAAGAATAACATTCACAGTTCAAAATTCGAAAGATTTTCTTTTGATTTTTAGCATTAAAAGTTTATTTTATTTTATTATTTTTTTTTTTAACCCAAATTAATGACCAAATTTTCTTTTGACATTGACAAATTGCTTAGACATATAAATGTGCGAAATAATATTGAATGAAATACGGAGGCTATATATTTCAAATATATTTTTGCCAACATTTGCATATAAGCGATATATACTGTATGAATTTTTGATTTGTGGTCTGTTGTTTCATTTGTTTACCCAACCTTTGGTTCTAGGACACGCCTATAAAGCGAAATCTGTAAATAGAAATTATAATCAGCAGCCATCAGCAATTTAATCATCATCAAGTGTGGGGGTGTGGCAGGAGAACACGCCCCAAAAAGCAAAAACCTCAAAATACTCAAAGCGAACTCCCTTTATATGGGACCAATTCTGGACTTTTGCCGACTGTGTGTGTATCGTGTCGAGTTATCATTCAATAATAACCTGCTTTTATATCTTAATTGCCAAGGAATATAACTGTAAAATCATTATCGCCATATGGCCTGATGGATGGCATTCCATCAAACCATCTGTCAAACCCACGCCCACACACACTGAAACTGGTGTGTATTCCCCTGTATGCAAAACAATAAATAATTACAATTGATGATTCTGTTTTCGTTCTGGCAACACTCCATATCTGTTTATCGGCACCACTGTCGTGGGGTGATAAGAACAGAATCGGGAAATTCCCGTTAAATCAGTGAGGGGAAGTGGGTAATATAAATTTCCCAGAAATATCAAGCTGAAATTTAATTTCTACGAATTTTTAGTTGGTTTATAATTAAGTTATTACGATGATAAAAAACAATCGATCTGAATTTTGATATCTACAAATGGTAAATAAGTTATTAAGTTATAAAATAATAATAAATAATAAATAAAAACTGTTTAAATAACAAGAATGAAAGCTAACATCGGAGATTCAAAGTTAAGAAAGAAAACTTGGAAAAACTGCATCCAAATATTTCTAATACGGAGACTTGTTTAAGTTGAAACGGACAGACGGACTAACGGACAGACGGACACGCTAAATCTACACGGCTGTTGATACTGATCAAGAATATCATTAAAAAAAACAAGAGTTTAACCTTTCTACGCGTTGTCTTAAAAGTATACTCAAGCAGTATAACGAGTTTAGTATAAATTTAATACTTTCGTAGTATTAAATTTGATAAGCATCTTATTAAGAAATTTTTCATACTCAAGAGTATAGAATTCATGTAACAATCGTATAGGTTCTATGATGATTTTTTTTTGGGTGTACCAGCAATAGAAAGAAAACTTGGAAAACTCTCATCCAGGGAGTTATAAATCGGAGACTAGTTTAGGTTGAAACGGACAGACGGACAAGCGGAAATGCGGACAAACAGACATTTCTAAATACTCTTTGGCTGTTGATTTGGATAGGTCCTTAAATAAAACCCTTTTCAAGGCCAGCATATATTAAATAATCAAGAAAAAAAAAAACAGAACATTTATCCCTTATTTATACAGAATATTTAATTAACCCATTTAAGTAAAATGTAACCATTGCATGTCGTACAATTAAAGGTTACCCCAAACTCAAGGTCCTTAATATATTATTTACTACAATTACACTGACTTATTCCTGGACACCAACAGAACACACACCAGAAACGAAATTCCTTTAAAATCGAATTCAATCAATATGGGACAGACAGGACATGATGGCGAGTGTCCTTTACGGCCTTTCCGAGTCAACTACAATTGTATATATGGTGGTGCCCGGTGGTGAATAATGGATGTTGATGCCAAACGTAATCCAAACGATGTGGCATGTGTCATGCATCTATCCGGCCGTAGTAAGACCACGTCCGTGGCACCGGCGAAGGTCTTTACCCAAAAAGTTCAGGGTAAAGGTTTCCGCCGTTGTGAATAATTGATAAAGTTAAAGTACAAGGCAATTTTCGGAGGCTCAAAAGGGACAGCAAAGGTTGATCCCCACAGCAAATGCCGTGAAATCTCTTTGCGGGGCAAAGTTTTACTCAGATAGCAAAGTCCAGGCAAAAGTACATGTGTTTTGTGCAATCAGAGGAGGAATAAATAAGGCTGGAAAATGTTTGACATTTCACTAAACACATGTGTGCGAAGAAAATCGAAAAATATATCCGAGAGAGAACACAATCTCGAAATGAAATGCGAAAACACATGTACATTCGTATATATACGCCCGTATTATTAATACCGTATTAACACGCTCGCCCAAATCGTCTCCCAACCGAAAATGTTCGCCTTATGAAAGCTCTTTGGATGTGTCATATACGCGAACACACGATATTATTATTCTCCCGCCACTTATAAGACGTGCGACGAACCCGAACAAATGTTTATCCGATTCATCCATCGGACGGCCACTGGGCCAAGTCAAATCCAAAATAAAACGGAGAAAAAAAACATCGGTTTGGCCGAAAACTGCATCAGTGGCAGAAAAATAAAACGATCAAATGGATTTTGAGGGACTCGACATTTGGGATATCCATTAATCATTTAGGAGAGCGATTGAGTAATTTAAGTGCCTGAATATAATTAAATTTATTGTGGAAACTAACTTTGTAACACAATGAAGAGCTTCTTGATTTGGAAACCATTTGCTTTTCTAATTAGTTCTTAGCCATGTTTAATTCAATTCTCGAAGGGAATATATTCACGGTTAACGAAGGCTTCAATACAAAGCATTTATAATGTCTTTGTTGTGTTTTAAATACTTATTTATTTATTTTAATTACAACGTTCCTTAAATACTCCCTTCTTTCAAATGGTAATTTCTTATATTTTTCTTTCTATACTATATCCTCCACTTTATCCACACAAATCCCATATACCCCTTGCACTTTTTCTATATCCCATATAGACGAACATTCAACGAATAGACGTATTTGTTTTCCTATTTCTTTTATTCTTTCAACAAATCGGAATTCTGTGGAAAACATTTTATCTATGGAAAATATTTTTAGGCGCCTTTTTATGTCGTTGTTGAAAATTTCGAGTGTGCCATAGATTTTCACAAGTTGTCTTGTTGCCCACTTTGAAGAATTTCCTTCTTATTTATGGGGGAAATTAGATAAAGTTTAAGGGTCCAATAAAGAAAAGGTGGTGTTATTTATTGAACAAGAGAACAAACGGGTTATCGATCTTTGAATTAAGCAAATCCACGAAAGCAGCCAGTATTTTCAAATAAATCGCAAATGATAAGAGTTAAATTGCAGACTAATATAAACGAGTTAAGACCCATAAACCAAAACAAAGAATCTTGGCTAGAACAGTAAAAAAGCGATAAGTATTGAGTGATAATTCAAATTAATGTTTTAAAAATAGAAGAATGACTTGAAATAAATTTTAATCAAGTAAAACAACTGTAATCGTATGGGCTCGACTCTGAAATACCCGGTATTCAAAGCCTACAGGTTGTTTTTGGTTGCCCAGCCAGGACTCGACCCTCGGCTCATCTGAAGCGAGTGCGAACGAGATGGATAAAAGGTTAAACCATTATTGTCTTATAACTCACAGGATTGCCATCCTATTCTACTCGAATTTTCAAAAAACGTCTGGAAAAGACTAATTACTTTTTTCAAAACTCAAAAATATCGCTTAATTATGATAAATTGTAAATCATTTTTAGTCTAAAGTTCTATGAACATTTTGTTTAAAAAACATACAAAAGAACTTTCGAGAGTTCCCTGTTTGTGCCAATAAAAAATTACAAGCATAAATCAGTCTGTTATTGATTATCAAATCCATTATCTTATCTAAGCAACCATTAATCCATCAAAGACCGCCCTTGAACTCATTTGCGGTTTAC
Organism: Drosophila rufa; assembly: GCA_018153105.1. NCBI lineage: Eukaryota > Metazoa > Arthropoda > Insecta > Diptera > Drosophilidae > Drosophila > Drosophila rufa. Next base: position 8,215,160 of record JAECXS010000085.1, read on the forward strand.
TTTCTGCCCAGCAAGTGACAGCCAAACAATTAAATTTATAAGAATTTCGAAATCAACCCGATAAGATATCTTTCGGTAGCGAAACTCTGTAAGCTCGTCTGTTTCTCTCCGATTTCCCATACACAAACTTGAACTTCAACAAGAAGGCAGGCAGGCAGCCAGGCAAAACCTTCAAATTGTTTATCACAATTTATTTTTGTTATCGTCTTTAAACCAAACATTTCCTGGATACATGGGTTACGTCGCCACCACTTGATTTTCTTCTTTATCGCCTTACTGACTATGTAAACATATTTTTGTGACTAAGTGAAGGTACTCCGTACTCGTGCGATCGCCAGAACAAACCTTTTAGTTTTTTTGGTGTCCATTGAAAATTCCATAACATGAAAGTGGAGCATAAATTTGTCAGGGAATCGCAGCTGGGAAAGTGATATTCGGGCAGATTTACAATTGTTTTTCTGCCCAGCACAAAAAACTGATTGCGACAGAGTGTTTAACACTAATTAACACGGAATTGTTTTGCTCGGTAAGCTGTTTGCAATTAAATTCACGTGATTCGTAGAGAAAAAAGGCACAGAAATTACATTTATTAATTGTAATTGCAATTGTTTATTCACTTTGTGTGAAAGATTATGTTAGATTGGATTAAACTGCTGCTGATAATGCGGCTTAAATTGTGTCACTGGGTCACTCTTAGGTTCTTTTTTTGTTTATTCAATCTCCACGATAAGACCGAAAGAACATTAATTTGTTTATTGGTAGAAACATATTTTTTTTTTATAATTTATTTAGCTGCTTTACGAACGCTGGCTTTTTATTATGCTAATTAGGCAGAAGTAATGAGCTCAGCGTTTTGGAAACGCTTGTATATACTTTTTATTTGTTTATTTATGGGTTTTTTGTGTGATTGCGTTGTGGGGTTTGGTTTTGGTAATTTCAATACAATTATTTGATAGAACTGATAGAGGCGATTTCGATATGGCCGCACAAATGTATATATATTATATATAGCTTGTATATATAGACGTTGTTGTCGCGCACGTTAAGTCCAAAATAAAAATTTTCGAGCGGACCGAGAAAAAAGTGCAAAATGCGAGGCAAACGACGGCGACGACGACGAATTTCGACTGCGGCGAAAACGAGCCGAAAAAAACACCGACAGGCCAGAGGAGAGAGAAAAAATCGAGCGACGAACGTCAATGGCAGCCGAAATAAAAAAAGCAAAAACAAAAAGTGAGCAACTCGCGCACGCTCGCAAATTGGAAGCTCGAAATCAAAACAAACGATTATTGTCTATTTAAAATTATGATTAACAATGGCGAGAGAGGCAGCGAGCAGAGAGAGAGTAGCGTACGCAGAGAGAGCGGAAACAGCTGTTACCTGGCTGCGGCGAAATGAGAAATCAGCTGAGACATCACCCATACGCCGCGTTGTACGATAGGATGATTAGGCTATTTGTTTGTTTATTTATCTCTGCTCTTTGCCGGATTCTAGCTGATTAGCACACTGTTAGTGGCTTATGGCACACTCGTTCACATTCATATCTGTCGCATTAGCTTCAATTTACGGAACTAAGTAAGGGAAGCGCCCCGCTAAGTGGAAAACTTTCCGCCCTCGCTGTGAAAATCCCGCAGAGCCCGCCCCAGTCAAGGCTAGAGTTAAGCTTGCGGTGAGTCCAAACACTTCAAAGGTGAAGTGTCAGCGGGGGCGTCCTTAACCCGAATGCCGTGTGCTTAGAACACCGAGGAAAACCAATTCAAGGCAAGTGCTTGCTATTTTCTAAGAGGGATTACGAGGAATAGGGACTCAAAAGGCATACAAGAGTAATTGCCTGATTCGAATTGCTTGCTAGTCATGTTTGAAGTTCCTATTTGGTACGTTTAAGGGGGAAGTATTTAATTTGATTGTAGTTTTAAGTACACCCAAAAAAATAACAAGAGTTTAACCTTTCTACGCGTTGTCTTAAAAGTATACTCAATAGCTTGTTTAGTATAAATTGTATACTTCAAACTATCAAATGTATACTCCAAAGTTTAGTTTTTATACTCTATAGTTTCAAATGTGTATTTTTGAGTATTATTTTTAGACGAACCTACATCGAAAATTTGATAAAATATCGCGTTAGCTGGAATTTAGTGCTTTTCTGTTTGTCGCGTTAGTGAATATTATGAAATAATGGTGCAGATGAGTATAAAATGTATACTTTCGTAGTATTAAATTGATAAGCATCTTATTAAGAAATTTTTCATACTCAAGAGTATAGAATTCATGTAATAATCGTATAGGTTCTATGATGATTTTTTTTTGGGTGTAGTTATTTAAGAATATAAATTTGTTTAGCGTTTAAGGAACCTTTTCTAGAATAAAAAGTCTAATTTATGCAGTAGTAGTATCAGGTTATAGAGTTTTATTGAGGTTCTTGAAACAAATAAATATAATATCCGAAAGAAAGGGTTACAGAAGTCATTAAAGAATTATAAGTAAAGAAAAAACTACTTTAGTTTTATAAATTCCATTGAAAAACAACAAACGCCTTTGAATTTGTTAGTTCAATCCCAACTTTCTTAAGGTTTCAGGTTCAAAAGTACAATCAACTCTCCTGACCAGAATTTTGCGCATTTTCCATTATAGAAATGACCAACGGAATTGGCAAATGTCTAAGCAAACTTTGTGCCAATTGGTTACACCAATACAATAAAAAGAAACAAACCATAAACAAATAAACTAAACAAAGCACCGGGCCATTTTGTAACAACAACAAACAGCTGAATTGATTATGAACGCGCGTCCAGATTGTTTGCCATTTTTCACTGTATGTGCGAGTGCATGTACAAGAAATTAGCACTTGGGCCGCGCGGGCACTTTCCAACGCAACACAATATTGGTTTGTGGAATTAGTTAACTGCTTTTATTGCAAATTACATCACGCCCACCACCGTCATAACTCGGCGGCGAAAGGAATAAATGATGGACGGGCACGCGATTCAAGGAGGGCCCACACGCGACCGGAACGCACTTTACACCACCCAAAGCACTTGGGGAGAACGCACTTGATTTTTCCGTAGGGATTTCTTTTCTACTTTTCTTCTGATTTTCCTATTATATTTTCGCGAATATTTCCCACCGGCAAACTTGGCCGCTCGACAAACAAATGAGAATGGGACTCGGAATTAGAATGAGCATGAGAATGGGCTGATGTACGAGCGTTTGGAGCTCGAAACTTATGCAATTTCGCACAGGTGATGGTAACGACGAGTCGACATTTGACTTTGGCTGCCTGTCGGAATTTTCTTTTTCTAATTTTGCCACAGTGCGCTACTAAATCCGTTGGATAACTGCCAGGTGCGCTCGCTCGGTCCCGAAAAACAGAGCAAAAACAACCCATTGACGCCACCGCACACGTTTCGCTGTCTCGCTTTGTTTTGTTTTGTTTGCTTTTAGTTTTTCCTGTGCCATTTCTGAATGTCATTATCAAGGTTTATATTTGGCACTCTTTTTTTCCCGCCTTTTCCTTTATTATTATTGTTGTGTCTTGTGAATGAAATTCAGACATCAAAATGTGTGGGTGGGCGGCGCTGTTACGCGCAGTGGCACGCGCCCCTCGGTTCGCGTCCCGGCTTAGCATAGCGGTAAATCAATTCGAAGCGCATCATGAAAAATTGCTGTGCGGCAAAAGTAAAAAAAAACGAGGAATATATAAAGGAAAAAAGTCAAGTCAATAAATTAAAGAAGACAAAGAGCCGCGATGGGAACTGCATTATGTCTACAGTGGTACGAAAGTCAGAATTTTACTGGTAAATTGTGGAAATTATTTTATATACTTTGTCTTATTATAATAAAATTAAAGGGCTTTAGCATAGCATATGAAAACTCCAAAAAATACTTTATTTATTGAAATTTGTTAGCATCTTATAAATGACTAAAAATTAAGAAAGACCTCTTTTTGTTTAATTAATTTATAGTGAAAAAAAACTCATATTAGGAACTTAAACACGTTTGCTATAATTTTCACAATTTTAGTTTATTTCAAAACTTAAAGTTTACGAGAAAAGGCTATCTGATGAGACTCTCTGACAACGTCTTAAAACACGTGATTGGAAAAGCCCTTTTGGTCTTTCGTCAAATGTAAAGCTCCGTACTCAGACACGCGAAAAGTGTTCCTAAGCATTGAGCCAAAACGAGAGGGCAATACTCACCCACTCGCTCTATCGTACTGCTTAGAAACACTTTTCGTGTGTCTGAGTACGGAGCTTAAACAGTAATAAGTAAAACCCAATTTTGTTAGAAATACAAAATATACAACAATATAAAAATAACTGACTCTGACCTCAAGTCTTTTAAAAACCATATATGTATATTTTTGTAAAGAATAATTAAATAAGTGAATTTATTTGTTTTTTAAATACCCTCCTACAGGTAATTTATATTTATATTTTTTTTTAGTCATTAGTATTAGTTCACTAAATCTGTCCACTCTATCGAGCGTGCACTGTATTGTTTGGATTTGAAACGGAAACAGGTAAAAACTTCGAAAGAAAAGTTTCTTTAAACTTGAAAGCAAGTAAAAGCAGAACAAATCCCTGTAAAGATATACACACTCCCCATGTAAAATAAACAAATCGTTTCCGCTATCACATGCCCTTGTTCCACTGTAAGCACAGTGAATCAAAACCATAAATTGTGGGCTTTGATTGGGTTGCTTTTGGTGTGTTAGTGCGAGCAAGAGAGTTAGCATAAGTGTGCGAGAGCTTGTGTGCCAGTGTGCGTTTGCATGGCCGGCAATCAAAGTGAATCATCACTTAAGAAATGAGGAAGACAAAGAACACAAACAAACGGATAACGGATAAACAAATGCAAAAGCGCCGACGCAGACAGCTAATTGTGGGTGGTGCAAGGGGCGGAACAAGGGGGAATTAAGAAGCGCAAGAGAAGTGCGATAATACACACACGCACGCACGAACTCACACCATCAAAACCTTCGTAGGTGGGCGTAAACAATTAGCGATAAAAAAAAACAACAACAAAGTGCAGCTAATTGCGAGCGGCGGCGGTGGCGGCTGCACCCAGTAAATAAATCGAAAATAAACCAGAGAGCTGCCGTTTGCTCCTCCGAAAATAGCAACACTTGCAGGCTGAAAATCGAAGAGAACGCGAAGCCCCGAAAAAAAACACACACACCCCTCAAACCGTGAGACTCACCTGCAACACCTGTATCCAAGGCAAACAAATCCTCCTGCAGCTCCAATTGATCCATTTGAAGCGATTTAAGCTCTGGCTGGCAGGCTTTACTTTAATTCTTTGGCAAAAAAACAACACGCGTCTGGGAAAGTTGCAGCTGCGGCCATTTTTTTCGCTTCCCCCCTCAAGTTCTTGTAATTAGCCAGAAAACCCTTTTCGTGGGCTTAAAACACCGGGAAAACACGCTCCTCTCAAAATGTAGCCCTTTCCCTTGGGAATTTTCACAATATCCTTTTGATTTTTCACAATTTTAGACACTCTTTTGTGTGCAAATACGTTGAAACGAAAATTTTACGAAATACGCGTAGTGGAAAGAAGCAGAGAAAACCGAACAGCTGATTTTTGTTTTGTTTGCGACGTGATGCAGGGCTGCAAACGCAGTGCCTATCGGTGGTGGGATTCATTACTTTACGTTACGTTATTACGCTTCTATCGTTATCGGCGCTCAGCTGTTTTTTCGGCGACAGTGAATATTTTTATTGCATTATCTCATTTATCAGCAAATACTTGACTAAACATAAATAAATGCCCGCTAATCAGGGCTCGACGGGGTTACTGGCGATTGCATTGAGTGGTTAAGGGGCCTAGCACAATGGCCAAAGAAGCAGAAACCGGCGAGAACTAAAGAAGTTAAGAGACCAATTCGGAAAAGCCGTGAGTAAACACAATCTAAACTCTATAAATTGTACTTCTACAGGGGGTTTTATTGATAAAACAGCTTATATTTTAGGCCAATTAAGTCGGGCAACTAAATATTATTCGATTTTGGGCACAGGAATAGTCATATTTTAGGGGTTTTTGGTTTTTATTTTGAAGAGGATTGATTCCCCTTTCCCTGAGAGACAGACTTTCATTAAATATTACTTAAAATTCTTAAGTACAAACTCCAGTTTGGTGGAAATAAAACTATAATTGTAATACGAATTATTTTTATGCCGTATTTATTGCTCAAATCTAAAACACAGTAGCAAACACAGATTTCTTTATCTAATAACAACCGGCAATAACAACCGGTACTTTTACTGATTAGAAACGCTGTTTTATGGTTATTGGTAATCATGCAAAATATCACTGAATAAGGGAAACTTAATTTAAACTGTACAACCAGATTTCCTATATTTATTTCTGATTATAACGATTAATATTAATATCTCAATCACATTTCAGTTTACACAAAAAGATGGAAGAAGTGCCTGTTCATCCTCTGAGCCAGGATCCCACGGCTGCCTGGCGGGATATTAGCAAGTCGCAGCGCGTGATCAAGGTGACAATGAAGCCGCCGACCACAACGGTGGCGCCCAACAAGGCCCGGGTGGTGTGCATGTCCGACACCCACTCCCTGACGCCCTACATCAAGTTCGATATACCCGATGGCGATATTTTCATCCATGCCGGCGACTTCACCAAGTGCGGCCAGCTGGAGGAGGTGGAGGAGTTTAACAATTGGATTGGAGGTCTGCCGCATCGCCACAAGATTGTGATTGCCGGCAATCATGAGCTGAGCTTCGACAGCACCTTCACCCATCCGTTCCAAAAGGGACAGGGCGGCAAGGGTCACGCCTCGAGCAGCAAGCACACCGGGATGTCCATCCTGGACGACCTGCCCACGCTCGGCAATGCCAAGGAGAGTCTGGAGAGCGCGGTGCAGACGCAGAATGTGCGCCAGGTGCTGACCAATTGTCGGTACATCGAGGATGAGTTGCTGGAGATTTGGGGCATTCGCATTTATGGTTCACCCTGGCAGCCCGAATTCTGTCGCTGGGCCTTCAACGTTCCGCGTGGAGCTCCCTGCCTGGCCAAGTGGAACCAAGTGCCCGAGGGCATTGATATCCTGGTAACGCACACACCGCCCGTGGGTCACGGGGATCTCTGCTGCTCGGGCGTACGAGCGGGATGCGTGGAGCTGCTGAGCACGGTGCAGCAGCGAGTGCGACCCAAGTACCATGTATTTGGCCATGTACACGAGGGCTATGGCATCACCAGCGACGGCAGGATCATCTTTGTGAACGCCTCCACATGTGACATCAATTATTTACCCAACAACCCGCCCATCGTTTTCGATGTGACACTGCCGCCGGGAGTTCGCAAGGATTAGGCCCGGCGACGACTCTGATTATGATATTTATTCGCATTTTGTTGCAGGTTCAATGAATTTACCTTGTCCTTACACTTTGTACACTTTGCTTTAAGTTTATTTATACATATTTAGTTATTAGAATGGGAGTGTTTTTCGGGATCTGAAAGGGATCTTGAAATTACGGAATAAGGCTTGGAAAAGAGAAGATTGAATGGAGCTTTAACAAATTTAAAAAGAATAAAATTCAGTGTCATAAATGCAAATAATCAGTTTTCAAATTTATTTATATTTAAAAATTGTTTATACCCCCTAAAATGCCTTAAATGCTTTTAAAAATACAAAAAATAATTTATTCTTAAAGCTGGTTGTATAAAATAATTTCTAGATCCCTTAAAGTTTCCGAAACGCATCACGTTAAGTAGCTTTTATTTGAATTCCGATCGATTAGCCGCCAATAATGGAATGCCCTGGAAAAATCATGGAACGACGATCGCCGCTGCAGAATGCAACTCTGCTTGGCGCAGTTTGACGTTTCTCTTTGGGCGGCTGGTTTAACGGCGCTTTTCCAGTGACTCCCCAACCAATCTACCCTGTGAGGCTGCAAATTTTCGCGTGGCGAAAAAAAGCAAAAAAGGAATAGGAAGGAAGTTCCCTGGTCCCGTAGAAGATTTTAAATTGTATTTTTCGATTTTAGCTATCCCAAGAAAAGCACAAAAAATAAAATGGTGAGAATGGAAGAAGTTGGTGTTTTATAATTGCAACCTGCAAGGAAAGTGAAATTGCGGTGAAAATGGGTTTAAAAAACTGTACAAAATGTGCCCGGCCTGCGCTTAAATAAACATTTAAAATAGAATAAATTATTTTGCTTCAAGAAACAACGAATTTACGACGTTTCCTTGAAGAAAAATTAAAGGAAAAGTTTATTTTAAGAGAAAGCCGTATTATCTAAAAGAAAACAGAATTAATTTCGTTACTAAAAGTAAATGTCCCACAAAAATAGTAAATATAATTTGACTTAACGTAAAACTAATATATTTTAATATAACATCATAATTTATTAAGAAGTATATTTAATTTTCAAAAATAAATAAAAATCAAATAATGAAAAAACATTAAAAACTAAAATACATTAAATTTTAGAAGAAGTACTTTTTTATTATTTAAACGTTATATATTTCCCAGCAAAAGCTTTATTTAAAATTGCAAGAAAGGCAAAAAATTATAGTAAAATTACAACATAATATTTCATATAAAACATAATTATTTTCGTTCCACAAATTATTTTCAAGTGTATTCCAGACATAACCTAGAACTAAAACAATGGCGTCGATCCACTATTACTCTATTTTTCTATTCTTGCACCTTCTACCGGCAGCGCGAAGTGATCTCCATCCAGATTGGCCAGTGCGGCATCCAGATCGGCAACGCCTGCTGGGAGCTGTACCTGCTGGAGCACGGCATCAACCTGGATGGCAGCCTGAAGAGCAAGGAGGAGCTGGTGGCCAGCGGTAGCAGTGCCAGCGTTGGTCACGACACCTCCGCCAACGATGCTCGGACCTTCTTCACGGAGACCGGGAACGGAAAGCAGGTGCCTCGCTCGATATTCGTCGACCTGGAGCCGACGGTTATCGATGATGTGAGGAACGGCGAGATGCGGGACCTCTACCATCCGGAGCAGCTCATCTCGGGCAAGGAGGATGCGGCCAATAACTATGCCCGCGGACGCTACTCCATTGGCAAGGAGGTGATCGATAGGGTGACCACGCGTCTGCAGAAGATCGCCGAGCAGTGCGACAGCCTGCAGGGATTCCTCATCTTCCATTCGCTGGGCGGTGGTACCGGCTCGGGGTTCACCTCGCTGCTCATGGAGCGACTGTCCACCGATTACAGCAAGAAGTGCAAGCTGGACTTTGCCGTCTATCCCTCGCCGAAGGTGTCCACCGCCGTTGTGGAGCCCTACAACGCCCTGCTCACCACGCACTCCACCCTGGAGCACTCGGACTGCGTGTTTATGGTGGACAACGAGGCCATCTACGACATATGCAACAATAGCTTGGGTGTGGACAGGCCGGCGTACAGGAATCTGAACAGGCTGATCGCGCAGATAGTTAGCTCCACCACAGCCTCGCTGCGCTTCAGTGGCTCCATGAACGTGGATCTGAACGAGTTCCAGACGAACCTCGTGCCCTTTCCACGCATCCACTTCCCGCTGGTGGCCTACGCACCGCTGGTGTCGGCGGAGAAGGCGGCCCACGAGCAGCACGACATCACCTCGCTGACCAATGCCTGCTTCGAGTCCTCCAACATGATGGTCAAGTGCGATCCTAGGGCCGGCAAGTTCATGGCCTGCTGCATGCTCTACCGTGGCGATGTGGTCCCGAAGGATGTGAATGCCGCTGTGTCGGCCATCAAGTCGAAGCGGCATATCCAGTTCGTGGACTGGTGTCCCACCGGATTCAAGATCGGCATTAACTACGAGAAGCCTGCCTTTGTGCCGGGTGGGGATCTGGCCAAAACATCGCGCGCCTGCTGCATGCTGTCCAACACCACCGCCATTTCGGTGGCCTTCTCCAATCTGTCCTACAAGTTCGATCTGATGTTCCGGAAGCGGGCCTTCGTCCACTGGTACGTGGGCGAGGGCATGGAGGAGGGCGAGTTCACCGAGGCGCGGGAGAACATTGCCGTTCTGGAGCGCGACTTCGAGGATGTGGCTTTGGACAATGCCGAGGAGGGCGGCGATGAGGATTTTGATGAGTTCTGAGACCAGATTCCTCTCAATTCTCCTTTGTTGTTAACCATCAGTCGCACAATCAATATTGCATAAAGTTATGTAAATAAACTAACAGTGTTTAAAAATAACAGTGAGTTTAAATAGGGACGGAGTTAAGGGGAGAATTGGTTATATAAATTAGTAATTTTCTAATAATTGAAGCGGAATTCGGAATAGGATTGTATAGCTTTTGGGTTCTATTACACCCTGGATGGGCGCTTAGTGGCTCCCTCTGCTCCCAGAGCTCAGAGATTATCGTCGCTAGTGAGCAGCTTTTAAAAATAAAGATTTTGAGAGTTTCTCTGGAGATAAACCCGGCACTTACATTGTAGGAGACAAGCACCGAAGACTAAGGCTTACAAAAGTCCAAAACCGTCTGCATTTGTTATGCTTTTCTGGTATATTCTCCCTACTCATGTCTTTAATGAAAATGTTTATTTACTTGCTCCGACCTAGACCTTCAGGACCCAACCCTGAAGGTAAAAAATATCATTCCTTAAAAGACTGTAACTGAAACAAAAACGTTTTAAGATTAAAATAGGAATTTAAAAAGAATCGTATATGAACGATTGTAGAAAGATTGTTGAACAATTGTAGAAAGATTGTTAAAAGCTAGTCGAATCTTACAATAAAATACGATACGATAAAAAATAGCATTCCTTATAAGACTGTAACTGCAATTAAGACGTTTTAAGGTAAAAATTGGAATTCTTTATTGTATAAAGACTTTTTAACTATTGTAGAAAGATTGTTGAACTATTGTAAAATAATTGTTGAAAGCTCGTCGAAATTTTAAATTTTTGATAGATTAAGAAATAGATGGAAGAAGTCAGATTAATTTAAATATAATAGAAAAGTTAGTAACTGAATCTTCTTCTTTAACCAAAATTGTTGAACTATTGTAGAAAGATTGTTGAACTATTCTAAAATTGTTGAAAGCTCGTCGAACTTGCAGAATTTTTTATAGGTTAAGAAAAAGATGGCGGAAGTCAAATTAATTTGAATACAATTTAAATGTTAGTACAACACGTTATTACACTATGTTATGTAAAAAATGTTACCAACCCTCTTCTTCCAAGTTTTATCAATAATTGTTACGAAATAAAAATCCATTTTGTATCAGTTTTCTGTAATATTTTTTTGTATATTTTTTTTTTTGTTTTTTTTTTATGATTTGTTTGTTGTGTTTGTTTTGTTGTTTATTATTTTTTAACGCCTATTCGCTATGTTGTTTTCAATTGTATTTTTTGTTTGTTTTTACTTAATTTTACTAGATTTTATTTTGAACTTGCAAGTATTTTGCGTTTCTTTTTTTTAAATTTTTTCATCATGAACTTACACATTAAAGAATCATCAAAAAGTTGTTGCACAGTGTGTAAAAATTACAATATTTTCTGTTTGTGTGTGTAGGTGTGTGTGTGAGTGTGTATGGTGTGGGTGTTGTGTAGGTGTATATCTTCTACGGTGTGTTTGTTAATCTATAAATCTAAAATTTCTCTCTAAGAGCAGGCCAATGTTTACACCAATCAACTGGGAATTATCGTTCGTGTGTTAACTTTTAAAATCGAAACTAAAAACGGAAATATATAGTTTGCTTAAACAAAGCAGCTCCTACTATACAAAGAAAAGGCAATTGCATTAGTGTACTTGTTTGTGGTGTGTGTTGTTTAGTGTAATCTTTAGGTTCCTATTTAGTATAATTACAATAATGACGATTTCTCCCATTTACTGAGTTTTGCGTTTGCTTTTTAATTACAATTACAATAGGTTAATCCATAAAAAATATATAACGATGATAATGATGGCAAAATATATGTTTTCAAATTGTTTGTTGTTGTTGTTGATTTGTTGTTGTTGTTGTTGCATTACAAATTGCTGTTAAAGTTGTGTCTGCTGCGGTCGCTTGCTAATCGGTGTTCTGGTTATTGTTGCTTTTTGTTTGTTAAACATTTGCCGATTTAATATGGAACATTTGAGAAGAGATACGAGACACTCTCGCCGTTGTGTGTCCGTCTGACGGCCTCGGCAAACATCATGGAGACATCAATGCACTGAGGATGATAATAAAGATACAAGTTGTAATTGTAGAACAAATTTAAAAAGATTGTTGAACGATTGTGGAGATATTGTAAAAAAAACGTATAAACATTTTAAGAAAAATTGCAGAGATTGTAAAAGGATTGTTGAATGATTGTAGAAAGATTGTTGAGATATTGTAGAAATATTGTAGAAAAAATTCAGAAAAATGTTTAAAAGAGTATGAACATTTAAAAAAGATTGCAGATCGATTGTAAAAAGATTGTTGAACGATTGTAGGAAGATTGTAGAAATTTCATAACAATTTTAAAGAGTTATAGAAATTTTAAGGAGCACTTATAGAAATGTTTTAAAAAGATTGTAGAAAGATTGGAAAACGATTTAATGGTATTGAAAAAATATATTGTAGAGAAATTGTAGAACAATTCTACATAGTTTTGTTGAAATATTATAAAAGTTTGAAGAAATTTGATTAAAACCTTAAAAAATAAACGTATTTGGCACAAATGAATGTATTTAAATCATTACTACCCTTTATTTTTTTTTGAGAAAAGTTTTAAAATATTCGGAAACCTATTTCTAATAAAGTTTTATAGAAATATGAGTTTAAGCTTTTAAAAAAAAAAGAAATATAACCAAATATGGTTTAAAATTAAAGCAAGACAACCACTATATAATTGAAATCAGTTTTGCAAAGGATAATTCACAAAAACATTTAAAATTGTAAAGTATATTCCAATCTGCTGGATCTTATATAGTTTTCTCATAGCTAAACAAAAAAGATTCTCACCTGAATCTTGGGGCAATCACGCATATGTCCATCCTGTGGTATGGTATTGGTCACCACCACCGCCTCGAAACAAGCATTGTTGATCCGCGAAATCGCTGGACCCGAGAAAATGCCATGCGTCAGAATGGCATACACCTAAAAAAAAAGATATAAATTAATTAAAATATCTGAAAATAAAGCAGAAAAACCAAAGAACCCACCTTGGTGGCACCAGCCTCCACCAGGCGATCGGCAGCATGGACAATGGTACCGCAAGTATCGGCCATATCATCAACCAGAATGGCAATCTTGTCCTTGACATCACCCACCAGAACCATGGATGCGACCTCGTTGGCCTTCTTGCGCTCCTTGTGTATCAGGGCGAACTCCACATTCAGGCGATCGGCAATCGAGGTGACACTAAAATAGAGATCGAGTTTAATTTTTTCCCATTTTTCCCTTTTCTTTATAACCTACCGCTTGGCACCGCCAGCATCGGGCGACACAATGATCGAGTTCTTCCACTCGGGAATGTTCTCCTTGATCCACTTGAGTACCGCTGGCTCCGCATAGAGATTATCAACTGGTATATCAAAGAAGCCCTGGAAAAAGAGTTCAAGTTTAAGCTAACTGTCAAAACGTCAAGGAGTCAAAGCATATATTTTCTCATTCTCCATCCGAAACTCGACCTATACAGTTTGGACCCTAAAATAAATTCTATTTTCTAAAAGTAAACCAAACAGAGAAAGGTAAAATCCCAAAACAAAAGAGAGACCATAATGCCCCAATACCATTATCGTACGCTCAACTTGGAGGAGCAGATGGGCCTCGCCCAGTGGCTCAAGGAGCAGCGCATTGAGCTGAATAGGCGCACACGGCGCTTCTTCTCCGACGTGCTGCCCGTGGCCAAGATCGTCAAGCTGTGCCATCCCCGTCTGGTCGATCTGCACAACTATGCGCCCAAGAACAGCGTCAAGCTAAAGCTCGACAACTGGCAGACTTTCGACAACAAGGTTCTCAAGCGGCTCAACATCAACGTGCCACATGCCCTTCTGGAGAAGCTGGCCATTGGCGATCCGGGCGCCATCGAGACGCTCTTCTACGAACTGATCCCGGTGACCAAGGGCCGACGCGGTCCCATGCCCAGTCCCATGCTTCACGATAATCCTCTTGGGTCGCCCACTCGCTCGGGCGTCCCAAAGCAGACAAACAAGCAGCAGCTGGTGGCCTGTAGAAGTCACACCATCATTCGATCCCGCACCCACCAGGTAATCTCTCGTCAGCCCACGTCAGCCACCGACGATCTGCCCCCAACCGCCGCCGCCAAGATTCTTAAGCTGGACGTGGACACTCTGGTCGATGGCAAAATGCAAAAGGTGCCCAAGAAACTGGTGGCCTTCGAGGACTATGCCGAGATTCTTAGGGCCAGCCTCGAGAAGGATAACTACATTAAAATGATTAACGAAAAGACTGACTATCTGCAGAGCATAATTGCCGTGAAGGAGGAGCGCATCTCCGACCTAATGGACCAGCTGGCCAAGTTGTCGGTGAGCATCCTTACCTCGCACTCCGCCACTCTCTGTGATACCGATTGTAACGAAGACGATGATAATAATAGGATCAGTACAAGTACCCCTCGAACATATTAACAACAACAACCACGAACCTACGAGCTGGAGATGATGATGGAGTCGTCCCTAGTTGCTTCAAGAGGAACCGGCAAGAGATTCCAGCCTCAAATGTTAAGCCCAAGGGGTGTCATAGCCGCCGCCTACGTTCTATTTGGGCTTAAGCTGGGCTCAAGTTATTCGATTCTTCATACCAACACTTCCACCTGACGACCACTTGTTATTGGATATCTCTGAAATATATATATTTTGCGTTTCTTTGGCTTTATCCCGTAAATATAAACAAAGCTGGTTTCTCGTCAGGAAAAGAATCACATTTTTCTTTATCGTAAATGAGTCGATTCGCGGCGGCTGATAAATCAATTCGATATTAATAATTATTTGCGATAGCAAAAACGCATTGAAGGCTTTTGCGACATAGATAATTGTGTAAAAGGGTTTACGGGGGGTTTGATATTTGAGTTATGGGTTTTTATTTCTGTACGATGTACGTTTTGATTTAAGAATGCAGTCAGAGGCAGGTTCCTATTTTTGGGGGAATTTTAATCAGAGTAACAAGAGCCGAAGCTTTTGAATATATACGTTAAATTCAGAATGTTATGCTTTTAACTCCAATTTTTTCCCCGCTTTCTCTTCCATATTTTGCCTGCAATGTACAAGCAAAGCAGCAACTACTACTTATAAGTTCCATTCAGTAAAGACGGAAATTTTTTTAATATATTATGCACGCTAAATTAATTCTCGCTACCTCTTCCAAGCTTTGACTGCAATGTACAAACAAAGCAGCAACAACTGTTTTTAAGTTCCGTTCAGTAGTGACGAGAGATTTTTTATAATTCAGAATGTTTTGTTTCTGACTCCTATTTCTTTCCCCCTTTTCCCACTTTTTGTCTACAACGTACAAGCAAAACAGCAACAAACTCTTATAAGTTCCATTCAGTAGTCCAAAGAGTTGTTTTCCTTGGGAGCGAAACAAAATAAATACAGATATGGGTTGGGACTAATGTACGTAGTCTGGTTTCAATCTAAGAGTCTTTAAACTCTAACTAAATTATTTGTATTTCTAGAAATGTGGTAAACTTCTACCCTGCCCAATTTCCCTCATTCTCAAGTTATTTGAAATAAAAAGATTATACATTTTTAGATTACAAACTTACCTGAATCTGTGAGGCGTGCAGATCCATGGTTATGATGTGATCGGCTCCAGCCACGGACAGCATGTTGGCCACCAATTTGGCCGAGATGGGCGCACGACTCTGTGCATTGGCCAGCGTAGAAAGAGAGGCAAGGAAAAAGTTACCATTAGCGCAACTAGTAGTCAAAGTTTTCTAAATCTATATATAGTTCGGTCTTAAGAGCTAGGCATTATTTTGTGAGGAGTATAAAACCATGGAAATCAAAATCGAACATGGACACACACATATATGTATATAGAGACAGAAAAGTCAACAAATAGGTTTAACGTTCCAATAGAGATTGCATATGGAGACAGAGAGATTGTACATAATTCATAGACAGAAAGAGAGAGTGTCAGTTGCGACAACACAAAAAGGACAACAATAATGATGGTTGGTGCAGCACCCCGAAAAAATCAATGAAATCGAGATGAGGTATACCCAAGGTGGTGGTGATGAAGGTGCAACGCCAGTTAGAGATATACATTTACAGATATATAGATCGGTTAATACGCAAACAAGTGCAAAGAAAATTTAACAAATTCTGATTTTTTTCCTTTTATATTTAAAAATTTTCTTGGTTTGGATTCGATCTGAACTGGGAACAAGGCATGCAAAACATCGGTGGAATATATGGGAATGTGTATAGGTAGGAAAGGAAAGGAAAAGATCATCATCATCTGGTGTATTCAACTCAAAAGAAAGGAAAAAAAAAAAACATTAACAAACGCAACAAAGCAAAAGGCTTAAGACAAAAATAATCTGAAGCAAAAATTTCTTTTTTTTTTTTTGTTTTTTTTAATCCCGCAGCAGCATCAAAGATAATGCCTGGGATATAGTAGAAACTAACCGATGACTACTCACAGTATATTGTTTGGCTGAAAACTCCTAAGTTCAACAGAATTCGAATTTTGTTATAGATTTTTGGGTTTTTGTTTGATTTTTGATGCGATAGAGAGACAAATAGTATAAAAAGAAAAGAAGAAAACACAAAAGAGTTCAGAATAATTGAGATTTGTGTGTAAATAAAAGAGTTTCAAATTAAAATTAAAATTAAATCAAGAGGGAATAAAGGTGAGTGTACAAGAGGCTTTACATTTAAGTTAACAAAAAGACATAATCCGTATTTGAAAAAGAATTGTTAGACTCAAAATCAAATCAGGTTGCAGTGCCAATTCCAAGTATATATATTTTTCCATTCCATTTCAGCCGATTGAATGTCAAAAAACTCATTTGCAGTTCAGATTAACTCGTATATTCTATCAGTTACAGAAATGTGAAAAATATTTGTGCATTTCGCGCTTAACCTCCAGGGTTCAACGTCTAGCCCCCCAATCAACACACATTCGATCCGATCCGACGATCGTCTGACGTCAAAAATGGGATTATCTACCCAAGGAAAACTTAATCAACTCAGGAGAAAAATATGTTTTGAGACCCCCTCAATGAGGAGGAGGCTGGAGGTTGTTGTCAGGCACCGATAACGTAAAAGTGCAAGATCACAACAATCAATACAAGAAGAAAACAAACAAACAGCAGTCGAGACAACACAAACAATAATATAATAATTATTAGAGGTCAATTATTAAATATATGTTTATATATTAATTATTTAAAGTATACAATATTATCAAGAGGCCTCCTAAATCGCTTGATTTTAAATCCCTTAAAGCAGGGGCCCAAAAGTATGGTATAAAATAGGTTAAACATTTTGTAGCATACTTTTGGCCTGCGTTTTAATTGGTTTAAATCCTCAACGATTGCTGTGGCACCCCTGTCATGTTTACGAATATTTTCCTTTTTTGTTTGCACACGAAACAAAAGCCAAAACAACAAAACAGAGGCGCCAACGTAAAAAATGTGGAAAATTTTGATTTTTGTTAATTATTTTGCCAATTAGTCGGGGGAAATTTTAACTTAGGTTAACCGGGGCTTTAATTTATAGTTTAAGGAATAGGTATGGGAGTGGGATCTTAGGGACTAGGTAAGGGGACATGCAAAAAAGACAAAAAGCGAATTATCTCTAGAGAAACTTGTTAAGCCAGACAGACGCCGAAAAATTCCTTGTTGTGAGAGTTATGAGATTTCTGAGGATGAGATTTTTTGCCATTTTTTGATTCTGATACATTGATCCCTTCCGATAGTCGATATTTATTTTTGTAGAAAGAAAATTAATAAGAGATTAATACCACATTAGAGATATGGGAACATATAAGGGTGTGATATTAATGTTGGTTTTTTTAGTGGTTAAAAGTTTGGTAAGAAGTAGAAGAAGGTAAATACCCTAAATTTCCAATCGTAGTTTTTCTTGGCTAACTTCTTAGCTTCCTCTTTATCATCACTGCCCGCCAACTTCACGCCGAGAGAGAGAAAGAGATCGATACAGAGACGCAGAGATAGAGAGAGAGCAATATACACACACACGGCGGGGGTAGAGAGAGAGAGAGCGAGATAGCAGCAGGAGGGCAAGGGCGAGAGAGAGATAGACAGCGAGCATGGCATGGGAGTAAAAAAATAAATTAGGTTTCTTAATTACTTAATAGCAAGGATTAATTAAAATCAAATAACTTTTGCTCAGAATTTTCCACATTTTCCGATTGCGTGCTTGATTTTATGCAGCTTCGCTTTAGCTTCGTTGCAAACCATTTGTAAAATCAAATTTCGAAATCAAATTTAGAAAACAAATTGTAAAAACTCGTAAACAAAATGCATTAGGAACACAGACACACACACATAATATGCATATAGAAAGAAGATAAATATTATTATTATTATTATTCGGTTATTATTTAAGAATCGAGCTAAACATTTTCGGGGAAAAATCATCCGAGGAAAAGTTTACGCGCTTTTCTTTTTTGCACTTTTTCCCCAAAATTAGAAGAACAGTAGTTGGTGGTGTGTTGTTGTGTTGTGGAGTTTCGAGTTGGAATAAGATCGGATTTACAATTATTTGTTGTAATATTTTTCTTTTTACACATTTGCTTTTCTTTGCACTAGAAAAGGACGACCGTATGTTATTTTCGGAGGCCGGAAGGATCGATGGATCGATCGATCTATCGAGAGTGTTGAGGCAAACCTACCTTATCTTTTTTGTCTTGGCGGGCATATGGAAAGCAAGGAATCACAGCTGTAACACGAGAGGCTGAGGCGATTTTGCACGCATTGATCATGATCAGCAGCTCCATCAAGTTATCGTTGATCTCGCCGGAGCCGGACTGCACGATGTACACATCCTCGCCGCGCACCGATTCCCCAATTTCCACACTGCAAAGACAGAGATATACAACAGTTCAAAATCGGGCCAAGATCTGGCAAAAATCAATATGGAAATGCAGTTAGATATGTGTGGAAGCAGTACAGCTTCAAGGCTTCACTTCAAAGTATTTCCAAAGAAGTGTATTTAGTTCTTCTTCGATTTTGAACCAACTTTTTTATCAAAATAAATATATATACCATTTGCAAACCGCTGAAATTGATTATAGAGCTAGGAATTCGACCAAAACAAATGTTTATAAAACCTAGAACCTATTCTCCTTTTATCTGCTAATGAAAACATAACCAGGCTTCGGTTTATTCAGTGTCAGTGATTGGAAATTTCCATTGCTTGGGCTGGCGCCTGCACGTATCGCATGTCTTGTAAACACTTCTCAAGTTCGCTAGAGAGTCTCTCAGTCTCAGACTTTTATCCTTACCAATACCGCCTTGAAATATTATTTATAATCGAAAGAGGAGACGACGCCCCGCCCACAATTGTTGACCTTTGACGACGCCGCCCGAAACAAACTGCAAGGCAGGGCAATCTAATCGAAGCTTCGCTAATTCTCTCGCACATATACACATGCCACACATGGCGTATGCGCTATATTTGCACTGACAACTGACGCCGAAACTGCGAGCGCTGCTGCTGCGTTTATTAAATTGTTTACATTTTTGTTTTGTTTTGGTTTCGGCTTAGAGAGCTCGAAACTAGGGGTTTCTGATACCCTTGAGATCGAGACGTAAAATAGCTAGCTTAATCAGCATATCAAAGGCGGAAATTTACAGGAAAATAATACGCTGGTTCACAAGGAAGTTTGAGCTTTGTTTTTAATATAAATATTAGGTAAATTTGTTTAGAAACAATTCTGAATATGGGTATTTCAAGAGGAGTGGGGTTTAATTTATGTTTTAAATATAGATAAAAAGAGTTATCTACAGATGTTGGGTTTTCTTAAGGTAGTAAACTTTCTTCATTATCACCTGACCTTTTTTTTTGGCATTCTCCTTGTTTATAACATAATATTTCCCAGCTCTTAGCTCTTTCCCGGCTCTTAGCCTTCATCAATCGAAATCCTTCAATAAAAATCCGTTCCCTAGAAAAACCCAAAGCTGTTAAAAAATTAAATTCCATAAAGCAACCAATTTCACTCAATAAAAAACAAAGAATACATGTCCAACAACAACTTTCCACTTAATTTTCACATTATTATTATTTTTTGTTCGCCTTCTCATGGCTATTTGGGCTTTTGTTTTTCCATCGATGAAGGTTAATTCAATTACATGCCACAACCAACCATCAGCCATCAGCCATCAACCCTCGACGGCTATCGATTGAACGGCCGACCGAGCGGACTGTGTGCCAATGGGGCCCACGCAGATCATGCCCAGTAATTAATTTGTCCAATATTCCAGAGTTATCTCTGTCACAAACAAATTCAGGGAGGTAGTACCTTTGACGCCTGTCGCCAATCGCGTGACACGTTTCTGTAGTATAGTTATAGTATAACCTATTTCTGCACACGCTTATCAAATTGAAAAAAATACAAATACAAATACAAATAAAATGCCAAATTCTGTTGACCGGTATTGATTGGGGAGTTGTTTTATTTTTTGGGTGGGCCTATTTCTTATCGAGGGTTCGGTCAAGGAGACCTTTGTTACACGGCAAGAAAGAATGATCTTAAACGATGATTAATTCGTTCTTAGTTTGTGTGAAACTTGATCTAGTGTTTTATTATTAACCAACTAAAAGGCTAAATAATATATTTTGATTGCATCCCAAAATAATAGCAACATATAAATTGCAGTGTTTTCAAAAAGGTTCCTCCCACATTATAATACATTCTGAGCTACCAAATTTAATTTTAAAGTATAATTACTTTTTGATACTAAAATCTGACAATTTGATATCCGATTGTTAGGTTTTTATATATAGAGGTGATATAGGGAATATATTTATTATAAACAAAGCTCATTCCTATACTATATTACCTATTTAATGTACGGCAATATATAGTATCTTCTATATAATATATAGGGGGTTATTGGATATTGGAAAATTCACTTTTTTCAAGTGAAAATGCATGGATTAGAAGAGTTTTCTCAGTGGCTTCCTGTAAACATTTCTTATCCAAGTTCCATGGGGTGGTTAGTAGATTTTTTCAGTGGCCACCGCTGCTAAATGCAGCGATTTCATCAGCCGTTAAATTTGTGCATTTCTTAACAGATTGACGGGGCTGCTGAGAAACACTTTCACCGTTCACCGACGCCGTGACATTGTTAGCGTGCCGAGAAAAGTTTCGGGAAAAGTGCAAAGGGAAATGCCGGGGTGGGAAAGTAAGAGGAAATGGGCGTAGTGGCGTTGTGTACGGCAGACTTGCGACAGTTGGCATTGGTCCAAAATCCACCGCATTGCCGGCAGCGTAGCCAGCAGCCACGGCTGGCAACTGACTCTAACCACAAAAAGCATGCCAGCCAGCCAGCCAGCCAGCCAGCAGCAGCACCAGATCAGCAGCTGTTTCTTTGGCCGACCGTCAAATAGAATTTTTGTGCTGAAATTCATTTCGTTTTCTATTGTTTCTTTTTTAACGTATTTTTGTCTCTTTCCTCGGTCTGAGTTGTGTCTGCTCATGTGATAATGTAAACTACAAAAAATACAACAATACGGAATACGGAATACAGTCGAACTTCTCTAATTGAAATCACCAGTTTCACACTTTTTTGTTTGTCTTTTTTCTCCATAGTTGTGTTTGATCAGAACATTCTTTTAACTCTTTTATACTTCGGTTATCATTTTTTTGACTTTTGCGACTTGAACAATATCAAAAGCGGTTATGTCTGGGCTAATCGAAAAATAAAGATTAGTTCTAAATCATTTTAATCGTTTTGGTATACATTTTGCTTTTAGATTACGAAGGAAATTAAAGCTTTTGTTGGGATTATTTTGGTACAGGTGTTGTTACTAGTTTTTAAAGAAAGCAAAAGCATACACTTTGATGATGAATCAGAACTTGAGAATTACAACTGAAGATTGACTTAAAGATTGTACTTTTTATAAAAAATAAAAATGTTTCGATTTTGCTTTCAAATCCATTTTAACAGTATGCTATGAAATATGAAAAGCCCGAATTCAGTGGAAATTTAGATTTTCTTCATTTAAATGGATTTTAAAGCTCTTTCTAATTACCTAAATTATTATTTTTTCTATTTTTTTTTTTTTTTTTCAGAAAATGAATATTTAATTTATTAAATCCACTTGTTTATTCCCATAGCAACTGTAATAAGGTTACACTTAAACCTAAACCATCAAATTAAAAGTATAAACCCATATTTTTTATCTGTAAAAAAACATTGTGGGGATTTAAAAACTATAAAAATACAGGAAATAAAAAAATACTGTTGCCAAAGGCCTGTTTTCTGTCTTTCTGTCTCTCCCACCGAGCTTATCTCAGTCTGGCGGAATCTAAATCGCTTTCGCTTGGTTTCGCCTGCTTTCTTGTTGATTTATGCCTCCCTTATCACTCCCGAAACTCGCTGATACCCAACGACCTCACAAGACAAACACGCAAATTCCTTATCGATCAAACTTTAGAGTCGAGTCGCGAGCGAAGGAAAAATTGCTTAGTAATTGACATTTGCGAATAGTGGGCGGCGGAATAGTGGGTAAGGGAGAACAGTTTAGAATTGCGTGTGGAATGACCCTCGAAATGGAAAACCACTTTGGGTTTATTGAAATTATTATGCCATTGCATAACGAATTGGCCTTTGGCCAAAAGGTCGTTTTGTGGCTTTTATTGGGGGTTGAAGGAGGGCACCCTTTGAATCGGTAGATACACCTTTTTATAGCCTTTATATTAATTACTTAATTGGCTCACGTGAGAACTTGAATAAGAAAAGATATTACTATTTTTATTTCAATAAATTTATGGACTAATTGGGTCAAGACTGGTTTAATATAAATATTAAATAAATGTAAAAGCAACACATAAAAACGTAAAGTATAAAATTAGTTATAACACAAGTTTTTAGTCCCTGTCAGGTTCTTTCCTTTGATTTTAAAAATCGTATAATATAAGTAAAACATAAAAGATTAAACTGAACAGCCTCGTGTTTGACCCAATTAAATGATTTCCAAACTATAATTTCCTTCAATTTTGCAATCTCATTCTCTCATTCTTGCTTTGTTATGCTCTTATCTTCCATTATCATATTCCAGTGCAAAAACACATTTGGGTGTCAGTCTTAATATCAGGCAGCATTTATTCGTTTAAAACTCATGAGGTCATCACATCTCGGGCGCCCTTCAATTGACTAATAATCTCGACGACTATAGAACTTGATCTCTAGCCCTAGACACAAAACAGGCAATGACAACAACACTATCATTATCAACATCGCGTCGCGATGCTATTATCAACGAATGCAATCAAGAAGACAACGTTGGGGGAAAATAAAAGCAAAAGGTTGAACCGTTACACCACCTATAAAAAACAACAATAACAACCGTATCAACAACACAAACACCTACAGTAAATTGGAGCAAAAGAGCGCTCTGACTTAACTGTCAATATGATTTTTGGAGAGAGTACCAGAAAAAGCCAGAGAGACAACAAAAACAAAGCCGACAAGTGCGAACAGTACAATTGCAGCAACAACAACAACAGTGGGGAAGCAACAACCACTATGCACACGTGGGGGTCTGACGTTCGGCAAGAGCAACAGAGTGAGAGAGCAGTATCCAAAGAGAGCACCTATACACAACACATGCGGGGGCGTCGCAGCCGCAGTCGACGTCGCAACGTCTGCCGACTCTTGACTTGGCACTCTTCTCCCCAAGAGAGAGTCTTGCCCACTCTCAGTCAGCAAACGAAAAACGTGACAGAGTCGTGTTGTGGTTCTCTACTCGCAGACATTTAATACCCTGTAATAGGGTCTTTGCGTTTGGCCGGAAGGAACTGGTTATTACTTGAAAATATTACTAATAGTATTGGTTTTTTTTTTAAATCGTACATCAACTCATTCGGTGGAAAAGTTTAAAATTAATCAAATTATTAGTAAAGCAAAAAATGTACATACATATACCAAACCGTCATTAAAGTTTTAAAGGGAACGCCCTCAATTGTATTTCCCCCCCCAACACAAAACTTTTACAACTAATGCAGGGTATCTCAAGCTTCGATCAGCACCTATGCCAATAACCTCTTGTTCTTTCCGCTGTTCCGTACCTTGGTGTTTGTGTGAGCATAACAAAAACACGCACTCACACCGGCGCAGCGCGTATCATGTCAAAAAGCTTAGCGGGTATTATAACCTCTATTTTCGATTCGGTTTCCTCTGTTCGCCTCATTTCTTTTACCTTTTCCTCGCCTCTATTTGTTTGCTAATGTGGCTTTGGTTTAATTTTAATAAAAAAAAAAAAAATCTCCCCTCTGAGATAAGGCAGAAAACTGGAAAAAGCGAGGCGCCTTTATTTATTATTTGTTGTTGTTGCTGTATCAGCAGCTGACTGGCGGAGCTTGCGCGTGTGTGTGCGTTTAAGGGCGAGAGAGAGATAACAAAAGAGAGAGGGAAGCAAAAAGCGTGCAAGCCGCAAGTCTAGACATACACACACCATCACAATCGCTTCGTACACAGCTGCTAATTTAATTAAAAATATAAAATGAAAATAATTTACGTTTTATCCCCCATTTGTAGCTTCCCTTTTAGATTTAGTTTTTTATTTAAATTTGGCGAAAATTGCACGCGACATTGGCAATGTTGCCAGAGCTTAGTGTGTGTGTGTGTGTGTGTCTGGTGTGAGAGGGACACAAATACCAATAGCCGAAACGCACACATACACACATACACACGGCAACAGCGACAACGACAAAGACGGTGTACAGTCCACTTGTTAAATCAATAAAAATAAAAAGAAATCAAGCAAAAAACGGCAGCCACAAAATTTTAGGAAAATCACTTGGTTTCCTTTTCAGTTAAATATCAAAATTAACTCACACTGGCGCCCCTAATTGGGGGCACCAAAACACCAAGAAGCACAACCTTCAGCGAATGTCAAGGACCTTTGGCACATGTGTTTTCCTCCAAAATTTAAATGTTTTCAAAACTTTCCTCACACACATGGGGATTTTTCACTTGTAACACTTGTTGATGGGCTTTTTTGATTTAATTCTTTGGTTATTTTCCACACAGTACTTACCAGGTTTCCAAATTGCTAAACTTCTTGGTCACCACCTTGCCGAGATCGATTCCCAGGCGATCGACGATCCGCTGGGCGAGATCCGGATGCGAGGTGCCCGAAAACACTTTGATGTTCGGCATTCTGGAGTGGATTAAATTTAGACAACCAGCCTGTTTCTCCAAATTGTCTCGGATCAAACTTCTAGCGCGTATCGGATTAGCAGAGCGAACTGGCATCACACAATCTACGAGTAGAAGTTTTTATTATAAATTTTTTTTGCGCAAAACGCGGGCAGCGACGTCGCGCCTTATCGGTGTGATGGGCGCCGGAGAGAAAGAGAGCGTTTTTGTATGGGCAGCTGCTCTCTTACAGCTCTTTTTCGCTCTCTTTCTCACATTCGGGATTCATTCATTGCAACGCCTGCGTCGGCAGCGCGAAAGCTTTGCGCTGGTTTTAGTGTGTGTGTGTGTGTGTGTGTGGGTCCCTCATTTTCGCTCTCTCTTTCCCAAAGCCACCCCATGACCATGTGATTTTTCGGCGTCTTGTCGCTCACTTCCACTCTCTATAGAACTGGAAAAGCTATCGATGTCGATTTCGGTTTTTGAAGCGGTTCGATAGGCATCAATCACTCTACATATATTTTTTACATTTTTAAAGCTCAACAAAATTCCTAACAATAAGGAAATATGCATTTTGCAACCAAACTAATAGGTTCAAGTGTATAAAATTTAGTTTATTAAATATTAATAAGAAAACAGTTACGTTATATTTATGACTTTCAATATTTTATTGCATACTTTTGGACGCCTTTCTAGGGGTTTCGAATTCTTAGTCATTTCTGTATCAGCCCTGCTGGTTTTGTGAATTTATGTGATTCCTAGAAGACTTCTTTTAGATTTAGCTTCGTTTGGGCATAAAAAATATGGTGGCATGCCAACAGGCGCGCGCCAAAAGAAAGCTTTTTTCGGCTTCGGAACAGCTGTTCCGACGGATTTTCCAAGTTGGCCATGAAAACGCACACACACAGACTCAAAGAAGAACTTTAAAAGGATTTCAAGGACACAAGTACGCACCATTCTGCTCGGAGTTTTCGGAGCATTTTTTATCGGGCATTATTTAAAACGTTTCAAATCCCGAAATTGTTTCTTTTTAGCGACTTAAAAAAGAGCGTTCGAACAACACAAACAAGCACACTCCCTCACAGCTGTTTCGGCTGAATTTGCACTTAAAAAGTGCACTGTTTTTAGCAACAATTTTAGCAGATTAGCAAATATAGCAGAGCGCCGCATCTGGCGAAATTGAGCGAGCGAATGGAACTGAGCGCCGTACAACATGGCGTATGCGTCCATCACACATACGCACTGTAGGGTACTCTGTCACCGAGAGAGAGAGAGAGAGCGAGCGAGAGAGATGGACGAGCAGGATGATGCGCAGTTCTACTGCCACAGAAAAGCTTTCGGGATGCCACAGCAACAGTGCCTTCTCTTTTGCTCTCAATCAGCTGTTTTTTGCAATGCGAGTGTACGTGTACCGATAATTTGCATTCGTCATTTTACGATTTTAGATGTTTTTTTAAAACCCAATTACACCACAAAGGAAAAATTCTAGAAAATACAAAATGACCAAAGACAAATGTTACTTGAGTTAAAATAAATTTTAAATTTTAAGATGAAAAAGAAATTATTTCTTTGTGAGCAAATTTGGTCTAGGTTGAATAATTATTGCAAACGTCTTTATCAGTACGTTGCTTTATCTCATTATTATTTAAGCAAATAAATACACTTGCATTTTTAGACTAACTGTATAGCTCGGTTTAAGGGCTGGTTCTGTAATAAATTCTACTAATTGTGATAAATGTTGTTTTAATAAGCATTTATTTAATTTATAAAGAAAAAAAATTTAATTTCAAGACCAACAATAGGGTACTTTCTATTTCTTTCTGTGTAGCTGTGTATTTTCATGACTTTTTCTTAAACGCTTTGGAATAATGGTTGCTCTTCAAGGGATAAGAATAGACCAATAAAAGGCAATTAGCGTTGATCTTTAAAAATATTTTCTAATTTCAAATGCGTAGAAAGAACTGTACTTTTCTTTGAACGGGGGCTCGTCTTGTTTTATTTTCTTTCTTGCCGGCGATGCTTTGTTTTTGTTTTGTACTTGTACAACTGTACCTTGGGATGCTGAACGGGGGCAAAAAATAAAAAATGACAAAGCAGAAAAACACCGGAGAAATGCCAAAGCACTGCGATTTGTTAAATTGTTTTTCTAGTCTAAATATAAATGAACTAAAGCTAAAGGCTGACGTGCTTTATCCCTAAAAACTGACGCAAATGGCGTTGCATATAAAAATAATGGAAGCGTGGCATAGAGAGGGAAGGGGGGAGTGACGCGGAAACCACGTGCCGCCTGAGAACGGGGCAAAAACAAAGCCACTAACACAAAAGTAAACACACGCACGGAAAACTCCTACTACTTACTTGAAACATGTGCAGTAGAAATGTGTCGCAATTTTAGTTAAATGTTTAACACCTAAGGAAGGTACTTTGAACACGTTTTTTGATTGAAACAGTGACGGTTGTATTTTTATGCAGCCGCTAGTCCGAAAATGCAAAAGCTGAATGAATCAGACCGTTCGGGAAGTTGTGAAGTAAGCTTGAGAAAGAGAGCGATTGGAGAGCATCAGATAGAGCGAAAGCCAAAGAGCAAAGAGCGGCGCGAGAGCATCTGTCAGCATTTGTTGTTTGTATCGGTCCCTCGTGCCGGGGGCGAAAGAGTGCCGCAAAAGAGGAGCAGAAACACGTGTGCCCAATAAACAAAAGAGAACTACTATTTGCCTTAACTTTTTACTCCAATTTCAGCTCCATCTGTTTGCTGGGTTTACTTTTTGTTATCCGAAAACTGGTGCTGCGTTGGCTCCGAAACTTTGCCACACGCTTTTGCAGACACGTTTTTTTTTTTTGTGTTTGCCGAGCGCCATTTGTGCTGGGCGAAACGTGAATTTGGGCACTAAAAGAGAATGGGTTTGGGTGGAAGAAGATCATATGGACGTGGAGATGCCCTGTAATTCATATTAAAAGTTTATTTCAAATCAAGACGCCTTTAAGATTTGTAATTAAAATTCAGAGCTTTTGTATGGATCATTGATAATGATTAAATTTGTGTGATTTTTTTATTATTATTATTATTTTCTAATTTTATTAAATTAATTTTTGTTATAAGCACTTAAAAAATCTTTTAACAAAAACAATAAAGTTTTGAAATGCATTATTAATTTAAAGTTCAGCACTAATTATGTTCAATGAAGTTCCAAGAGAATTAAAGATCCGGATCTAAAACAAATCAAAATGCTGGATATACCCTAGAATCTCGTCATTGCCCATTATAGACACGAGATCGCGTATGCCGCATAATTAATGGTTTTCTATTATTTGGTGGACTGCTGTTGCCAAGAGAGGCCTACAACACACGCCTTAGAAGAAATAAACTTCTTATTTTTTTGTTTTGTGGATTACGAAACGAGTTTCGAATTTCCGACCGCAGACAAGGCAGGTGAGCGCGTAATGGAACCATATTACTGAGGTCAAAATAACTTGGATTTTGTGTTCAAGATCAGAGACGCAGTGGAAAATAACCTTAGCTTTGTGCCAATGAAAAGCTGCGGCTGAGATAGGAGCTATAGCTATGGTATATGGGGTATATTGGTCTCATTTTAAAACAAGTTTGAAGATAAGACAAAGATTGTGTCTAGGTTTTTAGGCCAACCAGATCCACAGCGTTATTGGTGTTCTATTTATAGGATTTTTCAAGTTTTTAAGCTTTGAAATTAAAATTGTGTAGCAAAATAGCTGTCAATTTTGTACTGAAAACCCTTATCTATTTCAGGACTCCTTTACTCGCAATCTTAGAAATGTTTCGTCCGTTAAAAATTTAAATATAATTAGATTGTAATTCATCATCATTGTCAAAACAATCCAATCATGAATTCCGCCGACTCTGAGAAGGTCAAGATCCCTTTGGGTTTAGGTCCTGTTCCTGCTACGTCGCCTCCTAGAGAAGCTCAAACGTATGAAGCTATACTATCCCCAACTCCGCAAGTGGTTGAGGTACCACTTCCACAGGCCGCTGCAGGATATCCCGCTAATTATCCCTTATCGCCCCAACATTTCCTGGGCTATTGTCCCATGGAGCCGCAGCTTCCGATCGTTACCCAACCCGGAGCCTCTATGGGCGGCATCGAGGGAGACTGGAAGAGTATACCCACCTGTCCGCGGGGATTGGAGTACTTGACGGCCGTCGATCAGCTGCTGGTCAAGCAGAAAGTCGAGCTGGTGGAGGCCTTCACCGGACTGGAGGGCAACAACAGTTACTCAGTGAAGAATACACTCGGTCAGAAGGTGTTCCTCGCAGTGGAGGACACCGATTGCTGCACCCGCAACTGCTGCGGAACCGATCGACCCTTCAGGATAAAGGTGTACGAGTCTTATGGCAAGGAAGAGGTGCTCCAGCTGCGCCGGCCTATGGCCTGCTCCTGCTGCTGTTGCTGTTGCTGCCTGGACAGGATCGTGGTCTCTGATCCGCAGGGCAATGTGATCGGCAGCATTAAGGAGGAGTGGTCAATGTGCCGGCCATCGTTCCGCATCTTCGACCAAAACGGAGACCTTGCCCTGCGCATCAAAGGACCCTTCTGGACCTGCTCGTTGTGCAGAAATATCGAGTTTCAAGTAAGTATTTATAATCTTAACCGGGGAGTTACTTCCATGATTCAAGAGAAGGATCATAGATTTTATGATATCATAACTTATCTGCTAACTTTATCAGGTTGTCTCTCTAACCGGCGAAAATATTGGAAAAATCAGCAAGCAGTGGTCGGGTTTGTTGCGTGAAGTCTATACAAAAGCGGATATGTTCGGGATCTGTTTTCCCCTGGAATTGGATGTGCGTCTTAAGACTGTATTACTAGGTGCCACATTCCTTATTGATTTTATGTTTTTTGAAAATCCGGGCTTGGGCTGGGTTGCCTGTGGCAGATGCTGACTTGGCATAATGAAATAGCTTTCAAGTTAGGAAGGATTTTTGTATATTATTTTTGTCTCTTTAAGGACTTAGCTGAATTCTGATTAAACAGAAAGTCCTTTAGTGCAGTATTTCGAATGTTTTGTGTTTATAAAACGCGATTATTTATGTATACCGTATTATGATAAAATAAGATATTTTTGTATCGTATTTAGTTGTTGAATAAATTGTGCACAAAAAAGAAAAACTTAAAAATAAAATATTTCGTTTAAATGTGGTTCGAGTCCGAGCTAAAAGCTTATGTACTGCACTGTTATCAATATCGGTGTCGACATAAAAGCTGAAGCTTGATTAAGGCATTTTAGGTTCAAGGGAACAGCTGATTTTGTCATACTGAAGAAAGAAATCAACTTTTCAGACTTTTTTATTTAAATACATGCTAATCTTTGCTAACCAACTAGTATTTGCCTATTTAAAAAATAAAAACTGTATATCCATCGTCCAAAAACCAATCGATAGCGCCGTGACGAGTCAAAATATCGACATGCTCGATAGGCGCCCCCATCGATGTTTTGACAGCTCTATGCTTAAATAAAAAAAGCAAATAAACCTAGAATTATTGAGGCGCTTCGCTTTTGTACTTATTGTGTGTACTGATCGAGCTCTTTGCTTCGATCCGAGACCCCCAGACCGATCGCCAGCAAAGGAGCCGACCTTGGAGGCCAACAGCCGGGCGTAATTTACGCAACGCGAACCACACAATATTCGCGATATTGCACAGCACAACAACAACGGCACACGGGGCAACAACAAAAACACTGGCGGAGGAGTGAAGAGAGCGGCAGGGAGAGGAGAACCAAGAACAGAAGTAGGAGAAACGGCGGAGAGAGAAAGGAGAACGGCAGAGAATAGAAGAAGGAGAAGCATAGACGCGAAAAGACCAACAGAAGCATCATGGCGAATATGGCAGTGTCGCGAATCAAGCGGGAGTTCAAGGAGGTGATGCGCAGCGAGGAGGTGAGTATTTTGGAGGACACGCCACGGAGCACCACCCCCCCGCCCCTACCCAGACTTACCCGCAACGCTGGTATCGCCAGCAGCTGCCTTCTCGGGGTCCACAGACTTTTTATCCATTTTTGGCGCGCTTCTCAATCCTGAGCAATTTCGGTGTCGTGTGATCGTGGGGTAGGCAGGAAACGATTTGATTATTTTCTCGTTTTCCCCTTGACAGATCGTCCAGTGTTCCATCAAAATCGAACTGGTCAACGACAGTTGGACGGAGCTGCGCGGCGAGATTGCCGGTCCGCCGGACACACCCTACGAGGGCGGCAAGTTCATTCTGGAGATCAAAGTGCCCGAGACATATCCCTTTAATCCACCAAAGGTGAGTTGCGTTGGGAGTACCCAGGGATAGCCTTGAGATATAAATAGGTCGCTTATATGGCCTGGATAAGGATAGCTTCAAGCATCTCGTGTTAAAAATCTGGGCTCTGTGTAAATTTACTTTCCGAAATGCATCGTTTCCATCAGGATTGCATGATCACTCTAGCAACTTGGTGGAAATTTAGCATTTCAACGTTTACTTTCATTTAAAGCAAAATAATGCACAGTTCTCATTGGCGTTCTAACATCTTGGTAAAAATGCTGCATTTCAGATTGTTACTTGGTTTTAGTCATTAATCCTAAATAATATAACCCTAAACCTTGAACCAATTACAGGTCCGCTTCATAACACGCATCTGGCACCCAAATATTTCATCGGTCACGGGCGCCATTTGCCTGGACATTCTCAAGGATAACTGGGCCGCAGCGATGACCCTACGCACGGTGCTATTATCCCTGCAGGCCCTCTTGGCCGCCGCCGAGCCCGACGATCCCCAGGATGCCGTGGTAGCGTATCAGTTCAAGGACAAGTACGATCTTTTCCTATTGACTGCCAAGCACTGGACGAACGCCTATGCAGGCGGTCCGCACACCTTTCCCGATTGTGATTCAAAGATTCAACGCCTCAAGGACATGGGCATCGATGAGCACGATGCGCGCGCTGTCCTCTCGAAGGAGAACTGGAATCTGGAGAAGGCAACAGAGTGCCTATTCAGTTAGCTCGCTTGCTCCCGGCCACACCTAGCACCAGTACCATCATCAACACCAGTAACTTCAACGACGACAACCCTTCAGATTGGCAAACCATGCTAAATTCTAGTACATCCAGCGGCAGTGGCAGGTGGCGGCGGCAACGGCGACGGCGGTTACGGCAACAAGCAATCACTACAATCAGCAGCGCTACATCTCTCTGTCGTTTCAATTTTTGCTAAATGCTAAACACGCGGTAGTCTAAGATTAAGGCTAAGACCCCCCTCTCTATGAACAGAAGCCCCCACATATGGAAACAAGCCCCCGGTAAAAACGATCATAATAATTGTAAATTGTTCTTTTGGTTTACGAAATTGCAGTGACCAGGTGTGATTTCCGTAACCCAAGTTTCTGTTCCTTACACTCTTTTTTTTTTCTTCTTTGGAATTTTTGCCAGAGGTTGAGCCTGAGGCAAACAACCAACCGCCAAGCATATGTGCTTTGTATTCGAGACCCAGGGTTCCGTTTCAGTCGCATTTACTTGCAACAAGCTCCTCCAACTTCTAAAACAATGATACATTTATTATTCTAAAAAAAACCTATTATTTATGCCACAAAACAAAAAATGATTAAAGAAAACAAATTAATTGTGAAAATGTGTGAAGTGTCTAACAAACAAAATCGAAGTCTTTGTAAATTGCGTTAAGTTAATAAATAAATAAATAAACAAATATTAAGAGAAGTTGGGAATTTAGATTATTTTGTGGGAAGAAGATTAAAAATAATGGGTTTAGATTCATATTAAAATGGAATCTTAGATCTGTTATGAATGCTCTCTTCGAGCCTTATAACCCAGTTTATATCTTTTCTATAAAATGTATTAAAGAAGAATGTATTATCTTAATGAAATACATATTTTTTGGGGACCTATAAACATTAATCTTAGAAAATATACTATGATATTTTTATAGTACCGATATAACTCTTTATCAATTAAAAACACCTCTTAACGAGGTGAGATTAAAGTGACGATGGCACCTGCAACTTAAAAGTTTCTGATATCAAATTTTGTGACGATTAATAGTAACGTTAAAAAAATAAATTACAAATAATTCAACTAGGTTCTAATTCGACACGCTGCTCTTTAGTTTCAAGGCTATATATTTTACAGCTTAGTGCCGAAAACGAAACTAGTTGAATTATTTGTAATTTATTTCAATTTGTTGAGTTTTGCTCCAATATTCAAAATTTTCAATTTCGCACTTTCACTCCCATTTCTCCTGAACTTCGATTAATATATAAATGGTTCCGATCGGACTATCGTAGCAGATTTTCAATTCTACGGCTCTATATAGTAGTCTCCTTGCGCACCACAGTCTCGGTGCTCATCGTCACTACGTGGACTGCCGTCCACAGTGATAGCCACAATGGAACAGACACTACTTCATTCCCAGATATTGTTTTCTTATGCTTTCGTTATGAGAATGAGCTTAAACATAGTTTTTAGGGATACCGAGTGCTTGGGAGTACAAAAACAAAACCTACCCATCGTCAGAACCAATGAGTTACCCGCACTCTACAAATTTCTATTGGCCTTGACTTTAAGGTAGGTTTT
Organism: Drosophila rufa; assembly: GCA_018153105.1. Taxonomy (NCBI): domain Eukaryota; kingdom Metazoa; phylum Arthropoda; class Insecta; order Diptera; family Drosophilidae; genus Drosophila; species Drosophila rufa. The sequence goes on from JAECXS010000085.1 coordinate 8,248,991, forward strand.
TGATGTCGGGCTCCGATCTTGAAGTTCAGTGCCCAACCTTGATCAAAATAATCAATTTCTTGTACATTTTAGGAACCCGAAAAAAAGCGAAATCTTTTTTAGTTGCAATACTATCTTTAATATTTTTCTACATTTTCAAATGGAATATAATTTATATATATTTTTTCTACACATCCAGCATGAATATATTATATTATTTATGATTTGCGCTAAACATTTGACTAAATATTTGGTCTACGATCTGGAACTGTAATATCAAAAATGAGTTTCTACTTGTGCTTCTGCTTGGACATGACCGAAACGCTGGACCCACCACCCGTTGCGATGGCCGAGGATCCCAGGCAGGTGTTGCTGCTCTGGGGCAAGGAGCTCAGGCCAGCGGCGGCACTCATCCCAGCCGTATTATGATGACTATTGTGGCGCTGCTTAAGCATCTCCTTCCACTCCGTCTCGAGGCGCACATAGACGCCGCCCAGTGGTTGGGCATTCTGCACCAGACACTGATCCGTGCCCGTCTTCTTGGTCACATAGCTGGCCACCTGCTTCATGATCTTCTCCTCGAAGTCGCGCTGATGATCCTGGTTGCTGCGGGCCGAGAGCTCGCCGGACCAAAAGCGACCCGAGACATCGGTGGGACTAAAGAAAGAGAGCGGGTTATATGCCCTTAAGGATCGTATTATCCTTCCTGATCTTACCGCTTTCGTGACTTCTTTCCACGCGCCTTCCTGGGCGGCGGTGCCCGATGCTCTGACTCGCAGCCATCGCTGCTGGAGCTGTAATCCTCATCATCATCGCGCACATTGCGCATCCTAGGGCGCTGGCATCGTGCATCCTCCTCGCTGGTGGAGGTCGTCTCCGAGTCGGTGCTGGTGTCCATTTGATAGCGCGAACCCCTCATACGACGGCTTACCCGATGGTTGGTCACTTCAGAGGAGAGATTAGTTACTTAGCTTTCATCAAGGGACTCCTATTTACCTCTCTTTAGCACACTGTCCATGCAGAGCTGGGGTAGGAGACCTTGGCGGCACCTCTGGGGCGTGAGGGAGATGCCCTGCCAGCTAGGACTGATCTCGCCGGCTGCAGCCAGCTCCTGGATCCTCAGGGGAGGCAGCTCACACAAAGCATAGTTCTCGCCCACCAACTGGGCAATGGCCAAAATGGCGCGCTCGCGATCCGTCTCCACCAGGACGCTGTGCTCCCGGAATTGGCAGCCCTGGATTTTAGGATTTTAGACTCAAAGAAAGCGCATAAAATCCTGAATTAAATACAAACATTTGGCCCGGGCAGCGTCTCATAGCGAAAGGCCTGCTGGCCACAGCACGAGTAGCGACCAGCTGGTCCGGCGGCGCCTACAGGACCCAGGAAGTTCGGTGCCTCCGGATGAAAGCGGCACCAGTGCATCTGATAAACCGGAAAGTGGGCCTCGCAGGTGCAACAGTAAAGATAATGGCAGTGACCCCAGAGCTTCCAGTAGACCTTCCGCCACGACTTGAGCTCCTTGAAGAGCTGCACAATGTACGCATTCAAATCCCAGTTGGTGTCGCGCACATGGTAGCTCATTAGCTGCCCCCAGCGGTTCAGCCGGATGTTGCTGGGCACACAGCTGACGTAGGACTTCATGGTGTTGGTCACGCAGTTGAAGCACCTCGAGCACCGGAACAACCCCGACATGCTATAGAAGTGGCCCCTCAATGCCTCCGGATCCGGTTCGCAGAGCGATTGTATAAGCTTGGTCCACAGGCGAGGCGTCACACGCTCCTTCTTATCCCTCACCATCTCCAGTTCCAGATTGGTGAACATGGCCGCCAGGCGGGTGACCAGAGCATCGTTCAAGCACGACAGATTCGTCGAGGTGCGCACGACCTCGCTGAGATGGGCATGACAGAAGGCCAGACACTCGAGGAGCAGCGGTTCCATCTGCAGGAAGCTGGCCGATACCAAAATGGGCACCACATTGTTACCATCCAACTGGGGACCGTTGCTCTGGCCGGCGGCGGTCACAGGCAGGTCCTGGCTCTGGGCACTGTGCTTGATCCACTTCATCAGCCAGTCGAAGATGAGGATGTCACAGTGCACGGATATGTCCATCTCCTCCAGCCGCTGGCCAGCTGTCACGTCCGCAAAGTAACCCATTTTGGTGACCAGCAAATGCTGCGGACAGGTGAAGTCCCGGGAGGTGTTCTTCACCTCGTCGCAGACGTGGATCACCACCTCGGGTCTGTTGAAGGGAAGGAGCGTAACAGGAATCATCAGAAATCGAAGATTCTTGGATGTAATTCCTTCATAGATTCCTAAAACGATCTACTTACTCCTTCTTCTCCTGCCTGGCATGCTTGCTATCCTTGACCAGCAGCAGGGACTTCCTTCTCCCTGCATTCGTTGCCCCTGCCTTGGGCATCGGTTCCTTGACCAAGGCACGCACCATGCCATGATCCGAGTGCATCGCATCCCCGCCTGCGCCCTGAGCCTGCTGCAGGCAAGGAACCGAAGCTGTAGCTGCCGGCAGGCCGCCATGCGAATGATGGCTCAGCTCCATTAGGGACTTTGAGCCGCCGGGAAGTGGAGCAGCCGGCGGAGTCGGAGCAGATGGTGCAGGCATGGGCAGTGGCAGGAGCTGCTGTGCCGGCAGCTTGCTAGGCTTACCCTTGCCACTCTGAAGCTGCGTGGGCATGGGAACCGGACAGATAAAAGACAACACGGAGTCCAGCACGCCCTCATTGATCACCGCATCCAGCTGCTCGCCCAGCTTGGGATGCAGGCCGCGGTACGTGGACTCTGGACGAGAGCGCAAGCTGCTATGACTGTGACCGGAACGCAACAAGCTGGTCTTTGACTCGGGGAGAAGGGCAGCGGCTGCAGCGACGCCAGTGCCGGAGGAGCGAGTGTCCTCTGTGGCCCGACTGTTGGCGCGGCGGTGGGAGGGTCGTCGCAGTCCCAGCAGAGCGTTGACCAGCGGGTTGTCCGCCAAATCATCAAAGTCAAACTCGTCCTTTTTGGAATTTCGCTTGGCTGTGGCCCCAGCACCAGCTCCGCCCTCCATCGGCGGCACTGGCTCCCTGGTGTGTGGTGGCTTTCCCATGTCGGCCTTCGCTATCATATCGTTGACATGACAGGAGAGCTTGAGAAACTCCAGAAACTCGTTCAAACTGATTTGAAACTCGGCGCCACCGCCGCCACCGGCCGCCTCAATCGATTTCTGCGTTGTCGGAGCTTGGCTGGCGGCTGGTGGCGTCTCCTCTGGAGGGCCAGAGGCACCTGCCTCTTCGGAGCCCGCTTTTTGCATCCTTTCCGAGGCACAAATCGATGGGAATTGAACATTATTGATTGATTTCTCGGTTGCTCATAACAACACAGTGCAACTACAAGAACAAGAACATGCAACTAGTGGTGGAAAAAGTGGACGTAACGGAAGCGATGGAATAATTTCGTGTTATCGATAGGTAATCGGTGTTTGAAATTCCTCAGGGCTTTTGAGTAATAAATTATACTAATTTAAATTAAATTAATAGTCTTAGTCCTAATTTAAAAATGTATAAACACATTCCAATTATGATGATTATAACAACACAGTGCAACTACAAGAACAAGAACATGCAACTAGTGGTGGAAAAAGTGGACGTAACGGAAACGATGGAATAATTTCGATAATTCGTGTTATCGAAAGGTAATCGGTGTTTGAAATTCCGCAGGGCTTTTGAGTTGTAAATTATACTTATTAAAATGAAATTAATAGTTTTAGTCCTAATTAAGAAATGTATTTCCGTCGGTTATTACTTTCAAATATATTATTGTGCCCAATTATTACCGCTAGCTATTAAAAAACAGCTGTTTGCTGATAAACACGAATCTAGCAAATGGCGGCGCGAATCCATTTTTACTTTTTTGCTAATTCGAACACTATTTTCTACAACACTAGAAGGCGTCGTTTTGAAATTTAGCGAACAGCTAATACCTACTGAATTGATGACTTAAGCCCGAACAATGGCGGACTGTCTATCACTGACTTGGTATGACTTGCATCTCTGTGTTTTGGTGTGCGTACCTGAATTTGACATTTGGTTTATGTAGTAGGATTCAGTTTCTGAGCTGTCAGAGATTAGTTCAGTCAGCTCCTAATCCAGCGCAAGCTCCATTTCATCACTTAGTCCTCACAATCCGTGCAGCATTACCAATTTCATCTGAGAATGGATGAATCGCAGGACCAGTCGAATGCTTTAGAAGGTGAATCGCCCATGTTTTCTGGTTGGGCTGACCAGAATGCATCAGGAGCTGAAGCAACATCGCCCCCCCGTGTTAGATCGGTGTCCGTTGAAGCGGCCCGGGTGCTGGCCCGTATAGATTCCCGTAAGTCGTAAGATCGCAAGAGTTTAGCTCGGAAAGTGCACTAATTCTTATTTCAGTCAGTCGTTTAATCGACGATATGCGTGGCAGACTTGACGACGACGACCCGTCGCCTCCAAAACGCGTATGTCCCAATTGTGACCAGTCCCAGGAGGAGGAACCCTACAAGTGCCCGGTGTGTCTGGACAGCGTGCGCATGCGTGAACCGGTGGCGACCAAATGCGGTCATGTCTTTTGCAAGGACTGCCTCATTGATGCCATCAGTAGTTTCCACAAATGCCCGTTGTGCAACAAGAAGTTAACACAGCGTCAATTTAAGCATATTTACTTGTGAGGCGAGATCCAAGAGCTGTGTATGTGCGTAAGAGCTCTGCGAGCTCCGTACAGCTATTTATAAATCAACTTAATTAAAATATAAAAAAACCTTGGCATACATTTATATAAAAGACGGCAATGAAGTTCCGATCCTGTGATTATTTGAAAGTTTTCTTTATAAACCTTTCCTCCAAATAAACCAGGACAAAAATATGCAAAAACTTAAAATTAGGGTTGTCAAGGATTTTAATAAATAAATATCGATGAAATATTCTTATTGGGAAATTATAAAAATAATATCGATCCTATCGTGGAAAAATATCGATATATCAACTATTTTTAATGCTTTTAATTAATTTCACTTATCTTTATATTTTTATCTTTAAATATCTTTAAAAAAATCAGACTCCAAAGTTTGTAATCAACTCTTATTGAAAAAATATTTTTCGATACAGAATTTATTCTGCTTGCAAAAATATCGATATATCGATATTTTGATATATTTTCCAAAACCCTACATTGGTCACACCTTTTCCTTTTCGTGTTTCCGGCGAGGTATGCGCACATAATTTTTTCTCCACGTTAATGCGTTAAAATAATTGTCAATTTCTCATTTTAGCTGTGTAAACATATTCATCAAGCTACAGAATGGTGGGTTCCAACGAAATATGTAAAGAAATTCGATCAGAAAACGGGAAAATAACCTGAAAACCGCCAGCGAAATCAGCGCACTCCACGTGCAAAGGAAATATTGTGACGCCCGAAAAAAAAAAGAATTATTTATGTGCCACAACCTCAGCTGTTTCTTATAAAAACCTTAATGATTGAAGGATATTGCTAAAACAAGGCGCTTGTTTACTAAAAAAATAACTTGTAAACATTTGTGAAGGTTTGGGAAGTACGATTCCCAGTGCAGCGGTCGAAGCCGGTTTAAACCTAAAAATATATGCGGAAATTCTTGGCAATCCTCTGAAGAAATCGCGGGAAATATAAAAAATAATTGTGTTTTATGTCATCCTGACGATAAACAATCTGAAAATAGTGAAATTGAACTTGTTTACGGTGGCCAAAGGCCCACCTAATGCAATCTTAATCAGTGATTAATCTCATTTGTTTAATTATCGCAAATACAGGGTCGTGTGCGAACCAAGACTGTGAAGAAGGCCGCCAAGGTCATCATTGAGAAGTACTACACTCGCCTGACGTTGGACTTCCACACCAACAAGCGCATCTGCGAGGAGGTGGCCATCATTCCCACCAAGCCCCTGCGCAACAAGATTGCCGGGTGAGTTTTTCTTGATCTTGGAAACTGGAAGAACTGGGAGGTTTTAGAGGGATAAAAGGTCTAAAAGCACCTCTAAGGGATAGTTTTCTGGTGTAAGGGATTATAGCCAGGGATTGGCGTCAAAATCTAATTTAATTAAAAAGGCAATTTTTAATTAAAATAAATAAATAATAAGGCTTATAATCCTTATTTTTAACTTAAAAACTCATTACAAATATCTAATATTCTATTAAATGCTATTACAACTTAAAATCGTTTGTGTAGAACTCAGAAAAACCTTGGATTTCAACTTACTAAGAATAGTATCTCCAATTTCTTGTTAAATATTTCATAAATCCTGCTTAAAAGTTGAATAATTTAGGTAGAATTTAAATTATAGCTAAAATACCTCCCATGAAGAGCGACAAAGAAAACTTATATCATATTTATTGCCTCTTCCAGCTATGTCACCCATTTGATGGGCCGTCTGCGCCACTCCCAGGTGCGTGGCATCTCCATCAAGCTGCAGGAGGAGGAGCGTGAGCGTCGCGACAACTATGTCCCGGCTGTCTCCGCTCTGGAGCAGGACATCATTGAGGTTGATGCCGATACCAAGGAGATGTTGAAGCTGCTGGACTTCCACAACATTCGTGGCCTGCAGCTCACCCAGCCCAACACCAACAACTTTGGTCGTCGCAACTAAGTTTTTTCTATCGTAGCGCGTAGAGATGATGTTCTGGATTTGCATGAAATCACAATAAATAACAAGTTCTTGTGTGAAGTGCATTTTGAAGTGTGTGTTTTAAATTGAAAAGGTGCTTTGAAAAAAATCTTGAAGAGATGCGAGCAAAGCAAGTTCAGGATGTGAATTCTATAGTTAATATTGGCTTTAAATCAGTTCCCTAAAGAAAGTAACCTAAGGTAATAGATATCTTCAGTACACTTGCAGTTTCTAGGCAAGAACAGTAAAGGAATAATGGGTTTTTAAACCACTCTAAACAAATCCATTTAAATTTCCTTGAATTATTACAGTGGCTAAAATGCAAAATAACCTTTAAATTCAACATTCAGCGCCATTATCCTAAACTAATCCCCCAATTTCTCAATTTAAGTTTTTTGTTTTTTTATTTATTCGCATTCGAATGGAAAATACTGGTAGACAATGCACATACATATATGTAAATATGTATTTAATATATTCATTCCATAAATAAATGGGGGTTTTCGTTTCCTATACAGACCGATATATATATATATATGTATAAAAGATATTCTCTACAGAGTGCACAGTATTAATATATAAATCTAAGCGTGTACACAGATTACAAGTATATAGGGACAGGGGTGCCACAGGAATCGCCATATAACTTAATATTAATTTAAATAGGCGCCGAAAAGTAGGCCATGAAATGTTTTGTAGCATACTTTTGGACCCCATTTCGAGTGATTTCAAATCCACAGCGATTCCTCTGGCCTCCCCGATAGTATATGTGTTATGTATATGAAGATTGGTGTAGGTATACGATTGATTGTGCCCTTCTTGAGCTTCCCGGAGCTCATTATAATCAGGATGAAGCGGGATCTGGCTGGGGTCTGCGCACCGGATTGCGCAATACCAGCTCCGAGTCCTCCGAAATGATGGGCAGGGCGTGCGCCCAATGGTAGTTGATCAAATGGCTGATGCTGTCAAAGATGCGATCCTTGGTGCGCACCACACCCTCGGGGTCGATGAGCAGCAAATGCTTGGGCGTCTTGCCCTCCAGCCCTGTCAGCACGTACTGACCGCGCTTTCCCTGCGATTCGCGTACCAAAAAGTCGCCATCCTGCAGCAACAGCCGCTCGGCGATGGGTCGGGAGATGGCCGCATGGAACCACACCTCCGCCGTCAGCGGGCATTGCGGGCCGTCGAAGACATCGCGAACCGAGACTGGTGCTGTGGCAACCGTGGAATTCGGCGGGGTTGGGGCCTGCTGGAGGGGATCGAAGTGACCGAGGGCCAGCTTATTGGTCGTCTGATCGGGCGGCGGGGAATTAAGGTCGATGAGATTGCTGCTGAGGCGATCGCGCGGCTTCTTCAGATTCAGCTGGGCCACACGCGGCGCATGAGGATGCAGCGGCAGCTGCTGCTGTTCCGGCAGATCCGGCGGCAGCTTGTTGGGCAAGTCATTGTAGTACTCCTTCACGTTCTCCTTGCAGCTCTGGTTGATGTTGCAGTCGCCAGCGGCGGCGGCGGTAGGATCGTTGAGCCTGCTCAACGCGTTGAATCTCAATGCAAAGGCCTTGCCAATGGTCACGATCAGATCCTCGCTCTGGCCACCAGCGCACTCGAGCACGTAGCAGGCCCGCCACTCGTCCTCGTTCTTGGCTATGTACGCCAGAAAGTCCAAAGTGTCGTTATCGCCGCCGGAGGCGAACGAAATGCGCGGCATATTGTGATTGGCTATCACCTCCCCGGTCTCCACGTTGCACAGCGACAGGGCACGGCTGGACACGTTAATGATGATGTTGGTGCCGGCATGCTGCATGCTGGGCCGGTCCGAGATGAAGCTGCACAGCCGCCGTTTGCCCGCTGACTTCAGGCCAGCAGCCTCGCAAACCCGATTGATGCACTCCCTACATGGTATTGGTGGGATGTTATTATCTCGTCGGGCATCCACTCACCATGGCTACTTACCGCGCCAGCTGCGTCCGCGTCTCGAAGTCCAGCGATTTCATGGAGGTCTTGACCTCCACGCATCCCGTATATCGTACATTGAATGCTACTCCCACGCCCATTATGACATCGTCCGGGTAGATGCAGCCATCGTTGGTGGCCCCGGACCCGCTCCGGTTGCCGGCATCGCCATTCTTCGGCATTTGTGCTCTGTTCCTGTGGGCGTTTGGCAGCTGTGGGCGTCCTCTCGCGCTGGTATCCTTTTTTTTCCCCCAAGCGCCCCTTTTTTGTTATTGGTATAATTTCGGATTACTCAAGGTGTGACCGTGTTGGCGGAAGTGTGACCGCAGGCGGCGGGCCTATCGATAGTTGCACAAAGGCGGCCCTCTTGTGTTGAAGAAGGGGGCTTTGGGAGAAAGCCTTGACCTTATATTGAGAAAGAGGTGTTAGGATTTTCCTTAAACAATCATTTAAAAACGAGTTACTTTAACTTAACTTACAAAAAGAAATAAATTATTAAAAGTATTTCCCCAATTATTTTTAAAATATCAAAACCTTTACCAACAAGTTAAGAACTTTTAAACTAAACACCAATAAAAATAACACAAGTTAATATGTTAACGCTTTAGCAAATTTTAATATATACCGTTTTTATTATTAATAATGCAGCCTACGATAGTTACCTCCTAGGCCCCCGCCACTAACCTATCGATAACACCTGAAGAGCAATCAACAGTTTGCCATCGCTGTGTGTGGCAAGCCAAAGCTTCGCGTCTGGCTTCAAGACTTGGCCAACCCCCAAAAAACAAAAATCTGTGCTCGCTGCCGCAACCGCCGCTCAGTTTTTAACCGACATTCGTGCAATATCCACGCCGTCACGGCTCTCCGGTGACTCAATCCGTCTATTTCCCCCACGACATCGGCGCGTATACATACACAAACAGATAGGCGGCGACACTACCAGCCGTAGAATTATGTATTAAACAAAACATAACAAATACGACAACTAAGCTACATTTTTTCCGGGTGAAACGAGTATATATAAATTTTTCCCAAAATCAATATTCGCGTGTTAGTTTTGTGTGAGTGAGATAGTTAGATACGCCCGCATCGCAACGCGCAGCATCCGTCAGCGAAGTGCAGCCAAGAAAAGCCGGAAAATCAGTGTGTGCATCCAAGTTGCGGCACGGCACTGGAAACTGTGTGAAAACTGGAACGAACGCATTGTATCCGTGAGATAGATTTTCACCACCAAGTCCAAGCCAAGTCCGGAATCCCTCCGCTGTTTGTTACTTTATTGTTGCGGTAAGTCAGCGCTCTGCGTTCGTCAGGCTTTCTGTGTTTACGTTTATGCCATTTTCATTTCCATTCCGCTGCCCACCGCTTTCGCGTTCGCGTTCGTGCTTATAAAGTGCGGCCCAGTGGGCACATAAATACATTCATACATAATTATGTACAGATGTATGTATGTTTGAAAACATCTTTACGTCATGCGACGACGGGCTCTGAAGTCATTACCAACGCTGACAGCAGCGGCCATAGAGATAAGGCTTTAAAGTCGTGACCAAAGCAGCCTTTGTCTTCTACAGTAAAATTTGTGTAAGGAAAAGCCTAATTTTATAGAATACATTTTATATAAAAGGAGAATTTTGGGAAATGATATAACACATACGAAATTTCTGTTATGTGACTCAAGAAAACTATTTATGGTGCCTGCGCTTAGCCATCTTGGGTTTAAAAAACACTTAAAAACAACATATCACCTAATCAGAATTCAATTCATGTGTTAAGAGGATCCAAAACATTACCCACAGACAGCCAAAACCCGTTTTCCAATCAATTTGTCATTTGCATGGCATTTACAGTGGAACTTTTACCCGAAATCATTGCTTCCAATGTGTTTATGAGATTCTATGATAATAGAACCACTATATCATCTTAAAGTTATATATTGTTTAGCATGACAATTACATAAAACCACTGCTAAAAGTCTAAAGAAGTAAAGTTCGCTGAACTCTGAGGTATAAAAGACATAATAATCATATTTATGTCTTGCCAGTGTGTGATTTATTACACAGACAGCAGCGGTCATTAAGATATGGCTTTGAATTCGTGACTCAATCAATGCGTCATTAGCTTGGGATTTACAGTGGAACTGCGATAATGAAACTTAAGTTTACTACTTACTTACTTTAACAGATTAACTCGGCTTGATAAGAAGTTGGAGTTATAAGTAAACCCTTTCCCAATGCAGGCATCTTTAACTGAAAACCCAAGCTAAATACAAAAGTTTAACCTTTTCCAAAGTGTTTCAATGAAGTTAAGCTTACAAAATCCCCACTGTATCTCCCCGAAATTAATTATAAGGGCCGGCATACCGCAGAGATCCCAAATTTAATCCTCGTTCATTAGCCAGGTGATCTCATCGGCGGCTGACTTCTTTCCATTCTGCGTCCGACTGCAGCCTGGCCTTAATTCACGCCTCTGTGCCGTTTAAACGGCAGTCCGGATCACGCCTAATATGGTCCACATTCAAAGCCGGCCCAAAGCGTTTTCCGCCGCCAATTAAACACGATGACGTTGACCCTCGCGGTGGCAGTACCCGACCCGTTCCCGTACCCGTACCCTCTCCCGTTCCATTCATAGATTATAAAGCAACATTCGACGATGGCGCCCACGCCGTACGGCCTTGCTTTTGTTTTTGTTTTAGCTCATGCTTTTGTTGTTGGCCAACTGTTTAACTCCAGTTGATAATTGCCGGCAGAAGGCGTGGCAACTTCGTGCTAAAATCGAAAGGAAATCATCCAATTAAACGGCTGTGCTCTTCAATCGGAAGCGAGGCGAAAAAGCTGGTTTATGTTCAACCAGACAGAAACAATCAAATATTTTATTGTGTGTTGGAATTTGGTCAATGATGAATTTTAAAGTATTTCTTCAGGTTTTATCAAGGTTTAATTGAATTCTCGGACTAAACTCTGTCTGCTTAAACTTCTACATTCTCGGATAATAAATACTGTCACCTTTGTCCTAGTTTGTATAAATAAGAAATAATAATTTACCGCAAGGCATTACGGTTTATTTTTATCTACCAAACATTTTCTCTGGGTTTCAATGACCCCCAAAAACTATGAGAATACTTTCCCCGGCCTTTGTGCTTGCTCGCTAACCGCTCAACTTTACCATTATTCAAAATTGTCTAATTGCTTTGAAAGGGCGGTTTAATTTTGGGTTTTTGAGGCGTAATAGGCTTACTCTGATTTCGAAAGACGTCAGCAGTCTGAGGTAAATTCGTTCTATGATTACACTTAATGGAGCATAAACTAGATACCTTTCTAAAACTATAAAGTATGAATGTACCAATGAAAAAAGCTGGCCTTGTTAAAAAAAGATTGGTAATTGCTGTTACAAGGTTTAAAACATTAAATATTGTGGGTTTTAATGAAGGCTAGGTTTTTAGATGTCTTTAAAAATGGAAATGTATATTATTAAAATTTAAATAAAAGCTTTTAGTATAATTTTTTGTCTTAAAATGCATTAAATTGTTGATAATTGGGTCTGAAGTAAATGTATACATTTTATTACGCTCAGAATCTAATTATTTTCCCTAAAGAAAGCCCATAAACAACTCCTTATCCACCATAAAAAAACTTACAAAATTTCAGTTTATATTTGCATTTTATTTGCCACTTAAATGGGAGTGTTTAAAAATGGAATTTTTCACATTCTAAATATATAACTTTGTAGTTCCGGTGTATATTATTCGCCACCAAATAATTTGTTCATAACTGGAATTTTAAACCTATATATAACTTTAATTGGCGTGTTAATCAACACTTGAAACTTCTTATAACAGAACGTTGTAACATTTGCTTTTCATAATGCATGGAGCACCCTGTATTTGTTAACAGAGCGCTGTTATGATTTTCACTTTTGTTCGCGTTTTCGTTAACAATTTCCATAATTTTACTATCGCTTTTTATTGTTATTGTTAGTTACATACTAAGGTACATACATACACGCACACTCTTGGACTTCACTACGAGCTATAACACGTTGATTTCAAATACTAAATTCGCCCTCTCCCCCGACACACACAACGTGTTGTTGTTGTGCTTGTATTACTGCCCCATCAGCTGTTCAAAGTCCGTTACGTAATACTGGGCCCGTCGGTAGACCTCGGGTCGGACCACATTCCCACCGAATCCAATAAAGTAGTTGGCCGGAGGGACAGCCTCCAGGTCGGTGGCTCCATCGCCGATCATGGTGATGAGCGAATCCTCCGGATGCTGTTGCTTTATCAAGGCAATGGCATCCGCCTTGCCGCCGGAACGTGACGTGGGCTGTGTAATGTCGAAGCTATCGTAGGCGCCCAAATAATCGAACAGCATCTTGTTGGCATAGACACGGCTGAGGGGAATGCCCAGTTCGGTGGCCACGGGTGCGATGAGGCAATCGAATCCACCGGAGATCAAATACACCTGCTTGCCCTCCGCCTTGAGGTGTGCGATGAAGCGCTTGACATTTTTGCTCAGTGTACTCGGGCGCTCCTCGATAAAGTCCTTCACTTGCTGCTGCGTCGGCCGGATGATGTTCAGCCTGATTTTGAGGGCATCCTGGAAGGTCATGGCTCCGCCCATTGCCTCTTTGGTTACCCGTGCCACCTCGCTGCCCTTGCCGCAGAACTCGGCCAGTTCGTCGATGCCCTCCTCGCAAATCACCGTGGAGTCCACGTCGAAGCACACGATCTGTGACTGCTGGATGACCTTGGCCGCCAGTTGGGGCTGTTTGGGCGGTGTTATGGCCGAGGCCACGGTGGTCTTGGCCGCTCCTCCGCCGACGCCGTTTGAGGTGCCGTTGCCACTGCAATTTAGCTGCTTGGCAAGCAGATTATGGCCAGCGGCGGTGGCTGCAGGTCGCGACATACTCAGTACGGAACCACTCATCTTGACCGGCAAACACGTTCTGTGGGAGGTGACTTTGACTTTTGTTTGTTTGACGCAAAAAGCTCAAACGCTTTGTGTTCGGCGTAAGGGGGGAGACCTCAAAATTTTCCGCTGCCGAAATAACGCTTCTTTTTCGGTGTGTGTATCTCTTGTGCTTTTCTCTCGCCTTCTTTTTGCACACGCGCTTCGCGTCTAGCTGCTCAGCTGTTTTTTGTTTTTGTTTTGATGTCTGATAAGTGGCAACGGGTTTTCTCAGTGAGCTCTTATTAGTTAAGCGGTCGAACTGCTCGCGTTGACTAACTTTTCACAAGTGCCTCGAAAACACTCGATCGCCCTTTTAAGAAAACTCTGCTCTCGACGCACACAAAGGCAGTTGCTCGGTCTCTCTCTCTCTTCGCTCTCACTGACCAGCACTGATCGGTTGATTACAAGCGTGCGAGAGCGAGATATCCGTCTGCCTGCACATTTACAACGGTTTCTCAGGCCTGATATCGATGCAGTAGGCTCGCACCGACTGTGCACTCTCCTACCTTGGTGTTTTTATTTGCGAATTACGCTCCATTCAGACTTAATCAGTTTCAATTGAGAGAGAGAAAGAGAACGTGAACCTTTGAACCCTCCACATGTGTCGCCTGCATGCCGCTATGTCTGCTTATCACACTTTGTATAAACAATGGATCCAATTATGGTTTAGCTGTCATTAAACCCGCGACACTAGAACCGCCTGGAACTGGATTCTACGGCAGCAGGCGACCGCGTCCTTATCACTTGTGGCACCAATAACACTGACCGATTATCAGGGGAACTACGGACGGGGTGCTTTTGTGGCCAGACATCGGAAGACTACCCCAAAACAGTATCACCGAAAAAATAACAAATAATACATTTGCCATTTGCATGACCCCGGTACTAGGAATCAGTCTGGAATAATTCGGATTACAGTCGAGCCTCCATAAATAAGGACCTATTAAAACTTAAAGCTTGAACTTTCTATAACATAACCATTTGTTATTTCTTAGATTTACTTAAATTTAATTCGTGTATTGGGAGAATTTTATAGAACCACCAACAATTTTACAATTGGAATAAATGTATATATTATTTACTACTCAAAACAAAGAAAAACTACAGAAACAATAAATAATGTTAAGATTATCATTCCACTGAAAATATGCCTAAAAGTATGCAATGAAAAATATTTAGAAAATTTTGTTTGTTCTAAATTCGTTTTTTTAAAAGCATTTCAATATTTCAAGAAAAAATATTGATATCGAGAGGTTTTGTCTTCTATTTGCCTGTGTCACCCTTAAAATCTTTCTCGAAGGTGAACTGTATTTGAAATGCCCGCTTATCAGCAGAGAAGCGTACTTTTTGAGTCTGGTAATAGCATGACCATTTATTCCACCTTAAATTTAGTTCAATTTAAATATTGTATTAGAAGAAGATTATAGAACCACAATTTTATAACAGTTTTAATATATTTACATATTTAGAAATAATGTTAGGATTATCAGGGTTTGAATTCAACTGAAAATATGTCTAAAAGTATGCAATGGAAAATATTTATATCGTTTTAAATTTCCCTGGGATACAGAAATCTCGAGAGGTTTTCTCTTCTCTTTGCCTGTGTCACCCTTAAAATCTTTCTCGAAGTTGAACTGTATTTGAAATGCCCGCTTATCAGCAGAGAAGAGTACTTTTTGTGTCTGGTAGATTCCCTGCTCGGCTTGCAATACTTTCTTTTTTGCATGATTATTGATTATTCATTGATGTGGAAAATAACCGAAATCGCATCTGATTAATGCTGTCGTAAGGTCTATGTATTTT
This sequence comes from Drosophila rufa, assembly GCA_018153105.1. Lineage (NCBI taxonomy): Eukaryota > Metazoa > Arthropoda > Insecta > Diptera > Drosophilidae > Drosophila > Drosophila rufa. The sequence goes on from JAECXS010000085.1 coordinate 8,264,334, forward strand.
TAAAACTCGGAGATTTAAATTTAAAATGTCATGATGCGAATCTGATGCAATTACATGCTTGTGTTGCAGCGTCTTACGTTACGACGTAAGGCGAGAATCTCTAGAAGAATTGAGCGGCTCTCTCTCACTCTCTTTCTATACCTCTCTTCCTTTCAAGTTGTTTGTTTTCTTTATTCTCCATAAATTAGATACGAAAAAAAAGTGAGGCGCGTGCAATGCAAGCGACAAAAACAACAATTGACAGCGGCGAATGCAATTCCACTTTTGCGGTCTCTTGTTGTTGCTATCGTTGCTATGTCAATTTTTTTTATTGTTATTATTATTAGTTTTTTTTGCAATTGTGGAATAACAAGTTGTTTTGACCGTTCGCGATCGCTCGCGCTTTTGTGGTAAACAGGGGAAAACAACAAAATAGCAAGCAGTGGCTAGACCGCAAAAGTATTTCATTGCCAGGTGGCGTTATCGATAACGATAAAGAATTCATTGCGTGCGGAGCGGTGCGGTGCGTGCATATGCATGCAAGAACACGTTCTCTCATGCATATTTAAAGCTCGCCTCGGCCAACGACTTCCACTAAACAAAAGCCGTAAACAGTTGATTATTTTTAATTGTCGTTGCCTTGAGCGACCAAAATGCCGAAGAGAGGCCAATCACAAGGAAAATGGCGGTCGCAACCGACCACACCTGTACTTGCTACCTTTTACCTGAGCCTACCGCCTGTCAACGTTTGCGGCACCTGTCGTTTTCAGTTTGAGTTTTCCCTTGCCTTGGCAACTCGTCTTGGGTTTTTGGTTTTCGGTTTTCGGTTTTGGGTGTTGTGTTGTGTTCCTTTCGGCTTTGCATTTATCGATTGACCTTGTTGCTGCATACATTTCCACCAAAGTCCGTCTCCATTTTGTATACTTTCCGAGGACACACAAAGTATAGAGGTAGGCTCGTCACCTGATCCGAAACGCATGGCGAAGTACCTAAGCTGGCTAATTTATTATGCCCATTGAGTGCCCGGCGCGATAATGGTTTCCAATTTACGAAGGAAAACTCTTTGAACAGTACAAATCGTCTAATTCATACCGTCATAGGAAATTATAGGTATAAGGTCATTGGATAATTAAAAAACAGAGTTAGTTGTTTGTAATTTAGTGTTTAAAAGGAATCCAAAATACAAATTTACAATTTCCAAAATATTAAAAGAACTGAGTAAACTTTAATGCAAAAAAAAAAAAAAAAATAATAATAATAATAATAATATAAAAATAATAATTACTTTAAATGAGATTTCAGGAATTCCCTTTGAATAATAATATGAATTTAACCCTATTTTTTACGAAACTTCGCGTGCCTGATTTTGTGTATTTAATTTTATATTCGTGACCCAAATCATTGTAGTCCAACGTAATAAAGTGTTAACTATGTTAATTTAATAAGCTTATTACAAGCTCCCAAGCAGGGAGAGTCGATTTGAAATCTATTAAAAAGGTGTGCCAAAGTATGCTATATATATTTTATACTCAACATTAATTGGATATAACATTTTATAGCATACTTTTAAACACAATTTCAATTGATTATAAAACAGAATGCATTTATTGGGAAAATAAGTACCCAACACTTTTCTTTAGATACTTTTAAAGACCTTTTTTACTTGATTTCAAATCCATTTGGTTTTTTCTAGAACTTTCACTGTATTTCTATTTATATCAACATGGAATTTAGTGAGGCAGTTGACAGCTGCCGCGCCTGGTAATTGAGCCCCCTCCGGCCACGCCCACAACTATTTGCCTCCCACTTTCCATATAAAAAGCTTGCATAATGACGCGACTCTTTGTGGGATTGTTTTTGCCAGCAGGCAGCTGATAGTTGATACTTGATAGGCACGGCTTAATAGCATAGCACCAGACTGAAGGCCGCGTAATTGCTGTATTAATTTTCATCACCAGGCAGACTATATTAGACAATATTTTCATTAGTCTGCACCTCTCGATTCTCGATTGACTTGTTGTTTTCCAACTCTGCTAACAGTTGTTTCCAAGGAGCCTTTTTTTTTGTTTTCGCGTCTGCTGATTAACCGGTAAATTGTATGTGGACGATCCCCCTTTCCTTTCTATCACCCGGGTTGTTTACGGCTGCACGCGATTTTAATTCCGCTGATTAACTCTCTCACGCTCTTGCACACAATCACTCATATGTGAGCAGTAAGTGTACGTGTAAGAGGGAGACGAGACTCAAGCTCACTTGACACATTTACGAGTGGGGAGCAGAAAAGGGGAGCACCCGAGAAGTGCATGCAGTTTGCTCTCCCTCTCGCTCGTACTGCGGTGGTGCGTGGTTTTCTTTGTTGTTCTCCTTTTATTTTTTTTATATTTTGTTATTTTGTCGTCTTGTGTTTTTGTTTTGCATCGCTTGCTGTTGGTTCATAAACAGTTACAAAGTGGGCTGATTGTGTATGGCAACGTCAACGGTTGTGCACTGGTAAATAAGCAGCAATAACAATAACAACAACACCAAGGTAGATGTCCGCTTCGCTGGGGGCCATGCCAGCATGTGCTAACAGTCGCGGTCAACGTTATAGGTACTCTGTTGTTTACTCTTGACATTTTGACAGCTTTGAAATGTTGACATGCAGTGATTTTTTTATGGGAAAAAGCTTTATTCTTTATTTATCACACGTAAGAATACTTCTAAGCTTTTCATATTTAGAATTGTAGTAGTTTTTATAATTTAAATGTTTTTCCTGGCATATTTAAGCTAATTGAACAATTTTTTATAAAAGTGGCTTTGTAGAAATGACTATTTATTTGTAAATCATTATTTTAAGTTAAACATTTTATTGTAAATGCAATTTATACGACTTCACTTTTCGTAGCATACTTTTGGACACCGAAATTTCTGTGGCACCCCTGATAGTTTTAAATTATTATGCAAAATTGTAGATTTTGAAAAATATCAAGAAATTACTGCCAAATCAGATTTCTAAGGTATAAGAATAACTTCTCACTTTTTTTTTCGTTTTTTTTTTAATATTTTACCCATTAGGCATTTTTTTAAGGCCTTTTTTTTTTTTTTTTTGTGTTTGCTGTAATCATTCCCTCGACCCCATCTGTATTCGTTGTTGATATGTAAAAATGAAATGAAAACACGTCATTTGCCGACGATTGCCTTATTGTTGCTTTAGCTTTGGCCAGAGACTTGCTTAACTTTTGCTCTGACAAAACCTGGAACAATGGGAAAAGTTTTACAGTCCGTCCGCCGGCGCCGCCTCTTCAAATGTAATTACAAAAGCCATTTTATCGTTGCCTTTTTATTTATTTTTGAGTTCTTCGAGTTCGTTGCTCTCTTTTGCAAATTAACAATAGCTATGTTATGCATGTCGTCCTGACAGCCACGCCTTCGAAAACGGAAGGCATATCCCATATCCGACCGTCGAAAAGGATTCCCCCCATTTCCGAACGCAACAGTTTCGATTGTAATCCGAGTCTAATGCGGTGATTTGGGTCAAATGCCGGGAGTCGGCAACAGAGGCAAGACTAATGCATGCATTGAGTCGAGGCTTTGCCCCCAAATGAAGTGCACTCGCAAGAATTACTTAATAGATATGTATATAAATATATAAATAAGTAGTTTGAAGTTGAAAAATGAACTAAATTTAATGAGCGTTTTTGCTAACGCGGGGGGTGTAGTCGGTTAGTTAATAAGTCCTATAAATCCAGACAATATTTTTATGACACACAGATCTTTTGCCCGATGCCAAGCATATTAGACTATAGTATACAATTGCTTTGGCCATGCCAACGGGCCTCTTCAGTGCTATTTAGCGTGTCCCCGAATTCGTACTTGGGAATTTTAGTAGCACTCTGTGCAAAAACTTATACTTGGCAGGCCAGAGAATTTTTGGAAATGAAGACCTGCTTACTTTCGATTACTACAAAGGGTAATATCCTTGTTTTTATGTAGACTATATTCTTCTAGGCGATATTCTTCTTTTGTAATATTATAACTACATTACATCAGTTCTACTAAAGTTCTCTTTAAACATTTATAAGCAAAAGCTTTGTAAAAACATATATTTTTTTATTAGTCCTTTGGTAAAAATAATATGGAATATATAGAGTATGGATTGATAATTATCAATGTAAATATTCATTATCTTTTAATAAGCTGTTTCTGGCGTGGTTACCACCAAATTGCGACTAGCTAGTTGGGAATTCTAATTCTAATTTGTTCAAATATATTTAAAGACTAATGTGAAAACTTACGAGAAAGAACGCTCTGTTCCATGCTCTGTTTATTCGCATAATTTAATGAACCTAACTAATAATAGTTAATTAGGCAAAACAGGGAAAAGTAATAAATTGAAGGCATTTTACGAAATGCCTCTAATTTTCTTCAAGCGTACACGTGTGGGTTTTGCAATGTGCATCTGCTGAATCATTGCCGAAGGCGTGGACTGAGCAACAGCAGTGATTGGCTGCGGCATTGCATGTGCAGCGATTCCCACAGATAGACAAAAAATAAAATAAGACAAAAGCTTAAGCTCTATGAATGCCTGAGCCCGGCATCAATCAGATAATCGAAATTGTTTGCGCAACGCTCCATTAAATTCGCATTTCTCAATTCGAAATTGCAGGCCCACATTGCATATCCGAGGAGGAGCAGCACGATAATGGTGGACTTCCGGTTCGATATCAGGCCATTGTTTCCTCAGGCTATTATCAAGGTTACGTCGAACCTTCTGCCGCACACCTTTCGGGGTGATCGCCGTCAGTGTTTGTGAGTATTGAAACTGTACGCGGATTGGCATCCCCCGGGATCGGTCCGCCTAGCCGATACGTTTTCCACACTCACCCACACGAACTCCCACACCCACTCATTATGCACATCCATCCATCCACTCGCGTGCAGGGATGCCACCTCCAAGATGACGGAGATCATCGATCGCCTGGGGCAACTATCGGCCACATCGCAGGGTCTCAGCAAGCCGGTGACCACCGGACAGCGCCTAAGGATGTCCGAAAATCAGACGGTCTATCTGCTGGCGGATACTGAGGCGGGTCACAAGTAAGATAAGCAATTCTCATCCTATAAAAAACTCTAATTATGTATAAATTCAAACACTTTCCAGTGGCTCTGTCGTTGGTCTCCTCAAAGTCGGCACAAAAGACCTTTACCTTTATGACGAGTCCGGACAGACCAGGAAAATCGAGCAAGCACCGTCCATCCTGGACTTTTATGTCCATGAATCCCGCCAGCGCTCCGGCCTGGGCAAGCGTCTCTTCCAGACAATGCTGAGCGAGGAGCAGTGGTCACCGGTCAAGTGCTCGGTAGACCGACCATCGGACAAGCTGCTGGCATTCCTCGGCAAACATTATGGACTAACACGCTCGATACCGCAGGCCAACAATTTTGTTCTCTACGAGGGATTCTTTGACGAAGCGCCATCTGCCAATGGTCATGGAAACAACGCCCAGTCGCCGCAGCACACCCGGAATGGTGGTCTGCACATCACAAACAGGTGAGTGAGTGGCGTGGAGCCAAGGAGGCGTTGCTGGCTAGCCTGCTGGCTTCCTGACCTGGCGCAGTCCGCAGTCCGGCAATTAAGGCGGCGTTGTTGCTTTCGTTGGCGCTGCAGGAAACATTTCACTTTCGGCCTCAGTTGGCCATTTTCTTTCATTTCGGCCCCATTTACATATCGTATGCAAATCGGAATCCGGGACTGTGGATTTGTTACTTTGTTTGTTTGTTTGTTTGTTTGCCGGAGGAAGCCCGCTGATCGATAAGACTCGGTCCAAGTAGATTATTAACTTCGCCTTTAATGGTGGCCTGTTGCTTGCATTTGCATTGCTTTTTAACCCGCTATATAACCATTACCTGCATTTATTTATTTATTGATAAAAATATAATAATCGTAGAAGGAATTTCCATTACATTTTCCTTCAAGTTTAGCATGAAAAATTCAAAAATCGCTTTAAAATTCACAAAACCCTAAATATTTTAAACAGGGCTGCCACAGATTTTTAAAACAATTAAAATGGCGCCCAAAATTGTGCTCGAAAATGTTTCAATTGATTTCGAATGGTGTTTAAGTTCACAGCAATTTCTGTGGCATCCCTGCTTATTTCAAATATTTCCTCTGGTTTCATGTTCTTATCAGTTTAACCTTTTTGCAATTATTTTCTGGTAATCATTTTACTACTAGAATACATAATATACCCTTAACTTTCGCTTACTCTTTAGCTCTTTAATTTACCTCTAACATAAATAAATTTAACTTTCTTATAAAAATTACTAAATATAATCAGCTTTTCTTACCCCAAATATATCTCAAAATGCTTAACTCTTTCTCCACATGTTGCGCTTAACCCCATGATATGATAACCAACGATAACACAACATCATCAATATGAACAGTCCTAACACCCAGCTATTTGGGGCTACCTACTTGGGTGAGGATCATCGACGTCGCGGCTCCCAGCAGCAACAGGCAGTCCCCAATCTGCTCCAGCAAGTAACCCAGATCTCACCGCAAGGACGTTATGGGGCCAGACGTCCCACCTGCAGCATGGCTGAGGTAATGCGGGACAATTAATTGAGGGATTATTCTGGGGAAATGGAGCAAGTTGTTTTATATGCTATGGGTTTTTTGGATTAGTTTGATACAACTTTATTCTAAATTTATTGTAGGTTTAGCTATTTTATGAACAATTCTTAGCTAGACATTGATAATATTAATAGTAAAACTAAGACAAAAAAAAAAAAACAACAAGAAAATCATGCATGCAAAAAGGCTGGAGTTTGTATATTTTTATTTTTATCAGAGCTCGCAAAAAATAGTTGAAATAAGTAATACCTAGAGTCAAAAATTAAACCGTTTACATATGGTCTCTTAAAGCCTATCCGGCTCGAAGGACTCAACGGAGTACAGGAAGAATTCTGCGAGCTCTGATTTTTTGTATTAATGATTATACCCCGCAGCTTATATTTTCCACAAAGATTTAGGAACTTGGCAAGCTAAATATGGCTTGAAAAATCTCCATCCTAGTTGGCCTGGCTCTTTAAGCGAAACGTCATGAGCCCAAGCAGTTCCCTGCTTTGAGCTCAGTTCAAATTTATACTCGAACATAGTCGGAACATCTCCTTCCAGTTTTCAGTGCTACAAAAAATATATTTTTATATTGTTTTTACAACTTGACCGACTTTCGACGCGATTTCCGAGTTTCAACGCGAAGTTTTTCCCCTTTTTTTTTTTCGTGCCGATTACTAATTTGAAGTGATTTTAATTTATGGATGCCAAACGCGGTAATGCCGCCGGGGCACGCCAAAGCGCCGGCCCTGGCTATCATGCATCCAAGACGAGCATGGCGGTAAGTTGTGTCGGAATACAAAGACTCCTCCAGATGATGACTAACTGGGTTTACAGTCACGCCATGCGGGCGGTGCAGCTGCAGCACCCATTGGACGCAAGCATGCCAGCGAGGTCAGCATTACGCCCAGCCAGTCCAGGAACCAGGATGTGAGTCGTCTGCTTGAATAGCAGTAGTCCTTCGTTGATCCCAAGCCTTCTTGTCGCAGCCCCGCAAGAGTCCCTTGGATGCCTTGAGCCGCAGCGGCCCCATTTCACGCAACCAGAATCCTTTCCAGCGGCGTTCGGGCTTGCAGGATGTTGATGATTCGTTCTTGGCCGCGAATGCCTTTGCTCGTCCATCCCGGGTGCGTCACTCGGGCCTGGAGAGGGAGGCGCAGCCGGTGGCTACGCCTGTCATGGCCCCCGTTCGCATGGGCGGTGGCCAGGAGCCGGTGCAGCAGCAGCAACCGCAGTATCAGCAGGTGCCTCCAGCAGGAGGTGAGCCACAGCAGCAGCAGATGCCACCAGTGGCCGCCGTGCCCTCGGCCCAACAACTGATGCAGCAATACGCGCAGCAACCGGCCGCAGGTCAGCCCACGCGCCATGAACCCATGCCCTCGGGACGAGCTCATGTCCACCATCAGCACGTGCAGCAGCAGCAAGTTCCCCAACAGGTGCAACAGCAGCAGGCTCCGGTCTATGAGCAACAGCAGCCCGTGGCCAACACACCAGAAGCCCAGAACCAGAATAGGTACCCAACACAGCAGCAGCAGCAGCCGCCACAGCAGCAGCAGCTGCAGCAGACCCAGCAAGGATATGTAAATATTACCAGGTTCTTGAGGAGCCTGCACTAACGAACTGTACCTACGACCCACAGACTACACAGCAGCCCACACAGGCGGCACCCCCGCCAGCAGCAGCAGCACCAACCGGAGGAGCTGGAGCAGGAGCAACACCAGCCGCAGCCGGAGGAGCTGCACCCCAAAACGCTGGTGCCCCGCCAGATGCCGAGATGTGCACCACTTGCCCCAACTGCCAGACCACCATCTACTTGGTGCGCTCCCCCGAGCTGGGGCACGGAGATGCCGCTCGCCCCTACAATGAAATGTGAATGAATTATGAGTGGATGACGACGGATCAGGATGAGACCAAATTCCAAGTGAAAGACCATCTCTGCAGTCTGATCAAACCTGAACCAGAACCTGCTTCGAGTCCACGCCAAGCACACTCCCCCATTTAATCGTTGTAATGTTTCGTTGGTTCCATGTTTTCCGGGAGGAAAGGTCTCTGCGTTCACCAAAATTCAGTGTAAAGCAAAATTTCCCATGAAAGAATATTCGGTGGTGGCAATTCTCTGTAAATGAATAAAAAATTCCTCGCTGTGGCTATGGTTGGCTTTTACTTTCAGTAAACGGGGGAGAGAGTGGGTCAGGTCAACCACCCCCGAAAGTTAAGAGGGTGTTGGCTTTGGCTGCGTGCCAAGGCCCTGTTTTCTATGCGGGGTCGTGACATAAAAATAAAGTAGTTTGCGTTTTGTAACCCGGATTTATATATTAAGAACTGGGCAATTAATAGAGAAATTCATTGAATTGTATGAGCCACGAAATGGCAATTAATTTGTAGAGATCCTATCTTTGTATTACCTTTTTTTGACCTTATAAATTGCTCTATTTCAGATAATTCATGCAGGCAACTCAAGAGGTGGCAAGGGCGGCGGCGGCAACAGTGCAGAATCGAACAGGTAAAAGGCTCTTACCCCTAATTAATACCAATTACCTTCGCATTATTATCATTTCCGTGTGTGTATCGTCTTCATTTTGGGTTTCATTCGTTTCTTTCTTTTTTCGTTTTGTCTTTCAGAATCAAATAGAACAAAATATAACACACGGCTCTGCATCTCACATACAAAAGATAGACGATAGAAATCAAAAAAGCATCAACTTAAATAACAAACCCAGTGTACAAAGCCTTGATTTTAGCCAAATTATTTATATATTTTTTTCGCCCTAGTTAATTTATATATTGTATACAAATCGATGAATTTAAACTTACACCAGTACCAAGTACAAGCAGAAGAAGCTGCACTTGCCGCATGCCACCAATTCACCACAAAAATAACACCAATCCCCCAGAAAAGCACCAGAAATATTGGAACCCCGCTATACACACACGCAAAAAACAAAAATACCTGACAAATTGTGATTACAACATATTACTTACGTATCATTTAACATTTAACAAGCATTAATTATTTGTCGTAACTTATTTTCGTTTTTTTTACCGAGCAATAAAATCAAATCAAATCGATTAAATCAAAGTGCATCAGGCAGAGCTCGTAAGTAACAGTTGAGAGTTCTCAGTTGAGCTTTTCTGTTAGCGATCTTTTAATAACACTTTAGATAACAAAACTATGCTCTTTGGTTGAGCACTGAGCGTGAGACTTTTATTTGCGAGCCTCTGCCCTCAAGTGTGTGTCGTTGTTTTCGATTTACAAACTAGTTTTAAAACAGCTTTTCAAAAATAAAAAAAAATCTTTCAAACAGCGGAATGGTTAACCGTGATCTTGCTGAGATTACTGCCCAGCTGCACCAGCAGACCCTGGACGATATCGAAGCCCATCGCTACATCCCAGAGCCCGAACATGAACCGGAGCCGGAGGATGAACCCGAACCCGAACCCGAGCCGGAGCCGGAGGTGATTACTCCCCCCTCACCGCCGCCCAAGAGCCACACCCCAACTCCGCCGTCTGTGCGTTCTCCCGAGGTGGCCGAGAGCATCATTGGCCAGAACCGACGTCCGCCAGCTTTCCAGCTGAGCAAGCAGCACACGGGCATGAAGAATCGTTCGTTTGGCGTTGGGGGAGCCGTCATGCCCAGCAGCAAGATGGAGTTCGATCAGATGGAGCGCGAGGATTTCGGTGTGGTTAAGATCAATCGTCCGCCGGGCCATGATGTCATCTCGCCGGGGCATGACAACACGGATGCCATGTCCACAGCGTCCTCTGGTGGCGGCAACGGCCTCACCGATCAGGGCTACAATGATCTCAAGTTTTATCACAACAAGTTGTGGTAGAGATAAGGATCTTTGAAAGGACAGGATCATCACAAAATAACACAGCGGAATCTCGCAACTTTTGTACGCCTAATTAACAAGAATTAATCTAGGAACTAAGCATACGTATTAATTAATCAAAACAAACAAAAAAAATACACCGGTTCCTGTATGGATTTTTCTGTTGTGAGCTTCTTCTTCAGACCTTTTGTTGTTGATTCGTTCATTCGTTACCAAGCCACGCACTACTCCGTAATCTCTAGACCTAGAGCCTCACCAGATCGATCCTTAATCTAAACAATAGAGCAATTCAAAATGTATGTGTAGACTAATTACTAGATAATTAATCAGAGATCACCCCCCTTAATTTATTTACCTAGTTGTTTTGCTTTGTGCCATGAAAATCTCCATAACGGAACCCCTAACGTAATCCAAACCCCTGTTGTGTATCTTCCAATTACAGCAAACGCGAATATTTCGAGCAAATCTATAGCGATTACATGCTATAGGCACAGATCCATCTTCATAGCTAATACCCAACATTGATACAGAAACCCCCTGTACCCGCAAGGCATAGAAAATAGAGCTGGGGGAAAAATCGATTTCAACATCGATACTATCGATTCTTTTTAATTTAATCGAGCATCGATAACGTTTCGAACCGCTGAAAATCAATTTTTTCGCAGCTCCAATAGAAATTAACATTGAAAACGAAAATAAATGCAAAATAAAGCACAAAACAAATTTTGTTAGTCGATTCTACTGGCTCTTCCTTTTCTTTAATCTGCAAATACAACTATGTACGTTTACACACACATACACATGAATTGGAAATCTACGGAACTGGGAGCTGAGCTGCTGAGAGGTGCACTGAAAATCTGCCGGGGGTAGAGGAGCTATCTCTCGTTGATGGTGCTGCTAGAACTATTGCTGTTTTATTGCTGGAATCGCAATCCTTCCGGCCTTACATGTAGATGAAGTTGAACCTGGAAGAAAAAGATGGCAAAGGATAAGAGCTTGGCATCGGGGGGATCGTATTAGTACTAGAGGTGTCAAACTACCGGTGGCACTATCGATAGTATCGATGGTTTGTATTCAGCTTGCACCATCGGTAGTTTGAAAACAATCGCAATAGTATCGTCCCCATACATTATTATATTTGTAAGCTTGAAACCAAAGCAATTCTAATTAGCAAATGAAAATATAAATCACAAGATACCAAAACTGAACAATTTATCCGACTATTTTTATTATTTTTTTAATTATTACTATATTAAATCTTTATGAAATTACTAAGGGAGACCCTCAACTTTTTTGAGTATTTGATTAGATAAACACCATTTTTTTTACAAAATTAAATAGGTCGGTACTATCGCGATAGTATCGATAGTTTGCGAAAAAAACTCGAAACTATCGATGGTGGCAATACCGGTAGTTTGACAGCTCTAATCGGGGAGATCGTATAATTAGTACTCACCTGCAGAGGGCCTGCGGCAGCGACGAGATGATCGGTCCATAGCCCTGCGAGTTGTCGTATAGCTCGAACAGCGGCGCAGCAACAAGCTTATAATTTTTGGGCACAGCAAAAAGTGCTAGATTACGGAAAACGATAGAGACAGAATTGATGTATGTTGAGAGAGCGCATGGAGCATTGAAAATTCACGGAATACATTAGCTAGGGGCTATTACAATCGGTTGGTACAATTTACATATATAAAGAATATGATATATAAAAAGAGTTGTATGCGTTATGTTTTACATTCATAGTTGGATTCGTTAGACTAATTACTCTCTAGGCTTCGTTAGGGCTTGCAAACTCCAAACATTTTGCTGGCCCAGCGAAGCCTCCGCTAATTTTCAGATATGAACATAATTTCCATTAAGAGCAACCTTATACATGGTGTGGGGCGTAAGTAAGTATGGTCGAAAGTAATTTGCTTTGTGTTTACATTAGACGGAGTGCTTAGATTAAGGAGCGACTGAATGGGCGACCTGGCTGTGGCGCAGCATGCGCGCAAATCCGCACAACACGCAAGATTTGGGCACATGACCAGAGCAGCCAGCAACGTTACAATGCTCTCGACTGCCTGCCCGGTTAATGGATACACAACAACCTTAAGATTGAACAACACACATCTAGACTTGACAAAAGTAAGAGTAGAAGCTAATTAAGAGAATATTAACATGGCTGCGCTCAGTGTCACTAGAATGTCGACATATTTACAAAATTAATGCAAAAAGAACAATCATTGAATTTGTGGACGGAAAGAACAAAATATGCCAACACGCCGTTTCAGTTCTGAGCGAAAAAAATACAATTTGAATTTCGATTTAAGATACAATTGGCAAATGGATAGAATCCAAACTAACTAAGAGTTCGTGTGGGCGCACGCCTTGCGATCGATTTGTTTCTTTTTCTCTCTGTTTCTTTGACTTTTCTTTTCTGTTTGCTCGATTCTGTTGTTCTATGGCATTGCACTCTTGAGAGTTGAGTTGGGTAGATACGACACACACGGCGCTAATGGAACAGCTCAGGGTACATCGTAACTGGTGTTCCCGTCCGTATCTAAACAGCATTGAAAAGATATGACATGAGGTTTGTTAGCGTATTCGGTTTTTTGGCAAACAAAAAAACAGCTATAGGTTATATATATATATGTATATATTGAGAACATGGAGAAATGGATATCTTCGATATAAGCTGCTCGGATATACCTACGCGAGTACGGGCATCGAGCGAGCCCACTGCGGATATTTACCCTTTTCATGGAGCTGGACGAGGAATAGCCGCTTGTGCTCCTTCGGCTTGGTGATGTGCGGCGGAATGTATGGATATTGCGGTGGCTCAAAGTTCGGCCGCCACCAATTGCCAATAGTGTCCTCGACTATCCATTCCTGCTTGACTCCATCCTGACGACCCAGCGTCTGCAAAAGTAACATAATTTGTTGGTGATTAAAAAGGCTTATTTGTAGTTTAAATAAAGGCTCACCTCGGAGAGCAACCTCTTCAGACCCTCGACTTCGTCCTCGCCGGCATTTAGCTCGCCGCCCGGCAGCTTAAAGAATGTGGTGCCTAGCTGCAAAAGCAGGACATGGGGCAGACCGTGTTCGTGGACTAGCAGAACTCCCTCCACGGACCGACGCATCCCAATCCGATCGAATTCTTCGCGCATTCGCTGAAAGCGCGACGGTACCGACGGATCCTTTTCAAAGAGCGGCTCCTTGGTGCCGAATGTGTAGTTGGTCAGCGGGTAGCTGCAAATAATGAATTCACTATCAACTAGAGCTCTCTCCGGGACTCCCTGGCTAACTCACAGATTGATGGTGCGGTTGATGGTCAGCGCCTGGTTGGTGGCATACTTTTGCGTGCCATTGTTGTTGCTGTTGACGGCATCCGCCTGACCTTGGCTTCCGCGGCGCGGCCAGCCGGAGCCCGATTTGTTTGAGACTTGCGAGGACGCCATTTTGTTATACACACACCGCGAGTCCGGTTCGGTGCTGTCCTGTATACGAAAACTGCTCTTCAAGTGATTCGGGTGTTTAGAGACAACTCTTTACACAATTGCACTAACTTTGGCTATATATTTACAAACGTAGTTAATAATTTAGCATTGATTTGAGGCGATTTTTCGATATTTTACTGTCCAGCGATTTTGCAAAAAATTTCACGCCGGGACCAGGGCTGCAAACAGTGTGACCGCACCGATAACGATAAAAATACTATACGGCCCCAAAAGAAATACCATTTCAGTCTCAAGAAATACCATTGAATTGCCACTTTCTTAAAAAATATTATTTTTTAGAGCTCGAGCTGCCAAATATTCTTTCGGGTTCGCTTCCAAGAATAAACTGAAATAATAGCAATTTCTCTCTGAATATAATTGTTTGTCTGTGATTCCGCTTAATTGCAATCTGTGCTTAGAGTGCATCTAAAAAATAAATGAGTTAAGACTTATTTAGTCCACTATCCAGGGGTTTCAAGTTTTCTCCTACAAGGCAAAAAAAAACATTTTCCGCGGATAACCCTGTGAAAAGTCATAACCGCCCCAGTTCATTTTTAAATTGCATCCCTGGTTCAGCAGCGGAAGACATCTGGCAACGCTTTGCCTTTTCATCCGCCCCCATCTGGCACCACTGCTCCATTAGTTTTTTGTTTATGTTGGGTCGTTGTCGGAAAAATCGGCTGTTTTCCCGTGTGTTCGCTCTGCCATGAAAAGCTGCTAAAAAGCTAAATATAAAAATCAGCGCAGCGCGCGACCAGACACACGTTCGCTGACTGCATTGTTCTCACATGTCGACACGGGAAATATGTGAATGCGGAGAGACGGAAAGGAAAACGCATCTTGTGTGTGTATATTAACTGCGGCCGTGTCTGCGTGTGCGATTGCGGTGGTGTTTGTGTTTGTGCAATGGAAAAGTGATTATTATAAATGAAAAGCAGAGAAATGTGTAAGTGTGCCACGGAAAACGCTTTGAACTTTTCCATTTACGTGTTTTCACCTCATCCTCTCATCTTCTGCTCCCCCGCCTCCGGCGCACCAGCCGACGACGACAACCAACTCCCACTTTGTGTTCGCAGTGGTGTGCGTGCCAGATAAAAGACTCTTGCGCTTCGAGTTTCTGTTCCGGAAGGATATTTAGTGTCAACCGTAGGGAATAGTTTGTACGCCATCGCCCCTAATATGCAGGCACGCTCATTAATTACGCGAAAGGTCAAAAGTTAGGACCCAAGGAGCCGCAATAATAATGTTGTAAGGAGGCGGCGAGGGAGACAGCCAGCTAAAGAGGAAGTGAGAGAGAGATAGAGGGAGAGAGAGCTGTTGTGCAGGTGTGAGTGCGTGGTAGAACAAAGAGGACGAAAAACACGGCTGGTCTCGAATTCGCCGCACGGCGAATTGGTGTTTTGTACCAACAAATTGAAAGGAAAACACACAAGGATTCTCCGGATTTCAATTCAAACTGATTAAAACTAAAGACTGCCAGGTTATACAATCCAAAAGCCATGTCTGCGGCGGAACTTGAGGCGGAGGCTGCCGCCCAAGAGCAGCAGCCACAGCAGCAACAGGAACAACCTCCGCCCAGCGAGGAAACCAACACCACCACTGCCATCGATGAAAACGCTTCCAGCTTCAACAACAACATAGACATGGAGTCCCAGCTGCAGATGAGCAGCTTGGATCACAACCAGATGCAGTTGGAGGGCAATAGCAACAATGGCGGCATTCCGGGACTGGGAGGAATCGGACTGATGAACTCCTCGCCGCCGCCGCACAGCTACCGGCACTCGCGGGCCTATCGCCACTTCAAGAACCCGCCGCAGCCACACATGTGCATCCGCACCACAACGGAAACCGGCGAGGAGCTCTTCATCAACGTCCTGAGCTGGACGCGCATTGTGATACCGCAGGAGCCCAGTGATCCCATTCCTCTTTATGGCGGCATGCGCGTAAGTTATGATTAAAGGATTAATTAATTTAAGAGTATTTTATATTATTTATACAGCTTAAGGATCTTAATTACCATGAATACTATAATAAACTTAATAATTATATCCTTTCAGGTGCCGCCTGGCAGCCCACGCAGTCCTCCCATCGTCTTTGCCGTCATGGCCAATCCGGAGGTGCTCAAGGACTCTGGACGCCACAGCAAAGACCCCGAGGAGCGACGTGCCATGGTAGAGCTGATGTGTGACTTTGTGGAGGCTATGAATCCAGGCGTGAAATTAGTCAGGTAATAATATTGATATTCCATTAAAAAATATATAAATTAACCCGGTTTCACCTCCCCCTTAGAAACGCCGTAATACTCAAGGATCGCGACATCTCCGGCGAGCTCAAGGACGTGTGGAATGCTGTACAAGCCCAGCGAGATCGCGAGCGCGAGGAGCAAATGATGCAGCAGCGCCAGCAGCAGCATTACCAGAACATCACCACGCAACAAATGTTTCCCAAGTCGCCGGATGCAGCGCGGGCGGCCAGTGCCGGGGCTGCAATGAATAGCGAGGCCGGCTCGCCACCGGCTCACCCAGAGTCGCTGCTGGCAGAGCACGGCAATGGTAACGGCATCACTTTGGCTGTGTTTGCCCAGCAACTGGACAACAAGGTGGCCAGTGAGCAGGCGGAACAGCACCAGCAGGATGAGCCATCAGCCTTGCTGGAGGAGCCTTGTGTGGATCAAACGGATGCGGGCAGCTCGCTGAATGGAGCAGCCACTGGGCTGGACAATCACTCTAATGTGGAGACCGAAGCGGAGGCAAAGACGGCTGCTTCAGCAACCACAAATGGTGGCAGTACGCCCACGCCCACAGCCACAGCCATCCCGATACCAGTTCCAGTTCCAGCTCCTGCTCCTGCACCACCTGCTGCTGCTGCCCCCGCCAAGAAGGAGAAACTGGGCGGCTTCTTGCCCAACGGCTGCATCTTCCCGCGCTTCAAGAACAACAAGCACAAGGACAAGGACAGCAGTCACAAGGAGGGCAAGAGCAAAGAGAAGACCCTGCTGAATGCCCTCAAGAAGAGCAGCAAGGACAAGAAGGTGGCGCCTAGCGAGCAGCCGCCCGTAGAGAAGGCTGCTGCCTCGGACAATGGCACCACCACGACGACGCAGTACGAGAAGAACTGCATCAATAATCTGGAGTGCGAGGTGCAGAAGCTGGACCTGAACAGCGGCAGCAATGGCGACAACAACAGTATGTTTATCAAGCTGAAAGTGTCGCCGGCGGCCAATGCCACAGCAGCGGCAGCGGCGGCCAAGTAGAGAGCCACAAATCTCGTAGGTAAGTGGGAGAGCTAGGAACTCGCCAGTGACAGGATCTGTCGAGCGTAACTTAGGGCTTAGAGTCGTGAATAGAGAGAGAGAGAAGGAGAGTCGTGTAGTATAAACAAGCAAGATTTATATAAAGATATACACAACACACAACACCCACACTTTTTGGATAGCCATTCAGAGAACAGAGACAGTTGTGCCATGCTCTCCAGCTCATATAGACAGCGCTTCTCCCAAGGATCTTCCCCCTGGCATTTACATAACGGACAACAAATGATTAACGTATTTACATAGTTCAATATACATATGATATGTGTATGTATGAATCGCATACAGAGTTTGCCTTATATACAACAAGCCCCGAAAATAAGAGAGAGCAACCTAGCAGCCAGAACCGGAACTCAAGTATATTTAACAATTAATAATCATAATCAAGTCGTGTAATCCAAAAGAAACTCATGCGCCAAACCACTCAAACTCACTACTCATCACAGCTAGCTCCTTTCCTGATTCCACAAAAGCCATGCAAAAGTATTACAAAGAATCCTCGCAGATCCCTCATCCTCATCCTCCTCAGCACCCTCTCGATCATCGATTGATCTCCTCGCTTTGAAGTTGAGGGCAGTAGAGACGGCTCTATATAGGCTCTATATAGTAGCAACAACTAACTTATGTACCTAAATGTATACCAGGATAACGACGTATACACAGACCCGCAATGTCGCTATTATTATGTTTTATTTGTGTTTAAAGTTTAACTTTTAACTTTGAGTGTGTTTCCCCTTTTCTCTATATTTATTTTCCGTGCGTGCTTACTGTGTTGTAATTGATACTACCAATGGAATGTCTTCACCTGAGAACCCCCCTTAAAGTATTTATTGTTTTGTGCTAACACCTGAGAACCCTCAACTTCAAACGAAAGCATTCACGAAACATTATACATAGAGCAGTGGTCGGCACCGTAATCCGAAGCCCATTAGAATATAGTCGGGCTTCGGTTGGCTTTTAGGCCATTAGAGGTGGAGAAATATCGATGAAAACATTGATGCATCGATGTTTCTCGAGATTTTTGAAAATATCGATGTTTTCTGGCAACTATCGATGTTTTTGTCACATCGCTAATCTCTCAGTTTTTTATCTATCTGAATAAAACTTTGCAGTTAGTTATATTTTTATTGCCATAAGTATATAAGTCGGATTGGGCCAGAACGGACGTATTTTCTTTCTTTCTTTTTTAAACATCGATGTTTTTTATAGCATCGATAAACATTGATATCCGCGAGCGTCGATGATTCTCCACCTCAGAATGCCATCGTGTCCGACCACTGATATAGACTTTAGAAAGAGAAAAACCACAAAAATTCGAATAATACAAAATTCGGGAACCCAACTTGAAAGGGGAAAACAAAAAAGAAAACAGTTTCAACTGCAATATCGGACTGAACAATGCTGCCATATATAAATATATATATTTAACATCTAAATGCAAATAAGGACTTTGCAATTTCCATAAATGAACGAAATTTCAATTGTGATTCAATTCGAAAATCTAATTTTGTTTACACATCGAAAACATTTTACTCAAAAACAAAATACACTACGTATACCGATTACCGAATAAAATATAATTTTGTTTGCTAGGAAAAAAAAGTAACCTCAAGTAAGCGCGAAAACACGCAACACCAAGAACTTTTCCTTTTGGTTTTCCGTTCTATGTTTTCTCGTTTAGGTGCCATGCAATGCCAAGGTGTATGAGAATTAATCAAAAATTGATTTGCCTAAACCTAGAGTTTCCTTAATTGTGAGTTGGAATGAGTCCCCGAATCGGAGGATCTACGGATCGCAGGCGATGGATGAACCCTAAAGTATATACTAGTTTTTAAACTGGTTGTAAATGAGAGAAATGCTCGTGTAAAATTAGTATTAAATTATAGCACCACGAACCCAACAAGAACAACAACATCAAGAAGAACATCAACAAAATCACACTATATAATTACAAATTAAAAACTAGTTTAAGATTCAAGTCTTCTAAGCGAAGAGGAAAAAAAGCAATAATTTTACTTGAAAAGAGAAGAGTGGGGCAAGGAAATTATAATGAAAATGCGTGCCGAAACAGCAAAGTGCGGGGTGTTTTTGAAAATCTCCAGAATCTCCTTTAAAATATGTGTCTGAATATGAAACATATTTCCCGAATAAAGATTGTAATAAATACAGTGGATATTTAGTAGTGACTTTGGCTTACTGATAGCATAATTCCATTGGCACATTTTATATGTGGTTACGTATGCCTGATCCCTTTTAAATTTTCATTAGTCCATCTAGTATTAATTCAAAAATATTTAATTAATAATTTTAAAATGGAAAAATACCTTCAAGCTTAGAAATATCGGAAGGCATAATATTTTTTCGGTATTTTTTACTGGATTTTCTAGGCTCTTGTTGGGGAATTGCAGTATTTTTCCTAATGGGGTTATGCCACTTCAAGACAATGTCGTTGAGTATTTAATTATCTAAACATTTTTTTAAACTATTAAAAGTGTAACATGCTTAACTTAAAATCAAAATAATTACTCCAAAAATAAAGGCTACAATGTAGAGTCATAACCTCATTATGGTAGCCCATTTAGCGGTGCCAGTGGAATCAGGTTATGTAGGTTCAAAAGCATGAAATCATTTTTTTTTTTTACATACAAGATATCTGGAGATTTTCGGAACAGCCCGGTAGAATTCTACACAACACGAAAAAAAAAACACACACTAGCGAGGGCGGAAACCCAACACACAAAAACTCACATTTTTATATTGTATATGTATGTAATAATAAAAAGAACGTATTTGACAAAAGTGTAGAATTGTAAATGCGATTTATTTCGGGGAAGAATTGAAAGACTTAAATGGAAGATTCTTTCTACTGAAGAATCAATGCATGGATCTTCAGGAACTTCAATGATTGGTGAGTAATATTTTGTGTAGAACTGAAGCTGGGAGAGAAGAATTCAATAAATAATACTACTGTCTACAGGAGAATCTATACCATATTTCTCCAGGATCTTAAAGGATAATTGGAAAGACGTATTTGACAAATATGTAGGGTTGAAGCTGCGATTTATTCATTGACTATATAACCTATACCGTAGATTGACAGGAACTTAAAGGATCTGTATCTAGGGATAAAATTTGACATTTCTGCAATTATTTTTTAGAGGAAGAATTTAAAATTCTATATGAATAACTGATCTCCAAAATCCTTAAGGATCTGTCATAATAAAAAGTTCATACTGGAAAAAAGTTGATTAAAATCTTGGATTTATTTTGCGAATAAGGATTTAATAAATATGTGGGATACTGTGGATGTGTGTGCTACTTTCTACAGAACAACCTATACAATAGATCTCTCTCCAGGATCTAATCCCTTCATTCGTCATGGTTGTTGACGGCGCGCAGGCGCTCCAGCTCGGCACGCTCCTCCTTGTTGCGCAGCAGCGGCACATTGTAGTCGAAGGCGTAGAAGAAGCCCTTGGGCTCGCCGGTCTCCTCGGGTCCGGGCACATATGGCGGCTCCTCGTGGACGTAGGGCTGCTGCTCCTGCTCGGTGGGCTGGTAGCGACCCTCGGCGGTCTGGTATTCGGCGGCATAGGGATCCGGGTTGTGACCGGCGGCGGCGGCCAGCTCGCCCCACAGCTTAAAGTGCTCCTCCTCGGCCTTGAGCACGGCCGGGGTCTTGGTGGCCGGCAGCTTGAGGTGCGCGGGACGGTTGTCTTCCACATGGAAACCGGTCTTGTCGGCATAGTAGTTGGCCACAAAGTCGCGGCCATGCGGCTGCACATACTTGTACGATCCGGTCACCTTGCCGGTCTCGTCGCGCTTCTCGTTCTTGCCCTGATTCCAATCCCTATAGCCGTAGGCGAACTGACCGAGTCCATCCTGGCCATGGTACTGGTGGGCGTCGTAGTGCTCCTCCACATACTCCTCTGGATGCTCGATCACACGGCCCATGTACACGAACTCGCCCTTCTCATTCCGGGCCTCCGGCAGGGGATTCTCGCCAGTTTTCGGGGCATACTCGATGTCACCGATGCCCCGCAACTGGGCGCTCTGGAGGAACTGCTGGGCCTCCTCGGGCGTTATGTTGATCTTGAAGATATTCTCGCCGCTGGCTAAGGTGGCCTGCAAATGGAGATGAAGCGTGAAATTGATTAGCCAAAAAATGTAAGCCCCAAAAGGTAAGACACGCTTAATACAGAATTCTAAAGATCACACACAAAAACCAGAGATGATGTCATTTTTAGTCATTGATTTAAGTCCCATAATCTCGCATGTAAGCTAAGATTTGCTTAATATTTTTTTCACATTGT
Organism: Drosophila rufa; assembly: GCA_018153105.1. Classification (NCBI taxonomy): domain Eukaryota; kingdom Metazoa; phylum Arthropoda; class Insecta; order Diptera; family Drosophilidae; genus Drosophila; species Drosophila rufa. The sequence goes on from JAECXS010000085.1 coordinate 8,285,847, forward strand.
ATAACTTTTAAATATTTGCACTGGTCATCCGCACACGGTTGACATTTTATGGAGTCACAACCCGGACTTTAATTGAATGGGGATCTCTATTCACAGTGATCTTTTAGTGATCGTAAATTTTAGCTTAATTATGCAAATGATCTGCTTTTACCAGCAACAAGGCGGCAGCCAATATGAAGCACTTCATTGTGGTTTATAAGTTGGGTTTTATATCCAGATATATGGCTCTACGTTTTCACTGTTCTGCTGTTGGCGCGCTACTAATAAGTGAATATCTAAGGCCCCCTGGCTTATATACTAACTCTTAGCTCGGCTTTTTTACGTTTTGCATAAATCTCCCAGCGAACTACGAACTGAATGAAGATGTGCTTCGTGCTTTGCCCGGATTCACCTGTCCGGTTTCTTACTCAGCCTCAGAATCGTACAGCCAGTGGCGGTGGCAATATAAAGTTCATTATCGACGCGTCGCTCAAATTCGCACTTCTCTGAGAGATACACAGATACAAAGATACAGAGATTCGGATGCGGAGACATCATTAATTCTATGTTTGCCGCAATGCTCAATTAGTTATCTAATAGCTCAACGGGTCTTACCCATCATTTGTTATTGCCTCTTTTTATACAGAACCCTTTTGGGGCTAGCTTCAAGTGGCATTTCGAGCTTCACATTGCCTGTCGAGTGCTCGAGTAGCTCATAGATACTTTTTTTGCCACTCGAAATTCTTGTGGTTTCTTCGGATAGTCAAGAATGCCTAAAATCTGGTTTTTATTGATTTTATCTTGATGGCAAAGGCGGTTTGGCTCTAGTTTGTTCTAGAATTTTGCAAATAATCTGCATATTAAGGAAAAACATTGATGTTTATAGATTTTAAATTGATTATTGTATGTAAAAACATCGGAAACTTTAAGGTTTTTAATATCATTTAATTTACTTTTATTTTTAATATCATAAAATGCAAATGATGTAATCTTTAAGGTCTAAAAAATGTCGTAGGATGCTTAGGGATCTCTGAAAAGGTATCCATATTATAAAGAAATCCTTACCCTTCTCTTTAATCTGGAGAGAATGTCTATCAGTGAAATTGTGAAATTTTATGGAATATATTATTTAATTCCTTAACTAATTCCTATAATTTATAATGCTAGTCACTACAATTTCTGAAAAACATTTCTTATAATAACTTATAATAACCTTTTTAGTTTCCCAACCTACAAAAAGGTATTTCCCCGTCGAACCCCTTTAAAAACCCCCATATTTTTCACTTAACAGCGGGCTATATGATTTATTTACAATTAAGCATCTTTAAGCTTCTCAATCACTTTTTACTTTTAATTAATGCAAAGTTTTATACTGTCTTATAGGTTGAAAGCTTAACACTCTGACTCCGGGTTTCCTGTCCGATCGGCGGAAGTTTTTTGTGTTTAGACATGCGCTGCCAAGCACTTGAAGTCCGTTCGGAGATGGCTGCATAATTAGATGCCGGGGCTTAAATGTCAGTTCAATAAGCCTCGAAGCTCAAGTGTAATTAGAGCTCAATGGATCTCCGGCTTGGAGAAGGGTTTCGGGTTTCGTATTCGTGCAAGCTCTTGAAAGGCGCTTATTAGGCTTACAAAGGGCAAAACTGCGCAGTTGTTCGATTACACAAAATGACTTAACTATTTAAATAATAAACAAGCTTCACGTTCTTCTTCAATCATTCTACTGTTGCAGTCGTCGTCTATTTTGAAAGTCAAGAGCGTAGCCAAAGCGCCACATCATCATCCTCCTCCCGAGTAGTATCATCATCATCTACGGTTGCCGAGTGTTTCCCACTGTTTTTTGGGGTCTTTTATCTATTTTTAAACATATTATTATTATTTTGTTTCTAGCTGGCAGACAAAGGCGCGCCGAGTCCGAGACTTTCTGTGTTTTAGCCATAGATTTTAGCTGGTTTCGGATAACTAAAAAAAGACAGCTTTGGTAACAACTAAGGTTCTGGGTTAATTTATGATTCACCAACAGGTTGGGCGCAAATTTATGTGACAACAACATAACCTTTTGACGCATTCCCATTCAGATACATTCAGAATTATTTGTTATTGTTATTCTAGCAATTTCGGGAATCCGCTTTAAAAATAAATAAAGAAACTACGAGTAGAATCTTATTATTATATGGAAAACTCATTGATTCATTCTTAAATGTTGTTATTTTGTTATTGAATTGGAATTCGATTGATGATGCCAGTGTCTAAATAAAAACGAAGACCTAATTTCCAGCAAAAATCAGGTTTTCTGGGCCTCTCCGTCTTCATTTTTCGCCTGTTGATTATTATTTTATAATATATTGTCTTTATAATATAAGATAATTGCGTATGATAAATGAATACGCTGACGTTGTTTTCTTATTTTTTTGATGGCGAGCGTTCGATCGTGCTGCTGCTGGTGTGGGAAACAGATGAAATGTCAATTAAATTTGCATGATTGTTTGTATATTTTTGATAAACGTTCTAAGATTTCGATTTTGCAATCTAGCTAACTTCCTCATAATTTTACTTGTATATAAATTATTCAAAGAGTTCCCAGGTAAACACAGGTAAAGTGTTAACAATGAGTTTGAACAGTAAAGGTGATACTTACTCTCAAAAAGTCTTCATGCATAAATGGCATAATTGCCACGAGGCACTTCCTCATAATTAATAAATGAAAGATCACTAAACAATAAGTGCGTCAAGCGCCTAAGGCGCTAAAAGTTGCTGCTGATTTCATAAGAATAATTCAAAACGGATTTCCTTACATCATTTTAATGAATTATTAAGTTAGCAGAATGCTTTTTTAAGTAGATTAAAAAACAATGAAAATATATTATCAGTTATATTGCCCTCTTAACCATGTACATTATACATTAATATTAAATTCACGTAAGTTAAACTAATAATTAAAATTAAAACATTTATTGAAATGGGTTATTCAGTCTCTTTATTGCAATCAATATTTAAATTTAACGATCAACGACGTTTCATAGCAGACAGCCACTGACTGCCATTATTCTACCGTGATAGTCCATCGATAGTTGTTCAGTTTCGTCGTAAATCTTCACGTTTTAATTTTAATTTTTTAATGAATACTAATTATATTATATTTAATTAATATCAACTTGATATTTAATATATATACTAAATATTTATTTAAAAAAGACAACAACGTGTACAGCGTCTTAAAATTAGGCGGAAAAAGTGGGTCTAAACTAGTGTAATTCAAAGACTTATTTCGTTTTAGCATAAATATATTTGTAAATAGCAATTAGTACAAAATAAATAAATCGAATTTATTTAGTTTGGATTTCATTAACATATTTTTTAAATTTAGGGGGTAGACTGGATTTTTTAGGGGGAAATAATGACTTTTTGAGATTTTTTAGGGGGAAAGCAAAATTTTCATCTGGCAACACTGGTTCTAGCTTCGGTCACACTGGGTCTGTTCATCAAAAAACTAAAAACTAATTAAAGAATTTAATAATTCTAAATTAATTGCGGCCCTTCTGAGCAGTGCCAGTGCATAACCGAGTCCTTAGCCTACACAACGCGACATCGCGACAATCATGGTAGTGTCGGAGACGGAAAAGGTGAGGAAAAAAAGCTACGCCGCATGGTTTCGGTTTCGGTCTCTCAACTTCGTCGGCTGAGGTTGAGCCGTGGCAGCAGAGGCAAAACAGAACAGGGTTGTTGCACAAGAGGGGGAGGTCGTCGAATCAGCAACAGAAACAGCAGCAGCAGTAGTCGGCACAGCGGCGTGGCATCATCTCTCTCATTGCTCACCGTTTCCAATCAGCACTGCACCAGAAATCGGAAAATTGTAATTTCGCGCACAATTAACAACATTCACCGCTAATTGTTACTTGTTATTTGCACGCTGTTGTCAACGTCATTACTCTCTCTCTCTCTGTCTGACTCTATTTCTTTCTATCTCTTTCTTTCGCGGTCACTCGCTCTCGCATTTGCATACCATCCACACGTTTTTCATCGCTGCTCTCTCTCTCTCTCTTCTCGTTGTTGCTGGAATTTTTTGTGAAGAAAAATCGCGAGTGTGTGAGTGCATGTGTGTTTTTATATCGCCTGCTGTTGTGTGAATTTATATACAGCATAAATAGGCGAAGCAGAGAGACAAAAAAGAAAGACTAAATTACTGCAATAAGCGGTCGCGACGAACAACAGTTAAATCATATTTTTTTTCCATGGCGGCCGCGACTTGCACCGCCTGAACTAAACCGTTGGTTTTTTTTTGCTCATCTGCGCTCTCTCCCACTCCTTTTCGACTTTTTTTTTTTTTCGTTTTTCTTGTATGTACGTTTTTGAACTTTTCAGTTAACCGCTGCTCTGAACTCGCGCACCCAGTTGTCTCGCGAATTTCAGCCGCAACTCTTTGTTCCAGTTCAAGACAAAAGTGAAAATTCTTTAATTCAATAAAACCTCAATTCTTTCAACAGGCAATCTGTGTTTTTATGTCAAATACGTCCGCGCGTGTGTGTGTGTGTGTGTGCTGTAATTCTATTGCCACTTTCGATTCGGAGTTCGCCAGGAATAGTTGCTTTTCTCCTACAATTGTATTATTTCTAGCCCGTCTAAAGTAATAGTTTAACACTCTCACTTACCCACAGCAAGTTAAGCGTTTTCACTAATTTTTTGGTAAATAATACTCGTGAAGTGAAAAGGAGAGACTGCAGTCAGAAATCAAGAAGTAATCCACATACACACACACGAATCGAAATCAAAAGCTTCGCTCTCGTATCGCACACACACACGCACACACAACCCGCCCGCCCGCCCGCTCACCCACTCAACTCAACTCAACCCAAATCTCTCTCACACACACACTCACACACAGAGAGAACCCGAGAGCGCGCCAAGTGAATCAGCGACGATCGAGCAAGATCTCCTCTCCGGAAAAACCATCAAAACGCATCCTCCAAACACGGCCGCCAACATGCAGAGCGACTTTCACAGAATGAAGAACTTTGCCAATCCCAAGTCTATGTTCAAAGTAAACACTCGATCGCCGTGCTCCGCTGGGATTCGCCCATTCTAATCTGTACTTTCTCTCCATCTCTCCCTTTTCTACGCAGACGAGTGCTACCAGCGGCGAGCAGACGGCCAACACGGTGGCCCCCGGTCGTCCGGAACCTACGCCTCCGGCTGCCCAGGCACCCGCTGCCGCTCCCGCGAAGGAGAAGGAACAGGAACAGCCCAAGGCCCCAGCAGCAGCAGCCGACGCCGCTGCCCCAGCTGCAGCCACCGCTGGCGGGGATGAGGCCGTGCGCACCGAGCATCTGTTCAAACACCCGCTTCAGAACACATGGACCCTGTGGTATCTCGAGAACGATCGCTCCAAGTCGTGGGAGGACATGCAAAACGAAATCACCAGCTTCGACACCGTCGAGGACTTTTGGAGCCTTTACAATCACATTAAGCCGCCATCAGAGATCAAACTGGGCAGTGATTACTCGCTTTTCAAGAAGGGAATTCGGTGGGTTTCCCTCGGAGTTATTGCTATTATGTATTCTCATGATTCCGTATTGCTTCACAGTCCCATGTGGGAGGATGCTGCCAACAAGCAGGGCGGTCGCTGGGTGATCACTCTCAACAAGAGCTCCAAGAGCGATTTGGATAACCTTTGGCTAGATGTGGTGAGTGATCTTTAAGAAAATTAGATTGTAATCAGGCGTCTTTATTCCGATGCATCTTTTTAATTTTTTCGCATCACTTGCTACCTTGGTTTATTTTTAGCTGAAAATCATAACTTTAATGGTGCCTTGTTTGTTCATATATTAATAGACGAATTCCTATGACTCATTTCAATTACAAATTTTAATTTGGTCAGCCATATGTTCCTTAGAATAAGTAAACCATGCTATAATATCGTAATGAATAGAGTTTGAATTAATTTATATTGAAATAATATTAATGTTGAATTAACATACTAAAATCCATCTGTTTTCCATCCTGCAGCTGCTTTGCCTGATTGGCGAAGCTTTCGATCATTCAGATCAGATTTGCGGAGCCGTTGTCAATATTCGCGGCAAGAGCAACAAGATCTGTAAGTAAACACTTGCGCCCATCTGCTTTTCAATTGCAAATTGATTAATGTGAAATTCATTTGTTCAGCCATCTGGACTGCCAACGGAAACAACGAGGAGGCCGCTTTGGAGATTGGCCACAAGCTGCGCGATGCCCTGCGTCTGGGACGCCAGAACTCGCTGCAGTATCAGCTGCACAAGGACACGATGGTCAAGCAGGGCTCCAACGTTAAATCGATCTACACTTTGTAGGGGGACGGGCCTCGCCCGCCAACCGATCCAGCTGAGTTTAGTTAGTTTTGTGTTTTTGCCTCTATTTTTGGTTATAAACAACAGCGCTTAATCTTAACAAGTGTCTAAGACCCGAAAACGAGCCCGAAATAAGTCTTTGATATAAAAAAAAAATATTCGGCAATTATAAAAGTGAATCGGCTTTTTTGTAGTCATTTTCAATAATGGATTAAACGGAATATAATAATAATAATAAAATAAACTACACTAAGACCGGATACCTAAAGACTTTAAATACTATCATTTAATAGTTCAACTTCATGATCTTCTAGAAAGGGAGAGAAACGTTTGCATCATCTATTATTGCATCGGAAGAAGTCAATCTTTGGAGGAATTGAACTTATAAATGGGAGTATTTAAGACCACATCCATGTATTGTCTCTGGGGCGTTGGCTTTCCTTTTAAGGCACATATTGCAAAACTTCCCAATTTGGAATTTAATTACTTGATAGTCTGACCATGTCACCAAAAAAAAATTACATCAACAACGATATTTAAAATCAATATACTTAATGAATTCTATTTTGGTATATATTTTAAGGTGTGAGATCTCGGTTTTAGGAACTCGCCGTTTTTATAAATATGTTCGCAAAATATATGCTTAAATTTGTTCAAGTCCGATTCCCAGAATTATTAAATAATATATCCATGTATTTTCTCCACTTTATCAACAATGTTTTCAACCTTATTTTATAACAGTATAACGATGTGTTATTCGCGAGCGAACGAGAAGGAATGTCAGTAAGTTGACCTAATCTATGCCTTGTGGACCTAAAAGAAGTCCTGCAAATCAATGACAGAAGTACCAGTTATTAACTGCTTTAATATAAAACTAGACCAAACCAGTGAAATCGACTCAATTAAATTTTTTTCGTTGTATTTTTTCATGCATTTTTAGAATATTTTTGAAATAGCCAAAAAGTAACAGGCTTTTGTCAAATTAAGGGGTTTCCAGTTTTAGGTCATGCAAAATAGCGATATCTGGCTAGATAATAGCTAAGTTGGCAAGGCTGGTAGAAAGATGTGGCCATCTACAGATTCCGTAAGAATACAGTTATTATGGTTAAATTATGGTATATTTCCAAAGAGAGAAATGGTATAAAAGGTATATTATTGTCGTGCCAGGCGGTCACACTGCTATAGAAGTAAACACACTGGCGTAGAGCAGTTGCTTGGCCTTTCGCTCGGGCAAAAAATAAAAAATACTCGGTAAAAAATCCGTTCCTCGCGCACAAGAAAATATAATAATAGACCTACCAATACAAACAGACGCAAACAGCGCAAGCAAGCAGTTCGTTGTTCGTAGAAATGAAAACGAGCGAAAGAAAAAGAAAAGTCAAGAAAATAAAAGTGCAATAGATTCATTCGGTGATAGGATTGTGCAAAAAATCGAAGTAGTCCCTGCCAGCACGAATAATAATAGCTGGCACTGCGACAGGTTTTGTTTTCTCGTTCGGAATAAACAAATACTAATAATAATAGCCCCAGCGGAGCAGAATCATAACAAAGAGCAAAGGAGCAGCAGCATAAAAGACAAAGACAAAGGCGGCGAAGCTGCGGGGGATTGTGCAAATCCCTTCTTTTGGGGTTGCACCAAGAGCTGGAGAGCGGGGGACTCCGACTATGCAATACCCTAGGATCTAGGAATTCAACAAAATGCCTTGCGACAACGCCAAAACCTCGTCGGACATCGAGCATGTGGACTGGAACTCCGGCCAGCACTATGCAAATGTCAGGTGAGTTTGGCATTTCACACTCTCTTTTTTTCTTCCCCCTTGTGCCCCACAGTGCCCTTGACATGGTCGAAACAAAATTGTAGGGAACTCTTAGGTACAGGGCGTGCTTGATATGGGGAACGAGGAAGTAGAAGGGATAATATTTTCATATTTCGCTTTCCTCGCAATTTCTGTTTGTCTTTGGGGGCTCCGAGCTTGACTTTCAGTGCCCGAACCTGAACTACTTTAAAGCTAAAACCTTATGAAACCTTAAACCGGAGTATTCACTCTCTCCGACCGTTCACTGTAAATTATTCTGCGGCAAAAACATTCAAGAACAACATACAACAAAAGAGAGAAAAAAGAAACCAAAATAAGTGCAAGCACGCAATTGAAATCGTGGGTCGGCGAAAGGGGATTTGCGGCGGCGGGTGACATTCTTCTTGGCATTGTCCATTGTTTATTTATAGTCAGGAAACGGACATGATTTAAATGTTTGATTTTGATTGTCCGCTCTTTGGGGGAATCGAAATAATTGAGTTCTCCTCGGCGCAGATTTCCCTGACATGTAATTACAAAAAGTCTGTTCCTCACTTCCAGCTGTCAATACCGCCCTGATCATACCACGAAGCTAAAAAAAAAAAAAAAAATAGAAACCAGATAAGACAAACCTTTAAATGAAACCCCAAGTGAGACACTTTTAAGCAGAAAATGATTCATCTCTTGGCCCAAAGCGGCCAAGATGATATCACTTTAGCCAGCTGGCTTGGATACGTTTTGAAATTTTACATTTTATGCACACTCGAAGTAATTGCGATCTTTATCTCTCTAATCTGTACTTAGCGCCGGCTAATGACAATCATTGGACAGCCGACAACTGCCAGCTTAATGACATTGTTTAGGTTCAATCCGCACACTTACCATACTCGCTCTAAGCGGATCGATTGAAATGCAAATCATCATCGGATTAACGATGCTGGGAATGGGAATGGGAATAGGTGAAAAGGCACTTGACACGAGGCGCCAGGTCAATCTGTCGACAAATTAACTAATTGCCCCGTGATTGTATAATAAATATATAGAATTTAATCGCTTGTTTGCGGGGCAATGGCTCTGTTTTTTTTAATGCCCTTTGCATAATTCGCACATAGATAATGTCTCGGATCGTTATACCGAAAAAATAACTTGATTTTGCTGGACTTTTCCGGCTTAACATGAGGTTTAACAGCGATAACCTCAGACTTTATTAATCCATAATTTTTTGTATTTTTTAAAATCGAGTTCAATTAAAGAAATTGAATATGCAAATCGGAAAAGACCAGATAGATTAATTATTAAGTGTTAATGTTTTAGGCTAATAATATTTAGCTGGGCGTTGTCTTTTTTTAAGAAACCTATAAGGTTTTTGAATAAAGATTTAATAATACGAAAAGCTAGAGAATAGAACTGTAAAAGTATCGATGTTTTCGATTTCTTTGTATGGAAAATCGGTTTTAAATCGATTAACATCAATTTATACATTTCTACACCAAAAAAAAAAATCATCATCGAACCTATACGATTGTTACATGAATTCTATACTCTTGAGTATGAAAAATTTCTTAATAAGATGTTTATCAATTTAATACTACGAAAGTATAAATTTTATACTCATCTGCACCAGTATTTCATAATAATCACTAACGCGATAAAGAGAAAAGCACTAAATTCCAGCTAACGCGATATGTTATCGAATTTTCGATGTAGGTTCGTATAAAAATAATACTCAAAAATACACAATTGAAACTATAGAGTATAAAATCTAAACTTTGGAGTATACATTTGATAGTTTGAAGTATAAAATGTATACTAAACTCGTTATACTGCTTGAGTATACTTTTAAGACAACGCGTAGAAAGGTTAAACTCTTGTTTTTTTTTTGGGGTGTACGATAAGTTTAAATATTTCTAATTAATCTAAGAAATCTAATGAAGTTACCATTAGCGGATAAAACCTGGCAGTGCAACATTCATTGATTTTTGATCGAAATCAAAAACGATAACACAAAAGATCATTGTAATATGATTGATTTTTAAGAAAATCTTATTAAAGGTCAAATATTCTTTTCCTTACGATTAGTTTCCCTTACTATATTTATTTTCTTCATTTTATTTATAACCAGAATTATTTATTATAAAAACACCCAAAGATATCTCTAATATATTAACCTAAGTTCATAAATATTCAGCTCTACGTGTGAGTTTTTAATTTATAAATAGGAAAACAAGGAGCAACACCCTCTCCGAATGTCGTCGGGGCTGTGGCTTATCACCAGACCATCGCAAATCTAATCTGTCGTTGGGGTGTGTAAAGGTATATACATATATCGTGATGGTGTTGTGGTTGTCTCTCTTCTTGTTGTTGTTGTTGTTGTCTCAGGTGTCGCTGTTGAATAAACATTGGAAATTGTTGGTCTTTATGGTAGAGCGCCGAGAGACGACGGGCGCCTGGGCAATTACGATCAAATATTTGCCAAGTATGATGAAAATGTAAAATGGAACGAGAAGCGGAATAAATACAACTCGACCAACTACTGATAAGACCCGGCTTTTCCGACGACTATTACAGACAGCCCGCAGAGGAGGGGGTCTGCTCGATTGAGTCAAACAAAGGCAGGCGAAATATGTATATTTTTTTTGGCGGCGCCCCGCATCTCTGTATAACTTTTGCATTAATTGCCCTGGCCGTTGCCGTTGCGTTGCCTCGAACTTAAACCAGTTGGGACTTAAAAATAAGTTTACACAGCGCACCATCGCACACACCAAAAATAATGCGCAAAATATCAGAAAGCGCTTGAAACAAAGCGGAGCAACGGAAAACAAAGCGAAAAACAGTTGAATTGGACTCGATCCCGCCCTGCATCTTCGCTCCCCTCGTGAAGATTACTTGTTTCATCTGGTCCACTGGAGGGCGTGCCCTGTTTCGTTGCTCTGGCGTGGAATTTAATAAAATGCGCTAATTTAGTTGTAATTAAAAGTGGGCAAGGCACGGCACGGGGGGAATCGAGTCTTCTTTTGACTCACAAAAATCTCACTAACGCAATGAGAAAAAAATAACAATAAAACAAAACATGGAAAGACCTGAAATAAAACGGCTTGTAGCGGAATCACCGACCGACCCCAACGATAAATAGAATGCCATAAAGCTTTAAGCATGCTTTATGGGTCAAAAATCTTAGTTGTGAATCATCATCAGTAGCGAATCCCACCCATTCCTATATTAATTGGCCTCTAAAAACGTTTAATCACTAACACGAGTTGTGTAATAACTACGGGTTACAATGTGTAATATTCTTAACTTTACATTTATGACTTAATTTAGTAATGCTACGGTTTGTTTTACTTTACAAAATATTTAGTCACAAACACGAGCTTTGTTTTAGTTACGTTTATCATTAGAGTTGGAAGAACGTCGATATTTATCGATTTCAAATTGATGTTTACATAGAAAAAAATATTAAAATAAACCAATATCTTTTGAAATTAATTTTGTATTCTTTGATTTGTTATAAGTATTCGTTAAAAAGTCGATATTTATCGATTTCAAATTGGTGTTTAGAAGTTGAAGAACGTCGATATTTATCGATTTCAAATCGATATTTACGTAGAAAAAAATATTAAAATAAACCAATATCTTTTGAAATTAATTTTGTATTCCTTGATTGGTTATAAGTATTCGTTAAAAAGTCGATATTTATCGATTTCAAATTGATGTTTAGAGGTTGAAGAACGTCGATATTTATCGATTTAAAATCGATGTTCTAAAAAATCTTAAAATAAACCAATATCTTTCGAAAATAATTTTGTATTCTTTGATTTGTTATAAGTATTCGGTAAAAAGTTTTAGTGTAAACCAAAGAAAATTTATTTCTTAAACCTTACATATAAAATATCACAAAAATATGTAAAAACAAGCTATCGCCCAAATAATTTTGTCATTTACCTTTACATTAGGTTATTTATGATATACTATCAATATTTTAATATATTTAATGAAAATTCTTTGATTTTAATTAGTTTTCACTGTAGTAAAGTGTTAAACTATGTCGCTTTGTATTATTTTGCTTTTAGAGATTAAGGGCTTTGATTTTTCAATGAACCAAGTGAATGAAATTCATGATAAGGACTTGCCACATTTTCTTTACTTCTTTTCTAAATGTATAAATATAATTCCAGGGATTTGTAAATATACAACGGAAGCATTTTGTCAAGGGCCTTAAATATTCTGCACGAAAAATGCTCAAGTGCAATGTGCAATTGAAACCCTAAGACCGAGAGCGAAAAAGTTTATTTTTGAGAGCACACCTGTCTCGTTTGTTCGCTCTTTTTTACCTGGTAATGCGATAGCACTTCGCAGGTGTGTGTGTATGTGTATAACCCCTTTGATATCGCTTAATCAAAAAGAAAAAGGTAAGCAAGCAAACAAAACAAAAACAATATAAAAACGCCGATCAATAATGTGAGAAATCTTTCCGAGAAGTGCTCTTTATTTTCATTTATATTTTTTTGTGTTGGTTTGTCGATTAGTATTTTTCTTGTTCCGTATGATCGACTGGAATTTACATATGTACCGTGTGTGTTGCTTATGGACTTGAATCGACATTTCCGTTCTAATTGAGTTGAAATTTGTTGTGTTTCAATGTCGAACAGGCAATTTGAATCGCCCCGTTCCGACCCGTTCCCTTGCCCGAAAAGAGGCCAATAAATGCCAAGTCATGAGGCTGCCTCAGTTGAGTGGCTCCAAGAGAGGTTTGTCTGTGGTAATGAAAGTGGAAGTCGACTGTCTGGAGCCCCAAAAGCCGAGTCGAGTTGAGTCAAGTCGTCTAATGAAGTCGTAAAACTTGCGGCTTACGCATGTCCTTAACCTCCTACCGAGGCAGGAGTAAGAGGCCTGAAAGGATAACTATCCATCCAGCCATGCCGTGGATAGACAAACATGGCTGGTAGTTGCGGTTGGGCACTTTAAGACGCTCCATCGATCCAAGGGCACACACGGGCCGTGGTAGGACATCGTGTCCAGCTCCAGTTCCATGTCCCTGACCATGCCACATGCGCTGGCAGAGCCTTTCACTGGCCTGTCCTTCGCCTCAATCACGCACTGGCCGCCTGAACTCCAAAAAGGATACACACGTACCATCGAGGCACTTGAGATAGGGGAAAATTTACACTGAGGAGAAAATAATGAGAAAAGAACTTCTTTATATCAAAAATATAAATGTAAAGGCTTCGAACAAAGCAAGGCTTCAAAGCAACTAACTCAATGCAAACTCCACCTAAATCTCACTATTTTTAATTAACAATCTCTCTCTTTTTTGTCTGTGCATTGACATGAGCCAGAAAGTAAAAGTTGCTCGCCACACACAACCCCACTGGCCGTTAGTTAGATTAGATATAGCATTCGTCGGCTCCACCAGTCGCCCCCGATCCCGATCCCTAGTCCCCAGGAACCGTTGTACCGAGCACAGAGCACCGCGCACCTATTCCCGGGTCGCCTCGCAGGTGCTGAGTGGGCGTTTTGCTGGCCATAATGATAGGGCGGCCATCAGAGCTAATTGCTTTGGCCATAAACCAGCACCAGATTGCCACAGTCCGAAAGGGAAGCACATCCAGAAGGGGAAGGGGTGCGAATGTAAGTGCTCCCGAGGTGAAGAAAGGGGAGCTTCCACGCTAATCACTCATCGCAAGTAATTCATTACAAAAATGCATTTGCTTATATTATTTGGTTATAACTGGAAAAATCCCGACCAAACCGCATTGGGGGGAAATACAATCTGATTTCCCTTTTTATTAATATTTCACAATCGATGATTTCTTTATACAATTTATATTTCCATAGAATTATTGATTTAATCACTTTTACACTTTGTGGCGTCATATTGAACATAATTTGTTCAGTTTTTCAACGAATTTCCGTTTTTCAAGGAACTGTCAGTTTAAATTTAAATTCTCCTTAAAAAGGAATATAAATTCCGTTCCGGGAATTGTCATTAAAGGGGAAATCCGATTCATAAGAGTGGGATGATATTTACAAATGTACTTTACTTTTGGTTCAAAAAGCACTTTGACCTACATTTCTCAATAAATAAAATTCCTAAATGTTGAAAAATTTCTTTTTAAAAAATAATAATTTGATATATTTATTAATACCCAAATTTTTAAGGTAACATTCCCAGTATCACAGTTTCTTAAAATAATAATAAAATTAAGCAAGGAACTTATTTTAAATTTCCAAAAAATGTTTTCTGGGTTTCAGTGTGATTTCTTGACGTTTAATTATTAATTTCTTGGAAATAGATGATACCAATTTAGCAGCAGTTCGGCGAACTGTCATATAAATGCAAATATGAAAGATAACAGTAAACAAATTGTTGTCCTAACCCCCAGTTCAATCTGTCTAGTTCATCCTATATATTTATTATTGTTCCTTAACTTTTAAATGAATTTTTGCTGTGCACATAAATACTCGTATGTATATAATTTAAATTTGTTTTACTACTTGAGAACGTGAGATCGAGTGATTCTGCCACAGTACTGATAACAACCATTGTTGTGAATCATTCACAGATCACTCATTCATTCACGCCCACGTTTGACTAAAGTCAATGACTTCTTTTCAATTTAACTTGCATCCGACTGCAGTTGCTTCATCATTTATTTAAATTTATGCTCAATAATGAATGAAAAATGAGGGATGGCATCATCAGGCGATGTGTGGCACTTCATTTCGCAGTTTTAAGATATAGAAAAAATATGACACTGAAAAGTGTCGTAAGCTAAAGTATGCAATCCGCATTTAATTACGCTATTAACACACATTTAATCACTTGCTTAATTCGATTATATATTTTAATTGAAGTTTTAATTACGCCGGGCATACTTTGAATGATTGCATTGCTCATACGATGAAACCTAATAAATATTCATTGACTGAATACGTTTGATAGATCTCCAGCTACTGCTTGTCTTAGAATTTTATCTATTTCAAACTATTTTCCCATGACGTTCTTGTTGTTACTGTATTTACACAGGTTTATTCAATTACTTCGTTGAGGAAAGAACATAAACTTACCTTATATCTGAAATAATAACACTAATTTCATATTTTAAGTGTAGATATATATGAAAGATCTCTAAAAATATTCAAACGTATAAATTAAATCGCTCAAAACTATCTCATATTTTATTTAAAGTAGTCTAAATGGTCGTTAAAACCCGTTGACCTACATTTTGTATGACGTTTTCCAGGCAAATAGCTAATTTTACTATTTCTTACCTCTTAGCAATTAGAAACCACTTATTTGCATTTGCGGAATAATCGTTTGGGAATTATAAGCTCATGTTAAAGGTTAAGGTTAGGCTAACTTAGGGGTTAACTGTCTACAACATATTGGAACTCAAAATCAAACCTAAGACCTATTTCCTCTTAGTAATTCGAAACAATCCTATGGTAAACTTATTTGTATATTATGAATAAGCACTTGGGAAAGGTTAAGTAAAGTTGGGGTTAAGTTTCACTTTATTTGACGAATAATCATTTGGGAACTATAAGCTTATGGTTAAGGTTAAGGTTAATTTAAGATGGGATTAACATTCAACCACATATTGGAACTCAAAATCAAACCTAAGACCTCTTACCTCTTAGTAATTCGAAACAATCCTATGAGTAAACTTATTTGCATTTTAAGAAATAATAAATGGGGAATTTTAAGCTCATGTTAAAGGTAAAGGTGAAGTGGTTAAAGGTGGGGTTAACTTTCACGTTAAATGCTACGAAAGATTTTAGCATCACATTAAATTCTACCCTAAACCAAGATCTTGTTAATGTAAACTAAAGAAAACTGTGACTAACCAAACCCTTTCTGGTCTTCCAGATTCGGCTCCGGCAGCAGCCAGGCCTCGCAGAACAGCGGCGACATCTGCCGCATCTGCCACTGCGAGAGCGATCCACAGAATCCGCTGCTAACGCCATGCTACTGCTCCGGAAGCCTTAAGTACGTCCATCAGGCATGCCTGCAGCAGTGGCTCACCGCCTCCGAGACCAACTCCTGCGAGCTCTGCAAGTTCCCCTTCATCATGCACACCAAGATCAAGCCGTTCAACGAGGTACGTCTCTCCGTGTTCCCATTGGCGAAAGCAATCTAATTTATTGTCTATCTTGTCTTTACATTGTGTGGCTTCTGCGGAATCGGAATTGGAATCGATTGAATGGATTGCGTTGTTGGAAATGCAGTGGCGCAGCCTTGACATCTCCGGCATTGAGCGACGGCGATTGTGCTGCTCCGTGCTGTTCCACTGTGCCGCCGCCCTGTGCGTCATCTGGTCGCTGTGTGTGCTCATCGAGCGGGCCGCCGACGATGTCCAACGTGGCCTAATAGGTGCGAGCACCGGTGTTCTCCTAGGGTTCGGCCAGGTCGACTAACTGCACAGCGAAATATCCGTAATTGTGTAATTAGCTGCTGACCTGCCTGAACCTGGCGACTGTCATTATTGTCCGCGTTTGCTCTTGACGGATTCTAATTACCAAACCAACCTGTTATCTGGCTTTCTTTCTATTCCCTAGACTGGCCCTTTTGGACGAAGCTGGCTGTTGTCACCGTTGGTCTCACTGGAGGCATCGTCTTCATGTACATCCAATGCAAGGCCTATTTGCATCTCTGCCATCGCTGGAAGGCACGCAACAGGTTAGGATCAATGGTGTTTTTTGGATAGGGATTTGGGGAGGGTTTGAGGAGATTTATGATATAAATTATAAGCTGATATGTGCTTAAAATATTTATTTAATTTAAAATTGGGATATATTTAATCTAAAATCAAAGTTATAAGATCAAAGAAATCTATAAAGATGATTTTATTGATGATTTATTATATTGTATTTTTTTATTTTTGAATTATCCCTAATAACTAAGTTAAATCTCTCGATACTTGATTAATAACAGGTTTAAAATCTACTAAAGAGGTGTCTAAAAGTATACTACCAAATGTGCACGGATTTTCAGACCGTAAATATTTTATTGCATACTTTTACTTACATTTTAAAATGGATTTTAAGGCTACTAGTAATTTCTTCACCGTTCTTACGATTTAATAAATGTTAATCGCCTTATACATGCTTATTAAAAATCTCTAAATATTCTCTCTTAAAAATCCATTCAAATCATCAGAATAACCCATTGTTAAAGCCAGAACTATCCCATCCATACGGAAAAAGTATGTTATCTCTACAAAACAAAGAAAAATCACATTTCTACTCAACGAGAGGGACACAATCATATATTTTTTTATTATACGGAATTTTCTATTGAACTTGAAGCCCATTGTTTCGTTTTTACATTTAATTGCTCACAAGCTGTAAGCATTGGGATTCGGTTTGTACTCTATTACCTTGTTTATATTCAAATAGAACCTCATGAAACTGAAACCAATGAAGACTTAATTGCAATCACATAAACAAATAAACTTATCGGATTTAATTAATCCCAAGTTTATTTAGATTGGATTTCTGAACTTTTGATTGTAAATCAATCTTGTTTAAAAGCAATAAACGTTTTGCTAAATTTAATAAATAATTACACTTTTGATACGAGTTTATTATGTGACATGTTAGGTATTAGATAATGAATTTATCAGATACGTTATAATGATTAATAAGTGCATTTTTCTATATTTAACTTGCTGGTCATTTGAATAAACATTAAGTCACTCATAAATAAGTTGATGCAGTCATGGACTTAATTATTTTAGATGTCAAATAGCCCATTAGTGGCTGAGCTAACCTTTGGGTTTGTGAATATTTTAATTGAGCAAATTAATCAAATTGTTCAGTATAAGGGATTTTTAATGGCAATATTTATATTAAGTGAACTAATATGGATTATTTAAAGTTTATGTCACCTTTTCTTGTTTATTAATTACTTTATTTGATTATTTTTTGTTTCATAAACTTTCCAACAAGAATTGCCAGTACATCTTACCTTTTACAATGCATTTTTATTTCCTTACCCTAATGAAAAATGTTATATTAATAAATATAAATAAATTGAACAAAAATATTAAGTAGAATAAATAAATATAATAATAATATATTTAATAATAATTATTAAATTTAATAAATAAAAATAACAACATGCCTTTGTTTCCTTGCAGAATCCTCCTAATCCAGAATGCCCCCGAGAAGATCCATCCCTTGGCTCCGCCCTCGCCGGTGGCCGCCCATCATCATCATCACTTCAGCGAGCCGCTGGCCCACGTGGGCTCAGCCAGCGGCGGTGGAGCGGTGGAGATTAATGCCAGCGGTGCGGCCGCCCACGACGGCAACTGTGGTGGGTCAACGCTGGAGAACGGCGTGGGCGGTGGTGGTGGTGGCTTGGGGGGCATGCACCAGCAGCAGATGCAGCAGCAGCGGCTACTCAACTCCTCGCCACATCACATGCTCCAGCTGGCCGCGGAACTGGAGGTGCCGCACAGCAGCAGCAGCTGCGCCGGCACCCAAACGGAGGACGGCGGACATGGCCATCATCAGCGGCACCACATGCAGATGCAGATGCAGATGCAGCAGGACGGACAGCAGCAGCAGCAACTGGGCCAGGTGGCGGTGGCCGCCAACATTGAGTGCTCGCAGTCGCAGCACAACTATGACCGCGACTGGGCACTGGACGACGTTGTCTCACAGATCTCCTCGTTCCGACCCTGTCCGCAGGGATCGGGCAGCATGACGCCCTTCCACGACTCCATACACAATGTGCTGGAGCATTCGGAGGGCTCTAGTCGCGGCTCGGCCACGGATCTGTGTGCCGGCTCTCGGCAGGATCTCAGTGCCAGCGGCATATCCACGGACACGGGCCGCGAGCATGCCCTGCAGCTGAGCAGCTTTAGTGGCAGTGGCGAGCACAAGGCGCCCTCGATCAGCTCCGGCGTGTCGCATGCGGTGGCCAATGGCCTGGGCGGTTTCGTGTACAAGCCGCATCAGACCAAGCGCTACTCCAATTCGTCCATTTTCCTGGAGAACCGCGATGTGCTGAGCGACCAGGACACGGCGGTCCATCCTCCCTACGATTATAGCACGCCGCCAAAGATTGACTACCATGCGGGCTGCTGCACTGCCGATTGCATGCCCAGGAAGGAGGATCTGCGTCGCTACTCCGATCCCAAGCTGAAGCCTGGCCAGGCGGATACCGTGCTGGATATTGATTTGCCCACATCGCCGCTATCGCCTCCGGCCGCCTATGCCAGCAGCCAGCCGCCGCCGCCGCTCATCATCTCGTCCTCCTTTGACAGGGGCGTGGACAGGAGCTCGGACACTGCCCAGATGGATCGTTCGCGGCTCAGCTTCAAGTCGTTGCCAAATCTCAGCAGCAGCTGCGAGAGTCTCATCCAAAAGTGATTGCTCTCTCTACCCCCGTAACCGTCACCGTAACCCTTTGCTCTCAAGTATTCACCGCTGGTCGAGATCATCCCAAAGGAAATACTATTTTTTATACCGCACACACACACACCAATGGGGCTTCAAAAGCCAGACAGATCACGTGGCCAGCGGCCAGCCCAATGCCCTAAGTTCTCCTCGTTGTGTTTAATATTTCTATATACATATATATAAAGCAAGAGCCCATAAACAATTTTTGAGACTGCAATGATTACAACAAAAAGAAAATAAGAAAGAAAAGGAAAAACAAAGCAAAACACTTGACAGAATGGAATATTGGCAAGCAAACATTGTGTGTATCTCTAGATTTAGGCGCAAAACCAATTGATGTATAATTTATCTGCTAACCGCATCCGCATCTTCATCCAGCCTCCCATCGATCCTCCCACACACTTGAGTTGTTGTCCAAGAGCCAAAAGAAAGAGACAGTAATTATTTAGTGTCTGTATGTTTTGTTTTCTTAACTTCTAAGTCAAATGAAATTTTTAAAAATTGATCTGTGATTAAGCGTCATTGAATATACATACATAACATACATACATAACAAAATGCAAGCATAAACATATACATATACTGACAGTCAGCCGCAGCAGTAGTAAAAAATAAAACAAAACAAACAATTTTTACTTAACAAACAAAATACAATATAAATATAAAGAGAAGGAGAAACCAACAACCAACCAGCAACATGACAACCACTAAAAGCTTTTCGCTCCTCCGGGAGCCGAGAAATGGAGATTTATTCCAGGAAAATCTCTAGCTGAAACAATATATGAATGGAAGCCGTTTTTTAGATCTAGACACATAGCATATAAAAACAGTAAATACTTATGATCGCTACCAGAGTTACGAGCATAAATAAAAACCAAATGAGAAACAAACTTTCAAAAGGACAACTAAATTTTTTAATATGTATTAAATATTTAAATAAATATGTGCAAAACCAAAAAAAGAAAAAGGATTTATTTATTCAAACCTCGGGGGTATGGTCACTTTTTCAAGTTTGGTTAATTCATGAATTCATTCAATTAACTTAAAAATGGTATAAAAAATAAGGTATAAATAAATAGAAGGAAAAACTGTCTTAATACTCTCTTATAAATGTTATTAACCATAGTTAAAGTTCTTGTTTTATTGCATTACATTAAATTAAAAAGGGATTTCTTTTAAATTGATCATTTGTATACCCTTGCAGGGTATTAAAGTTGTAATAACTAAAATTTAATTACAAGTTTCCAATTCAGTGATTTTCCTACCTTGTAAAATGTATACATTCTTGATCAGCATCAACAGCCGACTTGATCTAGCCATGTTCGTCTGTCTGTCCGTTTCTACACAAACTAGTCGCTCAGTTTTAGATCAAAATGGGCGGGCCAGATCGGAAGACTATATTATATATGTAGCTGACATAGAAACGATCGGATAATAAAGAGGAAAAAAAATAAAAAATAAACAAAATTTTTGTTATTTTTCAAAATATTTGTAGAGAATTCGATAAAGGTTACATTTTGAAATAAATGTTTTAATATTTTAGACTGAACATCTTAGGAATCGGAGCCTGACATGGAATTATCATATTTTCGTTGTGGTTACAAATAATTGATTACCAATTAACATATTCTTGTTTTTAAGACTTTAAGAACACATTTTAAATTTAAATTGAATGGAATTTTGACATAATTATGGACCAAATAAGAGTTAACTAAATAACCACATCATTTTCCCCTGACAAAGCAAAGCTTTCTTAATATTTTTAAAACAACACAAGTATTTATTCCTGTTTTTAAAGACACGTTCTCCGACTTATTTTCGATCAAATCCTTTGGCTGAAAATAGCCCCATAACTCTGAATACAGTAAAAAACTGGTTTTGCCAACAATGCAGAAGGCAACTTGAGCTGCAAAAAAAAAAAAAAAAGAATACACACAGCTGGCTCTTGTTCGTTGTATATTTATTCGGTTACAAAAATGAAATGCAAAATTCTCCCGAGTGTTGCGGCTGTTCTTGTTACAAACGAAAGAAAAATGGATAATTATATGGAAAATTGGATTTCCCAGTTAGCCTAATTGTACAGACTAAAATTGTTTTGTTTTTCGTTTCGTTTATGATAATTGGTGTTTAAAAATCGCTTACGACTACAAATGTGTTGAAGTTATGATGTGTGTGTGTGTGTGTGTGGAGTGGTTAATAATATTATGTTTTTAGTCTTGCACTCTCCGAGCAGCGCGGCAACACTCCTCCTTCGAGTCCTCTCTTCGTTCTCCTCCTCTTCGCCAGCGAAATCTTGGTTAGGTCTCCATTTTCTTTTATTTTCTTTTACTTGCCAGTCTCCATCTTCTCGCCGGCGCCATTTTCGGGTTTTCCCTCGGCTGTTTTTCCCTCAGCTGGAGCTGCTGCCTCCGGAGCCTTGACGCTGAGGTGGGCCGGACCCGTCTGCTGGATCTGGACAATGCGCTCGGGCTTGGCCTGCTCCTTGCTGGGCGGCGGCGGAGCCTTGAGGGTGAGCACGCCATCGGACGAGACGGTGGACACCACATCGTTGGGGTCAAAGTCCTTGGGCAGCGTGTATTTGCGCACAAAGTGACGCTGCACCAGGCCGTGTCCGTCCTCGCGCTCCTCGTGCCGGCCCTCGACCACCACCGTCTTGTCCACCACCTTGACGCTCAGCTCGTTGGGCTTGAACTGCGACACATCCATGCACACCTGGAAGCCATCTTTGCCCACCGCGGGCAGCAAGGCGTTCGGTCCTCCGCTCGTGGAGAGCGGGCGACGTGGCACCAACTGGTGGTGATGGTGGCCCAGGCCATGGTGTCCATGGAGGATCTTCTCGTACGGCAAGAAGCGGCGGCGGCCCAGGGAGCCGTGCAGCTGGTGCTGCAGACGCGGGCGGTGGAAGAGATCGTGGGCGTGGACGCCGAACCCGAAGTCATCCTCCAGCAAGTGCTCCCAGTCGTTGCGGTACTCGTGCTCCAGTTCGCGAGCAGCCAAGTTCAACAGTGGAAGAATCGACATTTTTGCTTGCTCTCCCTAATTTATTCTCCTGTCTAGACAATAAAAGCCTTTTTTTTTCTCTTTCTTTTCTCCTTGAGAAGCTTCCTTCAGCAAAAGTTTTCCTTAATTTTTCGAATTGCGACTGCGAGCGGTCGACGTCGGCGCCGGCTTTTTATACCGACGCCGGGGGTCAGAGGCGGAGTTATCCTTTTTTCAAGGGGGTAAAGGGTTATCCCTTTAATAGGTGAAAATCTCTACTCTTCATTTAATTTACTTTTATCAAAATTAAACTGAAAGTTGAACGAAAGATTAAAATATTTTTTTAAGAACATTTTAACTGTTTGAAAACAATATTATAAAGAGAGCTTTTTAAAAACTTGAGGTGACAACTCTCTTTATCCTCCCTCGCTACGCCCATGTTCGGAGTTGTCACTAACACAAAGGCAACCATTTCGCTCTCTCTCTCTCTTACGCTCTTTCGTAACCTCTTACTCTTTCTGGCACAGCCGGCGTCGCTTGGCGAAAGAGAGAGGGCGAAAAGTATTGCATTTTCTGGCATTTTCTCTTTTGCAAAGAAAATAAGGAACAGTTAAATGCCCTGGTACATAATATTTATTTAAAGCGAATTGTTTAATCGTTGTCTGTTCAGAGTGCAGCGGAGCCTGCCGCAGTCACTGATATTTTCATTGGACAAGCCACGGTGCATTGAACTCTCACTCGCCTTGTCTTCTTCTCGTGTTTGCCCTTCTTTTGTTTGCTGCAAACATTTTTGCTTATCCCTTTTGCGGCTGCTTCGCTTCCAGCCAGCAGTTGCATTATGTTATTTACGCAGCAAACAATTTATAAACTTTTTTAAAGTTCTAGAATATTCTGGAAGATTATATAAAAATACACGAAAACAAATTTAAAAAATCGAAAAATAAAAATAAGTTTGTTGTTGTATATTCCCAAAAAGCTCATTACTTTATCTGAAAACACAATCACTTTCTTCACTACAAGCAAGTTGATATTAAAAACAATTTTTTTTAAAGAATCTATTAAGTTCTTAGTGAAAACATTATTAAAGTTTGTTATTTAGAAATATTGGCTTATAAAAGGAGCGCTTAAATTGCAAATGAAAACTTTAATCAAGTATTTACCAAGACTCGACTTTTCTTTTAGTTCAGATGTTAAGTAATGACAGTAATCACCGTAAGAAAGTAAGTTACATCTTAAGAATTGGTTCAAAATTTCGGAAATGAGCCAGTTTTGAAATTTCTAAATGACGAACAAACATTTCTATACTCGATCAGGGCTTTTCTTTTTAAAATTTAAAGTCAAGGTTAACTTTAACCGGATATTGAGAAACCTGACCTACGAAAACCAACCAAGAAATGAAAACACCACTAAATATATATTTGTAAGATACATATTTTAATATTTTATTGGTATGGTTGATATTCCAGAATCCAATTACAGTAATATATAGGTTAGAGGGTAAGATTACGAGGGAACACTCCCTATGGCTTATGAGTGAGTTGGAGTGCCCCGATTAACTACAGCTTATAAAACAGATTAATGACTTTGACAATGGTTAAATGCGGTACATAATGATCCAGGTTCCTCTACTTCTCGTTGCCATTGTCCTGCTCCTGCTGCTCCAGCTGCTCCTTGGGATTGTGCTTGACATTGAGGTGAGCCGGACCCACCTGCTGGATCTGGACGATGCGCTCCGCAGCCTTGTCCTCGATAGCCGGCGGCTTGGGAACGCTCACGGTGAGCACTCCGTCCGAGGAGAGAGTGGAGGCCACCTTGTCGGCATCGTAGCCCTCGGGCAAGGCGTAGCGGCGCACAAAGTGCCGGGTAATGTGGCCATGGTCATCCTCCCGCTCCTCGTGCTTGCCCTCGACCAGAACGGAGTTATCCTGGACCTTGACGACCAGCTCGCTGGGCTTGAAGTGCGACACATCCATGCAGACCTGGAACCCGTCCTTGCCTATCTTGGACACGGCTCCCTGGGCGCCCGACGACGAGGCCACCTGCTTCTCCAGCTGGCGCAGCTGCTGCTCCATGGGGCCGACCAGGTTCAAGTAGGGAAGCCTCTGGCGCTGGCAGTAGTAGGGCTCGTAGAAGGGCACCATGGACATGCGACCCAAATCGTCGGCCAGGCTCAGTAGCAATGGTAGGTTGGCCATCTTAGTGGTTCTTTGATAGTCCTTTATATTAAAATTCCTTCGGGAGGTAACTCTGGAGTTTTGGTATTTCTTTAAGTCTTTTTAAGCTTTACTTTCGTTTTAAATATTCTTTAATGTTTAATAATTTAACTCTTTAAAGATTACTCTGGTTATCTGCTCTTTGGGAGGTTTGTTATCGCTTCGAATTTTTGAATTCAACTGATGCCGGCTGAACGGGAGCGCCTTCTATTTATACCACCGCCAGCTGTGGCTGTGTGCGGCACCCGGCCTCTGTGTGTGCGTGACTTTCGTATCTGTGTGAGCAGCGAGTGA
This sequence comes from Drosophila rufa, assembly GCA_018153105.1. Taxonomy (NCBI): domain Eukaryota; kingdom Metazoa; phylum Arthropoda; class Insecta; order Diptera; family Drosophilidae; genus Drosophila; species Drosophila rufa. The sequence goes on from JAECXS010000085.1 coordinate 8,310,837, forward strand.
AGTATCTGTGTGTGGGCAACATCCACCAGCAGGGTCGCGAAATTTCTCGGGGCTGAAAGTAAATTTTGCACAAAAGTTCTCGAATCGGCAGAAATTACGCATTATCTGCCGTTGAAAGCGAAATTATCGGCTGCGGGAAATGGGTAGATTCTGAAGGGGATTGGGACTGAAGAATAATGAAGCTTCGTAGGCCGCCTGGTGGTTATCACTCCATGATGTTTATTTACCATAAGTAAGGAGTATCTGGGAGGAAACTGAGAACTGGCGGAGGGAGATATTCGCGAAGCTTCTGCCATTTTGAAGTATTCATTATATGACTCTTTTTAAGTACAGGCTTTATATGCTGTCAACTTTAATTAATATCTGAGAAAGTTAAGATAAAGAGGAGAAAGAACTTTAGATAAAATAAAAGCAAGGAAAATGGGGAAATTCTAGAAATTTCTGGTATATGTTAAGAGTGTTTATAATGTATTTTCAAAAATATATTAAAGGTTTTTAAGAAAACTAGCTACCCGTAAAAATATTTTAGTTGATTAAACCAATTAAACATTTAAATAAGGTATTTAAAACCAAAGCTATTTGGGGAAAAATCATGCAATTTCTAGACAATTCCATTTAAAATTTATATGAGAAATACGAGTTCTGAAAATATACTGGCATTTCAAATATACTAAAAAGTCCATAATTTGTATTTATTAAATTAATATTATAAGTAAAGGTGTTTCTAAAACTGATTAAGATTTAGAGTTAGAACTTGAATACTTCAAGACAAAGAGAAAGTTTAAACCAATGATATTGATAAAAACAATTCCCTTTACTAATATACTAATTCTTTTTAGTACTTCCACGTAAAGCTCCGTACTCAGACACACGAAAAGTGTTTCTAAGCAGTACGATAGAGCGAGAGGGTGAGTATTGACCTCTCGTTTTGGCTCAATGCTTAGGAACACTTTTCGCGTGTCTGAGTACGGAGCTTAAAACACGAAACACACAGTTTTTAAAAGGTTTTAATAAAGACTTATTAAACAATTCATTATCCACAACTAAAAATCATGAAAGAAGCTGAAAACTGTTTACAACTTCTCTCAGAAAAAGGTTTACACATCAAAGTGCTCGAATGGCAGTATATATTGTATATAGAAACTCGACTCTTGGCCATTATATAATCCAGCTTTTTATTTATGGCCCTATTTTTTCTGGACTCCCCACCCGGGATGGCCTGTCTATGTAAGTGCTCCGAGTTTACACAATCCAACGCCAACGCAATGGAAGTTGTCTATTCAGAAAGGTGGACACATAATATGCATGGGATCTCTTCCCTTTGGGTATCGCTATATGCCATTATACTGGGAGGAACACTGCACATACATACAAATTCGCAGCAAACTCTGGAGGTTTTTGCTCTCTCTTCCCACAAGTCGCTGAGGGGGGTGCTGCTCCCATTAAATCCAGTCTCCACACCACTCCACACACACCACTGTCTGGCCCTCGTCTGGATGTTGCCGGGGAGCTTTTCAGCCGGTTACTCCGTCCCTGCCTGCCTGCTGCCATCAGCTGCGCGCACACACTTGCAGTTTGGGGCTATGTACATACATATCACCAGACCAGCCATGTATCTGTGCCTGACACTGCGCATGTTTACGCGACGCCGGTTGGGTTCTCCGGCTCCAGTTCGGGTGTTAGCTTCCAGCCAGCTGTTGTTGTAGTTGCTACGCGCCGGCGACTCGGCAACCGGCACGAGACTCTCAGCTGTTCGCTCGCCGGCAATGGGAATTCAGCTGCAGCACGACCACTTTACATACGGCACTCCACGGTGCACGATGCATATGTACATATATACATAGGTACATATATGCTGCACATGTACTGGGAGATGCCATCTCCTCCGGCGGCCGGGGTGGGGTTTGGGGTTTCTTTTTCGTACATGCATATGTACATACATATGTATATCCCTCGGTTGCAAGCCGGTTTTCCCTGCCGTTTGTCTGGTTTTCTGGAATACGAATACGAGTACTCGTACGAGCACTTTCTTTGTTCTTGGTGAGCCTCGAAAAACATAGCAGGAGCAAGTAGGAATATATCCTCCTCATCCTCGCCCTTGGCCGGCTCTCCGGGGAAGAGAGATTCTAAGTATTTTTTTTTTTTTTTGCAGACATTGCGTTTTGCCTGGGAGCTGCTGCTGGTGTTGGCCTGGAAGGCGGCGGATTCGCGACTTCCAGCCGACGACCGCCGATTTCCATTCAGCGCTGCACAGCAGCTTAAAAGCGCCCGCATTCAGCCATAAGGGCTCAAACGCAGTCCAGTTGGAGGCCAGAACGGATCGTCCGCGGGTTCCCAGACAGAAAACTAAGCTACTAATCGCCAAACTCCAGTAGTTCCAGCTGAAAAAAAGGAATCTCAGTGAAAAGAAAGTGAAAAAAAATGTCGCTAATACCTTTCATACTCGACTTGGCCGAGGAGCTGCACGACTTCAATCGCAGCATGTCCATGGACGTGGACGAGGGCTTCGGCGTGTATCCGATGGACGCACCGCCGGCGGCGGCACAGATGCACTCGCATCCACATATTAGCCGACGAGGCGGGGCCATCGGTGGCCTAACGGGTGGTGCCATGATGTGGGTGCCCGTCAAGGGTCAGCAGCAGTCGCAGCAGCAGCAGTCGCAGCAGTCGCAGCAGCATCAACAGCAGCAGCAGCCGCCGCCGAGCCAGCAGCAACAGCGCCACCATCCGTATCGTGTGACCGGAGCGAAGACCATCTGCTGCAATCGGTCCCTGCTGGACGTGGAGAAGGAAATGGTGGAGAAAAGCATTGGAGCTGGAAGTGGCATTGGAACTGGCAGTGGAAGCGGGGCTGGAATAAATGTGGGAATCGGTATGCAGCCGAAACTGACCAATTCGGCCTACTCCGTGCTGAATCGCAATGGCTTCCAGGTGAGCATGAACGTGAAGCAGTTCACCGCCCGGGAGCTCACCGTGAAAACCATCAACGATTGCATCGTGGTCGAGGGCCAGCACGACGAGAAGGAGGACGGGCACGGCGTGATCTCGCGCCACTTCATCCGCAAGTACATGCTGCCGCGGGGCTACGATCCCGCCGAGGTCCACTCAACGCTGTCCACGGATGGCATCCTAACGGTGAAGGCGCCCCCGCCACCTCCGCCCGTGCCCAGGCCGGGCGTGGAACGGCTAGAGCGCATGGTCCACATCCAGCAGATTTCCCATCAGCAGCAGCAGAGGGATGCGCAGCAGCAGCAGCAGCAGCAGCAGCAGCAGCAGTTGCAAATGCAGGCAGCTCCAGCTACCGCAGCCACTCCCTCGCTCTCGGTCTCGGTCTCGCTCTCTCTCGCCGAGAGCAACGGCAATGATCCGGAGGAGACAGAGACGGAGACAGAGTCGGCGGAGGCAACGGCAGCAGCGCCCTCTCCCTCGCTCTCTTCTGAGGCTGCCGGCGGCGCTGTCGCTGCAGTGGAAAGCACTTCCAATTCCAGCAGTGATTCTGGCAACACTGGCAACAATGGCGTTGACGAACCGGAGTCCATGGATGTGACCAGCAAGAAGGAGGAGGAAGAGGCCGGCAAAGAGGAGGAACCGATACCGACACCCACTCCCACTCCCACCCCCGCTGCCGTGGTGAGCAGCAGCGGCGGCGGCGGCGAGGAGCCAGCCAAGGCAGAGGACGCCAATGCCAACGATGTGGCCGTGGCCTCCAATAACGGCAATGGAGCAGCCACCGCTGCCGAAGCCGTCGAGGACGCAGAGATGCCCCCAGAAGCGCCAGGAGCCGAGGAGAAGGCGGACAAGGAGGAGAAGTCCGCCGGTAAACCCGCCGGCGGCGAGGAACTGGCCGCCGTGGATGCTGCCATTCTCCAGGCCAAGAACCAGGGCGAGAACGGAGCCACTGCAGCCAAAGCCGAGGAGTTGGCCAAGTGAAGACTGAACTAAATAAAAAAAAGAGAGAAAAAAAACGAAAATAATGATATAAGAAAATAATAACCTGCACGAGTATGCGTGCGTTTTACTCTATAAATGTTTCATGTGTTTTCATTTTCACACACACACACACACACATACAATACACCCACACACGAAAGCAGACTAGAAATAACGGTAAAGAGGAACTCAATTACTAAGCGTGTTTGAGATAACGAAAAAGTATGATTTCCTAAAAACATATGTGACAGCAACTACAAGTATTCCCGTAAAACTTAAAGACAGAAACAGAAAATAAATGTACTTAACAATAAAGAGGATAAAATAAAGAAAACTTGCGTTGTTCTTGTTGTTGCCGGCCAAATCGCTCTCTCCAAGTCTCACTTACACACAAGCTTTCTCATTTCGCACATTTGTGTTGGCAAAAAAGTTAACTCTTGTGCGCACTATCTCTCTTCCTCTCTTGATTTCGCTCTTTCACACACACACACTACTTCATTTCTATCGCACACTCTGGCACTTGCTGGATTTTTCTTCAAAAGCTTTCAGCGGGTATAAAAGCAGCCGCAAACTTTGAAGAGGCACAGAAATCAAATTTCAAAAACGAACAGTCAACAGCTCCGCGTAGCGTTTAAAAACCAAAAAGGCATCCTAAAAAAATATTCAGGAAGTGAAGCAGCAAGCCGCAAAGTTCAATCAACCTAACCTCAGAAAAAGCTAAGAAAAAGTCACTTCACCCTAACCTAAAAGGAAGAAAAAGAAAGAAAATCAAAGAAAAAATGGCGCTTTCGACTCTTCTTTCGCTGGTGGACGAGCTCCAGGAGCCCCGCAGCCCCATGTACGAGTTTGGCCTGGGCATGCATCCGCACTCGCGCCTCCTGCAGCCAGGCCTGATTCCGCATCGCCGCTCGATCAACGGCTGCCCCTGCGCCTCGCCCATATGTCCCGCCTCCCCCGCCGGCCAGGTGATGGCACTGCGCCGCGAGATGTCCAAGAACAACGATATCCAGTGGCCGGCAGCCACCCAGGTGGGCAAGGACGGCTTCCAGGTGTGCATGGACGTGGCCCAGTTCAAGCCGAGTGAGCTCAACGTCAAGGTGGTGGACCACTCCATAATGGTCGAGGGCAAGCACGAGGAGCGCCAGGACGACCATGGCCATATCATGCGCCACTTTGTGCGCCGCTACAAGGTGCCCGAGGGCTATGAGCCCGAGAAGGTCGTCTCGCAGCTGTCGTCGGATGGCGTCCTGACCGTCAGCATCCCCAAGCCGCAGGCCATCGAGGATAAGACCAAGGAGCGCGTCGTCCAGATCCAGCAGGTGGGACCAGCTCATCTCAACATCAAGGCCAACACCAGCGAGGTGAAGGGCAAGGAGAATGGTGCAACCAACGGCAATGCCAAGTAGAGGAGATCACGAGCATTATCTATCGTTATCAATATTGTATTCCCAGCTGAGGTTACCCCATCATTCCCCCATCCCGTATTTGTTCCTTATTTATTGCCTGGCATTTTGTAACGAGCTAAAGACTTGAAAATTAACTTATTAAAATATTGTTGTACACCTGGCGTGGCATATCCAAATGATTTTGTCTTTTTAATCTTTGGGGGAAAATAAGGGAACTTCGCTTAATTTGGTTAAAACTTAATTTACCAGTAAAAGTGTAAATTAATGAAAGTCATTTTATCTTTAGAGGTGACGATATTTCTGTAAGATGTAATTGTAAAATGGGGCCATCATTGGCAGCCTCAAGTAGTAAAGATTGTCTTACCAATAAATCGAAAATAATTTTCCTCTTTATTATAGTTTATATTAAGTAAATTGTAAATGTAGGGAGTACCACTTTTGTATGGAGCTTTATTTATTTTGTAGAGCATATTTATTGTTACAAACAAGTTTTTGGATCTTTTATAAACAGAACTCTGTGTTTAGTCCCTTGTATTTTGTATTTAAAATAAATCGAAACTTATTTATATTTTCCCATACTTAAGTTCTTCTTCATGAACTTAACTATTCAATTTTAATGTAGGAGCATGTTCTTTCTCCAAACTTTCTCTGTCATTGTTTGTAAAAATGTTTCATTATTTCTGTAACATAATTTTAAAATAATGTAGTATTTGTTGTAATTTTAAATGAATGTTAAAAAGGATTAATTTATTGTTTGTGGCGATAAAACAAACTGTTACTAAAATACTTGTTACGTTTTTAAAATATTTTAGAAGGTCTACTTTGTTTAACCTCACATAGTCGTAAGTATTTCCACTTTTAGCTCCATTAATTATAATTTATGGCTTAAAAATTCAATTTAGCCAATGAGGAAATAAGTACATATTTTTCCCCACCTAATAACATTGACGCCTGCATTTGGGCGCGACGAGATAGATATAGAAACCCAACGATACGATCCTCCTCCTTCTTGTTTATAGCAAATATTTATTGCGCATTTTATATACTATATTTTACCTACACTCGTACTCGTACATTTTGTATTTTATTTATGTTTGAATCCAATTTAAATGTTCGACTGCACTTGGCTTGCTGTCCGAAAATAGTCAACCTTGGGATTCGGCGGCGCTCTCCTAGCGGTTTCTTGCGGGGATCTACTTCCAGGGCAGGGCCAGCTTCCCGGTCTCGTGGACACGGACCAGGCGTTCGCCCGGCGTATAGTACTTGGCCGGTGGCGGTGGCGGGGCCTTGATGGTGAGGATTCCATCGCTGGATATATCCGAGATCACCTCGTTGGCATTGTAGCCGCGTGGCAGGAGGTACTTGCGCACAAAGTGCCGCTCCACCAGACCATTGGAGCCCTCGTTCCTTCGGTTGTGATTGCCCTGGACAATGATGTAGTCGTCGTTGGTCTTCACCACGATCTCGTGCGGATGGAACTGCCGCACATCGATGTCGATCCGGAAGCCCTTCTCATCCACATGCACCCGCTCGCCAGAGTAGTAGTTATCCCACCTCATGGGGTGTGACCACTCGTAAGGCGTCGACTGGATCAACTGATTACGCACCCGTCGCGACACCAGCTCGTCCAGGGGCCGGAGCAGGTCACTCCGGCTGCTGTGACTGGCTGGCCACCAGACCCGTGGATCGTCCCAGAGATACGGGTACAGCTGGAAGTCATACGGTGGCTGGTAGAGCGGACGAGGTCGGTCCAACTCGCGCGACAGATCGCGATATGTTGTGGGCACTAGTGACATTTCTGGCCGGGATTAAGGCTGCGATTCGTTGGCTAGCGAGTCCGAAATTCTTATAAAATTTGTCGCCGCCGCCGTCAGCTCTTTTATAGATGACCAGCTGCCCTCGGCCGCTGCTGCTGCTGCTGCGCCGCCGGATGCGGATGGCACAGACGACGGGAATGACTCATCCGGACGAGGTGCATCGGGGCGGAATCGAGACGAATCGGATCGGTCAAGTGCAGTGGCAAAGGCGAGGCCAGCGACGATATTGTACGGGCAGTTGGAACCGCGTCAAGTGGCTACGTCACGGCGTCCAACGAAGGAAGCGGAAAAGGTAGCAGCCAGGGCCAAACGTGCCATACGAAAATTTATAAAAACGAAAGTACATATTTCGGCAGTTTATTATAGGTATTTTTCTAGGTAGAGAAAGCTTTTGTTTGCTGCACTTTCTAATATTTTTGCTAATTATAATTTGTACATCATTTTATTTAATTTTTTTTCTAAGAGATTTTGTAAGAACATATCATATTTGATCATTTTATTAGGACACTGTTGTCTGAGGAAAGATTTGTGTATAAATTGAGTTTGATTTCTTTATTTCAAATATTTTAAAACCAAATTTTTTCATTATCTAAAAACAGTCAATCGAGAGGAATTTCTTCCTTACTTTCTTTGTAATCTATTTTACAATTCATTATTTTTATTTATAAGAAATAGGAACATAACGATTTTAAAACTAAAGTCCAGCTGGATTTATATCGTTAACTGGTTAAAAAAACTATAGTTTAACTATACTATGGTTTACGTATACTCGTACGTAATGAGGCTTTGAAACCACTTTTTTAGGAGAATAATTATTGAGTAAGAAGAGCAGTAAATTAAATTAAGTAAAATAGAATGAGAAAAAGTATTCAATTTTCCCCCAATTGAGATAACGCAAATATAATGTTCAGGAATAGTTAATTTATAATATTTATTTGTTCTATCACAAACTATTTAGTAATCATTAACAATTTCGTTCATATTGATCTTTAAAGTAGTTTTTTTTAAATGGATTTCAAACTATCAGGGGTGCCACAGAACTCGCTGAGGATTTAAAAGCGATTAAAAAATAAGCTAATAGAGATTATAACTTATAAAAAAAGAAAAATTTAATGAAATTAAATACTATTCAATAATTGTTTTCAAATTCTTAAAGACTTCTAAGGCACCCCTGAATATTTGGATAATCATTATGGGTTTCACTAGCAATTGATACACTTCAGTCAATACACCGCCTCCTTCTCCAGCTCACTGCTTGCTGGTCTCTTGGGTAGCCTCCTCCGCTTGACCACCAGATTTCTGGGCCGGCTCTCCGGTCTGCTCAATGGGGACCACGCGCTCCTTGAGCGTCTCCTGCACAGCTGGTGGATTGGGCACGTTGATGGTGAGGACACCGTCGCTGCTCAAAGTGGATGTAATCTTGTCGGCCTCGTATCCCTCCGGCAGAACGAAGCGGCGGAGGAAGTGCCTGGAGCTATAGCCTCCTTGCTCACCCTCCTGCTGCTCCGACTTGCCCTCCACCAGAACGACGCTCTCGTCCAGCACCTTGACGTTCAGCTCGCTGTAGTCCTTGACGTCCAGGGTGAGCTTGTACCCCTCCTTGCTTACGGTGGCCGGTGGGGCGAACTCCTGCTCCTGCCAGCGGGCAATCTGCTGCCAGTTCCGTGGGAGGGCCACGCTCCAAACGGGTGGCTCGTGGAAAAACGCGTGGAACGGCGAGGTAAGGCGGGGCATGCGGGACATCTCCTCCGCCATACGGAAGAACATCGGCAGGGAACGCATTGTGATTTTCAGTTATTAAAAAAATCTGTGGGATATTAGGGAATTTTTATTTAATTAATATTTTTTATTTTTTAACAGTGTTACTTTGGTTTACCTCGTAGTTCTTTAATTTATTTGGATTCTTTGTAAGTTTTTCTTTTTGCTAATTTGCAATATTCGATTTCTTTATGCAATATAAAATATTTTTATTCTTCGCAATTTAGCATAAAACTGGCGAAATATCAGTGTTAATTCGTTTATTTAGCGACTTGCTTTGCTGTTTGGATTTTTTTGAACTGAGAGAGCGCCGTTTGGTCGTCTGCTATTTATACCTTTCCGTAAAGAGAGAGTATGAATAGTAGAACCACCTGGCTCTCTCTCGAACTTTCTTCGCCCTTAGCTGATGCAATTTTCCGCTTTGGCTGAAATCGGGCAATGGCATTTAACTAAGGGTTAAATATGTATATACATATGTACATATATATCTCGTTTTTATAAAATATACAAATTGGCAGAACTTTCGCGTACTCTCTCTCATCTTGCTTTATTTACATTTATTGTTGCTAAATTCTCTCTTTCTTTTTGCGCCTTCGGGCAGGTCAGTTTTTGTATGGCGACGAAGAGAGCGCTTTAAATGAGAAAGCGCCTAAGGGGGAGGCAAGAAAGCTAGAGTGGGTGGGGAGAGAGTCTGGCTGTGATAAGTGTATGTGTGTGTTTGTTTGTATTGTTATCCATAAGCGTAGTTGAAAAAAGGGTTTACAGGGTTTCTACAGGATTTAAAATATTTTAAGACAGTAAATAAGCAATGCGCACTTTATGACTCAAAAATATTAAAACCAAATAGGAATAATATAGATCTGTAGTTTTTTTTTTAAATTTTCCTTTATTCCAAGACCCATTTTCCAAGTAATATAATAATTACATTTTAAAATCAAACTTGTCGGAATCGCTTAGAGGCCCTCTCTTTTAGCCCAGTCATTCCACGATCCCTTGTAGATCAAAACACTAAACATAATTAATTATTTAGCAGACATTCTCAAATGTTGAAGGGAAAAACTCACTTGGAAAAGCCCTGACTCTTGGCTATTTTTTCCGCCTCCAAAACACGATTGCCCGACCGACAGGTGAATATTATCTTGGTGTCTTTCCACGGCTTTGCGCGTCCATATTTGTTCTTGAAGGCAGTGCCATCCAGGTTTAGAGCTCTCTCCAGATCATCCACTAAAAGAAAAGGGGAAAATAACTAAATATAACTAAAAACAAGTAAGAAAGCTACAGTCGACTGTGCTCGACTGTGAGATACCCGGTACCAAAACGTTTGCGCTTCACACTAAAAGGCAATTAAAAATTGTACATACATTATAATAGTCCACTTCGATACTTCTTAAAATAAATCTCCTCTCGAATTAGCTCTCGACCTTAACAATTTAATGTCATACTTAAATATGAATGATACATTTTATAGGAAAACATAAAAACCCGCTCGATCGGCGTCAAAAAATGAATTATGTTATTTTTTGTAATTTCTTGCTATATCTTTTGTAATTTTTTCTGCAGCTGGCGCCATTATATCCCACGGCCAAGGCTCGAATGCGCCACCTGTCGGCTACAGCTTGCAACAGCAGTCCCTTAGGGCGGTGTGTTAAAATTGTAACCGTATTGCTAATATCTCCCATGTATATCATCCGATTTTACTGAAATTTTCAGGAAGCGTCCGCTCTATTTTATTCATTTTTTGTATCTATTAACATTAACCCGAAAAAACGAGTATAGCTTATTTTACGTTTTTTATGATTTTTAAGGGCGGAAGTGGGCGTGGCCAAATTTTAAACCAAACTTAATCGGCGTGCAACAAATTCCAATGTTGTCACCAAATTTGGTAACTCTAGCTCTTATAGTCTCTGAGATCTGTTGTTTCACACGGACAGACAGACGGACAGACAGACGGACAGACGGACATGGATAAATCGACTCGGCTGGTGACGCTGATCAAGAATACATATACTTAATAGGGTCGGAGATTTCTCCTTCTGCCTGTTATATACATTCTCGGTTGGCAATAACTTATAATTCCCTTGTACCCTATGGGTACCGGGTATAAATATATTAATAATAAAATATTACGAGGTATATTGATGCTGGCTGGAATCGTGCCCGTCTGCTGCAGCTCGTCCGGTCGCCGGACATCGATCAGATAGACTTCTGGGTGGTTGGGCACATCCTTAACCTGCTCGTAGGTGGCCATTGTGGTTATCTATCGGTTAGAGCACGAATCGCAACTGACTTGCCGGCCGGCCCCAGTAGATACATTTATGGGGCTCGAGATTAGCAATTCGGGGGGTTTCGGGTTTGTTTGTCTCCTCCTCTTCCGTCGGCTTATCGCAGTCTGATCTTTGCGGTGTCGCCTTGTTTGCTCTGTCAGTTTTCACGACGCCGGCGCTGGAGATTCCGCTAATTGTCCGCTGGATGAGGCGCCGGGTTGGGGGCCTCGATCCGATTTCACTTTGAATTTCAAATCAGATTTGTCAGACAGAGCATTCTATGTGCTCCACAGGTGGAACTCCATAACTTGAACTGGGCTTAAGCGAATTTGTAATTAATTTAATTTAATTCTGAATCAGTAACTGTTAAACAAGTTAAATTAATTTTATGAAGGTTAATTTTATAATAAACGTTTTTAAGACCATTCAAAATATGTCAAAAAGTATGCTACATGAAAATGAAAATTATTGCATACTTTTCGGACCTAGTTTTAATGGATTTCAAGACTGTTTCTTATTAAAAATGTCTATAATTGTACTAATAATATTTAATACTTTAAAATATACATATATAAATTAAATAATATCCACAAAAAAAGGGATACTTTGCAAGAAAGTCGCAAGTTTATTGTAAAGAATCTTCACTGTCTTGATCTTCACAGATCAAATTCGAATGCTGTCTGCGGTTTAAGCAGCGGCGCACATCTCCGAAAGCTCCACCACCAGAAGGTTCCCAGTTGTCGCCCTAGAATCATCCATTTGCTGCTCCAGAAAAGCTCCTGGCGTGGGGGAAAGCTCAACGAACGTCTATAAAAGGGTGAAGCGAGCCAGTAAAACTCCACATTCGAGTTGGAAAAGTCAAGGTGAAAGTGCAGTCGAGACAGTGAAACCTCCACCCCCCGCTGGCAAATCAACCCCTGGCAAACGTTTCTTGAAAGGAAAACAGGTCGTCGGTTCATCGAACTTCCGCCAGATACAGAAAGCAGCAGAAAGAAGGCTCAGGAAAAATGCCAGATATTCCATTCGTCTTGAACCTGGACTCCCCGGACTCCATGTACTATGGGCACGACATGTTCCCGAACCGCCTGTACCGGCGGCTCCATTCGCGGCAGCATCACGAGCTGGATCTGCACACCCTGGGTCTGATTGCCCGGATGGGTGCCCATGCCCATCATTTGGTGGCCAAGAAGCGGAGCGGCGAGCTGGCCGCTCTAGGAGTAAGTGGTGGCCGGGACAAGCATGGCAACTTCGAGGTCCACCTGGACGTGGGACTGTTCCAACCGGAGGAGCTGACCGTGAAGCTGGTCAACGATTTCATCGTGGTCGAGGGCAAGCATGAGGAGCGGGAGGATGAGCACGGTCATGTGTCCCGCCACTTTATCCGTCGCTATCCGCTGCCCAAGGAGTTCGATGCGGATGCCATTGCCTCCACCTTGACGGATGATGGAGTGCTCAATATCACTGTGCCTCCCCTGGCCGCCAAGGAGGAGCCAAAGGAGCGGGTTATACCCATCAAGCATGTGGGTCCATCGGATCTCTTCCAGAACGGCAACGGGCACAAGGAGTCCGAAGCTTCCTCAGCTTCAGCTCCGGCTTCGGAGGCCAAGTGAATCCAAGTCCAATATCCAAAACATCCCAAATTAGCAGCCTTTGCAGCCAAGTGATTTCCCAAGACTCTCGTTTATCGTTGCACTCAAAAAAATGTCACGAAATTACGCACACATCGTACTATATATTTATTCATTTATTTATTAGCCTAATTAATTAATAACATTTTAATGTCCAATCCAATTTTAAGACTAATCGAAATCAAGTATTAATAAAGGAAATATGAATGTCTCAGTAACTGTTAGGGGTTTGTGTTTCACTTTAAGCGAAAGGGAATTTGACCTAATTATGATTAAAATGGGGATTTAGGGGCTCTAACTTAAAGCTTCCCCTTAATAGGCTTAGTTTTCTTCAAAGGTTTTTAAATATGATTGAAAAGGTCACAATCTCCAGCCTAAGATGACAAGCATTCACATATGCTTAATACTGTTGCTTCCTTTCATTCAATTATGCGGGCATTAAATAAGGTCCCCGAATGCCAATCATCCTTAAAAAAGCTTTATCTTCAGCCTTTTCCCAGAGGAACGACCCCCAAACTTCCTGAATTTTAAATTAAAGCCCGCCCAAAGCATAGCAATCGATAACATTTATTCAGGGCTTTGTAGCTATAAGATATCGATAGCTTTTAGTCACAATTCCCACCAATCACGATAACCAGTGCTGCCAACTTTTCGAATCAAAAAAAGCTAAGCTAGAATATGAAAACAGCTAAATATGGCTTTTTTGTGTGAGCTGTTGCTGTTTGGGGAAAATATCTTTTTCGTGGCTAATTTCACCATTATGATCGGAAAAGTTTGCGACTACACTGCACTTGTCTGGCGATTTAATTTAATGTTTGAACGACCATTTTATTTCTAAGTTAAACTTTACCTTACCTTTTAATAAGGTGTATTGGAATATCTTCAATATTGCTTAAATAAAATATGCCAATTTTGCTTTGAAATTAGCTATAATTCCCGCTAGTCGCTATCTAACAATTTATCCTAATCATATGATCTAGTGGGAAAATAGCTAAATCGCCAACACAGACAGTAACCTCAAAAATGATTTGTTTACTTTTACGGCGGTCCGGAGTTCGTAATTCCTGCAATTTAATTAGTAAACACATCGCCAAGCCACCGCTCAACACACCTGCTGGCAATGCACACCTGCTGCACACCAGCATACGTAAGTAGGGGGTGAAGGAATGAGCCGGCGAATCGCTGTTGATTATTCTGAGTCTGAAAATCTTACTGATATTATGAAATTCGCAGCACGGCGGCATGGCGAGTACGAGTGGCAGGATCCCAAGTCCCCCGAGGAAATGTGAGTTACCAAAGCACCATAAATACTTGGAGGATAATTAATGAAACTCTCCCAATCCAGAGTAAACATCACGTATGTGGACAAGGATGGCAAACGCACCAAGGTCCAGGGCAAGGTGGGCGACAATGTACTGTACTTGGCCCATCGCCACGGTATCGAGATGGAGGGCGCCTGCGAGGCCTCCTTGGCCTGCACCACCTGCCATGTGTATGTGCACTATGACTACCTGCAGAAGCTGAACGAGGCCGAGGAGAAGGAGGACGATCTGCTGGACATGGCGCCGTTCCTGCGCGAAAACTCCCGCCTCGGCTGCCAAATACTGCTCGACAAGAGCATGGACGGCATCGAACTGGAGCTGCCCAAGGCCACCAGGAACTTTTACGTGGACGGGCACAAGCCCAAGCCGCACTAGCACGGCTCGCAGCAAGTCATTAATTGTTACACCCCGTTTAGAAGTAGTAAATATATACGACTGTTGAATTACCAACCGCACTCGGATCTTATTCTTTATCTTTCCCAACTTTTATATATTTCTTAAGATGTAAACAATGCGCTTTTCTTGGTTTTCGTGTTGTTCTCCATCGTTGAATTAAACTAAAAGAAGAATTCGTTAAGTTGAGCCTATAAAATTACATTTTCTAAACTGATTACAATTGGAAGAGGGAGTACAGGAGCGACATAAAAGGAGTGATATGAAACAATCTTGTAAAACTATATTACAATTAAAGCAAAAGTACAAAAATATAAATTTGTATAGCGAGAAACTATGAGGAACAGCAGCACCAGGGGTCCCCCTTAGTTGGACGAGGGCGTGGGGCTGCTGGAGGCGGAACGCGATCGCACACTGGCCCTATCCTCTGGCTCGCTGCGCTCCTCATCCCGGTCGCGACTCTTCTCATCCTTGTCCAGATCAGCCGGCTCCGACGGCGACTGCTTGATCTGCTGCTGCTGCTTCTCAGCCGGCATTGACGCAGTCAGTAGCTCCTCCTTGGGCGAAAGATTCTCCCGCTTGATGGCCTCCTTCTCTGCCTTGCTGAGGCTGCCGCTGCCGCCCTTGCCTTTGCTGCTCTTCTTGAGCGTGGCCAGATCCTTGAGCAGACTGGAGATCTTGCGATTCAAGTTGTCCACCTTCATGTCATGCAGCCGCTCCACCTCCTTCAGCCGGTTGCGCATGTCGTTCTCCTTCTCAAAGTTCTTGCCCTTCAGTTCGGTTAGCTGCGAAAATAGAGAAGGTAACTTAATCAATTCAAATTGGGGGAAATGTTTATCGCTATCCACCTGCTTGTCCTTCTCCAGCAGCTCCTTGTCTTTCTGATTCAAGCGCTTCTCCAGACTGGCAATGCGCTCCTTTAGGTATGTGATGGCCACCACATGATCCGACGAATTGGTGTCCACGGTGATGGCAGCGGGTGCTGCAATGGTACCGTTCCCGCCATTACCGCGCGATATCTTGTCGGGCAGATCCAGGCCCGCGCCGCTAACCGCATTCACGCCGGAGCTGCTGTTGCCGCCGCCGCCACTGCTTTTGCCCAGCTCGCTGCGCGATGGCTTCTTGGCCCCGGAGCTGTTGTCTCTGTGCGACGAGGAGGATTTCTCGTGCGGCCGCTTTTTCGACATCGGTATTCGGCCATCCTGTTGGGCCTTCAGCAGGGCACGCTTGTAGGCGCAGGTACACAGCCAGCAGAGCAGTTTGCCATTGACCTTTAAAAGGAAATACATTTTATGGTCAGTTTGGGTTACACAGAAATGGGCTTAGGTGGTAATCTGGTCTCTTATGAACGCAAGTACATGATTCTGGGAATCGCGAGCGATCTACATCTCAAAGGGCGGTACAGTTGACCAACCCCGCAACAAGTTTCTACATTTATTTGGCTTAATTTTAGGGTTTCTATTTAATATTAAGGGTGGGCTGGCTGAAGGAAGCAGGCATCCTTCGGCGGCTCCTTTGCTGACCTTTTTGTTCTCATCCCGCCTGTCAAAGGCCGATCGCAGCTTGCATTCATCGCACTGCACCGGCGGTCCATACTTCGCCTCGTAGCTGGCGCATCTATGCGGTTCGCAAGGTAAAAGTGCGATTTTGTGGGGTATTCGTAATCGTTTTCGTTTTCGTTTTCGGGGTTTTGGTTTTGCCAGGCACAAAAAAAGAGAAGAAGAAAAATGTTTTGCGTTCATAAGAGACGTTGTTGTTTGATGTTTTTTCCTGGAAATTGATTAGGTTTCTTTTTGGGGGGGAGGAAGGAATGACTCTGTCTACATCAAAGGAGCTTCAACAAAAGCCAGGTACTTTGAAGGCACAATTACGGGTGATACATGGGGATCATAAGTTTTTGAAAGCTCCTGCGCATATTGTGCATTCAAGTTACGCGCTCAACTTGGTCTTGGTCTTGATCTTGGGGGTAAACTCACCGCATGCACTTGGAGCTGCCAAAGGCGGCCACAATCTTGCAGCACTCGCAGGGACTGGGCTTGCCGTACTTCCCCAGGTAGTGTTCGCACTTCTTGCAGGCACTCTGTGATTTGTTGCTGTTGCTGTGGAACGAACATGGGTTCATATAGAGGCAATTTTTGCGGCTTTTTACTTACGTGGCGGGTTGGAACTCCGAGCGGCAGTAAGTACATTTAACAACTGAGGTAGATCCACGGCAGCCCTGTGGAAATTAAACATGGTTAGCTATTGGGTTCTCCTCTTTTTGCCAGCCTGTTTGCTGTGCGTTTGTTTTTGTTTAATTCTTCCGACAGAAGCGACGCGACGCCTGCCTTCTGCCCTGCTTCTTCTTCTTGCAACCGTGCATTTTCACCCGATTTGCGCAGCAAGTTTTATGCACAGCAGCAGCAGCGCCGCGTCATTTAGATATATTTTTCGTTGGTCAGGGAAATGTACAAACAAACAAGCACACACACAAACAGTCAAGCGGAGATATTGCATTTTGTTTGTCGGCGAATCTTTTATTGTTTCAAGTGTCCGTCGTCGGTGGTTTTTTTCTCTTTCTCGGTTTTTGTTGGTTGCTTTTTTCACCTTGCATAGCTGCTGGCCGGAGGATAGCTCCTCGTAAGGATGGCGCGAAAAACACTTGGAGCAGGCGAATAATACTTTTGCACTCATTCTGTGGTCTGTTATTTGTGTGTCGCGTTGTTGGCTTTTGTGCTGATCCTTAAAAAAACTTTAAATAAAATGGTTCTTTTTGGTGTGACCGTGGTGATGACGATTCAAAATACCAAGTGTATAAGTAAATTTGAAAAATACAACCCTGCAAAGGGTTGACACCTTTGATGAAAAAGAGGTGGGAAACTTTGCTGAACAAAAACGTAAGCAAACTAGACGTACTCTTATAACGTAAGTGATCAAAAACCTTAATTTTTTATTATATAAATAATTTAAAATTATAATTCATACTTCTTATTTATTATTTGTGAAAAATTTGTATATATTAAGTTCTAGGAGATCGGTGGGCGAAAAAAAAAGTACCGGTAAACGGTTGGCATGCCCGAGATCTTTGTCTTTGTTTATTAATTTAGAATTTTATTACAAGTCATGTGTGTTATTATGCGATTTGATATTCTAATCAAAAAGTATCAGTTTCTATTCATAATTAGCTTGAAAAACATAAAAAGAATTGGGAATTTCCGTTGATTTTAAACAACTCGCCTTTGCACCCCTGGCTAAACTATCGATCACCGACAGCAACCCTGAAAATACAGTTCAGGAACAAGCGCACAAAAGCAAATTGGATAAAGATGCCCGCAAAGCGGACGCGCCGATAGCCTCAATTCAAACAACAACGTTCACTTCAGGCTGTACGAGAAAATTATATGTGCGGCGACGATCTATTTCGCAAAGGATTAAAAACAAAACAAACCAAAAAAAGGGGAAAATTAAGCGACAGCGAGTGAGAGTGAGAGTGAAGAAGCGGAAATGCCGGCGGAACAGCATACAAACATAAAGGTGGCAGTGCGCGTCCGGCCGTACAATGCCCGGGAGTTGGAGCACAAGCAGCGGAGCATTGTCAAGGTGATGGATCGGTCGGCGCTCCTCTTCGACCCGGACGAGGAGGACGACGAGTTCTTCTTCCAGGGCGCCAAGCAGCAGTACCGCGACATTACCAAGCGGATGAACAAGAAGCTAACCATGGAGTTTGATCGTGTCTTCGACATTGACAACACCAATCAGGACCTCTTTGAGGAGTGCACGGCGCCGCTGGTCGACGCGGTGCTGAATGGGTGAGTGGCGTAATACCTTTTATCCTGAAACTCCATTGATCCTTGACTCTTAATCTGCAGCTACAACTGCTCGGTGTTCGTTTATGGAGCCACTGGCGCCGGCAAGACCTTCACCATGCTGGGCAGCGAGGAGCATCCGGGCCTGACCTTTCTCACCATGCGCGACCTCTTCGAGAAGATCCAGGCGCAGAACGATGTGCGCAAGTTTGATGTGGGCGTCTCCTACCTGGAGGTGTACAACGAACAGGTGATGAACCTGCTGACCAAGTCCGGGCCGCTGAAGCTGCGCGAGGACACCAACGGCGTGGTGGTCAGCGGCCTCTGCCTCACGCCCATCTACAGTGCCGAGGAGCTGCTCCGAATGCTGGCACTGGGGAACTCACATCGCACCCAGCATCCCACCGATGCGAATGCGGAGAGCTCCCGGTCGCATGCCATCTTCCAGGTGCACATACGGATCACGGAGCGCAAGACGGACACCAAGCGGACGGTGAAGCTATCGATGATCGATCTGGCGGGCAGCGAGCGAGCGGCCAGCACCAAGGGCATTGGGGTGCGATTCAAGGAGGGCGCCAGCATCAACAAGAGCCTGCTGTCGCTGGGGAATTGCATCAACAAGCTGGCCGATGGCCTCAAGCACATCCCATACCGCGACTCGAACCTGACACGCATCCTGAAGGACTCGCTGGGCGGCAATTGCCGCACTCTGATGGTGGCCAACGTCTCGATGAGCTCGCTCACCTACGAGGACACCTATAACACTCTAAAGTACGCCAGTCGGGCCAAGAAGATCCGCACCACGCTAAAGCAGAATGTGCTCAAGTCGAAGATGCCCACCGAGTTCTATGTGAAGAAGATCGACGAGGTGGTGGCCGAGAATGAGCGGCTGAAGGAGCGCAACAAGGCGCTGGAGGCCAAGGCCACCCAACTGGAGCGTGCCGGCAGCAATGGCTTCGATCCGCAGGAGCTCAAGTCGTGGTACAGAAAGATAGACGCTGTATATGCGACAGCCCGCCAGCTGCAGGAGCATGTCCTGGCCATGCGCAGCAAGATCAAGAACATCAACTATCGGCAGACGCTCAAAAAGGAGCTGGAGGAGTTGCGGAAGCTAATGTCGCTCGATCAGCGAGTGTGCCAGGAGGTGAGTGATACGCATTACCTATTCAACTTCAAGGATTGGGTGATCTTTCGTGATTTATTAACAATTTAAAAAGGCTTTTAGAGGAAGATCGGGTTCAGTCTCAGTTTTAGTTCTATTCGCCCAGCAGCTCCTTCTGCTTGCTGGCCAGCAGCTTGTCCGCCTCCGAAATGAAGCGATCCGCAATGGCAGTGACCTGAGCCTGGGCGGCGAAGGCATCGTCCTTGCCCAGCTCCGGCTTGTTTTTCAGCTTGCGAATGTGCTCGTTCTGGACGCCACGAATCGCATCGCGATACTTCACGTACAAAGCCTTAGCGTTCTTGGACAGGTTCTCGCGATGCTCCTTGGTCACCTTCGGGATGGGTATGAATAGGGTGGTGCCGTCTTGCTGCGGATTCAGGTTCATGCCGCTCTTCTCGATGGCCTTGAGGACATCGGGTATGGTCTGCGGGAAGCCGATCATGTTCACAATGATGGTCTTGGGATTCTTGCGCGAAATCTGTGCCAGTTCCTGCAGCTCGTGCTCCTGGCCGTCCACCTTGATGCGCAGCGTATCGATGGCGCCGCTGGTGGAGCGCAGCGACAAGTGCTTCACAAAGTCATCCTTCATCTGCAGCACCGACTTCTGCATCTGCGAGTTGAGGCCATCGAAGTTGAGGATCTCGCGGAGCTGCTGCTCGTTGATTTCCACCTTGGCGGTCTTTCCTCCCCCGCCCTTGCCGCCCTTTTCCTTCTTTTTGTCCTTGCTTTTTGCATAATCGCGGGCTATTTGTAGGTTTAAAGCCTGCTGTGGCTCCTGTCGGAGTATTTGAGTTAGTCCTGGCAGGTGGTTGGCCACTCGGCCTTGGCGCACTCCCAGCGCCGCTAAATGCAACGTATTTCGGAGCATTATGCTTGGTTTTATTAATTTAAATTATTTTGTTTATTAAATGCGGCGGAGATTTTTCGTAAGGCAGCACATCAGCTGTTGGTAGGGAGCTGCCAACTCGTTGCGGAAAAAAAGCACTATAGTGCCGGACTTTTTGAAAATTAGAAAAGGTTTCGGATACTTAATAATTAATTTAATTTTTCTGGTTTAATTAGTGCAGAAATAGCAGAGAATTTAAATTAAAAAAAAGGTTTAAAAAATAGCTTTTGGTAAGGGAGCTGCCAACTCGTTGCTAAAAAAAATGCATTTGTGCCTTTACTGGGGCGGACCTTTTGAAAATTAGAAAAGGTTTCGCATACTTAATAATTCATTTCATATTTCTGGTTTAAATTTAAAAAAACACGTGCGAAAAAGGCTAAGCATTTAAATAAAAAAAAAATGTTTAAAAAATAGCTAAAGGTTGTATCTACCTTTCGGGGCTTTTGGGACTTCTTTTAAATCTCCAGTGATTTTTTTAAAGGATATAAATCCATTATTTATTGTCTAAACAAAAACCCCAAGAGCCCGAACTTAAATCTCAAATAATACTTTTACTTTTAAACTCCTAATTCTCTTGATTTCCTTTTCATACAACTAAATATATATTGAATAACCTTCCAGGACTTCCGTCGCTTTGCCAACTACATGAGTCTCCTGACCAGCCAGAACGAAAAGTACAAGGAGGAGCTGCCTGGGTGGCGGGCCAAGATGGAGAGCGCCTACCAGGACCTCGAGAGTTTGAAGCGCGAGGTAAACAAGTCGAAGGCCTACCAGATCCTCATCGTGTACGTCAAGTACAAGGATCTCGAGCTGCAGCTGGCCAAGCAGAATTTGTTCAACAGCCACGTGAGCGCCATTAACCAGGAGCTGGTGGAGAACTCGGACCTGCTGCGCAAATCCTTCCGTGCCGCCTGCGAGGTGCTCAACCAGATGTACGACCGCCTGGAGGATGGCAGCAAGCTAACGCCGGATATTCAGGCGGTGTACGATCGGCTGGAGCGCAAGATGCGCTTCGCCGAATCGGAGGCCAACACCAAAATGGCACAGATGGATTCCCTGGCGGTGGACGACCGTCTGCTCAGCGGACTAGCGGCAAAGGAGGAGGACGACGAAGAGAATGAGGCAGCATCCTGCAGCCTGACGTCCAGCGCCAAGAAGCGGCACCATGACCAGAGCGACGACGATGATCTCCACCTGAGCATGGAGGAATTCGATAGTCAGGTTATGGTCATGGAGTCGGAGGGCGAGGACCTGCACATGACCTTCAAGAGGCCGCGGAATCTCAACGAGACTCAGGTTATAGCCCCCACCAGCACGGTCACCAGAAAGGCTCTGACGTCGACGGTCACCAAGCCAAGGAATGCCCACCAGCTGACGTTTTGCGAAATGATGACCGACCAAAATGTGCGCGGCGACAGCGAGAAGATCAAAAAGGGTAGGATTTTGTAGTACAAAAATATATAGAGAAATTTAAGTAGCAATTTAGTAAGTTTTTGTTTCGGTTACGACAAGTTAAACTGTTTTGCTAATGTTTGTTATATTAACCGAAGGTCAAATGATTACAGAGACTGTAAAGCGCACAAAAAGTGCTATAAAGTGCAAGCACAGATAAAATATCAATGTAAAAAACAGTTTGTGGTTAACTGTTAGTTTATCTGCCCGATAAATATTAACTGAACATTGAGAATCTAGTCCTTAACGAAATTTTGCCAAATTTGATTGAATACTGATTAAGTAGCAATAATTTAGTTAGTTTTTGTTTCGGTTAAAGCTAACGACTAGTTAAATTGTTTTGCTAATGTTTGTTATATTAACCGAAGGTCAAATGATTACAAAGACTGTTAGGCGCACAAAATGTGCTGTAAAGTGCAAGCACACATAAAATATCAATGTAAAAAACAGTTTATGGTTAACTGTTAGTTTATCTGCCCGATAAATATTAACTAAACTGAGCTTTGAGAATCCTTTGCGTATCTTTGCACTGATTTTATTGGACACTGATTATCTTAAATCTTTTATTATATAAATTTCCATAATGTATTTTCTTTAATTGCAGTTCTCCTCAACTCGAATCACTTTACCGCCCAGGGCCTGAAGCGGACACTGGCGGCGGCTTCTTTAGCGAAAGAAAACGTGAAATACAACGCCAATCATGTGCGCAAAAGTCCACGAGTGCTGGTGGCCAAGGGTGAGTTCCAAACGAGCCTTGTGCTCAAATCAACGATTATAATCTATTTTTGTTAATAAACAGCCGTCGCTGGCACCTCCAAGGTGACGCGAAAACCCTTGGGATCGGCGAGTAAGGAGGCGCCTTTGGTGAAATTCAATCGAGCCGCTTCGTTTCGGCTGAAGAAGTAGAGATGCTCGCCAATCAATCGCTCGCGTGCGCGTGGTTGCCTTCATCTGTGGAGATCCAGAGAGAAAGATCCGCATTTAAATTAACCATAGCTATAACCATATAGATATAGATAGATATACACTAGCCCCATCCGAACCCGAACACCGGTTATCTTTTAGTTCTTTTCTGACCCAAAACCTTATCATTTGATTTTATTTTTGTATGTTTTTTCCCACATAAGTTTCTTGATAAGTTCAAAGAAAAAGCTTGGCGTTTTACGCTCTTTATTTAAAATATACAGCCGTTTCCTTGCCCCCCTCATCCAGATTGTGTCTGTAGAGGATCTCGTCGGTGGTGGGCCATGCCTGGGAAGTGTGCACTCTGCTGCTGCTCCGATGCGGAGCTAGTCCTAGGAGACCCAGCAGCATGTAGAGCAAGGCGCCCAAGTTAACGCCCAGCAAGAGCATTCCAGGAGCCAGCAGGGGATTCAGGATGGACAGGATGGCGGCCGGCGGTGAGGGAGCAGCAGACCAAGCAGACGTAGCTAAGCCATCGTAGCCGTAGTCCACGCGTCGCCGCCAGGGCTTCTTGCCGCCGGCGGCAGGAGGAGGTCTCTGCTGGTGCTGTTGCTGCTCCTGCTGCTGTTCCAGATTCTGCCCCGAAGCGGGTAAATCCAGATCCTGGCGCTTACTCTCAGGCGTATAGCGGGGCACAAAGACATGCTCAACGGGCAGCTTCGCCTCCCCCGCCGATCCACTCACACTGGCGGCCAGACAGGCAATAAAGATAGCCTCAAGCAGCCACATAGTATCTCCGTTGTTTGCTATTTCTGGGTATCGTTGGGAGGCTTTTTATAGTCAGGCTAACCTGGGCTGCCAAGGGCAAGAACCGTGTCGACAACAAGTGGCTCTTTTGAGCTGTCAACAGGCTGTCGCGGGCGAAAAATAATTGAATTTAATGCTTAATCGTTATAATGAGGCAGGTTGACACTTTGATTTGCAATATTTGTATGCATTTATGTATATTTGTATAAGTAATTGTTATAATAATGCGTATAAAATGTTGAACTTAAGGTATCAAAAAGCTTGTCCGTTATGGTGATCTAATTTGTTGATTTATAATAGTAATATTGCATACACATGCTGATCTTAAGGTATCAAAAGATTATTGTCCGTGAACAAGGTAATATATGTTCTATATTTTAAGGTAATCGTTGATCTTCGGAATACAAAATTTGTTCTCGCCCCTCTTCTAGTTAAGTCGCTTCGCCTTGAGCAGCACTTGGGGCTGCTCAATCTCCGCCTTGGACTGCACCAGCTTTAGTTCCCTTTCGGAGGCCTTCACGGGACCGTTTCCTCCATTAGGCAAACCCGCCACCGTGCGCTTAATCACCGCCTGCAGACTGGCAATGGTCTTCTCAAAGACCGAGGCCACATCGCTGCTTTCGTGGCTGTGGGCCAGGAAGAGCGAGGCAAAGAGGTCGCCGGTGCCGGTGAAGACCAGATCCTTGCCGCCCTGCTTCGGTATATCGATGGCCAGACGGGGACCGTTCAACTGGCTGAGGAAGGCGCGCAGAACGCCCGGCTGCCCGAGGTCACTGCTGGAGATGACCACCGTTTTGATGCCGCGCTTGTGGAACCAATCCATTGCCTCCCAAACGGCTGCCTCGCTGCGAACCTCCTTCTCGGTGAGCAGCTCCACCTCGTACTGGTTGGGCGTGATGATGTCCGCCAGGGGAATAATTTCATCGCGATACACGGGCAGCAGCTCCTTCGGTACATACAGCTGTCCGTTGTCGCCCATCACGGGATCGCAGACGTAGACCAGGTTGGGATTAGCCTGGCGCAGCTTCTGCACAATGACGCCCACCTGACGCAGGAACAGGGGATTCCCAATGTAGCCAGTCAGCAGGTGAGAGTAAAGAGGCAGCAGTTCGTTCTCCTCCAGACCCTCGAAAATGGTGGCTGTAACGGTTAGTATTGGGAAAGGTTGTTGTTTTCAAGCTAAACTATAAATAATACTCCTGATAACCTTTATCAGACCCACAAACCTATTTACAGGTACTTGTAAGACCTTACCCAATTCCTTTTCGTTGGAGACGGGACCCTTGAAGCTCTTGTAGCCCGTGTGGTTGGAAAACTGCACCGAGTTCAGCGGGTCCACATCGAATCCCAGCAACTAATGGATGGATAAATGAGTGAAGTTTCCAGAAACTCACTTACAGCTTACCTGCAGAGGATAGGTGGCGACCTTGTTGCCCACATAGCCATGGACCACATGGCTCTGGATGGACAGAACCCTTTTGACTTTCGAACCGGGAGTGGTCATCTTTTCTGCGTTCTTTCGTGGGAGCTGGCAATGGAGTAACCGCGACGACTGACCGTTGATCAATGAGCGAACGAAGCTGCTGCTGCGCCTACGACGAGTCACACGGAGAGATAACCATGTTATCAGCGACGACGGGACCGGGAATAGCTCCAAATAGAGAGCTGATAAGGATGTGATATTACGGGTGTAAACAGTGAGCTGATGGCGGATTTATAAGCGGTCGTGTACACATAAGAGATTGCCGGTCAATTGTCTTGGCGAGTTTTAGTCATCTGAAGGCCTTGGACAGCCATTAAATGCAATTAACTGTTAGCACCCCCCCTTTTAACAGCATCACCCAACCCCCACGCAAAAGTGTGGCCAGGTGGGGCAATAAAAGACATGCCAAATGTTGCCGGAATAACGCGAATTCATCCTAGAAAGAGGTTTATTGAAGAATTTTGAAAGACGTTTGAGTTTTATTTCAAAATTCTTGAAATTATGTAAGTTATGAAGGAAATCTTAGCTTTAACTTACATACGAAAAACAAAAACATTGTATTTGCTCGGTAAAACCATTTAGAAATTTGAAAATATATGATTTAAATTATTTTGTGATATTTCAAACGGTCGTCTTTAGAATTTTAAGCAGTTCTAGCAAAAAGGCACTAGATTTTGATTTTGGGAACTAGAATTTAGAAATCCTAAGTTCAATTTCATCAAGTTTGGTCTTATTACAAGTTTTGTCTTATTTTATTTCTTTATTTTGTAGCATTTTTTTTTAATTTTAAAATTGTCTTTATTTTCCGAATGATTTGCTATGTACAGCATAACAGTAAATTTAATAATAAACAGGAATGACAGAGAACAATTAACAAACACCGAAAGATATGCAAATTTTTGGATTCCCGGAATTAGTTGGACTAATCCCGTTACGAATCATTCACTGATAACAATTTGGTGTGTATTTTATTTTTGGTTGAACATTTTTGGTCGCTATCTGAAAAATCCAGAGACCATGCATCAAAGGTGGCCGTTACAAAGATGGGGGACACGTAAAAAAAGATCCGGAAACAGCTAGAGTCAAGTACAAAAACGGAGGAGTAGTAAGGCTATAAGGTGGAGCTGCTATTTCCTCGGCCAACTTAAGGCATCTTGGATTTTAGCTCGTTTGCCACTGCAATTAGGAAAGTCATTAGTTAAGGGAACCTTTGAAGCAAGTAAAGCTAGGTGAATCACCCTCAGGTTGGCCTGTCCCTGACCCTGGCGGGCCATCTCCTCCTCGCGCCGCTGCAGCTCCTCCGCCCTCTGTTGCTGGCGACGCACGCTCTCCGGATTCTTGATGCCACGCTGCTCGTTCTCCTGGCGACGCTTTTCCGCCGCGTCCAACTGCTGCTGCCGGCGCTCCTCCTGGAAAATGCGCAATGTTTTTAATTTGTTTTCACACGACCTTTTCTTCCACTCTCCCGCGACTCACAGGCGAGGGCATCAGATTCGTTTCCTCGGCGCTCTGGCCGCAGCAGGATAAACACACGCCCATTTTGTCCAAACCTAATTAATTTCTAGTTTTTCCTGAAAAAAATAAGGCTTCTTTTCTTTAGTTTTTGCTTTTTTTCGCCTCTCTTTTACCCTTTGTTTTGCTTTGACAGCTGTTGCTGCTGTTAAGCTTAGCAGCGTGCCGTTAAGCTTGCTTCTGTGCTGTACGGCGCATCAGCTGTGCTGGAGTGGAGACAAAGAAGAAGCAGCCAAGAACGCCGAGAGATCTTTTGAAATTCCCCAATAAAATTAATATCGTAGCGCCAGTTCTTGTTGTTGGCATCTTCGATCCACTTGGCGGAGCCAAACAAATTACGAAAACAAAAAACAATTTTAATTACATATATCTGCGGTTTGTGCTCTCTGTTTCTTGATTCGTCGTGGGTGTGTGTGTGCTGCAGAAGCAAATTAATTAGTTAAGCTAAATTATTCAAGTGACCAATTTATAACTAAAAAACTCGACAAAATGTTGGATATTCCCCATGAAGCCAAGGTAATTTACAGTTCAATTGTTAAGGAAGTTTCCAGCTTTTCGCTCTCCCGTTTAAAGTCTCTCTTACTCTGTGCGTGTGTGTGTGTGAGTGCAGCTTGCATATTCCAGTGTATGCAATTTTGCCGGTTCCAGTTGGGGTCTGTAGTTATGGGCCCATTTCTGCTGTTATAATTACCCTATTGACTTGACTGGCTTTTCCTTTAGTTTCTTGTATTTATGTATAGCGTTCAATTGTATAGCGCTAACCTTCAAGTGACCTCCAAGTACTGGCATGTGTCGCCTTCAGTGCGGTGGGCTATATGTGTGTGAGCGAGGGTGTGTATGCGTGTTTTTGGGGAGCCAAAATTTGCCTTGGTATTTGTCGCGATTATTAAATCGCATAATAATATCTGTTAAAGGCTCATGTCTTATCAGTTGGTGCGTGCCCCCGAAAATTAGTAACGAAATCAGAGAACGGGTGTGTGATTGGCTGTTATTTGTAGTGTTTAATTGTTATATGGTTTTTTTCTTCTCTTGCTGATAAGAGCGCCCGCGGCTGTGCTGCTTCTTCTCTGCAGCTCTGTCTCTCTCTCAGTCCCGTCTGCCCCTTAACCCACTGGAACCTATCCATCACCCCTTACGCTCTTCAAGTGCCGGCTTGTTGTTTTCCACTTCTTCCTTTTGTTTAATTTTTGTTTTGCTCAACACGTACACACACCCCGCACACATGCACCGTTTTATTTTTTTGCTATCACTTGTTGCTGGCTTCACTTGTCGCCGCTGCCTACGTCGACTTCGACGTCGCGCCGCGTGTTGGAAAAATTTCGTATTGAAATTCAAATTTCGTTCGGAACCCAGCTTTATTTTCAATTGCACACTCGACCAGCGAACTTCTCATCATCGCTTTGGCTCCGTCTTTCCTCCGTTCCGTTCCGTTTCGTTCTCGTTCTCGTTCTCGGTCTGTTTTCTTCTCGGCGATCTGCCCTCTTGCTCCGCCGCCCGAAGTGCAAAGGGAAAAATAAAAAACCGAAAACACTAAAAACTTACATCTAAAAGTTGAGATTCTCTCGTTGAGATACTTTAGTGTTGCGTAGTTTCATAAAATGACTTCCGGCATAAGACCCATAGATGTGTTGCTGCAGCGCGCCGGCGTAAGTTACAAAATAAATAAAAACCTTCGTAAGACGATATTTGGGCCAAGTTCGGAAGGTGTTACCTTCTAAAGCCCATAAAAAAAAATCTCTGGGAAATATGGGCGAAACGCGTGTTCATATATTTTGCAGTAAAAAGAGTGATATTTTAATGATTTTAAAGTTCACAAATAGTGAGTTCTGAGTACCTTAAAACGCTCCAAGTTACCAACTTCCTTTACAAAAAGTGTGATTTTCCTAATGATTATACAGTTGCTTTAAAACCACCTAAAAGTACATTATAAATCGTTAAATATTTTGATTGTCAATATAAAAGAAGCGCAAATACTACGAAACACACCTCTTTCAATAATACAGTGCCTTATCATCGTATAGTTTAAAGCGTATATAATCATATGTTATCAGTTTTTGTCAAAGTCAAATTTTTGTCAAGCAATCTCGTAAATTTATGTTCTAGTGACCTGATATTTAATTTGGAAATTATTATTATTAAAATAAATTTTAATCTTATACTAGAAATTTCCTTCCTTTTGAGTTATAAAATACATTAAGACTCTTTCTACGTATCACTTTGTAGAGGAACTTCCATTTAAATCGATCAATTTTCCTTAGAAAATGTTTGAGTGAATGTCACCGGCAATTACTTCCTCAGGAACTCACCTGATATCTTATCTGAAAAAAAAAAAAAAAACTAATACAGAAGTGAAAATCATGTAATTTGCTTAAACAAATGGATCCATTGGGGAGGTTGGTAACGAAACATATATAGATCTTTTTAGCACAAAAATATATACATGTTTGATATACTTTTCTTCATGGTAACTAGAGGTATAGGGATAGCTCTTTGGATCACAGAAATATATAATTTTTGGGCATGATAAGATAAAATATAAATGTTTGCCAGACATTTTTTCATGTTTACAGTCTTTAAAGAGCAAAAAGGAAATATTTGGCAGACATTAAAAAGTTATTTTTAGACAGGTTTTCTCATATTTTATCCAAAGTTTGATTTTATGGCATGATAAATAAATTATAGTTATTTATGTTAATAATATAGACTTATTGGAATTATAAATATGGTATTAATAAAGGCTTTGAATTAAAATGTTGCAGAGAAAATTAAGTTTACTTGAATTTATAAAGATCTTCGAAACTTAGAATTCTGGGCTTATTATATTGAATATTACATCATTTTTGCACTTCCAACATCTATGTTTTGAGCGATGATCAAATGCAAAAGCCTTCTTATTATTCTTATTAAAAATTAAAAATAAATAAATACAAACGCCACCAAAAGCTGAAGCCATCAATGAAGCAGTAAAGTTGGCAAATTATCTTGAGCATGCTGTGCTGCCTGACCTTGCCGAAGTTCAAACACCTGCCCTCTGACTTTGGCTTATCGCTCAGATTGCTCATCGGCCTGTGGCGGTGGCGGCGGCAGTCAGTCAGTAAGTGCGGTTGCCTTAAAAAAATTATAAATAACCCGCATGCAATCGTCTGGCATCGTTGTAGGCGCCGTGGGCGTGGCTGGTCGCCTCTTTGCGTAATGATTTCGAAAAGTAAACAGCAAAATAAAAGCGATTACGGCAATTAGTTTTGCATAAGTCGTCAATTGCATTCGTCTTTTGATTGACAAGGCTCGAAGGCGCCAGCTTTTGCCAGTGTTTTCCTTTGCCCATTAATAGGTTTTATTTTAGTTTGGTTTTCAAGCTCAGAAAACTAATATTGTCATCTTCAAAAGCTATTTATCGACAACCTTGAGCGAATGTCAATGCCGATCTAACCGAAACCAAACATAAGTAGTTAATATTTGCTATTTTATGATGGCATGCGGCGCACAAGTCATTATTACCAAGCCATTAAAATCGATAAGAGCTGCGTGCTTGCCTTAAAAGTTATGAAAGGTCCAAGAAGGTAGCACGAAATACCGACAATGATAAGGTTCTTTGTATTAATGAACTATATTTCGTCATGGCAAAATTAAATTTCACTCATGTCTAGCTACTCACTATTAGTTTTTCTTATTTTAATGCATTTAATCGCCGAAATTTGATTATCAGACCACGCTTTCGCGATACATAGAAACGTGACGTCGAAGTTCTGGCTCTACATGACCATAGGAGCGCCAAGATTAGGCGATTAGATCTGGGGGAAACTTTAAAGCTACGGTGAGGTTTTATAATCCCCCCGGGAGAGATTAGCTATCACCCCGCGGAGGCAGGCGATAATGGTAGTTGACAAAACCCGCGAACTTGCATATTATTATTACACAATTCGCCCCTTTGGTTGCACATTTTTAGAGGTCGTTTCATGGGACATTAGGTTGGAATTCTAATCCCGGATGGCTGTGACTTATCTCTGCAATCATCCTTGACTAAGTCGGAATGTCGAACTCATCATTAAAACAGTTAAAAAGTCAGGCTTTGCTGGCTGCTTAGATGATGATTAGCGCGAAATTGTTTACGCTAATTTTTGTTTACGCAATGATTTTGCAACATAAACTTGATTGTTGCAAGGGAATCTATTTCAAACTGAAGTTCTGTATTTTGCATTAGTATTTCCGAGATGAATGTTTGAAAATATCAACAAAGAAAGTGGTTTTATTGATAATAATAAGCTAATAAAAATACCACATATAATTTATTGAACGAATTTTTGATAAGATTCATAAAAAGATCTATCAAAGAAATGTAATTTATTTATTTAATTTAATTATTAATTAACCACAAATTTTATGGCTTTTTAGTGGGTAAAAATAATAATAGTTTCTTACAACATTTTCATTTTGTCGGAGGACTTACAGGTTACCCTTTTTTTACCATAAAAACCACAATTAATATAGAATTCCTTACTTACTATTATATAGTGTTAGTAAGCTTAAAATTTAAACTTTAAATTGTCGTTTTATTAATAAAGTTTCAAAGGTTTATTAAAATTTAAAGATTATAAACTTAACCGATCTTAAAACCTATAGATACTCCCCACTTGTTGCATTCTTGGGACACTCGTCATAGTATTTCTTCTCACAGCTCGCACTGTGCTCTCTAAAATCCTCAATTTTGGGCAAATACTTAAAGAAGATTTTCTTGTCGAAGTAACTATCGGATTCCTCCGGTTCCTCGGCCTCGCCGGCCAGTCGTTTCTTCAGCGAGTCCTGCATGCCCCATATAATGGGTTGACTCTTGCACATCAGTAGCTTCAGGCAACCGGCCTTCTGGCCATCCTTCGAACGCTCCTTTGCATCAATTATGTCGACGATGTGCTCGGGCAGATCTCGATCCATGATGTCCTTAAGGAGGCGCTTGCTATACCGATCGGGTCGCTGGAGAAACCAATCGATGGGCGAGCCCACGGACAATGAACGCGGACGATGCTCGTTGGGCTCGAATACGGCGTCCGGGGCATCAAGCGAGGCTCCGCCGCCGCCGCGGGTTGCCTGCATGATGGTGCTACCAATCTAAAGGGGGATTAATTATAAAGGATAATATTATAAGTAACTTAAGTAACTTACCGCCTGGGCAATCATGATGATGGCATTCAAGGCCAGAGCTCCCAGCTTGCGGGTATCAAACCCCACCATCCTTAGCATATTCGAAAGAATTTGTCCCGAATCGAATCCTGAGGGCGGCGGTGGCCTTCGTGAGCTATTTTCCGTTGGCGGTTCCTCTTGGGCATTTTCCGCTTCCGTTTGCTGCTCCGATTGATCCACCTCCTCCGCCTCCGCCTCTGCCTGCGGCGGTTGAAAGCCATTCTGCAGGAAGCCCATCAGATTGGCCACGGGCACTGGGGTATTACCCGAGAAGGCTTTGGCCACCAAATTAGCCACATCGGCGGCCGTATTAATGCCAAACATTTGGCCGGCCATCTTGAGGCCATCGCCAAAATTATCCATCACACCCGAGGTGGCCTCTTGGGCCCCCAAATAGAGGAGCAAGCTCAGTAGCAGCCAGCGACTTGTCATCACTAGGCCTGAAAGAAAACTGTCGCCGTTTCCGAGGCCCTCGTCTGAGTGCCAGCCCAAGCCTGTAATTGGGCTTACGACAGCTCTGGGGCTCCCAGCAATAACAACAATTTCCTCCACTAATTTTGTCACTTGAGTGCATCTGCAGATGCGCTTTGCTAGCCACGCTAATCGATCTGGCTCGAAAGTTTCGCCAAGTGTAACCCATGGCACTGATGGGATGTGTGTTTCTCTTACAGGTGCGTGGCCACACTCGAGCCCCGTCCGATTCCAAGGAGTTCCATGAGGTGACCAAGCGGGATGCCCTGCGTCTGCTGGAGAACGATGTGGATCGTCTGTTGGAGACCACGGAGGTGGCACGGAAGCCCGCGCTCAAGGCGGAGATGGGACGCTTTGCGGACTTGTTTGGACGCTTCCTGCAGGAGGGTAAGTTGAAGTAATTTAATATGTAACAGTTTTCAATAAGTAAAATAAATATTTTAAAGTATTTTAAAGAAGAATTTGCTTTATAATTTTATTTAAGATAGTTTTTGTGACTAATTTCCCTGTTGAATTAATATTATATCCCCCTTTCCTACAGAGGGTCCCGCCTTGGATTGGAACAAAATCCAGAAACTGCCAGAGAACGCCGTGATGAACTACTCGAATCTCAAGTCGCCCAAGAACGAGCAGGTAATGCCTTCTTTAGTCTAATTTCAAGACTTCCAAGTTACCATCCTGCCACAGAATCATCCCGATACCGATACAATCTCCCCCCACCTGATGATTATATATAAAAACTATCTTAATTTTGTTCTTTTTTTTTACAAACTTTGCATATTTTCATGTTCTTTGATTTGAATACACTGAATAATGGCTATATGTCTGCCTATATCAATATTATATATACATAATCGTGTGTGTATCGCACCTAGAATGAGGTAAAGCGTTTTTCCCTTACCTAAAAATCTTCCAAGCTTCGCGGCTCTCTCACCGCTTACAACTCTCTCTCTCTCTCGCTGCTGCTGCTCACTTCCTCTGGCGAAAATCTAAACTTAATTGGGCTTTGGACGCTTTTTGTTTAGATACTTTTAGATACTTAGTTTTGTTGTTTTTAGTTTGTAAGCACTCTGCTGTAGTTGTACTAAAAACCGTAAATAAATTCGGCCAACCAACTCCTCTGCTGCTCTCTAACACCTCTAAACCCTAATGATATATGATCATCCGGAGCTAGTTTTAACTTATTTGGTTTGCATTCAGATCCGCAACATGCTGGACAAGTTGGTGGTCATCAAGCTGAACGGTGGTCTCGGCACCTCGATGGGTTGCCATGGCCCCAAGAGTGTCATTCCCGTCCGATCGGATCTGACCTTCCTCGATCTGACGGTGCAGCAGATTGAGCATTTGAACAAGACGTACGATGCCAATGTGCCGCTGGTCCTGATGAACTCCTTCAACACCGACGAGGACACCGAGAAGATTGTGCGCAAGTACAAGGGCTTCCGGGTGCAGATCCACACCTTCAACCAGAGCTGTTTTCCGCGCATCAGTCGCGAACACTTTCTGCCGGTGGCCAAGGACTTTGATGTCGAAAAGGATATGGAGGCGTAAGTATTTAGTTTAAATTTATAGCTTCCTTGTTAATAATCTCTTAATTAGTTGGTATCCCCCTGGCCACGGTGACTTCTACGACACCTTCCGCAACTCTGGCCTGCTGAAGAAGTTCATCGAGGAGGGCCGCGAGTATTGCTTCTTGTCCAACATTGATAACCTGGGCGCCACCGTGGATCTGAACATACTTAACAAGCTGGTGGGCGAGGAGAGGGCCGCCACTCCCGTGGAGTTTGTCATGGAGGTCACTGATAAGACCCGGGCTGACGTTAAGGTATAGTAATGTTGGCAATAAATAAGCTTTATCGGTGGAATTTGTTCTTAAATATTTCAAAATGACATAAACTGCACTTGATTTAAAAGAGGTCCGTTATCTCCAACCATTTTAAAATTTATGCTTGTTTTTTGAACCTTTAGACAGTATTATTTTAATATATTTCTTGAAAAATAAGAAATATATTCTTAAAAAAAATCTTTTCTTGAAAAAAACTTTCTTAAAAACCTTTGATTTGCAAATATTTCTTATTTTTAACGATTGTGTCATCATAAATATTGCATAAATAACTTATTTTTTAACATTTCAATCTGAAACGTCAGAGAAATCGCTTTAAGAATTGGAAATCAATTAAAAAGGTGCCCAAAACTATGCAACAAAATATATAATATTTGAAGTTCATTGCCAATTTATCATGTTTTCAGGATAAAATATTTGTAGCATACTTTTGGACATCGTTTTTTAATTGATATCCAACTCACAGCCATTTCTGTGCATTTCCTGGTTTTTCTTCTTTGAAAAGTAATATTTTGTCCTGCTCCTTCCCCAGGGTGGCACTCTCATCCAAATGGAGAACAAGCTGCGACTGCTGGAAATTGCCCAGGTGCCGCCAGAGCATGTGGATGACTTCAAGTCCGTCAAGACCTTCAAGTTCTTCAACACCAACAACATTTGGGCCAATCTGGCAGGTAATTAATAACGTAAAATTAAATATTTCCAGCAGAAACCTAAAATAATGTTCTTTTTAATTATTAATAGCCATTGATCGCGTTTTGCGCGAGCGCACCTTGAACATGGAGATCATTGTAAACAACAAGACGCTGGAGAACGGAACCCGTGTCATCCAGCTGGAGACGGCAGTGGGTGCGGCCATGAAGTGCTTCGATGGCGCCATCGGCATCAATGTGCCTCGCTCCCGTTTCTTGCCCGTGAAGAAGTCCTCTGATCTGCTGCTGGTCATGTCCAATCTGTATACGTTGAAGAACGGCAGCCTGGTGATGTCCCCACAGCGCATGTTCCCCACCACGCCGCTGGTCAAGCTGGGCGAGAATCACTTCTCCAAGGTGAAGGAGTTCCTGGGACGCTTCGCCAACATCCCAGACATCATTGAGCTGGAT
Source organism: Drosophila rufa (assembly GCA_018153105.1). Taxonomy (NCBI): domain Eukaryota; kingdom Metazoa; phylum Arthropoda; class Insecta; order Diptera; family Drosophilidae; genus Drosophila; species Drosophila rufa. The sequence continues at coordinate 8,345,934 of JAECXS010000085.1, forward strand.
CACTTGACCGTGAGCGGGGATGTGACCTTCGGTCGTGGTGTTTCGCTGCGCGTGAGTTTTGATTTGATTTTGGTTTCCTTATTTATTATATATTTAATATATATTTTTTTTCAGGGCACTGTGATCATCATTGCCAACCATGGCGATCGTATTGATATACCCGCCGGCGCCATTCTGGAGAACAAAATCGTTTCCGGCAACATGCGCATCTTGGATCACTAATCCCACGGAGGATTCTCTCATTAACTGTAGCCTAATTTTCTAAGTTTTATGTAGTCGCGTTCCAAAATTTCCAAATTACGAATTTCATTTAGCCAATTGTTGTAAGCACAAAGTGTGTCTGTAGTCTGTATATATCGTTAAGTTGTAATCCAAGCACGTATATCGCAATCTGTTTTTCAAAAATATATATTAGCCGTAGTCATCGTTCGATTGAGATCAAAAATTTGTTAAAACTCAATAAAGGCATGTTTATTTCTATAAATACAAAGTGAGTGAAGTGAGTGCTCAAAGTGAGTGGATATTCGATAACTTATATGGTAATCTTTAGGGCTAATATCACTTTGAGAGATGGCAAAGGGATGGCACTTGTACTGGCACCTAATCCCTACCTGCTTCTACGACTTCTCTGAGTCTGAGTTGGAGTCTGACTCTATTAAATCATAATCCTTGCTTATGTGACCCAGCTTGATGCCTTGTTGCAAAAGTTCCAAGGCCAGCTTTTTATTGCTATCTGAGTTTCCCACAAAACCTATAACTAGATCATTAGAGAGCGGATCCTTGCTGGCCAAGGACTGACAGCTGTGATCCCAGCCCCTGCCCACATAGATATTGCCATCGCCGGCCACCATAAAGTTAAAGTTAATGTCCGTATATCCAGAGGCCTCCAGGTGCAGGGTTTGCAGCATTCGCACCCGGAAAGTGCACTCGGCCTGGGTGGCACAAGCGGGGATATTAGTGCTCTCAAATCTCACCGTCTTCACAGGCGGTCTCAAAGGATCCAGAGGATGACTCGGGGGCTGAGCCAGCCAATAAGATCGGGTGACAAACTTCAGTGTGGCATTGCTGAGGCGTCGCACTAAGGATAATTAAAATTTAATAATTTTAATATTTTTAATTCAATTTCCAGGCCTTCCTTACATGACGTTATATCCGGATTGTACCGCGGCCAGTGCTGCATCATTTCGTACAGTTTCTGGCCGGGACTCTCAGTGGGACTGACTTGGCGATGTGCGTAGATGTGATAGTCCGGATGTAGCCTATGCAGTCGCACTCCCTCCTCCATTAGCCGCAGGGCTGCCTCAATTTGGCACGCTGGCGGCTCCATATTGACAAAGGTGCCTATGAAGGCAATACTAATGGATATGGCACCATAGCCCTTGACATGCTGACCCTGAATGTGCCAGCCTCGGCCCACATAGATCTGACCATCGCCGCCCACAAGGAAATTATACCCTATATCGGGCCAGCCAAGGGACTTCATGTGAAAGGTTTGAATTATCTGCATGCGATAGATGCAAATGTCCTGGGAGGAAATAAGAGATTAAGAAAGGTAATTAGATAATAAGTAAATAGTAATAAATAATGTTTGAAATATTTGTTATCTCTAAGCTAAAAATTTAAATTTAAAATAAGATTCTAAATAGTAATAATTAATTTGTAGATTTCCCTAATACTTTCACTATATTCCAAGGCTTAAGAATTATTTTCTCCCACCAAAAATATAAATTTAAAATAAGATTCTAAAGAGTAATAAATATTTTTTAGATATCCCTAATCCTTTTACTATATTCCAAGGCTTCCGAATTATTTTCTCTCAGCAAAAATGTAAATTTAAAATAAGATTCTCAAGAGTAATAAATAATTTTTAGATATCCCTTAAACTTTCACTATATTCCAAGGTTTCCGAATTATTTTCTCTCACCAAAAATGTAAATTATAATTATAATAAGATTCTAAAGAGTAATAAATAATTTTTAGATATCCCTAAAACTTTCACTATATATCCCAGGTTTCCGAATTGTTTTCTCTCACCAAAAATATAAATTTAAAATAAGATTCTGAAGCGGATGTACTGGAATTTGGAATTACTTAAACCCCTTTTGGGACTCACCTCTCGATCGCAACCCTCGGTGGCCGTGTGGTGGATAATCACGTTGGAGACAGGCAGCTGAAGGTGCGGGTACTTTCCGCTCGGTGGTTCCCCCTGCCATTCACTGCGATCGAGTATGTGCAGGCCTTTGTTGGCCTTACTCGCGGAGTGGGCTAAAAACCAGGTTAATTAAATTTCAATCGATCCACAGGGTTCGTTCGGGTTAACTCACACATCATCCACAGGGAATAGCCCGCCACGAGGGCCACCAGCATCAGGAGAATGGCACACAGATAGAGTAGTTCGCGGGGCAATCTTTTGACGTTAGTTTCCTGCTCTTCGGGGAGAGCCCTTTGCACGGATTTCTGCATCTTGAGATGTGTGTTGGCTGGCTCAGCAATCCTCTCCAGACGAAAGCCCGATGCCAACTGAGCTCGGAGCCGGTCCCATTAGCAACTTAACTTGACGGTTGTTTATTTCTCGCAAAAAATCCCCTGGCTCTTAACTGCGCAGTGGCAGCGCAGTTCGCAGTTCGCAGTTCGCAAGCTTTTGCGATAAGACATATTCATACCTATAAATAAATATATAAAAATCTGAGAGCTTCGAAAGCTCGTCTTATGAAGGGTCTAACGTTTTTGGCAACTAGATGTACGATCTTCAAACGCCGCCCACTTTAGGCGTCTTCGGTGGACTAGAGAGAGATTTTAGCCAAAGAAATGGGAACCCCCCGGCTGGCCAAGGGGGCGTATACTTACTTTTGGAGCTCAGAGCTGAGTTGGAAGACGCCGCCGAGGCTTTCCGGTCTTAGAAAACAAAGCTCCGACGGTGTACACAAAAAAAAAATCACAGTTGTCTCTCAGAGTTTTGACCCCTTTGGCACTCATCAATACGATTTTCGTTCCGCTTTTTTAACCAGAAACAATTTTCTTAGAAAATTGCTAGTTGTGCCTTTGAAAAAGTAGGAAAAAGTAGAAAGCATGCTGCTACGAAATCAATAAGATTCATTAAGGATTGGACAAAGTTGTTATTAAAAGTTTATTATTGAAGAAAAAGAACTAATGGTTTTTTTTTTTGTTTTTAAGTTTTGAATCTTTTTATTATAGTTTTTCTAAGAACTCAAAACGTGTTAATTCTCATCTTTAATGCATTTAAGTCACCAAATCAGTTGGCAATATTTGTAAAACTTTAAAACTAGGCCCGATTCTCATTATGGATTAAAACAATTCAAGATCTGTTGAAAAACGTGGCCACTTCTGCATCAGGTCGTATAACTTTGAGCCTAAAGGAAGACCTACCCTATACTTATTCAAAATCGTATATCCGCTAAGGACATGATAGTCCGGACTTAAGTTTCCAAGTCGCACACCTTCCGCCGTCAGACGCTGGATGGCATCCACTTTCTGTGATAAATTCAACTTTCTGTCGAATCTATCAAAAACACTTATTATAATATGGGTACAATTTACTTCAGGAAACGGACTAATATGCCAGCCAGTGCCTTCATAGATCTGACCATCACCGCCAATAAGGAAATTGCTGTCGATGTCATCCCATTTTTTAGTGTGATTAAGCTGTAGTTCTCTCAAATAAGAAATGCAAGTTTCCTGTGAATAAAAAATAATGTATAGTAAATATATAAATAAAAAATTTGATATAAGTATGTTACCTTTCTGTCGCATGTAAAGGGATGCTCCTCTATGAGCACATTTTGAACTGGCAGACTGAGGAATACCTTCCTAAGCGGTTCCACAGCTCCCCACTCTTGGCGGTCGATCATGTGGAAATCATTAGTGTGAACTTAACGAAATTTTGAGGGTTATTTTCGGCGAATTTTAAATTAAAATATCACAAAACTCACATATTAGGAAGATAGCTGTCAGGAGACCAAAGATCACAAAAATCAAAACATATAGCCATCTCCTTGTAATTTTTATTTTCTGATTTAGCTTTAAGGGCATCTTCTTTTTACACTTATTTAAGACAGCTTACTCCAAATGACAGCTGAATGGGCACTGAAGACCGTGTTAGTCTGGTATTATCATTATATATTCTATTGCTGAATATAAAATATATAAACACATTCTAAAATTCGTTATCAGCATTTTCGGTTCTAGAAATTTTAAAGGTTCCCCGATCCTCTTCACATATAATCCTAAATACTAACAGAAATTAACTATCCTTTTCTGTATCTGATTATGCTATGTATGATTTAAGATTTATTTATTATTTATAATACAACAGGAGCTATATATTAGGTATAAACAATTGTATGTCGTCATAAAAAGCTTTTCGTTTAATAAAGCTTATAAGCTATAGCTTTAATTTTCAGAATTTAGCAAAGCAACATACTTAGTACTAAGAATCTAGCGAAGGTTTGCTAATTCATTTATATTTTCACTATCAGTTTTTACAAAGAAATTCAAAGTAGCGAAGAAATAAATTAAACCTAATGTAGGAATTAGATTAACTAAAGATTTGCTTCAGTTATTACTAAAAGAAAAGAAAGGAATCAAGGATATTGTTTCGGTTTTTAAGTGTTTCTTTAAATATTTCTGTTAAAGTTTTTCTAGAAACTCAAATCGTGTTAGTTCTTACATATCTTATGTAGGTAAGTTACCAATTGAACGTTATATTCAATATGCCGATTCAATATGAAGAAAGACCTTGTAAAATATAAAACTAGTACTGCTTCCCATTTTTTGGGTACAGCAATCCGACATCTGTTGAAAAACGTGGCCATTTCTGCATTAGGTCGTAAAACTTTGAGCCTGAACTTCCGTATGTATACATCTGATATCGGCTATAGACATGATAGTCCCGACTCAAGTTTCCCAGACGCACACCTTCCGCCATCAGACGCTGCACTGCATCCACTTGCTGTGATAGCGACTCCACTGGGTCAAATTCACCAAAAACACAAATTACAATATAGGAAACGTTAGGGTCAGAACCCGGATTAGTATGCCAGCCAGTGCCTTCATAGATCTGGCCATCGCCGCCGATAAAGAAATTGCTGTCGATGTCAGTTAATATTTTGGATTCAATGCGATAATGCTGTAGTTCTTTCAGATAAGAAATGCAAGTTTCCTGCGGGGAAAATAATATATAATAAAAAAATAAATAAATTATATTTATATATATTACCTTCGTGCTGCATTCAAAGGGATTCTCATCTATAACCACATTGTGGACAGGCAGACTGAGGAATACCTTCTTAAGGGGCTCCACAGCTCCCCACTCCTTGCGATCGATCATGTGGAAATCATAAGAGTAATCTTAACAAAGTTTTAAAGGTAATTTTCGTCGAGTTTTATATTAAAGTATCACTAAACTCACATATTAGGTAGCATCCCGCTGACAGAAGACCAAAGATCCCAAAAATCAATGGAACATATAGCCATCTCCTTGTAATTTTTATTTCCTGATTTGGCTCAAGGACCTGAAGCTCATTTAAAGGCATTTTTAGGAACTTATTTAAATCAGTTTACTCCAAATGACAGCTAAATGGGCACTGAATTCTGAATTCTGGTATTATCATTATATATACGCTTGCTGAGGAAATAAAAGATATATACACACATTCCAAAATTCGTTATCAGCATTTTCGGTCAAGCTGCACATTTTATATACATTTTAAAGGTTCCCTGATCCTCTTCAAGGTCTTTCGTCTACTGATTTTCCATTTTCCCCAAAATTAAAATACAATCCTGAATTGCTTTCCTTTTCTTTCCCGCCCGATTATGTATTTATTTCTTGGGCTATGTACTTAAAGCTTTTTCGCATTTATTATATGTATATATTTTTATGAGCGTATACTTCATGGGAATTGATGGTTTTGCCGCTAATTTGTTTATTACATTATTTATTATTGATAATAATACAACAGTTGTCAAGGATTTATATATTTTAGGTATAAATATTTGTATGTTGTCATAAAAAGCTTTTTGTTTATTAAAGCTTCTAAGCTACAGCTTTCATTTCCAGAAATTAGCATAGCAACATACATATAAGTAGTGATAAGAATTTAGCAAAGGTTTGCTTATTAAATTTATAGTTTTTATATCAGTTTTTGCGAAAAAATACAAAGTAGCGAGAAATTAAATTAAAATTAATGTAGGAATAAACAAATAAGATCGGAATTGTTTTAAGCTCTCGTAAGAAAAATAAAACTATACAAAGTGAATAATTATATAAATTCCTATTAGTATCCATAAAACTCTTATATGGAACTAACTTAACCAGATAAGGCCGCTTTTGTTAAACGGGGAGTGGCAAAGCTCGCAGGTTTACCAATTCCCAACTGTTTATGTCAACGGATATCATCTTGAATTTTATTATTATTTATTCAAGCGCACCTTTTTTATTTCACCAAATAGAATATTTTTTGATTGACTGTTTGGCACCAAAAAAAACACTGAGTAACTTAATTAATCATAAGTCATTTGGCGTCATAGGATGGGTCTTTTAATAATTGTGAATATTTATTTTGTTAAGTTCATATAATATTCATAATAACAATTTAAAAGGTTTGGAAGTCTTACAAATTTGTATTAAATATTTAAGAGCCGTGATCATTAAGGAGAAATATTTTTTTTGTAACCAAGCTTTGTGTACATTAATTTTTTCGCAAAAGATTAAAAGACCAGTATTTACAAATATGTATATATACTCGTAACCTTGTATTTGTTTTTTGCTTAGAACCGGTGTCTAGATAAGCGATGTAGCACTATATATACGTTTTTAATGGTGGTTTACAAACAGGCAGAACTTCAGAAGTGGGACTTCCCCTGAATTCCCAAAGAAGAATTGAAGAGACCAAAATCTAGTTAGCACGTCATCTTACATGTGTATGTAACTCACCTTTTCCGGTTTTCAAGCAGCTAAGACTTGGAAAAAATCCCCGCTTTCAGCTATCAGCAAGATGCTGACCCCCTGACACGATTGAGATTCATCATGTTCATCTTTTTGCTTCATTTAATATCACATTTTTTTCAAACGAATCGTAATTCTAGCTAAATCGAATATGCCACACATTAAAAGGGAAAGAGAACCTAAGAATCTAAGCTAGAATATCAAGTCGATCCACAGATCCTAAACTATTCACGACCAATGAGTCCAGTTGCCGAAGCTTTGGTAGAGGGCATCCGCCTTGTATGTGGTGAGACTCGGCTCCAGGGTACTGGCCCCGGTCAGCCGGTAGTTGGGGGCAATCTTGCCCAGATTCACGCCCTTCTCCAGCAGGAGTCGGGTGACGCTGAGCTGCTTGGGCGAGGGCTTTTGCGTTTGGAAGGATCCAATGAAGGCCAGGCTCAAACTACGCGAATTGTAGCCGGCCATGTGGGCGCCCACCTGATCCCAGCCGCGGCCCACGTACACATTGCCATCGCCGCCGATCAGGAAGTTGAACACGATGTCATCCTCCTGCACGGACTCAATGTCGAAGCTCTGGCGGAGTCGCACCCGGAACACGCATGCCGCCTGCGTGGTGCAGTTGTCTGAATTGGTGGGCATCACGATCACCAGTCCCACGGGCAGCTCCAGATCCGGAATCTTCTTTTGCGGCGGCTGGGCGAGCCACACTTGGCGGTCCACGAAGCGCAGGACCAAGCCGCCGCCAATATTGTCACGATCTGTGAATAATTAAAATGATTTTTAGTTTTTTGGAGTGAATTAAAATTGTAAAAATTTTAAAAAGGTGTGCGATTGAGGGCATTTTTTAGTAAAGTGGGTTTGTAAGGTTATTAATTTTAGAACAATTATTTACAGGCATGCATTACCACTTAGATTTATTTGTTTAATCATTTTTTAGTTGTAAATACACTTAATAAATATGATAAATAATTGAAGCCAATAACCATGTTTTAGAAATATTATAAATGAATTTTAGGGCAACAAAATGTATTGTTGTTTATTTTAATCAATGTTAATATGAAATACGTTTGTTAGTATTATTTAAACATTTAAACCAAATATTAAACCAATTTTGTACACTAATAATATTCGTTTCTGTATTTTCCATTGGCACCTTTATTCAATCTTAAGTTGCCAATTTTATAAATATTATCATAAATACTATTTAATAAATATCTATTCTGTCATATGTAGCTTGGGCCCCGTCCTCGTATGGTTGACCCAGTGCGGCCATGTTTGAAGGATCCGATATAGCTCCTCGCCTGGCATCAGGGTTCCTGTCAGCTGACGATGACCGAGGAGCTGGTAATCCGGTTTTAATTTCTTCAGACGCACTCCCTGCTCTAAGAGGAGCTGACAAGCCTCCAGGGATATCTGCGATGGCACAATCCGGCGAAAGTTGCCCATAAAGGTAATACCAATGCTGTTATTATTATTGTCCCGCGTGTGGGCGCCCTCAAGGTTCCAGCCTCGACCCTCGTAGATCCTTCCATCGCCGCCCACCAGGAAATTGTAGCCCACCTGGGGCCAGTTGAAGGTGTCCATGTGCCGGCTCTGGGTCACTCGGGCCCAGTACGAACAGGATGCCTATAGAGATCCACGATTCTTGAGGGGTTCTCTGAAGGCTAGTTATATGAACTCACCCTCGTCTCACACACATCGGGCGGAGTATCGGAGATGATCACCTTGGGAACTGGAAGCTTCAGGGGTTTTAGAGAGCCTCTGGTGGGCATGCCGCCCCAGCTTTTTAAACCGATTATCACAAGCTTTCCATCCACACGGACATCGGAATCGTCGGCTGGATCAGGAAGAGCAGCTGAGTTAGTTGGCAAAGTGCGGAGGGTTATTTTAAGAGAAGGAATGCAAGCCATTTTAAATTTAAATATTTAAATATTTTCCCTGGTTCGCATTCCCTATTCAAAACTCTTCTTAAAAATCATACATACTTGTGAGTAACAGCTCGATATTCCATTCAACTCAACCTAGGAACAACCTGGAACACTTTTTTGCTTCTTTTTGAAAGCGGATGTAGGGTTTAAGGAAAAGTGGGTTTAATGAAATCGAATAAAGTGCGTCTCTTGGTCATTATTCTACAGACTCTCTTTACTTTAACATAATATATATAATAATATAATACACAAATGACTTATTTAATCTCGCTCGACCAGTGCGGCCACGTCTGGATTATCTTGTAGAGCATCTCCCCGGGACTCTCGGTGGCGCTCAGCTGCCGGTGGCCGAAGAGCTTGTAATTGGGATCTATCTTCTTGAGGCGCACACCCTCTGCGATCAGTAGCTGGCAGGCCTTTAGTTGCCGCTCCTCAGGTATCTCCTTGGTGAATGTTCCCAGAAAGGAGATCCCTATGCTGTGGTGATTGTAGCCCTTGGTGTGGGCGCCAAGGGAATCCCAGCCACGGCCCTCGTACACTCGCCCATCGCCGCCCACCATGAAGTTGTAGCCGACGTGGTCCCAGCCCCAGCTGTCCATGTGAAAGGACTGGACCACCTGAGCCCGCGACGAACAGATCTCCTTTGATGGGGAAGGGGGATTGGTTGTTGTAATTACCAAGTGTAATGAGTGAGTGAACAAAGATGAGTGAAACTTGTTCATTTGTTTAAGTGTTCACTGAGTGAACAAGTTCATGTGTTCACTGAACATCTGTTCATTCGTTCATCGAGTGAATAACTGTTACTTGTTCACATTTGTTCATTTGATTACTAAATGAACAACTGAGTGACTTAATAAAAAGTCGGTTTAAGAAGTCAACACTGTTGTTCACTGAGTGAACAAGTTCATGTGTTCACTGAACATCTGTTCATTCGTTCATCGAGTGAATAACTGTTACTTGTTCACATTTGTTCATTTGATTACTAAATGAACAACTGAGTGACTTAATAAAAAGTCGGTTTAAGAAGTGAACAATCGTGGGAACAGATGTTCAGATGTTCATTTGCTAAATGGGTTGTAATGAACAAGTGGAAAAAGAACACCTGAAACTTGTTCACGCAAGTGATTTCTCTTTATGCAACACTAAGTATCGCTACCAGGATGGATGTACGTGTGGGAGAGTGATAATGGGCTTTACTCACCCGCGAATCGCAGCCATAGGCGGCGGTGTGTGAAATGATCACTTGGCGTGCGGGCAGCTCCAGCGGATCGAGCTTTTTCTTGGGCGGTAGGCCGCCCCACTGGGCGACCTTTAGGATGACCAAAGTGCCGTTATTGATGACATCCTCGTCTACATGGAGAGTTTGGGGTTAGCATGGCGCAAAAGCGGTCAAAACAATGGTAGTGTTCAAAGGAAAATAGGTATAACTCTTGTAATACTTAAGTGCACATTTTAATTAACGAAAACAGACTGTATAATTAAAGCTGGGTCGCTTTATACAGTAAACTTTACACTGGGTAAAAAATGTTTTATGGATTGCATTTGCTTGGCATGTAAGGAATTTTAACGCAGAATTTTAATTTAAACTATACCGTACCAGAAGTACAAAGATTAGAAAAATTGTATAGGTAAAGTTTTAAAGGTAAAACTTTAAGAACAAAAAACTTTAAATAATTTCCAATAGGTTTCAAGGAATATTTAATTTTTGCAAACTAGATTTACTTGATTAAACTATTAAGGGCTTTCCTGATTAAATTTAATATGTTTTTTTTTCTACCTTAAGGTTTTATATGTATTTTCTCTTTAAATGTATTGACACTACCATTATTTTGAGAGCAAATATAGTTGTGATGCTCGAGGTCGATTCACTGGCATATTCCATTCAATTGAACTTTAGGCCACACTTTTGATTCATGATTCACTTCACAACACTGATCACGACAGTGATCAGAAACGCGCAATTCGAGCAGCCAGATGGAGAATGCACCGGACACACAAAAACAGAATGCATTTTTATATACAAGATGAAATTAGAAAATGGGTTATATATTACATACATGCAGTGAGAGAAGGATGTGTTAAAGCACGATCGCCAATTTGATTTCTGGTTAGTCGGAAGCACTTTCGCACACTGAGTGGGGGACAAAACTGTACCTATTGTTGAATTGATTGGAATATTTTGTCTGGAATCGTCGACATCGCTGATCTTACTTTGGTTCAACGTCTTGCCGAAGAGGTTCGTGGTGGTGCCCAGCACAATGCCCAGGAGCGTGGTCAGCATGACGAATGCCACCGTTATTGTGACGGCCTTGCGCCCAATAGTGTTGGGCAGGAAGGGGCAGATGGGTGGCGCCTGAGCGGGATCATTCTGTTTTGTGCCTGCAAAATGGGCGTGGAATAAATGGGTTAGTGAATGCAGCTGGTTAATGGAAATTATACTAGGAATATTATGCTAACAAATTCAAACAAAAATATGGCTTAACATTTATTAAACCCCATAACAATAAATTATAAATATAGCTCGGGTCCGGTTTTGATTTCTACTTTTGTCAGGAATATATGGAAGTTTACCTTAATTTAACTCTTATTTTTTATTTAATACAAAAGAATAAGCAGCTTAGAGCAAACTAATCACAAAAGTCATGGAAAAATTGAAAGAAATGAATTATTATCGAAAGCCACTTATAAGTCGGAGTTCTACAGACTTTAATTTGGACAAAGGTTTAAAAAAAAAACAAAGAGGAGGTTTTTGGAAAACGATTTTAAAGGCAAGATTAATACCTTCTAAAATTTTTAAATTAATATTAATTGCAATTTTAAAGGCTTATAAATTGTTTTATTTTAATTTTTTTAGATTTATCAGTTATCCATCGATCACATTATTTTTTATAAAGAGAAATATTTTATTATAAATCTTGATATATAATTTGTAGGATATTTTCTCTTACGCCTCTCTAGACCCTGTTCAAGGACCTCCAATCGCTTTTCGTGCTCACGCAAACATTTCTCCAGCCATTGGCTCATTTTTGGGCCACTTTGTGCCCTTCCCACACAGATGTCGCATTTCCACCTCAAATTTGGCAACTTATCCAGCATTTTCAGCTGATCTTCACTCAAATCCGTGCATTTTCGGTGGCAAACACGGCCACAAAGCCCATTATCGCACTCGATTCGGGACGAAGTGTCCCCGATTAAATCGTGACATTTTAGGCAAATTTCAAGCGCGTTCTTCGACATTCCGCGAACGCTCTATTTGAGCAACTGAAGCCGATCGGCGATACGTGAATTGGGTACTTTTTCCGACCAGTGCGTACATATATATACTACGTATATATACATTCCTGTTTGACTTTTGCATTTAGCAAGTAATTAAGTACACAAAGAAAAAATCCCCACCTCCCATAAAGGTGCTCGAGCTATTTATTTTTTCAGATCCCGGGGAAGCACCTGGCTTGGGCTTGTTCTTTTGTAATAACAGCGACTAACTAAGTACAAGTGACTGAATTTACACGAAGTGGAACTCCCAATTGGATTCGGATTTCTGGTAGCCGCTTTAATTATGGTAATTGTGAAAATCATTCAAGTAAACAATTGCATGCGGGCAGCTGCTGTTGTTTTTTTTTCCTTCTAGTATTTACCCGAAGTTTTTGCCAGTTTGATTTACGACCTGTGGAACCTTGAACAGATTTTCTTTTCGTGAATGAGATTCTACTTTTCTCTGGCCACGAATATAGATCGTAATCAATCGTTTGGTGTTAACGTAAAGGAACTGGTTGATGTGCTGTCGATTTTTTATCTCTTGCAGAACATTATTGCAATAAAAATGACATTAAACCGAAAAAATCCCCCCTAGATAGGGAGTTAGTGCTCCCCTTATGAATATCGCGACCTATTTATGATAATCGCGGAAGCAAATAGCACGTAGAAACAGGGGGGTTTCCATAAATGGTGATGAATTTAATTTAATGAATTTTTTTTTTTTGAATTTCTCACGAGACGACGAAGTTGAATTTTTCTTAAATTGTTCTGCATTGAATTGAAGAATATCAATTCTTTTCTTTGCATACAATTTTCTATATTAAATGGAATAAGTACACGAATTTTTTCTCTAATTTGTAAATTCATTTAGCAACTATAAAAGATTAAAATTATTCCTATATTATTATATTTTCCGCTTAATATCCTACTTTATTACTTATATCAAAAAGGTAATATTTGGCCTTCTAGCTTGGTTATATGTATCCAAATTTAATTTCTTTTACTTTGCGGGTGGCTTTCCTGGCCAAAATTGCATTTATGTTTTAATTTTAGAACATTGTAGTGTTAGATATGTGTTTGTTCTATGCGTATCTCAAAAACTTTAGAGCTTTGGGGCCATCTGCTAATCCACCATTCGCAGCACGGTCGTTAGAATCGGCCAAATGTCGGGACTGCCCGACTGGGTTGGGTAAACAAATCGCCACACGCGCTCAGAATCGCCCAATAAAGCAAACAAAATCGAGCCAAGGTAAAGACGATGCAGGAATGTAAACAATAGATTAGCAGAGTTAAGGCGGCAGGAAATAGCAGCGATATAATATATATTACCGGATTTTATTGATTAGAACTAACTAACCAGTGGGATTACGTTTTTATAGATTAGTCATTTTATTATAATAAATGCTTTTAAAGATGTTATCGGATTTTATATATTATAAACTTACTTGTACTCTATGTGGATTGTAAGCAACGCCTCAAGTAAATATTCAAACTGCTGCAATATGATTTTACTATCTATAACACATGGTTATGTCATCTCTATTACAACATTGTAAAAAATCGATATTTTCTTATTCTAATCATATCGATAATATTTTGCTGATCGATAATTTTTTAACTAGATTAAAACATATTGAAATTATGAAATGTTGGTTCGAAATAAATATTGTTAAGCCAGAAGCAAACCTTTTATTAATCTAACCGTGAGTTTTCCTTTTCTAATTCTATACAAGTTATATATTAATTAAATATTGCTCTTTATCGATTATTTTCGATTATATTTTTTAAAAACGATTAATTTTCGATTTTTGGATAAAAGGTTTAACATAACATAAACAAAAATTCTGTAATATGGAAATTAATAAAATTAATATGGAAATGGATTGAAGAATTTGTTTTTTTTATTACAAATCCCGTTTTTGAACTTATTCCGGATTGAATTATTCTCTTCTTTCAGTGTACTTTGATGTGATATATAACTTATTATTTACTTTTCCCTATTAATAGTTAACTTATAAATGATAACTTACCCGGTGCATTGCCATTGGCCGTCGTTCCTCCGTTGAAGGCGGGATTATCCTGACCGCCGCCTGGAGCCTCGCCCGTTTTCCACTTGTCCCGGTTGTCGATGAGGAACTGCTGTATCGTGACGGGTCCCTCGTAGAAGTGCTTATCACCAAAAGTCACGTCCGTGGAGTTCGTCAGAGCAATGCTCCCAATGCCCTGGGTGGCTCCTGCTCCGCCCGCTGGGGTGGGGGTGGCCAGGGCCAGATTTCCGTTGAGGATCTGCTTGGCCACCACGCCCGCCTCCAAGGGCGTGGGCGGGGGCACCTCTGGCTGACTGGGCGTCGCCACCTGGCGACTGAGCACCGTTAGACCCTGATTGAGGTCGCGCAGGTGGGAACTGTGGGGCGGGTAGGTGACCTGGTGACCCAGCTTCTGGACCGTAAAGTCCTCGGGATCGGCCTCCGAATCACTGTCAATACAACTGGAGTCGATGGCATTCTCATCGATAGAGACCACCGATATGGTGGTGCTCCGTATGGAAACCGTCGGCGAGGATGATGACTTGCCAGCCTTCGTTATATTCACAGTATGTTCGATGCTGATACGCTTGGCCTTTGTGTCCGTATCCGCCTTTTCTTCCGCCTTTGATTGGCATTGTGGCTCCTCTTTGCCCTCTTTGGTCTCCTTATCCGGCCGGAATGCCGCCACATTATCAATCAGTATGACCCCGGAGTCCGTGGAGGAGGTACTGCAGTTTTTGGCGGCGGACAGATCGATGGTTCTACTATTATTCAGGGTCCCGGGACATTGATTCATTTCCTTTTCATTGCTGACATGCATTGCGAATCCGTCACGTAAGCCCGATCTTTAGTTCCGCGGGATCTCTCTGGATATCTCAGCTGAGTGTTCTCTGTTGGCCTTCCCACTTAGCAGTTGGGATATAACATTTTCGCCGGGATATGATCTTTTTATGGCAGGTCGGCTGACTGGGCGCAGCTCTGGCAAATAATCACATTATGAGAACATCTGCAAATAGATATAGGTTTTTGCGTTCCAAATTAACTTCTTGATAAGGCGAGTGAGTCAAACGATAAATACGAAGAAAGTTGGTCTTAACTGGGATTATCTCTCTTAATTTAAGGCACAAGATAGGGAAATTCAAGTCTTTATTCCGAAGTATCACTGATTCCACTTGAGTTACAGTCAAGTAGAAATTGTATTTATATTATTTATCACTTGCTTTATCACTTCACTAATTACAAATGTTTTTAATAATCGTTTTAGGGCCATCAGAGTCCATTAGAGGGCATTCTAGTTGCCAGTCTCATTGTGATTTATTCGTATAATCAACGCTTTTAGTTCATGTATACACGATGCCTGATAAGCCAGCTTCCCGATTGCCTGAGGGCCCGTCTACCGAGTTCAAATTCGAATAAAAAGCTGCTGATGCTGCTGGTGCTGTATAGCACTGAGGTTCGTATAATTAAGCCATACGGGTTTCGCACAGTACATATTGTATATACCCCTCAATTCGATTCATAAAGTTGGTCAATAAGCGGCGAGACTCTCACGAAAGCGAGGCTTATGCAAATTAGTTACAATCATTGACGTACTAAATTGCCTTAAGTGGATTCCGAGAAACACAACACACACACTTGCCACAAGTGTTTATTTATTTATTTATTTTTTAGGTTATTTAGTTCAAAGATCAAATCATATGTATATGGTTAAGGTTTTTGGTAAACTTGTTACCATTGTTGTTTGCAAATATTACGATTTTAATTTCTGTTATATTTAAAAAGGGTATTTTTTACTGAGAGAGTTACTGTTTAAAGTTTTTAGATTGAAGTTAAAATTAATTAAATGGTTTCAAGTGTCCCACGGTTTAATTTATAAAGTTGAAGTTTATTATCTCAGAAAGAAAGGATAAATATTATATTCTCCTATATTGATAAATATAATATTCTCTTATATTATTTTAAGTATTAGTTTTACTTTGGAGGATTCGATTTAGGAAAAATATGTGTTTTAATATTTATTGCATGACCTATGGCTCTTATTGTTTAAAAATCAGGCATATTTGTGAATAATTTTTACAAAATTAGTAGCTTCACTCCTTAAATTCTTTGTTTCCAAGATCATTGCTTTATAAAGTATACTTAAAAATCATAATAATATTTCCTAAAAATCTCGCATATACTTTTTCTTGGACATGACGTCTTGGTTGAAGTTTCTAAACTTCCCAAAGACAGTAACTCTCTTTCATGGAATTCGCAGAACCCTGATAAAACCCAGTGTGTGTACCCAAAACAATATCGAAGGGGGTTGGTGCTGACTTTCCATACACATTATAGTATCGATGTGCTGAAGTTAGCGCAGAGCGCGCGCTCGCTCTGAGATAACACACCGAGCAGGGCCCAGAGCCCGGAACGCAGAACCCACAATTCCGAGGCGCTGAACACCCGAGAACACTCCGAACAACGACAATGGCTACAAATGAGGTATGGAGGACGGAATGGCACTCGGGAGTTCGCTGAGCGCACCAATACACCCTCGCGGAGGGCGGCCATTGTCAACCGCACACAGCCGCAGCACTGAGTGTGTGTGAGTCTTTGTTGCCAGAGTTGCGAGAGATAATTATTACCAGGTCTTGTGTTTTACGTGTTTTCAAAATTATCATTAAATATGTGAGATGTGCCAGCCTATGTGCAAATTAATTGATTTCCGAACGTGTTTCGATCGCTTTTGATTTTGTTCCAGGAAAATTTTTCATTTTCTTCGGTGTGTTTTTCTCATTTAACAGGTTTCGAACATGTCGCGGCTTAAACAGCGCTTTGTAAACATGAATTAGTCTCAGTTTGATTGTATAAATTATTATTCACTAAAACCCTTAGTTATTTTTGTGACCACTTTTCTTTATTTTATGTTGTTGTATTTTTTACGCACTTCCATTTGCCGACGAACCCGCTGCAGCACGTAAATATTTGAGCGCGTATACTATATGTGAGAAGGGAAACTTGTAAATTGAATTTTTATTGTATTTTTGTGGTGTTATTGTCTGCCTTCGCGCCAATTCAAAATCGTTGAGCAGCGGCGCGTTCGAGTGTCTCTGATCAACTGAGCGGCGATCAAATCGCAGCGGCCTGAAAGCCCGGAGCGTCCCAAAAGCAGCTGAGGAGCGCTCGAGAGAGACATACCGACAGACAGAGAGAGAGAGGGAGCAGACAGCGAGCGGATTGGTGTTTATTATTTAACCAAAGCTGCTCGATTCGAGTCCGATTCGATCCCACTGCAGTCGAACTCGTTTCGGATTTGCATTTCAATATGAAAAGATTTTCATCATGCGGCTGGAAAACCTTGCCCTCAAATCTGATACGAAAAATCAGGTGAAATAATCACATTCTTATCACATTTAAAAAAAAAAAATTCAGTCTTAAATACGTTTTATAATAATAATTGTTAGAAATATATTTTGTTTAATTTAAAGAAGACTGCTTAAGGAATAATATTCAGAAAATCAGTTCAAATATTCACATTATTATAATTTTAAAAAAGTTTTTCAATTTTAAATATAATGGATTGTAATCAATGCTAATAATATATATAATTTAATTAAAGAATTAGGTAAAATAATCACATTCTTATAATTATCAACAACGATTTTCAATCCTAAAAACGATCACTTGTCATCAATTCTATTAATATTTTTATGCCATTAAGGTAAATGTAATCTTAAAGAATATATACCCGAAAAATATACTACTATTATGTTATTTCTTAGAGATGTACAATCATAAATAATATAATAATTTTTAATTCTTATTAAAAATATATTTCTAAGAAAATTTACTCGAATCTCAGATGAAATAGTCAGAATCTTATAATTTTTAATACCCATTTTTAATTTTAAGTTTGATGTATTGTAATAATTATACATAATATATTTTATTTCATAAAAAAAAAAAAATTTTTAAAATAATATTCTCACCGAAACCTGGTAAAATATCCAATTGTATGTATTTTCAAACTTTTGTTATATTTAATACTAATATTTATTTATTAATCAAAAGAAGCTTACCCTAATAATATTTCTTGATTTATTACTTTAAAATCATTTTTCTTAAAAACAGACAGATATGACAAAATTTATAAAAACTTTGCAGAATAAATCAGAAAAAAATTTAAATGTTGTAATTAAACGTTGTAGAGATTTTTTTTTTATGGAACTTATCGTGGAATCATTTTATAGACAAGGGTAATAAAATAGGTGCCATATTTAACCCAACACAGCGGTAAACGATCAGATGGATAAAAAATTATTTGCGTATTTCTATGGGAATAATTTAGTTCCTTAAATTTTAAGCTGAATATATTTTCTACTCGTTTTGTTAGGTAATATAATACATTGTAATGGTTATAAATAAGTAAACCAACTAATAATTTACCTAAATACCTCCATAATTATTAAAATTCAAGCCGTAATACACATTTTTTCTTCAGAAGAACTTAATTACTTGGTAAAGGAACAACATTTCCTTTGACTCCAACCGGTTTTTTAACGGTGACTCTGAATACCAAGAATACCCCAGTATTCCGCTTAAGATTCCTGCAATTTCAGACCTGCATTAATTCGGTGAGCGCACTTTTTGATTTTTCCGTGCGTCACTAACCAAACGAACCTGTTCTCAATTTCGGGTTTTTTTTATACATCTTCCAGATATTAGTCAAATTAATAATGATCTTCTAGCCGCACACACCCCGCATCCGAGAGATCTCTCCCCAGACATCTCAGGTGCTTCAAGCTCTCCCAGTTCTCCGGCGAGTTCTCCAGTCCGCCTCCGGTCCACCTGACGATGACTGTTTGTTTTTGTTTAGTCGTCCAACACCGACAGACACATAGTTGTATATATACTTATTATTTTTTTTATTTGTTCAACCAATAAACAACACAAATCTCCGGCTCTCTCCCGGCTCCGAGCACACACTTTTTTGGTACAGCCAGTCACTGCAGCGGTGTGGGCAAAAATGTTTTGAACATTTTAAATTGCGCTACCATTTCCGAGAATTGTTTTGTTTGTGGCCAGCAATCGGTTTTTGGCCATTTCATTGTTGTACAGATTTTTTCACCATCCCCAACTCCGGCCAAACTTCGGTTTGACCTATTGTAGTTGCGTTGAAAAAATATTTAATGTAATTATGGCCGAGCGCGTTCGACGATCGGTGATAGGTCTGAACAAAAAAAAAAAAAAAAGGCGCCCGGGAAACCTAAGTTGATGGAGCATTTTAACGAGCAATAAATTGGTGGAACGAATTCCAGACATGCTTACCCAGAAAGCACGCTTTTCCTGCGAAAGATTAACATATTTTAAAAGAAAGTGAACATTTCTCGTATGCTTTATTTATTTATTTCATAAATTCTAATTGAGTTCCGATAAGCGGCTTTTAAAATGCTATAAATTAAACAGCCAAAGTTCAAGTTCACTCATAAACGCCTCCTAATGATGATGTCGGTCAATCTTTTGTGGGCAGGCAATAAATTCTTTGTTGACCCATTTTTAATGCTAAAAAATACTCTACTAATTGTTGCAAATTATTTCCAACTAACCAAGGTAATAATATCTTTGTATAAGCAACAAAAATCAATCAGTAAAGCTATTTTTAAGCCACCTACCTTTACACACATTTTATTTTTTCTTCTTCTTTAATTATTATTAATTATTTGACTTTGCTGGGGTTCCTCCGTCCATTCGCATTTTTTGTTACACGTGCCTGAGTTTCGGCCAAGTTCGTTCCGCAGAGTAAGTATAAATAATGTTGGCTTTAATTAATGAATGGGGAGTACTAATTTAAGAAGGGTTTCTTCATTGGTAAGAGGGGATTTACCAATGAGCTTTCCGATCGATTTAATTGGGAAAAGGTCCAAGTAGCTCTTAGAAAAATCATATTTCTTAACAATTTCCGAGATAGTAAGTACTTAAGCTGAGCAGACTTTTAAACTATTTACATTTTCATTAATATATATTGTATATTAATTAACTTGAAAACCAGATAAATGACAAAGGCAGCTTCCGACGATCACAACATCGTCAATACAAGTGAAGTGAAGCCACAGATAATGATGTGGTACTTGAGCACAACCAACAAAAGTCGCATATATACACAGTTAGGGTTATAAAAATAGCTCCGAAAATTGTAGATATTTTTATTAAAGATTTGAAGCTATTAATTTTGACAAAATATGGTATATATCATAATAAATATTATTGCATTTTCCTGTAAAATATAATATAAATTAGACTATTAGTACAGCTATTTCTACAACCTCTGCTGTGCTTGTGATGAGTGTTAAAGCCAGTCTATATGTCGGTACTGGTACTGATAGCTCCACTGCGGCTTGGGAATTTCCAGCTTTTTTGAGCGACAGTTAAACAAACAGCTCGTGAGAGCTCTCGGAATCCCGCGAGACGACACAGAGAGCGTGATCTGGCTCTGGTCTGCTCTATAAATAACAAAAACCGCCCTCTCTCAACCTGTTTTCTGGGTTCCAAACCCAGTCCCCCGAGTGCCCAGCATAACCGATTAAAAGAAAGCCCGCTTTGCCTTAGTATACGTATTAAATATATAATTTGTGCTTGGCTACACTTAGGTGGTAAAAAGTCTGTGACGCTACGCCAGTGGCTCTACTGCTTGCCCGTCCACGATTCCGGTTTCATTCCCAGCTCGATGCCACACGCCGGGGCCTCGTCGTCCAGTCCGCAGCCGTAGAAGTGCGGCCACTTACGGATCTCTTGGTAGACATAAACACCCGGACTTCTGGTGGTCTTGGTCTGTAAGATATAAGAGTGTGAAATTAATGCAGAGATTTGTGACACTTAAAAAAATTGAGAACATATTTATATTGTTAAGGAAATCATCAGAATTTTTTGAATAATATATAAACAGAAATATGGCTTAAGAAACTGGCTTACTTTTCAAAGTTTAGTTGGTTTTGTTTACAAAAAAATACAAATTAAATAATAAGCTTGCTCTCGAATATTTAATAAATTCAAAGAATATATTTTAACTTATTTTCCATATTTTTAACCCACCTGATTTTGCCCCACCAGCTTGTAGTCCACCTCGATATAGTTGTTGGCCACGGCATGGGCCAACAGAAATTGGACACCTTCCAGCTGCTTGGCAGAGGGCCTAAAGCGGCCGTAATCTCCCATAAAGGTAACTGCCAGTGTCTGGTTCGCATACGTGTTGGCCCAGTCCCAGCCGCGGCCCACATAGATGTTGCCCTCGTCGGAGACCTGGTCGAAACCAATTCGGAAATTCGTCAATTTGCGTAAGCGGAAAGCGAAATGCCCGAAATGGCAAGTAAACGTGCGGGGAAGACAAATTTACAGCCGGGATTTCTTTTCTTTCATTGATAATACACTCGAAAAATAAAATGTTAACATGTAGCTCTTGGGATTTTTTTGAGCATCACTCACATAGAAGTTAGACTGAATATCCGGCAGACCCTTCTCCGCAATGGCCGAGTCCTGGATGGTGCGCATCTTGATGGAGCACTTGTAGATGTTCTCGCAGGGCAGCGACTGGACGCCGACGTGCGTGACGAGGACGTAGGGAATGGGTCGCCGCAGGGGTATGACCAGGGCCGGAGTGGTCTTGGCCGCTCCCCACTGCTCCCGGTCGATGACCAGATGTCCGTTTCCTAGATTTGGAACTGTGGAATTGGTGAATTGGCTATGAGAACACTCCAGGGTCGGTCCACTTACACGTGTCGTGGTCGTAGTTATTGCCAAAGAAGATGGACTTGTTGCTGGCCACTACGTCCTGGCGGGCACGATTGAGCTCCACGTAGAGCACCACCAATCCGGTGGCCAGGACAAGCAGGATAAGGGTGATCAGCAGAATGGTATTCCGGGTCAGGCGCTTCGATGGTGACTTATCGCGACCGCGATGGGCGCTGCCACTCCCATTTCCATGGTTGCTGTTGATTCCTAAATTAGCGAAAGTTAATTAGCATTTGCTCTGCACAGAGAAAAACAAAGTATACATGGTAATTTTTAATGGTTAAATAAACATATCAAATTGCGTCAACAATTTTAAAACACATATTTAAGCATCAAGCATTATCAGTTTGTTTTATTTAAGAAAAATATGGTAGGGGTTGTTAGCTGAATTTTACAAGACTTAGGAATTTATAAAGCGATATCTTCAATCTCTTCATTTTTTTTTTCTTTTAGTTATTTGTAAAAGTTACAGTTCGACTTTTTAGTGCTACGTTTTATTTTTGAATACAAAAGTTGTTTGTCGTAAAGAACATTCATTATTCTTACGGATAAGTAATATCCTAATGAAGATGTTAATAAATATATAAATATTTCCTTATTGGTTTTAAAGGGCAAAACTTGAATAAAGTTTATACGGAGTTTAATTAAGAATTTGTATATTGCCCACTTAAAGTGTACTTTATTTTTAATCTTTTGAAGTTCAAAATCATTATCACCCTGGGCCCTTCCTTTAAAAGTTTGCAATAAAATACAAAATGTTGTCATGTAAAAACTACGCCATTTCTATAGAAAACCTAATCTTGATCAATAGCAAGGGGCCTGACACCGAAAACCTTTCTAGTTATCTGTAAAGCGATTGATATTATTTCGATTCCTTATAATTTTACAGGAAATTAAAGGTGTAAAGTATAAGTTTAATATACTTGATGAATCCCTAGATGGGGCTAGACTCGGCTCCGGAGTCCGTCTCCTTCGGGCCGTGCGTTCCGAGTGAACTTTCAGCAGCAATTTCATGGCACTGCGTTCCACGGTGGCAATCACTCCGGTTATCACAACTTTATGGCACTCGCAACGCGACGGGGCATTATAGGCTAGCCTTTATGAGTAATTGCCACGCTGAGTCATGGGAATTATCATAATAATAAGAACGAAGAACAGAAGGCAGCAGGCTGGATATTTAAACAACAGAGAAAAAAGTGAAATGTGTAATTGCTTTGACCGATACCAGTACCGCCCGCACCTGAACCCGTCACAGAAACAACTGAAACGCTGTGCAGCTGTCGGCATAACAGAAACAGAAAGAGAAACAGCAACAGAAATCGCACAAAGCAAAAATCAAAAGGCAAAAAGCAAAAGCTGGAAGCAAAAGGCAAGCGTTGAAAGCAGCCATCTCGCTCTGCCCTTGGTTGACATGTTTTGTGTTCAAGCTAGTGATGGCAATGAAGATCGATTCATGTAAATATCGTGGCGATTCGATATTTTGTATCGAGAGTTTTTTTTATTTTCATTTATACATGAATAGTGATCATTAAGTATATTCGTTATTATTTCTTAAAGGGTTTTAGGTGTAATATCGATATTTTGAAGCGATAACTCAAGCCTAAAGAATAACAAAATTTAGGTATGTATGTAATATTTTCGATAATAAAAGAATTCCGTATGTCAAATTTGATACCAAAAATTTTCAAATTTTCTATAATTAAAGAAGTCCGATAATTTATATCTGATATTTCGTATCGACTTACATCTCTAGTTTGTTGGGTTAGAGAGGTGTTAAAGAGGGTTGAGTTTGCGGTTGCCGGCCTTTGTTGTTGTTTGGCATATCACATTCTCCACACTCGCGCTTTGCCCTCTCATTTCTCGCGTTTCGCACTCGCTCTCTTTTTTCTTCCCTCTTCCCCTCTCTCTTTTGGGGACTACGTGACGTATGAGCAATGTGGGCCGTGCCGTGCATCGCAATGCGCTTAAAGACTGATCGACAAACACACGATAAACGTATCTCTGACTGCACCGAAGCGAGTAATCACTTTGTGCTTAAGTAGACCCCATAAATAAATATATAAATAAATATAAATATGTTCAGATGGGTTTCCAGGAATCCCACGGAACTTTACATTTCAATTATCTCTGATTATTTGCTGATCACAGTTTTCCCTCTAAATAGATAATTTTTTATCTAATCTTTAGGATTGAGTATTGAACTAGTAACAACTAAACTATTACAAGTTTTTAAGTTATAATAATATGTTTAATTGGGAACATAAAAAAATTATAGATAAAACAATACTTAAATATTTTTTCGATTATTTAAGAAGAAATATCCTATCCGAAGAAATATTCTAAAGGTAGGGTATTCCCACCGCCGAATTCCGGCACCGTTTTTATTTTAAAACTGAAATATACTCCCATATTATTAAATTCATTGTTGCAAATGATGATACTAGCTTATGCAATGGTTTTTGCTTTAAATATTTCAGATAATGCCTAAATAAATAAAGGCGTTTGCAGCTTTGAGTTCGAACTTTGCTCAGTTTACACGAAAGATCTCGAAAGCTATCAGGTTAAGGTACAAATTAACCCAGCGATGGAAAAGTTTATTAGCTTAATTTGCATTACATTAATAGTTTCCGCTTATTCAGGATCGGGGACTCACCTGCCGCCGTTTGCATGGCGTGCGCCTCCATATAGTCCATATAGTATATGGATACCGGTCCCTGATATTGTGTCATGGGACCAATAACCACGTCGGTGGAGTGCGACAGATTGATCACACTGGAGGGCGGCACGCCGGGATTGGTGAAGATGGACGATGATGTGGAGGAGGTAGTGGTGGCAGCGCCGGCTGAGGTAAGATTGTGCAGCCGCTGGGCGGGACTCGGCCTCTCGCGGCCCTGAAGTGACCATAGTGCATTATTGGTTGATGGACTGACATTTTCCTCGGTCATTGCGGAGTTTCAGAGAGCTGTCACTTAGGAAAATCATTTTAGTTTTTTAATAACTGTATCGTATAAAAATTTTAAATATATTAATAGGTAAAGAAATTACAGTAGTTTTTGATTCAAGGCCATTTATATTCTCTAAATACTATAAAATGGCAAATATTAAAATTAGGTCGAGCAATTGTGTCACAGAAAGCAAAAGAAGATTCAAAAATTCCAAACAATAAATGGAGTCTGCTTAGAATTTAAATGAGATACATTTTGGGTCGAGCCATCTCAGATACGTTTCTCTTTGTTTTTATTTTAGTTTTTATTTTAGTTTTTATTTTTCAGAGCTACACATAGAAAATGTAAGGTAATTTTTGTGTATACAAAATTGTTTAAATATTTTTTTACTTTTGGATTTTAAGGTACATTTTTAAGCCTAAAAAGTGATACGCTTTTTGGTTCAGTATCAAGCAATATTAAAGAAATAATAGTTTGGATTTTTTTGAACAAGTAATCGAATTAATTTATATTTTGAATTTTTGTAACCTACCTGCACTAAAAAAATGTTTTCAAAATTACCAAAATCCAAGAAAATATCCTAGTTAATCCTGACCGATTTCCCAGATTTTTCTTCTCAGTATTAATGTGTGTCCAAAAATATCCGTGATTATTTCCGGAGTGCAAAGCTACGTGTGCCGCTTGCGTGCCAGCCGAACGACGACTGCTCTAAGTTGCAATACCCCCGGGAGTGGTTGAAGCTAAAAAACAAAAAATAAACAAAGCAATCGAAGTGCGAGTCCTCTCCCGGTGCAGTAAATTGTAAATTCGCTCTCTCTGATCCCAAGTTTGTATTGCTTTGGCATTTATATTGTTATTGTTTCGGCATGTGAAGATCAGTTGAAGCGGGGAAATTTTGTTTCGTTAATCATGCACTTTTTGATATTTAATTGCGGCGGCTATGACTTGCACTTGATTTGCATAGAGCGTTAGTAGTCGTAGAAAATTTATGGTATATTTTTAGATAATGTGAAAATTCCCTTTTACGATTTGAGATTCAAATTGAAGTGAGATATTAAAAATAAGGGCCCTAATTAAAAATGTTAGACAAAGCGCCAAGTGGCGTCATCTAGTGTTAAGTAAATGAAGGTAATTCTGAAGCAAAGCTCTTTGGGAAAGTTCACAAAACAGCCACTGTTGGCTTGTGGCGTTTTATTACTCATACGTATGTATATTACTCATACGCACCGTTGGCTGTCAAAAGATTAATAACGAAATCGGTGGAAAATTATAATTTGCAATAAATTATAATTAAGAAATCTGGTAAAATGATTAATCTAAAATTATTGCAAGTAATTTTTTCCATGATTTTGTATTTTTATACCCTTGTTCCCTATTTTTAGATACTTACTCATTTTGAGCTGCCTTTTCTTTGCTATCCACTTCGAGAACATCAATTTAATGTGCTCACCGCTCAACCAGCAGCCACACGAGATGTCAGCCGTCCGCTGAACGCTGTGTGCAAGCTTCACTTTCGCCACACGACGGCAACTGCAGCACTTGACTTTGTCCTGGCCCTCCTCCTGGTCCACGTGGATCGCCCATACCTCAGACTGCGTCAGCTTTGGCTTCTGGCTCTTAAGCGGGGAGCGGTTACATGGTTCTGCATCTATGTAAAATTTAAAAATTACACCGAGCGAAGGCTCAGGTTAATTATAAGGAAAATATATAAATTATTATTATTTTACATGGATACAAATCTTAAAGTATCGCTTGCCTTAACTGTGAACCATTTTCTTGGCACCACAAAGCTTGATCTCTTTTTGTCTAAAAGTTCTTTAGGTAATCCCTTTTGGCCAGTGTAGAACCTGGTGCCTGGTGCCTGGTGGCTGGCTATTAACACGCTGCATGGCACGCAGCAAAAACAAAGCGCATACTTTGACGTCTGCCCTCCTAATGACGACCACGAGAATAACGACAGCGACGACGAGGACATGGCAGCGGGAGCAGCTTCGCCAGCTTCACCAGCTTCACCGGCTTCCCGAGGGCCACGACTTTATTCATGTTCTGTTGGCATTAGTCGGCGCCCCTCATCTCGCCGGGCCCTAACTCAACCTATATTTTTTTTAGCCTGCCCAACAACTTTTGTTTTATTTTACTTTCTTTTATTTGCCAGCGTCTGTGCGAGTGTGAGTGGGAGAGTGAGTATCTGCAGCCATTGTGCCTCCAAATGCAGCAAAGGGGGTGATGGTGGCTTTTTAGCGGGAAAGCGGGCGTCTTCGCGCAGGTGAAAACCCCAAAGTGCCCTAGGACAGTGCGAAGTGCTGAGTCAAGTGTCAACTGCAAATGACATTTGCATTTCGCAGCGCTGCTGAGGGATCCGGAGGGGATGAATGGTTGGAACCCATGGAACCACCGCTCTGGTGGTCGGTGGCAACGCGTCAACTACGGCTGACATTTGTTTTAGTTTTTCTTCCGCTTTGCGCCAGCCATTTGGCAGTTCGTTGTGTTTCCTGGCCACGGCGCCCTGAAATATGCAACAAAAACGCTGGACCAAAAAAAAAAGGAAAAAAAAAGAAAATAATGAAAATAGCTCGGTGGAATTTTAAACTGTCACGGGGCCGTCTAATACGTTAGAGGCCCTGACACTCCTTCGTTATTCTAATTAGAAGGGCTTATCAAGTTCTATCAGTAGTTGTGATTATCAGGGACTTTGGGAAAGGAATTTACAGAGGAATTATTGGGGTCCGAAGGGTTTATAGGGAGCTTATGGTATTTTATTTATTAAGACCGGCTAAGGAGTTTCTTTAAAACTGTATTAAAACTGAAGTTAATATTAAGTAGTGGCCACTTCTATGCCTTTGGGATTCAGAATCCATTGATGACTTATAGGTTTTCTGGAAAATAAGATATAAAATGACTTTTATAATTAATTTTGTATATATATTATAGCTTAACATTTGTATATACTCAAACTTACAGCTTTAATTTATTAAGAAGTAAGGACTAGACTCCATGCTGGCCTCACTAGATATTGGCTTACGCAACCACAACAATCCGATTGATTAAGATTGGCCGGGAATGCAGGGTCTGTAATGGGATTCCGGCCAGACAATATGGAAATTAGTTATGGCCAGTCACTCTGATGCAACTGCAACTGCAGCTGCAAGTGCCGCTGCTGGCCATGTTAAATTGTGGGTATAAACTGCATTAGAGTGCTTACATATAGTACGGGGAATGTGCATCCATCTCGTCCATTGTTCAGCTTGAATGGATGTGCATAAGTTGATGGCGATGGCTGCTAGGAATTGCAAGGACCTTCAGGGGGTTAAGCTTTAACAGCTTCAGGCTACTACTAAACCTAATAGAAATATTAAAATAAAATCAAATAAAATAGAGTAAATGTCAATAATAAATCCCCCCTAATTAAGCTTTAGTTAAATATGAATTTTATTAATTCAATTTAGAATGACTCTCCACTCAGAAATTTATTTAAACGATCAAATAATTGTTTTTAATTATCAAAAAAATCTACAAATGGTTGTATTTTAATAATTTAGCAGAATGAATCGTTGGCAATAAATAAATTAAATAAAATGGCTGCCAATTCAGAGAATTGTTTCACCAAAAAATGCTTTTAAATTGGCTAACCAATTTAAAATTGAAACCGAAAAGTTCATTCAGTATGTAATGGCAAATGAAGTCGTCCTCCACTTAACTGGCATTCCCGAAAATAAGTACAACAAATGGCGTTTCGAAACTATTTTTGACTTTTTGGCCATGGCCGCTAGCGGCAATCGCTTGATGTTGCTGCTGTGTCTGATGTTGCTGCTGCTGCTCCTGCTCCTGCTCCAGCCCTTTGTGTTTATCGTGGAACGTTGAGCGAGGGAACATTTCGATCTCCTATGGCTGTCAGAGGGAAAACAAACAGAATCAGACATCTCAACCAAAGCGGCCCACCGCCCATCGAAACGAAACGAACCCACCCATACAATAAAATCGAAACTTTTGCATTGTACATGTAAATTGGCTTTCGTGTTGTTGCTGTTGGATTTGCTGGGCGTTATGCAAAAGAAAAACTTTTCGCACAGCGCATAAAAATTTATTTGTTGCTACTTTTGGGCTTGCGCTTGATTTGGCAGCTCACACTCATCCCGATGAATACACACACATACCACACTATATGTACATATGTATAATGTATGGGCCCGGTGCCGCCGCCGCCGCCTCCTCGCTGATATTTGGCATATTTTGTGCACATCAATATCTCGCGTGCTAGTTGGCATCCAATTCCAATACCAATACCGGATAGAACACTGTGGAAAAATGGGTAAAGTTCTAATTATATTTTTAAAATATTAATAGCAATATTCTTTGATACAAATTCTGTTGAATTTGAATACATTATTGGAATTTTTCCTTTGAGTATTACCTAAAATCTAGATGCAATAAAAATTAAAAAATCAAGGAAATAATGATGTTGCCTGAGATGAAGGTTGAATATTAACTGATGGTAAAGAACAAGCTGGAATAATTACACATTTAAGGCTCATTTTTGTCATTGACCAGACCCCTGAATGTTACTGTCTCTAGAAAAGTTTGGGATTTTATTTGTGAAGTCCAACTGTTAAGACCTTTGAATCTAGAAGAAACTCTATATTTGTAAGACATTTTTTTTTTATATTACATTTTGGCATGGTTTATTCTTCTATTTTTCTTTCTTTATTATAAATACTTACATTTCTTTCTCTGTTCCCTGCCGGATACCGGTAGCAATTCCCATATCCCAATAGCCCAACACCATCGCCTATCCCGATTTGCCAAGGACCCTCGGGCGTATTGGCTGCGCGTTTTGTGGTGCACCATTGAGTTCAAGCGCGCGAATGGGTGGCATTTGGGCGTTGCAACATACACGTGGCATATCCTTGCACAGGACCCAGCTGCACACACACACACTCCAGGGAGAGAGAGAGAGAGGGGGAAGCTAGAAAGGGATTGTGTGCGTATTTCATTCTTCAACTATCTGAGTTTTGGTTTGCGGCGGTTAAGCAAATGTTTTCCAAATGCACTCCGTGTCGAAGTAAATTTCTACAGCAGAGTCGCTCTCACAATTATCGCAAGTTCTTGCCGACTGAGTGCGTGACTTTTGGTTAGCTGGCTGTTTATTTTCTTTAATGACTTTCAATGATTTTAGGTGGGAGCTTTTTATTGTGGATTGTTGAGTATTTCTTGAATAATTTCTGCTGGTTTTTGATTATAGAAACGCTTCTGTTATTTTGATAAATATCAATAAATCTAAATAGTTAATTGTACACTTTGTTTTTCCTCATAAAATTTAAAATGTGTTCAAAAAAGATTTTTCTAGGAACAGGACAACTTGAAGTATTTATATAGTTAAAATTAAAAATAAAAAAAAAATCCCAATAAATGTTCGAAACAACTAAATCGAACTTATAAAATATTTGTAGTATTTTTTTGTTGTGATTTTCAAATGATTTTTTTTGGAATTCGCATTAACATAACAAAAGCATGTTAATTCTAAAAGTATTAACCCCTCTATTTAAAATGAGAACAGTTTTCACAACGCATGCGTTCCTCATCTGTAATCTTTGAGGAAAATGTGGATTTTATGTTTATGGTAATGTACACTAACAGTAATGTTATGGACTAGGGGGTGATGTATTCTGTAATGTTAAGCAAGGTCATGACTAAGCATATAAAGGATAATAACGAGAATTCATACAGTAACAGTGAAGCTATTAATAGTATATTTAAATATTCTGTTATTGTAAGCATTCACAAGGTTAGCAAGCTTACTGTTATTTATTACGCATCGCGTTGCATCGTAGTAATGAGGATTCCTGCAGTAACATTGATATTATTGACCAGACGTTGATTTATTCTGTTATGTTGAGTCCTTACCGTTCACAAGACTAACAGGGTTGGTTTGTGGACTATGTTTACATAGATAAGTAGCAAGGATTAAATCATTCTGTTATGTTATGAATTTCTGCCAAAATGTTATGTTATATCTTTCGATCCACAAGTACAGAGGGGTGGTTTATGGCAGCCTAAAAGCAATGTTATAACTTTAACAGACATCCTAAGGGTCTTCTCTGCTGTTATATATATTTAAATCCACAAAGTAAACTACCAACAAAGTATACTACCCCTTGTATAAGGCATTTCATTTTAACAGCACTGTTAACTCATTTTAAGGGTGAGTAAACCATGTTAAGCAGCAGAAATGTTATTTTGTAATAATAAAGTAACTAGAGACTGGTAAATTCTGGGGCCTCTGTGGGATAAATCCGTTCATCCCTTGCCGCTTGCCATTGAACATTTCCAACTCAGTTGCCAGGACAACAAATTCAATTTGATTTTACATTTTGGAGTAATGCTTGATAATTTTGTGATATGCCTAATTGAATTTCGCATAAACTGCTTACAAGTTGGCCGATTTCATCATCAGGATGCGTCGCAATCCTAGCAACTAGGACACCAGGACATCCGAGCACGAAGGCGCCTGCTCCGCTTACTGGCCACGTGCAATTTAATGTCTGCTTCTGGTCAATTTCACTGAAATGTAGCCCAAGTTGAGCCAACTGATGGGAAGCGATGGCGCTGGGCGCTGGGCGAAGGACGATGCTTGCCATTTCGATAATTAAATGCATGCACATGTGTGTGCCACACACACTCATGTGTGTCTGTCTGTGTGCATGCACCATTAGTGGTAAAATGTTGTGCATTTTTACAGTGTGAGTGTGGCTGGAATTATGCAAATTGAACCGCAGAAACGCTTTTAAAATGTTTTAAGTGCATTTGCATGAATATTTTGGCGGGGCGCACATTCGGAGAAAGCAGCAGAAAAAAAAAACAAACAAAAACAAAAACCAAAAAGGAAGTGAGTGCACTGCAGTTGCAGCAATGTGTGTCAACCAATTTTAGTCAAATTGAAATTTGTAAGCACAGCCCTGACCCCTGTGGCCCCGCCCCGTCCACCACAAACGGACGGGATCGCAGTGAAAGCATTTTCCGCACTGCCATTCTGGGTCTTCGCCTTGGCCAAGCTTGGCCCCTCATTTGGCTGATGAACATCCGGAATTCTCGGCGCCATTTTTTCGTGCATATTGAAAATGAAAGCCACAACAAGGGCAGAGTGAAAAAGGACATGGAGTGCACAGGAATAAATATGTAGGTTATTTAATAGATATAGTTTAAATAAATATCTAAATAAAATACCTTTTTAAAAGCCTTTACAGTGAAAAATATGTTTTTGTTTACTAAAACACATTAATTAAATTAGTAAAGGTTTTTAAAAAATGCTTCTAAAATATTCATACATAAATAAAAATCTTAAAATTATAAAATCCTATTCTAAAATGGGTTGAATCTAACTGGTATTGGTAAAGAAACTTACTATGCCCGAAACTGCTTTATAACCAACGGTCCTTGACATAAACCCACTTCCTGTTGAAGCTTTTTCTATTTATTATTTATTATTTATTAAAAATAATTCCTAAGTTTTTCGCCGTGTAAAAGCAAGTAATCATAGAAATAAATATGTACCATTTTCGTAGAAATGGCCCCCAAAAAATAGGCGCCGGACCCGGATGATCCATGTCGTATTCTTGGCCAGTACCAACTAATTGAAGTGCACTGAAGCAGAACCGTTTGCCAATCTCTGTGATAAGCCATGCAGAATCGTGCTGCGAGGCGTAAATTAAAAATATAAGAAGCGGCCGGCAGGAAAGCGACTCAGACGAAAAAGAAAAAAAAATCAGGAAGCATACCAAGCGCCGAAATGAGAATGGGAGTCGGACGCAAGCCAAATGCGCTCGAGTTGATTAAATTCGGTATCAATCACAAGTTTATGGCCCCAAAAGTCGGCGAAAGATTTTGATGGATTTTCCACGCGATATTTTGGCCCGAGGCCGAGGATGAGGCGAAAATCCGAAAGGAAATCGTCGCCATCGCCATCGCTTGATTGCTTTGGCCACGTTTATATCGCTTTATATATCGGCAGGATAAAGATGTGCCCGGCTCCTGCAGCTTCTTCGATTTTTATCCTTGGTCAGTCAGTGCAGCCGGAAACGGAAGCGACGGAGTCTACAGCACAGCAACATCAGCCAACGCTAGTCGCCGCTCAATTTGGTAATGAAGTCCTTGTCGCTGTCGTTATCCTTGTTCTCCGATTTTGTGCAGCTCCCGCCTCGAACTCCGTCTGGGGCTTCATTATGTTTTCTTTGGCTCTAGCTGGGATAACAGGAAAATCATTAGGCCATGCCGATTTGGCCCCAGACCCGCTGATTGCCGAGAGGCGAGAGGATACGCTGGAATGCCAACAGCTCACAGGACCTAGTCCTGCTGCAGCTGCTCCTGCTGTTGCTCCTCGTGCTACTGCTACTGCTGCTCCTGCTGCTCCTGCTGCTGCTACTGCAATTTTCCTGCTGCCGGACTGCAATTAATTAAATTTTTCGCCCGTCTGAGGCAAGGACTGGAAGGCGAAAAGCGGCGAAACGTTGCCCGTTGCCCTTGGTTGCAATGCGTGCGGCTTTAATAAATTTACAAAATTCATTAAATCCTTTGTGCAGCATGTGGGTTGGTTTCCCGTGTCTGTCCTGTGGCCGGCGCGCCCTTTATATTTTTTTTTTTTTTTTTTTGCTCTCTTGCCCGGGGGCGTGGCCCGGTTGGCAAATTAAATGCCCCAGTCCAAAGTGGCCAACTGAGAAGGGGGGCAAAGTGGCAAAGTAATATAGCCATTTGCTGGCCTTAATATCCCAGTTTGGTTTAAGGAATTTAATCCGAGTCCAAGTGCACAAAATGCTGCAGATTCGATAAGGTAATTCGATATTTAAATTGGATTATCAATGTCGAAATCTACTTTCGTTTAACCAATATTTAAGTTGAAAGGTTAAATTGCTAACAAGTTTAGCCAATTTTTGGTTTAAATAATACAGCTAAAGTGCTCAAAGTTATGTGGATTGAATGGGATTAATATTCAACTTGTTAAAAATTAATAATATAAAAAACATGGCTAAAGTGGCATTTTAAAGAAGAGATTAAGGTGCAAAGTGTTAAAGCCTTTACCTGGCTATTTAAATATTTAATTATAAAGCAGAATCGATTAATGTTTTAATGATTTTTAAATGCGATTAATGGAGTCAAAGCAGCTCATCAAAAATCATTAACCAAAAAGGTAATTAAATGCTTTAAATAATATGCATAAAATTGGTTCATTAAAAAGATATCATGTGAAGATTAAAATAGCCTTTAAAATTAGGCACAACATTCGAAAATTGCCAAACAATGTCTATCCTCAGAAATCTTCAATGAAAGTCCAATTAACTAGGATAATTGAATTATTTTCTCAGCAGAAATATCCCACAGATCTTTGTCATAGTAAGCTCAGAACAAAGCTATTTAATCTGGCTTAAGAACACAAACTAGTTGAGAAGTATTTAATAAGATTTAAACAAGACATTGATACTTTAAGCACTAATAACTGATGGGATAAGCTTTCGACTCTAATGCCCTTCAAAAATATGCGATGAAATCAAGCTTATATTAAATGCCTTTAATTGTGTTAATCGAAAATGTAATGTGATAAGTATAAATTGGCTAAAGTGGCACACAAAAGAGAGCCAATAAATGTTTATTCAAAATAATAAATATATATATCGGCATCTGCCACAGGAATTTATCATAACAAAATAAATAATAATAGGGAGAATTTAATCATTTGAAATGGAAACATAAACACACACTGGGGAATTCAACAAAAATATTGTTGTGACAGCTGGTTAGAGTGATTGATACTGTAAAACAGATTCAACAATTCGTAATTAGTGGCATTCAATCGGAAAACACGACCATAACTTATGCCTTTCGCTAATTATTTTCGCAGAGACCCCAACACACAAATATATATATTTTTCGTCATGGTAACCTATTTCAATTGGGTTGTCATGACATTTTCATCTGGCTTTAGCCTATCATTCAATTAGGCAAGCGACAGAGACAGATTTATGGGCATTCCCGAGGAGCAGCGAGCGAAGGAGTGGGTTCTTCTGGCAAAAATGTAAACATCAATAAGCTCTCGTCTTCTATCTGTTATTTGGCCTTCGTTGGTTCGTTTTTGTGCGTCTGGCAAATAAATCACATGCACTTATTTATTTAATTAGACTAACTTCTTACAAGCGCTACAATAGACACACACTGGAGCGGATGCACTCACACACGCTCACAAATTGACTGGCTGACATGCCACGAGATTGATTAGCTCAGCCGCAAGCTTTGCTTTGCTTTGCCTTCCTCGATATTTTTCCTGCTCGGCATGTGTGTAGTTGTGTCTTGCGGATTGGTGTAAATTGTGCATGGAAATGTAACTTCTGCTTCGGAAAACTGCACACCGTACAAAAAAAAGAGCGCGAAAAATAGAGAGCCTTCTTATTCTTATTTGTACGAAAAAACAGGACACATGTTGCATATTTAGGTGATTTTTGTTGGTAACCAGAAGACAATAGTGGTTTGAAATCACTTATAGTTGTGCCTAAAAGTGTACTGTGAAAAATGTGACTGAAGGCTTTAAATATTTTACTGCATACTTTTGGACACCATTTAAAGGGATTAATCTAATTGGGTAATTGGTAATCTAATAACCAAATAAGGAAAAAATATAAAAATGATATATTTGTATATATCGTAAAATCTATCAAATGTTGAATTTTCATCACTACAAAACTATTATATCTTGTATCCTTTTTTGATACAAAATAGAGCTTTCAAAGTGTATTAATTTTGTGACCTTAAGCTCCTTTATTTCTATCTAAAATATTTAAATTCCTTCTTTGTAATTTTTAAAACATTAAATAATATGCCTAAAAGTATGCTTTATTTTCTTAAAGCCTGAAATAATTCATGGCTTACCTTTAGGCAAGCAAACAAATTATTTTAAGAAATGAATATAAATTATAATTATACATTATAATATATTTTATCGAAAAAAAAATCCAGAGAAGTTGAAAGAACAAAGCAAGAGATCTCAGGCGCTTCACTGTTTTATTTATATTTTCTTTAGGTGCATAGGAGCCGGTTGAATACGGTTCGGTTAGGTTCCTTTGGCTGCTGACATTATAAATTACCAAGCAGCAAGAAGCAGCCTCAAGGCAAAAACAACTTGAACTCATTAATGTAAGTGATTTTTCTTGCGGGCGCTCGTTTACATGGGAGAGTCCTTCTTCTTGGGTTTTCCTACCCCCCAACCCAAGTTTAACTCCCAGCCGATCTTGGACGAGAGGCGACGGCGAGAGGCCAAGAGACCAGGGCAGGGAAATCATCTTTCAATTTCAATTGATTTTGCTTGTTGCCATTGCACGTTGATTGATTGCAGCGATTTCTTAGGGAAATTCTAGCGCACATCGAACATTTTTACTTACGGCATCGTCTTCGGCAGCGGCATCTTCGTTTCGTCTTATCGTCTAAGTAATTGCCATTGCAGGGCCTCCTCTCACTTCCTTTTCCGCCCTGGCCCCGGCCTCTGGGCCAATTATTTGCCAGTTTAATTTACATAAATTAAATTTGGTGCCTGCCTGGCTTCTTTTTCGGTTTTTGTTTTTATTTTACTCCTCGTGTTTTATTTCGTCGGTTTGTTTTCGCCTACCGAATGTCTTTGGGCTTTTATGACCACAATGGACATAATATTTATGACCAGGGGCCAGGTCCTTAGGCCCGTTTTCTATCCACTAAGATAGGCCAGGCATTGGCGCCTCAGCGAGTGCCTTTGTTGGCTTTTATTGCGCCAACTTTACGAGTGGCAACTTTGGCACTTGTCAAATGACCAGCCCCAAAGGGGTCTACATACCACACTAAACTGAACCATATATACATGTAGGAGGTATATATATCACCCAAGCAACTATATTGGGCACGAATTGTTTTACGACTTGGGCGCGTGGCGGTTCCACTGAAACTGAATCCAAGGGAGCTATAGGCGACTTGAAATATGATGACTGTATAATGCCGAAATTATTTAATGGTCCATGAAATATTAATTGTTTAATTTGAAGTTCAAGTCCCCCACGATAGTGGAGGCTGCTTTGCATATCTGAAAAGGTTTGCTGCCACTAAAAGTTGTAAACAAGCTTTGTTTTATTAGAGAAATAAAATATTAAATAATTCTAAACAAAAGCTGTAGTTTGTAGAACTTTAAATGATTTTTGAATGGTAATAAGGAATATGTGTTTTTGTTGATGGAAGTATATAGCCTTATTAAGACTGAATTAAATGACTTATTGCTGATTAATGAATTATTTTCTTGATAATTATTTTAATGAGGGTCTGAGACAAAGAGAGTAAAGAGATTAAAAATAATAAAAAAAAACCATCGATGGAATAATATTTAAACCAAGAAAACTAATCTTTATTTGTAAGCAAAGTATATTCATAACTTATTACATTATTAAATATAACAAAATAGAAAGCGGCTGAATAGATTGAGTTGTACAAGTTTAAATATGCCTAAAATGTAAACAATTCCTTTATTTTTGATGGTTAATCCTCTGTAGCAATCTGTAGCAATAAATAAATATAAAAGTACGAAAACCCACAACCTCAAGAGCTTTTCAAACCTAACAACTCTCTAATGCCAAACCTGTGTCATATTCTGCGGAATAATAATTGTTTAATTTGAAGTGGCTGCCGCCAGACATTACGGCTTAAACACGTGTCACTTCGGAGAAAGTTTAACTGCGAGTGGTGGTAGGTGTCTGCTGCCCCCAGGCCCCTCGACTACACTATCTGAGGCACCATTGCGCCTATTAGCGGGGTCCACATGCAAACCCCCCGACAATGGCCTCCCCGACTCCCCAAAAAATGGGGAGTGGGCCGAGCAACGCAGGTTTGTGCTAATTGAATCAGAGCGCGCGACGGAAACGGAAATGTCAATGGCAGCTCAAAAATGGTGACAACGTCGGTGAAAACACAATGTGCGTGTGTGTGGGAGTTGGGGGGTGTGCGTGTGTGGGTGCGTCTAATTGAATATTGAACGAGGCTTTTAGTGTTGACTTTATTAGCGTTGCCACGTTGCCCAAAGTGCCGACAGAAAACTCAATTAGGCAACGAAAATGGCCCCCCCCCCGCGCTCCGCAACTATTTAGAAGGGCCCAGAAAATAAAAACAAAGACAACATTAGCGAAAAAGAGAAAATGCTGGAAAATTATTATCTTTGCCAGGGGGTCAGTGCTAAAAATAACCATTAAGTTAATTAGTACACTGACCGCAATCGATGCGATTGCGATTGCAACGTTGACTGCATCAGTCAACAGCCTTTGTAAAAGGGAGCAGCGTTTTAATTGCATTTACATGTCCTGCGGCCAAAACTTCGTTTGCTTTTCGGTCCATCTCCTGGTTACGAGGACCTGTTAGCAGGATACCTACCCCTCTCTCCAGGCTCCTGTCATTGTTTTTGCACAGCGCCATTTGTTGCCGGCTTTTGTGCAGTTTATTAGATAGAATGCAGTGTGTGTTTTTCGCCTCGGGGCGACCGCTAAATGTGCCAGTCCAATATAATTATGCGCCATTTAAAATGCTCTTAATGTTGCGAAAATGCTGACACTGCCATCGCCCATTGTCCCGCTGTCCCACTGTCCCTCTGTCCCGTGCGGCCACGCCCCTCTGCACTTGTCGCCGGCGGAGGAACGAGAAAGCCAGCGAGCCGTGGCCCAAATTTAATTGACATGTGTCCGGAGAACTCATGTCTGCTTCTGGCCTTTTGTCCGGTGTTTTGAACCACACGGAGAACAATTTATCATTTTTCCCCATCCCAAGGATTAAATCTGCATATCTGCACATTTGCCTATCTATCGTATAAAAATTATACAATTTTGAGTCTTTTTGTTGATATTTATTAGATGGCTTATGGCTGAAATTTTGTAGGGATTTCAAATCAATAGTTTCTAAGCCTTAAAGTTTGCTTTAAAATGTTGAATGTATAATGCTTAAAGTTGTTCGCAGCTTAAGTTTTATTTATTGATAAGAAACAAAGCTACTAAAATCGAAATGGGGATTTAGATTTTCTGTGCTTAAAAGCAGGCAACACATATTTTTTATATTATAAAGGTTTTTTTAGGTAGTTAATATGTTAAAGTATTCTTTCAGACATAAATATTTATTGTAAGTTCTGTGGAGATTTCAGTTTAACTTAATCTTATTGAAATTTAATTAAATTTATTCCTAGAATTGTCATTTTAATTATACCTAATATTTAATTGCATACTTTTGAGCATCTCTGGAGTTTTCATTTCAACCCAATTATTTTGCTAAGAGTTTTTTTCTGTCCGTGCACTTCTTATGCTACCTCGGGTTGAAGTTTGGACCAAGGAACCCTGCCATTATTTCGCTTGCCGGCCCATCGAAGGTCGAATAAAATCGATGATGCGTCTTTGTTGTGACATTGGCGAGGCCCTCGGACTGGTATTAACATTAGAATTAATGGTGCAGAACGGTTTTCCCTGTTTTCCGTTTGCTTTTCCCTCTTTTTCTGTTTTTTCCCTTCCCCCGAGCTGACTGTGATTTGCGAACGAAAATGTGTCTTTAATTTGAAAGTTAAAACTCAAGGAGGCAAGAGGATGGAAATCTAAGGGAAACTTATGTGTGTTTAATTAAAAGTAGATGAAGAAAGTTTCCAAGATGTGTGTGTGTCGGGGGGACCTTTGACCTTCTCCGGAACTGTTCAATTAACATGTCAGAGCCCCCGGAGCTGTGATTGAAACTCAAGTTTGTTTGGCCAAGTTTCCCGGCTTTCAGGTATGTAGCCTCTCCCAGCGATTTTCCCCCTCTGAATTTCCGTTACTGGACGGGACTGAACTGAACGGGACTGGACTGTTGCATACGTATATTAACTGGCTCACCTGGATGCATGCATATATGTATGCGTAATACTCTTGTGCGGAGATATCGTCATTAATATGCCGGCATAATGTGCATTTAGGTCGGCTATTTCTGGCCCCAACTAAGTATGCCAGTGTATGTGTGTATGTGAGTTGGCAAAGCTCCATAACTGTAATTATGTATTTGAGCATTCGGGCGTGGGTAATACCAGACCTAAGCTCACATTTGACTGCATTCGCCAAGCTTTTGGCCATTGCTCATATATAATTTCAGAAAATTAGCCAGGATTATAGTCAAAGAAGACCTCGAAGAATGCTCAGGCTACAATAAATTCCTTTAATATTTTATACCGCACCAAAAAAGCGATGGCAATCCATTCCAGCCAGCCGACTCGCACAATTAATCATTACATTTGTTTTTGACGAGCTACCAAGCTCATGCATTAAAAATTACCACATTTAAGCTGCAGAATGAGCGCATCTATCAGCAAATACTGAGATACAACAGCTCAGATACAAATACGTGCACTGGGGAAAATTATGTGGGGGGTTAAATTGGGTAAAAATAATTTAAAAGAGTCTTTGAACTTGTGGGGCGTATAACAAAAATTATTTAAACTTCTGAAAGGGTTTGAATTGATTTTTTTAATACGTTATGTTGAATATCTTTTATGAAAAATATATATTCCTAGTTTACTTAAGGATTTCCTGATTTAAATATTGAATTCTTAGTAGCTTAACCTTAGGAAATTCCCAAAAAAATTCAAGTTTAAACTCTTAAAACCTACTATATAATTTCCTCCGTGTATTCTCCACATACGAGACGTAATGAGACAGGCACGTGCTGCTGCCTTTGCCGAGGAGCTGGGGGATTTTCGATTGCATTAAATGAAGCATGACAACCTTTATCCCCATCCCCATATCCCAGCCAGCCCTGGCATCCATCTATCCAGCCAGGCAGGCTGATAAGTAAACATGTGTCAATAAATAAAACCATTTACTTGACGCCCCGCCTATAGCCCTCCAACTTCGACTTTGTCTGGGACGACGGGCCAACATAAAACAGCAAATGAAGCGAAAAACTGGTAAAAAGGCTTTTAAAATTCACTTAAAAACCAACAATGACAAACGCTCCATATATCGAATTTATTTGATTCCGGGGGCTACTTTTTTATGAATCAATTTCTCGTGTCGGGCTTTAAGGGTAATGCGTCGTCGCTTGTTTTAGTGTCGCCAAATCGGTTAAATGGCTTAAATATTTGTGATAAAATGGAGTACATACTAGGCTCTGGGCCTCTTAATTTTTACGCTCGCTTAGGCTTCCCGTCTAGTCGTATTTTTTTCTTATTTGGGCCAGTCACGTGCCCAATAATCAATGGCCGTCATAATAAAAGGTTTATCGTATAGTTTCGCTAAGAATATGTTTACAGCCTGTTTATCGTAGGTGCCGGCGGATATTTCGGGCCGAGTCTATGGCCATGCAACAAACGGGCCTTAACGACTTAATAGCCAAATTCAATATTATTGCAATTTTCCACTTGCTCGCATGCCGCGAATGGGATTCCGGTTTGGATTCGAACTCGGACTTTTGGGTCCTTTTTTTTTTGTTTTTTTTTGTAGGGATCTCTGGCAGTCAGCAGTGACAGCAGTGACCGAAAAAAACTTTTGCAATTCAATAAAAATGCAAATTTTTTTGATTCGCTGCAGTTGGTTGCAATTTTTGACAGTTTTCATTTTCGTTTTCGTTTTTAGTATATATATTTTATACTTTTTGCATTTCTGCGAGTCAGTTATGGTTGTTGTTGTTGTTGTTATTGTTATTATTTTTATTGTTGTTTTTGCCAAAGCTTGCTGCGACAGTTTTGTGAAAGTTATGACAAATTGTGAGCGCTTTGAAGCAGCTTTCTTTATGGGACAAAGTTTGTACTCTTTTGGGCGAATGAAAGTGAGGTTTCTGGCAGATGGATGGGGTCGAAGCTGCTTTTGAGGGATTTATTTATTATAAAAAAACTGTGGTTCTTCATAAATATTATTGTTTAATTTAATTTTTTATTTGATTATTGTAAAAATCTGTGGTTCTGGTTAAATATAATTGTTTTATTGGAAATTTTATTAATAAGTAATATACTTATTATTCATTAATTTGATTTTTTATTGATTTATATTTATTAATTCAATTGAATAAAAGATTAGGCTTTATTATTGTATACAAAAATACATAATCAATGTATGATGGTATTTTTTTAGCTTGTTAATTCTTTGTTGTTACTATATATTTGATATAAAATTGATTTTTCTTTTTGTTCTGTTTATACCTTTTAAACTAAAATGTCCTATGTTAATAGTAAGCTGATTGGTAGTTTCTTATATTTTCTTTGTGTAATGAAAAACATATTTCTTGAATAATTTTTTACTATTTCAAAAAGAGTATTTCCTCTGCGACAGTGTAACCGCAAGTTTAGTTTTAGTTTCTTGCTGAGTAATTTAATTTAGTGCAGTTATGCAAAAGTCAACAGAAATATATAAAAATTCAAATGTACACTCGCACATACAATCGCACAGTTTCGGTGACAAAACAAAATGGCGTCTGGTCGTCTAACTGGAATGCCAAAAATTCACTTTCGCACATTGAAATGTAAATCAAATTTGGCTTTAAAACGCCACAACACAGATTTTTCCCGTTTGGCACATGGAGGAGAACACGAAAAATTCAGCTGACGAAGGAGGTGTGGGCGGGTTATGGGTTACGAGGGATATGGAAAGGGATGTGGGATGTGGCAGGCAGGAGGTCGTGTCCTGCCCCACGGCCACGCCCATCTAATGCTCCAAGTGTCAGGCAGCTGGCGGAGGGTCATGAATTTTCATGTACTCCGCTGACAAAGTCGCTGGATGTGCAATTTTTTACGTGTTCCCATCACGAAATGTCAGCGTGCATGGAAATCGAGCTGGGGACAATTTATAATGCAAATGTCAAGCGGGGGCAGTTGTCTTATGGCTCCTTTACCTCCTTGAAATAACAACCATCCCCTCTAAGTGATCCCTGAGCAGTGATGGCATTGAATGCTTTTCTAAATGGTCTCAGTTGGGTTAAAATATAAAGCAAATAATTTTAAATTATTTTATTTTGAACTCTGTATAAACGAAATAATTATAAAAAAGATATATTCTCGATCTGTAGGGGATTTATAATATTTATTATTTATTTATAAATTATATTTGTACGTTTAATTTAATTAAAATGTATTATAATGAGCACTAGTTTACACAAATAATTTATTCCTCGGGAAAATCGTAAAAAAATGCTTAGAGCTACTTTTCTATATAAAATATATTCAATTTATTTAAAAACAGTGTATAGTTACTCATTTAAAAATATATTTACACAAAAATGATCCCCATAATCCAATATTCTTTAATAAAAAGCCTTTTTTCTTTTTCTTTCTTTTTATCAAGTTTGTTTGTTTTTCCTCCGCTAATTTTTTTCGATTTAACCTTTTTTGCAACAAGTTGTAGTCAGCACTGATTGTTTTTTACCTTATATAACCCCCCAAGCCCACCCAAAATTAACCCCTTTCAGGGCGTGACCGAAATTGAATTAAATTCGCTGTAAAGTTCACCGTCGCCGAGTTCAGAGTTTAATTAATTTTCTTTTGTTGTGTTGCCCTAATTTAATGATTGAATTTTCGCATTTAGCCTTGTGCTTCTCCTCGTTGCTCCCCCTCTCTCCTGTCTCCGCTCTCCGCTCTCCGCCGTAGATCATAAATCATTAGCAGCCCTTTTCGAGGGCGTGGCAGCGCGTCGCGCCACGTGATTGATGAGGCGGCACAATCGGTCAGGTGTAACCGGGTGCAACCTGTGGCACGTGGAGTCGCAGTTTGCAGTTCACTCATTTTTTGCTTTGTTTAATTGACAATTAGGCATAATGTAATTTCTATAATTTAAATAACTATTTGCAAACTCACACACACACTCAGGCACATTAACTCAATTTAATTAAGTCCAGTGGCGAGGTAACAGAAAAAAAAAATAGCTTTTTGTTTGCAGCCTCAAAGTCATGTCAAACATTTGTGTTTATCAAAATTTCATTTAACCATCGCCCGGGGCCAGCAATAACAATCAACAAGAACAACATCAAATTCAACATCGGCCATAAATAACCGCATATATGTATACATATATCGTATATACAATATAGATGTATGTTTACAGATAAAACACGGTGTAGAAAAACACACTGCACTCCGGCGAGCAGGTGCAAATAAATGCGATTGTTTCGACAACCGCCAACTAAAATGCCAACGGGTCGTATGATGGATATTAGCCAAGTCTCTGGGCTCATTGCGATTTAATTAATATCATCCAAAAGCCAATATGAATTTGCGGTGCCTTTGACGCTAACTGCGTATTAAAATTTAGTCAAAAAAAAAAGGTCTCATCATTGTTGCCCAATTTACGTTTGTTTTATTTTATTTCATTCACTTCCAGCGAATTAATTTGCGGAAATCGAGACAATATTCATGGGCTCAATTATGCGGCAAAAATTATGGCAATTTTAATGCATAGCTATTTTTGGTCAAAAGTCTAACAAAGCCAACATAAACTGTCGCTTAAATTTTAACTCTTTTTGAAATTATTTTAAATTAAAGGCTACACAAAAACCGACTCAAGTGTGGCTTTAATTTTAATAATGCCGCAAAAGCCTAGAAAAAACTCCATAAAGTGTCGCTTTAATTTTAACTTTTTTGTGAGTGGCTGTATTTACTCTTCTTTATTTTTTTCATGTTGGCCAGAGGTTGCCATAAATTTTCGTCGTTTTGCTGTTTAACGAAAATGTAACATTTGGCGCAGACATTTTAGCAAGAAAGTTTTTCACGTTTCGGTTTTCCGCGGGTGATTTATGTAACTCCAAGTGGAAGCTGGACCCGTGGAAAAGCGGAACAGTGAGTTTATAATAAGGTGGCCAAAGTTGCGATGGGTTAAGGCACTTTGCCGACAACTGTTGATGCATGCACC
This sequence comes from Drosophila rufa, assembly GCA_018153105.1. Taxonomy (NCBI): domain Eukaryota; kingdom Metazoa; phylum Arthropoda; class Insecta; order Diptera; family Drosophilidae; genus Drosophila; species Drosophila rufa. Next base: position 8,390,700 of record JAECXS010000085.1, read on the forward strand.
GGTCTCAGTCCCCTTCTGAATTCCTGAGTAATGGCATTTGCATTTCCAACTTGCTCTCGCCATTTAATAGCTCGCTTTTCCGGGCAGCCATTCAATAGCAGTCGCAGTCGCAGTCGCAGTCGCACTCGCACTTGGTAATTAATCAAAGTTTTGCCAGCTCTCATTTTTTCTTTGCCTATAATTAGCAATTTAATTGAATTTAAGTCACATTTCAAATGCACGAAGCCCAGTGGCAGTGCCAATGCCTGGGGAATTGGGCCCGGGCTCGGGCCCTAACCAAATTTCTAATTAGCACGCAATGCGTAAATAGCTTTGGTGCCTTTGACGTTTACGCTTTTGGCCAAAAGCTTTGGAAAGCGCCTCCATTGTCAATGTAACACACTCACATGCCCAGCAGGAAGCCGGTATGGCCGGGAAACACCTGCCCGGAATTGCACTGAGCGGAAAATCGAACCAAAAACAATTATCTTGGTAGGAATTATTCGGTAAGATTGTGCCTAGTTTAGGGAAATTATATTTTAATTTAATTTTATTAAATTATTTGCCCTTCAAGTTTATTATTCGAATTAAGTTAATTATAGTAAACGCTGACAGTTTTAATTTAAAGAAGATTTATAAAAAATGTATGCTACTATTTTATTATTTAAATAAATGAAATAAAAAAAATTTAATACCTTTGTTAAAATATTGGGAAATGACTGCAAAAATATGTCAGCTTCTGCTCACCGAAAGAAGAGCTGAAATGGTCTAGGAATAAGAACTTGTGAATTATAAGTACTCTTATGGTGTAGATACTTTTTATTTTAAAAACGTTCTCTTATTTAAATAAAATAAAATATCTACAGTTTATTACACTACTTTATGTTGAAGGAAACCATGAGCCCCTGCAGCTTTGGAGTGTTTAACGCTTGCGTGGCACTAGAATTCTCAAAGGGTTTTAGCGAAAAACTTGCAGTATTCACTTTAAATGCGAAAATGCCTTAGTATCTGATACTTATGTGAAAGAAGTGACTTCCTTCTGAAACAGCTGTGTATCCTGCTTTTCATCCTAACTCCTTTCCTGCTTTGATTATATTATTAATATTAATATATATAATTTTGTTCAGTGCACAGGTAGCTGTGCAGGTAGCGTAGCCTGTGCGTGATGTTTCAACTTAACGCAATTAACATGTCCAACTTAATTGATGCAATAAATGTTTGCCCTCGTATGCGACTGTGTGTGTGCTGGTGTGCAGGTGTATGGGCATGTGTGCGCGTGTACGTGTTGCCAACTGCCGCAGCCTTTTGCGTGTTGCCAAACTCAAATAGCAGGCTTACACAGCGTCCTGCTGACTGTTTGACTCTTTGGGCCGCTTAAGCTACGCGTTTGCCCAACAAATTTGAATCAATTTGTCGAAATTGACTTTAGGCGTTCGCTTGATTAATTACCATTGTATCGTATTTAAATTCCACCGGGGGGTGTGTGTGCGAGTGTGTAGGGTGAAGAGGGTGCCATTTTGTGGGGTATTATAAAGAGTTAATTAACGCTAATTAAGTTTATCGCTCGCCCAATCGAATATTTAATACTGTTCACCGGGTGAAACCGAAAAATATCATGACATGACAAATTGGTTTCTTCGTCATGCTAATGTGGGCGGCATAATTTTCCAGCCACAAGTTTTAGCACTCGATTTGGCCATAATAATAAAATGGCCAAGATACACTTGGCATGGCCAGTTATTGTCCGTTTTTAGTTGTCATATTTGTGGCTATCATGCTGAGCCACACGAAAATAAATTCTATATATAGTAAAGGTATTGTTAAACAGTGAGAGAAAGTCTTTGAAAATAAAGGATTTTGTCTTAGAGTTTCTTGGCTTGAATTTTTTACTAGAATTCTTTAAAATAGTTCAAATATAAATGTATAAAATATATTTTAAATATTAATTCGTGTTATAGACTTTGATTAGATAGTTTCTTAATTTTCTTAAGCTTGAAAAGGGTTAATTTTCATATAGTAAAATCATTTTCAAAGTATGTTTTACATTTACTGCATTTTTAAATATATTTCTTTGCTAAAACTATTATTAATTTAAGTGAAGAAAATAGTATATTAGCTCTAGATATATTTATTTTAAAAATATTCTGATTTCTCCTCAGTGCCTGTGTGGCAACATATTGTTGTTGCAACAGGACGTGACTCTGGGCAGTAAAAATGCAGGCACAGTCAGGACTCACAAGTGCCCCCGTTCTGCCTGGACAGGATGACAGAGAAAATAGTTTTTATACCTGCTGTCCTGGCTGCTCATTTTCTGATCCTCTGACCTCTGATCCCCCCGAATCCCCTTTGGGTGACTATCGTGTCCCATGTTGTTGTCAACTCATGTTGGCAATTTTCACCTGCTCGTTTAGTCCGGCCGCAGCTTACATTTATAACAAATATGCGGTGGAGGCAGGTGTCTTTGGAGGGGGATCCTGGGAATGCGTTTATGATTTGCGGCATGTCCCTGTGCCACATAAATCAAATGCAATCAACAGTCTCTCGATGGCCACCTCTCCGTGCTAAGCACCTGACGAAAAAGTAAAGGAACTCCAATGGAAATTCAATTTCTTTTGCAATAAAACGCAGCAGGAGATGGGATTGAGAATAGAATGCAGGCGGGTCCCGAAAGGATATCTATAATACAACTGCAATCCCTGGAAAAGACAAACGATGCAGGCGACAAACAATCTCTCGAATTTTCTATTAAATATTCTCTCCCTAAGGGATGTTTTCAACTTGGCCTAAAGATTAAACTTAAAGTGACATTTTGGAGATAAGATTTTGCCATATTAATTTCCAAGAGTCGGCCAAAGGGGTTCAAGCAAATGATTTATTGGGATATAAATTACCCAAAAATTATTCTTGGAAATTTATTGAAAAAGCATTTAAAGTAGCGTATATTTTTGGCTACAGCCAGAGCATTAAAGGGTCGACTCCTTCGTTGGCACTTCCTATTTCCAATATCGCAAGGAAGTTGGACTCTGTCCGAAAATTCTGTTTGAACCAACAGATTGAAGGCTGTGTGCCGGCGACACTTGAGTTGGACCACGCCCACTCCGTGTGGGAGAAATTGAAATGCTTTTGCTTCCCCGGCAACTCACTGGGATATCATTACCAAAAGCGATTCGGATTCGAATCGATTGGGCTTAGGTTTGGCTTGCTTTGGTTTTGCATTGCTTTCCTTTCGTCCTGATTGCGCTGGGTTCTTTTTGTCACTTTTGTATTATTTCTTTTTTTATTTAAGCAATGCCTGGGAATCGTTTTTATAATTTCTTAAAAATACAAAGCAAATATTGCATAAGACGATGGGTCCCAAAAGCGCAGCGGGATGCAGCTCTCCCTCTCTTTCGTTGCGGTCTCTTCCTCTCTCTCCTTCTTGAGGTCCCTTGGCAGGATTGACAATTTCGACAAAAAACTATGGCGAATGCTGGAGAGCAATGACAAAGGAGGATGTCGAGAGTGCAAGGCAAAGGAAGAGGAAAACGATATGAGCGGCACTTTGGAAATTGCTGGAAAAACAGGCAACTCTGCCTGTCTCTGTGTGTGTGTGTGGGAAAGTTCCTTGTATTTTATTGAAATTGATATTCTTGGCAGCAAATGCATTGGTGCCGAGCATATTACTTTTATTATATGTTGTAGCTGCCTTGCTGTGTCTTTCTCATCTGCGTTTCCTTTTTTTTTTGTGCCAGTCCGGGTGTGGCCCATTAGTAGCCAAAAGGGGTATATTGATTTCACAGATAATTGGGATATGTCTTAGGTAAAACAGTGAAGATTTTATAATGCATATAATTGCCTGGAGCAAATAGGTTGAGATACTTACATTAAGCTCTGCCATTTGTAAGTGTAGCAACTTATTTTCTTTTTATTTTGGAAGTATACAAAAATATTGTCAATCTTTTATTTTATTTCAAGTTAAATGCAAGAGATTTTCATTTATTTTTTGTTAAAAAATAAAAGCCTTAAGTAAGGATATGGCAGAAAAAAATATGTTCTTATGACTTGGGAGTACTAAGTTGGAAACAAAGATTAATTAAAAGAATTATATTGAAAAATAAACAAAGGTTGACATACTAAAACTAAGCTCAACCATTTCTAAGTGGTAAGATAACCTAGCTCTATTTTATCATTTCTGAAATTATCTTTTTTGATGACTGATGAATTTATATTTTTCTAATTAAATACAATTTTATTTTTACACTTTTAAGTTTATTTAGCATAACCTTAGGTCCTTACCTAGTTCATAAAAAACTTATTTCCATTACCAATGATTTTTTGTTACAAACCCTTTGCTGCTTTTGTTGTAATGGCGAGAATAAATATTGAAAATGGCAAATGGGAATTGCACACAATGGCAGCTTGATCTCCGCGCTCTCCCTCATAATATCCATCTCCTGATATCTCGATAGTTTCTTATATTATTGTCAGGCTGTTAGTTTTGGCCCTGGCAGAGAGTGCAAAAGTTGCAAATGAGTTGGTCGCATGTCAGCGCGATATTTTAATATATTACGTGTGCCTGAGTGGAGAAACTTGTGAAATGGAAAGACATTTCCATTATGCATGATGTGATTTTTTTTTTCTTTTTCAATTACACCTGTCGTCAATTAAGGGTTTTACATTAAAGTGAAAGCGTTCAAGTTTAAGGGTTTAAAATTAGTTTTTTTTTTGAGGAAAGTACTAGCAAGTAAATTATAGTTTTAAATCAAAGAATTAAATTTAAATGTTAAATAACTTTTTCAATCACAAAGAAACCTTCTTTCTGCTGAACTTGAATATATTTTAAATATCCCTTTCCATCTTTTTTGTTACTATTTATAATTTTCTTCTCTGTATCAATTTTAAAGTGCACTTCTGTTTTTCTTGTATCACTTTGGAGCAAATCCCCTTTCAAAATTTAATTCTCGCCACTGGCAATCCTTCGATTCAAGTGCGAATTGAGCTCGCTTACATGCCAATGGCTTTGGCGAATCATTTGAAAATTAGTTCGCCTGGAATGGAGCTCTGGGATTGCATAATAGAGCGCACACAATTTGGTTAAAATGTTAGGCCTAGGCTCCGTGTCCCCTGTCCATGATGCGAAACATAAGCAAACAGTTCATTATGCAAATGCAACATGAAACTTGGTTCGTTGGTGGATCCTGGTGGCAGGATCCTGCTTTATAACGCTCTCAGTTTTGCCTGTTTATTGTGCACTGGCAGAAGGCAGACAGGAGCACAAAGCACCAGGATACGAGGGGCAGGAACAGCAGGAATGTCGGGACAGAGTGGCGGCGAGGAGAGAGTGCAGCCAGATCCAGGTGAGTCGTTGCAGCGGCAGAAAAATAATTAGAGCCTGCCAGGTGGGCACGCATTGTGCCCAGGACCCAGAGACACAAAAGCGGGGAGGGTCGGGCTGGGAAAATTTGGTGCGGGGAAAAGGCGAGTCCGGGGTATTGTTTACCAGCTACTACGGTGCTGCTCCTGCTCCTGCTGGAGCTCCCGTTCCTGCTCCTAACACTGCTCCTGGCGGCCTGCCACTGCCACAGTTCGTTGCCGTGACAGTTTCAATGTGCAAATCTGCATAAATGCGCATTTTAATTTTGTTGCACATTTTGCCGGCTGCCTCGTCTAATTGAAATGCATGCAGCCAGGAGGGGACATTGCCGAGGAATATGTACCTATGCCCCGCTTGACTTCTGCTTTAAGACATGTCTTTAATGCTTCGATACACTGATAAATATTGGAGGGATGTGATTATCGATTTTTTAAATGGTTAAAATAATATTTTCAATAATACTTAAGGTCAAAAATGAGGAATATAGCTACGATTTTGAATAATATTACATACAAATTAGTTATGAGTGCAAAAATGACTACTTGACTCTACAAAAATCTTGGTTTAGCCATACTGACCGTGTGCCGGCAGAGGGCGGGCAGGGAAATTTATTGACTCCCGAGTCAGGCCCTTAGGCACTACTGCTTAAAATGAAAAAAATACTTGTTCATCAGTACTATCATCGTATATATGAATTACATATTTCCTTTTAATTTGTTTTATTAATTTCTTTATATTTAATTAAAAAAACAATTATTATTATACAATTTTGTGGTAAAATTTTACCAGAACGATTCCAAACTCCTATCAATTCATCGACTCTTTCTTTTTTTTAAGTGCATCGACACATCACGGCCATCAAGACAGCTTTTACGACCTCATTCCTGAAGGATGTCTGCGCCCCACATTTTCGCTTTTTTTTCGGCTGGCTGGCCATTAGCAAACCCTTTTGCGTTTATTTACCTTTATTTTTTATTTATGTATCTGCGTTTTATTATTGAACGGCCACGCGACATGAATTTCAATGAATGTCAACCGAACGAATGTCGTCCCCGCAACCCGCAAACCCGCCACATTCCCAAAGGACATCGCATTCCGCCGGAGGGCAATGGCATTCCGGGCGTATCATTGTCATAAAACGAGCGTGTCATCACAAATGGCAACAAATTTGGCAAATTGCCAGAAATAAAATTTAAATTAGCAGCCCCAGAATAACAACACCAGCGATGGGGCCTATTAAACGAGGCTCAGTTCCTCAAATCATTATCTGCCGGCTTGATTTTACCTTACCATCCGAAAAGGATGTCTGTCCGCCGTCAAAGTAATAAATAATCGAGTTCGGGTGGGAATTTCATGGCTGCTTAGGCACTCGCTTCTATCCAGCCAGCCAGTAATTCATCAAGTTGCCAAAAAAATAAGTAAAAACAGAGAAAGGAACCTCAACTTGGGTTCTTTTCATATATATTTATTCCAGAGTGGCGGGCACTACTCACTACTCAAAAAGTGTCAGCAATGATTTAATTTTATTCTATTTTTGTGTCACCAAAAACATATAAACAGCAGTAGTGATGGCAGCAACAGGGTTATTTAATGAATATAAATATAACTATATAGAAATAGCTTAAAAATAGATGGAAGTTTAAAAATAAAGGGGAATTCTTAAGAAAATTTTTCCAAACGAAACAACTTAATATATATTTCTAAATTAAAGAAAAATCGGGTTTTTGTTTAAAAGGGAAACTGTTAAACATTTATTTACCTTGCCAGCCCTCTGATACTAATGACGAAGGGGTGGCTCCCCTCTGAAACAGCTGTATATTTTGTATTTTTTATTGTCTTTTACAAGATATTTGTTTGTTTATGAAATAAAATCCCGTTTTTATTATATTTTTGATCCACAAGAAGCGTTTTCTATTAAAAAAATATAGGTAGTAATTTCTTCAAATAAACTAAAATATTTTAAACAAAAATAACCTACACACAAGATAAAATGTGTTATGTTTTCATCATAAAAACTATTCTTACTACTTACAAAAAGACTCATATTAACCGGCATCACTAATAAGCACATATGCAGGGGGCAGTGCTCATTATGCAAATTGCATGAAAATTCACATAAGTAGCTCACCAAAACTAATTTGTCACTGTCTTTTGCTTGTTAGTCAAACGAGCCAAAAAACTCAGAGGGCCAAAATATGTGTGAGGGGGCCACGCTTTTGTGGCTTACATTTTTATCACTCTTCTGCGGCTAGAGAGTCCTGTGGGGTGACACTCTGTTTGAGGGTGTTTGTTTGCTGATAAACGAGAGACAGGACAAACATGCAAACAATTTGATAAAGTTTGCAGCCAAAACAGACCCCCTCATACTTACTTGGGCCAACTTTAATCGTGCTCTAATAAATGCAAACTGATATTAATGGTAAACTTACATTTCATTTGGGGGTGCGTCCCCCAAAAATGTTGTATAATTTTTATGGCTGCCACAGACATGGAAACTGGGATTCCCCGAAGCCCACAGAGTCACGCAATTTGCATAAACAAGTTTGCCGGAAAATCCCGCCACACACTTAACCCTCTTTAGCCGCAGAAAATAACAGAAATTTACGCGATGCAAACGTGAGTCCGATGCTGATCATGTTGATTATTGTGCTGCGATTTTTGGTGCCTCATTTTGAGGCCGAGTATTTGATTGCCATTTCCCTGATTTCCCTAGATTTCCCCCACGATATTTCCCCCGATCCCAAGGAGGGTATGGAAGGGTACCGGCACCCGAAATTATAATTAAACGCTGCATACTTGCGGCGCTGCTTTCAATTTAATTATCGCACCCGCTGCACAAAAGCGAGTTTCAGCACTAATTAGTGAAATTTTGTTTCCGCTGGAGAGGGTTCGGGCTTTGGAATTCATTGACTGCACTCCGGAGAGGATTGCAGCCATGTGCATACCTGTTTTTCCCCCAAAAATGGAAATCAATCGAAATATGTGTGCAGCTTCCGCCAGATATTGCGGCATTTATTCGGGGCTGAGCATTTGGTCTATTGATTATGAATGGATACATATCGCGGCATTTAGCTAAATTGGCCATTTTTAAAATGCAAACATTTTTTGGGGGGGAAGCCAGGATAATAGAAGAATATTTTTCTGCACGGATTATTTGAATTGTTGTTTTCAGGGAATTTTAACGATTGGTTATGATTATTCTTGGTTATTGTGCCGGGCAATATCTATCAAAAATATATAAAGTTTTGCTTAAAAATCTGGAATTAAATATATTTTTTTAAAACAATTATATTAAAGGCAAAATATATTTTTATATTCATTGAAAGGAGAACATAATATGCAGATAATCATCATAAATGTGTCTTCTTTTGATTAAATTTTTACAAAACATTTCTTTTAAACCTTCTTTGTCTTAATTAATATATTTTATTTACAAGAAAATTCAGAATTCTTAGACTTTTTAATAGGTGGAAATACCTGCTCCTATTCCTCTTTATTCTTACTTTTTTTCCTCTCCCGAAACTTGCCATACGAGGAGTACATGTCAAATCTTTGCAAAAGTTGTTGGCATAATTTGTCCCACTCTTTTTTTTGGGTTTTCCTTATGCGGGTTTTTCCCAGCCTGCTTGTTCGTGATTTTCCCTTACTCCAGCTCTAAGCCCCAAGAGTTTTGGCTGGTTTTCGCCGGCTCTGCTGCTGGCTTGGCTTGTGTATAAACTTGTCAAATTCAACTGTCAAACGCACCTGTCAAGCGTAACAATTAGCACGGCTGCAATCCGGCAACAAGAGTAGCAGTAACGGCGGCCACATCGACGACTGGCATTTGGCAGCTACCCCACTTCCACTTCAATCCCTTCAAAGCCATCGTCGTGGGAAATGGAATGCCAGTCGGTGGCCAGTGCCCAAAAAGGTGCCAATGATTTACGAGCGTTTGTCGAATTTGTCAAACATTTTTCTTGTTGCTGTCTGCAAGGGAGAGAAAAAGAAATAATTATGGTGATCTCAAAAAAAAAAGGGAAACACGTAATGTTAGGAGTTTTAATAATCTTTAAAAATTTATTTGAAACTCGGAAATTAGATTCTTTTTTCCTGGTATAGTTATAAATGTTTATGAGTATTTTTGAGATCAACAACCAAGAGTTTTTGGATTTGGTTTAATCTTCGCCAGTTGTATTTATAAAAAACTTTATAAATTATAACTCAAGCTTGTTTTCTCATAAATTCATATGAAAAAGGAAAATAGTTTTATTATTTTATTTAAAATATTTTTAATAAATTAACCTTGCTAAACCAAACTACCCATCCAAGGGGATAAAACCTTGCTCCCCCTTGTCTTTCTTCCCAAATAACTCACTCTTCTTTCTTCATGGTTGTAATTTGTCGCATGTCCATTACTTAGCCGGTCAATTAGGTGGCAGGCAGCTTCATTCGGGGACCATTGTCAATTGCAAAAACTAACGCAAACAATTTGCTGGCTCATGCCGAAAGCCTTCACCGTCCCTCGGTCGCCTCCGTGTTGTTGTCCAAATTGCGGACGGCTTTATAAATGGCGGCAATTGCGACGGAAATGTGGCGCGTTCATGGCGTTTTTATGCGGAAATGACATTGTTAGTTCGGTGGCTGCGAGAAATTTGCATAATAATAAAGCAAAAACGCGGCTGACTTATAATATGAAATTGGGTGTCGGTCGGGCGCGGCTGTCCGGCTGGCCACTTAAGCGATGCAGCCCGCTTTGCATTTGCATTTTGGCTAACAAGCTGCCGACCACCGACCGACGCAAAGCTGGCCAATTACCTGAAATCAATCAAAAATATTTCACGAGCTCAAATTGTTTGTTTTTGTTGGCATTCTGCTTGTTTTCCCTGCCGTGCAAATTACTCCAACAATGGAAAATAGGAGCGGGAATAGCGCACAAGAAAAAAATAAATATTTTCTTGGCAAAGTTTCATGAATTTCCAATCGAGCCCGCTGGCCGTCTTTCGTTCGGGAATTTAATAAGAAATTATTGTAACCATTTGCGGGGCGGAGAGGAGGCTGCACGGATACTCTTAAATTCTCCATCAAATTCAGCTTCACCTTCAATTTGAACTTCAACTTTTATTCGGGGCTCTGGGGCATTTTGTGCCAAAACTTTACCCAGTATTGGCTAAGTATTTTATATTTTGTATTTTGATATCAAAAAGTTATTTGGCCAGACATTCTGGATGCGGATGCTTTAAGGCGGTATGGCTGTGCAAAATGTTTGCTTTTCATGTTGACCCACAAAAAAATGCTCGTAAAAATGCGTCACGCATTTTATGAAACTGCACAGAAAAAACAGAAACGAAGGCAAACAGGTGTGGTGTTTACTTTTTCCGCTTTTCGAAGCGAATTGTGACACAAAAAACTCAAGATTTATGTGCCAGAGTTGGCGCTGACATTTTTTTCGTGCTCCTCCCCTCTGGAAATGTCTCAACTCGGGCGAAATATATTGTAAGTAAACATTCAGCAAGCGCTGCACGTGTCGTATACGCAATTTTCGCACAATTAGTTCGGTTGCTCATACGCCGAGTGGTAGCCGCATCGCTCTCAATTTATCAATTTTCATCAATCAATGTCGATTGGCAAATCTCTGGCGTTAAAAAGGGAGGACAGTCGAATGTTTTTTTTGCTAAATAACAAAAAAGTAAAATTATTTTTCAATTTTATTTTTTTCTGTAGCAAAATAAATGGCCGCCATTCGTTGACATGTGCGATGGCCCCTCTCTATCTGGCTGTGCAAACGTTGATTCATTAAAATTCAATTTTCACTCTTGCCCGGCCCTGTATGTGTGTGTTGCGTCGTTTAATTGAACCCTGTAACAGATTGCGCTACATCAACATATAGATGGAATACAAATACGTGTATTGCGACCTTGAAATATTGAACTAAATTCAGAGCCTAAGCCCAACAGTTCAAAAGGTCACCCGCCCCGATTATTGCAACTGTTTTTCTCGCTCCCAGTAAGTACTTATTCAACATTTTAGGAATAATATTTTGTTTGCATTTGCTTCGGGTTTTTTAATAAACTTTTACAGCACTCATAAAACTTGGCCGAGAAGTTTTGCTTGCTCTGCGAAAACTTTTCCACAAAAAGAAATTTATGTAAAAAAGCTGCAAAGCTCTTTCTACCGATTGAGACGCGGAAAATGAAGTTGCAACTTGGCCAAAAGATTAATTCAAGTAAAAAGTAAGGCGCAAATATATGTATGCCTTAATCTTAATAGCACGGGAATTAGAATTCAAACAAATATTTGCAGCCAGTGGCCGGAGAAAAATCAAATGTCGATTCCCATCGTCATTATTCTAATCCTTCGACATGCTGGCCATCAATCACTTGACTTGTTGAAAATGATTTCAATCAAATGTTGCTTAAGTTTTGTGGGCAGGTAACAGGAGAAATTAAGTTGGCCCCGTTTCCGGGTGTTTTCTTGGGCGGTGGATTGATTGATGTGCGTGTGGCTGAAGCTTAAGCCCTCTCCGAGTCTCCGAGAAAAATTTCCCTGCAAGATTTCGCCTTGGAAAATGCGTTCGAAACGCAGTCGAGTGGAAACTCTCAACGAGCCCGACAACGATGACTCCTGTTTGGCTTTGGCCAACGGATTTGAGTGTTTTTATTTGTCTGTTTGTTTGTTTTTCGTCTTTGTCTTGGCTGGCTGGATCCCCGCCTCCGCACTGAGCGTAGGTGCCGAGGGACGCCAAAGATGACGACGTCGACTTGGCACTGCCAAACGTCAAGCATCATTGGCCACAGCCAGCAGATGGATATAGAGGGACAGGGGCACTGTCAGAAAATAATTACAGAATTTTTGTATTTAATATTAGGAATTATTGCTTATCACAGAAAATTATAAACTATGAATTTGTGACCCTAAAAATTTATATTTCGATATTTTTAAAGGCATGAAAGTTATTTAATGAACTCTAAGTTTCAGACCTGTTTTTCCCTCTGTAAAATCAAAAAAAAGATCAGGATGTAGCCGCAAGGAGTGTGCATATCCCCAGCCGAGTGTCCCGATTCCTATTTCTATTTCTGTTTCTGTCTACGTCTCCTCCTGCATTATTTGCTAATCTGCACAACGACAAAAACGATTCTCAAATTCTATGGTCTGTGTGCGTATTTATATTTTATTTGTGCAATTCAAGAAGCATTTCGAGAGGCTTCACTGCCCGCCCCTACATCTGTTTCAACTCTTGCTGGATTTACATTTTGATTTGCTTAGCTTTTCGGTAGTTTTCCTTTTGTTTTCCTCTTATCACTGGCTGTTTTTTTCCTTGTATCCTGCCTTTGACAGCGGAGTGCTGAATAATGTAATTGATTTAGATGACTTTAAATGAATTTTCCAGCGACGCACAAAGTTTTCTATTTTGAGACAATGCATTAAGAGGAGTTTTGAGCCGAGTGAGCGAGCACCTGGCTTGCTATCCCGGCGAACATCGCATTACTCATGTTTTGTGGTGGCAAAAAAATACACACAGCTGGCAGCTGGAAAAGCGGTGGAAAGCGGTAGGAGGAAAGGAGAACTTCAAAGACATGGCCGCGTGTCTCGGTGTTGAAGTGAAAAATATGTGAAATTTAATTTTCCTAAGTGATTTTTCATGTAATTCGGCACCTGCTATTATTTCTTTTCAATTTTCCCTTGTTGTCTACTCGTACATATACTTGATAACACTTTTTTTTTGCTGATCAATTGTTAATGCCATGTGGATGTATCTGCTGGCGTTCGGGATTTTTCCATCCACCAAGGAGAAGTGCTCCATTCTTTATAGTAGACATTTCAGCGCCTTGTGAACTTGGTAAGAGGCCAGCCAAGCATCACGGGCAAACTTTCTTTCCGCCACTGTCGTTGGCTTGCCAGAGAACTTTTGGCAAGAAATATGAAAATTACATTTTCTATATGTTACCCAAGGGGGTGGGGGTTGGCGGTTGGGGGGGTATCAGAGGCGTCGGTGTTCCGGGAGGGGGCCTTATGGTTTGTGGCTGCTTTCGGGGCAAATGAGCCCTGCAAATGGTGCATGCAAAGCGTGTGCGCTGATTGCGCCCAATGATTGCGCAAACGGGCCAGCATGACGGAGCGTTTTGGCCATGACATTTCCCCGGGGAATTGGGTTAGCAGTTGCAGTGGCAGCACAGTGCACACGGAAAGAAAAAAAAACAGGAAACCCGGTTCCCCCTCACTCGGTCCGCAAAAAGCGTTGCCTACTCTTTGGCGCCAGCGAGCAGGAAGTATTTTGGCGAGAAAATAAAATCGGACTTGTTCTCGAACGAGCGGACATTTTGGTTTGAGTGTGGAGTTTTTTCATAGAATAAAGATGGGTTTATGCGGAAAACTCACCGACTCTTTTGTACCTAATTTATATAGTGGGAAAAATAAGTAAATTTTTAATATTTATGCAAAAAGATTAATTACATTCATTGAATATGCGTCTTTATCTATTTCCCTTAAAGTTTACCAACAATCCTATCCCAATCCGGCTCAAAGGACTATAAAATTATTGCTTCGCATGAACAGATTGAGTTTTTGCTTTATATTGTAATATATGATTTTGTATATTAATTTCTTTTCGTGTAACACTAAGCAACTGCAGTGGCAGATGTAAAAGCAGCGACACATTTAGCATCCCACACCCGGCTATCGCACTCGCCCCATAACGACTCTGACCCCACGTAGCGCTTGTGACCCCACGCACGCCGGAAAGTGTGCCACAGAAAGTTTAAAGCTCAGCGCAGTTCATAAAAATCAACACAGACCGAAAACACAACTAAATGGAGTTAAATGGAATTATGCACTCCTCATGAGGCATATAGAAAACTCACAGTTCCTTTTTTGGGCAAGAGTCTTTAGGAAGATATTGAAAATAAATAAATAAAATGTAAGCTCATTATAATGTATGAATATTCAATTAAATAAGGGATTTTATAATCATTTTAAAACATGGAAAAAATAAGAAAAAATAATATAATAGCTAAGAAGTGTATACATTTATTTATTTAGAATTTTAGTGAGTAATATAAAGTATTAACTTTTATTTTTATTATTTAATGCATTGTAAATGAAGTTAGGTATTTAAAACAAAAAATTATTTCATATATTTATACATTTATAATTTTTTTTAATCCATTGATAACTGGGGAATGTTAATAAACTTATTATTAATAAAAAATTCTCATTAAGCAGAGTATTTCTCAGTCTCAACTCCTTTTTGATTTTGTACATCTGTTTTCTGGGATTTTTGCGTGACGGAGCCGGGGCCGGAAGGGTGTTAAGTTGGCGGAGAGGGGTGAACCTCATAAATTTGCGGCGCTAATGCCATAATGCCGTTTTATGAAGATGAAAGTCGTGCGTTTATTTCATTAAACAAATAATAACAGCCGAAAATAAACCGCAAGCAGCAGCCAGGCTACCAGAGAACCCGCTCCCTTGGCTTGGCTTGGTTTGGTCTGGTCTGGTCTGGTGTTTTCCCCCCGTCATCCTTGGCACTTTTCCGCACCGTCCGCACCCCCAGGACATGGTGCTGCCATCGTATCCAACGGCTTAATGAGTTGCTGCCGGCACATGCCTCATTGAAGGTCGAAAGGCTTACTCCCCCAGATACGCTCCCCGCAATTGAATTTATGGCAGCACATGTACGCTGGGGCAAGGGCGAAACTGTGTAAATATTTCTTATGGCATTAACGCAAATTTGTTAACAAATTTGTTTGTGCCTACAAACGAATTAGCCGACATCCCCGGCTTGGCATCAATTAAGTTGCAGTCTCAATTCGGAGTTCTCAATCTCTCCCTGGCCGCGGGTAAATAAATCAGACCCAATAGAATGTGCAGAAATTCAAGTTCCCTCGCTATACGGCTGGGTCTCATATTTCAAGCTGCTTGTTAAGTGCATGTTTTATGATTATTATCGCAATAAAAACTCGGAAGCTTCAGCCAACAGGCGCCTAGACGCTGTGCCGTTGCCGTTGCCTTTGCCGCAAACAAGTAAATGATATGCCCTAGTCGAAGGCCCGCAATCCTGACTGCCTTGACTGCCTGACTGCCAGGATGCAGGGCAGGGCAGACAGGTGGGCCCAGTGCCTGGCCGGGGCATTATAAAGGCAATAAGATTTTCAAAATACGACAATTTATGCAATAAACTTTGAAATTTATGCCATTTCGTCGGCACAGACGCAGCAGCAGCAGCAGTAACAGACATCCTGCCCCCCCCGATTCTTTTCCAGGACTAAGCTAGCTCTGGGTGGGTAGTGACTTTTTTCTTTATTGCCAGAGCGAGTGCTCAAGTATCCTGGCGGGATCCGGGGGTGACGTCTTAAAGTCAATCCTTGCGCTAATCCCCAGCAAGTGCGTTCTCCGTTGACGAGGTTCACTTTTGACTCTGCAACTTTATTTTTTGGCGAAAAACGCGAACCCCTCACCCCGTTCATGTGAAACTCGATTGTCGCTAATGTAAATTTATTTGCGCCGAAAGTTGTGCTCGTTTTGGGCTTGGGATTTGCATGAAATGAGATAAGCAAGTGGCATTTTGCCTGGAAGCCAGAAAAACACTGCTGCCCGGCCCGGGACTACAGCTGCTGTGTTGCGGCTTTGTGGGGTTAATAAGTGGAAGTTTCCGCAAACTGGTAGTGCTTATCCTTTTTCTAGTTTAAGGCAATTTATTGGTGAAAATATTCCTTGAAGGAAAAGAATACAGCTTTATTTGGCACATAACTATAATGGTTAGATTACTATTTCCTAATTTATTCTTTTCTTAATAAAAAAAATATTTTATTTATTAGAATGCAGAATGCTTTTAATAGTTAATAAAATATCTCGAGGGCTTTAACTGGTTTTTAAGAATGAAAGGAAATTAAGGAAACATTAGTAAAAACATTCTAAAGTATGTTAGTTATTATGTTTTTATTATACGAAGTTGAGGTTATAGTTACAGTTGGATATATTTTTTAAAAGGTTTATTAAGTAAAATATTCGATTACCTCATCCGTTTAGTTCCTTCTCTTTATTTTTTATATCTACTAAATTCTCTTCAATATTCTTAACAAAAGCAAAAATCCTAACAACTCGAATTCTGTGTAATCAGAGGAGTTCTTATTACTGAAATCAACTCTCAAAAGAAACCCATTGTTTTGTTTGAAGTTATAGAAAAATAAATGGAATAGAAGACCCAAAGAAAAAACTCTTTCTCACTTTGTTGTCCATTTGATAATTAAAATTTTGTTGCCTACTCTTGGGCGAATCACCATCCCAATCCGCCGGTCGCTTTCTCGCCATGAAACGCAGCTTTATTAACTCGCAAAAAACGGTAAATTATATGACTGCTGTAGGTGTTTATATAGCCATAGAGCCATAAACATTGTTCCGGGCCGGCTATTGCAGCTTTTGTTCAAGAAATATAAAAAATATATTGCCTACTTTCCAGCTGAACTTTTAAGCACCCCTCACCGCACCGTCATCCTTTCGTCAGTTGATCCCGGGCTGAGTGGGTTTTTTTTTTGTTTTTCTTCTTTTTTACCATGAGCCAGGACTACCGAGGTCCGGAGTCTCCTTTTTGGGGATTAGGCGAGCGGTCGACCGACCGCTCCTAATCTTTGGCAAATCAACACCCCGAAGAGAGAAAAACATTTCGGTGGAAATCTTTTTTGGCCAGCACACCTGCACCTTTCGGTTGGGCCATTCGGATGGCCATTTTGGCTAAGCGAGCAATCCCCACCTGCAGCCGATTCATTTGATACCAATGACCTTAAAAGTTTGAGGGATTTTGAACTGAAATTGGAGTTTAAAAAATATTTATAATAAAAGCAAGCTTGTATTTATTATTTTGGTTTGAATAAATAGCAAATGAGATTTCTTAGCACTCAATCCAGATTTTAATGATAGACAAAATCAAGGAAGGTATAACATTGTAACTAATTTATTATTATTTATACCAAACACAATAATTTCGAGTTCAATTATTTTTTAAAGCACCGTAAAGTATGCTACATATATGTCCCTCAACCAAACTGATTACCGGGTATCTCATGGTCGGCTCCCTTAACTTTAATGCTCCCATTTCAGTTTTTTGTTGGCTTCCTTGACAATATCCTCGCACCTTTTGCTGATTTTTATTTCGATTTTATTTCGGCATTCGGCATTTTATTGAGGCCCTTTGCCACGCCCCCTGACTGGGGGGCCCAACCTTTTCCTGTGATTATTACTATGACTTTGACGCCCGAGGACATTGCTCTGCTTTCGGTCCCAGATCATAAACGGCCAAACGAGCTTTTGAGCGTAGTTATGTATTTCATTGCCATTTCTGTTTTTTTTTGCTGCTTGCCACGCCCACACTACATACACACATAAACCCATATATATTATATATATAGGAATAAATGTGTAAGTGGGGCGGTTGCGTAATTTCCTAGTATGACCATAAAATATGGCAACAAATTTTATGCGCAAGGAAAAGTCTCAATTATTTGGCAATCAATATTATAGAGGCCGCCGCCCATAAAGGGGCCTATAAATTATACAATAAATGTCATTGCCAATGTCCTTGAATCGGGGATTATTTAACATAATTTAAATTTATGTTTGTAATCTACGCCCGAGGAACAGGGCGGCGGCTGCCGACAGTTTGACCGGAAGTCGGTTTAGTGCGCCTCCGTCTCGGCATTGTCCTGTTCCCCGAGGACTCGTTAATCAGCGTTTTTTACGCTTGCCTGCTAATGATCTGTCTGTCGGCAGAAGCGCTGTCTGTGTGGGTTATATATCCCCAGTAAAAGTAGCGGTAAAGGTATAGGTGTTGGGTTCGCCATTTTCCAAGCATCCGTGGCGGCGGCGGCTTTATCGGCGGCTGTCGTCTCACTCTGAAATTAAGTTAAGTTATCCTTGGGGCCTGGCAAAGTCGTGACTATGGCAATTGATTTGCCGTGGGAAAAGGTTGTCCTTCTTAAAGTATGTGCGAATGTACGAAGGGAAATACAAGTTGAAAAAGGAGGCTGTGTGCGAAGATTATCTGATGAACTTAAAAGTTCTCCGGGGTCACCGGACGGCGGTCATTTCAACAGGTCAAATAGGAACAAATGAGGTTTAAGTTGAAATATAGGTGAATATATTTCTGTTTTTAGATTAATGGAAACTTTAGCTATTTATAACAATTTAAATTGGAGTTTTTGATATATTTTTAACAAATTTTTATTTACAAATTGGACTAAATTAGAGATGAATTAAAATGTCAACTCATTGTACTTTAAATATAAAATTTCATTTAGGTGTAAAAGGTAAAAATATAAATTGTTTACTTGCGGAAAACCTTTAAATAATAAATCAGGGATATTATTCGCCTATAAGAGACTATATATTTCCTTGAAAAATGCTTTATTTGAACCCTATTTTCGGCGAATAAAAATACACACTTAATCAAGCAACTCCCAATTCCATTTTTCCTAAAACCTTTCCTTTATTTCTGTTCTTTGTGTGTAATTACTTCTCAAAAAGTCTTTGAGTTCGCCAAACTGAAGTTAGTGCTCTGTTTATTGAATAGTTTAATTGGACTTTTGGGGCTGAGATTCGATTGGAGGCAGTAACCAGTAACCACTGGGCTTAGGAGGTTGTTTTCGGAAATAATAATGGCCAAATCAAACACCCGATTGGGCCAGCCAACTTGCTGTTTCGAGGAAGTTGCAGGTTGTTCGTTCGTTCGTTCGACTTGTGTGACAAACATCTCCAAACCCACACACACGCACACGCACGTTTGTCTGTCATTTTGACACACTTTCAGCAATTACAACAATGTTTGTTTGCACACTGCTGTGGCTACTGCCCCTTCATCGGTCCGCTCCACTGCTCTCCTTGCCCGCTCCTACATGGCGATGGCGGTGATGGTGACATACTTGCAAACACCTACATAACACGCCAAGCAACATTTATAGCAGTCCCCAAGCCGTGTGATATGGGGGCGGTGTTTCAGGCTGTTTTCAGGGGGTTCTACAGGAGATTTTAGGGGGTTTCAGGACCCGTCTCGTTGGGTAACTCGATTGCTGTTGCATATTTGATTTCAATTGAATTGCCGTTGAGTGCTGTGCACACACACCGCATTTCGGGGGAGGCAGGGACGGGGGCTACGGCATTGCAACGCTTATTTGACATTTGATTTGACTACATTTTCAAAGTGATTGACATTTGGCGCATAGTATGGGCCAGAGAATGGTCAGGGCTTTGGAAATGGTCAGGACTATGGAAATGCCAATGGGCGGGAGGGGTCCTTGGCAGTCGGTCAGCCACAGATAAGGTCAAGATAATAGTTACTTCCTTAATTAATATTAAGTGAAGATCATTATTTAAGTAGGGGATAATGGGGAAATCTAACTGAGATTTATTATATAATTTAAACTTTTCTTAGGTAATCTTAAATTTAATTAAAGTTTCGTATCAGAGCAGCTGAGAATGTGTTGTAGCTTTTTATTTTGTAACAGAGCTAAACAAATAATAAAGTTGTATTTAATATTAAAGTATTAAAAAAGAAAGGCATGAAAAATAATAAATCAGTAAAGTTTCTTTACAAAAGAAGCTATTTTTTTAAGCAACGATTTTTCTTGAATCAGAATATTTTTTAGACATATTTAGAATCAATCATTTAAAAAATTGATTTTCATATTTTTAGGATATGAACTTCGTATTTTTATCATTTAAGGACAACATGTTGAATAAATAAATAATTAAGAAAGATTAGACAACCAAGGATTTTATTTTGGTTTTATTCCTCTTAATATTTTTTAAATTATAATTTTAATTTTAAGTTATATTTTTCCACCCTCAACTGTCCTTTTATTTCCGCCTTCCATGGCTCGCTTTAATGCAAAACTTATGGAGAATCATTCGAAATTGCTTGCTGGTGGCCGAGTTGAAATTGTTTTGCGTGCTGCTGCATAGTTTGAAGCGCATTAGACCAAAAGCCCCTCAAGTGGCCCCGAAATTAGTTGCTGGTGCTGCGGTGGCTGTTGCCCCAGACAAACTGGAGGTCAGGACATTGGGCCACATGCAATGCTTGTAACTCATAGCACTTAAGGGTTCACTAAGGTCGGTCGTTAGACATATATACCATATATATACATATATATATATGTATGTCCATAAACTCATTTGCTTATCAGCAGCAAGAAGCGATGTGCGAAAGCGCGGCAAATTGTTTCGCCAGCCAGAAAACTTGTTTTGAAATACTTTTGCCGAAAAAGGCAGCAAAAGGATCCAGTCTAGGATACAGGAAGCAGCAGCAGCAGCAGGACCGGAACCAGTTTCGACCCGCCCAGTTAGCAGAAACAAATGATGCAATAGAATTTTATGAGCCACACTAAATGTGGCTAATAGATTTCAACAACGTGGCAATAGAAAAGATACAGCCAAAGTCTCAGCCGAGTTGCTGCCTTGCCGCTTCTTGGCCCTTTACTATGTGTGCGTGTGTGTGTGTGGGCTTGGCGCTTTATTACAACAATTTATTTTTATATTTGTTTGGCAAGTTGCGTAGAAATGGGCCAATGTGAGCGCATTGAGCCACTGAAAATCGCTCAAAAACTTCCAAAGGGCGGAGACTTGCACACTTACTCCTACAGGCACGCACACAAAGAAGCACATACACTTGAAAAAAATTATAATAACTTTCTAATTTTACTTAAAAAATGTTTTAATTTCTCAAACATATTTTTGTGAAATATTTATTATTAAATATACAACAAAAACTAATGCAAGGAAAAATCATCTGCTCAAGTTTAACTTATATAAATGTGTTCTTCAATATATTAAAATATTAATTCACTAAAAAATATTTTTAATTAAGGTTTTTCACTATACTCGCTGCTAATAATAGTCAAAGCATTTTAGAACAGCCTTCAAAAATTCTAGAAACTAATTAATTTCCTTACCACAAGTTTCCCAACATTCTAATAATTAAAATTCATAACCTCATAGTTTTTCCCAGTGTGCACACACCCACGGCCTGAGACTTACACTAATGTGCATACTTGTGGGTTAGTTGTTCTCCCAAGTATTTAGCCGAAAGTATTTTAATTTGTCGGGGCAACTTTTTTATGCCGTCGTAAGTTTTTGCGGCTTTGCCCGCATTTGAATTTATGTCCGGGCCACAACTTAATATTTTGTCAAATTCCTCAAGCTCAAGCGGGAAGCTTTTCTGCAAATGATTATCAATTTGGCAGCCCGCCTTTGCCCTCCCGGAAAAGTGGATTTTCCACAGTAGCTCCTGATCCTCCTCCTCCTCCTTCTCCAGCAGGGCCCCGAGGAAAATCACATAAATGCGACACTCATTTCGGTTGATGCCACCTTGGGGCGTGATTATGAATTGTGAGCGCACAATTCCAACAAAGCGTTGGAAATTCTGTCGAAAATGCTGTCAAAATAACACGGGAAAAAATACAATATAAAGATGGAGCGGCGCTCAAATGAAGCCATTAGAAAGTTGGCCAAGAAACTTAATACGCTTCCACGAGCAAAACCTGCCAATGAACTGGCAGCTGAACAAACAGCGTTCCTAGTCGGGTCCAAAAATTGACTGGCCAAGTCAACCTTTTGAGGTAACCGGAGCGCGGCCAATTTGTTACCCCAAAAATAAGAAAAAGCTGGAAAAATCCCCCCTTTGCATGCCAAAAAAAAAAGGGGAAGGTGCAGAATCAATTTTTGAAGGCTGGCAAGAAAAAAATTCTGCGGAAATTGAGTGCAAGCTGCTGGCCAAACAAACGACCCATGTCAATTACGAGCTGAAAGCAAATATATTACAATATCATAAAAATGAAAACTCAAACAGCCAGAAGTCGACTCGCAATAAGAAAGAACTTTTGGTCCCGTCCCGCCTTCGATTCTCGTTTTTCGTTTCTCGATTCTCGATTCTGGGGCTCTCCATTCCTGGTCCTCGATTCCTGGGATTTCGTATTGCCGCCAAAAGCGCAGCACAAACAGAAATGAAGAGGGGTCGAAAAAATAGCAGAGAGAGAGAAGGGCCAATGAAGAACACTTTGTAGCAAAGACTCAAGTTACCAATGGCCCTCATTATACCCTGAAATTGGTAAGGGATTTTGGCTAAGAGATGGAACTAAAAGTTCGCAACTAAAATCAAATTAAATTAAAATTTTCATTGTGTTAAATATTAGTTATTTAAATAACAAACAATAAGGTATATTCTTAGACAGATTAGAAAATGTATTAAAAATTAATTTGAAATAGTTTTTATCCCTCAGTATACCCGGAAATGGGATGGGGGTTTGTCTGAGAGAGAGAGAACAAGAAATACATAATTTTAGATTTATATCAGTTCTTTACATTATATACAATATTTTAAGATATATTTTTAGACACCAATGGAATTTTTAACTATTTACCTGAAATAGTAATCATGAAATCATATTTATAGATAAATGAAATACAGACACAAAATGCAGCTAAAATTTCCTGAATAAAGTATTTATATTTTATATATGATTCCGCCTTTAGGAAATTATTTAGAAATTATTTACTGCAGTTTATAAACTTCTATAAACCAAAATATAAAGCATAAAAAACCACAAAAAGCTCACAAATAATAATACTCAATCATCGATATTTCTGCAATTTTTTAAGCTTTAAAAAAAGAAAATAAATGCAAATTCATCAATGTAATGTTACTTTAACCCGCGCTGATTGCGATACCTGAGGGCATTCAGAATTCCGCTTTCTTCGCACCATTCGCACCCATCCTGACGCTTTTTTTCCAGTCTGTTTATTTTTAGCAAATTGCGCGCATTGACTAACTTTCGCTGGGCACGAAACGCTGAAACGAAACGAAACTGAGGGAAAGTTGCGAGGGCCAGGACCCGGCTCCGGCCAAAGGCTAGTAAAGCCCTGGACTGGCAATCAAATGTTGCCGATTTTACTTTGTGTTGAGTGCAACTTAAATAAATGATCGGAAAGCGGAAACATCGCAGTATAGTATGTACTAGGATCGAAGTGATTTAAGAGCCAGTGGGGCAGCAGGAATGAATGCTTTAAACCTGCACCATGCTCGGTTGGAGCCATAATTTGCTTTTGTCAGTTAACCAGATATGGGGGGAGGAACGCGGCCAACTGGCTTTCGGCCATAATGAGCAAGGCCCAAAGCCCCAGCCCCAGCCCAGTAGGATGTGACTCTGGCCAAATGATAAGCAAGCAGGGCTAGGGCTTCTGTTTGCCATGAGGTCGGAAATCTGAAATCTGAGGTCTGGCCCATGTGCAATGGGGCTAGTAGCTGGGACATGGGCGATAATTGAAACTATCATTAAGCCAGGCCAAATCCTTTGCCAAATAAGTTGCCTTCGCCTGTCGCACTATTCTATTTTGCTTTTTTTTCTTTTTCGCTCTTTTTTTGCCACTTCTGAGGCGCTTTTGTTTGATGTTGCCGTTGGGTCAGGTAAGCTGGCCAAGACCATCAATGATGGCCCACACTGAGGAAATGAAATATTCCCATTTGTGAACCGTTTTATTAAAAGTAAATATTGCAATTATATGAAGAATTGTTTGCTTTATATTATATATATTTTTTTAATAATAAAAAACCCTCTTCAAATAAAATTTAAAATACATTTCGTTGACCTCTTTTTCCCTCTGTGCACTTACAAATGATGGCAACTTAAAAACTTTAAATCTGCAGCCTTACTATTGTATCTCTGTGTGCGCTCGTCCTGCTGATCCTGTTAACTTTTGCCTTCACTGCCCCGCAATGCCGTCCAGCTTCTGTGATTCCAGCTCCTGTGCTGGCTCAGTCAGCTGGGTGGGTGGTAACTGGAATCCGGATTGCTTATGAAATATGCAGCAGCAGCCCACTCATTGGCAGCACATTTATGCGATTAGGTGCAACAGGAACTGGGCCGAGAGCTGAGAGCGGAAACAGGAACTGCCAACTACCAACTGGCAACTGCCAACAGCCAGCTGTCAGCCGACACTGGGAAACAGAGACGGTCGGGATTTGGAGGACCCAAGGAAAGGCACACGGGATCGAGTCCAAAGAAACTGCTGCGTTGACAGAACGCATAAAAAGCTACCCTCTTCACACACGCAAGGAAATCAACACACACAAAAAAAGCAAACGCAATAAAAAAGGCAACAAGCCACTGACAGTTGTTTTTGCCACCGCTTTTCCTTGCCTCCTTCCTTGCTCCCTTTCGGTCCAAAAAAAAGGTGACAATGGCCCTGGTAAAGGCGGAAAAAAGGCCAGAAAATGGGCATTTCCGGTCCTCAACTCAACGCAACTCAACTCGTTTGTTTGCCGGATCTGCAGCATATGCGATATTGGTGTGCGGTGTGTGGACAGCTTGTAAGAAACCGAAACCAAATCAACAAGGACTACGACTACGAATACGACTGCGAAAGCGATAACGGAACTAAACAACTGCTGGCGTCGGCCAAAAGCAGGGGCCATTAAATTATTAATGCCGAACCAATAAGCTGGAAATCGCTTTCGTGTCCATTTGCAAATTTTAAATCCCTCGCTTGGCACACACGTGTAGGACACTCGGAAATATCAAGGACTTCTTTAAAAGTATTAAAAATTGTATGACAATTTAGTGGAGTTTAGAAAATAATATAGTAAATATGTATATAGTGATAAATAAATAATTAAATAAAATAAAAGTATACAATATGAATAATATAAGCAACTAAAACTAATTTTATTTATTGTCTACTTTATTTTACCTATATAAATAACTTAAATTTTAATTTTATAAGCTTACGAAAATATTTGTACAACTAGAAAACATTGTAATTACATTAAAAACAATTTTAATTGTATTAAGAAAGAATTTTTTCTGATAAAGAAAAGCTCAAATAAGGCAATTTTAATTATACATTTTGTATATTTTCCATATTTTTTTCGAGTGCTTTTAGAACAATGACTACTACTTATCGGCCCGCAATCGTTTGGTGGCCATGTGTAAGTGGCTTGATTTCTCTCTCATTTATTCACAAATTTTTCAATTGCTCTCGACTACCGCCGGTAAATACAGTATTTAGTTATTATCGGCATTAAATTAATTCCATGCAAAAATCTGGCATAATCATTAACTTCCGAGCGGATAACTGGGAGTTTATCTATTAGAGTGGCTATGAGAATCTCTGCAGCAGCCTCCAAAGTGGGCTGGACCAAAGATGATGTCAACTGGGTTGTTGTTTCTGCTCCCTTGCTGGTTTTCGATTAATGCAATGGATGGTTAGGGATGGAAAAGGGAACGATATATTAAACAGTAAAATCAGAAATATTTATATTCAATAATTTAAAGGGTCATTTTCTGCCTTGAGGCTTTACTTTGTCATAATTAAACCTACTTACTGACACCCAATTTTAGACTTACATGTTTTAGGAAAACAAACTATTTTTGTATAAAATCTGCTATTATTCACGAATTTTCCTAAAATTAAGATATATGTTAGACTATAAAGCCAATTTAAATTTTACGATAACTTTAAATTAAATGTGTTTAATGTCAGGAATAGGTAAATCACTCAGACCTACTAAGCCTGAAAAGTCTTTTATAGACTTCCAATACTTTTCATATATTTAATATATACCTATGTGCCTTGCGATATTTTTTGTAAAGCTGTTTTTATGCCGATATCTGCACATCTCTAGTAAAACTCCAACTACTCGGCAGCAGCTCGATTCGTTGCGATGGCAGTAAGCCCCTTTTGCTGTGCCGCATTGTGCAAATTACAGCTGATTGAGTTTAAGCTGCAAATGCACTCGTCCAGCAGAAGGACAGAATCAGAGTCAGAAACAGGAGCTGAGGCAGGAGCAGGAGTAGGGCAGGAACAGGAGCAAGGGCTATAAACCGAAATTGCAGCAGTCGAGTGGCTTGTTTGCAAATGGGCTAGCATAATTTTTGGACGGCCAGGCAGCGCTTTTGTTTCCCTTTCCGCAGTCCATTTCCCCCATGCCCTGGCTATTTTCTCCCCTCGCTTTCCCCGGAAAATTGATGAGCGGCGAGCGTGGAAAAGACACGTAGTCTTCTGAGCCGGCTTCATCTTCGGCTGCTGCTGCTGCTGCCACTGACAGCCGCAATAAAAGTTAAAAAATGTTGCCAACAATTTGGTCCGAAATGAAATGGGTCCGGGCAACGAGTCAATCGATCAACTCGCGCGATGCCTGGGAAAATTCGCCTTGATTTTGACATATTTTCGTCACAGTCTTCATTTGGCTTCCTTCCTTTTCCCTCCCTCCTGCCTGGCTATTTTTTGCGTCGTTGTTGTATTCCTGGAAGTGTCCTTTAAAGTGGCGACGGCACTCGGCGAAAGTTTAATTAAATTTTCACAAAATTGTTTGCCCTGCAATAACAAAGTAGCAAAGTTGCAAAACTACTGCTGCAAGTTCTTAGGCAGCTTGCTAATTTGTTTGACAAACAGCGCGGTTACCGTTCGCAAGGGAGCCCAGCCCCAACCCCTCGTCTAAGCTTTTCACTTCACTTGCTAAAAGCCAAGGGGGTAGGGTAGAAAAACGGCTTTGGCTTGGGCTTAAGCCGGCAAACCGCATTACCACAATTAAAATTAGAAAGCAACGTGCTGGCACTTTTTGTGCAATTTAAATTGTTTGGCTTTGCGTTGCGCATACGCCACATAAGCCGCTCACAGAACTTTTGTGCTTTCCATGTGACAAACGTAAGGCTCTGTGTGAAATGCATCGTTTTTCCCTATTGATTTTGTAGAATTTAATTAAAATATGCCATCTGGTGCTGTAATTACATTTCGATGGCCACTCAAGTGACCGAACGGTCCTTGCCTTAACAGAGAGACAAAAAAAGATGACAACAATTTCCCTTTCCTTTGCTGCTGCTGTTGCCCGCTTTTGGCACATAATGAAAAATGCTGACATAGTTCTGTTTGCCAGCAAACAGCAAAAACCGAAATAACAAACATCGAAAAAGAATTTGTTCGCTTTTTTTGTTTTTTTGTCCGCTGCGCAAATCGCATTTTGTTTGTTGATTTCTGTTGTTTGTCCCGTGCATGTTATTACTGTCGGTTGGCAAAAGACCAACGATTTTATTTATTAATGTCGCTGATTGCCATTTGTGCCACATGCATTTTTCACTCGCAATTCGTGGGACCACGCAATAAAAAAACACCAAAACTACAAAACATTCAAAAATAAAGATTTAAAAATAAAGGAACGGTTCGCAAGGTGCTGGAGCAAAAAAGTGCGCACGGACATGGGGACGAGGACGAGCACCGGCACAGACAAATTGTTAAAGTGGTAAACTGCATTTATTATATTTATTCATGTCAACGTTTCGAAAAACCCGGTGCACCTGACAATAACTATGGACGGTCAGTATGGGTGCTTAAAATACCCAGGAACAAAGTGAAATATTTAAATAGAAAATAGTTACAAACGGCTCTAAGTCTGAGGAACTGTTAAATAATTAAAAACACTCTGAAGATCACTCTCTTTGTTTTTGTAAATTTATTTTAAAAGGTTTATATATTTAATTCAACAAGTAAAATTTTTACATTTTAATACTTAAATTACAAGTAATTTAATAGTAAAACCAAGTTTTAATGGAGTTTGTTAAATATTTCCCTGATACTCCCCTTGTATACCTCCTATATAAGCTGCACAAAAAAATGTGAATTGGCTCCGGTTGAAACTCATGAAAAAGAGATAGCCAAGCGGGGCAAAGTAAATGGGTAAAAACCTTTGCCAGCTTGATTATGCTGCTTAACGGCGCGTTCTGATTGACATATTCATACTGGAATTTATGCCAGCAAGGCCAGTGTAACCCATATACATATAACTATATGTATCTGCAGCCCGGGGCCTCTACGAAAAAAGATTTAAAAAATTCAAGATGCTTCAAAAAAATATTTTACCCAAAACGTACACCAAGTACATTCCAATTTTCCCTCTAAAATTTATCAGCGTAGAATTTAACCCTACTCCCTTTGTATATATGATGGTATTTTGAGTACTTACCACCCCCTGCTCTATTGATTTTAACTGCCATGCACTGGCATTGATTTTAGTTACTGCTATTTACCCAAAAAGTACTCTCCATCTCTCCAGCTTGCTGGCGAAATTCGGCAGGCGAAACTCGCGCAACTTTCATTTATCATGAATAATTTATTAATTTCAAAGTTGCCACTGTGGCAAAGGAAGTAGTTGCACTTGTTGCCGTTGTTGTTGCCGCCGCTGGCTGCCTCAGCTTTTTGTTTAAATTTTCAAATGACAAAACTTTGCACATGGCAAGCCTTTCTCTCTGTCTTGTTTTATTTTTTTGCCAAAGTTTTTAATTAGTCTTTGATAGGAAAGTCACCGAAAGCGCGAGCGAACCCGATCCTTGGCCATAGAGTGTCCCAGCTTAGTGGTTTCTGTTCCTCAGTTATCTTTTTTTTTTGGGGTTAATCAAAGTTCGATGCACCTGGGGCCGCTTAGCTTTGAAGTTGCGCTGGTGCAGCGAAAATTACGCATACGCCACGTTGCACGCAAAAGGCAAACCCTCCCAAACACTCGCACTCGCATGTGTCTTTGTGTGAGGCTGGAAAATTGTCAGTGTAAATTGCAAATTTATATCAAATTACGTGTCTGGAACAACTTGGATGTCGGGTGGAACATCAGTTTGTCACACTTATCGCAGCGGCAAACGGTACGTATACGTTATGTGTCGCTGGCAGCATTTACAACTGCAACTCCTGCTGCTGCTGCCGTATTTGTGTCTCCTTCATCGTCGTCTGGCATTTGTTTAATGTTTTTATGTTGCATTTTTGTCTGAAATATGCACACGCCACTTTTATTGCCAACTCCCCTCCGGCTGTGAGCTGCGATTTTTGTGCTAGCCTGCATTTTACACATGGCAGCCCCATAATATCAAGTTTGCAGAGACAGCATCCTTTACCCCCGGTTTTTCCGTTTTTCTCGTTTTCCCCCCTCTTTTGTCCCTTCGTCCCTTTTCCCCCCTTCGCCTCTCTGGGCTCCTATTGTTTAGCTCTAATTGCTTTTTCGCTTAGTTTTCATGTCGGTGCTCGGCTGGCTTCTACTTCTTGATTTCCCTGCCGCATCGCATCGCATTTCCGCTTCCTGCCCTGGCTACATATGCACTGGAAAAATTCAAAAATATATTTTATGAGTCTTCTTGTTTAATTTTTTAGTATTAAATAAATATTTTATATTTTTAGATAATAACAAAATGTAAACAAATATTTAATGTGTCTTACTGTATAATGTTTCCATAATAAATAAATATTTTATATATTTATTAAGTTATTTATAAGAAGGAACCTCGATTTAAATAATTTTTTTTACCATATTACTTCCCTTTTTATTTATTTTTTCACAGTGCACTTCATCTACACATCGCACTGCTCGAAAGCAAAGACACCGAAGTGAAAGTAAATACTTAATTATACCGAAAAAGGATGGCGCATTTCTTGCTCGGCTTACAAGCGGCTTACATTCTGTGCCACCTTCGGGGGAAGGGGGAACGATTTAAGCTCGAGTTTATCAACACTTTAAAAAGGACTTCCCTTGGACATCAAATCTAGAGCTAAATCATAAATACAATGAAGCCACACTTCTTCGTATGCAATTTACTTTCAAGTCTGAGCACTCTTTCTACCTTTCATTGGCTTCTCTTCGATTAGCTGCAGCCATAAAACTAAGCAATTTGCATCGAGCTGCTCTCCGTACTTTCCCATCTTTAACTTTGAGCTTGATCCCAAGCCAATTTATTTTTATACAGAAAATTGCAATGCGCTTTCCTTCGCCATGAGGATTTGCTGTCATTTGCGACCCGTCTTCTTATACCTTTCTATAGATATATATATATTCCCATATTTCTGCTGCTACTGCAGCTACTGGTCAAAGGCAAAAGTTTCCTCCGTAAAAGTTTCTAATATTTTTCAGCACCTCAGCACCGGCGATAAGATCTCTCGCACGCTTCTTGCCTCAGTCTTCCCTCGCCCTGCGTCTTAATTAGTGGAATTCTATGCATTTTCCACCGCTTCGGCACGCCGGGAATTGGCCGAGGAAAAATTGTAACCGGCTAAAGGTGGGAGCGGGCGAAAATATATATAAAAAGAATCACCTGGGAAGAGCCGGTAAGTTTTCGCTCTTTTGGCATAACTTTGCTAATCTTTTGTTACGCCAAAGTTTCGATGTAGATAAAATGTGGCAAATAAAAATTGTTCAGGCGTGTGCTGGAACTCCCCTCGGTCCTTTGAGGACATTTCTGGCAGCGGGAGTGGAGTCGAAAAGTTCAACAACTGTTTTATTAAAACTACTTGTGATTTTTTTATGAGTCTAAAAAGGTGTTTCCTATCATTGTACCTTGCCTGAAAAGGGAGCATAAAATTACTATATAAGAAATAGATAAAGGAAAGCCTATTTTTATTATGTTATTTAATAAATTATATCCCTTACAAAACAATTTATATAAATACCCTAGGATATGGTCGCATCATTCATGTGCATTTTCAACATTCTTCCGCACTTGCCGTCAATGCCACTGACAAGTTTTCAATCTCAGCTCGCCGGCAGCGTCAAAAATAATTGCAAAATGCATCAATCAGCTGTCAGGACTGCGCTTCGTCTATCCTTCGGCTGGAAGCTGGGAGCTGGAAGGAAAAAAATAAAATTTTGGCAGACATTGCTGTCGCCGCCATCGCCGTCGTAGTCGGTCTGTCAAATGCACTCGCTACATGCTGCATTAATGCCACGACAGTTCATATTTTGACATATCATCGTGCCACGAGCCACATTCCCTTGCCATATTTCAATTTGTCGACAGAGGCGACACTTGAAGGAGTCGTAACTGCTCATTAGTCGGGATTACGTCTAGACCGCATTTCCGATAATTACTCTTGTATTGGCAGACGGCAAAAGTTTTTCGGCCCGAAACTAAATCGAGCACAAAGGAGGCCACAGAAGCCGCAGGGAGCAGCAAGGATATGGACTTGGAGTCGGTCCTGGTCCTGGGATTATGGCCAGAGGACGAAGCGCAATCAGCAAGTTGACTGCGGTTTCTCGTCCTTGCAAGTCTCGTCCTTCCATCCACCATCTGCCTAGTTGGCCGGCTAATGCGGTCGATGTCGCCGATGTCCTCTGATTGATTTTTACATGCCGCTTTGTGGGCAATACTCGTCGGACTTTTCCTCCACTCCTCTTCGCCGCCCCCCTTGTTGGTAATACTTTTAATTGACAATTGCGGAAATGCAGGGATACTGGGATAAAAATCCAGCTGCCGACCGCACAAAAGTTTTCAATATTTCAGCAGCAGCATCGGCAGAAGCAGCAGCGACAAGTGACGGACGAGACGGCCGTTCAATGTCCAAATTGGCATCCACATGTAAACGGGAAACAAGCAAATTGGTTAACAGAAAAACCGCAAAACCTTTTAATAATGGACAGGCCAAACGGGAGGGGAAGCGGGCGCTGCAAAATAAGGATAATGCCCTATAAAATGTGTGTGTGTGTAATGACCTTTTGAAACGGGGTTTTTTTTCTGGGAAATTTTAAAATGTGATAATTGAATTATGTTAGAAAAATACGTGATTGGAGGTTAGCTATTTTACAATTTAATAAAAGGGTTAAAATAGGGAAAATGGGAATAAGTGCTCTTTAATAAAAAATATGAGCAAAAAGATAATTCATTTAATAAAAATACAAAGTTATAAAAGTAAAAACCACTTTTATAAAATGATTTATTCTTATGCATATTTTGTTTATTAAATCATCCATGTGAAAAACATTGTTTTTATTGGTTTCTGGGCACTTTCTAGATATGGTTATTAAATGTGCAAAACTTGCTTTTAAAGAGTTACGAAAATATTTGTTTTATATATATTTAAGACGAAATTTTTAGTAATAAATACCCCCCATTATATCATATAATTATCTTATAGAAATTTCTTTAGTTAAACTTTTTTTATATTTACTATTGTATTATTTTCTTGAGGATTTGAATTAAACGTATAAATCACAATGAGAGCTTATGCCAAAAACTCATAAAGATTTTTCCAGAGATATATTGGTTATATTTAGCAGAAAATATAATATTATTCCCAATATACCGAATATTGTCAAAAAACTACTCTTAGTTCGCTGAAATTTCTATTAAATTTCCTTCAATTAACCTTAAAAAATACATAAACATTTCCATAAATAGGAAGTAAAAATAATCGGCTTAAATTGTAATTACCTCTGGCTAATTTAACAGATCTACTCAAAGTGCAAACATGTTATTTTATGAATTGAGACACATCCGTAGACCTAGTCCTCGAATGCTCCCTGCCCCAAACTCCTATTTAATATTCGTGAGGCGTTGTGGACGTTGCGCAACATGAAACGTTCGCTGAAGACAGGCCCGCAATTCCCAAAATATCAATTATAGGACCGAAAAATACGAGCCTTCTGCAGGGGCTCCGTTCTAATATAACTGGTAATTAAGGCGTACGCAGACAGGACGAAGCCCACTCCGGTTACCTCAGTTAGTTTCTGCAGGGTTTCCGGGACGCATTTGAAATGCTGGCAACGTATTTTCGCAATTTACGTGGACGCTGGCCGGCAGTGGTAACGCAAAACTTATATGCGGGTGTTGAATTTCAATAAAATATGCAAGGTAAGTGATATGGCAGGCGGCAGTCGGCTTCCTCCGGTTCTCAACCAGGCAGGACGCAGGATGGCAGGCAGCCAGTCAGCGAGGATGGTTAAAATAAATTAAAAATGGTGAATGCATATTTTGCACATTAATTGAAGATGACCGCTCATTAAGGCAGTGGGAACAGTGGAATAAACGGAGCTGCACTCGAAGCACGCATGCCATGTCCTAATTGGAGTACACTGTCCAACAGGTGTTAAGGAAAATTTCGGGGACTGTGTTTTTTACTCTAAATTATAATACAATTACACTCAAAAAGCGTTTTAAGATAGCGGAGGATTGGAAATTATTTTTCCAATAATATATTCAAAGTAGTATTTTAAGAACACTTAATATTTTTTTATTTTTTAAAATTAAATTTATCAAATTTAAATTTTGTAAAAGAAAGTTTAAAGCACACAGTAAGCTGGACTAGAGTTCCCAAAGGGTTCTAGCGACAAACTGTTG
The DNA here is from genome assembly GCA_018153105.1 of Drosophila rufa. NCBI lineage: Eukaryota > Metazoa > Arthropoda > Insecta > Diptera > Drosophilidae > Drosophila > Drosophila rufa. Next base: position 8,424,129 of record JAECXS010000085.1, read on the forward strand.
ATATTCACATAGATTTTTAAGGTTTTTAAGCAACAGATACTGATGAGGAAGAGGATTTCTCCTCCGACACCGAAAGCTTGAATAAATTTTAATGCAAATTCAAATATACAAATATAGTATTTCTAAAAACTGTTCTAAATATATTACGAATTATTTCTTCCTATATTAGAATAATTAAAAGTTGATTTATTTATTCATTATATTTAATACAGCTATTTCTTAATATTTAATAAATCATTTAATTGCAGCTTAAAAAAGTTTTAATTCAATTTTAAAATTCGTTATCTGCAAGGTATTTCCATATATTTTTATCAATGAATTACCTTATGAGTACAGACATTTTTCAGCGTCACAATGCCTCCTTAATCCCTTGTCAACGGAAATCCTGCTGGCCAGTGTAATCCACTGGGCATTCGCTACTCCATTGCCATGTAAATTGAGGCGCTTTAGCCCGCCCTCGTGCATTTCCATTCAACTGCGGCCGATAATTAAGATGTAAGGCAAGTGGACGCCAATCATTTCGATAAATATTTAAAACGACAAACGCGGTCGGCATAAATCAATGGAAATTGTAAGGCCCGCCATGACAGGCTCAATCGCAATGGAAATGGGAATGGAAATGGACACGGCCACGGCCACGGCAACCAAATAAATAAACACATTCGGGCAGATTTATTAGCACGTATGCCTGGCGGTCTGGACAATCAAGGCCCTCATTATGGTAAGTGATTCGCCGCCTTCGCCTTTACCAGATTCCGGGGAGCTCAGGAGCCCGTGAGCTCTGGAAACCCTTACTCTGGCAGAAGGCGGCGAGCAATTGATTTGGCGTTTGCCTTTGATCGATTAGGGCCATCAAAGCATCGCCCTTTGGCCCGGCTGCCTATTTACTTTCGCTTTGAGAAATGGCCCGGGCCTCGGCCAAAATGTGTGCCATTTCATCAAGGAACGCTCCACTGGGCGGCCCCCCAGTGAGCAAAGTGCCAGTGCACGTTTGGGGCCTCATTTGTTTTTATGCCGCAGTCTAGGGAGAGGGCCAGAGATGGGGTATTCGTCAATCCGAAGGTGGTCAAAATATGTACGGGCCTAGGCTAGAGATGGCACCTTGCAGGCGTGAGGAAGCTGAGAATTTTCTACTCACCACACCGCTTGGTGGAGATTCTCGGTGATCTTCCAGCCCCTTAAGGTCTGGGCAAAGTTGAGCAGAAAGAGCTGCTTTAAGGTTTTCATTTCTAGAAATCTTGATCATTTCTAGAAATCTAGAAATTAAAACCCTGGTGTTTTATTTCTTTGCCGGCAAAAAACACCTAGATTTTTATGCATCAAATCAGATATACATATCACGAGACTCAAACAGATTAATATATGTATAAAATTCTGACCACATTCATCTAATCACATTGTCGTACTGCTCCATTACCTCCTTCAGACCCCCCAGGTAACCAAATCTCACGATCTTCACCTCTAAGCTGGCATTGAAAGGGTTGCCAAAGCAGATTTCCAAGTACTTCGATAGCTGGATTCCGGGCTGATCCTCAAACTCCTCATTGCTCAGTGCTCAGCTTCTGCAGATCGGCTTACATTGCCATAATGCTGGCGGTTAAAGCATCAATCCTGCTTTTGGGGGTCCCAAAGCCACTCAGAACAAGTCTTAGATACTCTTCCTGAATCATCGAATTCGTCGGACGTTTAAGGAACATCACGAAATGGCTTAGGTTGTACCAGTCCGGGACCACGTTCACCCGGATCAGTAGATTCTCGATGGCACAATTTTAAATCATTATCAAACGAGTCTATTATAGTTTATATAATATTGAATAATGGCCTTACGAAATGAAATATTCCTAATAAAAGCTATTCAGAGTGTTAAAGAAAATAGCAAACCTTATTCTACGATTACAGATTAAAAATTTTATTAAAAATGTTCTTCAGTTTTATTTAAATAAAATTTTATGACTTTTGTGAGATCTTTTAAAAAAAAAAATTCAAGGAAATCTATGATAGAAATATATGCAAATAAATAATAAATAAAGAATAATAAAAAAAAGAAGTTCAGCTTTTTTTATTTTAATTTTTAATTTGTATTAATGTTGTGTTTATTATTATCAAAATATTTTTTGAAGCTCTGCTGAGAAGTAAAAGAAATTTAGCTTTAGGAAATATGTTCCCAAATTCACACTCACGAGCTCATCGCCAGCTTGAACCTTCTGAATGTTTACTTTTTATGATTCCACTTCTCGCTGGCCTTTTCTTTATTTGCTTGGCGTGTTTGTCTGTAGGGTAGTTGCTGCTGCTGGGTTGGATTTTGGGCAAGGGAAAGGGATCTCAGAGGTTGCCCTTTGTGCGCTGGGCAAAGTTAAAAACGGCGCTAATTTTATGACGGCCCAAGTTTGGCACTTGTCAAATGGAAAATTTCATACCCCAAGGGCTACTTGGATGGGAGGATGGAGGATGGAGGAGGGCAAAGGCTCCTTGGCCCCGAAACCCACTCGCTTTGGCCCAGTGCTTTTTATGCTAATGTGGAGACGGAGTGTGTGGCGTGGATCTTTTGAGGTTTGCAGTGGCCTTTAAGCAAGCCAGGACCAGGACTCGACCGACTGACTTGGCCATTCGTTTGTGTGTTAATTACTACGGCGTGTACGGCGTGAATCATGACTTCCGACCAGCCAGCAGCCAGCCAGCCTTTCACATGCCGCCATTCCGCTTTCTAATTATGTTGCACTGGAGTTGGTGGCAACAAAACAAGCGGCAAGGCAACAATTCAACCGCAAACGCATTTAGTTCATGTTTTGTGCGCACACACACACACAGCCCGAGAATCCTGTAAATAGTTTACCGAAATCATCAGGAGGAGGCCTAGCCAGCCAAGGATTGCAACAGTGTTGGCAGTTGTAAGCTTAGGTTTTTTAAATTTATAATATACTAATATAGTGTACATATATACGTATTTAAAAAATATTTTTAATATTTTTGGAATCAACAAAATTAATTAAATATTTTTTATGCAATAATCTATAGATTATGAGCTTTATTAATACCTTGCAAATATTATCAATATTTTCTTTATTAAAAAAAGTGATTTTGCTGTTTTCTAAACTTAAAATCAGGAATGAGAGCGGGAAAGGTAAGCCTTCAGGTGATCAGATGTGGCATCCCTGCTTGAAATACAAATATAAATATTTGAGAAATATTATCAATATTTTCTTTATCATTAAAAAAAGCTTTATGCAGTTTTCTAAGCTAAAAATCAAGCATACTCAATATAACTTCTAGGGAGAGCCTTAAGGTGATTAGATGGGGCATCTCTGTTTCAAATACAAACTTTTTATATATATATTTTATAATTTAATAATATACATTTATAATATATCAGTCACTTTTATTTGTTTTTTATATATATTTATTAAGTTGCCTGCACAAACCTTTCTCATCTCTGCTGCTTGGTCTGCATAGTGGGTGAAAGCTGGGCTGTGGGATAGAATATTTGGTCGGCGGGTACACTTCATGTCACTGCACTGTACACGGCGACCTCATAATAAAGGCATCCACATCCACATCCACATCCCAACTGTTTGTGTGCGAAGGCTCCGCACTCGAAACGGTATTTCTCAGCTGCTGCCGCATGTGGCAAGTGCGGTAGACCGTCAATTTGTGCAAATGCTCTCAGCCACTCTCGGTGCCTAAGAAGCCAACTTGGACCGGGACTGGGACTGGGAACCAAGGAGCGGTAGTTTATTTGCTCAGCCAAATTTGTCTTAATTCATTTGGATTAACGGCGAAAGAAGATGAATAATTCATTTGTTGCGCAGGCGATCCATCAGATTTATCCTCCAAGTGAAAATGCGAGGCTTTTAAAATGTTTATTATTATGCTAGTTTTATTTGCCATCTCTGTGTTTGCCTTGATTATGCCTTCGGTTTGGTTTCGGGTTGTCGCCTCTGTGTACTTTTGGCACAATTTTTCGGCAGTTTTAAATGCAATTCGATAACAATATGTTTGCTAAATATTAATAAATATATCAAATGCTGCACATTTCCATTTATATTTACGTTGGTAATATTTTACAAATAAATTGAAATTTGTACACGGCTATATATGTGAGTGTTTGTTTGGGTATATATAAAAAATGATATTTCCCGAACTGAATAAATTAAAAGAAAAAACTTAAAATGGTCAACGAATAAAATTACATTTTGATTTTTTCTTACATCTAACCCTTTTAAGCCTATTCATTTATTTTTTATTTTTTTTTTTTTTATTTATTTTTTATCTATTCAGTATTTTAATATTGTTGTCGACTTTTGCTGCGGTGTCAATTGAGTTTTTTAATTCGGTTTCCGACTCTGGCTTTCTCTGGATTTTATTATCTGATTTGATTCTTAGTCCGTTCTAGCAACACATATCTAGTTTGTTCGCCTGTATACATATTTGCAGATATATGCATTAATACTTATTTGCTTAGACAGTTTACCATTTATATTTATAGGTATTTACTCTTGCACTTGCACTCGCACATGCATACATACAAGTATATCTTTGGCAGTTCTCCTTGTTTGCTATTGATATTAAATTTATTTATGCACTTTAGCGGCTTTGTTTGATTCGAGTTTTCGAGCTTTGATTTTGTCATAGATTAAATAACAAAAATTGAGTTTAAATGCAATTCACCTGCAAACAGTTGTTGTTTATTAGAGTCCAATGAGCCGGGCTCATAAAACATTTATGGTAAACATAAGCTGGAATATCGAATTTACAACACAAACTCTCTGATCTTATGCACACACAAATTTCAGCTAACAACAATATGAATTTATAAATATTTTACAATAGTTTCCGTTTGGTATGTGTGTTTTAATTAAATGATTACGATTTAGGTTAGTTTTGATAATCTTAGTACCATTTTTAATGTCTTCTGATATGACTTGATCATTTTTTATGGTATTTTATTTCTTTCTCTTATTGTTTTCTCCTTCCATTTGGCATTATCATTTCCCATGTTTTATGTACAATAAAGAGCCTGACTCATGCCTAAGCAAAGTATACTAGATACGCTAAAAATTTAACTACAAGTAAGTTGTTTTTGATTTATACATTTATTTATTACAGCTACATCCTGCTTGGTTTGCTTCAAATTCAATGCGGAAGTTTGCGACTCTTGTTGTTGCTTGATTTGCCTTACAATTCAAACATTTAATCCTAGCCTAGCCTATTAGTTAGTAACTACTCAATGGGGCGGTCAAGGTAAACGAATTGCTACCTACAAAATACTTAAAAAGAATTCATAAGCTGCGATTACGGGTTGTAAAAACTGTTTCCACTTCTCACGCAGCTCAGTCGTTTGGCAAAAATCAAATCAAAACAATTTCAATTAAAATAAATTTAATTAAAATTCTGCTTGTTGGGCACTCGGCTCGATTTTGTTGTTGTGCTTATTCTGTATTCATGAGTCGAACTATAGGTAAACTATTTTCTTTATTTTGCGCTAATTAATTTATTACAATATTTGCATTGGGTTCCCCTACCCTTACCCGCCCAACACTAGTCCGCTTTTGTATTAATTTGCGTTTTTTCGCCAGTGTTCTCTGTAATTTAATTATAAACAAATACGCGACAACAAATCCCGCTATGATAATTGAGGGAAAAAATACTGGGAATCCCGCTATGAACACTTATCCCATGTTTTGTGTGCGTTTTTATTAAGTTTTTTTTTCACAATTCTCCTTTTTTAGCTATTGAGTTGCGGCATTGTTGTTGTTTATTAAAAATATTAATCAGTCATTTGAATGCAATGAATTGCAGTGTTTATGTACGTGTGTATGCAGCTGGGCGCCTTTTTTTCGTGTGTCTTTGTGTTTATTTGCTTTATGCTACTTGTTTGTTGTCATTTCCGTGTTTGTTCTCGCACCTCACCTCGATCGGAAATGATCCTCCAGCTCAGCTGACTGTTAACAGTAATGCAATAATTTATACCATTCATTTGCATTGCATCGCTGACAGGCTAACAAAAAAAACAAAACAGAAAAATGTTGCCCACTGATTGCGCAGCGCAATTATTTGAATGTGGCTGCATAAATAAAGCTGCATACTTTGTTGCGCCGCCCGAGCGTTGAGATTTATTGCAAAATTCTTGCGCCACTTATTGCGATTTTAATATCCATAAATATGGCATTCAATAGCTCTGGAGTGGGATGCGACTTTTCACTTTTCAATCGCGAAAAAACACAAGTATTTTAATGAAAAGAATTTATTTAAAGTATTAATAAAAGAATTTATTCTGTAAATAAAAAAAATAATATATAATAATAATACTATTTTAATATCCATAAATATAGCGTTCAATAGCTCTAGAGTGGGCTGCGACTTTTCACTTTTCAATCGCGAAAAATCACAAGTATTTTAATGAAAAGAATTCATCTTAAGTTATAATTGAAGTATTTATTCTGTAAAAAAATATATAAGTGTAGCTTTTTGCTTGAAAAATAATAAAATAAATTAAATAACAACAGTTCAGGCAGAATTTCTATTGATTTAAGAGTTAGGAAATTAAAAGCAGACTAAAATATTTCTAACAAAAAAATATTTAGGATAACATGAGGTTTTCACTGGGTTATAACTTTAATTTAAGCAACGAAGAAAATATAAAAAAACAAAAGTTTCTCTGGAATGTTCCACATTTTTATGTATTATAATCTGCAATTAACCAATAAAAATTTGAATATTTAAGTAAAATTCTCAACCTCTGCTAGCCCTCTTAAAGTATGCAGCAATTTTTCCAAGTCCCTGACATTGTGTGATTGCGTGTTAATGGTTTTGTTTCTTTTTTTGCGACTGTTATCTCTTTTTGGCACTTACAACTAGGAGTCCTTAAGTCTAGTCTCCGTCCTTCCATCCATCGATCTGGCAATTACTTGCCATACGGATGCTGGTTGATGTCCGGCGAGTGGCGCATCAGCGTGGCGCTACCGCTGCCCGGCGATAGAGTCAGGCTGCCCTCGTGGCTCCCGTTCATGCTGCTCGAGCAGGTGGCGGGAACGGAGGCGGCACCACCACCGCCACCACCCATCATTTTCTCCGTCTCCTGGCGGCTGTTGGCCATTATCCGGCGGATTGTGGGGGCGCAGGGCGTGCGTCATAGACGCGAGTCCTGCGCGTGCTCATGTCAGACCTGCCCGTGGGCATTCATGTGCAGCGCGTCCCCGGCGTCGGGGGGCGTGGCCGAGAGCTGGGCGGGCGGATAGTACTGCAACGAGGCGCAATTGAGGTACTGTGCGTGGATTAGAATCAGAAACGGAACCAGTGTCCGGATACACATCGAAAGTGCGTTAAAAATAGGATGCCGGAGTCGCAATTTAAAATTGTTTTCACACAGAAAAAAATTTGGGGGGTATATTTAGTAAAAATTAAATATAAATAAACATTTTGAAGGTGTGAGAAAAAAAAATATATTTCATCTCTTAGAATAATTATTTCCATTTAAAAATAAATTTTTATTTATCTTCTCCAGCTTAAAAAAATCCCAAATAAAAATTCAGTATATGAATATGAATAAATAAATTACTAATAAATATTTAAAATATATTTTCCCCAGTGCAAACTCACCCCGACGCGTCCATTGTCGTAGTCGCGACTCGCCTGAATGGTCAATTTCGCCTTGGCGTGCATGGTGTCCGTCAGCCCGCTCCTTTGATGTGTGTGCGTCGAGGGTACGGCGCTCGAGGGTCCCAGCATCATGGAGCCATTGGCCTTGCCCAGGCTACCGGTGCCCATGCCCATGCCCATGCCGCGGCCCATGCCCATGGACATGGACATGCCGGAACCGCTGGTTGCGGAACGCGAGTCCTTGCTGCGGAAGCAGAACTCCAGGATGGCCACGAACACGCTGACGAGGAGGCCGGCAATCAGGATGTAGAATATGCCGGCCACATTGCTCAGCGAGAGCTCGTTGTGCGCGGAGGCCTCCTTGATGCTGCACTCCGTCTTCTCGAACCACCATTTCTGGTGCAACTTGAGCAGCTCGGAGTTCTCCGTCAGCTTCAGCACGGCCAGATTGATGGGGTCCCTGTTGAACGGAGTGGAACGAGGGAGAGTGGCATTGAAGTGGAGGGTCCATTGTTAAGTATGTGGGTTAGCTTTCATCTCGGTTTGTTGCCTTTCATTCCCTTTCCCAACCCCCAAAAAAGGCATCAATTTCTGACTCCCTCCCTAGTCGGGTCGCCTTTTTTCGTGGCTTACACTCAGAGAACACAATATTTCTTAAATTTTTAAATATTGTTAATAGTCTGGGAATTCTATGTATGGTTAAAACTTTACTTTACTTTACTTTAAAAAATGTAATTACCAATTTCTTTTTTAAACTTCTCTTATAAAAATCAGAAAAATTACCTTAAAGGTCCTAAATAATTTTAAGACCCTTAAAAAGGTATCTAAAAGTATGTAATATAAATATATCATTCGCCAAATTAAGGAAGCATTCTTTTAGGCATCAGAGGTAAAGATTGTTAATCCCCTGGAAATTTGAGGAATTTAAATTTATTCAGAAATCTAAAAACGTTCTATGGGAACTAAATAATGAAGATAAACCTATACAAAAATTAAATTCCAAGTTTCTTTCCCAAATTTTCCGTACAAAAAGTCAGAAAAATTACATTTGAAGTCACTTTTAACTTAAAACTCCTTTAAAAAGTGCCTAAAATTATGCAATATATTTATACCATTCGCCAAAAAAAGAAGCATACTTTTAGGTATCAGAGGTAAAGATTTTAAATCTCCTAGAAATTTTAGGAATTTAAATTCATTCAGAAATAAGAAAATAAAAAATAAATAATGAAGAAATGAAAAAGTACTCCCATATACAAAAATTTAGTTTCAAGTTTCTTACCCAAATTATCCGTACAAAGGGTCAGAAAAATGACATTTGATGTCACTATTAACTTAAAACCCCTTTAAAATGTGTCTAAGAGTATGCAATATATTTATAACATTCGCCAAGATAAAGAAGTTTATTTTTAGGCCTTAGAAGTAAAGATTTAAAATCCCTAGAAATTGCTGTAATTAATTCTGAGACTTCTTATGAATACCCTTTACAATTCTATATAAATCAATATCCAATAAAATCTTAAAATGGAAATTCTCCACAAAAAGTACTCCATTTCCCCGCAGTGTACTCACTTGAGCGCCGAACCAAGCGGCGTGGCGATGCCAAATCCCTTTGTATCCAGATTGCGGCCCACTTTCATTGTGTCGCAGGGCTTGCGGGCGTTCACATACTCATTCTTGGGCGACTCCACCAGCAGGGCGTACTTGCCCTTGGAGGTGTTTTTTATATATATTTATTAAGTTGCCTGCACAAACCTTTCTCATCTCTGCTGCTTGGTCTGCATAGTGGGTGAAAGCTGGGCTGTGGGATAGAATATTTGGTCGGCGGGTACACTTCATGTCACTGCACTGTACACGGCGACCTCATAATAAAGGCATCCACATCCACATCCACATCCCAACTGTTTGTGTGCGAAGGCTCCGCACTCGAAACGGTATTTCTCAGCTGCTGCCGCATGTGGCAAGTGCGGTAGACCGTCAATTTGTGCAAATGCTCTCAGCCACTCTCGGTGCCTAAGAAGCCAACTTGGACCGGGACTGGGACTGGGAACCAAGGAGCGGTAGTTTATGTGCTCAGCCAAATTTGTCTTAATTCATTTGGATTAACGGCGAAAGAAGATGAATAATTCATTTGTTGCGCAGGCGATCCATCAGATTTATCCTCCAAGTGAAAATGCGAGGCTTTTAAAATGTTTATTATTATGCTAGTTTTATTTGCCATCTCTGTGTTTGCCTTGATTATGCCTTCGGTTTGGTTTCGGGTTGTCGCCTCTGTGTACTTTTGGCACAATTTTTCGGCAGTTTTAAATGCAATTCGATAACAATATGTTTGCTAAATATTAATAAATATATCAAATGCTGCACATTTCCATTTATATTTACGTTGGTAATATTTTACAAATAAATTGAAATTTGTACACGGCTATATATGTGAGTGTTTGTTTGGGTATATATAAAAAATGATATTTCCCGAACTGAATAAATTAAAAGAAAAAACTTAAAATGGTCAACGAATAAAATTACATTTTGATTTTTTCTTACATCTAACCCTTTTTAAGCCTATTCATTTATTTTTTATTTTTTTATTTTTTATTTATTTTTTATCTATTCAGTATTTTAATATTGTTGTCGACTTTTGCTGCGGTGTCAATTGAGTTTTTTAATTCGGTTTCCGACTCTGGCTTTCTCTGGATTTTATTATCTGATTTGATTCTTAGTCCGTTCTAGCAACACATATCTAGTTTGTTCGCCTGTATACATATTTGCAGATATATGCATTAATACTTATTTGCTTAGACAGTTTACCATTTATATTTATAGGTATTTACTCTTGCACTTGCACTCGCACATGCATACATACAAGTATATCTTTGGCAGTTCTCCTTGTTTGCTATTGATATTAAATTTATTTATGCACTTTAGCGGCTTTGTTTGATTCGAGTTTTCGAGCTTTGATTTTGTCATAGATTAAATAACAAAAATTGAGTTTAAATGCAATTCACCTGCAAACAGTTGTTGTTTATTAGAGTCCAATGAGCCGGGCTCATAAAACATTTATGGTAAACATAAGCTGGAATATCGAATTTACAACACAAACTCTCTGATCTTATGCACACACAAATTTCAGCTAACAACAATATGAATTTATAAATATTTTACAATAGTTTCCGTTTGGTATGTGTGTTTTAATTAAATGATTACGATTTAGGTTAGTTTTGATAATCTTAGTACCATTTTTAATGTCTTCTGATATGACTTGATCATTTTTTATGGTATTTTATTTCTTTCTCTTATTGTTTTCTCCTTCCATTTGGCATTATCATTTCCCATGTTTTATGTACAATAAAGAGCCTGACTCATGCCTAAGCAAAGTATACTAGATACGCTAAAAATTTAACTACAAGTAAGTTGTTTTTGATTTATACATTTATTTATTACAGCTACATCCTGCTTGGTTTGCTTCAAATTCAATGCGGAAGTTTGCGACTCTTGTTGTTGCTTGATTTGCCTTACAATTCAAACATTTAATCCTAGCCTAGCCTATTAGTTAGTAACTACTCAATGGGGCGGTCAAGGTAAACGAATTGCTACCTACAAAATACTTAAAAAGAATTCATAAGCTGCGATTACGGGTTGTAAAAACTGTTTCCACTTCTCACGCAGCTCAGTCGTTTGGCAAAAATCAAATCAAAACAATTTCAATTAAAATAAATTTAATTAAAATTCTGCTTGTTGGGCACTCGGCTCGATTTTGTTGTTGTGCTTATTCTGTATTCATGAGTCGAACTATAGGTAAACTATTTTCTTTATTTTGCGCTAATTAATTTATTACAATATTTGCATTGGGTTCCCCTACCCTTACCCGCCCAACACTAGTCCGCTTTTGTATTAATTTGCGTTTTTTCGCCAGTGTTCTCTGTAATTTAATTATAAACAAATACGCGACAACAAATCCCGCTATGATAATTGAGGGAAAAAATACTGGGAATCCCGCTATGAACACTGATCCCATGTTTTGTGTGCGTTTTTATTAAGTTTTTTTTTTCACAATTCTCCTTTTTTAGCTATTGAGTTGCGGCATTGTTGTTGTTTATTAAAAATATTAATCAGTCATTTGAATGCAATGAATTGCAGTGTTTATGTACGTGTGTATGCAGCTGGGCGCCTTTTTTTCGTGTGTCTTTGTGTTTATTTGCTTTATGCTACTTGTTTGTTGTCATTTCCGTGTTTGTTCTCGCACCTCACCTCGATCGGAAATGATCCTCCAGCTCAGCTGACTGTTAACAGTAATGCAATAATTTATACCATTCATTTGCATTGCATCGCTGACAGGCTAACAAAAAAAAACAAAACAGAAAAATGTTGCCCACTGATTGCGCAGCGCAATTATTTGAATGTGGCTGCATAAATAAAGCTGCATACTTTGTTGCGCCGCCCGAGCGTTGAGATTTATTGCAAAATTCTTGCGCCACTTATTGCGATTTTAATATCCATAAATATGGCATTCAATAGCTCTGGAGTGGGATGCGACTTTTCACTTTTCAATCGCGAAAAAACACAAGTATTTTAATGAAAAGAATTTATTTAAAGTATTAATAAAAGAATTTATTCTGTAAATAAAAAAAATAATATATAATAATAATACTATTTTAATATCCATAAATATAGCGTTCAATAGCTCTAGAGTGGGCTGCGACTTTTCACTTTTCAATCGCGAAAAATCACAAGTATTTTAATGAAAAGAATTCATCTTAAGTTATAATTGAAGTATTTATTCTGTAAAAAATATATAAGTGTAGCTTTTTGCTTGAAAAATAATAAAATAAATTAAATAACAACAGTTCAGGCAGAATTTCTATTGATTTAAGAGTTAGGAAATTAAAAGCAGACTAAAATATTTCTAACAAAAAAATATTTAGGATAACATGAGGTTTTCACTGGGTTATAACTTTAATTTAAGCAACGAAGAAAATATAAAAAAACAAAAGTTTCTCTGGAATGTTCCACATTTTTATGTATTATAATCTGCAATTAACCAATAAAAATTTGAATATTTAAGTAAAATTCTCAACCTCTGCTAGCCCTCTTAAAGTATGCAGCAATTTTTCCAAGTCCCTGACATTGTGTGATTGCGTGTTAATGGTTTTGTTTCTTTTTTTGCGACTGTTATCTCTTTTTGGCACTTACAACTAGGAGTCCTTAAGTCTAGTCTCCGTCCTTCCATCCATCGATCTGGCAATTACTTGCCATACGGATGCTGGTTGATGTCCGGCGAGTGGCGCATCAGCGTGGCGCTACCGCTGCCCGGCGATAGAGTCAGGCTGCCCTCGTGGCTCCCGTTCATGCTGCTCGAGCAGGTGGCGGGAACGGAGGCGGCACCACCACCGCCACCACCCATCATTTTCTCCGTCTCCTGGCGGCTGTTGGCCATTATCCGGCGGATTGTGGGGGCGCAGGGCGTGCGTCATAGACGCGAGTCCTGCGCGTGCTCATGTCAGACCTGCCCGTGGGCATTCATGTGCAGCGCGTCCCCGGCGTCGGGGGCGTGGCCGAGAGCTGGGCGGGCGGATAGTACTGCAACGAGGCGCAATTGAGGTACTGTGCGTGGATTAGAATCAGAAACGGAACCAGTGTCCGGATACACATCGAAAGTGCGTTAAAAATAGGATGCCGGAGTCGCAATTTAAAATTGTTTTCACACAGAAAAAAATTTGGGGGGTATATTTAGTAAAAATTAAATATAAATAAACATTTTGAAGGTGTGGAAAAAAAAATATATTTCATCTCTTAGAATAATTATTTCCATTTAAAAATAAATTTTTATTTATCTTCTCCAGCTTAAAAAATCCCAAATAAAAATTCAGTATATGAATATGAATAAATAAATTACTAATAAATATTTAAAATATATTTTCCCCAGTGCAAACTCACCCCGACGCGTCCATTGTCGTAGTCGCGACTCGCCTGAATGGTCAATTTCGCCTTGGCGTGCATGGTGTCCGTCAGCCCGCTCCTTTGATGTGTGTGCGTCGAGGGTACGGCGCTCGAGGGTCCCAGCATCATGGAGCCATTGGCCTTGCCCAGGCTACCGGTGCCCATGCCCATGCCCATGCCGCGGCCCATGCCCATGGACATGGACATGCCGGAACCGCTGGTTGCGGAACGCGAGTCCTTGCTGCGGAAGCAGAACTCCAGGATGGCCACGAACACGCTGACGAGGAGGCCGGCAATCAGGATGTAGAATATGCCGGCCACATTGCTCAGCGAGAGCTCGTTGTGCGCGGAGGCCTCCTTGATGCTGCACTCCGTCTTCTCGAACCACCATTTCTGGTGCAACTTGAGCAGCTCGGAGTTCTCCGTCAGCTTCAGCACGGCCAGATTGATGGGGTCCCTGTTGAACGGAGTGGAACGAGGGAGAGTGGCATTGAAGTGGAGGGTCCATTGTTAAGTATGTGGGTTAGCTTTCATCTCGGTTTGTTGCCTTTCATTCCCTTTCCCAACCCCCAAAAAAGGCATCAATTTCTGACTCCCTCCCTAGTCGGGTCGCCTTTTTTCGTGGCTTACACTCAGAGAACACAATATTTCTTAAATTTTTAAATATTGTTAATAGTCTGGGAATTCTATGTATGGTTAAAACTTTACTTTACTTTACTTTAAAAAATGTAATTACCAATTTCTTTTTTAAACTTCTCTTATAAAAATCAGAAAAATTACCTTAAAGGTCCTAAATAATTTTAAGACCCTTAAAAAGGTATCTAAAAGTATGTAATATAAATATATCATTCGCCAAATTAAGGAAGCATTCTTTTAGGCATCAGAGGTAAAGATTGTTAATCCCCTGGAAATTTGAGGAATTTAAATTTATTCAGAAATCTAAAAACGTTCTATGGGAACTAAATAATGAAGATAAACCTATACAAAAATTAAATTCCAAGTTTCTTTCCCAAATTTTCCGTACAAAAAGTCAGAAAAATTACATTTGAAGTCACTTTTAACTTAAAACTCCTTTAAAAAGTGCCTAAAATTATGCAATATATTTATACCATTCGCCAAAAAAAGAAGCATACTTTTAGGTATCAGAGGTAAAGATTTTAAATCTCCTAGAAATTTTAGGAATTTAAATTCATTCAGAAATAAGAAAATAAAAAATAAATAATGAAGAAATGAAAAAGTACTCCCATATACAAAAATTTAGTTTCAAGTTTCTTACCCAAATTATCCGTACAAAGGGTCAGAAAAATGACATTTGATGTCACTATTAACTTAAAACCCCTTTAAAATGTGTCTAAGAGTATGCAATATATTTATAACATTCGCCAAGATAAAGAAGTTTATTTTTAGGCCTTAGAAGTAAAGATTTAAAATCCCTAGAAATTGCTGTAATTAATTCTGAGACTTCTTATGAATACCCTTTACAATTCTATATAAATCAATATCCAATAAAATCTTAAAATGGAAATTCTCCACAAAAAGTACTCCATTTCCCCGCAGTGTACTCACTTGAGCGCCGAACCAAGCGGCGTGGCGATGCCAAATCCCTTTGTATCCAGATTGCGGCCCACTTTCATTGTGTCGCAGGGCTTGCGGGCGTTCACATACTCATTCTTGGGCGACTCCACCAGCAGGGCGTACTTGCCCTTGGAGGTGCGCACGCGTTTGATACCATCGTCGTAGGTATTCACGAAGACGTTCTTCCTCGCGTTCATATACTCCCACATCTTGTTGTGGAGTCCGATTTGGGAGCGCTGCGGGCGCAAAAAGGACGGAACGAAACGAAACGAAATATAAAGTAAGGCAAGGATATATGCGGCAGATACGCGCTGGCATCCCGGCGGATCGGGACACCCAGCTCGCCCCGGACATCCATCAGCGTAATGCCGGCATCGGGTTCCTATGTATGTATATATACACATATATATATAGAAATATCTGCTCACATGGCGAGGCAGCGGAGCGTAAGTGTGCTTAAAAGCATCTCAAATAAATGTAGCCATAAAAAATAGAATTGCGTCTCATTTCTTTTGCATTTTTGGCCCCGAATGGCTGGGAATCGGAGGGAGCAGCCGAAATGGAGGCGGGACGAGCGGCAAATTGCTTTTTATTTCTCGTCTAACACAAATTAATCCTTGGCCCGGATGGGGCTCTCTCAATTTTGACGTCTCAAAAGGCTCAGCTAGCAAATTCTAATGGTTTTTCTGCCTCTCGACTGTTGGCTTTTATTGTCTTTGATTTGGCCATTGTGCGGTTGTCAAATGAGTGTGACATGAGCGCCCGAAATTAATTTGGCTGCCAGGCAATCGGGACACATAACTCCGGACAAATTCCGGCCCGACAAGGAATGTGTGCTTTCCAGTGAAAGAAATTCTTCAATGCTTAGGGGAATCCTTGTAATTTAAATTGGATTTAACTCTATGGTAGCTTCTACCAAGCCTAATTTTTGTCTAGATTTTTAATCGAGCTCTTTCCGTAATTCTCGACTTCAAACTCACCCGAAAGAAGTCCCACGTAGAGCCATGCAGCAGGGTTCCGTACTGCACCTCCGTCTGCATGGCCAAATCCTCCGGCGAGTTGATCGGCGTCACCATCCGCTCCACGGTGAGAAAGGCCGCCAGGTTGGCCGTGTACGAGGAGATGAGTATCAGTGTGAAGAAGAACCACGAGGCGGCTGCAATGCGTCCGGACACGGAGCGCGGTGAGATGTCGCAACCCTGCTGCATGAAGGCCGCCAGCGAGAACCAGAACGAGTTCCAAACACTAAACTCGTTCACCGCCGCCGAGGAGGAGCCGCCTGAGCCGGGATTTCCGGCGGCCGACAGGGCGGCCTGCAGGGCGGCAGCTCCGGCTGCCGATTGGGCGCCCGGAGTGGGCGGTCCGGGCGGAGCTGGCACGGCCATTGGAGCACCTCCGATGATGCCGGGCGGCTGCTGATTGGCAAGCTGTTCGTGATGTGCATGCGGATCTAAAAGAGCAGAAGGATAAAGAGGGTCCTGTGAGTTGGCCACAAAGCGAAGCCGCAGACGGCAAACGCAGTCTGCGCAGTGCACTGTGCAAAATAAGTGCTAAGGTTTTAATTTTAATTTAGATTTAACGTATTTTAAATAAAAAGTTTTGCTCTGGGGTTTCTAGGGAATTTTAATCATTTTTTCTTAGTTCTTAAACTTAAATAAACTTATTTAACGTCAAATTTATATGTTGACAAAGATTAAAATGTTTTTATCGATTTTAAAATATATATTTTATAGCCGTAAACATAGCCATATTTGTCAGAAAATAAAATAGGAATAGTAAATAGTAAAATATAAATCAAATTCTAGAAAATGAAAAATTTTGGCGTATTAAATTCAATTTTCCATCTTCTTACATGTTTAGAATCCGAAATATATATATCTAAAATACCTAAATATTTTTTAAATATTTTAAACATCTCTTAAATCATAAATACATATATTTAAGCTGCCTAAATATTTTACAAAATATATTCAATAGCTATACAGTTGGTTTTTAGTCAAGTTAAGCTCCTAAAAACTCTTTAAAATACTCCAATTCCCCAACCGAAGCCCCATAACTTCTCGCAGTGTGCCAGGAAAAAAAGGGTCGGCAGTGAGTTGTCGGTACGTGCCCATGTCGACTGTCCAAGTTTCAATCATTTCGTTTGGCTTGGCTTTTTGCGCCTGCTCTAATTGATATGCAATCAAACCCATAGCCAAGTCTCTGTTCCCCATTTGCTTCAATTGCAAAGCCATTGACTGCCAGTCGCCAATCGCCCGGCGGAGATGTGATGTGATGACATAGCTGGTCCTGCTGCCTCCTTTCCCCACGGAGAGCTACACCGGCTGCTCGTGATGCTGATGTGGATGCTGATTCTATGGCGTGTCCTGCACTCTGCTCTCTGCCAGGTTTTATTTTGCACTCTGCCTTCGCTCCAATAGCAGCGTCTCTATTTGTCTATCTTCGCTTTTACACTGTCTGTAAACGCCGCCTGCATACACAATTTTGTTTACTTTCCGCTAAAATTACATTAAGGATGTTTTGCAGGATGTCAATAGATTGTTATGAACAGCCACTCCACATCGCTGTTTCACTCTCGCTTCCGCCAACAGCCAGTTCATATGTGTGTGACTCCCCCCGACCTGATTGTCATCAGAACGCCAACAATAACAACAGCAGCAGAGGTTGGGATGGAAAATTGAATAGAAATAATTGAATTTCCATGAAATCAAATGAAATCGAATGCAAAACAAGTCAAAAGTTGTAGCAGATGCATACAATTACGAGATTTTGGGGTTTTATCGCTTCAGCTTGTATTTTTCAGATAACGCGGGAATTTTCCCGGGGACTGCCCTAAGAGTCCCCTTTTGTACTGTTTACTTTAATTTAAAATTAACATTTAAAAATAAAATAAAAAATAAAATAAAAAACGAACCTGTGCCAACTCTACAAAGCCTGTTAAGTGTAATTGATTTAGTTTAACTAAAACTTATATTTCCTATTTTAAACAATACTTCCTAAACTCTTATAGTGATGATAAGCGAGTTTCTGCCACTAAACGCTGTTCATATATTTCACAATGAACCCCAACAAAAGCAATTAATTCGATACATTATTTAAATATATACAATATTAAAACTTGCCCAAGACTCGTGGCTGGGTCATGACACGCCCTAGGCAATAACAGGTGAACGGTGAAACAGGTGCGCGCACTTACCTGGCGATTGTGATTGCTGCGGCGGCTGTTGCACGAGCCGCCATTCATGTGGTGAGAAGCGCGACACAAAGAACAGCACAATGCTCACGCCGATGTAGCTGAAGATGACGCTCACCTGTTGGCAGGTGAAAGAGAGGTGAGAAGGAATAAGTAAACATGAGACGCTCGTGACATGGAACAAGGATGCTGCCTGGCACCTGAGCCCGCAGCAGCAGCAGCAACAGCAGCCATAGTGAATTTCCCGCCTGACGCTGCTTTTTTTCATTAAATTTTCTTAACTAATTGAAGCGGAAGCGGCCGGGGCTTCCTAGAAAATAACGAAACATTAACCTAATGGAGCGAGGGCGCGCGGAGCGTGGCGAAGGAGCAAGACAATGGCAGGCCAAGGACATCGACAGGAGCAGGCTGTCG
This sequence comes from Drosophila rufa, assembly GCA_018153105.1. Taxonomy (NCBI): domain Eukaryota; kingdom Metazoa; phylum Arthropoda; class Insecta; order Diptera; family Drosophilidae; genus Drosophila; species Drosophila rufa. The sequence continues at coordinate 8,442,838 of JAECXS010000085.1, forward strand.
TCTGGCAACAGTTGCCACTGTTTCTGTGTTGGTAATGCACGCGGGAAATGCTGTTTTTTAAATTTTATAATTATAAATTACCATAATCGAAATTAAAATTCAATTAAAATTCCATTAAGGTGTTTTTTATCATTGCAAAACTAATTTCGATTTAATTTTCAGCAAATTAACATAATTGTTGCCAAACAGATAATAAATTCACGCAACTTATAGTTTTTATAAGAGCATGGTCACACTGCGTGTAGTTTAAGCTTGCTTGGTCACACGTTTTTTGAGAGCAGGGTAACACTACTCGAAGGTGAGGGCTTTTAATCAATTTTTACTCAGGAGATAATTGAACAATTCAAGCAGGTCTGTTTTTGTAAGAAAGTGTATATTTAAATTTTATTTAAATGACAATTTTTCGTTGAGTGTTGGAGTGGAGGTGTGTGTGTGCTTGGGAGCTGTCAGCACCTGAATGGCTGCTATGAAGTGCGCCTTTGTGCTCGCCCGCGTATCTAAAGGCAAGAAAAGGAAAGGTGTGTCCTTGTCGTTTGTCGCCGCTGCTTTCATATGCCTGAATGGCTTCGCCACACACTCTCTCGCACACACTCGCTCCTAAGCAGGATTGTCCTGCTTTGTTGCTGCCTTTCAGCGTGTGTGAGTGTGCAGCTAAAATGCTTCATTTAATTTATGAAAAAAAAATTGTGAAAGACTTTTTTATTAGCTTGTTAACTTTGCGCCTTGGCTTTTGGCTTCGCATTTGCTTCACTCCAACCCTTGGACCTGACATCAACTCAACTCCCGACCCCTGGAAACTAATTTGCATTTGTAATTTTTTAGCTCATGTCAAATTACGCATTAGCTTTCACTTTGGCGCTCTGTTAGCCGACTTTTATTAGCATTTAATTTCGCAGCCGTCAACACTCTTTGACTTTCGAGATTCGGATTTGAGCCTCGTTGCCCCTTTTTATGAATTTTTTATTGTGCGTAAATTTAACAGCCCAGTGTCGTCATAATTTCGCACATTTACAGCGCATTAGCCGCGGGGCGAGGACTCTCTGCTTTGGGAGCCCCTCTAATTTGTTTAATTGTCTGCCCGGGCACTCCACCTACTAACTACCAGTAACTAGTGAAAGGATTGGCCTGCCCGGGTGCAACATAAACATCAACTAAACGCTCATACAAATTTGATGGGTTGCCATTATTTAAACAAGCCTCGAGCGCCAAACTTCGGACGCTCACGCCGAGTCTAGCGTAAAATTTAAAACTTGACGGCCACGTAATTTGGGGGCCGGCGTTTTCCAGGGAAACTCTCCACTGCTGTTTATGCGAGTAATGTTAAAAAAAAGGCAAACACAGTGGCAAAAGCACAAAAACTTTGTCGTTTACTCTATTAAACTTTGGGAGCTTACGTGGTGCCAAGTTGAAGCCGAAACCAGAAGAAATAAATATACAAGTCGAAACTTTGCCGCAAACTTTTGCCCGAGTAGCGAGTAAAAAAAAAAAAGAAAGAAGCGAAGGCGGCGCCCAGAAATATATAATAAAAATGGAGCGAAAAAAATTGGCGAGCGGCAAAGGAACAGAAATGAAGAAATTGTTTAAAAACTTTACTCATTTGTATGCAGCGCAATTTTAGCAACATTTTGACTCGTTACCAAAGTGAAAATAAACACATTGCTTGCGCTCTCTGTGTGTGCTCTTAGTCGCAGTCCGAGACAGTTTGTGACGGGAAATAATTAGAAATTTGGAGGCGATGCCAAGAGCCAACAGTCGCGTCTTGGGACTTGATTAAAATGTTCGCAGGGGATCCTGGGAAAGCTGGAGGGGGGAAATCAAAAGCCTTTGCTGCTGTGCTGCTGCATCGGCTCGCTGAGCGCCAATGAAGCAAAGTGCAGGTGCTGGGGAATCCCCGAGAAGCCCGGGGTTCTATCCTGTTCCCCCACTCACACATATACGCACCCAAATTTCCTGTGATAAAGGATTCATGAAGCTGAACACGCCGGGCGTCTGCTTCACTGGCTTCTTAATCATGATGGAGATGCCCAGCGACATGAACGGCTTGCTGAAGTCGATGACACGTTCGCGTTCGGCGGTAATCGTCATGGCGGCAATCGCAATATCCGCTTCCTGCAAGCGAAGGAGTTCAGGTTCAGTAGGGTACAGGTAGGGAGTAAGGGTGAAGGATACTCCGGGACCAGGTGGACTGACTCACTCACCTTGCGCACCAGCTCCCCCACCATGCCATCCCAGCCGCCGTGGGCTGTTGACTTCTCGGAGCCGTAATTGCCATCCTTGACCAGGCGCAGTTCATCTGCAATTTATACACAGGGAAAAACCATAATTCATGTAAATAGAATATAAAGAAATAGTTTAATAAATAAAGAAAGAATCAATTTAATATATATTTAGGACAATTAATTTGAAACCGTTTAAATACTAATTTTTATTAATAATAATTCTAGCTTATATTTCTCTCAATGCCCCAAATCTTCAACTTTTCCGCCCGATTAAGCAGCACATCGCGCATCACGCATTCACTCACAGTTAATGCCCAGCTCCTTGGCCACCAGATCGGCGAGGTCCTTGCAGAATCCCTCGAAGCGTTCATTCCCCAGCAGCTTCTCCCCGTGCATGGGCTTCTTGAGCATGATGTAGGGCTCCTCCAGCACGGTGGTCATCACATACGTCCGGTTCTTTTCGAACTCCACATGGGGACGCAGACGAACATACTTGGCATTTAGGGGCTGGAGTCCGGCATCGTCATTCCACTCGGCCACCTTGACCTGGCGAGGTCGAAAAAGAGCGAAAAGATTACAAATTACTGAGGCAGGCCATAAATAATGCAGCCATCGACACCTTGCTCCTAAGGGGAGAACGAACCGAATCGATATTTGCCTAAGTCTGCATTATTTGCTATTTCCATGACCGGACAGCTCAGCCAATTTCATTTTGCCTGGGCTTAGGGGGCTTTTACTTGGCCAAAAGTGGTTGGTATTTGGGGGGATGTTAGCTAAACCTACTTTTAAAATAGGATAACTTAATGGTGGCTTCTTAAAATCAATGAATAAAGTCTCTAGGACTTTTAAGACTTTGTTTAAATTGGTTACAAAATGGTACAAAAATAATTTGATTTTATAAATAGGTTTGCTTTATGAAGTTTCAGAATAAAAATGTAATAAATATATATTTTTTAATATGAGATTTTCCTTTAACAACGTCTAATTTAATGTTCTATATTAAAATTAGATTTTCTTATAACAACAACTCATTAAATATTTACTATTTATGTTGTGTGAGTATATTCCTCAACGTTTAGCTGCTTAATTAATTTGCTAAACTAACCTTAGGCAGAAACTAACTGAAAACTGCTTCAAAAAGTGCCAACAACTTTCATTGTGGTTTAACTTTTTCCCGGCTGGCTTAACGCTGTCCGGACCATTACACAAAACACTAGGAAAATCGCTGGGAAATCGGTAAAATCGGGGAATAGGGACCTGGGAAACTGGGAACCTGGAAATACACATACCATGGCGCTGTTTACTGTCATCTCGACGACGTGCAGCGTGTAATTGACGCGTCTGCCGTCATCGTTGAATTTGATGTCCCCGGTTAGGCCCTCGATTTCCACCTGCGGATGAGAAGAGTGGAGATTCCGAACAGAGGGTTATACAGGATACGTATTCGGAGTGGGACGATAAAACAGGAACTCTGTGCGAGTGTGTGCTTAATTGCTTTGTCAGTTTGCCCGACTGGCTGGCTGGCTGCCTGGCAGGTGTATCGATGCCAGCGATGTTGCTACACTGTGTCCATGTCATCATCGCGATACGCGAACATGAGGTGCTCGCGGCTCTAACTCACCTTTCTCAAATAACGCGAGATTTTATCGCCATGCTCCCAGGCATTCACCCAACCCTTGGCCGTGTTACAGTCCAGTGCTCGCGACGATCCGCCGGAATCGCTGCCGGCATAGCCGCTGCCTCCTGCGCCCCCACCTGGTCCATTGGAGCCGCCGCCAGTCCCGCTGGTATTGTAGTTGTAGCCATCCAGGGACGTGGAGGCAGCCGCCTGGGCCACCATTAGCGTCTGGCTGCGACGTTGCTGGACATTGTTCCGGAACTGGTCGGGCTTCTTGCGCAGGATTTTGTTGAAGGCCTCCACCAGGACGAAGACGGCGTCGTACATGAGGGCAGCTTGGGCCTGGAAAAATAAAAGGGTTTGAGGTTAAATTAATTCTGGAAATTATTTTGTATTATTTATTTATTTATTTGGAAAAAAAAAATTATTTGCTTAATACTTTCAGTATTCCCCAAAGTTTTGTCTATAAATCATAACTAACAGCATTTAGCTTGAATCAGGATCAATAAGCCCCCCATGGACTCGCCTCTGGTGAGGTGCTTACTTGCTGGCATTTAATGAGTGCATTACACGCTGTTATTCACAATTTTGCCAGCGATTGCCCTCCGGGGGCAGGGCTTTCATCCCTCGTCCTGCGGCCTCCCCATCCCACTGGCGCTAGCCAGGTGTCGAGCGTCGAGCGTTGAGGGGGTTAAGCTGTAAGCTAGCCCTGCGCCCAGCGGGAATCCTTTCCACGGAACGTGTCGCACATTAACCCGCACAAAGGAGCGGCAAAACTTTGATTTAATATTTAACCGCCGGCTGAACGAGTCCTTAAACTGGCCTACTGGCAGTTGTTGGGCAAACACCAAATGAGCGAAATAGAATGCCATACAAAGGCTTTAATGTGAATTTCCCCTCAACACACACCACACACACACCCCCTCGCAAACAAATAAACAAACAAGCGCTGGTAAAGAGAGCAGCAACGGTCCAGGACTAGGATCTAGACCGGAACGGACAACGGTCCAAGGACCAAGGACACTGGACATTGGTCTAAACAGAACCGTACCGGACCTGGCCTGCAGCTGAATTCAACTAACGTTTAAGCGCCACAAAGTGAAATCTTTGTCAACAAGGATAATGCCAAGGAAATACAAATATAAACAGCCAGCAAGCGCAAACTAAACCAACTTGCTGCTGTCGCAGGGCTGGCTCCAGAGCACTTGAAAAAAATAGGTACAAATAAAGGGGGAAGTTGCTGAAATAAATAAATAATAAATAAAGCGAAAAGAGCCTGAAAATGTACTTTTTTTAATCACTATCTTAAGCCTTGGCTTGATGGGGTTTCTTTAACAAATATTTGTGGAATTAGGTAGAAGTATTTTTTATTAAAAAATAAATTTAAAATTGTGTGCTTTTAAATATCTGTTTAACAAACAAATTATTCAGTCGTGATGAGTCATGAGTATTTAATAGAAAGTCAGTAAAAAAAGAATTTATACCTAATTCTTCCTGTTTTAGAATTATTCACTTTTAAGTTCTCCACTTTTAGCAAGTTCTTTAGAATTTGTAAACAACTTTTTCTGACTAGTGTACACGTCTGTGTCCCTGCTCCATGGACAAGGACACCGAAGCAGCAGCAGCAGAAGCAGCAGCGACAAGGACACATGTGCCTTTGACTGCAAGTTGTGCTGCGATGGCTATCTATCTCCTGGCCTCGCTCGCTAAAAGTGAAATCTGAAATCCGTTGCCGGAATACTATAGTACGGATGCGAATACTAGAGTGGATGTGGCATAAGAGAGAGCCTGAGTATTTGGCTACACGCAACACAAACACTCGTGCAAACAGAGCGCTGAGCAGCGACAAAGCGCCGCAAACTATGCTACACAGAATGCTGTGTCCTGTCTCTCCGGTCAACATTAAATCCCCGCAAATATTTAACTGCCAAACGAGTGGCCCAAGACTACACAGCACAGAGTTTTGGCCTCGTTTTGGGGGCCATCGGAACTCACCGAAATCGATTCACGGCCAGCGCCCACACTCATCTGGGGGTCCAGGCGCTTCCAGCTGTCGTAGAACTCGCGCACCAGCCGCCGGTTCGTGTCCACGATGCGAAAGCCCGTGATGTTAATGGCACCAAATTCGATTATCTCGCTCTCCCAGCGATCGTCCATGACCTGAAACGGAGGACAATGCAATTGAAATTGGTTGGACATTTGTATTGTCCAAAAACAGTGGGACAAAGGGCATATTCTATATTATTAAAATTAAATTAAAATATTTTTGAGCACTAGAAGGTTAAAAATATGAGACCAAAGATGGTATGAACTATAGGAGTTTTCAGATATATCAGAAAGATCCAGTTACAAATTATAAACTAATAATCGGCTGATAAATATTATTAAAATTAAATTAAAATATTTTTAGGGCTAGAAGGTTGAAAATAAGAGACCAAAGATGGCTCCTATGAACTAATGGTGTTTTCAGATATATAAGAAATATCCAGTTACAAATTATAAACTAATAATCGGCTGATAAATATTATTAAAATTAAATTAAAATATTTTTAGGGCTAGAAGGTTGAAAATAAGAGACCAAAGATGGCTCCTATGAACTAATGGTGTTTTCAGATATATAAGAAATATCCAGTTACAAATTATAAACTAATAATCGGCTGATAAATATTATTAAAATTAAATTAAAATATTTTTAGGGCTAGAAGGTTGAAAATAAGAGACCAAAGATGGCTCCTATGAACTATAGGAGTTTTCAGATATATCAGAACGATCCAGTTACAAATTATGAACTAATAAATTAACAAAAATTAAACCAATAGCAAAGACTTCTTCTTTATTTATGTAGAATATTTATTACTTCACACCACTGTCCACCATATGGCATAGGAATAGTGTCCGATTTGGTTCTCGACTTTGTGTGGGCAGGGTTTCGGTTACGGTCTGGTTTAGGGGCGAAATGGAGAGCGACACTTACCAGACCACTCAGCAAATAGTGATAGGTGCGGCGGCCCAGGCGCAGGTCGCGCACATGCTGGATGAGTATTTGCTTGGCCATCTCCGTGGGGCAGTCCAGGACGATGTGCTTGCTCTCGAAGCGGCCGATCTGCTCCAGAGTGTGCAGGAACTCGATGGCCATGCTCACGTTCGAGATGCGCTTGACCAGCTCCACTTGGAAGGACTCGTTGCCGGGCTTCAGGCCCTGGTATATTTGCTGTAGGCGCAGCAGGCCTGCAAGAGATGAAGCAGGGGGTGGAGTGTGATCCTGTTAATTAACTGAGTTTACACACACACTATAGATACGCATGTATGTATTCAGGGGACGTAGGGATGCATTAGCCGGGGCCACACAAATTACAGCCATCAACAGTTTTGCGAGTCGTTAGCCACTGAAAAGGAGAATAAGCCCCGGGCCCTTGGGCCCCGATCCCAATCCCTTATCAACAAGACGAGCATTTGCACAGGAAACCCGGGCCAGAGGGTGGTGCCGGAGGGTTAAGGGGGTGTTAAGGGGTTGCCGCACCCCATCCACCCGACCAAAAATCGAATTCACGCCGAAATCTGCTTATGCCCAAAGCTTGGCTGTAGGAAATGGAATTATTTTTGGCAGTACGAGTAGGTGTAATCGCCTTATTTTATTGAAAACGCTGCTAATCAGCTGATTCAATCAGTCGAGTTTATCTTGATTTTCCACGGAATCTCTCAAACTCTTTGATAAGCGTCTCAGGACTTTCAATTTCTGAGTAATTTCTATGGGCTTTTGAAACGTAAAAAGCCCGCCCACACTTTGTTCTTGGCCAAAAATATGAATGCGAAAAGGAAAGGCTCATGGCAAAGCCTTAAAAAGAAATGTAGAAATGCTTTAAGATATTTTAAGGGAATTAAATAGATAATTAAATGTAAGCTTTTTCAGATCCTCATTTGATTTAGAAATATATGACCCTTAGTTTAAAAGGAGACGAGTTTATAGCTAATTAAGCTAAATTAATTTATTTCACGGTGTATGTGATTAAATTTAATAATATAAAGCTATTCACCCATTTTAAGCCACCTTTAAAAGTCTGTAAAAATTACCATAATGCACTTGAATTTCAAAACAAATTCAGTTTAAAATTAAATCCCTAAATATCAGCCTACACCATTTTCCAGTTTTCTTTTGTCGCCTGCGCCTTCGACATTTGCTTTGTCTGAAAATAGGCAACATACTGTCCCTCCCTGTTGCCCCTCCCCCCGCACAAACAAAAGTCAAAGGAGCAAAATCAGTTTCAATTTGAAATTTACCGAAAACGGATACAAGGATATGCGTACATGCCACTGCGTATCTAGCAGATACTCCCGAACGGGTGGAGATGGGCTCCTAGTATTTAGGGCAACAGTCCTCGAGGCAAGGCCAAGTTTTGAACCACTTGGCAGGGCCGTCGTTATCCTTGCTGAGCATGGAATTATTATGGGCCTGCTGCGCTCCGAGAATCCTCTGCCGGAGCAATTTACATTTGTGCTTATTGAGTTATGGCTGCAACTAACTGCTTTCATTCGCACTTAAAGCGAGCACTGGGCCCCTGGCCATCTCGGCCTGTCTTTCACTGATTTTTTTTTTTGTTCGCCTCCTTCTTCCCAAAGGATTCGCCTCAACTTTACGAGTCGAAACTCAACGATTCAATGCGCCTGGGACAGGGGAATACGTACAAACAGACAGCCCGGGAGACGGACGGACAGATGATTTGTATTACAGCTACGCAGCAAACAAAGGAAGGCGAAAGGAAAAATGAAGGAGCTGTGGGAGAGAGTGCACTGGGAGAAAATATAGCGAAGTATGCGTGACTTGGAATAAAGTTTAGAAAAAATTACAGAATAAAAGGGAGATAAAATTTTAGTTTTGTATAATTTGTTCCTGATTTTTGCTAGAAATAAAATGTAAAAATATTATTTTTAAAGGGAAAATATGTCTTTAAACTAATATCAAGGTTTTAAAAATTATTTACTATCATTATTTTTACTTAAACCCCATAAGTTCTTTTTTAAATCAGTAAATTTGTTCATAAATTCTTAATTGTTTGCTGACTGGATTTTCTTTAAGGTTTTTCTCACGATTTTCTTCAAGTGCTGGGGATAAGCAACGGGAAAGCCAGCAAGGATGGCTGGAAAAATCTCAACTGGCTCTCGGTGGATGTCGCATGAGACATGGCGGTGCAACTCCAATGCGCCTTCAATTTATGTTTGCGGATAAAATGGGATTTGCTTTTTGCTTCTGGCTTCTGGTGGATTTTGATTTAGACATTGTTGTTGCTGCTATTGCAATGGCTGCCACTTCCCCTGCCTTTGCCACTGCCACGCCCCCAGCTACGCACGGGCGGAGCGTACTCAATACATTTCCAATTTGTTGTTGCTTTGATTTGCACTATGTAGGAGTACATACTAGATATATATATCAGGATATTTGCAGGGTACTCTGGGGTAGATATATTTTTTAGCGGCTTTATATATTATAAATCTAATATTTATGTCAAAGATTTAGCTACTAACATAAATTAATTGGCAACATAATTTATTTATATGTTCCCTATATGTTTTCTTACAAATAATAAGTTTTATGTAGCCTTTTTATCATCATTATTATCAGGAAAAGATTTTAAACGCAACAATAATATTTTTACTGCGTTTTCAATAAGAGGAAGTATATTAAATTTGGGTTAAAAGTAGATAAGGTAAGCTACAGAAATATACATAATAAATTCTCTAAGAAAATATATTTTTAAATATTACAAATATTTAAAATCCAATAACTTTTTGTCCTTTCAGCCTTCTGACTAAAATATTGATGACTCAAATCAAACACTTTGAAGTCTTGGTAATCGCCCAGCTGTGTGAATTAGAATCTTTCTTTTCTCTCCTTTTTTGGGGTATCAATTGTCCCGAATAATACAAAGACTCCTTTTCGCAGGACTCTATTCCTGGTTGTGCCACTGTGTGCGTGCGTCCGTGTCCGTGTGGATGAGTGAGCGGCCATTTTTTGTGCGCTCTGCTCGTTGTGCAATAAATTTTGTGCCTTGCCTTTTATACAATTTCATTTGCTGGCACTTCCTCTGGATGCCCCTCTCGATTTCGGCTTCCCATTCGCTTGGCTTGTGTTTGTATTTGATTTTTGGGTTTTTTTCGATTTGCGATTTGCCGCTCGGATTTGGGGTGTGTGTGTGCGACTGTGCGTGTGTGAATCGGAAAATCGAAAGTGTAATTGAAGAGCATGCTGTTGCGGCCGAGGATTTTGTTTTATTTCATTTTTGATATCAAAACATTTTTGCGGCTCACCCCGCCTCAACCCCGACCCCGCTGACTTTATGGCTCGAAATTGGCAGCCCTCGCAGCATCCGAATGGGAATCCTCATCCGCCCTCGCAACAATCTCTCTGTGTGTGTTTCCGCTGATTTTTATTGTTTCATTCCGAGCTGCGGCCGGAGCTCTTTCATTTTCGTTTATGTAACGAATTTAATTCACAATTATATTTATTTTTTTGGCTGCCTTCTTCCTTCTTCCTTCCCCACAAGGGCCAAAAATTCAATTTGTTTCGAGCACAACTTGAAATAGCAAACCGAATTGGAATTTAAGTGGAAAACTTCTGCCAGGAGACAAAGATTGCAGTCACTCAATCTGGCCATTATCTCTTTGGGTTTCTGGTTCTCGGCTTCCTGGATATATGCAAATATATGTCAGCCACAGCCACGCCCACAAAACGTGGCAGTGCCACCCGTAGATTTAGCCCACAACTTTCACTCAGATGCGAAAAGTAAACAAGACAATTTGTTATGTTAAACAAAAGTTAGTTTTGCGGAAATGAAGTTTTCCTGCCTTCGGTAGCGACACCAGATCACAAACACCAACATATGCATAAATAGATGCAGAGATATGTTCACAGATACCAGGGCACTGGAAAAAATTTACAGACAGGTGTCACAAAAATAATTAGGAAAATATAACCACTTATTCCAGATATCTACTTTAATTGCAAATACTTCATTCCTAGATTTTTATATATTTCCAAAGGAAAAATCACATTTTTAAAGCTTTATTTAAACTCTTTAACAGAAGAACACGCTCTAGAAGAAAAACCCTACTTTTTCTTCTCAGTAAATTAAAAAAAAAAAAACAAATTTAATGGAAGTATTTTCTCTCTCTGCCCTGAGATAAAGGGATACGGATACGGGTTGTGGACACAGCACACATCACACAATCGCATATGGCCAACAAGCAAGACATTTCCTAACATATTTTATGGAGAAACTTGTCGGGGACGAACGGTGTTTGAATAGCAGATAAACAAATGTAATTATTATGAAGAAACTTTCGCTCTCCGATTTGGCCAAAAATAATGGCTCTTGGGAAGGGGAAATCCTGTCCCTGTTGCCGCGATTGGAATGCAAATCCTAAAAATATTCCATAATTTATGCAGCTTGACTGTAATTAGGATACAGAAGAATCGTCTTCGAAGGCCACGCCCCAATTTGGCAGCTTGTTATGGTTTTTTGCCTGTGTTCGTCCTGTTTGTTGCCTGTTGTGCTATCAAAAACTTTGCCGCTTTAATTACTTACAAACTGCGTCGTCGCCGACGTCGTCGTCCTTGCTCGGTTACTGGCAACTCGGAAAATTATGCTGACAAGCTCAAAGGCTTTGCGCATATGTTTTCAATGGCCTCGACGAGGGCAGGGCAGGGCGATGGGCATTAAAAGTATCAAATAACATGAAAGTGAAAGCGCAGTAAACCCCATAATGGTTAAATTAATGGCAGCCAACCGGAACATTGGCAGGGAGCAGGAGAGCGGGCCAAGGACTCGGTGTCTTAACGCAATTTGCGCTGCCATTTGACGCAGTTTATGCAAATTCATCTGTGATTTAAATTATGTAACATTCTCCGATGGCGGCAGCAATCAGCGCTCGCTTATTATTCATGATGCTCACTCTAGCCCAGATTCGTTTCAGATTTTTATGCCCACACAAAGCACTCATATCGATACATATTTGATTGTCTCGATTTGGATGGGTTTCCGAGTTCGGGTTCGGGGGCCAAAGACAATCAGGTCTTTCATCTATAAAAGAAACCATTTGCATAATTCTGCAGTTAGGGAGCTCGGGTCGCATTGATTAGCCGGCAGGGGGTTTATCTTTAATGCCAGAATTCCTGTGCCCGTCTTTAATAAACGATTCTCTCCGGGTATTTTTTGGTCACTCCAGCGAACTGCTGACGTATTCATTGCAGCATGAGCAAGCAGATTTTCACACGTCCTTAAAGGACCTCACGATTCTCACGTAGCTGCCGAAGCTGTATCTGTGTATCTGCGTTTCTGTCTCCTCGTATCTGTGTCTCCGTCATGGAATGTTTATTCCTTTTTTCTCGCCCTGGCCTCCATAATAAATTTCATTTCACGGCAAGTCAATGTGCTGTTAACACGGCAATGGGCAGGGCCACGCCCACACGCCTCCGCACGCCGCTTTTCTTTTCTTTATTCTTCTGATTTCTTCTTCATTTTCGGCAGCTGCCAGGACGACACACATGGTCCTGTATATGCGAGTATATATATGGAGATATGTGTAAGTAAGACATTTACTTTCATTGCAGACTGTTGATTGTAGGCCTTTTCAGGCCAAAAATATCGATGGCAACCTGCGAATTTCTTGGGGTTAGGGTTAATAGGTTTACTATTTATGAAAATCATACTAAATTACACTGAACCCACGCTTTCGAGGTTAAAGGCTTTGTTGAAGGCATACATTATAGGGGTACATTCGGTATTTAGGTAAATAAAAAATGTTTAATATATTCTAGCGTTTGTTAAAGGAATTTTTCATTATATTATATATATATACATATTTCCTCAGAATTTGTTATTATTATTTTATATGATTAAATATGCTGAAATCATTAATCTATTTTTCATATTTTTTATGGCCAACCAAAGGCAGAAATTTAAGTAGAATTTTCCGAACTCCCAACCTTCAAAATCTAGCTGTAAAGCGGCCAATTCGGCATCGCCACCTGTCACTTTTGCCTGTACATGTCATTTGTTCCTGTGTCTCGTACGTGCAAATACTTTGCAATTCATTGGCATTGCTTGTCTGAGGGAAAATTTGCTTATACGGCTCATTTGACATGGCTGGCAGCGGCATCGGGCGATGACTGGAAGCGGGACAGCTGCTCGGAGCAGTTAGCATGTCAAGCTGCTGGCCCCTTAAGGACATACCCATATGCAGACCCAATGAAGTCATTTCAACTCGGTGAGCTGCCTTTGCAATTCCAATTTTGTGGATGGAAAGCGAGCATATCATCATCATATATTCAACATTTTATTAGGGGGAATAACAGGGGTTTTTATTAAAAAAAATCCTTAATTTAAAAGTCAAAGGTAAGGCAGGTTACCTCACCTTCTCTTCGATATATTCTTAAAGTCTAACTTTAAAGATTCTATCTATCAATAAAATACAAGTTTATAGAGTAAGCCTCCTGCCCTTTCAAATTTAAATCCCAACCTCCCTTCTAATATTGGTAATACCCAAAGAAAACTTAGCTGCAAATCTAAAAGCTCGGATTTCTTTGATGACCTGTGGATGGCCCCGCCCGCATTTTTCCGCATTTTCGTCTGGGAAAATCTAATAGCCGCCGGCGGCACAAGTGTTTTTTAGTGAACAATCTCGCACACTCGCTGAACCTACACACACTCCCCGCACACACTCGTAGGAGAGTGTATAAATATAATATAATGTAGCATTGCCGGGGGGCTGGCACGTAGCGGAATTCTCGTTCTCGTTCTGGGCCAAATACAATAATTTCACGGCTAAAGGGAAAATGTATGTAAGCCAATTTCTCGGCCAAGTCGTAAATAGAAGCGGGAATAAACTTATAAGCCGCTGGCCCACTCCGCATGAATTAGATTCCGGGCAGCAGGAGCCCATAACGAAATATTGTTTGTGTTTGCATCGATTGTTGTTTCTGTTGTGATTGTTCTACACGCCACTCGAAAAATCGTATCTGAAGCCGGCCATTGCCCATAAATAGTTCTTTTTTTTTTGGGTCCTTGCTTTTCCTTTTTTCTTCGGCAAAATGTTTTTCCCATTTCTTTGTAATAAACTCGTTTGGCGCTTCGAATAAACAAAAGAGGAAGCCATTCCACACCAAAACAGTTGCCGAGTTCGAGTCCGAGTCCTTGCCAAAAACAAAGGCAAGGACCAGGGCGAAGGCGTAGGCGCTACGTGCCAGAAGTTGGCTTGTAAACATGGCCATAAACCAGGCCCAGAAAAATGAAAAACTGCCTGGCAATTTAGAGAAAGCTAATTCACTGGCCATAGCCTTTAATTGGCAGTAGCCAAAAATAGCAATGACTCTCGCCATATTTGGTAAATCAAAATTGATTTGCGTGTGGCCATTAAGCTGCTAACAAGAGGCCACAGACTTATTAGTTTTGCCACCAATTGATTGAGTGTTTTGATGGCTTAAAACACAACTCCTGCCGCCTGAGATAAATCTCATATATGAGGGGCTGAATGAGGATTAAACACAAACACAGACAGATGGCGAGTGGCGAGAGGGGTTCATGAACTGCCTGGCCTGCCTCGAATTGATTGAGTGCTGTTGGCCACCGCAAAGAGATTTTCACGTGGCATTCATTAATAATAATAATGCTGGAACCAGACACCAGACTTCGTTCGTCTGTCTGTCGGTCTGTTTGTCTATCAATTCCTCCGTCATTCTCTCCGTTTATCCCTCCGTCGTCCGTCGGTGGCCACATAAACCAATTGTCCCGCTGCCAATGGCATAAAATGTCAGCGCGAAAGGGGGAAAAGCGGACAAAACTCACTGCAGACGGCTGTGTCATTAAACTTTATTTATGCAGTGTGGGGTAAATGGAAAATGCTTGCAGAAACTTATAACAAAGCAAATTTACGCAAGAGAGAAAAGGGGGCTCACAATTACACTCGGGGAAAATAAGTGAGTTTTAGAAGAGATTCTGGTTTATTAAATTATAATTAAAATTTGATAAAAATTCTTTTATGCTAAGAAAAATCTGTAGAGGAAATGGGTATTCCAGTTTCTGACTTCTCTTTAAAGTATTTTAAAGTTTCCTGGTCCAAAAAATATATTTTTCCATTTATTTTACTAAGGTCTTTAATATATATTTTTTTATTTCTTGCTTTTAAGTCATTAATAAATGTTTTTTTTTTTTTTGCCAAGAATAAGTTTTCCTATTCATTTAATAGGTGTAAAATATTTTTGAGAAGGTTAAAGCCTTGGTAAAAAGCCATACATTTTATTAGTAATATTAGTAATTATTAAATTGGAGTTTAAAATTTATCAAAATTATGTTATGCTAAGTAAAAACTCTAGAGGTAATGGGAAAACAAGTTGCTGAATTCTCTTTAAAGTATTCAACAGTTTCCTGGTCCAAGAAACGTATTTTCCCATTTATTTTACTTACGCCATTAATATATTCTTATTTAATTATTGCTTTTAAGTCATTAATAAATGCATTTTTTTACTTTCCAAGAAAAAGTTTCCCTCTTAATTAATTAGGTGTAAAATATTTTTTAGTAAGTTAAAGTCTTAGTAAGAAGTTTTTGAGTAAATAATTCCGTAATTAAATAATTACTTTAAATAACTTTATTACTTCACTCCATGTTGTTGGAAATATTTCAACCAATTTTTATTTTTATTTAATGCCTAATTTCTCTCCTTTTCATTACCCATTTTCCCCCCAGTGTACCCATAATATTGAGATGCTTTCACAATAGTTTGCATAGATGAGGTTGCGAGAAGCGAAAGCGAAGCGGAAAAATGCTTATTGACTCGGCTCCTTTCTGTTTCCGCTTCCTCGCTTCGCCAAGGGACCCGTGGCCAAGGACCCCGCCATATATTAGTATGCATGCTGGTCGTAGTCGTACTCACCATCGTGGGAATCGTAGAGATAAATTATTTTGCGCCAGCCATAAAATTGTATTGTATCAATGATGGCCTGATGATAATCCGGGCGCATGCTGAGGGCAAAGTCGAGGAAGCCAGACGATGGCGTAAGCACCTAAAACGCGAAAATTATGGAAAGCAGCCGGCATAAAGAGGAAAAAGAGAAAGAGAGAACAAGGACATGGCGAGTTAGTAAACATGAATCATTATTGAGTGCTCATTGTTGTTGGGCCCTGTTGTGGGGCTCGTTTCGGGCATTTGCCTGGCTGATTTATAGGCGGCTCCTCTCGGCCTAAACGAGGCCAAAAGTGTGTTATAAATTTTTAAAGCGCACGCACACGGCGGTGGAGTGGAGGCGGGACATCATTAGAAACAAGTGGCCTACGGTCCCGGCTCACTAGTATTTATAATGATTTGTACCTGGGCGGCTCATAAATATTCGCCACACTCGACCGGCAGCTGTGTGTGGGTGCGGGTGGGCCTTGTGTGGGTGCGGGTGGGCCTTGGTTTTTATTTGCGTTCGGGGCGGTGTGCTTTTCAAGGTTGCCAATTTATTTTGAGAGCCAACAGTGCGTATGATTAATATTTCATATTTAAATAGGCAAACGACCTTGGCACTCGGTCTCGCTTTAATATTTATTAATGTCTTAATGCGCTCACCTTTTCGGGGAACCAGGGCGTCACGAAGGGCATCTGAAACGTGTTCGAGTACGAGTGCAGGGTATCGAAGGAGTCGGGTGAAACTGCGCCCAGCATCGAGTATACGCCACGTGAGAACTGATTGCAAACTGCAGAAGATGAAAAGAATGAAGTTTAATGGAAATATTTCTATGGTTTATATTTTTTTAAATATTCTAGAGTCTACAAAAATTATTTTAAGCGGCTGAATAATTTTATACAATCAAAATGCAAGTCAAAATATGAAAAAGTGTAATGGGAGACTTGCAAAAAATGCAAATAATTAATAGATTGTCCTGCGTAACAAGATATCCTGTGGATTATTTGCATTTTATGTTGCATCCCGGCATGAATTGAGGCTTGGGTTAAATTACAAATCAGGAGCTCTGATAATTAAATTTATCAATATTTAATAGAGATACTCACTCAGTCGGGAGAGCTTGAAGGCGTCCGCCGTATTGATCACGTCCACGTAGGCCTGTAGCTCGAATCTCCTCGAAGAGACGTTCAGGTTGTGATTGAGCATCGCATACTTAAAGGCCGACTGCACCTCGTCGGTTCCCTGCTCGAAGATGGCACCTGTTCCGGATGCGGTTCAAGTTCCCAGGTCGATCCGGATCCAGGCAGGACCAGGCAATATGCAAAGATGTGTAAAATTGTTATTAGTAGGGGGAAAAGTTTCGGTTCTCGTTTCTCGCTTTTTTGGGAAGCTGCTACTGCCTGCTGCTGCTCCTCCATCGAAATTGTCAATTAAGTTCAAAGCAAAGGCACTTTAAACTTTGTAATTGCTTTTGCGCTCGAATTGTATTTGTGTTGTTGCTCTTGTAATTTTTTTCTCTCTTTTTTCTCATGTATTTTGTGTTATTTTTGGGAACTTTGTATTTGTTGCTCTTGCTGTTGTTGTGGTGGGCAATTCGAGCCAATTTTTAAGTGGCGTTTGCTGCAAGCTAATAAGCGTGGCGTTTCACTTTTCAAAGTGGCCAACGAAAAATTGAGGAATAAAAAAAGAAATGGAAAGAAAAACTGACGCGTGGCAACTTCATTTGTCTGAAGCCTGGAAAATTGAGAGAATTTTTCGTTTTCCAAGACCCAAAGTAGCCACATGGGAAGAGGAGTGAAGCCAAGGTTCTCAGGGAAGAGGAAAATTTAGGGAAAAGGGGATGGGTAAGGATCTTATAGTCCTGATGGTGTTCTTTAAATAGAAAACTCAAAAGAAAATATGATTAAAAAGTATAAAAAGATTCTGTATTTATGAATAAGCTTTAATTGCTGCATTTTATTTATAAAACTTAAATAAAAGCTTGATTTTATTTCTAGGATAGTATTCCTTATTAATATAAGTAATTTAGCATTTTTTATTGGAAGACTTAGGACTCAGACTCAGATAAGCTCAATATTATTCTTAGAAATAATTTTCTTGAATGCTCGCTTTCTCAGTGCTGGAAAAATGGGGAAAATCGAGGGAAATTCGGGGGCATTTTAGCCGTTTTGAAGCTGGGGCTTGTGCAGCTGAGCGGTTATAAAATAAAAGTAAGTGCCAGGACAAAGGCAGGTCTTGGGGGAGAAAGCGAGGCAAAAGGAGCAGCTCGAGTTCCTGTCAGATGCATTGGGCTTACGGTTACGGTTACTCACCTAATGGGATTTTCTCGGTTAATGATGGCTGTGCGCTGACTCCTCCCCCGCCGCTGCTCCATGTTAGCCATAATAAAAAGCTTGGCCAAAGGCAGCTCAACTTTAAGCCAAAGCGCATTTTGCAGCCCGTTGATATTGCTGCCGCTGCCGCCGTTGCTGCCTTGTTGTTATTGTTATATCCTTGCTACTCCTGCGGAACAGGACTCCTCTTGTTGCCGCTGCTAATTCCGCTATTCCACTTATTTTGTGCACTTTCTGTAGTTGTTGCTTGTCGTCGCTGGCATTGCGAGCATTTTGCTGCACTTAGCGCAGCATTTGCATAATTTCTCCTGCCTGCAGATATATACATATATTGGGCGTTAGAACGGGGGAAGAAGGCTAAATATATATCGGGAGATTTTCGGGCTATTTCGTGTTAGGTTATCATGCAAATGGCGTCCGTGTAAGTCTCTTTAAGTTTCGGCTTTGTGTGCTTAATTAAACGTTTCCTGCTTATTGGGACAAATTAGTGAGTCTATATACCATATATATACTTCGTGAGCCCGCCCTTTTAAGCCAGCCACCCAGCCCCAGAGCCTTTGGCACCGGCACGCGTTGGCCTGCACGTGTCTCTGGCACCTGGCTAACTGGTATATGCACTGGGAAAAAAATTAAGCAGATACTGGTACAATTACTGCGCTAAAAAGTACCCCTAAAATATATATTTTACCCATTTAAAAAGGAAACTATAAAAGGATTTCGAACTATGTCATGTCAAGATGGAATTTTACAATAATAAGGGGATCAAATAATTCGAAGGGCTTTAATTTTAATGTTACCTGACAAGAATTTATTGATCATCTAAAAAACCCATACTAAAAAGCTGTGAGTTTAAAGATCAATGACATTTTAACATTGTTTTTAAATTATTTAATCATCTAACCTTTAATATGTTCACATATTTTTCAGTTAATAACTTAAGTATTGTACTTAATATATTTTCTACAATAATTCTTGGTAATTTCACTAGTATGAGATCTAATTACTTTCCTATTTATAATCAATTTGAAAAAATTACTTTAGAAATTAGCTCAATAAATAAGCAAAATAATAACGCACATATAAAAACTAACCCATATTCTGTTGGCATAAATTATTGCCTCCAATATGGTGTTTTCTTAGCATTTATTATAACGTAAATAAAAAAAATAAAGTAAATAAAATGTATTTTATCTCAATAATCGTTTAATAAGTAGATAATAAATTAAATTAGGACTATTTAAATGTATTTTAAAGAAAACGATTAATTAAGAAACCCATATCTTTACCCCAATTCACATGAAATACCTGGCATAAAAATGGATTTCAGCTATTAAAAATTCCCTGTTGTAACGCCAAATTGATGACAAATTTTTGGGCAATATTTTTTGTCGCTCTGTAGCAACAGGTAAACAGGTAACACGGGCAAAAGATAACTGGCAACTGGCACCTGGCACAATGGCGGCCGACTTGGCAACTGTCGCGTTCCATTCACTTTCCGCTGAGACTCGCATTTGTGTGGGCGCGAGGATGAGTGCGCCAGTGTGGGTGTGCGGGTGTGCGGGTGTGCGTATGTGAGTGTGTGGGCCCAGTGAACTGTATGCAAATATGTACACCTGGTCTATATGCAGGTGTGCGGCGGACTCGATCACGTGTGTGGGTGTAAGAGCGCCTGCCTCTTGTTGTTTTTGCACGTTGTCAGTGTGTCACTGTGCCAGCAGCTTGTGCCGTTATTGTTGTCCCTGCAAGTGCGTGAGTGTGTGTGTGTGGGCGCCGCCCTCTTTTTCGCCCCCTTTGGTGTTTCCTGCCCACCTGCCCCCGCAGTCGCATATCCCCCAGTCGTTATCCTTTCGGTTCGCTGACTGTTTTTGTGCTGATTTTGCGCTTATTTTAAATGTCTTTTGTGCTGCTCCTCCCTTTGCTGCTGCTTTATTTTTGTTTACGTTTTTGTTTTATGCCTTTTTATTGTTAATTATTTAAAATTGCACAGCTCAGGCTGACTGAGTGACTCGACTCGACTCGGTGTCCTTTCTGCTATCCACACACACATTCCCTTTGGCCGTTTTGCCCCTGGTTTTTCTCATTTTTCCCCATGTTTTCCCTTCCAGCTCGCTCGCTTATTGGAATTTTATTTTGGGATCGCCGTTTTATTTGGGGGACGTCGGTGGAATTTCGACATTTTACGTTTGCATTCCCCGTGGGCCTTAAGAATGGTTTAATTTTTGAAATTGTTTTTAAATCGGCTTATTTGAGGTATGCCGCACACACACACATACACAGCTGGGTTTCATGTTCTCGTTAATGCAAGTAAATGCTTGCGGTTTCCGGTTATCTTTGACTGGCAATCGATTTCTGAATTTTCCGTAGATAAATAT
Source organism: Drosophila rufa (assembly GCA_018153105.1). Taxonomy (NCBI): domain Eukaryota; kingdom Metazoa; phylum Arthropoda; class Insecta; order Diptera; family Drosophilidae; genus Drosophila; species Drosophila rufa. The sequence goes on from JAECXS010000085.1 coordinate 8,463,316, forward strand.
TCATAAATCTGAACATTGGCTGGCTTTGATTTCAGTTGAATCTTTTCCTGATATTGTAAACATTATTTTTATAAAGGTTTTGCGGATGGCAGAAATAAATAAATAATCATAAAAAATATTTAAGTATACTTTTCAACTGGAAATCGAATAGAGTAGATTTTAATCTATAAGGAATTTATTTCTAGCTTAACAACATCTTTATTTGAGTTGTTTTATTAGTTCTAGACATGTGGTCATTGCCTTTACAAAGATATAATTAGTTGCAAACTTGTTTAATTTAAATATCCTCAAAGAAAACTTTACTGGACATTGCCCAAGCTAAATAACAATTCCAGAAGCCATTGACCCACTCTAAGCAACTAAATCTGAGCTGAGGGTAATGGCGGCTGTAAAACCACTCCCCGGAGTTCGTTCTCCGCACTCAAAGTCCGTCCTTTGAAGTTTGTTTTGCTGCTTAACCACTCTTTAATCATATCAGTTACAGTAACTAATCCCTGGGGCGGCAACGAACCCTTTCTCTGCTACTGGGCCGGGCCCATTCATTCATTAGGCAAACATTGACCGAGGCAATCTACATAAAACCACTTGAGTGAAAAGTTGCAGTCTGCTCCATAAAAACCAGAGCACAGAGCCAGAGCACAGAGCGTCCGAAGGAGAATCGAGCTGGAGAGCCCAGGGAGCGGGCTTACTCATCATCAGGCTCGGCATCGGCGCGAACGGGATTATTTAGCGCATTTAGAAAATAGGTTAACAGACGCTTAATATTCATATAGCCGTGGCCCCGGGCCCGGTGGCACTTGGACCACTCGGAACTTTATTCGTTATAATGACGATGGCGAAACTAACGCCCAAGTGCGAGGCGAGGCGAGGCCGGACCGAGCCGAGCCAAGCTTCCATTAAACGAATGATCCCACTTAATTAAATTTAAATTAGGAGCCTAAAGTTGAACGTCACGGACGTTTAAGAGGCTCCGGGTTGAGACTTGGCTTATTCCGAGTGGCCGAAACAAAAACCCGTACCCGGCCGTGTGGCACAGGCCGCCCCAGATAAGTGAAACGAATGAATGGGCTTTTAGAGGGGAAAGGCATCACTGCATCGCCGCTGTCCTGCGGAAGCACTTCCGTTAATTAAATAATTATTTTGTTGCCACTTGCTGATTACTTTTTGCTCAACTCTCGCCGCCATTCATTTGCAACTTAACACGCTCCTCGGTACGGATATAAAGATACTGACTCGGAGCCGGAGTCCGGATCCGGGACTGACCTGATAGGCATCGCTGAGAAGTCGTTGGGGGCCACCAACAGAAAATTTGCCTCTCAAAAGAACAATGTTCTCTCAGTTTTTGTTCGCCTCCCCTGTCGACGGGCACGTGCGGCCCTGACGGCAAAAACAAAAGCGATGCCAGGTATTTAGCGAATCCGGCGAGATAAAAATGTAACAGGAAAATTATTAGGCCGCAGATAAAATCCATAATATAAGCCAGCTCATTTGCATTTCAATGAGGTGATTAGTATGCCAATGTCATGCCGGAATAGCACAAGGCATCAAAAATATAACAAGAAAATGTAGTATGTATATTTTGTCAATAATTGTAGGCGGCGGCTTTCATTAAATTTTCGATTTGCTGGGTTATATATTCCATACAAGTGAGACTTTAATATTTTTTTATTAAAGTAAGAAATGAGATACCTGGAAATAATATGTCTAAAAACCTCTGAATATTTGTGTATTTCCTCATGCTTGCTATCTGATTTAATTTAGCTCTAATAAATAAATAGGTAAATATATTTTTAGGTAAGATGAAAAACCTATTATGGTACTTTATAGAAAATTCAAAAATTAATAGAATTCAATGATCGGGATAACTTTAGCTTATTTTGTTGAAAACTTCATTAACTTCTTCCCTATAAAAAATGTTAAAAAAATTATCCATGGCTCGAAATAAGTCAAAATTTGTCTAACAGAATTTTTGTATATGTTATTATAAAATGTTAAGTCTGATATTTACACTCTAAACGTATTCTAGTATTTTCCTAACCATTCCTGTATTTGTTTTGATTTGTTTTCCACAAAAATACACCCCTTCCCTGAGCAGTAATTAGCTCAAGCATCAATAAGATTTGAAGAACTCCGTGGCAATCAAAGACAAGTGCTCCGATAATTGATAATTTATTTTTCTGCCTCCGTATCCGAATCTGACAATTTCCCATGCCAACCAAGAAAGCCTAAAGTCACAAATAATGAGCACAAATTCCGCTGTTTATATTAATGCTCGTCAATACCCGAAAGTCGGGGCCACTCAGGGAGTCACTAAGTCATTCCCTCAGTCAGTCACTCTGTCAGTCGGCCAATGAACTGTGTATCGGGTCGGGGTCTCGACAAATTTGGCAACTTACAAAAAAACGGGCCAAGCATTTGTCGTTGTTCATTTGCGGCTTACAGTTGCTGGCTCTCCTCGAGATTTTCCTTATATTTTTTTTTCTTTGAGCTTTGTTGTTTTTGTTGTTGGTCACACACAGCACACTTAAATTGCGGCTTTTCTTGCTTTGCTTTTTTTTTTGGGGGGGCCTTGAGAAATATTTGGGGAATTGGCTCTTGAGCGACTTTTACATTTGCATAAGCTGGCACACAATTTTAAAACTGATTGCCGCTACTTTATTATCACTTAATGCGCGGGTTTCTTTTTCTTGCTTTCTTTTTTATTTATCTTTATCTTTTTCTTTTTGCTGTTGTATTTGTGATTTCTTGTAACACTCGTTTTTTAACACGATTCGCCAAGGAGTTCGTAGAGGTCCTTTTACCGATTTTCCGAATGAGCCAGCATCCTTTTATCTTTGCTGTCCGCCGTAATCGTCCTGTTTGACGCGCGCACGACTGAGTACTGAGTAGGATAACCGGCGACGGCTCCAGCATCCGTCGCAGCGACAAAGCTACAAAAATCCTGAGCTCTCTCTCAACGCTCGGCATAGCTCGGAAAAGCCGGAAAACTCGGAGGCTGTGCTCTTTGTACTAAAAAGGGCGGCTTCGGCTGCGGAGAGCGAGCGCACACGCACTTGTCTGCAAAGCGCCGAGGAGGAGAGAGCGAGCCCAAAGGCAGACGCGTGTTTCTGGCGGTGTTACTGACCTAGTAACCGTTATCCTTTTTTTTTTCCCCCTTGTTGTTGTTCAAGTTTACTCCTTGCCAGGAGAGAAACAACAAGAAGGATAGTAAAACTTGTCGTTCGCTGGCCGGCTGCCCTTTTTACGGCCAGCTCGTGAGTGCTGCACAAAATCTGCAATTGTTGCCTTGCCGGTTCGCATTTGGTTAGTTGTTAAGCCAAAGCCGAGTGTTGGCCGAAATCCATAACAACGATTGAGCAGCCAAAATCAATTAAAGCGATTAAGGAAAATCTCCGGTAATGGCCAACAGTTTGGTAAGCAGCTCGGAAAAGGCTTCAAAAATGTTGGCCAATTATCGGACTGGCAGAAGAGAAATGTTGAGCGATTTTATTGAAATTTGAAAAGGATTACCTGAGATTTATTAAGTGAATGAGGAGCACAATTGTTTAGCTATTGAAATAACATTTAAGCAGTGATGGTTTAAGAAATTTATATTCTAGAAAATATTTCTTAAGGAAATAAAATGCATTACAATTGCTTAAAGAATTATTTTATTAAAGGCTTTAAATAATATCTGCATGGTAATAATATTGTTTTAGTGCTGTTTTCGTGTTTAGAATTATAAAAGGAGTTGAAAAGGTAAATGTAAAATCTTACAAAGAACCCAAAAAAAAGTACCCGTATTCTAAAATTATCAAAATAAGACAGCATATAACAAAGCCTTTAATATATTTAACAAACTATATTTTTTCCATATTTTAAGAGCTGTAAATTTTAAATTAAAAGGAAGTTAGATGTAGATTTTTGGCAGCCACAAATCTTACCCTAATAAACTGAAAATTTAATAATACTAATATACAAAATACATACTCCTCCCTTAGCACAAATAATTATTTTTTTTTTGTCATCAGAAATATTTTCCAAACATTTTGGCACACAAAAATATGATATTTAAATTGGGCCAAAAGCTACTGCCAACTGTGAATATCAATTTGAAACTGATATTCTGTGTATCGCTGTATTGCACAGAATTTTGATTGCCCCAGAATTTAGCATGGCCCGCAGAGCAGCAGAATTCGAGGGATTAAATAAGCGGCAGCAGAACAAACCATTTTACATGGCAATTATGCAGAAACAAGGACCGAACGAACCCTGACCCCGCCACGACCATTGGTTGCAAATTCCGGCCATCGTGTAGAACTAGACCCATTTCAGCAGTCAATTCAAGGATGAAGCGTTCGTCCTGCAGGAGCAACATGTGTGCACGCGTCGCTGCTCATTCGAAATTCAATTTTCAATAAATGCACACAAATTGATTTTCAGCTCCGGGGCGTTCAGCCGGGTGTTGTGTAACTCCGCACACCCAACACACACCCCCAGCAACGAACATTCGAACTCACACCTGCATTAAGTGTAAAACTTTTCAATTTAGGTTCTGTTGTTTTTTAGCATCAAATATCCCGGGCTGTCAAAAGTATTTGTCGAGAGATTTTCGGCTCCGTTCTGTGATGGGATGTGAAGGGCTCCAGCTCCGGCTGCTGGTTCCTCCGATCGGTGGTCCTTTTATCTCCGGGTCGCTTATTAGACTTTTTGTACGCCACTTAAAGCAATTCCACTTCCGTATTCCGTGCACAGAAAGTAATTTCGAATTTAAATTGACTTGGAAAATAATTAAATTTCTATGGGAAAATATAAGAATTAAATAACGAACAAAAACTGAATATAATTATATATAATTACTAATTAATTATATTAGTTTATGTTATAAAAAATATGGAGCTCAGTAACTTTGAGGCTAGAACTGTCTCTTAATGAATATTAAAATCATTAGGTTGTATTTTCTAATTTCTTTAATGATTTATGCTATGCTCTGAGGATTCTATATATCAGTAATATTTTATTTAGTTATTATCGATCATTATTTTATAATTTCCCATCTTAACTTATTTTTTGTGCATTCCAGATTTCGTTATTCCGTACGCACCTACGCCGTACTCCGTATGCCACACGTCTGCTCGCTTATCCGCGCCTGAAATTCCGCATCATGCAGCGCAAACACTTGTTAATTACTTTTATTATATCCACAGCTTCACTTGCACAGTCACGCAATTCATCGGGTCCGGATCCGGATACGGTTTGGAGCAGGGAGCGGGTGGCAGTCCGGGTTGGCTGAGTTCAAAAGGGGGGCTACAGCTACGGCATTATTGCCTGTTGCTCTTGCCAGTGGCACTGGGCCACCACAGCTGATGTGGTCGGCCGTAAACATGTGGGTGCGAGACTCCGCCGGAGTCCGTATTCCGTATTCCATGCTCCGCGCCGCATTCCGTACTCAACAGTAACGGGGCCGTCGTCACACACAAGTAATTGCAATCAGCACCTTGGCAACGAGCAGCTGGGCCAAAAAAAGAAGAAGGACGCGTCCACGGACGTATTTATTTATAAAGCAGCCCGTAACTCACGGTGCGTGCTGTCGTACATCTTAACCCCCGAATGCCGGACGGATTCTGCAGCTCAAGGGAGTGGATTTAAAAGTATTGGTAAATAATGAGGTCCCCTCCCCAGCATTTAAGCTTTTTTTTCAACTCTTTTGGCAGGTCATCTAGTGTTAAATGGTCATCTGTCTGCAATTTATATGCTAATTAAGCATTCTTAAGTGTAATTTCGTGGGCACAAGGAGAAAAGTGTGGATTAAGTTAAGAATTTAATAATTTAAATTGATTTATTACAAAAGCTCTGTGAAATCAATTAATTTATAATAATAAAGTTAAAAGAATAACTTTTAACATCTAGCTACTAAGACTAAGACTTTTAAAATGTATTTTTTTAATATTTATATTAATGTTTTAAATAATACATCCGTTAATCTCACTAATAAAGATTTTAAATATATTTTTCTGTGCACATTTTTCTGGACAAGGAGCGATAAAGCGATAAATTGTCGCATTTCCTGCGCAATGGGTCGTATGCGTGATATGACACAGGCACACCCTTTAACACACACACCCACCCACTGACAAACCCGAATCCAACACCTTCAGTGTAACCACGGGGCGTATACGCAATGTCAGCTAAGCCAATTTTCAGCGTAACGAGTGCCGCAATTATGCGGCCTTATTCCATGTGGAAATTAACGCGAATTGCCAGCCATGATTGGCATTGTTTTCGTCGCGTGTCACGGGTGACGCGCGTGTCACCGTGCGTGTCACGAGAGGGACGCGTGGCGCAGATCAATTGAAATCAAATATGCAACAATAAAGAGCGATGCAGGTCACATCATCGTATCGATTGGCTGTCACTTGAGAAGCGCCCGTGTCGGCCCCGGAGTGGTAATAATTTAGCAACTAATTAAGCGACGGAAATGAGGGGCAATAATACAGAGATACACAGATACAGGGCTACACAGAATCACAGAGACAGAAAGCCGAGACGGACAGAGATACAGGATACAGGATACAGACACAGACACAGCCAGAGATTTTTCCCCCACTCAAACACGCACATAGATGTGCGATCCATAATGACGCACACACGCACACACACAGAGATAGCTTTTCCAATTAAATTTATAACTTATTTATGATGGCAAGTAATCTTCTTTGGGCATTAGGAGATGTAATAAAAATGATTGAAATATAATTGAGAATTGACATAAAAGCCAAACAAACACACAATCAACCCACGGCACACACCACACACACACCAGCTAGCTTATAAAATCCTGTCGGCTGGCTTGGCAGGCACTTACAATCAACGATTACCTTTACACCTGCCATTGTGAAAATAAGCCATAAGCGGAAATTACATCAAAAGGATATTGTTATATCGATGAGCAGCCATCGAGGAGCAGGCGTCACAGTTCCAGTCGCAGCTGTAGCCGTGGCTGCCAAATAGCAGAAAAATAAAGTATGGCAAGAGGTGCCATAAAATAAATAACACGAGAAACCAAATAAACATTTTGGCAACCAGGAGCGGGCATATCCAGAATCCAGAATCGAGAATCCAGAATCCCGAAGCCAGGACGAATCCGAAACTTGCCAAGCCAAAAGAGAGCGCCATGTGTGCTCGCTCGGTTCTGTGTGTACTTTGTGGGGCGGATGTTTGGCATAAAATAGACTTATCCTAATGAAAAAAGTCTTGCAGGGATGTTAAGTAAGATATGTGATACCAGGACGCGGCGATGGGAAGGCAGGATACATGGGATACTCGAAAGGAGCCCAGCCCGGGGCAAAGGATCTTTAAGGCGTCGAAACGTTAAAAGTTAGGCCTGGCAATAGTGAAAGCTAAGCGGCTTATGGGCCCCGGCCAATGGCAATGCCAACAAGGACATCGCCTCGCATTGCGAAAATAAGGTGCAGCCCTCTTAAAGATTGCCGGCGGGGATTTCTCCTATTCGCCTAGTTTGCGATACGATAAGAATTTAAATTGAAATAGTTTTTGCGCCAGACACACAGCCGTAGATGACGACACGAATTTCGTGTGTTCCGACTAATTTTGTAATTTATGCAGGGCCCTCCCAATTTACATAGGCAAATGAATGCCGACGGAACGTGCGGCAACCCTCCGGGGGCTCTTAGTTGTATTAACTTATGTTGATGGCCAAGGCGCTGGCAACTTCAACTTCAAAAACAGGTAAGCATCGCTCGAATATTTTCGGATCCGGAACATAAAGAATTCAACTCCACGCTCCATGGCTGCATTCCTTATTTGGGTCAATTGGCGAGCATCGCATCGCATTGGAACTTTATAACCCCGGCTCTGCCCATTTTGCGCCTCAAAAGAACACTTGAAACCTCAAGGACCCGGACCCGGACCCGGTCCCGGACTCGGCGACTCGCGAAGCACTCGCTTCATTTTGTCAGCCCTTTGTCTTAGCCTGCGGTGAAATGTTTGCACTGGGCATTGTCATCCTCAGGACGGCCAAAAGCCAAAGGAGTCAAGTGTTCATTATGCTCGAGGATGCCGCTCTCCGCTGGCCACTTGAGCAGTGTGAAAAAGTGGAAGCCATAGGACTCGGTGCACTCTAAATAATTGCTGCTAGAGTTAGAGGGTATTAAATATTTAAATAAATATTACAAGAATACGTTTTCTGCAGTGAAAGGTTTATTTAAGTTGGCTGAATAATAACCAAGAACTTAGGTTTTATTTTATTTAATTTAAGTGCATTTATTGTTAAGAACTTAATATATATTGTCTGAATTTTAGCCAAGAAAATTGTGTGCTTTCTCTCGAAAAAGGATTTTCTGGCAAAAAGTTCCTTGCACAGAGCAGTTTAAAATTAATTATTGCAAAAGGTGTTAAATTATTAACAAAATTATGCAAAATTAGTTTTCCTCTAGGAAATGTTTTATATTATTCAAATTTAATTTTAATGATTTCCTTTAAAGAACTGAATATAAGCTGAATTTTAGCTAAGAAAATCGTATGCCTTCTCTCGAAAAAAAGGTTTATCCCACACCTAGTTCCTTGCAATATTTTTATTTATTTTTCAAAATTTAAAAACCCTGTTCTCAAAATTTTTCCAGAGTGTCCTGGAGGCTGACAGCCTTTTGCCAGATAAAACTGGTAAATAGAAATGCTGCAGATGCCGCAGCTGGCGCAGCTGCCGTGGCAGCCACACTGCATTCCTTGGTTATTGTTGTGGCCCTCGACGGCTGAAGTGGCCGCCGGGAAGTTGCGACGTCTGCAGATTGTCTGTTTGATTATTTGAGTAGAATTTAATTAGCAATCGGGGGCGGCTGCGAATTTAATGCATAAATCAAATGACAGTGGGCACGGTTACTTTTCGGAGGGAGGCCACCCGCCGTCGGAAGTTAAAAGGAAGCGCCGGCGGCTGTACGGCGACCTAATTGCCAAATGACCTGCATTCGGGCCAAGATACACGGCTCGAGCAGGGCAAGTGGCTGGCCGGATTCGGGAAGCAGGCGAAAGGCAGGCAAAACAGGCAAAACAAACAAGAGGCAACTTTGTCGTTATTACCTTTTATTAACTGAGTGACTAGGGGCTTGATGGGCTCCCAAAAGACGGCAAATCTCCTCCCAGTGGGTTTTTTCGGGGGGTCACTTAAAAAATTATGCCTTTTCGCGGGGACTATACTCGGCATTGTCTTCCGCAGTTCCAGCTGAAGGGTATAGCCGTCTTCGTAGCCCAGGCGCTTTCCAGTTTCCACCTTTTCATTTCTTGTTTCAGTGCCTCTGGCTCGCGGCATGTTTTTCATTTTCTTTTTCAATTACCCCGCCGCGACGTTCAGTTGGCGCATTTCTCATATATTTTTTTCGGTCTGGCCGGGATTGTTTGTCTAAAAGCTGGGATAGCAGGGAGGCGGAATTGCCGGATCCTGGCGCTGCTCCTTGCACGGCTGCATGCATTTAAGTCTAATTGCGGGGCTGCATTGTGTGCGATATGATAGTTCGCTTCGTTTTGGACTTCAGCTGAAGCCGATGCTGAGTTTCAACTGGCGTGGCTTAGGCTAAGCGCCTCAGTTTAAGCCCTTTCTCAGCTGCCAGCTGGGGGATTTTTAAAGCTGCTCCTGGACGTGGCCAGGAGCGCGGAAATGTAATAAGGAAATCACAAGGCAAATACAGGGGAATTAACTCAAAAGTTGCACGCAAATATCGGGAGTAGGAAGTGGGTCCAAGGCAACAAATGGCCGCCGGATGTCGCCAAAGTGCCCCACTTCCGGTTGCTCTGTTTACTGTTATTACTTGCTCGTTGTTGTCCTGCTCCGGCGAACTAAAAATAAAAATTGATGGCCCATTTCAATGACCATGCCTTCAGGCTCCAGCTGCAGGCGAAACTGTGGCACTTAAAATAGCCTCCGAACTATGCTTCTTGCTTGGGGTTTTGGGTATTTATATTTGACTATGATTTTATGATTTTTTGGTATCCAGAAACAATATTTTTTAAATATTTAATCCACTGGAGGTACTAGAACTTTTGGTTTAATATTAAACAAAGGCTTATTTGCATTTAAATTTAATTTAAAGCAAGCTTTCGTATTTATATGTTTTAGGAAAGCACTACTTACTCACCCATCATCAGTAGCCTTTTTCTGACAAATGTTGAAATTATCCCTGCGTAATAATATAAAGTACATATTTTTCCACCCAACCTAAGCCAGGAAATAATTTATACAAAGTCCAAATAGAGCAACAGTTAGCCCGAAAAGTGGGACATATTTTAGGGGACTGCATATGCAATATATTTCAATCTGCAGCGCTCTTTTCTCCGTTATCTAATAAACCAAATTTCCGTTAGCTCATTAAAATGGCAGTCCTGCCAAAAGTGCTGCCATCGCCTTGCGGCTGCTGTAGTGCGTGAACATTTCGTACTGCGGATGCAATAAAGTGCAGGATTTATGTGCCAGCCGCCCGGCAATTGAATTTAATTTTCCAATGCAGCCGCAGTCGCGTTCCTCGAGGGTTTCGAGAGCGGGTGATGGTAGCCAGAGGACCAAGGACGACGACTGTCTGCAGTAATAACTGTAATTTTTGGCAAATGTGCACGTCTCTCCACGTCCCTCTAGCAGCTCGTCATATGCAACATGGATTACAATCTGGCTCTGGCTCCCAGGACCCTGGTCTGTAGTTGATATTTATGCCTTAATATATGCACACACGGCCGCCCCAAAAATCGAAGTAATATTTCTTAACATCTCAAAGGTCCTGGGCGCTGCGAGTATCCTGCTCTTGTCATCTCGTTGCTCGTGCAGAATGTGTAATGAATTATTTAGGGCTGGCCCATGACAATTTATCGTTGCATGCATTGGCATTAGTTAAATGTAATTATGTGCCTTCCGAATCGAAATTAGTTTCTGGCCAATGACTCAATGACCTCGTCGCTTAAAGTTATCTCAATAATTGCTTCTGCATCAAAATTTAATGCGCTTTAACCTGCGGGCTGAAAACTAAGCTCCAAACAAAACGCTAAAAAAAAATACACAAAGCTCCCAGCACGAAAAGCTACATCGCAAAAAATGCGTAATTAAATATGCAAACTAAGTGACAATGTTTCTAGTTATTAAAATCGAAATTGTTGCGCGCAAATTAATTTACAATTTCACTCGAGGGATTTGCCGGCGGGTCCAAAAAATGCAAAAAAAAAATAAAAATGAAAACCCCAATGAAAATCTGGAAAAAAGAATAATTAAATAAACAAATATAGACAGCCAGCAATCAGCTTACGTCGTGCAGAATTTTAATTTTAATATGCTGCGGCCTTCAATAATTTATTTGATCGAAAAAATCTAGCAAACTATTCAATGTTTATCGGTCTAAAATGCTGGCCAATTCTTTAAATTTTAAACGTGGCTTATAGAGAGAGAGCTGAAAATAGCGGATGCCTCTGATTTTTGGCAAGCAAATTCCATTGAATTTGCTTTCGAAATTTATGGTTTAGAAAAATGTTGCCAAAAACTAGACCGGAATGGTGGGTGGTGGTCGCCGCTCAGCGGTTGGCAGGGTGGGGGCCCCAGCAGAGATAATAGCTTTTGATTACAGTTTATGGATGTCGCCTTTAGCTTTTCGGTCTCCATGTGTCTGTGTGCCGGCCAAAAACTTCAGTGCGCCGGAAAATGTGGGCTGGATTTTCGGGGGTGCCGTGGCGACACAATGGCGACTCGGCTCGGCTGCTTCCCAGGACCACAGCCAGGACCTGGTCTAGGGGCCTACACACACAGTGGCTTAGTGGGCTCCGAAAATGTATGGCAGGCGTTTGCAATTATTGAAATTGTTCCATGGCACAGAATCCAATTGACTTTTATGCAAATGAAATTACGCGATTGCTCTCGTTCTCGTTCCCGTTCGAGTCGCAGCAGTTCGAGTAAAAGCAAAACATTGATTTTTATTTACCGCGAGCAACAAAGGCGGCCAGAGCCGGGGAGAGTCGGGGATATGGGAAAAAACACGGCGAGCCACATTTTCATAACGTAAGTGAATAGAAAATTGAATCAAATCTAATAATAAATGCTTTTATGCAGCCCTTAAGCACTCTGAAAAGATGACGACAATGCAGACGTTCCTGGCGAGGATGATGATGATGATGGCGATGCTGATGGGGAATGGGGAATGGGGAACGGAGCGAGTGCTTGTTGTTGATGGGATTGGTGCCTGCAAATAGGGTATCCTCTCCTGGCCAGATTGGTGTCGCTCCGTTGGCCAAAGCTGCAATGTCGCCGCCGCTGGCAACATGCATGCGAGGAGAGTGTGTTGGTCCCAGGCCACAGCTAAGACTAAGACTTACTAGTATTATTCTTGCTGCACAGAAAGAAATATATAGATAATAACATGTAGGATTTTTAGGCTCTTAAATTCTGAGAGAACAAGCATATAATATCCACTAAATAATATTTAATGTCAAAGTAATATTTTATTTTCAGTGAATATTATTTTGTATGTTCTGTGTAAATGCTGATTTTGCAGAGGTTGCTTGTATATATATTCCTCGACAGTTACTTAAGCATGTGCCTTGCTGTCCTTTTTGCTTGTCTTACAATTTGATTTGCCCGTCCTTGAGCAATTTAAATGAGTTTGCATTTTGTCTTTGTTGTCTGTTCGCCAAGTTGTCTGTCTGGCCGCTTTTAACTACTTTGACTTGCAATTCATTTAGCTTTGCATGGCAAATGAAAAGCACCTGCTGCACCTGTCCCGCTTGAGATGAGTTCCTCCTCCTGCTCTTGGTCCTCCTTGTGATCCAATTCCCAGTTAGCCTTCTCCCTTAGGCGGCAACATGTTGCCGGTTGCCAGTCAATTTCAATAATTCAGACCATAAACAGTGGGGAAGGGGACGCAGCTCCCCAAATGAAACAAAGCCATAAAATGAGCTGGCAAACTTATGGCTGGCCAAATTCGCCTCCGTCTGCTTATGATTTTATTTTTCCTGGCCAAATTGCAAGAGCCAGGTGCGTAAGGTGGCCGAAATGTTGAGATGTTCTCACACTAGTGTGAATGCTAGAAATGGCAAACAGAGAAAAAAATGGTTCAGAGAGTTATAAAAAAAAAAAAATTTAATGAAATTAAAGGATACCATATTTAAATAAGGAATATCTTAAGTGTACATTAAGTAATGTTCTTAAATAAATATTCAAGTTAGTTAATACCTAAATATTAATATAGAAATTAATGAAAAGTGCTGTTTGATCTTAATTGTAATTTAACTGATTCTTAAAGGCCACTGTCTGCTTCTATTTATTTAGTTAAAATGTATTTAAATAAATAAAATAACTTTTGCAAGTTAATATTTGATTTTAAATATTACAGTGTCGAAAACTCATCACATTTTGGTTTTCCACATCAAAAACTTAGAGTATTATTCCCAAATTCAAGTTGTGTTTTATACCTCCGAGCAGCAAAAGAGTCTAAAAATACGAAATGAGTTCTAAATCCATTTGAAGGCAATGCACTCTTGATGGAATCCAAATAGAAATATATATTCCACTTTTATTTTCCACTTTATTCCCCTTGCTTGTACTCATAACTCAATAAAACATCTTGAATTCGCACTTTGGCGATATGGAGTCGCGGGTAAATACAAACTTTTACACCACATAAATTGCTTGGCATTTATATTATTTGCTTAGCATCGTTTATCAGGCGATGTCCAAGCACTCGCAATCCAATTGGCTGGCCATAGAAAAATACGAGTCTCCTTCTTTATGGGCGGGCACTTGGCAGCGCTTATTTATTAGTTGGACTTTTAAAAATATCGCATATTTATATTGTATTTATTGTGGCTGCCCGCTAGCCCGCTGCAGCTTTAATATTTATTTCCGCTTCCGGTCCGGTTAGCTCTGCTGTGCTGTTGTTGTGTTGCCAAGTCCCTCCAAGCTGCAGCTGTGTGCTCATTACTTCACTTGCGGCGTACGTAATTCAAGTGGCTCCTCCTCGGATGCCGTCCTCTTATCCGCTGGGAACGCACACAAGCAGGAGCAGGAGCAGGGACACAGATACAGCTGCACACAGACGCGGGGCGACAATTGGGAATGACACAGTTTTGTCGCTAGTGTTTTGCATGGCGGGGTATTTGTGTTCTTTTCCTGTTTTAATACCCTGTAGTTAAGGGAGAGTGAGGGTGTTCTAGATTTAATTACATATTATGAACGAATTTTAAAATAAAAATATGTATCCCTTAAGCTATCTATTTTTTTAAGGGGTTTTTATGTTAGAAGATTATGTCATGTACTTTAAATATATTTTATTTTTCAGAGAGATGAATATAAAAATTAGTTTCTAATTAAATTTGAGTTTATAGATTTTCCAAAAAATATGTACAGCAAAATAGTATAACATCTAAATTTATTACCAACTTAAATGCAGACTTAATATCCTGGAGTTCAGGGAGAGTGAGGGTATTCTAGATTTATTTACATATTATAAACGAATTTTCAAATAAAAATATTTATCCATTAAGCTATCTATTTTTTAAAGGGTTTTTATGTTAGAAGATGAATGTCATGTACTTTAAATGTATTTTATATTTTAGAGAGATGAATATAAAAATCAGCTTCTAAATATGTTTGAGTTTATAGATATTCCAAAAAATATGTACAACATAATAATATAAAATCTAATTTTATTACCAACTTAAATGCAGACTTATATCGAATATCTTCAGCTATCGGGTATCTCCAATTCGAAATCCCCAATACCGCCTCATCACTGTTTTTATTTGTATTTGCATTATTTCCTCACTGGCCCTGGTCTGGCTTCTAAAGATTTATGTGTAAGTTGCTACTTCAAATGTAATTTACAACAGACTCTCGCCAAATTTATGCGGGCCGTGGCCGCACAGGATCTGTGAATCTGAATCCTGCGACTCAACCAAAATCGTAGACTCCGTCTGAGCGCTTTTTAAGAGCTCCTCCATCGTACAGGACTTTGTCGAAATAAAGTTGTGGCACATGAATTCGCCATTAATAAGATAATATCTGGGTGAATGCCGTGCGCGGAGTTTCCCAGGACTTGATGCAATTACGGCGGAAACTGATTACCCGGACATGTCAGCGCGCGGCAGGCAGAGTCGGCGATATTGTCTAGTTTTCTGTCAAATGTCATGAACCGGGGCCGTTGTTGAGTGAGCCTTCTCAGCCCCGTCGAGTTCGTGGCACTTCGAAACTGACATTTGCACTTTTTCCCAGGACCAAAACCAGGAACGAGGCCTTCTGTTCTTGGCGCTCGTCTCACTTCCATCGCATTTTTTTCGACTCGTTTCTCCTTCCTTTTTTGCCATCCGTTTTGACTCCATTTTTCGTTATCCTTTTTAGATATTCATATTTTGCCATTGATGATATTTTCACTACTTTCGTATGCATTACACGTACGGCGCCCGCACAGCCGCCCAAATATATGTATGAATGGTTCGAGGATGCCAGATCCTGGGGTTGTCTTTGGGCCGTATTAACTCTACCCGGCCGAGCCGGGGAATGTGTGTGTGTGAAATTTGCATATTTTTTGACTTAACACATCCTTCAAAAATTGCGAAACGCGTTTGCGATAGCTTTGGCATTTCCTTGACGTCTTTCCGCTTTTTCCTTTTTTCTCCAACAGTTTTTCTCCTATTTTTTCCTGTTTTTTTTTTGTGAGCCCGAGAGCTCTATCTATTTGGCCTTTGGAAAAGTTGAGCCCATTAAAGCCAAACGCTTTAAATGCCGAATTGTGTCCAATGTGCGGGCTGGCTTTTATGGGACTCCCGTGTCCTGGCCAAATTGAATTGGCCGCATTAAGCGCTCGCGCCCCATCGGGCCGATGTGGATGACAGTGCTGCCAATTTATACGTTTTCCGGATAGATTGGCTTTTTATTAAGCGGTATTAATCGGTAAAAAAAAATTTAGGTGTGCATTTTTTAAAGGAAAAGGAAAAAAACTGTTTTATTTGGATAAAATCAATTTAATGAACACTATAGCTTGATTTTACACATGAAATGTACACTGATTTCAGCATATGAAAATTGATAAAGAGTTAAACACATGAAAACTGCCCGGATTTGAATACATGAAATTTGCACCTGAAAACTGTACAGATTTAACCACATTAAATCAGCAGATAATAATTATTATCTCTAATAAAACTGAAGCTTAATAAGGTATTATTTCACCTCAAATCTGTACAGAATTCAGCACATAAAAAATTGCACTGCTTTACAACCTGAAATCAGTTCAGTTTTCACCACATGAAAACTGTACAATTATCACCACATGAAATAAGCAAGGAATTATTATATTCTTTAATAAAACTTATCCTTTAATAAATACAGTTTAATCAAGTAAGTGTTGGCACTCTTGTAATTCCCTTTCTTTATTATTTTTTTTGGGATGCATTTTATTTAAATTAAATTCCTTGCCCTGCACTGGTGTGTGCGTGTGTTCCTTTGGGCCAAATTGATTCGCAGTGGCTTTAACGGCCACGAAATGTATTTAAATTTCATGCGGCGTTGGTAGAAGCAGACCGAGATGGGGCTGCAGGAGCGGCTCTCAAGACAAGTGGCGCTAATCCTTGACTTTGCTGCTAATGCACGTCGTATGTCAAACACCAAAAACGTTTACACCCCCGCTGGCTGCCCCGGACCACCGCCTTTTGGCCAAGACCCCCTGCCCCCACCCTCCCCTCGGTCGCCCGCACAAGTAACGCAATTTATATGCCTTCTTCACTGGCTTGTTTGTCTTGGCAGCGCCGACGTCGGCGTCTTTCCCTCGTCTTTCGCTGTGTGCCGTGCATTTTTCTGCACTTTTGACTTCTGAGCGTGCACTTGGCCAGGCTCGGAGCCTGAGCCTCGGTTTCAGCCGTGGCAGCCTCCATTTTGTGCGCGTTGTTTGTCTTAAGGGATATATATTCCCCTCGGTGTGTGTGAGTGTGTGTATTTGCCAGCACTCTGCCGCAGGCATTTTGATAAGAAAAACAAACACACACACACTCGCGCTTACCCAGTCTCTCACTCAGCCCGGCTCAAGTGTCATTTATGCGTTTTAATGCCAGAATTTAATTTCCAAATTAAGTAAATAAGTTTGCGTTAAAAGTTTCCGCGGATGCAGCGCCAAGTATCGCCATCTTGAGTCGCTCACAAAAGCCGCCGCTGGCTGTTCACTTCGCGAGTTGCAGTTGCACTTGCTCCTGCCAGCCGTAATAAACTCTTGGCATTGACAAAAAATTATATGGTAAGCTGTAAGAAGCGCGTACTTAATGGCATTCGGGCCACTTGGAGCGTAAATGAAGCGCTTTAAGTGCACGCAGAGCCCTCTTGGATAAGTAATTTGCATGTACTGGAATTTGCATGTACATGTACTGAGAGAAATATAATTAAAATATTTTAAAAATCAGTAAAACTATACATTACTTTATATGTATCTTCTCTAAACATTTATGAGACCAAAACATGAAATATTCTTTAATAAAAATCATAAGTAATCCTTCTACTTTGAAATAATTTCATATTTATTTGTCCAACTGTAGCCATTGCTCTTGAGTCTGTTCCTTTGGAAACCCTTTCACTTGAAGACCAGATTCAAGTTTCGTTTGAGCCAGCAATAATCTGCTCTCAGCTGTTCATCTAACTGCACATAATGGCCGATTCGATGGCGACGCGTTGCGATTCACGATTCACGATTCTGGGACTCTGAACTCGCTTTGAAGTAATTTTCCTTACGATTATAGATTGCTTTTGGCCCGGCACGAATGGCTCTTGGCATTTCCGGGCAATTTTCCCTGGCTATTGTATCAATTTGCAATTATGTTTCAATCAATTTTATTGCCATTTAATCTGCGGAGCCAAATAGATTGCTTTTTCTTAGGCCCCTAGGATCTAGGATATGGCTTGGAATCAGAGCTGCCACCTGCTCATGATATGTGTAAGATTTTGTATCAGTAAACTTTAGAAAATAGAGAACTTATGGGTTGAATTTGTTCTTATATTTATTTATATAATTTATAAAAATAAGAAAACCAAATAAAGAAGCAGAATATCCTCCTACCTTAGACCTTAAAGAGATATGTACTTAGCTTCCTGTTTCCCAATTGTGTATTTTAAACTCCTATTGAGGAAGCCTTAGTTACGCCCATGGACCTTGGCTCCCTGTCACCTTTGGCCTTTGGTCCCGGGCAATTGTCACCTCGGCTTGTTAGGCCCGAGTGTCGCATTGTGGTAAATGGCGTCGCTTGTTAGCCGAGATAACGAGACTTGCAAGGCATACAAATCCCCGTCCGGAGGCCCATTACCTACAGGCTGCCATGTGTGCACTCAGCCGGGAAAACAAAGGGGTGTCAGGGGTGTTGTTGTGGGCTGTAGAGATGACCCACTGCAATCGGGTAATTGGCCCAAACTGGCCACGCGAAAGTTTCAAAAACAAAATCAGAGAACACCAGCTGGAGGTCCGAAATATTCAGGCCAGCCTGCTAACTGAATTCCGGGAATATAGGCCTGGATTTTTTTTACCGATTATAACACGGAAAATTTATTTGTGATTTTTGGACTAAAGTGAAATATTTTTAAAGGTTTTAATCGCAATGAAAATATTACAAAAATCATTTATACTTAAAACAGTTAAAATCATATTTAAATTATTAGAACTGCTAAATAAAATAAGTATACAACAACCTAAAAAAAAAAGGATATATATATTTGTTTTACTTATAATTTCTATGTTTTTCGTTTCCACCTTAAATCCAATCGAATTTTGGGAATTAAGAACAACTAAAAGATTATAAACAAATATTCAAGAGTGTTGTTCTGCAATTATATTAGCCTAAAAAATATATTTATGTAAGTTAAAATAAGTAAAAGTCAACTTGCAAATGGTGTTTGTATTACTTTTGTGTACAATTTGCAGTGCATTCTATAACCAAGCTTCGATTACGTTTTGTCTGTTTGCGGCGAAGCATTTATCATCAATTACTGGCATTAGTAAATGTTTGGCAAAGAATTTGGCGCTACCAAAATATTATTGTTATATATGCAGCGCCATAAATAATACCAAAATACCGCTCTTTGTGCCCGCACGCACACCCAGCAAAATGGAGGACCAACTCGCATATTGAATGCTATGAATTTATGGCACATTTTAAATTCAATTGAATTCATGCGTTGTTTTGTTGTGGAACATATTACCAGGCCAGCATCCAGCATCCGCCCCGTAATATCTCGCTGTATATTTCGATTTTTAAGCCACACAGCGTCAGCAAATATTGCTATTAATTCTTAATAATAATAATAGCAATGGTCGGCTGTCCGACGCGATGACGACTGCCTGGCACGCTTGGCCCCGGCCAGCACTAAGGCTGCATTTTATTTATGGCTTGCATTTCGCACTTTTATTGTTTTTAAATTTATTTGCATTTTTTATGATTAAAATATTTTTCATTTGCGGCTTAAGAGCAAATTTATACTCGGCCTCCACGCCCTCCTGTTGCCTGTTGCCAATACCTTGAATAAGTTTTATAAATTATCCCGGCAATGCCGCGAAGGGTGGCCGGGGGTTCGGCCGTTTTAAATAGTTGTGCTTTATTTAATTACACGCAAACGCCGCGGGCATTATGCGGGCGCAACAACATGTGGCCGGCTCTTTTAATTAATCCGCCATCAAGGGGGGCGAAAAGGCAGTACTCATTTGGGCCAGGTCGACTGCACGGACTGGCCGGCCAAACAGGGCTTTGGTAATTACACTGAATTCGAGGATCAAATAAGAAAGTGGGGTTCACGGTCGCCAGAAAATGTAATTAAGTCGCGACCTGGTTTGTAATATTTCTTCGATTGAGTCACACTTATGTCCTTGAGCAGAAAAATGTAAAATTTAATCTTAAGAAATATAACAAAATAATAATTAATTAAATTATTTTAAAAAATAAATATACACATTTTATTTGGTTAAAAAAGAAGTAAGAAAGTGAGGTTCACGGTTGCCAATTAAATCTTTGCTATGCTTGTAATATTTCTCCGAATGTCTTACAATTAAGGGGGAAAAAACTAAGGGCAGACAAAATAATTAATTAAACTTAAGAAATATAACAAATTTATAATTAAGAAAAATTTTACAATAAATAAATATAAATGTTTGTAATTTTGTAATCCATGGCGAGAGACTCAACTAAGAAAGCGGCGTTCACGGTGGTCAAAAATTTAATTAAGTCATTACTTTGTTGGTAATATTTCTGAGAAAAAATGATTATTTAATATTAAGAAAAGTAACTATTTTATAATAAATTAAATTTGAGAGAGACTCCAATAAGAAAGTAGAAATAGTAGAAGATCATTACTTTGTTGATAATATTTCTCTGCTTGGGTTACAATTTTGTATATGGGCAGAAAAAAATAATATTTCATCTTAAGATACATATATAACAAATTATAGTTACTTCAATTATTTAATTAACAGTTTGTATTTCGGTAAAAAATAGAAGAAATACATTTTCTTTTCTCTCAACAACGGTATAACTTGTATACAAAGCCTACTATAATTTACTTCATCAAGTACCGCGTATAAAACCTGAAAAGTCGGTCACAGTCGGCCCAGCTCTACCCCTCACATTTATTTATTCAGTGCTCTAGCACGTTACTCGACAATAAGTTTAATCTATATTTTTATCCAGCAATGAGCGACGACAACGAGTTCCGTCGCTTCAAGCACTGGGGCCCGATCCTCCTATTGAGCCTGGCCTTGCTCGTCACCTGGACCACGCTCCACATGAACTCGATGTGGTGGCCGCCGGGCCTGGATGTGGGATCCTGGGTGAATTATTCCTTAATCTGGGTGCATGTCTTTGGAACGCTGTACAACTTTGTGCGTTCCCTGATGGTGGGTCCTGGCTTCGTGCCGAAGAACTGGCATCCCAGGCGGCTCAAGGACAAGGAGTTCCTGCAGTTCTGCCAGCGCTGCGAGGGATACAAGCCGCCGCGATCGCATCACTGCCGCCGCTGCGATCGCTGCGTGCTCAAGATGGACCACCACTGTCCCTGGATCAACAACTGCGTGGGCTGGTCCAACCACGCCAGCTACGTGTACTTCCTCCTGTTCTTCCTGTCGGGCAGCGTGCAGGGGGCCTTCATACTAACCGCCGCCTTCATCCGGGGCATCTCCAAGCGCTACTTGATCAACCAGAATATGGGGCACCTGGCCACGGTGACCTTGACCTGGTTTAACTGCGTTGCCACCGTTGGCTCCTTGGCCGTGACCATGGGCATAGGTATGGCCAGCATCAAGCTGCTCTACATGCAGGCGAAGGTAATCTTCACGAACAAGACCGAGATCGAGCGCTGGATCATCCAGAAGGCGGAGTTTCGCCGCAATGCGTTGCCTGGACCCCGGATCAAGCCCTTGGTGTATCCGTACGATCTCGGCTGGCGGGGCAACTACCAGGAGGTCTTTGTGCCCTCCGGCGATGGCTTCACCTGGCCGGTGGTGCAAGGCTGCACCCAGTACACTCTGACCGTGGAGCAGCTGGCCCAGAAGAAGGACAAGCGGGCCCGCACGCGCTGCTTCAAGTGCATTCGTCCTGCCACTGGTTACTGTTTCCCGATCATCTCCCAGGGTCTCTGGGTATGCCTGCAGATTCCCTGCAACGACGATCCCCGCATTATCCTGCAACCGGGGGATCTCGTCCAGGTGACTCGCATTCATAATTATTGGCTGTACGGCGAGAGAGTGATCTCGGAGGTGGAGATGGTCGAGGGTAAGAGACGCGAGGGTGCCCTTAGAGGCTGGTTTCCCGCCGGCTGTGCCAAGGAGATCCTGGATGAGGAAAAGGAAACCAAAGATAATGTCTACGCCAGCGGAGAACCCTTTCCTGGGAAGGATAAGGCAGATGAGAATCTTGCAGAGCAGAAAGATTATGTCCTGGCAGGCGGGGAGGGTGTCCAAAATAAAGATCAAGAACTCAAGGCTCAAGATGATATCCTGGCTGGTGGAGAAGGTATCCAAAATGAAGATCAAGAACCCAACACTCAAGAATATGATCCATATTTTAAGCGGACCTTAGATCAAGTACTAAAAGAGAATTATGACAATCTGGATGATGAGAAACCTCCGTGGGCTGAAGAAGAATATGATTTAGAAGAACCCTACCCTGAAGAGGGGTTTTCCAGCCAAAACCCCTGGGAGGATGGAACACGAAAACGTGCCCTTTAAAGGGCATTCCCTCCGGCGACTTGAATACCAGAGAAAGAGCCCATTCCCAGTCGCCGCAATGAAATTGCTTTGGTCAACCGCCGCATTAATCTCTTAATGCTTAATGCTTTTCAATAATGCATAAATAAATAAATACTTTCGCCGCGGCAGCAAGCCAAATGTGGATGTTGATGTTAATGCCGCTGCACTATATAGTATACATGGAGTTCTATGTATTATAATTGAGTTGCCGGCGCGATTTCACGGTACATTGGCCTTAAACTGGCGGCAGCAGCTGCTCTTAACCAGTTGGAAAGTATCTCCAATATGGCAGTGGCTGTGTGTGCATCTGCCGGCAAGTAATTTGCAAAGCTCCATTGTTTTTTTTTTCTGTGTTTTTTTTTTTTTTTGCAGTTAGGTATCCGTGACAGGAAACAGGAACACACGCGCACACAGGACATAAAAGCAAGCTGCAACAGTATTGAAAGCCAGCTCGGGAATCAATTGAAATGCACGACCTGAAAAAGTTGAGCTGAGTCGCGGATTTGGCGTTGTACTATAAACATGGCCATGTAAATCAATACAGCTCCTATATCCCATAGCCCACGGTATCTGTATCCCTTTAGGTGTTGCCGACAGAAGTTCTGGCAATATCCTTTTTCGAAAAAAACCAGGAGAGGCAAGGGATTACAGGAGCGTTTACAAAAAAGCTCATCTATTGTTGGCCTTAAGAAAATAAAGAATATTATACAGTGAGTTCTATTTTAAGTCTCTTTATTTTTAGGAACTGTTCATATATTTTTGCATTATTTGCGTCAAAGATATTTATTAATATTATTGTCGTCATACACATTAATTAAATTACTTTCTATTTTATGTTTCCTTATTTTAAAGAATTTTTCATATATTTTTATATTATTTACCTCATACATATTAATCAATTTACTTGTATTTTGCTAATTGGAATTAAAGAATATAAAGTTCGGTAAGTTTATTTAATAAAATTATTTAATTAAAATTCTCCCTCTAATTAATGACTCATCTACCTGGAAAAACTTCCAATATCCTTCACTGTCAAGATAAGGTGTGTGTAAAAAACCTTTTAATAAAAGCTGAATGCATTCCTCCGCTGAATCATTAGCATCCGCGTCTATTAAGCTGAAAGTCAGTCCCTCTGATCAATGAGCTCTCCTCCTCCTCCGAGTGAAATGAATACCCTTGTGCTGGCTAATGCAAATGGCATTGCATTGAGTAATCACTTACAGCAATCATCACTCCTTGTTCGGAGCAGGAGCAGGGGCAGGGGCAGGCTGTAACAGGATCAGGCGACAACAAACAAACAAACAAAGGCAGAGCCCGGGGGGAAATCCTTGCGTTCCATGTTCGAAGTCCAAGACTGCTGGCTGCTACGGAGTGTTTAGCTCAAAATTAGATAAATGCAATTTGAATTTGTGTGCAAGTTGTAGGAAATATGCCGCTGGGAAATCAGTTGTCGTTGTCATGAGTTAATAGGCGCAGGGAATTGGCCCCGTTAGGAGGGGGAGAGAGAGCCTCTCATATGACAGGCTGTGGCTGATAATTCAATGCAAAGGAGCGTACGAGTCAATAAATATTAGCACGAGGCGTTGGGGCGCAAGGGAGTGTGAAATGGACCGGGTTAGACAGCTGCCTGGTAGCTCTCGTCCTGGAGATGGCATCGCTGGGTATCAGGAGGCAACCTAATTCGAACCCGATCCCGATACCGGTACCCTTTGCCCAGGCTGCGTTGTGTTTGGGGTCATTTGGGTGACGGCGTGGAAGATGCAAAACAAATAATCGCTTCTGGCCAGTGGAAAATCAATAGAAAAAAGGATTTCCCCTTTTTTTTGCTGTACTCTCTGTGGGCCTGTCTGGGGAATTGAGGTTACAGGGCAGCATCCGAGCAGCAGCTGAAAAGTATGCAGTAAAAATAGCCATAAATAAATCTGCGTAAAAATAAAGCATGTGCCAACAGCCATAAACATAAACAATGCAACTTTCAGCTCCGTTTTCGCAGCTAGTTTTCCTTGTTTTCCATTTTGGAAAAGCCACCACGGCTTTTATAAAGCGGAAACAAAATAAATTTTACATAAACATTTGCCACATAACAAAGGCGAACTTTAATGACTTTTGTCGTTGCAAAATAATTGTGCGTGAATTTTTTCGCTGCCACCACACAAATCGCTTTTTCGGCGAAAAAAACGAAGAAGGCAGGACTCGTCTCGCTTTCAATGTCCTGCTGGCATTTAATTTCACGGACTGTCGTCCATTTTATGCTTTGGCAACACTTTTGACTTTTATTTTGAGGCGTCCTCGGTCGTTACGCCCTTCCTCCTGCGGCTGTCCTCAGTCGGTCTGTTGGATGCCACCCCCTCTGCGGCTCTGCGGCTATTTAGGAAGCTGTCGTGATTGGAAGTTGATACCCTCGCCAGGGCTTAGCAGCCGGCTTTAGGAGGAGCGATCTGGAAACGCTTTAAGGACATCTCTCGCTGTGTCCGCTCCGCAATTATGTGCACTATGACGAGGACTCGGCATTTAGCCGCTCGACAATGACAGGGACATCGCAGGACAAGACGGGCAGGTGGGGCTGGGGCTCGTATCACTTACAGTCTGGCAGGCAGAACAAAGGCAATTATGGCATCATTAGAGCCAGATGCAGCAATTGCATAGGCAGGAAGCACTTATCCCATATCGGTAGCAGCCCGAGTGCCAGAGTGGATAAAAGCACAGCAGCATTGAGACAAAGGCGGCACATACCGTAGGCTACAGAGTGGACCTTAAAAAAAAATACTAAGAAAGCTTTAAAATGGGTTTGGAGAATTTGTAAATGATAGCTATATATATCATGACTATGGCAAGCCTTTATATTTCTCAGATTGTTAACAAATTATTCCCAAAAATCATGACAGCGAAGAATATTTAATATAGAAAAGATAATTAAACTTAAAGTGTCAAAAATCTATCTTAAACTTTCATCGGAGATTTAGGGAAATAAAAACCCTAATTTGATGAACTTGTGAGATCCAGTTTCATAATAAAGAAAAAGATTTAAAGGAGAACCTCAAGGTATGCTTTAGCAGAGATTTAGGGATATAAAATGCCTGATTTAATAGACTTGTGAGCTCCAGTTTCTTAACAAATTCATAAAAGAAAAGGGATTTAAATAAGAACTTCAAGTTATGCTAAGCTATCTGCAGAGATGTAAGGATATAAAAACCCTGATTTAATAGACTTGAAATTCTTCAAAAATTCGTAAAAGAAAATATTTAAACTATCTTAAATCTAGACACTAAAAATTAACTTACATGTAGATACTAAAGCTAAGCCCCTCATTACACATACGTGTCTTCAAGTTTACTTTAAAGTTCATTGCCAAACTTGCAGCATAATCAGGGAACTTTCATGACTCCATCGACTCGATGTAAGGTGAGCCAGCTGCTTAGGTTTTAGAGCCAACGCAGACGGCAATCGTAATCCAATCAGAAAGCTGTAAAAATGTAAAATGATCAAAGGCGCCAAAAGCTGCAACTTCAATTTACTGCACTCGCTGTTTGGCGTGCTATAAATTCGCGGAATTGATATTGAATGCCCTCCGATTTCCATTCATGTTCCGCCTCGCATCGCTGGGCTTTCCATCTGCGCTCGTTCGGGCTTTCAATCAATTCAAATGCCAAACGTCTAACAAATTGTACGATTTTCGATTTTCGCCTGGGGCTGGGCCTTCGCTTGGGCATTTTTTGTTATTAATTTGAGCTTGGACTTGGAGGAGCGCTCCTGGCATTTCTGCTCCACTGACCAGGGCCCTGATCTTTTGTGGATCATTGAATGGTTTTGGCCGAGTTGAATGCAGCTCGCCTGCAAGTTCCTCGAGGAGCCCTAGTCCTTGTTTATTTATGACACTGGCCCAAGAGCAGGAGCAAAGTAATTTTTCATTATTTAAAATGAAGTGAATTGCAGTCGGTGGTTCCCTCTGGTCGCCACCTCCTTTTCATTTCGTTCTTCATAAATAATTTATTAATTATAAAAGTTTCTGGCACTCTGAGCACATGCAAATTCCTCCGCCTCCACCTCCCGTTCTGGCGGCAACAGTTGCAAGTGAAAGTTGGGCCAAATATAGCCGAAAATATTACTTGCAATGTCATATTGCGACTTGCCAGAAAAACTTTTTATTAGTTGGCAGCTCACTGGACTGTTTGTCCAGCTCCAGCTTCATTTCCAACTCCATCTTCGGACGGACTGTGGCGTATTTTTCATATTTTAATTGACAAAACTTTTGGCAACTGAACTGATGGGTTTTTGCTTAGTTTCTGTTACTTGGCCCTAATCAAACAGTGGCACCTAAGAAAGGACTTTGACTGTTTTGCATCTTCAATCAAAGGGGGTTTGCTTTTAAAGTTTTTAGTTAATTGAGAGGGAAGTTTCTCGGGAGTCTCTTAAATTCCAGTGCACTTTTTAAGGGGAAATCTATGGATAACTTCAATAACTTAAATATTATAATAGCCTTACTTATTTCTTGTTTTATACATTTTTTTTTATTACTATAGCTTAATTTCCACATGAGTTCAAGTACATCTTAAATATAATAAAAGACTCTTAACATTTAAAGACCTTATAAAACATAAATAATCATAAATTCCATTTCGTAATAATAATAATAATAACCTATAACAAGGACAATTCCCTCGAACATATGTCTTTCTTTCTTCTTTTTTAGTAGTTGTGTCCTGTTTTCTAAATATATGTTTCCAGACTTTAAGTGCCGGCAATTTAATGTCCTCGTCGCCAGGCAGACACTGCATTTGTGAGTCATGTTTGATGCATGCGGCAAGCATCGTCACTCAGGCTCAAGGCAAATCCTGCGGCAGTCGCGCACTCAAATTGTCGCAGCATCCTGCCGACACCAAGGACCCCTCTGTGGTGGGTGTGTGTGTGTGTCTGTGTGTGTCAAGGTTTATGTCTAAATATGCAAATACTGTGCGAGCAGGGAGAGAGGAGGGCGGGGCCATGTCTCTGAATGTCTCATAAATTCGTGATTAATGTCGCCAGCTTTGATTTTGTATGCGAAATCAGGTTTTAATGCAGCTGCCACTTAGGCAGTTGTCTGGATCATGCAGCATTAATGGGTCCTAGATAGAGTCGGCTCCCCACTATGATGGGCTTAGACTCACAGTTGCGTTAATGTGTCAGCCTAACGAAATTAGCATTAAAATTTGCCAGATTCCATGTGTGACTAACTCAATTTTGCCCACGAGCGGGGGCTTAGCCTTAGCTGAACAAAGGACATTGATTGCCGACGACAGGCAGGCATCTAATGAGGCACACACACAGGCGAAGGTATTTAGTCCTTTTGGTCAGAAGGTTACCTATATAGAGCTGCATTAAGTTGAAAGCATTGGCCGCCCGCGTTAATTAGTGGCCGGGCAGTGGGGCTACAAAATAAATAATCACCGCCATAACAGTGACCATAAATATTTATGAGATCGCAGTGGGCACACAGAATCCTTTCAGGACTCTGGATTCCATTTCAATTTGATTGAAAACAGTGCCGCCAATCGATTAAATTAACTGCTCTATCGAATTACGGATGCGCCGCATGGGCGGCTTTCATTAAATTGCATTTAATAGCCCGAGCCGAGTGGCGAGTCAATATTTATTAACGACATAATCAATAATTTGTTCTCCCCTTAATGAGATTAAAGTGCAGGCAGCTTACAGCAAAAAATAATAATAAAGTTAATGCATTTAGCTGTGTCACGAAGGAGTCCGAAACGATCCGCAACTTTTTCGCTAGCTATTTTTTCCTTTTCCGTTCTCTTTTTTATTTTTTTAGATTCTTTTGTTTTGCCCACTCTGAACTTTTCTGCACGATTGCGCCAACTTTCATTTCCTGCGAAACTTTTGAATTTTCAAGTAACCATAAACTGGCTAAGCAAAAAATCGAGTATACGCAGGGTGTGCGTGTGTGTGATACTGCATAATTAAGCCCCGCAGTTTGGTGACATTAAGCGACATTGAAGCGACAAACGCCGCTGGCAAAGAGGCTTTCCAACAATTTCCCTTTTTCCTTTTCCATTTCTTTTTTCCGTTCTCTTTTTTTTGTTTTTTCCTGCTCCAAGCCAACTTTTGGCCAATTGTTTTTGTAGTTTTGTTTGTTTGTTGGCTGAAAACTTAAGCCGCCAGCCAGCAAAGTTTGCGCGACTTAATAAATTAATAAGCCCAGCCAAGAAAAATATGAGCCTGTCGCTCAAGCAGAGAAGAGCACCCAAACCGCCATCGGGAGTGGCGGCATCTGGCCCGGCTAATTTGCCGGCTTCTGCCTTGTGATAACCATCAGAGGATTTGGATTTGGCCGCGCCTGTCGTAGCTGGAGTTTGTGTTTGCATATAATTAACGCGACTGTCATGCGTGATGCTGCTAAGCGACGAGTGATAGGCCCCGAAAGTATTTAAGGGTTATGGTCTGGAAGTGAATTATCATAAGCTCATTGCGTTTGATGTGTGGTTTATGAGCGAGCCGAGGTGTTTGCCACAGGGTTTATTATGCTGTGTACTCTTGGGGAGCAGCATATGAGGGCATATATAGCCTGAACTGCGACTATAAGTGGGAAATTATATATAAAATGATACTAAAATAATACAAAGAATATACTAGAATATATAGTATTATAAAGAATTTATTACAGGGATTTTCTCATGACTTTTCTGTTATTAAAATCACAGTTTTTATTTTTAAAAAATGATTATCGGGTATCTAATAGTCCTATCTTTCTAAATACTTTAAGTATGCTTTTCCCGCAGACTCTTGAATGGCCTTCCTTCCAAATCATTTAAGATTTAAAGGAGCCCAATGCCAATTTGTGGCTTTTGCTATTGGAAAAAGAGGAGTCGGAGGAGTTCCTGGTTGAAAGACTGACTGAATGAGTGACCGCTAACTGGGGAAAGACTAAGGGCGAATTCCAGGGCATTCAGACGCTGATTTGACTGCGGTTTGTGGCCAAGAAAAGACCGGGAAGAGCTTGGAAAAGCTTAGCCGCAGTTGCGGTTCCGAGGTCAATCACTGCAATTACTTTCGAGGAATTCGGTTGAGTCGATAATGCGAGCCAAGTTAATTTCTGGCCAGTCAATCATGGCACCCCGCTCACAGGATTAGTTGTACTCAAGGACCGCAAGGAATAATGTCAAGCGAATTTGCTGCGCATTTAAAACTTTACAATTTAAGGGGGATACATATTTAAAATGTATTAAATAAATTCCAGGAGCAGGAGCGGCAGCAACAAATGTGTCAAAACTTTTGGCATCGTGTAAAATTTATGGCAAAAGATTTGCGACCGCCCAGAACTATGTACGAAATGTTGACAAACCAAATGAGTAAAATGAGTAAAAATCTGCCAAGTTTTCTCCTCGAGGGCCACACCCGCCCACACTGCCTATAAATAAATAATTCCCGACATGGGTAACACATTTCCCTGGCAGCTGCCAGCCGAGAGCGGCAACAAAAAATAAAAGCAGGGGAAATCCAACCAGGGAAAGCCTCAACATTCTGTCTTCTGGCCAAGTTCGAACATGGCCGCAATTGTTTGCACGTTACGTGGTCATGTAGCCGGGTCAATAATTGGTTTTTTCGATAGCAAACAAGTTGATTGTGATTGCCAAATGATTACACGAATCACACGGACCGGCACTGGTTCGGTTCTCTGGCCCAGCTCCTGGGCTCTGGCCGTTAGCCAGAACCTGGCCTGGCCGAAACCGCACTCGAAAATTGGCCAGCTCGATGCCGAAAGAAATCTTAATCTTCTCTCTAGAGCCTGCCAATGGCTGTGTGTGCAATTATGTTTGTGGCCCCTACCTTATTTGGCCAATATTAAAATTTTGATAAATGCTTCGGCCTCTTTTGACTTTTGCCCATTGCGTTACCCATACGCCCCGTGGTCCCGCAATCGTCCTGAACAAATTATTTGCATACCTTTGGCCGGGGCCGGGCGGTAAAAGTTATTGCAAAATCAGTAGATCTGAATGGCAGAACTTTATGGCAACTACTTTTCAATCATTGTCGAGCTGTTTCTCAGACATAAAAGGCGATTGAATGTTCATGAGATAAGTTGGCAGGGTTAACTACAGCCTCTCTTGGCTCCGATAACTTGAAAAGGAGTTACGTTTGGTATCGTTTCGAATCGGTTTTATTTCGTAGCTCTGGCTTTGCAACACTTTTTGACTACACAATTTGGCTGACTTCTTTACGAGCTCGCTCGAGCAACTTGAGCGACTTTAAACGACATCAATAAAACCTGCAGGCATTCAATAAAAATTTCTAGGCCGCAGCACATTTCGACGCTCGTTTCCTGCCACTTGGCATTCAAAACTGAGAAATAAAATAAAAAAGAAAAGAGCAGCGTGAAAAGCGAAGAAAGTGAGTCGAGCCCAAGAAGCTGAGAGCGGCAAGCTAAGAGGTTCTGTCGCCGGTTTTCCCTTTTTCCGTTCAACGTGAAAATCCTTTTTAGCCAATGAAAACAAAAGTTTCGATATATTTACGGATGTGGCTGGCAGTGGGCATTAGGTATGGCACTCATATCGAAAATTTATCGAAAGTGTACTGATATTGGAAAAGTAAATAGATCTGGAAACAAAGAGAATTTTGTTTTTTAATTTTTTAATATTTTAATTTATTTATAATCTCGTGTTACAAGCTAAGAAATATTATTAATTGTTGATGGTGGAGCTAACTCGAGGTCTAACCGGCTTAAATTCTCGTACGTAAATCAAGACGCGATTATATGCCAAGATCACACACAGATCTTATTAATTAATTTAAATTTAATTAGGTTTTTGATTATTATTTTTATGCAAACATCGACTTAAAATCGATAAACTTTGATGTGCTTCCATCTCTAACATGAGACCCATAAGGTAATATTTATTTTATGATTTGAATAATGGTTAATATTAATTAAATGGAATTAGTTGGTTTTTATTAACTTAGGTATGTAAAAAATTAATGTGACCATCTCTTGGGAGCTTTCTTATATTCTAATAGTCGATATAAATCTTGTCTTATTCTACTTCAAAATGATATATGACGTTCTCACTTTGTTTCTGTATTCTTTAATTTAAAAATTCTCCTAACGTTGCAAGCTTAAACTTTAAACTTGATGTATTAACTACTTCCAATATGTATATACAACAATATCCTTTAAGTTAAGCCTATAAGTCGTCATATGTGTCCATTTCGTATTGCTTTTCTCCACCCGATATACACTCCCAAAGTGGATTACGCCCTCGCCCTTAGCACTCTCCCAGTGACGGCGCCAAAAAGGTGTCAAAGTGCGTGTGTGGCTGGGTGACACTTTCATTTGGAGCTGGTGTCTTTGGGGCTCTATTGCGATGCCTGAAATCGGAGCAGAGTCATAAATAGAGCGCCAGCGACTGTGGCCACACATCTTTGTCAAAGGCTCATTATGCAAATTGTGCACCGACCACGCGCCAAGCTAATTTGTCACTGTCTTCAGTTGTCAAGCGGCACACTTTCCCACCGACCAACCGAACAACCGACCGACCACCTTTGGATGGCCTCGGAGGTGGCGCTGCCAGGACATCTCCATCCGCCGGCCGCCAACCGCCATGGCCCAGAGGCACTCACTCGACCGGTGGCTGCTGCTTTCAGCTCTATCACTTTCATTTCCTCGGCCATAAATTAGCAACACGATGCGCCCAATGGCGCTAGAGCGACTGCCATCCACACCCTCGCAGGACGATGGCTCTGGCTCCGGGCGAAAAGGTAGCCCCATATTTCCTAACCGACTCCAACTGGCTTACGGACTAACTGGCTGACTGACTGAGTGACTGAGTGACTGAGTGACTGACTGACACACTGGGCAAAATATTATTCCGTTTTGTCCGGCTGCTGGATGCGTGCGGAATTTATGATTACTTCCGGGCATAATGAACCAGCAGCCACGTGCGAGCAACTCATCCCTTCCGATTCCGATTCCATTTCCAGACCCCCCTCGGAGGAGCCCTGTGTCCCCGCCAGACGGGTCTAAACAACTAATAGCTGCGAGTCCTCTCAGGATCCTGCACTCCACTTCGTTTTCTGGGTCCGCGATGAAAAACTGCAGCTGCAGCGGCTGCTCAAGTGGCCCTGGGCCATGCACTCTCCACGCCACTCGAGAGTCTGCTCCCGGACAGACTCAGTCTCAGGCCCAGAACCAGACCCTTCTGCTTTTCCCACTTTTCTCGCTTCTCCTTCTGGCTGCCGCTGCCGCTGACAGCGGAG
Organism: Drosophila rufa; assembly: GCA_018153105.1. Taxonomy (NCBI): domain Eukaryota; kingdom Metazoa; phylum Arthropoda; class Insecta; order Diptera; family Drosophilidae; genus Drosophila; species Drosophila rufa. The sequence goes on from JAECXS010000085.1 coordinate 8,495,784, forward strand.
ACAATTTTCAATTAAATAAATGGCTCGTTTTTTACGCCAGACGCACAATGGGCCCAAACACTTCAAACTGCGCCTTAATTGGGCAACCACAATGGAGATTAAGTGCGACGCCACACATATTTTATTACTTTGGGCAACTATTTCTATGGGAAACCCTTTTATTTTTTACTAAAAAGGAATTTAGATTGAATAAAAACTAACTCGCTTTGAATGGGAATTTATTTATACATGTTTTTGGGATTTTCTAAACCTTCTTTCAGTCCTTTCAGTCCCATGGTTCTGGGTAGGAGTAAAAGTTATCATTATGAAACAATTTCGCAGCTGGAATGTTTGTGAATTTCAGTGGGCTCGGGCTAGGGTTTAATTGGGTCTCTCGGCTCGGCTTAAGGTCATGCTCTGCCGAATACAAATAATTAAAGTGCAGCGCCTCTTAACACAGAATTATGGCATAAGAAAACCCATTGCTCACCGTCACACCCACACACCGAACAGCCACACACAGATGCTGCTCAACACAGAGAGGGAGAGATTGCCAACAGGAACTTACATGAGTTGGCCATTTACCGGGGCCAGTCATAAGCCGCATAATCTATGAAATCGAGTCCAGCGAGGAGGCAGCAGGAAGCTTAAACCTGGCCGAACGCTCCTGGCTGCTCCTGGCTGCTCCTGGCTAAGTTAAAATTATTGTACATCGGCTTAAGCCCTTCGCCGGTCAGGGGATCAGTTTAATTGGGCAGGGGATGCTCGAACTGGAAGTGGCAGTAGGGATAAAATGCTTTTAGCGCGCTCCATTAAAGCCCGGACTGCATATGCCCAGATTGCTACCGAGATAATGATATATGGACAGCAGCATGCTGGCCCGACTAATGAGCCAAAATGAATTGTTGCCACATCAAAAATCAACGCAATTTGGCTGGCATTATGTAAAGGCCAGAACGTGGCAGGCTCAAAGGAAAAGCAAAGACGAAGGCAAAGGCAAAGGCAAGACGAAGGCGAAGCCCAAGAAGACGGAGCCGAACGGCAAAGTTAATTTCATTAAGGAAATGAAAAAGTCATATATCATTTTTGCCAACGTCTAACATGTCCATTACAAAGGCAAACGCCCGAACAGCCAGCCAGCTCCTCCTCCACGAATTCTGTGGGGTTGGAAAAGAAATGGCCAATAAGGAAATGCAGTGCCAGTGCCCGAAAGTTAAATTAAAGTGTTGAAAATAGCCAAAGCCGAGTGTAATAAATGTTCCATGCCGTTGCCTTTGACGTGCTGGCCCCAAAATTAAAATGCATAATTCAATGCTCCGAACTTTCGGGGTTGGCGGAGCTTAGCCGGGCATTAGCGCCCATTTACATGTGAGTTTGGAAGAAAGAAATCAAGCAGAGCTCGCCTCTGACTCCCGGAGATAGCTAAAAGTGTTTCACGTTTCACGGACCATTAAACCCCGAGTTCGTCGAGTCATTTTGAGCGACTTATCGGCTCGTAGCCTGCCTGCATTGTGCCGCCTGATTGATTTCTTTATGCGTGGCCATAGCCCCTCGGAATGGGGGCCACCGCTGCTGCTGACAGCTTCTGGGGGCTGGAATTTTTTAATAAGGCTCAAAAGGAATTTTTATATGGGTCTATGAGTGCGTATTTTAAACTGCGAGTAAAGGAGGAGGCTGAAACATAAACGGAATAATGCGAAATAAATAAATCCACACGTCCCGAGCAATTATATAGAGCAGAGCAGATATTTCGCATTCAGCTCTGCCTTTCGATTACTCTTCAAATTTTTGAGTTATGAGACATCGAAGATTGCTAGCTGGCCCCACTCCCCAAGGATATTCCTCTCTCTGGCTCGGACTATTCGGCATTTCCTGCATTTATTCAGCGTAATTAACAAAATTCCCAGGTGTATACGAGTCTCGACTCGAATTCGGGTTCGGGCTCACTCTTGGTTTTGGACTCCTGTCTGAGTTGAGTTTTCGGGGGCATTTAAAATTCAGGCTGCGTAAATCTTTTATTGGCACGAAATGCCTAGGCAAAAGGTCCGCCAAACAGAGTTGCATAATAAATTATCGATGCGCCGCTAGGAATTTTAAGTGGCGTCCCGGCTCGGGCGCTAATCAGTGGGCAGCCTTCAGAGAGAGAGATGAGTCCTCTAAAGCGAAAAGTCAGCTTAAGGACATTTCACTCGCAACCCCACTTGTCGCTTGTCAATACCCGCAGACAAATAAATTCTGCTTATCGCCCCCAACAAACCCTGACAAACCCTTTCTGCACTTCCTTTTATGCCGCCCGTTTTACTGCTCTCCTTACAAAAGTGCACTTGGCGGCTCTTTTGTCTGCCCTCTCCTGTTATCCTGCCAACTCCTTTTGATGTCCTCCCTGGTGCTGGTCACAGTTTACGAGGCGAAGAACGCTGGTAAAGATAAAACTTTTGCGCACCTTGACAGCCCTGGGGGGGGCGTTTACTTTGAGTTTCCATTTTTTCATTTGTTGTTTCCCCGGTGTGGCAGCAGTTTATTGTTTTTATTGTTTGATAATTATCGCCCAGAATGCGAAATGCGCCCGCTTCTGGTCAACGAAAAAAGATTACAAAAATAAAAATAAATAAAAGAGGAAGTGAGCAGAAAGGACCTTTGAGAGCTCAACACCTAAATATGCCTTTAATCTCGCTGAAATCTCATGAAATCTCAGCCAGCTGAAACAAATACCCTCGAAATCGTGCTTCTACACTTCTATGGCATCCAATTTGTCCTGTCTCCTTTTAGGGGCCTGACAGTTAATGAATGTGTCGCCATGCCAATCGTCCGTGGAGTGGCACATGTGGCCCCCGTCGAGTGGGAAAACTCCGCTTTTGATCTACAATTCCCGGGGGAACGGCGCTCTCGTATGTAAATTCATTAGGCTAAACATGTGTAAGGGGCCTCTGTCTCATTGGATATTTAAATGCCGGCAAAGTTCGCATTTCTTTGTTTCTTGGAGCAAAGATACACTTTCGGTTGATTGATAGCTGGATATTGTAATGCATATTTGATTCCAGTGTGCAGATCCAAGGGCCTAATCACCTGACGCCCTAACCCAGATAGTTAGTTGACACAAATGTCAGAAATTTGCCACAACATGTGCCAGGCAGGCAGGCAGTGTTGCTCCCATTGACATCGCTTCCAAATAAGTGACATAATTAGCCACAAAAGGCGCAAGGACATCGCCCCAATCCTGAGTTATTTCGGCACAGAGACAGCTTCCTAAGACAGCTTTCAATTTGTGCAAATGCACTCAAGTGGCTGGCGCAAGAAAGGCAATTGGAAGGAGCCGGATCCAGCCCAGTGTATTGTCGTCTCAGCCTTATTGACTAGCCCCGTCTGGAGCCTGTCTGGAGGATTGGCTTCTTATTAGGCTGCCTGGCTGCCTTGCAGCTGCCAGATAAATATTGTCCTTACCCGGGCTTAATTATTCACGAGTTCACAAATGGGGGGCGGATCGCCCACTAATCAGGCCATTTGGATTTCAATTTGATTGAGTGCCCAGATACTACTGACATTATATCCCTAACTAATTTATTGATATGTCGCATTTAATAATGGCAATTAAAGCCATTCCCAATCTGAATCTGAATCTGAGAACCCAGCTAATGAGCTTCCCCAGCACGTGCACGAGGTGCCATAACATTTTTTCCTTTGAGCCAGGCTCCAATTAGCTGCAGTCGCAGTTGCAATCCTTGCGGCGCTTACGTGACGCCAGGACTTGTGCCAGGATTTGGCGCAAGTCGAAGTGCTTATGCCCGCTAATTTTCATAGTGCAGATAACGCCGCGGCTTACATCATGTCCTGGCAAATTAGTTGGCGCTTGAGAAATCCGATTCAAAAGAGCTAATCCAATCTATTACACGTAATTAAGAGAGAGAAAGGGAGGGCGTAAAAAAACTATAATGAAAACGGAAGCTGCGAGCACAAAAAAAAAGCAGCCAATTTGGCACAATCATATCGCCACGGCTTTTGTTAATATTTATTATTTATGGCGACAATTTGCCAAACGCTCGACCAAGCCCAGGCGATAACATTCGGTGGAACGATGGCAACTTTGTGCCACGATCGCTGGAACGGTGCTGGAAAAACTTTGCCGGAAAAACTTTACTTTAAACAATTTCACACCCGCGGATGGCGGCCATAAAAGTGCAAGGATACACACAAAAATAAGTACCAACTTTAAGAATTCCTTTTCGCTAGCCGACATCCAACATTAAGTGCAGCCGGGGCTGGTGCTGGGATAGTGCATAAAAGGCAATAAAATGCAATTATCTCAAACGGCATAACTGTCCCGTTTTTTGGCAACGCTTGCCGGCCCCATAAATTGTCAAAGCGCCTTGCCAACAGGACGGGAAAAATAGCGGGGAAAACTACATAGAGGGGAGGGGAAAACGGGAGGCGGATGAAAAACAGCGAGATTGCAACTCGACTTTGATCTAATTTGTCTGGCAGCGAATGCAGCTTAAAGCGAGCCAACCCTGACTGCCACATTTTCCTGGGAAATCGCATTTTAAAGCTCCTCCGAACGCCCCTTTCGGCCATGTTTGCAAATGAGCACGCCGCCATTTTCCATTGCACGTTGCACACTTTATTAGTTTTCATACGCGCTACGTTCGCTGCTGCTGCCGCCCGTCGGCAAAGGTACAAAAGTTTTTCCAACCCGCCCGCTCCCCGCTTTTCCCGCCCCTTTTTCCAACCGCCACCCCCCCTGGGCGTACAGCGACCGTGTCAACCATGCGCAAGTCAAATGCAAAACATGTAACTTTGGGCCCATGAAACTTTTGCAACAAAAGATGCAAATTCGCCCCCCCCCCCGCCGAACGTGAGTTTCCCGATGGAAAATGCACTCCACGGCAGAGCTGTTTAACGGTTTAATTTTGCATGCAAATAATTAGTGCAGCTCTCTGAATAGCCCTCGCCAAATAGGGGGTGGCTTTAAGGGTGCAATTGAAAACTTTTCCCATAGCCATAAAGCGCGGGCATGGATCGGTTATAGGTGCCCAAAAAACGTGCAATTATTTTTGGGCACCCCCTTTGGCTCGAAAAGGCGTATCACGTAATTTTTGGATTTAAAAATGTTTAAATTTGAAAAGAGAATACGGTTTTTTACTTAATTTATGTCATATTTACTTATGTTGGATTATATTATGTGAATCATTAAGCAGATTTGTTTTTAATTATAATGATTTCTATAAAATATGTATTGGCCTTACTCGTTTAATCATAACTCTGTCGTCATTAGCCAGCTCTGACTTGTCCTCTTTCTCGTCGTTTTTGCTCGTCGTCTTGATCGTCGTATTTACTCGTCATTCTTTCCCGTCATCCCTACTCGTCATCCTTACTCTTTTTCAGTACTCGCTCTCTTTACTCGCTTTCTTTACTCGCTTTCTTTACCCGCTTTCTTTACTCGCTTTCCTTACTTTATTTATTTACTCGCTTTCTTTACTCGCTTTTATTACTCGCTATTTTTACTCGCTTTCTTTACTCCGTTTCCTTACTCGCTTCCTTAACTCGCTTCCTTCGCTGTTCTCGCTGTTTAACTCTATTGCTTAACTCGTTTTCTCTACTCGTTGTTTTGTTCGCTCGTTAATTCTTGTCTAGGTAACATCTTAGGTATTTTATTTTTAACTTATCAAAAGCTTTTAACTTTCTTACTCCAAAAGGAATAGTTTATCAGCGAGAAAAATGGGTATTTAACATTTTCGTGTTCAAATTATGACGAGAGACTAGACAAAAATATAATTAAACACCAATACGTATTTATTTTATTTAACGTTCTTCCTAACGCTACAAGTATAAAACTTAAATTAATGCGCTAGTCACACAGGACAAGTTAATTTGAAATCATTGTTCTTAGTTAAGTACTACATCGAATTTTAATTATACTTATATTAAAGCTAAAGCTAGGGTCGCTTTGTTTTTATGTTATGCTAGTATCTTTAAAGTGCGAATTAAGTTTTTCTTTAAACTGCGCTGCACTGCTAATATTTTTAAGGGAATTTGGAAATTGGTTCCATAGCCTTATAGTGTTTATAAAATATTGCCGTTCAGAGAGTAGGGATCTGTGCCTTATTTGAATAATATTATTTGCTCTCCGCGAAGTGGAGAATCTAAGCGTTTCGTAGAGATAGCTTGGTTCTTTAGTTAAAATTAATTTTTGCAAGTACACTAACACTCTCATTTTCATCCAGTATCCCTACCTAACAAACTTCCTTGTTAAAATATTAGCCTTTCATTGGGAATTCAAAGAGGCCTCCTAGGTCCTTGGCCTAGACAAGAAAAAACATTGCGCATACGCAGTGTTACACAGAAACCATCTAAATGCACGCAATAATACAACGTATGGGTTAGTTGAGCAAATAAAAAAAAAAAAAAAAAAAAACAGAAAAATAACTCCGGCTAACCCTGTGAACTTTCTGGGCCATTTAGCAGCTGCTAACGCCCTGCCCCCTCCTCAAATAATCAAAGGAAGTTGTTTATTGAAGCGCTCGGGGGGTCAAAAGGAAATGCCCAACTAGCGGCGTGTAATGTTAGTTTTATGAGCACGTGTTGCCATTTTTATGGCTCACCCCAAATACGCCGCCTGGCGAAATGAACAATGTGGGAGTTGAGGGGTTGTAGAGACCAGGAAAAGCCACAACAAAGTCCAAGAACAACGGCTGATTCAATTAGAAGGCAGCTCGGCAGCTGCAGAATTTAAATATTTCCAGTACCGAGCACAGAGCAACCGCAGACGCAGCAGCCATAAGGAAATTCTTTAATATTTTGATTAGAAGTGCTTGCGGTTAGCCGCTAAACGCAGTCGAGTTGCCTTTGCTCCTTGCTCCTTTCAACTTTCTAGTTTTTCCTTTCATTTTTCCTTTTTTTTTTGTGCTATTTGTATTTGCGCAATGCAAAATGATTTTATTTGACAGGCATTGTGCGGTGTGGCCGCAGGATGGAAGGCTGCTACCCAAATGTATGCAGCATTTTGCGAGTGCAAACTGCCAGCGAAGAAGGGGTTAAAATATAGTTTCGTGTTTGAGTGTGTGCGAGGGCAGCTGACTGGGGAAAAAACGGAAACGTCTGTGCCACATCCGTTTCCGCCTTGATGGTTATAACTTCTTTTTCCGGCGCTGGCCAATCAACGTTTCTGTGGCCAGCAGCAGCAGCAGCAGCAGAACATAACCAGAACCAGCTGTTGCAGCTGTCCCAGCGCTTTTTCCCAGAGCTTTTTCCCCCTGAAAAACTCCACGTCTCCCCACCTCTGTCACATTTGTTATTTCGGTGCGTTTGGCCCGTAAACTTCCTTCTGACAGCTGCACTTGTTGTCCAGCAAGTCAGGCTTAGCCCCTGAGACTGAGACTGGAGCTGGAGCTGGAGCTGGTCCCTTTCCCGGTGTCACAAACAATAACAGCAGCAGAGAGAGGTGGAAACAAAGCATGTGGAAAAGGAGTAAACAAGCGGCCTGGGCTGGCCGAAGATCAAATGTCCTAAGACTCTGCGAGATGGCCGGGCATTAGGCGATTGATGTGGGCCATATGTTGACAGGCTTAAGCCGGGATTCCGGACGACAAATTGGATGGCTAGAGCAAGAGAGGCAACAGCTTGGTGATTTTAAGGCTGAAGATGAAATTATTGATTGATTATTTAATTTTTAAGGTATCTCTGGCTCTAATACTGTGGATACCTCACTTCTCTATGCCGTAAACAGCAGTCTTAAAATAAACTGCCATCGAGGGAGCTACGAATTTCGACAGCAGCACCGGTCAGGCACTCAATTTATTTCGGGGGACAGTGAAAATAAATTTCGGCACTTGCTTTTAAATGCCGGCAAACAATCAGCATTCAGTTGTGATGACGTCTGTTTGATCTATCCATTTGCATTTGCATGCGCAGGCCTCACACCTTCTTCTGTATATATTTATTTATATATGTACATGTGTTGGTAGAGTGGGCGTGGCCGGGGCCAATTCATAACAATTGCGTTTCATGTGCCGGGAACTTGACACTCAAGTGCGGCATGCCAACATATTTGCACTTGAATTGCCGGGGAGCGAGTGGCAACTGCAGCAGCAGTTTATATGGAAATTTGTACGCTCACGTATATTTGCATGGACTGGAAAGGCTCTGGAAAAAAGCAAGGAAAAAGGATACAAGAGTCGGAGAGTTCTCATTTCGGGGCCAAAAAGGCGGAGCACATTGTAGGGAAATTGCATCGAAAGGAACGGAGGCGGGGAGCGGCCACTTAAATGCAGATTACAATAAAAGCTGCACGGATAAAAAATGGGATGTAAAGGAACTTTCATTTGATGATTCTTTCTTTTAACTTTCTTCTATATCAACAAATAAGAAATAAGAAATACATTTGAAACACAGTATAGATACACGTACTGAATTCTTAATTTAAAATAGTTAAAAAGCAAGTATGTGCAAGGAATAATATTGTATTATAACCTTATTAAGCTTTTTACTTTTTTCCCTCCCGCTTTTAATATTTTCATCTATTAATCTTACACAAGAACATATTATGCAGCTTTCTATTCATTTATTATATTAATTTAAACAATATTATATAAACGTTTAATTTATATATTAATTTCCCCTGCATATTTCTTCAACTTCTCTCCGTGTGGCGTTCTTTTTTTTTTTGCACCTAACGGCTTTGGCTTTCGCATTTACCATTCTTGGCATTGGCTCTGTGTTTTTGTATAGTTTCTGCTGGCATACACCATTGTCTTTGCATCTGCCACCTGGTCGTTTTTTGGAGTGTGTGGCCTACAAATCAAATCGTCAGGAGAGGCTTCACCTTCAGCAGGTCCTTTAATGGCCGCCACATGCGAGGTCTCTAAAATAATTCCCTAATGCTTGTCACAGCCATTACCAGCAGCTAACAGCCGGCAGGGGCCAGAGGCAGGAGCAGTCGGGAGCCAGGACCTCAGCCATCAGGAGCAGGAGTCGCTCCAGCATGCAAAATGCAAATGTCGGCGAGCAGGTGAATCACTCAAGCGGCTCACGTAGCCCAGGTAGACGCTGTCTGCAGGCACAGGTCCTGGCAATGGCGCTGCTTGTGTGTGTGTGTGTGTATGACGGTGATGGAAGCGGTGGCAGTGTACAAAACAAAAACGCTGAAAACGTCACAGAACGATTCCCGCTGCCAGCACGCATGACGAGCAGCTTTCGCACTCTTGGATGCTGACTGCATCTCCTCACCTTCGCAGGTAAAAAGGAACAAAAAGTAAAATAGGAAACAGGTAACATTCCCCTTCCAGGAAAAAACAGGAAACCTTTAATCAAGAACTGTTGCTTTAATGGAAGAACTTTGTGTAAACTTTTAGTTTTTAGGAGATTTTTCTGTAAAAATATTAACCTAAATATTTATTTGGGTAAATGGGAAAAGTAAAAGAAGGGTGATTATTAATAATTAAAATATTGAAATATTTTTTTTACTTATACATCAAGCAGATACTTTATCTTAAAAATTAATCTATTTAACTAAGGTAAAAGTTGTGTAAGTTTTAACCCTGAATGTTTAAACTTTAAAGCTCTTTGCGCTAGCCCAGACATTCCCGAACATTTTATTAAAATATTCATAATTGATAGCCTGCGAAAATGAGAGTTTAAAGCATTCCGCAATTGCTCTATATTCCTGGTTTTTGTGTTCCCTTTTGTTTGGATTTTTTCCGTGCTCGTTTTGATGGGATTCCCCCTTTGCCTGTCCGATGCAAGGCGGGCAGCCGTTTAATAAATTGCCCTCAATTGTTTCCTCTTTTTCGGTTACGTGCATCAGTGCGCCGCCGCATCCACACCCACGAAACCACCGAGAGCCACCACCCGCCGCGACTCACTGGATTTTCGGCAAATTATTTCCGCTTATTGTAAATGATTTTGGCGGGGGCTTTAAGCCAAAGCTTATTTACTTGCGCTGCTTGAACATTTCGAACGCCTTTGATTGCGAGTAGCTGCAATCTGGGCAATTTTATTTGCGCTTTAAGCAAATTCCGGCAAGGCAAAAGTTGCCTCAAAGTTATTTCATTAGCTGCAGCCGAGGAGGAACACACCAGGCCCCGCGGTCGGGGGTGGCGACTCCTTAAAAGAGGATTTTATTAAACTTCAATGCTTGGTAGTTGCTGGTTGTTGGCAAGTTTTTTTCCAATGTTGATATTGTTTCTTGCACCTTTTGCTGTGAAATCAGAGCGTAAACCGTTTGGAGGGCAACTTTTTTAATTTCCTCGCCGTTGTCTCTGACGCTTCAGTTGGAAGGTCTCTGTGCAGCCAACGCTGCGTATACTTAGTGCGACGTATACGTAATGCGGCTGTCAGCGATGAGGACAAATGTCAGGCCAAGCGACCGACTAGTGTCCCTGACAGCTTTATGTGCACTTGCCAAAACGTTGCATTCTCCCCCTTTCAAAGGAGAGAAGAAAAAGCGAATAGCCGAAATAACTTTTAATTAAGACATTTGCAGGTCCAGAGAACAGACATATTAATTTTCAACTGCGAATGAAGATGGCTAGATGGACAGCGGCAACATGCAACATCAGCCGCAGCAGAACAAGCAGCAACATCCTTCAGCAGCAGGAGCAACAATAAGGACAAAACTACATGCAAAAGTGTGCGAAACTTGCAAAACAAATTGAAACTCAAATAAATGTCCATGTCGGTGCCAGAGACGGAGACGGAGACGGAGACAAATGCAGCCAAGAGTGATGAGGGGGCAGCCTTGCTAATTGTTAGTTTTAAATATTGAAAATGGCTCAGATAAAGTTGTCTTACCTTTTAGCAGTCGAACGGAGACAGGAAAAACAAAGGAGCTGAAGCCGGAGCAGGAGCAGAAATGAAAAATGGAAACTCCAAACTGACAGCAATTGGAATTGCTTAAGAGTAAACTTTCGAGATAATTGATTTTTGTTTGATTTCATTTTGAATAAATAAAAGTGTGTACAAAATATATTAAGAACAATTATGCTGCCGCACGCAGGCTGAATATAAGATTTTCAATTAGGACTACATTTTACAATACAAAGGACTACAATACAAAAGGATCTAGAAACAAACCGAAACGGGCTTAAAAGTAATATTTCGATAAATTGATTTCGGTTTGATTTAGTTTTGAATAAATAAAAGTGTACATAAAATAAATTAAGTACACTTATACTGCCTTGTTCTAGGAACTATGCCTTAAATGCATCAGATTATATATATATAATTGTATATAAATTTATATAAAACTCTGCTAGCCGAAGATGCGATCATAAACTTTGTAGCAAAGGCTGCGACGTGGTGCGCCTGTGGCCTCCATTTCCTGCCTGTTGCGCAGGAACATCTGGTAGTCCATCAGTTTCTTGGAGTCCACAGGACCCCAATCGGAATGTGGTTTCAAGGAATTGGCAATCCGGCTCTTCAGGGATCCCTTGGGCTGTTTGCAGTTGGCATAAAGGGCCCAGTAGACAAGCTGGCCAAGAATAAAGGCAGTCACAGCCCAGCCAAAAACTGGAATTAGGAGAAAGTATTTTAAAGAGGTTATTGAATTAAATATTTGTTTAAATTATACTTCGATAGGGCAGTGGAAATTCACGGTTGTTGTAGGTGAGCGGTTTCATGGTGAGCAAGGTGTAAACCAGAATGATAATCATGGCCAAGGGAGTGATGATGGACCAGCATATCCTATAATATATCGAAGTCTTGATGTTCAGCATGTACTCCGCGTCCTGGCAGAGGCGCTTGGTGCCTTTGGGAGTTAAGTAAAATAATAAAAATGGTAATAAGTAGGTATCCAGATCTCTTACCGTAGATCCAGCCCACGGCAATCAGCTCAAAGATGGCCGAGACCAAGGAGACAAAGGTCACTCCATGGTAATCCAGCAGCGTGATGATGTGCTCGCCCCCGGGAGTGATGTACACCAGGCCCACCAGAAATCCAATCGTCGACAGGCCCACCACAATGATCCAGATCTTGAGATTCACAAACTGATCCTTGATCACAGTCATAATGCAGCTGACCATGCCCACATTGGAGCCAACTCCCAGCATGAAGAGCATGGCGAAGAAGAGCAGCGAGAAGAACTGCGGGAAGACGGTCAGCTTGGAGATGGCATCCGGATAGGAGATGAAGGCCAGGCCGGGACCCGCCTTCACCACGCTGGCTATGTCCTTGGTGTTTGACTCATGCGCCAGATTCCCCAGGATCCCAAAGATGATCACGCCCGAGAGCAGGGATGTGAAGGTGTCCAGCGTAGTCACGATGTTGGCATCCCGGTAGACATTGTGTCCGAAGCGGTTGTACGAGGAGTACATGATGATCACCCCGAAGCAGACGGCCAGCGAGAAGAACACCTGGGTGACGGCGTTGTACCAGACCATGGGCTCCAGGAGCTTGTGCCACTGCGGCGTGAGGAAGTACATCACGCCCTCGTAGGCGCCCGGCAGGGTGAGAGCCCGCACCAGCAGGATGAACATGATGACGTACGGGAACAGGGCCAGGACATAGGCCGCCTTGCCGGAGCTCTTCACGCCCCGAATGATGACCAGGGTCACTGTCAGCCAGGAGATGGCCAGCATCAGGGCCAGACTGGCGCTGGGATAGCCGATTCCCTCCTCCAGCGTATCCGACTTCTTTTGGACAATGCGCTCCAGGTAGAGCTGCGTGGAGGAACTGATTGTGATGTTCGCCGGCAGGTCAGCTGCACCCTCTCCGGTGGCATTGACACATCCTGGACCCCACTCCTCGCGGCAGTAGCCCCAAGGCAGCTTCGACGCAAAGGAGTCGAAGAAGTAACGCAGTGTCAGGGCCATCACCGAGGCATAGTACGTGGCCAGGACGCCAAGAGCCAGCAGCTGAGCATAGCCTACACCTAAACAAATTAAATAATATATTTTAACATAACAGAAAAAATTTATTAAATTTATTCCTAATCGTAAAAGATAAAACTCCATAACTCACCCCTCATCATGGGCGCAAAATCAAAGACCTGCACGATTCCCCGACTGGAGAACTGGCCCAGCAGCATTTCCATGTAGTAGATCGGCTTGCCCACCAGGAACAGGACTATTAGGTAGGGAATCAGGAAGGCTCCTCCGCCATTTTCCAGAGCCGTGAAGGGGAAACGCCACACATTTCCCAGGCCAACGCTCAGGGCGATGCAGGACATAAGGAACTCCAGAGAGCTGCCCCAATTGTCGCGCGGCTTCTGGCCGGGCAACATTTCAGACGATTCCAATGCCATCGGAAGCGGCAATGGCCTGATGAGAGGTTCGATACTCTAAAATAGTTAAAAATAAAAATATACATAATTTAAGGGATAATTTAATTCATTTTTCACTCGTTTTCTAAAGGTTCCTTGCATTATACAAGTATAACCACAAGATATGGTTTTTTGGACTGGGAACTCATTCAATAGTTTAATTATTGATATAATTGTATTGTTTGTCATTTACTAACACAACTCATATGCATGGACTATCTTCTATTTGCATTATATTTAGATATTTAATAATTTAAGTATTGATCTAATTGTATAGGCAAGGACTATCTTCTATTTACTTAATATTCAAGCATTACGCAAATTTAATTAATATTTTCTGATTAGATTTGAGCGAGAAATTATTAATACGGATAATGTTGACATTAAAACAGTACGAACAAAATATTATAATTAATTTGTATTATTATTCATCATATTAAAACTAGTAATTGAAAATAAAATAGTCACATTATTGGAAGTTTAATAGAGATTAGCTTTTTCGTTGAAATAGATTTTAATTAAATCAAGATGAAAGGGAATGTCCGGCTAAATAAGTACAACCCTTCCATGACATTTAAGGAATGTGGCCTAACACCTTTACCTTTCCAAAAAGTGTAAAATATATGATAAGCTTGCAAATCGATATGGCATTCACAGTAAAATTGAGGCGACGTCATAGCGAAAACACCAACGAGCCCAACGAAGGGCGGCCGATAACTGAATATTGACACAACCCGGCACAAACCATAAACAAACATTTTCGTTTCATTATTAAAACGATTTGTTTGTAAACTTACTTACACTCACTTACTTTAGCCTAAGAAAGAGGGTTGCTTAAGAAAAACGCAAACTGATACCATTGAAAGAAAAAATCCTATGCTTTTCATGGAATTTAAGATTTACTATTGAAACAATTTACAGAAAATGGCAACAGTTTCTTCTGATAATGATGCAATAGTTGACAATAAAATAATAAGCGAATCCAATGGAGTTGGGAGAAATATAGAAAAATAGCTACGCTTGCACTCACCCCGGCGGTCTCCGGTTTCGAAGGCTCTTCGCTCGCTGGGATCTCCACTTTCAAATCTTTCATCGTAATGCGTTGCTGGGGAAAAAATAGAAGCGACGACAAAAATTAGAGACGGCGAGTGGCAAACATTCTCAGACGCCTCTCGAGATCCAATTCAAATTGGCTTCGTAAACTGAGCAGAAGTGCATGCTAACATGCCACGAGCCAAAATGATTTGGAGTGGGAATACAGGGGAACCTCTTTAGATCGGACTAAAGTCGGGAATTGGCAAGAATAAATAATAAAATGTTGTATTATGTATTATATATTTAAAAAGAAATTTTTAATTAAATTTTTTTAATAAAATAATATATTTTCATATATTTTATAATATACAAAATATATTTTTATTATCAACTCATATAAAATTTATTTTATTACCAACCATAAATTGGCTGAGGCAATTAAATTCAATTTTTTCAATAAGACTTTCCTTTTTATTCGGGAAATTCTTTTATGGAAAGAATGACTAATATCTTAACTTTTTAGGGGCCGCACTTATATATCACGACCTAGCCAATTCCGACTGTTCTGCTATAAATTGCAGGCTGATGCAATCGCCTATAACGATTTCGGCACGCGACTCTTTTCTTTTCCCACAATTGAGGGGGCCAAAACACTGACCTTTCCTACATTTCTTAAGATTGCTCTCGATTAATACCTTTTAAGTATTTTTTGACCTGGATGAGATAGACGTGTTTTTGCAGAATGTTTACGACCGGCACCATGGGCACAAGAGCACTCAGATTTTATCTCGTGAACACACAACTCCACTTCAAAACAAACACTTTAAAATAAAACAACTAAAGTCGGCAAACGTTTTTGCAGCTTTTCACTTTTTCACTGTTTGTGCGAAATTTAAGCAAGTAGAACCACGGAGAGTAGGCGATCGGGTACCGTTGTTCCGTTTACATTTCCCTTTGGGCTTATTTTTTGTTTGCCTGTTTCCCTTTTTATGCAGCTATCCGCTGCGTTTGCTTGGACAAATGCGATTGCAGTGAATCGGGGAACGCCGAACGCCCTTTATATAGAACCTTCTCACTCAAAAAACTCAGAAGAACCCGCGGTTCACTCAATACAGAGAGAGAGAGAGAGTTCAATCAGACGGGCAATTTAGCTGATTGATGGCCGAAGCGGATTTGGGCGGTCGTGACGCTTTGATTATTAATTAAAATTAATATTTGGCAATGTTTGCTCTGAAGGGAATATAGATGGCTGGAAATCTACCTAAGGGCAAGGTTCAGGGACTTTATTTCAATTGGAAAATATTTATAGAAAATAAAATACCTATTTGGCTTATAAATATCTTAGTTTTTGTCTTATTTATGGACTTTTTATGACATATTAATTGGTCTTGTTAAAATTATATGATTAAATAATGTGGCCTACTTTTAGGCAGATCGTTTGGAGCTGGAAAAGTTCGGGATTTTAGTCAATTTTACTTTTGTTCTTATGGGAAGATTCCTTGTAAAAACAGTTTAAAAAAGCTTAAGAATAATGGAAATTGTACGTACTTGTATAGTATTTTTATTTGTTTATTGTTTTTAATTCTCTTTAAATATCATTAAAACAAAAATATCTGGCCCACTTTTCGGCATTAATCTGGTAAACAAGCCCTCTACAATAAGCTCAATGCTACAACAATGCTTACCTACAAAAGATAATTGACACAACACCCCTTCCTTAATTATCAGGCTATATAGCTATGAGCTTTTTGTCGACCACCCAATCTAACCGAAATTTAAACTTTTTATTGGCTTTGTTTCGGTTCTAATCGCAATTAATTTATTTACTCCCCCACAGACACTTGAATTGTGTTATTGCAAAGCTTATCAAGCGAATATCACCTTTTATTTATGCGCATCCGTTGCTGTGTGCTTTCCTTAGGCAAAATATAAGCTAAACAGAAAGATTTATGGAGATAAGAGAGGAGTTTGCTAGCGCTTATCGAAAATCTCAGTCGCAATGATAACCTTGCAAACAATAACGGGCTTTTCGCTTTCCAAATTGGCACGACTATCTGCAGCGTCTATCGCAAATGGAAGCCAGTATATTAAGGAATATTGCAAGTAATAACCATAACTCGTGATCATGAGGCTTATTCCTCCACTATAAAAACATAATATAGTTCTTTTCAATATGAAATGATGTGAGTTTTATACAACATCTTAATCTAGTGTCATATTTTCAGGTAATAACTTTTATTTGACTTTTTTAATCATACTTTTTGAAATGCTAAAAAATTGAAATAGGAGACAAACAGATGTGACATTAATTTGCATAAAAACCTCGCTTCTTAGCTTCTGCTTAGTTTTTTCTCTCTGCATCTAATGAGACTAGGAGTTGGGCGAGTCAATGACCCGAAACCACTGTGACACCGCTCAGCGGTTATGATAACCGCATCGACCGACTGGGCCTAACCACTATTTTTTACATAATTCGCCGGGTTTTTATTTGATGCCACACACACGCTTCAATTGGAGATCTTGTCGCTGGCAAAAGTCGTGGATTTGCGCTAATAGTTCATGTCAACGAGTCACTAGGCACATAGCAAGCTAATGCAAACACAACCCTCGAAATATGAGAATCAGAATCTATATTCGAGAGATCCAGCTGGCAGTTAAGAGGAAAGGCAGACACACCAAAAGTTGAGAGTCATTCTTGGGCGAATATTTTAGCATCTTGATGAGGCCGAAACGAGATGGAAAGTTTGAAATAAACTAGAAGCTAAGCAAGAACAAACACAAGTCGTGTTATATTTTAATTTGAGTCTTATGTGAAACTTGAACCGCTCCGACAGTTAATAGATTCTAAATGCTAGCTTAAATATTATCGGAACTGAGGTGAGATATGTTTGTTCCTAGTACCTTGGATTCATGTTTTCCTTTTCGCATCTGCAATTACCGGGCTGCTGAACAATGCATATGCATGCTCCCCACCTTGAAGGTAATTACACAGCCAGTCTGCAGTAGAACGCGGATCCAATGTCAGACAGAGCCATGTTATCGGCATATGACTATTGAGATTTCCATTGGCAATTATTTATAGTCACTCTACTAATTTGCTCCGTCAAGTGTCTCGCTTTGCCGAGATTTGATAACCGCCGAAGCGTCCGCACCCCGAAATAGTGATAAGGTAAATGGCTAAATAAATACGCTGAAGAGCCCACACTCTAAATCAAGTGGAATTTCCCCGAGTGTGACTGATCAGCGTAGTCTAGGATTTGCTTCCTCCCCGGAAAATCACTCGAGAATCACTGTGCATGTCCACTATTACTACATACGGCATCCATTCTCCGAAACCTGTCGTCGCCTGCGAAACTTGTTTCAGGTGTGTGCTCCCTGTTAGCCTGCCACAAATCCAGGTGAGCTGTCGCCGCCTCAGGTGAGATAGATAGAATCCACAGGCAGCTGCAGCCGCAGCAGGGCTTGTCAAAGATTGGCCCAAGAATCAGGAACTGTGCTAATGCTAATTAGTAATTAACATAATTACACATGGACTACTATGTCGTCAGATAAAATGCATTGCGAATGAGCTGATGCAAGGAAAAAAAAAATAATTTACTAATATCAACATCAATATTTATAGAAAGATTTGTGTGCAGAGAAAAAAAGGAATGGCTGGAATTTCTTTTAATTTACTTAATTATGGGTAATTTAACATTGGAACAAGGTATTATAGTATAAGGAAATGCGGTGCTTATATCAAGTAAAACTCTTAATCTGTAAACAGAATTTTAAAAATGCTTATAAGAAACTGCCGTCTAAATACTTCTAAAAGTGTTTAAACCCTCAATCTAAAATAAATGTGTATTTATTTTTATTAATAAAATCAAAAATATATGCCCTAAGTCTCGGGTAAGCTTTTTTTATAATATTTTAGGCATTCTCAGGGAAACCATAAATTATTGTAAGTTCATTTAATTTGTAATTGCCAAGTAAACTACATTAATAAAATTTAATTAACGTGCAATCTTAAACTAAAAATAGAATTCAATATTCTAAGAAGCAAAGAACTAACCAAAAATTAATCTTAGATGGTCTGAGATATTTATAGGGTTTTTCTCTGCTGAATAAAAATATATAAACAAGATATAGCTACTGCTTGTGCCTTACTGATAAGATAATGAAAGATTGGTGAAATTTCCTTTTTATATTTATTTTTTGCCGTGTGTTGGCTACTCCTAAGACAAAGAAAGGAAAGGCCCGACCGGACCCGACGCCGATCGGAGAGCCCCGAGAGAGAGCGGGCGCGTCGTCTGGGATCTCCGATCCCGCGTCACATATGCTGCCGCTCTATAAATTGGGGCGTCCAGACACACGCAGACTCAGTCGCAGAGCGCACCAGACCAGACCAGACCACGATCTTCACCTCGAGCGCCCCCAGTTGCTGATCCGCACGCCAAAAATAAACCAAAGTCATCGCACCGTCAAATTAAATCGAAAAAGTCTGCAAAAAATAGAAAATACATTTCCAACTGCCAGCGTATCGATTCAGTGTCAAGTGGAAGCTGCGTAGTTGCCCGTTAGGAAAATTGTCAGGCCAAAACATCTTTCATGTCTTGCCAAAGTCTTCGCAACGGAAAAAACAGCTGCCGCCGCACCAGCACTCGCCAAGCGGCAATGTCAGCGCTTTAACGCCAACGAAATAAAAAAAAAAAACACGCAAAAATTCACCGGATAGTAAAAATATCGGGAAAACAAAATAAAAACAGACAAAAAAATATTAATAACTCATCGTGCGCGCCGGCAGAGAGTCATTCGGAGGTGGAACAACTTTCCGGAGGCAAACAAAAACTTGAAAAAATTGATTTCCTTAGCCTTTTGCCAGCACCAACTGCATGGGTAAAGTTATGAGAGTGAATTCGTTACCGCCGCCCGCCCACGACTGCCACGCCCACGCCCGCTCCAAGCAACAACAGCAGCAGAGGAAAAAACAATTGAAATTGAAGAAAATCGAAATCTATTTTATGTTCAGCAATTTGTGCAAAAGAAAAACTTTAACGGAGTATAATTTATTGACACTAAACCGAGACCCGGAAAGTGAGTGACTGAGTTACTGCAGTGCGACCGCAGCATAGTGACAGTGATCGTAAAGCATTAATCAACATAAATCATTAAAGAGCCAAAGGTAAAGTAAATAACATTTCGGTACGAAAAAATAAAGAAAAACAAACACCAATAAATAGCACCGGAACTACTTTAGTTAGAGTTTTTTGTGGCGAGGCGTGGGTTGTTAGCGGAGCAAGGATAACTGAAAATACAGGTGAGTTTAAAAAACTTGTCAACACGAAAATGTAATAAATCTTTAGGTAATAATTTTTATAATTATAAATTTAAGTTAGCCCAAGAAACACTTAAATATGGTTAATGTCATTCTAAGCGCCCTTTTTACGGGTTGTTTTCAAGGAGATGTATAACCTATAGTAGTATTTCAGTACTTCACGGTAATAAACAATGTAATAATGGGTAATATAATAATATTTTAGGGAAATCAACAAAGTAATATTGGGTAATATAAAGTAATTGTTAGTATCTTGGCAAAAACCTGCACAAAATAATATAAACATAACTTTAAATAATTATTTTGCATATAATTGATTTTTAAAGCACATTAAAATTGAATTTACAAAGTCTCAAGCTAATCGTGTAACTTAAATAATTAATTTTATAAAAAAAAACTGTATTTAAATAAGTTGGAAAATCTATAGAAAATTGAAAAATTCACACCATTCTTTTTTATGGGTCTTTATGTTGCTGCCCCATTAGACACCGTTTTTTTTTTAAGAATATCAACTTATTAATATGCTATCCAGTCAATATCCGCTAGCTTACTTTGTTTCCTCATATAACTTAATGCAAATAAGAATCTCTGTCGAATTTTCTCCCATAATTAAGGGAGCCATAATGCAGTAATCACACGGTTCATGCCTGCGCACAATAAGAAGATCAATTACGCCTCGATTGGCGGTTAATTAAACTGCCTATATGTTTGGGGCAGCCGGTTCGCACGCCCACAATAAAGTAATATGCATTTTAAGCAGCAGTTTAATAATCATGTTAATTACAAAACGGTTTAATCGCCACGAAAAGCCAAACGCAAAAAAACACCCAGCGAGTCAGCCAGCCACAATGGAATGCATCCGATTATTGGGCCGAAGACGTGTGAACTTCGCATCGCAGTCTATCGCAGTTATTCGCAAATATCCAACGGATAGGTGAATGCAAACTATTTCCTTAAGAGAGGAACGAGAAAATCCCCAAAATAACCTTGACCCCATTCGGCAGAGTGATTCACGCGAGAGTTGTCAACTGCGGAATGCTTATCAAGTGACTTCCTAATAGTAACAGGCAATTAATGTCAGCGGCGTCTTAATTAATTTGAAAAGCTCATCTGGTGGGTTATTTTTTGTTTATTTAAACATTTATTGACCTAGTCTTTGGCAACTTGATTTCGGTTTCTGCGAATGTATTCATGCATATTCAAGGCATAAACTGCCGGTCATCTAACTCGAGGAGATCCGAGATTTCCAGAGAAAGGGATTAGACCCATTATATGTTTATTTTCTATGTGGATCCCACCCCGGATGACCTGCAACTTGTCTCAATTACCACGGATGTGCGACAATGTGAATGACAGCCGGGCAGCCGGCGTTTAATTTAGATGTTTTGTATTTCAAATTTATTCGAGCTTTTATTATTATTGTATTTTATTATTCTTGTTGTTAGTGCTCCCCACACGTATGGAGCAGATAAGTTTGGTCAATGGCTCAGGCCGGACTTGGGCTTGGGGCAGAGAGACGGAGATTCGGAGACCCAGACTCAGTTGCGATTTGGACACGCGACGTTTTGGTTGTAGGAAAGTTTCCGTCGTGCCGCCTCTGAAAGCCGTTCGTTAAGGCTGATCGCCCGCGAATATACAATTGATCCCAATATAAGCCAATATAAGCTGAACCGTCAATTTGCAAAAGTGTCCGCTAGCCACAATTCGAAAATGTGGCTGATTGTCAAGTTCAAACAGAAGAGAAATTGACCGAGCGAAATCTAGTGATTAAATATATATTGGAACTGTGATATTTTATTATTAAGTGGCGAAGAAAAGTGATTCAAAATATTTAACAAGTGTGATATAAGATAACTAGAAATTAAAGTAAGTTGTAAATACATTAGAAATCTCTTAAATATATTTAAATTTAAATTAGGGAATGTAAGTTAGTTTTGCAATTTAATTTTATAACCTAAATATTGACTAATGGTTATATTTGTAATTTATTTAAGTTTTAGCCCAGAACCACAATTATGAACTTATAATTATTGCACTGGTCACTATTTCTTATTTAAAATTAGTTTTGTGACATTTGTCTTCAAAAAAGTGTCTTTCCTTAAAAAAGAAGCTAAGAGGTATTTAAATTCAAAGCATATATGTTATTTTCAAGTTACGTTTCAATGAAAATCCACACAAAGCTTGCAGTATTTTTAGTTTTTCATAGAAATATGCAATTTTTTAATTTATTCACTATTATTATACTAATTATCAAGTAAATTTAAACTGAAATTAATATTTCCAAAGAAATGTTTGAGTACATCCATTCGTACAAATGTTTAATTGCTTAACGATAGCAAATGGGTAAATGAAGCCATTAAGATTTCCTCAATTAAAGTTTCATATCCCCAAAGAAGTCTCAAAATCAATATTTCCTTCAATTTATTTGCTTATTTATATTTAGATTTTTTTAAGGTCTTAATTTACTTCTCTGCTTAGGCCTTCGATTTCAAATAATGTTTTTGATATTATCCAAATAAGAAGCACAAATCTATCAGCCACAGACTTTTGTATATTTATTTACCGATTTTAATTAGGTTTGTGAACCCATTTCGCGGCTTACTACATATTTATTCTCAGCTTCGATTCAGATTTCGCTATTTCCGATAAGCGTTCGGTCGGAGTCCCAATTCACTCTCGATTTTCTTTCGTTGTGATTGAATTTGTTTGTAAACAAATAGCGCCGTTCAGGGTGCGAGCGAAGTGACACAAATCGTGGGCCTCGCTGCAATTGAATTTGAATTGTAAATTGAAATTCATATTTCGCCACTGCCAGTGCACTGTGGCCGCGCAGCTCAATTAATCATAAATCTTTGACGCTTCTTCGACGTGCCGACCAGATGTTTCTAGTTTAATCGGTTCAATGTCTTCGGGTACTGGGCTCTGGGCTCTGGGCTAGATGGGACAACATCACGATTCTCGTTTGGTAATTAAAGATTGCGATAGGCTAATTAAGCCCAGATGTGAACTATTCGATTTTGGATGCTTCCCGGAGACAGGCTGGTTGAGAGCTACCAGCTATGTTGACCTTTTTTTTATTTTATAAATGAATGCCATTCTTTACCCTTTTAAAAATACATAAGTCAATTCTCTGTGAAAATTACCATTCTAGTTTATTTTTTTATTATTTATTAATTTTGTAATAAATATCTGTCTAAACTCATACTTTCTATTATCTAAAATGTGTTTATTTGTTTCAGTTAGTTTAACTTCTCGCCATTCTCTCATTTTTAAATATTTCTAAAACAAATGCATTACATTGTCTGGTCTTGTCAAAATAAATTAAGAGTTTTAACCAAGATAGCTTTATATAAAATGTTTAATTATCGCTTAACTAAGACAGGAGAAGATTTGTTATTATTTTCAGAAGCATGACTTAATTCCAGATCCCTTGCTTATTACTTTCATAATTACTTCAGGCTGTTTAAATAATTATTCGCATAATAACAGGAAAATCTAAGTTATGGGTATTTAAATAATAAAAATAAATAATAAATAAATTTAAATAATAAAAATAAACAAATTTCCTTTTATTAAATTGCTTATTTTTACCTTTAAATATTTATATTTATTTCCCTTTTATATTTCCCCCCACAGTATCAATTAACCGCGGATCAAAATGGTTGGTGTCACGGCGGATGCCTCCCAGGCGAACCAGCTGTCCTCGGCCAGGAATCCGATGATTAAGTACATGCTGAAGACCCGGGAGAACCATGCCCGGGAGCAGGACCAGGACTACTCGCACGTCTTCCGCCGGAAGACGCGCTTCGAGATGTTCCGGCTATCCGCCATCGCCATGGCCATCGAGTTTGCCTACGCGGCGGAGACGAGCTTCGTGTCCCCGATCCTCCTGCAGATCGGTGTGGATCACAAGCACATGTCCATGACCTGGGGACTGTCGCCCCTGATTGGATTCTTTGTGTCCCCGCTACTGGGAAGTATTAGTGATCGCTGCAAGCTTCGTTGGGGCCGCCGCCGTCCGATTATCTCTATTTTGTCCTTTGGAATCCTGTGTGGCCTGATCCTGGTGCCCTATGGCAAGGATCTGGGTGTGCTGCTGGGCGATGTGGGCTATAATTACCCGGAATCAGCGCTGAACATATCCACCTTTGGGGGAGGAGCAGTTGCTGCCTTGGTTTCGAGTGACAGCGCCACTGGACCTTCGGCTTCCGACTTCAAGTTTGCCGTTATCCTTACAATTCTAGGCATGGTCCTGCTGGACTTTGATGCGGACACCTGCCAGACGCCGGCCCGCACCTACCTGCTGGACATGTGCGTGCCCGAGGAGCAGCCGAAGGCGATGACCATGTTCGCGCTCTTTGCGGGATTCGGAGGAACCATTGGATACGCCATCGGAGGCGTGGACTGGGAGACGACGCACATCGGCACCTTTATGGGCGGAAATATACCGACTGTATTCACTTTGGTGACCATTATTTTTGTGATTTGCTACCTGATTACGGTGACCACCTTCAAGGAGATTCCCCTGCCCCTCATCGAGAAGGACGAGCTGCTGCGACCGCTCTCCGAGGCGGCCATCAAGCGGGAGCTGAAGAAGAACAACAATGCCATCTACTACATCCAGGAGAACACTCAGATGGAGCTCCAGTTGGCCGCGGATGATCTCAAGCGAGCGGAGGCCCTGCAGGGTAGCTACCAGAACGGCTACTCGCCGGCCCTGGCCAAGCAGAGCAAGGTCCAGGATGTGGAGACCCAGTCCACAGCGGAGCCGCCGGTCTCCCTGAAGTCCTATTTGAAGAGCATCTTCATCATGCCCTACTCGATGCGCATGCTGGCCCTGACCAATCTCTTCTGCTGGATGGGCCACGTCACCTACTGCCTGTACTTCACGGACTTTGTGGGCGAGGCAGTGTTCCACGGGGATCCGACTGCCGCTCCCAACTCGGAGGCTGCCCAGAGGTACGAGGAGGGCGTCCGCTTCGGCTGCTGGGGAATGGCCATCTACGCCTTCTCCTGCTCCATTTACTCGCTGTCGGTGACCAAGCTGATGAAGTGGTTCGGGTAAGAAACAAAAAATTATTATTATTATTTAAATAATAAATATTTTTAAATTTGAAATTTAGAGTAATTAATACCAAAAAGTTATATAGCTTCTAGACAGTTCTTTGCTGATTCATTTTATGATTACCAAGTAAGACCTCGTAACCATTATAATTTATACAGAGTGACTAGGTTTTTTAGATCAAGATTTAGACTATTTTATGGCTCAGAAGCTGGTTTTTATAACCTTGAAGATGTTAACTTTAGCCTACTTATAGACAAGGCTATATTCTATGAAAGCGGAAATATATTAAAATCAGAAACGCTTAAATTATAGTTAATTCCGAAGACTTGTATCAATACAGAATGCTTTTAGATCTCATATTTATATTATAACTTATTTATTAAGTGTAGAACTGGGATTACTAAAAAATTTATAATTTATAAATCTGATAAATTTAATTTATAATTTCTATTATATTTTAGAACCAAGGCTGTGTATATTAGTGGCATGATCTACTATGGCATTGGCATGCTGGTCCTGGGCTTGTGGCCCACAAAATGGGGTGTTTTAGTCTTCAGTACCTCGGCGGGTATTCTCTATGGAACAATATTTACGGTGCCTTTCATTCTGGTGGCCAGGTACCATGCCAAAAATTGTGTAAGTATGAGTTTTTTTTTAAAAAACCATCTGCCATTTCTGATTTGCAACTTTTTTTTTCATCCAAAGTTCTGTGTGAAAAATGGCGAGACTGTGCCACTGAAACAGGCCCGAGGTCTGGGCACAGATGTGGCCATTATCAGCAGTATGGTTTTTATTGCCCAGCTGATTGTGTCGCTCTCCGTGGGACCACTCGTCTCCTGGATGGACACCACCTGTGCCGTGCTCTACGCCTCGACCTTCCTGTCCTTCTTGGCGGCCATTGCGGCCATGTTTGTGCTATATGTCTAAAGAGAGATTTTCGAACATAAACGATCGAGTTCGAACGCATTAAGAGTGTTATTAATACACGCATTTCATACATGAATTTTACGTAGCGTAATACTTAGCTAGCTTTGTATCTTTGCCTACTTTCGGGCAGTATAACTCATAAAGTTGTGGCATACTTTAAGGATTAAGTGTTTTTATAGCACTTGTATTCGTTTAATGAATTTCTAATTTGTATTGTAATTGTAGCATGCCAAGAAATATATGAAATATATAAAGCGAAGCTGTTACTTGTTTTTATTGACAAAAAAAAATATGAAGGTGAAAAATGTCTGATTAAAGTGCAAAATTAAAATATTTAATATTTAGTTTGACACGAAATAAGTTTATTTAAGTGCAAAAAATTAATATAAAAACATACACACATATTTTAAATCATTTAAAAAAAAGTCTAAGAAGCTTTCTTATTTCTTCGCCAACCTTTTTTTTCGCAAGACAAAGAGCTGAAGGGCGGATATTAGTTTTTACGCTCGTGCGTGGCATTCAAATGCAATTTTTAATTTCCTCAAGTGCAATTTTTTCCCAGATGCTGCCAATTTCCTCAGCAGCTGCACATGCCAGCCCCCAACCGGCCCTCCTTTGGTATTCTTGTAAGTGTCAGAGACACATTTCCGTTGTCGCCCGAGTGATAAATAGCATTTAATAATTTTCCGTGAGCTCAGTTCAGGTTTCTACTGTGAATAAAGCAATTAAATCCCTCTTCTTATTCCGCAAAGTCAAGTCTGAATGCAAATATAAACAATAATTGAGGAATAAAAAAAGAATACTTAGCCAGAGTCGTAAAAAGCGCTAGAAGATGTCTCTAATAAAACTAAGGAAAATAAGACAAAACACGCATGGAATTGCAATGGAAAAGCCATGAAAAGTGGAAGCTCCTATCAAATTGAAAATAAATTCTCAACGACCGCACTAGCATAAGTATCGGCTTTAAAAACTTTGACAATCACACACCGCGTATGCGTGATGCGAGATGCTGTGAGCACGAATCGTTTTCCACTTGCCCCACCACCCCCTACACTAAAGCGCAAACAAATTGAGTTTATCGGCGGCTACAAATCTACAGGAAGCACACAATCATTCATCATAAGACCCGAAAACCCAACTCGGTCCCTTTCCCAGCGAGCACTAAAAAATATTTACATTTGTCTTGAGCTCATTTCGCAATCCGAGCCAGCAATCGCTAGGGGTTTGCCAGCAAATCAACAAGCCACGTCGGTGCCGGTGTATGTAATAAGCCGAAATGCAAAAGCCGTCGCAAATCAACAAAGGTAAATTCATTTCAGATTTGATTTCGGGGCCCTCTGGAAAAAGGGAAACACGTGCACCATTTATCCCACTCCGGCCTCTGCTCGTCCCGAGATACAGCTTCTTGATGCTGACGATCTGTGACGCAAGTCCGCCATCTCATGCGTGCCGGAAGTGCAGACCCCAACCCCCTCTCTCTCTCTCTCTCTGTCTTTATCTCGAGTAAAGACTCCAACTATATTCGTACTCAAACCCCCTTGAAAAGTGCCAAGCCGAAAGCCAGAGCATATGCATTCGCATTGTTTACCTGTGGACGAGGCTTGCCGATGAAATGGGAGGCTAAGCCGCTGACAAGCGTGCAGGATATTGCCAAGGCAGCTTGCCGGTTAAACACTTGGAGAAATAAAGGAATTTTAAATAACTTTTAGGATGTGTTGCAAATTTAAGATCCTGAAAATATTATTCCGAAATTTCCCATTTAAGTTGAAGAACGTATTTTATATTAATAACTTTTTATAATGAACTATCATCGGAGAATAAATATTTTACTATTAATATGTTGGTAATAAAATTTAGCCTGGCATAACAAAATTATTTATAAATCGGTTTAAGAGTTAAAAAATATTTTTCAACATATTTTAAAGTGCATTTCTAGCTATTGTCGTGGCACCTAAGCGTGGCAGTCTGCACGGGAAGTTGTCGAGATATTTATTGCTTGGCTTACGCTGCGGTTCACTGACCCCCAGATGGGCAGCTATCACAATTTATTGGGTTCCGGGAAGCGTTAGGTTAAGACCCCGACGCCCCTCCGGAATCCGCATTCATATTGCTCTGCTGGTGAGCCTTCAGTCAACACGCTTGACACCTTTGGCCCCGGCGTCTTCAATCATAATTTATATGCAAATTATTTCGGTACCATTTTTTCCCACCAGAGACGTTTAACTTTTAACTCTTTTGGTGATGCCGCTTCCTCCCTATCCCTTCGGCTGCTGTTGCTTGTTGCTGTTCAGTTTTCCTTTTTTTTTTGTGCTGCCGGAAGCGTGCCGCCATTTTATAAACATTTCAGGGAAATAAAAATGGCAGTCCAAGCAGCAGAAGATGGAGACTCCGCGCTGGAGGAGAGTGGAAAAAAAAAAATGGTTTAAGGGTTTCCGCTGGCTCCCCCGAAGTGATGGCATGTCAAGCCGGGCGACATGTGCAATAAAAGGGAAATAATATGCAAATGCAATTATAAGCAACTGGCTGCGATATGAGCAAGACATCCGCATCCGCATCTGGTTCCACATCAACTGAAGCTGAAGCTGACGCGGATGCGGATCCGGATGTGGACGGATGTGCGGACGCGGACGCGGACGTGGACTCTGGAGCTGTAGCTGAAACTCACGCTGAAGCCGAGGCGACGTCGCCTGCCAAGAGCAAAAAACCGCAAAAAGTTTTGCATTTTTTGTTTGGCGCATTTTCAGTTAACTTAATTTTTCATAGCATAAACAAGCGGGGCAAAAACTGCTCGAGAGTAATTTGATTGAAATTTGAATATATATGAATTTGCATTGTGTATTGTTGCCTTTGCTGAAGCCGATTAATCCCCGGGTTGTTGATGTGTATATTAAGGGGATTATCCTTATGAGAGTTGCCAGGAAAAGGATATTGTTGAATATATTTTATTACATCAAATATGGAAATTTAGGTTTTGAAAGGAAAATAGGAAGATTTATTGAAATGTAATTAAGAACCGAAAAGATAATCGAGCTCTTTGGTACTCATTCGATTTTTTATAAATTTTCTGCTCGATTCATTGTTATCGATAATATTTGTTAGCGGAATTTTTTTGGAATTCAATAAATTTATACTAATACTTTAACAATTATAGCGAACAACATGTTAATACTAAGGATGGGTTACCGCCAATGTTTCGAAATATCAAGAAAATGAAGTGCAGAAAATTATAACATTCTAAATCATATCGATATATATCGGGTTTCAATCGATTGTTAAATTTATTTTACAACGCAAGTGCAAGCTATGTGAAATAATGTTATAATTAAAGTTATATTTAGAAAATCAATCATAACTATCGATACCATATTTGTGTACCCTTATAAAGGCCACCTCTAATTAATTCCTGCAACGATTACACTTTAAATTGCAAGTTGCAGGCTGCGTAATAGAATGACTCGATAAACTTTTGCTAGGAAATCAGAGAACCTAACACGAGCCATAAATTAAGAGGCGACATTTCCAGCAGAAGTAGCCGTCGTGCCCGTTTGATGTGAAACTTTTGCTGGTACGGGCCCGAAAATCCGGACGTGGAACAGAGCCGGGACCCACACCCATACACCCATACACCCATACCGTCAGCCCCTCGCTCGGACTTCTGTGCGGACTTTCGCCCCGACTGTCCGAGGGGCTTCCAGCCTGCCTG
Organism: Drosophila rufa; assembly: GCA_018153105.1. Lineage (NCBI taxonomy): Eukaryota > Metazoa > Arthropoda > Insecta > Diptera > Drosophilidae > Drosophila > Drosophila rufa. The sequence goes on from JAECXS010000085.1 coordinate 8,525,060, forward strand.
CCTGATACATGAAATGTAATAAATTTCGTTATCTATGCATTATTTATGTCGTAATTTGGTATTTTAGCCCAAAACAGAAAAATGAAAAGCGTCGAGCAATGGCTGGCAGGACGTCCACGTCCTGGCTAGGAGCAGAGCCAGGAGCAGGACATCCCAGCTAGGACAGCCCTGGCATCGGGTCAACATTACACATTTTCACTGGCTCTGCCTGTTGTTTGTTGTTTATGCCAAAGAGTTGTGCTCTCGCCGCCTCTATTTACTTGTGGCCTTGGCCCAGTGATGTCCTTAAAGGACGAAAGAGAGAGAGATGAGTGCTCTTCACCATCGACTGACATTTAGAAAGCCAATTGATTTTGGCACTTTCTTGGCATTGTTTATTTTACTTATTGAGTGTCTAAGATATGCATTTGCCACAAGCACACACACATTGGCCCATTTGTTCCTGGGGATTGTTTTAAGGAGACGAAAGGGTCCTTGCTGGGGGCGGCATAAGCCATGAGCTGGCCAGAAGAAGAAGCAGAGCTTACTCTGCATGTGTGTGTGTGTGAGAGCTGTGCGAGGAAAATTGCATGAACATTTTATTGGAATTTCTAGATGTTTTATATGGCAACGCTCTTACATGACTGCCTGCCACCGCCTGAGCCTCAGCCTGAGCCTCGGCATGTGCATGTGCCCCGGCTGGCTGACAGTGGCGTGGAAGGGATTTATCAAGGGGGTACAGGGAACTTATAAATAGAAAATTAACATAAACTTAAAAGGGATGTATAAATATCTAGTAAATAAAATTGGGTTAATTTATATTAAAAGAAAATAGATATAATAAATATACATTTTGATAGAAAGTTGTATAAAATTTATTTCCTCAAGGAATTAGTTAGGGATAAACAGAAAATTAACATAAACTTAAAAGAGGTGTACAAAATATATAGTAAATTAAATGAGGTTCATTTATATTAAAAGAAAATATATATAAATAATATAATTTTTGATAAAAAGCGGTATATCATTTTTTTCTCAAGGAATTAGCTAGGCAAACGTGTCTAAAGGATAAAAATAAAATAATAAGTTATATTTTTCTTATATATATATAATTATATTTATTATTTAATATTTATATCCTTGAAAAACCACTCAAAAGGACCCTTCTCATTCCCATCCCTGCCTGTTGCTGCTTCTGTGTCTGCCGTTGTCTTCTTCGGTTGCTTTGGCTGCGGGGTGCTGGCAACAGCTACTTGAATTTCGCCTCAGATGCACTTACGCAATGTTTTTCCAACATAAATTGCATTTTCTACTATTGTCAACGTGGCGTATGAATAACTTTTGCAAATAACAACAACACCAGCAGGGGCAGAGGCACAGCCAGTAGGGGGCTGGAAACTCGGTTATTGGAGCCAGAGTCACAGCGCTTCCACAGACATGCAATCGAAGTGCATAAACACTTGTCGCTGTGTGTGACAGAGTTTAAGTCAGAGTGTGTGTGTGTGTGTGCGTTGTAATTTTAGTAAGTACATGATCTTTAAATATATGTAGTGGTCCCGAGGTCTGTGGCAACATCAAAAGGGCAGATTGCTGCCGCAGCTGCAGCTGCTCCTCGGGTTTTACCTCGTCCTTTTCTCTCGTTTACTCTTTTTTGTTGGGGATTTTCCTTTCAGTTCTACGGATGCTACGAGAGAGTACTTCTCAAAATGCATTTAACTCACTTTGTCATAGCCCGTAAATTTGAAATGTCATGGCGACTGTCGACCGGCATACAACCTTGTGGCTTTCATTTGACACGACACACATGGCATGGCGAGGTGCGGGCCAAAGTAGACACAGAGAGCGAGTGTAAGTCCAGTTCCGATTCTCCATTCTCCGGGTCTCTCGTCTGAGACTCCTCCGTCCGCCTGTTGCTCCCGTCCGTCTCTATCTGGTAAGTACACGAGGGGGGCGTGCCCCCCGAAATCCGACGGAAAAAAAAGCTGTACACACTGAGTATAGAAAAGAAATAAAGCCAAGCTGAAAACGAAAACCGGACAGTCAAAAGTCAGTCAGTGACAGCAACGTCGGGGACATTTAAAAGCCAAAAGGCTGATAAATGAAAAAGTTGAAATGTGAAATGCAATGCGAAATGTGCTTGCCCTTAGTCTATTTCCCAGCCCTTGACGTTCCTTTCCCCGCCTGCCATGCAAATGCTCTTTACAGTTTTTAAATCAGAAATGTAATTTAAACTTGCTGCCGGGCAGCACGAGGCACCAGCGATAAAAAATTAAAATAATATGCGTTGTGGCCAAAAATTGCTGCGGCGCTTTTAAAGCGTTCGTTTAACATTGGTCTTAATTGGATTTAATTTGAGGAGTAAGTTTGTGGGAAATTTTGTCAGAGGATGGGATTGAAAAAATATTTAATAAGTGGAGTGATCTGACTATTAAATAACCATTACTCTGATGCGTATTATTTATTAAATTTCAGCTTTCTATTGGCACCTTGGGCAACGTTTTTAAATTTATAAAAAAATATCAGTCAAAAAGTGTGTATATAAATTAATTATGAGAAAATCCTCTCTAAATCCATAACATATAGTTGAACTCCTTAATTAAGCATCTGCCAGGAGTCCAGTTTTTATATAGACCTGAACTCGCACCTGAAATTTATGGGGGCTGCATTCAATTTGCTGCCGTCTCCCAATCATCATTTTTTCTTAAATCCATTGACCACCTACCGCACCTACAGCTGACCACAAATAAATTATTTCTTATCAAACCGAACTGGCCGCAAAAGTTTTTTGTCTGCACTTTTTCCCCATCCATCTGCACTTTCTTTGCTTGCCACTCGCCACTAGCTCGGTTCTTTTCCTTTTTTGTCACACGATAATTTGTAGGAGCCTGTCGTCGTGGCCGTAAATTGTCTTTGGCAGGCGGGCTGTCTGCTTTTCCCTTGGCCGGGGTCAGTCTCAGTTTTAGTCTCGGTCTATGCCAAAAGTTTTTAGGGCCAAAAGACGTTGGAAAATGCGGGTGGGGACGGGATGTGGGAACGGGGATCCTGGGGTCAAATCAACAAGCAATTGTTGCAGATAAAACACGTTTCATCTGGCTCTTCTGCCAGGGCTGCGCTGGCGAAGATTTCAGCTGTAAAAGTTTTAATTCCATAAAAACAGACTGCAGTGGAACTCAAACAAGGGCTTAAGGTTAGGTCAAGATAGCTTGGAGGTTGAGTATATAAAACAATGACCATAATGATGGGGAGTATAAAAAGATGTATATTTTTATGTAAAAAGGGATAATACTAACTATTCTCTTTGGGCTCACTATTAAATTGGGCATTTATAAATAGTTTAAAGTAATTGGTATTATTTTTACAATTATTAATTTAACATAATTTAAATTCTGTTCTTGCTTTGTATTAAATATATCAAATTGTTTGTATAAAAACTTTCAAAGCTTTTAAATCATTAACCCTTAGCAGATCTTACAACACATTTTCCTTAAAAGCTTGTGCTATCCTACAAAGTTACACAAACTTACAGCTTTTATCCAAAGCTTAATGCATGAATTTCCCAGCTTTTCCGGAGCTTCAATTTGGTATTTGAATAGAATCTAGTAAGGTTTTCTTATGGCTTAATTTCCCTATAAAATATCAGATAATCTTTAAAGCTAATAAAGAAGTTTGAACTAAGAAATAATTCTTTATTACATTTTTAAGCGTTAAATTGACCTACACTTTATCAGTCGAAAGCCACAGCTGCCAGTGCTCGGAAAAACTAATTATTATGTAACATTGTAATTTGTTAAATAAGTAAATTATCTAAAAATTTTAAATAAAATATTTTAAGGCTACCCCTGAAATAATATTTCAAAATAAAATATAGAACTAATGTACATATAAAAGTAATATTTTGGGTGTCAAAAACGTTTCCCTTGTCCATTTACTTAAGTACAGTTTCTTAACGCAATTTTATCGATGTTTAGAACCAACCTTTAGTTCCTGTAGGGAGTAAAAAATTTTATCCCTAATTCTACAGAAAACTAAACTTAATTCTGCAGTAAATGTAAAAACTCCTAGAATTCCTGTTATGTATTTAGAGAAGTATAAAATATATATTACCAAAATTATATGAATCATATATAGATGGAGCTGTCATGGAAAACTTTTTAAAAATATTAACGAAATTCAAGGATCTTTCAAATTATGAGGTCAGAAAAACAAGTCTCCAAACTCTTCTTCCGAACTCTCAATTGAGATAAAAACTTAAAAAGTCTGCGAAAATTAAACAAAATCTCAAAAAAATATTTTTTGCGTAGTTTTCGAAGGGAAAATATTTTTGTAAATATGTGTTTTCAACCATCAACACCTCGAAGTATATTACATTTAGATTCAATGTAAAAGTTGGATAGTTAGAGGGCATTTAAGAGGCAAGCCCCCCGGGCAAAAATGACTGACTGGCAGCCCAAGGCGAGACTTTCAATGCAGAGAAAATGCGCTGGAAAATCATTAGACGCGGCTGGCATTTGGTTTTTCCCTTTTGCCACCGCTTTTTGGTGTTGTTTTTGCCACTAATTGAAATGCTTCATTTATCAAGCTGCCATTGATGCCAAAGCCGCAATAGCAGAGTTCCCAGTGCAGTCTACCGTCCGCCGTCTGCTGCAACTGCTAGTCAGAGTCGCTCAAAAAGCTGCAGCAACTCCTCCTCCGAATTTCCCTGCACCGACTTTTCCGTCGTTTAGCAGTTAGCAGAGTTTCATTTAATATTTGCTCGCTTTTTGTTTTTCAATGCAATGGCAGGAGGGGCTGACGAATGCGATGCGAGGGGCGCTTTGCAATTTCCTCTCGGCGCAAAGAGACAAAAGAAAAATTGTAATGAAATTCGAAACTGCCACGGCAAACAGCGATGACGAGTGCCAGCGAAATAATGGATGAATGGGATGCGAATGTGAATGGATGAGAGGTTCGCTTAGAAATGCCATCTAAAATTTAAGCGAGTGAAAGGCGAAATAGTCGGGAGCTGTTGTCCGCATATGCATATGACTTGATGCGGCCTTGATTTCTGTATCTCAATCGGAAAATGCAATCCGAATATCCATTTCATTTCCATTTTAATAGCGATATCGATGGCTGCAAATATTTTGATTTTATTTTTAGCCTCTGGTTTCTGGCTTCTGGTAGAGACTGTCATGAATTATACGCACCGAGCCACACATCATCATTATCACCACAGATCCCATATCCCCTGCTGCTCTCGGCAGTGTGAGTGCTATCATTATAATCGTCAAATATTTGTATATGCTTGAGCAATATCCTGTGAAAATGCAAAGAGCATGAAATTTAAATACAACGCCGGCAAATGGAAAAAGGCAGCTGCTTGTGTGTGTCGTCGTGGCTCTTCTAGGGTTTATATATATATATAATATAATGTATAGCTGTGTTTGCAGCAACTGTCAACCTTTGTCACTCAATTTGCTTGTGAAATACTAATCCAGTTAGGGGCATTCGAGCTGTGCTGCTGCTGCTGCTGCCTGGTTTAATCAGTGAAAATGAGCAGAGACAGCCAGCGGAAACGTGTGCGTGTGACTGCAAAATTCCATTTCCGGTTGCCACATTTTCCCCTCCAGTCTGCCTCCGCAATTAACAAAGCTAAGCTGCGCTAAAAAATAACAATAACAATCGCAAATATACATATACGGGCCTGTGGAGAGGATGTGAGTGTGGCCTCGTGAGTTTATGATGACTACGCAATGAAATGAGGCCAACCAGAAACTCATTCAGCCATCAATCAATCAAAGCGCGCGCCTTGCTCCCTTTTCGCCTTTTCTCGTTCGCAGCTTGCTTTTATTATCATCGGATGGATGGGGTAGGGTCGCAGCCCCTACAGGACTACAGGACTACAGGACTCCAGGAGGGAGCCCAGCTCAAGTCTCATCATCATCCCGCATAGGCAAATCCCCGCACGCTCACAAAAACTTGCCAAAGCAGCGCACAGTTTAATAAAATATTTATAAATTCTTCAAACGTAGCCCACGATATAACAACTCACTAGGGGTTGAGCCGGGTTCGCTTGCCGGGCTTGGGTCCCTTCTTTTTCGCTTTTCCTTTTCTCTTTTTTACCCCAACAACGCCGCTTTCCCCCTTATTTTCCTGCTGCCCGTTTTTGTTTGGTTAAGTTAGGGCCCAACCTGACCGCTGCCCTCTGTTCCTTGTTATTACACCAGGCCTTTGTATTAGGTGTCCGCCGATATCGGATGTCGGTTCTCGTCTATTTTTAATATCCCAGCAATGTGTCAGTTTGCAGCCGAGCATCAGACTCCGCTTAATTGAAAGTGATTAAATGCAAATGTATCCCATTAGAGCTGCTGTGCATTAGGGGAAATTATTACTCGAATGCTTTTTATTTATCTCGGTGATTTGAAAATGCTTTTAGTTCGGATGAAGGTTCTCCCATCCCGGGGGGAACTTTTTTATTCCAATCTCCCGGCACCTGAAAGATTGGTGTTGACTTGAATTTTTACATCTCACTTTTTTAGTTTTCCGCTGTGTTTTCTCTTTTTTATTAAAAGCTTAATGGGTGTACTAGAATGTTTCATAAACTGGATTATATATTTATTTGGCATATTAAGCTTAACAAATTAAGAAAACAAAGGTTCTATTATAACTTGAATAATTCTATTAATTATTACCTTCAGTAATTTAATAATTATATATGCTGCACATAGGTTAATGATTTGTCAGATAATTTATAGTTATTCAGAGTTACTTTGTTCTAGGGGAAAACTCCCTCAGAGGGTGGCGGGGCTGGAAAACTTCAAGAACTTTTCTGGACCGCCATCTGGCAACATTGTCAACGCCTATAATCTGCAGAGAACCGCACTACGAAGCCGGTCTGTGTGTGGAACGTGTGTGTGCGGCACACTCACGAGGCGGCGGCCTCATCATTTGCTCGTTTTATATTTCAACGGCGGGTCGGGAGTTGGGACTAACTGTTCTGTTCCCAGGGCCAGGCCCATTACGGCACTACGGCAGCGGCATTACGGCGTTACACACACGCCTCCATCGGCATACTAAGCAGCCGCATCATCATTAACACTACGGCGGCGTCAGCGGCGACATCGGGCAAACTATGTAGCTGGAGCTTTCCCTGTGGCTGGAGCTTACACACCTTACACCTTTGTTGCCTCTGCTGCTGCGAGCGGCATAAATTAATAAAAATTTCATGTGCCAAATAATTACAATTAACATGAGTTCTTAATTAAGAGCTCGACGCAGCAGCTCCGTCGGTGTTGCTGTCGCTGCTGCGGCTGCTGCTGCTGCTGCTACTGATGTTGCTGTTGTGGTTGTTGCTGTTGCTGTAATCATTTGCTGTCGTCCTTGTTGCCGTTAATAGGCTCGTTCATTTGCCCCTTCCTCAGGCTCCGGCTCTGCCGCTCCCTCGGTTCCTCATCCTTGCCGTTTTGGCCAGGACCTCACCTCACCTTTAATGCAATACAACACACTCGGCTGCGCTCGGTGCGGTTCGTTAAATCGCCTCGGCTGCCGCTGCTGCTGCCGCTGCTGCTGCTGCTGCTGCCAGCTGCTTTATGGCCTGTGTTGTTCTTGTTGTTGCCCAAAAAACAAAGACGTAGTCCGCCGGGGGGCCTAGCCAGCAAATAAAGGGTATTGTTGTTGGTCAACAAATAAAACTAAAATGGACAAGACAAATAAACTCCAAGGGTCCGTTAAGTGATTTTGTGTCGATAGAGTTTTGTCAACGATAAGTTATCTTGATACTTAAATAAGCTTTCAACTTTGGGCAAGCATTCTATTTAATTTGAGATTTTTAATTCCAGAAAAATGCCTAAATAGCTAAATTTATCTAAAGCTAATATGCAAAGGAAAAGCCTTATTTAATAAATTATAAAAGTAAAAAGTCGAAGAAAAATTTACTAAACTTCTGAAATTCGAAATTAAGCAGTTAAAGCTAAAATCTCAATTATTTAGGGCATTTGTTGTATTAAATTATTATAAATAAATTTAATTTAAAGCATATTACATACTATGTATATTTTTTTCGGTAAAAAATTCCTTAACAACCCCTTCTTATACGCCCCTGTTTTGTTTTTGCTACTGGCTGCTTAATTTTCTGCTTGCCATCTTTTTTTGCGCAAATTAAGTGTCGATATTTTATGCCCTGTTCGTTTAATTAAAAATGCCAAAGGTTAACGCATGCGGCCCTCGACTCGTCGCCCTTTTAACCCCCTGACACCCCCGCCTCATTCAGACTTAACCCCTCGCTGCCTTTCATTGCCTGGTCGACCCCATCACTCGATGCTGGCGTTTATGAATTTTATTTATTTTAAGCACATAACTTTGCTCGGCTTTGTGGAGTACAATCTTGTTACTGCTCTTGCTTTGGGGATTCGCTGTTGCTTTTGTTGCAGTTTTAAGCAGCTTTGGGAAAAGGGTTAAACAAAGTCAGAGAAAAGCGGGGGGATGGGCGAAACAGTGGCACTCTGTAAATTAACCCATCCAGGCTATAGGCTTATTTATTGTGGCTCTCAAATAAAAACTCGAACAATTTTTGTTAAAAACCACAAAAATGTTAACTTTGTTGTGCACAGAGAGAAGAAGTTAAAACCAATGCGGGTTAATTGATGAGAGTTATAGAAACTTTCCCTAAAACTTTACCGATATTTCAAAATATTCATTAAAAAATATTTTAAACCCTAATGCAATTAATATTATTTTGTCTCTGTGTAGGCACTCGTAAGCCAATTTGTTTATTGCCATTTTATTTCTCGCTCGCGCTACATGCTGGGTTAATGGACGCCAAGCTGAGAGGTACCACAGCGCGGCTACTTGATTTTTAATGCAAAGCGAAGGGGGAGTGCCCGCAAAAGTTGCGTTTTTGAGTTGAGTTCATAAAAGTTTGACACAGGTTTATTAATAGCTGCTGGTCGTTGAGCTATGCCAGCATCAGCCCCCTCTAAACTAAACTATTTTTGGGGCTTTCACTCCCCGGTAGCTCCCCGGCAGCTGGAAATGAGTTTTGACAACTGGCAACTGCTCCGTGTGGCGTAATGAAGCCGGAAGTGACGCTCGTGTATAATAAAGCTGAGAGCGGCGGCGGGCAGAAATCAGTTTTATTAGAGACAAAGTCAGAAGTCTCTGGCCTGTGGGCGGGAAAGTCGGTCCAGGTACATAATAAAGTTTTAAGAGCGCACATGCGGGCCTATATAATGCACGTCCTTAATGGGCATATGTACACTCACACTCACGTGGTGTGTGTGCCTGTGTGTGTGCGAGTCACCCATAAAACTGTCCATTGCTCGGACGCTAAACCAGAGACTGCTCCTGCTCCTGCTGCCGCTCCTGCTCCCGAATCTGAATGTGACGCTGACGCTGACGATGATGAAAGATCAGACAACGCCCACACCTAACGCTGCCTGACTGAAGGCTGAAGTGCAGGCTGCAAAATAAAGCTGCCAGACGTGGTATGAGATGTTCATCATGATGATGCTGCAGTGAGAGAAAAGGCTACGAATTGGGACTACAAAAAAATAAAACAAATGAATTGAAGGTCGAAGAACAAGCTCAAAATATTATTCCTTAATTTATGAGCGTCTAACCTAACAAACCTTTATGTATGAAGATTATATGAGCCTTAATATTAAATCTTTGACATATTTTAAAATATCCTTTATATATTTAATGCTTTGATCAGCCATAACTGGAAGTTATTCGATAATTTCTCTGACTTTTCCCCTTGTGTAGGCACACTGAAGTGAGGCACAGCGCAAACACAAAGGACACAGGACCAACACCAGCTGTAGGACAGGAGACTTGAAGCAGCAGGAGCAGGAGCATCGCCATCGCCATCGCCAGGACCCAGTGAAGACAGCCGACGGGCGAGAGTGAATGGCAGGCAAACACTGAAAAGGAAAAGCGGCGACTGCGAGATGTGAAATGAAGTGAACTGAAGCCAAAGCCAAAGCCACCGAGGCTCTGGATGGGGATGGGAGTGTGAGAGGAAAATGTGGGGAAAAAGGGCAAGAGAGGGATGCACGGGCTTAGACTGGAGCTAGGCAACCTAGCGACCAACTGACTGACATAAATATGTAAACAAATGTCAAAACGACACTGCCACAGATACAGATACAGATACAGAGCTACAGGATGCAGGAGAGGATGCTGTGGGATACGGGAGAGGAGCTAAGAAATATTTGAATGGTGGTGCGGCTGTTATTGTTGTTCAAGTGGCGACGTTGACATTTTGTGTGCTCTATGAAAAATGCATGACAAACGGTCCCAGGCACGCATATCCCAAAAATGTATGCTTGGGTTTTTGCTCTAGCAAAGTGATAAAATGCCAGGAAATATGAGTAAAAACGCGCAAATAATTCAAGCAAACACACAGGCACACACACTCGCAGGCATGCGAGTGTGTCTTATATGCTATATGGGTTTACCTATATGGCATAGTGCGCGATTAGAGGCGGGCAAGGAAGCAAACAAAAAACATGGCGATGGCGATGGCGATGGCGATGGCGACATCTCACAGATGCCTGCCAGGAGGCAGGGCTGGCAGCGCTTCCGAGGTTTCCATTTCGGCCGTGGCTGCTTGCTATTTCATATTTGAACAAGGTGAGGCTGTGCGTTTTAATGACGTCATATCTCAACACACAACATGGCTTGCAAGGGCCGCTAACCTGGCCAAAAGAGAGAGGGGTCTCTCTCGGGCTTTCTCTCTTTCTGGGTCCCTCTCTCGACGCTCTCCTGTTTGCAGCTATCAGTTTAACAAAGCTCCAATCTGATTATCTCTCCGAGAGAGAGATTACTCTCTTGTCTCAATCTCTCGCTCTCTCTCTCTCTCCCCCGCTCGCACTTTTCGCACCTGTACAACAATGCGTATGCTTGATATCCCGCCTATATACGTACATATGTCTGTGTGTTCGTTTGTTTACACAGCCATATATTAGTTTTTATTATGAGACACTTTTGATTTTTCACTTGATTTATTAATGAGAATTTATAGCCGACACCGGCGGGGAAAAGGTCGGATGCATCTAATGAAAGCGAGGCGCTCTGCCTTTGCATATTTATAGTATGAATTTTGGTACGAAAGAATTATGATGCTGCTCTGGTGCTGCTGCCCTGGATATGGGCAACGTCTGGCTTTATAGTAGTTTCCATAGAGGGAGTAAGATAAGATAAATGGGAATTAGGTTTATATGTTTTATGTTTCCATTTTGAATAAATGTTTCCAAGTTGCAATGCTACTAAATTGCTACGCTAAATTGCTTTGCCCTAAAAAGGGTGTTTAACTTTAGGGAGAATGCTGCTAAGATTGAGATAGGATTTTGTGAATTTATAATATTGAAGGGTTATACAATTATATACCAACAATTAAGTTGTAATTAGTAATGGGTCGTGAATATAAAATTAAAATAAATAAATGCATAAAGTTTATTTAAAGTTAGGAATTAATTATTTTTAGGTTTAAATTGAGTAAAGGTATAAAGGCTAAATATTTAAAATCCTTCTGATTTCAAAGCTTTAACAATACAAATTTTATTATTTTTGGTTTCATTTCTATAATATAATAATATATAATTATAATATATATTAATATATATAATAATATAAAATATAATTATTATAACTAAATAAGTACGTAAATAAGAGTGTTAGTCTTTGAAAGTGCAAACTTAAGACCATCCATATTAATGGATTTATCAATTTCTAAAGTAAAGGTAAAGGCATAAAATATTACTACAATTTAATTTCACTTATAACTTTAAAAAACAAAAAACAACATAATTTCCCACTGAATAATTAGGTCAACTTCCCTTCTGACAATTTAAGCCTCTTAAAATTCAGTCTCATTAAAAATTTGAAATCAAATGTATGAATTCAAATTCATAATACAGGCACCAAATTATCTGTTTTCCACTTCAATTGATTTTTTTTTCATTTCGAAAATCAACTCATCGCGATAAGCATTTAAGCATTTATTCGCATCGAACCAAAAGAGAGACCGACCGCATTAGACTAATTGAACTGCGGTCGACTCAATCGCAAATCAAAGCTCAAACATTTTGATTTTAATAAATTAAAATGTTTCCACCCCCAAAAAGGGGCCGGAAAAAAGGAAATAAAAGCGTTTGCGGCGGGCGCCACATCCTGCGGCCCCAACTCACCTGGCCAATTAATTAAGCCAAATGATTAGGCAAATGTGAATGCATATCGTGATTAGGGACGCAAAACCGCAAATTACATGGAAAAGGGAACGGGCCGGGGCCGGGCCGGTGTGTTGATTTTAGAAAAGCCAAGGCGACGACGCCGCTTTGACAAAAAAATCCATTATGCTAATTTGTATAAGATCTTTGCCGCTGCTGCCGCTGCTTCAAAGACGACGCCAGATATACAAAAGCAGATTTTGTGGTTCGCTTGCAATGAGGCGCAAAAAAGGAAAATATTATGCTCACACACACAGCCAAAAAAAAAGTAAAAAAAACATGGAATACAAAACAAGAGAAACAACAATGCTGATGGCAAGTGAATGTAAAAATGAAAGAAAAGGTCACGCACTGAAAGCTAAGCAGCATATAAAATGAAAATGGCGCATACACACACACACAGACACACGGGACACGCATACTCGCACAATAACAGTAAAAATAAAAATGGCAACCACAACAACAACGAGAAACAACAACCTGCCTTCTCCACTCCTCCCATCCCAGCCTCCAACTAACACATGTATTTAACCTCAGATTAAGCGCAAGCGGAGGCATACGCAATATGGGCACACTGGGTGGTGCCCCACCTCCCCCTTTCCAGGGGGGGTAGGGGGGTGGTGCCAAAATATAATGTTGCAACAAAAATTAAGTTGAGTGCGCGGTGCGTGGGAAATTGTTTGGTCGTAAGGTGTAAGGAAAATGCACACAAACAAACAAAGAGATGGAAATCTACAAAGCAAACAGAGGACGATTTCGGGCAGACACAAAAGCGCCAAAGGCACAACACACACAGAGAGCGGAAAACCCAAAGAGAGAGAGAGGAAAACTCTGCAGCATCCTGGCAGCCACTCTCTCGCTCAGCTTTTCAGGAAATTCCCGGGCAAACGCTTGCGCTGTAAGCTCCACGTATTTTTCTTGTTGCTTTTGATTTTGCCTTTTCAAACATTAATAAGTGTTGCCATTTTCTGTTTTACTTTTTGCCTCTTGGATTTTTACTTTTTACTTGTTTCGTATTTTTCTTTATTTTTTGTTTTTTTTTCTACCTGAGCTGAGCTTTGTGGTTTAAAAATTCATGCAGCACAGACGAAATTATGTATACGACCCCTTGCCCATGCCAGGCCAGGCCAGCCTGCGGAGAGTGGTTCCTGTTGTTGTTGTCGAAAGTTTTTCGGCAGGGCTAGAGCCAATTTTCACGCTAATGGCTCGTCAGCTGTCCAACAAAAATAACAACAGCAGCAGCAGGCAGGCAGCGACTGGCAAAGCAGAAAGAAGGGCCGCGCCCATTACGCGATATACTTGGGGATCTGAGCATTTCAGAGCAGAGAACTCGGCAACGAACTTCGGGCCTGGCTTTTGGGATCTGGGATCTGGCGCCACTTTAAAAATGCAAAATGCCAGAAAGCGAAAAGCGAAACTAGCGGAAACTTGGATTGGAGGCAATGGTAGCCCGCTGTTTGTGTTTCGTGCGGGTCCCCTGCACACTAATAATTCAGTAAAAGGCAAAAAGGACGAAACATGCGAAAAGTGAAAGAAACATTTGCACTTCCTGCTCCTCTTTTTACAGCATTGAATATGGCTGGGCGGGTCACCAGCAGCGGCAGGAGCAGCAATAGCAGAAAATGTGCCAACTAAAATGATATTTTTTCATCCATTTTGTTTTGCTCTCATCCTTTTTTTTTTTTTGCATTTTTGTTGTGTGCCATCTTTTGGTCCATTGACAAAGCTAAAAAAAAAAGGGAAAATGTTGTTGTCGCCTACATTTCGTGTGCTATTCTATTCCTTTTTTTTGCACTTCTTCCTCGAGCTTTTTGTGCTGTGCACATGCATTTTTCACCATGTCCAGCTGCTAAGTGCGCGCAAAGGCGTTCATGTCCTTGCCACGCCCACCCATCAAGAGGCGGCAGCTGGCGCTGGCAATCCCGCTGATGATGATCATGATGACCATGCGGGGAGTGGGCATGGGATTGGAATAGGGACTGCGATTGGGATGGGCCATGTCGGAGTTAGGTGTATGGCACATTAAAAGATGGCATAGCACAGCACGGCCCAGAACCGGCAGCCAGCACATGTTGGTTATCTAGGTAAGGGCGGCGGCGGTTGGGCCTGGGTTGGGAGTGGAAAAAGGAAAGGAAGGAAGAATGGAAAAAACATCCTCTCAACGCCTTCCTATCCCATGCAGAGAGTTGGCACTCACATGGACATAGAGACACATTTATTGCTTATGCTGGCACAGTGGCACCAAAGAAGGAGAACTTAAAAAGGATTATTAGATAAAACTATGTTAAAATTATAAAAATTATATATTCTTAAAAAAATGTAAATAAAAATTGCAAAAAGTTGACTCAAACTCAATTCTATGTGGTGTGAATAATATTTAAGTCATTAACTACGAATTCAAACAAGTCCATTAATACAATTTCTAACCTACAACCTACAAGAGGGAGTAACTTCCTGTTTCATTAAAAATTATTATAAGTATAAAGTTTAGATATATTAAATTAATATTTTATTAATAAATATCTTTAAGTTTTAGATGAGCTCTAAAAAATATTTGAAAATATTCAAATTACACAGAGGCTCTTATAAAGATTAATGAAATACTTCTGATTTCATTTTTAACCTACTTTTATAATAATATATAACAGATTTTTAATCAAAATAAATCTATAAAAAGTTTCTTAAAGCCTATTCACTCTAAAAACTATTTTTTTGTTTATCTCTTTAAAATTTTCTCAGAGTTAATCTAAGCTCCCATTGAAATGTAAATGAAATCCTTGCCGCTTTGGCCAAATATTCTCCTAATCAACTCGCTTCATTTTGAGTTAAATAAATTATCTCCATTATGGCATAGTGGCGGCGAAATTTGTATTCCGATCAGCGGTCCACTGTTTCGGGGCTAACTGTGTCCTGTCGCTGCGCTGGCTCCTGCTGTTTTACAAATGGAAATATGGCAGGACCCCGCCTCCGTTACCAACACTGTTGCTATTGCTTTTGCTGTTGCTTTTGCTGTAGCTGTTGGTGTTTTTGTTTCGCTTTTGTTTCGAACATTGTCGTTGTCGTTGTCGTCATTGCCCCTACTGGCCCAGTCTCAGAAAAGGCATTGTTGCGGGGCTGGCCCCGATTGTCGTCCTGCGAACGCCCCGGGCATAGACAACTTTAATGAATTTCCAGCGCTTCTCATGTGGCCTCCCTGCAGCAGCAGCAGCAGCATCCAACCTCGGAAAGTATCCCCTACCCGCGCTCCACTCGCCATTTCCCCCATTCCCCCAATGGCATCCAACCTCAGAGTAATCTGGCGCAGGAACGGGGCCAAACAGAAGGGTTAAATAAGCGGTTAATTATGTGTTTAAAATTTCTGACATGACGCAGTGCAAATTATTTATTCACATTTTATTTTTAGCGCACTCGGTGCGGTGCGGTGCGGCTGCCTTTTTTACCATGGCTTGCCAGCGATTTATGGCCATGCAAAATGCTCTGCTCTGTGTGCCACAGCAATTTAGATACATAAATTTAAAAAAGAACAACAACAAAAACAATAATAGCAGCAGGAATAAAGCCAGCAGAGGGAAAACAACAGACTGAACTGAACTGAAGCGAACTAGGCGGCGGCGTATACGTAACGTGAACGCAGGCAATCGGCCATGACGTATACGCAACGTGTGCCGCGTGCCACGTAAAATGAACAGCAAGGCGAAATACAGGCAAAAGCCCTGGCTGGCTGGCCAAAAACGAGAAACTTTTGCAAAAATATTTATCTTTTTAGGTCAAATTTGTAGCTGGCATTACGTTTTATTTGTCGATGGCCAATGGCTACGGTCGCGGTCACTTTTTGGGGCCAGTTTTTCAGCGTTTTCAACTTTTCCCCGGTCGCTCGAAGGCGAAGGCTCCTCTGCACTGGTGACCACTTAATTTGTCCTTGGGCCGCCGCAGCATCAGCCGTTCCAACTAGCAGCAAGTGTAATTAATAACTTTGTTTGCATAAGTGACCCGAAAAAAGAGCAGAACAGAGCGGAACAGAAACGAAACGAAACGAGAAGAAAGTCAAATAAAATATATAAAAAAGAAATGGAAGGAAAAGCGGAATGAATTTTCTTTTCGGGGGCCCCACAAAAGTATTCCCAAAGATATACACAAGCCTATATGTAAAGTTACCCAATTAAGAGTGACATTTTGCAGGCGGCTGCGGAAATATTTAATATTTGTTAGCGGCAATAGGTCTTTATCTCCGGCCCCGGCCCCGGCCCGGCCCAATTAGTATGCCATATGGGAGCTTCCTCTCAGGGCCGCCCCTCTTGCATAAACAATATCTCAGCAGAAGGAAACAATTTCGCCGCCGAAAGTTGGCCATAATTTAGCTTCTGCTGCGTCGCAATCGTCGATAATACAGATTATGGCGAAAATATGCAAAGCAGCACCAAATATCGCTGCGAATGAAAACAAATGCCGCAAAGAAATCGCACAGCAGCTAAGGAAGCGCAAAAAAAAAAAAAAAAAAAAAAACGAAAAATAAATAAAATAAAATAAGGAAAAAAGTATAAGGAAACGAGGAAAGCAGAGCAACTAACGCGCTGTATTCGAGGCGCATTCAAATGAGATAAGGCAGCATTTTTTTGGCAGTAGGAGCAGCATGCATGAGTTCATGTGTGTGAGTAGGGGATGTGTGTATGGTTCTGGCAGTGTGTGTGCTTGGATCTGGCTGTGTGTGCGTGCCCCATTAGACGGCAGCCAGCAATTGTACGCAGTTACGTTTCTATTAAGCCAAGCAACATTCACATCCCAGTGCTCCACTCCACCCCCAATCCTGGCTCACTTTTCGCTCTCGTCCTTGTCCATAAGCCAACATTTTTCGGGCGCATAAAAGCAAATGGAAACAAGCAACAATGCCACCGAACTGCCGAAAGTGCCGAACCTGGGGGATATCCAGTGCCAGAGGAGTCAGCCTCAGGCCAGGGCATTACAAAAGATCTGATCTGAAAGCTTTGGTTGGAACAAGAAGGGATGAAGACTACATTTTAACCTATTTGGAATATTTGTAATATAAAATTACTTATTTTAAATTAATTTAAAGCATTTACTTTAAAGAAACTACAATGGAAAAAAGATTATTAATTTTCTAAGCTCTTAAATTGATCTAAGGACCACCTATCACTATAATTCCTGGCTACAGAACAACCCAACTCTTTTGATCCTTGATTCCATACACCCCTTTGATTGCAGGGTGTGCATAATGCATACAGCTTCTCCCAGACGGGAAAGGAATAACAGAGCTCACACACACCATTCACACACCCGAAAACCCGCGCTGCCGCGTAAATGGAAATTGTGAGCCTTGGCTGGCATTTTTCGGTTGGCAATTTTATGCGGCGTCTTTAAAACGCCATCCAATCCCCGTCAGAGCCACATTCGCATTCACATTCGCATTCACATCCACAGTCACAGCAAGAGTCACAGTTACACCCGCATTCGGAATCACATTCAGCGAACCGCCGAAAGTCGCATAAATCGCGGCTGCCTGACGTTAAGATTTCCGTTTAAATAATTCAAAAATTTGTCGAAATGACAAATTACGCGACTCTGCATGTGTTTCATTAATTTGACGCTGCCTGAGACGGCTCAAACACACACAAACATTAAGGACCAGAGCCCAGAGCCCAGAGCCCAGAGATTTCCACATACACACACGTGCCAAAAGCGGAAAAGCGGAAGAGCGGAAAAGCGCTGCGTGGCATTTCATTTTCATAAATTTTGGGACCGCCACAGCGACAAATGACAACGGCAGACTCAATCAATTTGCGCCGCTCGAAGCTGGGGGCAGAGAGTTCGGAGGCGTTAGTACGGTTATAACTGAGCCTTTACACGCAGAAAATTAAATGCCTAAAAATCGGAGGCTTAAGCCCAAGAAAAATAGTTCCTAACAACTGTAGAATATTTATTTTTAAGAGTCTAATCCATAAAGCATACTTTATAAGATGATAATCCACAAAAATACAGTTTACCTAATTTTAAAATATAAAAATTTGCTTTAATTTATGAGTTTAAGGCTTCAAAAATTAATGTAAACATTAATAACTAGAACTTACTACTCCAAAAATAAATGGAACTATATCTCTGTAATTGTTAGGTAATCCCCTTTTTGAATTTATAACATAATTCATCAATTTCTCAAAATAAATATTTCTCATTAAATTATCTAATCCAGATTATTTTCTTCTACCCAAAAAATTTCTTTAAAATATCTCTTTCTTTCTGGGTGTAAAAGGATCTGGGCGAGTGTGTGTTTGTCTGCGGCTTACCCATATTGCTTTACGTGCCAAAATTTATGCTTATTAAAAAAAATCAGCAGTGCGCATCGAAAAGTCAACTTGGTTGACATCGCTGGCAAAGGACTCGCAGGCTCAGGCTCCCACATCCTCCACATCGTTGTCCTGTGGCCACAAAATGGCCGCCTGGATGTCCATTTGCCAACCGGTTTTGTGTGCTAACTCTGTGTGTATATGGTGTGTGTGTGTGTGTGTGTTTGGCCGGTCCCCGAACGGAAATGTATTTAATGGCTGGCGATATATATTTTAAAAGCCATTACTGCATATGACAGCGGGAGATACATTGAGATTGCAGATAGCGCGACATTTAAATCTTTTTCGATCCGTCGTTTCGGGCGGGCTTTAATCATTAATTGGCCTGCGACAAGCCAAAAAGCGTTAACCCTTTATGGTGCGAGATCGAAATGCATGATTTCGCGGTTGCTGCCATGGTAATAATTGGACATGAAAATGTTTTGGTTTAATACAAAGGGAAAGATAATATACATAATAATAGGGTATAAATAGGGTATAAATAATGTCTTCATATAAATCGGTCAAGGGCATGTTATTAAAATAAAATAACATAAAATGAAGTCTTTTAATATGTATATTTTACATATATACATAATAAATGTATAAGGTAATTAAAGTTAAACAAGTTTACTTCCTTATAAAAAGTATGGCTCATATTTCTTTAACTGGTAGAATTGTCTTAAACTTTATAATAATATTTATAATAAATTCCCTATTGAGTTTGGCCAGTAAAAATTAATTAATTTCCTAACTAAATAATTTATTACAAACATGTAAAATAATTCCCCACATTTTCTTGCCATCCAATTATGCTGAATAGCAAAATTACCCAACAAAGGGGGCTAAATATCATCACCAATTACTGGACTATGTATTTAATTAACGCTGAGCTGTCGCTGGCGCTGGCGCTGGCAGATTATGTTTTAATATTTCAATAAGACTGGCTTACACATGCCGAACATCAAGTTCAATTGCAGTGACGAGAGCGCCAGCTGGCTAAAATGAAGTTTGCCCAGTCAAAATTTGCTCAGTCATGGGTAAACAGATTTGCCCATCAACTGCATTACGCATACGCCATGAGATCCAGCCACTAGTCGTCAGTAGTCAGTCTTCAGTGCACTCTATGCAAGCCAGCCCTGCTGGGCCTGCAGCTCAGCCCTCGTATGTTACTACTAATACAGTGCTTTGCCTGCCAGCGTGTGTGTGTGTGTGTGTGGTGTGTTTGGCGGGGTGTACTCTCTCTGTGTGTGTTTGTGTGTACTTGTATCCTGACGATTTAGCTGATTTATGTTGATTTGTGTGCGAGTAAGTTGGCAGTGGGAGGCAAAACGATTCCCGGTTGTACACAAAGCGCACACACACACACTCTGCGAGGCACAGTTGCGTGTGCTTTAAGCCTGCACCAACAACAATCCGGGTAGATGTTTATGTGTATGTGTGTGGAAAGGATATGGCTGCAGGAGCAGGGCAACCAACTGAGACCTACAACAACTGTGCCAGCAGTGCCAACAACAGGCGAAACCCGAATCAAACGAATGGGCCCGAAGTCCAGCCGAGCGGCGAACGAGAGCGCTAGTCCTGTGCTCGCATATCCTGTCGGCCGCGCTCGGCTCGGCCCGGTCCGGTCGCACCCAGAATTTTCGCGGCTTCGTGATGTAAGTGCCACTGTGCCAGTCGGTCTCGGTCTCGGTCTCCGCAAAAAAATCAAACACGCCCGAGCTGAGTCCGTGAGCGAGTTGAGTCGAGTCGAGTCGAGTCGTTAACGCCGAGCGGATACAATTTTGTTCAGAGCCCAGGCATAGATACATTTTCCACCTCTACTTTTTTGGTAAAGCCGCTAAAGCAAAAGCCCTTAAAAATTCTACAATCGAAGTGACCTAAAAGGCAGTGCCAATTTTTAGTGTTTTGGCAAGCGTAACTCTTCCAGGATTGTGCACATTTCTATGTATATACGTATATATGGAGAGCGAGAGACCGCGAGTGTGTGTGAGAGTGCGTGGAAAATCAAGGAAAAGCGAGAGAAAACCAAGCGATTGCGATTTGTGCAGATTAATTATGAAAAATAATAATTAAGCAGAGTAGAAGTTTGTGAAAAATACAGTCAAAGCCCAGGCTTGGATTTGGCCAGTAAATAAATACAAAAGGCAGTGTGGCAGGAAAGGAGTCTGCTCCTTTCGCTGCTCCTGCTGCAGTGTGTGGTATGTATGGGTGTGTGCCTGCGAGCCTGTGTGGGTGAGCGAATTTCGCAGACGCGTCTGTGTGTGTATTCGTTTGTTTGCTTGTGGTAGGCACTCTGCCCTCTTCGTCTTCGTGGTCTCCATCGTCTTGGCAGCTGCTCCTGCTCCTGCTCCTGCTCCTGTGCCTGCTCCCCTCCGCCCCTCCTTGGCCTTTGCTTTGTTTAATTTTCAAGCAAATTGTTGGGGCGGCCTCGTTGATTAGCCCCAAGGAGGCGGCGGCCTAGCCCGCATATGCTTTTAATTGCCAAAAACGTGCCCAGCCACACATCAACAAAGCGACAGAGTGAGACAGGGTCCCCCCCTTCCACGAGGGAGAGAGAGCGAGAGAGTGCGAAGGAGAGAGGCTGGCGCTGCTCCGCTCCTGATGATGACAGCGGCCACGAGGTTAATGGCTTAAAGTCTTAGCCGATTTCAGCCCTGCACATGAATATTTGAATGGCAGTTGACTATGAAATCTGCCACTCGTCGTCTTGTCCCTAAAAAACGCACAGAGAAAATATTAGGACTTATATTTTAGGGAAGGAAGTAATAGCTAGAATATGTTTAAATTATGAGAAGAAATTATTTATACCGATTTTAGGCAGTTACAAATTTAAAATATTCATTAGAAAGGAAATGAAATATATATTTTTAATAGAAGTATTGAAATAATCTTTGTAATTTTAAATCCTTACAATTGAAGGAAGTTTGTTCTATAAATTATCATTTGTTCCTCCAAAAAATCAAGTAGCAGTTAATTTTAAAGTTAATATAATATAGAGTCTTAGAAAATGTATAATAGATAATAATGAATTAAGATGTTTTAATGCGACGATAGTATCAAGACGTTAATTCACTTTAATCAGATTATTAATTATGTAACAAAACTTTTAAAATATTAATAATCAATGAAGTGTATTAGAATTTTCTCGTTAACTCAACAAAATCTTGAAAAACTTAACTAATATAAAAAGTATCCTAAAGCTAAGCAGTTTAAATTCATTCATTATTTTATATTATATTTTCTAAATACACTTGCTTATTATAAAATAACTTTATTGGAGTTAAATTAGCAACAACTTAAATATATATTTAATTTCATTTGCTGTAAGGAAACTTTAAAATTTTAAGCCACGTGAAAGTTAAAGTATCACTTTTCAAGATATTTATTATTGTTTAATCCAAATGTTTGAGCAACTAAAAATCAATGAATGTTATTTTTGCCCCGTGCACATTCCCCTCAATTGGTTTCTAGTTTTATGAATAGCTGAGCACAGCTTTGGGAGCACTCAAGGATCCATAATTCCCATTTCTGACGAACGCCGAAAATTTTACATTTATTGAGCCGTTTGGGTTAACGAACGGGCAGGACTCTAGTTTTATTGGCGGATACTTAATCAGGTTTTTGGGGGGGCCTGTAAAGTCGGATTAAGTAATTAGAAAGTTGCCAGGCGCATTAAGTATGCAAGTTCAAGTTAGGGACTGCATATTTAAAACCGAAAGGACCCGTGTTGTGGGCCATAAAATATGTAGCAGCAAGCCTGGCCGAAAGGGGAAGAAGTGCCGGGGCCAAAACTCATTAATAACTGTCGTCGTTTCGTATACAAAATATGGCAAGTATTTATGCAAGCCAAACAAAAGCCGTTGTATTTTCCTTTTTTTGCTGTTGTTTTCAAAAAACATCGACGGGGGCATGGCATAAATTTCCCGACTCGAGCTGAGCTGCAAGTGAAATGTAAAATGTCGAATGTGAGAGCGCACACACGCAACTCTTGCCATTTTAATTAATGTCAAACTCTTATCATTGAATATAAAATATGCACACACACATATGAGGGAAAAATGTGGTGGAAAAGGAGGAAAAGCGGAGCGCGCACATATGCATATGGAATTTACATACCAGCTCTCGCTTTTCTTTGTCAAGTTGAACGGGCTGAATGAAACAATGCTCGAGGCCCCTTCCCACTGCTGTCCTGTTGTTGCCTTGACAAATCCTTTCTTTTTCTCGGCTTGCCGCAAAAAGCAATCACTGCAAGGGCCCGTGCACAAGAAAATTCAGAGCAGGAAAACGCATGCTTACCAATTAACGAGATATGTGCGAATGTGCAGGAAAGCGCGAGAAATTCAGCAAAAGGACAAAAACCGAAAGGAGCGCGAGAGGCCGCACAAAAAGTGGCATACAAATCAAATGTGCTTGGGGAAAAAACACATGCGAGGAAAAAATGTATAAAAACAAAAACCAATACAAAGGCGGGCTCACAAACACACACAGCTAGAGAGGGACGGGGCCTAGGAAAAGGACGACTTTGGAGCCAAGTAGCAAGCGTTTATGCTAAACAGAGTGTAACTGCCGGGGTTGCCAAAGCTGAGAGTGCACGGTGACATTTCTGCAAAAAGCCAGAAAGGATAACAACAAGGCAACACCAGAGCACACAAAAGGTGCACACGCACACAGGCACAGGCGCAGGCAGGCGAGAGAGCGCGCTCTCTTCCGCTCTTTGCAGAAAATGTAGCACACTTTCTTGGGCTCAGGCTCGGGCTATTTTTGGCCGACTCTCTCTGGCTCTCTCTCTGCAAAGGCTGCTCGGCTCCTAGCTGGCCAACTGACTGCTAGCCAGCGCGCTGTCCTGCCAAACGGTTTTCAAACGCTCAGCTGAGAAAATGTAACGGACGAACGCGGCTGGCAAGACTCACCGACGGTAACGGTACAAGAGAACCAGAAAAAAGGACTCCCCAAGAAACGGCAACTCGACAAAATCTATACAAAAGTGTCTGCCTCGTCTGTGTGTGGCTGTGCGTGTGTCCTGTGTGTGACTGACTGCTGTTCATGTATGCGTGTATAAATTAGTTTGAGTGTGTGTGCGAGCGAGTGTGCGAGCAAGCGAGTGTGAGGATGTTCTTTAGCAATAGCGTGAAATTTTCAAGCAAAAACGCGACGCGCCCTAATTCATGTATTTTTGCACTTGGCTACAAGCGAAAATAAAATCAAAATTAAATTTGTATAATAAATTATGTCAATCCAAAATTAAACTAAAACAAATAAATGCACAAATCGCAAAGCTAAAAACTACAATGTGAAATAAATATATGGTGAAGATGAACAACAAAATAAAAACCAAAAGACTTTATAATATTCCATGATCAAAAACAGTGCAATAAAATAAATCTATTAATAATTCGAGCAAATTCTCTAAATCTGGACTAATAAATATCATAAAAAGCTATAAAAATTAACCAGGAAAATCAATTAAATGAAACTAAATCCACATTTAAGTCCCATAAATAAATTTAATTAAAATTGAGCTCATAAACTTTAAATCGGAATGCAATTTGTGTCACAAAAATTATAAAACCCCCTAAAGTTGATAAATAAACTAAAAAGCTTATAAATATAATGTTTATTTATTTGAAACCATTAAATAAAAGCTTTAAATTTCAAAAACCATTAAAAAATTGTCCAATATAACTCTAAATTAATTAAACAAATACCAATTCAAACTCGAAAACTAACAAATATATTTTCTAACTTTTTTACTTGCCATTTTCCAGTGTTAGAAACTCAAAGAACTAAGATAAGACTTTCAGATCTAGCAAATATGTCCCATAGTTCCCCGAGAAGCGTAGCAGCCGCTGTGACCATTATTTAACAAACAATGCCAAAGGTTAAGGCGAAAGGACGTGGCTCAAGCAATCGAATCCAATAAAATGAGCTCAGTGGCCTGCAACACCAATACCATCAACATCGGCAGCATCGGCAGCATCGGCATCGTTATCGGCATCGCGCAGGTTGCAGGCACTCAAAGGATAACAACATCGACCACAACGATATTGAGCGAGCGATGAGATGGAGCGTCCGATTGGATGACGAACTCAGAAACTCAGATAGGGAGCTGCAACTGAAACTGAAACTGAAACTGAAACCGATACTGAGACCACAGCGGAACTCGGTGAAAATAGAAAACCCCAATCCAAATCCGTATCCGGATCGGAGAAACCAAAAACCGAAACTGAAACCGACAAAACCCAAAGAGCACAGGGCATAGGCAGCCATGAACAGTGCGGATATTTTGTAATTATTAATGAGCGCATAGAGCGGGCAGAGTGAGCGGGTGAAGCGGCGCAGAACAGAGCGATTCGTAGCGGGATATCACGATGTACACTCTGCTGGGGCTCGACTAACACACTGAAACACTGGAACACTGAAACACAACACAAGCACACACACACACTCACTCCGGCTACCAGCGATTCCCCACAGGACGAAAGGCAACGAAAGGCTCAATTTCAAGGAATTTGCAAAGCGCCCACACACACAGATACACACACACACTCCAGCAGCACTCATCAGCAACAGCAGCAACAACACATCTCGTCAGGATAGAAGTAATTAAAAGTAAATAAAGGAGGCAAGAGGAAACCGAAAAAAGTCCCTAAGAGCGACAGGAAGTAACCTGATTACGGGCAGAGCAGCAGCAGCAATTAATGCCGCTGGTGGAGGAAGGGAACAGAAGCAGCCGAAGAGGAAGCGCATCAGGATCTGCTACGGGCCTGAGATCGACTGGAGACTGCCACAGGGAAGGAGCCGCAGGGAGGTTGTGGAAGAGGAATCGCAATCGGAATCGGAATCACAAAGGGAACCACACTCTAAGAAGCACCCACTCACCCATACACATGCACTGAAGTACTGACTGAATGCCTCGCTGCCTAAACAACCAACTAACTCACTGACTGAGAGACTTCAACAAGCGGAGAAGTAGGAGAAGCCCGAGTAGCCGAGCATAAGCATAAAAAGAAACGGGGGAAAACCAGCTAGCTAACTAAAAAACTAAAGGAGCAACCTTGACTAATAACTGCAACAACAAACAACAAACAGCAAAAACCAGAACAAAAAACAACTACAACTTACTTTATACGCAACTTAAAAAATAAAACAAAATAAGAAACCTAACCTAAAGCAAAACAAAAAACAAACGAAAACTTCAAATTTTTAATGCAAAACTACGAAAAGCCACGACAGCCGTTTTAAATAAACAAACTCTCGCACCCTCCTCAAATTTGCAACTTCAACTTTAACTTCCAACACCAAAAGAACACCAAAAACACAGACAGCACCACCATGAGTGATTCAAGAATGCAAGACAAGCTGGCCCGGATGGCGAACCTGCCCCGAACCCCGCTGCTGACCATCTGGCTGGCCATAAACATGGCCCTGATCGCCCAGGAGACGGGCCACAAACGTACCAACACAGTGCAGGCGGCGTGAGTATTTATTTATAGATTTTATTAAGCTAAAAAATATAAAAATATTGCCTTCATTAGATAGGATAAATCATAAAAGGTTCATATATTTAACTTTTAAATATTCATTTAGGCATTGAGTAAACAATTATCTTTAACAAAAGTTACTTTGGATATTATGAAACTGCCTTCTTGCTTTTATTCATTTAATGTTTCATTGGAACTCAGAAAGAGACAATAAATGTTTATTCCTTGGGATTTTTCGGTAAAATTTAAATTCATGTCAGTAAATATCCTAAATATATTTTTTTTATATAATAAATAATGAATAAAATAAGGCATAGCATGTGATATATATATTCTATTGACATTACCTACTGTATTATTGATAAAAACTTAAATTCTAGCAAACTTTTTTTTATTGACATTATATAATCATAGAATGATTTTTCGGGTGGTATTTCTTTACCATTTAGCTATTATTACTTACTTCTCAAATTTTTGGTCAATAAAAATGTATCTTATTTGCTCTATCCTAAAAAAAAATAGTCTGAGAAAACTTACTCCATTTAATAAAAGCAAGAATGCAGTGTTATAACGCTATTAGACACTGAAATAATTTATGCAAATGCAAGCTGCCAGAAGCTTTGGTTCCACAATCGAATATTAAGTATACGCAAGGTACTCTCTGATAATAGAGACCCATATCTAACCCATATCATTATATAACAGATAATATCTGCCATACATTTCACAACACACTATATCACACACTGTATAATTATGCAAGCTCATCATGGTGGCCATTCAATGGGCATTTACTCAATTAGTGACATTTACAACTATCAATTAGGCTAATAACATCATAGTGGGCCGAGCTCGCCTCTAATTCGCATTAAATTATGGCCAAATAATGGTTAGCATGGAGCCCCACACAGAGCCACCCCTTCGGAACTTCGGAAACTTTGGTCGTACCAGAAAAAAAGAACTACAGTTGGTCAGTTATTATAACAATAAATTTGTTTTCGTCCTGACACTTTGCTGCAGTGACCAGCCCCCATGGGCGACAGGTGCGTGCTATACGTGCCCTTTTTTGTTGTGCTTTGCGCCCATAATTCATGGTAATTTATGATTATTCAAATCATTTTGCTGCAAAATGCGCTCAAAAGTTTTTTGGCCGCTAATTAGGCAGAATGACAGCCAGCTTGACCTGTGTGGCAGTGAATAAATGCTGCTCGAGTGCCGGACAGTTTGAGTAAGTGCAGGCCATTTATTAGGCCATATCTACATCGTCATTGTCGCATTTGCATGTGGCAGTCATTAAAATGGCAGCGACTGGCCGGTTCTGGGACTGAAACTGACTGAAAAATGACAACTGCCACTCGATGGTCTTTGTAATTACTCACCCGACGACGGCTATGGCTATGGCTAGGGCGATGTTTATGTTTGTTTTTGGAAACCCCGTGTGCCAGGCGAGTCCTTGCTTGCTTTGAATTGACAGTTGTCAGCTGTCAGCGCCAACGCGCCAGCCGCTGAACCAATACGCCCGCCCGCTTACCCTGGGGAGCCACCAGCGAGGCCCCGGGGGCAGCGGCGAAACCGCAACCGCGGACAACACATTCGGACAACGCAAAGAAATTGCCGCAATTGTGGCATTAGTTGTCAGCTACTGTGGCGTTCTGTCAACTTAATCACACAAATTATGCAGGGCCAGGCACTGTAACTGTGCTTGCTTTTTTGTTCCTTTTTGGGTTAGCGCTCATTAGTAAATATTTAGGCGCTACACAGAGAGAGCCACAAACATTTGCATAACATGGCAACCTGGCAAATTAGGCAAATCAAATGGGGGGCAACGAGAATCCGACACCGACCCAGCCAGCTCCAACTCCTTTGCCGAATCCGAATCTGAATCTGAAGCCGAGTCCTCGAATGCGACAACGACATCGTAGCTACTCGAGCTACAAATGCACGTTTATGGGATTACACGATCGCGTGCTGGGAACGCAGACGAGGACACGGAGATACACGCGACGTGGCATGATGTGGCTTACGGTTGCCAGAGCACGACTTATACTATATGCTATATGCTATATGGCATAGTATAGCGTAACAAGAAGTCCAAAATCGAAAATGTCGTGGCAAAAGTCAAGCGACTCCAAGGCAGCAGCGGCACACACAGACGCAGCTGTGCCATTTATTTGGGCCAAAAGGCACTGGCAGAGCAAGAGGCAGTGGCAAAGCGAAAGGCAAAGCCGGAGCAAAGCAAAGTTTACGCTACTTTTTCATGCAACATTGCACAGGCGCCGCCACAAAGTATGCAACACAAAATGACAGCCTTGCCGAGTCAAAGTCCCAGGGTCCTAGCCCCAATCCCATTCACATTTCAGTCCCACCAACCCCCACCAACCCCCAGCCAGCTCCTGCGGCGGCTCCAGTTCTCTGGAAAAAGGTTAAAGGCCAGAGCGACACAGTTTGCTCACTTTACACGCTGCCACTTCCTGTGCGGCAAGGGCTGCTGGGCCTGCTACTGCTCCTGCTCCTGCCACGCCCCAACATCGACCCCTGCTGGGCGTCCCGTTGTGCTCCACTTGCCACACAAGTGCCCACTTCACTGGGAATTTATTGATAGCAGATAATGCCAAAGTGGCAGCGACAAAAGCAAAGACCGCCCGGGTTCGCGTCCAACAAGGAGACTGTACAGAGAACAAAAAAAAAAAAAAAATCACGACAATCGAGAAAGTTTTCGAAAAAGTTTGCAAGAAAACTCTTGCCATTGAATCGATATGGATTTACAAATCCAAGTCTAAAAGCCAGGCCAGGCATTGGTTTCCAATCAGATTTAGTATCCTTTATACTAGAGGTGGTTACGATTTACTATATCGATAGTTTTACAACCTATCAGCGATCAATTCGATTGTAACATCCTTTGAGTAATTTTTAGAAAAGTTAACTGATACACATTCATTAAGAGAAGGTTATCTATCCATCAGTTATAATATATTTTTTAGGAATTATTTTATATCAAAAGCATAACAGATTACAAAAATATCGATACAATTGATTGTATACAAATGCAGCAATCAATGTTATCGATAATTACATTGATTTATTTCTATAAAAAATTTGGTAACAGATAATAAACATTTTTAAAATGTCTTAAAATATTATTCCAAGATTCAAGTAATTTTCATGCAAAAAAATTCTATAGCATCAAAGAAATATATATTATATATAATTGATAATCGAAAAATGCATCATACATATTATCTATTAAAATATTATTCCAAGATTCATTATTGGTTTCAAGCCAATAAATATTTTCCTGGTATCAGATCTCGATTTTTCCCAGTGTGCCTATCGTTCGGCCTCACTATTCCAGCTCGTCCGTGTCAGTTCGTCCTGTGGCCTGTGTGTCTGTGTGTAGCTGCATCACTCGGGGCAGGCAGCGTCAACAGCTCGCCGTCGAGTGTCATTGAGCGTAAATTGTTGTTCCTTCACATTTTGAGTATGATTGAAAATATCTACAAACGGCAGGCAGCCAGTCAGCCTCCTTGTGTTTTCCCAGCCGTCGCCGTCGCCATGGCTGCTGCCTTTGCCGTTTGCCAATCGCCATTCCATCTGCTTTTCAAATATTTAATAAAGCCCCGGACAAGGCAAGTCTAATTTTTTTCACATTTGCCCCGGAAAGTACAATTCGAGCGGGAAACTATTTTTATTGGCCCGCCTGGAGGCGAGAGATATCCGCGCCTTAGCCATCGCCGTCGCCATCGCCGTCGCCATCGCCTGCCAGTCCGCTGTTCATTTTGCAAAATGTCAAGGACTTGCCAATGCAATTCAATTTTTTATGCATTTACCTCGACTCGTCCGCTCAGCCGCTCAGCCGGTGCATAAGTTCGAAGCCGGAATGGAATTGAGCTTAATTTAATCAAAAGGCCAAACGATTCCCAGGATAGGCCAAAGTGCAAGAGTAATAGAAAAACCTAACTAAGATAGATTTCAATCTAAATGGAAGATAAATCGTTTGGTTTTCTTACGAATTTCTGAAGAAAAGCTGAGACTTAGATCTTCCGAATTAACTTAAATATAAATTCAATTTATTTATTCCCTAGAAATGCTTAAATATATATTATCCTGTGAGGGATTTATTTACTTACTAATGCACTATTTTTGATGTACATTTCTGGCTTAATAAAACAAGTATATGAACCAGCCTCTACCCAAACTATATCCCTTGGCGGTGACAGTTTTTTTTTTATATTCCCAGTCTGCCTGAAATTGCCTTTAACAAGTCCATAAACTGGGGCGTGGCTCAACTTGCCCAACTGCTCCTCGGCTAGCTCATAATAGTTAATGTTTCCATGTCCAAGCGGCTTTCCTGTGTATCCCGGGAGCTGGCTGCTGGCTGCTGGCTTATTAAGCGGATGTGTTTATTTTTAGCGACTGTCAGGCGGCTGTCAGGCATCAAGTTATCACTTTATTAAAAAACGCTTACTCACACTCGCCTCGGAGATAAAAAAGAAAAAAAAAATGAAATACGAAAAATAGGAGGCTGGGCCACCCACAGACCGAGTGTTTTACTGCGCAGCAGAAAGGCCTAAACCAACTTTTGCTTATCTCTGCGTTGGCGTTTGCCAAGACTTTCCAAAAGGAGGAAACGGAGACAGCAGCAATGGAGACGGAGACAGGAACAGAGACGGAGATGAAGACAAAGAATACGAAAACGCTAAAAGAAAGATAATATTTGCTAGTAGTTTTCGCATTTCCGCTTTGTTTTAACGTTTCACTTGAATTTATGCAATGGCGCGTGTCCAACGCAGCGTATACGTAATGGCTGGCACTCAAAGTGCCACTAAAAGCGACAGCGACAGCGAGAACGACAACAAACAATAACGACAATATTTCTTACAGCTCCGCTCTCGCACTGACACTGGCACTGGCACACTGACCATCCAGCCAAGCAGCCACACCCACCCAGCAACACACACACACACACACCACGCACAACAAACGTGCAGTGCCTCCAGATAAGGCAACAAACTGTGGGCAGCGATAAGATGGCGTGGCACTTGAGGCGACACGTTTTGGGCTTGGCTGTCGTGCGCATGACTTTGCATTTTGGTTTTGTTACAGTTACGGTTCTGGTTTTGGTTCAGTTTCCTCTGCCTCTGCTTCAGGTCCTTTTCCAGCTCCTGCCGCAGCAGCAGAAGTTGTTGCTCCTTTATTGCCGCCGCCTTCGTCGTTGGAGTCCTGAAGCAGCCCCCCTCTTGGCTGGAAACGAAAATTGTTACCTACTTACGTGCAAGCAGCTAATTGCAAGCTGCACAAATGTATACTTACACCGGGGCAAAATATGTACTCGATTGGGTAATTTTGGAATAATTTCCAAGCGGGTTTCAGGGTACTTGAAGGTTTTTAAAGAATTTAATTTATATTTAAGGGGATTGTTACAGAAATTTTGTAGAAAACTTTATTTGATTTCTCTTAGCAATCATTTTAATATATTATTTTATAGTTCTGGTTATAATCTGACAAGTTATGAAGTATCTTGAAAGTATATAAAGATTTAATTAATAATAATCAACATTTCAAGAGTTGTTTTACTTTTAAAATTAGCTTAGTTGAGTTTTCTTAAACGATTTTCTAATGTACAAATTATAAATGATTTCGGTGGAAATTTATTTAATTTATATATGAATTATTCTAAATACGTAAACAAGGAACCTCTTTCCTGTATAACTAAGCCAATAATTTGAAGTATTTAATATCTAATTAAATTATATTTCAAAGACCGAAATGTTTGCATTGATTTATATTAACTTAAACAAAATAAAACTGCTTTTCTAATTAATTTCTCTAGTGTAGTCATACTTATGTGTGGCAAATAGCAACCCAAGCTTCGAGGTTTCTCTCCATATAATTTTTTTTTCTTGCTCTTTGGCTGCCCTCGATCAATAGGCAAATATTTGACGCCTCAAGTACGACCTATTGACATTTTCTAGTGCACTTAACGACAAGCACATGTGTGCCAGCATGTGTGTGTGTGTGTGTGGGGCTGCATAAATTATTTGACAATACGTCGGGCATAATATTAGTTTCACTTAGCCCCTGGCAGAGAAGGCACATTTGCATATTACGTATACGCCACGTTACGCCTTGGGAGCGACGCTAAGCGGCCGAAAAACGCGAAGCGGAGCGGCAATCGCAAAGTTTTTGGCGCGTCCTTCAAGTAATTTTTATTGCAGGCTGTCAAAAACTTATTGACAGCACCTGCCAGCAAAAGTAGCAGCCAGGCATAAATTAAACTTTAATGGCTAGAGCGCAAAGTGTTGGGAGCCCGAACCAGTAACCCGTAGCAATGAATATTGCGCATACGCAGCATTGTCCGCTTACACACACCCAATCAAAAACTCAAATCAAATAGCAATCAAAACTTTTTCATTATCAACATCAGACAAGAGGGCCGAAAAATAAAACCGCATAGAGAGTGCTGTGTGGTATTTTCATACACATTTATAAATAGGCTACCCATTTTTGCCGTCGGCTTTCGCTTTGATGCCCACGCTGCGTATACACAATGGCCCGCAATCGACTTGGGTTAAAGCTCAAGCGGAGCCGGAGAGCAAAATCAGGGCTGCCAATGGGGAAGAGCGCCGTGGCGGAGAGAGTGTGTGTGCAGGGTGGGCTGCGGCACGCCCAGGCTTGATTACAAAAATGATGGCCGACTTTTGTGAGTTGCAAAATTAAAATCGCATCAAATCAGCAAATCAGCCACAACAATTGACTTGCCAATGTGCAAATTGGGCAAAAAAAAAATGAAATAAATATATCCCCGATACAAATGAAAGGCAAACAGGACACAAAGCAGAAAAAGGCAAGGGAAGAGACAATTGCCGGAAAACGCGCAGGCGCACGCCAAGAGACAAAGTCGGGTTTTCTGTTTATTTGCAGGCGCAACTTTTATTAAATTGTGATTTTGCTCACCAGCACACAGCTCAGCATGCACACACATCGCCCCGAGTCCTGAGTCCTGTGTGCTGTGTCCTGAGACCTGAGTCCTGAGCTGAGTCCCGAGCGCTGTGTATCCAATGGCTTTCGCAGAGTTGGAATAACAACAAACGCGCTTTAATAGCACAGTTTAGCGTAGAATAGACGCAAATAAACAGGCATTGAAGTGCCTGGCGACGGGCAACGGCAACGGGCCGCTGGCAACGCTGGCTGGCAATGTATGTTTGTGCCCGCCTTCATTGCCAGGCACATGCAATAAATATTACATACAAACGCTCGTGTCGGGGGCGCACTTGATGCCGCATAAAGCGAAAGTAGCACACACAGACACGGTGCCATATGAGCACTTAACCTGCAACGACCGACCGCCCGACCGTCCGACCGTCCGACCATCCGCCCAGCGCAATGTCTGTGTCGACTGTCAGTTGAGTTGGTTTTCCAGGAAGCGCTGAAAGTCGCTGCCTAGCACACACACAAGCACATAAAGTGAGCGCCGTGCCATATGGAAATGATGCACAGCAACAAACAATCATAGGCACGCTGTACAGGGGAGCTGTCCCATAATGATATTTATATTATTCATACAATTAAACATAAAATAAAATTGTTTTAGGAACAATTTTTGGATTTAAAAACTCAACGAAAATTATGTTTATTTATTTAGAAATCCAATAGTCTGGAAATGTCTTAGAGAATAATCGATAAGTAATCGATGTTGCAGAATTTGTTGATAACTTTTCTCCAAAATTTGTCTAAAACTTAATTATGGCTGTATAGTTTAATAGATTTATGTTCACTTCCAGCTCATTCATAGCCAACGAAGATAATGCATTTATCGATATAAAATCATTATTTAACTCATCGAGAAATTAAGTAGAGCTCATCAATGAATCTTCAATCAAAATAAAAACTTTTTTACAGAAGAAACATAGTAAAATGAATGCACAGCACAATTCTATAAAGAAGAGAATGCCTTCATCGATATAGAATAATTTGTGAATTTATCGATACGTTGGAGGAGTTGTCATAGATATATTTTATATTAAAAATTTTAATATTCTTGAGCTGAGGGTTAAATAAATTTTATAATTAGAATCAATATTCTTTTATAAGAATTTAAGCAAATTCTTTAACTAAGATGACGCACTTATCGATATAAAATCATTATTAAAAAAATCGATTAGTTAGGGAGAACTTACCAACACATTCTATTCACAAAATCTCAATATATTTGTAAAAGAAACTGTAGATTTCTTCTATTAAAATATCAATTCATCTTATAGAGCAATTATTTTCGAAAAATACAAACTTTATAAATAAATCAGTTGCCGTTTTCGATAACTGATAGCATTTTAAAACAAATACTGAACTGGCACCATCTTGTTCATTGCGAAAGAGTTACGATTGTATTTCCGAGCATCCCGTGCATCCGTTATAGTTTCACACTCCATTTACGCGGCCTGACAAATGGCTCACATTGTTTATTGTTAAATCGGAAAACAAAGGGACGCACTAATGAAATGAAACCTCGATTCTTTCCCTCTCTCTCCTTCTTGCAGAACTGGCGGTGGCAGCATGCTGGGTGACGTAAACATATCCGCTATACTCGACTCCTTTAGTGTTAGTTACGACAAAAGAGTAAGACCCAATTATGGTGGTAAGTAAACCAATCTCCGGACACCCCTCTCTATATATACATATACGATATGGTAGCTATCCCCAGTCACACTAACCCAAAACGCAACGCGACTTGAACGAAACGCAAAAATGGGGGCACAGCCCGGTGATAAATACAAATATATTGCAAAATACTATTTAAGTAAACTGTAGGGCGGTTGAGGCGCAGCGGGCATTAAAGTACACCATACATAACCCTTTATACATATACATAACCGAACATATCCCAGCTATGTAACACCTACTATAACATACGTGTTTGCAGGACCTCCTGTCGAAGTCGGAGTCACCATGTATGTGCTATCGATCAGCTCGCTCTCAGAAGTGAAAATGGTACAAACTAATTGAACTTTGTACCTTTCTATTATACAGCATAAGCGTTCTCTCGCATTCTATCTCTAATTATCTTACAACTATCTAACTCCCAACTCTATCTATCTCTGTCTTTGGTCTTTGTTGTTGGAGTTTTTTTCATTTACGAGTTTTCTTTTCGTTTTCCTTAACACTAAACGCATTAGTTTGTTGCTCTCACCCACACACACACGTCTTGATTTCCTGGTTTCCTGATTTTCTCATTTCCGTGGTACTAAAACCGAACCCTTTTCCAACTGTTTTGCTTTGTATGATCTCTCTCTCCCCCTCTATGCGAACACTAACTTATCCTAACTTATCCCTAGATAGACCGATCTATGATTTCTAACCGTTGACCAAAGTACACCAGTTGAAAGTGTTATTTGCGAATCTTATCCACACCCTATAATGTCGCTCCTATTGTGTTTCCTTCAGCTCACAACCGTATTGTTTCCTTATCAGTTCTCCTTTTGGTACCAAATCTCTCAAGCTCTAACTCTTCCGAATGTTTAGTTCGTTTTATAGCCGCTGTGTTTAAGTGTGTGTTGTTCCTTTTTTGAATTTGATTTCATTTCCGAAATGAATACTCAAGTCCAGGTCTGTGTGTGTTAGGGAGCTGCGATGACTCGATGCGAGGCTAGAGGCCAGAATTAGTAGGGCAGAATGTTACGATATCCCCCCGCCTCGATTTCTTCCCAGTCCCCCCCTCTTCAGCATCGTAAACACATTGTAAATTAAATGTCAACTCTTTCTCTCTCTCTCTGTCTCTCCATCGAAACCAACGATTGGCAAAAGCTTTTTATGTTCCTTAAGCTCTACAAAATGACTTCCTTCTGTGCTCACCACCGTTCACTTTTACCTCTGTGTGTGTTTGTGTATGTCTAATTGGCCAAGCACATCGAAATTACCCAAAAACCCCGAGACACACACACACACACACCAGTCCCAACAGCAACTACAAAATAAAAATAAACATCAAACATTTCAACCCTTCCGGACTTGAAGCCCACATTCCAAAGAAAAACATCAACTAAAACTAAGACCTAGCCAACTCGTGCCTCTCACTTCATGCGTATTGTTTTTTGTCTTCTTCTTTTTATAGGCCCACATAACTCATTCAAAGCTTCAAGATATTACAAAAACAAATAATAATATATATACTTAACAAATCTCTATCAAAATATAAGCAATGCAAACAAAAAATGGTGTGTGAAATCCGCTAATTCACCTCAATTAACATTTAGTTACAATAGATATTTATTTGGTAGGCGCATTTGTTATTCGACTGCAACTCTTTCGTATAGCTGAGCTACAAAATACAACAAAAAGCAAACTAGAGTAGTTAACTGATTTGGTTTTCATTCGGCGCGTGCAATCAACTGAAGCAAAAGCCTAAACACAAATTTAGAACAGCCACAAAATAAAAACAAAAGAATTAAAAAGCAAGAAATAAAAACAAAGAGCAACTGCAAAGCACCGCTTGCCAATCTGAGTGTTAACCGTACTTTATATATTTAATTTTGCTAATGGAAATTAAACAGCACCCGACGATGTCGAGCCGCAGGGAAAGGCGCTCGAAAGTAGGCAGCGAA
Source organism: Drosophila rufa (assembly GCA_018153105.1). Lineage (NCBI taxonomy): Eukaryota > Metazoa > Arthropoda > Insecta > Diptera > Drosophilidae > Drosophila > Drosophila rufa. The sequence goes on from JAECXS010000085.1 coordinate 8,561,662, forward strand.
AAGTGTCAACAGAATGTCCTGCGTACTGCGTACTCCGTGCTACGTCCATTGTTCCACGTACCACGTACCGCTGTGTGTGTGTTTCCGTTCTCCTACACATATCTATATATATTTTGGGTTTTAGACACACACTCACAAAAACAGAATAACAATTACCAGAAAACCAAACAACGACTACAACAACTACAACTACAACAACCATACCAATACCAATACCAAACGCAAAATGAAAATTCCATCAATCCGTGTGTGTGTATATGTTGCAGGTCCCCCTGTGGAGGTTGGCGTCACAATGTATGTCCTCAGTATCAGTTCGGTTTCGGAAGTTCTCATGGTACATACGTCAAAATATATACCAAATACCAACTAAAAAAAAACCAAACAAAAAACAAAAATAATAATTAAAAACAATTTACAACAGATACAACAACAAAAAAATGTTCCTAATTTCTTTCCGTAAAAGCAAACAAAAAAAATTCATAAATCTACTCGTATACTTCTTAATTTCTCTCAGTCTCTCTACCTCTTACCTGTAACTATCTCTCGCTCTCTCTCTCTCTCTCTCTGTCTCTCTCTAACTCTCTATAAATACATATCTCTGTCTCTCTCCCACTATATGTTTCTCTCTCTATGTCTGTCTCTGTTGCTTAAAGCTCATTTTGTGTCCTAGCAAATTTGTTAACCCTTTTGATTTCCGCAAAATTGGCAAGAAGACATATAAATTAATTACGATTACTTTGATTCACTTACAATTCTGTTTGTTTGTTCCGAACATTCAAAGCAAACTGCAAGCCACCAAAGAAAATATATATACAGTATATAAATACATTATATCTATATACAAAGAAATACCATTATAAATATATACAAAGTTCTACAAATTAAATGTTGTGTGAAACGAATTGTTTATTGCAATGCAGTCGACTTGCCTCGTTGCCAAATATGAAAAATTCCCGTGTTGCATATACTCGTTTTGTGTTTATTGTTTCAATGTTATTCAATAGGCCATGATGTTCGCAAATTGTTTGATGTTTCATTATTGAAATTGCGAAAACCCAACGCTTCTCAGCCAGAACAATGCAAAACCGAAAATACTTGTACTCTAGTTCAAAAAATTTACATTTAACATTGAAGTTACCTGAAAAGTTACACACACATTTTGGTGTTTATCTTTGAGACGAGTCCTTGTGCTCCTCTCTCTCTTTCTACCACACTCTGTCTATCTCGCTCCCTCTATCTGTCGCTTTGAAATGCCATTTCCATTCGTTCATTAATATTTGCTTCTTTCGTTCCTTTGTCTTTTTTGCATCCCCATCTCAGGGTTCTCGCGAGAAAATCAATCAAACTAATTGCTTTTTAAATTAGGGATGACAAATATAGAGATTTATCGGTTTCATATCGATATTTACTGCAGGCGTCGATATTTTTCATCGAATTATTTTATATAATATAAAAGAAACAACTTCATTATTGACTCACATATCGTTAACTATATTTTCCGATGTTAACGATACTTTTTCAATGATTAACTTTCGATTTTTAATCGATTATCTCTAATCGCCAAGTGAATCTCACATCCCTAGTCCGAATCTTCATTTATCGCCTCATCGAGTACATCCCACATACCCACATAAACACTGACACAATGTTGGGCCCCCCTCCCTTCAGAGAAACGAGAGATATTTATGCCATATTCATATATCTACTATTTATCTTATACTCTCATATAACCGTCATTCTGTTTGTTGTGATCTGGTCAAATGCAAAAGTACTAAATTTAAAATAACCACAGCAGTCCCATTGACAGAGGCTGCGCGCATGCGTATTTGTTAACAAGATGAATATGAATGAATATCAATATCAACACAGCATATATATAGCATATAATCAAGCTCGGTGTCGATGTGTGTTCGTCAAGCGATATATGGACTTAACATACATATTACAAGGGACTACTACTTACTACCCTCATTTATGCCTGTTTCTGTGTATTTTTTTCATATTTATTCTTTAGCGGGGAATGGCCAAGCAAAAAAATACTTTAAGAGCCTCAAATTCATTTTCTCTATAAAATAATATTGGATTTCTTAATTATTTTATGAAATTTACTCTACGACTTTATGAAATTATCCATTTTCTGTACGTCGCACGTTCTTATTGGTTTAGTGATTTTTAAAGTATTTTAAAACCGCTTTTCAAACTAATTTCGATTTTAACTAAAGTATACAATTGAAGAATAACCTGTGGGGTCATGAATTTCCAAATTGTAGGACTCAGGAGTCGTCTCCTTCTTTCTTTAGTCATTTTCACTGGAACTCTACCTTACTTTTCGCAAAATGAGTGTGACACAAAGAGAGAATCTGAAATATATTCAAGAAATTCACCTCAATTGGCATACACGAGACTTCACTAATATACTCCAAATGATTCGTTGAGAAAGTTGCAAAGTTGCACTTAAGAGGAACTCACCCACATACACATACTCACACCGATTTTGCTGCACTCCTGCTGCATACATTAAGGCGCAACGAGACACACATTCACTTGCTTTTCGGAGGCACCTTGGAAATCGATCGTGATTCGAAATCTCCTGAAAATGTGCCTAAAAGTATGCTATATAGTACACTCTTGTACTTTGGCTTTCACTACGCACTAAAATGTAGCATTCTCTTAGACGTATTTATGGGAAGATTTGAAATCATAAAATATTTCCATGGCTTACCTTTGAAAATGCCACTATTTTACCTTAAGGAAATGTTCGTATGACATAAATGAACCTACACCTGCACCGTTTTGGCTTTGGCAATCAATTTATGCGAAAATAACATGCCCAACACGAACGTAAACACGAACACACTGCCACTGCCACTGCCACTACCATTGCCACTACATACAATCCACTAAAGAAAACACATTAACAAGGATAACAACAGCAAGAACAACAATAACATGTTCATTTTCAGCCCGATCATTCCTCCTCACATGACAATTTTTCATTTCCACATTTTGGGTCCCGGCAACAAAAACGGAATTGCTACGCTGCTAATGAAAATAATTCAAAAATAAACTGAGCCAATGCCAAACCGAAACAAGAACAACAACACGCGTACACACACATAGACACTGATACAGATACAGATACACTGGGAGAACTACAAATTCTTGATTTAAGAACTGTAAACTTCTTTATCGGAAAAAGTTGCATTATTTTTAAATGAAGAAATGTATTTTTTGAAATTGTTTACACATACTTTTAGGCAGCCTTTTAAGAGATTTAGCAAGTAAAGTTCTTAAATGAAGAATCCTTGCCCTTAAGACTCATTTCTCTCGGTGTACACAGTGACAAATTTACATAAGACAACCCATCCAATCCAATCCAAATTCAGGCAAGCAGCGAGGCAGTTAAAATCAACATGACATGAGGTTATATCCAGATACCAGCAAAAAATACAAAAAAACGAGTGTAACAAGAAGCAAATACACACACACCAGTCACAGTCACACACACACACAACACAGATACCTATATATACATAAACATGTATGTAAATTGTAAATGGTATAACGAGATATATAAAAATAAAACAAACAACTCGATAGACCCGCTCACGTTTGGGGTTTAATTGTGAACCATCTATATATATACCGCCATGCACATAAGTATCCGTATTTAGAGTTGATTTCCTGTGTGTGTGCCAAGAATATAAAAATAAGAATAGAAACCCAGGTTGAGCCCCGACCCTAACCAACCGAACCCTTTTTGCAAAAGAACACCAACAGAGAAAAAAAAAGAAAACAGAGTTATGAAAATTGCATAATCCACACGATATTTAATTTCCGTTTTCAATTGCGTTTGAGTTTTGAGTTTCGTTCTTGAGTTTGAGTTTTTGTTTTGGGCGTGCCAAGAACCGAGTGGAAACCAAATCTGCTAGATATATATATTTTGAAAATATCGAGTAACGCCAGGAAAAAATTGCAAGCCACCCACGAGAACCGTGTGCAATTTTCGCAGCATAAATAATACACGTAGCCATATAGAAAATACGTATACGCCATGTGGGCACATCAGCGTGCGTTAAAGTACTCGGCAAAAGTACCCAAAAAGCAAGCAGTGTGCGCTCTCTCTATAAATATTTATAACTACTTACAAATGTTATTACCTGCTACAACAGCTACACAGCTCCAACTACAACTACTATTATTATTACATTTGCATTTGCATTTACCTTTAACATTTACAGTTACATTTACATTAACATTAACATGCTTTTCCGTTTAAGTTTTGGTTCCTTGTCGGCCACGTGACGCGCTTGAAAAAAATGATATGCAAGACTGAGAGAAACAACTCGAGTAGTTGTCTTTATTATCCCTACCCGCCCTCCGACTCCGAGAAACAATGCCCATATTCAAACACACACACCCACCACCCATCAGCCACCCACAGAAACAAACACACCAGAAAACAGATACAAACAGAGCCAAACACAGCCAAATTGTTTGTCGTTTTACAATTCAAATTCAAACTCAAATCCAAATCCCAGCCCCAATCGAATCCGATTCCAAACTAAACCAATCCCAGAACGCTTAGCTTCGAGGCACAAACGAAAAACAAAAGAGCCAAGCCAACAGCCAACGATACCGTATACTGTATAAAGCGTACCAATAACTACCTGCCAGCCTGTTGCCATAGATGCCATAGTAGTCTAGTAATAACCCAAACCCCTTCTTAGTAGCCAGAAAAGCCAAGCTACTTCACAATCACAGCAACGAATCCATACGAATATTTGTGAGAGGTTTCTGTACTACTTATATGCTTACCCCTACGATTCCCATAACCCACATCCCCAATTGCTAATGTAAATAAGCTTTAACTTCATTTCTTTCCTTTCGGTACTTTTTTAGTTTCCTCCTTTATTATGGCCCCGAAAACAAGCTGTAAAAAGTTCCAATTCGATGTTTTGCATGCCCTACCCCCGTATCTTCCTGTAAAAATTATAAACAAAAAATTGAAATTGTTGCACGTTATGAATTTTCCTTGGTTTCCATTTGCCGCAAGTACTTTTCTTTGTGTGTTCGTTAAGTGTATCTGTTGTTTGACCAAAAAAAAAAAAAAGAAAAAAAAACTGTGCCCAACTAAAACTTTCCGCCTAGTTTCCACAAATTCTCTCTACCCATTTCCCATCTATGAATTTTTTTTAGTTGATCAAAATAAATTATTAAAAATAAACACACAATACTTTTAGTTTAGTTAATAGCCGTTTAGTTGCCTAGAACTATAAGTGATCACTGCCAACATTTACTAATATGATATAACCTCTCAATCTCTTTTTGCTACCTTTCCCCCTTTGCCAAAATCGAATCGAATTGTGAATTGAATAGGACTTCACATTGGATTTTTACTTTCGTCAATTTTGGACCGATCCTCGTTTAGCGTATAGAAAACGACCTGGTGTAGAAACACTATCGGTTGGATCAGAGTTCATTAAGAATATTTGGGTACCTGACACCTTTTTTGTAAATGAAAAACAATCATATTTTCACATTGCAACAACCAGTAATGAATTCATACGTGTGCATCATTCTGGATCGATAACAAGAAGTATTAGGTAAAAACCAACTCAACTACTGCAACTCCCAAAACTCTACGCTCTCAATGAAAGCGCAAACATTAACATTTTTAATTGTCTGTATATGTGTATGTGTATTTAACTATTTTACAAACTAACCCTACAATCAAAACAAAACAAAAACCAAACCTAAAACCTAAAACCAAAAACCTACAACCAAACCCAAAAAAAAAAAAAAAAAAAAATTAAACAGCAAATACTTCAAACATTCTACTCTACCTACTAAAGATTTTGTTACAAAAATTATCATTTCTGGCCCTTTTTTGCAACTAACTTTTTTTCTGTGTGTGTATAAATCGATGTTGTAATTTACTAAATCTAAAAATGAAAATGGAAAACTTCTACAGAACGAAAAACAGTTTTCTTCCAAGCGATTTAAACTATTCAAGTGAGTTCAATTGGCAAGTGAAAGTGAAAGAAAGTTGGCAAATTTCGAGCGATGCAGCCTTTGAGAACCTTTCGTATTTGTACATTTCATGAAAGTCATCGGTTAGAGAGGAGCAAACTGTGCGATTGTGCTATCGGTGCTATCGATTTGATCGATTTTATATCGAGAAGGGCTTTTAAATCGATTGCACCGATTAGAACACGATTTTAAGTTATAATTTTTACTAGATTGGTTATTTCTTGAAGACTTTATCTGCGAAAAAATCTCCCAAGTATATATATTCACTCGATTGGCTAGTGGAAACCATGACTCATACCAATACCATCGATAGGATGGCAGTGTTCTGTCCCTCACATCCCCAACTGTGTGGCTCATGAAGTATACAAACGCATATTCCCCTCACAACAAACCACAAGAAATCAGAAATCAGTAATCTACAATCGTTAATCGACAATCGTTAATCGCTAATCCGCAATCGAGACTCCATCGCATACCGGGGATCGCATGACTATCGTGTATCTGACACCGCAAAAAGGTTTGGGTACTGGGCGCTCTATTTTCTACTACCTTTAAACAAGAATCTGTCCAAAATCGCAACCAGGTGCCACCTAATGACCAAGCAACAGCCGTAGTCAAAAACAAAGCAAGAAAATAAGTATGATTAGCGTTTATTTTTCGTAGCCCCAACGAACTATTAAGTAAGCCAATGCCTACCATATGATAATATACTAAACCCTGCGTAAGAGCCAATCGCCTCACTATCTACAACTAAACTGCCACTCAAAGTATCTCTCACTTACCAAAAAAAAAAAAAAAAGAAAAAACAAGCAGCAAATCTATATATATCGAATATAGCTCATATCCAATTGAACTCGCTCTGTATGTAATGACTTGATATACCCCCCAAGAACCAAACACCCCCGTAAATGTTGTGTGTATATACGTAATAGATTGCCATTTTTTGAACCCTCTGCTCGTTTGTTTGTTGATGTTCACCTGGATACCAATGAACTCGTTACTAATCCAATAATCTCTCTTTCCCAAACCGAAAAAAAATGTGATTTAATCCCTATAGATTGACTATCACCGCATCGTGTCCAATGAATCTACAATATTTCCCAATGGATCGCCAGCTGTGCCACATTGAAATCGAAAGCTGTAAGTACTTTGATCTAAATTGCCACCTATTTCTAGCCAAGTAATGATAATGACAAGGAAGGAACAATAATCATGATAATAATAATGAAAATGAAAATTGTCAACAAAAAAGAAAATGAACGAAACCATGTGAACAAAGCAAGATGTGAACAACAACTCATTCAGAATGTCGGCAAGGGAGTGGCCAAAATAGGGTGTTTTTGGCCCTTAAAAAAATATTACTTTGTAGTGTTGCCTTTGCCAAATAGCCTTGCACCTTTTAGCCACCATCTTCACTCCGTTTTGGCCACTCCAGCAAGCCGAACTCAATTCAGCTTAGATCAACTCTCAAGCAAAGGCCGTGCGCTGTTTGTTCAGTGTGGGCAGAAAATCGATTAGAAAACACGTTTATGTGAAAGAAACCAAACCGAAACAATTAAAATGCAAGCAAGTAAATTTTAAGTGCCACAGATACAGATACAGAAACAGAAACACACACAACCCGAACGAACACACAACCTCGATTCGATTGAGGAAAAGCAATTAAGACGCCTTTGATGTCAATTGTGAACAGAGCAATTATGTTGCAACAAATGGATGGCAGGAAATCGAATTGAATACAATTGAATTGTCTTTAGGCAGAGCTTATAGGTGGTAAAGAATTTATTTTCGGGTTTCCCTTGCGGTCAGTGGAATTAATTCAGGTTTAGCTCTCTCGACAGATTTGATTTTTATTTGAAATATATGTCTGTTTTCAGTTCGTTGTGCATATTTTGTTCAACCAAAATTGTCCCCTCGCCCTTCCAACCAAAAACAAAAATCAAATAAAACCACAACCAACTCTCATTTATATAGTTCCAGTCCTCGCCCCTTCAACCTCAGGTATTTTTGGTCATTTATATTTGTTTTTTGAACCACCAAACAAAAAAAAAAATATATCAAAAAGTTCAACCAAATAAAGAGTCACAGATGTAAACCCAGTTCATGTGCATTTTTATCTGCATCAACCCGAATGTATTACCCAACAGCAAATCAACCAGTTATCAGTATCTATAATAAATCACGATCAACAAACAGTTCACGATATCATGGCGCTGAATTCATGAAGAAGATTGGTTGGTTTTCGGTCGCCTTCTCAATTTCAGCAACCGCAGAAGGCTTCACACACCCTAAATACTGATTGATGATCTGATCTGCCACTAGATCTTATGAATATGCGTAACCTTCTGCCCCAAACTTCCCCCCTCACGACCGCTGTTTAAACTAAGTTTAGTATAATACTTTAGTGTAAGTTAAATCCCATACACAGCACGCTTTTGCTTAAGATCTTTATATATTGTATATACGTTCAGTATGCATCTCACTTACAATATGTCCCCGAATTTCTGTGTCAAAGCTCACCACTAGGGATGGCAAAAAAGATATCGATAAATTCGATATGAATATCGATATTTTACCTATTTATCCGGGCACCTATTTAATGTAGAATTTGTTGTATTCATGAATTAAATTTAAAATTATTGTATGTCTGGATTATGTTTTGAATCTAATTCGAAATCAGATCAGTATCGATGTCTTGCGATTATTAAATTTTCGATATTTATAGCGATTGAAAATGTTCGATACCATATCGAATCTTTCCTCACGATAAACATCCCTAATAATTACACACACACACGAACACACTATAAGGAACAGAACCCTAGCTAATAAGTCTGTATTATTCATTCCGAACCAACATCGAGTGTGTGAGTTAAGTATTCTGTGTGAAAAGTCCCCGAAACAAGCAAATCCAACACACCAAATACAGAAACAGAAACAGAAACTAAAACAGAACAAAACCAAACAAATAACATCAATTAATTAACTACTGCCCCCCTTTTTGCAACAACAACAACAACTACTACTACTCCAACAACATCTCAACAACGATCGAACAACAACAATCAACAACAACAACAACATGAAGTCGGTTACACGATGCGAGATATCCGATATTTCTGGAGAGATGGACTGAGTAGTGTTGGCATGAGCAGTGAGGTCGAACTACCGCAGTTCCGAGTTTTGGGACACAGGCAGAGGGCGACCGAAATAAACCTAACCACAGGTACCCCCATACATTACAAAATCATAAAACCAAATAAAATAACAAATATATATATGCAAAAAAAAATGAAATAACATCAATATAATCACATTACCATATTCTTTGGTTTTTCTTTAACAAGCATTTTTACAAAACTGAACTTTTAACCGTTTTTGCGTTTGTCGTAATGAATTTCGTAATCGTATTTTCATTTTGTGTGTTTGAAAGAAAATAAAATTAAAAGGTTAGCGCATATCCGTCGCACCTTTAACCCAGCAAAACGTTTTGTGTTCTTTTCCGTCTACTTCTACTTCTACTCCTTCTTCACCAATATATATATTTATCAATATAACTTTATCGAGTGCTAACCGTAACTTGTGCTACTAACCAGAAATCAAACCAACCCCCCATCTTAACATATAAACATATATATATATTGTGTTTGAAGTGTCCTCTACTAACCTCTGTTGTGACTACTACTCGTTGATTTCATCTTCTTAATTCTCTATTCTTCCATATTCCTTTGGTTATATTTGTTTTTCTGTGGAGTTCCAAACCGATTAACCGATCAGTAAAGCAGCAGTTAGTGGCGTTGTAGTGAGCGTTAGTTAGGCCCAGCGATATATGATTTTGATTTCTCGATCCCCCCGTTGCCGTTTCAGTTTCAGTTTCAGTTTTCAGTTTTGGTTCATGTTCCTCCTCGAGTCGCAAGAGAGTCCAGATTCGTTTGCTTGGGTAGGCAAAAGCAACTAAAACGCTTATGAATACTAAGAAACTACTTAAGTCAAGGCCCAAAGACATTGTAAAAGCCTATAACTATATGACTGATATATATAACAATAAACAGAAGACACAAGAGCACCCATTTCTGACACCTAGCCATAATGTAAGATCCAAGTTAACTAGTTTTAAGCAACCCTACTACTGCCAATAAGAACAAACAGTAGCTGTAAGTCAACCAGAGCGTGCCTACTAAATGCTCAGCCTCAACCTTTAACCTAGTCATGCTTTGCCAATGGATATACATAATACATAATAATATAATGCATTCTTAGCGCAATTGTAATATACGAACAATTCATAATCTTAGAGTTTCTTCTCTCGATGGAATAAATCAAAAAATATATTTTTGAACAACACTTAAAGCGACAAGTTCTGAATGAGACTATTAATCGAAAAAAAGAAAAAACAACAACAAAACAACCGAATTGAAAATGTTTAAAATAAAAACAAGAAATAAAAAATAGAAACAAAAAAACACACTGCGAACGAAACGAATTGTATTTGAATTGTTATGAAATTTTCCATGATACAATAGAACTTATTAATAGTCTCACGAAATGTATTTTTTGTTTTATGCATATTTTTCGTCAACAACAACGACAACCTCACCAACGAACTGTGCCAACTACAACAACAACAACTACTACAAAACAACAATATAAACAACTGTATAATAAACTCGTCCAAAAAAACCTAAAAATATACTAAACAAAACGCAACACCAAACTGTACAAATTGCAACTTGCAAACATAACAACAATTACAACGAATACAACAACGAAACAACAACAACAATAACAACTACAACAACAACAACAACAACCAAAACTATATACACCATATATAGTCGGCTACACGATGCGTGACATCCGCTATAAATGGAACGAAGGCCCCAACTCGGTCGGTGTCTCGAGTGAGGTTTCGCTGCCCCAATTTAAGGTCTTGGGTCATCGCCAAAGAGCTATGGAAATCAGTCTTACCACAGGTACCTGTAGACGGTTACCGATTTTCTTTCAAACTTTACTTTTACCTATATTATATATATTTACGAATAAATACCGATGATGACTTATCTTATACATATATATAAATATATAACTATTATATGCCATATATACGGGGGTGCCGCAATAATCGCTGGTCATTTGAAATCACTTTCAAAAGGTGTCTAAAAGTATGCAAGGAAAAATGCAATATAGAAATGAGAAGTGCATACTTTTGGAATTACTTTTTAGTGATATCAAAAGCAATGAACACACGAGGTGTCCAAAAGTATGCAAAGATTTGGTGAAGTTCGAACTACATTTTTCGCAGCATACTTTCGGGCTTATGTTTAAGTGAACCCAAATCACTAGAGACTTCTGTGTAGCATCCCTGCATATAAATATATCGTTTTGATTTTGCGTTTTCAATTCAATTCTACTCTTGAGGCTCCTAAGTTCGTTTTCTTTAGTTCTTTATTCTTTTATCTCGATTCGAACTAATTTTCAAGCAGCATTTTGTACAATGTTCTCCAAATTCAATACAAAAAAACAAAAACAGGCTTGCCAAATAACTTGGGCTAACTTTCGGGTAAATGGAAGCCTGCTTCAAGCACCCGCTGATTGAGTCAATCAATCAGAGAAAGAGAATGTGCTTCAAGCAGGGCGATTCCAGAAAATGCATGTTAAGCATCCAAACGATTTTTACATAATTTATTTTTCCATTTAGCTAGCGTTTGTTTCATCAACTAATCTACTCCATAGCATACCAAATACCAAGCAATAACGTTAACAATTAAATTATAAATAATAACATTAACAAGTGCATTTAACATTAGCCCACTTCATAGTCTAGAACATAGACGGCCTGATAGACTAAGACGCGTCTTAGAGCTTTTCCCACTCTTACTCGTACTCGTACTCGTACCTACCGGATACTGATACTGTTCATATATCTTTAAACGCAAAATCAACGCATGTTACAAGCTAGCAACAATTTTCCGATTTAGTTCGTTCATCAAATTGATTTTCCTTTCCGCTTTTCTCTTTTTTTCGTTCAACTCTCAGTTAATTCCGCCTTGATTTCAACGCTCATAAGTTCATACTTTACAGCGAACCAAAAAATATAGAAAAATCAAGAAATAAAACAAAGCAAACCAACTTAATTTCTATCATTGGCAATGCCAAAAAAAAAGACAAAAAAAACAATGGAAAAAACCAACCCGAAACATGAGAAATCAATATGAAATTGAAAAACAATTCACTTAGCGACCTTTGTATCATAAAAACCAAAAATAAGCAACCAAGAAAATGATCTTATGCAAAAACCGAGAACATCCAGTAATCGATAATAGCAAAGCTTACTTGAATATGGCTTTTCCTTAGTAAATCATGCTTTTGATTTATGCCTGGCATTATTACAACAACATAATCTACTCAATTTTTTAAGCTGCCAAAACACCAACAACCGACACACTCTCATACTCACACACACATACACATAATTTTATTAACTAGTCACAGAAATTAGTTTTTACTACCAAATAAACAACAACAGCTATCTACAAAAGTATCTACCAGTAACGCTATCGAAACTCATTAGCATAATCGAACAACAACTACGACAAGCCACACAATCAAACATTCTGTATTGTAAATCAACAACAACAACAACTACAAAAACAAAAGCATTAATATTAAAATCCCAAATCGAAACAAATCGAAGTAAAGCAACATCTATTAAAATTCGAATCAAATTCTAAAAGCAAAAAGAATTCAAACCATTTAAGGCTACAAAATTAACGAACGAGAAACAATAAAGAGTTCAAAATCACTTATATACATACTATTTATATATATATATATATGACAAGCTAAAAAGAAATACCCTAAAAATATATATATATCGAGAAAACAAATAAAACGCCCTCCCAAGCATGCTCTCATCTTATAAAGTTTCTTTTACAAAAAAACCCTCTAACAAAATAAATATAACTAATAGAAAACAGCAACAAATTGCAGGCAATTCAAATGCTCCTAATTAGGTCTTAGACTAGCTGCCTCTACTCATATTTACTTATCGTTTTATTTACCTATTTTTCTTGAGATTTGCGGTCAGTTTTAGTTACCCTCTAATGCAAGCCACTTCTATTTCTCAAGTATCTCGTGACTAACCAAACTAATCAAGTATTTTTTCTAATAACAACCATTATTTGCTTCGGTTTAGTCGAAGTATAGAGGTCCTTGCAGAAATACTTGACTGAAATAACCAAGAAATTTAAATTTTAAATAAATAATAACCCTTTTTTTTGGAAGATTTTTATAAATAATAAATATTATTTTCCTTCTGCAAGGACACCCGTGGAATGCCTAGAATATTTTTCCAAGTTTAGTTCCTTGACCTTAGCTTTGACTTGACAATTTGCCATTTCGTTTATAGCCCATATTTAAGTATTTAAAAACTATCTGTTTATTGAAGTAATGCCTGCCTGATAACGAAGCGTCGCATAGATCGAAACTAACAATATTTCCAGGAAGGTGCCAGTGCCGCCAGCCAATCATGATTTCACATAAAAAATGCGCTCATATACTTAATTTATTTATTCTCTTTTTAGAGTTTCGGTTCGGTTGTGTTTTTTGGATCTTTGAACTTTATTTTTATGGATTTATTTCTTTGGTGAAGAATACCTACTAATATTGTTTGTAAATAATTGCAAATGAAACATATTTCAGCGATCGAAATACTAATAATATTTTTGTATCTCTCTACTCTTTCTCTCTCTCTCTCCCCCACGCTCTTTTCAAACACGCTGAACGAATGAAAAAAAATGATAAATGAAAATTACAAATCGAAATACGTAAAAAAAAAAACGAAACAAAAATAACAATATTAAAATATATGAATTAAATTGGCGAGGGCAGGCAACTATTCGCGCTTAGCCTGCGAAATTCAGTTCGTGCGTTCGATGGGCTACTACCTTATACAAATCTACATACCCTCTGGACTGATCGTTATTATATCATGGGTATCATTTTGGCTCAATCGCAATGCAACGCCGGCGCGTGTGGCGCTCGGTGTGACAACCGTGTTGACAATGACCACTTTGATGTCGTCAACAAACGCAGCGCTGCCAAAGATTTCGTACGTCAAGTCGATTGACGTCTATCTGGGAACATGCTTCGTTATGGTCTTTGCCAGTCTACTGGGTAAACAAAAAACAACTACCAAAACAAATTTCTAGAAACTACTACCACTTAACCCCCGAAAACCAATTCCGATTCCAAAAAAAAAATACAAAAAAAAACCAGTAGCGAAACGAATTACCCCATAAATCTCTCTCTCACACACACAACACACACACTCTCTCTCTCACACACAGGGCAGAGGATCAATGTATCCCTGAGATCTCTGTGAATTCCAAAAATTTGTACTCTTTGTTTCGCGTTTCATTTCCGTTTCCGTTTGATTTTAAACCGATTTTTTGGGGCGCGCCTCAAAGTCGACAGCGTGGCGCGCCATCCTTGAGTTTTCGTTATAGAAACCAAAATAAACACTTTTGCCAGCTTCCCGTGCCACGCTTAGCGTCACCGAAGAAAACAATCTTGCAGATACAAACTAAACTACACACTCTAGTTTCCCCGGCTAAACTGCGTCTGCGTCTCGAGAAATTTCTGAATAATTAAATATAAACCTAAGCCCCATTGGAACTCGCAGCGCAGTTTTTGCCCTTCCACAGTAGTTTAATTTCTAACTCTTAAAAAACTCTTAAATCTTCAATTATTTCACATTTCTTATGGAGCCAACAGACCGCAAGCGTCTATCTATAAGGATACTGAAATGCACTGCACCTGAGGCACTGTAAATGGGTCAGGCCAGCTTGAAATAAGTCTATAAATCCAATTCGAATCCCAATTCGATAGCTAAGTTTTTAAAATTCCAAATTTCCTTAAAAATATGTCAAGCTCAAAGGCCAAGCACCCGGTCAAAATGCTAACTTTAACTTTCTCTCTAACTATCTAACAACTAAAACAATTCTCAAGCAACAACTTACACCCACTACAACAACAACAACTCCAACAAACAGCAACAACAACAGCAAGAAAAAAAGAAAAAGAAAAAAATCAAGAAAAGAAACTGCAAAAGAAAAACAAATCTCTTTTTTCGTATTTGTATGTTCTTGTTAATTTTTCAATACAAAGAAAAACTGTCATCCAAAGAAAATGTATGCAAATTCATAGAATACGCGCCTGCGAACTGAGCGTAAAGGCACGAAAATTTCTCCCCCAACGTCCCAACCCGAAAATACAAAACAGAAAAAAACAGAAACAGAAAACAGAAAACCGAACCCATAACCGTTTTGCACATCGCACCTAGAATCGAAGCATGCTTCAGCCTCAAAAGAAAAAGCAAAAAAAAAAACAGACAACAAAAATCCAATATCCAAGCCACATTAGCCTCTCTTCCCATATATACGCTCGTATATATGCCCATTTATATAGCCTATCTCAATATAGCCGACTCAGGTTGAGTTTGTGTTCGAGAGCACTCCAGACGAGCAAATCTCACACACTTGAGCGAACACAACACTTCAACCTGAAATGGTACCCAGATATCAATATACGCCCAGCTTCCGCCAAATGCAAAATCTGCAAGCTGCAAAAAATCAAATCGCAAACCGAAAAGAAATGTACAAACCAAAACAACGCACCTAAAAACCAAATCGAAAAAACCAATTCAGAGCCCAGGGTACGAGTAGATCGATCAATCAAATATCAAATACCTATAACTATAATACTGAGAAAGGGAGAGCGCAAACAAAAAACGAAACCAGCATGCCCTGCGCCACACCTGGCTTGACTCGCGATTGAATTGAATCAAAAAACAAATACAAGAAATATAAGAACAGACACAAAACACTGTAAATATGGTTCAACAAGTCGTCGATCAACAGCCAGAAGACGCAGCCTCCGAAGACTCTTCAAAACAACAGAGCCCAAAAATAAATTAACCAAAAAAAGTATAGCAAGTTAACGAAAATAAAGTATCCAAAGGATACGAGTTTCTGCGGTTTGGAGCCTTTAAGTTTGGGTCCTTTAAATGGGGGACCCAGACATGAAGCCTGCCAAATGGCCACGAACATAAAGAAAAAGCTTGCACCATTTAGTAACCCCTCAGAGGTTAGGTAAGATATGATTCGTAGTCTGCTTTCTGTTTTGTTTTATGGCTTTTTGCAGCGATTGGTTACCCCCCCATTGGCCGCTGGTAAGTACGCTCGTTACTAGTTACTCGTTTCTCGTTACTTTCCGTCCCATTTTTCTAAACACTCTAGGGATGGCAACAAATATCAATTTATTATATTTAAATTTATCGCAATATTTATAACTGTATCGATATATTATAAATTTGGTTAAATGCTTTTCAACTCTGTATAAATTAGATTAACAGTTTTCAAATTCATATCGATTGTACAGCATATATCGGTGTTTACCGATTAACCTGGATTAATCTAGGCTTTTTAGCCTCCATGACCTTGCTTAACAATATTATATTTGTCCGATCTATCTTGAGGTTTTTTCCCTTAACAAATTTTCGATATCTAAGCGATTACTCCTAGCGATATTTTCGATAGATATTTATTGCGATTCCTTATTTTCGATATGCCCTTCAAGGCGATGATCTGTAGTCGATAAAACATATCGGACTTAACTTCCTACCCCCTTCTCAAACACATTCATCGGCGAGTATGCGATTCTGTTGGACTTTCCCAGTAACACTTACAAGAAAAAAAAAAAAAAGAAACCCCCTCTCAAAAAAAAAAACACACCGCTCAATCAGTGCGCTTCATTGAAATCTGAATCCGTAACATTCCCAAGGATAATGACAACCGATGAGGAGAAGAAGAGGCTGAAAGCCAGGAACAATGCTCAACGGCTGAAACAAAAACAACAAAAAAACAACAACAACAAAAATGACAGCAACAAAATGCTGGAAATTTTCGTGTCCTTTATAACGGGCGACTCTCTGTTCAATGAATTTGCATTTAAGGCACGCACACGAACATTTTCCTTGAATGATGGTCTCAACTGCAGAAATAAATGTGTACATAAATCGTTTGGCTTACAAATGACTTTTTCCACTCATTTCACAAAAACAATAACAACAGCAACAACAGCAACAACAATAACAAGAACAACAACAACAACAACAACAACAGTAACAAACAACAGCAACAACCGTCAACACGAACACTCACTCTCACACTCACACACACTCCAATTGCTCTGTCTCTCCTTCTCTCTCTAGTTTATTGCTAACTCACTTACACACTACACACCATACACACACACACGAGACTTGCTTTATTCGAATTTTCCTTTGCCTGGCTAAAAATGGAAATACGAAAATAAATTCACTTTAATTTTTGATTTCACTTACCCCAGAAACCCAGAAAAAAAAGAAATTAAACACTGAAACAATTTACAATATTTGCTTCAAATGACTCTAAATGTTACTTATAGTCTATGAAAAAAAAAATCCTGTAATCCTATAATCCCTTAAGTCCTTAATATCCCTTATCCTTCCTACATTCTCCCCCTTGCTCACCTCTTTTAGACGTTGTGCCAAAATGAACAGAAAATTGATTGCTAAATTCTTCGTGGAAACTAAATTTTCTTTTGTTTTTCTATCTTTCTTTGTAACCGATAACTATATCGAACCCGCACCCAAATTATACAATGTATACTACCAACTACTACTGCCAACAACAACAAAAATTCAACAACTATATCTGACTATATATATCAACTACAACCAAAATCATCCGTACTTCATGTGGAACTCGAACTCAAACTCGAACCCGAACTCGACTCTAAATTCTGAACTGCATCTGCATCAAATGCATCAAATCAACCTTCAACTACTTCTACTACTAAACCCTACCACCCAACCGTATGCCAAACCGTCCATCATCGTATCAAAAATATATATGACAAAATTCCAAACAAATCGCCCAATCTACATATCTGAATGCATTCGAAATGTCATTTCAAAACTCAAAAATCAACCATCAAAAATCCGATAATCAAAATCGATCAAAACCAAATCAAATCGTTATCGTATATCGTATATCGTATATCGCAATCAATAGAATACGCCACCGTCGGCTACATGGCAAAACGAATTCAAATGCGAAAACAAAGATTTATGGCGATCCAAAAGATAGCCGAGCAGAAAAAGCAACAGCTCGACGGAGCGAACCAGCAGCAGGCCAATCCGAATCCCAATGCCACCATGGGCGGCGGCGGCGTCGGAGGAGCCGGTGGAGGCGGCGTAGGAGGCGGCATGGGTCCTGGCATGGGTCCTGGCGGACCGGGCGGACCAGGCGGCGGCGGCGGCGGCGTGAATGTGGGCGTGGGCATGGGCATGGGTCCGGAGCACGGCCACGGGCATGGCCATCACGCCCACAGCCACGGGCATCCGCATGCGCCAAAGCAAACAGTGAGTAACCGCCCAATCGGCTTTTCCAATATCCAACAAAACGTTGGTACGCGCGGTTGCTCGATAGTGGGACCCTTGTTCCAGGAGGTGAGATTCAAGGTCCACGACCCGAAGGCCCACTCCAAGGGAGGCACCCTGGAGAATACGGTCAATGGCGGCCGCGGCGGCCCGCAATCCCATGGACCGGGTCCAGGGCAGGGTGGCGGCCCGGGCGGCGGCGGTGGTGGTGGTGGCGGCGGCGGAGGAGGCGGTGGCGGACCGCCAGAAGGCGGTGGCGATCCGGAAGCAGCGGTCCCAGCCCATCTACTGCATCCGGGGAAAGTAAAAAAGGTAAAGGTAAAGATCGTACGAGTGCGATTTAGGAGAGAAATTCTTTTTGTACTTTTTGGGGTTACTTTTTGTGATCCTTTGTTCAATATATATCTAGAGTTTTAAAATCTCTTAAAAATATGTCTAAAACTATGCTACAAAATTTGTTATTGTAGAAAAATCAAGTTTTGTCCTGTGTTCGGTGCCTCAGACATTTTATTGCATAATTTTAGACACCTTTTTATGTGATTTTTTTGGGTCACTCCTGATAAATTAAATTATTATTATTATTATTGAATTATAGGGGAGAACTATAACTTAACTAACTTTAAACTTAGCAACCAAACTCTTACTTACTCTTACTCTTAATTTAGTAAGATATAAAATCTTTATTTAACTTAACTTGGATTAATAAAGACAAGAAGAAAGTTTAAACATTAAAAAATGCTTTGAAAATTAGCAACCCTTATTTAATTTATTCTTTTACACATACGGAGGTAAACAAATTCGCTGGGATTTTTAAATGTCTCTAAAAGTATGCAATAAATATTATATATTATCCGTTGTAACATTTTGTAGCATAGTTTTACGCGTCTTTTAAAGGAATTTCCAAACTCTAGTGATTTCTATAACACTCCTAATATACTTTGGTATTTAATATGGAACTAAAACTTTTTTTTAGGTGAAAACAAAACACTTACTAATTTCTTATTCCCCTTTAATCCCTGAACCCTTACCTAACCTAAACAGGACATCAACAAGCTGCTGGGCATCACGCCCTCAGACATCGACAAGTACTCGCGCATCGTTTTCCCCGTGTGCTTCGTGTGCTTCAACCTGATGTACTGGATCATCTACCTGCATGTCAGCGACGTGGTCGCCGATGATCTGGTGCTCCTGGGCGAGGAGTAAGCTCCGGGGCGTTCCAAAAAACGGGGCCTGGCCCAACAGGACACAGGAGTGAACAGCGCACGAGAGAGTCAAACTGTGCAGGGCGCTGAAAAACCACACAAAATAAATATAATGGCGGAACACCTAAAGTCCCCAAACAAAAACAAAAAAAATACACAAAAATAGATACAAAACAAAGCAAAAAAAAAAAAGATAACAGAAAAGTGTAAGCGGAAACAAAACTAATTTTAACTAGCGATATGAAAATGCAAAGGCAAGAAATTGTTGTTTAATACCAACAAGGAGCGGAAGAGGACACACACATATTACAAGGTCGAAAGCAAAGAATATTGTTAAATAGATTTACACAGAAAATAAATTAGAATTAAACAAACCAAATGAGTATAAATGAATGAAGAATAATCAAAAGCAACAGATTAGCGAATTGTAGTGAAAATTATATAACGAAAGGCATAAGTGAAAATGTTGAGGAAACCATAACAAAAACAAAAACCAAAACCACAAATATAACGATCAAAAATCATACGCAACATAGGCATTAAAACAAAAGCAAAAAAAAAAAAACAACAAAGAAGAAAAACGCGAAGGATGACTAAGGAACACCCTCGAAATAGCGCAGTCGAACAAGTTGATTTCAAAAACCAAAAACATACAAGTAATAGATCGATTAACCAGAGAATGTTCAAGAACATTTCAATGATGATTTCCAATATCTTTGCGGCGTTGTTTTGAGTTCAAGATTTTTAAGATTAACGAAAGACCTTTGCTTCCCACTTAAAAAAAAACGCAAAACACCCGGAGAGTCTTCCTCTAATTTAAGTGCGTTCTCCCCTTCTTCAGCTGCACGCTCTCGGAACTCAGAACTCAGAAGCAAAAGCAAAAGCAAATCTAGAACCAAAACTTGATTCATTAATTGCCCATTCAGTTGGTTGATTTGTTTATTCAGAACTGACTTAGCGCTTCCAAGTGAAATGGCCAAATTTATTAGAAATCAAAACGTAGTGCAAAGGAATAAATTTCGACAATTGAGTATCGGTTTAGCGAATGATTTCCTTAAGTTAACTTTACAATAAATGTAAATCAAACAAAAGAGAGATTTTTAATCATTTTGCACTCACAACAAACACACTCACAATAATGACAAGAAGATAATATTAATTATGAATTACTTTGGAGCGCACCTTTTATAAGCAAGCATCGGATGATAAGTCATACAGATAGTTAGTGCAATTGACATAGCGAAATAATAACGATAATATGAACGGTTAACGTTTCATTTTAGTTACACCAAATTTTTATATCAACTTTAACGACAAGAAATTAAACAAACAAATTATTCAAACTGCACTCGATCACACAAAAACTCACTCACTCAAAACTCACCACGAATCGAATCAAACTCAAAACACTTTTCGAAGACAACTTTGCGGCACCGTAAGAAATCAATCTAAAGTCTAAGTGAAATTTTCAAAGAACACGACACAACGTAAGCCCAATAAAAAATACCAATAAAAATTAAAAACGAAATAAATAGAACATAGAACATAAAGCATAGAAATATGTGTACACAAAGTATGAATGAAACTGCCTAAGAAAATAGCATATAAGTCTAACAAATAGTTGCTAAAAGGAAAAGAAAGGAGGAAATAAGTAAGGAGAAATGATAATTGATTTACAATTTGTACATAAGACAACACACTCGGAACTCGGAACATTCTCAAAGCAAAGTAGGAGCAAAACTTCGCAATTAAACTTAGTTAAAGTAATTGAATCTAGTTAAGCGATTAACTCAGATACGTTCAAGCAGTCAATAAAGCGATAAACATACCAGAGATACTTACGAAGCACCGTCTTAAGTTTAGCCTAATGAAAGATACACACACAGATACACTCTAACACACACACAGACAGACATATATATATTTGAATTTTCGCTCAAGTTCCTCGATGAATCACACAGACACAAGTGGAGTATAAAAACAAAAGTGGTTAAGTTAATTGAAACACATAATTAAAGGCAAGTGAGTTTAACTTTAAACGTAAAATAAAGAGATAAAAAAATACAACATTAGCACAATGGAGATAAAACTAAGCAAAAACAACCATACCAAGATATCATCAATGAATTTTAATTTAGTGTTTATGATTAGTGCAAGGGCAGATCGTAAGGCTAAAGAATTTTGTACAGTTAGCTAAAGTTAAAGCTAGGATTTAGTTAAGCGCCATAATATGGCCATAGCCACACTCGACACACCACACACCACACACTTGTATGTAAATAGACTACGCGCTAAGTGGACACAAGTATATATGAGATATATAAATATATTCATATATAACGTATTTAGGCACCTACGTATATGTAGCACGAGTTTTTTATATGTAAACCAAAATGCCCTAATCCAAAAACAAAAACCAAAAAACAAAAACAATTACTTGTATATACGAAAAGTACTTATGAATGGAACACTGGCAGTGTAAGGAGTGACGGCGGCGGTGACCCCAATGGATCAGCAATTGGAACTAGTTATACTTAAGGACGAACCCCTTAATCCCCTTCTCTAAGGACTACCTAACCAATTCAGCAGAACGACTACAGAAGTGAACCCAAGGAAAATTACTTTATTAACGATCTAGATAGAGACACTAAACACACACTAACACACAAGCAAAAGTTTAAACAAAATAATAAATAAATAAATAACAAAAATGTGAGACAGGTCGGGAAGTCGACCATGGGATACCCTTTAGCCAAGCATTAACTTTGTCTGTCTACTTCAAAAAGGAGGTTCGCCTACCATTTCTTAATCACTGGCTAAAGAGTATCAGTAATTCGAAAACTAGGAATCTGAGCGGAAAGAAAGCAATATAAGGTTTACCAAAAATTAATTAATTAATTAACTGATTAACTGATTATTTTATAATTTATTTTTTGAGCCAAGTGTAATGGATTTGAAGCAAACAGCAATTGATCTACCAGCAAACACACAGAAGAACATTCCCAAAGAAAATAGTTATATTAAATCGGTGATAAATCAACACAAATAATATATACATCTGCTTACAACAAAGTATATAAACAAATGACAAACACATACACACACATACATATATATATACACCTATATATATTTTGTAGCTATACAAAAGTGTCAGAAATCAATTATGTTACCGAACGACAACAGAAATCAAAATGTTTATAGAGAAGAGCAAGGAAGTCGCGGAGGTCATTTGTAAAAAATGCTATATAATGGAAGTCTAATCCCCTATAAGTAAATTTTTGAAAAAGGAGAACAACAACAAATAGCTGCTCAACGGTTTCGGAGCGTATTTCCAAAGAACGTAAATTAATGAGAAAAACAAAAAACAATTTTAGTTTAGTAAACAATGCAAATAGTTGAGAAAAAAACATTTTAAGAGGCAAAACACACTTAATGGCAATTTGATGCGTTTAATAATTTCATATGGAATTTTTTACTCTACAAGGACCTAGTTTACGATTTAATTTGTGTGGACGGAAAAACATTTAGTTGGCCATAGTGAGAGAGAACTTTTTTATAAACAAATTATCGACGCAAGACGATGAAAAAAAGGCCTACGTACCGTGTGCGTATGCGAGAGAGCATTTAGGACAACAACAAAAAGAAACAAAAAGTGGAGAAAATGAGGAAAAATAAGAAACAAACGATGAAAATATGTAAAATGTTAAATTATACACACAATGAAATGTTTGAAGCATTTTTGGTGTTGCTGTTTAGACGGCAGCACCAACACCAACGTTTTATAAAGCAACCGAAAGGGAGAAAATAAATAAGTAAAAATTATATGAGAGGATCGGATATATATATATATACGTGACACGATGTAATAACTACGTATATGTATATGTATATGATGTATATTTAATTATATATTATATATGTATATGGTGGTGGTCTCAAGAACAAGCAAAAACCAAAAAACGAGAAATTCTAAAGTATTTAGATAAGCAAACCAACAAGTTGAGAACCTTAGCGATTAAGTTGAACCACACACAGAAATACAGACAGATACACTGATAAAAACCGGCTCCCAGTTCAGGCAGAGTGCACGTAAATAAACAAACATTTTTAAAATGAATTCAAAGTTAAAATGCAAGTGAAAATATTATTACTGAGAAATAGTCTATAACCCTAGGCAGCCAGACGACGACGAGATATATTGATTGAACCATAAATTGTTAGAAAGAAACTACACACACAACACACACACACACTTATGGTTGTACGTTGCATACTTTTAGTTTGTTGCGTCATTATTAATTATTAATTATGAAATATTAATTACGGAGCATTAATTTTAGAGCGACCCCGAACCCGAATCACAAATCCCCCGACACCTTTTGCTCAAGCAAGGAAAAAATGCGAAAAAATTTGTTATTACATTTTAAGATTAGGGACCTCAGCACCTGCAACCCCTCTAAAAAAAATACAACCCCTAGTGATCCCCGCGGGCCCTGGCTAACTGTATGTGTGTATGATTTGTCTCAGATATCAAATTACCAGGTTCAAGTCTCATATATTATCGTCATGCAGTAACAGTAACAGCAACAGCAAAAGCTAGGAGGTGATCGAGGAGGAGTGTACGAGTATCTATATAATTTTTGGTTTATCCGTCCATCAAAAAGAGTTCCTAAATGCAATAAATGAACATTTTTTATGATTACCAGCCAGCCAGCCCGTTAGCCCAGTCTCTCACTAGCTCTCACATTGGTCTGCTGTCAATTATTGGTTCCACGAAAGCCCCCCCTTCTCAGACGATTATTTCCGGCCCTTACACCCAGAATTTCGGTTGCTCAACCCGCCCCATCAGCCTCGGAAGAAAAGAAACCCCACATAAATATATAAGCAAGAATATGTTTGAGGAGCCTCCAAAAAGGAGGCGAAACCATGAGAAATAATTTAAAACGTAATGCGTATGTAATGATTGATCACTGATCACAAATTTTGACTGTGTTAATTTCGTTATATAAAATGAAAAAACAAAATTGAAAATACAAAAAAAAACTGAAATGAGAATAATTATCTATAGCATATAAAAAATAAACACACACACATAACAAAAATAATTAAAAAATGGAAAATAATAAGGGAGATGAATGTTACAAGAAACGTAAATGATAAAACCCAAGAAGGAACCTATATTATTAAGTTAAATACTAAAACTAAAAAACATCCAAGAGGAAAAATGCAAACCAAGAAGGAAAAATATTATAATATTGCAATGAAGTGAATATAAATAAAGATATGTAAAAAAATTACAAATTACAAGAGTGTTTTAATCAGCTGCTTTGCTTGTACATTGCAGGCAAAGCATGGAAGAGAGAATAAAACTCGGTCTGTGTTCTCTTGCTTTAAAGTGGAAATTTTATTTGTTAGTTGTTCGAACAGAAGGTTGTTTCTTGTTTTTTCCAAACTATGACATAAAACTTTGATTAATAACTCACTGGGGGCAAAATTACAATTACAATTCAGTTTGCGTCTTAATTAGGTTTCTTCATTTCTATATTAATGCACTGTAATATATCGGTTATGTGAATATGAAGAGTTATCCGATTGGTGGTGAGCTATGAACTTTAATATTCGAGTATCGCAAACAAAGTCTCGCGTTGAGTAGGCCTTTCACTAATTTCAAATATCTTCTTTCTGGCATCCAACATTAACTTAGACCATTTAACTAGACACGGAAAACATTTAACTAATTAGGCTAGTGTTCTTTTGCACACACAATTACAACAATACATGACATTCTCCCGAATACATATTCGTTTACGGCTTCGATTAATATATATTTACTATATAATGTGCAGAGATCCTAGGACTAGGTGAGAGGGGTGAACCGATCCATAAAGAACAGAACCAACTGAATTGACTTGCAAGTTGATTGATTGGCTGTTTGTTGGTTAATACATAATGCGATTGGTTAGATCAAGCGAACTTAAGGCTGCTAAACGGTCTCTCTCTAGTTTACTTAGATATATATACATATTTATTATTGCTCGATTAGTTTTGTGGATGCTGATATTCGAAGACCCGTGTCTGAGTGCTACAAGTAAGTAATTGTCTTTCAAAACGTTACAATATTTCATTTATAATATATATATATCAGTGTATATGATCCATAAGTGTCCGTCGTCTGAGGGTTTAACACATTACAAACTAACATAATTATGTATATATTTATATAGTATATATATCGTATGGTGGTTTTGTTTATGAAGGCCCAGTTGATGTCTAACTAAAACCCCAGAGGCAGTCAGAAGAAGTATTCAAATGGATGTACACAATTTGAGCGCTGTACGTGAATTCTGGGAGAGAGGGATCTCGACCTGATAGTAATATATATAAGTTATGTATACTCTATTGGTTTATGTTGACCTGCTATTGTGTCGTTGTATGTGGCTCCGGGCAACGAATACTTATGCGGAAAAATCTAGGTGTGGATTTAATTAATATTTATTTTCGTTGCCCGATTCTAGTCCGTCTGAGTCAGGCTTTATCTGCTATAGAGTCGAACTTTCCAACTCAAAGCTGGGAACTATTACGAGCCTTGGAAGGGATGTCTTTTTGTAAGAACTGTGAGATCAAGTGGGCATCCCTGCTCTATGCTCCTAGTGCCCTGATTGGGCATCCCTGCTCTATGTAGAAACTTCGAGTTGGAAAACTTCAACCGATGTTCGCGTTTTGGAGTTTGGATATATAGTGTGTAGGAGGTTCTTTGGAAGGTGTGTGTGAGTGTATTGTTTTTGAGATCAAAATGCTTTCAAGGTGTTGTTGTAGGATTGTGGTTGTGGTTGGTGGCTGTGGTGTTCCGCTGATCCGCTCTACAACTGTCCGTGGCTATAGTCTATATAGTACGAGTATATATCATGCTCATGGTCGTGTGCCTAAAAGAACAAAAGAAACAACATTGAAGTAGCCGACCAAGAGGAAGAGACCGGAGCTCCGAATCTAAGCGTTCGACTCCTTCAGATTTTGCAAACGTGCCAATTGATTTGAGTCCAATTCCTCGGGTATGCTAGCTCGCCCACCGACCACCTGCTTGGGTGCCTCAATATCCTCATCGCCGTCACCGGATCTCGATTCTCCTGCCGCCTCTCCATTCACGTCCAGATCGCTCGACTGCTCGCCGCCTGCCCTACCACCCCCACCGCTGCTGCCGCCGCCCGATCCTGCTCCGCTGCCAGCGAAGGCATCATCGAAGTTGGCATCAAAATTGGCCTCAAAGTTGGCCTCAAATCCGTCTCCATCTCCGCCGCCGCCGCCGGTATCGCCCTTGGCCTTCTCGTTGAACGGATCCTCCACCTCCTGCAACGCTGGGACATCGGCAGCCGAGGCTGAGTCCGTGCCCTCCGAGTAGGACTGTTGGTCCTCTGCATCACAGGATGGATACTCGGTCAGTGTTATGCTCACCACGGGCCTACCACCAACAACAACCGCCGGTTTACCTTCTTTGGCCGCTGCAGCAGCAGCTGGTGCCTGCGGCGGCACCTTGGCCAGCGGCTTGGGCGCAATATCTGGCTTCTTGGCCACCACCTCCGGCTGCGACTGCGGCTGCGACTCCTCCTTGCTGTTGGACGGCTGATCCGACTGCGCAGCATCGCTCTCTCCTACTGGTGGGAAAGATTTATCGGCACCGTCTTCAACCATGGGGGTTGCAGCGGTAACAATTATTTGTGCCATACCTAAGTTCAGCGTGTTGGCGCTGGCCGCCGCCCCCTTAGCGCCCCTGTCACCCGATCCCGGCCCGGGTCCGCCGGCCTTGGCCAATTGGGGCGGCGGCAACGATGGCGGCGGTTGACCATCGTCACTGAAATCGTCCTGGAAAGGCAAGGAGTATTTATATAGTAAATAAGTTTATTTAATATTGTTAGTTCATAAGCGAATCTAATTAAATAAAATATTCAAGGTCAAGAAAAAATAAAAAAATTTAAAATAAAACCCAATTTTATAATTATCAGGAGTGCCTACTAAAGATTTTAATTGAAAATAAGTTTATTAATTCTTAGCTAAATTATGTTGCATATTTTTAGATGCAATTTAAATTGATTTTAAATCTTCAGCCATTTCTGATTGAAAATAAAAATAATACAAAAGATATAAGTTAAAAGAAAGATGAACTTATGTTTTATATTAAGCCCAAAGCTATTTAAAAAATATATTTCTCTGTAATTTTAGTATAATATTTTACCTCCATGCCAGGCTCTTGGATGAGTACTGAGTATGCATTAAAAATAGATGAGAAAATATTCGTTTGCTTAGTTAACCATATTTTTTTACGCTTTAAAATATTACTTATATCAATACATTATCGATCAAAAGGTTTCAGAGCGGTGAGGTGGAAACTAAAAATGATTTGGATCAAGTCAAGGCGGCCTTGAAACAAGAACTATCTAAGTACACGAAAAGGTTTGGCAAGTGGAAACTAAAAAAAAGCAAATGGTAAGCATAAGTAAAAAAGAATCTTAACACTTTTAGATACATTAATTCGGTACTGAGATTGACAAGCATGCGGGAGAGGGTTTGAAATCTAGGGGGTTCTTGGGTTCAGTCTGATTATTGCTGAACTACTATATGGAAACCGATATATGGTTTAACATGATTATATACAAAGAAAGGGTTTTATATATATCGAAGGTAACTTTCAAGATATGGGAAAGATATAGTAACAAAGAGCAAAACCTCAAAGGGATTATCAATATATAGTTTCTTTATATACCAAGAAGAAAGACTCAGTTTAAAAGTTAAGAGGATTTTTGACATGCTCTCAAACAGTGGAAATGGAAAAGATTTCCCTAAACTAAAGTTACTGAATCAAGAAAAAGTTTTTTTTTTTTTTTTTTTTTTTGGGTAAGATAGTTTGGAGAAAAAGAGCATATTTTTAAAATTACCCTTCTTGGCAGTGGTTTGGCTTTGGTTCTGGCCTTAAATGACACAAAGACACAATTACACTGAGAGTAAAAAACACAACAAATGCAAGAAACAGCAAAGAAAGAAAGAAATGTGATATATTTAGACAAATTAATAACCAATCAAAGCTTTCAAATGCAATTAAATTGAAACTTCGGTGCCAAAGACACACACACACATAATATTTCATATTCTTTATAAATATAGAGATAAAGAGAAGCTGCAAAAGAAATAAATCGAAGATGGAGAGAGTTAACGGTAATACACGACACGACACGACACCTAAGGATAACACTGTAAGAAATCGTAGGGCATATCAATATCATCGGTTGATCGATCTCGTCTCGGCTGCGGAGACTTGCGAAGACTTTTGGAGACGAGAGACAAAATAGCACATTAACGGAGAGAGAGTAGTGGAGAGTAGGTTACAGTGACATGGTGTGAATTTTTTGTGGTGGTTTTCAGTGGTGGTTTTAGTGGTGGTTTAGTGGTGAACTGGTGGTGGTGGTTAGTAGTTAGACGAGCTGCTTTTTGGAGATTAGGTTTACCTCTAGAGAATATAGAAGCAGGTATAACAGTACTTTTTGGATCGAAATAGGTTTTTTTTTTTTTTTTTTTTTGATAGTGGAGAGTTAGAAATTATACAAATGTTCGGTACTAGAGGAATCGATATTGAGTGACAGATATTGTATAAGATAAAGGTATAGAGATAGAAAGGGTAACAAAAGACCAGGTGCTAAGGGGTAGTGTCAAGGGCGGGGGCATTTACCTGGCGGAGGCATGCTCGGTGCTGCAGCGCCGTTCGGTATGTAGCCGCTATCTTCATCTGTGGAAAATCGGGAAAAAGAAGGGTTAGTCAGAAAAATATTTAAGAATTCCACCAAGCCCCTTATTAAATCACAGACAGGGGTGCCACAGAAATCGTTATCGGTTTGAAATCCATTAAAAATATGCCCAAAAGTATGCAATATTTTGTTGTTTATATTTTGTAGCATACTTTAGGGCACAATTTGTATTTATTTCAGCAAAAAACCCTGACAGGCAAATATAGAAATCTCAAATTCTCTCACCTGCCGTATCCTGTGACCCAAACATATCCTCGGTGAGCTCCAGCTCCAGCTCATGGGCATACTCTGGCGGCAGTGCCGGTGCCGGGGGCAGAGCAAAGCTGGGCGCCGCAGTGGGTGGTGGCGACTCATCTCCACCCTCGCTCAGTGGTTCACCCATCTCGTCACACTCCTCGACAACCAGCGAGGGGAAGTTTCCAAACTTGCCATCCAGCTCACCCTCCCACCAGCCATCGTCGACGCCGTGGGCGGTCTTGGTGACAATCTTGATCTTGTCGCCCTCCTCGAAGGTCAGCTCATCCTCGGCGGTGGCATCGTAGTCGTAGAGCGCAATGCACCATTCCACATCCGACTTGACACGCTTCTGGGGCGCCATGATGACCGATACCTGGTCGGGCGATTGCATCGAGTCCACCGTCTGATCTTCATTGTCAACAGTATAATCGACAGATGAGAATGAGATTTGAGAGCGCAATTGATTGCCGGATGTACCATTAAAGGCGCTGCCCGCTGTCTCCTGGTCGATGTCCAGATAGTTGTGCGGCACGTAGCCCTCCTCGCCGCGGTAGTTCCTGGCCCTCAGCCACCCATCGCCATCGCCCTCACCGACCACCTCGAGCTGTTCGTTTTCGACGATGGTGAGCTCGTCGGGATTTTGGGCCTGCAAGGATAACCCAAAAGGTTTAATTTCAAAGAAATTTCGGATTAAAAGGCCTCCTCCTTACCGTATAGCTGTAGAGAGCAGTACACTTGAAAATGGCCTCCTTGGGCTCGGGTACAATCGGTTCGTCCTTGTCCTCCTCCTCTTCGCCCCCCCAGTTGACCTCGGTGGGATCGTCCCAGCCCCCGCCTCCGGTGGCCATTACAGATGACGAGGCAGCCGCTGCAGCGGCCGAGCTGGAAGATGCCGCTGCCACTGCCGATGCCGATGGACGCTCCTCGGGCTCGTCCTCGCTGTCGCTAAAGGTGCGATCCCGTGAGAGCTGCTGCTCCGCCTTGGGCTTTGCCTGAACCGAGGCCTGGGCCTGGGTCTCCTCCTTGTCGCTGTCATAGAAGGAATCCGAGCTGGGGTTCTCGCCCTGCCCGGAGGCATCCGTGCGCATGGAAATGGAACTGGCCGACCGGGTCAGCTCCTGCACACCCATAATCTCCGCCTCCTGCACCCACTCGTCCACGTTGATGCCGCCATCGCGCAGGCACTGCAGGCAAGCCTCCGCCTTGGCCTTCTCCGTCTCGGATCGCCGGATCTGATCCCGGAACTCTTCGATCTTTGTGTCCAAATCCGGTCCATTCGGGTCATTGGGATCGCTGCGTTGCCCGGAGTCTCGCAGCGACTGGCACAGGGCCAGCTTCTTGGCATTCTCCCGGATCGAGGCGTTCTCCTTCACCACCCTGCCGGCCAGGTTCTTGGCCTCCTTGGTCAGTGTCTCGGCGGCAGACTCGTGCTCCGCGGTCACCTTGCGCACCGGATCATTGTCGCACGCCTCGAAGTCGTACTGGATGTGCTGCTTCAGCACCGGATAGAACAGGTAGCAGCACTGCAGGTTGTACTCCCGGGTCAGCTGTTGGGCCTGGTCGCGGATCTTGCCGAAGCTGTTCTGGGTGGCCGAGCAGGTCAGCAGCTCGGTGCGTCTGGAAATAAATTGGAAATAAATGATCAAAGTTGTATAAAATAATAATTAAATGAGAGTTTGGGGCTAGATTAAATATATTCTGGAGGCTTAGGAAATTATATCTTATATTATTAATGTAAAGTATATAAAAGAATCTGAGGATCCACCAAATAACTTTTAAATACACATAAATAAAAAGTCTAAAAATTAATATTAAGACCATAAATAAAATAATGTTTATACATTAAATTAGATCAGTTTATACATACATTAAATTAGATCATAAATCCCTAGGAATTTTAATTATTAATTATGTTTTCCACTCCAATCAATTATTAAGGAATCGAAACTGATAACAATTTTCATTTTCCAGCAAATCTAATCCAGCTAAAACCTTGGAAATGAAAGCTTGAAGCGATACGATAAAAAGGTCGCCGTTACAATTTTGTATGACTTGTGAATCATTCTGAGAACTTTATCGCACATGGTGCCCATTATGTTTATGAAGTGTTTACCTTCAAGTCTTAAAGCCTCAAAGTTATTAAGTAATTGTAAGAAATTAAAAAGAAATGTTAATTGAAAAACAAATCAATATGTATTGATTTTTGTTTTGGAATACCAGGAAAAATACACCAAAAATTATATTTCCACAAGAAGCAACAAAATATACATTTTTAAAACCTTTTCTCTACCCGAAATTCCATAAATACCCTAGTTAAGTTCACCCCCAGACTCACCCCATTAGCATCAGGTACTCGGCAACCCTCTCAAACACATAGTTCTCCATCGTCGTCATCGTTGTCTGCAAATCGACGGTAAAGTACCGATTCTGGTGCGCATTGGCGGCGGCCAGGCTGAGTACATAGTCGTTCCTGGCGCCGGAGGACTTCTCCTCGAGCAACTCCTTGCGGGACGTGACCCGGGCGCTGTTCTTCTGCAGCGAGGTGATCGACTGAAAGAAGGAGCCTTTTTTTTTCTTCAGCTTCTCCTCAATATCGCGAGCCTTGTCCCGGACATCGTGGGCACAGTGCTCCTCATCAAAGTACGACTTCTTGGTTTTATCCACATCGCCAACGCTCAAATGGAGTTCCTTCTGCACGTTGACAATGCCCGAGAGCGAACGCTTCGCTATGGCCAGTTTATAGTCCCTAAGGACCTTGGCCTCATCGGCGATCTGCTGTTGGAACACCTCGATGGCGGCCAAACGGGCACGGGCCAGCTTCTCATTCTCTTCGAGCACCGTGCGCCAAACGCTCCACATGTTCCTGAAAGGAAGGATGTTAATTAGTTGGATTTTTCAAAGGTATATTTTTCAAGGATTCCGCAACCCACCAGCGCTCTTCCATGCCATCCATTTTAATATCCGGTATGTTGGGTATCTTCTTGTTCAGATACTGCGATGCGGTTTTTAGCAAGGCCTCACTGTACGACTTCTCGATGGCCGAGCGCTTGATGGTAAACTGTCGGATATCCTCCAACAGGTCGCACTCATGCTGGTTCTTCAGCTGCAGCTTGGCCACCTGCTCCGTGTGCAAGTTCTTGAGGAACTTTACATAGTTTCCCTGCGAATTATAATTAAATTGTTAACTAGGAAAATACTTTTAAAATTATGCGAAGTTCTTGTAGCTTTACCTTACGCGGCGGCGGCTGCATCTTGGGACTTTGTCTACTTCAATCAGGTCTTTCTACGATTATTTCTTTTCTGTTTGAGTTCCGATCAAATGACGTTACATTACCTCTAGCAACTGCAAGAAGGAGGATGATATTATGATATGAGAAATGTGGGAGCTTGGATATAAAAAATATTCAGTATTTATCCCTAATTAACATGTAGATTTATTGAAAAAGGGCTGTTTCAAGCAGCGTTATATAGTATTATCTTAATAATTTTGCTTTAAATTTAAATCAAACATTTTTAGATACAAAATCTTAAGAAAATAATTTAGGAGTATCAAGAAAACAGTTCAAAATATTTAAATCATTTAAAAATGTGTCCAAAAGTATGCAAGAAAATGTTTAAAATCTTAAATTTATTATTTTTAAGGTGTAAATATTTGTAGCCCACTTTTAGGCATAATTTCAAATTATTTAAAATCTACATCACTTTTTGTTGAAATCCTGATAATATGAAAATGTTTAATACAGTTTAAGTTCTTTATAGTTTAGCAGTGCTTTCTTTTCATCTAATTAACATTTATTTGGTTTTATTTCTTTCTGTGTTTATGGGTGTGGGTGGTTGGTGGTTTTTCTCAAGCCGTTAATGGATTCGCTACGCAGCAACGTTTCTCGTCGTAACTTATGTAACTCAAAATGCAATGAAAACTGGCCAGGGAAAATCTGCTGAAAACAAGGGTCTTCTCAAATCTAAATTTATACAATTTTTCGGTGGAACTTTTCACTGGAGCCAGCCCACGCAGCAGCCCCCGTTTTTCGGGTATATCTTATCGATTTCTCGGGCTCCCGGACTAGCTTAGGTTTGCTTCTAACTACAGTATTGAGAACACTTGGCTAACACTTTTCTTGGACATGGCCGGGTTGGGTTGTTGGTTATTTAGCTTGATTTGGAGTTATCTCTGGGTTTTTTGCCCAAATTCAAGCACTTTTCTCGCCTGCTCAAATCCGTTGCTTACTTATCGATTTCGATTTTCACGTCGTTTGGCGACGGAGACTTTTTCAGAGACTTTTTCCGTTAGCTGCTGGTGCGCAGGAGTGTGGGACCGAGAGAGCGAGAGAGAGTAACGGCGTTTCATTCATGGCGGTTAAATGCCGTTAACAAAACGTTAAAAAGCCCATGCGCCCCGGAAGGGATGATTTTTTTGTTTTTGCCGCGTCAGCTGCTGCTTGATAACACCTCGTCAAGTGTAACGGCACTTCACTGCGATTATAAAACTAACGCATATTACCTCCGAAGCGAGTGTGAGATGTTGACACCTGGCGTGCGGCTACTGCTTCCAAAAATACGCGCTTGCATGGTAATACACATATGCTGACCGGCTATCACTGACGGTTTAATTGATAACTTCTGATATTGGGAGACGTTTGATAAGATTTTCGGAATCGCGCCCAAAAGTATACCAAGGGAAAATACTATGTTGTAGTGGCTGTGGTATTTTTTAGTGCATTTACTGAAATATACCGCTGTTTATAGCTAATAACTTGGCTTTTTTCAAGCCAAATACGGCTTATATTAAAATCCAAACCACATTAATATGAAATTACTTATTTTATTCTAACATTTTTAAATTCTAACCTCGACTATGTTGAAACTAGGTAAATAATGATTTAAATTAATTAAGTATCCATCTATTTTTCATCGTCATCACTGCTTACCCCAGACCGTTATCGATAGCAACTTATCGCCAACAGCTCATCTCCGCGGAGGTCCGTCAGTTTGTACTTTGTTGTTTTCATGTTTTCCCCTCCGAAATGGCCACGAAGCTAAATGTAAATATCCGGACGCTATTGTCCAACTGCGAGGACTTGGCCAAGAGCGAGCAGAACTTCTGGCGGCTGCAGAAGTTCATCAAGTCTCTGGACACGATGCTTGCCGAGCTGGAGGCGATGGACGATCCTCAGAGTGCCACCCGAATCCCTGGCTACACGGAGCGCCTTAAGGCATTGAAGATCGCCACGGGATTCACGGAAGTGGCAGCCAGCTCCACCACAAATACTCCATTTGCATCTTCCTCGGCCAGCGAGGCCGGGGAGAATGCACTGAAAGAAATGCGACAACTGCAAAACACGAACCAACACAACGAACTGCGGAAGGAGTTGCTGCAGGGTATATTTTGGGGATTTGGGATAGAGGGGAACCCCGGACTTTAAACCGGACTATAGGCATTTTTCAAACTGTTTTTGAAGTCAATTTAATTATTTTTGAATGCCCATTTAAAGAGATCCTTAAAAGATTTGTTATAATTTAAACCTATTGGGTTATATTATTCCCATAAAATTATTTTAATATAGTTTATGATAAAATCCAGTGAAACTTTAGTTGCTAAAGAACAATAAGAAAAAAGTAATCTCAAATCTAGTAATTATGCCGGGTAACTTGTATCTAAACGATCCCTCAAATCAAAATAGTAAAAATGTTATTTAAATTAAAGCTTTAAATCTTATCCTAATCTGAAATATATCTTACAATTTAAAATAAACCTCCGTAGACTCATAATAATCTTTATCCCCCTTTCAGATGGCGATGCCGCCCTCCGACGTCGTCGTGGAGGAGCCGAGGAGTCAAGTCCCAGTGGCTCGAGCATCCAAACAACTGCCGACAACATGAACGAGGCTGCCAAGTATTATACGAACGCCCAGGAGAAGATCACCGATCACATGCTCTCACTGACGCGAAACCTAAAGGAGCAGACAGAGACTGCCAACAGGATCATCCGCAGGGATACAGAGGTTGTGTCTCGCTCCGCAGGAATGGCTGATCGCAATATAAATTCCTTGGGGAAAGAGGCTGAGAAACTGGAGCAGCACTCGAAAAAGGCCTACAAGTGCTGGCTCTGGCTAATGATTGTGTTTGTAATCGTCACTTTTATAGGTGAGTCATGATGAAATCGAGGTTTTTCCAGGGTCTAGGCCTTGCTGAAGGTTAAGTTTCTCTTATTCTATAATAGTTTCTTTGTTGCCAATGCCTAAGAACTTATGTAGAATTTTCCAGAGTTTAAAATGAATATTTAAAAGCAATTGTAAATGTCTAAGCTGCATAATTTAGTAATTTTAGAAGTTTTAAGCTACTAATGAGCGCTTAGACTTCTTCATAAAATCTATATAATCCAGTTACTGTTGTTTACTGTAATGAAAAACTTGCATATCTGGTAACTTAAACACAAACAAGTTTGCAGTGACTAAACGCGAGACTTAATTGCTTAAATTGGATCGATTTATGGAAGTTCACCTGTAACTTAATCACTCTAATGAGTTTATTCCCCTTTCCATTTTCAGGTATGGTGCTGTTCATGAAGATCATGAAGAAGAAGAAGGCGTAGGCACACTCTCCAAACGAATTAAACTAAAGATTGTACTCTAATAAGCCCGCTTATAATGCGAGTTCAAGAGGTTATCCCCAGAGCCCCCCAAATGGTGTAAACAGAACCACATTAAACGATCGAAAGCGCCCAGCGATTTATTTATGAATAGTTTATGTACAAGCGCCAAGCATTTGGTAGATTATGGTTTCTGAGCATTATTGTTCTGTATTTTTGGGTCCTGTATTCGATATCTTTAGTCCTACTCAGCGTTAACGAGCTCTGTGACGCCGCCTTTGGTGATCAGCTGGAGCAGGGATCCGCTCTTGGGACGTTCCTGTCCCTTAGTCCACTTTTGGAAGAGTCCAGCCACCTCGGTGAGAGGGGTCCAGGTGCCAAAGTCCGCATCCGGCATCCATTTGCGGTTCATGGGCGTATCCAGGGTCACCGGAAGGATGGATACTGCCAAAGATCCAGCTGGCAAGCCGGATTTCTCGCCGCCCAGCGATCGGGTGAGCTGGTGGACGGCCGCCTTGGCCATGCCGTAGCCAATCATGCCGGGAGTGCCCTCCAGAGCGGGCTTAGCTCCGGTCAATGCCAGTAAGCCGCCCTCCTTGAGGTACTGAGCCGCCACAGCAGCGGATATGGACGAGGTCCAGACGCTCTGCTTCCACATGAGATCGGCGTTCTTGGCCAGATCCTTCTTGGCATTGCCACCGGCCCAGCCGCCGGCCACGCAGATGACGGCATCCAGTTTCTCGCCCGACAGGGATTCCCCTACCTTGCAGACCACCGCATCCTCCTGCTCCGACCACGAAGCATCGCGTGGCACCACGATGCTGACATCGGCCTTCTCGTTCTCCGACAGGTCGATGCTGCCGACCCACTGAAGGTGGAAGACAATGGTTAATTGAGGGAGTTACTCATTATATTTATTCTGCGAAAGTGAAAGGTAACTCACATAATTGCTGGCTTTGAAGTGATCGACACAGGCGGAGCCCAAGGCTCCCTTACCGCCGTATATTACCACTCGACCTGCGGACATGATGCGTGCTGCCAGCTTTGAAACTCAAATTAAACTGATTCGAAACGAAAAACACGAGAAATTTCAATTCCCCGCTGCCTCAGATCGGTGGTGAGTCAAAAGCGGGAGCTTTGAACGCAGCTGGGGGTTTTTAACCGCGGCGAAGAGACCAGTTCTACCGGTAATACTCGTGAGAATAAATTTGTAAGTCGGGTTTTGAGCTTGAGCTTCGAAATAGCTTTTTTTGTTCGCTCCGAGAGTGACAGGCGGCAGCAACAAGTGGAAAATCAATAAATGGCCAAAAGTCACAGAGCATGGTCACACCCTCCCGCAAGAACGCGTTATGTTGGTATTTTTTCTGGTAGATACCAGAAAAGTAACAGCTGTTTGGGGTTCGCCCCGTCTCACTCTAGCGCTGCTCGCTGCTCTTTTTTTTTGAAAAGGGAAATGCGTGAAATACGTTGGCAGTGCGCCGCATTTCCACCAGACGAGAAGAGTACCGAGGTTACGCGTTTTCCACACTCAGTCCCACCAGCCGCTATCGCGTTACGTCACGAAGTTTGAAGACGGTGTATATTATTGGCAGGGATTTAGGGAGCGATTACGCTTTTCCGCAGGAGTTTTCCCGCTTGGCTTTTCCTTGGCAAACCACAAGACACACAAACAGAGCCGAGCAGTGTTTAATTTTTGTGTTATTCGTATTTTTCGGTGCCCAAGTAGACGGCGCGTTGTTTTTCACTTCAAAAAGGGAGCTTCCCAACAATCACCGCCTCACACTCATTTCTAATTGTGATTCGTAGGAAGTAAGTTCTCTAGTGTAAAATAATTCAAATAAAATAGTCAAATTCTCATCGAAATAAATCGGAACACAATAGTAAAACCAACAAGCAAAAACACCACCATAATATCGAAGAGCATACAAAAATCGGTTAAAAAGAAGCATTGAAAGCTAGAAAAACAAAAGATATAGTATCTCTATCGTGTTTCAAACAAAATCCGCAACCGCAGTCGTCGTCCCATTCGTCTTTGGTCATCTAGTTCTTGTTCTGCTTTAACGTTGAGTAAATATACGGCTTTGTATATTATATACTTGTGCGTAATCACGTAATCGTTAATTCGGTATTGCAATTACAACAACTGTAAACGGCAACGTAAGGCATCCCATAACGTAAGCGTCCAAAGGAGCAGCAGCACTAGCAGAAGCAACAACAACAACAACAGCGGCCAATCGGAAGTCTCTCCAGAGGACGTCAGCTAACGGTGAGTTTATCATGAAAAGAGCGAGGGAGCGCGAGTGAGTGAGAGCGGCGGCGGCGGGGGGAATGTCACTCGCAGGGAAATTGAAAATGCCAGGCGAAAATTCTTGGCCGTTGCAACTCGTTTGGAACACGTGTGTGTGCCAGTGTGTGTCCTCTTCGCTCTCGCTCTCGCTCTCTCTTCCTCTCCCTCTTTCGCTTACGTTCAGCGGAAAACGTGTATTCTTAAGAAAAACCAGAAAATCGAAACACGGAATTGGGTCAGTGTGTCATTCACCATCCCGCTCTTGCCTACACCAACTCCCCTATTCCGATTACGATTCCAATTCCGATCCGAGCTGCTAGTCTGGCTAAAAACTCTGGCTAAAACGTGTTTCATGCTTTGTCAATTTGTTCTTTTTAACTAGTCGCAGCTAGTCTAGTCTCTGCCTCTGCCTCTGCCTCAGCCGCAGTTGCCGTCGCTGTCACCACTTGACTAAAGCGGCCTAAACAGCATCGCCTCCAGAAATGCCTAAAAAAAATAAAAACGAGAAAGAAAGCTAACTTCGGTAAACCGAAGTTGGTATACCCTTGCAGTCTGCAATTGGATCATTGAAAATCGAACCATTTTAGTAATGTTGAAAAAATATAGAATTTTGTAAATTTTACATTTTACATGTAGAATTTTACATTTTCATATAAATTGACCGATCGCTTCTATGGCAGCTATATGATATAGTGGTCCGATCTTAATGAAATTAAAACCGTAATTCTAGAACCATAAAAAACTGCTATGTCTGAAAATTTATAGAAATACGTTGAAAAACAGAGAAGTTAAATTTTTTTTTACATTAATTTCGCCATCATTCCTATGGCAGCTATAGGATATAGTAGTCCGATTTCGGTCATTCCGACATATATACTGCGTGCTAAAGAAATAAGACTATGCTGGAAATTTCAGCCCGATAGCTCAAAAACTGAGAGACTAGTTCGCGTAGAAACCGACAGACGGACAGACGGACAGACGGACAGACAGACGGACATGGCTAGATCGACTCGACTGGTGATGCTGATCAAGAATATATATACTTTATGGGGTCGGAGATGCCTCCTTCACTGCGTTGCAAACATCTGGTCAAAATTATAATACCCTCTGCAAGGGTATAAAAATAGAAACTAGCCGCAACTGCATGCGAGCGAGAGAGAGGGCACAGGTGCGGTGCCGCGCCAAGTGTTAGAAGGAGAGGTGTAGTGTTTGTCTGATTGTCACCCGCGCGGCCTCCTTAAGATACCCTCTACTGTGGGGGCTATGATAAAATGATCGAGGAGTGAGGATTCATAAAGAGTAGAATTAGGGAGATTCCCAACTTGGGAATCCCAAAGTATGGGTCTAGTAAATATTTCAAATATAACTTCCTAGCTAAAATACCCTTTACTAGTCTTCAACAGATGTGATTCTTGTATCTTTAAAACGTAATCCCCCATTTGTACAGAATGGATCTAAATAGGAAGAGTTAGATAATAAAGTCAGTCTAGTAAATATTTCAAATATAACTTCACAGCTGAAATACCCTTTACTAGTCTTCAAGAGATGTGATTCTTGTATCTTTAAAACGTACAGAATGGATCTAAATAGGAAGAGTTAGATAATAAAGTCAGTCTAGTAAATATTTCAAATATAACTTCCTAGCTGAAATACCCCTTACTAGTCTTCAACAGATGTGATTCTTGTATCTTTAAATCGTAATCACCCATTCGTACAGAAGAAATAGGAAGAGTTAGATAATAAAGTTTAGTAAATATTTCAAATATAACTTCCTAGCTGAAATACCCTTTACTAGTCTTTAAGAGATGTGATTCTTGTATCTTTAAAACGTAATCCCCCATTCGTAAAGAATGGATCTAAGTAGTAAGAGTTAGATAATAAAATCAGTCTAGTAAATATTTCAAATATAACTTCCTAGCTGAAATACCCTTTACTAGTCTTCAAGAGATGTGATTCTTGTATCTTTAAATCGTAATCACCCATTCGTACAGAATGGATCTAAGTAGTAAGAGTTAGATAATAAAATCAGTCTAGTAAATATTTCAAATATAACTTCCTAGCTAAATTACCCTTTAATAGTCTTCAACAGATGTGATTCTTGTATCTTTAAAACGTAATCCCCCATTTGTACAGAATGGATCTAAATGGGAAGAGTTAAATAATAAAGTCAGTCTAGTAAATATTTCAAATATAACTTCACAGCTGAAATACCCTTTACTAGTCTACAAGAGATGTGATTCTATTATTCTATTATTAATTTTGTATTAGCAATTAGCCGAAGAGTACACGAGCTTCTTAAGAATCTGCAGCTGATTTAACCAATACTAAGTAACTCCACGTCGATCAAAACGGCCCTTACAGCGAAATTAACTCGCTCTCGCGTTCTCTTGCTCTCTTGGTTATTTTTTTTTTTCGGCCATTCGCTTCACTTGATCTTGCACTCGGAAAACGTTAGCGATGCAGCGACGCTCACTTCGACAGCGACAGCGACGTCGGCTGCGGCTGCGGTGCTTTTACCTTGAGCCCGCCTGCACTTGTCGCAGCCCCCCCCGGCCCCTTTCTCAGCTCTCATACATCCGAACTTCTGAAAAAGCCAACACCTTTCGAAATCGTAGTCGCTTTTATTTCAACTTCTTGCCTCTTTCAGCTAAGCTTTTGCCTCTGTTTAGCGGAGTTTTTTATGCCCATGTATTTCTGATGTTTGCTAATAAAATTATTACGACTCGACCGACAGCGGCTGCTAATGCGTTTTAAGGTCGCCGCCGCCGCTGCTCTTGTTGATTTTGACCCAATAAAACCCGAAATGACGATTCCGATGCTCCCGCTTACATTTCCCGGTCCATTTAACATGTGTCCATCGCACCAGGATCCGATTTGATTTATTTCAAAGTTATTTATTATACAGCCAGGCGATGGCACGAGGCGCACACAGAAATAAACAACAAAGCGGGGGAGCAAGGGCGAAGAGTGTCGGCCGCCAGCTGGTGCTCATTTTCCAGGATGCGAAAAAGGGGGGATAGGATAAATGGGAAACTAGGAAAAGGATACTGAGAAAATAAAAGCCTACACCCAACAAAAAAATCATCATGGAACCTATACGATTGTTACATGAATTCTATACTCTTGAGTATGAAAAATTTCGAAGCCTTTTTTTGGGGTTTGCTTTTTATCAAATCTATTTTATTTTGGATTTTTCTCTTTATTTAGTCCCAAGTTCATTAGTAAAAGTACACCCAAAAAAAAATCATCATGGAACCTATGCGATTGTTACATGAATTCTATACTCTTGAGTATGAAAAATTTCTTAATAAGATGCTTATCAATTTAATACTACGAAAGTATACATTTTATACTCATCTGCACCAATATTTCATAATAATCACTAACGCGACAAACAGAAAACCACTAAATTCCAGCTAACGCGATATGTTATCGAATTTTCGATGTAGGTTCGTATAAAAATAATACTCAAAAATACACAATTGAAACTATATAGTATAAAAACTAAACTTTGGAGTATACATTTGATAGTTTGAAGTATAAAATTTATACTAAACTCGTTATACTGCTTGAGTATACTTTTAAGACAACGCGTAGAAGGGTTCAACACTTGTTTTTTTTTGGGTGTATCGGCAGCATTGTTTTCTTGATTTACAGTCACTTTTTATCCGTATACCAATGAAATATCCTTTGGAATCCAGATACAATTGAACTTAAAGGCGATTTATTTACTTTCTACGAACTCCTAGTTTTAATATTTAGGGAAGTTCGGGCAGTTTTAAGGAAAGTATTTGTATAATACCTAATATTTAAGATACCAACTACCTAGCATGGAATCTTAAACGCATAGATTTTGGATTTTATTTTATTAAAGACAGTATACTCTTACAATATTCCTCGTATACTTATAGCAAAATATCTTTCAAATAATATATTATAATAAGCCTAAAAAAATCCCAAAATAATCCCCAAAACATCTACTTGAGAATTCCAAAGACCTTCACATTCCTTTTCCTTTACACTTTCTCTCCGTGCTTTTTGGGAGGAAATTGGGGATAGGGATAACAACGCGGAAGAGGCTCCATTATAGGTTGCTGGTTTACTAGTTAACTGGGCCCCAAACGAGTGAGTGCGCGAGCGGGAGAGGTAGA
Organism: Drosophila rufa; assembly: GCA_018153105.1. NCBI lineage: Eukaryota > Metazoa > Arthropoda > Insecta > Diptera > Drosophilidae > Drosophila > Drosophila rufa. The sequence continues at coordinate 8,604,439 of JAECXS010000085.1, forward strand.
TCACAGCACCGCACAGCGAGGGCGAGCGAGAGAACCGAGAGGAAGCAGTGGGCGGTGGGCGGTGGGCGGGTGACACTGACAGTGGAGCAGCACCTTCGTCATCGTCAAGCATTCGGCAGGCTGTATAAGAGCAATAAATAATGCACACGAAGAGCGGCGATGAGAGACGCTGCCGCCAAAACATACACTGATTGGGGGAAGAGATTTCAGAGAGATTCTCTCGAGAGAGAGGGACAGCAGCAAAGCCAAGAGAGCGAGCAGCGCTTTGGGGGGTTGCTTGTGTGTTGTGTTTGATTTTTGCACTTAAGAGCGACAAAAAGTGGCTTTGATTTTTCGGCCTTCCCTTTCTGCCAACGTTCCCGTTGGCGGGGCTTGCGGGGCATGCCAACTTTGTGGGTCGATTTGACCAACCCCCAAGAGGAGGGAATTCCCGAAAACTTGGCCCATTAAATTGATAACGTTAAGTATAGGTAATTTAATTTGATTTTCCTCGGACACAAAAGCTAAGCGAAGGCAAATTTTGTGAAAGTTCTTATCATGATTTTTTATGATAAGGAATTACTTTTATGAATAGTTATTTTTCACATCGGACTTGGCTCTTTTTTGGCCAGTATTCATTGGGAAAATGTTTGAAAAATTTCCTAAACCCAGCATTATGTGGAAATACAATTAACGTATACATTTTGAATTTTTTTAAAAATTATTTTTTGAATATGTAAATTATTTGTAGGTCTAAACTTGGACCTTAAGTATGGAAGTAAATTGAGCATTACTTCATTATTTGTATTATAATATAAAATATAATTTTTGTAAATATTCAAAAAGTCTACGAAATTATTATACCCGGTACCCATAGGGTACAAGGGTATTATAAGTTAGTGCCAACCGAGAATGTATGTAACAGGCAGAAGGAGAAATCTCCGACCCTATAAAGTATATATATTCTTGATCAGCGTCACCAGCCGAGTCGATTTAGCCATGTCCGTCTATCCGTCTGTCTGTCCGTGTGAAACAACAGATCTCAGAGACTATAAGAGCTAGAGTTACCAAATTTGGTGATAACATTGGAATCTGTTGCACGCATATCAAGTTTGTTTTAAAATTTGGCCACGCCAACTTGCGCCCTCATAAATCATAAAAAACGTTAAGCTATACTCGTTATTTTCGGGTTAAAGTTAATAGATAAAATAAATAAATAAAATAAAATGGACGTTTCCTAAAAATTTCAGTAAATTCGGATGATAAACATGGGAGATATTAGCAATAAGGTTAGAATTTAAACACACCGCACTAAATCACTGCTGTTGCAAGCTGTAGCCGACAGGTGGCGCATTCGAGCCTTGGCCGCGCGATATAATGGCGCCACTGCAGAAGAATATAGCAAGAAATGACATAATAATGTTCCTATAAAATGTATCATTCATATTTAAGTATGACATTATATTGTTTAGGTCGGGAGCTAATTCGAGAGGCGATTTATTTTAAGAAGTATCGAAGTAGACTATTATAATGTATGTACAATTTTAAATTGCCTTTTAGTGTGAAGCGCAAACGTTTAGGTACCGGGTATCTCACAGTCGAGCACAGTCGACTGTAGCTTCCTTACTTGTTCACTTCGGACTTAGCTCTTTTTTGACCGGTTCTCGTTCGGAAAATGTAGGACATTTTATTTGAAAAATTATCTACATTTTCTAAGATCTTTTGACTACATTATTAAATTTATTTTTAGGGCTAAACTTAGACCTTACGTATGGAAGTAAAATGAACATTAATTCATTATTGTTATTATATAATAAAATATTATTTTTGTTTCGGAAAAAAATTTAAAAAAGGCTAAGAAATTATTATATGGGAGGGTTTTCAGTAAGCTTTTGGGAAAGATTAAAAATGAAGAATTAAGAATTCAATTAAACATCGCTTTCTTACTTTCAATTCAATCCAAATATCCAGTATCTATACTTTTCTTGTAGTGCATAATTTTTGCGAGAGTATCCACTCAAAAATATTTCCATTTCTTCGCTGACATTGTTGGCTGAAAAGTGGGTGGGAAAAAGCGTGCGGAAAGGTGGGTGGCTGTGTGGGCGGCCGCCCCACATATTTGCATGCCTCAAACCCAAGTTGGCTCTCTGCATATCTCTCACTCTCCCTCTCTTTGGGAGCTCTCTTCGGACGCTCTGGAAGCCGTGTATGTAGCCCGAGTTCCAATTGGGATAGGGATGCGAAGGCTAGCGCGCGCTAACCTATATAATTTTTTTTGTTCCGCTTCTAACAACAAGCATGCTCCGAAACCAAAAAAATAAATATAGAGAAACCCCTGGCAGTTGAAGGTTCTTTCTTTTTCGTACATTTTAAAGCGGTTTTTGCTGCTTTGAGATGAGTTTGCGTTTGCTTTTGGAGTGCCTTTGGATTTGCCTTTGCATTTAATGTTAAGTATACGCATCAGTGAACTCAATTTAATTATCGTGATTGTTTCGCCCGCTGTCTTTGCTGATGAAATTCAAATTTTCCAACTTCACAAACAGACGACGGACCTGGGTGGAAGCTCTCAGGCCAATTTCCCAACAACGTGTTTTTCCCGCTTTCTGTATTTTCCTTTTGATTTTTCTTATGTAAGTGAGAGCTGATAAAAAGGCAAAAAAAAAAAAACAAAAAAAAACCTAACTAGCTGGCTGACTGGCCATAATTACGAGCTTTAGATTCGCCCTTCGCCCATTTTTTATCAGCGGCGTTATTTATGCGTCCTCCCACAATGACAAAGTGGGCTGAGTGCCGAGTACTGAGTACTTGTGCCAGTGGGAGGGGGGGTTCTATCTGTCTCTACTGCTTTTTGATAGACAACAATCGAGCATTTGAAGTGCAGCGTAGCGCAAAGAGAACTGAAAACTGAAAACTGAAAATACAGAAAAGTTGGAAGCACAAAAAGTACATACAACAAAATACAGAGCAGAACGCACGTTTGTAGCCAAAAACCCAAACGAAAAGCAATTAAGTTGCCACGGATCATTGCACAATAAGTAAAGAATCAGAATAAAACAGCAACAAAAACAGGCCCGAATACGAAACGTAACGAAACATAACTGTGTTTGCTTGCCCAGCCAAAACGCCGGCGTCGCTGTCGCGCGGCCTCTGCCTCTGCCTCTGCCTTTGAAAGCAGCGCCGCACACTGCTTTTAACTCATATGAATGACAATGGGGTTAGTTTCGGCAGTTAGAATACGCGCGGAATACGGTTAATTAGTCCCAAAGCCCAAGAACGAGGTGTCGCCGACCACGCCTCACTGGTCCCCGGAATTCGAACGAGCGCGGGATTAGCCAACAGTAGTTTTTAAATGGCTTTCAAATCTGAGTCAATGGATTTATGGCCACTAAGAGGGATTCTCGATTATAATTCATAGAAATTATAACTCTAATTTATTATAAATTCCACACAAGAAAATCCATTGATCTAATTTACTCATCAAATTAAGGGCACATGCATCTAATAAACATTAATAAACATTTGTATCTCATTTATACCTCTATCCATAATAAGTATGCCCTATTTGAAATCGCCAATAAGTAGGCAATGCATTTTATACTAAAATATATTTATATTTAATTTAAAGTTGTCAAATTCTGTGATCCTAATAATAAAAAAGTTCTTTCAATCACTTTAAAAATTAACTATTTTAAATAGTTACAATGTGTAGCATACTTTTAGACATGATTTACATTGATTTCGAATCTGTAGTCATCTCGGTGGCAACCCTGTAAAATTATAAGACACAATTATAAGAAAAATTCTTATTAAGTAATTTCTAAAGCCCAATTACAAAATTTTCGTATTCCTTTTTAGTAAGGAAGAAAATACAGATATTTGAAAGAAAAGTTGTACATATTGCCATGCTTATTGCATCGCTGTGATGCCTACCCTTTTCTAGATCCAAATAAATATATGGAAATTGTGTGATTAAGTGAAATCAATAAAGAGAACTTGTTATAGCGACACACATATTAAACACATACATCTCCCACATAGTTTTCTATTCTCTTCGCATATTGAATTGGCATTTGCCGATGCAAGCTGAGCGATGGAATCCAATCAGATAATCGCAACCTTAACCGTTATTAGATCACTGTACAGCTGCGTCGCAGTCGCCGTCTCAACTCTAATCGCGGGAGAGTGGCGGTGGTGGGAGTGGGATAGGTGAGGGAGAGAGGTAAAGGAAGAGACAGCTTGCTTGATTATATATTTGTGTGTGTGTGTGTTTGTGCGGGCGGTGGGGTTTAATAAATAGGCCAAATATGTAATATTGCTAAAATGTGTTTATTGTAATCTTTTTCCAAACACACACGGACAAACACCCACACACACACACTCACGCAGCGCGACACGCACACATAACACAACGCACGTGCATCATTGCATCCCTCGAATCGCTTTCCAAAGAGCGACAGCCAGCGGTCGAAGAGAACTAGGGGGCTCTCTTTGTGTTTTCCCCCCAAAGTATATCACGCTCTCACGCTGCCTCAGTCGCTGCCGCGGCCGGCGCCGACTGCGCAGCTGGGGGCCCCCAAATCGGGAAACGTTCGTCGATTGGCGCTGAGTCGTTGTTCTACCGTCGCTGAGATTGCAACACTTCTCGAATTCGATTTCGATTTCGGGTTTCCACAAAGTCAGAAAACCGCTCTCTACGCTTTTCGGCCAAAATACACAACTCTCGCTCGCGTCTCGCGTTAACTAACCAACAAAAAATAAGGAAAAAAAGCGGAAAAAAGTTCTACATTTTATAACGCGTCGCAGTCAGCGAGCGGTGTTTGTATGTGTCGTTCTCTCTGTGTGTGTGTTGTGTGTGTGTGTGTGTGTGTGCCAGTTTTTCATGCGTTCTACTGCAACAACAATTAACAGTTACCACATCGCCTGCTCTCTCTCTCTTTCTCTGTCCCTCTCCCTCTTAGGCTATATTTTTAAACTGCGTTTTTTTCGCCAAAAAAGCCATAAAAAACAAAAATAAAGTAGAAACAAAGCAAGAAACAATTTTTAAGTGCCGTCCGCGGACAAAAGTCAACGAACAACTAGTATTTTGGGGCCGAAAGCGAGGCAAGAGTTGAGATGTGTGTGGAGCCACAATAAAAAAATTAAACTACAACTCCACACATGTACTTTTATACTATATATACTATATACTTTATATATTTGTGTAGGGAAAATCGTGTGTGAGAACGTACTTGATTTTGGGCTCACACACAGGCCCCAGGCCCAGGCCCCCTTGTTGTCGTTTGGCTTTTTTCGCCAGAAAAACATATTATTATGGCCAAAAAAATAAAAAGGAGGCCGAGAAGAATGTGTTTTTTTATGCGTGACATACAAGCGTTGTTTTGTTGTTCTTGCGAGGGGGGTTGCTTTGGAATTTTGGCCGTATTTTTTGTGTATATACCAGAAGCCAAGCCGCCCACAAAACCAACGATCCCTTCCGAGTTCCTTTCTCCTTTTGCCACCTTTTTTTTTTACCACTGTCCCCCTTTTAACTGTGTTTTTCTTTTTTCTCTACGCCCCTGGCTTGCCTGCCTTTTACCCCCTCTCCTCTCTCCCTTTTACTCCTCGTCCCTATCCACCTTCACAAAATAGTCACAACGGTATCACCGAATCTCTCTCTCGCTCTTATTTACACCCCCCACCTCTCGTCCCCCGACGCAGACCTCGTGTAGCCTTTTTCGCACACGTTGCGTATACGTAATGGCCATAAACAACAACAAAAACAGGAGCTGGCAGCTAGGAACAGCAGCAGCCGCACTAGCATAGTTCCAACCCTTCGTCCATTACCAACCCCCCCTTGCCTCGTAGATAACCGCCATTCACATGTGCGGAAGGGAAAGCTAGGAAAATTTGTTTATTCAAATTTTTCCTGGTTCTATTTCTTTTTTTTGTTTGCCCTTTTGACTGCCATTTGACGAGTGGATAAACGATGGACCAAACAAATAGCAAGCTAGAAACCTACATAAAAGCCAAAACCCAGAAAATAATTGAATACTTCCAACTTTAGACCGAAAAGTTAGAGAAGGATAGAGAGAGAAAGAGATAAGGAAGTGCCACAAAGTTATACAATTATGCAAAATAAATGTTGAAATATTTTATAGAGCGCAGGTGCTAATATATCTTTAAAACGGCTTATCGACAGCACAAAGCCAATTGTTAAGTTTGAACCAAAAAATAAATAAAAAGCAGCAAAAGTGAATCGAAATCAAAGAGGAAAATCACAACGAGCGGAAAGTTTTAAACTTGATTTTTCTCACTGCGCGCTTGCAAAGGAAAACAAAAACAAATCTACTATATATAAAGAAAAAGGTAAAATTCACTTCGCTTTTCCTATATACTTAATGTATTTTTAGTTGCATTCTGTTGATGAAATGTTCGGGAATCAAAAAGTCGCATAAAGAACTGTGAAAAGTGCCAACCGTCGGTTTCGAAATAACCCACGCGGCGGCGACTTCTCGCGAGTATCTCTTTAGACAAATCTAATAAGTTGTTGAGAGCGGGAAAAAAACAGGAAAAAATAAAAGAAATGAAATAAACAGGCGACAAAGAAAAGACGAGCCAATGGGAAGAGTCGCCTGGGGATAGAGACTTTTCCTCATACATTTAGCTTAGAGGGTGCCCAATTATTTGAATATTTGGGCAATTTTACAAAGAAATATTTAGGTGTTCTTTGAGGAGCTTTTTCATATATTTTAATTAATTAATTAATATTTTAAATCAATACGAATTTAAATAAAATATGTAAAATCTACTGCGTTTTGGTTATATGGTTTCCAAACCTATTCACAATGATTACGACATGTGTTTCGTAGAAATATCAGTAAAACTACCTTTTTATGACATATTAGACAGTTATATATTCATGTAAGATATCAGTTTAATAGTCTAAAGGAACCCATCTTTCTAGCCACATTTGTAAGCCCTTCTGATATGTAAAACCCTTCCCTTAACATCCCCACTTATAAATGCCACTTTTCCGCTGTGTAGATTTTCAAATAAGATATTCCGCTCGGAGACATTTTTCGAATAGCGGACCCGTCAAAGGTCGCGGGGGAGTTTTACTCCTTGATCCAGCTTCCTGCCCTCTAGCACTGCTTTAAGCTTTCAATGCCGTAATTCTTATTTTGGCAGCCCCGCTGCCTTTCCGGCTTACATAAATATAAATAAGTATTCCCTCCGGCGGGGCCACTCGTGACTTTCATATCCTCCCTGCCAGGGCTTCGCGGAGAGGCAGGGGAGTCAGGGGAGGCAGGCACAGGGACAGAGGGACACCCTGTACATAAATCTAAAATTATAATGCGCGCCGCTCTTCAATATTCATTTCCCGTGCCTTTTTGCTCTCTTTTCTGTATTTTTTGTGTCGCCTAGGCTACAAGTGAGGATTCTGCTTGCTTTTCGTTTCTCGAGAGATTTTTCTTTATAAGCGACAACGCACGCATGCCAAAAGAGCTAAAGTACTTTGCTTATATAGTAAGTATAGTATGTTTTCATTTAATTTTCTCGCTAAAGATACAAAAATGGCGAAAACGAAACGAAACGAAAATTTGCCGCCGTCGTTGGCTGGCGACAGCTGTTCTGTGGGGAGACGGGCGGCTAGGCGGATGGGCGGTTGTTGAATTTTCCATAGGGGCGGGAACACGCCCCCATATGACGGCGGCTGCCGTTGGCAATAAAAAGATATAATGCCCGCCAGGCTCTACTCTCTCTCTCTCTGTTATCGAAACGATTCGCTATATAGGCATAGTCACAGCAGCTATAGAGCTGACGGGCTGGCTGGCTGGCAAGAAACTCGTAAACCCAGTCAAAGTTCAAGTCTAAATCGGTAAAGAGGAATGAGGGGGGATAGAGGGGCGCGTGTGTGTGTCTTGGGGGTTGGGGGCTTTGGGGCTAAGGGTGGGTTAAGGCCATAAAGAAAATCTGTGTCAAAAGGAAACAAGGCGAGGAAATGCCTTTAAGCTTTGACTTTTCACGAATCAAAATAATCCCCTGCTATGCGTGAAACCAGCTTGGTTACACATAGAACAAAAAATCACCTGAGAACCCTTTTATTGGCATTAAATCTAGATGAAAACATTACCACCTAGAAGGGAGATCCTAAAAAAGATGCCTTTTTTTGCAAGAACCAAAAATAATGGATTTTTTGCATTTTCATCAGTACTAACTTCGCTGAATTCGTACTTGGGAATTTTAGGTGCATTCATACTAAGTAATCCATCCGAAAATTGATATTAGGTTTCAATGATGTACAATTGTATATCTTAAAATTCATTTCATATCAAATTAAAGCAATCTAAGATCTAAATGACATTTAAACATGACATTTATATTGCTTTTATGGTTTTACTCCCACTTATAATTAAAATCGATTTCGTTCTGTGTAAAAGCAAGGCTTTCAGAGGTTCAGGCTTGCGGGTTTTAGGGTTATCTGTTCAGGCTTTGGGTCTGGGTTCGATGCGTTGTGGCCCACATGCAAAATGGTCACCAAACGGTAACCGAACTTGCACTCTAGCGTAGCCGCTCGCTAGCCATTTGGACCGCAACAAAACCCCAGAACAGAGTACAGCTACGACTACGGCTGTATTAGATACATAGATACATGTAGATACAGATGCGAGAGCCACAGACGGACGACACACCCACCTGAATAATCCATATGCTAAGAGGGCCGAGGCCCCCGTCGCCGAGCCGTGTGGGTCAACTGCGTGCGGCTTTTATGGCCGCCATTCGTTTTGGGATTTTGAAAAGTGTGGCCATAAATAGAACCGGACTGCTGCACGCACTGCTCCCAATTTTCCACCGATTTTTCCCCGTCTCTCTGTGCCTCTAAATGCGGGTCTGTTTCGGGGCAATTATTTCAGCTTTTTGCATATGGCTCGGACTCGAAACTCGGAGCTAGCTGCATTGAAGCGAGTCGACCGAAGTCGTGGAGTTCTCTCCCCATCCATTCATTCATTCATTCTAACGAGCTTCGGTTTCCCCCCCATTTTCTCTTATTTTTTTTACAACTATTCCGTTTCCACGCTTCATTCATGCATTCGAACAAAAAGTTAATATTAGTTATCTGCATATTTTCACGGTTCTCAAATCGTTTGTCGCTGCCCACCAGCGGATATGCACACAGATATGGAGATACCCAGATACAGATACAGATGCATAATGCATATGGAAATTCAGTGTGCGCCACCTGACAAAAGTTTCCACTTGGCTAATGTGAGAACTTGGCCAAAAACCCATGGCCCTTACATCGTAGTTTTGGCAGTGTTTAATTATCGATTAAGCAGGAATCTCAAGTGGGTTTGGGAAAAAGTGATTAAAGATATTATTTGTTTACTCAACTCTTCATTGAATAGATTTCCTGCTCTCAAATGGCTAATTGGGTGCCGCCTCGCTTGTTTTGTTTACAACTTGATGATATTAGGCAGCTGCTAATTGAGTTCATTTCACGCTGCTCAAAATTGTGATTGTTATTCCCCCGGGTGCTTGTCGTCGCTGCTTAGCTCTTGGCGAGAACGAGTATGTAGTTTGGCCAAAAATATCTTACTAATAATAATAATAATAATAATAAGCATGCCAACGACAAAGGCACCAAGTTGGCAGGTTGAAATATTTCATTAACTTGAGAGGAAATGCACATTTGTGTGGGTGCAAATGCCAACGTTTTGTGTGCGTGCGTGCATCGCATCCCTCAGATATTTTAGGTATTCTCTCTCATATCTCTAAACTGCATCTCATTTGCATAACTCTAGACAAATTAGCTTAACCTAAACCCCCCTGCTTTTCCCTTAACTGGGTCGACAGAGAGACATACATACACAGCTTGGCCGAAAAACGAATTTAAGACGCAATTTGTGGGCCAAAAACGTTGCCAAAATTTAAAGACAAAAGCGAAAATGTTGGTCGCGCATTTTTCGAGGCAGCGACAGCTGCACATTCAGAGACAAATACAGATACAGATACATTCAGATTCAGGTACGAGAGGTATGCAGATGCAGATGCACATGCATATGTATGGATGTTCTCAAACGGAATGATTGAAGTGAAGGCAAGAGACCAACAAAAAGCAGAAGCCTGCAGGAGGAGGAGCCGCGCGCCGCCTTTGAGGATGATGTGCGAGCTCAGCTGCGCTTTTTTCACACAGATACAGGCGAGCGTTCGCATTTAGGGAAGGTGCAGATAGAAAAATTAGGCCAGAAAGGGGGAAATATCAAAGTAATATTGATTATTCTCGGTACTTATTAAGAGTTTCTTGCCAAAATAAACTCTTGCAAGACCAAATCATTTTTCAAAGCCAGCTTTCATTGATTTTAATTGAAAAAACTTACATGTTCGTTTAGTTTTCAGTGTGCTTCTTGTCACGGGTATATTGCCATCTCTCTTGGTCGACCCATTGTCTGCATTTTCGCATTTTAATTTTATGCTTTTGGCCTAGGCAAAAGATGGCAACAAAGGCAGCAGCAGTAGCAGCAGTAGCAGCAGTAGCAGCAGTAGCAGCAGTAGCAGTCGCAGTAGCACCCGCCGCTCAGGCAGCTGCGTCTACAGAAATAGTTGGCAGCCTCTTCACGCCCCCAACTATACACAGTCGGAGAACACCCACGAAACGCCCACCGAAACCCCCCTGAAACCCCCTCGAATCACCCCCTTTTGAGTCACACTTTTACGTCATTTCTTTTCACTTTTTTTATTTGTTGGCTTTTACGTTTCCTTGGGCTTTTCTTTTTGTGTGATTGCATTTTTATGGCCGTCGTCTCCAGTTGGAAAGCGCCGAATTTGCATATTTATTTTTTGGCAGTTCCACCTGGTTCCCCTTTTCCGTAGATTGTGTATACGCCCCGCTTCTGTGGGAGCCCTTCAAAAATTGTTTTTTAATGACTTAATTTGCCGTAGCATTTAATGGATGGCTTCGGTTCAGTCTCGTCCTTGCCCGCTGCATGGCTGTATCAAATTCCGCTTAAATCCTTTGTCAGCATAGACAATAATCCGCAGCAAGGGCGGAGTGCGGCTTGAGGGCAAAAAGGGATCAGTCATCGCTCATACGCAGCGCTGTCCCCCTTGCTGAAGTGGCAATAAATCATCCGAGCGACCGAAATGCTTCAAACGGAAACTTTTTCCACACCACACACACATGGATGGGGAAGGACTCCGGCCGAGTTCGAGTTAGATGGATTTTATGTATATATTTGCTTGAAATTAATTCCGAGCGACTTAAAGTTACGGCGACTCATGGCCAAATATTGGACAGGGGCCAGAAATAAAACCAACACAAATACAAGAAGTTGCAGAAAAGTTTCATTGTTTCTCACACAAGTTTTTGGCTTTGCAAATATATGTGTGTGCTATATGTACATATATATCTTTTTAGGGGGTGGGAAATGGATATATACATGTGTTTGAGAGTGGATTTACTGGCACAGTGGCAATTTGTGCTCGCGCTTTTGTAGTTTGGCTTTGGCGTTTCCCTTTTGCTCCTTCAGCTTCTGGCGAGGATTATGGATTTTTGTGTGCCACATACACACATACAGGAGGAGCAGGAGCAGATGATGAGGCATGGGGGTGTGGCATGTGGTATGTAGGATGGATACCCTGATGGCAGGCCATCAATTTAGCTGCTGAAGCCGCCGCTGACGCCGAGCCTGCCATGATGATGACGATGATGATGTTTGTCTGTTGGTTTGTCTGGCCCATCCTCCCGAGTCCTGCTGTCTCCTCGCTCATTCCTTATTCCTCTCTCGTCCCCCTGATGTGCTACAATTTCCTTTCACTTGACTGACACCCAAAAGCTTCGTCCTCGCTCTCGCCGTCGCACTCAAGGATTGTATAACATGTAGGCGAAAGGCGGCAGCCAGCACAGTTTTTTCCTTCTCGGTTCTCAGGTGAGGGGTGTGGGGGGGCGTAAGGCGCACTTCCGGCGCACTGTCAGTCAGTCAGTGCATCCATCGGTGTGTGTGTGTGTATGTTTGGTTGTGCCATTTTTGCGCTTTCTCGCTTTACACTTGACTTGGCCCCGGCCTGACTCTTGCTCTTTCGCCGCCTCCTCGAAAGTTTTAGCACCGCAACTCCAATTGACCTTTGCTTTTGCCACCCACAAAGAGAGCTCCCTTCCCCCGCATGCCTCTCTGCCAGTTCATCTTTACCCACTGACTTTCTTTCGTTTTAAGTTATTCACCAACACGTACGCTTTAACGTCATCGTCATGCTTCAGCCATCAACATGATTTCCTCGGGTTTTGGCGTCCCTTTTTGCCAGTCCCACCCCCAACACCAACACCATCCCCATCCATAACCAAACCCCGTGGCGGCGGCGGCATCCCCTGTCGCTGGCAGTTATGCCCTCTTAAACTCTTTGAGCCTGCGTTGGCTAATTGTCCTTATGTGACTTGGCTACGCTTATCTTCTGGCCAACTGAGGATACGGGAGCTCGTCCGCACCTGGTGAGCCAACGGATTTGTCCTGCTTTCTGGTTGCTTCCAGCCATCTTTCATCTCCGGTTTGGATGCACGGGAAGAAATAGGTCACTCTTTCTGGATATATTTTGTATATTTATAAAGCCTATTATTGCTGAAATATCTGAGGAAAATAATCTTTAACCGACTTCTTTCTCAGTATCCATTGATAAATTTTCTCCTTTTAATGAATATATTCTTTAAAACCACGAAAATTCACAAGAATTCAGTTCTCCGAGGATTCTTCAGAGAAATCCTTCAATATTTTCCCAGTGCTTGCTCTATATTTGTGTAGCATACTGCCTGGCGCATATCGTCCTGTTTCCCCGTGGCTTCTCTTCGCCTTCTGTGTGTCAGCGTTTATCGCTCGCCTTGGGTGTGCTCTTTATTGTTTTTGGCAAGGACACACACAAGGATGCAGGTGTGCAGGTGTTGTGCATGCAAGAACAAAAAGTTACAGTGAATTCCCGCTAGGAGAGGCCAGCTCCTTGCTCCGGCTTCTTGTCTGTATCGCGTCTCATGTGGGCAGTTTAGTTTTAAAATAGTGTTTACGCCTTTAGGTGAGTCCTTTGCCCACGCTGCTTCCTTCCGTCCTTCCGGTTTCGGTTCCTGTTTCGGTTTTTCCTCGCTTTTCCTTACCTATTTCAGCACTTTCCTTTCCCTTGGCCACAGCTGTGCGTTGGCTTCATATTCTTTTTTAATTTTTTTTTTGCCACTGGTTTCTCGTATCTGTGCCAAGTGAAGCGCGCACCCACGTTGCCATTTTATAGGTCAAACTTGCACTCTCTTCGGCAACGGCTTCACGCCCACATTTTCCCTCCCTGGTTTTCCGACTTGAAGCGTCTGGTTATTCAATAGTTTGGCGCTCACTAATTGCATTGCCCTAATTGCCCAAGTTACGCTTGAAATGTGCCAAAAAATGGACATGAAAGTGAAAAAATCCCGAATGCTTTTTTAATGCCAGCGTGATATCGAATATCGAATGTATAGAAGGGCAAATTGTAAACGCATATTGGGGATTATTTTGCAATTAAGCTCGTGAGAGAATGAATCACTTGCTGGGGAAGTTTTCCTGGGGTATTCCTGTTTTGATTGGCATTAATTCTTCATTTATAATTGATTTATATATAATGTGCCCTATTTTGTTGGCTCAAAAACTGCATGTCTCTGTAATGTATTCCCTTAGTTAAACACTTAATTATGGCTCTTCATTATTCAATTACTGAACAATTCAATGTTATATTTGTGGCTTACGTGCCTCCATCCCTGTTCTGCTTGGATTTCTGTGGTTAATTATACACACATCCTCTATTCCTCCTGCGAGGCCATATTAAATTCCTTGGATTCCATTGTTGGCCCTTTCCCCCAGATACAGATACAGATACAAATACAGATTTATATAGGTGGCTCGGATGATATCAGTGAGCAATTGCATAGTCGTTACCCTGACATTAACTCTTTACCCTCTTTTGGCAATATAAAATTCCCTGGCAGTTCTCGTTTCCATTGGCATTACTCGCGCAATTTTCGCACGTGGAATTTTGCAATATTGTTGAGTACGGGAACGGGAACGAGAACGAGAACGAGCACCTCAAAATGGCTGGCTGAATGGCTGAGTGACGGTATGACTGACTGACAGCTTTGTGGGTGGTGTATGGGATAGGTGTAATGCTGGGTTATTGTGGGTGTGGGAGTTTTTGAGCTGGCTGCTGCTGTTGATTAAATTCCATTGATATCGCCCCGGAACACTACTAGCTTCATTCCCGTCCGCTGTCTCCGTGATTTTCCGGCTGACCTCTGTTGTTGCTGATGCTGCTGTTGCCGTGGCTTTTCCGCATTTCCCGTAGTTTCTGATGCCCGAGTTGCCAGGGCCGTCGAGTAATGAACATTTTAATAATTCAGCGCGGACCTGCTCGGTATTCTCTCTTTGTCGCCATTTTACTGCGAGCGCCCCCAGTCCTTGGCATCATCAATTTTGCTAATGCCCGGGAATAAAGTTCTCAAAAATAATTTCATAATATTGTAAATAATTAAGAGGCGGACATAAATCATGAGCACTCATTTCCACTATATAGCCTAGCCCTCGCTGCGTTCATCTTTGGCCCATCATGAATCATGTCAGGGGCACTTAGCCATCGGCAAATCAGCTTTAGCCTCACCCACTTTATGCTGGCCACCACCACATCCGCTCGAGAGCCTAGAAAATCTATGGCAAAGCTTTTAGTTTTTCACAATTTTCTATTGGGCAAAAAGGCAAAAGAAAAACAAATACTACATATATATGGCAGACGACGGGGCAAGATATAGAAAATCTGCCGGGGATACAAGTATTTTTATATGCCTTTTTTTTGCCAACGTCATTCGAGTAAATGAAGAAAACGATTTTGTTTTTCTCGCATCTAAAAATACAATATATTTGGAAAATTGTGACGCGTTTTAATGAGCGGAAGATATATCTGTTATTTGCTTCTCTTTCGGATTTATGCATATTTATAGATCTGGCTTTAATTTGGTCCAAAGAGAGCAAATTTATTGCCTCGATTTATGCCACACACAAGCACTCTCGGTTAATTTATTTGTCTGAAAGATAGCGGAAAATGGGTCGAAATGGAGCCATAATCACGTGTTGGCAACAACTTTCCCACACCGTCCATTAAATAGATATCGCATACATGCATCCGCCGTCCGTTCGTATATATATATATCTTTAAATCGATCAGTTCGGTACAATTGAAATGCCTCGCATAGCAGGCACACAACTTCGGCGAGGGAACGCAAACTATTTTGACATTTTCATTGTTAATGAAAATTTAATTATGTTTCCATTGCTATGTGTGAGCCAATCGCACACGACCACGTCCACGTACGGATTGCCGGACAGTTGTCGTCTTTTCACAAAAAGCGGTGGGGGCCCCGAGATAAATGTTGAGTGATAAGCAACCAGCAGCAGCGTCGCCCCATCATCATCGATGATACGGATACCGATTCGGATAGGGATATATGTACGTACATACACCTACATGCCGCCGGCATTCGAATATATGTGGATGGATCGTTAAGTGCCGGCGGTGGCCAGCAGCAAACATGCGACGCCCAGAACATGCAAACATCATCTAACACAACACACACACGTCTCCCTTCTCCCCCACCACCACAGACATCAAAATGTTTGACGAAGGCTGCGAATGTATTGCGACTCGAACTCAAATTAGTGCATGTTGAAGTTTCCTTGATCGGCATAATAATGGCCATAAAAGCAGGCCTTAGAAACACGTTTAGATTCGGGAGATGCAGAGAAAGAAAATCGGGAAAAATAATTTGAGAATTGTCTTTAATTGAAATTAAAATATAAAATATTTCCCTCTTGCCAAATATGGTAGTTAGCTTATTTTCGGGAACCTTTATTTTGCTTAAAAATAATTCTTTCAGCTGTTTTTGATTTACAGCTGTTTCTGACCGTGTTAGTAACACTTTTGCTAACCAACTTACAAATTTTGCGTAAATACCAAAGGGTTCCGAAAGGGAAATTCTAGTACCGATAGTACTTCTAGGGTGCTTTGTACTTAGTTCCGTTGAAGAATTATATTCGGAACTCTGAAATAATTTATTATAAAATCACTTCGGTTTATGAGGTCTGTATAATAAAATAAATAATCATAGCTTTTTATGTTTATTATCCTAGTACCTCATATATCAATATATCAGGGTATATAAGCCATTTAATGGTTTTGTTTATTTATGGCTATTCACATATAAAAGGTATGGCCCGTAGTTTAGCGGAATTTAACGAGGATTATTTCATGTTTTGTGTTGATTATTGGATATTAAGCAGCTTATCTAACCCTTATTTATTCCTATTAAACATATGTTTAGTATCTGATATTTAACGAGAATTATTTGAACTATTTTAATGTAAGTTCACGGAAATATTAACATTTAACGCATTTAAATGAATTAATTATATTGCGATTAATTAAACCATCTAAAATCTTTATATAATAATTAATAAATTATTTACTGCAATTAAGGCAATTTAGTAAAAAAATTGCATCAAAATGATGTGATACCAACGGCAATTAGCTTGAATCTTAGTTTTTAATAGATTTAAATCCAGTTTTCTCAAAATGAAATGTATTAGAATGAAATTGCAATACTTTCTAGATAATAGAAATTAATTTCTTCCTGTGCCTGCGCATCATGCCCCCAGTTGTGGCCCAAAAAACTTTTTCAAACCGCCTTGTTGACAAGGCAAGTTTATTGTTGCTGCCGCTGCTGCTGCTGCGGCTGTTATGTTGCTGCGATATTGCTGCTACTGCCGGTGTTGCTGCTGCTGCTGCCTCTGCTGCTGTTAAAATTAAACTCTCTGTGCTATTTAGTTGTCTCGCCGCCGCTTCTGAAGGTGAATTTATGGTGCACACATGGTGCCCGACTACCTCTGCTAGTTTTCTGTGTGTATGCGTCGAGTTTTCCTCGTGTGACATATGTCGGCTGTGCCAGAAATAGATTCGTTTCGAAATGTAGGGGGCAATTCTTTGCTTTTTTTGTTCTTCTTTTTTCCCGAGATTCAAACGTTCGTCGTCGTCTTTTGTTTTGCTGGCCATGTGGCTGATTATTTTAATAGCTTATTAATGAGCGCAACTAATTTCCCAAATCTCTCGCCTCTTTCCAGATCTCGAGCCAGGAGCGCGCACATCCAACTGTTTAAATGCGTGCCACAACTAAAGCAGTGGAAACGAATTCTATAACCTCAGCCGCCTAATAGCCAGCCATCCGATCCGATCCGATCCAGATCCGATAAGTATCAATCCCGCAACCAAGATACGCCGATAAGCGCAGATTAATCAGCGGAGCAGGAGCAGCGAGTAGCGAGCAGCGAACTAATATTTTTCGGCCAGCGCGCACCCCCCTCTCAAGTAACAGCCTCAAGATTCTTCCCTTCGGAGCCGCCAACTTTCGTCTGGAGACGACACCCGCAGAGATGCACAAGATCGCGGCAGCGCCGCCTCCAACGGGTCAGCCCGGTGGAGCGCTGGAGGCGCCACTGGCGGCGCCCAAATACGGCACACTTATCCCAAATCGTATATTTGTGGGCGGTATAAGGTGAGCGCAGCAAAGGGTCCTCTAATCCATGGAGTTTCCATGAAAATTGCCTTTGGCCAGCTTTAATGGCGCAAGCTGAACCTAAAAGGAATGTTTCAGCAGAATTTTAGCTCTGAAAACCTCAGTGGTATTCCTAGAATGCATAATTACACGCTTGAGGGAATTAATAGTACACTTTCACTTTATAGAAATCATAGGAATAATCCTTCGGAGAATGCTGAATTCCCAATGCAGGTCAAGGTGTAATTCATGCTTTGCTGGAACTTTTTCTTTATTTACAATGCATTTCTTTAACAATAAGAAGCTCGGATTAAAAAACAGCATTTTAGTTCCTTGGTTTCATGCAAAATAAATCTAATTAAATGGCGAAAATTAAATCTAAAAGCAACATTCCATGTTCTGATATCCGTAGGATTCTTAATGATATTCCTGGAATGCATAATAAATTCGCAGAATTTTTATTTAAATGCATTTCCTTTAACTTTAAATTATTCAAAGGCCATTTTCTACTTTCCCTGGATTAAATTTGATTAATATTTATTATTATTATTATTTATAACTAATCCCTTATCTCTCCCCCTTCTTAGTGGCGACACCACCGAGGCAGATCTGACCCGCGTCTTCAGCGCCTACGGGACGGTGAAGAGCACCAAGATCATCGTGGACCGGGCCGGCGTGAGCAAGGGCTACGGGTTCGTCACATTCGAAACGGAGCAGGAGGCGCAAAGACTGCAATCGGAAGTAAGTACCACTCCTTTGACCTGTTGCTAATGTCGCCTGTTGAACGTTTACAACAACAAAAAAGAAAATTAAGAAAAACCGCCAGTATTATGATTTCGAAGCGAGCGCGAGAACATCACCAACGAAAGAACCTTACAGACATTTCTTAAAATATAAAAATAGAGAACACTGCAAAACACACAACTATAAATTGTGCTCCGATCTTTTAGGGCATTACCTGACCCATCACACACAAGTACTACCTACTATGAGACGCCGGTTCCTCCTACTACTACTGATACTACTACTATGTACTACTACTACTACCAACACTCCCCGCGGGGGGAAAATACCTCAAACGATATAGACGCCTTTTAGCGCTATCAATATATAATATATATGAGATAAGATGATGATCAGATGTACCGCCTTAGGTACGGACGGCACTTTGTTCTTTTATAAATTTCTTCTTATTGCGTTTTTGTTGAGTTTACGTTTCCGAGTTACGTTACATTTCCGTTGCGTTGCCATTACGTTACGTTACATTCGATTCCGTTGCGTTCCTTATATCGTTTCATTGCCAGAAACACACACTCATTACACACACACCATACACCCTACTACACTCACCCCAGTTATATAACCCACACATTAATACTATATCCCCAGCGTAGGCAGCATTACTTTCCATATATTTCTTTGATTCCCACACACACACACACCAAACACACACGAAGTATGCCCGTTAAGCGTTAAGCAAAAATCCAAATAAAAACCATAGAAAAAAAAAAAACCAAAATCAAATGCAAATGCAAACAATGTTGAGTTCGTTGCACCGTTTTTAATGCTCATTTTATGCAATCAATTAAACAATTAGCGTCTTTGCTCTTTTGGCTCCGTTTTTGGAACACCGTCTCCATAGACTTTACATAGACTAGACTATATATAGTTATATATATATAGACAATACCTTAGTGCGTTGCCTTGTTGCCTTAATTCGTTTGATCCAGTCTTGAGTTCCATTTTGATTTCCATTTTCGTGTAAAGTTGCATTGTTGGCACATCTTTTCCGTTTCGCCTAATTTGCTGATTTTTCGATCGAATCGATTGTGTATTGCACATTGTTCCCGATTGCGGAATATAATTAACGAAGCAGCAGCAGTAGCAGCGCAGCAGTAATAAATAATAATCCAATTCAAATGCAATAATTCCACAAGTAAAATAAAAATTAAAAGCCATCCAGCAAGTAAAGTAAGTGCGGCGTAAAAGTTCCTGGGGAATATGTCTCCGGGAATCCAAAGTTGGCAGTCCAATCACCTGTTCCCCAGAGCAACCCACGCTCTCACCTTAACAGAAGCTACACAGAGAAAATAAATAATATATATTTTTATTTCAATTTATTTGATGCCGAAAGCCCTGTTAAAAATTTAAAGAACGTTAAAATTCAGAAATAATATATCAAGCCTTAAAAATGTTTTTGCCAAAGGAGCCGCAAGAATCAGTTGGGAATTATAGTGCAAAAATAAAATTTTAAAATCAATATAAACGTATCTTAATTTGTAAACATAGAAAATTTTTAAGGGCCACCAATCATTTAACAAAATGATTATATTGAAATTATTAATGTACAACTTTCATAGGAAAATAAACTCTAGAATCATTTGAGAATTATAGCGTGAAAAGTGATTTTAAAATCAATATAACTGTACATATTTTAGAACATCTTTTTTTATGAGCAACTGTATAGAATAAGTTGGGAATTATAGTGAATTATATGAATATTTGAATTTTTATACAAATTTCTTTTACAAGAAATTAATATTAATTTTCCAAATGAAAAATCTTAGCCAAATTCAGGTAAAGGCCAAAATAGCGATGAAAGCAGTTCGGAATTATAGCGACAAATTAGAGCTAGCGCTAGAATCAGTTTAGAATTAGTGTTAAAAACCATCTTAAAATGAATATAATCATGTATCATCAAATCTCTGATACACTTTTCCCTGTGTAGTAATAGCAGGTTGTAACCCGTCTATATAGGGTCAAGATCTGGGCTAGGTGTTCAGTTCGGGCCATAAACAGCTTACCTTCCAAGGTGCTGCTGGCTCATTACAAAATGAACTTGTCTGCCATATTTCGTTTTGGCATACTAATTGATTATAATTATTGCATAACCACTGGAAGGCTGGATGGCTGGATAGCCGCCGTCTCCGCCGCCGCCGCCTCTGCCGTGGAGTGATGCAACTTTTACCCATTTCAGGGCAAATTCTCGTTTACTTTTTACCCTCTATACACATTCTGTGAAGCATCCGCCCCGGTGCTCGGTGGCATATTAAGTGAAAAACTTTTGCCGCTTCGTCATTAATATGCATTGTTGTCGTTCTCGTTGCCCGTTGTTGTTCCACTACTTGCTCCTCCGAGTCTGGGCCACGAGTGTCCTTGTGAAATGCAAAGGGAGAGCAAGAACGACGAGCAAGTATAATGCCCGGCGGCAGAACAAGGATAACAACGACCACACTCTATGCAAAAGGCAAAAGCTGAAATGGGCACAGCCTGCATCAACAACAACGACAGCGACAAGTCCTGGCAGCGTTTAACCAAGTTTTAATTTACACACACACACACAGAGGAGACACACATTACACTAATTAAATTTCATTTAGAAAAGTTTCGCATTTAGTTTGGGGCAGCTTTTTCGACCACGAACTCATCAAAAGCCGCAGGAATAGGAAACTAGCCTGGGTTTTTCGGGTGCCACAATTCAGTATATATATCCCATCAGTCCCCCATCCTATACTCTGCGTAAACTAATCTCTGTGTATATGTTTTATGATGGCAAACTAATCCCAATCCCAATACCAATACCAATACCCATCCACCCACAGCCCCCATCGTCACCTCATACATGCATAATTACGCAACACAAATAAAAATACATCTAGATTAGAGCAAATTTGGTGTCCCGAAAATAAACTGGAAACGCACATTTCGAATGTATGAGATTTGCCTACTCCCGGGCTCATTCTCATTCTCATTCAATTTTAAAACATTTTAGAGTGGACCTGGCGGCAGGAGCAGCTGTGTGTTGTTGTCCTTTTTGTGCAAAGGCTGAAACAAAAGGCCACCGTAAAAGCCAGCCACCAAAAGGATTCTTAATTAAATTCAGTCAAGACAAGAAGAGTGGCTAAGGGTACGAGGGTGGGAGAGGGTTCCAGGGGTTTCTGCCGCTCCTTGCCATACGTTTCATCTTTAGTTTACTTTCTCAACCGTTGGGCCTTTGTTATGGCCCTTATCCTTATGTCGCTAGCCGAGGACGATGGCTCGAGGGCGGCCGACTCGAACATAAATGAAAAGAATGTTTGCCCCGCGGCGGTCAGAAAGGATACGCGCGGCAGAAAAAGCGGCGAAGGCGACAGCGACTACAGCTCAGGTTTTCCAAGCCTCTGCTTTTCCGTTCTTTTCATTTTCATTTTCCGCATTTTTTCTGCGTCTTTTTTTATAACGTCAAAGTAGCATCTCTACTTGGCCCGCAAACATTTGCTTAGGTTAATGGTTATTACCGTTGCCAAGAGAGGTCACCCCGCATCCAACTCCCTGGTAAGGAGTCGTCCCGGCTTATCTCTTTGTGGAGCCGTGTCCTTTTCATGCATTTCAAGCGCAAATCACAAGGGTATCAGGCGGGGACTAATTGGCAATTAAAGATGAACTGGCGGAGACTCTCAGCGAGAGGCTGTTAGTAGAGTAGTTCCCTGGCTGGATAAGGTATTAAATGTAAATTGGCTGATTTATTGGGTCGAAGAGATGCTAAATGCATTTTTAATGGCCTCAAAAATAAGAAAAAATGGGATTACCTCGAGCCAGGAAACTTTTCAAAGGAATTCTTGGGCCCCTTCTTTCTCTCCGACAAAACCCCCTTTTTATACTTTATTATTTTAATATATATTTACCTTGGTGTTGGTGTTACATTTCACAGTTTTCTAATTGGTTTTACATTTTAAATAATTGTTTGTTTTCTTTTTTTTTTCTGTATTAAATTGATTTTATTGTCATCCCAGTAGTAGCTACGAACACGAGACGAGAGAAGAAACAAAAAAATACGACACAGCGAGCTTTATTTTCCAAATTCAATTTGTTACCTTAAATGCTTTTGTGCCATTTCAGTTAACTTTTTTGTATTAAACTTATTTAAATGAGTTTATTATTTTTCTGGTTAATGAATTTTTATGTGTTATTGTTTGTTGATTAAAATAAACATGTTGTTGATTTTTGTGCCGCGCAAATTGAAATTGAATTAAACAAAACAAAGCAAAAAACACTAAAGCAAAAAAATGAGAACAATAAGTTGGCGATTGAAATTGCTTTTGAAGCCAAATTAAAAAAACCCACAGCAAAAACAGCAGATCTCTATTTATGCAACATATGTACATGACATTTTTGTAATAAACCTTACTTAATTTAAACACACACACACCACAATATAAACATTTACACCTATATAATATATATATACATATAACTTTGGTAATGGTATTTTGCCTTGGCACGTGTTTCTCTCTCTCTTAGCCATGGCCGTGCCATAAAAAGCAAAAAACAAAAAATGAACAGAAGATATATAAAAAAAAAAAAAAAAACACAAAATAAAACCAAAAGCGTTGCGCATTAATTTTTAACTATTTTTTGAGAATTTTTGATGCTGCTGCGTTCGATTTGAATTTGAATTTCTTCGTTCGGCTTGTGTGTTGATAATGCAATATATCGATAATGCAATATATCGATATTAATGCTCCCCCATTTATGCTTTCTCCCTCTATCTATCTTCCATCGCTATCTCTTCTGTCGCTGGTCCATAAAAAACAGGGTGAGTGCGTGGTACTACGTGATCGCAAACTGAACATTGCACCGGCCATTAAGAAACAGGTGAGTAATGGCTCTTGGTTTTATATTAGAGATGGCAAAACTTCGATATTGATAAACGATTATTTCGAATATAACTTACTGTACAATCGTGGCTCTATCATTCGACTCTAAATAATCGTCTTTGTCAAATTTAAATATGTAATTTACCAATATTAATATCGATCATTTTGATTACTACATTTACAATCGTGGTCTCTGCAATTAATATGTCAATCGAGGTTTTTGGTATCAATCGATAGACATAAAAGCGTGTCTTTGGCCTTATTTAAATCAAATAATTACTCCTTAAAAGCTTACCGATTATCTCGATAACTTTTCCATGTACAATCGTGACTTTTCGGCAACAATCGATAGCCGTAAAATCTTTTCTTTGCCTTTATTCAGTAGAACATTTGCTAATATATCGAAAGTATCGATGTTGTTTGTTTATCTATCAAAGATTTGTCAATCTTCAAAATTAAAATTGTATGCAAAATTAATCGAATCCATCTATTCTGATAGCCCAATCCTCTGCAATCGATTGTGGCCACAAACGGAGCCGTCTACTATACCACCACGCCGCCGGCACCGATTAGCAATATACCGATGGATCAGTTCGCTGCCGCCGTTTATCCGCCAGGTGAGTTATGCTCGTTCTACGTAGAGACGCATCCAATATTTATATATAACAACTTATATATATATCTCTCTGCGCTGATGGGGTCTTCATCGTTTATCTGAGTTTCACTTGGTTTTATTGACATTTGTTTTTCTTTTCTTTGTATATTTCATTACTCTCTTTCTATTCGAAAAAAATACTTCATCAATACCAAAAAAACTACAACAAAAACACCACCACACCACCAACAACCATCAATTGGAAAACAATTAACCAAACCTAGTTACTGACTTTACAGCCGCTGGAGTTCCCACCATCTACCCACCATCAGCCATGCAATATCAGCCATTCTATCAGTACTACAGTGTGCCAATGGTGAGTACGAAATGCGATTAATGCAGTTAAAAATAATAGCACTACGAAAGGGGTTGAATATCGAGTAATTTTTAAAATGAAATGAAAGGGAATGTTCATTTTTGATAATTAAATAAAAGTAAGCTGTCATCGCAACTAAGAATAAATGTAAGAATAGTGTTCACTTTCTTGATATTAAATTAAAATATTATTAAGAATTCATCACAACCGAAGATAAATACACTGGAAAAATGTAAATTTCTTGGCATTTTTAAGCAAGCTAAAAATGAATTCATCGGAGCAAAGAATGCAATTATGAAGTTTTCACGTTCTTAATACTATATGAAAATAGTTTTAGATTAAGAACTTATCGCAACCGAAGGTTAATCCACTGGATAGGTGTTCATTTTGCAGAATTAAATGGAAATGAATATTCTTTCAGTGTTCATCAATGCGTAAGATTAATCCACTGGAAAAGTGTTCATTTCTAGGATTTTTTAAATAAGCTAAAAATGAATTCATCGAAGCAAATAAAAAAATGCATAAATGAAGAATTCATTTTCTTAATATTAAATGAATATGAATATTAGGAGTTCATCGCTACGAGAGATAAGTGCACTAGAAAAGTGTTCATTTCTTGAATTTTTCTGAATATTCCCAGTACATTTATTATTATATGGTTTCTTAGTGCTATTAATTTGGCAGCAACTCTATTTACATTACAAATGATTTAAATAAATATTAATTACTTATAAAAACTCTTTCTTTTTGCAGAATGTACCCACCATTTGGCCTCAGAATTACCAAGGTGAGTTGTGCTAAGCCAGCCTACCAAGTATTTAGTATCTCTCTCGCTGGTAATTTTTGTCGTTTTGTCGTAGAGCCTACACATTATCGGTATTTGCTTTCTTTTCTTTCATTTAATTCTTGGCGCACCACCAACCACCAAACCACCAACCAACCACCAACAACAAAAAATAGGTTAAATCCAAATAAAAAAGTAAACAAATTTTCGTAGTCGCCAATTTTTCGTTGAGAGCTGCCCTGAATAAAAAACCATGAAACTACATCAACAACAACTGCAACTGCAACTACAACTACAAGAACAACTACAACAATCTGACAGATGCAGATGCGACAAGAACAACAATATACCACGCTATATGCCCCTCAACTTTGCAGCAGCAGCCGCACTCTCCTAGTTTATAATTTTAGTTTATTACGATTATGTTAATAATGCCTATGATTTAATTTAATTTATGCTAAGTTTGGAGCTTTAGTTTTTCGGCCACACATTGCATATATTTATATGAAAATGCATAACAAAATATAATGTAAATTAGTTGAATGCCATGAGGGAAAAATTCTACATCAAAATCTATTTTTTTTCCTACGATTCTTTTCGATTTTCCGTTTTCGGTTTTGCTTGCTGTAAATAGCAGAGAATGATTGTAAATAGTAGTAGTAGACGGCACAGAAGCGCATATATGCATATATAAATAATATCTTAAATATATATATATGTGTGTATATATATGTATCCAACGATTTTTCCGATTATTTTGTAGGAATTTATCCATGTTAACTTTGAGGATGCAGCGAATGCAACAGCAACAGCAACAATAGTGATGCTACCTACTACTACTACAACAGCCACAACAACAAAAAGAACAACAACAAAAAACAGCTACAACTAAAGTAAACTAAAGCATAAATAGAATTTATATATAAACACACACGCCACACCCACAACACAACACACCCACAGAGGAGAGGGAACAGCTGCAATTTGGGAAATGTTTAGTCAAAGGAAATCGTAAAAGCTCTGGAGGAAGGACATCCACACACAGACACTGAAAGCCATTGCAAACTGTTGTAAAGTAAGCTGCTTATGTTATTAAAGATGGAAGCAGTCAGGCGTGTGTGTGTCCTGTGTGAGTGACGGGGATAACATTTGGTCGAGGCAACATTTATGATGTGCAATTAGCGGAGGTGCAGTAGCGAGGGCGGAATCAGGGGGCTATAGCCATAAGGATACAAAAACAGAGCCAGCGAGCGAGTGTGTGTGTGTGTGGGCGGGAGGGGGAAAGTCAGAAAGGCAGCTGATATTTATGGCAGAAGACAGAACTTAAACCCGTATTTAAACTATCAAAAAATATAACACACTCTTAAAAATACTATAGAAGATAACTGACGAAACACACACACACTCTAAATACACACACTATGGGGCAGCGATCGAAGATTAAAGACATAATATTATGCGTAAATTAATTTATATACATATATACAATACCATATAAAGCGTAAAGTAAATGTAACTCGTAACTCTGACACACATACAGCGATACAAAGCTACAAAAGTAAGGCGACGACAAAGTCAACACCCACACACACTTACGCACACCCACGAGTCCCGGTCAGAGAGTCAAGGATATAATTTATTTATAATTAATCCTTGACTCTCCGAACGGCATGCGCAGGGCAAGTAAAAAGAAAAAACTAACTTGTAAGCCAAGCAAAAGAAAAACTGAAACGAAATTTTAGTCTAAACGAGAATACTTACACTAAATGCAACAAAAAAGAAAGAAGGTAGCCACATAAGCCAAGCAAAAAGTGAACTAAAAATAAAAGGAAAAAATACAAAATACTAAAAAAAAATCTACAATAAAGATATTCAAAATATGCTAGCTAAAAATAAATAAAAACAAATGCGAAAAACATACACACATATATTAGAGAGACTATTAAAGGAAAGCTAAACTCAAAACTCTAGCGAAAGGAAAATAGATAAACTCAAGCAATACATAGACACTCATAGGTGTGTGTTACACAAGAATATAGTTAAATATATATATATATATATATACATATATATATATACGAGGAAATAATATAACAATTAAATAAACTAAAATGTACAAGAGAAAAAACCAAGCAAAAGCGAGCTCTGCGAAAATGTTGATTTATCATTTTTGTTTTGTCTCTACACACACTTAAAATTCTGTTGTATCTATTGTTATGATGATGGCATCAAACTAATCAAAAAATAAGAAGGGGAAAAAGCAAAAAACTAAGCGAAGAAAGCGAGGAAAGATGTGTTAACCAAAATTATTTAAAGATACATTTGCGGGGGCAGAGGCGCGCTCTCGGAATCGGCGCGGACCTGCGGGCGAAATTCCATTCAACAAAAAAAAATTGGTGCATAATTTGGCTGAATGAAATACCTTAGCGGAAAATTCGAAATATAAATATTTATAAAAATATATATTAACGTATATTGCCTTATTGATCGTGAAAAAACTAAATTATTTGCCCACTTAAAGACGAAATACTGGTATATCGATGTCGATCGTAATAAAAACCAACCCAGAGGTTTCAAAAATACCTGCTAAAAACCGATGTCGCCGGGGTTTGCTGCAAATTTCAGACATATTTCGATTCCAAGTCGCGTGCACTGTCTCTGCAAATGGGTTTTCGGGGTAAAACTTGTTGACAAATTTTTACTAAATTGTTAAATAGTTAAATACATAAAGATACATTTTTAAATCGAATTGTAACAATAATTAGTAATCACTCTTTGTTGAAACGAAAGCAACACAAAATGTAATGAAATGAAAAGCAATAATTCACTAAGGCATGCTCTAGTTAAAAACTAAAACAACTGAAAACTGAAATCAAGTCGAAGAAGCAACATAGAAACCACCAACCAAGAGAGTACTTACATGTATGTCAGTCAATAGGGATTTTATTTAGTTTGAAAGGCACAGGGATTCGAAACTAAGAATCCATAATTGCTGGGAGAGAAAGGTGATTAATAATTTTTGAACTGAGTTTCGATTCACTCTTTTATATATATAAAACATATATAACCGGCTCTCCAGCTCTCCAGCCATCCCAGCAATTTAATTCTTCCGCAGACTAATCCACACAAAGATCAGATCATAAAAACTAATAAATCCAAGGCATAACTTAAGTATATACGTGATATTTTGAAAATGCGAAAATTCATAAATAAATTGTTTAGGTTTAAAACAATATTAAATATATATATTATACAGATATATACATATATATACATTATAAAGATATAATGCCAAGGCATAATTAAAACCATAACGATTAATTAATTAAAGAATGAATGAACATTTTTGCTGACAAAACAAACAAACAAACGAAACCGATTAAGAAAATGTTTGTAAACTCAATTTATTGTACGACTTGAAAGCGAAGTGAAAGCATAGAGTGGAGTTCTTAAGTTTTTACTGAACAGCAAAGAGAGCAGAGAGCAGATTGTCCCATCGTAAAAATCTATTTAGTTTATATATAGTGAATATTTATATTATATATACATATATATATTAAATGAACAAAATGGCAAGTAACAAAAACAGAAACCAACAAAAACGGAAATAGCAATTAGACGAAAGTGAAAATGATGAAAATTATATATATATACAATACCATATATATCATAGCGCAAAGAATAATATATATTTTAATGAAGGAACATCAACTGATTAAGTGCAGCTCAACTACGAGCACAAATGTTTTTAGACTAAGTACCTACCTACCTAAATGAATTCAGCAATTACATAAAATATATATACAAGAGATAGACGAGAGAGAGGCGACGAGGCCCGCGGAGGAGTCTCGAGTTGTGTAATTACATACATATATATATATATATATATACATGCATATTATGAAGATAATATCCCATGATGATCATCACAAGAAGTAAACAAAAACGAAACATATTTAACCACGTACACACACCCAAAACACCCGACACACACTATACTACCTATAAATATATATATAGAGATGAGAAATGAGAAAGAAGAAAAGAACGCATAAATAGCAATAACAATAAAGCAACAGCTACTTAATAATTTTAGCAAAATGCAAAAAACACAAAAAAACAAAATGCAAAAGAAATGAAAAAAACAAACATTGCAAAATACCTTGGTTCGCTTTTATTTGAATTTTCAGTTGGTTACATTTTTGGCTTTTACATTTACACACACTCTTCCTTGAATTCCGAGTGTGCCCCTACTATATATATTTTTTGTACAGAAAACCATTCGCCAATAATGCATCACCATCACTTGCCACCGCCGAACTCGCACCAGGCGCCATCGAATTCCTGGACGGAGTACGAGGATGTGAGCGGCAATCTGCCCCGACTATAGAAATGCCCGATTCCTGTAAGGGCGGAAAAGCAGCAGTAGGGAGGAGTTACAAAATAGCAGAATAGGATATAGCAAGATCAAGAAAGTAGAATAGCCGCAGTTGAAAATCAGAATCAGAATCAGAATTAGAATGGATGGATAGAGAAGCAAGAGGGCATATCATGGATAGAACGTGGACGATGGCGATGCCACACACACTCTACTCTTGTGTTTATAGTTTTGTGTTTTTTGATATTTTCATTTTCAAGTCAACGACCACCACCAAGACCACTTTCACCGTTAACTACCAAGGACCAGGACCACCACCCCCAGTGGGGTTGAATCTTCTGTTAATTGTTTCAGCGTTAAAATTGTTAATTTGTTCATTGTTTTTGTTTGTTACAATTTCGTTATTACTTTCGCAAGTTACTACTATTACATTTTTGGACATCGAAGGATGCGAGGCAGCGAGTGTGAGTGCGGGCAGCATTCGGGAGGACCTTAGAGGAGAGGAGAGGCCAGGCCAGAGGAGGGCACAGATTCAGATCAAAGTCAGAAGGAGGAGCGGCGGGCACAACTCAACAACTTCGTTTCCCCGCACAACTATATATGTGACCACATCACGAATTCCACCTCACCGAGTTCAATTCGAAGCAACCGAAGCATATCCCAACTTCTTCAAAATTACCATTGTGATCACACCATCCCAAAGACCCGAATATAGTGTCCTTGCTGTCACCCGATCTGGAATCTCCTGGCCCTCGAGCGAGAGTACCTCCCAGAGCATTACATCAGCATTCGTTTCGGGTTCAACATACCACTTGACGAGGTGCTCCGATTCTTTGCTTGTTGATCCTTGATCTTTGATTGTTGATCTTTGGTCTTTGGTCTTTGATCGTTTGTCTTTGATCCTTGATCTTTGATAACTGATTGTTGATCGTTAATCGTTGATCGCTGTACAATCGGCCCCTTGACTTATCAAAATTATTTGCGATTTCCATTTTTTATCTTTGTTAGTTCGCGATTTTCGATTTCCCTTTGCCAAATCTGTGATAATTTATCTTTCATCCAAATTTATCATGTTCAGATTCTGATTGAACGAATGTCATTCCTTGAAGCTAATAAAAAAATAATGAGCCCGAAACTAAAGACAAACACTTCTTATCTTTGGTTTTGATTTTGGTTTTTAATTTTTCAGTTCTTCCCGATCAAGTGTAGCATACTTTGCAGGTGCTGCGAAATACGAAAAGCAACGAATCTTTCAGTAGCAAATGAGGCAACTAAGAAGGCTAAATCAGTAGCAAAAAAAAACGCGAATCGTTAAGATATGAATACAAAATAGTTGAATTATAAACGGTTGTGTCAAATTAGCTCTAATCGAAAACTAAAAAGAAAACAAGCGCGGCAATTTATTAGGACTAAACTTGTCTAAACTCTAAATGTAGTTCAATTACCATTGATTTGCTAAGCTCGCTCGTCTTAACTCCTATCTCTCTCTCACTACCGTGTGTAAACTTTAATCTTCCCGCGAATGCGATGAGCGAAAAGAACGAGTAATTATAATCTAAAGTAATACAAAACTACATACACTTAGATGATCGGATTAAAACATACATATATATATATATAAAATGTACAAGAACAATATATCTCTCGATGGCGTCTCAACACGGTAACCAGATACCAAATTATAATATTTACGAGGGGGGAAAGTGGATAGCAGATGGCAGAACATTTTTACATAAGAAAAATGCATTTTTTAACAAAACGTCTACGTGTGAATTGAATAAACCTTATATGTGTATACACGCATATATATTATATACATTTTATTAAATATATATATATATATATATATATTTATATGTATATATATGTGTATATGTAAAGCCGAGCAGCAATTTTTTATAACAAGAAGCAGCGGCCCGGCCCGAGTGGAGCGATGGGTAGGCGGTAGGTACAGGACCCCAGCCAGGACTAGGACGAGGAGAAGGCCCACTGAGTGAGTGTGTGTGAGCGCGTTAAAACGTTTTTTGAAGTAAAATTTAATTTACACAAGACTGACGCTAAAAAATAACTAAGAATATTAAAAAGTGTACTAACCGTTTACGAATTTTTCAAAATGCGCCACACACGCACTCGAAGGAGGCAAGGACTTGCAGGATTCTGGGAGCTCGGAGAGGGAATTGTTTGTGGGGACGCCGCCGCCGCTTTGTATATGGTTATATTATATTGTACTTAATAAACGGAAAACCTGAGATATATATTATATATATTTATATTTACAATAAAAAGAAGTAAGAAGCGTAAAACTAAACGGAAAATACAAAAGCATAATTTATGAACAATTAAAACGGAGCGAAATGAAATTAATAATGGTAAATAACAAAATATACAGTGTTATTTTTATTTTTATGATATTGTACTTACATTAGTAACTAAACAAGTATAAAACGGCGCAGCAATAATATAAATAATAAATCTATTAGCAACCAGAACTAGGCAGAGAAAAAAATAGGAAAAAATCCCCACAAGATGAAAATGTGATGAAATATTGTATAAAACAAAAAAAGATTGAAAAGTCCCCCATTGTATCCTCCAGAAGAGACACGAAATGCATATGTTTTGGGATCGATTCATTATTTCGGCAGGCAATAGAGGAGCGCTTGGAGCAGGACGAGCCTAAGAATACAATAAACGTGCAACGAACTCTCTTAGATTAATCGATTAATCGAGGGGCAACCCTGTGACACACACATAGGTGCATTACATACATAGCTGCTGCGTGTAGAGTAGAGGCTGCGATGTTGTGTTTGGACTTTAGTCGTATTTAGCGATCCATTATTAGGCCCTTAGTTCCGTAGTTCCGTAGAGGTCACCATTAAACCGCCACCAAATCTGTTTTTGGATCATTGTTGTCAGCAAAAGTATCCTTTTTCGATTTACGAATTCAAATTACGATATATACAGAGCGATTTCTAGAGCGAGAGGCTAATAAAAACATGGCAAATGGTGAAAAGCAAACAACTAAAAACAAGACGGTTTTTCTAACAATGTTGAAAGCGAAATGTGTAGGAAATATTTAACCCATATATACAACAAAGTATAAATTGTAGCTAAAATGGTTTCATGTAAACGAAATTGTTGAGTATTTTTAGTCACAAGTACACCACCAGACACACACAGAAAAAACCCCATACAAAATGAAGAATTTATCAAAGGAGAAATTTGTGAAATTTTAAAAGCAATTATCTTTCCATTTTTTCGATTCATTAGTCGACCTTGTTTTGTCAGATATTTGCACAGAATTTCGTTTACTGCCTTCTGCTGACAAAAACTGTCCATTAAGCCCGTTCCATATTCCATTTGAGTTGACAAAAACCCATTATCCTTGAGAACCTCCTCCCCCCCTGAAAAGCCGAAATTCTGTTGCAAAAATATACACACACATTTGTACATGTGTAGGTTATAAATAATAAATAATAATTAAATCGAAGTGCAAGCTGCACATTGTGAGAAACTGTGCTGAAGCCGAGTTAAGGAAGCAGGATAAAACACATGAAGAAGAGGATAAACACTTACCGATTGCCGATACCGATACCAATACCGATACCGATTACCGATACACCTATGTTAAGCCAATTAAAGCGCCCAAATGAATGTGCTATAAACCGAAAAAGAAATACATAGCGAGATTAGCTAAAGAGTAATGATTAAAAAGATACTAGACAAATTATACTTTTAGCTAAAGTCGAGTGGAAAAAAACAAAAACTAAGAAAATGTATCCAAATTCTTCCGTAAAAGAAAACAACATTTCTAGCAAAAATAATTTACCATACATATATATATATATACATATACTATATACCGAGCAGCTTAAATGTAGAGTCAAGGAAATACGTAATGCAGACGACACACAAACACTGACAGACCGGAACCGGAAACGGAACTGGAAACGCAACCGGAACCGAAGGAATTACAGCCCACTAAAGAAACGATATCAGCACGGAGATAGGATAGGAGAGGAGATTGAAGAGGGCGCCATATAAGAAAAAATATAAAGAGGGATAAAATCAAGATTAGAGGTAGACGTAGCGGTAGCAGGGGGACGATTATAGAGAAAAACCCAACTGATCTCTACTGTGTTCTTCTATGCTTTAGAGAGGACATAAGTACAGTAATTTAATTCAACTTGGAAAACCCAAAGTATTACAATTTTGAGCTGCAATATTTTTTAATCAAAAACCAGAAGAACGAAAAAAAAACCAAAAACATGAAAACAAAGGTAAATACAAAAGATAATAATTAATATATATTTTTCTCTTTTGAGATAAACCAAACGAAAACTGTTTTGATGTGAATTGAGTTAGGCAAACAAATATAAACGAGAGATAAATAAATAACACAACATATTCCAAAAAGAAAGTATCAAAACGGAAACCAAAGCTAGCTAAGGAAATGCACAAAAGTTTTGTGTGTATTTTTTCGGTTTTTATTCATGTGTGTAAATCTTCCGTGTGCAAAAAAAATAAATAAAAATAAAAAAGATCGAAACCAGAAACTACACTACACTACAAAAGCAAAGCCAGACACTAAGCCCAACTGAAATTGTCAAATATGAATAAATCTATATGAGGTCTATATGAGTATATATTTAGATAACAATTATATTATATATATACATATATATTATATACATACATGTGTGCAAATTATTCAGATCCATCAAAGTACGATGCGGAAACGGAAGTCGATATATACATATATATATATGTATATATATATTTAGTAAAATTATAACGAAAGAAAAATGAATACGTAGTACAACGGCAAGCGAAATAAAAAGTATAAAGCAAAACATATAAGAGAACACAAAATTCGAAAGAGAAAAGCGGAAAAGGTAAAAAAAAAAAACGAAAGAGATAATTAGCGTAAAAAAATAATTATTTATAAAGGCTGTAATTTTAAGTAAAGAGCAACCCGATAAACATAACGAAGATGGAGCGAAGAAATTAAACAAACAAAAAGCGAAAACAAAACCAAAAATTTAACGTCAACATATTTCACCCACAAAGCAAATTAAATTAAACTAAAACGTAAACAAACAAAACAAAAAACACAAAAAAAAAACGCGAGAATATACTATAACAAATAAGTAAGAACGATATCTAAAGAAAACGAAATTATAAAACTAAATGAAAAATTATATAAAAATAATTACATACGACAAAAGGAAGTAAAGCATAAACATAAAACCCAAGAAATTATATATATACGAGAACTCAATGTATGTAATAAAAATATAAAACTAAATAAATAAAATATTAAAAAAGGAATAAACCGAATATTACAAAGGTCTTTTATTTATTCTATTATCGATTGATCGATTGATGTCATTGCCTTCGAATGACGCAGAAAAACGACGCAATAATGGTGTAAATACTACGCGCTAGAAAGCATTTGCATTTATTTTAATCTTTTGCTATTAATTTTTAATGCCAAGGTACATGACAAGCGTAGCGCTGGCTTCGTTTCGGATTCGATTAACTCCACATATATCGCCTTACGGAATACTAAACACAATAAATTATAAAGTGCAGGCAAACAAAAAAAGAGGAAACTACTTTAGGAACATGTCAGGAACTGGATTTCTCCCTCCGCTTAATCCCGAATGAAGCTGCGGTTGTACTTCTGCAGCCGGACACTCTGGGGTGCCTTCTGGCTGCGATCGAACTCGCAGAACTTGTTGGTCTTCACCATCCGGGGATTGGGTCCGGCGGAGGTCCTCCAGTACACAGTCTGCACGGCATTCCTTCCGGCAATGTAGCGGGAGGTGCTTCCGACCAAGTAGTTCACTTTATTGGCAGCAGACATCTTTGATGTGTTCTTTGGTTTTGGTTATCACAGTTGGGTTGCTCTGGGGCCTGGTTTTTGTGGAGTGGATTTGTCCTCTGTCGCTGGTTCAACTCATGGGCGCGCACGATTCGTTTCTGTGGCCCCAGCTCGCTCCGGATCCGGTATTTATAGCCGACGGCGCAGGGCCTTATCAGTGGCTAAACACACACTGGACACGACACTATCTTTTGAGTAGTAGTTATCAGGCGTTCGGATGATGATGATGATGATGTTGGCGGTGCCCAAAGGGTTGCTAATTGATTAGCTTATGACCAGGTTATTATTTGTTTAGGCAATGCAATTGCAACGCCGCGAAGTGCGACTTATTTTCCGGCTAAAGTTTGTTGTTCTCTCCTGGAAAGTGGCTAGTTTACAGCAGTCTAGACTGGTATCCGTAACCGTAAAAAAAGGAGAAATGCACTTCCAAAGTGCTGCTTCCAAAGTCCAAAGGCAGATCTCTACAGCTGTGCGAATATTGCACAATTGTATAAATAATATAATACCCCGCAGGCAATGACGTAAATCATCCATTAAAAAGTATGTACAGTCGAGCATCTGCGACTCGAACTGACCTAATTATGCCGCTTCAACCTAATTTCCGGGAAAGCGACTAAGCTTGGGATTATCAGGGGGTTCTAGGGGGGCAGAAATACCTAATATTATTAATATTTAATCTACGTTTTAAAGTGTCAAAATAAGTTTAAAGGGGACCAAGGGAAAAGTATTGAGGCAAATGCTTAATTATATATTTATCAGACATTAACACATATATTTTTCTAGAAAATTCATACAGAATGGGATTTATTTTGATGTAAACTCCGTGAAAGCTTTATTTATTACCAGTATTTGTAGTAATCGTAATTAATTATTTATAACGAAAAATGTCAAGAACCATTTATGAGCCATTAAAAGATTTATTTAGAATTCATATAAAAAGCTTTAAATATCTGTAATGACTTCAGGCCCAAGATAAATATAATAAATGAGATACAATATACCTATAAATAAATATAAATGAATACTTCCTTTATAATCATTAAATTTTTTTATTATGGAGACTTTTTTTAAGCGAAAAGGGAATAAAAGTAAAGACTTAGTTAAATAATAAAGAAATAGTCAAGTTCTTACACCTTCAAACTTATATAAGAAATCACTTGAGCACCTTTTAGCCTTGGCTAACCCTACTCATAGATAATAAACTTCAAACAATCAAACTTGACAAGTGTTTGCTGTCTGTGAAAAATGTTTGTTGTAGGTCATGTTCATCCTAGAGATGCTCGACTGTAAGTGACACATTTTCGTGAAGAATTTAGCTAGCTCATGGCACCGCCAGAGGTCAGATCAGTCCATTTAGACACATCCTGCTCCGACAGCTGATTGTGCATATGGGATTGGACTCTAGTCTAAGATATGCAGCAGCAGCTTTATTCTTCTGTAATACTTACTATCATGAGAGCTATACGTGTGCCGCCTTATCAGCTGCGGGGAATTATTATTATTATTTTCAAAACAAAAACGTCGAGTCTATGACTGCAATCAGGCGTTGTAAAATCCGGCAGAAAGTGTGCGGGCGAAAAATCGAAAAGTCAACAATAACAATGGCAGAAACAATAATAAAAATAATGACTGGTGATGACCGCACTTCAAGTTCAAGTGCGAGTCAGACCCAGAGGGGGCAAGCTGCATCATAATCTGAATGATCGGGCCCTTATCTCTCCCCGCTGGCACGTTGTCTGTTGGTGCTCGAAGGCAGGCAAAGGGACATTAATCATCGAAATTATTAGGAATATTTATAGCCGAAACTTTTCCACACACAGAACTCAAAAAGAGAGATTGTTTGTTTTCTTTTTTTTTATACGATTTCGCCCAGCGCAGACTGTAGACCGCTTAGGCTTTCTCGAAGCTGATAGCTTATCAGCCAAGAGGAAAGAATTAAGAGCCAAAACAGGGTACTCGCCAGACATGTGAACTTTGAGAGGTGGAATCGCGTGAATTTGGAACAGAAACTGAGGCTATCGACGGCTTTTTATGATGGCCATGATTGCCCATGATTGCTGGGGGGCTGCCTCTCTGGAATAAAACCCCCGACTCTGATACATTATCCCCTTCAAGAGCTGTTGCCCAGGCCTGATAACACACATCTGCTTGATAGTGTAAAAAAGCGCGGAGTGTTAACAACGTAATCAGCGTTATGGCATTGGCATTGGCTTTTGTGTGTGACTGTGTCAACGCGGCGTATGAGCAATATTTTTTGGCAATGCCTAGGCGTTGCCTACTTTTGGGGCTTATGTTTAGAGAGAGGGAAAAGGGTAAGATACTCTCTCCCTCTCTCTCTGTGAATTAGTTCCGGTGAATTAGTAATACCAAAAATTCCAGACGGCGGCGGGTTGAGATCCCCGCTAATTGAATTAAGAATTAATTAAACACTTAACGCCTACAACTAGCCAACGGCTAATGCCCACTTAAGTCCCTCCCCGTCTCCGGCGTAATTGGGTTTAATTGACAAGACAAGCAATTAAAAGCGGAAGCTATGCGGTTAGTTTTCGGGGAGTGCACTCGACGATCTCTCTCTCTGTATTGCTTAAGTAATTTACACATAAATTAACATAGTATGGCTGGACTCATTGAAACCGCTGTCTGGAGATCGGCGATCACTGGCCACGTCCCCACCAGAGGCGTCCAACTAGGAGCAATCCGAAGAGGGCAAAGAGGCTGCCGCCCTGCCGCCCACAGCCGTTGCAGACCTTGCGAATGGTCTCCGTGTAGAGGCCGCGGCGGGAAAGCAGGTTCCGGATGCTGCGCAGCTCCTGCAAAATATGAAAGGAAAATAGGAAAAAGCGTAAACAATTTAATTGGTTAAAAAATAAATGATTAGAAGACAAAATTCAATGGAAAAGCATTGCTTTGCTGGCGTGCTATTTTCTATTTTCATTAAACGATTTCTTAGTCACCTCTTGTGACCTTGTTTTTACAAGCAAAATAATAATAATAACTTGCATTGTGCGTAGGAAAATGTATAGTGTAAAAGTGTTCTTCAAAATTAGATAATTAAAATACAAGTAAATATTTTGTATTCTTGAAACTAATTAAGATTGAATATATCTTTAATGGGAAATTATTAAGAACCATTTTAAGGAAAAGCTTATTAAAATGATTTCTATTAAGGTCGAAATATCTTTAAAAATTTAGAAAATCTTAGAATTTCTTTAAGGTTGAATCAAAAATCTTTAAGAATTTAGAATTTTACAATAGAGGTAAGTAGCACATTTTTAGGACAATGCTATTTCTAGTAAAAATATAAGAATGTAAAAATTTATTTACAATCATTTATAAAAGTCATAATCAACTTTATAATTCAGGAAAATTGTATTATTGCTTTTAAGCTAAGCTAAATAATATATGTACAATTTAGTTCTCAGTACATTTATATTTGATAAGCTTTCCCCTATTTGTTCCTGAGTTTCCATTGAATTTAAACAAGAATGCAAGCCCAAGCCCTCAAACTGATTAGATTTCTTAGAACTAGTAGTAGTTACAATCAATTCCTGAAATAGGTGCTCTTTTTGTGTAATTTCATTTCCCTTATGGAAATTTCCTTTTCTAAGAAGCCAAAAAAATAAGGCTAAACAGGTAAGCTAACATAAATTCGCTTGAACTAATAGTACTAGTTAAAGGTAATGCATTTGCTTTTGATGGTATATATAAGTTTAAATTAATTTTCTGGCAACACAAAAATCAGTAAAAAATACAACAATGTTTATTCCTTTGGATAATAATCTATCTCTCACAAGTTAGAATTAAGCAATTAAGCCCTGTTGCTAAATGAAACCTCATTAGATTTAGTTATCTATAATTAATTAAATCACAAGCGTGAAGTTTAAAAATCTAAATACTCTTGTATGTATAATTCCAATTTAGGGTTCTATAATAAAATTAGCTATATATATTAAATACAATCCCTATTCATAAATGTGAATAATTTACACCTTAACTAATCCTTAGTCGAATCTATGTATTTTCTTAATAACAAAATAAGTTTTAACTTTCATTTAAATATACAATTCCAAGAAATTAAAGTTTGTAAATTAAAGAACTCACATCTAAACTGATTATTTAACAATACCCTATTAAATTTAAATAATTTAAAATGTATAATCAAAAGTACTCACATCTGAACTCAAACCCAGGCGATTGCGGGTCAGCACCACCGTATAAATGGAGCTCTTCACATCGTTGCCGCAGAAGGTCAGGACGAGGTGATCGTTGACGGCCTTGACCACCTGGACGGTGCCGGTGAATTGGGTGTA
Organism: Drosophila rufa; assembly: GCA_018153105.1. Classification (NCBI taxonomy): domain Eukaryota; kingdom Metazoa; phylum Arthropoda; class Insecta; order Diptera; family Drosophilidae; genus Drosophila; species Drosophila rufa. The sequence continues at coordinate 8,643,956 of JAECXS010000085.1, forward strand.
GGAGTTCAGGGAGACCAGGGAGCCCCGCTGGTCGCCAATATTAGACCACTGACCAGGTGCACTTGTCGTATAGTTGAAGGTGTACTCCAGGTTGTTGTCCCGCTCGCTCCACACCAAGCGCAGGTACTTCTGCTCTCCCTGGTTGTACCGCGTGTGGTACTCATCGCTGTCCAGGTACGCAGGTGAGGGTGTGGTGGTGGTGCGTCCATAGCTGTTCTGGTTCCGGTTATAGTGCTGATTTCCGCCATAGCCGCCATAGCCGCGGGTGGCTTGGGTCAAGCGAACCTGTGAAGGGTAATTTAGAGATTAAAGATCAGGGTTGTTGGGGATTTTAGGGGATTTCTTGAACTCACCTGCTCGGTGACATCCGCCAAGTGGATGATCACACAGGAATCGTACTCGTAGATCCCGGGAAAGTCTTGGCTGTGCACTATAATCTCGCTGCCATACCAGAGGCCCATTATCTATATGGATGGATGGGATGGAGGATGGAGGAGGAGGCTGGTCATTATTACATACTCATATGTAGAAGCGAATGGGGGTCATTTGTGCGATTTGCATGCCACTCGCTGTGCGTTCAATTAAATGGAAAAAATAATAATAAAGAGCAGCGGCAGCAGGGCTGGGTGGCTATTTACAATCATTGACATTGGGCGCACTCTGGGCGCAAAGGGTTAATTAGAACAAATCAGCCCTAATTGCATTAGCCAGCTCTTTGAATTTAAATAAGACTTTGTAATAGGCCTGGACTTTCCTCCAAATCAAAATCTGATCTCTCACCTGATCCAGATCCACCGAGTTCTGGGGATTGATATTCATGCAACGCATCTCCGAGTTGCTCCTCTGCGTGGTGGAAATCGGTGAAGGACTTCCATAGTTTCCATACTCTTCCAAGGCAGTTCCGGCTATGAGGCCCCAAAATAGGGTAAAGATAGCCAAGGACTTGCTGCACATCTCGGTAGATTCTTTTTTTTTAAACCACTGACAAGCGATCTGTTCCGGATGAAATCTCACAATCAACTAACAACGAATCCCAACGTTCCGAGCTTAACTCAGGCCGGAGATCGCACTCGACGCGAGATGAGATGAGGAGCGAGATAGGCGAGGAACCGCCCGAGTTTACTCTTTCGCTCAGAAAACGCCAAATTGGAAAATACAAAAAAAATACAACCGAGAGCCAAAGAGAAGGCAGGCTCAATGAACACAGGGAGAAAAACTAGAAAGATGCTAATAAGTTGCATCTAAGTTTTATTTATTGTATGATATCACATTTAACATTAAAAATAAAAAGTGCAAAACCTGTATTTCATTAAAAAATCGAGCTTGACATCATGCACAGGAAATATTTATATTTAGCCCATTAGGTCATCGAATAAACAAGAGCTTATCATAGCTGCATATATCAGAAATTAAAAATAACTTGAATGGTAAATTTGTATAATATTCAAGAAAGTATTATTTAATTTTTTTATACATAATTAAAAAACATTATATATTAGAATGTACGCCGTTTAGTATAAGTATCTAAAGCATTTCTTTATTATAACCATTGTTTGTACTTTCTAAAAAAGCGACCTGTTTAATAATTTATTCTACTTCAAGTAATAATTAATAATAATTAATAATTTATTTTAAATGTTTTTAATAAGAAGAGATTGAGTATTTGACAACACACAATAAAATTATTATTATTATAAATATAAATAAATGTATAATAATAAAAATATAAGGAATATAGAATGAAAAGCTGTGTTAAATTAGCCCCGAACACAACTCAGTTAAAATAAATTCTTCTATTTTTAAATAAATTTAATTTATATTTTGGTATAACAAAATTTAAAATAAACCATTTACAGTTTAAACTATTTATTTTTCATTAGGTTTTGATGAAAGAAAACATTTTTATAAATATTACTGCCACCTAAAAATTTAGAAAATAATAAGGTTATTAACCATTCCATTTTACCATTCACATCTTACCTTAATACCTTTTACATATCTCCTATAAATGTCACCAACTTTTAACATATTCCCCATACAATTTTTCCAGTGCATTCCGGGGCAAATTGTTGTATTAATTAAGTTAATTGTAGCGCTTTCCAAGCTGATCATCCAATCGCGCGTGCAACGCCCGCACAATACACACACGAGAGTGCGAGTAAAAAGCGAGTAAAATGCGAGCGCTGCGCGTAAACAGCCCCCTTTGGCAGCCCAGACCCCAGGAGACCGCGACAGCTGCTCCCCTTTGACTCCGCTGGTGTCCGGTGTCAATTGAGTGACCAACAATTGATGATGGCCCAAAAAGCAACCGGGACGAGGCGGAGAAGGAGCAGGGCTCGGTGAGAACCGAGTGACTCCGCAGCCCAGCTCTCTGAATGGGATGATGAGGCGCAAGAGCAGGGCAGACTTGTGAATTAAATCATTGTCGTCCGATGTTGCTGTTTGTTGTGAGTTCTCCCGGCTAAAGCTCTCCCAGTTGTTGTTCGTTTTATTAGCATTGATTATGGATTTAATTCACTCTTTTCGTGCGAGCAAGTAAGTGTGGAGTGCTGGCTGGCAGTCCCTAATGGGTATACTCGTATGTAAATTTATGTAATTAAAAGAATTCGGTTTGAGTTTGAACAATTTTTATTTTAAAGTATTTTTAAATATGCAGACTTGAATGGCTTATTTATGTAATTATGAGGGTTCGGGTTGAGTTTGAAAATGATTTATTTTCAAGTATTTTTAAATATGCAGACATGAATGGCTTAATTTTTAATTGTTTGCATCAATAATATGTTTATTTATGTATAAATCTGTACTATATTTGAATTATAATATTTGTTTGGGTTCTTATTCTGTTTTGGCTATATTCTGTTTTAAATTTAAACTACCAATTGATTATCCACACAAAACCTTAAAAAACGTAATAACATGTTTATTATTATTAACACTAAATTAGTTCCGACACTATTGAAAATTTCATCAACATATTCAAAGCACCCTTAAGAATTTGTAAATAATTTAACCAATTTAGTGTAAATAATAATGGACTTCCCCCTTTTAATAACTAAATTACTCAACTCATTTTCATAATCATCTGATTTATTGTTGTAAAACCACTACAAAAATTCCTAAAAAATATTAGTCATGTAAAAAGGAGGAAATTAGGGAGTAAAGGATCCCTTAGAACCGCTGCAAGCTCTCATTAATTTTCTCATAGATCCAATCGATATAATGATTGACCCGAACATAGACCCCCGGCCGGTTCTTATAGCCGCAATGCTGACCCCAAGATATCAGGCCATACAAGGTCTCGCCATCTGCAAATAATTATAGAAAAGTTAACTCAGGATTTATTTATGATATATTTAAGACATACCATCATCGGAGCAGACCAGCGGACCGCCTGAGTCACCTTCGCAGGCGTCCACACTCTCGTCCATGGAGCCGGCGCAGAACATGCCTGAAATTGAGGGGAAAACATTAGAGGTTATTTCCTGCACAAACTGGTTTCAAGCCAACAAAGCGTGAGCCTCTATTAAACGGTTCAGTAATCATAATAGTTTAATTTCCACACACCTTCCGACATGGCTGAGCCATACACATTGGACTGCTTGCAGACGTGATCAGGGAGAATGGGCAGCTCGGCAGAGCCCAAGACCTGGGCAGGAGCTGGAGGAATTTCAAGAAAATATAAAGATTAATTAGAAAATATTCTAAATATTATAAATATAAATATTATCCTTACTAGAAACGCCCGCCTTGATGGAACCCCAGCCGGAAATAGTGCAGTTCCTGTTCTCCACGAGCCTAGAGTTCCTCTCCGGCAGGCAAATCGGCTGAACATAGTCACTGAACTTTAAAGGAGTCTTGAGGACAACCAAGGCTATGTCATTGTTCATGTGTGTGCCCTCGCGGAACTTCTCGTGCGTGTACCAGTTCTCAATGAACGTGTCCACCTCGGAGGACTCGGCTATGTTCGCATAGTGGTCGCCCACGCGGACAAAGTAGGCTCCCTTTTGGGTGCCATACAGACAGTGGGCAGCGGTGAGTAGATGCCGCTTGGAAATCACCACGGCTCCACACCAATGGCTGGAGATGTGGCCGCGTCCCCTAGTTCTGATCGTAGCCTGCCACGGGTGACGACCGCGCTGCGCCACATTTCCCCGGACCACGCGCTCCTCCCGATGGGCATACTCGTCGGTCAGGTCGTCCTTGAAGATGCCACAACGGCGGGGCGTGCGCAGAGCCTTGCTGGATCGCTCCCACAGCCCAATCTGGGCGTAGGACTTCGCTGCACTCTCCTGCCGGCCGCCCTTGATGGGAGTCTGGGATAATTTTTGGCTACGTGGAGGAGGTCCTGCGGTGCAGTGCAAGGCCACATCCTCGGTGTGATTGCAGTTGTGGTCGCCCCAGTTCCAGTGGTTGCACTTGTCGATGGTGGACTCGTTGCCAAAGCACATCACCTGGTCCAGCCAAATGGGTCTGTTGCCATTGCCAAAGATGTTCTTTTCGATGGTCTGAAAATGGGGTTTATTACTCCTCTGATTTATCTGATAATTGAGGTTAAAGTACTTACAGCAGGTCCATAGAAGCCCATGGAGTTGCAGGCCACTTGGGCAGCCTTCTGGTTGAAGTCATCATCGCAGACACTGCCCCAGGCGCCATGGTACTTGACCTCCAGGCGGCCCTCGTTGGGACTGCGTCCTCCTTCCAGGCGGTACTGAATGGGGGCCTGTGAGGATAATTCAGGTGATTATAAAAAGCAGGCAAAATAGGAAATAATACCTAAGAAAGGTTTATAGCTTTTGTATTTAATTTTTTCGTCTTACTATCTTCAGAGAATCCTCTAGGAATGGGTTATACTTGTACGATGAATATTTAATGTAATTAAATTTTAAAAAGCTTCCTATTTATTTTGCCGTTTTATAAGTTTAAAAAAAACTTTTATATTCAAACTCATATTTTTTTCAAGTTTTAAGTGTTATTACTCATAGTTTCCTCATGGAGTATCCATTGACGAAACCCACCTGACAGACTGCCGCACATTCGTCTGACTTATCCGCACAATCCTCGGTGTTGTCGCAAACAAAGGCGGGGGGTATGCACTCCTTGGAGGTGTGGCACAGCCAATAGTCGTTGGGACACTTCATCACCGGCACCTTGCAGATGACGCCCGTCACTTCGTCCACGCCGCAGTTGTGAACGCCCCAGCCCTTGAAGGCGCACTCGCTCAGCTTGGTCTCGTTGCCGCGACACTCGACCTCATCCATCACATAGTTAAAGTCCTGATTTGGCGGGGCATAGAACGAGTTGCCGCGCACCTCCTGGGCGCCCATGGTGAAGCCCAGCTCACGGCACACCACATCGGCGTCCTTGAGGCCGAACTTGTCGTCGCAAATGTAGCCCCATTGGCCATTAGCTGGGAGGATTCAGAAGTTTCAGTAGAGGTATTCTAAATAAAATCAAAGTAAACATACCCTTGACTTCAATGCGTCCCATGTGAGGACTTTCACCGCCCGTCAATCGCACCTGGTAGTCCGAAGGAGGACAATTGAGCTCGTCCTTGCCATTGTCGCAGTTCTTGTGGCCATCACAGATTTGCTGCTTCTTCAGGCACTTTCCATTGCCACAATCGAACTCGCAGTTGTCTAGGAAATTGGAGCGAACACCAAGCCTGGGAGTCACCTCCTCGGCATTGGGATTGGGGTCCCAGTCCTGCTCCTCCTCCGGCTGCTGAGGCTCTTCTTTTGGTTTACTCTCTTCAGGTTTAGGGAAGGGATTGGGCAGCTCTGGGTGACGACGATGGAAGTCAGCAGTATGCTCATGATGGGGATGGTGTGGGTGTTGGTGGTGGTGTTGGTGGGGCGAGGGAAAGTGATTGTGGCTGGGATAGCTCTTGGCGAACGGATCGGGTAGATTTGGATGGCGCCGGTGGTAGTCACGACTGTGTCCGGGCGCATGCCAATTATTCTTTGCCGTCGTTGTGGTTACTGGTGGGTTCGTGTCAATCGCCGCCCGGCGGGTGCTCCGCTGGATGTCTGTCGTGGCGTACGTGGTACTGGGATCTAGGGTCTGCTCGGTACGGGCCGTCTCCCCTTCATCTGGAAAAACATAGTCGTCGTCAACGGAGTCCAGGCTCTCCTGTTCCCCAGCCTTGATCAGTTCGGCGTCGAAGTCTAGGTCGGTTTTAGAGGGGATTGGAGTGGTCCTAATCGTAGTCGTGGTAGTGGTAGTGGTGGTGCCTGGAGTTGTGGTTGGCGGTTTGCTAATCACCGAAACAATGGCGGACTCAGTCTGCTTGGCCAGCTTCTCTTGGGCATTGCCACTGTGATTGAAGTAGGGACGCAGCATGAGCTTGAGGGCCTCCTTCATGGCCAACTGGGACTGGGGATCAATGCCGGAGGGAGACTGCCCTGAGTTGGGACTATAGAACTTGTGGTCAAAGGGGGGAGGCACCAAGGCACTTCTCTGTGTTGTGGTTATGAAATCCTCATCGTCATAGAAGTGATCCTCGTCTTCGGAATTAAAGGGATCGGGTTCTTGGGCTGGCGTTGTACTCACCACAGGCACCTTGGCCCAGGAAGCATTACGGGAATGGGAGATGCCAGCATAAGAGGGACTGTAATGAGGGTGACTGGGATTCTGGCGGGAGGTGTCATTGCCCAGAGGAGGATAATTGGGAAAGGTGTGGAATCTGTTGGCCAACTGAGGCAAGGGAGTTGAGGTTGGTGTGGGAGTGGTTTCCGGAGTGGGTCGAGGTGAAGGTTTGGGATTAGAAGAAGTGTCTGCCTTGGGAGGCAAGAGACCGCCGTAGAGGTTAGATTCATTGGCCAAAGGCAAGCCAGAGCTTGGTCTCTGCTGATCTGGAGGACTCCTAGGATCATAGTTTGGCTGTGCATGGCTACCACTCGGAGCAGAGCCACTGGGCAACTGATCGGGATAAAAGCGAGGCGGTGATCCCGGCAAGGGAGGCGATCCCTGATAGGGTTGAGGTCCGTCATAAGGATCTTGGGGTTTCTGTTGGTCTTCATAGTCCAGGTCAAGGGGCCTTTGTCCGGGCAGAGGATCATAGTTGGCGGGTTCCCTGCCAGCATGAGGAGAGGCGGGATTTTTGGGCTGATGTCCACCCAGAGGAGCCAGTGGTGGCATGGGATGCCAGCCATTTCCCGGCGAGCCGTGATCAATCCTGCGGCTAAAGCCTTGACGTGAGGAAACTGACGCTTCCCGCTCTGGTTCCTCAACGGGTTGGGCGTAGTAGACCTTTCCGGGATCAAGGGGCGCCATGGGGGCCAGTGGGGTCTTATAGGTACTGGGATAATTACGGTTCGGCTGCAGCGATCCCTCCACGTACAGGACGCTCTGGGAGGGTCCACGCTGGACGTAGGAGCTTTCCTGGCCAGACCAGGAGCCGGGCTGCCCCACACCAATGCCTGCTGGTCGCTGCATATTCATGTCCCTCCAGCGATCTCCATCGGTGATCACCCGAGTTGTGGTCGTCGTCTTGGTTGTGTAGCGATTGCCATACTGATCCCGGCCAGAAGTTTCGAAGGACTTGGATTGGCGATTGTCTGAAAGCAGAGAGGGGAAACTTAAAAAGAGCAAGACTTGGCCCAGGGGTTAGTAACCATTGGAGGGAGCCAACCAGCCACCGGAAGAGCCCTCGGCCCGAATCAGATAGTCAGAGCGATCGTGGCTGGGGAGCTTCTCATCCTGAACACACAATCTCCGCGACACGCTGAAGATCTGCTGGCTGGGACAGTCGTAGATCTCGGCGTGTCCGGGCTCGCAGCGGAGATATTTGCTGGCCACCCGAGGATGTGGCAGGGAGCCAGTGATGCCCTCGGGACAGGTGGGCACCGCGCCCTCGGCCTTCATCTGCTGCGTCCACTCGTAGATGATGTGCAGCTCACTCAGGGTGTACAGGCGATCTTCGCGCTGCACCTGAGCCCGGGGCTTGCAGATGCCATGGGAGACACTGAAATGCTGCTTCTCCGGGCAGCTCAGCAGAGTCATGCCACTGGGACCGCAGCTCAGGTACTGGGAGCAGTCGAAGGGATACACATAGAAGCCAATGGCCCCGCGGGGACAGCCCACAACTGCAAAGGAAGAGGGTCAGGAGCTGTTCGCAAGGCCGGGTTCTCCTCCTTCACTCACGATCCTCTTGCTCTGCGGTCTGCTTAACGAAGGGGATGCGGTCTGAGGTTGAGACATGTTGCTCGGGGAGGCAGTAGCTACGGGAAATGCTGAACACGTCCAGGGGCAGACACTGTCGGACCAGCGTGTGGCCCTCAATGCAGGTCAGGTAGCCCATGGCGTCGAAGGGATTCGGAAACAAGCCGCTGACCCTGGGAGGGCACATCAGGGGAGACGGGGGAGCTGAGGGTTGAACTCCTCCTGGGTAGTAGGTTCCGCCTTGTGAGAAGGATCCGCCAGGTGATAGATAGCCGCCAGTCAATTGATTAGATGAATGATATCCTCCATTGGCTTCAGAAGCGAGAGATCCACCTTGCGCTTGTGAAGACCATTGGTATCCTCCATTGTTTTGGGAGTACGATGGATATTCTCCAGCAGTTTGGGATGGCTGTGGGTAACCTCCAGCGAACTGGGTAGATCCTTGATTGCCTCCAGAGGATTGAGAGATATATCCTCCAGTGGATTGCGAAGGATAGACTCCAGTCGATTGGGAAGTATGTTGGTAACCTCCAGAGGTTTGAGGATATGGTGAATAGCCTCCAGAGGCTTGAGAAGGAGGTTGAGGACCTCCAGTAGATATAGAATGATCTCCAGAGGTTTGAGGATATGGTTGATAGCCTCCAGAGGATTGAGAAGGATGTTGAGAGACTTCAGATGATAGAGAATGAACTCCAGAGGTTTGAGGATATGGAGGATAGCCTCCAGAGGATTGCGAAGAATGTTGATAGCCTCCAGTGGCTGGAGAATGATCTCGGTAACCACCTGAGGTTCCATCACTTGGAGAAGAAGGCTGGTATCCACCCGTTGAGTGGATTGGCGGCTGATATCCTCCAGTTAGCTTACCAGGGGGCAAACCACCTCCGATCGATGGAGAAGGTTGTTGGTATCCAGTTTGAGAGTGAGAAGAGGTCTGGTATCCTCCAGTGACTTGGGAAGGTGGTTGGTAGCCTCCATTGGGTTGAGAAGGAGGCTGGTAACTTCCATTCGGAGATTGATAACCTCCATTCGGTGACTGGTACCCCCCCTGATAGGCTCCACTGGGCGCATATCCTCCGCTTCTGCCCTGCGACTGTCCTTCATCTTCGTCATCCGTTTCCGCATCCGCCTCCTGGCTCAACTCGTGCTGCGTCTCGCTCAAGTACTCCACCCGATCGAAGGGCTCCGTTACCCTATCCCTGACCACGCACTTTTGCTGGGAGATGCTGAACACCTCGCCCTGGCCGCAGCTCCCAATCGAGGTCTGCTGGTCCCAGCATATTAGGTACTTGGTGCAGTCGAAGGGATGCAGATAGTAGCCCTGAGCCTGCGGAGGACACGTCAACGTGGTGAGGTCCTGCATGAAGTCCGCTGCGGATGGAAAGGTCACCTAGTATCCTCTTCAAGAGTAGTTAAAGAAGAGCTTACTCGAGAACTGGACACTGATGTAGGCATGATCCAGGTAGTCATGGGCGGCCAGAAGGTGCCTCGCCACGCATTCGCGCTTGGACAGACTGTAGAGGGAACCCGAAGGACAACAGACGACCTGGAGGAGACCACTCTGGCACTTCACATAGTGTCCGGCATGGAAGGGATAGGGGTAGTTGCCCTGCAGACGGGAGGGGCAACCCCTGAGGGGCGACTGGTGGACCTGACTATCCTGATAGGTGTACGCCGTTGTGGTTGTGGTAAGCTCCTCCCAGAACCTGACGCGATCTGCGTTCGTTACTTGACGACTGGGACGACAGGCTCGCTGGGACAGGCTGAAAGCCATCTGGAAACCACAGCTGAGAATGGACATCTTGCCGCCGTCGGAGCAACGCACATACTTCCTGGCATCGTAGGGATACAGATGAAGGCCATCGGTGCCGTCAGGACAAGCGGAGAGGATCATGGCTGGGAGATCGAAATGCGTGTAAGAGGATATGTATCGAAGGGTAGCCAATCGAAGGACTTACACAGCTCGTGGCTGATCTCGGAGACTACATAGGACACATAGTCCGAGTAGACCAGCTGCGTCTTGGGATGGCAAGTTCCCCGGGATATGCTGAAGACCTGGACAGGCTGGCAGCTCTGCACCGCCAGCTTGGCAGCCTTGCAAAGGAGGAACTTGGTCTGGTCGAAGGGATGCACGAACTGACCATCGGCCCCATGGGGACATAGGAGATCGGACAGGTGCTCGGTGGTTGGTAAGGGATGGTCTAGGAAGGATTACAGGCATTACATCTTAAGCTAACCAGGCAAGCAGAGAATGGAAGGCCAAATGGAGAACCAAAACCCAAATGAAGAAGCAAGTGAATGAAGCAAGTAATTCCCTCTGAAGTGCGACTTACTGGCTGTCTGTGGTGTACCCGTTGTATAGCCAGGACCCCCTGAGGAGCTCCTGCCACTGCAGTCCACCTTGTTGGCAAAGTCACAAGAGCCAATCGCAGTGCTGAAAGCAGTTCCTGGTCCACAGTCCTTGATGTAAGTCTGTCCATTGGCGCATTCTAGGAACTTGAAGCAATCGAAGGGATGGGCATGGGCGCCCGAGGCACCTGGCGGGCAGCTAATGTCGCCGCCATACTCCAAGCTATGTTCCTTCGGTACTGTTGCCGTCGTGAACACCGTGGTCTGTATTAGGTACTCCACACGATCGTTGGGCTTCTTGACCTCATCCTTGGGCAAGCACCTTTGCTGGGGGATACTGAAGACTTCCCCCTCGTGACAGTTCTCGATGTAGGTCTGTTGATTCAAGCACTTGATGTACTTGGTGCAGTCGAAGGGATGCAGGTAGAAGCCCTCGCTTTGGGGGGGACAAGTCACCGTCGACAGATCCACCATAAATTCAGCTAAGAAGGGGGAAAGGACTGTCATCTAAAATCCATTCGAAAGTATCTCCTCTTAGGTCTTACTCGAGAACTGAACACTGATATAGGAGTAATCCAGGTAGTCATGGGCCGCCAGAAGGTGACGGGCCACACACTGGCGCTGAGACAGACTGAAAAGCGTTCCCGGGGGACAACACACTATCTCCAGGACCCCATCCTGGCACTTTATGTAGTGGCCCGCATGGAAGGGATAGGCATAGTTCTTCTGGAGATTAGAGGGACACGACTTGATCGAGGAGAGCTGGTTCTGAGAACGACCCTGGCTGTCCTGGTAATATGTCGTCGTGGTCTGAACCTGAATCTCCTCCCAGAACCTGACACGATCTCCCTGGTTCACCTGACGACGTGGCAGACAAGTCCTTTGGGACAAGCTGAAGGCCTTCTGGGGATCACAGCTCAAGATGGTCAGTCTGCCGCCAGCCGAGCACTGAACGTACCTCCCCGCATCGTAGGGATACAGGTGGTGGCCCTCGATGTTGCCGGGACAGGCAGTAAGGATAAAAGCTAATGAAATTTCTTAATAAAGAGGAGCCTCAAGAAACAACTTTCTCCATCAACTTACAGAACTCCAGGCTGATTAAAGACACTATTAAGGACACATAATCGCTGACTAATAGTTGCACTTTAGGGTGACAGTAGCCCCTCGATATGCTGAACACAAAGTTGGGCTGACAGCTCTGCACCATGTTGACCTTACAGTTTATGAACTTGGTCTGGTCGAAGGGATGGACGAACAGGCCCACAGCTCCCTCGGGACACAGGAGATAGTTCACCTGAAGCCCGACAGAGGTCAAGGCGGAAGCTGGTACAATTCAAAGGGTTAAGGATTACAGTTTCAGGATTAAGGATTAAGTAGAGATAGAGTAGCAAAGCATGAACCCAAAGCTTAGGATGAGAAGGCAACCCCGAGATGGATAAGCAGAATGAACCAAGCGGAAGCAAAGGCAGGCAGGATAAGGAATGAAATCGCACTTACAGGAGGTCTGAGTGGAGCCCGAATAAACACATGCCAATCTGTAGCCATCGAAGATCTGACCCTGCGGACACTGCTCCACCTGGGGCTGGACGCCGATGCCGCAGCGCAGATACTTGTGCGGGTCGTGGGGATGCGCATGAAGTCCTCGTGTCCCAGGCGGACAGCCCAGCTCCTCCGAGGACACCGCCGCGTAGGCTGACCCCGAGTGTTAGTTAGGCTTTAATTATAGATATTGCTTATACGTACCATGACCCGTTGATCCTGATCCTCCGCCACAGTTAACGGTTCCCTTGTGAACGCAGACAAGCAGCGAAGGGCTAAATGCTGTTCCCGGTCCGCAGTCCTGGACAAAGGCATGCCCATTGGCGCAGTTAAGGAACTTGGTGCAATCTGTGGGATGCGGATGCAGCCCATTCCTTCCATTCGGACACTTGGGATCGCTGTCCACTTGCCTCAATCTCCCCAAGCGAGTGGTTTCCGTTGACGTCACTTGCGGGAGTCTCTCTCCAGCGGAGGAGCAATCCACGTTGGTGGGATGATCGCACTGCTGTATCTTGGCATTGAAGAGCGTGCCCGGTGAGCAGGTCTGGATGGTGGGGCTGCCTCCAAAGCAGTTCACATAGCGATGGCAATCGTGGGGATACGGAGCCAGACCCTTGAAATTTGGCGGGCACGCAGAGTCCCGCTGGTAAATGGGCTGCGCCGAGTGCCCTGCTGATAACCCGCCTTGTTCCGATTGCTCACTGGCGCTTCGGTAACCGCTGCCTCCGGATCGATAAGCTATAACCCCGGGTCGCTGCGCAAGCACAATTATGAAATAATATTGCAAGAATTAGAAGCAATTATGAGTGATCTTTGGCGGTACTGGCTTGTAATTAGGAACAATTTTGCCGATGGAAATTTTTCTTTAGATTTAAGAGGAGGTTTTCTTAAAAACTTCTTAAAAAATTAATTTATTTAAGAGGTTACAATATTAAACAACGTCTTTTGAGTGTAATTTTACTTAAAACTCTGATTTTGTTCAAAGATTTCACTTGATCCTTGTAAAAACTTATTTTTTCAAGGTATAATACTAACATCCACTAGTAGGATCACCAGGCTCAAGCCCAGTAAGGCCCTCTTGGCCATTGTATTCCGATTACGCTTTAATTTACGTTTTATATAGAATTATTTCCTATATTGCACCGATGCTGATAGCAACTACACTCAATTATATTTTGTTAAAAAAATCACGCTCGAGTTTCAGTTATTTTTCGTTGTGATCCCGTCCAAGTGCCAGGCTCGACTGACTCAGACCGCAGATCGCATTTCAATTGGGGCTCGGGATGAATCTGTATCTCCGCCGCTGGCGCTGCCGCTGATACAGATGCTCTCGGATGTCGCCGAGCCAATTGAGTGGACGGAGCACTATCTCCGGCAGTAATCTCAAGACCTTTCTCGCTGCCTTATCTCTCGCCTGTTTGTTTTGTTTGCCTTTTCTTTCGGGGGTTTTCACTCGTTTATTTGCTTCTGTGGAAATGGAGATGATGCTACTGCCCCCAGGATGCTGATGATTATGATTTACAGTGGCGCAGTCGTATTTAAGGGTTGTCTATATTTACATAATCAAAACAAACTCAACGTTTTACCAAAATTAAACTAGACTAAATCATTTGGTCGCCGGCTTATCAGCAGGTAAGAGCCCCATCCGCTGCTGTATCTTCAGCCAGAGCACATCGTACGGCTGGCCGAGTTCCGTTTGGGTCTTGGGAATTCCCACCGATCGTCGCACTTCCGGCGAGAGGAGCAACAGATTCTGAGCAAGGCCAAAGCTGCTGGAGGCCACCCAGTAAACGCACAGAGCCGAAGGCACCGTGCAGGCCACGGGTACCATCACCAAACTCAGGCCACGGAACACATTGTTGACTACACTCTGCAGCCTGGTGGCAGGACGTGTCCGGGACATGGACTGCACCTCGATGATGGCCAGGTTGATGAGACCCAGGGCCACTGGCAGGATGTAGGAGCTGTCCACCACCGTGAGGTTGGGTATCCAACCAAAGCCGCCGATGGTCATCTCTGTGGCCACGATCTGGGCCTGTATACTCGTGGGATCCGGCAGCAGGTAGACGAAGTTGCGCAGCGCCACCGACTGGAAGATCCACAGCGGCACCTGGCCCCACAGTACTATGAGGGTCTTCATGGGATGGCAGTTGTCGCGGACTATGAGCTTCTGCCACTGCTTCTTAATCTTAAAGATTGTTAAACAATATTAGTTTTGTCCGGGAAAGAGGTTTTTATCGCACAAACCGAGCGTTGGTAGACGACCTGCGTCTGCTTGCCGGTCCACTTGAACTTGTGCTTGGCCATCGCAGCCTCCCGCTTCAGCTCCTCCACAATGGCGGGCATTTCCAGCGCAATCTGCTCGATTCTGGCCGTGATCCTGTGCTGGTAAACGGTCAGTGGCAAGGTGACTAGACTGCGGAACAGAAACGTCGACAGCACAATGGAGGCCCACCAGGGCAGGCCGCTGTAGTCGTGTATCTGGATGAGGGCATCCTGCATGTAAGCCACCGGAGTGCTGTTCGATAAAGTTTGCCAGAATCCCACCATTCCGCTGGCATTGGCCAGTTGGACACTTGTGACCGCCGCCTCCGCCGCTTCCGTGGATGCCAGGCGGTGATTATGGGTTCCATTGGCAGTCGTTGTGGCGGGATAAGAGTATTTATAGGTCCCTGTCAGGATTGGCCTTCTGCAGTTGCGAAAAAGCAGCAACGCTGCCATTTTTTAACCAAGAAATTCGAAGTAATTGCGAGGTAAACAATAAAAAAGACATAACAGACAACAGCTGATCAAACCGCAATGTGACCGCACTTAGAGCGGCTAAATATTCCAGCCAGTTATTCAAAATTGGCGTTGTCAGACTGTGCATTGAAAATCACGCTTTTCCTCTCTTCTTCGCGCCTCCAGATTCTCGAGCTAGAAGCTGGGGCTTTTTCTGCGGAAAAAGTATAAAAACTCACAAAAAAGCCAATTGGCTTATTATATTATATACGTATTATATTATTATTAATACGGTAATTCTCTATTAACGGAGCCCCTTCCAAAAAAAAAAAAAAAAAAAACATAGATAGGGGGTACTTCAACTAGCATTTGGGTACCAAAATTATGTTGGGGACGCTCTTAGTTTAGCCACAATAAATCTTTAAAGTTTTGCCTAATTCCCATACAAAATGTGCTTGGAAACCGTTGCTACGCAAACACGCGCACAATGACAAGCGCCTGTCTGTGTGATCGGTACAGTGGGCTGTGAAGCTTAAAATGTTTGTCAAATTGTGCTTAGCGTAAATACTATATATCTCGACACTTTGCACACTTTGAATACATTTAAGCGTGAAGTATAAATAAAACAACAATTTGACAACGTAAAATACGTAGTAATTAACTTTTTAATTTCATTTTTTTTTTGTTTTTCAATATTAAGAATATATATATATATATAATATTATAAAGGACCTTTCATGTCCTTATTTTCGTTTAATGTCAAAAGCAAAAATCGGCCGTGCAAAATAACATAGGTTAAAAAAAAGAAGAGAATCGCGAGCGCGATTTTTTTTTTCAAAAAAATTTTTTGCCCCCGGCGCTGCTTTACGTTCCCAATGACATAATGATCACAGCAATACTCTTATTTTACCTCATCAAACTGTATGCTCTTTACTATAAAATTCTCCATATAATTTTTATACTCAAATGTACGTCTTAATATTGAAAAGTAGTTAATTACTACGTATTTTACGTTGTCAACTTTTTGTTTTATTTATATTTCTCGCATAAATGTATTCAAAGTGTGCAAAGGGTCGACATACTCGTATATAGTATTTACGCTAAGCACAATTTAACAATAATTTTAAGCTTCACAGCCCACTGTACCGCGACGATACACAGACAGGCGCTTGAATTTTGTGTATTCATAATTTGTCAGTGTGCGTGTCTGCTAGCATTTTGTATGGGAATTTGGCAAAACTTTAAAGATTTATTGTGGCTAAACTAAGAGCGTCCCCAACATAATTTTGATACCCAAAAATGCATGTGGAAGTACCCCCTATCTATGTTTTTTTTTTTTTTTTTTTGGAAGGGGCTCCGTTAATAGAGAATTACCATTAATACTTATTATAATCACGTGTTGAGTGCAACATGCCAATAAGATTTAAGGAAAAATTGGCAACGAAAAGGAGTTTAAAGAGGAACCTTGAACGCTCGTTTGTTTGTGATTGTGAAGTGAAGACAATTGCAACTATTTTTAATATAAATTTGTTCGTAAATCCAATAAATAATTTAATAAATAATTGAAAGACCTATTTCGTTTTAGCATAAATATATTTGTAAATAGCAATTATACAAAATAAATAAATTAAATAAATCGAATTTATTGAGTTTTGATTTAATTAACAGATTTTTTAAATTTAGGGGGTAGACTGGATTTTTTAGGGGGAAATATCGACTATTTGAGATTTTTTAGGGGGAACGCAAAATTTTCATCTGGTAACACTGATCCCTACTCTGCACTTGCAACTTTTTCCATTTGAAACGCAATATTTAATACGAGTAATGAATTTTAGCCAACGCCAACCAGAATGGCACACAATACCAGCAGTGGCACTAAATCAAATCTTCGACTACCTACAGCCCCAGGACCGGCGGTCGGCGTCCAGTGTTTGCTATTCCTGGAGACTTTCCTTCTTTCAAAAACGGTAAGTTTCGTTGTGGGTGTGTGTTTGTGGATCCAGGTGTCCGAGTGTGTGTGTTTGGGTGTTTGTGTATGTTGATGAAATGTTTCATTTCGTTTTCTTTGTTTTCTGTCCATACATTATATCAGTTGGTAAATGAAATACAGAAGAAAACATCTGTGCAAGCATGAGCAATCGAAAATGCCACAATATATGGACGTTTTCCAACGATGCTCTTGTTGACGCGGGCGTCGCATTTGGCAACGTTTCAATGTGTGTGAGGCAAACAACAACAGCTCGGGCCGTTTGTTTATGTTAGTGTTGAAAAAAGGGGAAAGTCCAAGATAAGAGGTATTCCCCTGCTTGACCAATTGCATTTAATTAATTAATTGATCGATAAGCACGTAGCTCTTAATGTCAATTGTTAAGGGGGGTTCATTAATGCATGTATGTGGGTATACATGGAAGTGCATTAAAGGCAGTGTTGGGGTTTTACAGTGAAGAATCGATAGAGTGAACACTGTAATCCCCCTTATTCTTATAATAAGAAAATAATATATAATTATTTTTAATATTTGTGTGTAAGTCTACGACTATTTTTTATATTAAAAACAATTAAGAACCTTAACTAATGCTTATACTCTATCTTTTTCCCCCACAGCTATTTTAGGAACTTTCACTTTCAGTTGGATGTGGCGTGCGATGATCAGTTGGCCTTTTTTCATCGCTCCATGGCCAATTTGGCGAAGGAACTGATAGTGGTCTTTGACTTTCACAATGCATTTCACATCCAGAAGATGCGACGCCTCCTATACAAGTGAGTTCCGCCTCAAAATCAACTTAAACTCAAGTAAAACCTCTTTTTATTCCCACAGAGTGGCACGCTGTGATAACATCCGGGCACTGCGTTTCCAAACCCACAATGTGGGCCTTGTGGCCATTGGAAACATGCACAGCGAGCACTTGGCGGCCATAGAACAGTGAGTACTTAGGGATTTCCTCATTATTTACTGGTTAATATCGTTTCCCATCGCCCTAGATGCTTTGTGGAGCCGCTGAAGCTGTTACTCAACCGCAAGCGTCAGTCGTGCCAGTTGCTGGACCTTGGCGCCATCGAGGCGCTCACCTACTATGGCCACGACTTCCTCAAGGCCATGGGCAAGCCCCAGGAGCTGCTGCAACTGACGCTGGCCAGCATCAAGTACGATCCTAGTCACTATCCCATCCTCTCGCTCGACACCACGCTGCTGCAGAAGTGCGCCGCCCTGCAGGTGCTGTCCCTGGACTACGACACTCTCTCCGACGAGCTGCTGCACACGATCCAGGTGCTGCCGCTGCGCAAGCTCCTCATTGCGGTGCACGGCCTGGACAGCGAGGAGCAGCCGGACGTATCGGAGTCGGCCTGGGCCCACTTCAGTGCCCACTTTGCGAGCATTGAGCTGGTGCTGACCCTGGTGTACGCCTACGAGGCCATCGAGCTGCTGCAGCACAGGGTCCTGCGTCGCAATATGCCGATCACACACGTGCGGCTGCTCTTCTGCGAGCTGATGAACGCGGAGGCCCTCGACTGGATGTCCATACACCACAGCGAGACGCTGCGCAGCATCCAGTACGTGGACTCGGCGTACAAGAACAACGGCTGCGTGGACTACACTCGCCACGGCTATATGCGGCAGGATCCCTTCGTGATGATGGCCTGGCGCTGCAAGCACCTCGAGGAGATTGTGGTGCACGGCTACATGATGGATCCGCACAATCTGGTGGGCATTGCCCGGCTAAGGGGCAGGCAGCTGAAGCGGCTCGAGGTCTCGCTGATTGACTGGACCAGCGCCGCTTCGCTAAGTGCCTACAATGAGGTGGGTTTCTGGCCTTTATATTCCTTAGTTATTAACCAAGAAATCTTTCTTGAATCCCGCAGGAAATTAGCTCTTTGCTGGGCCAACAGTGGTCGCCCATCAGCCCCGAAAAGCTGCCGCCCTCGCTGGCCTTCGATCACGAGGTACGCGACCAGTTCGTGTACGAGATGCTGCGCCAGGATCTAAGCCAGTAAGTGGTCGAGAAAAGTAACCAAAAAATGTAAGCAAAGTCATCAAGTGAAGGAAAGGAAGGAGAGGGAAGAATGAAACAAACATGACACGTGATCAACTCGAGCGCATAGAAATTAATTAACAAATTGCAAAGCCTAATTACGTAGCTAAAAGTAAACCCAAAAATGACGAGATATGTAAGCAAAAATCGATAAATTCATCCGTTATACCGTTATACACTTAAGTTTATCAAAATTTGTATATGTAAAGCAAACCCTTCTTAAGTTTTCACTCTCTTTGTAAGCCCCTAGCCCTTGTTTGTTAGGCCGAAAGCGAGCAGTAGCTACAAAGAATGTTTGGGAGCGAGCCCTTGACAAATCTGTGTAATATTATGTAAAGGAAACGAGATGAGTTTGTTGAAATCTGCTAGAGAAACATCATTTTATAAGCAACAACAACTGTGATTCAAGCGAGGGGCAAGTGCAGCCAGTGGGGACAACACTCTCATACAGAAAGACATGAGAAAACGTTAAGCGAATTGTCTAGTTAGCTAAGTTTAAAAGTAACGAAAAACAAAAGGAAAAGAAACTACGACCAATGTCAAATTGTTTGCTCAAATCAACTCAATTGGCACAAATTGTTAAAACCCTTGTAGTAGTGGGAATAAGTACGGGAACGCGGGCGCTCAATTGTGATAAAAACCAACAAACAACACCAAAAGCAAATGTAACAACCAACGAGAGCTCGATCCTCGTTCGCTAAGCGCCGCCATTTGTGTATGTTAAAGTGATATTACCAGCAAAGCAGCAGCAGCAAGGATATATGTATTGTAATAGCCGAAAAGGAGCTATCAGGTAGTATCTGCTGCATTTGTGTGTGGTACATGCGTTGGCCAGAGGCAAGAATATGTAAACCCAACACCAACATCAAGTTTTAAGTATTTCGTAGCACAGGCATTAATTTATACAACTCTATGTACTATATATATATATTTAACCTATGTTTGCACAAAAAGCAACCGCCGTGCTGCTCGTCCACCCAGAGCTGCTTGCCGCCGACCAACAAGTACAACCGACACAACATCAACAAGAACAACAACAATGGTACCTGAAGATCATGCTGAGCATTTAAGAGAACGAACAACAACCGAGAACAACCACAAAGTACTTGCTCAAATCTAACAAAAAACAATCGAAACAAAAACACAAAAATCTAATGAAACAGAAGACTGAACCGAACCGATCGGTTGTCAGAGCAAGGCGGCGGAGGAGGAGCACTCTGGGTTCTGGGACGAAACAAAAAGAAAGAATGCGATCTCAATGACAAACAAACAAACAAACAAACAACTCTTGCAACTATCCAATCGACCATCTCTATATATTTGTATGTACGTATAACTAACCAATCAATGCATGTAATAATTTTTGTTATGAACTGCAATAGCGAATATTAATTTGTAAAGGAAAGAGGGACTAAAAAACGAGTGCAAATCATGTGTAAAGCGAAGCAATCTAAGAATGTATGTGTCGAGCAGCTAAAGAGCAACTGTAATGCCGCGGCCACTGGGGCTTTCGATTCGAGTTCAGCCGCGAGAACCCCCTAGTTTTCCTTGTGGCCAAGGCAATTAATTTAAGTCTAGTACGTACCAACACAACAACCAACACCAACAACAACTAATGTGATAAAAGTGTCATGCTGCTTCCAAGGACAACCGACAGCTTTGTGCAAAAATACCAACCAAGACAGCGCACGATTGAAGCAAAAAAGAAAAGATTAGGAGGTAGTGAGCATTGGAATGGTGGGGCTGGATTAGTGGGAACATTACTTTCTATATAGCTAAGGGACACCTGAGACTCTAAAGGAGTACATTAACAGCACATTTTCGAAAGAAATAATTAAAAACCTATATCTATATCTATTATCAGGTTTCTTCCATAATATAACAAATATCTTAATGTTTTCTTAATTTCTAAATTAGTACGATTTTTTTTTAATGAAGAAAATCTAACAAACCTTTTTTTTTTTTTAAGTAATTAAGTTACATCTAAAATCTATAAGTATTATTCAGTGTTCAGTTGAATTTGGATCACATTATTTGTTAAGAAAAAACACAGACATTAATTTTGTACTATTTTTTCATAGTTTACTAAAGAACATCAAAGTATAAAGCTAAACAAAGCGAATTAAGGTGTCTATTAGCTATAGAAACTACTGGATCTAAGAGCAACCCCCACTAATCTTCAGGCTAGGACCTTCAATCAATGGATTCATTCAATTACAATCAAACGTATGAAAAGAGTATTAATTTTTTCTGTTATACTAGAGTCACTTCCAACGCTGCTGTCCTATGAGTAACGTTCTTTTTGTATACTTACTACAAACAAAAAAATATATATATTTTATATGCCATTTATTGTATTTAAATTCGAAGAGACCGAAACCAATTTTGTAAACCATTCCACAAACAAATTGCGATTTATGCTAACGTGTGTACTGATCGAGTAGCGAGTAGCGAGTAACGAGACACTACGGAAAGTGCGAGATAACATCCGAGTTAATGATAAGTGTTGAGCAAAAAAACACCAAAAGAAAAGCAAAGCCTTCGTGTTACTAAATGTTATATATGTAAGAGTATAGCCCCGATGTCGACTTACGGGGTGGAAGGATTTTAGGGGAGGAAGATGATTATGGGAAACAGCCGTGCATTAACAACAATGTTTATATATGTATATGCAAGTTATGCTTACAAGTTATAAGAGCAAAAGTGAAGAAAGCTGTGATATAACAAATCCAACAAAAAGGCAAACAACAACAAGAAGAAACAACACACAAAGATAACACCCACAACACTTTAGACAAGAGAGAACAACAACAAAAGACAAGCCAACTCGAAACATGTGCGACCAACAAAAGAATGTTAACAACTTTTCCAAATAACCAAGAGCCAGGAACCAGAAAAAGGCGACTAGGAATGATAATGATGAGATTTAAAGCGAGTTCTAGGAGATCCAAACAGAGATCCCAGGGGTACGGGTACCAAAGCTTGGAGGCAAAAGGGAAGAACATCAAGCAGAATATTAGAGAGAAATCAAATGTTAAATTATATATTATATATCGATATGTAGTAGATCGAACACACACACACATAAGGAGTGCACATATATAGAAGCTTTAAACGAAAGCCAATTTGATTTAAAGTCAAGTTTCCATTTGATTTGCCATGTTTATGATTTGTGCAAGATTTTAAAGCTTACAATTATAAAACAAAACAAAACAGAGGCCAACGACCGTTTGTGTGGCATATATGCAATATCATTAATATTTAAGGCAGAAACAAGAATTATGTAAACCGAATTATTAAAAAGTAGCAAACAAAGAATGCATTCAATTGAAAAACAAATAAAAACGTTTGAAATTTAAAGCTGCCTTGGGATTTTATTAAATTTGCATCCAACAGATGCGGCATTATTTAAAGGTAAATCCTCCCCAGGGGCTCATCTTTATTGCATACTTCGTGGGCGGCGTTACACAACCGGCTTCCCAAGGGAGCGCCGATTAAAAGTATATAATTTAAAATAAGAAAAACAAAAGCAGAGCATCCTCGTGGGGGCGGAGAAGGAGGCGGGACTTCCGCTGGCTGAGCAACGCAAGCGCTTCAGGATGCTCTGAGCTTTTCTCAGTCCTTGAACTTTTGACCTTGTTTCTGTGCGTTCGCTGGTTATGTAAGCAGCTGCACGCCTTGTTATGCAACCTTTACACGGATGTTGCATCCCCATCCCTATGCCAGTGGCTCTCAAACCAAGTTGGCCAACTGATAACCGGATAAGGCCCAATTAAGGGGGGCTTTGTAGGTGAGATAACAGGGCGGTGCGTTAAGTGAATGACTGGACTCTTATCTGGCCGTGTTTGCCCTAGACAGACAACCGGCGAAAGGCGTCATTCAGTCAGCAGACCCACTACGTTTCCCGGGAATGGTGATA
Source organism: Drosophila rufa (assembly GCA_018153105.1). Taxonomy (NCBI): domain Eukaryota; kingdom Metazoa; phylum Arthropoda; class Insecta; order Diptera; family Drosophilidae; genus Drosophila; species Drosophila rufa. Next base: position 8,666,672 of record JAECXS010000085.1, read on the forward strand.
GTTTTAACCAAGGCCATCAGTCCGCCCTTTAAATAGTAAACAGGAAAAGCGATTACCAGGTAGCTCCAGTGCCCGTCAAACTGGCCCCCTAAAATGCTATTTTAAATGTTTCATTTATTGATTAGGCAGCCTTTTGGCCAGGTCTAGCTCGATTATTGACACAGCGGACAGCATACGCGTAAGCGAATGAGTAACGAACCCGCTGCGGTGAGAACACGCAAATAAATATTCAAAGTACACGCAGAAAAAATTTTAAAATTATTCTAAATTAAGAAGAATTTAATTAAATTTCAGAGGCTAACAATCAGTGCTTAAGATTTGTATTTTTCGTTATAATTATAATGTTTTAAAGACTGGAATATGTCTAGTATATTACGTAAAATATTTTCTTTTATATAGAAATAACAATAAAGGATCTGACTTTGTCCCAAGAGACACAATATATGTTTTTAAAGATATTTTCCCCTGTGTACCTACCACCAAATCTTGGTGGGGTTGGTGAAAGGGGGCGAAATCTCGTGAGAAAAGCTTCGTCGCAAGTGCAGCTAGGAAACATTGGCGTCGGCGCTCTCTGTGCTCCGTATTCCATGGCCTCTCTCCGGCGGTACCTCTCTCTCGGGTTCCGTCGTAGCCCCGTAGTCTCGTCGCTTTTGCCGCCAGTTGAGCAGTCGATTTTCGCACGGAGCACGACAGTCGAAAAAAATTGAATTAGAGGCATTCAACAGCAAGCAGCAAGCAAGAGGGACAGTTTAGCCAGCCGAGAGAAAAATACATTTTTTACTTTTACTCAAAATCAAACAACGTATAATCGAAGGCGGTCGAACTGTTTGCCCAGCTGTTCGAGAAGCATTTAAACGAAACAAACCCTTTTGGCACCGAGCACAAGAACCAAACAGAGCAGAGCCACCGCCGAGAAGCATTTGCAACCTTTTCTAGCTGATTTATTACCCAACCGGAGGCCCGAAAGGTGAGTGCACGCAGAAGGGGTCACAAGTGCACCCTCGTACGTGTTGTTTATTCTCTGTGTGTTTGTGTGTGTGTGTGTGTGTGTGTGTGTGTGTGTGTGTGTGTGTGTGTGTGTGTGGCATGCTGCAACAGTCACCTCTGCTGTGTGGGAATAATCCATTGCCTAGAGTCACCACCCGGAGCCACCCACTCATCCGCTCGCTGTGATGTAACTTTCGGTGTGTGTGTCTGTGTGTCTACCATCTGAGATTGCTCATACGCCGCGTGTGCTAAGGAAAACAAACCAAGACAACGGCTCTCCATGGCGAATTTTTGCACAAAATCCATGGGATAAACAAAGCTCAGGGTTTCGCAAACACTGTGCAAAAAAAATAAAAAGCACTCCTAATTGATCGATGGCGAAATGGTCTATATTTAGAACCCTTTCGACCGATGGGCGCCAGCCGGTGCAAAAAAGATCCCCATTTCCCAAATCGATCTGCAGTGCACAGGAAAAAATAGTGAACTCTGTTGAAATTTAAATTTTCAAGAAATTTCGGTGTTATAGAAAAATGTTAAAGCTTTAAATTATTCATAAAAACACTCAAATTGTTTGCTTTACGATCGCCCAAGATTTGTATTCACTTTAAAAACTGTCTTAAAGTATGCTATGATTTTTTTAAAGTAAAATATCCGATTTATAGTAGAATATAGCTGATCCTTAATACAATATTGAATTATTTCAAGTCAAGTACAGTTAATAAAATATTATTTTTTCAATAAAAAATAATATATTTTTCGTTTTAAAGACTCTAAAATCAGTAAAATAGTTTTCTTAAATTTCTAGACATAAAAGTTTATTATTTTATATTAATATAATTATTTATCAGTTTAAAAAAACTAAATTTTTCCCTGTGCAATGGCCAATATTTGGCTGAAAGCCCAAAAGTCGCGACGTTCACGTGCCCCCGGCGCTCTGTGAATTTTGCATTTTGCAGCGCTCTAGGGCTGCACTCACATCACATCCATGCGCGCTTTGTTTATAAATAAACCTTGAATAATGCCGGCATATTTTCCTGCTGTCTCTTGGGCTGTTGGTTCGCCGTTCGTTTTTTATCTCTGTCTCGAGCATTAATTGAGCTCTGACTCTCTGGAAACGAGAAGTGACTTTGCTGATGAGCGGCAGAATTAAGTTTTTTGCAATGCTTGTCAACGCCGACGACGTCATTTGTTGCGCTTTTCGAGGTTAGTGATTCAGCGAAGTGCATGTGTGTCTGTGTGCAGTGGAAATTGCCATTTGGAGAGCGCGAGAAATTGAACCATAAATTAGCTGCCGATTCTTATAAATATTCAATAAACGGTGTACTGATTGGATTTTCTATTATTTTCAGCTAATACGATATGTTCGCCTTGTGGTATTTGACTTTTGCCGTCGATGAAATACGGTAAGTGTGCGGGGGGATTAATGTGCCTCACAGTTTGGGCAGCACTGATCCGGGCGGATGGGTGATGTTTTGTAGCATACTTTCGGGCTTTCGGTGAGGGGTGGCCTTCATGTAGAATTTGTGTGTGGGGATTTTTTTGTAGGAAGTGATTAGAGGTCCTTTTGCATAATAATCGCAGAAAATTTGGTAAATATTATTAAATATTGTCTCTTTAAAATCATGGATTTAATTTAACGTAATGTAAAAAAAAAATAAAAAGTGTGTGGTAAATCGAACATGATAGGCTTATTATAAGGAATTATTCAGGGTAATTTTAATCAAATACATTTATTAGCTAAACATAAGGAAAACCAAAATTCATGAAAACAAGTTCAATACTTATTGAAGGATGTATGAAGTTTTATGACTTTCCTAATATAATTAATATATAATTTGGCATAATGGTTGCCAATTTATTTGATTAGACATTTTTGTATAAAAAATTATTGAATCTAATTTTTTTTAAAATTATTTATCTACCAAAAGAGAATGTAGTCATTATCCGGATAAATCCATTCTATGGTTTTTAAAATAGAAGATTTATTATGCAACGTTTTGAACTAAAGCTCGTTTATATTAACTTTGAATGCTTCCCAAAAATCTATCCCCATCATAGTACTTCCTCTCTTGCACAACTCTTGCATTTCATAAATCTTCGAGATAAGTTTCGTCGCAATTTTATTGCGAAACCCATAATCTAATCGGAATTAGCCCAATCTCTTGCGCTTTTTCCGCACATGCTCCCATAATCGATCGTTTTTTCGGTTGTGAGGTGCTAACTGTCACTATATGATACAATCGCCGGGGCCGTGCATTTGGCAACAAAGTTTCTGTCACATGATTGATTCTCCCGGCAGCAACCGGCTTTTGCAGCTCTAACTCTCATTCGCGATAAGCGCCCACAATACACTCACATTTGCGAAATGAAATTCGCAATTTTGGCAACAAAATAGAAACCGAAGCAAAACGGAACGAAACAAGAGCGTCCAGTTGTTATCTGCCGGCAATTAGCGTTATAATGAAAGTGATAATTGCAGGTTTGGAGCGTTCTCCGAACAGCCGGCGTTTCGGTCGGTTTTTGTTGGTAATTCTGGCTAGAGGAGCTCGTTTGTTTGCTTATCTATTTGCCGCACGAGTTTTTCGCCCAGCTCTATTGCCCATTTTGGCCTACGTGACAAGAGAAATGCCTGTGCGAGAACGTATAGTTTTGGGGGAGTGGAGAAAGTAGTTACGTAAGGGTTGGATTTCGGTTACGGTGCTAAATAACGACACATTGGGGTGTCGTGCCCGCCCACAACAATGTTCGTATTTCAATACCACGCCTGCTTATCGGGAGCAGAAACGCCTTCAGGGCGAGCCAAATAAATAATTGGCCTATTACGTTGGCTGTTATGCGAAAATTACTTTTGTTTTACTTGTTACGACATTAGTTTAGGGCATTTTTAGGGTACATAAGCTGAATAAGAGTTTTATCTGCGGTGTTATCAGCGAAAATCTGTTTAAGCACTTGCACGCCTGCATTATGTAATTTGAATTTAAACTTAAATCCAGGGCTGCCAATTAGCTGTGTTTAGTGACATCCTTATGCCTATTAGCCAATTAAGGGTTGGTCACACTGGCTGTCACTTTTGCATTGTCCCTTTTCATCTTTTCATCCGGCCATTAAGGAAGCGTAGATCGCAATTAAACTCGTTTATTACAAATAAAACAGCTAATTTGCTCTAAATTTGTTTGCTACTCATTGCATTTCAACTGTGGGCTGTGCCTAGATTTAAAGGTGGGTCGAATAATAGTTGCAAACTCAATTAAAAGTGCATTTTTCATCGTTACGCTTCATTGCCTAAATTCTGGAAGTTTCTGTGGAAAAAATGCTACAGTGATGGTTGCGTATATGCAAAAGCTGGAGTGCACGTTTTAAGTGATACAGTGCACTCTTGATTCGGTGAACCTTTAAGTAATATCGATTTTAATAGTTTGAATGAGAAAATCGGTTTTATTTAACAGTTATTTGGCTAAATATTGTACAACAGAAAGTTCACTTTATAGAGCGTGCACTGTCGTGTTCTCAGAAAGTTCCCAATATCAAGTTTACTTAGATACATACACACATAACACGTGCACCTTCTATTATTATTTGTATTGCACTTTAGTTTATTTGCTTACCTTTGATTTGATTTTTATTTACTCTTCTGTTTTCGTTTTTACCTTCCCTTTTTGTTTTGTAGCAAACGTTTAGCTTGGTTATTTAGTTCTAACAAGCCTGCAGCGCCCGCGCTAGACGACAAGCCAGCAAATCCCGCGCCCGCGAAGGTTCCAGCTCCTGCACCCGCTCCAGCTCCGAAACCCGCGGCAGCACCCGTTCCAAAGCCAGAACCACCGAAGCCAGCGCCCGTGGTTGCTCCAGTTCCTGCTCCTGCCCCCGCACCCGCTCCAGCTCCAGTTCCCCCGAAACAGGAAGCTCCTGCCCCACAACCAAAGCCAGAACCCGCTCCTGCTCCCGTGGTTGCCCCGCCGAAGCCAACTCCACCGCCCAAACCCAGCAGTCCACCAAAGACAGTCGACAAGATGCCAATCCCACTGCCCAAATCCCTCAGCGAGGCCAGCACCAATGGCCAGGCTGATGCCACCAATGGCAATGCAGCCAACGATATCGATGAGCGCGCGTTCGGTGGAAAGCAGGCCGAGAAGGTGCTGCCGCCGTCCAAGGAGGCCAGCAATGACTTCATCAAGGGCGAGACCAATGCCTTCATCCAGTCCATCAAGGAGGCGCAGCAGCTAGGCGAGCGGTAAGATTGCCATCCCCCTTCCCTAATTATACGTATTATTTCTGTAACTTTTGAGTTTTTCAATTTTTAAATTTGATATTTTCGTGCACCATTTCCGCATCTCCCATGTGGCGGTGGCGGGTTCAATGCCCTCGGGTGACTTCTGTTCGGGCGGGCGAAAATAGTTGCCATGCAGCGGCATGAGGCAGCCGCTTGGCGACAACGGTGCAGCATCAGCGAATTCGTTGGATCACAACGACGACGGCGTTGATGATGATGATGATCATGTTGGTGCTGGTGGCGACCACAATTTGCTGTTATTTTTGTCTCATGTTCTGTGCTTGGGCGGACAGCTCAGCTTGGCTCGGCTCACATGGCGTCGCCATCGCCGTCGCCTCTGGTGCGCTGCATGTGCAGTTTACTGTTTATTTATGAAGGCGACTTGGCCATGTGTCGGGTTCTCCACTCCCAATAATTGCGCACAATTGATTTCCCATTAATATTAATCGGACAAAACCTTGGGTACACGCAAGCCCAAGTCCCTGCCCAGCCCAGCGCCTTGTCCTTGCCCAGGTGCTCAAGGATAGTGCCTCGGACTGGGGGCAGGTTCATTAGTTTTTGGCTGGCTGCCATAGTGAAATGGAAATGGAAATGATGAGCATTTGGCGGGCCATTATGAGATCTGTCCAACTCTCCGAGCGCTCGCTGACGGCGGGTCACATGATCTCCCCCCATGCAAAGTTTATTTATACATTTGGAGACGCAGCCCCGTACACTTTTCATTGTTCATATGCAGCAAATTAGCTCTGCAGTTGCAACCAAAATCCGCCTCCTGCTGAAGAGGAATCCCATTTTAGCCTAGCGAGCATCGTCATGCCTCATATCTGATCCCTACTGATGGACAGAGGTCTTCATTTGGGTGTCTTGTTTGATGTACATACATACGCATGATTGAGTATATAGCCAAGCAGAGATACATATGTACGGATGTATATTTTAAGCACTTGGCTCGCGTCTGTGCAAAAAATTGCTTTTGGCAAGCGTCGCTTTTGATGTGCTGCCAAAATATTGTTTAGCAAACAAAAGGCAAGAGCCAGCAACGCAACACAGATGGAAAGTTGACAACACGAACAGAGCTTTTAGCTACTAATACTATATATTTCGATAATGTTCTACCGGGGCAAGATCTGTTGCAATCCACGGATAATTAGCCACTAGCCACTGCCAGTGTGCTTACAGCTCCTCCCTCTCAATTATGACAGTAATTTCACAGCTAATTGCCCGGCTAGCGGGCAGTGCTGGGCATTAAGTTGGGCTCGTGCTTCGCTGCCCGCAAATTGAACTAATTAATAACACATATTTCAAATGGTTTACTCATTTTTCGGCTTTCGTTTTTTGCAGCAACATACACACATTAGCGATCGCTGGCCTCCAGGCAGGGGCCGCAATCAGTCAATGACTAAATGCTTTTATAAACACCCCATTTCTGCCCACCACAATGTTATGCAAGTTTTTCCGATTCGTCAGATGTGCGGATAAAGATAGAAGATTGTGTTTTGCGGCGGATTAGTGTGTGTAAGCAGCCGCAAGCTGGGCTTAGCTCATTCTAGGCTTGTCACATGCATCTCCTCAGGCAATCGTCGGCTCTTGTAGAGAATATCTTACGGTTGTTGACGAACTTATAGGTCTAAGGAAGGAAATATTAAATATTTCAAGAGTTTCTGAGAAATATCCTAAGGTTCTACCATTATTTGTTTTATTTCTCTTCTTGTTTTAAAAAATCAGATTTTTATATGTAATATATACTTTAATATTTCATAAATACTGCTCTTTATTCCCTACAAGTTTTATTTCTAACGCTTTAATATGAAAATATATATTTTCCTCTCAAAGTTCTTAAAATATATTGAAATATTGAGTACTTTGCTATGAGTATTACAGACAAAGAGGAACAAATTCATCTTATAGACTCAAATTGCTAATATTTTATCCAGATTTTAAAGCTTTAATCACTGTAACATCATCCCTGATTAAAGCTCCTATTACTTTGAACGCCGCTGTGCGTTCTATACCCCCCAGATGCTAAGTGCTTTCTCAACTGTGTGTCAACAGTAACGAAATCGCCAGCGGCGGCTATTGTACGTATATCTACATATCCGCGCGCTTGTTTCGCAAGCTTTTCAAGGTCAACCCACCATAGTATATGCCATTTCGCTTTTCTTCCCCCACTCTGGGGCTCTATTGTTCTATGCGAAATCCTACACGGAGCGAACCAGCCCCCAAAGGCTGCCAGCTGGTTGGTTAGCTGGTTACGTTTGTGGGTCGCCGCCTGGTGGTTAGAAGTCGCATTGGGATGGATGTATGGATGGATGGGATGGCTGGCTGGCAGAGCTGCTCTGGGCGCATTTACGTAATCTCAGCGCCACTCGACGACGACGATGGCAGCAATTGAAAATGAAAACGAAAACGAAAACAGGCGGGGCTGAAGTGACAGCTAGCAAAAGTAAATTGAAAATGCGAAAAAGTCTCCAATGGAAAGGGAACTTTTCTGGATTATATAAGCGTCCTGCACGGGCTGCTGCTGCTGCCGCTGTCGCCTGGCATTCATTTAATATGTATCAAAAATTAATCTGCAGCACAGCGTTCTCAAAATGTATCTAATTTGATTGTTGGAATGGCGGTTTGATACGTATTTTTAATGGCCGCCCCGTGGAAAATTCGTGTGCCGTTGAAAAGCAAAAGTTCTTGTGTCTTTTTCGAAAACAACACACTTATATAGATGGACAGATAGATAGATATATGATGGGTCCGGGTATAGGTATCGTATATATCTTCCGATGTTTGCTGCGCGTTGCATAAATTTCGTTGGCAACTGTTCAAATATTTTTCCTCGGTTTTCATCTCTAGTAGTAACAAATGAATATGTTCGCTTCGATGGTACAACATACATATGGGCCGCCTTATGCCTTTGTAGTATGGGTTGCCCAAAAGATTTGGATTGTTTGTGCGAGAAAATTCAAAATCAAGTTCAAGACTTTTGCTAGAGAATCGTGTAAACGATTATATTCAATGTGTTTATTTGATTAAATAATCGAGGCGTAAACTCAGTCGGGGGAGGCGTGATTAATCATGGGTGGCGGTGGCATAACAAAACTATGTAATAGGTTTTAGTTGGCACACCGCGATTATTTATCGTGGCTCCCCCAATTTTCCCTAATTTTTCTTACATTTTAGCACAACATTTTTCATTTTATATAGCGGTATTAGTGCCAAAATTTATGACGGCGACGTTTTGTTTGTTTTGTATCAGGCCAAAAACAACAGATCTTTTCTTATAGAAGGTATGCATATATTATAGGTGATGTTCTGATATATTCACTACAGGCGATCTTCGGGATCTGGAACTTCTATGGGTTGAATTTATTTTAGGAAAAAGCTGGAGGAGGATTTACTTTTCTTCTCTGTGAGTTTCTTTCGATATCTTAGTTTTCCCCTATCCTCCGACTATGACCATTTATAAGAAGATGTGACTTTTATATCGGGAAAATGTATTTCTACCCATTAAAGTCTTTTATAGAACGATGATCTACTAAAATAGAACCGATGCCTTAAGATATTTAGATATAGACTTCACAAATAACTTAAAAAAGTAACAACAAATGGCAGACTAAGTTTTAAAGTAGTTGTTATTTTAAAAACGAATTTGTCAGTATCTGAAATCATAAACTGGAATTATTTTGGTTTGAATTTGATCAGAAATACCATAGAAAAGTAAAGGTTAACAAAAAACTATTATATTTTTAACAGGTTTAAATTAAATGGTATGCCAAATAACCATAAAGGTTTGCAGCCAGATACTCGAAAGGGATTTAACAAGATTATTATATTTTTAATTTATTTAATTGATTATTTAACCTGTGCAAATTATTTTTTTAGATTTCAATTCAATCTATGGAAGTTCGACTGTATTTTGCATTTGGTCAAACAATCTTGGGCCTGCTCGGGCTCGTTTCGATTGTGTTTATTTAGCATTTTAAGCGAATCTTTGGGATGGCGATGCGATGAGCTGAGCTTGCCCCTCTGAATATTTGCGAATTCCGACTATTTGCACTTCCCATGCAAGCAGAAGGGGGCTGGAAGGGGTAACTGGTGTAGCTGCGCCACTTGCCTTGATTACTTTCATCGCACATCGCATATCATATCATTCCGTATTCCGTTATTCACTGTCGTCTGGCCATAATTAAGCAATGGAACCGCTCCTTGGTATGGGTGTGAGTGAGGAGGAGTGCCTCTCCCTCGCTCGAACCCCAAGTGGATGCACACACACACACACACACACACACCCGCTCGCTGGGGGACAGTTAATATTTTTGATTTGCGGCTGCAAGAAGTCGCTGCCTCTGTGCCTTCTCGCTCCCACGCCCGCATGGAGCAATGCAGTTTTCTAGCTGTTTGCGGGCCGAACACTTTCCTTTTCTCAGTCGCGTCGCTGCCGGCGGGCCTGTGTGTTAGTGGGTTTTAGGGGGTGAGCTTTCCCTGTGTGTGTGCGCGCGCGAGAGAGCTTTATTTTTCTGCTGTTTTCTGCTTTTTAGTCATACGTCACGTCCTACGTCAATCGTCGGCACTCACCAACACATGGACGCTGCCTTCGGCGGGCATGCCACAGCGCCGGCAGAGCGGCAGAGCGGCAGAGCAGCCAGGAGGCAGCCCGCCGAGCCAAGGCAGCTTTTTCCGCTCTCTGTCGCTCGTGTTTGTGTCCGTGTGTAGTTTGAAAGTGAAAGAAGGAAGGGAATCGCTATGCCTCGGCCCCTGGCTCTGCCGACGTCGGCGTTGGCGCTTCCCCCAGCAGCAGCGACTGCAGTCAGTTGGGTTAAAGAACAGAATATTCCGATCATTGTAACGTTGGACGTTGAATTCTACGGTTGCAAAGGTGAGCCGTTCTCCAAAGATAAGAATTGCACAGTCTGCAAGTGAAAATTTCAATTTCTGCTCACAGCAAGTATCTCAAAGATACAGATTTAAATCAATTTATTACCAGTTTTTGTGGCTCCTAAAAGTTAAATGGCAAAAGAAAATAAACCCAAGTGAACTGCTCTTCCAATTTTATCTGCAATTTAATTGCTTTTAATTAAAATACTGTGAATACTGCTTCTAGATTTTTGCATCGTTAAAATTGATTCATTGTGGCAACTCAATTTTCCAGATGCGGATTTTTCGCTATAAAAATACAGTGAATGGCTTTAGATTTTAATTGCCTAAGTTTTGTGAGATTTTTGGCCATTAAAGGTAGTATCTAATCGGTTATTAAATGCAGTGATTTGCTTTTATATTTCGATCTTTAACTTGACTTTCTTCAATCTATAAAGTTACTTAACGCTTTAAACGTTAATATTTGCATACTTTTGTGGCAAGCTTTCATTTTCTTTAATTAAATTAGAATTTCTTAAATTCTTTTGGCAATTAAAGCTAGTATCTTATTGGTTATTAAATGCAGTGATTTGATTTTAGATTTCGATTTTTAACTTGACTTTCTTTAATCTAAAAAGTTACTTAATACTTTAAACTTTAATATATGCATACTTAATTAATTAAATTAGAATTTCTTAAAGAAGAAAGCCTATAGATTTTGTATATTTAATTGTAATACATAAAAAATTTAAATGAATATTATTCATATTTATTTTTTCAATAAATTAAATCTTTCCAAAGATTCAAAAGCTTTTAAATTGCAGTAAAATACAGTGATATACCATAAAGTTTAAGTATTTTATTCTCTATAATTTGTGAGAAGTACAAATATATTATTTTTTCCGCCAGAAAATATGGCAAGTTATTCAATCATTTTCCCCCTGCGGTTAGTGGTTGTCTGTCTGTGTGTTCTCGTGTTCAATTTTCACATTCCCGGTTGCTGAGTTGAGTCACTCGTCGATGCATTTTTGCAATGCGAAAACCGGTTACCGGCGAAAATAAATTTATACGGGCAGCCGGTGGCTATAGGCAATAAAGCTCTCACAGTTTATAGTTACGTTATGCAGTTTCAGATTGAGATTCTTTTTTTTTTGCCAACAGAAACTTGTTTGGCCCTGCTTTGGCTTGGCTGTTACGGTCTGGCAGTCTGTCTGCCGGGCCTTATTCGATTTTTTTTCTTGTACTTTTTGTTGTGCAATTTTTGCGGCCAAATGCCAATGAACGGAGGAGGACTGTACCGCTTGCCAAGTGCATTCTAGAGAGGGAAACAGAGCGGTGTTTGCGGGGGTGCAGTTTAAGGTCGGTCGTTCGTTGGCTCTTGGAGAGTGTCGGCTGTAGTTGGTGTGCATGTCGTGTGTGTTTCCCTGTATCGATTTCGATTAGATATTGGGGCGTGTTAATGCCGTTCTAACTGAACGATAGATAAGAGGCGACAAAACGAACTTTCAGTTGGCACTTGGCTGGCTTCTGTCGCGGCTCTTGGCCGTTTTTTACTTTTCATTTTCTCCCCTCCTTGAACTTGCGGCTATAAATAAGAAAAAGTTCTCTGTCTCAGCAATAAAAAATAAAAGAAAAAACAAACACATTATTTTCGCGGTCAATGCCAGGCGGGTATTATATAATCGCTGCGATAGCGATTTTATCTACAATTTCAAGCAAATAATGCTGGGAAAGCAGAAATCAGGGCCAATCCAATACCCCCCCCAGGGGACCATTTGGGAATTATTATATAAGCCAGTTTGAGAGCCACTGGCATAGCAGCGGCAGCAGCAGCAGCAGGGCCCGTCCGATCGAAATTTTACCCGGCCAAATTTAGTTCGGGTTGATATAATGCCGGCTGCTAAAAATACAACCCCGCCAAGGCAAATAAGCAAAACAAAAGCACAGAACTCACACAGTGAGGATAAATAGGGTGGCCTGCCATGCCTACCTGGCAGCTATAGAACATATAGAGCATATATAGAGCGAAGGTGCCCAAAACCAATCGAAAAATTCCAAATTCCCGAACAACAGCTGACAAGTTTACGAGGGAATTTGGTGGGCTTTGTGTATCATCCTCATACACACAGCTAGCTTTTTGTTATATTCAGCAAACAAATCGCGCAAATTTGTTGTACAAATTGTTAGTTCCCGGCTTTTTTATTTTCCTTCTTCGCTCTGCTGGCACATCGCTGTTAATTATTCAATTGAGATCCATTAAGCGTTCGCTTGCTCGCCACTCGCTCGTTCAGGCGAATAAAAGCTGGGAAAACGCAGCTCTAGATAGAGTCGTGAAAAATCGACCGATTGAGTTGTCACAACAATGCTCTCCGGGGAAAATCCATTTCCCCCGTTCTAGATATATAGTTAACAAGGTAACGCCGCTTCTATTTTCCCTGGCCAAACAAAGCCCAGCCCCAGCCCACCGACAGGTTGCATAATCCGAGCTGGGTTGGGTTCTCCTCTGGCTAGACAGGAAATGGGAATAATCGCTCACATGGGGATACGGGGGTAGAGCTCCAGAGCAGGCAATCAATTTCAAATAACACCAATCTGGATTTGCCTCGCAATTCATTTAGCCAGTAAATAAACAAATATTTGGACTAGCTTAAATTTCAAGCAAAACGTAAACAAAACGCGGCTACTCATAAAGGCTTTTGGTGGAAAAAGGTCTAGGCTGGGCTAATATTATCGAGCCGACTGTAATTGAATGAATGGAGGGAGCTTTTTTAGATGTCTGAACTTACGGTTTTATTAGCACTGGATTTTAAGGACTTGAATGTGCTTAAAGCTACTTGTCAGAATGTGTCCTTAGCTTTTGAGCAAAATATATATTAACCTTTGAAGAAAGTATTATAAAGTTTAAATATTTTCGTATTTCTTTTTTAGCTTTTTGCTCAGGGATTTTCATTTTGACATATCCTAGAAGCTCTTGTTTATAAGTTTATAAAAGCTTATTCTAAAAGAGTCCTCAGACAAATTCTTTAAAATATTAAAAATGTACTTATTTTGTCTTGACAAAGTCATAAAATTTTAAAGCTTTTTATTAATTTAGTTATTTTTAAAAGAGTTGAAAAATTTAATTTTAGAATTACGCATATTTTACATTCACAAAAACCCATCTGGCTTCATGTAGAATGTCAAGTAAATTGTATAGAAGTTCAGTAATTCCATGCCAGATGGCGCCAAACATAGTAGATTTTATGTAATGTAGAAAATTATGTATAAACTAGCTAGAAAACATTTTTTTAAGTTTTAAAGATATTTTAAAATGGAAAAGGATAAATATGAATTTTTAAACAAAATTATAAAAACTTCTGATTTAAACCTTCTATTACGATATTAAAAACACTTTTTCAATTTATCTCTTAAATGCATTTTATGAAATACAACCAAGAACACAATTCCTTGATTAAACCTAGAAGCCTACAAGAATTTAATGGGAAATACTAGAGATTCTTGGTGCCCACGATGATTAAGCACGTCTGGCTCTCCTCCTTCTTCTCGTTGACCAGATCTTTCCGATTCCCCGCACTATATGCATCCTACTTATAACCCTTTGCCGGCTATATACACATATCTATAGAGCTGCAGCTTAATGAAGCCCCGTCTGATTTTCGCTGATTGTCTTCGCAGACAGCGCAAATTTAAATCAACGACATCCGGGGGCAACACAGTGTTTTCCTGCAGCGAAAAATATGTATTTTGCGCCACTTGGTGATGTGCAAAAGAAATATTCATCACCAGCTCTCATATCTCTCTGTCTCTCGTTTATAATGCCTATATTTCTCTGTATGCCATCTTGCCATCTAATTGAGTGTGAGCCATCCGCTTTGACGTTTTGCCAAAAGAATTTTAATTAAATTAGGACCAGAGTCAGGGTATTTTTTCTCTCGCAATAAATGCGGGTGACCAGCATCAGCATCAGAATCCCACACAGCCCTTCTGCTGCTGGCAGGAATCGACCCCTATGAGGCCAGATGATATTATTAATAAGAGCTTTATGTCGAATTCATGTCACAGACAGAATTATTATTGGCAGAGCTGGCTGGGAACTATTATCCAGGGAGCGGCGGGTATATGTCCATGACCAGATTCAATTAGTGTCGACTCGCAGAAAGGGTGTGGGAAAGGCACACACTCGTTTCGGGCTATCAGCCCACCAAACTTTCCATGCCATGCCCCCTTATCAAAGCCGATGACCAGTTTTGGAGTGACTGTGGACTGTCTGCCGTTGCCAGTTTCCTGCTGCAGTTGCGCACGTCCAATTTCCCAAAATACATTTCGAATTATTTTCGTACACTTGCCAATTTCTTTGTGCAATCGACTGACTGGCCAAAAGCGCAATTAACGAAGGCAACTATTGCAGCGATTTCTCGGGTGAACGACCAGGCCGTTGTGTGTTGGCCATAAACTTACCCATAGCGTTTAGTGTTCGCTGTTGCCAATTTCCCTCGCTTCGATTGTGCGAGCCTTAAAGCAGGTTTTATGACGGCCAAACAGCACCGCTTTTAGCTCCACAGAGATTGAGCCACAAGAACTGTTTGCTCACATCCCGGGCTATCTTATCACCTCTGCTTCCTTTGGGAGCGATCATCTCCAGACACGACAGCTATAGCGACAGCCGGAGACACGACGGTTTACGAGTTGAGGTTTAGAGCTTATCAGCTTATCTAAGCAGTTAGCAAGCTAGCTGGCTCTCCGGGCTCTCACCTGCTCTCATTGGCTTGCCTGCAGTTAGCTCTCCAGCTCCGGTTACGGCTCCAGCAGGTGGATGGGTTGGCGGGCCCAGCCATTCGCGAATTGTTGCTAAGCCTTGACGGTTGCAAAAAATAAATTAGAGAGAGTCGTGCGTGTGTGATATCATTATAAACCGAAGGCTCTAAGTGGCCTAAATCGAATTAAGCCGACTTGGTGACGCGCGTAGAGCTGCTCTGCTGATCCTGCCCACCCTCATTTAGCTCCGTCTGTCCGCATCCCATCAAGGGTTGTTGCATAACGAAATCAGTTCAATTATGCGTCAGCCCTAATATGATTTACTTTGAAGGCACTTCAAAGTCTGATGACTGCCTTTTCCCGCGGGGGTTTTTCCTCTCCAGCCTCGGTGTGCGTGCTCCAGTTTGCCAGTTTGCCTATCGAGGCGGCACTCGAGTTAATTGATTAGTTCCAACGCCTTCGAGACAGGCCAATAAGTCAAGTCAACAATCCGCCAACCCACCCCGCCCCGGCCTGCCATTTCAACTACTATCTGGCCAGATTCGGAGCCACTTCAAGCCCCAGTTCGGTACAAATTGCAGTTCGCCAAAGCAAAGCCCCCACTATCTTTAGGGGGCATAAACAAGCCTCATTAGATTACCCAGAGAGATTACTCATGTGGAGTAGAAATGGTGTAGAAATTTCCGCAAATCAATAAACACTTGCCCTCCCTGGCGGTCAGTTGGCAATTAAAACTGGGAAATGGCTTTTCCTTATTCGCAATCGATACTTACAACAGAAATGTGGAAGAGAAAAAAGGCCGCCGGCTCACCTGGAATTACTCATCAAATTGCACCCAACTGCCTTTTGTTTTTCTCCAGCCTGAGCTGAGTAATTGAAGCTGCAAATGAAATTAGCCAAAACAAAGCACGAAAAAGGGCGATGGCAAATGAAAATTTGTACATAGAGTGACTTAATGTACATTAGACATGCAATGCCGGCATGTCTGGCCAGGTCTTGCAACCAGTTCTCCTTCCCCTGCCCCGACTCCCACTTCAGCCCACAATGGGTTAATTCCCGGCCTCGTTCTCGGCCTCAAGTGCCCGTGTCCTTGTCGTGGGAATCCTGCAAGCTGTGCTGCCACTGATTTGCCGTTGTAATTGATTTTTTTACACACACTCGAGAGGGAGGGAGCCCAAGCACCCGATGTCATTACCAGAGCACATTTCACACTTGAAGTCGACGACTTGACCGAAGGCTCAACAATTCCCAGCTGCCCGTGTCGCGTGCTATAAATTTTATTGATTCCAAGGGGGGGAACGGAGGTGGTTCGGCTTATTGGTGGTGGTGGTGGTGGGTCCAGCGCATCGTGTAAATATATCCTTCCGCATTATGTTGCTGCTCATCCGGCAACAGTTTGGGCCGGCGCCTGCGGGTAGGCAATGCGGCGGCGGCTTCAACCCTCTGCGAATGCGAAACCCTCCCCGGGTTCCCGGGTGCGCTCTCCTCCGGGTCTCTGGGTACTACGAACAAACTCCGGCTGAAACTCTCCCAGCTGAGCGCTGAATGTGGTGCGGCTTTGCCGGCGCGACGCCAGGCGACGGGCCCTTGGGTGCGATGTGTGTGCTCTCAGTTCCTTTCGATTTGCCGATTCGGTTTGTTCGTCCTTCGCGCGCTAAAATATATCCTGCAGAGCAGGCCAAAGCAGGCAGAGCACAAAGCACCGAGCACCGAGCACCGAGCAGAGCACACAGCAGAGCAGCTCCAGTAGTCAGCCAGCCGAGCAGCAGTCAGCAAGTCCTTTGCTCTCCCCCAAATAGCATCGCGTAGTGTTTGTTTAGTGTAGTATACATTTGGGCGCGGCAGCAGCAGCGAAAAGCAAAGCAAAGTTGTGAAAAACTACGAGGATATATATTCGAAATATATATTTACGACATTGTTGCGTCCGCTATTTTGATACCAACGAATATAAGACCACCAAGAAATCGGCTAAATCGGAACGCCAACCTCAATCAATCACCGAGAAAATCAAAAGCAATAAGCGTTAAGCGTTAAGCGTTAGGAGCGTGTCTGTGTTTTTGTGGATCCCCCCGATCCTCGGAAGAGCTATAGCTGCATTGTGATTTCATTTTACCTGCAAAACGCGCAAAAACCAAACAAAAAATCAAACAAGGACTCTGGTCTCTTTTTTGAAACCAACCGACCGACTTTGTGACCAAGCAAACGCCAAATTTTTAAACGTTTTTTGACCAAAACTTTACTCTACAAATTAAACAACTCTAACTAAACAAAATCCTTAAAAAATCCACTAAAATGGGTCTCTGCGCCTCCAAGGACAAGAAGGAGAAGGTGATCGAGGGCGAGGTGGCCAACGGCGGTGAGCCCAATGGCAGCGCCACGCCAGCCGCCGCCGGCGGAGGAGGAGATGGGTGTGTATTCTGGTCTTGGGCCTAGGTCTCCTAGACGGCCGTTGTCTGTCTGGAGTGGGGCTGACGTCATGTGTGCGTGTGTGTGTGTGTGCTCGTGTGTGTGTGTGTAAGAGCGCCCAAAAATAAAGTGCCATAAAAAAATTATTATTGCCCTGGTCCTGGTTCTGGTCCCTGGTCCCTGGCTGCTTTTGTCCAGGACTCTGTTGGCTGGGCCGGGTCGCCGCCATGTTGTTGTAATGCGCATGTGCGGGGGGAGAGAGAATCCCGAGTCCCAGAGTCCTTCAGCGGGTAGCGGGCGTGTGTATAGTGTAGCCGTCGATTTGCGTATTCAGCGGCAGCCGGCGAAATTTTATAGTCAGTCAGAGGCAGAGCCACCACCGAAAGCAGAGTCCTAGACGGAGTTAGAGTCAGGAGCCACCACCACTGAAAACGGGGCGGATCAGGGCAGGGGCAGGGGTGATGTGTGTGTTGAGAGTTGGGCGATGGGCGAAGGGAGTTAAGAGTGCTGTATGTCGCGTGCCAGAGCCAAGTCGGGTATATGAGCACATGGCCATAACCCGAAACTAATTGCGGGCCAAACAACAGTCAGGGAACCGAGGAAACGGAAACAGAAACAGAGGCAGAAACAGAAGCAGAATGTTGCCGACTTTTAGGCGCCACAAAACAGAGCACAAACGAATGGCAATAAAAACTTAAACTGTCGCTTACCCCTGCCCACCGTATGCCAAATGCCACGCCCTTTTACTAATGGTCAACCCCCTCTTTTTTCCCCCTTTTATTATTATTTACAGCAAACAAGACACCATGGTTGATGCCGCTGTTCTCGCTAAACTGGAGGAGGGCTTTGCCAAGCTGGCTGCCTCCGACTCCAAGTCGCTGTTGAAGAAGTACCTGACCAAGGAGGTCTTCGACAACCTGAAGAACAAGGTCACGCCCACCTTCAAGTCGACCCTGCTGGATGTGATCCAGTCCGGTTTGGAGAACCACGACTCCGGCGTTGGCATCTATGCCCCCGATGCTGAGTCCTACACAGTGTTCGCCGACCTGTTCGACCCCATCATCGAGGACTACCATGGTGGCTTCAAGAAGACCGACAAGCACCCGGCCTCCACTTTCGGCGATGTGGCCAGCTTCGGCAACGTTGACCCCACCAACGAGTACGTGATCTCCACTCGCGTGCGTTGCGGTCGCTCCATGCAGGGCTACCCCTTCAACCCCTGCTTGACTGAGGCCCAGTACAAGGAGATGGAGGGCAAGGTCAGCAGCACCCTGTCCGGCCTCGATGGCGAGCTGAAGGGCAAGTTCTACCCTCTGACCGGCATGGAGAAGGCCGTTCAGCAGCAGCTGATCGACGATCACTTCCTGTTCAAGGAGGGCGATCGCTTCCTGCAGGCCGCCAACGCCTGCCGCTACTGGCCCAGCGGCCGTGGCATCTACCACAACGATGCCAAGACCTTCCTGGTCTGGTGCAACGAGGAGGACCATCTCCGCATCATCTCCATGCAGCAGGGCGGTGATCTGGGCCAGATCTACAAGCGTCTGGTGACCGCCGTCAATGAGATCGAGAAGCGTGTGCCCTTCAGCCACGACGATCGTCTCGGCTTCCTGACCTTCTGCCCCACCAACCTGGGCACCACCATCCGTGCCTCCGTGCACATCAAGGTCCCCAAGCTGGCCTCCAACAAGGCCAAGCTGGAGGAGGTTGCCGCCAAGTACAACCTGCAGGTGCGCGGCACCCGCGGTGAGCACACCGAGGCCGAGGGCGGTGTCTATGACATCTCCAACAAGCGTCGCATGGGCCTGACCGAATACGATGCCGTCAAGGAGATGTACGATGGCATCACCGAGCTGATCAAGCTCGAGAAGAGCCTGTAAATTGCCCGCACACACCGCCGAGCATCGTCCCCCCAACTGATGGTCTCTGTGACACCAACACCTGTCCTCCAGCAGCCGCCAGTTGGGGCATCACGCAACAATCAACACAAATAAACAACAGCAACAACAACAGCAACAACAACAACAACAACAGCAGCAGCTGCAGCAACACTTAGAAATCTTCGGCTCGTCCGTCTCCTCGCTTTTGGGCGGTTCGGGCTGCAAAAGTCTAGTTTGTAGCAATGTTTGTGGGTATGGAGCAGCTGTCCCCTGTCCCAGCCCGACGACCTTCGGCATTTTCATATACTTTGAGAGTTGCAGGCGGGCAGGCAGCGAACCCAACTTGCAACACCAACAACAGCAACAGCAACACCACCAGCCGCAGCAGCAGCAACAATGGATAAACTATTGGACAAGAAAAAACATTTGCTTAATTACAACAACCAAACAATGTAAAACATTTTGACATCTGTGTCAAGCAAAAACAAAAAAAGAAACTTTAAATACTTTTATTTTAAGTCTTAAGTTTATAAAAGAATTAAAATTATTAAAAAATAATAAAAAAAAGTAAATAAAAAGCCCAAGAGAGGTCTGAGTTGTGCTGGAATGTGGGGGAAAATAGGGGTTTGAAGTTAAAAGAATGATCTGTTACATTATTGAACCGAAAAAAATAGTCATAAAAACTAGACATCTGCATGAAATCACTCACAACATACGTTTCATTGAGTATATTCGAATGAAATGAATGGAATGAGTGGAATGCAAGAAATGAAACGACATTGTATCAGTATTCGTTCCCGTTTGGCTTCATAGCTTGGGACGTTGAACGAAATGAATGAGAAGGAATGAAGCGAAAAATGAAATAACTGTATTTGGCAATGCGTGTTATATTCGAATCATTCGAGTTGTTGTGTAGGAATTCGAATTTTCAGGGACCACCTGCAGTTCGCAAACAGACTCAAGTGCAGACGCAAGCATGGACAACCCTTTTTCCCGCCTCTCTGGCGCCTCAATTACAGTGGCATTGTTTTTGTAAATCTTCACGGATCGCTGGGCGCGATACACTGGTGTATCTGCAGTAGCAACTCGAATCATTCGAATTCGGCGTCTCAGTTTTCAGAGTTCTCACTTCATTCCATTTGTTTCTCTTTCTCTATTCTTTGTGCGGCTGAGTCGTACGTAAGCGAGTCAACTCATTCAATTCAGTTTGGCTTTGCTTCAAATTCACTCAACTCATTTTGAGCTTTGTGCATTTGATTGTGATTTTTTTGCCACTCATGCAGATGTCTAATAAAAACTATTCAATTCTATACTTTTGCGTATTAAAAATTTCTTAATAAGAAGCTTATTAACTTGATACTACGAAAGTATAAAAATTATACTAAACTGCTCCAATGCTTGAGAAAAATCACTAACGCGACAATCAGAAAAGCTCTAAATTCCAGATAACGCGACATGTTATCTAAATTCGATATTGGTTCGTATAAAAATATGTCTAAGTATACTTATTTTTAAGACAGCGCGTAGAAAGGTTAAACTCTTAGTTTTTTTTTTTTTTATATATATTTTTTTTATTGTTATATATTTGTAAAAGATTTGTAGTTTACAGCCTTGAATTTAGCATGTCCCTTCTAAAAATTGGTTATAAATGTTGTTTTCATCACTTAGCCTTGCACTCGGCTTCTATCAAAGCCTTAATCCCGTCGTGCATCTCCTTGATGGTCTCTCGCTCGGTTAAACCCAACCTGCGTTTGTTTGAGATGTCGTGCACGCCACCCTTCGCCTCCGAGTGCTCGCCGTCAGTGCCGCGCACCTGGAGGGAGTACTTGTCGGCCAGTTTCTGCAGCTCTTCCTTGTTTTTCAACAGTTTTGGCAGCTTGATATGGACCGAGGCGCGAATGGAGGTGCCCAGGTTGGTGGGACAGAAGGTGAGATTGCCGAGACGTTCATCCCTGCTGAATTTCAGGTGTTTGGCCAGAGCCTCCACGCCGGAAATCATGCGATCGTAGACCCGGCCCAGATCGCCGCCCTTCTCCATGGCAATGATGCGCATGTGGTCCTCCTCGTTGCACCAGACCAGGAAGGTCTTGGCCTCGTTGTGGAAGATGCCACGACCCGTGGGCCAGAAGCGGGAGGCGCCGGCGGCCTCCAAGAATCGGTCGCCCTCCTTGAACAGGAAGTGATCGGCGATCAACTGCTTTTGGACGTCCTGATCCATGCCCTTCAGCGGCAGATACTTGCCCTTGTGCTCCCCGCCGAGGGTCATAAGAGCGCCACAGATCATGCTCTGCAGCTCGCTATACTGGTCCTCGGTCAGGCACGGATTGAAGGGGAAGCACTGAATCGAGCGGCCGCAGCGCACGCGGGTGGATATAATGAACTTGCAGTCGGGATCGAGGTTCTCAAAGTCCTTGCCCTGGCCAAAGCAGGCCTCCGGATGCTTGTCTCCCTTGCAGAAGCCCTTGTGGTAATCCGCGATGAGCGGGTCAAACATATCGGCAAAAACTGTGTACGCTGCCGGATCCGGGGCGTAGACGCCCACGCCGGAGTCGTGGTTACACAGTCCCGAGCTGATGCAGTGCCACAGCGAGGAATTGAAACCGGGCGTTGTTTTCTTTTTCAGCTTCTCGAAGATCTCTTTGGTCAGGTGTTTCTTCAGCAGCGACTTGGAGTCGGAGGCAGCCAGCTTGGCAAAGCCCTCCTCCAGGTCCTTCAGCATGGTCGGGTCGATTTCCTTGCCTTTCTCGCTGGCATAGCGGCAATTTAGAATACTGTTGCCGAAACTTAAAGTTCGTAATTTAGACCAGGATTTCAAGAGTAACGACATTTTTGAAAGTTTTCTGTGTTTAAATGACCGATCAGTGAGGCAGTGACTAGGCAAGTAAAATATACCTTGCCATATGTCACTAAAAATACTGACGTAAGACGCAGTGTTGGGTTGCTGTTTAAATTCGGCCGATATGGCAACATTGCCACTGTGTCGCCATCTGCATTATGTGGTTTCTGTTTCAAGTCCAGATGGCGCTGTTGCATGTTGATGGTTGCCGCCAATTTTCAAAAATATTTAACGGAAATTATTTATAATTTAATCACAAATAAGCCAAAAAAAGCTTTATTTTAAATTGGAAACGCTTTTCTATGTTAGTTTTTATTGGCTAATTAATCTGCAAATTAAATTTGAAACTTAAAAAAAAAAAAAAAAAAAAAAGCTCAATTTTTTGACAATTTTAATGATGTTACCCCTAACTAAATTTTAAAAAATCGGTCAAATTTTTTAAACAGATTTTTTGGATTATTTTGGTTTTAAATAATTAGGATTTTAATAGCGAATCGGAAAATATACGGCCTTTGGCTATAGCTTCCTCTTTGGCTATAAGAGACTCTTAAGAAAACCTAAAATTTAAGCATTTTTGGGTTAAAACTTTTTTTGACAAATAAAAATATCAAATAGGCACAACTACTATATAAGTATTTCAATTTGGAGGCTTTTTTGTTCCAATTATTATTAGGTTAAAAAAAAATACTAATAATTAAAAACTATAATTAATTATTTTAAGTTAGACTTGGAATTTGCATAAGTTTTTTCTGTAATACAAAATTCTGCAAATACGATATCAATAGGAATATAATGCCATGGGTTTGGCGTTGAATAATAAGTATTCCAAATTCAATTAATAATAAATGAAGGTGTGCTAAATATAATAAATACTTCGAGCCTTAAATAAAAACCTGCCCTCCGCCTCGACCTGTTCCCGTTCGCACAATTTAATTAAATGTTTGCGGCCGTTGGTTCGATCGTAAAACAGAATACGACAACATTTTTATAGCTTAAAGCTTAAATACCAAATCAAATATATTATAATTAGCAATAAAGCGCAACAAAAGCGGAGAGCAACAACTACACCCAAGCATGTGGCGCAAATAAAACTCAGATCTCCGATCCGAACGGCAACACCTTCTCAATAAAGCATCGTTATCCTCATTATCATTATCAACAGCTTTGACCGCAAACCGGATTTGGATTTGGGATGGGGCATGGCTTTGGGTAGGGGTCTGCGACCAACCTACTTACACATAAAAATTCATTAAGTATATTAAAACAAGCGCAAATTAGAAATGCACTGGGCTAATTTCCATTTTTATCTCATAATCTACGAATTTTGACGCTTTTTGCCACCGTTTTCGGCCAAAGAAGAAGCCAGTCGCCAAATCAAGCCAGCATTTAAAAAACACTTCTGAGGCGCAGACGCAGACGCCGACAACATTTTATTTGTTTTTATGTGTATTTTTTTAGCCCCCTTTGTTTTTGGTGAAAACGTGCAAATCCCATAATTTAATTGTTTCAGCCATTTCGAATGCAAATTTATGCGCCAACAAATCCAATCGAAGTGGAGAGCGAGAGAATCGTAAAAAGCTAACGCGGCTAATACCAACAACTAAGCCCAAATTAGTCAAAGCAGCTACGGACGCGGCTTCGTGTGGCCAGTGAATTATTTCGCGCTGCCTCGGATTACATTATGCAAAGTTTTCTATGAATGGAAGCCACTGGGGGTTCGATCGGGCTTTGAACTGAGCCGCCGCATAGATTCTCTTGCTCTTACTCTCTCTGTGTTAGATACTGGCTCCTGCTTCTGGCCGCCGCACTTAAAAACTTAATTAAAAATATTAAACACGAAATGTTTGGCGCCACCGTTTAGGAAGCCCTCAAAGTGGACCGCACACATCAACGGCCGGCCAGTTATCGGCTCAATTATGCAAGCTGAAAGGCAGCCGCCGGCGGCCCACAGACAGATTTGTCGCATTTGACACGATAATGCAGCAGAAGGAGTGACCACACCAAAGTCGAGACTCGATCTCGGACTCCAACGCGGACTCGCGCACTCGGACGCAGTTTCTTGGCCAGCTCCCACTTCGGTTTCGGCCATAAAAGGTGCGATAAAACGAAAATTTCACAAGGCGGGCGAGCAGTGGCATATGCACGGGGAGAAAAAGTATTGAAGTTACCACCAGAAATTATAAATAAATTTGTTGTTATAATTTGAAATTTATTTTATAGAAGTCTAAGAAAGTAAATTGCAATGAAATGAAGGAATCATTTTCGATCCTAAAGAGTATATATTCCTTTTGTCATTGTCCGTCTTGTACGTCCATTTTTTGTCCGTAACCATGCAATTTTCTCAAATTTTTAAATATTTAGATAATTTATATTTTCAGGAGTCTTTTTTTTCTTAGCAGGCAGTATATAAATCGGAACGGGTCGGATAGAACAACTAAAACGTATACCTGTATATTATTCTATTGGTTGGTTTGGAAATTAAATTTAAAGACATAACTCGCAAATATTAGAAAATATTCTTAAAGATCCAACAGCCAAAAAGACTTAAATAAACCCATTAAAAATACTCTCAAGAAAAGGTATAAATGATCTCTTTAAAAACCCCTATCAATCCCTTAAGAACACAACCATTTCTCTCCGTGCAGCCACCTCTGCGTCATCTGCCAGTCGGGACTCTCTTATGGCATCGCCGGGGAGGTTTGGCTTCGGCAAAGACCAAACGACCTGAAAGCCGTCAAATCGCTGCTCATAATGGACGCCTTATCTTTCGAGAATTGCTTTAACTACTACCGGAGTTGGATGTGTTTCAGATACACTCGCATGTGCGGATCGAGAATCGACCGGCTGGTCACCATAATGGAGAGCATTAATTTGTTTTAGGCCCGCCAAAGCGGCTTTCGGCTTTGGCTTTTGGCTTTGGCTTTTGGCTTTGGCTTTGGCTAAGTTTAGTCCGCGATAACCAAAACCTGTAAAAACGGAAATGCTGAAGGTTGCTCGTAGTTTTGCATGAGTTTTGTATTTTTTTTGTTTTATTTTATGCTGGCCAAAGACTCTTAAAACGAATTAACAAAGTATGGTAGGTGATTAGGTCCTAGATGGGCTTAAATGTAGTAGTAAAGGTATATGCACACGTTTCTCACTGATCACAACACGAGCTGAGGAAGGAAGGGCTTTCAGTAGGCCAAAATGGCCGAAATGCTGAAGCTATTCCTCTTCGTGGAGGTCGAAGGTCTCGGCGAGATTGTGGCTGTGCTGGGGGTGATTACAGAGGGAGCTGGAACTGAAGCAGGAGCAGGAGCTGGAGAAATCACGGGACTGACTGGAGCTGGAGCTGGCACATAGACCGAAGGTGGCAGTGGCATCGACTGGACTCCTCCGAAGTAGGCAGCCGCAAAGTTGGCTCCATAGCCCAAAGCAGGATGGCGTTGGTATGGCGACAAGGGGGAGCTAGGACTCAGGGCAGCCGGAGCCGAGTAGTAGGCCGGGGAGCAGCTGCCCGTGGAGTCCTGCTCAAAGTCCTGGCGCTGACGCTTGGCCTGCGGCGAGTCACAGCTGCTCTCGCTGGAGCCATCGTCCTCGGACTCCAGACTGGAGTTGCCGCTGCTGTTCATCTTCCGCTTGCACCGGGACTGGCCCGACTCGCGGAAACCCTTGGCGAAGGGATTGTTGTCGATCTTTAGCTTGGTAATGCGATCGTTCTGAAAGGTTAAAAATAAAGGAAATTGTAAGTAAATTTATATATAAATACAGAATTAATCAGACATCTTTCTTGGCGACAGAAATAGGATATCTGCGGCGTCAGTCGGCTTGGAGGCACTTGAAAACTGCGACGCCGATCCTCGTTAGCAGCGTCTCATCTCAAGTGGCCCGGGCGAGGCGACAGTTTCCAAATGCCTCAATTAGGCGACGACCCCCGCAGAGCCATTGTCCTGGATCTTCAATGAGACAAGGACCAAGTCCTGACACCCACCTGATAGGCCGTGACAGCTACGAACTCCGTCTCCGGGAAGACGAACGCCTGCTGCGGAGCCCAGGGAAGCTGGGTGAGCTCGTTGCTGCGGATGATGTGCAGGCGTGGCTGGTACTTATGCATGCTGGCCAGAACGATCTGTAGGATCAAAGATAAATCTTCGATAAGTAATCAGGTTACAGGTTCTATATAGTTTTCAAAACTTACGTGTCCATTGCTATCCAGGGTGTTATTGGTTAGTTTCACCTTGTTGAAGAGCAGCGCCTGCGACTGCCAGTGGGTGCCGGTGGCCGGACTATCCGGATGCAGATACATGCGCTGCGGACTCTGGGGCTCGGCACCGCCAGCCGGAACCCACTGCGAGCCGGAGAACTTGTAGCGACAGTCGCCGATGGGCACCATCTCGAGGAGGACGCAGTAGCTGGCCTCCTCCTCCAGGCCGCTGAGGGAGACGCGCATCGAGGGGAACATGCGTCTGCAAAGGAAGAGAGAGAGGAATGTTGATTAAGTGGCTGCCACGGACTGCATATAAATCAGAGTGCATCTCTATACGGATCCCGCCCGATCATCGCAAAAGAAGGCGTCGCCCGGGCCCAGGCGCATCTATGCCACATTTTCCCTTATTTTTTTATTTTTTTGCCTTTGATTTGTGGCCACGGCTAACAAGTGTGTAATTATGGATTGACGCGGGGCAGCGGGGTGCCTGGCATCGATTTAAAACGTAACGCAAACAGATCTTTGCCAGCCCAAAACAATATGCCACCGGCACATGATTAATTGTGCGGCAAATCGATGGATCGCTGGATGCCAGAGAGGGAGTAGGGGCAGAGGGACAGAGGGGATCAGAGATTCGGCGGATCGGGGAATCTGGCGCCAGGCAATTAGACAAAATCTGGGAGTCGCCTTAACGGCTTCCAAGCGTCGAATGCATGTCTAATGAGTCGAGAAAGTGACTGTGATTGCGTATAAAAGCACACAGAGAGAAATTATAGAAACCGAGGGGTTTTCATGGGCCAATCTAAAAGTTTTTTAAAACAATAATTTAGATATATTTTTTCTAGTCACATCCCAAAATTCATAAAGATCGGACAAGTATTACGGAAACGAGACCTATTTACCCCTTACGCATTACAAAAATTGGGTATATGGGACACTTAAAAATGGATTTATTTTCATTAAAAAAAATCCCAAAAAAGTCTCCCTTTTCTCCCAGTGCACCGGTCGCAACTCTAACTGCCAGTTCAGCTCATAATTATGTAAATTTGTCTCGGCTCCCGCTCGGTAGTCGCTCCGAAGATAGTTCCCCTATCTGAGACACGTTAGGGTCTCTGGTCTGATCTGTGCTCTGTGGCGAAGGGTCAGGGCATTGTGGACAAAGTGTGAAAAGCGCAGGTAGATCGGCCAGACTCGATTGTCAACGCCGAAAAACCGAGGGAGAACAAAAAGAGATTTTTATGAGCGGTTCGGCGCCAGGGCGGCGTCTTCGCCTCGATCTTCTTCGATCGCGCCGGCTACGCACTGCACTTGTTGTCACTCGGGACGAGAGCTCCTGCTGCGTTTTGAATTATGGCCAGGCGCCACATTAGGGCCCAGGGAAATCGACAACGACATCGAAATCGAAAGGGACCGCGACCGGGAAAACTGGCCCTGGGACAGGAGCAAATATTTACATAGGTCGCGCCGGCGCACTTGACTCTGCGAGAGCGAGCGTGGAAAACTTGGGACTCGAACGGTTATTTGCATAGGATAATGTGTTCGCGGGAAACGAAACCTACCTGCCGCTCTTTGTGATGATCATTTCGGTGCCGATCTTGTGGAACTGCTGCCACAGATCGTTGTTCTCCAACTTGGCGTCCACGCCCGGCAGGGTGGGGCGGCTGGGCAGCATGATTTGCGGCTGGTGGGGCACGTTGAAGGGCAGCATGGCCGGAAAGGGATCTGGAAGAAGAAGCGGTTTGGTTAGTTCGTTAGCTCGAAGATCTCTGGGAGAGTCCAAGTTCCAGGAAACGCATAGTTCTAGGCTAATTCGAATGAGTTGAATGGGGTTTTCGATGATTATTAACTATGAGTTTAATGTGGGGTTTAAATAAGCATAATTTGCCCAAGTTCCGGTTAAGTCAATGATTAAAAGTTAAGTTTAAGTGCAAATTAAATCGGGAAACTTTTACTTAGACCAAAAAGCTTAACATTTTATATTCTTTCATTTGAAATACTATCTATGAACTTATTTTTCATGCTATTTTTTTAACTTTACATTTAACCTGCGGTTAGGTATCTAGTTTTTGTTAAAATAAATAAAGTTTAGGATCTCTATAAATAAGTGTATTGCTTAAATTAATAATAAACCGTTAAAATCATGTTTATTTTAATTTACAAAAACCAAAGTTATAAAAAGAATTATTAATTAAAAATAATTATTAAAACTTCCCATTAAATGCTATTTTGTGGTAATATCTAATAAAATCATCACATTAAACCTGAAAAACTCTGTATATTTCATTCAAATGCTGACAAATCTTTATTTTAATTTAACAGTATTATTTTTTAACATATAAGTGAATTTAATTTAAAAGTAATATAATTAAAACCTCTTTACTGAAGCATTGTTTCGCACCCAAGAACCCTTTACTTAATTTTTCTTTGAATTTCTAAAACCTATATTTGCCGACGGCACCTGATCAACTCAACTCCATAAATCTCTCACTGAAACCCACCTGGTATCCGCTGCATGATCTGCTGGCGATAGATCTCGTGGGCCAGCTGCTGCTGCATCCGCATATCCATTAGCTCTTGCATGGAAAGCATATCGGAATCACTGGCACAAATTATACGGAAATGGAGCACTGTGTATACTGTTTACTGATCTGAGTTTATCTCTCTGTTCACTCTATATGTCACTCTGAATCGGAACGGAGGTAGCGCTGTGAGGGTTCTGGCACGCTCGACGTTTCGCAACGAACTGATCTCGGGTCGCTCCGCTCAAGTGCTAACTCGCTGCTGGTCGCAGCCAGTTTTTCTCGGCATCCCGGCCAGCGCTACCTGCCAAACTGGTTTCTGGCGGGGATGGCCTGTGATTGGCCCACGGGCGACGCCTACGCTGAGTCTCTATAGTTGGCCCGTTCTGGCAGAGATCGGTGTACTGGCAGGGGACGCCATTTTGTGAGCAGGGAGGGAGCAGGAGCGAGCAGCGAGGATCGAGGAGTGGAAAGCGATAGTGGCGAAGTTAACGCTTAGCCCTGTTGATTTTCATCAGCCGCAGTGTTTTTCTGCGCCACTGCCTCGCATCTCTCTCTCTCTTCCTCGCACTCGATCAATGTCAGTCAGGGAATGGGACTTGGACGTGGACGTGGCTGTGGATGTGGCCATGGCGTTGCCTGTAATTCAGAAGTGAGATTTTCCACAGCGCGCCTGTCTGCTGCCTTCAGCTGCCGCTGCCTCTTCTCCTCTTTCTTTTATTTTATTTTCCTTTCTTATATCTTTTCTTTGTGTATTTTTTTGGCGCTGTCGGAAAATGTTTGTTGCCATTTCCCTTTGCAGCCGTCTGTCTTCCGCTTGGGCCTTCTCCCTGCCCTCTGCCTGTAATTAGCCGGTTCCCTATCGCCTCTCGCCTGTCTCCCCTTGTGTATTTATGTACTTTTATGTGGACAGGTGAAACATAAATTTTGTTGGCCTTGTTAATTGCCCGTTTTGGATGGAATTTCGATAGGGCCTCCCTTGGCTATTGATTTGCTAAAGAAAAAAGAGAGAGAAACCCCAAAAACAAAGGTAAATTCCATACTGCCCAGTGGCAATTAACCTATTGATTAGTGCTTGTCAGCATTGGAAATTGCGTCCTAAAAGGCCTCCGGGCGGAGGTGGATCGGAATGCAGTTTCCCAATGCTCACAGGAAGTATTTTAATTGCAACTTAATGAGTTGCAGATCATTAAGAACAAATTAGAATGATTCACAAGTGTCCTAAGAGGCTAAGGGATTTTACTAGAAATATTTGGGTTTTTCTTTAATGGCTAAATGGACTTTGAGTTTCCTTATTAAAACAAAAGATTAATAAATGAATCTGAAGGATGAGGTAAACATGCATTCTAAATTAGTTAATAGTTCGGTTCCCTTTAAATTGTTTATATTTATTCAACATTGAAAAGGATTTTATTTAAATGATCATACGGATCGACCTGATAAACAATTAGATAAGTATTTATATTTTATTTTAACAAATGAAGTCTAGTATATCATACCTTAAAATAAGGTAGAAAGAAACGGGCGGAAGTCCTTTTTATTTTTTTTAATGCTAAAAATAGTTACAGGTAAGTTAAAAAAGGACATAATATAAAAGCTTAAAGTATTATGCCTTAGTATTAAAACTAGTATTATATTTTATTAAAAATGATTATGAGCTATAGAAACGCTGTTATATGTTATTTTAATTTAAAAGTAATATACAAGTAGAAAAATCTAATTTCGAGTATAAGAGTAGTAGAGCATTATTATTACTGATATTAAAAATTACTCTAGATATTTGTAAGAACTACTTCTTTAGGGTTCGAGTTAAAGATTTTCTCGAAAGTAATAAATATACATATAATAGATTTCAACTTTAGATAAAGTGAAGTATCTTTGAAGTTTAATATAAGGAAAATGTAACGAGGCTTTTATAAATTGATAGTTGCACAAGATTAATATGAGAATTACCTCAAAAGTTTAATTATATTATATTTTAACACCGGGTTTATTATTTAATTATACTTACTATATCTTTTATTTTAAAAATGTATCTTCTTAAGTATTTGTTTTTATTTTTCCCATTTATTTTTGCGCATGCCATTGATCTTGAAATCCAAGTGCATCCAACAGACCTGATCTCTGGCCAAAAGAGAAGGGCAAACCCATACCAGACCATGTCTGCATCCCTCGACTCCTTCTTCTTCAGTCTTCTAATTTCAGGCTTGAGTGCGCCTCCAATGGAGTAGAAAGAAAGTATGCGACCCAATCTCGTCTCGGCCACGAAGTCCATTAAATTAGCATTTCGCTGTCGTTTGGCACGCTCTTCCAAATGATTTCCATTCCCATGTCCCGGATCCGGACGAGACGGCATATCTCCGGTGCCCAGCCAGCTGATGATGAGAAACTGACGGGCGCCAGAGGATCGTAAAATAGTCGTATTCTCAAACAAATAAATAATAAATAAAGTACGAGACAAGTTAGAACAAAGGATTTGATGGGGAATTGTAACGCTTCACGCCTGCTAAAAAGAGCCGACAAAGGATGCCTTCTGAAATAGCATTGTCCCTGCGATAACTCAGGTGTAATTGCGTCACGAAATGCGGGCAAGGTCGGGGAGTGAGCTGGACTAGATCGGAGTAACCCTAATCGGAGACACAGACTGAGACGGAGACACAGACGGCGACGTATGGGCACAGCCCACAAAGTGACCACGCTTCCCAGTCCTCGTTATGCGGCATGTCCTTCCCTTTTTGGGTGTGAAGTGTTCCTCGGGCGGCATCCTCAGTACGTACCTGAGCCCTCTCGCCTGTCGCCAATTGAAGTAATAATTTTCTATTGTCCTCCGAGGAGATCCTGGCTGTCGCTCGCTGAGAGACGCGACAAGTGGCCGCTCTCAAGTACAAGTTGGCGCCAGACGATGTCCTTCTGCTCATCTTTGTGAGCCGCGCTATCTGCCGCCTTGGATCAGCAGATGCTGGAACGGTAGCCGGTCAAGCTGCCAGAAGGTTGACAACGACATGTGTTCCGCCTTCGGAACTGGATAAGATTGGAAGCAGCTACCAGAGCCCCACTCCCAGCTTCTGTTCGGTGCGTGGGAGGGGATTCTTCAAGAGAAGCTTTGGTAATTAACATATAACCCGCAGATCAGCCAGCCATATTCATATATTAAAAGACCATCAGCTGGGCTTATTAATGTCCATAATCAATGGGGCAGGCTACATTTTATGCTTCGACAGATCAATAAATCATGGACAACCCTAATTAACCCGCTCGGAGCCGAGTGTCACCTGCCTCTGATCGTGAGCTGCCAAAACTACAAGTTACACATAACTAGCCTGGGCAGCGATGGATATCAAGACAAAGAAACGTCATAAAATAATATAAATGATATAAACGACACTGTCTGCGCCTAATAAGCAATGGGTGTGTCCCAGACTGAGGCCCAGACCAATCCAGATCCATGCCCAAATCCTGGGAAAGATGCTAGCCACTCGATAAAGTTAGCTGGCAGTCGCAAGTCGTGGCCCATAGGCGCCTGCAACTAAATGCTAAACGAGTTAACCCGCTGATAGAGATCTTCCCGGCTTTTTTTTACTGGGTTTTCTGTGTTTTTTCTCTCCGTTCCTGGGGTTTTTTTCGGTAGATACTAAGCCCGGCTCAAGGTGCGTTGAGCATCATTAAGACAGAGTCTCAGAGACCACAAGCAACGATGATTTAATTTTCCAACACGCTTTCTACCACGCCAGCATGCGAGCCCAGCCAAACCCATCTCCGACTCCTACTCCAACTCCAGTCCGATCTCTGAATCTCAGTTTGGGATGATCGATGGCCTGTCGTTGAGATGATCACTTGCCGTGGCTGCCTAGCGGCTACTAGTTGAGATACTTAACGACGACGACGACGATGACCCGGAGAGGGCGCCATCGGGCCTTATAATTTGTTAAGATGTTTGGGCGATCGCAGCGATCGATGGCTGGATTGATCACCGATCACCGATCACCTCTCTCCCTCAATATTTATGTATATTTCTCACGGCGAGAGCGGCTGGCCACTTGGCTCCCATCTTTCTCCATTTCCCTGGCTGCATTGGCGCCCGCAAGTGCTTTCGGGCTACCGATCATCATCTGGCGTAGAGAGTCGCCATCGGCGGCTTATCAGCGGCTCGGCATCTGGCAACATTAAATAGCTACTTAAGATACACAGCTTCGGTTGCATATCCTCCTCTGGCGGCGGGGTATCGATTTCCAGGGACCAAAGCCCCAGAACCGAGAGCAATTGACCTGAACCCAACAGAAGTCGAACGGTGTAATCGATACGATCAGCGCGATCATCGCGATCGGTGATCAACGATTGCTGATTGCTGATCTTTTGCCAGGCAGAATTTAGCAAATAGCTGAAAACCCGACTGTGTCGGCATTTCTTTGTTGGCCTGTGATCACCGATCGGCTCACAGATCAATGATTGCCCCTCGCCGCTTGCCATTTGCCAGGCGGAACCTCCCCTTGGAGCTGGCTAAATATGTCTAACAATCTGTACACGGGAGAAAAAGAATATCAATTACTGTTTTAGTTACTTTGGGTATACATTTTTAATATGCTTTAGAATCTTATTTAGATTTTTAGTAGTATAGGGAAAACGCATTTCATTCTTTACTGTTAAACATAGAACTGATAACTATTATTTGAGATTTAGTTTTTCAAGCGTACTTTAAATTTAACAAAATATACACAGCACACAAATATGATCAATTTTTAATGAGTATATCTTAAAAATACTTAATTTAATATTAAATACATAAAAACTATGCATAATCATTTTTGTATGCATTTTTCTCTGCGGTATTAAGCCAAATTTCGCATATTAGGATATAAAAACGTTAGTATGTTATAACTATTTAATTTATTAAACATTTGTATATAATTTAAAAATAGGAATAATATTAAATAGAAGATAAATTAAGAATGTGCTAATATAGTATGTTCTACTATGTTTATATATATCTCAAATATGTATTTGGAAAACTATTTAACTTATAAGTAAAGCTAACTTGTGACTCTGGGATAAGGAAAACTAATAATAATAATAAATCAAATCTATACTTTATAACTTAAATTTATGAAACATTTGTATTCAATAAAATTTAAATTAAAAATAAATATGGGCTATCCTAATATATTTATAGAATTATTTGTTCTGTGAACCTGATAATAATAATAAAATATATACAAAAATCCTCTGACTAGCCGATTTTGGGATATGGAAAACTAATAGTAATATTTCATAAAATCTATACATATTATTTTCTATTAAAGTAAAGGTTTTAAAGGCTTGCTAATATATTTAAAATACTGCTATAAATCAGGCTTGTATTTTATGATCTCTATCTAATATAAGTCTCAGTATCTCAACTATTTTCGCTTACTGACTTCTTTTACTTTATATTCACCATATTCTTTAACTTTTCATTACCAATAAAATTTACAAATTATGCTTAATAAATATACCAATTTTACATAGACAAAAACCCATTTGATCCCCATTTTATACCACTTATTCTCTCTCTGTGCAACCGATAGAGCTCATCTCGTATGCCGCTCACAGCTCACTCGCACTAATTAAAATAAATTCTGTGAGACATTCTCGTTTAATTTTTTCGCGCACCTCGTTTTATTTTTTTCTTTTTTGGTGAGGTTGGAATCTCCGATCGGAGTATCAGAGTATCGCTGGAGTATCTCGAACATTTCATAACATCACCCGTGTGTGTGGAACTGATGGCGAGGCTGAAGCGAGAAAACAGGCAATAAATACGTCAGGCAATACGTCAAAGGCTGAAAAGGAGGCTCGAGGTTCGCGAACGAGTGACAGACTCTGGCTGGGCTTGCAACTTAAAATGCACATTATTAATTAGTTGTTATAATTGCATTTAAAAATCCATTAATATTTATAGAATTCATAATAAATAATGAGGCGCTGTCTGGGGCCCGGGTCCAGGCCCAGAAAACGGCGACATCGACGCCTCCAAATGCCTAAAACGGACGAACGACGCTTTTTAGCCAAGTTTGGCAATTTGGCAATTTATGCGGCCAGCAGCGTGTGTGATGTGTGTGGCATATTTGAGATCGAGAGTCACAAGTTTGCCTTTGACAAATTCCCCAGGAATGTGTCCGATCTGAAAAGTTAGGTGATCGGATCGCAGCGAGCATATCAGCGGGGTAACGAGGTCTGACAGGGAATAGATAGGGTTTTTTTGGGGTGAAAATTATGGTACACTCTCGATTTATGGGTGTATAATATATGCTTATCTAGGGATAGATCACACCTGATACGAGAATCCTATAATTCTGACAACCTGGCCATATTCCAACCCTTACACTGTAGCGCATTCCCTGACCCGAGAGATTCGACAGACTTTGTTTCTCTGGAATGGAGCCGTGTCCGAGTATTTTTCTGGTCCAGCGAGCCTTCATAAATATTTATGTCTCGTCATTGAGTCCAATTTTTTATAACGCATATTAAATTGTAAATTAAAAACAAATTTTTGTTGACTTTTCTACACTCCGAATGGATCGGTCGGTCAGTCGTGTGTTTTATTGCAGTGATATATGTATTCCCCGGGACCAAAATTTCAGCCAGGGGTTTGGAGGGCCCGAACCCATAATTAAATTTTAACATTTCCACCTTTTTATGCGTCGGAGATTCGGGTCCAGCTCGGATTCTCAGGCCCAGGCCCACGCTGTTCTTGGGAGCGGTGGAAAAAGGGTGAAATATATCACTGGCGCCACGGCACCGCCCGCTGGGGCTCCAATGTGGTAAATTTTTTATTGCAGCCGTTTAGGCGAGCGTTTGACGGCCAAGGACATCAATCAAAACAGAGAATTCTGTGATCTCGGATACAGTTTCTGTCCCGGCATCGATCTTCGAATCTTTACGATTAACCTGACCATTAGAGGAGGGCAGCCCGAGAAGCGTTAATATGATAATACGCACCTCTGTCTGTCTCGGGAACCTGTTGCACTCTGAGGCTCTCTCTCTTTTTTATGAAATAAGCAATTAAAAATGAATTTGAGGCAGCATTCTGAGCCATGCTGGCACTTTAATGGCCGTCATTTAATTGGATTTCAATGTTTGCCACAGCTAGTCGTCGTGCGGTGGGTCTCGAATCAGACAGAACCCAGAACCCTGCTTTATTCGCTCGTCTGGGCCTAGTAAACATTAATTAATTTAAACATTTATATTGGGAGTTTATTAACCCGTGGGCCCCGAGGCTAGATAAGGAGACTCTGTTTACAGCCCAATCTCTGATTGAGTTATGAATGCTGCGGAGATGACAGCCGGAGCCCAGGGGGATCGCATTTCCCTCCGACTGTCAGCGAATTTTGTCAATTTACAAGACTACCAAAAACGCCCACTGCAAGTGTAATCCTAGCCACGAATCCCTGCACATTAGTCAATGCAGTAACTAGACTAATCCATTTGTAACCTAACCAGATGAGAGTCGCCCCGGTCCACGCCCAGTTGGCAGAACCCTTCACTTATAATCGAGGCGACAGCCTGGCACAGTTGGTCAGAAGAAAAGGGCCTCTGGAACCGGCGACCGGCGACTGGCGACGTCTTCGGACACGCCCCTGTCTCCCAATCCCGAACTCAATTCCTTTCAGTGACTCACTCCACGCTCCCAAACTGTCCGACCTACAAACCTCCGTTCGCGGAGATCCCACAAGTCGAGTTTAATATGTGAATGCGCTGATTGCCTCCGCTTTTTAATAAAATGATAACTTTTTAGATCCAGACAAATATTTCATTTCCTTTTCGACGCTGGCGACGACGCTGGAACGGAGGCAGGTCCAGAAACAGAAACCCGAAAGTCATCATCGGCCAGCCGTCGAGAACGGAGGCTGGCCTGGGCACGGGCATGGCAGCGATGACGCTGACTGTATCGTGAATGATCGCTCCGCAGCCACAAATTGGGAGACTGGACCGAGCGTATTTGCACCTCCGAATTCCGTGTGGGCAAAGAGCACTTTAAAAAATAAATTAAATAAACATAAATAGAAGGAAATTAACCGCAAATAAAGGTATATAAAAAAATCTATAAATGGAATAATTTAAACTCGCAAAAGGTATTTTAAGTAAAAGAAATTTCTTAAGTAGCTATATTTAAAAAGATATTCTTTAAATTGAAGATTTAATATATATATAGAAGATTTAATTGATATATTTTTAGGTGATAAAGGCTTTCTCTTGAAATATATTTATTTAATAATTTAATAAAGGCTTTCTTTTGATATAAAATAAGATCAAATAGACCCCAACTTCTTGTTAATATATTCCTGTATTTATTTAATAATTTAATATTAAAAATGTAAACTAGATTCAATTTTCTTGGAAAATGAATCCTTTATTTATTTTACTTTATTTTGAACTGATACATCATCAATTTACCCTAATTCCATTGCCTTTGTTTATTTCCCAGTGTAGACAGCTTTAGCGCCAGTCGGCTGCCAGTCGGTGAAGGGCCAGGTCGGAACCCCTTTTGCCCCTTAATTTCTCCTCCAAACTTGGAGCCGGCTAACAAGCTGGCTCTGTCCCAAGTTCGGAGTTCGTGCGTGCCTCTCCACTGGGTCTCCCTCCCAGATATCTGTACCTTGTGTGTGTGGCACGGTGTGGACGGGCGGTGGCAAGATCGTTTAGCAGCCCAACGGCGCACTTCATTGCCCTGAAACCCGCTGCCTCGCCTCCTTTGGCCTCCTCTGGCTCCACATTCCAGCCAAATTTGCTCGCAACATGTAGAAATTGCTGCCCATTTGTTGCAGTTGCGTCTCCAGATTATATGGCCGTGGCCTGGCGCCAGTTTTTTGGGCTGCCCAAATGCGGCGTTTAATGAAATCTTGTGGTGCTCGTGGTGGTGCAGCCTGTGCTTGTTTTGGCAGCCCCTCGGGGTTCGGGTACAGGCTTGGGCTTGGGCTTGGGATTCGGATGTGTTCGAGTTCCGTTCCCTACTGCATCTCCTCATAATCTTGCGTGTATGTTATTTGGGTTGTAGGGTGTCTCCATCGCCAAGTGGGTTAATGGTGACTTCTGGTTGAGGTTCGTTGGTGGCCCGCTGATTTGGTTCAAGTTGAGGAAGTCATTAGGTTGGGGCTAGTGGAGGTTTTGGTCAGGGAAAATAACTAGGTTTGGGTTTGGGAAATGGGGTCTCATCATATTTTATACATATTTGAATTTAAATTTAAAATTCTTATAAGTTTAAGTGTGCTTTAATTTGTTTAGAAATATTTTTGATAAGTTTATTGCACTTTCTAGAATATTTTAATTTTAATTATAAAGCATTTATTTTTTTATATAAAAATGCATCAGTAAAACCTTTTCAGGAAATTTTAGCTTCAAGATATTTCTTTCTGAATTCCTAGAGATTAATTTAAGGGATAAAAACTGTACTATAAATACATTTTTAACAAAGAAAAATATTTATTAACATATAAGAAAGAACTAAACCATTTTTAAGTGTTTATTATTTATTACCCCAATTTTAAAAGTAATATCTTAGAGGTTCAAAAATCGAAAATAAATGTTTTTAAATATCTTAGAGTTCCCTAAATTTTAAGAAAGAAACACAGACTCCAAATCATCATTAAGAGACCCCAAAAGACCTCAACTCCACATTCTTAGCTCACCTGAAATTCGTTATGGCCTAAACCAAAGATCCATAGATGCCAGAGATGAAATCTCCTCTGCTGTTGGCGTTAACGAGACTTTTGACAGGTTGATTCATGCTCACGTCTCTGACTTGGCTTATTTGACCCAAAGTAGGGGCTGGCTGACTGGCTTACTGGCTGAGTGGACCCACCAAATAGTCTTTTGGGCTCAAGATCCGGCATCAGCCCCGACTCCAACGCGAACTCCGCCGGAGCTGTCCGAGGCGACCGCCCGTTCATTTGTTTGTTTTCCCAATGCTTTCTGGGGAGTTGGCCAAGAAACGGCGGAACGAAAAAACATTTTTATTAATGACCACAAGGGCCACGCAATTGCAATGGGCGCCAAAAGGGCCACTTGGCTGGGAATAAGGAGTGGATGGGGGCCTGGAAAGTGGATAACAGTGTTGCCAACCATAAATTATGATACAAAAGATGTTGCAGTGAGAATTTAAAGGGGCGAAAATGTATCTAAGATTTATTTGGCGTGTATTTAAGGTTTAGAAAATAATACCAGCTACTAATAATTGCATTTTTTGTAAATAAGAATAATTTAAATACAAATAAAAATAAAGAATTATACAAAATTAAACATATAACAAAAATAGCATCTATTTAAAGTCAAATCAGTTGGTATCACAACATCTAGGTAAAAAATTTAACTTAATTTAATTAAAATACAGGGAATTTTTAAAAAATAACTTCCTAAATGTATGTTCAGATCATAATAAATAAAATTAAAATAAAAGTCAAGTTACAAAGTCAATGACAAGTCGTTGTGCTTGAATTCCGAAAAGGTTCTTGCTGCAAATTGGTGATAACCACGTTTTTAAGATGCTTGTTTTTGGACAACATAGTTGTAAATAATTAATAATATCAGTATTAAGCAAATCAATTTATAATAATAAATATAAAAAATCATTTATTTAGGATAATAGTAAAATAAATAGCTGATAATGAAGATAATAACTGAAATCATAGCTCAACCCCTTGAAAAATTTCGATTAGGTACTTTAACCAGCAAATGATAAAAACTAGGAATTGTATAAACCCTTTAGAGAATTATGAAACGACCCTAAGAGTTAATAAATTAATTAATTTCAATTTATTTGATATAAAATATCAATCTTAAATAAAGATATTCTTTACTTAAGACCTATTGATCGTTCACCAACTCTTTTACATATTTTTCCTTATTTATCGTAAAATTAATATGCGCCGGCGGATCGCTCGAATATAAGTAATTCCCCTAGAATTTTGTACCTTCATAAATTACTAAAATATTTAGCTATAAAATACCCATAAAGCCACCTCTGCCCCAGCCGGAGTCGTCATCCTCTCAGCTGCACTGGGGGCAGGGCCCAGCGCCAGCTTTTGAGTATGTGTTGAAATGTGGTAATTTGTCTCGCTTAGAGAGACGAGTGTGCCCGTGTGCCCGCCGAGCGGCTCCTGCCCCTCGGAGTGGAGTGGAGTGCCTCGGAGTGATGGCCACACTGTGGTGGCATCGTTTCATTAATAAAACATTTGTTTCGCCCGAAGCCCAGTCTGGCTGGGCTGATGGATGCAGTTGCTCTCGCGGCTGCATTGCGGGTTCTAAGCTCGGCTCTCCATAATTCATAAATGCCAATGCCAACTGTTAACTCAACTACTACTGGTATTGAGTTTTTGTCAATAGTCTGGGATTAGAGAAGCGGCCACCCCGCACCCGCAGCCAGCAGCTCTGGAGCTTTCCTTGGAGCGGATCCATCTCCTCGCCCGTATGGCAGACGGGCAAACAACGAATTTCACAGGTTAACGCGATCGCATAATGAGCCACGACGTCGTCCGAGTTGCAAACAAGCAAACAGCAGCGGGAGCAGCGGATTCAACACTTTTTTACCC
Organism: Drosophila rufa; assembly: GCA_018153105.1. Taxonomy (NCBI): domain Eukaryota; kingdom Metazoa; phylum Arthropoda; class Insecta; order Diptera; family Drosophilidae; genus Drosophila; species Drosophila rufa. The sequence continues at coordinate 8,706,911 of JAECXS010000085.1, forward strand.
CGGACTTGGACTGTGGTGTTTGCCTAGCCAATGCAGGCGGGTATCGGGCGGGTATTCTTTATTTTCTTTTTTTTTCAGAGAACTGCCAGCGACTTCAATAGAATTAATTTACGCCTCACGTTGCAGCAGCAGCCGCAGCCACTTGCAACCTGCAGTAGCCGTTGTTCTTGGTGGGGATTGCCGTTGGAGCTCCATAGAGTTGGGTCTATGAAGAAAAATAGCACCTGAATTGGTTATATCGAGTATATAACACTGCAAAGTATTGGTTCATATTTTTGGAATATTTAAACAAATTATTTGAGCTGAATTTAGGAGAATTTCAACAACTGATGTGGGTTTTATTTAGATGGAATGTATTTTATAAGAATTATAAAGTGAGAAATAAAACACAATGTTAAGAGCAATATATTAATATTAAAATATGTTCAAAATAAAGAAAAAAGTATTCTTCTCTAAGAAATAAAGTAAAAAGTATTATTATTTAAGAAATAAAGTTAAAAGTATTAAGTTTTAAATAATAAGACAAAAGTCTCACATATGTAGTATTTTTTGAAAGCTAAAATAAAGGACTTATAGCTTCAGGACATAATAGAAAAGGGAATTATTTGAAATATTTGTAGGATAAATATTTTGTAAACGAATAGTCTGACATTTTCTATTATAATTAAAGTATTCAAAGCAAGAAAGTAAGCATCTTTAAATACATCCTTAAAAATACTAACTTATTTATACCTTTTTCTGTTATAATTAAAGTATTAAAAGCTAGAAATTAAGTTTCTTTATAGTCAAAAATACCAACTAAATTGTAATTTTTCAATCAATTTTAAGTTCTAAAATTTCAGTACTAAATGCCTTATAAAGGCTTCATTAAAAAACTAAAACAATCTTGTTGAACTCATAACCCCTTATAAATAATTTCAGACTAGAACTTGTTGTGTTAACAGTAAGTATATATATAATGTATAATTCTCTCTGTGTAACTACCGTAGCTATTTATAAAAGTTATCAATATGATTGTAAGCAGTTGGAAAATATTTGTGTCCCAAGGTGTTAGAATGCATTTGCATAAACACTTGAGGCGCTGTCAGGCCTCCGCTTTCAGAGCCAGAAGCGTATCGAATCGAACTCATAGAGCCCCAGCTCGGGCTCTCTGCTCTGGAAATTCAATTACCTTTCATCTCCGGCTACCGTGCGTGAAAAACAAAGGGGAATTATATGAGGAAAACAGAGGAAAACAGGCTAGGCCCGGGGCAGACAATGGCAAATCCCATTACGCGGCAGTAGCTCCACGCCTCAAAAGAGCAGGGATTGCGTACGAAGGCCAAAGGAGATGTTACCTCTTCACGCGGGGCCATTGAAGAAGTGCGGCGAAGGACCCCTGACATTGGCACCACTCCTACTACTCCTCCTCGGGATCGGATCAGGATTCACGGATTCCCCCGCTGCATCGGCAGCACCAAAGGTCGCCCAATTTGGCTTAAAATCACGGTACACCGATCAAAGGCAGCTGCTGCGAGGACCGACGACGATGATGACGAGATGTCTGGAGAAAGTGCAGTGACGTGTGGATCGGGATCGGGATCAGGGTCGGGGCCTCTGATGATAAGCTGCTGCCATTGATCTCACCTCTCCCTGCAAGCATGGCAGGCATACCTGTGATCCGTTTTACAAGCCAAGATCGCTCCAGATCGGACTCTGGCTTGTCAATTGGGCGGACAGCGATATTGTTATGCTTATTACACCGGCACAGCTACCGAAAGTGGTTCGGTTCGGTTCCCTTTCGGAGCCCTCGGAGCTCTGGAACTCTGCACTTCTGACGGCCGACCGACTGGGATTATCTCCTTATCAGGCCTAATCTCAAGTAGTTAATAAAGTGCGATGCTTTGTACTTTAACCGCCCCCATTGTTGTCCAGGCCTCTCGTTGTCCACGTTGTCCAGGTCGCATCCGTCGCATCCGAGTGTGCGCCGAAGCAGATAATCGTTTGTGGTATGCCGATGGATGCTTCGGGTTTGTTTTGTGATCATAGAGTGATCTCTGGCCTGGGAAAACTTTAACTGGACAGTGGAAGGGAATTTAAACTTGATTGAAAGCTGTGAGGGAGGCATAGGAAATGTGTTGCAATATAAATCAAAGCCCTTACTCTCGATTTAGCAAATTTCTCTGGCCAGCCTCTGCCTGCACACTTACAAAATGAAAACAACGCATCAGAGCGTTAAAAAAGTAATTTCTTTTAGGTCTTAGTTATTTATTATTTAATATTAAAAGACATAGCTATTCTTTGATTCAAGTTTAGCCATCACAGCTGATATAAAAAATATATATAATATAAAATCATAGATGAGGAAGAGTATATTAGGTATGTTTTGTATATTAAGTTACTTTCTATACATCCCTTGTCTTTTTAATTTAAAATTCTTTGAGATTTAACAGCCTAAAATAATATTAAAGACTTTTCCGCTGTCTTAAATTGGCTTATCTAAGCAGTTCCTTAGTCCAAAAATTATTCAACTAGACACATTTTATGTGTAAACGAAAACCCCCAAAAATCTATTACAAAATGTTTTCTTTATCTTGAGACCAATTTCGCTTAACAAAAAATAAGAACAATGTTTTTCTTTAGCTTGTTTATGCTACATTTAGGGATCCCATCTCTTTGGCTAATTTATGGGACATCCTTCTTGCCAGATCCACAGATAACACCGGCTATATCAACACTCTGATCCAGCTGCGGAATAAATGCCACTTAGGGCTCCCCTCCAAAGTCCAAATCCAAACAGATAATGTCAGACAGATGACAACATTCCGTCAATTGTCCCCAGTTATTCAAAGGAGCGAGCCTACGTACTGTCAACAATGGCAAAACGATGTTATCCTTTAACCAAGCCTCTTGTGGCGAACCCAAATCCATTTAGGCGAAAATTGTTTAAGTAAAAATAAACGCAGTTCGACCGCAAGATGTACGCATATGTCTCAGGACGTTCTCTCTCTCTTTTGAGAAAAAAGAGAAAATCCTTTGAGCAAATCTTCTGTGACAAACAAAAGTACATATACAGGGAAATGAAAACAAACCCAGAGTTGGAAAATGGGATCTCCGGGGCTGCGACAAACTGTAAAAACAAATTGCGCTTTGTTTCAATTATACAAGGATTACATGTCGCCGGGAAACATGTATGGAATGTATTCTGAAGAGGATCTCTCTACAGATCCATCTCAAGTGGCTCGGCGGCGTCTGTACAATTTGCACTTGATTTTAAGTAGGTGATTTCTATTATGCGAGACATTAGCCGTCATACAAACGCCCTATTCAGGCCTCAGGCCCAGAGAGGGTTCGATCCGGATGCCGGAGCACTTGATTAGCATATGAGCCGCAGCACCCACCCACAAGCAGTATTTTTAAACCTCAAGTACCTAACGCCGGTGCCTACAGGTAAGATCCGTGGGATGGGCAATAAAACCGCAGGTCCTGCTGCTTTGTTCAGGATCTAACCTAGCCTCGTCAATGGCTGGGCGGCGGGGAAATTCGCTGGAAATACCTAGCCAGCGGCCAGTTGATGTGCCATAAAATTATGGCGGCTCATAAAATCCATTAATCGCTGCTAAATGCGCGTCATTAGTCAACACGCTGGCTGGCCGCGCCGTCTAGGGAAGAGTCGGTAGAGTCGGCTTTTCCTGGAACCACACTGGCCATCGACCGGCCACCAGGGCAACGTGTCAGGCTGGAGGACTAACGAGTTGGAGGAGGCGGCAGCATCCCGGCGACGGCAACGGCAACGGCGACAGCCCGTCGCGTGAAAACGGTGATTAATGCCTTCAGTGCGTGGATTTAATATGGAACACGATCCGGCTAATCAGCCATAGCTGCCAGGTACCAGGTAGCCGCGCTCCGAATGAAAACTCGCCGTGGAAAGCCCCGCAGCAAGTGCGATTGATGAAAGGTTGCCCCTCGGATAGGAGATGGCCTAATGAACTGGGAAGGTGCGATGGGTGGGTTTCTTGTTAAATAAAAAATATTACTAGGACTTGTGACAGAAAAAAACGCTTCCCTAATATAGTTACAAGAATTATTTAACAGGAAAATACAGAATATATATAATAAAAAATGTTGTGACAGAGAAACCACTTCCTTAAAATAGTTTCAAGAATTATTTAACATGGAAAATCACAATAATTTTGATAGAAAGTCTGTTGATATAGAAACCACTTCCTTAGAATACAGTTTCAATACACGTAACAATTTTCATCGTAGTATAAGTTGGAATCAGAAAAGAAAAATATAATGACTTATTTCTTATAAAAACTTAATAGTTAACATTTGTTAAGACTTTAAGACTTCTAAATACAAAAGGTAATATAGAAAGACATCCATAAAATAGTTCCTATGGTTATTAGGCATAAATAAATTCTCATAATATCTTTTATAATCCGAAAATAATATTAATAAATATCTCCAATAAAAAGGGGAGTCTTCTAAATATGTTTTGCATTATATTCCATATCATATATTTTTTAAATCAGAAAAACACTCTGCTTCTATACAATCATAATTACAATATCAGTCTCTAAACCTTTTTGAGGATTCTACAAAATAGTTTAGGGCCTCCCTTTAATTCCAACTTATTAGTGGAGAATTTTCAGCATTTTCCAAGACGACAACCTGTTAATTTCATTTTAATAACTTAATAAATGCGAGAACTTTCCAAGAAAATGATTATAATGACAGGCAGATACGACCTAAACCAAGAGAGAGACGCGATTCCGGTCTACGGGGCTACGGGGCTGCGCTTAAGACAGACCACAGAAAGCAAACAAACAAAGGCGGTAGAAAAAGAATCCAGAGGAATGGGAATGGGAATGGGAATGGAGGCTATATACAAGCATGCCACACCGACAACAACTCAAAAATGTGTCTACTTCATTCATAAGATTTTTTAGTGGCGCCTGGCACCAACATTTTTCACTTGCGTGCAGCAATCGTCGCTTTTGGGATTGAGTGTGTTTTGTGGGTATTACACAGTAACCGAAAAACTTAATAAATTAATTTCGAAATTCTTCATTTAGTTGTCTTTATTTTAAAATTCCACTTTGTATTAGGACAATAGCAACCGATGAAGATATAGATATTAGAAGATGTATTTACTAATAATTTAATGGTAGATCGTAATCTTTTATCATTTCTGGCTTGATCAGGGTTCACTGTAAATATGCTTTATAATTTTAAATACATTTTTTTGTCATATTACAAAATTTATACATTTAATAAATAAACTTAAAACCCTTCATATTCCATTTAATTTATAGTACCGATTATATATATATCAAGAACTTAGTTCGTAAAAAGCGTTGCATACTTTCTGGCATGATATGTAATCTTTAGTATTAGGGACATTTAATACTTATTTCTTTCGATTTATATATATTCCCTTAAATTATAAATATCCGAGGAGAAAAGATCCTCCTTAGTAAAATTATAAATTATATTATAATATTCCTTTTTACAGTTTTATAGGATTTAACATGAAAATAATATACGTAAATACTTTTCCCCTGTGTACATGTTCATAAATACACTTATTTGTGCGGCTACAGCTCGAAGCACTTGACTTGCAGTGCCAACATTTTCATTAAGTGAAATGCCCGCACCCCGCCCCGAGATTATGATTGTTCCGTTCGAGTGCATCTGCTTGATTTAGCGTATCGCTCATAATTTGTTTTTATGGTTTTGCATTTCGATTTGGTTTTTGGGGCACGCGGCTGATAACTCTCCCATGACGCTACAATCTTCGCCAGCCTCCAGCTGCCTCCGATTTTCGCTTATCGGAAATGGAAAGTGGCTGCTGCTGCTGCTGCTGCTCAGAGGCAGCTGTGGATTTCCCGGGCGCGTGTCGAGTGGCGGAGCCATGAGACAACTCTCACACCCGCCCATTGTGAAGCTGACAGTGGAATGCCAGCGAGCTGGGGGCCCAGAGCACACGATCGGGAAACGTTTCCATTGCGGCCGGGATGTTAATTTTAGTACAAATTCGGCTCGAAAATAGCCGTGGCCAAAATGCCCACGCAAATATTTTCGCCAAGCCGCCAAGTCATCGTCGCTATTAACAGATCCGAGAGTGAGCATGAGTCGGAATTATGGTGGGTCGGTCCCGTGGCTCTCGGAGCTTATGGCTCCGCATTTATGGGTCGCCGCGTCGCCAAAGCCCTCGTCTCGTATTGACAATTTCAATTTAAGATCATCATCAGAGCCACGTTCAGTAGAGCCAGTCAGCCCGTCTGCGGCTGCTGTTAAATATTTTGTTATTTTCATATGTAAATCTTGTTTAACGACTCTGTATGAATTCGTGTGTAGTATGGGCATATTTATTGTGCCGTTGATTGAATATGCAAATGCATTTTCACACGTTGGACCCGTTGGCTCCCCGGCGACACCCGATCCGGTCCAGCTCTGGTCAGCAGACAAAGGCGCACAAACAACGCAACCCGGGGACTGGGTCTTCGTATCCTCCTGTTTGTCTCTGGCAGGGATCGCTGATCTGAGTTGATCCCCTGAAGAGGCAGCGGTTTTACCTACAGCAGATCCGCGGACCTTGGAGGTGATAATCGCACTCGCTCACACACACCTTTTGCTCCAAAATGCCCGATATAAAAATTAATATTCCCTAATAAATCCGTCAAAAGTTATGGTCAACTGCTTAGCAACCCGAAAAAAAGACAAAGGTAAATGAATAAGACAAAAAAGGAAATTAATAAAAAAAAGAGCTATAAAAAAATATGGGTTTTTGGAAAGATGACGAAGTGGTGATGCCCTTGGAGATGTTGTTTTACCAAGAAACTATTTCTGTAAAATGTTTATGAATCTTTTTGATTACAATGCAATATACCTTATTGTTTTTATAAATATATTATAGGAAAATCTCCTTAGAAAAATCTTTTTATACCTTGACCACCACTTTTATACACTTATCCTTTTATTAAAAAGATGATTACGATGAAAGATCCTTAGAAAATTCAGCAAACTAATCGCAATGATTGTAAGAAAAAATTATTTACTGAGAATTTTTTTATAATTTATTTCTTAATGTGAACTTAACAATCTGTACTACTTTAAATTTATATTCCTTTATCACTGTAAGCGGCCGTCCACGTAGTGACGATGAGCACCATGAGTGAATCACTTAGCTTAAGAAAAGTAAGCAAGTAAGGTAAATTAAGTTATTCCAAATTTAGTTTTTGTTCAAATATGAAATTGGATATCAGACAATTCTGGAGTTGAAGGTGAGCGATCGTCACTATTATCCTACCTCCTTAAGAACTCCCCTGTAGATTTATTTTAAAATTTTTAAGCTGACCTAAAACTTTCCATATAAATACCTTTTAACCAAAAAACTTTCCGTATTTAATTTTAGCACAAATCCGTTAATGGAAGGGTATCAAGAGAGGGTCTGTGTGTGATGTGTGTTCTCTCTCTGGAAATGGCCATCGTCGGAGGGCGCGGCAGCCAGTCAGCAGCGGTGAAGCCTGGCCTGAGAGGTGCCTGTTTTCTGCTTTTCTGGCTGCCTTTTCCCAGACATTTACCTGTCAAATGTTGCACTCGCTCACGAAAATGATGGAGTGAAGAGTTTTAATTTTATGACGCAGCAAAGGAGAGGCAGGCGACGGGATCGAGTGAGTGCTGGTGGCGCCAAGAAATTAAGGTAACGCGCCGCAATCAACACAAGCCCGGCTGCAGCCAGGATTCTGGAAATCGCTTGGTCCTTTTGCTGACTAGCCAGTTACTATAGTTTACTATATAGTTTTACCAGAGACGAGATTCGGTGAGTGGCTTTCTCAGGCTCCGACTTGAGCCATTAGTTATGCGGCTCGTTGGCTTATCGACAACAGCATCGATCTTGTTAGCCGCTATTAATTGGCTGTGAAAGGTCCGATTCATTCAATAAAAGGCCCCATAATGTAAACGGCTCAACACTTTCCCACCACCGTACAGGCCAAGTCCATTGACATCCGATGCTGCGCATGCGTATCCCCGCGTCTATTAAGCCCGATACCAGATACCAGATACACGATACACGATCGCACCTCCCAGATACAGCCATCCCGTGGACGGTAAATTGCCGCAACCGCAACGCATCCAAAAACACGGCCATAGATACAGATACAGATACATATAGTCGATCCGTTGGCTAAAGAGTGGATCGGTACGGATCGGATACATAGTTAATTATGCTCCCAAAATGAAACAAAAAAACAAACTAAACATTTTTACGAGCGAAATTTGTAATCATTACCACATTCATATGCAAATGGGGGCAGCCGTCCACTACGTATCTGTATCTGTATATCTGTGGTGAAGCCTGTAGGTGTGCACTGAAATAAATATTTAATAATTATATTCATTTATTTTTAATTTATATAAAATGATGAAAACGAATTCTAAAACTGTCTTGTGTTATAAAAACCATGACTTTGATATTTTTGTAATACAAAGTATTAAAGTTATCTAAAAATACGCTGTAGAGGTCACAGTTTTCCAGATAAAAATTTAAGACTTAAGTGCAAAAGTAGGGTATTATTTTTTCTATCTATATACCAATTTTGAACTTAATCGGATAAATATTAAAATCACGGGAGAGATTTCTATACTTTTCATATTATTCCCCATTAACATGGAAAAGTTGCGCTAAAAAATATGCAACGATTTATGAGTCATGTATTTTTATATCAAAAGGCTCAAAATACCATTATTTATCGTTGTTTTCATTTAATTACAAATATTTTTAATATCAAAATATAAATAAATATAATTGTATTACTTAGTCTAAATACAAATTTTTGAAAATATTTGAAAAAAAAAATAGTTAAAGAATAAATTACTTAAAATATCTTACACTCAGCTCTACATGTTCGATTTTCATTTCCTCAATATATATTATTGTATACTATTTTAATTATAATTATTTATATATATTTTTCCCAGTACATATAAATCTGTAACTCTCTTATTTTTTTTCTGGCGGGACTGTTTGGGCCAGCTGCTCGAACGGCAGCTACGCGTCTGTCGCTTCTGTGCTGTCTTGGCCTTTGTTTAGGATTGTGGGGCCCTGATTTTGGTGTTAAAAGTACCGTATTGTTTGCCATATATAGCAACAACATGCTGTCCACGCCGTGATAACGAAGTCGACTCCCCTCGCCTCGCCTCTACTACCAGCCACTAATTTATTAAAGACATTTTCTTGTTGTCTCCGATCTCTCGGGCTGCCAAGACAAACATAAATTTTGGATGCGACAAGTTTTAATTTCTTCGCCTCGCTCGCCGCTAGATCCTCCGGTTTTTTGGTTTTCGGTTTCAGTTTTTGTTCCCCCTCAAAAATTAGCCTCAGTTCGGTAGCTGGCGAGGTTGTGAAAAAGCTTAAATTTTAATCAAAATTAGATCTTTATCTTCCGCAATTTATTTGCCTTTTAACAAATATTTTTCATGCTTTTGTCCGCGCTCTCCTTCTCTTTCTCTAATCTCGTTTGCTTATTTTGTCTGGTTTTCGGGGCTGCTCGCTGCCTCTCGGAACTGTAAATATTTAAGCTTTTGACGCCTCACATGGCCCGGGATTACCGGAGGAGCCATAGAAGAGCCATACCCTAGAGCCATAGGGAGGGATGTACCCTCCTGGAGCTCCATTGCAGAGGTAGCATAAATTTTTCTCGCTTTGCCGCCATTGAGTAATGGCCGTGTTTTTGTTTGACTTTGCGGCATATTTGTTTGCCGCCTTCCGCTGTGTGCGTGCTGTCTTCCACGTTCCCATTTACCCCCCCTTTTGGGGGGTAAAAAAGGGGGGGACTAAGGCTAAACTATGTAGCGTGTAACGCGGTTGCCAGCCCTTTGGAAGATTAGCATTTCGAACGGCAAACATTTAAAGTTAGTCCAGATCCCCGCCAGACGGCGTTGGCGCCAGAATGGAGAGCTTCAGGAATTCCAGAATGAAAAGCTATGGCAAATATTGGGTGGAGGTAGGCTCCCCAGGAAGAACTAGTTTTACTTAATTAAATAAAAGGTTTAACTTGCTTCTTTCACTAATAAATTTAAAACGTTTACTTCGAAAACCCTCTTTGCTATTTTGTGTAATTATCTAAGTTTTTTAAAAGCTCTTTTACAATTAAATAGGTTTCTTCTATGTCTTTTATATAATTAATTCTTGAAAATTCGAAAGTATTTTGTATGTACTTTATATTCCTAATCATTATATTAATAAAATCTGAATATCTTTGGATCAAGTTACAATTTTTTCGGTTAAAGTTATTATAAAGAAGCTTCGAAAAAAATCGTATATAAATCTTACAGAAATGAATACATTTAGCCTTAAAAAGTATATATTTTTACAAATTTTCTATCTCATCACTGTGTTCCTAATTATCTTTCTTGTTCCTAGACTTTCTTCTATCAATTTCCGACCCTTCTGATTACTCAATCCTCTCCAGATTCATCCACTCCCATTTTCATTGCCATTAAACTTCCTCCACTCGGTTTTTTTTAGTATTTCCCGATAATTCCCTCCAGCAACAACTACATATAGTACATGGTGTGCACATACCCAAGAAATTCCCATTTAAATGAAGTCGCGGCAAGTGCTCTGGGCGCTGATTAGGATTCGTGGAAGTGCAGGCACCATAAAAGCGAAAGTCTTGACGCCATTAGAGAGCAATCAACGGCGCGGCGATGGAGGCGAGTCTGCTCATAAAGTGTCAACTATGACTAGTGCCATGGGTACACAGACACAGAAGGTGGAGGAGATACGGAGATAGATAGATAGATAGCTACTTAGATGTGGCCAGAACCAGAACCATAATCAGAGCCAGGTGAGCTCCAAATCCGCACAGCAATGCGATGCTCAAATACGACATGGAATGGAATCGGAGACAACGCGACTCGAGCCGCTATATTTGGTCTCATGACGTTATGGGCCGGCGGCAAACAAACAAATTTCCAACACTCGCCAGGTTGCCGGAATGCACTTGGAAAAATCAAGAAATAGATCAGAGGGAAATTTAGATATTTCAAGATATTTTTGAAACTAATTTGGATTTAATTCGATGCAAATCCAAAAAGATAGCCTTGATTATACCTAAATATTAATTATCTTAGAAAGATAGCTCTAGAAACTTTTGTACCTATGATTTCTATTTAATTTTAATGCTTAGCCACATTTTATAGAATATTTTTAAAACCAAATAACTCAGAAATTAAAAAAAAACTATATTATTATCGGTGTAAAAATATCGATTATTTCGATTGTCTTCTGATGAAAGCTAAAAAAAAAATGGAGCGCGGGCAAGGATTTTCAAATAAGCTTAAGAGTTTGTTATTATAATATTTTTTAATTTAAAATGTTTTATAAGTTACTTGTTTTATTTTACATTGAATGAATAGGAGTAAATAAAACCTTATTATTTACGTTTTAAATATAAAATCTATTTATTTAAAACAATCGATTGTTTCGATAGTCTTCTGATAAAAGCTTAACAAATTGTTGGCGTTCGAGCAGGGCTCAAGAACCTTAAAGGTTTTCTTTATATGTATTTCATAATTTATTTATTTATATAATTTTTTATGATATTTTATATTAAATTACAAATTTAAAAGAGGTCTATTATTTGAGTATTAATATCAATGCTAGTTATTTAAAACGAATATTTCGATTTTCATCTAATAAAAATAGGAAATCGATTTGCATACACGATCTTCCTTAATAAAAAAGTATGCTTATTTTGTTTTCCGTGTAACCTGTATAAACAAGGGAGGGCAAAGCGAGAACGCAGAGGAAGAAGAGCAAAGACGAAGGCTCCGTTGTTGTCACGAGATTAAGGCATTTCCTCTTTGACGTTAGCGCAAGACTCGCCATCGTCATCGCCATGGCCATCGTCATCGCACTCCCTCTATTTGGCTTCTTTATCACGGCCATTGTAATTGCGCACTCGGGCCTGATCCGCTGCGATCCATTCCGATCCATTCCGATCCGATCCAATCCGATCCGTGGCCTAGCGACAACAATTACCCCGCGGCCACTCCACTCGATTCCATCCCATCTCGGCCACTCAATCAAAGGCGAAAGCGGGAATGCCGCCTCGGAATGGTTGCGGTAGCCAAAGAAGCCGTCAAATTGTTACGCATAATGGATGTTTTTATCAGCGAAATGGTTTCTTCTGCCCGCCGGACTACCGGACTTGGAGTTTTCTTCTTTTGTTAGTCAGTTAACTCGGGCCGACTGCCTGCCTGCCTGGCGGCAATCCGCTGCCCTCGGCTTTGATGTCACCGTTTTGGCCGTTGAACTTTTCTGGCTTCATCTGGCGTTTGGCCAAGATCTCGCCACCATTTTGGTAATGAAATGCAGCATGAGAGATTCGCCTTTTGTGGTCGGGCCAGGCGGTAGTTAAAAGGTTCTCGGATCGATGAGGCGATCATCTAATTTGCAAAATATTTATCATATTGTGAGCACAAAAAATGGTTAGATATTTTATGGTCTATTTCTTAGAAATTTTAATAGAAAAGTGTTGTGCGGTTAGCACTCAAAAAGGAAGGGATTGGCTTTGAAAGAAATATATCTAGAAAATTAGGGATAAGTATAAGCTTTAAATAAATCTTTTTAAAATATGTAACACAAAGGTTAAGCTGAAAACAAAATGTATTTTTGGATTCTTGACAACATTTATTAACATTTAATAATAATTATATGTTTTTCATTAAAGATTACCAAGTCCCAAGGCTGCTAAATAAGAATACCTTTGTTAATTTTTTAATCGAGTTAATACATTTGTTTTGTAGTAACTGGCTAATTTTTTGAGAATCAAAAACAGTTTTTATTATTATATTTTAGGCTATGATAACCGGAATCAACATAAATTTTTGATAAAATTTAATTAAATGTATTCTCAAATGCTTATTATATTTATATATTTATTGTATATTTAAAATTAGACTAAAATTTATGAATAATTTTTCAGAGCAAGATTATACATCTTAAAGTTGGTAGCAGATTTTTAATAATACATAAAAGGGACATAGATTTATATACTGAAGATTAAGATGAAATAAGTATTTAGCTCTATTAAATACGAATTAACTTAAAATTTGATTAGTATTTATAAAATTTGTTTACACATTTTAATGGCCACTAACTTAAACCTTGAACGTAATATCATAGCCAACAGAGAAATTATATTATAATAAGAATTTATTCAACGAAGCACCTCTTGTAGTTCCCAATATATTGAAATTTTAATAAAATAAGAGTACTTAAAATCTCCGTAATACCTATCACTTAATATTAATCCCTCAACTGTTTGGCAATTGTTTTCCGCAGACCAAATTTGAATCCATGATCTTGTTATTACACATGCCATTAACACGCATCGCCGCCGAGTGCCAGCTCGTTGAGCTTGGCGGGCAAACAAACAACTATGAGGCTCCGGGGAAATATGCAGATTCTCTGGGGAGAGGAACAGGGGAGTACGACGTGGAGGAGCCAGCCGGTGGCACTTGAGATTTGAATATAATATTGTAATAACTCAAGGGTCCACACAACAGAAGCGCCTCTCAGAGCGTCGCGTCGCCAGCGACTTTAGCACTTCAGTTTGAAGTTGGGCTCTGAAAAGTGGAAGCATCTTTCGGTCTGAATGCGAGTCTGAGTCGCATCGTCTGGCCCGGACCAGGTCTGGGCATCTTGGCCATATTTGCTTATGATAATTTGAGAGCAAACAGCGATCGAGTGGAATGGTAGCCCTCAGTATGTTAGTTGTGGAAACCAAAAATCTGAGACGATTCGGAATGAAAGGCCTACAAATCTCGGCTGGGGTCGTGAATGTGCAGAAAAACAAAAACGAAACACACGATTAAACACCTCTCAATTATTGGAGTAGGTCTGTCTGTCTGTCAAGTGGGCTCGCCATGGACACGGATGATTATGATGCCTCCTGGTCACCAGCTCTGGCTCTAGCTCCAGCTCCAGCTCCTCTGCCACGTCGATTGAGTCACTTAATTTGCATACCAAAGTAGATTTGCATGCCTCTTGCAGACCTTTGTCGTGTTGCAACAATGGAACTACTCACTACTCACTCACTTACCCGATACTCAGTACTCAATACTCAATACCCGATACTCGCTGGGTTGGCAAATATACAAATATGCGAGATCAAGTGGCGGGCCGTTAATAGTCTATAGCCTATAAAGGCGCTATAGGGCTTGTTCAAACAGATCCGAGCTAAAAGTTTAAATCAATAAATTGCGACGACCGGCTGGAGGGCATATTTTCCATGGAAAATTACATTGCTTTCGTAGACGATTTATGCTAATTTTAATTTGAGCAGCAGTGCGAGAAAGAAGCCGAGGGCTCGTGCTCTCCCAGATCGGGCTCATTTCGCAACTGGGTGGAAAGACCCCGGACTACGGACCCTGGACACGAGACTCCGTTGCAAGTACTATACGGATATGGCACTTACAACGGACTTGGACCCAGTTCAAGGCTATCTCCTAACCTCGCTCTGATTCACCAAATCGATCGCTGAAATACGAGTCTAAACCCAAACATTGATAGGAGCAATTACAAGCCACAAGGATAAGGATAGGAGATAGAAAAATATCCTCTTTGCTGATTCAAGCGGCAGGAATGCGTTTGTCTGCACTCTAAAAAAATAACAGAGAATATTAGAAACTAATTCAAGTCTAGGAATTTACAATGATTTACTTAATCAGTTATAGAAATTAGTTTCTATATAAAGGAGAACACAAATTGGTTTCTAAACATTTTAAAATTTATAAAGGTAGTTTATTAGGAGAAGAATTAACTAATTTATTATGACTGCAAAGAATATCTAAGTAAGTAAATAAATAAACAATTTATAGATATTTATTTGCCAATATTTATGATTTATTTATTTTATTTATTTACCAAAAAAGATTAGCATAACAAATTGTGTGTCATTTTAATAGTTTAATAAGTAACAAATGCATAATAACACTTTCACTTCCACTTCCTTTCCTCTTTATTATATAAAGAAATAAGTATATTAATGGTCTATTTCTAGTTACCACTTTCCTAATTATTTATAGTTTTATCTAAATAATTGAAAAATAAGATATGTAAATAAAAGTAAAATCCAGAAAATGCTGTTTTTTGGCAAAAAAAAATTACTTTGAGGGTATTAACCAATTAAAAAATATTAAAAACTAACGAAGTGATTTTCTCAGGGCATTTTTAGATATTTGTTTTTATTGCATAATAAATATTTTTATTTTTTTATTTTATTTTATTTTTTCACTCCTATAGTTTTAAAGATCCTCTTAATGTTATTTAAATTTGATTTGCAAAACTCCTGCCCAGTTTTTTCCTCAGTGTCGTTCCTCGGGCTACCTGTTGTTGGCCCATTTATCCGGAACCGAACGGAAGTAAACCGAAATGCATTAGTCAAGCAGCGGGCGCGGAGGCAGCACCAATTAGCTGGGTGCTGACAAATTGCACAGCTATTGGCAGCCTTCCAGGATCGCTCGATGGGTCTGATCGATCCCTAATGGCCTGACGAACCTAGTCGACCCAAACTGACCCGAGCTGAGCTGCGGAAATACAGGAATAAAATAAATAAACGCAACCGGAAGTGTGCGCGACCAAATGTGAAAACGCGAGGCATAAATTACGCGCAGACGACGGCACATGGCCAAAACGCAATTTGGGAGAAAAAAAAAACTAGGGAAAAAGAGAATTCCTGGACTGCTAATAGTAAATTAATTTCTGGCGCTTATCGCCGCCAACCTGGCTATGGCTGATATCTTGGAATAATGCGTGGATGTGTCAGGCCAGCAAAGTGCTGTGTAAATTAGCCCGGCTGACTACATATTTGCCCATCGGGAGCCTCAAGAATTTCGCAGTAATGCTTCTGGCCGCGATAAGTCTTAATCTCGAAAGGAAGTAGCACTGGAGGCAAACACGAGACCCGAAAAAGGAGAACGATCACGTTTCGCCATCGCAGGCCCACATGGCGCATGCTTAATTTCAGTCAAAGTTCATGTTACTCGGCTGGCACTTTAATTAGCCACGAATTTGTAAGCAAGCGGCATAGACACGCGTTTCCGTCGTTCGGAACAAATGTTTTGCCAAGCTCTCTCTCAAAAAAGGTCAAAATCCACAACAGCCCGCCACCTGCATCTATCTGTGGAAGGCAGCACAACATATAGTGGTAGCAACTGGCGACGCCATATCGGGCCTTGGGATGCCGCCATATCAATGCCCAAATGACGCAGCGTCAAATCCAAAATAATATTCAATCACACGGAAAGAAATATAAATAGAAAGAATTGAATTAGATAGAAATCTTAAATATGATGTTATCTTGTAAAGGATTAAGTCGTTTAATTAAATTTAATTCTAAGCTGAAAAAACATGTATTTCATGTTGGTTTTGATAGATAAAATCTGAGGATAAAATATTAGTTTGTGGAGGACAAAATCCTTTAATTAATCCATTAATCTTTCATTATATATCAGAAGACCCAACTTCAAAATAACATTAAAACACGCAGAGAAAAGCAGAATCAATTCGTGTTTATTTTAATAACTTAAAGACAAAGATCGAATAATTATCCATAAATTAATAATATTATAAGTATATTATTTTGATATTCAGATCTTTTCAAGCAGATATAAATTTGTTGTAATAAAAAATTCTTTCTAAATAAAATCAATTTAAAGGAGCTTAAGTTCTTCATTAAATTCGTCTTAAAAACATGGTTTTAATGTATAAAACAATTAAATTAATTATTAGCCCAAACTAGAACTGATTGCTGAGTAGAGCTGAAACCACTTCAATATTCATCGATTTAATGTCGATTTTAAACGTACACAAACATCAATAACTTTGATTCTTTTCCAGCTTTACCTTCAAAATTAATTTAAAGTGATTTATTTTGAATCTCTAAAGATATTCTTTCAGCTAATATTGTTTAAGGAACCATAACAAATTATTTTGTAAGCAAAATAGATTTATTTTGTTCTTTGAATAACAAGTTGTTCATTATTATTGATTAAAACTTTTTGGTTCATTAAAGATATATAAATAAAAGTAATCTTTAAATACTACGTATTTACTCAATTAAGCAAACTGATCAAAGAACTCATTTACTCCCGCTCTTTTTGCATAATTTGCTTTCATTAATTACCAAATAAAATAAATCAACTATTATTTCCCATAATAACTCTACAAAATACCTAATAAAATCCAGTTACTTTCAGATACCTCTAATTAATTAATAAACAACCAATAATCATTTATTCCTCTCTCTGTACTCTGGGGTAAATCGAAATAAATGAGCAGCAAAACGACAAACACACACGGCAACGACGGCTCTCGAGGCAGACAAGAGGACCACCATGATGGCAGCGGCTACAAATGGGCAAAGCATAACATAAATATATACACGAAATAAAGAAAAAACGATACAAAAAAGATACAAAAAGATGCCAAAAAGCGGAGACGGAGAAAAAACAATTTCAATCATCATGATCATAATTAAAAGGCAACACACACGGCGAGCGGCGGACACCGAGATGTTGGTGGCTGCCACCGCTGCTGGCTGGCTGGCTTGCTGCTCCGCTGACTGTGCAACTTCGCACTTGAGAATTAAACACAATTAGAGCGGGATAACAGAGCGGAGCGAAGACAAAGACGGAGCACCGCTCGTCGTGGGCGGAGCCAGGGCAGCTGGAAAATCGAGACCGGGTTTTTCAAAATGGAGGTGCCAACGCAGAGCGAGATGGCTAACAGGGCAGAGTCGGCCAATGAGAGGGGAGCCCCGACAGCAGCAGCAGCCTCAGCAGGTAATCTCGATCAATGGCTCGGGCCGGGGAAGGCAAACGAGTCAAGCTCGTTTGCAGCTCGATCGACGGATCGACGGTTCGACGGATGGCAGCGGCGGAACTTGCTCAGTTGAAATGCGAACTTGGCGAGACTCAGACACGACCGTCGGCTAAAATACACTCACTCTGTAGAAAACGTTAAAATAACCCACATAGAGACTTGACACCCGTCGTAATCAAATTAACACCCACGCACATGAGAGACTTGGCGACGTGATTTGCATAATTGACGCTAATCAGCGGCGTCTCGTGCTCACCAAAAAAAGTCGCGGTGACAGAAATACTACAATTCGTACTCGAAAACAACCCCCCTTTTGTGTGTGTGTGTGGAAACCTTTGTGACCAAGTGACAAAATAAGTTAAAGCTAAATATATATACACAATTATGATCACCATGAACGAGCTGGTGGATCTGCGCATGCAGCAGCACATCGCGCACGAGATATATCGCCAGCAGATCATGCAGCGGATTCCGGGTAAGCTCTACCTTCACATATCACTCATACGCCCCGTTTGACGAACAAGCGAGCTGTTAAGCATCATTAGCATTAATGCCCATTTCTGGGTCTGACTCAAGCCAAGATCAGCGGGGTGTGTGCGGTGTGTGCACGGTGTTTATAGCGGACCGATCATAAAGCTGAGTAATGTGGGAAAGTGATCCGGCAACTTGATATCAAATGCATTTTGCTTGTCGCCGCCGATCGTTAAGCAGCGGGATCAGCGTACCCCCTTACACGCTATATCTTTGGATAACCCAGCCAATTTTGGTCCTTAATGGGGGACATTAAGTTTGACAATCGACAGAAGAATCAATGTTCCTTGTTCTCCCAAAATAGCGCATTTATAACAACCATATTTCGCAGGGATCACTTTTCGTAAGGGCATTAAATCTTTAATTTAAATTTATAAGTTCTTGGTGCTGATTTATTTATAAATGATCTTTGAGAGCTAACCTGTGGTTAATAATATCCAATAACTGACTAGGTTTAAATATTAAACAAATTTAAAAACCCCTAAAGAACCTTTAAAGAAGTTCTGTGTTTATTTCAATACAATTACTTAGAGGTTTTCTTAATTTTTTTTTAAATCTGGGATTGTCAATTGTTTCTGAAAAATAAACCTAATATATAATCTTAACCAGGGGTTAGTGTGAAATCGATTGTATTCCAATAACAATTAACTATTTACTAAGTAATTGTATTTAATGATGGAAGGTCTGTATTTTGATGTTGTCAAGGATATTTAATTGTCCCTTAAGAATAATCCTAACGTTTAATTTTAACCAGGCGTTAGTGAGAAATCGATCGTTGCTCAATAATAACTAAACATTTACTTAGTAATTGTATTTAATTATGGAAGTTCTGAAATTGGATGTTGATAAGTATAATTTATTGTTTAACTTTAACCAGAGGTTAGTGGGAAATCGATCGTATTTCAATATAAATAATCATTTACTTAGATCTTTAAGGAAAGAATATATGTATTTTCTTTAAATGAATAAGTCTTTCCTTGAAGAACTAAGATATTGCTATTGTAGGTTAAGGTTAGTCCATACAGGATTATTGGAAAATCATTAAGAGATCAATAAATTTATAAACCATACACGATAAACAACGTAATTTTTTGTTTTAAATTTTTTTTAAATATTTTTTCTTGCTGTGATCATGAAATTCATAATATAGTATTAAATATAGTAAATCGATTTCCTTTTAATTACACTCCATAATAAAATTTGTCTATGATTTGTTGATAATGATTTGTATGATAAGTTCTTAGTCTATATAACCCCATTTGTATCCTATTTTCATCTTAAGAGTCCCTAGAACCTAGCTTAGATCAACCTTAAGATCTCATATGCTCTTTCAAGCCCTCCTTTAACCTCTTTTGTCCTATTTCAGACCCCTTTCCGCCCATGCTGCCCATACCGATGCCCCGCCACGTGATCATGCCACCCCGGGTAACCCTGCCCGGCGTGGAGATGACTCTCCAGAACGACGATCTCTGGAAGCAGTTTCATCAAATTGGCACGGAAATGATCATAACCAAGAGCGGCAGGTAGGTACCCTATAGAAAGGGGAAAGGGATATAGGAAATGGGAGTGGGGATATCACAGAACTAAGCTTGGTAGATCGAACAGGGAACAAACAGAGATCGGGCGATGCATTAGCACGAACGTGAAAACTAATACCCGAGACGCAGCAGCAATCCAGCGGAGGAGGAGGGCACTTAAAGCACTCGATCTCTGGCACTGAAACCGATCCTGGCTGGGATCTAGCTCCGTGGCTGCCGCTGGTGCCGCTGCTGTTAAATGCTCATTAGATGCAGGCGCCTGCAAATTGTTTACAGCGGCGTCGCGACAACGATTTTCACAGGCAAACACGGCGGAAGGATGCGCTGGCAGGATGACAGGATGTGAAAAGCCGCCGCAGGTACTAATGCACTTTTTGGGCCTATCGCGCGAGGCGTAAAGCAGACAAGTTGGCCGGCACTTTGCGTGCCCATCTGCAGATTGGAGATGGGATTCTGATACTGATACTGGAAACGGCCTAGAAACGAGATCTGCTCGAATCAAAGGCATAGCGCAATCGCCCCGGGGCTGGTCTATCGAGGATCGAGATCGTTCCTACCTAAAAGTGTCCGGCACTTGTTCGAATGTGCGTAAAGTGGCGTCATCGTAATTTATTGCTGGCCGAGCGCCGTGGGACGTCCTTTTTGGTCGGCGCGCGGCGGCGCTCCTTTTGGACGAGGTCTGGCATAAATCTTAGCGTCAAGGATACTTTGTCGTCATATCTGTAGTTCGTAGCGTTTTTATTGTGGCGCCTGTCTGCAGACTCCGAAATATCTTCGACAACCTTCTGCGTTCTGCATTCTTCAGATGTATCTGTAGCTGCTGGTGAGTGACCACAGCTTGTCGACAGATACGAGCAATTTCACACTTGGCGATAACGGCCACAGTTCGATCTTCGGGCAAAGGGTTCTTCCTCGATTAACATAAAGTTTTGGACTCTCCCGGGAACCCTTTTGTTTTTATAAGAGTTTACTATATGTATATATGCCATGAATAATTCATAATGTCTGCGTATTAAATACTTTTTATGCCCATCAAAAAATGTTTTATGTTGCTCTGCTCGGTGCAATCGATTTGAATTTTTAATGATTAGGCGCCAGAGTGCCACCGTCTCAGTCCACTGCATTTCCCTCTCAGATCGGATCGGATCCAATCCTCTCCTATAACTCTGTCCATAAAAACTAATTAGTTGGCTGTCTGGGCCACTTGAACCTTTCGATCTGTTTGGGTGGTAAAAGCGCAGACGGCCATTAAAGTTAGATAGAACAAAGCGTATCGCTTTAAGGCCTGACAGCGGGAAATGAAATGACTTTGTCACGAAGCTTTTAGTGTGTGTGGGCACAGCCGCAGCCATAACCATAAGGCCATAACTCCGGTTTGTTGGTTGGTTAAATGGGAAGCGCCAAGAGAGGCGGTAAACAGAAGCGATGGAAAGTGGCTAGATAGGCCAGGAAATATTGGTAAAACCTTAGCTTCGAAAACAGGCAGCAAGTTCTCGAATATGTAGGATTTTTTATTATTAAAATGAGAGCTATATTTTGTATATTTTATGTATATTTTTAACATAAAAAAACAACTAGTTGTAGGGTAAAAAATTAGGGCTATATTCTTGATATTTACAAGTATCTTTGGGGACATTTTTTAAGCAAAACGAGCTGAAAAACTATATTTGTTAATTTGTATTTAAATGTCTAGACTCAACTAAGTTACCTTAATTGGAATATCAATTTCCTTTGCTATTTTTCAAGCTGTCAATGATTAAATTATTTGAATTTTAAATAGGTTAAAAATTAACTAATTAAAATCAACCTTTTTACTGGGATTTACAAATTTATAGTAAGTGTAAATGCGTTTAAAATTCGCTGATCTTCTTTTTTACTCAAAGTATTTTTAAAATAATTTTTTGTATTATTTTTTATTCTAAAAACCTCTAAAAGAGTATATAATAAGATGAAGAAATATTCCTCCTGAAGCACCCTTTGCAGGCTGCATTCCTGGACCGTGTCCCTGCACCTGCCAAGCGCCAAGTGGGATGCCGTCAAGTGTCCAGCATGCTCCTCGCTCCCAGCCAGCATTCCCGCCGTTAATTATGCGCAGACGCGCCAAAGATATCGATCTTAACAAATCGTTTGTCCAAAAGCCAGACAGCATACTGTTTGCCAAAAAAAAACCAACAAAAAACAGAGAAGAACCAAATTGAAAATGAAATTCTAAACCGCACAAATGTCGAAATATTTCGGTGCCCGTCTCTCTAATGGAATTCAACAAAGAAACTGAAAGGCAGAATCAAATTAAATGTAGGCAAGCAAAGCGCAGCAGAGTTCAATTAATTAATCATCGGAGCCCGGAGAAACACGGAATCATTGCCAAAAAAAATAAATACAAGAAACCACTCGACGATCGGCGGAGGCGGAGGCGGAGAGACTGACTTGGATTCAGATTCAGATTCGGGCTCGGGCAAACATTTTTCGGGCTCGGGCCTGGCGCCAAGAGCAGTGACCACCTGCTGTGTCTGCGGCTGCGCGATCCGAGGGTCACTCACTGCCTGCATCCTTGTTAGCACAGGGCAAACCAAGGGCCAGGAGGAGCGCCGGAGCGATCCTCCTCGTCCAGGCAATCTCTATTTGGTCGGGGCTAATTACATGGCGCATGGAAGGGAAATCTCACAATTAAATATTTGTAACGCCCACGCGGACGTGGTCGTGGGCTCCTTTTGTCGATCTAGCATGACTATATTTGAGTTTGTTCGGTAAACAAAGGCTCTACAAATTTCATAGATTTTTCCTGGATTTTTCTCCCCCTCCGCCGAGAGTCTAAACACTCGAAGAAAATAACACAACCATTTGGTGTTTGCTTAAATCCAAAGAATGCGCGCTATTTGTTTAAAGCAAAGTATCTTTAATGTATGGGCGTATTTTTATTATTTTAAATTGTGAGATATACTAATTTCTTATCAAATATAAAATGGGTGGAATGGATTTTATTAAAGAGATTAGAAGTTTTCTTTCGGGAGTCGAAGCACACCCCCAAAGTGTCACACCTTGATATGCTTTCTTATAGAAAATTGGGAAAATAAGTATAGATTTAGCCAGCATTTTTTTGTTAAATTAAGTAAGGTTACCTTACTTTAATCAAGAGTTAAATAAATAAATTATTAAACCCAAAATCCTTTCTATTTCCCCTCCCTAGACGTATGTTCCCCTCGATGCGCTTGAGTGTCTCCGGCCTGGAGGACGAGAGCAACTACTGTGTCCTCCTCGAAATGGTGCCCATCGGTGACTGTCGCTACAAGTTCTCCGGCTCCCAGTGGGTTCCGGCTGGCGGTGCCGAGCCCCAGAGTCCGCAGCGGATGTACCTGCATCCGGATAGCCCGGCCACGGGGGCCCACTGGCAGGCACAGCCCATACTCTTCAACAAGGTGAAGCTGACCAATAACACGCTCGACAACAGCGGACATGTAAGTGCGGACGAAGCTTTGAAGTGGTCTCCGGTTACTGATCCAGTCCCCATATCCATACCCATACCCATCTCCAGATCGTCCTGGCCAGCATGCACAAGTACCAGCCGCGTCTCCATGTCATACGCACCGCCGACCTGGCGCAGATTCCCTGGGCCCCACAGCAGGCCTTTGTGTTCGCCGAGACGGAGTTCGTGGCCGTGACAGCCTACCAGGTAAGTGGTGCCATCTCCATTGGGATTCTATATACTCTTTCTGGGGGGGTTTTGGAATTTTTTGGGAGTGGTTTTAGGTGTACTTTAATTTCTATAATGAACTTGCTGAGAGAATATTACGGTGCTTTAGCTAGATATGAAGGTTTTTCTCTGGATACATATATGAATTTTAAACGAGTTAATTACAGTTTATAATTAGTAGGAAATGTCAAACTAAATTTTAAAAAATTAATGTAACTATACTTGAACCTATTTTAGTAGTGGCCCTAACTTAAATCTAGTCTTACCTTAAAATCTAGACTTAAACCCGAACCTTTTAGACTATTATTAATACCTTTTTTATATCATCTTTTTAACTGTTAAAAGAAATAAAGCTTAGAAAACTTTCTAAAACTCTCTTAAATATGAGTTAAAATAGAGCTCCCTTAATTGTTAAATTAAATACCTGTCGTATCTTTCAATATCCAACAAAATGAGTTTCCCAAGGGTATTCCTAGCTGGTGTCCTCGCAGCTAACCCTGATCTACCTTGCAGTTCGTACTTACTTCGCTTTATTTTTTTTGCCAATTCATTGAGCAGTGAAACTGCAAAGACTAAGGGAAAGACTGAGACCGATCACACTAATAGGTTAATTTTGGGCAAACGAGCGGCGATCGCTCACGCCGTGGGTTGCTTGGTCAGCGGCTCGAATTAGCATGGAACGCCTCCGGGATCTGCTGGTGAAGTGGATCAGGACGAGGATGGGCAGGCAGAAAGTCAGCGGGTCGGATTGTTGTTTTAGGAAGTTGGATAGCCACATCCTTGTAAATTTGAGCGCCTCGCTGTGTTTTTGTCTAGGTCTGGGCCCATTGACAGCCGACGCCAGTCTGCCTCTAATTAGCAAGATCGCCTCGAGATCGGAGCCATCGGAGATCCGAGATCCGAGGGCTCCGTCCGAGATGACAGCCACAGAGATCACAGAGAGTTGTCAAGTCATCTCGAGTGGCCAGGGAACTGAAACTGCAGCCAGCCAGAGACGGTGTCAAGTGGCCCTGTTACTTAACACGCCGGCTACTGGACGCCCATACAGAGAGAAAAATCGTGATATAACAAAGATATATTTGGGAATTAAAAAGATACCAGAGAGATCATATCCATACCTCACTTAACGGCCTAGATACGTTCTATTAAACTTCTCTGGAAAGCGAAAAGCCTTATAATAAATAAAGTAATCTCCCAAAGAAAATTTTTTTTGGCCGTTATATCGAAATATTTAAGGCTGTAAATCGGAAACGTGGCGTAATTGAAGAAATTTATGGCCGTAAATAAAAAGAATAAATTAGTCTGCTGAAAAAGATTATTTATGGCCGTTATAGCGAAACATTTTAAGCCGAAAATCAAGATCCTGCCGTAATTGAAGAAGGCCGGTATATCGAATAATTTTTGGGGTTCAAAAGAATAATTTAATCTGCCGAATAAAATTATTTTTGGCCGTTATAGCGAAACATTTTAGGCTGTAAATATGGAGATATGGATATATTATATTTTCACACAACAATAAAATCCAAAAATATAGAAAAGTAATAGTCATAGATAAATTTTTTTTGTATAAAAAGCCAAGATAGATAGATAGATCGATTTTCTCCCAGTGCAGTTGCCCAAGATTGTGCTTCATAGTCATATTTCAACCTCGTTCTTTTCTGGTCTTGTCTTCTCTTCCGCAGAACGATCGCATCACCAAGCTGAAGATCGACAACAATCCGTTTGCCAAGGGCTTCCGCGAAACGGGACAGTCGCGGTGCAAGCGCAAGATGTCTTCATCGCCAACCGGCGAGGATCAAGATCAGTCGCTGTCGCACTCCCAATCCGAGTCTGACATGTCGTCGCCGGCGAAGGGCAGCAGTGAGGCAGCGAACCCGAACCCGAATCCCGATGGTCCGCAAATAAAGCGACTGAGATCAAATGGCTCCGCCTGCTCCTTATCGTCATCGCTGGACGATCAGTCGGCGCCTGGCGCCAGCTCCTTGGGTCTCAGCTCCCCGCCGCCACCGCCCCAGCTCCAGTCTCCGTCCCACCAGCTCCATCTCCAGCCGCATCCCCTCCAGGCGCGCAGTGCATCCAGCGTGTTCATGCAGCACTTCCAGCAGAATATGCAGAGTCTGCTGAGACCCTCGCTCGTGGATCTGGCCTGCACCTACTTCGGACGACCCCATGAGTACGGAGGAGGAGGAGCTGGTCTCCCCGCCACGTCTCTGTATCCTCCAGCGGCCATTTTGGGCCCACATCCTGGCCTGAACCTGCCCCCTGGTCTCTCTGGCTTGGATCCCAACTCGGATGAGTCTGGCGGCGATGACCTGGAACTAGATGTGGGCAGTGAAACGACGACAACGACGACGGTGGAGCAATCCTCGCAAGAACCGCCACCGGGTGAACCGTCTACCAGGAGCAAGGGCTTCAGCATATCGGCCATCTTGGGAGGAGGAAGTTAGGGGGAGTCTAGGAACTAAACAAGGAGATTTTAGTTTAAGGAAAAATAGGATGAACTTTTTAATGAAATCATGAATAAGTTGTAGAGATCAAGAAAGGAAAAAAGGAAAAGAATCTTTGCTAAATTATAAATTTATTTTTTTTTACACAGAAATAAACCTTTAATTGCTTTGTTTTTCAGTAAAATGTTCATATAATTCAGCTTAGAAAGGATATTCATTCTTTTTATCTAATATTCCAACTTTTCTTGACCAATATAACCTATTCATGATTTAAAATAATTTTTATCTTTTGCTCACTTTACTCATTTTGATATTATAATACACAGATCATAGCCTGATTAGTCCATAAGCCAATCTAAATGTTAAGCCATTAAAGTTACACTAAAATAAGAAAATCAAATTGGTTTTAGTTCACTGGGAATATCTAAGGATCTAAGATGATTGCAGATATAACCCATATATATCCTCCTGCTGCGATCGGCTCTCAAAGCCGCAAACGCCCACCCGATGCTGTAGGTAAATGAACATCTCAGTAAAGTAAAGAAAAGGAAGCAGAGACCAGCCTCTATCATTGGCCGATCTGGGGGCTGGAAATCACAACTTCCGCCAGACATTAATCCCAACCAATTTACAAGATAAACGTTCGGGTTTCGACAACATCATCAGAGGGCAACAGCATCGGCATCCGCATCCATTAGCCACACAGAGATGCGACTGGCTAGAACATAATTTGTTTGCAATTAAATAGCTCGACAAGGCATGAAATTCGGTTGCAGCCCTCGCATCTCCTATATCGGATGCTACCCCAGAGACTTCCACCGCCGACTCCTACTGCAACTGGAACCTCGGATATTTATGAAATGGGCAGAGACTGAGACGAAGCCAAAGAAAATAGACGATTCGTTATGTAAGTCAAGTCGCCGAGGAGCTGCCACAAATTGGCCAAAGGGACGGACGGACGGAGCCAATGATGAAGTTTACGATGACATGCGTCACCACCCACGTCTCGTTCCCGTCGGCCCTTGATGCCCGATCCCCGATGGCTGGCTACATGGCTACAGGGACTAGGTGCAGGGGCGGTGCAGACGCCGCTGCCCGCCCAGCAATCGGAAAAACAAACACGCTCGAATCAATTTACCACACTGGAAGGAAAGTATCGCTCTAAAATTGATATTTCGCGGTTGAAATTGGAAAGACAGTCTCACAGAAACCTAGAAATTTGCTAAGAAAAATTTGAAATAATGATATTGTATATATTTTTTATCAAATACATTCTATAAAATATTAAACCAAGTAAAGATTTTAAAATTGAAGAAAATGATATCCTTATAGCTGTTTTTAAATAATTATAATTATTATTATTAAATTTAAAAAATTTTACAAAATAAAAAAATATGTATAGACAATTACATATGTGCAAAATAAATTAGAAGTCAGTTTATAAGAAGCAGTAGGGTCTGCTCGATAATGGAATACCCGGTACTCAAAATCGTCAATATAACATGCATAAGAAAGTGCTAGGAACATGTTGAGAGTCTTAAAAAATCTACATAGTTACTTGAAAGAGTAACTAATGAGAATATTCATTTAAATTTATAATTTAATAATTTAAATCATAGGCAGCATCACTTTATTTATTTATTTATAAAGAATATATAAAATCATTCATTCTCATTCATTCTTAAATTATAATTCATATATTCATAATAACAATTAGTATTTCCCTTAATCTTTAAATACATAATTAAAACTCACATACTTTTCTCTATTATCTATCTACATTATCACATTATCTTTCTCCACATCAAGATCTCTAATTTATTTTTATCAGTGCACCAAATCGATTTGAAATAGTTGCCGTTTGTTCGGTTGTCTCTGTGTGCCTCTGGGGATCGATTCCTATACCGAGGCCTGCGGTTTTATAGGGGATTTTCGGACTAGGCTCCCATCCCATGCCATACCGGGGCTAGAACGGGTGACAGATGTCGACCGTGTGTGTGAGTGTGCGAGTGCGAGTGCGTGTGTTGACAGCGCAAGGTTGTGAGTGCAATGAATGCCTCATTAAATGGCCATACTCCTCGGATCCTCCTCCATAGAGTCTTCCTCCCCTCTTCCATCCGTGGCAGATGTCGCAGGTCTCCGGATAATTAATGCACTCTGGCTGTTGCTTTTTACGCTGCCACATTTGTTGCCGCTGCAAGTTGCCTCTCTTTTTTGTTATTTTATGAAATTAGATACACTTTGTCGAGCAGCATTTTTGTTGTGTAAACACAAAATTGGGGAACACAGAAAAAATAAAAATAAAAGGGGAAAATTGCTTCCTAAACGAAAGTTAATTAGTTATTAGAAAAGGGGAGTGGGTAGTGCGGCAACTTGCGGCGTTAATGAGTGGAAAAAGCATTTTACGCAGCGCACGCGTGGCTGCCACTATGAAACTTGATTGGGGA
Source organism: Drosophila rufa (assembly GCA_018153105.1). Classification (NCBI taxonomy): domain Eukaryota; kingdom Metazoa; phylum Arthropoda; class Insecta; order Diptera; family Drosophilidae; genus Drosophila; species Drosophila rufa. The sequence goes on from JAECXS010000085.1 coordinate 8,735,449, forward strand.
AGGGATTGAGTCATTGGATTTGGTGGCTAAAAATATGTATAAGTTATGTTATTACTCGAGGAATTTTTAATAACAAATATATGGATATTAACATAATAAATTCATATTAAAATTTATTAAAAAATATATATTTCAAGCCTATCTTAGGGGATTTAGGAAACCGTAGATCACAAATCCCGGGCATCCTTTTCCGAGCTTCAGTCCAGGCCTGCGCCCGGCGTTAGCCAAACAAGATGGCAACAATGGCCCGGTACTTGAGTTTTTATTGTTGGCCAATGCAAATATATTGGTCGCGAGGAGAATGCAACAAAGCGTGGCAAAGAAAGGTTTCCGTGTCGCCGGGGCCAAGCCATAAAAGCGGATGCACCGACCCAGAATCGACCTGCACCGGCCATTCCTGCCCAGCTCTGCGGCTAAGCTGGGGTTTTAAACTAGAGCAGAACACAAACCCACCACCGCCGCTGGTCAGAGCAGAGGCGGCCAACAAAAGGCCGTAAAAGCAGTTTATGCAAATGGGCTCACATGAGGGCTAGGGCTTGGGCCATGTGAGGAACGGCACGGCGTCCCTTTTTGGGCTGGCACAATTAACAAAGCGTGTAATTTCTCAAACCTATCGCGTGAACAATGGCACAAACAATTAGAGGATAATGAAAATCACCCACATAAGCAGGTTCACTACAGTGCTAGTGCTCTATGCCTGGGAAGGTGCATCTCTACATATATGATGATCATATAGGCAAATCTCGGGATCAGTTTGGAAAATACTCGAAAGGGGAACAATTAAAACAGGAGCACAATGTCCGTCGTCAAGTACGCATCCTTTCCAGAGGTCTTTCTAGCATTGTCCCTGTTTTTGTTTACAAGTCTATTGAGTGCAAAATGCAGCAGCATTGTCTCTGGCTAACTATTTGCATACTTGTGTTGTCTGCGAAGACAAACCACAAAATCAAATTCGAGATTAATGCGCGCCATTTTATAACGGAGCTTTGCCAGAGCTGCCAGTTCGGTTGAATTTTGCAAGGCACGCGTTTAATTGAGTGTTAACACTTGTTGAAGTGCATTTCGATGTCAAGTGGATTTTTTATCGATAGCGCTTGCCAATAATAAAATCATAACAACCGGTGGAAGATATAATATTGATAGATCGCCCAAATCAGGTTAGCTTTAAGATGTCCATTACAATTTTATCCAATAAAAATATTTTCAAAAAATATGTGTATGCAAAAAAAGGGATATCTTAATCTACGAGAAAAAGTTTAATCTGTTGAAAACTTTCAGAACTTTTTTATTTTTAATTTTCCCGTAGAAGCTGTCTTAGTGGAAACTTATATTAGAACGCAGCTTAGAAAGACTACAATTGACATTTCGGTCGAGTTGCCATCCCCCCCTGTCCACTTGTCACTTCAACTTTTGCGCCATTTGCAAAACAATTTTCTTCTGACTGCAAAACAAGTGCAAACTAAATCAAAATGAGCCTTTCTCCTTATGGTGGAGCATCGGATAACGAGGATAGTGACTGTGACTCCTTTCACTCCTTCAACCAGAGCGACTACGAGTACTATTCCAAGAGCGTCTCCTGGAAGTCGTCGCTTGCCAGCGATTGCGACAGCGCCACGGGCCTTGAGTCGGAACATGAGACATCGGGGACTTTCGAGGAGGATTCGGTAAGTGGAGTTAAGCTTTTCGCACCCTGCATTGTTATCCTAATCCCGCCGCAGACCGAGCCGCTGCCGCAGGCCGCCAACGAGACGAGCCCCAAGGTGGTGCCGTTTGGCATCCCAAAGCCAAAGTCTGTTGCCGAACAGAGCGAGTATTCCAGCGACTCGTCCGCTTGCGATGGCGTGTCCACCACCAAGGGCACTCAGCAGCCATCCGGACGCTTCAAGGCGCCCAAAAAGTTTTTGGTCTCGCCGCTAAATCGCACCGAGGAGCCCGTGCCCATGTGCCTGAGGGAGGTGCCGAAACTTGCCTTGCAGGAGATGCCCAGCGAGGATCTCTTCGACTTGGACTCGCCGCAACTGCGCCTCAAGGATTACCTGACCTGTGATCCCCAGAAGGAGGCCATGCAGAAGCACGCCTTCACCGAGATCTGGGTGGGATCGCAACAGAAATCGGACGAGCCCAAGCGTTCGCCGCTGCGCGAGTTTTCAGTGGCCCTGGATGCCTGTTTCAACAAGGATGTGACCAAGAAGACGGACAACAAGCAGGACAAACCCATTGTGAAACCAGCTAAGGTAAGGTCCTCATTTTCATGTAGAAATCCTTGGCATCACAGCTTTGTTTATCTTTCAGACCATCATAGCTCCTGTTGCGATTGAGAAGCCCGCTGAGGAGTATGTGTCGCCCTTTAAGAACATGCCCGTTCCGGCAGCTCCACCCAAGGAATCTTCCTTATTGAATGGGGCCAAGAAGCCCGTAATAGTGCCCGCTGGCTTTGATTTGACCCGCCTGGTGGAGTACAAGAATCCCAACCACTGGGCCCGTCGCCAACACGTTCGCACGGGCGACAGGATCATGTTTTACTAAACTGTTTATATTACTATCTCATCTGTTAACTCTGTAAGCTGGACTTGCTATAATAATAAAGGACTAAAGAAGCTCCGAAAGCAATTAGAGAGAGCTCGAGGAATATGTATAGGGAACTGTCAGACTCCTGCAAAGACATAATATCGCCAGCGTCGTCGCCGGGGGCTCCTCCAAATGATTTCATTGTGCTGCCGATAAAATTGTCGCCAGCGAAATATGTTGCCCGTGACTTTGATTTCGGCCGCCGCAACATTCATTTCCAAGGAAATTACACATGCCCGCCGAGGGGAATCTCTGCCAGGCTTATCTCCACTGGCAGATCTCGCCGAGTGAGCTTGGGTCGCCGACATGCAAAGGTTTGGACTCTCTCTCTTTCTCGGCGGATGCTGCTGGCCCCCCAAATGAGAATTCAATAAATTTCGGCGGCAACAACACAATGGAGCCAACGTTGTCGTTAGTCTTTTGGCGACGTTCAACATGAATATGCAGTGTGGCTAATGTGGAGCCCATAAACACTTCCAGCGGCAACATGAATGGACCCAAAAACAGGTTGCAGCTACGTGTGTGGGTACTCCTCGCGGATTGGGGCTCTCCTTTCGGCTCTTAACAATTGTTTCTTAACGCGGAGTGAAGCCAAATGCCACCGTCGAAGTTGGCCAATCATCTAGCCGGGCTCTGGCAAACACTTGCCACTGGCTGCTGGAGCTTAGGATCAAAGGAGGCCGCCTCGTTTCCGCTTGGAGGAGATGTGTGATGGGACAGCGGCAGCCGGACAACCGGACAATTGCATGTAAATGGCCACAGTTTCGCTAACAACTACAATGTGAAAACATCAATTACTCGGGGGGCTTTGGGGACTTGGCTCGCCAGGATAGCGCCGGGGATCGTGGCGCTCAATCAGCGCATTTAACTTGGCGCCGGCGCCAGCGTTTAAGATGCGGCTCGCTCTGATCTGCTGATAAGCCCATGTCCATGTTGTTGCCTGCCGGTTGCCCGAGCTCTCAAGAGGAGGAGGAAGAAGGTGGAGATTGGGGTTTGGAGAGTCTCAAGAGGAGGAAGAAGGTGGAGTTCGGGGTTTTGAGAGTCGCCAGGAACTGGTTTTCATATGAATCGCATGCGCATGCGCGGAGATATGAAATCGAAACCGAGTCCGAATTATGTATGCGGCGACGGCAAATGGAAGCATGCAACGCACAAATTGCTGGAACAGGATTCGGATGGGCAGTCAGTGTGGGAACTCTGCTCCTCTGCGCATTCCCGGTGCCCCTTTCCAAGTAAATTCCAAGCATAAATACATTTGAACATACAATATATTTGAATTATGCCAAAGACAATAAATCCATTACGAAATCATGCGAACAATTAAAATTGCATAATAAATACGATAAATACTGATGGCAGAGAAATACTAGAAATACCTGGAAATCCTAATTAACTGCAAAATATCACAATTCAGCTTAGACACTACGGATGGCAACTAAACGCTAATTAAATGTACAAAACGCTCCAAATGGGAGCGCACACTAAATGGACACGCTGCTTCCTAATATGTCCGAGATGCTGAAGCTGCTCCGTTTGGGCTTGGCTACTGGCGCAGCATCGCTGGGAGCCGTCGTTGTGCTCACCACATCCACAAAGGTGTCGGCATCGGCAGCGGACTCACCGCTCGTGGAGCCCGCCGACAAGGAGGAGACGGAGGAGGCCGGCGATGGCGGTGTGTAGGCCCAACTTGGATAGCCGGCAATGTGTCTGGCATACTCATACTGCTGAGTTGGCGGCGGCGGTGGCGCTGGCACATAGAAATTGGCCTCCAGAGTATCCAGCAGATAGCGATGCGGCACAAGATTCGGATTCTGATGATTCTGCGGCGGCAACTCCTCTACAAGTCGTAGCCTTTTGGCTAACGGCGACTCCAAAGGCTCCTCTGACTGGCAGGAGGCTGGCGGAGGGGAGTCGCTGATCTTTCGCTTGCAACGCGACTGACCCGACTCACGGAATCCCTTGGCAAAGGGATTGTTGTCGATCTTCAGCTTGGTGATGCGGTCATTCTGCAAAAGCAAGCATGGGAATTAGTTATCACATGGTTTTGGATATAAAAGATGTGAGGTACACACCTGATAAGCCGTAACGGCGATAAACTCCGTCTCCGGGAAGACAAAGGCCTGCTGGGGGGCCCAGGGGATCTGGCCCAGATCGGAGGTGCGTATGACATGCAGGCGGGGCTGATACTTGTGCATGCTGGCCAAGACGATCTGGAAAAGGAGAAGGAGGAGGATAGAACCGATAAGTTAGGGGTTTCTTTTGCTGATTTATATTTATATTTCTAATTTCTGTAACTAGATCTTCGCGATGTCCCTTGTCACACATCACTTGTTTAAATAATATGTGGAATATGCGTTCCACTGACATCTTAACCCAAAACAAAAGAAAGATGTTTTCTGAGCATTTATCTCTATTTTTGGGGTGTAGACATCTCACATATCACTTATATAAATAATATGTAGCCTTGCCCCAGAAAGAAACAGAAATGTTATCAGTGTAATTTATCTTTTTTTGGGTGGAAAAAATAGAGGAGTTGCTTCTTTCTTAAATATAAATCTGATTCAGGTCTAGAATATAAAGAAGAACCTAGCCACAGTGACTTTACATTTCAAATCATTTTAAAAAGATGACCATACTGTTTTGCATACTTTTGCAATAAATGTTTTTCTAGCCTACTTTTTGGCACTTTTTTGTGATTTTAATATCTCCAACGATTTCTGTGGCATTCCTGATATTATAAATTTTAAATTAATTAAAAAAGAGTATAAAAGTATGCAATAAACCATTTTCTAACATATTTTGATGAATTTTTTCAGTAGATTTAATTTTTTTTGACGATTTTTGCGGCACCCCTGATATAGATTTTAAATCATTTAAAAGCGAGGCTAAAAGTATGCAAAGCTAGTTTTCCCAGCTTACTTTTTGGCATATTTTTAGTGCTTTGAATATCTCCAACGACTTCTGTGGCATCCCTTATATACTTTTTAAAGGAAATACTTAAGCAAAAAAAGTTTTTAAGTACTTACATGACCATTATTATCCAGCGTATTATTGGTGAGCTTCACCTTGCTGAAAAGCAGGGCCTGTGACTGCCAGTGCTTGCCCGTGGCGGGACTCTCCGGATGCAGATACATGCGCTGCGGACTCTGGGGCTCGGCACCTCCAGCGGGAACCCACTGGGAGCCGGAGAACTTGTAGCGACAGTCGCCGATGGGCACCATCTCGAGGAGCACGCAATAGCTGGCCTCCTCCTCCAGGCCGCTGAGAGAGACACGCATCGAGGGGAACATGCGTCTGCAAAGGGGGGAAAGAGCAGAGATCACAGAGGATGGATGGCTGTTAGTGACACGTTTCGGTAATAATAATTCCCCCGGGGGATGAGGAGGAGGAGGAGGAGGAGGCTTATCAGCGGACAGAGATAAGCCAACAGATAGAGGTACCAACCTGCCACTCTTGGTGATGATCATCTCGGTGCCGATGCTGTGGAACTGACGCCACAGTTCGTTGTTCTCCAGCTTGGCCTCGACATCGCCGGGCAGCGAGGGCTGTGGCGGCGGCGGCGGTGGAGCCACAAAGTGTCCGGCAAAGTTGGGCAGTAGTCCGCAAAGGGGATCTTTTCGAGAAAAAAAAGAAAACAAAAATCAATTAGCCGTCGGCAAAACGGAGATGAGGGAGTCCACTTACCCGGCAAGCGTTGCATAATCTGCTGGCGGTAGATTTCGTGGGCGATCTGCTGCTGCAGACGCAGATCGGCGATGTTGGGCAAGGTCAACATTCTGGGCACTAGCTCGTAACTATATCTTGATTTTATATTTTATTTATTCTTGGACAATCCGTGGGAAATCGATCGAGTACAGACGGCGACGGAGAAGGGGCAGACACGAACTGATCGCTTCGCTGTTCAAGTTGAGACTAACTCTCTGTGGCTCCGGGCTGACACTACTTCGATTCTGCCCGAATCCGGTCGGTTGGGTCTCCCTCCCGCACGCACCGATCCTCAGGTAGTTGCTCGACCTGTTCTCCGGCTCAAGTGGCAGTCGGTGGCTTCTCTTTCGATCGCACACTCGCCGTGTGGCTCTGTGGCTCTCCCTCTGCCTTTGCCATTGGTTGCTTATCAGCGAGCGCTTCGTTGTCTCGCTCTCGCCCACTTGGTCATGGGAAACGCCATTTTCGGAACTCTCTGGGCAGCGGGGGGGGACTCCGAAATCCAGTGACCTCCTCCCCCTGGAACTAGGGGGGCACGGCACCCATCTTGCTGCCGCTGATAGCGCTTAATGGGAATGGGATGGGAATGGGGATTGTGAATGGGGTTTCTTCGCCGGTGGAATTCGGGGGAGACGCTCTTTGAAGTCGCCTAATCGCTGGTAGTATTTATGGAATAGGAAAGCGTTTTGGATATTCGTCCAACTAATAATGTTCACTGAGAGATTCGGTGATTTTTTACCTCGAATGGATTCATAAATACACTAAGGCTATCCCAGAAAAGATCGAGAGTCTTTTGGAACTTAAAGAATGCTTTTCGGAATTTGTTTCAGAGATTAGAAAAGTTTGTGCTCTTATGGTTAGTACTAGAATTATTATAGTATTGTAATTAGTAAGAACTTAAGCTCTAAATAGTCTGAACTTTTTAGTCGCTGTGAACTCGAGTGTTGTTTTATAGGTTTTTTGATGATAGCTTAATCAAATCTCAAAAGATTTGATTCTAAAAAAATACTTCTGTGATTTATTTGATTTATAACATAGTTTTGACGGATCAAGGTTGAGAAATAACATCAATAATACCTTTTATAAGTTGTTTTAATTTTATTTATTTTTTTTAAATATATAAGAAAATTTTGAATACTTTTAAAGATATTTTTTGAGCTCATAAAGCGCTCAGTAAAGCTGAAAAGTAATATTAGGCTATTAGGCCATGTTAACACAATTTGTTAGCTTATTTCGAGCAAAACAAAGTCCAAAACTCATTTACATTTACCGCTTGCTTTGCTGTAGAATTCCCAAAGGGGTCTTGCTGTGAACTGTTGGTTACCACGCTGAATGTTGATCAGCAAAAGTATACTGATGACAACCCTGGCAAGGTCAGAGACAGCTATAGACACAAAAATTCAGCTTATCTTTGACAAGACAATTATTAAGACGCCTTTTGATTTATTTGTTTAAGTCAAGCCTCGGATTTTACTCAGAAAAAAATATGTTTTTCAGCAAATTCTTATAAATAAAAATGTATAAATACATATACATATACTATGTATGTTTTTAATATACCAGAAATATCATAAATTAAAGAATCTTCCCTTTTCAACTCTTAAATTTCTGAAATATTTTTCCCACAAAATTAAACCTAAAACCCCTGACCCAGTTCCTAGGTACTCCAACCTTTTAATCATTAATATTTCAAAGAGACTCCACTTGAGTGTCAAACCTTTGATATCCGCTCGATATATGTCCATATCTCTCTGCCAAGATCAGCTTCCATCTGTTCGGTAGCCCTAACGTTGACTTATCCAGCATCTTGTACAAGTTCTTGAGGCAACGAAATCCCGCGGCTACCGTTTGAAGCGGGAGGGTCTCTCCGAAAGAGATCCGCCCCGGCGATAAGTCGGCGGGGCTAATCAAAACCTTTAAACGGTACTCGAACCCGATGAGGCTGCCGCTGGGCCACAACAAATTGCACCATCAAGAAATTCAACTGGCGCCAAGCGACTGTCGCCTGCGGGCCACTTGAGCGGCGAAGAGAGGTTCGAGAGGCAGCGGAGGAGGAGGAGTGGCAGGATCCGTCTAACGGATCACAGTCACTTGTTGCCACTTGTCCTGGCCTCTTCTCGGGTTCTCTGGGCGACATCAAACAGGCGAGTCATAAAAATGATCACACTTTGTCCCCGAGACGCGTCCTCAGTCTCATCCGAGAGGAACAAAGGCGACAGGAGATGCCGATGTGGGTTTTATGGCCGGCGGTGCGACGACCGCCGACTGTTCCCTGTGTCGCAGCAGTTTTTGAAATTCGGAAATTATTGTTATGATTATTGCCTGTTTTGTGGGTCGTCTTCTTTGCTTTACAATTTGTTTGCTATTGTCTCGCCGTTTACACAGCTCCTTGGCGACAAAAGCGGGCCGACAAAACCGCAAAAGGACATCGCTTGGGGGTATGGCAAGTGGACGGGGGAAAGGGGAAGGGAAGGGGAACCGGAACGGAAACTATAAAGAGTCTAAAGGATCGATGACCAGGATAAAAATCTCAAATTACGGTCAGTGGTGCAGAATCCAAAATAGAGAAAGGAAGACCAATATTAACTGATCTTAAGTCGATTCTAAAAAGAATACTTTTATATAAAATATAAATTTTAATAAATATTTTCATTTATTTCATTTAATAATGAAAATTTAATTATAAATTGAGCAAGGAATTAGTTGGTCTTGGTTGGATCCTTTTTAAGATGTTCTAAATAATTTTTACCCTAAAAAAATAAAAAAATAAAATAAATATTGAAAATGCCTTCATTAACTTTCATTAAAAATGTAAACTGTTGCTCTTTAAAAAATCATTTTCATCTTTATTCGCATTAAAAACATTTAATTCTTTATTATATTTTAAAAGAGAAAAAATTCATATTTTCGAAAAAAAATATATTAAAAAAATGTAGGTACTAAAATTAATTTATTTGTCATTTATTTGAGGTATTAAAATTACCTCATTTGGAAAAACCAAAACTATCTCATTTCGTAATTTAAATACATTTTTATAAAACTCAGACTATCAGTCCTTTTAAAAATAATATGAATCATTCTAAATGTGTAATAATGTTTATTCGAGCGAGTTCCTAAGCTGATTTTTTAACAAATTTATTCGTTTTAATGAGCAAATTCCTTAGCTCATTTTTAACTAATTCTATTCTAAATCTAGACATATTTCATAGAAGAAAAAGTAAGAAAACTAATCTTAATTAATTTCCAAAGAATTTCTAGAATTCCTCGGAAGTTCAGAGTCCGTACTCAAGATAAGAAATATGGAACATGAAAATGATCTTTCAAAGGTTAAGATGTCAAGTCAAAATGAATCATAGAAAATAAAACCGAATGGATCCGGATCCTTGATAGCATTTCTTGTGGTTAATGCTGCTGCTCGCATTTCCATTACCCATTGCCCGTCTCCGGTCATTAGGAATTGCAGTGAGCAGATATGCAATTTCCGGTAATTCGTAATTCGACTAGCTTTGCATAAACTCCTTGCTGGCATATTTCCGCTTATTCCGGTCGAGGTCTAAGTGCCCCTGACTGACCCAAGCCCAAGCCTGACTGTGACTCAGGCAATTAGCGGAGAGAGAGGAGAGGAGTCCAGACGGATTTGTGTCATTAGCGCTGCTTCGCGCTGCCATTCTCGGGTTCATTCAGTTTTCGGGGCGGAAAAACCCGGGGAAATCGGAGCTCTGCACTCTCTGCCTCACTAATTGCATGTTTGTTATCTTTGGGAACGCGCTTACCCAGGAAAATCTGATAAGGATAATCATGAAGCAGGCTTAAATACATTTTGCACATGAATCAGACACATAGATTTATTGTTGTTGTTCGTGGTTTACAATGTAACTTTTGGCTTGCACCATTACGTGGGTTAGATATTACACATTTCCTCTCTGATCTCAGCTTGTGTACTCTTCTTTTTTAGTTTTATTATAGTTTTATCACAGCTATACGTTTATATTTATTTGTTAATCAATTAATTGTGTGTGCTTACCGTTCATTGAATATGTTTTTTCTCTTTGTTAAAAAATACATAAATAAATAAACACATTGCCTACGAAAAGGGGGAATAACATACAAAATAGAGCAGGAAACCCAGCAGGAAACCCCTTAGGAAAGCTCGAAGCCCGTGTTGCTGCTCACCGCATAGCGGAGCTTGTCCCTCAGCGTGGACTTCTTCTGGTAGTTGGGCAGCTTCAGCAGGTTAAAGCAGGTGGAGGAGGTGGGCAGGCGGTTCAGCGGGTCCTTCTTCCTTATGGTGAAGAAGCCACGGATAACGCTGCCTATGGTATCCCCCGTGTCCTCGTCGTCGCCCACCTCCACGCAGCGTATGGAGAAGGGTGGCTCCAGGTGGGCGAAGCCCAGCAAGGGAGGCTTCGAGCAGCTCGTTACGAACTGGTAAAAAATGGAGATTAACTGAGAAAGCTTCCCCTATAAAAACTCACCTTCAAAAACAGCTTGCGCTCGTCCTCCGTGAAATCCTTGGCCAGAATGTCCCAGAGCCAGCCCACCACGCGATGGGAGTCGTGAAAGCCACCATAGTACTGGGTGTGCTTGCGCAGATCCCTCAAATCCAACGGCACCGTGTCCCCCGAGATGAGACGCTGCAGTTCCGGCGGCGAGAACAGCGACAGCCACTCCGGATTAACAATGCTCCTGAAACCCCGATTGAAGGCCACCGTCTGCTCCCGGATCTGGGTGTTCATGTGGAAGAAGGCCATGTAGTGGATGTACACGAGCTTGTTGTGATCGTTGACCACGCGCGCCTTGCCCCCCGGATGCAGTTCGTGGGTGACAATCTTGCCCATCACATCCTGGTCCACGGAGAAGGTCAGATTGAGATCGGCCACATCCTGCTTGTAGTGCTTGATGAAGGTCAGGCTCCGGTACAGCTCGTTGTCCAGCGAGGGCAGCTCGTCCATGCACGAGTACAGGGCCTGCTGCGTCTGGCCGAGGAGCTGGGAGAGGAAGAAGGAGGCAAAGGGCACATCGACCACGATGCCCTCGTACACCGCCTTGCCCAGCATGCGGCCCACGAACTCGAAGAGCTGCAGATGATTGTCCTGGACGTAGGAGATGGGCGACGGGTACAGCCGCTGGTCGGAGGTGGTCTTGAACAGATTTAGCGACGGGTCGAACACCTTCTTGATGGTTTCCTCGAGGAATTCCTTGAACACGCCGTCCTGATCGATGCCCGCCTCGTGCAGGCCCTGCTGATTGATGAATCTCACCCGGATGACGCCCTTCAGCGCCTGCGTGGGCTGGGCCGCCAGCTGCCTGTAGCCATCCTCCACGATCCGCTCGCGATGGATTACGATTAAAGCAGAGCGCGGCGAGGCGCAGGCACTCTCCGTGAGACCCATCACCGCCTTCTCGTTCTGCACGAACTTGCGGAAGAGCTTGACCCGGTCGTCGTGCGGGATAATGTGCGGCATCTTGGCCAGCAGCAGCATGGCATTCCGCTTGGCCTTCTCCAGGTCATTGATGAAGGTAGAAGGCTTCACCTCCGGTATGAGCCAGTGGTTGGGCGGGGTAAAGGGGCGACGACAGTCGCGGCGGTACAGACAGAGCATCAGCGTGTGGAGAGCCAGGAATACGGGGTTCTGGGTGATGTTCTTGGCGCCTGTTAAGGGGGAGATTACAAACCCAAGAAGGGATAAGATAGCGCCTCTAACTCACCCAAAATATTATCATTAATTAGTCTGTAGAGCATATTGTTGAGGAAGTAGGTCAGCATCACATAGTCGTTCAGCTTGAAGGGGTTCTGCTCCGTGTACATTTCGTATTCATCCAGAATTCTGCATAAAACACGCCATTAGAGAGTTAAGACATAAGGAAAACGGTTAATAGCGCTTATCCACTGCTACATTCTCGGGGATGGTCCATTCCTTTATAGACCTGTTCCACTGCTACATCTGCTACATTCTCGAGGATTCCATTCTTTTATAGTCCCGTTCCACTGCTACATTCTCGAGAATGGTCCATTCTTTTATAGCCCCGTTCCACTGCTACATTCTCGAGGATGGTCCATTCTTTTATAGCCCCGTTCCAATGCTTCATTCTCGAGGATGGTCCATTCTTTTATAGCCCCGTTCCACTACTACATTCTCGAGGATGGTCCATTCTTTTATAGCCCTGTTCCACTGCTAGGTCCTGCTAGATTCATTATTTTATAGTACTAAAAAAAATACCGAAAAATATCGATTCGAAGTCGACATTTCGTAAGTTCCTTCCTTAAACCTTTTAACCCTTCTCTAATTTCTTATGTTTTTTGAAATTATGAATATTTTTGACAAAAAGATGAAAACCCGATCCATCGAATCACCTACATTCAATTTTCAGAAATATGTTGCAGTGGAACACGGTTATAAGGGAAGAAGAGAAGCGAAATATCGCTTAAGAATCGATAGTTTTCGGTATTTTTTTGTAGTATGTATATAAACGAATGGACCATCCTCTAGGATGTGACAGAATGTTGCAGTGGAACAGGGAAAACATTTCACTTACGTGACATAGTGGGTCATGCAGTCGCAGAAGAGCATCAGCATGGCCGTCTGCGGCTTCTGCAGGCTCGTCTCGCACTTCAGCAGCTCCAGGTACTCTTTCATGCCGCAGTTGGGCCCCAGCGAAGTGATTAGCAGCCAAATATCGTACAGCACATTGTCGTTGTAGCAGATGCCCGTGAGGATGTCCAGCTTCATCTGGGAGAGGGTGTTCAGGGCGGCATAGTACATGCCGCAGATGCGGGAGACCTGCAGCACCTCCGCGTTGTCCAGCCGGCGCCACAGCTGCTTCGGCTGCTTGCTGGTGGCTCCGCCGCCGCCACGCGTCGAGCTCCGCTCCAGGGCACGGCGCAGCAGGTTCGATGTGGAGGGCTGCTGGGGGGATTGGAACTCAATGCGCTCGTAATTCCGATTGATCTCCTTGAGGAGATCGCCCAGCAGCAGCTTGATGCAGCGATGGTCCCACAGCATGTGGAACTGCTTCTTGATCAGGGCCACGTTCTGATTCTGCGCCGGCTCCGGCCCCGGCGTGTGCCAGCCCAGCAGCTCGTGCCACTGGGTGAAGACGCCCTTGGTGGTCACCGTGTTGGGTATGAGCTCCAGCAGCCACTTGGTGGTTTTCTAGGGCGCAACGGAGAGGAGATTAAGAGAGGGAAGCAATGGGTTAACCTCCACTTACAGTCAGTAGGGGGTAAGCCAGGGATTTGGACTCCGCCTGGCCCTCAATGTTGAAGAGGTTCACGATGTTCCCCAGGAACGCCAGGGACTTGGTGCCCGGCATGCTGGCCCCGAACTCCTCGAACCACTGCAAGTCCTCCGAGATGCTCAGCGCTTTTTTAAGCAAGCCCAGCGAGGCGAACTGCTCCAGACACTGAGGCACACTCTGATGCAAGTGGTAGATCAGGGCGGGCACCGAGAAGATCTCCGACAGGAATTTGGTCAGCAGGTTCCGGCTGAAGTCCCCGTCGATCAGCGGGCGCAGGCACAGGGTGATGATGGCCACAAAGGTGACCGGCTTCACGGACAACTCCTCCCGCACAGTGCCGCGCAGCAAAACGAGCTGAATTAAGGGAAGAATTAGGAGTTAAATTTATAATAAACCCAAGCTCACCCACCCGCATGACCCTGTAGAAGTCGTGCTGCACCAGATGCCCCTGGATGTTGCAGCACACCTTCTGCATGGCCGGCTGCAGTCGCTCGAACTGCGGATTGCGCAGTATGGCCCAGGATTTGGGTGCCGTGAACACCACCAGCGTGTGCAGGAACAGGGCCAGCGACAGGCTGTCCGCATGGTTCTCCGGCTTGAGCTCCGGCAGGAGGAGCAGGCAGTTGGTTAGCAGCAGCTTGATGTGCCCTATCCATGGCAGGCTGCGCTCCTTGTGCAGGCACAGGGCGGCATACGAGAGTTTCGGCTGCTCCGTCTCCATGGCCTTGATGATGTACCGACAGATGCGCTCCAGCCGCTCCCTGGCCCGCACATCCGTCTTGTCCAGCTTGATTTGGGTGAGGTAGCGACGGAGCAGGGGATACACATTGATGGCCTGCTCCAGCTCCAGTTCCATGTCCTTGTCATCCTGACACTCGGGGAACACGGCATCGAAATCGAGTCTGAAAAGGGGATAAGTTAGTCTGAAGGTTAACCATGGAATCCTCCTTCTCTTACATGATCCGCTTCTGGTACTTCCTGCGCGCCGCATATCCCTTGAGGGTGGACTGCAGCAGGATGGCGGCCAGCTCCCGGCGCTTCTCCAGGGCCCGCTCCTCGCGCGCCGCCTTTGTTTGCTCCAGGAAGCTGCTCTTCTGCGTCTGGGCGAACATTGTTCTCGGCCGTTGAGTAGACACCCCGCAGCAGCAGCAGCAGCAGGTTGACTGCGATTGTGATGTTTTGCTGTGCTTTTCGAGGGCGTTTGGTTGTTCGTTGGGATTGTGTCGCGTTACTCTCTTGGAATATGATCACTGCCGCGTGCCGTGCTCTGTCCCAGATCGTCGTCGAGTCACTGCATCGCTGGGAATTTGCATTTTAAAACCGAATTTACATTTACTTTTTATTCCAATTGGGATTTGCGTCCAGGCTCTAGAGTGCCCGCCGCTCTTTGTCCGCCAAATACCGCAGACTCAGTGGTCACACTAAGTAACCGTTTTTTTTCCAGCGTTTTTTGAAAAGAAAATTTCAATAGCCAGTACTTAGCAGTGCCATGTGATGATAATTTATTGAAATTAAAACTAATTTAGGATTAAAATTAATTTGAATTAAGCTAATTACAATATTTATAAGCAAAATGTTCCAATTTCACATTCCATTATTTACTTCCTACGATCTGGCAACCCTAAATATATGGCGTTTCTTAACAAACAAGCCGCGGGTCACACTGTCCCAACGCGTGAAAATTAATAATTAATTATTTGCTGAAAATATGAAAAAGCTGGCGAAAATATGCATATAACTAAGTGCAACAGCAGCCACGCGCAGTTCTCCGTTTCCGGGCATTTGTGAAGACACGTTGCGCGAACCCGCAGGAAGTGTGTGGCTAAAAAAGGCGATGTGTAGTTATGATTTAGCAAAAACAACAAAGCCCAAAAGTGCTAATAAAAAATACACACACATACAAATACCGCCACACACATACGCGCGCGCAGGAATAGCAAAGGTGAAAATTATAAATTAATAAATGCGAGGTCCGATAGCATATCAAATTAGCGAAATATGCTCAATTTTCGTGCTGCGGAGCGATCAAAAACTGTGAATTGCAATAGAAAATAATTTCAAGGTTTGCAGCAGGCGAATAGAAGGCAAAAAGGTAATTGAAAAATAGAACGAACGATTTTGGCACAAGCGCACACTGCCAAACGCCATATATTTTTGTTGTCTGGCCGACCATGGCGTGGCTAAGGTGGGTGGGGCGTGATTTTGGGGGCCAATCTGGGTGTGTGTGTGTTGTGCTGTGCTGTGCTAGCTAGTGGAAACAACAAACCCCAACAGCCTCATCCCTGGCCCTCCCCGTTCGCCTTGCAAGAAAAAGACGGACGGCACGGCACGGAAAGTGAGCGTGGAAATGAAAACAATTGTGTGCAATACATGTTAGCAAAGCGGAAAGCAAAAGAGTGGAGAGAGAGAAGTGCAGCCTGCCTGCCCTGTAATGCTCTCTCTCATGTAATTTGCCGCAATTTCGCCCATGCATTGCCTCATGCATTCTGCTAGCTCAGTGTGTCACTCTCCCTCACCCATACAGACGCGCGCGTCAGCAGCACTGGCAAGGTCTCCTCCCCACCCCTTCTTCTCCTTCCCCATCTTCCGTGACAGCAGCATCATTGCGTTCCCGTTCCTTTCGGGCTGTCAGAGAAAAAAAAGGCGCGCTCCCGCTGCTTCCTTTTCGTCCGTTTCGCTTGCTCCACCATTTTCTTTCTAAACGCCACACACATTTTCGCTGACGCCAGCGGCAGCGCCATCGCCAATCGCCAATCATTCGCCATCAGCCGCTCCTCCTCCGCGGAGCTCCCCACTGCAGCAGCATCTCGCTTCTCATCTCATCTCAGTGCCAGTGCAGTCTTCATCATTGCTTATTTAATAAAAACAAGCATTGTTTTGTGTGTTGTCTCTCTGTCTGTATGTTGTGCGCGTTGCCCAACTACAGATAATCAAATTTATATTGTGCATGCGAGAAAGTAAATAAAGAGTATGCCAAACGGCTGCGATCGCGCTTGCTGCTGAAAAGGCAGATATTCGCAAAGCGCAAAAATTGTGAGTTTCAAGTTCGTCCAGGATTTTTATAAAAAAAAACTCGGTGTGTGTCTGTGTGAGAGCGTTTATTGAACTTTGGAACTTTTTGCAAAAGCCGGTTAGAAGAAAATAACAGCAGTTGCAGCGGTGCAGTGACGCATAACCTCAAAGATCGTGGCTGGGGTACCGTTAGATCGAGGTGGGACAGGAAAAGCAATGGCTACCACCCCACACCGCTCTCGTTGCTCACGGCGAAAAAATGTGAAATTTTTCATCGAATAGCGTTAAATAGTACAAAAGTAAACATTGGTAAATTCCACGGCGGCAGTAGCTGTTGTGCTGTGCTTTTAATGCAGTAATTGGGCCCCGTTATGTTTTAGTGCTTGCCCGCCGCACACTGACACGCACACATACACACGCAGCTGCATTGCTGAGCGGTTTAAATTATAACAGTAGAAAAAAATCGAAGAAAGTCGCCAGAGCAACAGCAGTAGCAGAAGGGGAGAAGAAACAGCAGGCGAAAGAAACAAGATTCGAAAATGGGCACACACACACACACACACACACACAAGAGACAAGCAATAAGCAGCAACAACGAAACTAAATGAAAAGTGCGAACTGCGAACTGCGAACTGCATGAAACCTAACCAAACTTCTGGGTCGTCGTCACACCCCCCACTAATCCCCAATCGAAATCCGAAAATCGAGTTAAAATGTTTGTTATTTTATTGATTTATATATCGTCGTCGCTGCTGCTCGTCACTTGCGCCATCGCCCAAACGAAGGTGTTATATATTTTGTTATTTATTTGCTTTCCTGATAAGCCGACAGCCGACAGCCGACACAGTCCATGCAAATGCTAATTTCCATTCGTCAATTACAGATTATTGGTTATTTGTTATTTGCTATTATTATTGTAGTTGTTGCTACTGCCGCTCCGCTTGTAAATTTAACAAATTAGCGAAAACTGATTTGATTAAATTCCGAGCGTTATTTTGCGGCTTTAAGTTGATTTTAATGTCACGCACGGCGCCACTCTTCTTGGAAATATGACAAGTGATTGGAAGCGAATCACGTGGCTGCCACTGGAAGAAACCAGTTATAAAACCCGACTCTTTTGTTTTGTTTTTGCAGGAAGGGAAACGCAACCAAAAATAAGCACCAAGAAGCCGTTACAATTATAATACCATAAATTACAATAGGAAACCCAGAGGAAACAAGACCAAAACAAGCAGCAAACTATAACTAACAACGAGATGAAGTACCAAACTGGAACAACAACTGACAACAGCGCAGCATCCCACGAGATGCAGCTACCTAGCACATCCACGCCCAAGGAGGCGGCAGCAGCCACGACAACGGCCACACAGGCCAATGGCAATTCCAATCCCCATCCCCATCCCCATCCCAATCCCAGCCAGAGCCAGAGCCAAAACCAGAACAATGCTCTGTTCTGCGAGCAGGTGACCACAGTGACAAATCTCTTTGAGAAGTGGAACGACTGCGAGCGGACCGTTGTGATGTACGCGCTGCTGAAGCGCCTGCGCTACCCGAGCCTCAAGTTCCTTCAGTATTCGATTGACAGCAATCTGACCCAGAACCTGGGCACCTCCCAGACGAACCTCAGCAGCGTGGTGATCGACATAAATGCCAACAATCCGGCGTATCTGCAGAATCTGCTGAGTTTCTACAAGACGTTCCAGCCGTGCGATCTGCTCGATGCCATGTCCTCCTCGTCGTCGGACAAGGATTCGATGCCCTGCTATGGCAGCGACTTTCAGATCACCACATCGGCGCAGTGCGACGAGCGGAAGCTGTACGCCCGCAAGGAGGACATCCTGCACGAGGTGCTCAACATGCTGCCGCTCCTGAAGCCCGGCAACGAGGAGGCCAAGCTCATCTACCTGACCCTAATACCGGTGGCCGTCAAGGACACCATGCAGCAGATTGTGCCCACGGAGCTGGTGCAGCAGATCTTCTCGTACCTGCTCATCCATCCGGCCATCACCAGCGACGACCGGCGGTCGCTCAATATCTGGCTGCGTCACCTGGAGGATCACATCCAGGCGGCGGCGGCGGGCCTGACTAATCGCAGCTACTTCCTGCAGCCCTCCCCGCAACTGGTCGCCGGCGGCGGCAGCTCCACGGGCAGTGGCAGTGGCAGCTCCACCTCCTCCTCAGCGGCCAGCTCCTCGACAGCCTCCTGTTCGTCGGTGGCCAGTGGCAGCCGATCCTCGCGCACCAACGACTGGCAAACGAT
The DNA here is from genome assembly GCA_018153105.1 of Drosophila rufa. NCBI lineage: Eukaryota > Metazoa > Arthropoda > Insecta > Diptera > Drosophilidae > Drosophila > Drosophila rufa. The sequence goes on from JAECXS010000085.1 coordinate 8,754,233, forward strand.
TGCTCCGCCCAGCAAGCAGCTGCAGCACAAGCTGACCGGTGGCTCTGGAGGAGACTGGCGAGGCAGCGGCAGCGGCAGCGGAGGAAGCGGATCGATCAATCCACTCTGTGATAATCTTAATGGTATTACCCTGAACGAATTAGCATCTAGTCAGAACAGCCTCGGCCTGTCGCTGGAGGGCAGCTCCTCGCTGGTCAACGGCGTCGTCGCGGGAGCGGCGGCGGGCTCTATGCTGGGCATCGGTGGCGGCGACGATCATGACACGTCATTCAGCAAGAATGGCACGGAAATACTCGACTTTGATCCGTCGACGGCTGACCTGGGAGAGGCGCCCTGCAGCAGCAGCAGCCTGGCCCCGCAGCAGTTCCTCCAGGCACCGCCCTACGCCTCCATTCTGATGGGCAACGTGGGCGATCAGTTTGGCGACATCAACCGGTGGAGCCTGGACAGCAAGATTGCCGCGCTGAAGACGCGACGCTCCAACAGCCTGACCACGCAAACGATCTCCAGCTGCTCCAGCTCGTCCAACTCCTCGGTGATCACCGTCAACGACAACTGTTCCAATTCCACGGAGAACCTGGCCCAGTTTGCCAACAAGCCGCGCAGCTTCTCCCTCTCCATTGAGCACCAGCGCGGTGCCCTGGCCAACAGTGGCTCCGATACGCGGCTGGACGAGTTCAACAAGCCCAACTACATCAAGTTCCACACCCGCAACGTGGGCATGTCGGGCATTGGCCTCTGGCTCAAGTCCCTGCGCCTGCACAAGTACATCGAGCTCTTCAAGAACATGACGTACGAGGAGATGCTACTGATCACCGAGGACTTCCTCCAGAGCGTGGGCGTCACGAAGGGCGCCTCCCACAAGCTGGCCCTGTGCATCGAGAAGCTGAGGGAGCGTGCCCACATCCTGGGCCGCGTCGAACAGGAGCTGCTCACGGGCCAAATGAAGCTGAGCACGGCTGTGGAGGAGCTGACGAACATTGTGCTGACGCCCATCAAGCCGGTGGAGGCCTTGGGGCCGCCGGAGGAGAACATTGGACTGCGCTTCCTCAAGGTGATCGATATTGTGAACAATACTCTGCAGCAGGATCCGTATGCGGCGCAGGACGACGAGACCCTGGGCGTGTTTATGTGGATCCTAGACCGCTCCATACACAACGAGGCGTTCATGAACCATGCCAATCAGCTCAAGGAGCTCAAGTTCAAGCTGTCCAAGATGAAGATCTCCATGGTGCCGAAGCTGCATCATGTGAAGCCAGCCGGGAGTGGTCCAAGCAATGGGAGCATCAACAAGCCGAGGTGAGTGTTGATATTTACTATTAGAAATATGGGTTTTTACTAACTAATTAATTATTTTTATGAAGATGGAATGGCAAGACCCGCAAGTGCGACACGAAGAACGGCAGCAACGATCGGATTAACAATCGCAAGAACTCCAACGACATGCTGAACTTCTCCTTGAATTGCCTCCAGCATCCTTTGCCTCACCATCCGCAGCAGCAGCCCTTGCCGCCGCCGCCACTGCCACAGTTCGACTACAACGGCTATGGCGCCGGTCCCTCGCATCAGCCGCAATACAAGAGCTCCTCGTACCCCAGCTTCATGGGCAATCCCCAGCAGCAGCAGCAGCAGCAGCCGCACCATCATGCCCAGCAGATGCAACAGATGCTGCAGCAGCACAATCACTTTCCGGCGCTGCCACAGCAGACGCCGCCACAGTCGCACCGCCGATCGCTGAACAATCTCATCCTGGTGGCCGGCGGACCGCAGCAGCCGCAGCAACTGATCTTCAAGCCCGGCCAGGGAGTGCTGAGTGGATCCAACGACAACCTGCAGCCGCAGCAGCAGCAGCGAAAGATGAGCGGGAATGGAGGGGAGCAGCAACCAAAGAAGACCATGGCCGCCGTTGTGATGGTTAGTAATCCGAGTCAGAGTCAGGAGGAGCAGCCACAGATCCTGATTAGCAACAACAACAATAACAACAGCATGCTGAACAACAACTTAATTAACCAGCAGCAGCTGCAACTGCTGGCAGCAGCCGCCGCCGCCGCCGCTGTGAGCAGTGGCAGCTGCTGTCTGTGTTCCCAAGGTGGCGGTGGTGCCTGTCTCCACAATCTCTGCCAGCAGGGCAGCAAAAATAACAATAATGCCGCAGATCATTGCCTGTCGCAGCCAGCGCTGCACCGAGTCACCGAGTACAAGATGAACGACTTCAAGAGCCTGGAACAGCTCGAGACGCTGTGCCGCCAAATGACTGAGCAGGCAATGAACTGAGGGATCCGATTCGATTGCACACTCTTTTGTGTTCACGCCCAGCTTTGAACCGTGTTTAAAGTTTGATTTAAATGTTTTTATACATAACATATATAGTTTTGTAAGAATCGCCTCTATGTTTGTGTCGCGCCCTTTGTAATCGTTTTAGGTTTTAGTTTGTTTAAATGTTAAGTTTTATTAATTGTGTGCCAAGAGAGAGAGACGCTCCCCGCTGGCTGCTCCTCAGCTGGCCGGGCTCGCAGGTCCAACGGCTGGCCGTTGTCCCGAATCCCTTGGGTCAGCTGAGGGGCAGCGGGTGCGTCTTCGTGGCATCTTCTTGTGTGTGTGCTGTCCATGTTATTAATGTCTAGGTTTCGTATAAAATGTTCGTCGCCATTTCTGTAGTTCAAACTAACCCAGCCAAGCCAAGGCAAATGCAAACGCAAACGCAAACACACACAATATACACCATAACTTCTCTCTACCTAGGAAAATTTGGCCAAATTTGATCAACATTTCACGCTATTCTAAGCCTAACAACCACACCATCCACCCATCCACCCATCAACTATATCAACTTTAACCAGAACGACGACGAAAATGGTTTATCTAGTAAAAATTATAAAATGAACTCTGCATCGCGACCATGAGACTGACTAAGATTACTTTTCGCAACTAAAAAACCTAGAAAGGAAGCTGATGGAGAATTGAGATGGGAGAGCTGAGAGCTGAGAGCTGAGAGAGAACTGTTTGCGCGAATCAAAAACATTGCTTGCTGAAATGATGTAGTAGAAAGAGTCACCTAAAGGATATGTTTATACACACATAATTTATTTTAAATTATAAAAAAGGGAACATATTTGCTGAACACCCAGAGAGGAGAAGGAGAAGGAGGAGGAGGAGGAACAACACACTAAACTTTAATGTTTCACTGTCTATATATTGTTGTGTTGAGGAAGGAAAAATAAGAAGGAATTGTATCGTATTTTGTATAAGTAAGCGTAAGTGCATATAAGCATATGCATCATCATCTAATGTCTAATATCTACCATTATGTTTGCTTTAGTCAATTGTTTATCAGCCAATCAACCAACCACTCGATATGATGTTATGTTTTAGTTGTTTTCAAAGAAATTATACATATATATATTATATATTTAGCCTAAGCTTAGGTTCAAACACAAACGACGACGACGGCAAGAAGGCAGCCAAAAAAATCAATACCAATAAGAGAGAGCGTAAAAACGTGTAGCCTAATTTTAATTGTATAAACAAACTCTTAAAAAAAAGAACCGAACAAACCGCATGTAGAAATATTTTATGTTTTCTAATTTCTTGTCAGAGATATTTCTAAAATATTACCGCAACATTGTAAATTTACGCTAAAATGCTTTTATTTATTAATAAACGGCGCAAGTTGGGATAAAGAAAGATGGTTTAAAGTGTAAAGTGCAACTACTCGTAGACGAACTGTGTGCATAGAGTCAGTCTTATCAGGATGTGAGCGTGTACCTACCCCACACATACACACATATATTTATTTTCAATAAATTATTTCGAGAATTAAAAACAAACAAAAGAAATACCCTTGCTGTTTGCCTTTTGCCTAACAACCCAGGTTGCCATGCTTCTCCAGGTTTGTTGTCCGGCCTAAAACAACTCTCATACCGACGCTATCCTCGAAACACGGCACACGACGAAATTTACGAAGCTATTCCTACATTATTCCGAACCAAATTTCATAGATTTATTTACAAAAAAAAAAAAATGAGCCGACATCGCTTTAATAACGTTCAGATCAAGGCCCTGCCTGGTGGCCTAATGGCGCACCAGGAGGCGCAGGGCGGAGATGGCGACCACCAGCCCGCAGGCTCGCAGAAGCTTCCGATGTGGCCAAGCGAACGGATTGTTCCAGGCGGTGCCGGTGCCTTTCACTCGGCCAAGGTGACGTACAGCAAGGAGACCGCCGATTTGATTCGATGTAAGTAAAGGAAAGGTTTCAGATTTCGGGATGATTATACTATGGCTCATAATAATCCTTTTGATTCCAAGTAGAGAGTCCCTGAAGAGATATGTAAGTGGGTTTGTGGGGAAGGAAGAGTTTCAGAGTTCATAGATTCTGGGATGAATGTACTATGGCTCATAAGAATCCTGTTGATTCCTAGTAGAGAGTCCCTGAAGAGGGTTTGCGGGACCTCAGAGAGATAATAAAATAAAGGGTAGAACTGGGGGGAAATATGAAAGACATATTGGAAAGTATCTTGATATTTAAACCTCTGAGCCAAGACATTCTTTGACCTACTTAGAGCTATTGAAAAATATGCTTTTAAATATCCTGCAATCTCTGCATTCCCTTAGTGCTCGTCAAGGAGTCCAAGATGTCGATGATGGTGCGCAAGCAGATCGACGAGAGCCTTCGCACTGGGGAACCGCTGCCCTTGCCCGTGCCACCCCGTCCCAATACCAAAAACGATCCGGACAAGGAGACCCTGGCCATCCTAGAACGGGCACGCAACGCCAAGCGCAAGAACCTGCGCCAGATTGAGGCAAGCGGGGCTTACAAGCACAGCTACTACCGTCCGCCCGCTGATAACCGTATGCATGGCGAGAAGGCCAAGTCCCAGCTACAGTTCACCATGGCGGGCACCCATCTGCCCGATCCGGCAGTCAAGCCGCGCCGCCGTCCACGTGAGGAGCAAAATGTGACAGAAGAGGATCTCATCAATGAGCGTAAGTGAACCAAGGAACCATAATTTATTTTCTATATCATTTTTAATTAATTTTTAATTTTCTTTTTAGTCTTGGACCAGATCAACGAGCGAGCCGAGTGGCTGACCGAAATGGAGTCCATGGGCCAGGGCAAGAAGTATCGCCAGGAGATACGCGAACAGATCGCCGAGCGGCTGCGTCGCATCCAGTCTCTGGAGTCCAAGCTGAAGATGAAGTCCGATGGGGGCTTCCGTTTCGTGGACTAAGTGTGTGTGTTATGTGTGTTATTCCCTGTTATCATCAAAGTTTTGTGAGTGTTCCTTTTCGAAACAAGCAGACCGAATTCAATAAATGCCAAGATTAAATGCAGTTTAGCATGTATGGTTTTTATAAACAAAGTATTATGCCGACCAGCAGCAAGTTAAAATAAGTACATAGGCACTTCCATTGGATTTTTTTGAATTTTTGCGGCATTACCTTACCCCTTGCTAAATTTAAATTTGATGAAATTTTTAAATTGAATTTAAGAAACCAAAAAATGTTAAGGAAAGATTAATAAGAAAAATGATCAAATAAATTTAGTTATAAAAATGTTATATTTGTTCTTTTCAAACTCAAAATTATGAAAAATTAATAAATAATTTTTAATTTATTATAACACGTAACGTAAAAACCCCACGCACCATCTAAGGGTTAATACTAAGCGGGCCCCTCTCACTCGCACTCTTTGTTATGTTTGTGGAGCGACCATATTTTGCCGACGAGATTACCTGCAGTAATTTTATCATGGTCCCGTTACTTCTTGGGATCTCCTCATCCACTTCACTCACACATATAAACATCAGATGTATGCATGTGTATCCATGTGTCTTGTGCTCGTATATGTTCATATTTAACAACAGCATTAATTTCGGTTAACATTCGATTAATAAATAGCTTTATTCAACTTATTTTGCATTCGTATAATTTGGATTTCGTTAAATTTCATTTTGATCTCTGGCACATATTTAATACACACGCATTTGTAACAATTTAAGAAGCCTCCTCCTCGTTGATTTCGCTGGTTTAGATTTTGGCAAAAAAGGAGTATAAAGTACAATGTTAGAAATTCATAGTTTTAATTAAAAGTACCGAATAAATTACGGGATTATAAGTATATATATGCTATATATATATATCTGATCCTACGCCCTACAATTTGTATATATATATATGCACGCATCTGTGTTAGTTCAAAGTGTAATGCTCCATTCAAAAATAGACATTTTGTTGTGACCTCAGCTTGTGCTCATCAACCTTGGATTCAGGGGCGGCCACAGCTCGTTTAGCACGACGGCATGTGGCAGCGAAACTCGCCGGCGGCCTCCGCGAAGCGATTCCGGATCAAGTAGCCGCTAATCACCTCGGCGACCTCGTGTGGACGGTCCTCGTGGACAGCGTGGCCGCAACGGGCCAAAACCTGCATCTGGAAGCGGCCCTGCATTTGGCCAACGGTCAACGTGCGGTCCAGGCCATCGATGCTGGCCAGGAGCAGCTGCTTGGGCAGGCGCAAGTTGAGGAACTTGTCGCTCAGGCCCGAGAACCAGCCGACCCAATACTTCTCCGACTTGGACAGATCGATGCGCCAGGTGTAGCTGGGAAAGAATAACAATTACATTAAAAAAGGCTTTAAAAGGGGGTTTATTCTGGAGCTCACTTCTTGGCCGTTTCGGTCATTGTTTTGGTCGTGACGGGCTTCTTGAAATCTGCGCCCGCTGCTGCACTTTCGCCTTCGGCAGCCTCATCACCCGGCGGCGACACTTCCTCGTCCTCCGAAATGCTAAACGGATTGGGGAACATACTGGTGTGGTGAGCCTCCTCCAGCACATCGTCGGGTAAGGGCAGATCATTCGTTGCCAGTTTATTCGTTGTACAGCTAAGGGAAGCGAAAAGATTTACCAATTTAAGGATTTACTAATATGAGACTTCCTCCACTCACTTGATTATCTGCCCCGGCATGGACACCTTGGCGCTGTCCACATTGCGCACTTGGCCGCTACGGATGCACCATTCTATGGCATTCGGGATACTCTGGAAATACTTTGGACGGGAGCGCAGGAAGCTTTGCATGCTGGCCAAAGCCTCCATGGCCGTGCCCTCCACAACATCGATGACGGTAATGCCAATTAAATTGGGCACCAGAGCCATGTGGGCAAAGTGTACGGCGATGGCGCCGCCCATCGAGTGGCCAACCACAAACACCTGAGGCATATCCTCGGGATACAGCTTTAAAATCAAGTCGCCAATGTCTCTGTTTTAAGGGATTTTGAGCAATTTTAATTTAACTTTAGTAAGGAAGTATTAGGAACCTTACAAAATTATCAAATGAATTTAAAATGCATCTAAAAAACATTAAAAACCCTTAAAAGTAGTTTTCTATTATCTTTTTTCCTCTTATTTTTGAGAATTTAGATATTAAAAACTCACTTGGCCAGCGTATCCGCCGAGAGATCATCCTCATCATCCACCTTGCTGTCGCCATGTCCCCGCAAATCAACACACAAACACTGGCAGTGGATCATGCTCGTCACCTCCGACTACAGGTGGGTGTAATTAGGCCAAAAAAACCAATTAGGAAGCTCAGCGCGTAGCAAACTTCAGATACTTACACAAAAATGCGCCCAGGTGAGCGCCGAATAGCCGCCGCCGTGGAGCAGCAGCAGTACTGGTCCCGGCTTATCCGGCTGCTTGGTGCGGTAGACACGGAAGGTGCGCTGCTCATCCACCGTGACGTCCTCCTTGTCCGCGAAGAACTCGTTCCACATGCCCGGCTTGTAGTCGCGGATGCGCGACTTCTTAAAGGAGTCCCTGCAATTAGCCAAATTAAGGTAGCAACCGCGTACGCCTCATCCCTCCTCCGCAGCCAAGCAGCAGCAGCACTTACGCTCTTCCGATGCGCCCGCTAGGAATTGTGGGTGGCAACTTGCCCTTTAGCATCGTGCGCTGCAAGCTCGACATTGTTTCGATTGTCTTCGCGGTGGGCCAACGCCTGGTGCTACTTCGGTGCAGGTGCAAATGGTAGTTCGCACTTGGGTGGCTCGAGAAAATCCGTTTTCAAAAACAAATATCTTTCCAGCGATGATACAGTTCCTGGTGTGACCGTTGACGAGAAAAACTGAAGTGGCTAGAGCTGGCAGCGCTGTCAGGTGGCATTTGTTGTCTTTCGATCTGGCAACGCTGAATAGCAAACGGATTTTGTTTCAAAAGCTAAAACATTTGAAAAGTTTTTACTATTTTGCTAAGGATTGGTTATATTTTAGCCATTTTTTCTAAGATGTTACGATATTTTATTAAAATGAGTTATTTTCACACCAATTTCATTCTAAATCAGAAGTAATTCTTATTAGATTATCATATTTTAAGTGCAATTTGCACCTTATCATTTAGACAAATACTTCAGATTAATGACAAATTGATGGCCAAGTTAATGGCCTTTCTTTAAGTGGGAGCCAAAAACCACATCGTAAGGTGATAGAAATTCAGAAACCAGTTTTTTAAAACGTAAGCCAGAAAGCATTGGTATGTGTATATTATGAAAAACGTTTGACCCATATAACGGTGAAGACAGCAACATTAAAACAAACAAAACTCTCAACAAGTTCTTACTGATACCTCTTTTACAGTCGGACTTCGATAATAAGAATATCATTGGTATACAAATTTAAAAGTACGATTAGTTCCGACCTCTTATATTTGTGTTAAAGTAAAAATATTCAATTAAAAATAATATCCATTTTAATTCTGCGATTAATTTATTTATATAGTGAATGATATTTAGATCTCTATTTCCCAGCTTTTCCTGATATGGAGGTTCAACCGTATACCCATTGTATTCCGGAGTTAACAAAAACGGAAACGGCACGGGCCGGATTGCTCAGTTGCTTGATGGAACGCGACGTGCTCACACCGAAAACTAGAACTCTTCCCTGATAAGGCCGCCGAGAACCTCTCCAAGTTATTTTGACCTCATAAAGAGAACGATAAGAAGTTAGCTGGGTATGTATCGGTAAAGACGCAAAAATCTTAATCAATTGCAATATTTGCTAGGAATTATATACGTTTTATGTGTAATGTAAACAAAAGGTGGCTCAACTGTAGTGATTCGAGGCTTGAAAAAGCTCAATCTTTCAATAAAAGTGAATATATTTATAATTTAAAGACAGAATTTAAGGAATTTAAAAAAAGTATATCGAGCATATCAAGAAAAAATGCGTTAAATTAAAAAATGCAAGCTATTTTAAGATTTCAGGACACAACATCTTAAAAGTTTCAAAATCCCCTCGTTGTCCTGAAAATCTAAGCTTTCGCCTGCCTGGCCACTCTTGATTAACAGCTGTTAGCTCTTGCCCTCTCGCTCTCGCACGCCCTTCACTCACATTTGCCGGCAATTGCACTTTTGCACTTTGTTTTTTTTCCCAATTAAGACGCCAAATAAGTCGTCAATCTGGAATTTTTTAGCTTTGCTAATCGCTTCCCCAACTGATAACTAGTCGGCATGTTAGTCCATCACTTTGTGTGCTAATAGCTGCTTCGACATTCTGATAAGGTGAGAGCAGGCTAAATTGATAAGCTAATTTTTGCACAAGTACAGGTGCAACGAGGCGCCGTGAGTGTGTTTGTTTACGTATGTTAATGTGTTTTGGGCAGTAAATAAAGATTAACGAGTTGTTTTGCGACACGTTTACGGTTCGTCGCACCAGTTGCTGGAAATGATGATGAAGTGTTATTAAAATTTCAACCGCCAACAGGTGAACATGACTGCCAACGGGAATGGAACTGCTCAAGCCGGCGTTGAGGTCGTGGCACCGGAGAAGCTTCAACCGAACTCCAAAATATACGAACGTGTCCAGAATTTGGGTGCATTCTTCAAGCGACAGTTCGGAGCGGAGCCCGAGTTCTTTGTTCGTGTTCCAGGCAGGTTAGTTGGTTAAATATTTGTTAAATTCCTGTAACAAGTGAAGTTGTTATCCTTATAGAGTTAATATTATTGGTGAGCATGTGGACTACTGTGGTTATTCGGTGCTGCCCATGGCTGTGAGCCAGAGCATCTTCCTGGCAGTGGCCAAGAATCCGGATGACAGCCAATTGCAGCTAAGAAATCTGGAGGAGGCCAAGTTCCAGGGCTATGATGCGGATCTAAAAACGTTCAGGTGAGTGAGTCATCTAATAACCAAGTTAATAATGTTTCTAATTAAAAGTTACTTAGTTTCCTTAGCTTATATAGATTTTAGAATCATCTAAAGGGCTGTTTTTTTCTTATTTGTTAATAACTTATGCTTTGTAATCATATAAATAAACATTTAATAGCCAGAATGGTAAATATCCTTTTATCTGATAATGGCTCCTTATAGGTTGTTCATAATTACTTAATTTTAAACTAATTAAACACCATCCACTTCCAGAATCGAGCTCCCAAAAACTGGCGGTCCCGCCTGGTACAACTACTTCCTGTGCGGCATCAAGGGCGTCCAGGAGAATCTGGGCACTAAATGGAGTCCCATTGGCATGCGCATTGCTGTGGACGGCAATGTCCCGCTGGCTGCCGGTCTCTCCAGCTCCAGTGCCATGGTCAGCTCCGCTGTTCTGGCCACCGCCCATGTTCAGGGCAAGCAGCTGGATCGTCGGGAGCTGGCCTCCATCTCCGCCAAGTGTGAGCAGTACATAGGCACGCACAGTGGCGGCATGGACCAGGCCATTGCCTACTTGGGTCGCGTGGGCTGTGCCCATCACATCGAGTTCCATCCCAAGCTCAAGGGCACTCCGGTGACCTTGCCAGCGGGCAAGTGCTTCGTTGTGGCGAACAGTCTGGCACAGAAGAACAAGGCCGCTTCGTCGGACTACAACGAGCGGGTGGTGGAGTGCCGCCTGGCCACGCGCTGGCTGGCCAAGCTCAAGGGCCTGGCCAACTGGCAGGACATTGTGCGCTTCATTGACCTGGAGGAGGCTTGCCAAATGGATAATGAAACGTTCGAGAAGCTGATCAAGGACAACCTGACCAAGTGGAACTATACGCGAGCGGATATATGCCAGGAGCTGGGCATCACGGAGCAGGAGCTGGAGACCAAGTTCCTGTCCGCCAACACGCGACACATGGAACAGTTTAAGCTAAGGCAAAGGGCTTTGCATGTTATTCAGGGTGAGTTTGGGGTCTAACAGGTTTTGATTTTACTTTAATTAATGAGGCATTGACTTATTGGGTTAAAAAATCGGATATAATAACTTGTAATTCATTTAAAAACTCGTTTTTATTCCACAGAATCCGGTCGCGTGGCCAAATTCCGGAAGATCTGCGAGCAGTTGGCCGTGCAAGCCAGCCCGGAGGAGGCCCAGAAGCTGGGCGAGCTCATGCGCCAGTCCCACGAGAGCCTACGTGAGCTCTACGAGTGCTCGCATCCAGATGTCGAGCGTCTAATTGCCATATCCAACGAGCTGAAGGTCAGTGCTCGCGTTACGGGAGCCGGGTAAGTGCACTCAGAAATAGTATAAATCTCTATTTAGATTAAGAACTATTTATTTTTCCAGCTGGGGCGGCTGTATAGTGGCCATGTGCGACTCTGTGGAAGCCGCCGACGAGTATATCAAGGCCTTGAAGCGGGAGTACTATGCCAAGCTGCCATCGCATCTGCTGGAGCGCCATCAGCCCAATAACTTCAGTGAGGTGGTCTTTGCCACCCTGCCCGGCAACGGAGCCGAGTTATATGTTCAGTGAACGAGCCATTCCCCCCGCATTTATATACCAAAACGCAAGCGTAGAACTTAGTCTGATTCCAGAGAAAACATTTAATTGTATGTACAATATATTAACAATTACTACAAGCTAAAAATAAAATAAAATACAACAAGGCACGTGGGAAGGGGAACTCAACTCGACTCGAGTCTATCGGCGACTCAGGTAGCCGGCGTTCTTGAACAGCTTGTAGACCTGTTCCCGCGGTATCTTCTCAGCCTCGCGATGCACCACTGCCATTTCCTTGTTCGTCAGCAGCGACTCCTTGGCCAGGTTGGCGGCGATCACGGGATCATTGTAGAATCTCGCACTCTTTGACAGTTCGGCCGGCAGCTCGGCCTCCCACTGGGCATTCCGCACCACCGACGGGTGGGCATCGGCGGTGGCATATCCCTGGTAGGGATTGGCGGGCTCAAAGGAAGCGGAGTGAGTAGAAGGCAAACCCAGCGCCTGGTGGTAGAAGAACTGTGCCCGCACGGAGCTCACGGCCAGAGCCGCCAGACATCCAGCGATCAGCGCTACTTGGCAGGCGGTCAGCATGGTTTGGATTGCCTGCAGCGGGGGAAGATAGAAGGGAAGGTAGAAAAGGAGCTGAGTTGAGCAGGAGCTGGAGCATTATTATATTGTCCGACGTTCTAATAAACTGATACGGACAGATTTATGGCCGCCGGTCGGCCGGTCAGTGGCAGTTTTTAATCTACAAGTCGCCTGCCAGTTTCGTGCGTCATAAATTATGTACGGGAAAATCAATTATCGCATATGGCCAATGGAGAGCCGAGAGTGGGCAGCGCGCGGAGGAGATCTTGGCTCGAACTCGGACTATTTGCGGCCAATGAGTTACAGTTGCTAATCCGTGAACTTTTTGCAACTGGAACTGGCTTTTTTTATTGATAAGAATTGGACTGGCGGCTCGGTCGAACGTGCGAGCTTTAATTGTCAAGCGTAGAGTGCTCCAATTTGGCTTGGAACAAAGCAATCAAGGCTCGAGATACTCACACAGTGGGCTTTCTGGGATTTCTTAAATAATTTATAATTATTGTAGATATTTTTAGAGGTGTTATTAACTTGATATTCGCATTATCCTCTTGAATATTTAAATAGTTTATGGAAAAGCTAGAAGGTTTTTATATACAGCTGTTTCAGACATAGCCTACATCAGTCATCAGTATCCGCCAAATAAAACTTTGGTAAAAAATCATTTTTATATATTCTGTTATATATCTTATTGTATTGTTTAAATTCATTTTAAATTCACTTAAGAGAATTTTGGTGTGGGAATCTTTATTTTTGTATAGAAAATCCTTTAAATATGAAGATATTTTTTATTATTCTATTCTTATTTTCCATTTCATAATTTATTTAATATTTTAAAGATTTAATACGACTTTAAATAACTTGCTTTCTGATACTTAATCACATTTACTAGGACACATATTATTTGTTATTCCTTGAGAAAGGTCACTATATTGGAATTCTGTTTTAAAGCATTTAAAAGCAAATTAAGGGAATCCTATTGTTGGAATCTTTATTTTTTTCAGATAATCCTTTCAATATGAAGACATTTTATATTAATTTATTCTTATTTTCCATTTTATAATTTAGTTTCCAATACCTAACCACATTTAATATGACATATATTATTTTTTAATCCTTGAGAAAGCTCACAATATTAGGAATTGTGTTTTAAAGCATTTAAAATTCATTTAAGGGAATCCTATTGTTGAAATCCTTATTTTTCTTCAGATAATCCTTTAAATATGAAGATATTTGACATTAACTTTTTCTAATTTTCCATTTAAAATTTTTTTTAATATCTAAAAGATTAAGTCCGATTTTAAATTGTTTATTTTCCAATACCTAATCACATTTTTAGTACATTTACTATTTTTTAATCCTTGAGAAAGGTCACAATTTTAGAAAGCCACACACACATTTTCCGCTTTAATAATTCCAAGATCACAGCCACTGTAAATGCATTTGTTCACTGGGTGTATAATGTCGCCATTAAATGCATTTACATATATTCCGAGTCCAATTTGTTGCTTTTGATTCAAGCCAGCCAAAGTCAAGGTTAAGATCCCACAGATTCAGATTTCGTTTGATTGCACCCACACTCACACTGGCACTCACTTTGTTATGGATATTTTTTTAAGGGGGACTAATCCTCTGAGAGAAGGAAGGCACCTTAACCGAAACTGGAACTGGGAACTGGAACCTGGGTCTGGGTGAAGTTGAGACTGTAAACTGATCATAGAATTTCGAGGCAGCGAACTTTTATTCGCTTGCCGTTGAATGCCACAAAAACGAGTTGAACTCAAATGCTGTGAGTCAACCGAATCCAATTCGAAACGCGCTCAAAGTCGTCGCTTCTGAGCGCCGCCGAGAATGAGTCAAGTTTTTTCCAAGCTGGCTGCTTTACATTTTATTAAATTAATTATGGCGGAGTGGCGCTGAGAGACTGCGAGACTGAGCCCCCAGATGGAGAGACTATTGCAATTGCGACTGACCTAGGCCTAGGCGCTGCGCGATCGGGGCAATTAAAAGCAATGATATCTGTCTGTCTCCTCCGGTTTCTCATGCTCCATAAAAGTGCCCCCCAAAAAAGGTCGGATTTGGATTGGATTGGATTGCCTGCCGGCAGTGTTACGCATGGCAAAAGTCGCACAGATGTAAAAAATATATATGAACATGTGAATATGTAGGTACTTATGTGTAGCATGTACTCAGAAAAAAAGATATTTCCATTGCCATTTCTTGTAATTTCCTTAATATCAAAATACTTACATATAGAAATAATATTAGATATACATAATTAAATGATATTAACTTAAGGCATTTATGTAAAAACTATACAGTTTATTAAAAAAATAAGTGCAGATATATAAAAAATATATTTCTTGACCTTAGAAGCTTCAAGAAAACCGCCTACTTCAAGCTCAACCTCACGGAATGCTGCACCATGATACGTGCTTAGACGACATACTGGTTGATAGCTCTGGTTGCTAGCGACTTTTGTAAAAGCTGCAGGACCAGGTGGAGTAAAATACCTTAAAAAACATGTTCTGGTCCTGCCCAGACTTATTCTGGCATAAACTGGACAATATAGACAGGACTACTTCCAAGGAATCTTTCCAAACTGGGGTATCTATCAAGCAGGGTATAGAAATTTATCAAAGCCACCAGATAGGGTTTAGGATAACCGAGAATTAGGGATATGATATCAAACTATTACAATGGACCTAAATAGGTCTAAGTCTTAACCTAACTTAACCCAACTTTTCTAGTATAAAAAATGTATTCATAATAATTTATTCATATAATTTATCATAATAAAATCTAGTATTTATTCAATTAATTTTAAATATGTGTTTTAGCAACCATTCTACTTCCTAAGAGAGTGTTTTGCCGGCTCGATGTCAAGTGTTTGAAAAAGAAAAACACAATACAATGTTTATTAATAATTAATTTTTTAAAAGCAACATCGTTTTCTCTCAGTGTGTACACTGTATAAGCAGTACAGCGATTACAACAATGATTGACAAGCTTGCTTAGAATCCATGTCCGACTCAATCCGTGGCTCTGTGCGATTTCGAAAGTGCCGAGATTGACCCTGAATTTAATGCCTGAGCCAAAGTGGAGTCTAAATTTCGAGTCGAGCTCGATGGCTGCACATGTTTGACCCTAATTTGTTATGGTTGTGGGAGCATGTCCCAGTTGGGGTTATTCAACCGATCAGCCAAGGCGGAAGCATTAGCCCGGAGTTGCCCGCACTGAAGGAGCTGGCATAATCACCATCACCCGCCGGCCGGATGGCAGCCTTGAACTTTCCCGATCTCTCAGGTGTGCGTAGCCTAACGATTGGTATTTACATTGTGTTTGGCTCTCTGGGAGTGGTCGTGGTCTCGGTCTCGGTCTCTTATTTATTGGCCGTGGCAGATCTGATATTTAATTAATGGCCATTTAGCGGCTTTTGTGGATGCATATTAAATAAACAAATTGCTGACCGGGCCCGTGCATGGGTTTGCTGCCTGTTAATGAGCTTGGTCTTTGAACTTTATTGGGGCTTTGTCTGCGGCTATGTGACCGAAATTTCCAAGGAACTCCGCGGCTGTAAGTTGGATGATTCCAAGGAAAATATGGAAAAATGATGAATGCCTCATGTTATTTATGAATAATACATGTTTTGAAGTATTTACAACCTTAATAAATGATTCTCAGAATTTATAAACTAAAAAAGGAAGAATTTAAACATGCTTTCATTTTATTTTTAAAGAAATTTATTTATGTGGCGAGTTTTGCTCACAACATATATTTATTTTAAAGGAAACGTCTCATTTTAATTAGAAATTATCATAGAAAATAATAAACTAGACATTTAACTAATTAATTATAATCGTTCAGAGTAAATACCCTAGTTTTCCTTAACTTTCTTAGAAAAAATCATGTCTTAAATAGAAAATTAAATATTATTTATTAATCAATTACTTCCCCCTTTATAAAAGAAGTTAGAACCGATGGCAAATACCTTAATTAAAGGCATCACTGTAATGTTTTTATGGAAACTAAGCCCCCTTTTTATTACGTATTTATTTGCTAGCTTTTTTATGCACATTGCCTCGACCCACACGCAGCGCCTGCCAAGGACAGCCGATGCGATTTCAAGTGCAACGAATTTGTGGGCCCAATGCGAACGACTCTCAGCCGATGCGGCGTATGAGCAACATCCGCTTTGGCCGGTCGGGCATTAAGTATACGCACGGCGCCGAGTGAAAGTACTGCTACGGCGACTGTAGCTGTAGCTGTGACCCTGAACGAGAGCCGTTGCACTTGCCACCACCTCCTACCGGCTTTCAAAAAGCGCATTTTCCAATTTAGAACCGAGAGCGAACTGAGAGCGTGCGGGGTTTCTCATTTGAATTCTCACCGATTTGCCACTGCAGTTTCTCGCAGCTGTCCGTGCAGTGCTGCACTTTGCGCCAGTCGAGGTTTTGCTGTTCGGCGGGGCGGGCTTGTTGTGTTTCTGTGCTGAGGTGTGCACTAACCAGAGTGTTACCAATTTTCTTCTTTGGCCAGCGGAAATTGTATAATAATTGCCCGAAAAAACTGACCTGGACTCGATTCGCAATTGTGTCAGTGCTAGAAAAAAAATGCTGCGGCGGCAGAAACACACTGCCAGCTCTCGATTTGGCAGCACCAGACTCCCAGTCCCAGTCCCAGTCCCATTCCCATTTCCACTCGAAACCATTCGCAGCCGGTCGTCAGCCAAGTGAAGTGGAAACAATGGCAGCGGCCCTGCAGATTGCAGGACCTTCGCACAGCGGCGGTGGCGTCGGTCTGGCCATGGCCGTGAATAGTGGCGCTGCCCTCAATCAATACGAGGAGAATGCCGAGCATTTGCGCCAGCTGTTCAGCCGGAGCAAGCTGGTGTCCTTTAGCATTGCCCACATCGCGTGCAGCGCTGGGAGCAGCAGCGGCGACAACTACATGTCCGTTGTGAAGCGGGTGACCATCAGCCAGGCCACGGAGGATGCGGATTCGGATGAGGCCATGCGGGAAATTGGTAAGGAGTGAGACAGGGCAAGCTCTATGTCCTCTAATTGAAGTTATTTAATAACTTGAAGGGTAGAAAACCAATAAAATGGGCTTAAAATAATCAAAGCAATTATAATTAGGTTGAATATAGCCTAAAACTAAGTATTTAACTAGATTTTAGTTAACATTTAGACAAATTTAAAGAGTTTTTAGCTCTTTTCAACCCCTTTGACTTGCTCCAGACGGTAATAACCAAAGCAGAACCCAAAGTGTGGCAGAGATGGCACTTGTAGTTCACATTTTTTCGCTTTTGTTTGAACCGCTGAGCGGCAGCGTTGGCTGGGTTGACCTTGTGCCACGCATTCTAAATGCAATGCGGCGTATACGTAATATAGATTCGCTAAAGGTCAGCACGCACACCCATACACTCACACACACAGGCAGGCTGGCACAGAGAGCGACGAGAGAGAGAGAGAGAGACGACCCCTGCGCTCGCACGCACACAAGGCCAGCGCCATTTCATTCATAAATCTTTGCCCGCGACGTAAACAAACGTCAGCTGTTCGCCGCTCCCGCTCTCACTGTTTTTGTTTTGCTCTGCGTTTCCTTCTCGCCTCTTCCCTCACATGCCGTGAGGGCATGCCGTGCCGCTTCCCTCATGTCTGAATAATGAATAATGAATGACATAAAATGTACTACTTATGCTTTCAATGCTTTAAATATTCACTAGATGATGTAGCATGGTGTGTGAGTTAAATATGCAGTTTGGCTAGTTTTGGGACACCAGTATGTGTTTAATTCACATTTAACTACATTTAAATCCCCAACTTTAGGTTATCAAGTAGTATATTCAGAGTTCCTAAAGCCTCTGAGCAGAGCACACTTTTTGTCCCTTTGACCACACTTTTTATCCCCCAGAGCACACTTTCATCGTGAAGCGACAGATTGCGAGCCTCTCCCGCCGCCAGCTGTACCGTTGCGAGGAGGCCTTCAGCAACGAGATCAACGCCTATCGCCACCTGGCCCCCCTGCTGGCCGCCCACAGCCGGGAGCAGCTGTTCCCGGTGTGCCACATCGCCGAGTGCCATGACCGCCGGGATCCGGACAGCGGGGAGCCCATCATCGTGCTGCAGGACCTCAAGGCCTTGGGATTCCGGATGAGGGATCGCCTGGTGGGCCTGGAGCTGCGTCACTGCCTCCTAGTGATGAAGGTGAGTGACCGCTAATGCTGATCCTAACTAATTTCCTTTGGGAATCTACTCAGAAACTGGCTCAGCTGCACGCCGCCTCGCTGGTCGCCCAGGAACTGGAGGCGTTGCACTTCTCCGCCGAGGCCCAGCATCTCCAGGAGATCGTTTATTGCGAGGAGGCGGCCGAGTTCTATGCCACCATATTGGATACATCGGTGCAACAGGCCCTGGAGAGCTTGGGTGGCTCGAATTCCGACGGCAGCCTGACCACGCCCATCCGCCTGCTTAACGAGCTGCGTCCGAATCTGTTTGGTAACCTGAAGAGGGAGATTAATGCCACGGCAAGGACTCCCTTCAGTGTGATCTGTCACGGGGATTTGTGGGTAAACAACATCATGTTCCGCTCGGAGCCGGAGGAGGTGATCTTCTTCGATCTGCAAGCGATGCGCAGGACCTCGCCGGTGTTCGATATACTCCACTTTATATACACCAGCACGCGCAGGGAGCTGAGGGATGTGCACACGGACACGCTGCTGGCCGCTTACTCGGAGGCTCTGGGCCTGGAACTGATGCACCAACTGGAGGGGAGTCCGGCGACCGCCGAGCGAGTGCAGGAGCTATGCCAAGCCTTCTCGCTGCAGCGCCTCAGTGCGGAGTATGTGCGTCAGGTGCACTATGGCCTGGCCATCGGCATGTGGATCCTGCCGGCCGTCACCTTTGATCCGAACAACCTGCCCAATCTGGACGTGATGAGCGAGCTCAATCTCACCGGCAAGGAGATCAAGTGCACCCAGACGCTCACATCCGAGTATCATCTGCGCATTCGGGAGCTGGTGATGGAGTTCTACGAGCTGGGCTACCTCCAAATGGAGTAGGGAATATGGCATCGTTAAAGAGTATTCATAGTCACGTAGTTTTAGGATTTAACGCTCTCTTAGTGCTGGCAAAACATCAGGGCACTATCGATATCGATGTTTTGAGTATTCAGGCATTGCCATTTTAAAAAAGAAATATTTTGTTAAAAAAAAGAATAGAACTGACCGATTAGACTCCATTTTAAGCCTTTGAAATGATTATGACGATACTCCTTCGAATATTGGAAGGGAAATATTTGGTTATAGTTCAGTTTTAGTTCAGATTTATCTTATATTACAGATCATGAATGGAAATGAATCGTTTTAAGTGACAAAATGGCATCACTGAAGGCTTCAACTGCAGATAATATGATTTTTATAAGCATAAATTGTATGTATCGATAGTATCGATGTTTCACTAGTAAAATATCGAAAAAATCGATAGTTCAAAACATCGATTAATTGCCAGCTCTAGCTCTCTCTCGATAAATATAGATGATAGATTTCTCCCTTGAGGAACTTACTCGCTCTGTTGAAGGTTCCTTTATTACCGAATAATTGTTCACTTTTTTTTTAAACTTACAAAAGGTTTCGTAGAAAAACAAATCTGGCGGGTTTACAAGCCAAAAAACAGGGAACTTATAAAGAACAACGGACATACCGCGACATGAAGGCTTTATAAGTGTAACATGGATGCATGGAATTCCAGAAGAGTGATGGTCATGGTCCGTGGTGGGTGTGGTCGCCTCACTTGTTGCCGCCACCGCTGCCGCCCCAGCCAAGGAATCCCTTGACAAAGCCGGTGACTCCACCGGCCTTCTTGCCGGGCGACTCCAGCTTGTCCTCCAGCGAGGGCAGCTCCACGTAGTTCATGGCCAGGTCGAAGAAGAGGGGCTTGCAGGGTATGGGCTCCATGTCGGGGGTGAGCTTGAACACATTGGGCGTCTTGGTGTGCAGCGACTGATCCTCCTTGTACAGCGACAGGCGTTCGTACAGCGGCTTTGTGGTCTTCTGCGCCTTGGTGGTGGTTCCCTGCTCCTCGCCATTGTCATCTTCCAGCACACTGTAGGCGTGGGCGGAGAACTTGCAGCCCTCGATGGTGGCCACCACCTTCTTGAGCTCCGCCTGCAGCTGGAACTCGGCGCTGGCCTTGCCCTTGAGCGCCTCGGTGGCGTAGTTGGAGGCACGCTCGTATAGCGCCACCGCCTCCTTCCACTTCTTCATGTCGATCAGGGTGAGGGCAATGTAGTAGCAGCGGAAGGCCTTGAAGGTGAGGGCCAGGTTCTCCACCTCGCCCTGGTACTGGGCGTCATCCTCCATGCCGTTGATCTGCTGCATTTCGGTCACGTTCTGCAGGATGATCTCGTACAGGCGGGCCAGATCCTGGGATCGCACGCGCTTGCCGTCGCTGGCCACGTTCTGCTGACTCTGCTGGTTGGGATCGTCAAAGTTGAGCTTGGCCTGCTCCACGAGGCACAAGTTGCGCTGCAGCGTGCGGCTGTGCCGGATGTAGCTCAAGTAGGCCAGCAGATATTGCACTCCCGACACCGTCTGGCCCGTGGTCAGCGAACGCAGCTTGGGATCCTGCTTAATCTCGTCCCGCACCGCCTGAATGGCGTCCTTGCAGTCCATCAAAATGCGTTCAATCAATTCGATCTTGGAATCCGGCTTGATGGTCTTCGCCAGCGACTTGTCCAGCTCCTGGGCGCTGAGCAGGAACAGGCGCACCTTCTCCGGGCGCACGGTGACCTTGCGACCGCGCCAGTCGATCGTCTGCAGGCCCTCGCTGCTCTCCGTCTTCGTCTGGCTGACCAGCACATCCAGATTCTCGAGCACACCCTGGGCGCGTAGCTCCAGGATCTCGTCGATCTTCCCGCCGCTGCTGGCCCCGCCGCTGATGTTGTAGGCGCAGTAGCGCAGATTGGGCGTAAACTCGTTCACCTTGGCCCGGTACAGCTCCTGCTCGTCATCGGGCAGGGCCTTGCCCAGGTTCTCGTACACCACCTGGGCGCGCTTCAGGTGCTCGCCGGCCGTCTTCCACAGTTGCAGTTCAAAGTGCAGGCTGCCGTGCATCCAGGCCACGTAGGCCTCGCACTCCAGCTTCGTGCGGGCATCAAAGGCCTCCGTCTGGGGGATGAACATCATTAAAGCATTGCTTATAATATTTTCCTTATCTAGATGCTTACATTGCACAGCTCCTGGAGCTGGAGGGCGTAGAAGCAGGCCCGCCGCAGCTTGCTGACCAGATGGAAGCGCTTTCGCGGCTCCGTGTTGGACTCCTGCTTCAGCTGCATGGCATACGCCCAGGCCCGCTCGGCGCTGATCAGTGGGATGTGGAAGAAGCGCTCGTCGGCCTTCTTGCCCGTCAACTGGCTGATTGTCACGTCGCGTCGCTTGAAGTGCCGCTTGTCGCCCTGCGGATACTTCAGCGCCTTCCTCAAACGGCGGATGCGGCGGGTGCAGTAGCCGCGGTAGCGCTGGAAGTCGCCGTGGCGCAGGCCATGCTGCTGCTGGGCATCCTTGATCATGTGCAGAACTGCAGCGAGAGTGAAAGTTCACATAAATTACCATACAGACTTTTAGGTTAAAGGGAGCGGAGCAAAGCCCACGCCGATACTCACTCTCTACCGTAAAGATCTTGGCCTGCTCTGGCACCACCGTCACATTCTCTGTCTTTTCCGGTTCCCCAGAATTGATGGTATCATCTTGTACGACCATTTTTAAGCCTGTCCAGTCCCACAAAAATCAACGACGTGTAAAAACTAGGGATGGGCCGCCAGTTGGGATTGTCAAAAACATGAAGGTATCGATATGTTCTGCAAGGGCCTCGAGCAATATATATCGGTAACGGTGACTTTTTAAACTGTGATTTAGGAAGTCTCTGTTTAACTTTATTTAAATATACGCAATCATTGAAGCATTTATAAATTTAAAATGCTGGCTGACACTTATTAATATATTTTATAGGGTAATTAAA
Source organism: Drosophila rufa (assembly GCA_018153105.1). Classification (NCBI taxonomy): domain Eukaryota; kingdom Metazoa; phylum Arthropoda; class Insecta; order Diptera; family Drosophilidae; genus Drosophila; species Drosophila rufa. The sequence continues at coordinate 8,776,514 of JAECXS010000085.1, forward strand.
AATAAGTTAATTTATTTCAAGGAGAAACAAAAACCTATCGATAGTTCAGTTTGCACATCTCCATCTCGGGTAGTGTTGAGTAACCCTTCAAAACTCCCCCCTTTTGAAACTTGTTGGCTGACACGCAAGAGCGTGCGTTCTGTCTGTTTTACAACAATTTCGGCCTAGTTCCCAGGTAAAATACGCAGATTTTTAGTCACTGTCAACGAGGACACCTGAGCCAACGCCTACCGCATGTCAGAGGAAGAAAATTCAAAGTGGAAAGCCATTGTTTTGGCCACGCTTTGAGGTTATACTTTCACTGGCTGGCGAACGCAGCCCCTGCACCACCGCCCCCGCTTCCCCTGGAGCGGTGCACCAGATTTGTTTTGACGGCCGGGCTGTGGATTTTGCAACGTTGACAGTGGACTGATTGCTATAGATCAGTGATTAGTGAAGAAGAAGAATAGCTGACTAATTGTTCCCTTTACGGTTATTCCATACAGCATGTCGCGCAGGAAGGAGAACGAGGAGACGGACAAGCAGACGCGCATTGCCATCGTCAGCGATGACAAGTGCAAGCCCAAGCGGTGTCGGCAGGAGTGCAAGAAGACCTGCCCGGTGGTGCGCATGGGCAAGCTCTGCATCGAGGTGACGCCCACCTCCAAGATTGCCTCGCTGTCCGAGGAGCTGTGCATCGGCTGCGGTATCTGTGTCAAGGTGGGTCAGCTCTGTCTGTCGCCCTCGCTGTGATCTAATTTATCTTTTCCTCTCCCCCAGAAATGTCCCTTTGAGGCCATCACAATCATCAACTTGCCCAGCAACCTGGACAAGCACACAACGCATCGTTACAGCAAGAACTCCTTTAAGCTGCATCGTCTGCCCATCCCGCGACCCGGCGAGGTGCTCGGCCTGGTGGGTCAGAACGGTATTGGCAAGTCCACGGCCCTTAAGATTCTGGCGGGCAAGCAGAAGCCCAATCTGGGGAAGTATGCCAATCCGCCCGACTGGACGGAGATCCTTAGCTACTTCCGCGGCTCGGAGCTGCAGAACTACTTCACCAAGATCCTGGAGGACAACCTGAAGGCGCTGGTCAAGCCTCAGTATGTGGATCAGATCCCCAAGGCGGTGCGCGGCGCTGTCGGCGAGTTGCTGGACAAGAAGGACGAGCGGGAGCTGCAGACGAAGATCTGCAACATGCTGGACCTCTCGCACATCCGGGATCGTGAGATCTCCCAGCTGTCCGGTGGCGAGCTGCAGCGCTTCGCCATCGCCATGGTGTGCATTCAGAATGCGGACATCTTCATGTTCGACGAGCCGTCCTCGTATCTGGATGTGAAGCAGCGTCTCAACGCTGCCTTGACCGTTCGCTCGCTCCTGCATCCCACAAAGTAAGTGCGATCCTCGCCAGAATCTGGGCTGTTTGATGATTAATTGTACTCCTTTGTAGGTTCATCATCGTTGTGGAGCACGATTTGTCGGTGCTGGATTACTTGTCCGACTTCATTTGCTGCCTTTACGGAGTGCCCGGCTGCTACGGCGTTGTCACCATGCCCTTCTCCGTCCGCGAAGGCATCAACATTTTCCTTGACGGCTTCGTGCCCACCGAAAACATGCGTTTCCGCACAGAGTCTCTGACCTTCAAGGTCTCGGAGTCGGCCACCGAGGAGGAGATCAAGCGCATGAACCACTACGTGTATCCCTCCATGGTCAAGACTCTGGGCAAGTTCGAGCTGACCGTGGAGCAGGGTCACTTCAGCGACTCTGAGATCCTGGTGCTGCTGGGCGAGAACGGTACGGGCAAGACCACGTTCATCCGGATGCTGGCCGGCAACCTGCAGCCCGATGGCGAGGTGGATCTGCCCATGCTCAATATCTCGTACAAGCCGCAGAAGATTTCACCGAAATTCCAGAACCATGTACGCCATTTGCTGCACGACAAGATCCGGGACGCGTATGTGCATCCGCAGTTCATTGCCGATGTGATGAAGCCCATGAAGATTGAGGAGATCATGGACCAGGAGGTGCAAAACCTCTCCGGCGGTGAGCTGCAGCGCGTGGCCTTAGTTCTGTGTCTGGGCAAACCGGCGGATGTCTACCTCATCGACGAACCCTCGGCCTACTTGGATTCGGAGCAGCGTCTGGTGGCCGCCAAGGTCATCAAGCGGTATGTCGCATATGGTCTTTCATTAAACTGAATCGATAACTAATGGGAATTCCTCTTTTACCTTCAGGTACATTCTGCACGCCAAGAAAACTGGATTTGTTGTGGAGCACGATTTCATCATGGCCACCTACCTCGCCGACCGTGTCATTGTCATTGAAGGCCAGCCCTCGGTGAAGACGACGGCCTACTCGCCGCAGTCGCTGCTGAATGGCATGAACCGATTCCTCGAACTGCTCGGCATCACCTTCCGACGCGATCCCAATAACTTCAGGCCACGCATCAACAAGAACAACTCGGTCAAGGACACGGAACAGAAGCGATCCGGTCAGTTCTTCTTCCTGGAGGACGAGGCGTCAAACTAAGACATCAGGATTCAACAGCTCTTCTCCCCTTGTTCTCCCTGCTCTGCTCTGCTCTTCTCTTCAGTTCATTCTTTGCATTCAACTTACAAACATTTGCTTTAAACTAATTTTTTTGTTATTGTTTTCGAGGATTACGCTCGAATGATTGGGGATTATTTGTAATCGGATTAAAGTGAGTTTTATATACGTTTATATACAGCGAAAAATAAATAGTGAGCCCAAAAACAGCAGGAAACGTAAATGTTGTCATAAATACACGACGAGTCTAGCAAAAAATAAACAAATTTTCTTTATACAAAATGGGGAGTTTTCCTTTAATGATTTAAGGCAGTGGTGGCCCGGCAATTGACATGTCGGAATTGCATATAAATAGATATTTTAATATTGTGTATTTTTATTTTATATAATGTTAGAGTTGCTTATAAAACTAAAACTAACATATAAACTTATAGTACTAGCTGCCAGGGCCATCGACTATATACATGGTTGCTAATAGGGTCTTATTTACAGGGGCGTTTATTTGGTTTTAATGGGTGCAAAATAAGTTATTTTATATTTATATATTGTGGTATAATTTAGATACTTTTAGGAATTCGATTATAAGTTTAATGTTTCCTGCAGAGGGGTTGCTAAATAGTGGGTGGCATTAATGTTTTTAAGGATATTTTGTTTCAAATGGGTTATGGCAGGGCATGAGGTTAGGATCCCAGCAAGCAATTTGAGCGTTTTCTGACGGTTTTCTGATGCTTTTTTCTGAGCATTTACAGTCATAAAGTGTGCAAAAAAGTGTCCGAAAAGAGTGTTTTTTTCTTTGAAAACGGTCGCACTTTAAGAGGCAGATTTCTGAGTCCGATCTGACTCTTTTCTGACACAGAAATAAGTGCTTTCACCCTCCGATGGAAGCATAGAAAACCCTCAGAAAAGGCACAAAAAAGTACCCTTTTTAGGCACTTAAACTTCTACGAAAAAGACTCTTTTCAGACTCTTTTTCGTTTGAACAAGAATTGAAAAAATATAAATTTTTACACTTCTTATAATTTATAATATTTATTTTACTCAAAAACTAACAAGATACTTAGGAATAAAAATTAAAAAAAAACATGTTCAAGATGATAAAATAAGATTAAATGTCGAATTCACAATGATGTTTTGAATTATGAGATATAGGAAACTTAAACATTAATTTTTAAATTTAAATTATGAAATAGTAGAAACTTAAACATTAGTTCTTAAATTTTTATATATTTTGTTTTACTATTTTTCTGTTTTCTTATAATATTTAATTCTGTCATTGGCAGTTTGAAACCATTTGCTGCAAATTAATGAGAATTGCTTCTCGTCGACAGCAAATTTTTGATTGAAAGCACCTAAAATGTGCACTTTAAATTATCTTTCTTATCGCAAGAATCAGCATCCCGTTATTTTAATCGCGATTTTTACTTTCATTTTACTTACCATCGTTCAGAATATGCTCAGACATAAGAGCGTTTTATGAGCCTATGCTTAGAGAGCACCAAATGTGCTCCGAAAACGCTCTTATTTATGTGCCTACTCAGAAAACACTCTGAAACGAGGCTCTTTTTAGACACACAATTAAGAGCGCTCCTAAATTTGCTTGCTGGGGAGTTGTTGGATCTAGGTAATGTTTGTGTGTGAGGTTCGTGTGACCCAATCGCAATCGGGTAAACTTTATTTGGTCGAGACGGGTTATTTGTTGCGTTATTCTTAAGTAGATCGATGTGTGTGTGTTGTTGGCGTTGATGTTTTGGTACCAGGTGTTGCATTCGTGGAGTAGGTTTTGTATTTGTTGGTTTAGTTTTTGTTTTAAGAATTCGCTTATGTCTTTTGTGCTTATCCAAATGGGAGAGCAGGAGGAAATCAGGGAGCTGAGGGCTCTGGTGGCTGAGCTGACCTTTAAGGTGGCTGGGCTGGAAGGGCTGCATGCTACCGTGGCTGAGTTGACGGAAAGGCTGGACGCTAGGAGGGAGCCCCAGCAGCAGCCTCAGCCGCAGCCGCAGCCGGAGACCCAGCAGGTGCCCCAACCCCAGCCCGAGGAGCCCCAGGAGCACCAGGAGGTGTTTCAGGTGTTTCCTGTCTCCACGGACGATGAGCTGGCGGAGGTGGAGGCCAGGATAAGTCCAGAGACGAGAGCCGTCTGGGTAAGAATACTATTTATAGTCATATAGGCGTGTAATTAATTTGGTTTTTCTTTTGTTTACAGAGTCACTCTATAGGTTCTCTGCTGAGGCGTAACGTATTGACAAAGTCAATAAGATGCGTCTTGGCAGATGACCTAATATTCGATTATAATATGGACGGCTCTCGTGGGAAGAAAGGTTTAAAACCCTTTCCCAAATTGTTTTCAATCATACTAAGTATGTATGTTTGTGCAAAATATTAAATATATTTTATTATTATTATTATTATTTATTTGATTCCTATATGTTTCGTTTACAGAGGGCATAGGTTAGGAGGAGGGTTGCCCGGAGAAACATTTGGCACACGCCTTTACTTGTGATCTGAGATCTGTTGTTTCACACGGACAGACGGACAGACGGACATGGCTAAATGGACTCGGCTGGTGACGCTGATCAATAATATATATACTTTATGGGGTCGGAGATGCCTTCTTCTGCCTGTTACATACATTCTCGGTTGACACTAACTTATAATACCCTTGTACCCTATGGGTACCGGGTATAAAAACAAAAACTATTGTATACACTTCTAAATACCCTTTTTAAAAAAGTTGTGGGATATTACAAATTTGTAAGATTATTTTTTAGTAATTGATATTTACTTTATGTTATGACAACTTTAATAAATTAAAAAGTTACTGTAGACAACGTCAAAATATTCATGATTGATTATCTGCCTCATGTGCTTCTAATTACAAGGCATTGTTATCGTCGGACATACCCTGGCACATGCCAGCCAGAATTTTCGGTTTTCGGTCTCGTTTTTCTTCTCCCCATTCCCTTTGCATTTACATTCGAAGTCGGAGTCGGAGAAGTCGAAGTCTAAATAATCAGGTAAGTTTAGTTATGCATTTTCTAAAAACTTATTGGTTTTCCATCTACTTTGGCGGGAAAACAGCTAAGAAAGCTAAATTTTCCGCTCCCATAACTTGTAAAAACAACTAAAGCTGGGGTGCTTAATTTGTAATTAATTTGTATATTAATAAATTTGTTTATTTGGTATGCGGTCCCCACAGAGCAGGATGAAATCAGGGAGCTGAGGGCTCTGGTTGCTCAGCTGACGTTTAAGGTGGCCGGGCTGACGGCTAAGGTGGCTGGGCTGGAAGGGCTGCATGCTACCGTGGCTGGGCTACAGGCCACCGTGGCTGAGCTAAGGGAAAGGAGGGAGCCCCAGCAGCAGCCCCAGCTCCAGCCGCAGCCCCAGCCCCCGCCCCAGCCCCAGCAGCAGCCTCAGCCGCAGCCGCAGCCTGAAACCCAGCAGGAGCCCCAACCCCAGCCCGAGGAGCCCCAGGAGCACCAGGAGGTGTTTCAGGTGTTTCCTGTCTCCACGGACGATGAGCTGGCGGAAGTGGAGGCCAGGATAAGTCCAGAGACGAGAGCCGTCTGGGTAAGAATACTATTTATAGTCATATAGGCGTGTAATTAATTTGGTTTTTCTTTTGTTTACAGAGTCACTCTATAGGTTCTCTGCTGAGGCGTAACGTATTGACAAAGTCAATAAGATGCGTCTTGGCAGAGGACCTAATATTCGATTATAATATGGACGGCTCTCGTGGGAAGAAAGGTTTAAAACCCTTTCCCAAATTGTTTTCAATCATACTAAGTATGTATGTTTGTGCAAAATATTAAATATATTTTATTATTATTATTATTATTTATTTGATTCCTATATGTTTCGTTTACAGAGGGCATAGGTTAGGAGGAGGGTTGCCCGGAGAAACATTTGGCACACGCCTTTACTTGTGATCTGAGATCTGTTGTTTCACACGGACAGACGGACAGACGGACATGGCTAAATGGACTCGGCTGGTGACGCTGATCAATAATATATATACTTTATGGGGTCGGAGATGCCTTCTTCTGCCTGTTACATACATTCTCGGTTGACACTAACTTATAATACCCTTGTACCCTATGGGTACCGGGTATAAAAACAAAAACTATTGTATGCACTTCTAAATACCCTTTTTAAAAAAGTTGTGGGATATTACAAATTTGTAAGATTATTTTTTAGTAATTGATATTTACTTTATGTTATGACAACTTTAATAAATTAAAAAGTTACTGTAGACAACGTCAAAATATTCATGATTGATTATCTGCCTCATGTGCTTCTAATTACAAGGCATTGTTATCGTCGGACATACCCTGGCACATGCCAGCCAGAATTTTCGGTTTTCGGTCTCGTTTTTCTTCTCCCCATTCCCTTTGCATTTACATTCGAAGTCGGAGTCGGAGAAGTCGAAGTCTAAATAATCTGGTAAGTTTAGTTATGCATTTTCTAAAAACTTATTGGTTTTCCATCTACTTTGGCGGGAAAACAGCTAAGAAAGCTAAATTTTCCGCTCCCATAACTTGTAAAAACAACTAAAGCTGGGGTGCTTAATTTGTAATTAATTTGTATATTAATAAATTTGTTTATTTGGTATGCGGTCCCCACAGAGCAGGATGAAATCAGGGAGCTGAGGGCTCTGGTTGCTCAGCTGACGTTTAAGGTGGCCGGGCTGACGGCTAAGGTGGCTGGGCTGGAAGGGCTGTATGCTACCGTGGCTGGGCTACAGGCCACCGTGGCTGAGCTAAGGGGAAAGGAGGGAGCCCCAGCAGCAGCCCCAGCATAAGAGCGTTTTATGAGCCTATGCTTAGAGAGCACCAAATGTGCTCCGAAAACGCTCTTATTTATGTGCCTACTCAGAAAACACTCTGAAACGAGGCTCTTTTTAGACACACAATTAAGAGCGCTCCTAAATTTGCTTGCTGGGGAGTTGTTGGATCTAGGTAATGTTTGTGTGTGAGGTTCGTGTGACCCAATCGCAATCGGGTAAACTTTATTTGGTCGAGACGGGTTATTTGTTGCGTTATTCTTAAGTAGATCGATGTGTGTGTGTTGTTGGCGTTGATGTTTTGGTACCAGGTGTTGCATTCGTGGAGTAGGTTTTGTATTTGTTGGTTTAGTTTTTGTTTTAAGAATTCGCTTATGTCTTTTGTGCTTATCCAAATGGGAGAGCAGGAGGAAATCAGGGAGCTGAGGGCTCTGGTGGCTGAGCTGACCTTTAAGGTGGCTGGGCTGGAAGGGCTGCATGCTACCGTGGCTGAGTTGACGGAAAGGCTGGACGCTAGGAGGGAGCCCCAGCAGCAGCCTCAGCCGCAGCCGCAGCCGGAGACCCAGCAGGTGCCCCAACCCCAGCCCGAGGAGCCCCAGGAGCACCAGGAGGTGTTTCAGGTGTTTCCTGTCTCCACGGACGATGAGCTGGCGGAGGTGGAGGCCAGGATAAGTCCAGAGACGAGAGCCGTCTGGGTAAGAATACTATTTATAGTCATATAGGCGTGTAATTAATTTGGTTTTTCTTTTGTTTACAGAGTCACTCTATAGGTTCTCTGCTGAGGCGTAACGTATTGACAAAGTCAATAAGATGCGTCTTGGCAGAGGACCTAATATTCGATTATAATATGGACGGCTCTCGTGGGAAGAAAGGTTTAAAACCCTTTCCCAAATTGTTTTCAATCATACTAAGTATGTATGTTTGTGCAAAATATTAAATATATTTTATTATTATTATTATTATTTATTTGATTCCTATATGTTTCGTTTACAGAGGGCATAGGTTAGGAGGAGGGTTGCCCGGAGAAACATTTGGCACACGCCTTTACTTGTGATCTGAGATCTGTTGTTTCACACGGACAGACGGACAGACGGACATGGCTAAATGGACTCGGCTGGTGACGCTGATCAATAATATATATACTTTATGGGGTCGGAGATGCCTTCTTCTGCCTGTTACATACATTCTCGGTTGACACTAACTTATAATACCCTTGTACCCTATGGGTACCGGGTATAAAAACAAAAACTATTGTATACACTTCTAAATACCCTTTTAAAAAAGTTGTGGGATATTACAAATTTGTAAGATTATTTTTTAGTAATTGATATTTACTTTATGTTATGACAACTTTAATAAATTAAAAAGTTACTGTAGACAACGTCAAAATATTCATGATTGATTATCTGCCTCATGTGCTTCTAATTACAAGGCATTGTTATCGTCGGACATACCCTGGCACATGCCAGCCAGAATTTTCGGTTTTCGGTCTCGTTTTTCTTCTCCCCATTCCCTTTGCATTTACATTCGAAGTCGGAGTCGGAGAAGTCGAAGTCTAAATAATCTGGTAAGTTTAGTTATGCATTTTCTAAAAACTTATTGGTTTTCCATCTACTTTGGCGGGAAAACAGCTAAGAAAGCTAAATTTTCCGCTCCCATAACTTGTAAAAACAACTAAAGCTGGGGTGCTTAATTTGTAATTAATTTGTATATTAATAAATTTGTTTATTTGGTATGCGGTCCCCACAGAGCAGGATGAAATCAGGGAGCTGAGGGCTCTGGTTGCTCAGCTGACGTTTAAGGTGGCCGGGCTGACGGCTAAGGTGGCTGGGCTGGAAGGGCTGTATGCTACCGTGGCTGGGCTACAGGCCACCGTGGCTGAGCTAAGGGAAAGGAGGGAGCCCCAGCAGCAGCCCCAGCTCCAGCCGCAGCAGCAGCCCCAGCCCCAGCCCCAGCAGCAGCCTCAGCCGCAGCCGCAGCCTGAAACCCAGCAGGAGCCCCAACCCCAGCCCGAGGAGCCCCAGGAGCACCAGGAGGTGTTTCAGGTGTTTCCTGTCTCCACGGACGATGAGCTGGCGGAGGTGGAGGCCAGGATAAGTCCAGAGACGAGAGCCGTCTGGGTAAGAATACTATTTATAGTCATATAGGCGTGTAATTAATTTGGTTTTTCTTTTGTTTACAGAGTCACTCTATAGGTTCTCTGCTGAGGCGTAACGTATTGACAAAGTCAATAAGATGCGTCTTGGCAGAGGACCTAATATTCGATTATAATATGGACGGCTCTCGTGGGAAGAAAGGTTTAAAACCCTTTCCCAAATTGTTTTCAATCATACTAAGTATGTATGTTTGTGCAAAATATTAAATATATTTTATTATTATTATTATTATTTATTTGATTCCTATATGTTTCGTTTACAGAGGGCATAGGTTAGGAGGAGGGTTGCCCGGAGAAACATTTGGCACACGCCTTTACTTGTGATCTGAGATCTGTTGTTTCACACGGACAGACGGACAGACGGACATGGCTAAATGGACTCGGCTGGTGACGCTGATCAATAATATATATACTTTATGGGGTCGGAGATGCCTTCTTCTGCCTGTTACATACATTCTCGGTTGACACTAACTTATAATACCCTTGTACCCTATGGGTACCGGGTATAAAAACAAAAACTATTGTATACACTTCTAAATACCCTTTTAAAAAAGTTGTGGGATATTACAAATTTGTAAGATTATTTTTTAGTAATTGATATTTACTTTATGTTATGACAACTTTAATAAATTAAAAAGTTACTGTAGACAACGTCAAAATATTCATGATTGATTATCTGCCTCATGTGCTTCTAATTACAAGGCATTGTTATCGTCGGACATACCCTGGCACATGCCAGCCAGAATTTTCGGTTTTCGGTCTCGTTTTTCTTCTCCCCATTCCCTTTGCATTTACATTCGAAGTCGGAGTCGGAGAAGTCGAAGTCTAAATAATCTGGTAAGTTTAGTTATGCATTTTCTAAAAACTTATTGGTTTTCCATCTACTTTGGCGGGAAAACAGCTAAGAAAGCTAAATTTTCCGCTCCCATAACTTGTAAAAACAACTAAAGCTGGGGTGCTTAATTTGTAATTAATTTGTATATTAATAAATTTGTTTATTTGGTATGCGGTCCCCACAGAGCAGGATGAAATCAGGGAGCTGAGGGCTCTGGTTGCTCAGCTGACGTTTAAGGTGGCCGGGCTGACGGCTAAGGTGGCTGGGCTGGAAGGGCTGTATGCTACCGTGGCTGGGCTACAGGCCACCGTGGCTGAGCTAAGGGAAAGGAGGGAGCCCCAGCAGCAGCCCCAGCATAAGAGCGTTTTATGAGCCTATGCTTAGAGAGCACCAAATGTGCTCCGAAAACGCTCTTATTTATGTGCCTACTCAGAAAACACTCTGAAACGAGGCTCTTTTTAGACACACAATTAAGAGCGCTCCTAAATTTGCTTGCTGGGGAGTTGTTGGATCTAGGTAATGTTTGTGTGTGAGGTTCGTGTGACCCAATCGCAATCGGGTAAACTTTATTTGGTCGAGACGGGTTATTTGTTGCGTTATTCTTAAGTAGATCGATGTGTGTGTGTTGTTGGCGTTGATGTTTTGGTACCAGGTGTTGCATTCGTGGAGTAGGTTTTGTATTTGTTGGTTTAGTTTTTGTTTTAAGAATTCGCTTATGTCTTTTGTGCTTATCCAAATGGGAGAGCAGGAGGAAATCAGGGAGCTGAGGGCTCTGGTGGCTGAGCTGACCTTTAAGGTGGCTGGGCTGGAAGGGCTGCATGCTACCGTGGCTGAGTTGACGGAAAGGCTGGACGCTAGGAGGGAGCCCCAGCAGCAGCCTCAGCCGCAGCCGCAGCCGGAGACCCAGCAGGTGCCCCAACCCCAGCCCGAGGAGCCCCAGGAGCACCAGGAGGTGTTTCAGGTGTTTCCTGTCTCCACGGACGATGAGCTGGCGGAGGTGGAGGCCAGGATAAGTCCAGAGACGAGAGCCGTCTGGGTAAGAATACTATTTATAGTCATATAGGCGTGTAATTAATTTGGTTTTTCTTTTGTTTACAGAGTCACTCTATAGGTTCTCTGCTGAGGCGTAACGTATTGACAAAGTCAATAAGATGCGTCTTGGCAGAGGACCTAATATTCGATTATAATATGGACGGCTCTCGTGGGAAGAAAGGTTTAAAACCCTTTCCCAAATTGTTTTCAATCATACTAAGTATGTATGTTTGTGCAAAATATTAAATATATTTTATTATTATTATTATTATTTATTTGATTCCTATATGTTTCGTTTACAGAGGGCATAGGTTAGGAGGAGGGTTGCCCGGAGAAACATTTGGCACACGCCTTTACTTGTGATCTGAGATCTGTTGTTTCACACGGACAGACGGACAGACGGACATGGCTAAATGGACTCGGCTGGTGACGCTGATCAATAATATATATACTTTATGGGGTCGGAGATGCCTTCTTCTGCCTGTTACATACATTCTCGGTTGACACTAACTTATAATACCCTTGTACCCTATGGGTACCGGGTATAAAAACAAAAACTATTGTATACACTTCTAAATACCCTTTTTAAAAAAGTTGTGGGATATTACAAATTTGTAAGATTATTTTTTAGTAATTGATATTTACTTTATGTTATGACAACTTTAATAAATTAAAAAGTTACTGTAGACAACGTCAAAATATTCATGATTGATTATCTGCCTCATGTGCTTCTAATTACAAGGCATTGTTATCGTCGGACATACCCTGGCACATGCCAGCCAGAATTTTCGGTTTTCGGTCTCGTTTTTCTTCTCCCCATTCCCTTTGCATTTACATTCGAAGTCGGAGTCGGAGAAGTCGAAGTCTAAATAATCTGGTAAGTTTAGTTATGCATTTTCTAAAAACTTATTGGTTTTCCATCTACTTTGGCGGGAAAACAGCTAAGAAAGCTAAATTTTCCGCTCCCATAACTTGTAAAAACAACTAAAGCTGGGGTGCTTAATTTGTAATTAATTTGTATATTAATAAATTTGTTTATTTGGTATGCGGTCCCCACAGAGCAGGATGAAATCAGGGAGCTGAGGGCTCTGGTTGCTCAGCTGACGTTTAAGGTGGCCGGGCTGACGGCTAAGGTGGCTGGGCTGGAAGGGCTGTATGCTACCGTGGCTGGGCTACAGGCCACCGTGGCTGAGCTAAGGGAAAGGAGGGAGCCCCAGCAGCAGCCCCAGCTCCAGCCGCAGCAGCAGCCCCAGCCCCAGCCCCAGCAGCAGCCTCAGCCGCAGCCGCAGCCTGAAACCCAGCAGGAGCCCCAACCCCAGCCCGAGGAGCCCCAGGAGCACCAGGAGGTGTTTCAGGTGTTTCCTGTCTCCACGGACGATGAGCTGGCGGAGGTGGAGGCCAGGATAAGTCCAGAGACGAGAGCCGTCTGGGTAAGAATACTATTTATAGTCATATAGGCGTGTAATTAATTTGGTTTTTCTTTTGTTTACAGAGTCACTCTATAGGTTCTCTGCTGAGGCGTAACGTATTGACAAAGTCAATAAGATGCGTCTTGGCAGAGGACCTAATATTCGATTATAATATGGACGGCTCTCGTGGGAAGAAAGGTTTAAAACCCTTTCCCAAATTGTTTTCAATCATACTAAGTATGTATGTTTGTGCAAAATATTAAATATATTTTATTATTATTATTATTATTTATTTGATTCCTATATGTTTCGTTTACAGAGGGCATAGGTTAGGAGGAGGGTTGCCCGGAGAAACATTTGGCACACGCCTTTACTTGTGATCTGAGATCTGTTGTTTCACACGGACAGACGGACAGACGGACATGGCTAAATGGACTCGGCTGGTGACGCTGATCAATAATATATATACTTTATGGGGTCGGAGATGCCTTCTTCTGCCTGTTACATACATTCTCGGTTGACACTAACTTATAATACCCTTGTACCCTATGGGTACCGGGTATAAAAACAAAAACTATTGTATACACTTCTAAATACCCTTTTTAAAAAAGTTGTGGGATATTACAAATTTGTAAGATTATTTTTTAGTAATTGATATTTACTACACGTAATGTTATGACAACTTTAATAAATTAAAAAGTTACTGTAGACAACGTCAAAATATTCATGATTGATTATCTGCCTCATGTGCTTCTAATTACAAGGCATTGTTATCGTCGGACATACCCTGGCACATGCCAGCCAGAATTTTCGGTTTTCGGTCTCGTTTTTCTTCTCCCCATTCCCTTTGCATTTACATTCGAAGTCGGAGTCGGAGAAGTCGAAGTCTAAATAATCTGGTAAGTTTAGTTATGCATTTTCTAAAAACTTATTGGTTTTCCATCTACTTTGGCGGGAAAACAGCTAAGAAAGCTAAATTTTCCGCTCCCATAACTTGTAAAAACAACTAAAGCTGGGGTGCTTAATTTGTAATTAATTTGTATATTAATAAATTTGTTTATTTGGTATGCGGTCCCCACAGAGCAGGATGAAATCAGGGAGCTGAGGGCTCTGGTTGCTCAGCTGACGTTTAAGGTGGCCGGGCTGACGGCTAAGGTGGCTGGGCTGGAAGGGCTGCATGCTACCGTGGCTGGGCTACAGGCCACCGTGGCTGAGCTAAGGGAAAGGAGGGAGCCCCAGCAGCAGCCCCAGCTCCAGCCGCAGCAGCAGCCCCAGCCCCAGCCCCAGCCCCAGCCCCAGCAGCAGCCTCAGCCGCAGCCGCAGCCTGAAACCCAGCAGGAGCCCCAACCCCAGCCCGAGGAGCCCCAGGAGCACCAGGAGGTGTTTCAGGTGTTTCCTGTCTCCACGGACGATGAGCTGGCGGAGGTGGAGGCCAGGATAAGTCCAGAGACGAGAGCCGTCTGGGTAAGAATACTATTTATAGTCATATAGGCGTGTAATTAATTTGGTTTTTCTTTTGTTTACAGAGTCACTCTATAGGTTCTCTGCTGAGGCGTAACGTATTGACAAAGTCAATAAGATGCGTCTTGGCAGAGGACCTAATATTCGATTATAATATGGACGGCTCTCGTGGGAAGAAAGGTTTAAAACCCTTTCCCAAATTGTTTTCAATCATACTAAGTATGTATGTTTGTGCAAAATATTAAATATATTTTATTATTATTATTATTATTTATTTGATTCCTATATGTTTCGTTTACAGAGGGCATAGGTTAGGAGGAGGGTTGCCCGGAGAAACATTTGGCACACGCCTTTACTTGTGATCTGAGATCTGTTGTTTCACACGGACAGACGGACATGGCTAAATGGACTCGGCTGGTGACGCTGATCAATAATATATATACTTTATGGGGTCGGAGATGCCTTCTTCTGCCTGTTACATACATTCTCGGTTGACACTAACTTATAATACCCTTGTACCCTATGGGTACCGGGTATAAAAACAAAAACTATTGTATACACTTCTAAATACCCTTTTAAAAAAGTTGTGGGATATTACAAATTTGTAAGATTATTTTTTAGTAATTGATATTTACTTTATGTTATGACAACTTTAATAAATTAAAAAGTTACTGTAGACAACGTCAAAATATTCATGATTGATTATCTGCCTCATGTGCTTCTAATTACAAGGCATTGTTATCGTCGGACATACCCTGGCACATGCCAGCCAGAATTTTCGGTTTTCGGTCTCGTTTTTCTTCTCCCCATTCCCTTTGCATTTACATTCGAAGTCGGAGTCGGAGAAGTCGAAGTCTAAATAATCTGGTAAGTTTAGTTATGCATTTTCTAAAAACTTATTGGTTTTCCATCTACTTTGGCGGGAAAACAGCTAAGAAAGCTAAATTTTCCGCTCCCATAACTTGTAAAAACAACTAAAGCTGGGGTGCTTAATTTGTAATTAATTTGTATATTAATAAATTTGTTTATTTGGTATGCGGTCCCCACAGAGCAGGATGAAATCAGGGAGCTGAGGGCTCTGGTTGCTCAGCTGACGTTTAAGGTGGCCGGGCTGACGGCTAAGGTGGCTGGGCTGGAAGGGCTGTATGCTACCGTGGCTGGGCTACAGGCCACCGTGGCTGAGCTAAGGGAAAGGAGGGAGCCCCAGCAGCAGCCCCAGCTCCAGCCGCAGCAGCAGCCCCAGCCCCAGCCCCAGCAGCAGCCTCAGCCGCAGCCGCAGCCTGAAACCCAGCAGGAGCCCCAACCCCAGCCCGAGGAGCCCCAGGAGCACCAGGAGGTGTTTCAGGTGTTTCCTGTCTCCACGGACGATGAGCTGGCGGAGGTGGAGGCCAGGATAAGTCCAGAGACGAGAGCCGTCTGGGTAAGAATACTATTTATAGTCATATAGGCGTGTAATTAATTTGGTTTTTCTTTTGTTTACAGAGTCACTCTATAGGTTCTCTGCTGAGGCGTAACGTATTGACAAAGTCAATAAGATGCGTCTTGGCAGAGGACCTAATATTCGATTATAATATGGACGGCTCTCGTGGGAAGAAAGGTTTAAAACCCTTTCCCAAATTGTTTTCAATCATACTAAGTATGTATGTTTGTGCAAAATATTAAATATATTTTATTATTATTATTATTATTTATTTGATTCCTATATGTTTCGTTTACAGAGGGCATAGGTTAGGAGGAGGGTTGCCCGGAGAAACATTTGGCACACGCCTTTACTTGTGATCTGAGATCTGTTGTTTCACACGGACAGACGGACAGACGGACATGGCTAAATGGACTCGGCTGGTGACGCTGATCAATAATATATATACTTTATGGGGTCGGAGATGCCTTCTTCTGCCTGTTACATACATTCTCGGTTGACACTAACTTATAATACCCTTGTACCCTATGGGTACCGGGTATAAAAACAAAAACTATTGTATACACTTCTAAATACCCTTTTTAAAAAGTTGTGGGATATTACAAATTTGTAAGATTATTTTTTAGTAATTGATATTTACTTTATGTTATGACAACTTTAATAAATTAAAAAGTTACTGTAGACAACGTCAAAATATTCATGATTGATTATCTGCCTCATGTGCTTCTAATTACAAGGCATTGTTATCGTCGGACATACCCTGGCACATGCCAGCCAGAATTTTCGGTTTTCGGTCTCGTTTTTCTTCTCCCCATTCCCTTTGCATTTACATTCGAAGTCGGAGTCGGAGAAGTCGAAGTCTAAATAATCTGGTAAGTTTAGTTATGCATTTTCTAAAAACTTATTGGTTTTCCATCTACTTTGGCGGGAAAACAGCTAAGAAAGCTAAATTTTCCGCTCCCATAACTTGTAAAAACAACTAAAGCTGGGGTGCTTAATTTGTAATTAATTTGTATATTAATAAATTTGTTTATTTGGTATGCGGTCCCCACAGAGCAGGATGAAATCAGGGAGCTGAGGGCTCTGGTTGCTCAGCTGACGTTTAAGGTGGCCGGGCTGACGGCTAAGGTGGCTGGGCTGGAAGGGCTGTATGCTACCGTGGCTGGGCTACAGGCCACCGTGGCTGAGCTAAGGGAAAGGAGGGAGCCCCAGCAGCAGCCCCAGCATAAGAGCGTTTTATGAGCCTATGCTTAGAGAGCACCAAATGTGCTCCGAAAACGCTCTTATTTATGTGCCTACTCAGAAAACACTCTGAAACGAGGCTCTTTTTAGACACACAATTAAGAGCGCTCCTAAATTTGCTTGCTGGGGAGTTGTTGGATCTAGGTAATGTTTGTGTGTGAGGTTCGTGTGACCCAATCGCAATCGGGTAAACTTTATTTGGTCGAGACGGGTTATTTGTTGCGTTATTCTTAAGTAGATCGATGTGTGTGTGTTGTTGGCGTTGATGTTTTGGTACCAGGTGTTGCATTCGTGGAGTAGGTTTTGTATTTGTTGGTTTAGTTTTTGTTTTAAGAATTCGCTTATGTCTTTTGTGCTTATCCAAATGGGAGAGCAGGAGGAAATCAGGGAGCTGAGGGCTCTGGTGGCTGAGCTGACCTTTAAGGTGGCTGGGCTGGAAGGGCTGCATGCTACCGTGGCTGAGTTGACGGAAAGGCTGGACGCTAGGAGGGAGCCCCAGCAGCAGCCTCAGCCGCAGCCGCAGCCGGAGACCCAGCAGGTGCCCCAACCCCAGCCCGAGGAGCCCCAGGAGCACCAGGAGGTGTTTCAGGTGTTTCCTGTCTCCACGGACGATGAGCTGGCGGAGGTGGAGGCCAGGATAAGTCCAGAGACGAGAGCCGTCTGGGTAAGAATACTATTTATAGTCATATAGGCGTGTAATTAATTTGGTTTTTCTTTTGTTTACAGAGTCACTCTATAGGTTCTCTGCTGAGGCGTAACGTATTGACAAAGTCAATAAGATGCGTCTTGGCAGAGGACCTAATATTCGATTATAATATGGACGGCTCTCGTGGGAAGAAAGGTTTAAAACCCTTTCCCAAATTGTTTTCAATCATACTAAGTATGTATGTTTGTGCAAAATATTAAATATATTTTATTATTATTATTATTATTTATTTGATTCCTATATGTTTCGTTTACAGAGGGCATAGGTTAGGAGGAGGGTTGCCCGGAGAAACATTTGGCACACGCCTTTACTTGTGATCTGAGATCTGTTGTTTCACACGGACAGACGGACAGACGGACATGGCTAAATGGACTCGGCTGGTGACGCTGATCAATAATATATATACTTTATGGGGTCGGAGATGCCTTCTTCTGCCTGTTACATACATTCTCGGTTGACACTAACTTATAATACCCTTGTACCCTATGGGTACCGGGTATAAAAACAAAAACTATTGTATACACTTCTAAATACCCTTTTTAAAAAAGTTGTGGGATATTACAAATTTGTAAGATTATTTTTTAGTAATTGATATTTACTTTATGTTATGACAACTTTAATAAATTAAAAAGTTACTGTAGACAACGTCAAAATATTCATGATTGATTATCTGCCTCATGTGCTTCTAATTACAAGGCATTGTTATCGTCGGACATACCCTGGCACATGCCAGCCAGAATTTTCGGTTTTCGGTCTCGTTTTTCTTCTCCCCATTCCCTTTGCATTTACATTCGAAGTCGGAGTCGGAGAAGTCGAAGTCTAAATAATCTGGTAAGTTTAGTTATGCATTTTCTAAAAACTTATTGGTTTTCCATCTACTTTGGCGGGAAAACAGCTAAGAAAGCTAAATTTTCCGCTCCCATAACTTGTAAAAACAACTAAAGCTGGGGTGCTTAATTTGTAATTAATTTGTATATTAATAAATTTGTTTATTTGGTATGCGGTCCCCACAGAGCAGGATGAAATCAGGGAGCTGAGGGCTCTGGTTGCTCAGCTGACGTTTAAGGTGGCCGGGCTGACGGCTAAGGTGGCTGGGCTGGAAGGGCTGTATGCTACCGTGGCTGGGCTACAGGCCACCGTGGCTGAGCTAAGGGAAAGGAGGGAGCCCCAGCAGCAGCCCCAGCATAAGAGCGTTTTATGAGCCTATGCTTAGAGAGCACCAAATGTGCTCCGAAAACGCTCTTATTTATGTGCCTACTCAGAAAACACTCTGAAACGAGGCTCTTTTTAGACACACAATTAAGAGCGCTCCTAAATTTGCTTGCTGGGGAGTTGTTGGATCTAGGTAATGTTTGTGTGTGAGGTTCGTGTGACCCAATCGCAATCGGGTAAACTTTATTTGGTCGAGACGGGTTATTTGTTGCGTTATTCTTAAGTAGATCGATGTGTGTGTGTTGTTGGCGTTGATGTTTTGGTACCAGGTGTTGCATTCGTGGAGTAGGTTTTGTATTTGTTGGTTTAGTTTTTGTTTTAAGAATTCGCTTATGTCTTTTGTGCTTATCCAAATGGGAGAGCAGGAGGAAATCAGGGAGCTGAGGGCTCTGGTGGCTGAGCTGACCTTTAAGGTGGCTGGGCTGGAAGGGCTGCATGCTACCGTGGCTGAGTTGACGGAAAGGCTGGACGCTAGGAGGGAGCCCCAGCAGCAGCCTCAGCCGCAGCCGCAGCCGGAGACCCAGCAGGTGCCCCAACCCCAGCCCGAGGAGCCCCAGGAGCACCAGGAGGTGTTTCAGGTGTTTCCTGTCTCCACGGACGATGAGCTGGCGGAGGTGGAGGCCAGGATAAGTCCAGAGACGAGAGCCGTCTGGGTAAGAATACTATTTATAGTCATATAGGCGTGTAATTAATTTGGTTTTTCTTTTGTTTACAGAGTCACTCTATAGGTTCTCTGCTGAGGCGTAACGTATTGACAAAGTCAATAAGATGCGTCTTGGCAGAGGACCTAATATTCGATTATAATATGGACGGCTCTCGTGGGAAGAAAGGTTTAAAACCCTTTCCCAAATTGTTTTCAATCATACTAAGTATGTATGTTTGTGCAAAATATTAAATATATTTTATTATTATTATTATTATTTATTTGATTCCTATATGTTTCGTTTACAGAGGGCATAGGTTAGGAGGAGGGTTGCCCGGAGAAACATTTGGCACACGCCTTTACTTGTGATCTGAGATCTGTTGTTTCACACGGACAGACGGACAGACGGACATGGCTAAATGGACTCGGCTGGTGACGCTGATCAATAATATATATACTTTATGGGGTCGGAGATGCCTTCTTCTGCCTGTTACATACATTCTCGGTTGACACTAACTTATAATACCCTTGTACCCTATGGGTACCGGGTATAAAAACAAAAACTATTGTATACACTTCTAAATACCCTTTTTAAAAAAGTTGTGGGATATTACAAATTTGTAAGATTATTTTTTAGTAATTGATATTTACTACACGTAATGTTATGACAACTTTAATAAATTAAAAAGTTACTGTAGACAACGTCAAAATATTCATGATTGATTATCTGCCTCATGTGCTTCTAATTACAAGGCATTGTTATCGTCGGACATACCCTGGCACATGCCAGCCAGAATTTTCGGTTTTCGGTCTCGTTTTTCTTCTCCCCATTCCCTTTGCATTTACATTCGAAGTCGGAGTCGGAGAAGTCGAAGTCTAAATAATCTGGTAAGTTTAGTTATGCATTTTCTAAAAACTTATTGGTTTTCCATCTACTTTGGCGGGAAAACAGCTAAGAAAGCTAAATTTTCCGCTCCCATAACTTGTAAAAACAACTAAAGCTGGGGTGCTTAATTTGTAATTAATTTGTATATTAATAAATTTGTTTATTTGGTATGCGGTCCCCACAGAGCAGGATGAAATCAGGGAGCTGAGGGCTCTGGTTGCTCAGCTGACGTTTAAGGTGGCCGGGCTGACGGCTAAGGTGGCTGGGCTGGAAGGGCTGTATGCTACCGTGGCTGGGCTACAGGCCACCGTGGCTGAGCTAAGGGAAAGGAGGGAGCCCCAGCAGCAGCCCCAGCTCCAGCCGCAGCAGCAGCCCCAGCCCCAGCCCCAGCAGCAGCCTCAGCCGCAGCCGCAGCCTGAAACCCAGCAGGAGCCCCAACCCCAGCCCGAGGAGCCCCAGGAGCACCAGGAGGTGTTTCAGGTGTTTCCTGTCTCCACGGACGATGAGCTGGCGGAGGTGGAGGCCAGGATAAGTCCAGAGACGAGAGCCGTCTGGGTAAGAATACTATTTATAGTCATATAGGCGTGTAATTAATTTGGTTTTTCTTTTGTTTACAGAGTCACTCTATAGGTTCTCTGCTGAGGCGTAACGTATTGACAAAGTCAATAAGATGCGTCTTGGCAGAGGACCTAATATTCGATTATAATATGGACGGCTCTCGTGGGAAGAAAGGTTTAAAACCCTTTCCCAAATTGTTTTCAATCATACTAAGTATGTATGTTTGTGCAAAATATTAAATATATTTTATTATTATTATTATTATTTATTTGATTCCTATATGTTTCGTTTACAGAGGGCATAGGTTAGGAGGAGGGTTGCCCGGAGAAACATTTGGCACACGCCTTTACTTGTGATCTGAGATCTGTTGTTTCACACGGACAGACGGACAGACGGACATGGCTAAATGGACTCGGCTGGTGACGCTGATCAATAATATATATACTTTATGGGGTCGGAGATGCCTTCTTCTGCCTGTTACATACATTCTCGGTTGACACTAACTTATAATACCCTTGTACCCTATGGGTACCGGGTATAAAAACAAAAACTATTGTATACACTTCTAAATACCCTTTTTAAAAAAGTTGTGGGATATTACAAATTTGTAAGATTATTTTTTAGTAATTGATATTTACTTTATGTTATGACAACTTTAATAAATTAAAAAGTTACTGTAGACAACGTCAAAATATTCATGATTGATTATCTGCCTCATGTGCTTCTAATTACAAGGCATTGTTATCGTCGGACATACCCTGGCACATGCCAGCCAGAATTTTCGGTTTTCGGTCTCGTTTTTCTTCTCCCCATTCCCTTTGCATTTACATTCGAAGTCGGAGTCGGAGAAGTCGAAGTCTAAATAATCTGGTAAGTTTAGTTATGCATTTTCTAAAAACTTATTGGTTTTCCATCTACTTTGGCGGGAAAACAGCTAAGAAAGCTAAATTTTCCGCTCCCATAACTTGTAAAAACAACTAAAGCTGGGGTGCTTAATTTGTAATTAATTTGTATATTAATAAATTTGTTTATTTGGTATGCGGTCCCCACAGAGCAGGATGAAATCAGGGAGCTGAGGGCTCTGGTTGCTCAGCTGACGTTTAAGGTGGTTGGGCTGACGGCTAAGGTGGCTGGGCTGGAAGGGCTGCATGCTACCGTGGCTGGGCTACAGGCCACCGTGGCTGAGCTAAGGGAAAGGAGGGAGCCCCAGCAGCAGCCCCAGCTCCAGCCGCAGCCCCAGCCCCAGCCCCAGCCCCAGCAGCAGCCTCAGCCGCAGCCGCAGCCTGAAACCCAGCAGGAGCCCCAACCCCAGCCCGAGGAGCCCCAGGAGCACCAGGAGGTGTTTCAGGTGTTTCCTGTCTCCACGGACGATGAGCTGGCGGAGGTGGAGGCCAGGATAAGTCCAGAGACGAGAGCCGTCTGGGTAAGAATACTATTTATAGTCATATAGGCGTGTAATTAATTTGGTTTTTCTTTTGTTTACAGAGTCACTCTATAGGTTCTCTGCTGAGGCGTAACGTATTGACAAAGTCAATAAGATGCGTCTTGGCAGAGGACCTAATATTCGATTATAATATGGACGGCTCTCGTGGGAAGAAAGGTTTAAAACCCTTTCCCAAATTGTTTTCAATCATACTAAGTATGTATGTTTGTGCAAAATATTAAATATATTTTATTATTATTATTATTATTTATTTGATTCCTATATTCTCGGTTGACACTAACTTATAATACCCTTGTACCCTATGGGTACCGGGTATAAAAACAAAAACTATTGTATACACTTCTAAATACCCTTTTTAAAAAAGTTGTGGGATATGACAAATTTGTAAGATTATTTTTTAGTAATTGATATTTACTAATGTTATGACAACTTTAATAAATTAAAAAGTTACTGTAGACAACGTCAAAATATTCATGATTGATTATTTGCCTCATGTGCTTCTAATTACAAGGCATTGTTATCGTCGGACATACCCTGGCACATGCCAGCCAGAATTTTCGGTTTTCGGTCTCGTTTTTCTTCTCCCCATTCCCTTTGCATTTACATTCGAAGTCGGAGTCGGAGAAGTCGAAGTCTAAATAATCTGGTAAGTTTAGTTATGCATTTTCTAAAAACTTATTGGTTTTCCATCTACTTTGGCGGGAAAACAGCTAAGAAAGCTAAATTTTCCGCTCCCATAACTTGTAAAAACAACTAAAGCTGGGGTGCTTAATTTGTAATTAATTTGTATATTAATAAATTTGTTTATTTGGTATGCGGTCCCCACAGAGCAGGATGAAATCAGGGAGCTGAGGGCTCTGGTTGCTGAGCTGACGTTTAAGGTGGCTGGGCTGACGGCTAAGGTGGCTGGGCTGGAAGGGCTGCATGCTACCGTGGCTGGGCTACAGGCCACCGTGGCTGAGCTAAGGGAAAGGAGGGAGCCCCAGCAGCAGCCCCAGCTCCAGCCGCAGCAGCAGCCCCAGCCCCAGCCCCAGCCCCAGCAGCAGCCTCAGCCGCAGCCTGAAACCCAGCAGGAGCCCCAATCCCAGCCCGAGGAGCCCCAGGAGCACCAGGAGGTGTTTCAGGTGTTTCCTGTCTCCACGGACGATGAGCTGGCGGAGGTGGAGGCCAGGATAAGTCCAGAGACGAGAGCCGTCTGGGTAAGAATACTATTTATAGTCATATAGGCGTGTAATTAATTTTGTTTTTCTTTTGTTTACAGAGTCACTCTATAGGTTCTCTGCTGAGGCGTAACGTATTGACAAAGTCAATAAGATGCGTCTTGGCAGAGGACCTAATATTCGATTATAATATGGACGGCTCTCGTGGGAAGAAAGGTTTAAAACCCTTTCCCAAATTGTTTTCAATCATACTAAGTATGTATGTTTGTGCAAAATATTAAATATATTTTATTATTATTATTGTTATTTATTTGATACCAATATGTATGCATAGGTTAGGAGGAGGGCTGCCCGGAGAAACATTTGGCACACGCCTTTACTTGTGATCTGAGATCTGTTGTTTCACACGGACAGACGGACATGGCTAAATCGACTCGGCTGGTGACGCTGATCAACAATATATATACTTTATGTGGTCGGAGATGCCTCCTTCTACCTGTTACATACATTCTCGGTTGACACTAACTTATAATACCCTTGTACCCTATGGGTACCGGGTATAAAAACAAAAACTATTGTATACACTTCTAAATACCCTTTTTAAAAAAGTTGTGGGATATTACAAATTTGTAAGATTATTTTTTAGTAATTGATATTTACTACACGTAATGTTATGACAACTTTAATAAATTAAAAAGTTACTGTAGACAACGTCAAAATATTCATGATTGATTATCTGCCTCATGTGCTTCTAATTACAAGGCATTGTTATCGTCGGACATACCCTGGCACATGCCAGCCAGAATTTTCGGTTTTCGGTCTCGTTTTTCTTCTCCCCATTCCCTTTGCATTTACATTCGAAGTCGGAGTCGGAGAAGTCGGAATCTAAATAATCTGGTAATAAGTTTTCTAAAAACTTATTGGTTTTCCCACTACTTTGGCGGGAAAACAGCTAAGAAAGCTACATTTTCCGCTCCCATAACTTGTAAAAACAACTAAAGCTGGGGTGCTTAATTTGTAATTAATTTGTATATTAATAAATTTGTTTATTTGGTATGCGGTCCCCACAGAGCAGGATGAAATCAGGGAGCTGATGGCTCTGGTGGCTGAGCTGACGTTTAAGGTGGTTGGGCTGACGGCTAAGGTGGCTGGGCTGGAAGGGCTGCATGCTACCGTGGCTGAGCTAAGGGAAAGGAGGGAGCCCCAGCAAAATCAAGTTGCCGGCTAACGCACTTTTTTATAATATATATATTTATATATAATAATTATAATAAAACGCATAATATTAACGGTCCCTGCCCAATATACATTGAAAAAGTCGCAGACTCCCGTACAAAAAATTAATATTAAGAAAAAAGTTTGTTTTTATACCACGTTTTACGGCCCCGAGGCCGCAAAACCCCTAATGGTACCAATGACCCAAATCAAATATAAAGGCGATTATTTAATTTTTATCTTACTTCAACCACCACCATGGTCATCTTTCTAATTAGTTGACAATAGCTGTATGTATATAAAGGCGATAGGTTAATTTTTATCTTACTTCAACTTCATTTTGTAAATTTTTGTTTATTTAACAAAACTTAGCTTTTTTTTCATAGCTAAATCCGAGTGTTCATCACATCTAGCACAGTTAACAGACCATCTAAAGGCGTTGTCCAACACTGTACATTTAATCTAGTAGACTTCCGCCGAAAAATTTGAAAAAATTGCTCAATTTTCTTAACTTTGAATATCCACGATAAATCTATTCTTCAACGGATTTCTGAAGTTGTAGGCCTGTTTGATACTTTGGGCGATCATCTTTGTAAAAAAACACGTTTTGATTTTCCAACGGATTATTTCCGAGTTTTTAGGATGCTGGCAGCACGTTAACATTTGAGTTAACGGATTGAAATTTCCACTTTTTTCAAGTTTATCGAGCTATAGCACACAAAGTACTTATCCAATATACATAAAGTGTTTTAAAATGGAAAGGTTAGTTCATTACCTGTAAAATAAAACATTCGACAGGTAAATTGGTTGGCTACAACTCGAGCTATGAAATGATAACCGTAAACTGAGCAGATTTTTTTTGTGAAAACTTTAAAAAATTAAAAAAAAAAAAACGTATCCATAGAAAAAAAAAAATTAAAGAATTTCGCATAAACAGGCTTGGTGCATTTTGAGTGTAAACTAGTGTTATATATTATATATATATAAAATGAAGTTTTAAACAATTTTGCAAACCCGTTCTTGCGGTCCGATGTTCTGAAAATAGAAAGGATATAAATTAATTATTTTAAAGTCCTTTAGAGCCGAGTTATTTACATACCTGCTTTTGAAAAATAAATCGCGAGGATCCCCACTGCAAGTTGGAGTTCACGGATTGGTTTACCCGTGAACTCTCCAAGATCTTCCTTCCACCGTATGCCAATATCTTCTAACCAATTCGTTGAAGCATGGCCCAGCGTAAACGGCTCCTTTGATAATTTCTAAAATGTTTTCATAATTTTCCGCACTTTTTTAATTTCTTTCTCAACTAGCTCTTTGGACTCTTTGCTGTTATTAGCAATCAGTTTCATAAACTCGTCCAAATGCTCTGCATAATCCTCATGATAAGGATCACTCTAGTTGACGATTTGGGTATCCGCCTAGATTCTAAACTGGAGTTTATAGATCATATTTCGTCCATTGTAAATAAAGCCAGGGGTGTGCTTGGATTTATTAAACGGTGGTCGAAAGAATTCGATGACCCCTATGTCACGAAGAATTTATACATTTCGTTAGTTCGTCCTATTTTAGAATATGGATCTTGCGTTTGGAGTCCCCAGTGGGACGTCCACAGCAAACGCATTGAGTCAGTTCAAAAGAATTTTTTACTTTTTGCACTTCGTGGCTTAAACTGGGATGCAAACCTTAGGTTGCCATCTTATTCTAGTAGACTTCTCCTAATTAACCTACCTTCCTTAGCAAACCGTAGGACGATGCTAGGCATTATTTTTATGTATAACCTGATCCGTGGTGACGTGGAAAGCACCGATCTTTTGGGGCAGTTGAATTTCCACGTACCATGTAGAAACACCAGATCCTACTTGCCTTTAGTTTTACACCATTGTAGAACCTCGTATGAAATGCATGAACCCTTTAGAGTACTATGTGCAAATTATAATGATTTGTACAAAATAACCTCATCAGTAGATAGCCTTCCTAAACTAAAAACATTAATCTTAACCCACTTAGTACACATGCAAGATAGCAATCAAGCTGCGCGCCATTAGTCTATATGGTGGAGGGTATTTTCCTCGCATTCTTTTTCCTATACTTTTCTTTCGCGCCTATTAACACCTAACCCTAACAAGCACGTGCTTGGTTTCGAAGGGCCACTTGAGTGTACTGACCGTAGTGCATCAACGTCCATATTAATTACCGGCAATTGTACCCATCAAGTTATTGCTCTGTTAAAATCCATACAAAAATTAGGATCAATAGATAAACTACAACTTACCTCGCCATTATGAAGGAGGACGCTTGTCCCTTTTGGCAGAAGCTTTTTGATCTCTGAGAGCTCTCGATCTCGATCTGATCTCTCTGCTTCTGCCGCAAGGGATGAGTTTCGTTCAGACCCCGGACGAGCTTCAAAAAAATATTTTTTCAACGCGATCCGCGTCCCCGGCAATTTTTTGGATTTTCCATTTTCTGTATCTGTTGCGAGCCCGGGCTGTGTTCAAAGCATAGTCGTCGAAAATATATCGAAAGGACAAGTTTTCTCCAGACTGGACGAGGTTCAAAAATATTTGTTCAACGCGATCCGCGTCCCGGCTAAAATAAATCAATTTTTTTGATTTTCCATTTTCTGTATCTGTTGCGAGCCCGGGCTGTGTTCAAAGCACAGTCGTCGAAAATATATCAAAAGGACAAGTTTCCTTCAGACCGGACGAGGTTCAAAAATATTTTTTCGACGCGATACGCGTTCCCGACTAATATAAATAAATTATACTTATTTGCATTTGCCATTTTATCTGTATCTGTTGCCGGGCTGTGTACAAAGCACAGCCGTCGAAAATATGTCAAAATATCGATATATCGATATTTTTTTACAAAAATAATATATTTATATCGTGATATTGCTTTTGCCTAAATATCGAAAATATAGATTTGTTTCGACTTTTCATATTCATATCGATTCTTCCGCGATCGCACCCACACACACACACCACCAGCGATTTTTTGCGCCAAAATTCATTCTTATACAAAATGGCTAACGAACAGATCGTGATGAGTACCAACGATATAAGTTTCGTTAACTTCATTAACGAAATTTAATACCTTTATAACCTAAACCATGGCCAAGACACCCTTCGACAGAGGATAGGAGCGTTTCAACGCATGGTTCAGGTTGAGGGCGATGGCGACGTCAAATCCGTGGACTTTACGTCAATTATCGCTGCCTGGAGGAATTCTTGTTATCTCTTGCTAGATGGGCTTCACTTGCATGGTAATTTTCTATTATACGGGCCCCTTCCAAAAAATTTAAAAAAAAAAACCATAGCTAGGGTGTGCTTCAACATACATTTGGGTATACAAATTATGTTGGGGACGCTCTTAGTTTAGCCACAATAAATCTTTAAAGTTTTGCCAAATTCCCATACAAAATGCTAGCAAACACGCACACTGACAAATGATGAATACACAAAATTCAAGCGCCTGTCTGTGTATCGTCGCGGTACAGTGGGCTGTGAAGCTTAAAATTATTGTTAAATTGTGCTTAGCGTAAATACTATATACGAGTATGTCGACATTTTGCACACTTTGAATACATTTATGCGAGAAATATAAATAAAACAAAAAGTTGACAACGTAAAATACGTAGTAATTAACAACTTTTCAATATTAAGACGTACATTTGAGTATAAAAATTATAAGGAGAATTTTATAGTAAAGAGCATACAGTTTGATGAGGTAAGAGAAGAGTATTGCTGTGATCATTAGGTCAGAGAGAACGTAAAGCAGCACCGCAGGCGAAAAATTAAAAAAAAAAGAAAAATTGAGCGCGCGACTTTTTTTTTTCAAAAAAAATTTTTGCCTACGACACTACTTTAAGTAATCCTAATAAATTCTTTTTTTTTTAACCTATGTTATTTTGCACAGCCAATCTTTGCTTTTGACATTAAACAAAAATAAGGACAAGGAAGGTCCTTTATAATTTTATATATAATATAATCTTAATATTGAAATACAAAAAAAAAAAAAAAAAATGAATTAAAAAGTTCATTACTACGAATTTTACGTTGTCAAATTGTTGTTTTATTTATATTTCACGTATTAATGTATTCAAAGTGTGCAAAGTGTCGACATATATAGTATTTACGCTAAGCACAATTTGACAAACATTTTAAGCTTCACAGCCCACTGTATTTTGTATGGGAAGATTTAAAGATTTATTGTGACTAAACTAAGAGCGTCCCCAACATAATTTGTATACCCAAATGTATGTTGAAGCACACCCTATCTATGGTTTTTTTTTTTTTAATTTTTTGGAAGGGGCCCGTATAATAGAAAATTACCGCTTATTCTTGTGCATGCGTTTTTTAGGTGTTGCTCTTTATCATCATTTTCTATTATAAGAAAAAGTGTATCTAAGCAGTGAGTCAAAACGAGAAGACAATAGTCATCCTCTCACTCTCTCGCACTACTTATGAACACTTTTCTCTAGTTGTTTTAAAAATTTTTTCGTTGTTTTTAGAAAAATTTTATGTCGTAAAAAAAAAAAAAAAATGTATGGTGATTTTCGTGATGATACAAGGTCGAAAATTATTATGAGTGTATATACAGGAATAAAAAATTAAAAACACATAATAAAATATTTACAATTTAAGAATAATAATTACTTTTTTACATTTTTATGCGATAACAAAGCGTAGGGGAGCTCCTTCTACACTGCCTCCCAGCAGTGTGTGAGTAGAGGGCCGGCAGAGGAATTTGCTGTCATTTTGAAGACCAATAAAAAACACAAAACAAAGTAAAATACTGACCTACGCATTGTATTATCAAAATTTAAATATTTTTGTTATTTTTAAGTAAAATAAAAAGGCTTTTTGTCTATGTTTAAATTTTCGGTCACGGTGGACCTTCTGTTGGAAATGCCCATATGGTACGTTGCGATTTGAAAATATAAAATATGCATAAGTTCGTTATATTTGTAATTTGACCAAAATGGACCGATTTTCAATATCCAATTGCAAACTGCAAGGGTGTAAAAGCCTTATTTTCCTTTCTTGTTTAGCCTAAAATAAGCGCCATTTTGTTGCTTTACAACAATGGTCGGCACGAACCTATACTCTCACACGCGCAAAAGAGAATAGAAGAATCAGTGCAGTCACATTCAGTGTTGCCAAATCAGCTTTTTTCCCGTCATTTTCAGCTTTTTTTATTCTTAACTTGCGGGTATATTTTACAAACAGCGGGAAACGGAAATTCTAGTTCTTATTTATTTTAAATCAGCTTTTTTTATAGCAATATTTTATCGAGAGTGTCAACTCTCGAAGACGATTAGTCGAGGAAAGACAATCTGCTGTTACAGAATATCGATGTGAATTTCTTTATATCTTTATGTGCAAGTTCATGCTGAAACATATTTGTGAAAAATGCCGAGTGTTTAAGAAAAAATTCCGAGACTCTTGGCTTGGCTGCAGCACCCGGATTTTAAGACTTGCAAAGATAAATCGGCTGCCATCCGAGGTTAATACAGTTATTGCAAATGCACCTGCAAAACTAAGTAACTTGTGAAACAAACTAAAAAGCAAAAAAAGTTTCTTCCCCTTGTAGCCTTAAAATTTCAATCTAATTGCTAATATCTCTCACGTTTATCATCCGATTTTACTTAAATTTTCAGAAAAAAAAAATGTCCGCATAAAGTATTATATATCCTATAATTTTTCCTTAACCGAAATTCAAGAGATAATTTTAGACTTTTTATAATTTGGGAGACCGGAAGTGGACGTGGCCAAATTCTAAAACAAACTTTATCTGCGTGCAATAGATTGAAATGTTGGTTACCAAATTTGGTAGCTCTTGGTCCTATAGTCTCTGAGATCTGTTGTTTCAGACGGACACTGCTAAATCGACTCGGCTGGCGATGCTCATCAATAGTGCATAGTTTATGGTGTCGAAGCTGACTCCTCCTGCCTGTAACATACATTCACGGTTTGCACGAAGTTTTAATACCCTTGAACCCTATGGTTACCAGGTATAATAAAGTGAAAAAGTTGTTCCCTTTTTTCACTTTTTTTTTTAATAAATGGATTTTCTTTCTTTTGTTTAATTGCAAAATTTGTATGAAAATCTTTGCGATTTTTTCAGATTTTGTTTGCAAAAATACAGTGTTTTTTCTACCCTTGTCCCGCCGAAAAAAATTTTTTTGTTTCAGCAAAAGTTGGCAACACTGGTCACATTGTAACTGTAGGGCTAGATTTAGCCTTTTTTAAAATTAAATAGCTAGTTTGTAAATCATAGCTATTTTTGTATTATATTACAGAACATTTTAGCTATCTTTTCCTCATACCTATCCATTGATAGTTCATTCTTCACTCATACAACTGCAATGTTGACAAGCGAATGCGGACCACTGATTTAAAACCGCTGTAAAAGGAGCAAAACAGATAAGGCTACATATGTTGTCATAAAAATATGACAAAGAATAACTTTAAAAAAAAAATTCCTTTATACAATATTTTTAATTTCTTTAAAGTAGTTAATGCACTGGTTGCCAATTTATACATTGACAAGTTGGCTAGATATGATAAAAAAAAAAATTGTAATATTGGTTAAAAATTTGAGACTAAAAACAACCAATTTGTCCGCAGTGGTTCGTTGTTTATATTTTGTGCTAACTGCATGTGCAGAGAAATTACATGTATCTTATTCATCTGATGATTAATCACAATTCGAAATAAAAGCACACATTTGTATAGTGAATAACATCTGCAAATAAACATTTAAATAGTGCGATTGGTGAAAGAATTTTCTGTTTTGCAAAATAACATTCAGGGGAATGCAAGAAAGCGAAACTGAAGTAACGGTACGAAGATGCAAAACAAGAGCTTTACAAAAACAAGTAAGAGAGCTGCAGTCGAGTGTGACCGACTGTGGGATACCCGGTACCCAAAGCTTTGTGGGCCAAGAGCATGGTTAATTCATTTTATTGAATTATGCTTAAAGGATTGAAGGTAGAAGAAAATGTGCATTTAATGATAAATAATAAAATTAAGAGTTAAGAAAACACACTAGAGAGCTTGCAAATTAACACGTATTTATTGCACTTAAGCGATAATTACACAAAATACGCACAATAGAAATATGTAAATATCTGAATATAAATTACATAGTACAAATGTTCTGTCATTTCAAATATACGATCACAATCGGAAATAAAAACACACATATAGTGGATAACAGCTACAAAAACATTAAAAGATGATATATCCACAAACATATACATATATTGTACATTATAAGTATGTACGAACGCATGCACAGCATAATTGTTAATGTAAAACGCTTTTAAAGCTTTCAATTTATGCGACGATTTAATCAAAAATGTACATACAAAAAGGCAAATCTTCTCTGTGAATTTATATAATACTAAATTTGATCGATCTTCACTAAATAACTGACAAAAGGTAAGTACTTTTTATAGGTAATTTTCGGGGACTTATGCACTAACAATTTCCATAAATGTAAATGCGTCAAAAATTGACCCAAAATATTTGATAGTTTTTATGCCATGTGCAGTTTTTTTCAAAATCTGAGATTAGAGAGCGATTTACAAGTAGAGTTTCTTTCCTTTTCCTGTAGAAGTTTATATATTTTGGTAAAAATGGACATACATGTGTCTAAAATTTAGTGAGTTGCGATCGAATCAAATCCTGTATGTTGAGTTTATCTAATAATTCAGTTAACCTTGTTTTTTATTCTTTTCTTTTTCAATTTCCTTCTTCAGCATATTTGGTTAAGTTGAATTTTCTTGTAAATTGTAAATGGAACTTTAAGTGACTTAATCTTAAGTGTTGCTATCTATTTGCTTAAATAATTATCGAAATCCGGCAACAGAACGTATCAAAAATAATTGTATATCATGCAGGAGTTTGAGAGATAAGAAAGAGAGCTGCTGCTGTGCTGCTGCTGCTGCTGCTGAGGTAGGCATTCTATCCTATGCATCGTCTGCATCACTACTCATCATTTCCGACACTTCCTGGCCGAGCTCCAGGGCCTGTTTGCGCAGTTTGAGGGCCTGAAAGGGTTGCAATTCGTTAGCCATTCGTTATTGCCCATTAATTCAGACTTACCTGAGTTCTGAGCTCCTTTTCGTGGGTCACCAGTTCCTGAATCTGTGACAGGACTGTGGCGCAGCTGCGCTGATCTATCACCCAGCGCAAATAGAGATCTGGAAGGAATACAAGTCAGTAATAAATGGGAAGAAAAATCCCATTACTCACCGCTCCACAGCTCCAAGCTAATGGGCGCCACCGATGGCCATATCACACTGGCATTGGGTTCGTAGAGGGGATTCAGTAAAGTTTGCAGGACGTCCGGCCGGTTCAAATATGACCACAGACTCGTGGTCCGCGTGTGCACGTTCAGCTCCTTCCGCTCCCGCTCCGAATCGCAGAGGAAGGTTCCATACTGCGAAAAGTGGCTGTGCTCGAAGAGAAGGACAAGCAGTTGCGTGCTGAACTCGAAGCTGCAGGGGAACTGCGTGTACAGCTGGTAGATGCAGTCCAGGAAGAGCACAAAGGTGGCCCCCGAGGTTTTCTGGCGCGTCTGATTCGGGGTATAGCAGGAGTAGCGATGACGGGAGGCAAACGGATGCCCCGCCTGGATCCACTCTCGCTCTATCAACGCCTGAAGACTGGAAAGATGATCGAGAAATGTAAGTAAGCCTTCTAGGCATTCCCTGAATGAGGAGGACTCACCCTCTCACAGTGCGGCAGTCGGGATTGAGGATGATTTGCACCAGCGATGTCACAATCAGCGTCGAGTCCAAGCCCTTGGCCCCATGCACCAGCACCGGACTGCCCTCCTGATCCAGACACTGGGCCACCACACAGGAGGCGTTGAGGGAGTTGAGCACCAGACTCAGCCAGCCACTGCCCTCCAGTCGCGACAGCCACTTGTCCGTGCTGCAGCCGAGGTCATTGCAGGCCTCTATCAGCCGGGCGAAGCTGTCCAGAATGGAGGCCGGCGAGCTGACATTCCCGATCGAGCGATTCACCTTCTTCCACTGCGAGTAGTGGAGGTCCGTTTCCGTGTTGGACTTGCCCTTGCCCCAGGTGTCCACGATGAATCCCTTTCTGCTGCGCCCCAGCACCAGATTGAGGATGGCCTCGTCTGCCCGGCAGCGCTTGATTCCTTGAATCGACAGCGGCTGGGAGCTGCGCATCAGCGTGGCCTGTGAATCATTACTCATATTGCATTAATCTAATCACATTTGTGGGGGGGGCGCGGCGCCTGTAACTTACTCCATTCTCGTGCCTGTAGCTGAGGATGGGGAACCGTCCGCCGTCGCGGAATGAGGCGGAGAGCACTATCTGCTCGTCCGTAATTGCTTTAGGTACAATTAGCGTGGCGCCATATGTGGCACAGACGCTGAAGTCTCTGTTGACGTTGCTGATGCGCCACTCGCAGGCGATTGCCCCGCCACCCAGTCCACCTTGGAGGGCGTCCATCGCATAGCCGTTCTGCAGGGGATGGGGAATGCCACCGCCACTGTTGCTATTAATGGCACTGCCCAGCGTTGATGTCGTTGATGTCGAAGGCATGCAAATTGTTATGTTGGCCACATTCGGTGAGGAAACACCGCCCATGCCCACGCCGCTGATGAGCTTGGCGAACTCCAGTTCGGGCCTGTGTGTGTGAGTGGGGGATAATTGAATTGTGGCCACTTTGCTGGCAATGCCTCCCTCTCACTCACCTAAACATCGTGTAGCCGTCCTCGAGGATGGTGTACATGGGCCTGTAGAAGAACGGATAGAGCAGCTCGGTGTTCTGTATGGCACTGAGCGCCTCCAGCGACGAGGCCACATTGAAGAACTCCTTGGCACTCTTGATCTCTAGCGAGATGATGCGCAGGTCCTTGCATTTCAGCGTGATGATGCCGCCAACCACAATGTTCTGTGTGAGACTGGGCTTCTTCTCCACACTGTCGATGTTCTTGTGCAGAAGCTGGAATGGGAGGAAGGGCAGGAAAATTCAATTAGTCCTTGACAACTTCACGCTCCATTGGAGCCGAAGCACATCGCAAACGCGCACTCACCCACAGCTCCTGGCTGTTCTCCTGGCGAGCGCTCAGCAGCAGATGATGGCCAGTGATGCATAATGTTCCCACTGTCCCACCCGCACCCGTACCTGTCCCCGCCTGCCCTGGATCGTGCAGCAGGACGCCGTCCAGCTTGGGGGTCTTTATCAGGTCGGCGAATTCCATGGCGAACCCCCCGGAGACGGGAGGCAGCGCTCACACACACACAACAGCCCCCTCAGCCGCTACGGGGTGTCCAATTTGATTTCGCTCACACTAATTAGCTTTTAGCATCGTGCTTGGCCCTGTCACCATCCAATCCCCGGCTCCAGCTCCCTGCTCCTATTTGCCACTTGATTGCTTCTGTTGTCGCCGCCGCCGCCGCTTCCTGCTCTTCTCTCCCGGTATTCTCCCGCCTTCCTCTCACGTTTTAAACCAGCCGCTGGCGGGTGCTGTACGGGCGCTGGCTGAGATTTGGGCGGATATTCCGGCTCTGCTGATGTGCGGCAATCCCGCGAACTCGTTCCGGGCAATTGATAAATACGCTTCACGCCCCCGCTTACTGCCCAGATTGCATTTCTTTCTTTGCTGTCTTTCCGTCCCGTCCGACTCTGTTTTTGTGGAGCTTTTGCGCCAGTGTGACCGTTGCGAACTTTCGCGAATAGCTCGATTCCGCGAATGCTGCAATGAGGTGCCGTTACTTTTAACAGAAAAAGGTTATTTTTAAATTTAAATTAAAGAATAAAATTGTAGTTGTAATATAAATATAACATTTTACCATGATTAATTTTAATAATCCATGCATAATAAAAACAGAAAAACCACACACAAAGATCTTTTTTGAGAAGATAAAGCCAAATTCTTCTTAAGCATCGGTAGTTAAATGAATTAAAATGCTATTTACATAATTCTTGAATGACATTAATGAATAGAGAATTCTCTGACCCAGATTTCTCAATGTTACATTTTTGTGGTGCCTTCAACAAGTGGCGACTTGAAACCGCAATGGAAGCCATGGAAATGCAACAGCCAGCAGTGCCTCCAAGTTAAGCCACATCTCAAAATCCCGATCAGTAACTCGTTGATCGTCTTGTTGAACGGACAGACTGTCAACCGTAGCAACCGATCGGGATGAAAAAGTGTCGAGCCTCCTCCAGGATTCTGGTGATTGGAGCGGGTGCCTCCGGTATAGCCGCCGCCACCCGACTCCTGCAGAACAACTTTAGCAACGTCCAGATCCTTGAGGCGGAGGACCGCATCGGCGGGCGGATTAACACCATTCGATTTGGGGATAATGTCATCGACGAGGGCGCCGAGTGGTGTCACGGGCAAGAGCGAAACTGTGTCTACCAGCTGGTGAAGGATCTCGATCTTGTGGGCTTCACCGGGAATTTCTTCGCCAACGTGCACTTGGTGCGCTCCAACAAGGAGATGGTTCCCCTTGAACTGGGTCACGCCCTGCACGGCATCGCAACGGCGTGTGTGCCACATGGACCCACTGCAGTCGAAGAATCCATTGGCAGCCACCTGGTGGAGCATTACTGGCAGGAGATAAAGTCGCAGTTGCCCCATGTGGCCCATGCCGTAGCCGCCGAAGCCTTGGAGTGCTTCGCGAGACACGAGAGCTCCATTGAGGGTTCGGATAACCTGTTCGAGGTGTCCGGTCGCGCCCACGTTGAGTACGACGAGTGCGATGGCGACCAGCTGGTCCACTGGCGCGGCAAGGGCTACGCGAGATTCCTTCGTTTTCTGATGAAGGTCAGCGAGGATGAGCCCGCGGAGCTGGGGCTACTCGAGGGTCGCATCCGGCTCGGAAAGAAAGTTGTCAAGATCGAGGTGCTCGACTCCGATAAAGTGAGAGTGGTTTGCGAGAATGGAGACGTCTCTGAGGTAGATCATGTCATCTGCACTGTATCCTTGGGTGTCCTGCAGGAGCAGCATGAACGGCTCTTCACGCCGCCCCTGCCGCCAGACAAGGTGAAGGCCATCCGCAGCCTCCGGCTGGGAACCGTGGACAAGCTGTTCTTGGAGTTCGATGTGATGCCATTTCCCGAAAATTACGTCGGCTTCTACTGCCTGTGGCGGGAAGAGGAGCTGAAGGAGCTCCGCAGCTCGGAGTACGCTTGGCTGGAGGGAATCACCGGCATTCACAGGATCACCAATCAGTCGCGCGTGCTACTGGTGTGGATTGGCGGTCCGCATGGTCGCCGCGCGGAGATCCTCACAGATGAGAAGGTCCTCGAAGGCTTGCAGTGGCTCTTCCGCAAGTTCCTCAGCTTCGAGGTTCCGGCGCCCAAGCGCTTCCGGCGTTCCAAGTGGTTCTCCAATCCGAACTTCCGCGGCAGCTACAGCTATCGGACCACGCGAGCCGACGAAGTGAACACTGGACCCTGGGATCTGGAGACGCCGGTCATGGGACCCCATGGGCATCCGAGACTGCTTTTTGCCGGTGAAGCCACCAGCAGGAGGCACTACTCCACGGTACACGGTGCCACGGAGTCTGGCTTTCGGGAGGCAGATCGATTGATCGAGTATTACGGTTCATGTAACAGAAATTCATGAAGTTTGATACATTAAAATTTGCAAAATTATTTGTCAATCTAAGCTACAAATTATGTCTATAAAATATCATCCTTAACCATATTTAATCAAAGGAAATTTGTATATAAAACGTATCATTGTTGTTATCAATAAATAAAAAAAAACACATATGGGCCATGATATTATATCATTGTATCATGGAATGGGATACTATTTGAATAACTATAATCTCATAAACTGCTTTTTAAGCCCTTATAAGAACTGTTTCCCTCGATAAAATTTAAAAGACGAGAATCAGTTAAAAAGCTCGATTGAAATTTGAAAACAAATTGGCGCCTTGCTGATCGGTAATCGATATCGCAATCGAAACAAAGCGCAAATATGCGATGTTTCGATACTATCGTAAGTAGTCGGACTCAGCTGTGATTTTTTGACATAACAAATAACAATTTTAGTAAATAAAAATGCAAATAATTCGAAATTTCAGCCGCAAACTTCTTAGACACCAATACCTCTGCCCGCCAAAGGTATCCTGCCTCTACTACAGCACAGTTAAAGGTGAGTTTCCTTCGTTTTCATTCACAAAAACCGTCGCCGGCTAAATGATTCCTGATTGGCCTCTGTCAGATGCATCTAAGGAACTGCCTTTGGCCGCTGGATACCAGCCCAAGCCGGTGGAGGAGGCCTATTGGGAGCGAGAGAAGCGCCAGGCGAGCCTGCCCCAGCCGAAGAGCCGTCGCTGCAAGCGTGGAACCTACCGTATGCTGCTCCCACCGCCAAATGTGACCGGAAATCTGCATTTGGGACACGCACTCATGGCCACCGTGCAGGATGTGATTGCCCGCGAGCGCCGGCAGCTCGACTTTGAGGTGGACTGGGTGCCGGGCACAGATCACGCTGGTATTGCCACCCAAGTGGTGGTGGAGCGCACCCTGGCCGCCTCGCAGGGAAAAACGCGCCAGGAGCTCGGACGGAAGGCCTTCCTGGACGAGGTGTGGCGCTGGAAGGCGGAGAAGGGTGCCGGCATCGTCCAGGATCTGCGACAACTGGGCTGCAGCCTCAACTGGGAGCGCGAGTACTTCACCATGGACGAGAAACAAGCGCATGCCGTGAACGTGGCCTTTGAGCGACTCTTCGAAGAGGGTCTCATTGTCCGGCGCAATTCCCTGGTCAACTGGTCCACCTCTCTGCGCTCGGCCATCTCCGATATCGAGGTGGATCTGCTGGACATCAAGGAACCCGTGGAGATCTCCGTTCCGGGCTACCAGCGGAACGTGCTCTTCGGACAGATCTACGACTTTGCCTATCGCATCGTGGATGGGGAAACCCTGCCGGATGGGACAGCAGAGGAGATCGTGGTGTCCACCACCAGGCCAGAGACCATTTTGGGCGACATGGCCGTCGCCGTGCATCCGCTGGATCCGCGCTACAGCAAGTATCGGAACAGAGATGAGGTCAAGCTGAAGCATCCCTTCCGCGAGGAGACGATACCGCTGATCTTCGACATCGCCGTGGACCAGGAGTTCGGCACAGGGGCTGTGAAGATCACGCCCGCCCACGACAAGTTCGACTTTGAGCTGGCCACGCGCCACAAGCTGGCGCCGCGTCAGGTCTTCAACGAAACCGGTCACGTGACCGAGACCCATCCGGAGTTCAAGGGCAAGCCGCGGTTCGAGGCTCGCGAACTGATCGTCCAGAAGCTGGAGGAGATGGACCTGCTGCGCGAGGTGCGCGCCCACAGCATGCAGTTGCCCTTTTGCTCGCGCTCCAAGGACATCATCGAGTACATGATTGTGCCGCAGTGGTTCCTCAAGAGCAAGGATCTGGCCAGGGACGCCCTCTCCGAGCTTCACAGCGGTCGACTGCAGATCCAGCCGTCGAACTTCGAAACGGAATGGGAGCGCTGGCTGCAGGACTGCCGCGACTGGTGCATATCCCGGCAGCTGTGGTGGGGACACCAAGTGCCCGCCTACCAGGTGAGCGACACCGCCAAGGGCACCCAGCACTGGGTGGCCGCCCTCAGCGAAGAGGCGGCCCGCTGTAAGGCCAAGCAGTTGGTGGGCAGCGACGCATTCACACTGACACGCGACCCAGACGTACTGGACACATGGTTCTCCTCCTCGTTGCTGCCGTTCTCCGTGGCCGGTTGGCCGGATGAGAGCTACAGGGAACGGTATCCCCTGGACTTGATGCAGACTGGCCACGACATCTTGTTCTTTTGGGTGGCGCGCATGATGATGATGGGCTTGAAGCTGACTGGCCAGGCTCCGTTCCAGAGGATCCTGCTGAACGGCATCGTGTGCGATGCCCAGGGCAGGAAGATGTCCAAGAGTCTGGGCAACATTGTGGCGCCGCAGCAGGTGGTGCAGGGCGCCAGCCTGGAGGTAAGCTCTACTTCTAGATACTTTATATAATTCCCTGATCATTATTATGGCTGCAGAGCCTCAAAGCTGGTCTGGAGCAGTCCTGCGAGGCGGGCATCATCAAGCCCGCTGAGCTGAAGACCTCCCTGGCTGGCCTGACCAAGATGTTCCCCAAAGGCATTCAGGAGTGCGGCACCGATGCCCTGCGCTTCACCCTGCTGAGCCACAACATCAAGAGCCACTTCATCAGCTTCGATGTCAATGCCTGTCACACCAACAAGCTGTTCCTGAACAAGATCTGGCAGGCGATGCGCTTCACCCTGGGCTCCGCCAAGGCACTGGGTGTGTCTCTGCATGACTTCGAGTCGCTGAATGGCGTGAGTCTGGGCCTGTGGGATCGCTGGATCATTGGCCGACTGGCGGACACCTTGTTTATTGTCTCCGAAAGCCACAATAACTACAATTTGCATGTGGCCACAGCTGCCCTGAAGACGTTTTTCTATCAAAATCTCTGTGATACTTACTTGGTGAGTCTCTGGCTTAACCTTTGGTAGTTTATTCTTAAATGAGAACCTGGCAGGAGACCACCAAGACGGCGATTGGCAATCGCGAGGCCAGCGCCTACCTCCACGTGGGCACTCTGACCGCCTGCCTGAGCTGGGGCCTGCAGGCCATGTCCCCGTTCACCCCCTTTCTGGCCAGCGAGCTGCTGCAGCATGTGCCCGTTAATGTCGAGCTCAGGCTCGCCGAGTTCCGAGACCCGAAGCTGGAGGAGGAGGTCAACGAGATTGTGAACATCTGCCAGAGCGTGCGGCAGGTGAAGAGTCGCAACGAGATCAGCAAGCGCCATCGTCCGCTTCTCACCTTGTTCGCCCAGAACGCCGAGTCCCAGGACATCCTGCGTCGCCACTTGCCACAAATCAAGGTGCTAACGCGCTGTGATAGCGTGGAGCTGGAGCTGCTCGACGAGAACTCGCAGATCGCAGAGAAACAGAACTTCTTCTCGACGGCGGGAGCCCTGTGTTCCTTCGGCCTGAAGGTCTGCAGTGACTTGGCGCTGCCCGACGATAAGCGTGACGAGATGCATCAGGCGAATGTGAAGAAGCTCAAGAAGCTGGTCAACGAGCTGCAGAAGTATCGCTTGCGGCTGGACA
Source organism: Drosophila rufa (assembly GCA_018153105.1). NCBI lineage: Eukaryota > Metazoa > Arthropoda > Insecta > Diptera > Drosophilidae > Drosophila > Drosophila rufa. The sequence continues at coordinate 8,817,316 of JAECXS010000085.1, forward strand.
ACGAGGCGTTCCAGCTGATGGCCAACAAGGAGACCAAAATTCATTTTGAAAATAAGGTGGGTTGGATAGTTGGTTTTCTCATTTCTTTTTATGATTTTGTTTGAATTTTACTAAAGGTCAAGGAGCTGGAGGCGGAGATCAACAGCCTCATACGGCTGGCTGCGTAATCGTGATTATTTAGACTAGAAAATGCTGCTGTTACCGTTAAACCAAGCGACCAAGTCCTCCTCTGTTATGTTTTAGAATTAATAAAGACTGCAATATTTAAGGTTTTTTTGTTTTTAATTTTATAATAGAAATTAAGATTTTTAAGTGGAAACTACAGCGAGAAATTAAAAGCCCTTCCCTTCGGATTAGTGGCTATCGATAGTCAGATAAGTTTGAATTAGGCGCCGTCAGAGTTAGTATTATTTGTGTGAGGTATTTGAAGTTATTGTATTTAGTCACACTAATTAGGCCAAAGTTAAGCCAAGCTTTGCCTTTGCCGCGTAAAATCACTCCGATTTGGTAAGATAAACTGGGGTATTTAATATTCAGAAGGGTATTTCAGGTTAAGTTTATCCCGATATACATGTTATAGAATAAAACTCTGCTCATTTTTACCGTTTACCAAGCGCCGGTCTTTGACTTGTTAACGGCATATCCCCGGGATATTTGCGTCAGTGTTAGATAAAAGTTGTTGCATGGAATATAATTTAATAATTTGTATGGCCTCTAACCTTTATAGCTTCTACTTAAGTAAATTAAATTAAATTAAAGTATATCCCTGCGGCACTTGCGTAGCTGCTTGCGCAATAGCAGAGCATCCAGTTCGGCCTGCTTCCGTTTTTCCTCCTCCTCGATGTTTTTCCGTATTGTTTCGGCCTCAAGGTTGGCCTTCTCCGAGATAAAGTGAACCTCTGGCAGGACATCCAAAATGCCCTTTCGTATCAGGTACTGATAGTTCATGGCCACCGTGTACTTGATGTCCTGGCCCGTCACCTGGCTGAGTTCCTGCCAGTGGACATACATCCAGTTTTCGTTTCGCAGGTCCTTTATGCTATTGAACACTGGGACAAAGTCGTCGATTTTCTGAATAAATACCCGGCCGACTTCCATAATCTCTGGCTTCTCATTAAATATAGCCATGGATTCGGTGAGCTCGTCCCGCAGCTTCATAAGATTGGTCCACACCTCCTCAAGATCCAGCTGGGCTATGGGGTTGCCCTCGGTGGCATCCTGGAGCTTCAGGAAGTTGGCGCAGGCGTACCACAGATTTTTGTACGGAGTAAAGCTCTCAATGATGCTGTCCAGGAACTCCACGGATAGCGGTTCCAGCTCGAAGAGCTCCTGGCGATATTGCAGGGTCTGGCTGACCTTTTCCAGCTCCTTGATCAGTGCCCAGGTCTTTTTAATATCCACAGACGTCTCCTGGGCACGATTCGTATTGAAGGCCAGAGAGTAGGCCTGCACCTCATCGTTGAGCGATTCCAGACGCTCCTCGAAGGCCTGGCACTCGCTGCCGTGCAGTCGCAGGAACTCCTCTATATCGATTTTTTGCTCCTCCTTGAGGGTGAACAGCCGCACCATTATCTGGTGCGGCCAGGCATAGGCCTTCCACTTCATGGTGAACTGGTGGTCACTGAGATTGTAGAAGAAGCTGTCCAGCAGATCGTACTCCAGCCACATGACCTGTATATCCGCCTTGAGATCCTCCACCATGTCCGGCACTTGCAAGGCAAAGTCACGGATCTCGTACAGGTGCTCAATGCTCTGCGGCCTCTCGGCGATCTTTCGGAACATCTCCGCGCAGCGGTCCAAGAGGGCGTCGTTGGTCTCATACATCCGGTCCACGTAGTACTCGAAGATTCTCTTCACAATCTCGATGCGCTTCTTGATCATGAACTGCTTCATGGTGTCCACGTTGATGTAGAACGGTCCGATGGTGATATATGCCGGCAGGATGACACGAACCTCTTCCTTGAGCCGCTTGTGCTCCAGTATGTCCCACTTCACCTCGGACGACGGCTTGCGGGCCTCGGCATAGGCCGTCATATAATGGTTGATGTTCAACAGGTAAAAGTCGATGAATCTCTCGTAGAGTCGGGCATAGGCCTTCAGGGGCAGCACTGCCTTGCCGTAGCACCTCCTCATCAGATCGTTCTCCACCAGGAACTGGTCCTCGATCAGCTCGACCGTCAGGATATACAGATTGGGGGCGTACTTGAGGTAGCTCATGACGGAAGCGTCTATCATTTTGACGCCGGCCGATTTCTCCAGACACGTCTTGTAGATATTCATCAGTGCCGGCTGAAACTCATCCGGATCCGTGGAGTAGAACACCTTGCGGTCATCGCTTATGCCCAGTGTCATCGCAAATACCGGCTTGTGGAATGGGAACTCCGTTTCGATGTAGTCGTTGGTCCACTTGTAGCTGGGCTTGAGCTCCAGGAACTGCCGGCACGGGTCACACACGAAGTGCGAGAAGTTGATCAGCGAGGTTTCGAGCAGGACCTGCATGGACTCCTGCATGCGGAACTTGACCTGCAGGATGAACCTAGAGATTTTGCACATCAGGTAGACCGTCCAGTTGTTGAGCGATATATCCAGCCAGCCCTTGCCCAGCGCCCGCAGCACCACAGTGATGACCGTGGTGAGCTGTTGCGGCCAGTAGACCTTCAGGAACGTGGCCACGTTGTCGCTGTGCGCCTCCTGAGCCTGCAGGAAGTCGACCAGGGCCAGGGGCTTGCTGAACGTGCAGATGAAGATGGAGAGCGTCTCGATGTACTGGCACTCGTTGGCCACCCCGGCCATGGCCTCGGTGCCACCCAGGCAGTAAAAGAGGCTCGCCTTCAGGTAGTCGTAGCGCTTCTCCTGCATGGTAATGCCCAGAGCCTGCAGCTCCTGGCGCTCCTTGCCGGACACATCGACGGCGAAGGAGCGCGGCAGGAACGCCTTGAGGTTAATATTGCGGAACTGCGGGAACTCCTTGGGCATCTTCAGGATGAACTGTTCCAGTTCGTAGAGAGCCATCAGGCGCTCAAATACCAGGTTGACCTCCGAGCGGAGTCGCCGCTTGCACTGCTCCGACACCGTGGCCGCTGCAAGAACCCGCTCGATGGGCTTGAAGCTGTAGAAGACCGTGGACTCGATGTCCTCGTGGAGGACACAGTCGACGATCAGCTCCATTAGCATCAGTTGCTCGCCCTTGTGCCGCTCATGGACAGCAGCCTGGAGGCGCTGTATGTACTTGTGGGGGTCCTCGGCCATGAACATGAACTGGAGCTTCGGCACCGAGTAAGTACAGCCGTCCTCCAGGGATAGGAGCGTCCAGAGATCCGTGTCCTCGTGGTGGGCGGTAACCGCCGCCATGACCCACTGGCAGTTCAGCAGACTCTGCTTGAAGGGCAGGTAGGCCTTCGCCGGCAGCGGGTAGTGGGCATCTCCGACGACGCCGAGCTCAAACCAGGCTGCCGGCGAGTTAATATCAAAGTTGCTGTCATCGAAGTAGCTCAGGGGGAACTTATGCGGGAAGGCGAACTCGGACAGCACGTTATACTGCTCCTCCGTGGGCTGCAGCACATCGTCGGTGAGCCCCGCCCTGGCCAGCTCCTCTACCAGATTGATCTTCTGATACTGACGCCGCCGCCGGTCCACCTCCACATCCTTGGGCAGTTGGCGCTTGGGCACGTATCGGGTCTGGATAACCTTCGGCAGAATCGTGGGCAATGGAAACCGATGGGGCTTGCCCATATGGTCGATTAGCGTTAGCCAGCGCTGTGCCTCCTGGATGGGATAGAAGACGTCGGTTAGCTGATTCCTGGGAATGTACAGCTCCTGGAAGTTCATCACGGCCGTTCCAGGGCGTGGCGGCATAATGCATATGGCCTTCTCGGCCTCATGCTTAACGCGCAGCTCATCGAAGCCTGTGAAGTTAATGGTCATGCTGCTGGCGCGCTCATCTTCATCACCATCTTGGGACGGTTCGGAATTATTGTCCGAACTCATTTCGAATCGAGTTCTTTAGTTTTTGCTTGCTTCGTTGTCTTCAGTGTGTACGTTGTGGCGTTATTTCCAAAGATATCTGTTCTAAATTTGAGTTAAAAGTTTATTCCTAACAATATAATAACTAACTTTTTTCTACCCTTTCTTTGAGACTTTCTTTAAAAATAAGTATCTCCTCATATAAGTAAAATATTACAGATTTTCATGTTAGCTACCAAAGCTAGGAATGATTAAACATAAAATTAGTTTAAAATTATAAATCCCAAAATGTAGACGTTTGTTTCATTTGCAGCCTATCTTACATGTTGGTCCTTCGAGCCGGATCGTTTAGCTTAAAGGCTCTGAAAATAAGACAATACATTTTGGGACAACCAAAAACTCTCATCTGTTAATTCCTATTTAAGCTTTAAAGTAACAATTCACGATTGTCACTATTTGAACTCCACAGAATAATATATATATCTCTTGGAAAACGCTTTAGTTCCTAATTAGCTCACTTTTGCTAATTATTACTTTCACAGACTTCAACTATGGTTAGTTCCAACACTTTCCAAAATATTAATTAAATAAAGGCATGGAATTCTAGCAATTGCTTTGTCCCAGCCATAAACATCCACTTCGATCTGCTATTCATATAAATCAAGTCTTTTATTTTCCCCAACAAATTACAGAATTGGACACGCGTTCTGTGAATACGAGAGATAGAATCCCCGATTCGAGATGTCCAGATCCTCATTCCCGTCCGTGACCGTATAGACCACGAAGGGCTTTGCCGCAGTGGTCGTGGACACCAGGCCCAGACCGCAGAAGCGATCGCTGGCCAGGGAGACGCCTCCCTGCGTGGGTGCCGGTATGACGATGTAATCGGTGGTGCACTCCTGGCTCTGCACTGAGGACGTGGCCAGCAGAGCCGGATCCACGGCTCCCACATCGTTTGTCAGCGTAAAGGAATACGTATCGGAGCTGACCTGGCTGTAGGTGATGGAGCACATGCCGGCCGCCTTGCGGATGCAGATCCCATACTTCGTATTCGCCAGCTGCCTGGTGCCCTGGACTCCAATGGAATTGAGGGCGGACGAGGCGGCCGAAACGTAGTTGAAGCTGGCGAGGGTGCCACTGCTGGGCATGTAGTACTGCAGGCAGCCAGCGGGAGCCAAGGTGGCCGACGAGCAGCCCAGCATGCGGATCTGGAATTGCCAGTTGCGGTTGAAGGTGTAGCCCGAGGAGGTGGCCACCGAGATGGTAATGGGACTGACGCCATTGAAGTCCACATACACATGCTGGCCGGAGTTCTCGCCACAGATGCTGGGCACCTGCGAGGAACCGCCGGTAATGGTCAAGGCATCCGTGCTGCAGGATCCATCACCCGAGGGCGGAGCCAGCGATAGCGAGAGGAAGTCCACGCGCAGCTGGCAAATGCTCGAATCCGGGGGAGTGACCACAATGGAGCAGCGTCCACCGCCGGCATATGGAGCCGGATAGTTGCTGTTGTAGAAGTAAGTGTTATTGTACGTAGTACTCGCTCCACATGTCCTTTGGTCTGTGAGGGGAGAGGAAACTCCTTGATTTAAAGGTTATAAATAATATTTACGAAGCTACTTACAAATGCAGCAGATGGCCTGGGAGGTAATGGAGGAGCAACTGCCCGCCGCCACGCCGCTGTTGTCCGTGCACTCGCCACTGATTACGCAGGTGCCCAGGAGCAGGTTGTTGCCCGTACAAATGTCGTTGGAGAAACGGCCGATGGTGTAAAAGGGGAACCCTAAAAAGATAATTAAAGAATAAATGTCATTGAAATGGCATTGGGATAAGAGAGATTTATTATTGGCTTAGAATCTTGGTCATAAAGCTATGGGCCCTTTATCGCAGGTAATTAAACCTTAAGAGATAACTATGAATTAAGAGTATTAATTTAATACCAAACATCACAGTAGAAGTTCTTTAAGAATTCCTATCCCTATTCCTTTAATAATTATACAGCAATTCACTATTAAGCCTCACTAAACAATTTAAATATTAATTAGAAATGCGTTTTCTTATTTTAAAAGGATTATATTCATTAAAAAAGAACTAAGACTGATATTACTATAAATATTATAGAGGATTTCACTTGACCAACTAAAAGGATACACTTACTTTAGAAAGGGGATATTAAATATTAAGGAAAAATAGTTTTAAATAGTTAAGGGAACTGAATAATTTATACGGGCTAAAATTTCTTCAAAATGTTTTAAGAATATCGCATAATCTTACTATTTAAGTTTGAAACATTCCCTTTAAAGACTTTATTTAAAAAAATAAGTATCTCCTTTATAAATACACTTTACCATTCATATTTGAAATATATCAATTCATCTCCTAATTTCTAATCTATTTTATCTTAATTTAATTTTCATTAAATGTCACAAATAAATTCCATTTTAGTGAGGTTCCCCTGTCCATAAATATTGCAGTGCGCAAATGGAAACCTTTTCCAGCGAACCCCAATAATAACGAGTTGTAGGGCACGGGGACAGCTAAGACTATAGAATCCACCTGCGGCACATGCACAGTGGGTGATAATTGAGGAATGACCCACATACCTCCACCACGATGGAAAAACAAACCACCGCCACTCATCCGGCGAGATCTTGTGTCTCCTCCAGCCCAAACTTACAGCGAGGATGTCGAGAGCCGCTGCGGGCCAGGCCAGTGGAGGAGTCCACCTCCTCCTCCAGGAGAGTATCATTCAGGGTCTGATTAGCCCTCGACTCCGGAGCTAGGACCACGCTATGGGTGGCCCGTGCCGCACTGTAGATGCCCACGATGTAGCTGCTGAAGAAGATGGCCACGAGGGCCAAAAGTCGCGAGGAACGGCCGCCGGCAGACATGATGATGAATGGGATCACTTTCGGTTTTCACTCGGCTAAGCTGGAGGCTGGAACGGATGGGAGCCCGATCGACAGACACAGAGAGAGAGACGTCCACTCGCGCGTGTGACACAATGGTGACTGAGCCGATGGAGTTCCGAGTTTTGGGGGCACAGTGCTCCATGGCAGCGCAGGTGCTAATTGAGAGAACCCGACGCGCCGTGCATCGTCGCCAGGAGCGGATGGATGAGTTCGCAGAAATGCAGGCATCAATTCCGACCGATGTCGTGATCTATTCTCATTAAAAGATTAATCTGATATAAGCAGGCTTATTTTTTAATAATTGTTTATATAATTTAGATCTTAAAAAAAATAATTTTAAACTTCAAGCATATCAATTTGAAATTTTAAATATTTATTAAACACTTATAAGATCTTATTTAATTATAATCATATTTGTGAATAGTTAATATACACTATTAAAGATCTTATTCATAATTTTAAAGAGATATATATCATATTAGTTTCAAATCTAACAAAAAAATTTTAAATATGTAATGGGTTTCTTAGAATATTTATTAAATACTTGTATTATAATTAAAATTAGAACGGGGAAAACCCAATATTTGGCATAGTACATGCGAGAAAGGAAGCCGCAGTAGCATGTCGAAGCCACAAAAATCTAGAACTTCTTCTTCAGATTCAGGATAAATATAGGAAGGGTTTCGAAGTGATTAGTTGGAATTTTATTCTCTTTGGAGCTTTAGACTCCGCTCCCGTCCGGAGATCGTGTGAAGCTTATTTCGTTTGGCCCGGGAGAGAATGTGGAGCACTCACGCATAGGAAGTGCTCGATTGGTCGGCTTGTTCCCCCATATTGGCTTTATTTGTTACCAGAATTTACGCGTATTGCTTCTGGAAGACAACAAACCGATTTTTTTGGTCGAGGAAAGTGATAGAAATGCCTGGCACCCAATTTGGCGCCGTAAGCGTGCAGCGTCCATGATTCTGTCTTCACCGGATCGGAGATAAAAGAAAGTGTTGACTCTGTTTACTCAGCGATCTGTAAACGCTCACGTCTAGCATCTTCTTTTTCGCTCGAGTTGCGCCTTTTTGTGGCTATAAATAAAAATCGAAAACGCGCTCGATTTTCGGTTACAGATGATGTAACGGTACATTTCGGCTGTGTTGCCAACGCGAGGCGCGTGTGTGTAAGTCTGCCGCTGCATTTACTAGAACGCGCCACGCACGACGCCAATTAGCAGGATCCCACTAATCGCCGGCTACTAATTAATGTTTAATCCCAAAAGGAAGGTAAAAGTGGATTGACACTTGGATTGTTTTTCCAGGGCAAAGCGTAGAAAGTAGCAAGTGTAGCAACTACAGAAAAATTGTCAAACTTTGAGCAGCGATTATAAATACTAAACAAATTTTGTAAATTATAAAATTTTGGTTTTGAATAGCTTGATCAATTCCTAATTGAATGGTATCAAAAGATTTGCTAAATTCAACAACGCGAAATCCGACTTTTGCAACGAGTTTTCGTAAAATGAGCCACAGTGCACAGTTCTGTCTTTACCGGATCGGAGATAAAAGAAAGTGTTGACTCTGTTACTCAACGATAAATGTTTAAATGATTAAGTGTTTCTGTTTAAACGCGCACGTCTAGCATCTTCTTTCCGCTCGATTTTAAATATCTAATAACACTCAGCACTGCTATTGCTGTGAGCACGACTGTATGTGCGAGAGAAGGCACATTTACATCAATATCAATAGGCAAATTAGTGTTTATCAGAACAACAACAATAGCATTAGTAGCGAAAGGGAAGGGATATCTCTGGAAAAGGTATAAAAACTTGAAAACATCGATGTTTCATGCATTAAAAATCATACCAGATTACAGTCTCATTCCACACCACCCAAGAGGTTGAGACATGGCGCGTTTTTTTATAGTGGTTCCCCAGGAGGCCTAATCCACTTTGTTAATTCAAAATTATAAAATATTAATAAAATAAATATTAAATAATAAAGTAAATAAAATAATAATAATAAAATTGAAAATTATTCAATAATAATAAAATAAATAATAAATAATAAAATAATTATAAAATTCAAAAGGGAAAAGGAAAGAGGGAGAAAAGATGACACTTACGTCTCGTGGAATTTGGCCTCAAAGAGGGCCAATACGCCGACTATCCTGGCAAAGAACTCCAGCCCGTTTACCTCCAGCCATGGCACCGTTATTTGGTGAGAGGTGATAATGCAACGTAGTGCTAGCTTCCACCTTTGCCCTGCCTCCTCTAGATAATCATTCTTTGCGAATGCTGGCGAGAATAAAGAAGCTTGCGGACAAGCAGCAAAGAACCTGGATGCAACGTTACGCATGGAAATGATTTCCTGCCAAATGCGCGGCCTAACAGCAGTGGAATGGCGATCATTATAAGACAGGAGCTGATCGATTTCCAAATCCAGAGTCTGCCGATTGAAATAACTATACAGTTTTCCAAATATATACGTTACATCCTCTTGTCTTTTTAAAATATTTGTGGAATGTTTACTATCCCAAAGTTGAGGAATACTTAAATATTTAATTTTTCGTAACTTTTTGAGTTCTGTGAAGCTTTAAATGTGATTGGTTCCTTTTTAATGTTGCATTTTATGCTAATTTAAAATATAAAATCCCTTTTTGTTAAGTTTACAGCAAATGTTGCCTGGCTTTTTATTATAAACAATAACTAGCAGCTAAACGCAGAATAGAAAAACGAAGGAGGCGATCCTCGATACTCGTGCAGTGAACCTACTCGATTTCGATGATGGCGCCCGCCTTGGCCAGCGCCTCCTTCAGCTTCTCGGCCTCCTCCTTGGGGATGTCTTCCTTTACAATGGTCGGGGCGCTCTCTACGAACTTCTTGGCCTGCACCAGGTTCATGCCCTCCAGCAGGTTCTTCACCTCCTTGATCAGCGCCACCTTCTGCTTCTCATCGAACTTGACCAGCTTCACCTTGAACGAGGTCTGCACCTTCTTGGGCGCCGCCTCCTCCTCATCGTCGGCGGGAGCAGCACGTGCCGGTCCAGCGGCAAACTGGGGTGCAAACGCAGTTTCGGGCAGGTTGAGTTTCTGTTTGAGCAGCGTGCTCAGTTCGGCGACCTCCAGCAGATTAAGGGCGGCGATGTTGTTGACTATGCCGTCCAGTTTGGGATTCGGTGGCTTGGCTGCACCCTCCGGCGTCGGCGGCACCAGTTTCTCTGCTCCAGAGACTGCGGCAGCCGGAGCAGCGGCGCTGTACATGCGTTGCAGTCGCACTTGGCGGGTGATCTGGCGCAGGGCGAGGCGAGTGATCTGCATTTTGCTAGTATCTGTACTTGGATGGTTCAAGTTTAAGTTAGAATGTTGATTAACTATAATTAATTCACGATTTACTTGTGGTTTTCGGCAAAATACGTCCAGCAGCAGGTTATGTGAGCAAATATGTATGACCGCAGCTAGTGCGCCGGAAAATACCAAGCATGTACGAAAATACCGAAAAGACCTAACGGAAATATACCGAAGAGCTTTTTAAAAAGTTTTAATCTCTCTTAAGGTTTTTTTAAGATTTTGATTTAATTATTTTATTGTATTGAAATTTAGTTTCTGATTTTAATTTTAATTTTTAAAGACTTTTAATATTTTATTACATATATGTATGAAGAGAAAAATCAGTTACAAAGTATACACCTTGACATAGTCGATCACCATCTGCCCCTCGCCCAACCAGTGATCCCGATGCCGCTTGATACTATTCCAGAATTGCCTTTGGGCCTGAGGCGCCTTCTCGTTCCAATCCTTCACCACATGCTGGTACTCATTGAACCCTCCCACGCTCAGTCCGAAGGTCAGGTAAAACTCCTGATCAAAGGGTGCCAGGCCGGTGCCCTCCTCCAGTTTTTGGGCATTCACCAGTCGCTTACCGCCGGCGCTTGTCTCGCTGAAAGCTCCCTTGTCGCTGCCTTGGACGCACCACTCCTTGCCGTCGACCAGCCAGCGCAGCTCGCTCGGCGTCCACTCCAGGGTGTAGATGTGGAAGCTGTCGCCCCAGTCCTCGGAGGTGTCGCCGGTCCCGGCCTTGAGGCAGCTCTTCGCGGAACGGAGGGGCTCATCCGCAAACAGCACGGCAGCGGCATACAGATCCAACTTGTGGTTGGCCGGTCGGGTGTAGGCGATCCTGATCTGGCCCGACTTGTAGTCACTGGTCCCGTAGACGTTGTGCTTGGGCTGCAGCCAGATTTGCGGCGTCACCCAGTCAGCCCGAGGCATCTTGGCTCGCAGCTCGACGCGTCCGTACTTGAAGGAGAAGGACTGCTTGGAGGTGAACTGGGCGGTGACAATGGGCGGTAGTCCGTCGCTTATCGTCCTCCCGTCACGGACGCAGTCGTGCGTGTTGGCCAATCCAGTACAGATGTGGTTATCTAGCGCCAAGTCCAGCTTACCATCCGGTCCCTTTTTGTAGAGCTTCCGCATTGTGGTTGTGGCGAGAATGGCTTGGCTGTTCTTCAGGCACAGGGTCTCCGGAGCATCGTCCACATACACATTGAACTCGAAGTCGGGCTCTCCGGAAAACCTGCGCTCCGCCTGCCACTTGCTGGGATCCAATTTGGTGCCATTAAACTCGTCCACAAAGACCAGTTGGCCAACGCACCGAGTGGGTGCTCCATTCACCTGGGTCTTGGGGCTCTGGCAACCCATTCGTATGTCGATCTCCGGGTCGTCGGGCGAAATCCATGAAGTACTTGAACCGCCGGGGACGATCGGAACCCGCGGAGTGGTTACAGAAGCGTTGTTGCCACTGTAGAAATTCACCACATACGACCCGTCGTCTTCGCGATAACCCAATCCGTTGTAGATAACGTAGGTCCAGTAATAGAGTATGTCGCCTGGCTTAAGGACTGCATTTCGATCCCTGAAAGTCCAGCGTCCGTTTTTGGCCTTGACAATGTCCCGGGCCCAGGTGCCGGCCTCCAAACCCTCCATTTCCTCGTTGAGCTTGCCATGGAAAGCGAACAGTGTGATTCCCTCCTCGTGCGGAATAGAGACCTCGAATCCCTTCGGGTAGAACACCTCGATGTGCGCCTTGGGTACCTCGTATCCCTGGACAACACTAAGGAGGAGGAGTAGCAACAGTTGGAGGCCGCAGCTCCAGGCGACGGCGGACCGAGATGCATCCGCCATGGTGAGAATCGCGATCGTAACTGCGATGAGCGGTCAGACAAGTCGTGCTTGGGAATCGCCGAGCTTATCAAGAACCGGTCTCGTCTTTGTTATGAGCGAGGAGCACGGAGAAAAATTCATTGCGATCAATAATCTTTGTAAGAGATAGGTTAAATCTATGTAAGCTTAACAAATAAAAGACTAAAAAGGATTAAAACATTGCGATTATACAAATTAAATTTGAAATATTAAATCTTGAGCTTATCAACTAGGTCTGAATTGATCTTCGCGAGCATTGATATAGTTTTTCCCTGTGCACAAATAAATGCGATGTGTATGAAAAGTTTACCAAATTCTTAAAAGAGCGTGGGTAAAGCTCAGACTCAGAAAACAACCGTCTCATTGTTCAGGGAAGGCAAACAAGAAAAGTAAACATAAAAGGGACCACAGATCTTGATTATCGTTTTAAACTCATCAATTTATTTCGTTTAAAAACCGCGCCAAAAACAAACAAAAGGGGGCAACTCCGCTCTATCAGCTGTGCTCCATCGATAATTTCGTTGTTAGTATATCGATGTAGGGTATGAAGGGGTACATAAATCACCACACCAATTAAAGTCTTATTTGATCAATTATTTAGTATAATCCAAAAATATCCCTTATTTATTTAAGCCAATAATAAATTACATCATTCCATGAACTTTGCTTATTTAAAGAGCAGAAATTAACACCTTTCGCAGCTGAAACACCAAGTAAAGGGTATCCACGAGTTGTCCCATCAAATACCCAATAAGCTCCGACCAACCAGCAGGCGATGAAATTCTGAGTCTTGTCGTGTGCTTTTGTCCGAGCGCTTTCGTTCTCGGCAGGAAAATTTGTAGAAAATATCACACACAAAAAATAATAAAAAAATGTACGGATTTTTGTAAGACACGATTTACCTAAAAAAGACCAGACACGGGGACTAAGACTCTGGGTGCGCGTATATTTTTTGGCTCGCCTTTTTTTACGGAAGTGCTTGTAATTAAAAACTCGGCCAAAAACTAACTCAGCGCTAAGAAAACAACAAAAGACAATAACAATATAATAGCAACAATTCGGAGAGCCCGTGTGTGTGTGGGTGTCTTGGTGTTAAGGTGTTGTGCCAAAAAAGAAGCGGAGATAAACAAAAGAACCATTGGAGAGCTGTGTTGTTCTTGTAAGTAATTTATGTAATTCGTTATGTTTTCTTTTCTTGTTTCTTGCAGAGCCAAACAGCTGTGGCGTTGCCAGACAGCTGAATATTTTATGTAATCTTTCATATTTCTTAATTATTGACTAATTATAGTGATTTTACAATAGTTACATCAAAACAGGGGAAATTATTTATTTGCCTGCCCAATTCCGAGGGGGGCATGTAAAGTTATCGATATATCGATTGCAACGGATTGCATGGCAACACTGCCAAGCAGCTGTCACCCTGCTGTTGGTGTTGTTGCCAACTCTGTTGAAAAAGGGGGAGGGGAAAAGCACGAAACACCACACGAAACAAAACAAGCGAGAACGATTGATTTTTCGTCGTTCCTGCTTCGTGCTTTCGGAAAAGTAGGCGACGAACGTCCACGATTTGCGAGGAAAAGCGGGCAGCAGTGAAAATTTTTAGTATCTCAGTCGTCGCTGACTAGCGGAAGGGACCGCTCGGGAAAAGTCAAGGAAAAAAAAAACACACGCGAGCACACAGGCCCCTTTTTAGTCAATTTGGAAATGGAAATTCAAGCGAAAATAGTTTAGTGCAATAATAGTTAAATTCTTGTTCAATCAAAATTCTCAGTGATGTCGACAAATTAAACGTGCTAAATTCGTGTAAAGTGTTCTAGCCCAATGAAAATTCCAAATTAAAGCGTGTGCATATATCCTTCGAAGGAATTTTCGCACGAAAATCATCTACGTCACAGGCTGCGTGTACGTGTGAGAAGAGTGCTCGTGTGTGTTGTGTGTGTGTGTGTTGGTGCACCCCCGGAAATGTAACACACACACTGGCGCAGTGGGAAAAACTTGCACCTGAAAGTTTTCGTCGTCGTGTATCCATCCGTGTTTTTCCCCTCATCTTCGTGCGCCTGCTCCTTCTCCTGCCGCTGCGAAGAGAGGCGAAGAGGCATTTGGAAAACAGCAAAAGGTTAGTTTTTCCGCTTTCGCAGTGCACAACACACCTGTCAAAAATTGACATTTGAAATTCTTTGCCTATTTGCCCCAGTTTTCATCCAGGGCTGGCATTATCTACCGTTAGGTACGCGCAAGTGTGCGTTTTGCGAGTGTGTACGTAACCAATTGAAACTGGGGCAACTGGCAAATACGGCAACGAATCGGCGGAGCAAAGCAAACGCCGCAATAAACCCCTAAAAATTCTCCAACCCCGTGAAAACGCGAGAAAAGCTGGGAAAAAGCTGAAAGCTGCTGCTGCTGCTGCTGCAACTTGGCCCAGTTACTTTGGCTCTAATTGCAGACGTGATAATAGAAGTGCACACATCGCACGAAGCAGGGGAGGCAGTAAAAGTAATAGAAACAGAAACAGAAACAGCAGCAGCGGCACACACAGCAAACAAAAACAAACTTCGTTTGCTAAAGGGTTTTTCAACCAAATTCTGTTTGCAGATACTAAACACTGACACAACTACAGTAACTGCATCTCGGCCAGAGATGAGCGGCTCTTCCAGCTCTCGAGAGTTGGTAAACAAAGGGCTCGCTCGCGCTTTCGGGGTTGGCAGCAGGTTTATAAACTGGTTCTCAAATTAACACTTGCCCGTAATCAGGGGTGGGTTTTTTTAAACGATTTTTTTCTTTTTGTTTCTTCCCTTTTAAAATATTATCCCTCAAAGTGTTTCTTTAAAGTCAAAGCTTGCTAATTTATTCATGGTGGAAATTCCAAGCCAGAGTAATGGCATTTTATTTAATTATTAACAGAACTAGTGTTTCCCAAAAGCATTATTTTATGTATGAGTATTAATGGAGTTTGAATTAGTTTACCCGAACTAAAAGGGTGATAAGTTAGTTAAAAAGGAATATTTTTTCCTTTTCCTTTTTTAATCGTACAATTAAGTATTTTATAGCAATATAGTGGAACCCCTTAAAGTTTATTTCTGGTCTTATAAACAGGGAATTCTACCCTTTTCAGTTACTTTTCAGAATTAATAAATATCCTGCACATCCCTGCCATTCGTGACATTTTCGGGGATGCCCCGACATCGAAATATCGTCCATCTCTAATTCAATCCAATCCCATCCGTCGTCGCTCTCTTGAAGCTGAGCCAAGCAGTCTGTGCTTTTGGCGGCACATTACACTTGTTTACTTTTCAAGTGTGCGTGTGTTCGTCCGAGTGTGTGTGTGTGTGTGTGGCACGGGGGCGTTACTGTCATTGTTGTTATTGCTGTGCGTCGTCGTCGTTTCTTCTTCGGCTATTTTTTGGGGGTCGCTTTCGTCGTCTCGTTTGTAGGGCAAAATTATGTATTGATTATGCCAGCTTTATTTTCCTTCTTCTGCCAGGGCTTCTTCTCCTTTTTCTTTTGGGGATGGAGTGGAGCTGGACTGAGGCACCTGCGGTCGGAATTTTCATGCCCGAGTGAGCCATTTCATTGGCACAACGATTTTGTTGTCTCCGCATTTAACTAATTAAGTCCCCTCCGCTGCCCGTAGTCCAATGGCCTCCCCCCTTTATTTTTTTGTCCGAACAATAGACGTTTTCCGGTCGCTCAGCCCAAAATGAAGTGCGTGTCCAGGGTCGGACGGCGGCGGCTAGCGCTAGAAATTGGATATTGTGAAACACGGCACAAAAATATTGGATATTTTCTGAGGATCAATATGGTGTTTTTCATTAAGAAAACGAACTAATAATAACGAGAGAAATATGCTGGGTTGACCCAGAAATCTTAATGGTTTAAATATCATTTTTAAAGGTGCGCAAAAGTAGGCTACAAATTTTCAGACCTTAAAAAATCTTTATTTATAATACAATTGGGACTAAAATATATATATTCAAATTAAATACAGCTTAAAAAATATTAACATTATTATATTAAAGATTAACAAGAGTTCCTTATATTCATAGTTTCTTAATTATTAATATTTATTAGTTATTCCCAAAGGAATAAAATAAACTTTTTTAAACGGTAGACTGGGTATTTATTTTAAATAATTACTCTGAAACTAAAGAAAATGAATAAAATAAATATGAATATATTTATGAATTTCTAAAACCTTAAAAAAAAGATTCATTTTTTAAAGCTCCTAAAGTTTGAAAAATCTGAACTTCTTTAGTAAAACCAATAACCTCTTCCCCCCATTTTCTTACCGTGCATAAATATATGCTGTTTATTTCGTATGCAAAATGGGCAGCATATATTTGACCGACATTGGGAACAGGCAGCGGGCTCTGAAAATCATTTGCCCTCCGGGGGTGGCTTTGTAATTGGAAAAGCGATCAATTGTAATCCCCCCAGCCAGCAGTCTGTTTTCACTTGAATAGCGCTACAAATTTAGAACCCGCTACCCCATTATCAGGCCATATCTACTCACATTTGTTACTCATGCACAAAATACGAAACGCAAAAGTTTAGAAAAAATAACAACAAAAAAGTGTTATTTTTGTGCTGTTGCTTGCCAAGACTGTTTTTTTCTTTTATCAATAATATGATTGATTGCTGTTCGGTTGTATTGTTTTCGATGTTTTAGCCAGTTCCCGCAACACGCACTGCACATTTTATGACCCATTTTATCGCGACGTTTTCGGTGTTGGCCCGATATAAGGCAAACGTGGACTGATAGTACGTTTTTGTTGGCCATAAAAGTGGCGTTGTCCCATAGAAACGCCATTAGCCATGCCCTCTTTGCAATCTGCCAGTTCCTTGGGCGATAAATCGAGCTTAATTTGGAAGCAGGAATTATATCAATAATTTTCTTTCCTTTTATTTATTTTTAAATATTTTATGTGGTTAACTATCAGGTCTATATATGCTCGCTTTACTATAATTCCGTATTTATAGGCATTTATAAAAGTTCAACGTAGTTTTAGCCTCATTTCTATCGTTAAATCCCAGCTAAAAATGGCTTGACTTTGACCCATATAATTATGATTACTATACAGAGCTTGGCTGACCTCATTTTTGCAAAGCTTAATATAAATATTAGCTGAAAATGGAACTGTTTTGCAACTCATTTCACTTTCAACATTAAATGGGAACAATTTTGAGATTTTAAGAATGATTTTCTGATGAGCTGGCGGCGACCATCGGGCAAACGGTCAGCAGCGGCAAAAATGTATTAAGGGTTTTAAAAATAGGAAAATAAAAATTAATGTCAAAGAGCTATTGCTGCTGCCTTGCCGCTGTGCTGTTGCTTTTTCTCTCGTTTCCCCGTACGATTTATTTATTTTTAAACGCAATTACGTGCGGGTCTAAATGCTGGGCTGCGAGGGGCGTGTGTAGTAGAAGGCGGTGAAATGCGGAGGGGGCTCGTTTCCACGAACGCATGGCGTTGACATTTCGAACAGAAAAACAGCAAGTGTTCAGTGGAAAATATGATGAACCTATCGCCTGTCGCTCCAACTATTTATGCCCATCTAACATTTCCCTTTCTCTTTCATTATCTTTTCATTTGCCGTCGCCGCCGATTGATGTTTTGGACACTCGGTTTCCCATGCCGGATTCCCATTGCGATACCGAACCACTTTCTGTGTGCAGGGCATCTAGGGCAGCAGCGGAACTGAGGCGCAGCGGATCCGCCCAAGTGCAGCCGTAGAAAGCGTCGGTGCGGACACCATGGACTCCCTCAAGTTACCAAAGGGTAAGTGTGTCCACGTCGGAATATCATGAAGAGGTGGTAGTGTCATGAGAGGTCTTTTGAGAGGAATTAATATGCTTAAATGCTGTCACAGAGTTTTTACACGCAGATAAAATCGAAACAATTTGATATGTACTCCTCAGTTAGCACGTTTTATATTTGTTCTATTTAAAAGGAAAGATAAGATAAGAAATACCCAATTTAGTCAATCCAAATTGATAAGCCGAATCCCCGTAATTTTTGTATATGAATCATAAGTAATTGTTAAAAATTATAGATTATAAACCGTAATTATACCTTATCTCAAATGGAATTAATATAATATAGATTAAAGCTTTGTTTATAAAAAGAGGAGACATGAATATTAAAAGTAAGAATTACTTTTTTTGTAGGAAATACCCATTTTTATTTAAATTAAAATGATTATAAAGATAACCAGATCGGCTATCTTTCTGAATATGTGAGAAAAATTTTAGCAAGCGTTACAAATTATTTTTAAATAATAACTACCACTAAAAATGGAAAAAAATCGAAAACGTTGAGAAATTACAGATAGATATCGATATATCGGACTCAAATATCTATGTTTTCCATCTCTAGTTCCTGAGCAAAAAACTCGCAAAAAAACCGATTAATGTGCCAAACTATCGAGCAAGCTTTTCTCGATAGTTTTAGAGACTCTGTATCGCTTCCGATCACGAGAAAGTTTCTAGTATCACTCCTTCCCCGATTTTAATGTCATATTTTCCTATATATCCTGTGATACTTTTAATTCTCGTTTCGCTTTCGAGCTTGAATAGCTCACAGACTGTCATTCATGCCCTTTTCGGCATAATTTTTGTAGTTATACACTTTATTTGTTTCGAAATTGTGCACGTCAAAAATGGGACAGACCCGTTCTTTTTTTATGAAACACAAAAGTAAGCTTTGAATTAAATATAGTTTTTCTTGTTCTAATAATGACAATCTCGTGTTTCCATTTCACAGCCAACAGTGCCACCAGCAGTGCCAGTGGCAGCAACAGCAACCTGTCCGGCTCAACATCCGCGTCTGCATCCGCCGCCACATCGCCCACATCCTCGGCCAATGCGGCGGCCGGAGTAGTGCCCGGCGTCTCCAAGTCGCCGCCAGGACTGAGCAGCAGCACACCGATTACAGTGCGATTTAATGCCAATGAGGAGTCCCTCGATGATATCCTGCAGTCCTTCCATCACAGCAAGCACAGCCCCAGCGGCGGAGCGAGTGGCGGTGGCGACGCCTCGCCCACCTCGCATCTGCTTGGAATGAAGAACAACGGCCTGGGGCTCAACACGGGAATGGTTGTGGGCGGCGCCTGTGACTCGCTCTCCAGCAGCCCATCGCAGCCCCAGATGCAGGGCAGTGGTCCATCGCTCTTCGGGGTAAGTTGATATTAAGTTTAAGAATGTATTCGAAACAAATTCGCGTACAGGGGTGCCTCAGAAATCGCTTTAGCATTAGGTGTTTGGGATTATGATATAGCCTGCTAGGACTAGGACTAGGACGCCGCGACATGGGTGTTTTCAATTTGTTAAGCTTGCCAGGGCTTGCCATAGGACCATGAAATTAAGAGTCTTCAGAATTAGGGCAGTCTTTTCTTAATTCTTTCAAGTTTAAATAACTTACAAAACTTTTTAAAGTCAATATTCATGCCTTCTGCCCATTCTTAAATCCAAATAAGAGTTTAAAACATTCCTTTCGTGTCAACTACGAAGCCTTAAAGGGAATTCTCTTAAACCCTAACCTTGTTTACTAATATTTGATGACATTTATCTTTATAAACAAAAAAGAAACCCAGCACATAGCTGAACTAGAATTAGAATCCACCGCTGTTGGCAGTGAACTCGATACATTGTTTCCGTTCCGCGCTTCCCCCTGGTATCCAACGCTTATCTTGTTATTCCGATAAAAAGGCCGACACAAATTATGATTCATTTTCATCCGTCGCGAGTCCAAGTTTGTCCGCAATTAGACATAAATTGTACAGAACGCGCCGCATTTGTCCGCCGATCGTTGACGTTGTCGGTCGCGGGTTGGTCACCAATTAGCCATCCGGCTGGCCAAATTAGTGGAGCACTTAGCTTTTGATTTCATTTCACTTTTTAGCAGCCCAAATTGGGATCGGATTTGTTAGTTTCCTCGCTGGCAGAGGGCAGAAGATCGTCGCGTGTGTGTTTGTCATTCAAATTGTGGGCTATTTTTATGGGCCGGGCCGGCATAAATATGTGACCGACTGAAGGACCGACACGACGCGGGGCGACGCAACTGTTGCAAACGCGCGAAACGGTTGCCAAAATTTGCAACAGATGTGCCGCTGCCGATTGGCGATTGCAAAACTCATTTGGCAGTATTACTCACTGTTGCAAAATGTTCTTCTCCTTCCCGGTTCACCCTCTCCCCGGCTGCCAATGACGATGCCTATGATCAGCAGAACGACGAAGTAAATCTGCGCAATAATTTCCTGCAAGGCGGTGGCTTCTTCAATCGCAAAAGGTGAGTGCCAGAAACGACTTATTACATTTGTTGCCACACTTTCCTTGAGGGGGGACTTTCCCTATAATAATAATGATGATACTGATAATGATAATGATATTAATAATGATGTCAATGTGTGTGTTGTACACTAACCGAGTCCAAGTGTGTAGTTGAGAATCCGTCGTAACCTAATTGTTGTTGTTGTTGTTGCTACATATGCGTCATGCTAAAAAAGAAGCTAAAAACACTCACATTTACATTTATACATATATCGAGACAAACGATAATCCATCGGAAATGCATGCTTGCCATGAAATAACCCGACATTGGTTTTATTTCCTAACGCTCTCTAATCATTTTTATTAATTACATTTAAATAAGAACTATTTGGAGTTTATTTGAAGGCGTTTTAAAAAACTAATGGTCTCTTAAAAGATTTAAATATCTTTTTAAAGATTTATGGCCTTTCTCTGGGTATTTTTGAACTCTTGGCGGGTCACAAATTGCGAACTTCTTGATAAGGCCCAAAAATCCCTTGTGGTACTTTGGATATATTTATAAGGGGAGTTTTTAATGTGATTTTACCCCATGATATGCTTGCTTTTAAATATTTTTTAAACCCTCAGGTCCCCAAGTTTCCTTGAAATTTTTTTAATGATTTCTTCCTGGAATTACAACCTTTTTAAACTAGATATTGGCTTTTTCTGGGAACTATTCCCAGCCAATTTCCTGTTTATTTTTTATTTTTTTTCCTGGGTTCATTGACCGTTGACCCTTACAGCAAATTACTTTGCCGGCAGTTTTGTGACTTTGATTTTGTATATGCACATATATTTACCCGTATTTACATACATATGTATATCCTGCGCCACTTGTGCATTTTTAATGCATTCTCGGCTGCAACTCGTCTGCGTCTGCCTATGGCCGTAAACTTGCCCGACGGTCTCCGCTCTCTCCCTCCCTCTTTGGCTGCCTTTGTCACCAACTGCATTTACCCGCCATCGCCGCCGTTGCAGCCATGCTTCTGGTTGTTGTTGTTTGGAGCATCTGTGGAGTGCACTAACTGGAGGAGGATCTGAATCATCGGCGGTGGCAGCAGCAGCAGCGGTGGTGGGTGCTTTGTTTATGCTGCCTACTACATGCAACATTTCTATTTAAGCCCCTGTAATTGTAGCTTGGAAGGGTATACTCGATTTATTACAATTTATGCAACAAGGATTTAAATATGGGTGTCAATTTCTGACTTGTATTAATTTTTTCTAAAAGAAACGTCCAATCAGAGAGGTCCAAATTTCTCTCTAGTTATTTAAATATTTAAGGAAATATACAGCCATATTTTATGTCCCACCTTTGATTGTAAAAAAAGATGTTCTTGTTGGAAACCTTTTCTAAAGATTTGAAATCCACGCCGCTTTCTTCATATCTTTGTTTATTATTACCGAGTATGTCATAGTCGTGCACGCGACTTTGGTGTTGTTAAATTTGTTTTTTTTTTACCATGCCAGACCGTCTGCAACTTTCAGCTCAAGTGCCACCCCGTCTGGCTGAGTAGGCGGTACTGGGATATGGTTAGGGGTTGGAGGGGACTGCGGAAGGGGTCTATCGTCAACGGGACATCAACGTCACGAGGCACGTTCCGGCCAAGTTTTGTTTTTGTGTATGCTCTCCATTTCCATTTGCGGCTTTTTCTCGTTTCTCATTTTAAATATTAACGAGAAAGGCCAAAAAGTTACGAAAGTCGAAAACTGAATACCCTAAAATTATATTAAAGAGCTTTGATTAAAGTTAAAAGCGATCGTCTTTTTTATAAATAAAATTGGGACTAGGAAACAAGTATAGATACGACGAAGCCTACATCGAAAGCCGAAGAATAGATACCTATAATAATTTTGTAAACTTCCTAAAATCAAATTAATCATCATTGCTGAAAGTTAAATGTTATTATCCTCATAATTTCTGACTGGTTAGCAACAAGTAGATATACGAACATGCCTAAATCGATGAGTCTGGTGATGCATCCTTCACAGCTTTGCAAGCTTATGGTCAAAGTTACAATTCTCTATACTCTCCACCAAGCTATACCAAGCATGTCTAGCTTGAATTTGCTACCTGAGATGTTACCATCATTCCCATTTCCATTCCCAATACAAACCCAGCACCTGCCCCTCCCCCCTTTGACGTCATTGCGCCTGATTCGCTTTATTGATTTTCGTGAGCTGATATCATATGCACGTAGTATATATACACAAACATATATACAGTCTTAAAGACAGCTTTGCTGTCAGATTTTCAATTTGGCCGTCAATCAGCCTTAACTGTTTAGTGTCGCCTCGTTTTTGCAGCCAGCACTCTGTATGCATGTAGAGTGGCCTCTGTATATTCCTGTATTCATTTCCGTTGCCTTTTTAATTAAGTTTCGAGGGCTAATTGCATTTTATAATTGCATTTTTCAACACTGTCCCGTGTCGTTATCGCGACAGCCTCTTGTCGATGTTGCTGCTGATGCTTCTGCTGGGGGGTAGCTCTCGTTGCCTTTCCGTTTTTGCCTTTCCGCTGCTCTTGTTACGCGTGCCCTTATCAAATGGTTCCAGACTACACAGATACCCAACCCATCGTACTCCGCTACCACAACCCCCAGAATCCAATAAACAACCTCATCTAACACCCACCAGAGAACGGCTTCAGGTGATTGCAAAAAAATCATACACGATCAACTCAAGAATAATCAAGCCATTCCACTCAACCGATCAAACCGATCAAACTCACATGTGAGTCTCTTTTTAAAAAATCAAATCAGATCACTCACTTCTTTGGCTCGCTGAGTTTAATCATGTTCTTTTTCAAACCGATCACTTTGAGCGAACGTTCATTCCACTCAAACATGATTGTGTTGATGAAGAGTAAAACTGAAAGGGGCAAGAATCAATGCTCATGAATTTGTTCACTTGCGAGAGAGAGAGAGAGAGAGAGAGAGAGCGCTGCCGCTGCACTGCTCTGGTCGGTAAAGAAGGAAGAATACGAAACAGAAAGCACAAAACACGATGTTTTTTTTGAAAGGCAATGCCAAATAAGGAACACATCTATTTTTAAATCTAAAAAATCCTAATATTGTAAGTAAAAACTCGACCAACTCGACCACAAGAATAATGAAGACGAAGTGAATTTTACTCGGCGCTTTGTTTCGGCGAATGATCCGAAATGAACAAAACAGATCGGATCAAAAACTGAGCCGAACGAGAGTGATGCATTCATCGGCATGAGTTGAATTTCACTCAGCGCTTCGTTTCGGCGAATGATCCGAAATGAACAAAACAGATCGGATCAAAAACTGAGCCGAACGAGAGTGATGCATTCATCGGCATGAGTTGAATTTCACTCAGCGCTTCGTTTCGGCGAATGAGCGGAACTGAACAAAATAGTTCGGATCCGAAGACTGATCTGAACAAGAATGATGCGTTCGTAAGCATGAGTTGATTTTTACTCAGAACTTTTATTTTGTTCAGTGATTGGAATTGAGTAAGAACTTTTGGGTATGAGTAAATCAAGAAAAAAGTGAATATTGCAGTTCTCTGACACCCACTTACACTGCGAGAACAAGAAGCTGCAGTTCTAATGTGCTAATTTGTGGACAAACATCGGGAGTAAATACAAAACTAGTCTCTAGAAAGAAATGCAATTCCTCAAGTGATATTTATTTGTAGGTAAATAAGAGTATTGAACCAGTGTTGTCCAAAGCCCGGACTAGCTAGTTTACAAATTTCTCTGCCCGACCTCTGCCAGCACACGCACAGTGAATATTAGGCATCAGTGCGATCAAATTGTTATTTTGTGACTAAATCTATAATTTTGTTATAGTTAATTAGCTATTTTTTTATTCATAGCAATTTTGTATGCTATTTCTACGTCATTGGCTACGTCACTATAAAGCTAATTTCTCTGCCCACCCTCTGCAGGCACACGTAGAGCCTTTTTTAAGAGTTAAATGCATAAATCTACATGGATTTTGGATGATATCCAACCTTTCTTCATCATTAACCATTCCTAACCTTCTTCTTGGTTACGTTAAATACCTGAATAGGGTTTATTTAACAATTTAAAAGAAGTAAATTGCATTTAATATACATCATGATTTATATACCGGAAGATTCCATAACGAATTTCCAGCATTGTTTCTATAACATTCTGTATGTCATGTAATTTCTCGCCGTGTAACCACTTCCACCCATCAACGTTGTTGCTGTTTTTATCTATTTACACTTGTACACGTTTCTTGCATGTTTGTTATACACACATTTCATCATCCCAGTCGTCGTTGTCGTCATCATCAGCAGCATCATCATCTTTGGCAGCCAGCAGCCCATCAGCAGCAGAAGCAGCATCCTATGCCTATTAGCCACCTGCAATTCGCTCTCACCTCCCTAAGAGAGATCCACATCATCCCCTTCGGCCTCTTGAGTTGACTTTAGATTAAAAATTTCCATTTCGGTGGCCTCACAGTTTGGCATGCACTGCGTGTTGTCCCCCAAATCAATTAGCATGAACGTGTCGAACACAAACACAAACAACTAGCAGCAGCGGCAACAACAACAACGAAACATAAGCGTAACGAATTGATACACATTTGAACTAGTTTAGTCTTCTATTAGCATACATACTATGTACTCTCTGGTATGCCTCGTATTAACCCCTTGCCGCCCACCGTGCCGCCGCGTCTTATGCCACGTTTTTGTTTGGTTCTTTCTGGTCTTTCGGTTTTACTTTCCTTCCTTTTGGGCCTACTGGTTTTCGGCCTTTTTCTTTGGAAAACAAAAAGCAAAAAACAAAAAAACAAACATGTCTCTCGTCTCAGTGCCAGTGCAGCTGCCAAAGAAAGTGTTGGATTTCCCTTTCAATCGAGTATCATCAAAGGATTCCAAGTGCTATAAACCAAAACTAACAAATCCAAAAATATACTGAGCTGCCGCCTATCTTCCAAAAGCTAAACCTTCGCCAAAACAAAACTAAAATAAATGAAAACAAAAAAACAAAAATAAACTAAAAAGCGTACAGCAACTTGAAATTTTCATTTTGATTGGATGTCGCCAAAGAACCAAGACCAAGCCACCACCACCAAACCACCAGAACTCGCTCCACCAACCACCAACCACCAAACACCACCACCACCAAATGCCACCCACACCATTTACCACAGCAACAGCAATCCTACACCACAACCGCCAACAGCAACAACAGCAACAGATCTGAGATAAATATTTATTCAAAAGCATATAAATAAAACCAAAAAGCAACGTCCGAGTATGATAAAGTAATATTAAAAAGGAGCAATTTAGGATTTGAGTAGGCTTTAGAAATATAGGTAGGAAAATCGTAGCAGGGAAATCTGAATAGGTTTAAAATCACTTTCGAAGGTGTCTAAAAGTATGCTATGAAAGAAGCTTCGGTGTGCTAGGAGTAACATTTTTCATTGTATAATTTTAGACACACTTTAAAATCTTTAAAATTGTATATTAAATCGCTTCATTTGCTATAGAAATAATCCTAATCCTAACTCAACGTTAATTTGAACCCCATTAAAAAAGATGTCCTAAATTAACTTGAAATCCATTTAAAAAGACGTCGAAAAGTATGCTATGAAATATTTTAGCAACTAAAAATAGCTGTTGCGACATAGTTTATAGCATACTTTTGAGCTTTTTTTTTTATAACAAATTAAAATTAAATTAAATTTAAATTTAAAAATTACAAAAATAAAAGCGATTTTTGCATACTTTTCGAGGTATTTTTAAAGAGTTTTCAAGTTGAGCGATTTTTTCTTCTGCCGGAAAATGCTAAAAATCAGTTTAGTTCAAAATATACAATATTTTCCATCCCTTTCTTTCGAATTTGAGCAACTGAGAACATGAAAATTAATAAGAAAGTAAGAGCAAGGCCACGACGAACTCATATATCCCGTAATAATTCCATAGTCTATTAATCCAAATACTTTTATCAGTTGTTCAATGTTTCGTTTCTTTAATATCTATTTAATATATATATTTTTCATTTTTGAACGCCGGGCGGCAATGGGCTAAGCGAACGAACACCAAACTAATTGCATTATGTGTACCTAGACTAAACCGAATACGAATCCGAAGCAAATCCTTGAACAAATTGCTCCTTTTTCATAATGCAAAGAGTACCGAAACCGAATCACAATATCAGAACCCAAAATCATCCACTGAAATTGCCAAATGTTGTAAAAGCCTCTTCATCTTGTTGTCCCTTCTTCCTGCAGTTGCAGCGGCCTGCCGCCGAATCTCAATCTCAGCAAGCCGCCCCAGCAGCAGCTCCACCAGCAGCAGCAGCAGCAGCACCAACAGCATCAGCAGCAACTGTCGCCGAACCTGAATGCCCTGCACCATCATCACCACCAGCAGCAGCAGCAGCACCAGCAGCATCAGCACCGCGAGGGCGGAGGATCGCACAGCCCCTCGTCGCCAGGAGGAGGCCTGGGTGGCGGCGGAGGATCGCCGTACAACGGCTCCCAGGCGGGCTGCAGCAGCGGCGGCATCTCGCCCATTCCCCAGATGTCGGGTGTGTCGCCCAAGTACCGTCGCAGCATATCCTTCCCCATCAAGGGCAGCTCGCCCACGGCCCTGTACGGCGGCGGGCACATGGACGGCATGGTTGGCGGCGGCGGCCACATGAACATACCGACGCTGTCGATCGGCAACGGAGGTGGCGGTGGAGGATCCGGTGGCATGGTCACAGCGGGAGCCACGGGCGGCGGCGATGCTCCCTATTTGGGCAACAGCTATGGCAACATGATGACGGCCAACGGGCAGATGCATCATGGCGGCGGCGGTGGCGGCATGGAGAACTCGCTGAGCGACTACATGCGCGGCATGTCCCTCGGCGGAGGAGGCGGCGGCGGAAACGGTGGCAATGGCGGCGACGTGGCCAACAATCTGGCCCTGCTGCAGGACAGGATGCGCGTGATGGGAGGCCCGAAGCATCTGAGCGAAGCCGATGCCATGGTCATTGCGGCCAGCGGCAACGATCCCTCCGTCTACCTGAACGCCCTCAAGATGGGCTCGCCGTCGCGCCTGTCGCCCCACTCGCCGCACTCGCCGATTCAGGGCGGGAATGGAGGAAACGCCGGCGATGGCACCGCTCGCTTCTCGCGTAAGGTATTCGTGGGCGGCCTGCCGCCGGACATTGATGAGGACGAGATCACCACATCATTCCGGCGCTTCGGGCCGCTGGTCGTCGATTGGCCGCACAAGGCCGAGTCCAAGTCATACTTCCCGCCCAAGGGCTATGCCTTCCTGCTGTTCCAGGACGAGGGCAGTGTGCAGCAGCTGATCGACTCGTGCATCACGGACGAGGACAAGCTCTACCTGTGCGTCTCCTCGCCGACGATCAAGGACAAGGCCGTGCAGATCCGCCCCTGGCGCCTGGCCGACGCCGACTATGTGCTGGATGCCACCATGTCGCTGGATCCGCGCAAAACGGTCTTTGTCGGAGGAGTACCTCG
Organism: Drosophila rufa; assembly: GCA_018153105.1. Lineage (NCBI taxonomy): Eukaryota > Metazoa > Arthropoda > Insecta > Diptera > Drosophilidae > Drosophila > Drosophila rufa. The sequence continues at coordinate 8,845,154 of JAECXS010000085.1, forward strand.
TCCCCTCAAGGCCTTCGAGCTGGCCATGATCATGGACCGACTGTATGGGGGCGTCTGCTACGCCGGCATTGACACCGATCCGGAGCTAAAGTATCCCAAGGGTGCCGGCCGTGTGGCCTTCTCGAATCAGCAGAGCTACATTGCCGCCATCTCGGCCAGGTTTGTGCAGCTGCAGCATGGCGACATCGACAAGCGGGTGGAGGTCAAGCCCTACGTCCTGGACGACCAGATGTGCGACGAGTGCGAGGGCCAGCGCTGCGGCGGCAAGTTTGCGCCGTTCTTCTGCGCCAACGTCACGTGTCTGCAGTACTACTGCGAGCACTGCTGGGCGGTGATCCACTCGCGGCCGGGACGTGAGTACCACAAGCCGCTGGTCAAGGAGGGCGCCGACCGGCCGCGTGCGGTGCCCTTTCGCTGGTGTTAACGGCGGCGCTGGTAGGCCGCGCTGCACGACGAGCGACGCCTCCAGAGGGAGCAGCGTCACCGGTTGTTGGACGCAGCGCTGGCAGTGCCCAGAATTAACACAGAAGCATCAGCAGCAGCAGTAGCAGGAGTCGCAGGAATCGCAGGAGTAGAAGCAGATTCAGGACCAGGATCATCAACGGAGGCACCGGGAACTTCTTCAGCCCTGGAGCGACTAAGGAGAATCTAGTAAATTAGCAATTAGAGAGACACCACAACACCACACACATCCACACACACAACACCCGGTTACCCAGAGAACCCGGCCACAAAAGACACATTTTGCCACGGGGGCTAAATCCAAGGTACCAACACGAGGTATCCCGGCAAAAGCCGCCAGAGTCTACAGTCTACAGGATAACCTGTCCTGTCAGCGATCGATCGCCAGAGCCCTCAGAAAGCAACGTAGTTTTTAGTCCATATATTTTTATCCGGCAACCGGTCTATATTTCGTATTAACCGTGGAATCTTAGTTTATCTTTTTTTTCCTAACTTTTAATTTTTTTTGTTCGATGCCAGCACAGTATTTTTTTGTACTTTAATTTTATATACCAAATTTTTTAGTTCGTTTTTTTGCGGGTCGCAAATGTCGGCCCATAGATGCCATTTAATCTCACAAAGACCACCAAAAAGCAGAAGGGACATAGCTTCCTTTTAGTCAGCCAAAATCCCTCGCAAAAGGCTATATATATATAATGTTCCCCATGTATATGATATAACCCTATAGCTAACTGAGTAGGAGCCGTCATCTTGTATGCCAATCTCGAGGCTAGTCCTAAAATTATAAGTGAGCTGGAGTGATTTCGTATAGAAGTTCCTAAGAATCGTGACAAAATCAAAGCGCAAACCAAAAGGATATCGGTTTTTGTATTTTGAACCCCTCCCAGTATCTATATATATTATTTATACGCGAAAGACTTGCAAAAAGACAATATGATGGCGAGATGTCAGAACATTGCAGTGCTATTTCTTACTCCGCGATTGGTTTCCTAACCTAAAAAAAGAAATCAGAGACAACACCATATCATATCGATATCGATAATTAATTCTAAATGCGATAAATGCGATAGGCGCATTTTTTCTTTTTTTGTTGCTTATAACAATAATTCCTGAAACGCTGTGTGAAACATCGTCTATATTCTTTGTCCATACCCAATATAGGCGATGTTTTCCACACAGTGTCAAACATGTTGAAATATATAAGTACTGGCTTGTGAAAATCGTACGACAGCTGCTAACTTAAACACTGAACAAAAAAAAACTAAAATTGAAAGCTAAAACAAGCATTGGCTAACCTTCGAATCTTGACTAAAGATTTTTATTGGAATTTTACCCAAACTTACACTACGATTTTCACATGCCTTTTTTTTTTTTGTTTTTAAGGGTAATGCTTACAATTGAAAGACAATCGATAAAAGCGATAAATCGATTAATGAAACTTACACTACAATTTGCACATCCCTTTTTTTGTTGTTGTAAAGGTGATGCGTATAATTGAAAGATAATCTAAAAACGCGAGAAATCGGTTGAAGCGATAAATCGATTAATGAAACTTACACTACAATTTTCACATACCTTTTTTCTTGGTAAGGGTTAATGCTTACAATTGAAAGATAATCTAAAAACGCGAGAAATCGGTTGAAGCGATAAATCGATTAATGAAACTTACACTACAATTTTCACATACCTTTTTTCTTGGTGTAATTAAGATCAATTAAATAATAATCGATAAAGACGAGAAATCGGTTAAAGACACAAATCGAGTAAAGCGATAACTCAGTAAAGCGATAACTCAATTAAGTTCAATAACGACACTCAGCGAAAAGCGCCGGCTCATTTTTAATTTTAAAATGTAGCCCCTTTCACTTACACACTCACACACACATAGGCTCATGACGTGACCTTACACACCTACGCGCGCGCCCACATACCGCTGATGTATACACTGAAAAATTTGTTTGCATTTTTTGCCACCAGGCATTATAAGAAAATAATAAAAAAAATATTATATATAAACCATAGGTAACAACTAGAGTTGCATCAGTCAAAAATATTGCTTGTGTTCAGTATTATGATTTATTTATGATTTTTTACTGTCATATTTTATGCCTTATTTATTTATAAATTGTTGTTGTTTTTGTTGTACAATTTTTAACTAAGTTTCGATTGCTGCGCGCGGGACAGAGGGCTTAAGAACGTATATATAAATATACCAAATATATATATCTGTAATTTGTAATGTAAAAACAATTTTTATAAACGACATACACACATCTATTGAAACTATGAATACATGTATTAGACAAACTTTTTATATAGAAACTTTTTGTATAAACTTTTTTTATTACTCTTATGGTTATATATTCAAAGAAGTTAGTTTAGTCCAAATAATAACTGAAGAGGCAACCGAAGGGAGAAGCTATGATTAATAGACATGCTAATTACAAACATCTAAAGGAAATTTAAATAATATATACAACTTATGTGCAATACTAATTCGTATTATTAAACACCACAATATATACTGTAAGCGATATGTATCTGTACAGACATATATGCATATAAATGATATAATTGCAATCGTATAACCCAAACAGTAGTCAAATATATCGATCTTCGGTGATCGTTATCGCTGCGTTAACTAATTTGCATGCATTTTTGTACATGCAATCGAAAGTTCTCCCCCAGATCCCAGATAATGAATCAGAATCAGAATCCTAGGCAAAATCAAATGGAATATCTCTAGACTTAGGGCAATACTTACGGAAGTTTATCAAAATGTAAAGCGAGCAACTTTATTTTGTAACCTATACGAGTTGGGAAGCGAAACCAAAATTTGCTACAAACAATACGATATTTTTTCTATATACTACAAAAAAAAAGTCTAATTCAAATTGAGAAAACCAACCCGATAACAGGAAAGGCCAAGTCGCTTCGGACTTCTACCAAATATGATATATTATTAAAAAATAAAAACAAAAAACGATAGTCAAATCTATTAGCAAATTTTTGCTCGTGCTTTCTTTACAAGAAAAATAATAAATTCAAGTCATGCAAAGTTGTAACTCAAGTTGATCGCGTGGCACTTTCAAAAGAAAAAGAATAAAACACGTTTATAGCAATTTTTCTAGAATTTTTATATTACAATGAACTAAAGAAATATGTATCATATACTATATACTATATATTTTTTTTGTAAACTGCAAAACCAATTAATTAGAAGCGTTAGTTTGTTTTTACGTTTTTATTTTCTTGTTTTTACCTCTTTGAATACTTACCAAAAAATAACAGTGTATTAAAAGCGAAGGAATCTACACAAGTCGAATACCAATAAGCCCCAAAAATTAAATATTATCAAATACAGCAAGCAGCCTGCTCTATGTAGTGTTAAAAACAATTTTTGCAAATATCTAAACAAACGCGTTGTTCTAAAACTTTCAAAGTAAATGAAATGCTAGTCTTTAAAAAGACAAAATCTGTTACAAAAAGGCAAAACACGAAGCGGATACGGATGTCAGTAATCGGTAATCGGTGAATGGCTATCTATCTATCGATAACCCTGTGCGTCATGATGGTGTTTTTTAAATGTAGTAAAATTTAATATTTTATAGATTTTTATACTTTTATATAACATATATACTTTATACTTTAACTGTTTAACAAAAACTCGACAAAAATGTTACAAAAAAAAAAAAAAGAAACTATAAATGTGCTATAAATGAAGGTAACTTATCAAACAAATATTTTACTGTACCAAAAAAAGTTGATAGCGAAGCAGAAAAACTCTCTACGCCAAACCGCTCAATGTTTTTGCTGCTTACTGAGAAGAATGGCTTTTAGGAATCTGGAATCTTGCGTAGCGTGCTATATAATAAATAATTCTAAGCAATCAGTTCTGTTCCGTTATTGTATTCGGTTTCCATTCGATACCCGATCCCCAATCCCTAGCGAGTTCCAAGCAAAGACATTTAATTTTTTAGCCCACTTCCGAGCTTGAATTACGGATAAGAGCTGGATTTAGTTTGTTAGAGAATCTTGTTATAGGTAAATGTTTATTATGTTGATTTTGATATGGATCCTAGTGTTATATATATATACCAATTACGGAAATGAAGAAAACTTATACGCCTAATTCTTAATATATATTTTTGTATGTTTTGTAGTTGCTAGTAGTTTCCTGGTAGTTTTTAAAAAATAAACCAACTGCGTTGAGACATTTTTATACTTTGTTTATTCTTTTTATACATATACATATATATATTCTTAATAAAATATGATGACAAAATAAAATATTTGATATATACACTTTATACAAAAAAAAAGGAAAGAAAAAAATGAAAAAAGAAAAAAAACTGAAACAAAAAAAACGTTTTTTGAAATTAATAAACGGACATAACGTAAATTGTGTTTTATTTATTTTTATATATATATCTTGTATGTACTTTTTTATATATAACATTGTAAATATATATAAATCTTTTAACTTAGCTGAAAACCACAGAATAATAATGCGAAACAAAAAACTGTTAGTACATACAATTAAATACTTAAAAACACGATACGAAAGACTCTGGAAAGGAAAAGTATTGAAATTCGAACTTATTACAAACTTAAATATGTTAACTGAACATCTAAAAACAACCAATTGGTCAATATGTGTTTTATACAAGGAAAACCAAAAGTAAAATGATAAAAACATAAAACGTAAACGTAATTATATGAAATTTACACGTAGTACAATTCAATAAACTTAAAACGTAAACGTAAACGGTAAATAAGTGAATATTTTTCAAGAGAGAACCCCAGAAAATGCTTCAAGTAATCGATAACCAAAAACGATAAATAGAGAAAAATACAACCTTGCGTAGTGCAAAATAATGCAACTTAGAGCCGCGTTTTGATTTCGCCTAGTGAAACCTCCTCTCTAAAACTGAAATGGAAATACTCTGCGTTTTGGGATGGTACTACTATCTACTTAATAGGTGGTGAAGAGAGAAATTTAATTATTTTTTGAGTATTTTCATAGCACAATTTTTGTACAGTGTATGGTTTGTAGTTAGCGAAAGAACGAATGTGTAAACCAAACGCGTTTTAAATAGAAAATTTTTTAGTCTCCACAAACGATGTGAACTCAATTTCAATTTTACGCTAATTGGATCGAAGCTTAGGATCGCCGTGAAAAGTATAGAAAAAATAGAAAATTTGCAAAGGACAAGGTTATTAATGAACATTCGGTACCTTTTAAACATAATTAATGAATTTTATAAACAAGAAGAAAACATCAAATTGATACTGAGAAATTGTAGCCTGTAAAGCGAGTGCTACCAGGCACCCGCACTTCCATTTTAATTTTAATTGAATCTTTTGTCGCATTCGCGTAAAATATACAGCGACATATTATACTCTATATATATATATATATATGTACATATATATAATGTTTAGTACTTCAAATAAACTGAAATTGAGCGCCCTTACTAAAGAATTCCTTTTAGCAAAATATTCAGAATAAAAACCAAACAAAACCAAGCAAAGGCATATAATTTTTTAGCATTATACAAGTGAAAATATAACTGAAAACGGAAGAAACCAAGATAAATATAAATAGTAAACCAAAACACAACAAGTTGGCAGATATAAAAACTATATAGTGAATCAAATATATATATATAATGACACGTAATCTGTATGAAGCGTATGAAACCAAGAAACTAGCGAAATATTCCATATTTTATAGTCATTTTCAATAAACGTAATTTTTTAATTTTTACAAAATTAATGTTTGAAAACAAAACAAAGGAAAAACTCTAAAAAAAACATCAATAACAAATATTTGTAGTTTTCTAAAACCCGAAAAATCAATCTGAAGGGGTAAACGCTGATTAAAAATAAATAATTGTAAACTGTTTCGATTTCCATGCGTGTTTTTGCTCCACAGCGTTGAAGCGTTTTCAATTAAATTAATGTTTAAACAAATGTTAGGCGAAGCCCAAAATAAACAAAAAACAGACCATAGATAAAACGTATGTACTAAAATAAAGTAAATAGTAAAGAAATAAAAATATGTATTAGACACGAAGCATATGCAAAGCAGTTCTCCCCCTACTAACTAACGAATCTCTCGAAAATTGAAACTGTAAAACCCAAGATATCAGCAGTACTTGCAATGAAATATTTCCAAGGAAAAACCAAACCCAAAATCCAGCAAATCAAATATGAAATAAATAAAATACGAAATATGTAAGCCCGTAAGAAGGGAAATATACATATAGGATTATATTATACACAAGATATATTCAAAGCCCAAGAAGTTTTCTAAAATGCGCGCCCCACAAGCATCACAATAAGCGGAAAATCCCAAGAATCGGCGTTTGTATTCGAAAATGTGAAATTTGAACACACAAAACACCCCACAAACACACACAAAAACACACACAGACTCAGTCCCTGAGGAAAAATGCAGGTTATGGAGCAAGTAAATAAAGCATAAATGGCAAAACAAAAACATATATCTTCATTCAAATAAATAAAAATACTTTTTCTGGAATAACATACAAGTGGTATATTTTATTTATCCGGGGACAAAAAGATCAATTCATTTACTAGCGTTTTACGAATCTGACATTAAAAAGTAAAAGCAGACCTTAAACTCCTTTTCGTATTTTCACATCTGTTTCCAAAATTGAGGAATTGTAACTAGGAATAAAGTTAAATTATCGGGAGTGCTACATAAATCTTTTGGCGCTTTAAATTTCCTTAAAATGGTGTCTCAAACTATGCTACAAAAGGTTACATAGTAAAAGAGAGCAAATTAATACTGATTTTGGTACTCAAAACATTTAATTGTATACTTTTAGACACTTTTGAATGGAATTTAAAATTCTCAGCAATCTTTTTTTGTTTTCGGCATCAATCGGAAACAGGGGGTCGCATGTATACTTATGTTTAAGGAATATTATTCTTGCGAAATTAAATAGTAAGAAAATTGATTAAATATAAAATGGAGAAGATTTATCTAAAACTTATAAAGTTCTTATTAAAATATTTAAAAGTCTAGAAAAATATTTAGAAGTGCCATAAAAATCACTGAAATACGAAATAAATTTAAAGTATGCCAAAAAGTATGCAATAAATTACTTTTGTAGCATACTTTTTTACACTATTTGATAATGGTTAATTTAACAGATTTTTTTTTATTGCATCCTTGTCTATAGTTTGAGTTGGAATTTAATCTATGGATATTAGTGAAATATTAGAAGAAAATTCAATGGGTTGAATGGGCTGTTTGGGAACTTAGATCTCCAAGTGTCTTTTCGATCATTTTTTCTAGATTTTCAGACATAGCTGCCTTGGAGGAAAAGTTATAACAAAAATAGAAATTCCTCTCTTTAGTATATTCAAAGCTACATAAGTTCAATGTACATATTTGCTTTTTATAAATAATGGTTATAAGAAATGGGTTCTTAAAAGGGTACATCCATACCCATTTTCCAGTCTAAATTAACGTGACAAACAATTAGTTATTCCATAAGACACTGCAAAATAACCAAAAATAAATTCGAAATTTCAGATCTGGCAGCATCGAGGGTGTGTCACCCACCTCGAGCGGCCCCAGTCTTATATCCGCGCTGTCGGCAGCCGGCGCAGCTGGAGGAGGAGGTGGTGGAGGGGGTGGAGGAGGCTCCGCTGGCGACAGCATCAGCAGCGGTGGCACCTGGCGGCTGATCAAGGGCAAAGTCTCGCAAACCATCGAGGAAATCAAGTCCGCCAAGCATCCGCCCAGCACGTCAACGATACCAATTATTGTGGCCGATCCTCCTTCGACTGGCTGGAGCAATCCCGATCCCGATTCGGACACCGAGTGCATGACCGTGAACACATCCATCAGCGAGGAGCTGCCCCTGGACCAGGAGCACAGGCAGAACTCCGACTCGGACGCGGAGGCCGAGCTGCTGCAGTTCGACAGCAGTAGCTTGGGCAGCGGCGACGTTGGAGCAGCTGCTGCTGGCGTCGGATCGGAGCGATCCCGCCTGCGTCGGGGCCTGGCACATATCCGGTCCAAGGTGAAGGCCAAGCACCAGGCAGCGGCCGCAGCAGCCATGACCAAGAAGGATGTGGGAGTCAGTGCCAGCGGCGTAGTCCCAGCTGTTCAGCAGACCTCGTCGGTGCGGAGCGGCTTCCTGCGCCGTCGCACAGTGGTGGAGGCGGGCAGTGAGCCCTCCACCAGCCAGCAGGCGGAGATTCCCATTGCCAGCGGCAAGGCCAAGAAGCGGGGCATCCTGCTGGCGCGCAAGGATGTGGAGATCGAATCGGGCGTGGAGGTGCTCGAGGACATGATGCCCGCCACCTCGGCGCAGGCAGTTTCCACGCGGGAATCCGTCAATCACACTACGATGGATGAGCAGGATGCTGCCGGTGGTACTAGGGAGTCAGTGGGCGCTCTTTCGCTTGCCCTGGATCCGGACGCCAATCCGGAGCAGGCCAGTCCCCGCTTATTGGTGGCAAGTGCGTCGCAGAAGTCGGCCCGCGACTCGAGGCAGAGCATCCTCTCCAGCCTCAGCGTGATCAGCATGCGGCGGTGGCGGGAGATGCATCAGGGTGCTACAGCCTTTGCGCTGCCCGTCCTGCTCACCGCGTTGCTGGTCATCCTGATGATCCTGCCGGTGCCCGACTTCCTGCGCGGCATCTTTGCCACCCTGCTCTTCTTCGTGGTGATGGACAGCTGGGGCAGTCGCCTGCGCCAGCTGCTGGAGGACCTCCTGCTGACCACGCACCCGGAGCGGGATGTCTTCGCCATACCGAACTACCAGAACATGCCCATTTGTGAGATACCCGCGGTGGAGGAGCACAAAACGATCAAGACGTATGCTGGATGGATGAATGAGATTGGGAGCTACGATCCGAATACGTTCTCTTTTACCTTGACGAGATCGGTGTATGTGCGTCTTGATGGCTGCATCCTGAAGATGTCGGGCACGAATGCCCGGATACCCAAGCGCCGCATGTGGAACGAGCCGCCCATCGATCGCAACAAGATCCTGTTCACGGATCATCGCTCCTATGACCTCAGGGATTGCCGCATCGAACTGTTACCCCTGGGTCTGGCCAAGAAGCGGTAAGTCTTTCGAGGATTTCCCTTTATTTATCCTCTTTAATCCTTATACCCTCTTTAGCTTCTTCAATCGCAAGTATCCCATTCAGTTGATCATCAAGAGCAGCAGGGATCTGCCCGAGGAGCCCAACTCAGTGGAGAGCCAATCCGATGCCACCGTTAAGGCGGATGCCAAAGAAGCGAAAGCTGCTGCCACATCCGCCACGACGCCACCAGGCGCTGAGGATCAGGAGAAGCAGGTGGACTTTGCAGCCACAGTGATGCAGGCAGATGTAGGTAACCAATCCCTACGTGACTCTCCCTTACTCACTTCCCCTATTCTTAGTTGCAACAACTGCGGAACACCGTCAATCCGGACAAGGAGCTCACCGAGATCACCGTGCCCTGCGGCGATGAGGTGCGCCTGCTGCTCTTCTCGCGCTGTGACCGGGAAAAGGAGGACTGGTATCGCCGTTTCCATGCCGCCAGCAAGGGGCTCGTACACGAACAGGATCTGCAGGTCCCAATGGCCAGGTTTGTGGAGGACACTGACCTACAGGCAGCAGCCGCCAGGCAGGCAATGCATCTGGTCGGCGGCATGGGTGCAGGGAATGTGAAGGTGAGTCGCTAAAGAACTGGATTTGGGTTGGATATAAATCCAGACTCTCTACAGTGGAAGGGCAAGGAAACCGAGGAGAAGAGCGAGGAGGCGAATCCCAATGACGAGTCCGCTCAGCAAACTCCCGACGGACAATTTGAGAACATAACCGAAGAGGATTTAGCCGAGACTCCCAAAGAGGACAGCTTTGATGGCATGATAATGAGTGCCAATGTGGCCAGAAATTCGCCGGAGTATGTGAGATTCATGGCTGTATATCAGGTACGCTCGGGGTTCCTAAGACTCTCTTTATTTTTTAGTTAATTACTTTTTATTTACTATTATTTTTGTTGGCATTTCCCATTGGCTTTTGGTAGAAAGCTTGTTCCCAGAGCCACATACCCGTGACCCGAAAATCTGTCGGTGAATTGTACTCCGAGAAGCGCGCAAAAAAAGTAGGTTTTCTTTTCTGTTTTTACTGTGTTATTTATCCCGTTTTCTTTCTGGGATTAAAAGTAATTAAGCTAACACTTTTTTCCTCCAGTCTCGCCGTGCCAAACGCCAGGAGGATGAGCTGTGGAGAGGCATTGACCAGTCTCTGTTCCTGGGCCCATCCGGCAGCATTGTGTGGGCGAATGTGATCTTGGGACGCTGCCTTTACAGCTGCCTCCATGACACCCTGCTGCACGAGAAGATCAAGGAGGTGCTGCAAAAGAAACTGAACTCCATCAAGGTGAGTAATACCCACAAAATTCTTTAAAGGAGTGCTAAAAACCTGATCTCTCAGCTGCCCAGCTTCATGGAGGAGGTAATAATCACCAATATCTATCTGGGCCGCTCCCCGATGCTCTGCCATCGCGTCTCCCAGCCGATGCTGGATGAGCGGGGTCTCTGGGTGGATGCAGACATCACGTACGAGGGCTTAGCTCACATAACGGTGACCACCAAGCTGAATCTGCTAAGGATTCGAAGCAAAACCAAGTCACCCATGGCTACGGATTCGACTACCACTACCGCATCGATGCCGCCAGAGCAGGCGCCGGATTTGCGCAGCAATACGGATGCGGGCAGTGAGAACGTGATCTATGACAGTGATGCCGAGAGCTCGGGTGGGTCTTCTACAGAATCCGAGAGCCCACCGCCCGGAAATGCACAGGAGAATCCAGCGGGAACTGAGTGAGTTTATAGAATAATTCCTTAATGATATTAGAAGCTATCAAAGCTCTCCGTGATTCCCCAAATTCTCCCTTTTATAGGTTCTTCCAGAACTCCCCTGGTAATGCGCGGCGTATCTTCAAGATTGTGGATCGCATAGCCGCCTCCAACTTATTCCAATACGCCACCGAGCTGCCGTACGTGCAGCGTGCCATGGAGAACATGAACGCGAACATCACGTTGCGCGTTGATCTCAAGGGGTTGGTGGCTCGTGGCACCTTGAATGTACCGCCACCGCCCTCCGACCGGGTGTGGGTCAGCTTCCGTGGACCGCCACGCCTGTGGATGTCCACCAAGCCCCAAGTGGGCGACAAGTCCGTCGATTGGTCCATCGTAACGAATGTCATCGAGAGCAAGCTGTGTGAGGCTGTCAACAAGTTTTTAGTCTATCCGAACATGGTGGATTTCTCCATACCGTTTTTGAGCAATCCCAACTTCGATGAGGATCCCCTGGCTGCCGGGAATTGAGGATAATGATTTATATATATTGATTTATATTTGGTGTGCAAAGAATTTAACACAAAGTGTGAGCGAGATTTTCTAGGATTATTTTTTTAATGTAAACTTCAAGTTTAGCTTAGATCTGCGATCTCTGATTCCAAAGGCGATAGGTGAGAGATGATGGATGGATAAATCCGATTCCGATTCCGATTCCAAAAGTGACAAGTTACGAAGCGCTTATTTTGATCACACATTCTGTTCACACTCCAAACCAAACTTGATAGGCTTGGCTACAATAATTTACACTTTCTATCAGATATCAGAGAGTTATAGGGTGAAGGACTTAGAATATATAGCATATTGAATATGCTGCTAACACAGCCGCTCTGTGAGGTCATCACGACAAGTATTCCAATAGCATAATGCAGGCATATGTATCCACTATTCTATATTCTATATACATATACGAACAACTACAATATACGGCCTCTATATATTTATATACCTCCCATATATATTCCAAGTAGTTTAGCAATAGTATGCGTGTGAATTTTAAATAAGAAAATCGAATTTTATTTGCAACCTATCGTAACCTATGATGTGGTCTACTATGTAATACGTATGTACTTAAAGCGTTTCAACTATTTAATATACTATATATGCTAGCGAGGATAAGCGGTGGGGGTTATATATCCGTACGTACATTTTGCCAAATAAGAACAAATAACATACTTCCTTTGGGTTCCAATTTACGCAACTTTAAGAGACAACAACTAAGAGATAATATCATTTACACGGTTGTTTTTCCAGGCTAAAATCTAAGTACTCTAAATCTTTTAGCTACAGCAAAACAAAGAAACATATAAATGTATATCTAATTTTATTTATGAAAAAAAAAACACAAAAATAATAAATGATAGCAAATTTGCTAGCACTTAACCGAGTTTTTTATTCAAATTCTCAGCTGTTTTGGCGCCTTGCTTTGCTTGAGCTTTAAGCTCAGGTTAGCAGTTGGTTAACATCCAGGTAACATTCGTCTTGAGCTTCTTAACTTTTTAACATTTTCACTCTGTTATTGTGCACTTGCCAAAGCTAACTGCTACAAGAGGAGGAAAAACTGTGTAAGTTGTATTATTTTAAATCAGGTCTTCTCCTAACTAAATTATAACAGTTTTTCGGGATCTATTTAGCTTAAAACTGTTATATTAAGTTTAAGAGCAGTAAAATCCCTCTAGTATCTCTGCTCGCCTGGTACCTAAAACCCCTTTGCATTAGGATTTTCCAAACAATTTCCTCATTGATGAGAATGAAATACCAGGCACACATAAATGACAACTGGCAGACGCTGAACTCTTCTCCTAACTAAATTATAACAGTTTTTTATCTGTCTTGCCTAAAATTGTATGAGCATTGGAAGTTATCCTCCATATATTACCTCTGCTCGCCTGGTACATAAAACAACGTACAGTGCGCTTTTTCATCCAATTTTCTTATCAATGAGAATAAAATACCAGGCGCACATAAATGGCAACTGGCAGACGCTGAATTCTTCTCCTAACTAAATTATAACAGCTTTTCATCTCTTTTGCCTAAAACTGTTATATTAAGTTTAAGCGCAGAAGGAGTTATCCTCCATCTAGTATTTCTGCTCACCTGGTACACGGAGCGCGGAGCGAATAAAGCAAAAACAGGCCGTTTATGTTGAGCTCGGGGTTCTTATCCTTCAAGAAGTGTAGGTTTTGTTTTTGTATTTATTTTCCCTTTCTCTCACCTTTGCTTTGGGAACTGTAAACCGAAGCCAAACATAACCATCTAGGTGTTAAAAAACAAGTTGTAATTATTTAAAACAACCATAAATTTGGATTTAATTTTTCTTTATTTTAATTACTTTTCATTCACGTTCAGAAATGTACATTTTAAATTGCATTTTGCCTCGCGTTCATGGGGTTGAATTTATTTTTTATCGTTTTTATGTGTGTGTGTTTTTGGGGTTTTTAATGCTTTTTATGCTTTCGATTTGGGTTTTTCGATTTTCGACTTTCATTGCGCGCTGTTTCCAAAAAGTACATTAATTAAACTACAGACATACGTGTATATAATATGCATTAATAATAGAGTTATATATGTATATAGAATTCAAAAATGTACAACATTCATTTTTAACAAAAGAGCCGGAGGAGGCCGTAGCCGTAGCCTCCGCGGCATATGTAGTTAAAAACTCGAAGGATAGCCATAGCAAAAACAACTAAAGTTACAACTTAAGGTTAGAGACTTACCAACTAATACACATACTAGTAAAATGTCAATGCCATTTCTCATTATGTGGTATCTGGTTGTTTCAATCAATATTTTTTATCGTTTTTTTTATATGTATGTTATGTATGAGTGCTTGTATTTATGCTTTTGCTTTTGCTCTGCGTTGAATGCTTCATGCGGCACATACAAACTTATGCCTCGTTAAAAGTCATCTTTCAAAATTGATTTCATGGTTTGACGATCTCAAAATATGTTATCTTATTCTTTATAATATTTCCTCTTCTGTGTGATGTTTTTGAGTGGTTTCTTTTTTGAATAACAAAAATATGTTAAAAGACTAAGAAAAATAGTCGCAATATTTACGCATATTGCTGTTTACTACTTAACAACTAAAACTGCTATCAAAACAGATTTACAAATAAATATTCCAAGTAAAACTCTTCTCCTACGATCAATCTACTTCTGACTGTCGGTCTGTCTGTCTGTCTGTCTATCTGTTGGTGGCAAAAAACATTGAGCAACACTTGTTCTTTAAGAGATATTCTTGAATATTATCGGTAAATGGATTATGCTGGCTATGATCTTAGCTTATCGTTAGAGTAGAGCTTGTATTGTATGTGTAAACTGTGTGTAAATGTGTAAATGTAACTGTCTGACCCAAATGCAGAGTAATTGTAATCCTTTTGTGGTTGAGCACGTCGCGGTGTTCGGTAGGGTGTTGCTGTATCTCGTATATATCTGGGGGATTCTAGGAGGGATCGTCGCTCGTCACTCTCACTGTGTCACTGTCCTGCTGTTTGTTTGGCTCTCGATCCTCAACGCGTTTACTTTGCTAACTCTCGAAACTCACACAACATCCGCTGTCGGCATCGTCTCCGATTTACAGGCGCATGTCGTTGTATTTGGCAAAGGCCTTGCACAGGGCAAAGGCCAGGATAATAAGGACCAGATGGACAATGCCCACCACAATGGCGCCGATAATGAGCTCCCGTTGTCCAATCAGCCACTCGGTGAAGACCTCGTAGCAGCCCTGAAAGAGAGTTAAAATTATAATGAAGTTATAGGAGGAAATCCTTCTCAAAGACAACATACCTTTTTGTAGAAACTGTTGCTGTCGCTGGGATTGGTTGTGCAGTCCTCGTCGCGCGGCACAAGCTTGGTCACATCCTTGAGGATGCAGCAGGCATCGGGTATGGTGCGATTACCCTTGCCGCTCACCCACGCCGGCGAGGCCTCAAAGTCGCGATAGTCGGTGATGCCGCAGCAGCCAAAGTTGCCCATCAGCTGGTTCCACATCAGCGAGGTGGCGTCCACATTCTCGCCCAGCGAGTAGCTGGTAATGGTCGTCTGCAAGAAGTTTTTGCTCTCGGCTCGCACCTTGTCCTTGTAGAAGGCGGCCAGTCCGCCGGCCACAATCTCAGCCACCAGGAGGAGGATCAAAAAGGTTCCGTACTAAAAAAGGGAAATAGAGTAAAATTAGATTTAAAATTAATTAATATTTAATTTAATTTAAAAAGGAATTCACTGAATTATAGACCCTTCTTTATTATAAAGTCTTGTTTATTATAGATATTCTTTATCTAATTCTTGTGGTACAAGACTTGTCCTCGGTTGACCCAATTCGTGGGGCACTTGGTGAGCCGTGCAGAAAAATCTAGCCACTTTGACCCTGAGCTAAATGTGCAGCATTTGTCGGTCGGCCGGCCGCTGGTGGTGAGTTTGAACCGCACACTCGCACATGCCCACGGAATGCCACGGATACAGATACAGATACGCAGATACACTCGGTTATGGATGGGCGGATGAGCGGGGGAGCTCGCAGCATGCAGCACAAATGCTGAAGGTCATTTCTCAATGTTTTGTTGCCTGTTTCGACAAAGCTCTTGCGGCTTTTCAATCTAAATGCACAGAAAGAAAAGCCATTCTTTAAAGCCCAAACCCTTTAAGAACTAATACAAATTACCCAACATTTTCTCGCTGTGTCTTGCCCTGATGCGTTGGCCTGATATGCTCGGTTTTAGTAGCTCGTTGTTGCGGCTGTTACGCCTGGCAGCATTTAATCTAAGCGAGTGTGGGCGTTGGTAGCTGGCTAGCCAGCTGCAAATGTATCTGTCGGATACACATGCAAGCTCACTGAGTCGCTGCTGCGCTCAGCTTCACTTTTATTTTTATTTTTTTGCATGGCAAGTGTAGCGATTTGAAAGCGTTTAAGTGCGGCGGCAATCTCTTGGCTCTTGCTTGGCCAAAATAAATATAAGAAAAAAATCAATGCTAAGACACATTAGCCATGCGGCGAGCCGAGCATGGGCCTGGCCTTGGGATGAGTTAACCAAATGGCGTGGCCTTGGCTAATTTAAGTGCAAATTGCGCCCAAGAGGGTCGCATGCAGGTCGCGTGTTCGGCAACGGTGCGCATGCGCAATTCGCTAGCCTCCTTCATGGGTATTTCCCTCAGCTCCCCTTAGCTCGTCAAAGGTAACGTAAATTGAATTCACCTGTTAGTTGCTTGTCGTGGCAATTAAACTGGCCAAGCCAAGCGCCAAGCCCAGAAGTGTGGGTGCGTCCTAGCCAGACGACAGTCAGTCAGTCAGTCTGCCGGTCAGCCGGCGAGTGTAAATAATGCAGGTAAATGCGATAAAATGTTTATTAATTACCACAATCACCCGAGTGCGTACTCTCTGCCTTAGAAAGTCCCCCCACCGGACACTTGTAAATGTAAATTATTCTTCTGCTAAGCGGGAGAAATTACCATGCCACTCACAGGCGAGTGAGAAGGGCTTGTCATGAGGGTCGCTCTCCGTAGAAACCAATCGTTCAAACATGCCTGTATCTATACATACATGCTCGGGCTTCGAACAACTTTCTCTGGGGTATCTTCACATGGCTTTTCCAGCCAAAAGTCAAAGTCAAATGCAAGAAATCCTCTTCAACAAACGGAAAAGTTTCGGCTGCAAACAAACAAATGTCTGCGAATGCAGCTGAAAATGCCTGGCAATCGGCCAGCTGGAATCTCGGATGCGGAGTGCCCGGAGCCGGGCATCTTTCATTTGCAATGTATCGATGATGCAAGCCCGTAAAGCTGTAAGTCTGTCTGATTGGGCTCATTGATTGCAGCAAGGGGAAATGCAAATTTGCGACATTGCGTTTTTAGTCCGACCAAGAAGTTACTGTGGATATTGCAAGGCACAGAGTTTACATAGATTTTGGGAGTTAAATACAACATTAACAGTGATGATTTCATAAATATTTTTTTAAGATATTAAGATTTTAAATACTTAGTGAAGGTTCTAAAAGTTTCCTACAATCTTAAATTTTTCATCATACTGATTTTACGACCTTTTTGATAGATGAGCTTACTGCTGACTCGAGGTCTTGACAGGCTAATATTAATCCTCATAATTAAAGACGTAACTCCTATGCCAAAAATACACATAATTTATCTCCGAGGACAAGCAGAATGCTTAAAATATTTCAAAGTTTCAGTTTCCAGCCAAGAAACTTCCTCAGTAATAATTTTTGGACGCGGAATACGCAGAATTTTAGGTGTACAAAAAATTTGTTAACAAAGGTTTTTTTTTTTATTTATAAAATACTATTAAAAAGAACAATCATTATTATTTGTTCTTCTAATTATTTAATTGCTTAAACAAAGTCCCAATAATATATTTATAAATACCGTGTAAATGTTTGTTTTCTTCTTAAAAATTCCACATTCATTTCCATACTGTTTCTAAGTAAAAACCCATGTTCAATATTGTTCACTTACCGTTGACAGCAGACACCGGGACTCGCGCATAGCCCCCAGATAGCCCAAGAAGCTCATGAAGAACATGACGGCTCCGATGACGAGCAGAACATAGGCCAGCTGCTCTATGACCTGCGGCTGTGTAAATTGCTGCAATAAATACAGATAAAAATAAATGGTCAACGTAATTGCAGATGATGTCTTCACTGCGTATTCATAATTAAACTTTGAACTGACAAAAAAGACTGAACGTCTCTTTCCTCATTCGTCATAATTCAATTATACGCATATTTTCCCCCTCAATGTGCGTAGGCAGATTTTTAAAAAGATCCCAGCTCAATGAGTGTGGACAGTGGCACAGAGAGTCATCAGTTCATTGACATAGACACTGGCATGGAGTTCCTGCTAAGCCCTCTCAATTAGCTCATGCACACCATGTCTATCCTTGGTGACCCCGCAATTAGTCCCCGTGTGTGTGTGGACATGCACTTTTCATTTGTTTTGGCAAAGCGAAAAACTCTATGTCGAGTCAGATACTAAAAGGAAACTCTCCACACACACACAAAACTTTGACTAAAGCTGAACATGCAACTTTTTTGATGGAATTTGTCAGAGTTGTTCTGAAAACTTTATGTGTGTGAACAAAGGGGCACCACTTTAAAAAACGATTTATACATTTTGTGTTAACAGTTTCGGTAGTTTTTAAATTTTTTTTGAGGTATCAAAGTTAAAGAGTTTATTTAGAGTTTATTTTTGAATACAAAACTAGAAAGCAGGAAGTTTTTTAGGCAATTTGAAAATAGTTATCCACTTTTTTTAATTAGCTTAAGGCCAGGACTTTTTAATTGAATTAAGTTCTATAAAATGTGTCGTTATCAAGAGGCTATTTTCTATTAATTGTTTCTAAGAAAAATAGGAAATAGGAAAAACGGAAAATACTTCTTAGTAAAAATTGCAAAAATTATATCATCCTTCTTCGATTAACAATAAGCATTAAAAATAAATGAATTCCCAAAAATATTATTTCCTGTTCGAATTTATTAGCTTCCACTGCATCTAAATTCCTATATTAGTGCCCCAAAAGGGGGTGGATCCCCAACAAATATTCCAGCCCAATTACAGTTACAGCCAACACTAAAAGCCATCCCCCATTGTGTTGGCCAAGTTTGTCAACAGACAATGCATCGTGTGCAGCTTGACTAGGGCATTCGTTTTTTTTTCCACCCCGAACAACAAGTTTGTTCTATAATTATATTTTTTTAATAATCATAGTTCCAGTACCGACAATTACTGGAAGAGGACCTGCTGCACGTGAGGTTGATCTATATTTTTCTAGGGTTGGTTTTTTCCTATAGCTCTTGATTTCTATATCTATGTATTGCGTATACTATAAATTGCGTTATAATTGGATAGAGTGCAGTGTGGTTTCTTTGGGGCCTCAGCTGGGGGTGTGTGGGCTTCCTCAGCGCAACACTTTCACCCGGAGTTGGGCGGGGATTTTGGCTTCGGAATGGAATTGGGGAGTTGCTTCGTCTTACCTCAATGCGCTCGCTCTCGACCAGCTTGAGGAGAGCAATCAGCGAGTGCTTGTCCACGGCCAGCCATAGTCCGACTCCGAATATAATTGTGCCTAGCACCTGCAAAAGACATCGAAAACAGTCGTGTAAATATATGTGTTTTTATATGTACTGTGTACAGGTAAATGTTTTTTATGCGTTTATGCACCTGGATAAAAAATAGTATACTTTGGCCATACAATTATTGCAAAATGTAGGCGCATTTGTAGAGTGATTTAAATATTATGTTGTATAAAATATAAATTATTATTCGAAAATGTATATTTCCAAGTAAAATCTTGTATCAATTATTTTTATTATTAACTATTAAGAGCTTCAAAAAAAAATCTATCTTTCAAACTTTCTGATAAAAAAGTGTATTTTGTGATAAGGGTTTTCGACATATTTTTGTGGTAGTTTAATTTAATACCAAAATATATAAAACATTTTATTTTTATGATTAGCTTTCAGTTCGTAAGATTTGGCTTACAAATAATTTAAAATCTTAATGTTGTACTTTAATTTATGGTCAAAAAATTAATTTATATGATAATGTGAAGGTTAAAGACATTGGAGTTCGAGTTAGAGCTTGATACAATTTCGAATTATTTTAATAAAACTATAAAAAACAATTATGTCCGAATAATATAATTTCTATTCAATATAATCATTTTTATAAGCTTTTTAATTTTCCAAAACCTTATAGACACCTTTCCTTTAAGTGCACTAAAACATGAAGCATAAAACACAAAATCCCCCCCTGGACATGCAAACGCAGTTGATGATTGTTATTATTATGATGTTTATGTTGCCTGCCCATGTTGATTGCATTCGAAAATGCCGATGATGAGGTTGGCAATCAACATGCTGACGCTGACGACGCTGACAATGATGATGATGATGATGACTATGGTGTACAGGGGAGTCAATGAACCGCTGCTAAGCTATGGAAATGCGGGAAAATGCGGGGAAAAAGCAACAGCGCCTGCGCGGAGATTTGCTTGATTGAGTTGCATGGAATGTGATGTGACGGAATGAGTTTTGATGGTTTTGAACGGGAGTAAACGCACCCATCTATCAGAGAGGTGCATAAATCATCATCAATATACTTGTTTATACTTACGAAAAATATAAAATTAAATATGCAAAGCAAATACTTTGCACACCAGACTCCGCAGTCAAAGACCATTTTCGTTGTTTTCGAAATCTTGCGGCTGTTCTCCTCAACGGGAAGCTCCTCTCAACTGCAATGATAAAGAGAAAGAGAAATTCCACAGTTAGTTTCTAATTGAATTAAAATATTTTTACTTAATTTACCTAATTTCACGTTAAGTGCCACACCACACACACAACCCACTCGGCTGGGCACACACGTAAAGAAAGTGTCACAAAAAAAGGGGGAAAAAACGAAATAACAATAACGAAAATACCAAGAAGCGTAAATAAACAGGAAAAGTATTTCTAGCCAAGTTGCATTTGTTATCGGCAATGTTTGTGTGTCTGTACGAGCGCCGTGCCTAACAAATTAACATGTGAAGCGGCCGTTAAAAATTAGTGAATGAGTTAGCAGGAAATGTTCAACAAGAAAAATACCCTAACAATATCTGAGAAAATGAATATAAGATTTTATATATTTTTAAGAATTTTATTTGCTTTAATAGAACCAATGGGTTTTAAAAGAGATTTTAGTTAAATGAATAAATAAATTAGAAATGTAAATCCATAATTTAAAGCTTTTACAGCTATTATCAGACAATATGTAAGATATTTTTATTAAGCAAGTTATTTTTTCAATTCAAAAATCCAAAACAAAACAGAAGCATTTAATAATTATTTTACTTATGACAATGCCAATTTCTATATACAAAATCGTAAATCCAAGTTGCTCAACCAGTCACAGATACGTGAATTAAATCTAAATAAGTGTCTGACTGCTTCATCAGAGATACAAGATACGTTAATTCCTAGAGCGAGGCTAGAAATTGCTCAAGTAAAATTACAGGCTTTCGTTCATTCATTAGTTCATTGAGTCTCGGCGAGAATCTCAATTTCCAGCATCTCCATCATCTCGAGCATCGCGTTCCGCGTAAACTTTCTCATTAGCAGCAGCAGAACAGCCTGCTTTTCCCCGCCCGTTTTTCCACTTTTCTTTTCAGAGGCAACCGTCGTTGTTGTTGTTGGCCAAGTTCTGAACGCGTGTGTGTATGTAGTTATTTGGGTAAATATACATACAGACACACTCCGACACACAAACAATGTCACGAGCTATTGAAGTTTGAAAAGTAGAGCACTCGGCAGCGGAGCTAAGCCCTGCTTCTCTCTCTCTTTCCCTATTTGGATGCTGTTGCCAAGTCGCGGCTGGAAAAAAAAAAAATAGAAAAAATACTGGCAAACATTTTCCTTGCCAACATTTTTGTTCTCATTCTTTTTCTGGTCCCTTTGAGCCCGGTAAAAGCCTCCCTTCCTCAGCCGCTCCCTCTAAGGCCCTAATGATGTTTTGGCCGAAATGTAATTGTGTACGCACACACACACACATAGCCCCACCACAGCTGTGGTCACCATAATAGCTCTAAAGATGTCTAGAGCCACGATTTGTAGTAATTAAAAGGATATAATATGACCTTAAAAGGGAGGTCTATGGACTAATTACTTGGCTTTAAATGTAGGACGTTGCCAAGGGGCTAAAATACCTTTCCAATGTTTTTAGGTATTTTAATGCATTTAGAAATATGATTTAAGAGGATATTTTATCTATACTTTCTTTATAACTCATTTATAAATTGATAAAGAATGATCATTGAAGCAGTAGAATCCGGCTCGAAGGACCAATAATGAAAACATTAATTATTTATTCACATTAATTGACATTTGCCACATTATTTTGACCACTGTTGTAAACACACTTACACACACAAAGGAGGAATACTGAGTGCATGAGGTACTTGAATGCGAAACGCTCAAGGGGCCCACAAATACACACACCAACACACATAAGCCGGGCTTCTGTGGGCGCCACATCCCCCACACTACCCCCTTTTTTTCAGTCTCCCTTTTCAAGCAACCCAACCCTTTAACTCGCAAAAGTTTATCAAAATTTTTAATTGCTTTTCCATTGTTTCTCTCAGACGTTCTGTACTTGACGTTCTGGCTTTAAATTAGTTTAAATTTTCTGCTGATAAAGCATGCAAATGACCGTCTAACGGATGTGCATATAGCCCCTAATGGCTGTGACATTGAATCCATAATATCGACGCTTAGGTATTGTTTGGGAACAAGTCATTTGTCTCGGCTAAAAGATTTACCAGCTGAGAGAATCTTTAATTTTTATTTGCATTCCAATTTCAGGCCCGCAAGATTTGCATATTAAAATACCGGATTGCTTGATAATTATCAAATCCACAGAGCTTTAAACCATAATAAAAGTGCAAATATTTGTGTGTTGCCAACAATTGCTGGTTGTTCTCACTTTCGGAATCTATCTATTTATCTGGCAAATATTTACTTAATAGCTGCCACCTTTCGGTTCTGATTTTATCGGTAAACGGTTTCAACTTTTACCTTTTATCTATATATTTTTAATGCTGCACAGTGGAAATCGGAGCTTTAATTAATTCTCCGCCCGAGTGGAAAAGCTTCTAACTGCCACCCACTAAGCCGCCGCTGCTGCTGGTTACTCGTTTTTCCTCTCTCGATGCCATGAGCTCCATACAAAATGCAAAAGCTTGCCATTAGCTCACACACATATAAGCCTTCGTGGCTACATGGCTCACACACACACACCCAGCGACAACACCCACACATGTTCGAGCCAAATCTTGTAATTAACTTTCAAGGGGCGCATGGAAAATATTGGCAGAATTTCAGCCAGCTCAGCATCAGCATTTCATCTCAACTCAAATATTAAGTCTGAAGATCTGCTTTAGATATAGAAGGAAGGAAGAATGTGCGCAGTATTTCTATCATATTGGGAAAACATTACAGATTAATGTAAAACAAATATTAATTTTTCCAGAAAGTGTGTACTTCATTTTTAATCTAATAATGTGGCTTACCTTATTTTAAGGCCCAAGATTTTAAGATTCATTATGAAATTCAATCAGGAAAGTCTGTTAATTTACAAAAGACTGTTTATAGTCTCTAAATCATACCTTTATGTGTATTTAAACAGTATTATTTTCATTATTATAGGTATTACCTGACCTTATGCAATCATTGGCAAATATTAGTATGGAAATTAAATTTTATTCCCTAATAAAAATAAAAATGCCTTAAAATGTTTTCTTCCATATTTTCTAAATAAAAAACTAAATGGAAGTTAGTAATATCTGTTAAATAGCTGCCTTTACAATCGTTTTTCTATTAAGTACCAAGATCGACGGAAACCTCGCTGTACTCTTTTTCATATTGTAATTAAATATGCTGCATATAGGAGCAGGAAAAACAACATAGAAAAACCGCAAAATAAATTACAAATTTATGGGCTTCGCAGCTGACTTGCATTCGACTCTCTTGTTTAGTTTATTTGCGTAATTAAATGCTTGCACATGCTCGTACAGCATTTTTTTTGCCGTAGAAAGTTTTGTTTTCTGGGGAAGTGGAAGTCTAGGGAGCTGCTCTCTCGAAGACAACAATGCACATTTTTTTGGCTCAGGTGATTAAAGTATTTTCTTGCAAAAAGGAAATTCGAGCGGAGCTCAATTGTGGGACCAAAAGTCATTTTCTTGCACACAGCATCTCTCCCCGTCTGTGTGTGCCGTCAAAATGGGTTAAAGAAAGTCGTAACTTGTATTAATTAAAAAAAAAGTGGTAGGAAAAAAAGACAGCGAAACAGAGTTCAGAGTGAGGAGAAGGAAAATGCTTGGCGCTTGAGCTGAAAAGGTTGTCAAAACCCTTGGCCATAACTTTTCCGTTCTGTTCGACTTCGATGGGAGATGTGTTTTCCCCTTTGGGTCTCTGTTTCACACTTGTCACGTTCGCCTGGCTTGCCAAGAATTTAGAAATTTCATTTATTGCCAATGCTTTCTATTCTCCTCTCCGCTCCCCTTCTCGATTCCCATTCCGATTCCGACTCCGATTTGATTTGTTGGCTCTGGATGAGAAATGCTACAAGCAATCGGGGAATAACTCATCATGTTCGAAACCAAAAGTGCCGGAGAAAACCACAGAAGCCACTTTTCTATCTGTCAAAGCGTGAGAAATTCTGTGTTCTCTCCTCGGTGGTGGTGCCTCGTCTTTATGGCCACTTCCCCCTAGTCACACTTCATGGCCTCGCTGGGTAATTAAATTATGGAGTAATAAGCCTCAATTGGGTCACCTCTCTCTCTCTCTCCAAACAGTACTTAAATGCAGGTGGGTGGCCCCCAACCAAGGCTGGGAGCCTGCATATGGGAGCAGGCGGATTAAAATGATTTTATGACTGGGCTTCCTAGTGTGGGAACTACTTACATACTTAAATACTTATATATATGTTAAATGGAAGCTCTAAGTGGAATGTTAATGCCTAAATCGGCTTGGGAAGCTGGGCAGAATGCCGTTGACCGGATGAAGGAATTATCTTAAATTATTCTTTATAAATATTTAAGCTTGCGGGAAAATATTTCATATCTAAATTCCCATTTCAATTGCAGTTGAAATTATTATTGCATGCAGTAGAGATGGAAGAGGATCGATATTATATCGAATTTAAATCGATATATATAGATATTTTTAGCTCTAGCTTCCAGTATTTAAAGAAAAAATATATATAAATATAATTTTAATTGATACACCATATTGATGTAAAAAAGCAATTAATATAAATTAAACAAAGGATTATGCACTTGTGCATTTTAAATATTATTATGCATTAATAACAATTATCAAATTATCTGCATAGCCAAGGAAAAGCATATTTGCTTTAGCTTTTTAATAATTAAATCACCTATATAGTTAATAGTGCCAATTAATAATGTATGCTTGAAATTTATTTCCCCCAACAACCCTTTTATTAATTACCACCACCGGTTTATCATATTTTTCCAATCAATTAAAAACCAAATAACACTGATTTAAACTTTAGGCAACTCTGCCTCTGTCCCTCGAATTAAAAAAGGTTTGCCATTTTGTTGACCCAACAAGCATTTTGCCTTTTTTCTTTGTCTCCACTGATTGCTAAATTTGTGTCCCCAATAAAAATAAAATACACAAAAAAAAGGCTTTAAACCCGAACTTATCCAACTGGAATTAAAGTCCATTAATTGAGCAAAAATATAGCGCAATATTGACGCTCTTGTTTGGAATTTGTGTGTTGTTTTGATGCTTTTGATATCGCCTTTGTTGCCGCACGAGCCACACAATCAATTTATTTATAAAATTTTGCTTAATTAATGCAAATATAAGACAAAACAAGCAAAGTCGAAACGAAGCCGGGCGCAAATAACTTTGTTAGCTTTCTGGAGCGAAAAATTTGAATAAAGGGAACAGGAATTTGCCTGAAAGGACTCTGCCAAAATTAAACCCTCGAGAGATTTAATTAATTAATAATCTTATGAACAAAGAGCCGACTGTCTCACGAAAGGCTAATTGAGTGTCAAATATAGTGAGTTTTTGCCCATTTAATTTTTCACTTTTGTGGAGTCATTCAACTCTATTTCGCTTCTAGTTGTTGCTGTGCTTAGTTTTGGCCAGTTTGCTTATATAATCACATGAAGTGCGTTAATTTGACATAATTAGTGGGCTCGCGAGCACGAGACGAGAAAAGAAGTCAAAGCCTCAGTCGGAGGTCTTCGAGTTGAAAAGGAGACCCCCTTTGTCTGGGCCTGACTCCGCGCTGACTCTGCTTTTTTAGGTCAATGGTCTTCTTCTCCGCGCTCGGGCGATGTTTGTTGCCATGTTTGCTGCCGTTTGATGGCTTGCCAATTTAACACCTGACAGCTCCGTTTGGGCCATGTGCACTGGACCAAGCCGTGTGCCATAAGCGGGGCCCAGATGCCAACGCCCCAATCCCAAGCCACCAACTCGTGTTACGAGAGCGCACTGGTAACTCCACTGAGGAAAATACTATGAAATGTTAGCTTAAATTCGGTTAGTATTCATACTTAAATTTCTTATCATTCAGGCTTGGTTATGAAGCTATTTTCGGTAGAAAGAGCTGCCTCTTCCTCATCACTATTCAATGCTAATTAACTTCGGCGGAATAGAACCCGTTGGGAATTCTAAGACAATAAAGAGTACACTTTTGTGCAAAATACTTATTTCTTGTTTCTTGTAATAATAGGAAATAACCTTTTCTATAGAACAATTTATAATATCCTGGAAAGCGCCAATAACTATTTCCGGAAATAAATAAATTATAAATAAATAAATTTATGGCAACCTTGTATGCTAGGGACATTTTTGTAGCTTATTTTATTAAATGGTAATACATTTTTTTACAAAATTGTCCCAAGAATAATTTTAAAATAACATTTTTCTCACTGTTCTAAACTGGTAGTCGGGCTGTCACCAAACAAACCAGCCAAATAGCCAACTGGCCAACCGGCCAAAAGATACCCCCAGACACGTCTGGCCATTTAGCAGAGTTATGCGATACATTTTTGCGATTTTTTATGCTGCAGCGGGTTGAGGAAATTTTCAAAAGTTTTACTCTAGATTTGATTACGAAAGCAGCGAAGGCGTGTTGATATGCAAATGGGTTTGACAACTTTTAATGAAATAGGTAAAATGTCAAAACTTTAATTTGCAAGATTGGGGAATCAGAAAATGCCAAAAATGTTGCCGAACTTTGCCCGAAGATTTCAAGGGAGACCTATGCAAATTATATTTTTGATGATGATACCGTTGATAAAATCGAGACAGTGGCATTCTATTAAAATGATAAGGTTGAAATCATTTCGGGGAAATCTACTCAACAATTTCAAAGATTTCTTCGCTATTTCTAAGATAGCAAAAAGCAGATTAATTCTAAAAATGGAAGTAATACAAAATTCATAAGAAATTGCTCATAATTATAATCAAAGAGCTTCTCCAGCATTTCAAGTGAAATAGTGAGAGGTAGTGAGGGTAATTATTTGACCCACCCAAATATTTTTAGCTTGTGCATCAAATTTTTGTCAAGAACGCGAACGAGTCGCGGAATAACATTTCAGACACTGACCTAGTTTAAGGTAAATAGCAGAACGAGTAGGAATGAGAGTATTTGGGGCCAATTACCAACGTTGTGGACAAAAGAAATGAAACTTTGCATATATATATATTTACTTAATTGAGTGGGTACCCCGCCCTCGAGCAGCCAGCCCACTTCATTTCTTTATTAATTTTTTTGTTCGTTTTAATTATTCATTTTCTCTCTTCGCTGTCTGGGCTTTGGCTTCTGCTGAAAAGTGAAACGCTCAGAACCAGAATTTGTTCAATGTCTCTCGGCTTTTGGTTTATTATTGCTCATTGCTCCAGTTATGCCCGCAAGACGGGTATAGTATCTCTATATCTCTATCTCTATATGTATATAGCTGTCCGTCTGAATTACAGAGCTTGAACGAGGTTGACACACTTACATTTATTTAGCCCATAATGAGCTGGCAAATGATTTGCTTTGTGTGCCCTCTTCTTTCTCACTATTTTATGATTATTATTGTTAGTGGTTTTTTTTTCACTTTCCATCAATAAAATAATGAAATTAAATGCTTTAAACTGTCTCTGCTGTCTCTCTGTTTGCGTAGCATAATGAGGCATTTCGACAAAGACAAACAAAGACCGAAAAGGAGGCGGAAAGTCGATTCAAAGTTGTTGGATAGAAAATACAAAAGTTTGGAATAATAATGGGAGTCAAGTTATATAACCTATGCATATAAATCAGTTGGCAAGAATTGTGGTGGGACGCCTGGTTCTTGTGCAACTTATATTACAACTTGAACTGCGAGGGAGTCTTTTTTTTATATTTTTTTCCATCAGATACATCGTATTTTTTCAGGATTTTAATTAACAAAGACAGAGAATTCACTGAATTGAGGGAATTCAGATAAAGTATTTGACTTTTAAATGTATATATCTTGCAAATTAAACTTAAAGTGGAGGGGAGTTCAGATTTTGCTGGGACTTAACTACGATTAATGGAAACAAAGCTTTAAATAATAAAGCAAAATTATATTTAAACTATCTAAGGGAAGCTCTTTTTGTTTTTACAATTTTCAGCCTTTAGGCATATTTATAAGTTATAAGCTTGAATTAACTATGAATTCAGTGAATTATTATTTTTAAATCACTCATCCTCACATCCTGCTCAACGTTCTAACTTTAAATAAAACAATTCGACTTCAATTGTGCCATTTCAAAGACAGTTGCTATGTAATTGCCTTTTTTTTGGGCTTTCCAATTGAGAGTTGAGTTCACATGCCATTGTGTGGCGGCGAGATTACACATACGCCGTGTGTGTTGCGTTGGAGCGACAATTTCCTGCATTTGAGAGACAAAAACACAGTGCACAGAGTACATAGTCCTCGGTACATGGCAGCATAACCAACGCCCGCTGTCACTTCAATTCATAACAGATGCAAATAAATTTCCATTAAAGTTGTGGGGATGCCATAGGAGAGGCGACGCCCTCGTAACCCTTGTATTATCTGCGTGGGCGGATAACGAGCAGATGCCAGCGAGATCCCGCTGGATTAAGGTGCCTTCCGTTTAGATAATTCCCACCTCGAGTCACGGGGCGCAAATTGCGGCACTAAGCGAGTGAGTGAGTGAGTGGAGAGAGGTGCTTAGTTTTTATACATTTAAATGAAATAAGTATCTGGCGGATACATGGCTGCAGTGACAGTTGCATCCACACGCGACTGCGGCTTTATGATCTCTTCGCTGGTTACTTAACTTTCTTTTGGCCCCTTGGGGGCCAAGTTCAATGCGCATAACAGCGCTATTCGCTTTTCCTTCCAGCCGGGGCTCAACTTTCACATTCACAACCTTTGGCACTTCCTTCCGAAAAAATAAAAGACCCGAGTAATTTTCACAAAAAACTCCAATACATTTCGGCATTTTGCGTTTTTTGTTTGCATTTGGCAATTGCATAGGCGAAATATGCGATGCAATCAATGCTTCTCATTCGATATTTTGCAAGCTCACTCACTCACTCACTGGGCTGTGGGGCAAGCATTTCGTTCGGTTCGGTTCATTTCAGTTTCAGTCCGAAAGAGTAAAAAGTATCTACAAACATGCTGGCTGGATGGCTGGCTGACTGAATCGCAACGCATGGGAGTGGAAAAAGAAGTGCACACACAAAGTTGCTGCAACGATGAAATATCGCAGTGAGAGTACAAGTGTGAGTATGAATATGAGTCTGCGAGTCCCAGCTAAATTTATGTGGGAAGTTTCTGGGTGATGTTCGTAATTTTAAAGCCCTCCCCAGGGCTCCGACAGCGTAACTTATCTAATAACGGAGACCCACTACTTCCTGGCAGGCCTTTTTTCCCTGTGAGAATGTGAGAACAGAATGTGCCAGCGCAAAAAGGGTTGAATTTATCTAGCTAGATTTTCAGTCACAATTAAGATTTATGCTTCAGATTGAGTGCTTCTTTTGTACTTTCCTCAGATAAAAATCATGTAATAAATATTCCTAAAAGGAGCTAGAGAAGTCAGTATAAGATTTAAGGTACCTAGAAGATTTCGTGATAATTATTATGGGTTTTAAGTACTTGTAGCATTTTGAATATATAAAGTAATATCCTCTGAGAAAACGTTCAATTCCTTTTATTATTTTTTATGCATTTAAGATAGATAAGTAAGCTAAAATATACAACAAATTAAAATGGATAACGATTCATGTATACAAATACTTAAGGCATACATAATAAAATAAATAAGAAAAGCAATTAAGCCTTAGTAAATGCCTTGAATGTTGTCATAGGTAATGTAGCCAAGGTAGAGCTATCTAAAAATAAGTTATAAACTCAAATTACAAGTAAAAACTGAAAGTTACAACTCATGAAGTTTTGAAAAAGTCCACAAAAATATATAGCCAGTAAAAGGGTACACCGCTTACGCCGGCTTTTTGGGCGTTAAAGCCAAATTATGCAATCGCCGCTAGCCCGCTCCGATTTGATGGCAAATAAAACTCAGCCAAATAAGCAAACTAGACTGCAACTGTAGGCTCCAAAATAAAAGCCACCTGCTGTGCTTCTGTGTCTCTCAAAACTCGTCTAAAATCCACAATTGCATCACATAAAAACGTATACCAAACGGGATGCCGAGGCCGAAAAACCTTCTGGGCCGCACATGCGCAGTGGCCAGTGGCTAGTGGCAAGATGGAGGGGTGAATTGGACAAACAATTGCCAAGTTGCTCTTGGGTGTTAATCGCCATGCATATATGCCGGACTCGCACCAAAGAAAATTCCAAAAAGCCCAGAGGCGTGCCGTCGCAAACTCCAAAAACAAAACGATGGATAAAAGCCCCAAGAAATTAATATGCATTGTTGCAGCAGCACGTCGCCTTGCATATTTGGACTTTCACTTTTTGTTTTCTTTTTGAAAAAATAAAAAGAGTCGAATAAAAGTAAACAAAAAGACTTCAAAATGAACCTATGGCGACGTCGACATGTCGTTCAATTACAAATGGTTAAACACAAATAAATACATTATGTATTTCCAGATTGGGGCTTCCGAGTCCGAGTTTGAGTCCAGTGGGCGAGCAGCGATTAAAGTGGTATCCGCGTTAATTGCTGGCACCGCTGCCATGTTTCCCTTGCCTCAATTAGGCCCAGAAATCAAAGTTACGCATTTCCAATTGCGCAATCATCACAATCTTTATTTTTTTGGTTTTTTTGCTGTCTGGAGATTTTCATGGCTTGCGAAAGTAAACATTTTTACAGTTAGCTTCGCGGACAATGCGTGCAGTTATTAGTAGTTTTGATTCATTAATCATGTGTGGAGAGCCAAAGAGCCGGGGAAGTATATATATTTATGTATGTGCACCTGCTGGGCATGGGAAATGAAAAATGGGACAAGGGAATTAAATGGGAAAATTGCCACGGGGCTTGGAGAGGTGATTATGTATCAGATTAGAGGCGAACTTATCATGGCATAACAAGCTAGAGTTAGAGGTTTCTCTCAAGATTTAATTTTCAGTTTTCCAAAAGGCATTTATCTTGAAAACATTCTGTGAAAGTCTCAAGTGGGTAATAGTTTATGAGTAAATTACACAAACTGCAGGCTAAGGAAAGAGTAATCAGTTTTTTCTGTATTCATTTATAATATAAATAGAGAATTAACTTGTTTAAATTATAGTTTCTCAGTACCTAATTTAATAGAAATTCCTAATCAAACTCCTTAAATTCATGCAATTTTACTTTCTAATCTCTTAAATTGAAAATAAATCAATGGCTTCCCTGTCCGTTTTCAAAGAGTCAGTGCTTGAGGCTCTGTAAATCCCGGATTAGTTGTACGTCCACGTTTAGTTTTCCCCTCTTCTCAGCTGAGCTCCAACTGGATGGGAGACTTTTAATTAACTTAAATCAATGACAGCTTGCATTGGCCGGGATAGAAACGTTAGGGACCTCAGCTGGTCCCGACTATTGTTGCATTGAGACAATGACAACAAAGTCGACATCCGAATCGATTGGAGTGGCAAGCCGCCGGCGGAGCCGGGCCATTAGGTGTCCCAGGAAAGGTGGTCAACCAGATGGTCGACAATTGCCGCAAATCACAGTGGGACTGACACGCGAAATATGTATGTATGCGCTTCCGCTGAAAGTGCAGGCAATTTGAGGCAATCTGGCGGAGATCTAACTCTGGAATGGAGTGTTTGACGGGACGAAGAGTTGCTGGCTTGATTTTAATTGCCACCGACTGACCGGCGAGGCAGTGAACTTGGGCGGCTGTAATTCGAGCCACAAACAGAAAGGCGGCGTGTAATCCAAGTTGGCTGTGGGAAATTCCACCGGACCATCGAGGAACTTCAACGCCACTCAAGAGGGTGGTGCATAGTGTGGACCTGTGTGTGAAAGTCCAAGGCGGCGAGTCGATCAAGTTCGAATTACCATAAAATATGCAGAGACAACGCATGCGCAACACATCGTAACCCGATGCAGATACATTTTGGTGGAGATACAGATACGCGGACTGTCCAGTCCGGGGCCCTGTTCAGGGTGACCCGTTCACCTTGGAATGGCCGTTAAAATAAAGCCATTTAACTTTGAGTTTCGGGGCTACCAGCGACAAAGAAATCCAGCGTCTATATATCCCCCATACGAAGGGGTTTGCTCTGCTCTAAATATATGATAAATCCATTGGCCTTTGGCGAATTTCATGCTCGCCGAGGCGTCACCTCGATTTGCACTCAAAGAAAAATGCAAGATGGTTTTTGGACATAAGTCTTTGAATTAATAATGTGTTTAAGTATAGAAAATACTCTTAAAAATTATTTTGAATGATTTTGAGTTGATAAAACAAAGGGTTTAGGGGTTTTAATTCAAGGAAACAGTTCTTAAAGCTTAGAAGTGTTCCAAATACTGAATATATCTTCTTAATCTAAGAAGATTCTTCCTGAATATCACTCTATTTTTTAATCAAAGCCGAATTTGAACTATTTTTGGTTGAGTGTTTCTAGGGCGGACGTTTCGACAGGCTTCTATTTTTGTGTGCTTTGTAGACCTTTTATACCACTAATTGAATTATGTTGCACATTTCGGCAAGAGTCAGGCTTCATGGTTCTGCGACTGCTGCGGATATTTGCCAATTGAGTTATTGCCTTTTTGCTTGTGCATTAGCGTGCGCTCAGCTCAGCTCAGTATAGCTCACCTCGCCGCTTCTCAACTCACTTTGCCGGCGATTTCCCAATGGAAAGTTGGGCCAACTCTTTAGACCAAGTTCTGTTTGCCAAAACGGGTTGGCTTGGCAAATACAGTTAACGGTTTTCCGACTGCTGTGAATCGTTTTGTCACGCCTGCGACTCGCTTCTAGAAAAGCAAACCCTCCTCAAATGTTAGTGCAAAGTTTCGGA
The DNA here is from genome assembly GCA_018153105.1 of Drosophila rufa. NCBI lineage: Eukaryota > Metazoa > Arthropoda > Insecta > Diptera > Drosophilidae > Drosophila > Drosophila rufa. Next base: position 8,878,484 of record JAECXS010000085.1, read on the forward strand.
TGCACCTGTAAAAAGCCACCTATTTTCCCTTGATTTTCTTTGAAGTAAATAGCTCCTTATCTCATCACTTGCTTTGCAGGTAGTCTCTGAGATTTGTGAGCCTTTTAGTTTTCCATTTACTCTGTTGGCACGTAGATAGGGGAGCCAGAAGCAGGCCAATTACTCAATCCCAATTGGCAGGTGCTTTGCCAAAGCCCAAAGGCAACCGATATGTGAGTGGGATGATACCAGGAAAGGAAGCAGTAAAAAACTGCAGAGATCTTGTGGGTTCTTTAGATCTAGGACCTACGGCTAGAAAGGTCATCCGCATTTAAATAAATTCTTACACTTCATAGAATGTATTTTTCTTTTAGATTTAAAGAGCAATAACTTTAAAAAAAATGAGTTACTTTATTGGAACATTTTTAAAAATTATGGCCCATCAATGTTTTATTATATAACTGACAATTGCATCTGTTTTGTTTAGTTTTCTCTGTCTTTTTAAGATGAAATATCATTTAAAATAGATTGAAATTCGTTTCTTGGCTCATCACAAATTCATTTACATTTTTGTTTTGTTCTCTTTGGCTTTTTTAAATGAAGTCCCTTGTTGATTGTGCCGCATTTCACCCAGCCATAAATATTTTATTTGCTTGCAATTTCAGAGGAAAGCTGAATTTGAAGTTTAAACATTTATGAAAAATGTCAACAGTATTTGCTGCTCTTTTATGCGAACAAGCATGGGAAATCGTCGACAAATCATAGTTGGTTAATTATTATTATCAGAATATTACCTTTAATTAAAATGCATAATTAATTCAGCAACAATTTGAGGGCATAAATAAATATCTCTGTATATTATATTTATGCGAACTTATTATTAAAAGATTGCTATCAGAACATGAATTTATGGTCACGTAACGTTTATATAATTCTTCCCATTTCCGTGCAGAGCCAAGCATTTTCGAATAATTTAATTCGTAATTTCACGAGGGAATAAACTAACAAAATAAAAGTGAGTCTGCAGTTCTGCAGAAAGTAAGCATAATCAGCCTCGTAGCCCCATTCCCCCATTTAGTGGTAATATCAAATACAAGATTTGTGGGCCTTTCGGTGGGGGCCTCTCTTCTTATTTCTCTCGTTTCTCCGCTCTTTTCCAATAAACAATTCTACTTGCTTTATTGGTTTTCCTGACAAACTCGTTCGGCTCTCAATGAGCGGACAGGTTGTTCGCCGGAATGGCTGGCGATTGAGGGAGGGGAGTCGCAGGCAGAAAAGGGGGAACGGGTTGGAGAACCCGGAGTCAGCATGTTTTCAAGATCAAAAAGCGAATGGCGGTGGAGCCAAAGAAATTGCACAGAAATTTACACACACCAAAAAAAAAGGGGGGAAAAAAAAGGAAAAAGAACGTGAGAGAGGAAAAAAGAGCAAATTGCAAAAGGGAACCTTTCACTGCAGCCTCACACAGGGAAAAATATTCAAATGAAGGAAATTAAAGAAAATCAGTTGCTTATTTATATTTAAAACTAATTCACTTTAAAAACTAATTGCCTATTAATAATATTATTATTTAATTCCTTCTGATATTCTGGGTATTTTATTTACTATAAAAACTGAGATTAAGGTAAGGTTAAATAACTGACAACTGAAAATACACAAAATTTAAAAGGAGCTTGTAGATTTTTTTGCACTGTCAAAAGTGAAGGAAAGGTGATGCAGGGAGTAAGTGATAAACGTAAAGAAATGCCGCGCAATTGAAAAGTGGCACAGATGCCAGGGCAGCGGCCACAAAAGGCAACGGTACCGCAAAGCAGGAGTGCAAAAGGGAATCCAGGAGCGGACTGGGGGCGGGCATCAGCAATCAGCAGCCGAAGAAGCAGGAGGTGGGGCGCCAAAAAGGAGCCAAAAAAGGAAGGAAGGTTGGGGGAGGACGACGCAAAAAGCGTGTGCGTATCAACAAAAGCGATGAAGATGGTCGAGGGCTGTGCCCTGGATGAAGGGCTGAATGAGATGCCCAAGGGCGTGGGCGGTGGGTGGTGGCTTGTGGGTGGATGCTTTTTCCTGCGAACAGTAGCATTTGCCTTGCGTATTTTGTTGCCCTGTTTCTTGTACTTTCTTTTTTTTTCGCTTCTCATTTGAGAAATGCGCAAAACTTACCTGTAAAATATGGGCACGCTTCGGAGCGAGCTCTTAATAATTTATTTACGGGCACGTCGAAGAGTTACGACCCTGCAATGATTCCAGAATATTTGAATTTGAGATTTTAGGATTGCGGGTTTTTCGGAATTTAAGCTTTTTTTCTGGGCTCAATCTTTTATTTTTTGGCCAAGTAACCAATAATAGTAAATATGGTACGCAGCACAGCTCTGTGTTTTGATTGAGCGCGCGCAAAAAATTATACACAAAATCAGCAGCACTCACACTCGCACACACACACGCAGGCTGGGCTGGCGACTCGAGATAGAGACGCACCGATGGCTTGAGAAGAGCGAGAGCGGGAGAGAGAACGATTCCAGGCACCGACCGCGAACTGCACCCAGTACTACTCAGTGCTCAGTACTCGATACCAACTCGAATCGTGGCTTACACTGGGCAACACACAACAAACTTTACACGCGAGAATGCGACCGCCTGCTTTGAACCGTGCTTTTCAACTGTTTTTGCCTCTGGTTCAGCTTCAGCTTCAGCCTCGGTCTCACAGGTTCAGCGCAGCAGCCGCACCAACACTTGCAAACATACATGCGCACGGCCAGCAGCTGAAAGCTCGACGGTGCACTGTGGGGCTCACAAGCACGTTTAGTGGTCGAATAGGCTTTAAATATTTGTAAGCCAAGTTTTAAGGCAATATGAGAAAATTAGAGTGACTCAAGAAGTCAGTAGCTGAAACCTATTAGGAGCACTAGAGCATTTAATTATTCTTACAATAAATTTATTTAAAATATTTAAATATTCTTTCATAATATAAAATTAAGTTTCAGATCACAATCCCGAATATTGAAACGCTGAATTATTTATCATATGAATGGTGGAACTTAATTCTCTATTTTAAGGATAAACTAAATTTCCCAAATTTAAAATTTAATGCATGTTCACCTGTGCGCTTTATTTTTATTGAGTACATGGCAAGTCATGTTATGTTATGTTAAGCTATTGATAAAGTTTTATTTTAATATCTCTTAAACTGAGCGAGCAATTAATTTTGGTTAACAAAAATGTTCATCGGCCCCACAGTGTGGCAGAAGTAACTACGCTACAGGGCGGCCGGGTAAAAGCTTTCAAGTTGAGCTTACCTCGCAGAGTTGCCAGAGAGTTGAAGATAACGTTTAATTTGAAAAACTTTCGTTAACCCATTACGCTCTAGGGGTTAATTTAATACCGCTTGTACGGAATTCTATTAAATAAGAAATGAGTCTAGACTTTAATACAATCCTATTAACAAAATAATTTTTCCTTGATTTCTGAAAATCAAAAAACATTTTAGCCATTAAAGAAAATGATTAGCAATAAAGAATATTGAAATTTAATTACATTTCCCTAAGAGACTTTCCCACTTTAGACAGCATTTGTTTTCAATCTTCAGATATCCCCTCAGCTCTAAGGAATTTACTATTTTTGGTACTAGCACATAAAGGCTACCGGGGGGAATCACACTTTTCAAAAAGCCCTTCAAGTTTGGTTCGAAGCAAACGAGCAAAGCCATGAGCTTTTGGTCATGCAAAGCTCCGAGAAACCTCTGCTGTCCATGTTTTCCACTCAGATTCCGATCCGACTTTGAAAATGCCCATTACCGACACCCGTTTACCAGCCCAGTTGGACAGAGAATGAGCTACATGGAGGACTGTTTCGCCGGGGCCCCGCAGGAGTTCCTCATCTGCATCACCGTGCACAAGGCCGTCATGGTGGGCGTAGCCACCGGAGACCTGTACGTGCGGATCAGCCTGGACAAGATGACCAAGAGCACCAAGTCGTTCCCCAACACGGAGAACCCGTTCTTCAACGAGGTGAGTTGGATAATGAGGTGTTTCCTGAGATGGTAACTATATATTCCATCCCCAGTACTTCGTCTTCGAGTTCCACTGCACTCTGGCCGAGCTCCTGCGGCTCACGATCCTCTTCGAGCTGAAGAAGCACCAGACCTACAAGAAGAACGTGGTGGTGAGCGAGCTGCTGGTGGATCTGCACAGCGTGTGGAACCAGCCCAGTCACGGCTACTTCAAGAAGTGGGGTCACCTGGAGGCACCCATAGGGGAGAATCAGCCACTGGAAGGGGCCGTCGAGAGCCACGGCTACCTGCAACTCGATCTGGCCATCGTGTCCCAGCACAGCGCTGTCAGTAGCGGTCTACGGGGGAAGGATCAGGATACCCAGACCCTGAATAAGTGGACAGTGGACCATGACTACGATGACATTGAGAAGTGAGTATGCCCTAGGCTGGAGTGTTCTTTTCTTTAATCTCTATTTGGACGTTATCCTTAGAAATCTGCTGACGAATGCCACCTCCATGGCTCCGAGCAACATCCGCTACTACATCGCCTTCTACCGGGGCTACTTCGTCCAGCAGAGCAGCTACATGATCCAAGTATCGTTCGCCGGCTTGAATGTATCTGGCTCCCGGGATTGACGTATATTTCCGTTTCTAAAGTACAGATTCCATCCTTTCAAGGGCAAAACCCCGGTGGCCAGGAACACGACGACGCCGGTGTGGAACCACGAGGTCCACTTTGCCTGGATGTATCCCTCGGTAGCCCAGCGTCTGCTCATCCTTGTTTTGGCCCACGAGCACTTGCAGTGGAAGTGTGTGGCCGAGTTCGAGGTTTCTCTCGAGGAGATTGCCTTCAAGGGTGAGGGAGTACCATGTTCTTTATGAAACCCTCTTTAATACTCCTCTTTTCGTAGGCACCCCATCCCTGGGACCCACCTACCTGCATCTCTACGACCCCATCAATCCCATGGTCTATGTGGGTCGCCTCTTGATGGAGCTCCGTTCCGAGATGCTGACTGAACCTCAGCCTAGTCATAAGTTGTCCTCGAAGACGGTGCCGGGCCTGGATGAGTCGCGTTTCTGGCAAGACGAAGTGTACCTGGTGGAGTTCCTCCCTCTGATGGGTCACCACATCCAGACCTCGGGCAATGAGTACAAGATTTCCGCGTGGCTGGCCGAGCACAGCTCGAATGTGTTGGAAGGCCAGCTAAAGACGCCGTCGGGTCGCTTTGTATCCGCCTTGCACGCGAAGAGCTTCCGCCGGGAGGCACCCTTCCGCTCCTGCATGTTCCGCGTCCGTTTGCCGGATAATCGAGCCAAGTACGAGAGCGATTACTTTATGCTGGAAGTCATGAACTACTTGGTAATTAAAGAGGATAAAACCTTACCTTTATTATTGATAGTTCCTTTTATGGACAGCACTCCGAGCTGGACATCTTCAAGGTATTCCAGCTGAAGCATCCGCTGCAGGAGGAGGAGCAGGCCAAGTGCCTGAAGGCCATTATGGGTAACATTCTAACCAGGATCAAGGAGGGTCTGGATGCCCACCGCTTCGACCACGAGGTGAAGGCGCAGCGAACCCCCTGGGACATCAACCGGCAGCTGTACCTGCTGGACTACTTCGCCAAGCTGCCCCAGGAGCTCCATAACCTGCGACAGCGATTGCGCAGCTGCTACCTGGAGCACCTGGACGCCACCATGGCGGATGTGGTCAATGAGCTGCAGCGCCTGGTGGCCGAGATTGGCACGTTGTCGAACATGGCTCGAGTGCAGGACGAGTGGCCGGAGTTGGTTCTCTCCCTCAGTGCAGGAGGCAAGGAACTGGGAAGGTGTCGCCTCAACGCCAAGCTCTTCCTTCACCTGCAACGGCAGGACCTTCCGCTGCAGCAGGAGACGCTCTCCTGGCGCCTGAAGAGCTTTCCCTTCAAGGCCTCCAGCTGCTGCCACACCTGTCCCAATTGCGGTTGCACCACAGCCATCGTCTCGGGATGCCTTTCCATTGTGGTGGAACGCGAGCGAATGGATTTCCTGGCCGCCGTCAGGTCGGATTGGTCCAGTATCGATAACATGCTGTGGCAACCAGTCGCAGGCCAGACCCAGTTCCTCTGCCATGTCTACGTGCACCAGGCCAAGGTGCGTCCGGGGGGCGAGAAGAAGAGCGTCGTCAACTCCCACCTGAGGATTCTGTTTGGGGAGCTGGCAGGCGAGACTTACACATCTCCTGGCTCGCTGACGCCCATTTGGAATGCCGTGATCACCTTCAGCTCCCTGTCTCTTCCCGGGGGAGTGAATCTGTATGTGAAGAATCCTCCCCTGCTCTCGCTGGAGTTCTTCTCCTCGGAACGGAGCCTGGCCGACGATCTCGTGGGCGTGGGCAGCGCGTCAGTGAGTGTCATCAGCGAGGATCATGCCACCGACTCCAGCTGGGAGGATGCAGGGGCCTTTTGCTGGTCCACAAATCCCCTCGAGAAGCTGCAGAAGCTGAAGTACCTGACTCCTCCGCCGCTCAAGTGGGTGCCAGTCGCCAGGCAAGGCGCCGTTCAGGCCGAGGTTCTCATGTCGGCAGAGCTCATCGAACTCTCCCTGGAGGCCAGTGCGAGGGATGCCAGAAAGGAGCCACTCCTGGCCACGGGCATACCGGCGGCCATCAGGCCGACTATGCAGAACTATGTGTGAGTTTCGGGTCTAAGTCGAGGAGTTAATGGTCCAATCCCTAATCCCTGACAGCCTGGAGGTGTTCTTTGTGGGTCTGAGGAACTACTCCAAGAGCAGCATGAGCTCGGCGGGCAAGCGGAAGATCAGGGTGATGATGGGAGACCTGGTCCTGACCAGCGGACCCTCCATGGCTCGCGTGCGGAACACCATCAACTTCCTGGTGGCCTACGCCATGGGTGTCGTGGTAAGTTGATGTGGCAGGACTCTTCCTTTTATCCTTTCTCTCCCAAATCCCCTCCAGAGCCTGCCCAACCAGCAGGAGTACTGGCCCGCCATCATAGCCACCGATGTGCTGCTCTCCGGCTTCAGCAGCGAGTCCACCTTGGGAGCTGCTCTCATTCCCAACTCCCGGAGTTTCCTGCAAAGCGACAAGACGCTCAGGTGTGTGCCCCGAGGGAAGGAGGCTGCCAGTGGGGGCTCCACCACGGTCAGTGTGGAGGAGGACGAGGAGGATGAGGAGGAGGAGGACGATTCAAGCGAGCTGGAGTGGGAGGAGGAGGGCAAGCCACCCAGAATCTTCAGCTGGTGGAGGCGCCTGATGCTCAGCCTGGGCCTGCGAACCGCCGCCTACGCCAACCGGCAGACGCTGGGGTACGAGGCCGAGCTGGACGACTCGGAGCTGTTCGATGAGCGGGAGTACACCTGGTGGACCAAGTTCTACAACTCGATGTACTGGACTGCCGCGGAGATGACCCACGAGCACAGGCACCGCCTCGTCATCTATCCCGAGGAGCTGGAGAAGCAATCTCAGTTCGGTTACCTCCAGGACTGGGCCATACCCGTCCCCCTGGTCCACGGCGTCAAGTTCAAGAAGCAGGCTCCGCCGCGGGAGGATGTCTACGCCACCCTGAAGGCGCAGTTCAAGCTGACTCCCTGCCAGTGTCCGGTGCTCGAGGATCCGGGTGCCATGGGGGACATGATTCGTCCCATGGAGAGTCAAATTAATCCGAGTAACCAGGCCTCCCTACGCACTCTGACGGAGACGGTGAGGTTGGTCGTAAGGGTCTACATAGTCCAGGGCATCCAGATGCGTCCGCGGGATCTGAGGGGCGACTCCGATTGCTTCGTCAAGCTCTACCTGGGCGGCAAGACATTCTCCGATCGGGCTAACTACAGTCCCAACCACAGCAATCCGGTATTCGGGCGTGTGTTCGAGCTGGAGGCCTCCCTCCCTGGAGATCACATGCTGCAGGTCTCTATTCACGACCATGACAAGATCAAGGACGAGGTCATTGGTCACACGACCATAGATCTGGAGGATCGCTGGCGGACCAGGCATCGAGCCACAGTGGGCTTGGCCAATGAGTATAGTAAGATTGGCTACAACCACTGGCATGATCACAAGTTGCCCTCGGAGATCCTCTTGGATCTCTGCAAGAAAAGGGGAGTCCCGCCACCTTACTACTACGGCAATGTCATTGAAGTGGATGGAATGCTGTTCGGGGATGAGTCTGTGATCTCAAGGGGTTGGCCTAGCTTATTTATCTATTATTATGTGGATTATGTATGCTTAGATATACTCCTTGTTTCTAGGTGAGGAGCTGCAGGAGCGGCTTAGCTTGGCGGTGCTCAAGAACATGGAGAAGCTGCCTTCTTTTGCTTATAAGCTGGTCCCTGAGCATGTGGAGACCCGTTCCCTTTATCGTGATGTTTATCCAAATGTGGAACAGGTAAGTATCAAAAGCTGAAATTAAGAAAGGGTGTTAAATTTAATTGGGAATACTTACTGAACTATTTAGATGTTTATTTTAAGTTAATTTCCCATAATATTAATATAATGATATTTAATTAAGGTAGATACTTATATTAAGATATTTAATTTAATTTAGAAAACTGACTAAACTATTTAGAAATTTATTTTAATTTCAAAAATGTAATTAAAGTATGGTTTTCTCGTATTCTTAACTCTTTTCTTAATTATAAATATTTGGCTCCATATGTCCTATAATATTTTTTACATTTATGTGCCTAACCTAACCCAACATTATGATTTATTGCCAGAACTATCTAAAATTAGCTTCACCAGATATATTCGTAAATAAATAACCTTCATTAATTATGATATAATCGGTCTAGACAAACCTTATCAGGGTTGGGTACTTAATCTACCATAAAAGAGCATGAAACCATATAATTTTTGATAAAAGCATTACTTTTATTTTACCGATAAAACATAACAAAGTGTGTCATCTGTTTGATTTATTAACCATAATAATTACGAATAATTTGTATTATAAGTAAAATAATAACAATGAATTAGACCTTAAAACTTGTGCTTAGGATTTAAAAAGGTAATACATTATTAGCGTAAATTAACTAAAAACAAGTTATTCAAGATGATTGACTTAATGAACTGTTTAACTCCCAATTTTAGTAAACAATATAAATATGATATATTATAACATCTTTTAAAGTGTAATTCTCTATAAAAATATTACAAAAAGGAGACATATTGTTATATAGAACTAGCCTCCAATTTCAATATATAAGATGAATAAATTTATATAATATATCTGAGATATTATAACATCTTTACATATATAATTCCCTTTAAAAATTATTACTATTATTAGTTACTTCCGAAATATTTTAAATTTTTAGATAAGCAATTCTCTATAAAAAATATTATAAAAAGGATACTTACTTATTAAAAATGTATTTCCCTAAGCTCATTCTAATTAGCTAATGTATTTTTTGTATCCTAGTTAAGACTTAAAAAAATCCGTTGAACTATCCTCTCTATACCCTCCAGGGTAAGCTGCAGATGTGGGTCGAGCTGTTCGAGGCGAACATCTATGTCCCAAATCCCATAGACATAACCCCTGTGCCGCCTGCGTATTTCGAGGTGCGTGTCGTGGTCAAGAATCTGCATGGCATCCAGGCGGGCGACAGGAACATTTTCGGGAAACTAATGAGCGACATATACGTGATTGGGTGAGTGGGGAGGCGGGATAGGGGGTCCTAGGGAGGACTATTACCCTCGGGCTACACGCTTAGCCATGTAACCGATATGCAATTACCGATGTTTTCGCGTTTACGCGTTTTTGCGATGCTCTTGCAGATGGTGCGAGGACGAGGACAAGCGCCAATCGACCGATATCCATTACCGCTCATTTGCGGGCGATGCGGCCTTTAATTGGCGCATGGTCTTCGGCATGAAGTACTCCCCCAACGAGGACCTGGTGAGTCCTGCCTTGACCTTGCCTAATTGGAGGCGGTAACCAATCCCCGCCACTAATTACTCTCAAATTTATATATATTTCTTTATAATTTGCAGATGGTCATCCGACGCAAGGCGGGGCTGTTGGAGGAGGTCGAGTTCAAGAGGCCGCCAATTATTTACCTGCAGGTGTGGGACAAGGACGTGATCACCCGGGACGAGTACCTGGCCGCCCTCGAGCTGAATCTCTCCAACATGCACGCTCCCTACGGCAATGCCCAGCTTTGCAGGCCTTTTCCCAAGAAACGGAAGCGCATCAACCTCTTCAAGAGGAAGGTCGTCTCCGGTTGGTTTCCGCTCGAGAGCAATCCCAATCCCACGCAGTCCAAAAGGGAAAAGGTCAAGATGGTGAGTGGAGGTCTTTTGAAGCTCCGGGTTCCTATATTAAGACTGTTTCTTGATTAATCTTAGGGCAAGGTGCAGCTGCAGATCGAGGTCTGCACGGATATGGAGGCTGCCAACCGGCCGGCGGGCAGGGGTCAGGACCCACCTATGGCTCTGGAGGCACCCTAGTGGGTTTAAAAGCCTTGAAGTTATTTTAAGAGCAACTAGTAATTAATACATTAATTTTTCTCTTTTTTTAGCCGCCCGGATACCTCCTTCAATCCCCTGACGCATCCTTGCAAATCCTTCAGGCATATACTGTGGCCCGTCATAAGGAAATATGTCCTTTGGTCTGTACTTATATTGGGCCTTATCCTGGGCCTCGTATTCTTCTTTTCCAACTTGCCTGGCAAGCTCATAAGTATTCCTCTGAAATGAGGAGTTAAATAGTTTTTTTCTGTTTTTTATTCGTAATATTTTTTTGGTTTGTTTTTGGTTAGTTAAAATTGAATTGCTTCTCCTTTTTAAAGTTTTTCAATAAATTACGTTATTGTTTTATGGTGTCGCTGCTCTCTGTGTCTGCTAAAGTAATTAAATAAAATTGCTAATAGCCATCTTTAGTGCCTGTGCGGGGGTTGAAGCGATAATGGAAATACAGGGAATAAAACGCTTAGAAATTACTACTGACGTAAGAGGAATTAATAGTTAATAATACTTACTAACCTTATACATAATTCTAAAATTGTATTAAGAAATAATTTACTATGAAGGAAATGAGGAAAGGTCTTAAGAAAACATCAAGGATGTGATGGAAATAATCTTAAATTGAATAAGGAAAAAATTAACCATAAAAGTAATGGGGAAAGGTATTATTATCTAATTTAAATCCCATAAAATATTTTCAAAGTTATGTTCGTAAATTAAATATTAAAATCCTCAAGATAATTCTGTTCTTAACCATTCTTAATGATTTAAAAAATTTCTAAAGAGGTGTCACAACCTCTGTACCTCTAAGATCTTAACCTGCCCCAATCGCTGTTGGAAAATCCCTGTTTTCCGCCTTTTCCTGCCGCTGGAAGCCCTTTAAAGTATCCAGAACTATCCCAACGCCACTTGAGTTTGCGTATTTCACCATGTGGGTGGTGGCATTGGGGATGTGTAAACTGGTGGCTGTCCATGTGTGCATATGGTATCTCTGTATCAGTTCGATTTTTGCCATTTTGCCGGGACGGTTAATGTGTTAATGGCGGCGAATCGAGGCGTCAAAGTGACGAAAGGCTGCCAGTCGTTATCAGGACCGCCCCGAACCAGTGTGAACTGTGTTTTCTGCCACGGTCTACGGAACTCACAGTCCCGGACCCGCTGGCTGCCACGTTTTAGTCACTTTCCAGCCATCGGAGCTGTCGGTTATCCCCTCTAGAAATTTGCTCAGCAGTAAACGGCAAAGGAGCCCAAGGAGCTTCAGTCAACTATTTGCAAACTATATATACATATACATATTGAAAGGTGCTAATTAGGTTTTGTAATTAAAGTGCCTGTCCATCACAATTGAGTTGGAACTGGGAAAGTCGGCTCGGAGGTCCTTGTCGCGAGTCCTTGCCCTGTGTCTGTGCCTGTGCTTGTAGTGCTTCCTCCGCGGCGAAGGAGCGGATCGCCACGGGCAACATATGGCAAGCAGCCTTAAATGCGGTTAAACTCAGTGCAAAAATACTCGGAAAATTCCTGCTGCTGCCGCAGCTGTGCCTGCTCCGTGTGCTCCGTCTTGGTCTTGGCGGAGATCAAAATCAAGTTCAAGTTCTTTAAATTCAAAGTCGATTGAAGGATGTAAGTGAAGCGTCAGACGCCCCGCTGCTCACCGAGGAACACTTTTGGCCAATACCGATCGAGTGTGAAATAGAGCAAGAAATTGAGTGATTCTAAAAAAGGTGAGGTTGGAAAGGTTTACTGTAATTTTTAATACTTAAAATATATTTTTTTAGAAATTTGAAATGATTATTTTGTTATTTTTAAGGGTATAATAGATTAAAAAATTATATTATAGATTCCCTAAATCGTTTTAGGGGACGTGTTCCAAGTATAACTTTATTATTGTCAAGGATATATGTTCATACATTGAACTCTTGATTCTGTGAACCAAAAACAGTGTCGCTTTTATACCTTTTGAATTGTAGGATATGTAAAGTACCCTGGAGTTAATCTTTAATTTCCACTTTTAACCCAAATACCTGATCCAAGTTAACCCCTTAAAATGACCTCTCAATTAGAGGATTTATTTGCCCAACGGTCGGCCGATGTCTGCTCTAATATTTGCCCTCCAGCACACACCACTTACACTAATCGAATGCCTCAAATTTCGTCAACTCATCCACCTGAGTGTGGCAATAATCAGAGCCCCTCTAGGCATTGTCTCACCTGAGGGGCAGAGCCTTCCATTTCATTAGTCCCTGAGCTGAGTTGGCAGTGCGAAATCGAGGCCCGAATCGTGATGGATATCTTTGTAATTTCATTAGGACGTAAAAATCCGGCCAGGAATTTTCTAGGCACTGAATACATGTTGCAGTTCGCGTTCAAGTCTGGGAGAAATCGGTTCAAAATGAGGCTGGAGGAATTGGAGTAAGTGGAGATTTAAAAATAAGAGTTTCTGGATAGAAAAAAATTGTGCAAATGTTACTTAAGCTTTCTAAAAGTCTCTTTGTGCAAATTAAAATTAATTTTCTGCCAACTTTTTTGGGTTTTATAAATAAAGAAGTTTACATAGTGAAAATAGTTAATGCCTAATAGTATGCTGTACAATTATTCTTTAGTAAGAAATATAAAAAAGATAAATCATTGCATACTATCAAGCACCCTTTAAAAATATTTCAAATCACCTGAAATCCCAAAAATAATAGCATTTTGGGACTTTAACAAAATTAGTCCATAAAAGTATTCTGAACATTAATTTTTTTGAAAAGATTTAAAAAAAAAGCATTTATTGCATTCTTTTAGGCATATTTTTAAACGATTTTAAATCACATTTAATAAAGATCTTTGGGGTTATAACTAATTGGAACTTAAATATTTTTTTATTTTATTAGATGCCAAATTAGTCCCAGACATTTTTGCTAAAAATGTTAAACGGAACCTAGCTGAGATTTATTATCAATATAAATCAGGATGTTCTTATAAAGAACAAAATGAATGCCTAAAAGTATACTATAAACTTATTTGTTAGTAAGAAATGTTAAAAATAAATAATAGCCTACTTTTAGGCAGCTTTTTAAATATTTTCAAATCACCTGAAATTTCATAGCAACACACATTAGTAAATATAATTAATGGCAACTACCATATCTGTGCTATTTCATAAGAACGTGCCAAAATACTTCCAGAAATTTCGGTTAAAACTGAGGCTGCATTTCGGGGAATAGGTCGGGATTTATTAGCAAGAATCAAGCAGGCTTGGCATTATGCAAATTTGTTCTGGGCGACTGGCGAAAAAAATAAACAAGCCATTAATTAGACACTTCCAGTTAATGGGCTCACAGGACGCCGCGTCGTGGACGATTCCCTCGGGCAGCGGCTAAAAGGAAGGATGACAAACGGCCATTGACTCGGTAGCTTACGCACACTCACCCTCCTATATATATATAGAAGCGTAGTAGTGTCTAAGTATATATACTCCAGTGCGTGTAATTGTCCAAGGGTTACTCCGCAGCTAGCCCTAGTTGCAGTCAGGGTTCAGTTGCGGCGCGGCACAGTCATAGTTCGTCCTCGGCGTCATCTTATCTCGCATATCATGTGACTGTCAAGCGGTGTTATCTAAATTGGCCTGCTGTCGGCTTACGCTTCGGCAAACCCGTTTAGACCAATCAATATCTAATTAGCCACCGATTACAATTATTTGAGATAAGTTGCGAAATACCAAATACTAACCAAACCGCCGCCATGTACAGTTGCGACCAGGGCCCCTTCACGATCACAGCAGCCGCTACGGACGCCCGGAAGGCCAGCAGCAGCAGCAAGAGCAGCAAGGGATCATCGAGTCGTCCTCAGAGGATGCCCAAGCTGTACAACGGCGTATATAGTGGGCAGTGCGGCGCCCTGTCACCGCCGGATCTAATGGAAGCCCAGCCAAAGCTCCTGCCCAAGCCCAGGAGCAACAGCAGCGGCAGCAACAGTCGGAACAGCAAGGTGAGTGCTGGACAAATATCACCTTTTATGGTTTTTTTTTATGGCCAGTAAATAGAGTAAGCTCAAGGGAAGTTGGTTATGTTAATTACAGGAGTTTAGAAATTATATTTTTAGGGGTTTTATTTCTTTGTATATATTTTCCTCTGTTACTAAAGTTCTTTAACATTCTAGAACTATTTATTTAAAGCCTTTAAAACCTCTCCTTTAAGTTCAAGGGGTTTATCGTTTCATCGTACTAACTCATATTGTTTATTAATAAAACTATAATCCAAAAAATCCATTTAAAAGGAAAATTTTAACTACTTTCAATCCAAAAATATACATTATTTGCAGTACTGGATATTCTCGATGATAATCGAGCGCAGTGCGGGTCCCAAGCGCATTGAAATCGATGGCGATGATGCGGACACTCAGCTAGAGGCCATCCTGCCCGCGGAGCCGCCGGCAGAGGTCTGTCTCTTGCGTGACAGCCCCTTCAGGATATTGCGGGTGAGTTGATCCTGGGGATGTTCTTGGAGGTGGGTTTAAATGCAGGTGCGGCGGGGCCGTAATTCCCCAAAGTGATGAAAAATGATGAACTGAAAGTCCCCAAACGAGAGCTGTGATAAATGTTATTCGATTCAATCTTGGTCACGGGTTTCGAAGCGTCGAGAAATTGGAAACTTCTAGGGATATATACATACATAAGTTTTTTTAAATATTTTTATATTATATTTTATATACAAATTCACTAAGAATTATCAATAGGTTGCAGTATAAACATATATATAATAAACAAAGTAATTAATAGGGATTATACCCTCTATAAATTAATTAAGATGCAAGTAATTGCATCTCCCCAAACCCCACACCCGCAGGACCTTAAGCGCAACAAGTCCTGCCCAAATTAGAAGCCCATTAGAAAGCAGTTGAAATTGAAACATAAATTGACTGCCGAATTGAACGGAAGTCACGAAGCATGTCCTGCTAAAAGGACCCGACACGAAGCTGCTGCCTGCTTGGCTATAAAAGCGGGATAACTCGGCCCGAGATTTCAGTCTTTCAGCGGCTCTTCGTGCGCTGACCCAACTTGCTCTCACAGTGGCTTTCTCTCTCCTTTGTGCTCTAACCAAAAGTCAAGTTAACTTGGCTACAAAATCAGTGGCAAGCCAATTCAATTTGTGACATAACTCAATAACGTTTTTGTGGAAGAATCTGACAGAAAATACTAGTTAATGTGAAACAATGATTGCAATAAGTCTGCTGGCTTTATTCGAGCAATTGTAGGGGAAACTAAATTAAAAACATTTAGAAAGAAATATATATTTTTTTTTAACTTGGAGTAATTGAGAAAAAAATTAAATATAAAAAAAAGGTTAAAGTGCATTGGATTTTATTAAATAAACTTACAAGTGTCAATAAAATATATGTGTTTGTTTTAAGTAAAAAGGAATTACAAGAAAAACATTTGAAACACATATTTAAAAGCCAATTATATATTGCAATTAAAGAAACGAAAGCATATCAACTTTACAGGATTTTTAAGTAATAAAATATAAATATAGAGACCCCTAAAAAATCAAATATAATGACAAATAAATTGGGTCTTAATTAAATTTAAAATTTACCAAAAGGAACAACAAAAAAACGAGATTGAGTTGCCCCCAAATTCCCAGAGATCATAACTCATAAAGGAAAGCCGAGTTTTTAAACTAAAGAAATTTATATTAAATTAAAATCCACAACTAATATCATGGATATTATAAACTAATCAAAGATGAATTTATTAATTACATCTGAGCTTAAAAAATAACTCAATACAAATCAAAATCAAGAAAACCACAAAAAAATAACATTTGAAAGCCACAAATCAGATTGCAATTCAAAAAGGAAAGCCCTAAATAAAACGAGACAAAGTAAGAGATTCAATTTCAAGCCAAGGAAAAATCAACAATAGCCGCAAATCAGAGCAGGACTCATACGGCCAACAAGTGCATACGGGAATCCCCATAAACCAGAGCTCTCGAACCTTCCACCGCTCCGCAGCAAAGGCCATAGAAGCAGCAACTGCATTGGCAATAGAAATTAATCCGCAAAGCCAACTTAAATGTTCAAGTAATTAAGTCCAACCATGACCACAGGCGACAGGGAGCGGGAGAGGGATAAGGATAAGGATAAGGGTAAGGAAAGCCCGAAGCGAGAGGAGCTCATCGGTCCGCTGCGCTACCTGATTAGCGGCTGTGCCCGCGGAGCCGAGCTCACCGTGATGGCGCCTCTTAACCTGCCCAACAAGTGGGCACGCATCCTGCGAATGTCCTCCGCGCCCAAGATACAAATCGTTGAATTTCTCCAGGTAAAATCCATTCAATTAGCCCAGAGCAAAGTCACGAAATTAGCTAGAGCTACTTTCCAGGGGCGCAAGTTATTCTTATTCGTGACGAAGCTTCAGCAAAAAACTTTGTTAATGAAAAATGTTCGAGGAAAGGTGCTGAAAACATTGATTGCATTATTTTCCCCAGAAGGGGGCTCATTGTATTAGCTATTTGCTGAAGCGTATATAAAACAATACACTTAGTGTGTCCCCAGAACGAGTTAATGATAAAAATCTATTGACATTTTGCAGTGGCAAATGTTTTATTCCTTTCTCTGGGCTTGTCTCTCTGAAAGTCAAATACAAATTCTCAGAAGGAAGTAAGTGAGACTTGACCTCTGCCTTGTGTTTCCAGAGTCCTTTCACTACCGCTTATCTCAAAGGATTTGCGCTGTGAAGTTCATACAGAGAACACAATAAGTAGAAAACAGCAGATGCAGAACAAATTATATTTAAATTGGAATTTTAGTTACATTTCTTGTGATTTTTGTTTGAAAAAATATGTATTTATTTATTTTAAACCTTAAATTAATATCAAAGTAAAAGGAGCAAGGTATTTTTGCAATGATTTTTATTTTTAAATATTTTAAAAGTGAATTATTTAATGCTACACGTATAAGGGTAAAATATTTTATTAGGAAATAAAATTTAGCAAAAGGCCTGTATGGGAAAAAATTAAATAAACATAATTGAAATAAATATAAAACCTTTATGTTCATTTTAAATTGTACGA
The DNA here is from genome assembly GCA_018153105.1 of Drosophila rufa. NCBI lineage: Eukaryota > Metazoa > Arthropoda > Insecta > Diptera > Drosophilidae > Drosophila > Drosophila rufa. Next base: position 8,895,960 of record JAECXS010000085.1, read on the forward strand.
AATATATCCTATTCCTAACTTCCAACTTATTTTAGGTTAATTTTAAGAAATTTCCCTCAGTGTTGTGAAAGTAAATAGCGCTTAGCTCTTGAACTTAATTGAAATCGCTACAAAACTAAGACACGTGTCTGTTCCATTCCATTAACAGGCGGCCGAGTCCGGGAACCTGGACGACTTCAAGCGCCTCTTCATGGCGGACAACTCGCGCATCGCCTTAAAGGATGGCAAAGGACGAACAGCGGCCCATCAGGCGGCTGCCCGTAATCGAGTTAATATTTTGCGTTATATTCGCGACCAGAACGGAGGTAAGCCTACGGATATTAGCCATTAACGAGGGGCCAACTTATTAAGAGGTGATTTACAGACTTTAATGCGAAGGATAATGCCGGAAACACCCCGCTCCACATTGCGGTGGAGAGCGATGCCTACGAGGCGTTGGATTACCTGCTGTCCATGTAAGTTATCTAGAAAGGATGCAAAAAATAAATATGAACAAAAATGTAGATAATATATATCCTGAATTTCTTTTACAAATTATGTTAAATATATTGTTCCTCCTCTTGTCATAACTCCCAACTCCTTTCTGTGCCATTTTTCTATGAAACTCTCCACCTGGCGAACCTACTCTTGACAATTCTCTCAGTCCGGTGGACACTGGAGTCCTAAACGAGAAGAAACAGGCGCCGGTGCACTTGGCCACCGAGCTGAACAAGGTCAAGTCGCTGCGGGTGATGGGTCAGTACAGGAACGTGATCGACATCCAGCAGGGTGGGGAGCATGGACGCACCGCCCTCCATCTGGCCGCCATCTATGACCACGAGGAGTGCGCTCGCATCCTGGTAAGTGGTGTGAGTCTTTGCCAATCACTCCATGTAATCACTTTATCTTTTAGCCTTGCTTTTTCGGTATTCATTCATGCATTTTATTTGCATTTTGATGGCCAATTGGACCATTTGTACACACACACCCTGTGATCATTAATCAATTTTCACCCGAGACACTCACATCATTTCAACACACACACACACTCTAGATTAATTTATCATAACGGCGAAAAGGTTTGTATGCGTTAGATTGCCTGCCCTTAACAGTAGGCTACGGTATTTTTTGCCCAGCTCTAGAAGTGTTTGTGTGTGTCCCCTAGCATTTGTATCCGTATTCAGTATCTGTATCAGTATTAGTTTTAGCTCAATATATTATCCAAATAGCCCTCCGTTTACTGTAACTCGTCGTATCTTCCAGATAACCGAGTTCGATGCATGTCCACGTAAGCCCTGTAACAATGGCTATTATCCCATACACGAAGCGGCCAAGAATGCCAGCTCCAAGACAATGGAGGTCTTCTTTCAGGCAAGTCTTCCTGGTTACTTATTTATGTTTATATACACTAGAGAAAAATGTTTGCCTTGATTGTTATTTATATATTTAGAACAAAAATCAAAGTTATATCATTTAAAGTATATGAAGTTAATTTTTTTTTTTATTTATCAAACACAGGACATTTTTCTTATCACTTAAATTGAAAGAAATATTTAATGTTTCATAATATACAACAATATATTGCACATATCAAGCATTTAAAGAATTAAAAGATAATCCTCAACATTGAAACTTTGGTTACATAAGTATAAGTAGATCCTTGAATTTAGAATACAGCTTTTTTTTTTAGAAATTTTAACTAGGCTTTTAATATTAAAGAAAACCTTAACTTTTATGGAAAGGTTAATAAATAGCCCGCAACATTGATGATATGGGTATGTTCTTATAAATAATATAATACTTATAAATAGATCCTTGAATTTGAGCGTTCCTTATTTTGTTTTACAATTTCCCCCTTTTTGTAGTAATTTAAACTTTGGTATTATTTTATTTAAAAAAAAATCTTAATACTTTTTATGTACTAATATTATTATTTATTTATTAGGACCAAAAAACCTACTGAATATAATGGAAATATTTAATGCCGCAAAAATAAGTGTTTAAATTGAATAAAATACATTTACTCAATATTATATTAATATTATTCCGTTTTTCACTTTACAAAAATAAATACAAAACTCAAGTTTCCAATTATATCAAGTTAAATATATTAATTGGTTTAATTATTACTTAAAATAATTATTTTCTTAAGGTGTAAAAGTATTAGCTGCCTGCAATCGTTCCTTGAACCGATAACTCTGCCATCTCATCCGGCTTTGATCTCATTGTTGAAGTTATCCCCTTCGGACTCTGGTCTCTGGACCGCTTTCCCTTGATTTAACCCAAGTCCCTGACCTTTCGTGCCCGCACTTCTAGCTCGAGTTTAGAGTTTATTTTTATTTCCCTTTCCCGGCGATTGAAATTACGTATACGCTGCGTGGCCAGAGCGACATCTTGAAAAAGTATCAAATTTGTAATGGTTCATTCGCCTGGCTGTCTGCCTGTCTCCCTCGATGGATTAAAAATATATATCTGTCGTGATGTAAGGTCGGGCAAGGAAAGAATGTTTTTCTTTTTTTCTTAAAAGTTGAAGCTGCTGGAAAATATCAAATGTTGGGGCAAGTGAGACAGGTCGGTCATTGACTTTATGTTGACCAAATTGTTTGGGTTTTCCGAGTGCTGAGTGAAGGAATACATTTTATATTAAGTGAGGTTTAATATATTAATATTTCCCGCTTAAAATCTGAAGAATAACCTACCTATTCCCTTATATAATTACCTAATTCCCTTGCACCTTCCAGTGGGGCGAACAGCGCGGCTGCACTCGCGAGGAGATGATATCCTTCTACGATTCCGAGGGCAATGTGCCGCTCCACTCGGCCGTGCACGGCGGCGACATCAAGGCGGTGGAGCTGTGCCTCAAGTCCGGCGCCAAGATATCCACGCAGCAACATGATCTCTCTACGCCAGTGCACCTGGCTTGCGCTCAGGTGAGTGAAGTGTTGAGCTAAAGGAATTTAAAGGTCCGTCGGAGGCTGCTGCGGTTAACTGACAGGAAGCGAGGTGGCACTCGACAACGCTCACATTTCCTCAAGGAGAGGGAGTTGGAGCTGAAGATGTGTAAACAAAGCGTTTTTGGTCAGTAAGCGAAGGGAAAACAGCGTTAAGGCCTCGTCCTGAGGACGCCAACTCGTGTCCTGAGCTGACTTTAATTTGACAAATTCTTATGCAAATTACACCAAGAGGAACGTGACTTTGCCGCTGGCAAAACAAAGTGACCCCCAAAATGTTGCGTAACACACACCAAGGGTGAATGTATCCGGCTGGGGTTTCCATTTTTCATTTTCCATTTCCTATTTATGATTTCTTTTTATTATTTTCCCAGGGCGCCATTGACATAGTAAAGCTGATGTTCGAGATGCAGCCCATGGAGAAGCGCATCTGCCTGAGCTGCACGGACGTGCAGAAGATGACGCCACTGCACTGCGCCTCCATGTTCGATCACCCGGACATTGTGTCCTATCTGGTGGCAGAGGGCGCGGACATTAATGCTTTGGACAAGGAGCACCGCTCGCCGTTGCTTCTCGCAGCCTCGAGGAGTGGCTGGAAGACAGGTGACTCTCTTAGTGACTTTAATTTATTTTAAAGATTTTATTTAATTTTTATCTCTTATTTCCCAGTCCACCTGCTCATCCGCTTGGGCGCCTGCATTAGCGTAAAGGACGCTGCCGCCCGCAATGTCCTCCACTTTGTCATCATGAATGGCGGCCGGCTGACGGACTTTGCCGAGCAGGTGGCCAACTGTCAGACCCACGCCCAGCTCCAGCTGCTGCTCAACGAGAAGGACAGCATGGGCTGCTCGCCGCTGCACTATGCCAGCCGGGATGGGCACATCCGCTCGCTGGAGAACCTCATCCGGCTGGGGGCCTGCATCAATCTCAAGAACAACAACAACGAGAGTCCGCTGCACTTTGCCGCTCGCTACGGGCGCTACAACACTGTGCGCCAGCTGTTGGACTCGGAGAAGGGTTCCTTCATCATCAACGAGAGCGATGGCGCTGGCATGACGCCGCTGCACATCTCCTCCCAGCAGGGACACACTCGGGTGGTGCAGTTGCTCCTGAACAGAGGAGCCCTGCTCCATCGGGATCACACCGGACGGAATCCCCTGCAGCTGGCGGCCATGTCTGGCTACACCGAGACCATAGAGCTTTTGCACTCGGTGCACTCGCACCTGCTCGATCAGGTGGACAAGGATGGGGTGAGTTAAGTCAAAAAAAATGTAAATGAAAGTGGTTTTATTTCTCAAATCCCCCAAGAACACGGCCCTCCACCTGGCCACCATGGAGAACAAGCCGCACGCCATCTCCGTGCTGATGTCGATGGGCTGCAAGCTGGTCTACAATGTCCTGGACATGAGCGCCATCGACTATGCCATCTACTACAAGTACCCGGAGGCGGCTCTGGCCATGGTCACACACGAGGAGCGGGCCAACGAGGTCATGGCCCTGCGTTCGGACAAGCATCCCTGCGTGACTCTGGCGCTGATTGCCTCGATGCCCAAGGTATTCGAGGCCGTGCAGGACAAGTGCATCACGAAGGCGAACTGCAAGAAGGACTCGAAGAGCTTCTACGTAAGTTGCCCGTTTCCCAAGGGAAGCCCCCCAATCGATCCTCACCTCATTCCATCGAAGCTAACCGTTCTCTATTCCGTAACCCATCGATATGGTGACCAGATCAAGTACTCTTTCGCATTCTTGCAATGCCCCTTTATGTTTGCCAAGATTGACGAGAAAACCGGAGAGTCGATAATGACGACGAATCCCATTCCGTTGCCGGCATTGAATGTAAGCGGAGTACCGGGAGTACCGATCCCAGAGATCTGTTGCATGCTTGTTTCAATGTTGTTCTTTCTGATCCTTTTTCCTTAAATTTATGATATATGAGGTTATAGTCGGGAGATTAAAGTTGGTTACTTGGAGTTACTATGAAAACTTAGAGGTATTTCTCGGTCTGAGATTTTTGGTATGATTTTTTGAGGAATGAGAGTCATATCTTGATCTATGGCTTTTGAAAAACACATCGGCCGGAAGACTAGGTCGAGCTAGACACCCTTGAATTTTTACACAAAAGTCTAGCTGAAAGCATGCTTTTGTAGAGAACACAACGTCTCACCTACTTTTAAAAAAGCAGAATGCTTTGCAGAGCTTAGGAAGAACCTCTTAGAGAGGGGCTGTTCTGAGTTTAAAACTAAATACCAACCTTCTTTAGATTCTTAGAAAAACTCAAGCCGAAAGCATGCTTTGGTAAGCGCACAACGTTCGAAGTACATGATAGAAAAGAGAATTCTTTGTAAAGCATAGGCAGGGCCTCATAAGAAAGTGCTGCTCTAAGTTTAAAACTAGGAACCGAACTTCTTTAGATTTTTATGTAAATTCAAGCCGAAAGCATGCTTTGGTAGAAAGGAGAATGATTTTCAAAGCATAGAAGAACCTCTTAAGAAAGTGCTGCCTTAAGTATAAAACTAAGAACCGAACTTCTGCAGATTTTTAGACAAACTCTAGCTAAAAGCATGCTTTGGTAGAACGCACAACGCCTCACGTGTGAGAAAGGAGAATGCTTTTTAAAGCATAGGAAGATCCTCTCAAGGAAGTGCTGCTCTGAGTTAAAGACTAGAAATCAAACTTATTTAGATTTTTCGACGAACTCAAGCCGAAAGCATGCTTTGGTAGAGCGTAAAACGTTTCACGTACGTGTAAGAAAGGAAAATGCTTTGTTGAGAGCTCTAGTTGCACTCCTCGACATAGATTTAAATATTTCTTGGACATAACCCTTGGTTTTTCCCATAGACTCAAGCTAAAAGCATGCTTTGGCAGAGCGCACAACGTCTAACGTACTGCGGACAGATAAAAATTTCTTTCTCTATAAAAATCCCATAAAATTCTTGAGTTTAAAAGATTCCAGACTAAGGAGTAGCCAGACACATCACAACTCATTAACAATTGTAAAGGCTAACAAGCATAAAATTAAATAAAAACGTTGGCTACCACCATCCACCAGATAAAATATTCGTTCTGGCCCTACCAAAAGAACGCCGAACAGATCGAGGCCAAGCGCAAAGAGTTCAATGACCCCCGCTGGCGACCCGCGCCCCTGGCCGTGGTGAATGTGAGTGCCCACTGAACTCTCTTAAAGATCCTAACCACAGAGCAGCTCTGCAATTGTGTCGCGTCCCTTAAGCTAACTAAAAACTAACCCACTAACCACCTGTATCTGGCTTTTGTAACCTCTATGTTGTGTATGTGTGTTCTCGGGATCTCTGTGAGCTCATGACTAAGATATTTAACTTCTCCCAAACCCGGTTAGACCATGGTCACCCACGGCAGGGTGGAGCTGCTGGCGCATCCTCTGAGCCAAAAGTATCTGCAGATGAAGTGGAACTCGTATGGGAAGTACTTTCACCTGGCTAACCTGCTCATCTACTCGATATTCCTGGTCTTTGTGACCATCTACTCCTCCCTGATGATGAACAACATCGAACTGAGGGCTGGGAATAATAATAAGACGATGAGTCAGTACTGCAACATGGGGTAAGTCCTGACTTGGCTTTTTATATCCGATTCCTTGAGCAACTCTTATCTTTCAGCTGGGATGAGCTGACCCTGAATCTCTCCCAGAACCCGGCGGTGGCCTCCCAGATCCGCTTGGACTCCTGCGAGGAGCGCATCAACCGCACCACGGCCATAGTTTTCTGCGCCATCGTCATAGTGGTCTACATCCTGCTGAACTCTATGCGGGAACTTATACAGATGTACCAGCAGAAGCTGCACTATCTCTTGGAAACGGTCAACCTCATCTCCTGGGTGCTGTACATCTCGGCTTTGGTGATGGTAACGCCGGCCTTTAGGCCGGATGGAGCCATCAATACCATTCATTATTCGGCGGCCTCGATTGCGGTCTTCTTGTCCTGGTTTCGGCTTCTGTTGTTCCTCCAGCGTTTTGATCAGGTGGGCATCTATGTGGTCATGTTCCTGGAGATCCTGCAGACGCTGATCAAGGTGCTGATGGTATTCTCCATACTGATCATAGCCTTTGGCCTGGCTTTCTACATATTGCTCTCAAAGGTGGGTTTTTAATTAAGTTTATCTTTGAAGGGTTATCTAAGGACTTTCTTCCTGCAGATCATTGACCCCCAACCGAACCACTTGTCCTTCTCGAACATACCCATGTCCCTGCTGCGCACCTTCTCCATGATGCTGGGCGAGCTGGACTTTGTGGGCACCTATGTGAACACCTACTATCGGGATCAGCTGAAGGTGCCCATGACCTCTTTCCTGATTCTAAGTGGGTTAAATGCTTTATATCTAAGTTTTCCTCTGTAATATGTTGACTTATTTCCCAGGCGTCTTCATGATCTTGATGCCCATTCTCCTGATGAACTTGCTCATCGGTTTGGCCGTCGGCGACATTGAATCGGTGCGTCGCAATGCCCAGCTCAAGCGTCTGGCCATGCAGGTGGTGCTCCACACAGAGCTGGAGCGGAAGCTGCCCCATGTCTGGCTCCAGAGGGTGGACAAGATGGAGTTGATTGAGTATCCCAATGAGACCAAGTGCAAGCTGGGCTTTTGCGACTTTATATTGCGAAAGTGGTTCTCCAATCCCTTTACCGAAGATTGTGAGTATATAGACAATTAAGAAGGATCTTAACTTATAACCTCTACCCTTCCCAGCCTCCATGGACGCCATATCCTTTGACAACAACGACGACTACATAAACGCCGAGCTGGAGCGTCAGCGGCGCAAGCTGCGCGACATCAGCCGCATGCTGGAGCAGCAACATCACCTGGTCCGCCTCATTGTCCAGAAGATGGAGATCAAAACGGAGGCAGACGATGTGGACGAGGGCATATCCCCCAACGAGCTGCGCTCTGTCGTGGGCCTGGGCTCGGCTGGCGGGAATCGCTGGAACTCGCCGCGGATTCGGAACAAACTCCGAGCCGCCCTGAGCTTCAACAAGAGCATGTAGAGAGATGATCCTACAGAACCTGCTCTATATTATTACCTAAAAACATATATTTATATCTTCAATTAATCTCTAACTATTGTGTGTAGGCAAGGATGGTGTGTGTGCATGTGAAGATCGTGTGGTGTGAGAGGTCCTTAAAGGAATGTACAACGAATTTATGGGCAAGGACCACGGGCTTATTTGCTATTTATTCAAACCAAAAAAAAGTAGTTTTATATGTACCCAAAGTTCGGCAATTGCTAATGTTTCGATGTCTTTTGAAAGTCTATAAAGAATAAAGTCATATTAACCAGATAACCACGAAATCGTTGGGTCAAATACGTAATTATTTATTTATAAAAATGATCAATGGTAAAGTGACAATGTGTGCGGATAATGGAATAGTGTTAACGATAAAGATACAGAAACTTAGCCACTAATTTGTAATCAAAAAAGGTGCTGGATGGCAACTCCTACATAAAGGTAATCTTGGTGCGTCCCATGTTCACCTGCCACACATTGAGCTCCTCGTAGTCGTCGATGCACTTGTCCACCTGGTCGGGTTTGAAGCCCTTGGTGGTGCAGCGGTCCATGATGTCCCCGATCTTCACCGCCTTGCCAGAGCCGGCCAGCTCGCGTACGATGGCAAAGATGCGGTCCGAGGTGTTGGGAACACTGGAAATATAGGCAAAATCAGCACAAGAAATCACATTAAAAGTTAAGCAACACTCACTGTCCCTTCTGGTGCTCGTGGATCTGATTCAGCGAGTCCTTGGACATCTCCAGCAGGCGCAGGGCCTCGGCCACATCGTCCTTCTCCACGCGATCGGAGAGACGCAGTCTGGCCAAGGCCGTAGACAGACGCAGGATGCCCAGCAAGTTCCTGGCCGAGGTGAAGGTCATGTCCTTTTGGTTGCGCGCCTCCCGTCGCAGCTCCACGTAGGCGCCCACAATGTAGTCGGTGAGCTCGTCCGGAATGGTGGGGTTCTTGCGCTTGCAGAGATTGATATACCGTCGCATGAGATTCATGTCCAGCGCCTTGACGCGCGTCGGCGGCTGCCGGCTATGGCTGTGCACGTACGTGATGTGCTTGGCCAGCCGCAGATCGTTGTCCCGATCCGGTTTGTCCTGGATGAGCCACAGCAGATCGAAACGCGAGAGCAGCGCGGCCGGCAGCTGGATGTTCTGCTCCACAGTGCGACGGGGATTGTAGCGACCGAAGGCGGGATTGGCGGCCGCCAAAATGGAGACGCGGGCATTCAGGGTGGTCATGATGCCCGCCTTGGCTATCGAGATGGTCTGCTGCTCCATCACCTCGTGGATGGCCGTACGATCCGTGTCCGCCATCTTGTCGAACTCGTCGATGCAGCACACGCCCTGATCGGCCAGCACCAAGGCGCCACCCTCCAGGGTCATCTCGCCGGTGAGTGGATCCTTCATCACCGCGGCCGTGAGGCCCACACCCGAGGATCCTCGCCCGGTGGTGTACTGCGAGCGTATGGCCAGGCGGCTGATGTAGCCCAGCAGCTGGGACTTGGCCACGCCGGGATCGCCCATCAGGCAGATGTTGATGTTGCCGCGAATCTTCATGCCATCCGGCCGCTTGTCCACGCCTCCAACGAGCAGCAGAAGCAGTGCCTTCTTCACATCCAAATGGCCGTAGATCTCGGGGGCTAGGCTGGTGGCCAGGCGCTCGTAGAAGTCGTCCTGGGCCAGCTCCTCCAGCTCATCGGGTGTGAGCTCGGCATCCTTGTCCGAGATCTCGTCGTTTTTGTTGATGCAAATAATGCGCTGTAAAGGAAAGGGTTTAAAATGAAGCAAAAATAAGCAAATATTTCAAGATATAACTTACATGCGCTTGCAGGAAGGTCTCCGAGAGCAGACCCTGCAGCATCTGCTGGAAGCCACTGCGCACCAGGGGCAGAAAAACGCCAGAGACCACAATGTGATCGCCCGGCTGGGCCATGCGGGTCACCTCGCCCCTGCACAGCACTGTCATACTCCTAGGAATGTGACCCACTGGCACCTGGTCGCTGTGCTCCTGCATCTTCAGCTCCTGGAACTTCACAAACTTCGAGCCTCGCGTCTGCAGGTACAGCCTGCCGCCCGCCTTGTTCACGCGACAATCGTCCGAGGGACAATCATGAACGGGCGTAAAGGAGAGCGAGTTCACGGGCTGGTAGGTCTCGGAGCCGCAGCGATCGCACGTGTAGGTGGCCACCACCATCATGGGCTTCACCTCGGTGCAGCGGGTCACAATGCCACGTACGGTGACCAGTTTGCCAATATGCTGGGCCTTCACCTCGCGTATGGAGTGGGCCTTCTCCGTGGATTGCGGCTTGAAGCCAACCTCGCTGTTAGGATAGACAAGGAAATTAAAATTAAGGCTTAATGCTTGTATTAATAATACTCACAATCGCTTCATCAGCTCCGAGGGAAAGCTGTTTCTCTCGTCGCGCTGCTCCATGGGATTCCGGGTGCGGGCATCCATCATCAGACGATGCTCGATGTACACATCCAGCGCATCCTTGGCCTGCACCTCCTGCTGCTTGTAGCTGGGCAGCAGTTCGGCAATCACATCACTGAAGATGGCCGCGTACCGGCGGCAATTATCAATCACCGCCTCCGCGAGGCTCTCGTTGAACTCGGCCAGGTCATCCAGATCGATGGTGATGAGGACTTGCTCCCGATGGGCCAGCTTCACCAGCTGGGATCCGTACACAAACTCCTTCTTGCCGTCATCGTCGCACTTGCAGAACTCCGACAGAAAGGTTTTAATTGATTCTGCGCGATTAATAAACAAGATTTTGATGATATTTTGCCTAAAATTGAGCCACCTTTTCCCACTCACCTCGATCTTGGGCGTAGTCGCGTCGGGCCATTTTTGTGTAGTCTTTTCTTGGATTTATAACAAAGAACAATAAACGGAGAACAGCTGCAAGCCAAAGATGTTGTTACAGACGCGCTGTTTGCGGGAAAATGCGAGGAAAACACAGAAAATGCTTCCCGCCAAAAATGCGCTCGATCGTAGTGTGACCAAATCTAATAGTGTGACCAGGTGTAAAAACTAGTATAAAATCGTTCAACCACAAGGTTGAGAAGTTGGATAAACTGTTATAAGCTTTCATAAACGTTATCCTGCAAAAGGTGCAGGACATTGCTAGGCAAGCCAAATGACGTAAGTAAAGGACGCTTCTCAAAAAAAGTAAAAACAACTTGAATGATGTTTTGTAAGGTGAGATATCAAGGCGTACATGCATTTATCTTAGCTACTAACCTTTAAGCTAAGCATCATCTTAATTAAAGTATGTTGAAAACATTGGACCAAAAAGGAGTGGAACCTTGCTGAACAAAAAACGTATTCGCCAATGTGACCGTCGCTAGACAAACCATTGTGAACGGCCTCTAATTGCGCGCGATGTTTAAATTGAAAAGAAATTTATCCTTTAACTAAGAGGATTGCAAAATTGTCGATACAAGAAGAAAGAAATTAAAATAAATAAAGGAGATGAATCCTTGAATATATTCAAAGTGATCTTAAGACTTAAAAAGGTAAACTAACTTCAAACACAGAACATAAATTCACGACATTTTTTAATTCCACTTTATATTATGTCTTAGGACTTACTCTGTCTTGGGAGTCTTACCCATCAATACATTGTTATATGTTTAACCCTTAAATTAATGTTATTTTTTAATAATTTGCTTTAAAAATGATTTCATCTAGCAACCACTACATTTTCTTTCAACACCCAAAGTCGAACAAGCACAACTTCACTCGAATGAATTATTCGAAACACATCGAACGCGTCGTGCAACTACCAAATTTCTAGTTTTATTCCCCCCGATTCTGCAAAATCGTTAGTGTTTTTGCAAAAATGTTGAAAAAATTCGTGGAAGTGAACGCGGAGTGCAGTCCCTCGGCGAATCCGTACGAGGTGCGCACCTACCTCGGCAACGAGACCACGCCGGAATGGAAGGCGGAGAACTGTCCGCCCCGCGACCGCGTCTGCGCGAAGAAGCCTCAGAATTCCACGATTTCGCAAGTCCTGACCATCGAGGATGAGCTGCGTCGCATCCACCAGAAGGCCGAGGAGTCTCGCTTCATCCGTCCGTTCAAGAAGACATGCGCCCTCTACGACGAGCACACCATGTGCATCATCCCGCAGCGCACTCCCGCCGAGTTGAAGGTCCATGCCGAGATGCGTGAGCGCCTCCTTCTGGCCCGCAAGGATTTTGGCCTGGTCGAGCACGATGCCAAGCAAGAGAGAAAGTGTCCAAAGGATCTCGTTGTCCTAAATAGTCCCATGGACGTGGGTGAGGAGGAGGAGCAGCCCGAGGAGGGCGAGGAGGAGGAGGATGCGGAGGTCAAGCCACAACTAGCCACGCCCGAGTGCAGCTCGGATATGATTATCATTCCGGACAAGAGAATGGTGAGTTTTATTTATTTAAATCCCACAGAAATAATTTTAAAAGCAAGTTATTACATTTAAACTTACAAAGTTGGTTCTTAACTTCCCTTAAAAATCCCAAGTAATATAAGTTTCCATTATTTTTATTGGTAGTTCAACTCGGTTGACCATAGACTTGATCGCACATCTTAGATTAACTTAAAATGCTTACTTTCTCTGGTTATAAATAAACGGACTCTGTTATGGCATTGAAGTTTAGGCTAGCTTAGCGTTGGTATTTGGTGCTCTCCTACTCGATCAGCTCAATGTCATCGATATCTGCATAGATGCTGCCCGGCGGCAGTTCCGGTAGGGAATTAATTTCAGGATTCGCTCCAGGCTCTGTGCCCGTTGCCAGCGACAGGGTGCGATAGGCTCCCGAGGCGGCCTGCTGCTGCATGTGCACGCCCAGCTGCGAGATCAACTCCAAAGCCTTAATGTCCGAGTTCATCAAGGCGAACTGGTGGATGATGGCCAGGTGGGGGAAGACGCCGTTCAGCAGGGTGCTGGTGCCGGCGTTCATCTGATCATCTGGATCGGCCTGCTCTTCCGTGGAGTTTTCCTCTTCATCCGGCAGGCTGGTTGGTGAATGCATCATGCTGGGCTCGCAGGTGACCACCTCTACGACCTCGTCATCGCCCTCCTCGAGGTGGTCAGACATCAGGCTGTTCTCGCTGGACAGATTGACCAAGTCGGGTAGTTTGGGCAGTCCCTTGTTAGCTCCACCTTCAGCCGGATCCGACAGTTCGCGCTGCATGAAGTTCGGCAGAGCCTGCTTGAACTCCACAATGATATCCTCGACGGGCAGGTCCTGTGATAGGGGATTCTCTCCCTGGTAGCCCAAGTCGTCCTCCTCGTACTTGTACTTTCCGCGGAAGCGATTCAGCCACCGGTAGGAGGGTCTAAAGGAGGGCAGGTTTAGGACAGCAGCCATCCTCAGGGCGGTTTCCTTCAGCTTCTGATTCCGGATGCTGAGGCCCAGATGGAGTTGCCTGCATCGTTCCACCCACTCGTGGAGGAGGAAACTAATGGCGCTCATTTCAAACTTTCGCCGCTTGCGGGTCATTTCCTCAATTATAATGGAGGCGTCAGCTTCACTTAAGGTGGCCAGCTGTTGGAGCAGCTCCTTCTTCTTCTCCAGAATGCGACGTATTTGGGTGGCGCAGCAGTGGAACATCTTGGCCAGACTGTTCCTTGAGATATTGGTCTCCTCATAGTAACGGATCACGGCTATCTTTTCGTAGAATGTCAGGATATTGCGCTCATTGCGACGGGATTTGGCCTGGGAAAGATAAGTTTAGGGGTTTTTAATTAGGAAATTAATTCAAGATAAATTAAATTGATTAACATAGATTTACTATAGATTATAAAAATGTGAACAATTAAATTGGCAAACTTATTTCGTTTAGGGTTTACTATTTTTTTTTAGCATACTGTTGGCCATTATTTAAATTGATTTGAAGTCCATAGGGATTTCTGTGGCTGCCTTGGCCTTTTTTAAATTAACTTGCAGAGTAATACTAAAACTTTCAATACTTATAATTTAAAAAAAAAATGTGAAAAATGACATCCCAAAATTTGAATTATTGGCTATTATCTCTATTTCTCTGAGTTCTTTAGATCCCGATTTTCTATCACATCACAAATAAATTAATTGATTTTATTATATATTAAATTTCAAGACAATTTCACTTTCCAGGGTAACTAGAGACATTAAATTTTCTCTACTAAATATTCCCTAAAAGTAGGCAATGCTGCAGAACGTTGGCAATGCAGCTAAAAGTAGGCAATGATTTGCGATTGTCTTTACTTAATATGGTGTCCTTGCTTGACCTTGAGTTGACAAACAAAGATTGAGTATTTTTCTTTGAATTATAAAAATCCTTGACGCCACTGAACTCGGTTCCTGTTTGTGAATATTTCAACAGAGATCTACAAATATATCTACAACCAAGCAAACATATGCACAAATACAATTACGTAAGTGTGCATACGTCTTTGGATGACGCGCGTGTTTGTCTGTCAGCCGCAAGCCATAAAATCCACCCTCCACGGACCGCTTAAAGACCAAGTTAACATATCTGGCTTCCACTTGGGACTTACCCCTTTGTTGTTATTGTTGCGCCGGAGCGTCGCCGTTGGTAATGCTGCTATGGCTGCCATTTCAATTGTTTTACTTCAATTCACAGAGTTTCAACTAGTTTTGTGGTTGTCTCTACTCCTCCTCCTCGAATTCCCCTCTTCTTCTTTTTCGCAAACTGCGCAGCAGCTTCCTCCGAGCCAATTGCGCTGTTGTTGTAGCCGTAGCCTCGCTCTCACTTCCGCTCCCGCTCAGCAACGATGACAGGCGTCCGAGAGAGTCAACCGGAGAGTGTGGTGTGTGTGAGATGACTGCGGCGATTCCTTTCAAAGCCTGTCCACCAAAAGACGCAATAAAACAGAAATAAAAGCATTATTAATACCGGCCATGCAAATGTCAAAGAAATATTAGTCACATTTATGTGTTGGCACGAAGCACGTTCTCTAATTCGTTTGTGTATTAGCCTATTGCTGTTGTTGCGACGCTGACATTTTTACAATTACTGAGTAATAACACTTGTGCCCTGCTTTTCGGTTCCGCTCTCCTCTTTGCCCATTCCTCTGTACTCGTTCTTCTTTCCTATTCCTCTTCCCGCGCCTTCGACTGTGTGCGTTCGCTCTTCGCTGGCTCCGTATTCCATATGAAATAAAAACGGTTCACTATGCGCTCGCTCACAGTCCCTTTTGGTGGTGTGTTTGTTGTTGTTTCGCATCGGCTTCGGCCGTTGTTGTTGTAGCAACAGAAATGACACTTGCAGCTGTTACGGTTATACAGCGGTGGTCAAGATAGTAAGAATGCATAGTATATTTGATCCCGTGATCAAAAAGTCGTATAGCCTCTAAAAGTTATTTTCTTGGTCTCATAAAAATAAATAAAATGCACTTTAAACTAAAAACGTTCTCGCTCATAAATATAGTAGCAAAAAGTAAATGCATATAAATTTAAGTTTGTCCAGCATTTATTATTTAAAAATATATATATAGTACTTTTAAAAAATAAATTCGCTATTTTCAAAATTCTATTTTAGAAAAGCCAATATCGCTTCAGTTGGTCAAATCATACTTTGCTGCAGGGCAATATTACATAGGGGTCTTGAAATTCATTAAAAATTGTATTATTATTTAAATAATGTTTCTTTCTAATTGTTTGATCCTTGAAAGCGAGTGATTTAAGATAATTTGATTGAAATATTTAATTTATTCAGTTACTAAAGAGAATGCGTAATGTATTTTTAAATTTTATTATCAGGGGCATGATTAAAAACTTAAATTAATTATAATTAATTTGACCATTTTAAGTATTATATTTTTTTTTAGACAATTGTTATATCTCCACTCTTTTGACCCCAACTGTATGTGTTGTTTGGTCTAGTGCACTGTGCATGTGCATTGGGCATACACGTATGCAAAAGCATTGCTGTGGCTGTCGCTTCGCTTTTGTTTCACTTGCGTCTGCGTTTTTGCCGCGACTTGTTGTTTGTTATGTTTCGATTGTTGTTGCCGGAGGGCGTGCAGAGTAGGCGTGGAAAGGAGGGGATGGGCAGGGTTAACGATTAACATCCGACTTCTATTCGCAAATGGAGCTCCACGCAGAAAGTGCGCTCTATCTTGGCTAATTACTTTTGCGCTGCAGATAAGAGCCTGTCTACTGAAAGTGGAGTGCTTCGAACGATTTCGTTTCGTTTTGTTTGATACCCGAAGTGATATAAACACGCTTTAATGTTTTATGAGCTTCCATGGTAGACGCCTTATCGATTCACCTCACTGATTGACTTAACATCTTTGGGGTAAACCCTTTCGAAGGGGATTAAAAGGTTGCTGGGGGGTAAACTTTTAATAACATTTTATATTTTCGCTTGAATTATTTTATTATTCGCAATTTATTTCCTTTAATGGGTAAAATATCCTTTTTTTTAAATATCCTTGGGAAGATCCACTTGAAAAGAAATTCCTTAATTAAGCCCCTTTATGGGGCCGCCTTTTTATGTTTACTACGCCCCTGCTTCTGGCGTTCCCTTTGCTCAGTGGCGCCGCCAGAGGTCTCTTGTTTGCTTGCACACTTTAGCTTTACGTATGCACTTAAATGTGTGCCTGTATCTGTATCTGTATCTGGGCTTCGTTAGAGGCGGCTGCACCTGGCAAATACCAATTTTAATTCGAATTCCAAGTCATCACCGAGATTGCTTTTGCTGCCTCAGCATCGTGATGGAAACAGTTGCCTTTAAGTTGATTACGTCGCCAGGTTCCTTTTTCTACCTGTTCTCGAACTGGCCACGTGTTATTGATTTGACATCAATGAAGGGTTTTGATAAGGAAGGTTTCTGTTAGCTCTGGATGCTATTAATTAATAAAAACTATGTTTACCAGTAATAAATATTAACAAATTAATAATAAAACGCTAAGGAATACATGAGGTTTCTATATTTAAACAGAAATAAAACCTTCGATCCTACACAAAACCTTTGCTTGAGCTTAGGGGTTAAATAACATTAAAGGAACTTGGCTCCCCTTGAAAATTCCCTTCACAAATAAAGTTTGTTAATTAAGAACTCCATCTCTGGCACCTGAAAGCACCTGTTATATACGAAAGATCTCGTTGGATAACCCCGTCCACACCTGGCTTGACATTTTGCCAGCGAGGGTTGCGTAGTGGAACTACTAGCGACTTGTTGTTGCCAGACTGCGCCTTGGCTTCGGTAGTGTTAGCCTGCCTGCTGTTGACGTGGTCGTCGCCGTCGTATGCTATAACTGCGCGATACTGCGCCGCTCACCTGGCTCACCTGGTCCGCTGCCGTACAGTATGTTCCCGCTGTTGTTGTCGTTGTTGTTGCTGCAGCACAGCACGCTAGATGACTTGTTTGTTCTGCAGCCGAGGCAGCCTCGTATTTGTAGAGCGATTCGGGTTCGGGTTCGGGTTCCAGTTCGGTTTTCAGTTGTGCTGGGTTTGTCGAACGAGAGCGATAAGATTCCGTGATGTGGCACTAAGCGCTGCTCGTTGTTCACTGCTCTGTGCATTGGACGCCTCTGTTTGGTGGCCGTCAGCTCTGCTTTGTGGCCAGCCAGCCATAGAGGCCCTCACAGACACAGCCATAGTCCGTAACCCACACACTGGCACTCGGGCAGGCCCACATATAGCGCGCGCGGCGACATCAGGTCGTTATAGTCAGTCTAGTTGGCATTTCGTGCTTACCTTATGCCGCTTACTAACTTCTTGATGAGCGCAGAGAAGTAAAGTAGAAAAAAAAAAAAACAGCGAACACAAAAAACAGGCCTCCCCTCCGTCCGTACATATACGCCACACTCACACACACACATAGACGCTCTGCTATATAGGGGACGTACTACGTCGGGCATCGGTGGCGTATGCGTGCTATTTTCAGCCGCATTAAAAGCTTATGGCCATGGGCAGGAAAACACAAAAACAGAGTCGCCGAGTGAAAGCACCGAGCTTGCTTGCACAGAGCCAAGCGCCGATAACTGGCCATATGTTACACAATTGGCGGCGTTAAACTATTTGATTACTGAATTATTTAGATGGCCGGCATATCCTACCTTCGCTTGACTTTAACAACACCTTTCAATGACCTCGGAAGCGGTGGGGTTGGGTTTTTCCGATCACGAGCTTAGGAGCTTGGAGTTAATTGATTTTATCTAGACTTTAATTGGTAGTGTCTATCAAGCAGGGGTTTAAACTAGTATAAATATTTTTAAAAGCTCTTAAATGTGTGTTTTTCTATTCCTTTCATTATACAACACAGCTGCATTTTGTAAAAAGTTATATAAATACATTTTGTCTACTTTGTTAATAGTTAAACAACGTTTTACGAAGTCTGGCAGCTTTAAGATTAAATTTCATTTAACTTTTTAATATTAAAACACATATTTTGTGCTAAAAAAAGAGGCTAATTTTGAGAACCTTTCATGGGTTACTTTTATTGGATTTTAAAGAAGTTTCTTACCTATTTTCTTAGCAATTAAATTTAATTAAATCTTGGAGGGAAATATAAGTAGAAAGTACCAGCTAATAATACTATGATTTTCTCTCCCTGCACAGCTGGAGCTGAGGCGTCCCAAGAGCCGCATTTACATCAACGAGACCGATGTGGGCCCGCTGGAGGAACTACCCTTTCCCTCCTACAATCCCCGTGTCCTGCAAGAGGGCCTAGAGTCCGAACACCTCAAGACCTACGACCTCATCGAGGGCTGCAGCCCGGAGGATCTTTGGACCTGGAACGTGGGCTACCAAAAGCGCGAAGAGGAACTGGACCAGGATTTCATCAACGCTTCCCTGCCGAAATATGGTGTGTATCTGAAAGGAAGAGAGAGTGCTGATCCCTGGATCGATCATTACACTTATCTAGTTCCACCTAAAACTCGCAGAAAACGACGGGGAACTTACACTCTATAACATCCCAACCCAACTGGAAAAGACCTTCACCGCCGAGATTGTGTTTGGGACCCGGAATATTTATCCAGAACCCAAGCAGGAGTCCTACCGATTGCAGTGAGTTATAAGAATATGATATAGATCCCTAAGAATATGAGTAATATATAGGCACAAAATAATACTGAACCTTTTTTGTAGAATTAAATAAAACCCTTAATAAAAACCCCTTTCCCATTCTTAGATACTATAACCGCCCCTGCGAGATCGGCGCCATTATCATCGCCTTCGTGGAGAGCTTCCGCCTGAACCCCGACTTCTGGACCGGCGCCACCATGGATGGCATCCTTAAGCGCGGCGTGAAGCTGGTCAAGAAGAGCACCGACTTGAACTTCAAGTCCGAGGTGAATGACTTTGACATAATCCCCCAGGTGGCCGAACGCCTGGCCGCCGTGGAGATCAAGATCCACTTCTCGGGCCTGCTGAAGAACGAGCCCAACATGTTCAAGGCCCTGTCGCTGTTCTTTTCCAAGTACAATGCCTGCATCTTCACCTCCCGCGATCTCTACCTGCTCATCTGGAAGCGCTGCCTGAACTCGTACTACATCTTCGATCCGAATGGCCGCGACGATCGGTGCGAGCGGGACTTCACGGAGGGCAAGTGCTCGCTAATGGCCACCAGGTTCACCGAGCACCTGGTGCACCTGATCACCAAGTTCAGCGATCTGCAGCCCAGCGACGAGTTCAACATCTACGAGATCGCGCTGACCCAGTACGGGAAGCTGAAGGAGGGTCCCTACAAGAAGGGCGAGAACGAGGAGTACCACAAGCTCTGGGCGGTGGTCAACGAGCATTTTGCAGTGAAGACCGCCGCCGCCGGAGGCATTCACCAGCCCATCTCCGGCAACGAGAAGAACGCCTCGCTGGTGGTGTCCCTGATAGCCCTGATCTATTCCGAGTTCGAGCTGGCCAAGCTGTGGAGGCCGGGCACCATCGACGACATCATTAGGTACGGCGTGGCCTACTACAAGACGCTGCGCAAGAAGTTCCGGCTGGACGGCAAGCGCTGGAAGAACAAGAAGCCCCATTTAAACATTGTGGACCTGCCGGAGATGTTCCTGATGGGCGCCTTCAAGGCCACCGTTCGCAAGTATCCCTTCATGATCAACGGCCACGTGGCGGACTGCAAGAGCTACCTGGACTCGCAGCTGACGATGGCTTTGCACCAGCTCTTCAACATGCCCCAGTGGCCGGCGGCGCTCCTCCAGATTGACAACTCGGTGCTGTCCCTGTGGCGCGACAGGGAGTTCTTCTACGTGTTCGATCCGTTTCGCAGGAACCGCACGGGTCTGGTCGTAGATCCCGATGACTACACCATCAAGGGTCTGGCCGTGCTCCAGATGCACTCCACCTTCGACTCCTTCGTCCGCGTGCTGTACCGAAATGCTTTAAAGATGCGGCGCGGTGGCAAGTTCTTCATCCACGGCATCCGGTCGGGCTGCATCCGCCCGCTGCAGGTGATGACGCCGCAGGTGAATAAGTTCACGGACCTCAAGATGGGTCTGCCCACGTTCACGGACGAGCCACCGCTGCCGGTGCTGAAGCAGAAGAAGAGCATCGAGAGCATTCCGGAGGAGGAGCGCTTCCCCACCACCGAGGAGAACGAGATGGTGGAGGAACTGATCAACTGGATCATCAATAACATTATCAAGGATCTGCCGGAACCGAAGCCGAAGAGGCCACAACTCTATAGGCCTGCCCAGAAGGTGCTGCTCCGCACGGACCAGGAGAATCTCCGGGCGCTGCGGCTGAAGGTCAAGCGCGGCTACGAGCTGGGCCAGGAGGAGGAGGAGGACCTGAAGCGGGTGCTCACCGTGGAGGAGGAGGTGGCCCTCAAGAGCAACTTCAAGCAGCTGCCGGATGGCTCCTGGATCCTCATGGGCACCACCTACCTGCCCATGGTGGACGAGGAGTTTGCCAAGCTGGGCGGCTTGCTGGCCGCCCTGGTGGCCATGGCCGTGTCCTCGAAGTACAAGCTCTCCACCTGGAACGCCGACCTCATCGAGTTCTCGCTGGAGTCGGCCAACAACTTTGGAGAGGATTACCAGAACTACGAGAACCTGCTGGCCTGCCTGCTGGCCAAGAAGCTGCCGGACATCGCCATCGGCGAGAGCAACTTCAGCCTGGAGGTCAAGAAGGTGGTCAAGTCCTCGGCCATGGTCCCGCTGCGCCAGGTCCTGGTCGATCTCCTGGTGGACAACAACCGGCTGCTGCTCGTCTGCCAGCGCTTCTCCTGCGTGATCTTCAAGCGCTACAACTTCGTCTACATGTTCATCGGCTTCCCTTGCAATGCCGTCGGCTATAGGAAGGGCTCATCCGGTCCGGCCTGCCTGCTACGCTTCCTGGAGCTGGATGCCCTGATCAAGCGCATCGAGTTCGGCTGCAATCCGCAGGGCTGCTCCGTGATGAACTTCATCATTGCCTGCATCGTGATGGTGGACAACAACATCCACGGGCGGTTCCGCGCCTGGGGCAAGGACGACGACGACAAGGAGGTCAAGCAGGAGACGGCCAGGCAGAAGAAGCTGCGCGAGCAGCGGCTGCAGAAGATGCGCTACATCGACGAGGAGCTCCGGAAGGAGAACGAGCGCATCCAGATGTTCCTCAAGGCCAAGCAGGAGCATATGGACAGGAAGGCGGGAAAGAAACGTGAGTACTTTACCAAGGATTTTGTTTTAGGTGATCAGAATGTGAAAGATTTAAATTTAAATTATAATAGATACTTTCTTGTGAGTTTTAAAATAGTTTTTGTGTTTTTTAAGGTCTACAGGACCTCTTCCTTAGTATTTATTATAAATGTAGGCTATTATCTTGTTTGTTCTTAGGTTAAGGTCTGTTTTTAATATTTCTTAAATATATTTTTCAAGATTATTTATGCATTTTTTATAGAACTAAAGTCGCTGAGACGTAGTTGTCAATAACTTGTATTTGTGTTTTAACATTTGTTTAGAGATATTCCGGAAAATCCAAGGTTTCTAGTGAAAATAAAACCCTAACTTATATTTGGTATTATTTTTAGGTCCTTTGCTTCCTTTATAATCAATTTCTTGAGCTCTAAAAATTCTTATATTTAACTATTCTTAACAAAGAAAAATATTTTATAATTTTTTGTATGTTGTTCCAACATTAAAGAATATTTTGCAATATCATTGCAGCCAATCCCGAGTACAGGGAGACTTAGTTGTCAATAAATTGTATTGTTATAACATTTGAGTAGAGATATTCCGGAAAATCCAAGGTTTCTAGTGAAAATAAAACCCTAACTTATATTTATAATTAATTTTAAGTTCTTTGGAGCGTTTAAAATCACTTTTTTTTTATCAAAAAGATTTTTTCTTTAAATATCTTTGATTAAGAAATATGCTTTTTAATTTATTTTATGATGTTCCCCCATTAAATAATATTTTGCAATCTCCTAGCACACAAGCCCGAGTACAGGGACACGGGCATCGACGAGGCCGTGGCCGGCGAGGGCGAGGAGGGCGACGACATGGACGAGGAGGAGGGCGAGGGCGAGGGCGAGGAGGAGGTGGAGCTCAAGCACAAGCCCGGCAAGAAGCTGCCGAAGGAGAAGAAGCGCGCCTACAAGCCTCGACCCATCATGTTCGGCTACCGGATGCGCGAGAAGGACTGCAACTTTAAGATCCAGGGCAGCGTGGCGATGGACGGACGCGGCGATGGCACGTTCAAGAAGATCAAGCCGTGCTACTTCGCCTCCGCCCTGGCCATCCTGAGCTGCTCCATGCGGCCCCTGAACCAGTGGAACTCGTACCGCATCGACCGGGTGATCAACAATGCCAAGCAGATTGCGACTGGCGTGTGCGAGCTGGAGTCGGTCTTTGAGCGCGTCGTCCGCCACGTGACCATCGATGACTACGAGTTCGACATCTGGATCCGGTGCTTCGAGCCGGCGGGGATGTGGACACCGACTCCGGTGAAGAAGCCCGGCTCCAAGGAGACGGGTCTGATGCTGTTCAAGAAGAAGTTCTCCAAGCTGCTGAACGTGCGCAAGTACATGATCCTGTTCACGGGCAACGGCAGCTATGCCATCTACCACGACGAGTTCTTCCACCTGTTCGATCCGTACGGCAGCATGGAGAAGCCCGGCGGGGACGAGGAGGAGGAGGAGGCCGACGACGGCGGTGACGAGGAGGGCGGCAAGAAGAAGAAAAAGAAGAAGCGCTGCCCCAAGGGACCGAAGCGCTGGCCCGAGCGCAACACCGCCTCCTGGGTGCTCTTCTACGACATGGACGCCGTGCTCAAGTACGTGGACGAGCGAGCCGCGGCCAAGGACTGGAAGGAGAAGAACAAGTTCAAGTTCTTTGTGGTGGATGTGCTGTCGCACAAGAAGGCGGCACCGAATGCACGCATCCTGCAGCTCCTCACCGATCTCTCCATACCGATGACCTGCTCGAACAAGCAGTACGGCCGGCCGGAGTACGAGATCTGTGCCACCAACGAGTCCCTGGGCTGGCTGGAGCTGGAGAACTGCCTGCCCGTGTGGAGCAGGCTGAACAGGAGGAACACGGCCGGCAAGTACCGAAACCTGCCCATCAGCAAGATCAGGAAGTTCGACATCGAGATCGAGGGCAGGCTGTGGTCGCTGTGGGGCAACCTGCATCCGGAGGCGCCGGTCTTCGACGACGAGGTGCGCGGGCGCCAGTATCTGGCCTGCCACGTGATGGCCTGCTGTGCGGCCAGCATCTACAGGCTGATGGATTGGAGTCCTCATATCCTGGACACCATAGTGGTCAGCGGCACCAAGTACTTCAAGGAGAGCATCGACCAGATCAACGCCGAGGACTATGAGTTCTCGCTGGAGAACCTCAACATCGACTGCTCCATGGACACCATCAACTTTGTGGTCCACATAGAGCACGTCTGCTACGGCAAGCTGTACCGCGTGCCCACCTTCAACCGGATGAATCTCTCCGAGGCCCTGATCTACTTCTTCAGCCACTACCAGTTCGGCATCGTGAGTGTGCGCAAGAGGGCGCTGGCCATTGGGTTCTGTCCGGGTCACGACGGCGGCTACTTCATGTACGACTGCCAGGAGAAGGACCATCCGCTGTTCCCCAAGCAGCAGGGCGCCTCCTACATGCTGCGCACCCGCCACCTCCAGGTGCTGCTCTACTGCCTCGTGGTCACCCTGAACGTGCCCTTCTACAACATCGACTTCAGCATCCACAAGGTGGAGATGCTGCGCGAAGGAGCCACAGTTGAGAATGCGGAAGAGGAGGAGGGAGGCGGGGGACCTCCTGAGGAGGAGGGTCCAGAGTAGGCTCTAGCTGGAGCTGCAGCTTGAGGATGGGGAAGTGTCGTTGGGTGCTCGTTGGGTCAGACGCTGAAGATTCAGTTAGTAAATCAGTTTTTGGAATATATATATATTGACGAAAAATAGATTTAATAAAGCTTGAAATCTCTTTGGTAATTAATTTATTACTTGTTGCGTTTTTATTATTATAGAAATATTTTTATATTTTATAAGAAACGAAAAATAAAGTACTTGGTTACTTCTTACATATTTTTCAGACCTTAATAGGGTTGAAAACCTTAAAACCGGCATTAAAATAGTGTAACAGGAATATACAGAATAAGAAAACAATTAAAGTTAAATAACAATTAAACAATTAAAGAAAAGGGAAGGACTAAAGAGTTATATTGAACAATAATAATAATAATTCATAATATTGGTGATCCTCCCGTTTTGCTATTAATCCAAAACATTTTATTTTATGGTAGAGTTTTTCTTACATTTAATTTTCAATAACTTCTTGTGAAAATATTTTTTAATTAAGCTCTCAGATAAATAATTCGAACTAAGTAAATACAAGATTATGAATTAAGTGCATAACAAAATTTAATTAATAGATATTTTTTCCAGTTTCTCACCAAATAAAATATAATAAAAAGAATTATATAAATTATATAATTATATTAATTAGGCTCTAGCTGGAGCTTGAGGATGGGGAAGTTATGTTGGGTGCTCGTTGGGTCAGACGCTGAAGATTCAGTCAGTATATCAGTTGTTGGAATATATATATCGACGAAAAATAGATTTAATAAAGCTTGAAAACTCTTTGGTAATTTAATTATTACTTGTTTCGTTTTTTTAATTATTATAGAAATATTTTTATATTTTATAAGGAACGAAAAATATGAAACTTAGTTACTTCCTACATATTTTTCAGACCTTAATAGGGTTGAAAACCTTAAAACCGGCATTAAACTAGTGTAACAGGAATATACAGAATAAGAAAACAATTAAAGTTAAACAACAATTAAACAATTATAGAAAAGGGAAGGACTAAAGAGTTATATTGAACAATAATAATAATAATTCATAATATTGGTGATCCTCCCGTTTTGCTATTAATCCAAAACATTTTATTTTATGGTAGAGTTTTTCTTACATTTAATTTCCAATAACTTCTTGTGAAAATATTTTTTAATTAAGGTTTACCTACATGTCTTGCTCTCAGATGAATAATTCGAACTAAGTAAATACAAGATTATGAATTAAGTGCATAACAAAATTTAATTAATAGATATTTTTCTCAGTTTCTCACCAAATAAAATATAATAAAAAGAATTATATAAATTATATATTTTCAAAGTTCCTATCCAAATAATCTAGATATTTGTAAATTCATTTTAAAATTGCATAAAAACTGCTAATATTTTCTTTAAAACAACCATAGCTTTCAATTTAGAATATAAAGTATTTTAAACAATATTATTATATATTCCCCACAATAGCCAGTGACGAATACCATTATCTTTTATTCAAGCATCTGTTTAAAATGGCTTTCTGGTCTTTCATCAAGAATCAAAGCAAACTTGCTTTATCCAAACTCTGACTAACCAGAAACCCAGAAACAGATGGAATCAAAAGCACACACTTCTCTCTTCCAAATCGAATTTTATTCGTGACTCTAAGAACTAAGCTAAACATTTAACAACAATCGGATGACGCATGGCCGGATGACTCAATTCCGGGTGACTTAATGCCGCAGACGACGCTGTTCCTCGGCCTGCCTGTAGTGATAGCCATCGGCACGGAGCTCGTGGGCGGGCTCGGGTTCCAGCTGCTCTGGAGTCTCCGCATCGGAGGGAGCCATGGGCTGCTGCACGTCCAGGATGTAGGGCATCTGCTCCTCGGCCGGCTGCTGCTCCTGCTGCTGCTGCTCCTGCATCTGGAGCTGCTGCATCTGCTCCTGGAACTGCTGGTAGGTGAGCTGCTGGTTCTGCTCGGCAATGGGAGCGGGAGGCAAGTAGCGCATGGCAGGCTGTGGCTCCTGCTGCTGCTGCTGCTGCAGCTGCTCCATGGCGGCTTCCTGGGGAGCCATCATCTCCATCTCCATCTGGGGCATCATCATGGGCTCGGCATCCATCTGGGGCTGGACCGGTGCAGGCGGCAGGTAGCGAGTGGCGGGCATGGCCTCCTCGGCCTGTTCCACGGGAGCTGGTGGCGTCAGCAGGCTGCTGGGCATGGCCTCCATCTGGCCGTGCTCGTTCTCCCGCATGTACTCCACCTGCTCAGGCAGCTCGCGCAGCTCCTGCTGCTCAATGCTCATGGAGACGGCTTGCTCCGGACTAGGGGGCGGCAAGTAACTGCTGCTGGGCAGGTGGGAGACATCTGCGGCGGCCAGGCAGGTGCACAGAGCGAGAGTCAGGCAGAAGGTTTTCTGTGAAAATTGAATTTTAGGAGTTATTAATTAATAGATGAATTAAATTTAAAATAAAATATTTAACTAAGTTTTTTGTTAAAAAAATTTCAGCCTAAAGTTTATGAAAAGGCATATTTTTAGCTGACAGAAAGTCTATAATAATTCCAAAGGGATTTTTAAGGATTTTCAAAGTGAACTAAAGCGACTTTTAATAAGTCGGTTATGCATAAATATTGTGTTATTGTGTTATTATTTATTTAGTCCACTTTGAAAATCCTTAAATAATATATTAAATATAAAATCTATATTTCCTAACTTTAAAAATATATTTTATATAAAATCTTTTGAAATTGAGGTTGAACTCATATTTTGTAATATTCATATTCAGAATGTTTAGAAGGTTCTTCTATTCTTTTTATCTTTTATTAAAAATATGTACGATTTTCTAAGTAAAAAAATAAACATTTTGCATTCGAATTTATTTAAGATATTTATCCTAGAGTTATATTTTAAAATCTTTGCGTTTTTGAAAATTTTGTTCTACACTTATTTATATATTTTTTTATAATTATCAAGACTAGAATTTTTTACGAATCAAAAACAAAAAAGTCTAAGTAGATACTACATAGGTCCATCACTTATTTTGCTTTCCGAATTAATGGTATATCCTGTGACTCTTAATTATCCTTTTTGTCGTATTCTTTCCCTCCGCGAATACTCACCATCTTGTTGGATGTTTGGCTGTGGAGCGTCTGATGTCGGCAGAGCTGGATGTGATGATATTTATACGAGCACAGCCTCCGAGGAGACCTTCAGCCGGCCCAGTCAATGGTCAAGGGGTTTAGGTAGTGGGCTCGGACAGTCGGGTTCCGTTATTTGCTCAGTCCATCGATTTGTCGCCGGCCTCTTGGTCTTGGTTTCGATTTTTGTTTTGGCGCATCTCGTCAAACAATCAAACAAACATTCGAGTATTCGAGCTGAATCATCGCCACTGGCCGCCAAGCCAGGCCGGGCCAAGCCAAGCACACCAAACCAATCCGATCCGATCCCAAGTCTCAATTGGACTCAGTTTAAGCCGCTTTTGGCTATTCGGTTACCCTTGCAGAGGGTAATTACCATTTTTGGGAGCCACAAGGAAGACGCCTCTTTAAAGTAAATAAATAAAGTCTATAAATAGTTTTTGTAAAAACAAGGGATATATTTGGGTGTCTTGGGAAAATATTTATTTGGGATCTCTATAGAAAAGGTATAACAATATAATACAAAACATATCTTCAAAAGGTTAATAAAAAATGTTAAAGTATTTTTATAGCTAAACAAATAAAAATAATAGGGTTTATTGACAATAATGAAATTTATAACAAGTAAGTTTATGGTTAATTTTATTGTTATAGATCTACGTCAGAAAAGTTTACAGATTCTTTCTATTTATTTTTAAAACCATTTTAAATTTTCTAGGTAACAAATAGTACAATAAAAAGTATGTGTATATTTATAGTAAATAAAGTAGTGATTTATTTAATCTTTTAATTCAATTTTTATGTTTAAATAATTTTAACCAAAAACACAGAGAACTCTGACCTTTAGTAACTGAGAAGTCTTCTAAAATTGACTATTACTTGAGCTTATTTTTATATATAATATATATATAACCTTTTAATTAATAATTTTCTAAAGAATATTAGTGTATTTAATATTCTTTATTAATATACTCCACTTTAATCATTTTTCAGCATTCGTTTTCGCATTTTTTCAGTCTTCACCTGCTGACAGGTGCCACTTGACGGGGCGTTTGACAATCTCAATTGCTTTTGAGATTCGCGGCTCGAGGCGTATAAACTGGAGCATGGAGAGCATGGAGCATGGAGCTTGGAGCGTGGACATGGAGCCAAGGTTTACCCCGAATTCGATTTTCGCACGTCGCCGTTCTGACCTTCGCCGCCGGATTTCACGGTCAATCGATGGGCCCAGCACCTGACCGGAGATGTCTCCGTGTCTCGGAGGGGCCTGACCGGAAAGGCAAACAAGCACTGAGGCAAAAAAAAAATTCCATGTCAACTTGCCATTTTTTTGGATTCTCTTAATTTGCATAAAAATCGACGCTAAATATTTGTTTTTATTATTTTGTATGGTTCGATTTTCAAATAAATAATTCAGATATAGCCAAATTCGCATGCCTTTCATTGTAAATTCTTCTAATATTTTAAATTTATTAATTTTAAGGCATCTCCCTAAGTTTAGTTGTAACTTAAATTGGAATAAAAAAGCCTATGAACTTATTTGTATTAAAAATATGTTAGTCCCTTAGTTCTGCAAATTAATATTTTTTAATTAAAACGAAATAAAGCCTTCAACGGTTCCCCCTTTAAATACAGAATTTCAATGTAAGTTCGATATTGTTTAAAGGTGTTATATAAATTAAAATTAAGCACAATACTGTTAGAACTAAAAAAGTTTTAGACTTGCTTTATGGATAAAATACCTCCCTTTTAAGCTTCCATTTTATTATGATTAACTTAATACCTTGCTACGAAATAAATTGTTTAAAGTATTGGAATTAGATTTAGGGATTTAGCTCAGTTCAATTCAGACTCAAATCCAGTTGTCTGGTTGTGGAAACTCAGCCGAGACCGAGAAGAGTATTTTAAATTTTGTACGTTATTATTTCTGTCAAAATCTAGGTCGGAAAATAGTATGTTCCAGTGCTGGCATTGCGGTCATTAGAGGAGGGAGCTTGATACTAGGATACTGTCTTTCCTTGTGATGGATAAACAGAATAATCAGACCTCTAGTCTGGACATTCCGCTGAGGAACTGGGCCGTGGAGGCAATGGAACCTCCACCCGGTGTTAGTTCTTTCAGTTCCTTGAACACCCGTAGGGACGGTCGCATTCAGCGGCGAAATCCCCAGTTCGAGGATGAGCCGGCTCCGATAACTGCGCTCAGTAAGGATGTCGAGAATAAGAGATCCAAGAGTCCGCAGAAGCTAGCGAAAGCCAAGGATCGCAAGGTCGATGACAATGCCGGACCGGGGACCTCGATCAAGGCTACCAAGGACTTATCCGGATAGCGATGGAAGTTCCCGTTCACAGACTGCTCTGTCGGCAAGAGTGGCTTCAAAATTTGAGCAGATACGACCTTTTGAGCTCCGCTGGATGTGGCTTCCACTGAACATCCATCAAACTGCCGATATCAAAATTTTAATGTACTTATTGGTTACATTTTATTAAAGAACTTAATCGGAATAATCATACTAAAGTCTTTTTTTTGTGAAAATAAGATTATTTGTGTTTGGTAAATAAAATACAATAACTGGCTCAAGAATTCATGGAAGCTACCTAAATACAATCACCCGAAATGGCATACTTCTAGGCTTCATCATTAGTTTCCACAATATGGTTTCAACGGTACGTTGCCTACTTTTCTGGGGGTTCAATCTTTTGGCTTGGAGAGGGGCTTGTCGAAAATTAATGAAGTTATGCAGTTGTGATCTTTAGGTTGTATATTTTAAATGCAAGATAATCAAAGCATTTAAAAGCATTGTGCTATTTTTTACTAATTAAATTGTACCAATTAAATTATATTAATTTTGACAATAAATCAGATGTTGAATTTAGCTAAAATATAAAGTAATTTTATTCTCTACAATTCAAATAATTGTTGTAAAGGCAACCCTTGCCTTTTCTGTCTTTCAGTTAAAGTAAAACAATCGAAGCAACACGGCAACAATTGTAACTCACAAATAACACACAAATTATTTTTTGCATTTGTTTCTCAATTCTCTTTGGTTATTAGGGAGTAAAAATTTTAGATTTTAACAAATTTAAACCGATTATTCTTAAATTGCCCGTTCGAGAAGCCCACTTGCTTCTTTCAATTCTTTTTCGAACTCAACCAGAGAGATCACTGAGGAGCAAACCATGTCGTCTCAAGTTGGCGGGCGGGACAGCAGCTGTGGCTCCAGCGGCAACGACGACCGGGTGACCGTGGATCCTACAGAGAACAACTTTGCCCTGGAGCTGAAGCCGACTCCCAAGCAGATCTGCATTCCGATGCACCAGCGCCTTACCACCTCGGAAACCCAGTAAGAGGTCTTGGACCTTCAAAAACTTAATCACTTTTAATGTTTCCCCACAGCGTCTTCCAACGCGATGTGGATTACGAGGTGCCGGACAAGTCCTGGTCGGTCCTTTACCTTGGAGCCACCAAGGAGAAGGCCCTGAAGTAGCCGTGCTCAATAGCAATGAATTCACATCCCAGATGAGCAGTTCCGCTCCCTCAGCCTCGCCACAGCACATCCTGCATTCCAGTTGATATCGATTTCCTGCAAACACAATGGCCGCCGCACTCACTGATTGAGTCCTTCGCCACCGCATCACTCAGTCATCCATCAGACGTCGCGAAATGTTATATAAAATTTAAATTCGCCCTCGTGCCAGTGCATATATCATTGGGCTTTTATTACTTTTGTGTGTGGGTGCTGGCTCTGGCTGCTGCTGTCTGCTTGCTGGTTGCAATTGATGGTGAGGCGTACGATTGTGATTAATGGAGACGCCGTCATTGAGCCCGATCCCCGGCGCTTCAGATGCTCGCTTTATGTATGCATAACGATCGCGAGAGCGATCCATGATGTCATATTCATTGAGCCAAGATTGCTCTTGAGAAGTGTCAACTGAGACACTTCTATCTAAAGCGGAAATAATGGCTTAATGAGACAAATGACGCGACGCTGACACGACTGACACATCCAACACATCTGACATCTTCGTAATACCCAAACGTGTGAAATTCGTCGCGAAATTGATGCTTAATTTTGGCAATCGCATATTGTCTCCGATGTCAATGTCAGCGCTTTGATAAATTTTTCGGGAATTGTTTTGGCATGAAATGATACGATTTATCATGTCAATGATTAATTTTATAATTTATCAAAGGGTTTATCTTTTTAAAGCTTTTAGAAAATTATTTGTTGAAGGGGATCCCCTAAGCTAAAGTCGCTATTTTAGTCATAGAAGTGCAAATTAAATTAAAAATAGAAATCTTAAAGAAAAACACAAGTTTTGGAACATTACAATTTTTGGAACCCCTAGGATTTTTTAAAGAAAGTCTTGTCTTGTATTGTGAGTTATATTTTGTTACATTATTTAACACCTTACCAGAACAATTAAACAGTTAAATTTTTTTACAAAAATGCTAAAGTCATAACTACATTAACTTTTTGAATAAAATAATAATCTGGCCTGCTTCAAAGGTTCTTTAAAGTTGGTTCTAATTTTTAAGAGTTACTAAACTTATTAATTTTAAGTCATCAAAATGCAAACTAAGTAGATAATAAGTATAATGATAATATGATTGAAAAAAATATTCCTAAGTTTTAGGGAATTTGGCTTTTATTGTATTCTTAACAGAACGTTCAAATACTTAAATAATTTTACAAAAATGCTCCAAAACCTTATAGGGCAAAATTTATAATAACAAGAACTTTTTGATTAAAATCTTGTAATTAAATAAGAAAAAATTAACCGGTTTCAAGGGTTGCTTAAAGTTTGCTCCTATTTTTAAAGTTATTCTCCTTTTAAAATTAAATTTAAAGGACATAAATGCCAAATGTAAGATAAAGTCAATATTCCTTTAATAAGAATATCCATAAGAGCTTAAAAAACTTTCTTCACCGTGCTTAAAAGTAACATTCCTGAGCTAAATACTTGTTAGCTTTAACTAAGCTTAGTTTAGTTATTTTTAAACCCCCAATATAAGTGCCAATTTTGGTTAACACGCTCAACTAAACTCTTGAGGCTTCCTCCTCCGTAAATTTATGGTCTGTCTGCGTTTGAAAATAGCTCCGAAAATAGCTTTCTTCCAAGCATGCCAAAATCTGTTTGCCTGCTCGTTAGCATATCTGCAGACTGAATATTTTGGCACTGCCCGCAGATGGGTGGACTCGCAGATACACTCTCGCACTCCGAGTTCACTCTGTGGGCCAGATGTCAGCTCAAAACCCCATCTGAAGTGTCTGACCCAGATAATTTATTTTGTCGGCAGCTGGATATGTATATGTATAGATACTACCCTTTCGGGATGAAAATCTTTAAATGGGGTTATCATAATATTAATGTAAGCAAGTGGAAGACTGCAGCTGAGATTAGATAGGTATTTATTTTAAGACAATTCAATAATTTCACAAGGTTTCCCACACTTTTTGTAACCTTGACTGCCAATCAAAAAACTTATCCGCAAACAGTGCCTCATTTCCGCTCAGAATTTCTGTTTGTTTGCCGCATATTTTTCGCATTGCAAGTGCACTTTATAAATGGTCCTCTGACCATTTCGATGAAAGTGGCAGTGACATCAGTTGGCTGTAAGCTATATCAAGAACATTAATACTATAGAGAGATCGGCAATTAAGGGGGAAATTTATCGAAACTATTAAGGCGCCTGCAGGCGACACACACGAAGTTCGTGCAAAATAATAATTTAGTGGCAAATATTTGGCAAAATTCATGGCATGAACTCTGGGTCTTTGTAAATGCGATATTTGTGCATTTATGTTTGCCACAGAATGTGGCCTGTTTGTTGCTGCGTTCTAATTGAAATGGACCACAAAATTGCTTAGAAGATGTTTGTGTGGTGCGGCCTGCCGCAAACTTCAAAGTTTCGCTCTCCGTTGGTCGCCTCTGATTGATGTCCATGATTGATGATGGAGTGGCACCTAAACCGCTGCCGCCGTCGCCACCAGAGCTTTTCGTTTATTTTTCTTGGGTTTCGGCGCTTCGGTTCTTCGGTTCCTCGCCAATTTGATACAATTGAACTTTGTCGGGCGTCCACACACATTGAATTCTTGCCATACTTTTTTGCGTAATTTGCATAAAAGATATTGGCAAGCTCAAAGTCCAAAGTGCCAAAGTCGCCTGCCAGTGTTTTCATTTCCCCCTTCTTATATGAGTTTCTTTTTTATTTTTCTCTTATGTGGTAAAATCTCACATTTCCATAAGGCAAACATGAGCATAAGCATAAAATTAAATATGCACGAGAATTGGCAGAGCCATCGAGGCAACGCCAACTGCACTTGCAACAATTTGAGCTGTACACACTGAGAGGAAAGGGGGCTTAAATTAATTTACATCGAATTTAGAGGCAAGAAGTAAATAAAATAATTGTGTATAGGGATTTTTTCAATTTATTAACCCGAGATATATATTCCAAGGCGAGATAATCTTTTTTAAACCCAAGAAATGCTTTGGCAATTTTATTATAAATGGAGTTAGGACCTTCCTATATTTTTTTAGATTTGCTAAATATTTCCTTAAAAACTTACTTACAGTTAATTAAAACAAAAAAAAATAAATCAAATAATTGCGCATTTACATTTTTAATAATTTTCTAAACCGGTGTATATATCCCTAAGAAAAATATTGATTGTTAAATATATACTTTGGAGTTTAATTAAAAATGGAATTAGCTCTTCTCATTTATTTTTAGGTTTGCTAAATATTTCCAAAAACTATTTAAATATTATACACTTTTAAAAAAGGCTTAATTACTTGCTTAAATACATTTTTTTTCCTCAGTGCCAAGTGATTGGCTAAGGGGGGACTGTTTCGGGTTAAGCGGTTGCCTTTTGCTCTGGCCAAATTTCGCTTCACTTGTTGTGGTTGTAATTGCTGCCGTTTCTCAGGCGACCTTTTGGTGGCAAAAGGGGGGCCATCGGGGGTGGTTTGGTATCTGTCATTGACATGGATGGCCGTCGTGGTTCGTGGCTGCAGCCCAAATGCGTTTTGCATAATTTTAAAGCCTCTTTAAAGCAGCGAAATGCCATTACGGGTTGCGATTTTGTGACTATTTCGATTTTTTTTTCGGGGACAAATTGAATTTCACTCTTGGCTGCACATGGCGGAAAATGCAGGGAGAGAGAGTGAGAGATTTTCCATTTCCCATGCGGCGTATACGTGTTATTTGGCATTTGCAAAGCGCGAAACAATATTGATCAATTTCTATGCCAATTAGGGAAAAATTGATTAATTAACCCAAGTCAGTGAGTTTGAAATATGTTTTTAGTGCAAAATGTTAATCAATTACTGCCGATGGCAGGATAAAAGGCTTATGGCTTGAATCTGTCGATAGCTCTGTCAATTATTCCCATGATTTGTGGTCTTAATGAAAACGTAAAAACTGTATTCTAAACACCATATCCAGAATGAATCATGGCTGCTGAATATTTACAGGTGATTCAGTTGGCTTTTATAGGTTTCTGCCTGTTCGCACATCGGATAAGGATGGCTGACAGATGATTCAGATATCTCTGGTTGAGTCAGAGTAGTTTTACAATTTTTTTTCTTATACTGTCATTGATCTTTTTTTGGGGAATCAAACACAACAAATGACTTTGCCTAATTGAACTTGAACTTGATGTTAAGTGACAGCAATTGAAATATCTTAATTTCGTAGCCAAAATTTGGGTCAATTCCGAGCTGAAAATTCTTGGAATGCAAAACAAGTGTATAATTCTACTAATTAATCGCGTATTACGATACCCAGAGCCAAAAATACGCCGA
The DNA here is from genome assembly GCA_018153105.1 of Drosophila rufa. Taxonomy (NCBI): domain Eukaryota; kingdom Metazoa; phylum Arthropoda; class Insecta; order Diptera; family Drosophilidae; genus Drosophila; species Drosophila rufa. The sequence continues at coordinate 8,931,079 of JAECXS010000085.1, forward strand.
AATCAATTTATCAAAAGTTGCGTAATATTTTTTTTGGCCGAATATTTTGAATATGCATGAGGCCAGAAACAATTTTGTACTAAACGACGGCCTGTAAATGAAGCTTTATGCGTGAATATATTGAAAATCGATTAGTGCAAAGTGAACAGGAAAATCAACAAAATGGAAATGACAACGCCAGACAACGTGGCTCTGGGAACTGCTGGCCACGCACATAATTCTTGAGGCCTCTGGGGCAAGTGCACTTGGAATAAAAACTAGGTACTTGGATTCAATTAAAGCTTACTTATATTTTATAGAAAATATTAAGTAAAGTACAAATTATCTGTTTTTTAAATATATTTAAAAATATTTCCCTCTTCCCATTAAAACCTGAATTGTTTTACATTTTTCTCTGCATCAACCCGCCGCCATCAATGACAAAGTTTTGTCCACCGCCGGGGGACAGGTTGCAGTGGCCAGTAACTAGTGACCAGTGACCACTGACCACCATCATCATCGCCTTCACTTCACTTTACCATTGCCATCGCCATCGGTGGCTGGCCAACAAGTTGTCTTCAATTAGCGCCAATCGCAGCTCAACAGCGAAAAGCAATTAAGTCACTTCACCGACTTGGGGGTTCTGCTTGCTGGCTGACGCTTATCAAATATTTTTTTAATTGAAAACTTATTATTGGGAAAGTATCCCAAACTTGGTTATCAGCCAGAGTCAGAGTTATGTTATGAGCGGATTTGCATAATTGGAAACACGTTAGCACCGCTCTCTGACTGTGGGAAATTTGCATAGTGCATTACTCACTTTGCAAGTTGGCTGATGATTCATGACTCGTGTGGCCTTCAGTTATATATATCCCTTGATTTCCAGAGGCTAACTGGACCGGCAATAAACATCTTTGGAATCTGCTGCGTTTATTGAGCAATTGTCTTGAAGAGCAAGTGCAGGCAAGCCTGCATATTTTCGCATTTAAGTTCGCTCCACACGCACCCAACATGTTTATTATTATACAATTTTATGATCGGTTTGTATTCTCGATTTCGATATTTTCCACATTCTCAGATTTGGGGTTTTGCATTTGTGCCGATCATTCGGGACCGAATAGTTGCTCTTAGTGGAGCATAGCCAGACGCAAATCCCCGAGCCCACTGACACATGTTGCGCCTGCCGGTCTTTTGCGTTTATATATATTTTATTCGTGTACGTATATATATAGGATATAGCCGAAATGTGCGAATAATGAAATTAATTTGCTACATCTGGCATTTGTAACGCAGAGGAAGCTGCGGCCGGGATCATTTGTCTGGTTTAATTTGCTAAACAGTTGGGGAAAGGTTTAGGGGAATTCATTGTATTATGTTTCCGTTTTGGAATTAAATATTTACCTACATACAATTAATTATTTTTTTATATTTTATAAAACTGATTAGATTTGGTGCGAGGTTAAAACTGGCATTAATCATTTTTTATTTATTAAATTCTATATAAATATAAAATTCAATTATTTTCTGCTTAGAATTTTATGAAGAATTTTGCAACATAGTGTTTCGGCCTTTAGTCTAGTTTTAATGTGAAAAATAAATAAATAATAAATTTTAAAAATTTGTATTCTTAGCAAATTCAATGAATAAATCTTTATTAATTTTTAAATCCTTATTTACCTATTCACAAGACAAACAATTTTTTTCTATCCACCCCAAATAGGTTTCTATATTTTATACCTAAATATGTTTAATCACTCTCTCCACATTTTTTCTCTTAGTAAATGTTACCCTTATGTCTCGGAGGTGTTAGACATTTTTAATTTTTTTAAAGAATTTTATTTTGACACTGACACGAGTTGAGTGCTACTCCCGGGTCCACGTGCTGCGACCCCTTCGATGGGTCAATGTCGCCCCAGAAATGACGCTCCTCCGCTCCACTCCCCATGTGTTTGCTTAGGCGGCTGAACAAATCTTTAAATTGCCATAAATTACAAGAATTAGGGGCATAATATTAGATACGGCTGCCAAAGTTGCGCAAACATTCGCCGGAGTCAAGTGCAGAGTGTCGATGGACGGTCGATGGCGGACGGAGAATGGAACGGAATTAATGGGTCTGCCCTTTGATGGCCCCCGAAGAGTTGAGCTATCGAATAAATCATGACTGACCTTCCCCCAGTGCCATTCCCTCCGGTTCTGGTCTGGCCTGGTCCGAGTGTCGGTCTGAGTCTCAGTCCCCCGAGATCGGACTTTTATTTGAATTTTTCCGGGTGTTAATGGCCAGCGAAACATTTGGACAAAGCCGTTTCTATTCCTATATAAATATCGTAACTATTTGGTGATTAAATATCGCCTGATTTTTATTACTATTACACAAAGAGAAATCGAAGTTTGTTGAAGGGTTTTTGTTATTTATTTGTTATATAAATGTATTTATTTTGTTTTAAATGGGGATCCCTAGATGAGGATTTTTTTAAAAGTAGATTTATAGTATCCAAAAAGGAAAGTTTCCATAAATTGCATACTAGTTTTATGGATTTGTTATTAAGTGTATTTAAATTTTGTTTTAATGATTTCCTAAGAAAAATACAGATATTATTTGGGCCTCATAGGAAAGGAATTTTTTTGAAGCATACTTCTCTTAATCTTTATCAACTTTTACAACTTTATAATTAAATAAGAACAAATATGTTTCAACTGAGAACCATTTCCCCATTTTCTGTAACCTTGTGACTCTTTTCTTTCGTGATTTCACAATTTAAGAAATAATAATAATTCACTTAGACTTATGAGCTTGTTGCTAATAAAATGGGAGACATGCTTGCACTTTTTTTCGGGGTGTATCATCGTAATATTACACGTATGCCGATGTTTATGCACGGATTTTTTGGGCCAGCTGCCGCACATGTTGCCAGCGAGGCGCCACCCACTCAATGCCAATGTCCAGAGCAGATGGTGGCACGGGCACTGCCACTGGCACAGGCACACCCACCCACAGCCACACCCACCCACACACACCATGCACACGCACAGCCGATTCTATTTCCATTTGGATGTCATCTCTATTTTTAGGCTGCCCGGAGGGAGATCGCCCTGTGTGGCACGATGGCGGGGCAACTCTTTCGCGTATCATAAATTAATCTATATCGAATCGAAAACTATACCCAAACGCGCAAATTATGATCCATTTGTCTTCGGGCGCGCTTTTCATAATTTCACTAATTACGAATATATTCCATTGTTTACAAAATTTGTCTGCTCGCGTTTCCCGAGCGGCACACACACATTTCCTTGAGTGTGCGCTCAATTTTCTGTGCGCTGCGTAAACATTCCGCTTTTTGTTTATCAGCTCGCAAAGTGCAGCGGATTAATAAGCGTCAATTGGGGCACTTGCCCCGCTACTTGCCCCAAAAATTCATTCGTTTTTGTTGTTAATTTTTAGGTACAATGTATGCAAATGTTGCTCCTGGCCCACATTGTTGTTGGCTAAGGTTGCACTTGTTGATGCGGCAGCTACTTGAGTTACTTTTTATTATGGCCGCTGTTGTGTTTGGAGCTATATATGGTGATGTTGCTTTTTAATTTGATATCGCTCGGAAAAATCATATTTGTGTGTTTCCATCATCAAAAGCAACTGTTGAATATTTTCTAAAACTCAATAAATCTTATTTCAGGAAAACATTTCTAACTTTTTATTAGCCTTTACCTCTTTATTTTCTTCAAAAAAATTACAATTTGTGTCATAGTACTAAATCTGTGTATATGTTTATGGCCACACTGGTCACCATTCTAATTATTTCTCTTTACTCACATTATTAGGGATTTTCTTAAATAAATATAGGTTTTATTCTTGGCGTTGGTTTGATATTTTAATAGCATTTTCTCACAGCATACATTCACATAATAAAAAAACCCATTTAGCGCAAAATCCATCAAAAAACCAATGAGTAATATTTTAAAAATATTTTTCCTAAAGTCATGACAATATATTCTTGAAACAATTAAATTTCCTTTTCCACATTCGAATTGAAATTTAAAAAAAAAATTGTCAAGGTTGGACCTGTTGATGTTGCTGGAATTTTTGAGATTGTTATGGCAGCTCATGTTGCTGATATTGTTATTGAATTTGATTTTTTTTTTGCTACCAGTTTTGGAGGTTCTGCTATTGTTACAGCTTATAATGTTGTTAACGTTACTGATTTGCTGTTAATGTTACAGGCGCATGTTTGCTGCTTCTTTTGCTATTCCTTATGCTGTTTTTACTGTCCCTGTTATTGCTTCTACCGTTATAGCTTCAGCTATTATTGCTATTGCTGTTATTCTTGTACATATGTATATACATGTATGTATGTTGCTGCTCTTAAGGCTGTTAATTCACGATTGTTATGTTGTTACTGTTACTGCTATTCAAGTTGCTGATGTTAATATAGCTATTGTTGTTATTGCATGTGTGGCTACTATTGCTGCTACTGTTGATGTTGCTGAAGTGGCTACTGTATTTCAGTGGCCATGTAAATGTTGCTGTTGATGTTGCTAATGCTGTTATTGTTGTTTCCACTCTTGATACAATGTTGCTGCTGTTTTATTATTGTTACCAGCAAGCAACAAGTTGCCGAAACTTAAGAGCTTTTCCAGGGAAAGTGGGAGGAACTGCTCTTCTTTTCCCAATTAAATTCGCTGCAGATTTTCCCACGGAAAACTCTGACACACTGCAATATGCAAATTTCACCAGACTCGGCTATGAGTAAGCCCTCGTACTATAAAGCCCACCGATCTACGTAATTGTTTATAAATATGGGCGGCGCAGGCCGTCGGCAGACAGATGGCGTCATTTGTTTGCGTTGAATGTGGTCAAGAATTTGTAGTTTTTTTCTCTGAACCGTTCTGAACCATTTCAGGTTGACTAAGCCGCGGAAGGTAAACAAAACGAAAGTTCTCCGTTGGACAAGAAATGGATATTTGAAACATATTCCTTCGGTTTTTCACTATTTTCACTGCGAGACGAGATGGGACGCACCCGTTGCGCCCATAAATTAACTGGGCCAAGCACTCTGATCTCATGCAAAAAGTCAGCGGCCATAAATTCAAATGTCTTTATAAATAAGCAAAACGCGAGCGGCGGCTGAAGCAAACCCCAGAGCAAACACTAAAATAAAATCAACTGTATAAATTATAAATCAGGCATCACCATTGCCAATTAAAAGGGGCCAGGCATCTAATGAAAAAAACAACTTAAATTAGCGCCGGAGCACACTTCATATCAAAAGCGCGCCAAACTTCGCCCAGAAACATGTTGCGAAGAGGCGAGCGCAACATGTGCCCGAGTAAAGCCGGTAATTTCGCAAATAGAGAGCGACTCTCTCTCACTTTTATGATGTTACGGGACAGAGATAAGAGTTTGTCATGTTTACGCTTCTCTCTACATTGAAAAAAATACTACAAAGGCTTTGAATATTTTAATTAGTTTGAAAATTATTACAGCTAAGTTTGTAACATGATTATTTTGTACAATATAAGTTCAAATATATAGTGAAACTTTGTGAATACAAAAGGTACATACTTTATTTTCTACTTGATATTAAAATTAAATATATAAAAAAAAAAATATATGTAAAAAGGAGTTATGTTTTACACAATAGTTTCGATGCCAAAAAGTAGGCTAAGGTTTTTGGTAACTGAGTTTCTGGTAAATTTATGTTCGGGTAATGCAAATATACATTTTTATTCGCTTATCGTACAACAGTTAAAATTAAAAACTTTTCCACAAATTGTTTTACCTTAAGCTAAACATATTTTAGTATATTTAATTTGAGGCCTAGATATCTTAATGCCTCAATTTAGGCTTTTTGATTATTTAGTTTAATTTAATTTTTTTATTTCCTTGCTCCTCAGTATTTATTTATTAAGCAGGCATTGGTTGAGTATTTTTTTCGGTGCATCTCCCTCTTGGCAACAACAGCATCACGGCAGCGGCAGCGGCAGCGACAACGACAACGACGACGTCACAACAGAGCAAGCGAGGAGAGAGAGGAAAGAGCATAGCGGAGCGGAGCAGCAAGCCGGCGGCACTCGAGCTTTGCGTTCGGTTTTTTGGCGATTGGCAGTCGCCAGCTCCCAGTCGCCGCCAGTCGCAATTTTCCGGTCGTGGCGAACAGACGCGCTTCTCATCGCTCCGTCGAGACACCGAACTGTCGGCCGTTAGAAGTAGCAAATAGTGGCCAATAACGAATAATAGCATCTCTTAGTCCCGAAACTCCGAACGACTTGACCGCAACAACAAGTGCGATTGTTTCATTTTCATAGTGCAACTCGGTCGCCGGTCGACTCTCCTCTTGGCAGGTGTTGTTACAGGTGAAATTTCGCGTTGTCGTCGTTGTCGTGCCGGTTAGATTAGCCTGACACCTTCGCTACGATTTCGAGAGTGCCCGCGCCAAAAAATCCCGCTAATTGGCTTGATTTTCGGCCCAACAACTAAATATCAAGTTTCAATATTCGCCGACTGTCAGTTGCGGAAACACGTATATATATCCGGACATAGAATATATATACTATCCACCCATCCATCCAGCGCGAAGTGAGGCTCTGCCTATTTGCATTTCAAATTGTTTGCACTCTCGACAGCAAGAAAAGGTAAGAAGTGGCCAAGTGGAAATCAAACAAGAAGTGGAACAATTAACTCGCGCAATTTTCAATTCGATTTCTGGATATTCTTTCGATATTTGCATAACGTGATGGGAATATAAATCCATCTGTGTACTTGTGTGCCCATGTAGAATATTTTTTCGCCCATTTCCTTTGGCCGCATAAATTATCCCGCTCTCGCGTGATGTTCTATTCTATTCGGGCACAATTCTAATTAAGTGCTGAGACCTGCCCCAATGATGTTGCCACTCCCACGACCCTTTGGCTTCACCTCTGACCCTTAGGTTTTGTTACACGTAACGAAAGCTTTGAATGTTGCGAAATTTTTAGGTTTCTTGAAGGGTTTTTGGTTACTAGAATATTTTATAGTAGAAATGGTGTGATTTTTAAACCAATCTTAATTTTTCAAGACAGTTTTAATGTGCGTAAAAATGTTATGGTTTTTTTAATTTGAAAAGTCACTGTGATATTTTATTGATTACACCAGTTTACAAAATAAAAAATAAAAAATGCTCCAAGCCTGTTGATGCGAAATTCTGGTAGAGTTGAATCCCCAGATCACGAAAATGGCTTTAATTTTTTTTTTTATAGATACGTCTTTTTTAAAAGATTTTTTAAAGTTTTACACAAAAAAAAAAAATGTTTACTTTTATCATTTAGCTAATTAGCTAAAAATACATTTTTCATTGGCTAAAAATATCACCTGGATTTATTAAATCAGCAAACTGATAAGACGCCGATACGAGATAATTGTTATGTATTATTTATTTTATATTTCTCCTGGTTTGTTTCTAGCTTGTTTCTTTAATGCTTTCCTTTTTTTTTTTTTTTTTTTGGTAATTAAGCTATATTTAAATCTTATCAGTCTTAAAAACAACCATCCATCATTAAATGTTACTCAATCGCTATTTATTGTTGTCGTTAACCTACTTTTGATATGCCAAAAAGTACTATGTTATTGCCATTTATTAGCTAAAGTTATAATTATGATATACTCAAAATATTCCAATTTTTAAGACCTTTAGTAATATTTACAAAAAGGATCTGTAAAAACTTACATTTGTTAGATCTATTCTTTTTTTGCACGATATTATTGTAAGTATTCGATATTCCTCCTGTTGCTAGATTCCAAATTAATAATCATATATTAAATCATAAATCTTAATTAATAAATAGCAAAAAAATAACTAGGCTGTGCTAAAAATACTCAACCAACATTAAATTAAATGAAATGTCATAAAGATAAGCCACCGGAGATATGTGATAGCTTGGAACTTTCTTACCAAAAACTGATTAACAAATTTTGTTGACACTTTTTGTCACCGTGCAGTTTTGGTTGCTTTTTGCCGCCTCTTCAACGCCGTTTTTATTGCCTTTTACTTTTCTTTTTTTGCTATCTGAGCTCTTGTTGGAATTGTTAACAAAACTGTAGATTTATGCAGTAGATTAGCTCGTCAACGCCGCGAAGCGAAGGCCAAAGGACATGCTCTCCTCTCCAAAAGGGCCAAATCCGCTTATTAATGAGCTGTCACAGGACAGTGGGATTTAAGGGGGGGCTGAGGGTTAAGGAGGCGTGGCTCCGGTCACTCTTGGTCATCAATTAACGTTAATGCGGCAACGTCGTCAGTGCTGCTGGCTGCTCGCCTAAATGTCCTTGCCACACTTTTGTCAATCAAATGAGTTTTTTCTGTATTTTTTGATTTCTTCTTATTTTGTTTTTTCTTTTTTTTGCGAGTCGTGCGAATGCATTTCATATTCATAAAAGTTGTCAAGTCGCTGTGAGTGAGTGAGTGTGACTAAGCCGACAACTTACCAACGAGCCAAGAAATAATAATCGTTAAAATCGATTTGTATTCTTTTTGGAGGTGGGGAGGGAGGGAGCAGAGCGGTGATGACATTCAACGGAGCAGCCTGCTCCTGCTGCTCCTCCTCCGCGGAGGAGATTTAAGCCAAATGCACGAATCGCTTTTTCGAGGGTCATAAATAAAAAAGCGAGCCGAATGGACCCTGACACTACGCTCCAGTCCCCCGCTCCTCGGAGCTGCCCCCGGCTTATGCCACTCAGGTGCCCGACATGGCGCATATTTTTAGACGTTTAGCAGAACACACTAAAAATACATTGCTTTCTTCAGCAAAAACCAAAAACAGAAAAAAGAAGAAACAAAAATTGGACAAAAATAAAAACCCAGAAGGAACGACCGAAAAATATCCCACAAAAATGGGAAAACAAAGCCCTGCACTCAGAACCGACAGAAATTCGCGGTGGGGATATCATAAAATGCCGAAATGCAGAAAAAGGAACCGAAATACAAGAAAATAGACATTAGCCAAGCACAAAAATAAAAAAAAAAAAAACAAAAAGATGCTGAGGCAGAGAAGCGTGGAGTTTAGATATTGATGGTCGTTCGAATGGGGATTACCCTGGAGAAAATAATCATTCGCAAATTTAACTATACGTCAAATGAGTTATTCTTCAAAATATCTTAAGGTTTTGACTAACTTTATTTAGTAACTTTAAATTTATTGAAATAATTAATGTATTAATATTTTTAAAATATTAATAAAAATAGCTAATTGTCCGTTTTTTTCAGAAATATATAAATGACGTAAACTTTATAATTTATATTACAACAGTGAAATCAAAGAACACAAATAGTTAAATTTATTATAATTATCTCGCTATTTTTATTACCTTTTTGTATAACAAATAAAGACGGATATTATATAATTTCTTTTACAAAAATTACAACAAAGAATTAACATTTAATATGTGAATTTTAAAGACAAAATTAAGGTATTTAAAAAGCTTAAAAATGGAAATTAGCTGATTGTTAAAATCTGATTAAATAAATTACAGTTAAAAGTGTTATAGGGAATATAAGTTATAGGGAGGTTGTAAAATATTTTGAAATAACCTAAAACGGAAATATTCTAGTAAAGTTTAAAAATAAAATGACAAAACCTAATTAAGTTGAGTTTTCTTACTAAGAGATAAAAGTATAAACCACAATTCCCCTTGGATCGTTAAAAAACTAGCTCAGAATCTCATTTGGCTCTTCACTGAGACAAAAAATGATAAACTTTCCAGTTTAGTAGGTGTGTGTTTGTGTGTGTGCAGGGGATGTGAGAATGCGAGACGGAGGAAAAGCATAACAAAAAAATAAAGAAGAGCGACAAAAAAGGACAGAAAAAACATTTGGCAAGAGCATAAAAATAAAAATGAAATAAAATGGCATAAAAAATGCAACAGTTCAGTGAGATAAACACGAAAAAGCCAAGGTGGAAAAGGCGGGGAGAATCCGCCGGAAGGGGGGAAGGTGGAAAGGAGGAAAGAAAGATGCTAAGGAAGAGCCCGAGGAAGCTGCAGCATTTAGACCGAAAGAAGGCAGGAGAGTGGAGGGACAAAAAATGGGCCAGTAGCTTGGATTTCAGGCACACTAAAAACACCAGCACACACACGTGGACACACCTTGCCGAATTTTAAATGAGTCAGCTAACGTTTTAGGTGAATTAAGGCAGGTGAAGGCTAGGGGGCTTTCGAGGAGGGCTTCGAGGCGGCTTTCGAGTAGGTTTCACGGAGGTGGATCCTTCAATAAATGTCCAGTTGTCCGGATTTTGCTGCTGCCAGTTCTGCCGCCCGCTTCCTTTGCTACTTCGTTTTTTGGCCAACTTTGGGGGCCCGGCTTCGACACTTGGCACGGTTTTAATGCCCTGCCCAAGGTTAACACGAACAAGCACTGAGGAAAAATATGAAGTAAATTAATCAATAAATACATAAAATTAATAACAACGGAAAAGACATCATTTAAAACCATAAATAAAATTAAAAACTTTTTCTAAGAAAAGATAAGAGAAAATTAATATTTATATAATGTTTTAAAGGCTTGTCTTTAATTTAATATTTAAAGCCAAGTATTAAATTAAATAATATTAAATAATCTTTAAAAAATTATGTATATGTTTTATATTATAAATTCTAAAGGAGTCATAAATTAATCAATCAAAGAGTAATCTTCTTTTTGATATTAAAACTATATGTTTTTTCATCCAAAATCAAAAAAAATGTTTGGAATTACTTAGTTTTATGAACTTAAATACATTCTCTATTTTAAGTATTTCTAGAATATATTGTGTAATGAATATATTGCACTTATAACCAAATACTTCTTATTTGAAATTTAAAAATAGTTGATTAAATGCAATATTCTTTTAAAGCAGACCTTTTTTCGGTCTTGGAAATATTTATTATTTAACTAATAGCCTATTTATAATATCACCTTGATCAATAATATTTTTAGATAAAAAAAATTTAAGCAGAAAACTTTTAAAGTTTCAAATTTATGTAATTAAATAGATTTTTCTCGGTGCATTTACACAACAAAAAAATAAACACCCTAGCATAATGAAGAAGAAGCGGCTAAAGCCGGCAAATAGAAATGAAGAAATACAAATTGTATAAAAAACGGTGGGGGTGTGTGTGTGTGAGGGGTGGGGGGGAGGTTGGTAAATGTGCCACAGAGATAAAAGCGTAAATAGAACTGAGGCACGAAAATTTTTCAAATTACCAGCAAAGAGGTTGAGGCAGGGCGTGTTTTCTTCTCTTCTTTTTTTCAACTGCCCCTGTTTCTGTGTGTGTGAACTTATTGAAAGTGCGAACACACACGCAGGTGAAAATGCCCATGCATATGTATGTATGGGTGTGGGTGGGGGTGGGGGTGAAGAGCATACATCCTGCCAAGCGACCGCAGTTTAAACAAACTGCTTGGCCTGCCCATGTCCATGCTCGATATGCCACCACGCTACGCCACTACGTCACAAGCGCTCAGCAACCTTACTGGCTATGCCATGTGGAAAAGTTGTCACCTTTCTCCATACCCATTCAGTTTTATTTTCCCCCCACCACCTGCCCCTCGTTTTCCTTGTCGTTTAGTACACAGAGAAGTATTATTAAGGAGGTTTATGTTCAGTAACTTCTTGTTTGTCTTTAAAGACCTTTCATATTTTTTTTTATATTTTACCTTCGTATTTCTTGCTTAAATTTGTAGACTTAATTCTTCCCATAAATTGCGATTTTATAGAATCCCTTCATATATTTAAAGAAAAAAAATTTTAATTTGAAGGTAGTTTTTTAATGATTATAAAATAAAATGTATCATAAAATATAACAAAACAAATATTTAATTCCAAGCAAAAAGTGTTTCTTACATTTTATTAAAACATAAACCGATAATCAAAACAAAACCTCTCTCTTTCGCCACACTTTCCATTAAAATAACTCTATTTACACACATTTAATTACGCATCATTAAATATCCACTTATTATAAAGCCTTTTTTTTGTATTAGAGAATGAAAAATTACACTATTATGTATTTTTTCTGCGTGTGTCTACCTCCTTTGCTGACTTTGCGTGTGTGTAATGAATTTAAAGTTTGCTCCGCATACATTTTTCATACGCTTGCAAATTGTTATGGTTTTTGCAGCGCCCCCACCCTGAGCGGGTATCCGGCCGAAAAACCCCATGTATCCACACACATCCACCTTGTATTAAGTGGGTGTCGTGTGTGTTTGTGCTGGCTTTTGTCCTTGTTATCCACACGAGACATGATTATTAATTTGCAATTCCTGCTAATTGCATGAGCTTCACCCACTCACCTCGCTTGTGTATGCACCTGACCTACACCTGCCTCAGCCGCCGCATCTCCAGTGCTTCTTTAATCGCTTAAAAAACTTATTTTCACTTATTTTCACTTACTTTCATGCTGTAGCAAGTTCAGCCGCATTCCACCGCATAGTCGCTGCTCAAATAGATAAGCCCAGATTAGATTAGCGGTCACTGGAGCACATGGGAAACATATTTTTCCCCTCTGGGTCCGCTCCCTCGAAGGGGTCTAGTTCTGGGATTATTATTGCGGCCGAATGGCATCTCGAAATTGTTTAGAATTTTTCGCATTTTAGGCTGGCCACTTGACTTTGAAATGCTCGCCGAAAGGAAAGTATTCCCGCCAAGTAAATGGCATGAATTGGTGGAATTAGGCTTATTGCTCTGGCAATTAGTTCTCTAAAGGAATTCCAGATAAATCTGGTCTAAGACCAGTTCGGTATTTTTATAAAAATTAGTTTAGGGAATACAGAAAGCTGGCTGGCATTATTATTTACAGTACATATTTTTTTGAGTACAACTAATATTTATATTTTAATACTCCTTGTGATCCCGTTTGAGTTTAATTTTTTTTTTTTTTCTATCAATATATTTCTTTAATTAAAAAAATGTGCCATAATTAAATTATTTAAATTGTCTTGTATAATTTTGCGGTTAATCGCTTGTTCTTTCTTAGGTGTAATTTATTATAAATTACAAACCCCTAAAAATTATAAGTAAAATTCAATCCCTTGTGTTAACTAACTAAAGTGCTTCTCAGCTGGCAACCCTTTTTATATAAATTAACAAGAAAAACATCTCAAATATCTTATTTACAAGGCCTCCATCCTGATCATTTATCTCACTTGATGACGGATCATTCATTAGGAATTTTTAATGCCCCCATTAAATGAAAAAAATGCACAAATTTGAATATACATATATTTGTTGTGGCAAATTATCCGCCATATATATTGTAATAAAAATCAATTTGTGAGTAAACGGCCAACCATTAAGATGGCAGAATGCTACGAAGTGGGCTCAGCTCGGCTCGGCTCATCACATTCCCGTCACATTTTCAATGAGGCGATGAGCTTGGCGCTTGAAAACCGACGGCTGTCATGTCGATGCATTATAAATTGTTGACATTAGCTGGCAAATCGACGGCCAGACGGCGTCGGTGATAGGTTTAATTTCGTTGATTGAACAGCATCGGGACAGCCCAGCAATGTTTTACGAGCGCATTTTCCTTGCTCTGCTTGCCATTTTTGCTTATAAATCGCCGGCAATCTAATCGATGGCTTTGGCATTTGATGCTCGTGGGGTTAGCGGCTAAGTGTTTCAGTTCAGTTCAGCTCAGAGCGGCGCAGCGTATCGGAGCTCAGCTTCCTGTCTGGGAGCGGTGAGTCCGTGGGCGGCCTCGTCCTTGACCCGGGCGCCATTCAGCGGAGGCCTATTATGCGGCTGGAAAAACGCTCCCTCGCCTCCCCCGAAAAGTTTCACTCTTTGTGAGCCTTTGTGCTGAGAGTTGCGGCATTGCGCATACGCCCCGTTACCAGACGAGGTTTAACCCATTAGAGATTCCAGTTGTACTTCCGCATTGAAGCATAGCAAGGATTAGCTTTTCTTAATTTTCTGTTATTATTTTATTAGATTAAGGTCTAAGATTGTGGTTTTTGAGGTCTTTCCTATTAAACTTGAATAAACTAAACCACATTTAAGGAAATAGTCAAAAGAAAATAATTTTTAAATATTTCAATGATATGTTCAGACTTGGAAAATGATTTGTTCTTAAGTTATAGATTTTCTTTTGGAGATCTGAGCTAATTCCCCAAACCAAACAAATCATTTTAAAACTCTCTCTATTAACGGGTTAACCCCGAGGTTAGCAGCAGGAGTCCGCCTCTTTTATTTAATATTTTCCTTTTTGAAGCTGCAACCGAGGCCTGGTTCTAATTAAGTCGATGTTTGGCTTTCCCACTGCGCTTTTGATGGAAACTCCGACCCCTAAAACCCGGCCAGCCCCTAGAAATCGGTCTGCTGTGTTGCTAAATTCAATACAAACCTCCCTCGAAAGAAAAATACATAAAAATGCAGTGGTCAGACGGGCAAAAAGCAAACACGCACTTGCTGATTATTTAGCAAACTGGCCAGCGAACCGCTTGACAATCTCCGTGGGGCAACAAATTGTTTTCTTTTGTGCGGTTTTTACTCTTAATTATGCGCCAGTTAGGTGGAGTTCAGCGAGAATTACCACGTTTTTTTTTTGGTTTGAGGGTTTGGCGGCGGCTTCTTCGCTTGTTGGGTTTCGCTGACTTTGACATTTGAGTTCAGTTCACTTTTTTTTGCTCTTTTTTTTTTGGGCGAGACTGTCGCGAATCGCCGGTTCATTAAACTGAAGTGTCATTCTGCGAACGTTTCCCTGTCTTTCTTTTATGTCTTTCACAGTAAAAGAGCAAAGTACAGAGTTGTAAGAATGTCGTGTAATAGCAGGCGAATGGCGCGGCATGATTTTACGAATTTCGAGAACTCTTTTCAGGCTGACCTCAACATAAGTCGGGCAGGGCACTGGGAGAAATCGAGGGGAAATAATATATATAATATATATTGCATATTTATTGTAGGAATCTTTAGTGTTTACTTTATAAATCCCTTTGGTAAGTGGATAATTGTGAGTACTTTTTCTTCTTTAAGGCTTGATTTCTTAAGAAAGAGTACTTATTTACCATGAAAATTTTTAAAAAATTAATAAAAAGAAAATTAAAATTTATATATTTCAGATTTATATATATTTTTAAAGTATTTTTCATTGTTAGAACTATATAATTCACTATGTTAAGTCCAGATATTTAATATTCCCGCAGCAAAGCAATAAAAACCAAACGAAAAAGTAAGAAACCTATGAAAAAACCTGTACAGGCATAAAAAACCGTTTTAATCCAATAAAAAATAATCATTTACAAGCGAGTCATCGACAGCTTCATCCCTTTTGAATTCATAATATTCCACATGCCAAAAAATTCACACTCATCGGAATTTCCAACACCCCAGTTTCGATTTTGCATGAATTACATCATAATCGCATCGTTCGCACACCTTTAAGAGCATTAAACGCGTCGCTTTGCCCATAACAAATCGAAAAACTTTCAAATTGCGAACATACTCGTAAAATCAGTTTTTATGGCTTCGCCCAGGCCCGGCTACGGAATACCCAAGTCAAATCGGTGAGATATGGCACCATTATAATTGCACAGGCAGAGGCGAAGGCACACTCACAGACGCACTCCATTTAGCTGTTTTTTTTTTGGCCAAAAGAAAGCGTCGAAAAAACTTCGACATGCAAAAATTGTCAAGAACAATAAGGCGAAACCATATAAAATATGTTTTTTTGGGTGCGTTGACGCAGTTCATCAGGGAAGTTTCGGGGAGTTTCGGCGGGAGAGAGACTTGCTGAAAATGCCAATTAGGCTGAACCGAGCCTCTCGAGCATAATCAAGAGGAGACAGAAATGTCCAAAAATCCATAAAAAACTTTCAAGTTTATTGTGCGCACGGAATGCGAAATATACGAGATCATGTTGCCACGACGGAGGGAAAAAATACAAATAAAAAAGAGTCCAAAATTAAGCAAACAGAACTATAACAACAAGGGACCGACCGAGAACCGCCGCCTCTCGGGTTCCCTTATCATAAGCGATCGTGCTCAAGAAATCAAATAAATTATGCGGTCAGTCCGTAAAGAAAACAAAGCCGGAGACACTGTTGCCTTATAGGCTTTCATGTTGGATTAATTTCTGACGCCACACAGTGGTCTTGCTTTTTGGGAAATTTGAGAGGAAAAAAGAAATTTAAAAAGGGAATTTATAATATATTTTTGTAGAGAGTTTATGAATACTAAACTAGCCAAGGAAGTTATACAAATATTTATTTTGATTCTTATAATTAATTCCCTTAAGGGAAAGCCCATTGTTTTTATCATTTAATATTTTTTTAAGGCTTCGCAGCAGACTTAAATATTATATTCCCTATTTATTGCTTCCCAGCAACGCCAAAAACATTTTATAAAATTTTAGAGACTTCTCAGTGTTTAAAATAATTTTATTTCTTACAAATTACAAAATCAAGACCCACTGTTCGCCGAAAACTCCGCACTGAAGTTGTCGCCAGGCCAGAAACAATTGATTGCCATATAGTTTTTTTATTTTGTCAACTTGGCTTTAAATCTGTTTTGAGGAAATAAACAAAGAGACACACAAGACCAAAAAAATAAACACGTTTGACTTACGAGGTGTTAAATTATATTTGTAATTAAGCCAATCTGGTGGGAAGTAGTCATAAAGTCAGTCTTAAAGTTCAGCGAAATTAATCAAGTCGCTTTATTTATCGCTGCGCCCCTGATGAATTTGGTGGCTCAGAATTAATGATGTAATACATTAGGCCAGTTTCTTGAGCCGGAGGAAGCTGACAGCCAGAGCTCATTATAAATTCTATTGCGCCAAGTAAATGAATACGCCATAAATATGCAAAATGATGGCCAAGATGGCGTTGACATAGTCAATAAGGGAGGAGAAAGCCCTTAGCCATCCCACTTAACCCGGTAACCGGCAAACTTGGCCAGATAGCAGCGAAAGGCGGCTATAATTCAGTTGTGTGCTCATTTTACGCTAAGATAAGATAACACGGTCTCAAGTTTATCTAAAAATCTTATCTATCTCTTAGCATAAGGAGGGGGATTCCAGCTAAGTGAAAACTTAAAGTTGCAAAAGGTTCTCAATTTAATTAGTTGAAAATTCTGGGAAGAGGATGTTAGTTAGGGGTTTTAAGGGGCTTTAGTAATTACAATGTGTGAGGTATTATAAAACAAAAAATTAAAAAAGACTTAACTTAATTTAATGTAAATTAATAATAATTTGGCTTTTGCTGTAGGCTGCATAATTCCACAATAATATATAATTAAAAATAAAATTTAAATTAAAGTTCAATCAATATTAAATTGATTTATTCGTCAAAAGTTATTTGCAAGCCTCAATTTCAGATTTTAAATTATATTAAATTATAAACAATAATGAATTTGTATCAAAGCTAAAGTTCCCACCATATTTTGTATATTTATGAATAAAAAAAGTATAGTTAATGCGCTTAAAGTTATTTCTTTAGCATGTACTTTTCTCTGGCACTTTTTCACTCATCACTTTTTCACTACCATTTCGGAATTAAAACTCCGGGAAAAAAACGTGGACTCGTTTAATATTAAATACATTTCCGACAGCAGTCGACGGAATGTTCTAACTCCATCCATCATATTTCCGGCCTCCGTGCAACTTCCTCTGCGCCTCTCCCCGAACCGCTTTCAGAGTCTGACTTGACATGTGAAATTAATGTGCGTTTAATATGTTTTCAATTTCAATGGAAATACCAAAAATATGCCGAAAAATTTCCGGCATAAATTGGCGCCGCCCCCGCCCAGGCACATAAATCTTTCCCAGCCATCCAGGATGTGGGAGAAGCCCAAACTCTACGAAAAATTCATATCACCCCGAGGGCTGCCGTCCGCTATTTATGCAAATTGCAAACAATCCCAGGTCCTCATTTCCTCTCGCCTCGAAATGATTGCGGAAAATGGAATTCATATTTGTGGCTTGTTTGTTCTTTTTTCAATTAGAGCTCGGTCAATGATTTGGTACACAATTTAATGGAAAATTGATTTCACCCCTAAAGCGAATTATACATAAATTTGTAATTTATATACCTGTTTTCTTCTTTTGCTGACAAATTAGTTATTAAACAGGGACAGTTGGCCAAAAAGAGAAAAGCTGCATTGGCATTTAAAATGTAATTTCTCGGGCATCTCCATGCATGTGGGGAAAAGTTCGCGGAAAATTCTAAAGCAGAAGAAAACGCGAAAATGTTGCAAGCCAGCAGAGGAAAAAATTGAAATATGTGCGCCAAGCAGGAAAAAAATGTGTGTGTTTTTTCCTCCTACTCCCCCCTCTCGTGTTGTTGTGCATTTATTTTTGTTAGTTTCATTTGCTTTGTGCAGCTGCTTTGCAATTTAACTCAGCTGCCTCTCAATTCCCATCCCCCATGGTTTTTCCTTAGCTGCGCTCCGCATCGCTAATCCAGTGCTAGATTTTTCCGAGCATTGTTCGGCTGACAAAAAGCCATTTGCTGCAGTTGGCAACTGGGGAAAAGAATAGATCTTTGGCGCAGAGTCGGAGCTGCCCGTGATGCGCTTAATTTGAGTTTGTTTGGTGGAAATGTGACGGGAACAAATAGCTCCGCCGAAAAGAAGCAAAGCTCTTGGCAGCAGATTGATTTGAGGAAGGTATTGTTGTGTAAAAGAATAAATTCATTGAAATATATATAAGCCTTTTTCCCCCTTTAACATATTTAATTAAATAAAAACTCACCCTCCATTTATTTTTCTTTCCAGGTAAGCCCCTTTAACAATCGGATTTCCCTGTGGTAACTATAAATTTCCAGCTGATCAAATCGAAGCGATATCAGCTCTCCGATTTCGCACAACTCTTTCTCCTTGAAAACTAAAAATAAAGAATGCAATCCCACATTCGATAGGCAAACAACACAACAAATTGTGTTCAGTTGGCAGAAATATTTCAGCTTTTCGCATGTTGATTTTTGAGCGAATACGAGCCGAGCCGAAAAGCAGGCGTACACTAGTGCGTATGTGCAATGCGCACTGCATGGCGGCAGACATGAGGCTTATATATAACGCATACGCCGCGTGCACGCCACGCGCAATTAAGCCAAACAAAATGCGATCGCAGAGCGTTCATAAAAATAAATAGCAAATAACAAACGCGCGGAAAACGCAAAATAAAAATTAACACCGAGCATAAAATATTCTCAATTTAACGGCGACAGCGGCGGCGTGTGCATAAATATATATATATGAATATATATATATATATATGAAATTTGCACGATAATTAATAAACATTTAGCAGGGGGAGCTGGAGTGCGGGAAGCCTGGCCAGCCAACCACTTGACCATAATCAGTCAATCAGCCGGCAAAACGGGGACGTTGATGTTGCGCCCGTTAATGAAGTTGTTGTGTTTGCCTGCGTCAGCCCACGCATATAAATAAATGGTGTGTGTGCGGTGACACACACAGAGATAGTGCAACTGCAACTGCATTCGGTTTCGGTTTCGGATTCGGTTCGAAGCCAATTAGGCGCATCAATTTGGCCAGTTTCGCTGGCTTGTTTATCGAAGTGCAAGCGCGCGGGACACGCGCCACATGTCGAATGCCTAATCAGACACTATGGGGTCATTTCGAATGCAGATTTCGCCGAGTTTCCGCCGCGCAGAACGGGGGAACTGCATGTATGTTTGCCCAGGGGAAACGCAATGGCTCAGTTTCTCAATTAAATCTATTCGCAGTCGACTCCATCATCCACTTATTCATTCAACTTCGGATATCGCCGCCAGAACAACTCCGCCCTTTCAATTCCAATTATCTCCGGCAGAGCTATCGCGATGCTAGCCATCACTGCGATACCCATTCCCTTTTTTTATGCGTACTCCCTCAGTCTCAGTTCTATTTCCATTCACATTTAGTTGGTGGAAGAGGGTGTTTCCTGTTTTTTATTAAGGAATTTAATGGTGAATTGAATAAGACAACTTTGCTAGTGAAAATACTGTGGAAAATTCAAGGGAAACTAGGGCTTTAAAGTCTCTTTCGCTAACAAATATATTAAAATAAATGCTAGTTAATAATAACTATACCTTTTTACCTTTGAATATATTCAATTCTATGCTAAACTTGACAATAATGATTTAGATGCTTTAATCTCTAAGGAAATATTTTCAATAATCAAGAAAATAGTGAATAATAATTATGTAATAATTAAAAAGCAATGTTAATTCGCTAAAACTAATTCTAAAAGCATTGTTTCCCAAGGAATACTTGATACAAGACTCCTCTTAAAAGGACCATTCCAATACCTTAGGCTGACCCAGTTAAGTAATGCAACACCGGCACCTGCCTCGGGTGCGAGACCAGGTGCCGGACAGGTGCGTAGGCGGGACTGGCCGGTTGCTGCCGAAGCAGGTCAACAATGGAGTGCCACTCAATAAACACAAAACACAGCGAGCCGCCGCCGATGGGTGCAAACAATACTAGAAACAATTGGCACTCCAGACAGGGAACTTTAGAGGGGGAAACTGGGGAAACAGAGGATACAACGAGGCCGTAGAGGGATGGAAAATATATATTTGAAAAGGCAAGCCGGCGAGGAGCAGGCACAGAAATGCAAATTGCTGAAATCCTTTTCAGACCGAGCGGCGCCACTGGCCGGAAAGGATACGCTTGTTAGCAGCGGAAGTGGCACCCAGATAAGACAGGGATCGAAAGAGGGAGAGGAGAGAGACACAATTAGAGAGGGAGTGGGTCACAGGGAGTTGTCCTTTGTTGCCAGGACACTGTAATTAAACGTTTAATGCGATTGCTGCCGATGTTGCTGCCGTTGTTGCTGTCTTGCCTTGTTAATTGGGTCACTCGAAATGAATTTTTAGCGCTCACTCAAATTGCCGGCCATAATGAAGATGTTTTCCCAGGCTTTCCCAGCTTAGCCACTTAATTGACTTTCATTGTTGTTCGCCGTCGCAGTCCGCAGTCCGCAACTCGCAGTTCCACCTGCAGCACAACTCAATTAGCCAAGAGCCGAAGTTCTTGCACAACTTTCCCATTCTGCATAATTTGTAGGTCAGCTCTCTGCCCGGGACAATGGCCTCTCGAACAATAAATTGCATTTAAATGGAACTTGCTAAAGGATTTCCCATAAAAGCAGCGCCAACTTGCCCGCCAAGTACTTGATTTGGTATTTATCTCGGATACTTCAGGCCCTCTCCGATAGAACATCAATTGATTGGCTAATCGCTGGGCATTTAATTAACTTAGCCCACATGGGGGAAAGGCAAACAAAAATATATTAATCCTGTGCCAGGCCAAAATTAACACTTGAAAAAATCTAGTTAGGTAAAGAAGTCATTTCTTAGTATAAAAAACATTTGAGAAAGTAAGAAACTTTAAAATAACTATTTCTGAGGAGAATTACTTATTTAAATTATTTTTGTATGCAAATTTAAAACATCATTTTATTAAAAAGCATCTTGTTTATCATTTCCAACGCCATTTCTGGACTTTATAATTAATTTTTCCTTTCAATTCCTTTCCCTTTCCTTTCAATTGAAGCTTGGCTAAGAATTTTGCGGCGTAAAAAGGGAAAAACCGACCAAGAACTAAAAGCAGACATTTCAATTTTCCCACAATGCCTACCAACTTTTCCATTGGCGCTTTGTCGGCGGCCAGGACTTTTTCCGAAAAGTTTGGCGACGAAAACAAAAGGCGGAGAGAGCGTGCAAAATATTTCTTTATTTTTTCCGCTACGGTTCCCCGTTTCCTTTTTGGTTGTCAACATTTTGGCAATTTGATTAAGTCCAATTTGTGCGACGTTTTGCTGCCACGCCCACCGTGCCATAGCCACCGCCCACGGAGCCACCCAGGGAGATCGGTTTATTTGAGCTCAACTTTGCAGTTAAATAAGACAACAAAAATTTATTTGCCCAACTTTTCCTGTGTCGCCGCCGCGTGTGTGAGTGTGAGTGCTTGGGAAATTGTGATTCCATTAGGAAAAGTCTGCAACTCAAATGTCATTTAAGTTTCGAGGGGGGCGGGGGGTGTAAGGAAGAGATAGAGCACTCCTGGGGACAGGATGCCAGCTGAGTAACCGAGACACTCACAGCATTTGCATGGCAAATATAATTACAAAGAAACAGCAAATGCAATTTGCCGCTGCATACTTCTGGGCAATCGGGCAGGAGGCCCTCAAACACATACATGGCCTCTTGATTTGAAATCCTGAATTTGGTAAATAGATATGAATATTTCAGGGATCTATAACTTGATCCTCTGCTGCTTCTGTCAGCTGCCAGCTCAGTTTACATCAATTAGAGTGTCTGATGAATATTTCACAATTTCGATTTCGTCCAGTTTATGGCCATATAATTATTAGCAAATTGAGCCAATTTCACAATGGATATATGCCACAGGCTGACGCCCAAGCGACCATGTTTGTGCACTGGAAGAAAGGGGAGAGTTTGAAAGTATTAAAAGAGATCTTAAATTAAGCTTTAAATATTTTTATTTCAGAAGATTTAAAGTAAAGTGATTCGGTGTCAATATTATATGATTTTTGCAAAGAAAAATAATTTATTTTCATGAAACAAAAAATACTGGATAACTCCTTAAATCTTTTCTACAAATTTTAAGCAAATTATCATTTCTATAATTTATTCCCTATTCTATTGTATTTATAAACAATTTAATTAATTATTATATTTCAATTAATATAAATAAAAATTATGGGAGAGTTTGAAAAGCTTCCTAATTATTCTAGCAAGCAAATTACCTTACTTTACACTTACTTTTAAAATTTTTATACATTATCTCAAACCCTTTTAATTAAATTATTTCCCCTTCAAACCCGAAATTTGTTGAATTTGTTTGATGTGCAACCCAGAGAAGACCACACACATGCATGTGGAACAAGTTGAGCTCACTCAAACTAATCAGTTGTTTCAATATTTGCCCGAAGGCGAACAAGGACAAAAGTCATCAGCAATGAATGGGGAGGATGAGATGGAGCAGGATGAGGAGGAGCAACAGTGAAAACCCGCAGTGCAGGCAGGAAGCGGAAACGAGCAGCGAAGAACAACGGAAACAGCGCAGTGCGCTGCAGATATGAGAGCCACTTGCTCATGCTCCTCCTGCTCCTCCTCATCATCATTCTCCTTCTGGTGTTTCCACCTTTCTCTCCTCACATGTCGATTAGGGAAGAGTTGAGGGCACTCCACCGAGAGCTAATTGATTTTCTCGCACCCGCAGCTGGAGCTTTCCATATTTTCCACTCACCCACACCCGCAGATCCCTCCAAATTTTTGTCTCGTGGGCCTCGTTTTCAGCACTTTTTTGTTGATTTAAATACGTTTGCATAAAATGCGGCTAATTAAAACTTGTGAAACACACCCCCAACCCACGCAAAAAACGAAGGAAAAACGGTTAAGACAAAGCGTAGGAATCCGCTTGAAAAGTGCAAAAGGAAAAGCCAAATAAAAAATAAGTGAAAACCAACTTCATTTGAAGGAAAACTTATTGAATTTTTATGAACTTTTAGACCCACAAGACCCGAAGGCCATCTGTATTCAGCGAGAAAAAATATTTATAGGCCTAGACCACATGTGGCTTACTCTATGAATTTAAAGTAAATATTCTACCTAATTTCAAATAATTAATTAGAAAAGAACTGTATACTTTAATTAAATTTAAATAGGTTTAACTTTTCTTAGTGGCTAAAAAAATCCATCAGGGACCCTTATAAAATATAGCCTGAATCATTTAAATGATATAAAACCCAAATGTTATGGGCTTCGTGAATAATTTGGCCAACTTTTTCAGTGAAATCTCAAGAAATGCCAACTTGTCTGAGTTATTTAATCTCGGAAAAGAACTTCACGCCATCCCGGGGATTTCCGCTTGACCAAAGTGCCATCGCTCATTGTGAGTGAAATAAACATAATGTTGTTACCCCAATCCTGCCGCTTTTCCACTGCTTTTCCCCGGCTTTTGACGGGGGTTCCCCATTCTTGTGATTTTCTTGTTTGCCAGGACAACGGGCGACTGTGCAAATGAGCAATAATAAAAGCCAAAACTCTTGGGCTGTTAATGCTCGCGCATTAAAATAAAAATAAATAAAAAAAGCCCGAAAAGGCGAAATAAAGAGGAGAAGTGGAATAAATCGCACAAAAAGCGAGTGACGTGCCACGCCCTCCGGATATGGTCGAGAATCCAATTTTTTGCCCCCTTTTCCCTCTTTTTTTTTTGTTCCTTTTGCCTGGCAGCTTCTGGCCATCAAGCATAATCAAGTGGCCGGCCGGCTGAAGTTATAATAATTTTTTGTTCCTGCGGCCTCAGTTGGTGGTGCTAATGTTCCATTAAAGATGCCGCAGACTTGCCTCGGTGGGGCTTTTGGCATTGGCAGCAGTTCCATAAACAAATCCGGAGTGTTCCTGCATAAATATCCCAAACTTACGGCCCATAAAAATCAATTCTCCGCCACGAAACCAGGGAGGGAGCCCTGCTCTGCTGGCCTTTTGTTTATTTGCATTTCCTGCCCCGAGAAACGGAAGTTCGCATGTCAGTGGCTCGCTCGCCTCTTGGTTCTCGGTGCTCGGTTCTCGGTTCTATATGATCATAAAATCAGCCAAAGGCCAGCCAGCCGCAGAACTTGTCTTATTTACGGATATGTATCCCAACCCCTCGATGGAATCCGGAGCCCGGGGCTTCACTTAGGCAAATGAGCAGCGGCTTCTCCTCCCAGCTGGCCGTGAATAATTTCTAGCACTCGAGCATTCAAGCATTCATGATTATTAAAGCCCGTGGAGGAGAGACATTAAAATCATGATTTTCACGACATTTCTTTTGAAAACACTAAGAGATACGAGTATAAACACTAAAAAGTGACACACACCACATTTCAGTATATTCATTAATGTTTTTTGCTGACAACAAGACAAGGCGAATAAATCTGCAGAAAGTCCGAAATATATTTTAAACATATATGTCAGGCGTATAGTGAAGGCTCTTAAAATTAAATAATATAAAAATATATATTTTAAGATTTATTAAAGGAAAAAAAATATAGAGACTTACTTAATAAAGTAAACATACCTTTTAATTTTAAAATTGGAATGTGTTGATATAATTTATATAACAATAAAAGTCATATACAAATTATTGTTTATGTAAGCACACATTAAAATAAGGAATGAGTGAAAAAGCCCGTTTTTCGTAGATAAATAATTATTTTAAATTAATATTTGTTTAATTTTGTACAAAGCACTTCATCTAAAGATAAAAAATCCTTGATTTCTGGCTAATTAAAATTTCCTCCGAATTACACAGATTTATTAAAATGATTTCTTTTACTAGATATTTCGTCAGTTTCTATTTTCAGTGACTTTTTAATGGCTTTCCTTGTTTCGAAAACATTAAAGCGCCAAATAATCAAAAACACACAATCTGTGAAATAATTTTAATTCTTTTTCCTTCCTTTTTTTCATGTTGGCACTCTCTACACTACAAACCTCAAACATGGGCTATATATATAACGAGATATATATATAAATCCGATAAGCTTTAAGGCTTCTTTTCACCATAATTTAGTTGGCTAATTGGTTCACACTATTCGCCGTAGTTTTCCTCAATTTTCGGGGTAAACATTTTCAGTGCGTTCTTTTCTTTTGCTTCCTTTGTGTGTGAAACGAGAAGCGTGCCAATTTTCTTGGCAATTTTCCTCACTTATTTTTAGCACAAAATTAGTCATCCCCAACGCAATTCGAAACTCAGACGGTTTTCCATTTAAAAAAATAAGACAAAAAATATATTTAAAAGAGATAGAAGGGCAGAGCAAACACTTGTTGCGACAGGCTTCCCTCGAACCTAATTGACAATTAATTGTCTCTTCTCGGGGGCAGCTTTCGAGGCTATTTAGCTGGCGTTTCCAAGAATGCCGGAGATTATTTTAAAATTTATGGCAACTGGCAATCATTTGGGCCTTCGTTTATGTCACAGTTTTCTCTTACTTTGAAGATACATCAAATGTTTCGCCTTAAATGATTTATTAGCAGCATTGAAACGAACAGAATTTGGGTTAAACAATATTGTGCTTCTGTTTTATTTCATTAAATGTTTACTATTTTTTTTGGCATAAATCGATATATTTACAGCAAGAACTAAATGATTGATGATTAAGAGCTGTTGAAATGCCGAAACACGAATAGGTCATAAATATCATAAAATCGAACTGTGTTGCTTTGTAAATCATGACCATTATTTTGCTGTAAACTATTTATTTGCAAATTGGTGCCGCATACCTGAGGATTAAAGTGGATAAATTGTCACTGACATTCCAGCAGCTGTCAAATAAGTTGGAAAATATGTCAACAGCATGCGGGGCATACATATAAATTGGCCAGCTTGATTGATGTTTTTTGTAGACAGCAAAGAAGGGAGCTTTTCCATTCTTTAATGTTTATTTTATTTCCCTTGTTATGGACATTGTTCCCGAACTCGATTTGATTTTTAATATCATTTAATATTGCATGCATTTACTTTGTGCAATCAACAGGCTCGTGGCTCGCTGCAATTTTAATGCTTTTGGCCAAAAGGCATTAACCAAATAGAATAGGCCGGATCGAAAATGATTCAATTAATCTGCATAAAACATGCCGATTGTACACTTATCGCAAATGGAAATGCCATGAAAAATGCACGACTGCTGGCCGCAGCAAAAGGTCGAGCTCAATTAGCCGAGCCATAAATACACATATATACGATATATATATAGAGCCCGTTCAGGGACATTCGCTGTCACAGCCACTGGAGATGGGCTAAATAAGTAATGTTTAAGAATAAAATCCATTTCGGGAACAAGGGACAGATGGCCTGGAAATACATTTTCAAGTTCAGGCCAACGAAATCGCAACGAAAATAGAAGCGGGCAAAGGTCAAAGGGGAGGCCAGGGGTCGGCCATGTTCAGCTGTCGTGCTGGCCGCAGGCAAAGTCCCCTCGGAGTGCACCGCAAATTGAATTCAAATTCGTAAACGTGCCATCTCATGTGTGGCAAGCCGTTCCGAGGTGCCATCGGGTTGAGGGTGGAATATATATATTTTTGTTTTTACTTTTTGGCAGAAAATAGTGCAGTCAACTGTCGGGGGGACTTGGGGAATTGCACTGAGTGTCACACAAAAATTGTCTCCAATGCATTGTGGCGAAAGTTAAGAAACAAAGGGGCAGCAGTTTATTTGATGCACATAAAAAAAAAATATATTAAAATAGAATTTTCGATCAATACTTAATATAGGAGTTTTCATGAATATCCAAAAATAATTCTTTAAGCTAAGTATGCTTAAATTTATGAAGTTTACATATATTGTAATTAAATTGTATTAAATACAATAATAGCTAAGGCAAAATTTATTTCGACTTATTCTGAATTTGAATGATAAAGGAACATTTATTTAATATATATATGTATCAGAAAATCATATAAAATATATTAATTACTACTGATAATATGTCAATATTAATATTATTATTTTCAATAAAAAAATGTGGCAATCGATCATTATAAAGTAGAATCAAAGAACTCGTTAAATAATGCATATCCATGTGAATGCATAAAGAAACCCTTTTTAAAATATTTGTATCAGGAAATCTGAAGAAATATATAAATAATTCAAAGTGTAATATAATTCCTTATAATATTTAAATAGTAATCCCTGGAATATGACAATATTAGTGTTTTTATTTTCAAACCAAACAAGCTGACAGTCGATTATTTTAAAGAAACATCAAGAAACTCTTTAAATAGTGATTATTAAATATTTCCTATAGACCCAAATTTACCACACTAAATAATAATTTTTTATTATTAGACTTTTAATAAGTTTTTGCAAAGCAATACCCATTGTACAAAAATCTCTCTCATTAGGATAAATCATTAATGATGTCTCCATAACCTTTAAAGACGAAAACCATTAACTCAAATTTTGATTGTAAACAAAACATAAAATTTTAATAACTATTATATTTCTCTGGGTGCTCCACACTTAAAGAAGTAATAGAAAAAAGAATAAAAAGAAAACCGCAAGACAGACACTCGATAATCATGGGATCGCTTCGCTACTGAACTGCAACGACTTGTGCCGCGTCCCCAGAGCTGGCCCATTATAGAAATGAAAATTTTTGCGCTAGAGCCAAATGCATTTTCCACTTGGGGCGGGCGCTCGAGTGTGAGTGTCTGTTTGTGTGTAAATATTTTCCAATATTTCATATTTATGGGCTGCTTCATGACCTGCAGCAATAAACGTTTTGTGGACCCGGCAGCGGCAACATGTTCCTAGCGCCGCTTAGCGTGAAAGTTTGTCAGCATGTTGCTGGCAACATTTCAGCCGCTGACAGGCCGCCTTATTTTTTATATTTATTTCTTGTTACTGCTGTTGTTGTTGGTTGGCCTAATCTCTTCGAGATGAAGCGGCAGCCATATGGAAAAATATTTCAAAGGAAGATTGCCAAACGCTGATAAGAGCGAGTGAATGCGACCGGCACGAACTCCCCGAAAACCATTTGAAATTGATTAGAGAGGCAGGCGGCAGGCAGCGGGAAGAGCAACGAGATACAGATACACACCGCCGGCGGACCGGAGCGGAGCATCGTCTGAGATAAACATTTTAGATAGCATCGAGCCCATTAGAGACACAGACAGATCGCAGAGGCCAACTTCAAGAGGGGCTCATAACTTACTAAGCATTGAGAAAATTTGAAGTTGAAATGCCATTATTTTGTGACCTATTTTGAATGGGAAAATATTTAATAATTTAATTCAAAGTTCAAAGAACATTCTGGGAGTCATTTAAGGTGAAAGCTTTGGGGAAAACATTTAAAATTAAATACGAGTATATGTAAAATAAACTTCTTGTATCAGGGAATTAATCTTTAGCACACATTTATTGAGCATTTTTATTAAATCTTAACTATTCTCATTAATGAATTATTTTTGATGTAAATAATAAAATCAATTATTGGATTCTTCTTAAATGATTTAGCTTAATCTATTTTATGAAACAAAAAATCATTTAAGTCTGACTTTAACTCATAATAAATATTTTCTTTCAATGTTTGTGTGTAGTTTGCTTTATTTTCTATCAAAAATAATATGAAAATACAGTTAAGATAGCTTACCCTATAAAATGCTAAACAATCTTCCCAAAAAATAAGTTTTCTATTTTAGAAAATGAATCAAAATTTCGTTTAAAATATTGTTCAAATAAAACCCCCTTCGATTATCCCATCTTCACCTCTGACGATTACCTGGCCCCTGGACATTTCTGCTAAAGATATTTCGCAATGATTTGTGGCTGGCTAACTCTTCCTCCCACTCCTCCTCCTCCTCCTCCTAAGCACAATAAAAAGGCGATTTGAAAGATTGCGGAAATTGAGCGCGCCACCTGAAGTGGAGCACAACGGTTGCCTTCGAGCGGGAAACTCGAGAAATGCTGCGCCTGCGCTGCCTGCCCTTGCCAGTCCATGTCCACATTTTCATGGCTGTCTGGGCCTTATGGTCGTCATTATACCATTGTTCCCGGCTGCCCCGACATTGTTACAGACAGCCTGCCACCCGGCTTTGTTATGATTATGAAATGGAAAACCCCCCGCTGGGGCCAGGCAAGTGAGCTGACATCTCAGTGTCATGAAGTACAGTGGTTTCCTTGATTTGGAGTTGAGAGAAATTCACTAATTAGCTGACATATTTTCTAAAATTGAAATAAAATTTTAACATGCAGAAATGATTAAGAAACTTTATTTAATCCTTACAATTTCCCTTTTAAAGCTTTCATTTAGCTTTATAGCATTCTATAAATTGTTTCTTGTTAATGTAACTTCCAGAAACAAGGCAATTCAATTTCCTTGCCGCATTTTCTGTGTAGCCTTTAAATTAATTCACACATTTTTACTTCCCAGAAATAATAGCCACCTTTCTATACAATTTCCCAGCAAAACGCCCTGCCTTTGAGTTTAGGTTACGCCCACTTTTCAGAATTCCTAACTACTTTATGTTTTCACCCAAAATTTTCTTTTGCAACTTCTTCTAAATGCTTTCGCCGAAAGTTGCAAATCGACTGCTTTTGTGGCTGAAAAGTTACCGACTTTTGTCGGCCCAGTGTGCTGTGGATGGGCGAAACTGCTTAGAATGCACAAATCGGCGAGACAAGCTAATGAGACAGGCTCCTGACGGAAGATGTATCTATATGCTTTATAGCATAGATAGCTGGCTCGGTGCTGCAGCTACTTTGACATGCTAAAATATCTTCACGCTGGCACGTTTCTGGCATTATAAACACATTAGGTATTCAGAGAACATTTTCATTTGCTGCCACGACGATGGAGTTTCTTCCAGCAGGTTTATTAATTCGATTGGGAATGCATTTTCGCCGAAATTGCTGCTGCCTTTTGCCTCGACTTCGGCCTCGCCCTCGGAGTGTGCTAAACATTTGCATAATTGAGTGTTGTCAGGGGGAAATAGCAATAGAGAGGCGGAGAGCTGGGAAATCGTTCATCAGGTGCAGCGAGAGGAGCTGTAATTGCATCCTCTTTGGCTGCAAAGTTGCCAAAAGGGTCGAGACCAAAAATTGCCACAGGATAAACTGTCGTTCTGGGGGCCAGGCCAGCCATGAGTGCCACTGCCACTGCCACTGTCGGCAATCAAATTCAATCAATTTAATTAAGCCAACTGGGGGCGGGGCCGCAATCGTAATAGAAGAGCTCCGGCGCAGCCAGTGCGGCGTATACGCAATGTGGCAGGGAATTGTGCTTTATTTTTAACACGTTACGCACGTAGAGCGATGCTAAAAATATAATGGTGTATACACTTGTCTTTATATAGCCGCCATAATATCGAGTAACAAACGTCGCACCAACGCACATGGGCGAAATCCTCCTCAGTCTCTCTATCTGGCCAGAAAGGAAGTGAGTTCTCCGCTCCCCGCCCCGCCAGCAACATAATAAAGCGGCCATAAAGCAACAGAACGTGCTAACAACACGTACAAATGAGCCAAAAGGGATGTGCCTCCAGTCCAGTTTTGGCTGCTGTTTTGCCGAAAAACTACTTCTCGGAAAAGTCGTTTTCTCTGGAAATTTGGGCAGATTGAAAGGGAAATGGGCAAAGGGTGGTAGCTAGGCACTGACTTTTTAATTCTGGAATTTGTAAGCTTACCTAGGATACAAAGTAATTCTCAGTAGAGTTTACCTTATTTGAGAAATAATTCAGGAAGGACTGAAATATTGATATATTTGTTTTAAATGAAACTCTATAAAGTTTCCTGGAAAATCAAATCAAGTTCATATTTATAAGTGATTCCACTGAAGTATGAAATATGCTCGGTCAATAGCACATTCTGCTTAATAAAAATATATAGATAAATATATAAGAGCTCATAAAATAGCTTATAAAAACGAGCTTTTCGGAGTTATAAAAGGAAATAATGTATTTTTTATAGTACGTATATATTTTTTGCTAGAAATGAATGTAATCCAAGATATAAAATAAGTAGATCCCTGCCATTGTTAGTAACCTTCACTAAATATTAATATCTCCATTTTTTTTCGTCATTCATACATATATGCCATCCTAAAGTTTTCGGGAATGTCTCTGACGTTGGATGATGTTGCTCCAGTTGCTTTGGGGGCTCCCAGAAATTTGTAATTCCCAAACGAGGCAGCTCGGCATTCTCATGCTAAACACGAACCAAGAGCGATTTACTGGCACTTTTTCTTTATTTTCCTCGACTCCATATCCCGGAGAGTGTGTGTGTATATGGGAGTGTGTCAAAAGGCAGACAGCATAAATAACACGAGCCGCAAAAGAAGAAAAGATGCCCAACAAGGGCGAGGAAAAAACACGTGCAAAAAAACGAGCTTGGTTTTCCTCTTGTTTTGCGTTTTCCTTTCCCTTCCTTCCCTTCGTTTTTTTGATAATAAAAATCAAATAAAGCCGGGCCAAGTCGAAGAAATGACTGAAACCGCAATGCCAAAGAAAGTGAGGCTGGGAAAAGGGCAATGGAAAGTAAAATTTCACACACGCGCCATCGCAAACAACAGGGGAAAAAACGAGAATGAAAAAAGAAAAGAGCAGGGCGGGCAGGAAAAACACGTAAATAAATAAGAAGCGTGAACTTGAATTGATTTGCTTAAGAGTGTTAGCCCAACCACCTCTTGTTAGGCGTAAAAACATCATAATTATAACGAGGTAGCAATTTGTATCGCTCGGATCAGGGCAACAGGGCGTATGAGCGACGCAACGCGGCGGATGAGCAACACGCTCGTAAGGAACTTTTTTATGGCACACACGGGCATAAAATTTAAACCGAATGTCAAGAGAAAAAGGTTAAATGCAGCTGTAAAAATTCATGCGGGGAGCTGCAAAAAAGATTTATGAAAAATTGGCTTTTGTTGTTATGGCCGTGTTTGTTGGTCCTTGTTGTTGTGGTTGCCTTTCCCCCACTGCGTCGAGGGGCTTCGCTTTGCAAGTAAACAAGATAACATGGCCGAATAACACACACAAGCAGGCACACTCATCCTGAAACTCACACACACACATACGGTCGAAGGTCCGTGAACGGAAATGAAAATGTGAACTTTATGACAGAACTCGGCTTTTTTTAACGCTGCCTTTCGACCTTCTTCGCCGCCCGCCATTCGTTAGGATATCCGCTTGGGCCTTGCTCTTTTTTTCCACCATGCAGGCCACATTTTTATCAACTAGAATAAATAAATCAAAAACTATATGGCCTGAGGTCAGCAAAGGTTTATCCCCTTACATGCACGGCGAAAAATTTTAGAATATTAATGTTATAAGTGGAATTATTAACGTTTTAAAGGCAGGAATACCCTCAACAAAAATAATTATTATAATAAGTAATAATAAAGTAAAGAGAGTTACTTTTTTCTTATTTTAATATATATTTTCCGAATATTCTACTATGAACGAAACCAAATAAATGCAATATATTATTTCTATACCCTTTTTAAAGTGGATACAAATCTGTTTAAGATAGTTACTCATTTCCCTGAATTTATTTAATAAACCCAATTGTTTCCCTATTTTTTTTTAAGTATGCAAAAGAAAAAAATATAATTTTAAAAACATGCAAGAACATAGTAAAATAATAATCTCAACTGCCATAATTTTCCATTCTCGGTTTCATGTTGAATTGAATTTTATCTGTTGACCGCAGAATAAACAAAGATGCCAAAGCAATTTTGTGGCCAATGGAAACAACAACAAATGTGTGTGTGTCTGTGCATAGATAGTTGCACATTGGCCAACATGGGTTAACTGGGTTAAAATGACAAACGCAATTGGGCACAGCAACAAAAAAAAATACAACAACAGCAAGCATAGTATGTCTAACACATTTTTGTTAAACATTTATTGGCCTTTCTTCGCGTGGCTTCCTTTTCTCTCTCTATCATTACAGTGGACTCTCAAAAGAGTGAACTACTGAGAATTTAAAACTTTTTTTTTGGAAACTTTGTAAATATAAGAAATATGTGAGAATAATTGCAACTAGTTAGAGGGGAGAATATAAAATTTAATAAAATATTTGATTAATTAATTTTTTTATAATTACATAAACATTTTGAACTTAAAGAATCTTTATTTCCTTTTTAAGTTCCAGGAGTGCTCTCCTTTTTTAAGGAATCTTAGATCTGTTATTATTATTTAATTAAATATATTTCCTTATTTGTTAAAGCTTATTATAAATATTTATAATGCATTTCCTTTGTAAAATCTGCCCTGTATTCTTGTTTTTATATTTTGTTATTGCAATTTTCTCGTTTGGCCATGTTTCCCACATAAATGTAATTTCGTTTTTATTGGCCTTTTACAAATTTGTGCTCTGGTCTTGTTTATGTTTATGCATTTTAATGGCACAGTAACCGGCAGGCAGCCAAGTCGAAAAAGTCGGAATATTTTGGCAAGTGAAGCGGCCTGCAAGCAGCCGGCGCTTGCCAGACGTCTGATCTCTGGCCCCTGGCCACCGCCTCCGAATCAAGCCCCTCTGACATCCCGACCCTGGCACAATATCAAAGTCAAATTGTGTGTAAAATTCTGATGCTGATGATGCTGATGATGCCGCTGCCACTGCCGCCTGCGAAGCCAAATAAAATCATCAGCGGCGGAAAATGTTGAAACCAATTCAGGTCTGATGACTAAATGATGAGCCAAAATGATGGGCAGAATAAAGGGCCGGCATCTTAAGAATTTAGAACAAATGCGTCATGTTTCCAGGTCATTAGATTTATTTATTAAATCAATTTGATTGGCGAAATTCAACAGGCCAAGTCTACAAAGAGATTTGAATTGTTTAAAGGACACTTTGTCAGTAATAATGGGAAAAATTACATTTTTAGGATACCTTTTCCTTATTTCTTTGTTGGGGGAATATAAATCAAAGAAAAATGTAATGTTAATGTAGCTTAGCTTTTATTTGTCATTAAACGTATAAAACTCAAGCAATGAGTGTTATTTTTATTAGAGCATAAATTTAACTTAATAATCGATTTTGGTAAAGCATTAAGGATCTGAAATAGTACTATACGAATTTTTTTAGAGTTAATTTGCATTAAACTTTAATACATCTTTTCTAGTGGAAAAGCGATGATTTATGTTTATTAAAAAAGGAAAGAAACTTCCTAACTACATATTTATATAGACATGCAATTGTATTTATTATTTTTCCAGCTTAATATATATTTTTTTCATTTCCTGAGATACAAAAAAATTTTGAAAAAAACATTAGCTAATAAAAAAATGTCAAAATAAGTAAATAATTATTCCATAAATATGGCATAGAAAACCATAACCTTTTTTATTTGTTTGTTTTCTCACAACGCAAAGCTCATAAAACTGAATGGATAATTTATTTATGTTATTAGTTTTAATGGCGTAAATAGAACAATACTAACAAAATACAAATTGCTGAAATATAGGATTTTAAACAACTTCAACTGGGGAAAAATATGTTTTTTCCAGCTTCCATCGAATGTATTATTAATTACTTCTTTATAAATAATTACACTCTTAAAATGATTAGCCTGAAAAATGAGTTTAAAGGAAGCTCAAGCTTAATTACTACCGCTAAACCCCTTCTTGTCTCTAATTTTTTTTCTATCAAAAGATAACGTTTATGTTCGTTCCCCGGGATTATTAGCTAGTCATCCGAACAGATTGTTTCCCCTCTCCCCAAGCAGCTCTAATTGCATTCGATATTCCCCGCAACCCTCCGTTCGCCGTAACCCTTGGCAGCTACAATTTCAAATACCCGTGATATTCGAGCGGAAGACTGGGGGAGCTCGGACGACAACGGCTGGGGAGATGGAACAGACTCGGCAAATCCCTTGTAATCCGAGCCGGAGGAAGAAATCACAGTCGCAATCCTTTGGCTCTGGATGACTGCCACTCAGGAGTGTCGCTGGCGAGAAGTTCGGTCGAAAGTTGTTGAAAAATTGCAAACGTTAATCAAAGTTAAGCGGCGGCGCAGCGTCGTCGGTGCCGACGTCAAAGTTAATTAAATTACAAAGTTATTTAATACTTTGGAATCGTTCCGAGGGTTGGGGAATGGATGGAGAAGGTACCAGCAGGAGCCAGGCAACATCTGCTCCCGTGAACTCTGCCCCCCCGTGCATCATTCGTCCTTCGCCTTTCTCCCCAGGCAACGTGTGGCAGCCCTTAATGAAATGTAATTGAAATGAATTTATTTTTCTCACACTTTTTCGTGGACTGTCTGTAATGGAAGCATTTCGTGTGCAGCAGCTTTAATTCATTTTCAGTCGGGCACTGGCCAGTTAACCCCATCTTAATCGGACTCAGAGTCCAGCTCCACCAGCTCCACGTCCTTGCGAATTTCCACTACGTCGTCATCGTTGGATTGGCGTGAACTCTTCATCTTTGGCTCCACCAGAAACGGGCAGTTGAGGGCTGTCGGGGTCACAAAGTTGTTATGACGAAGTGAAGATGATGATGGGATGCATAATAAAATCAGCTCAGGGTTGCAAAATGGGGAATACCTCGACTCAGTGCTCTTAATAAAGGTGTTTTGGTTCGGAAAAGGCTTTAAGGTTTAATTTAAATTATTGTTAAAGGTATTTTCAAGTTAAAATATAATTTAATTCGAATTAAAGTCTAGAAAGGGAATACGCAAAATATTCGAGCCGGAAAAATTAAAATATATATAAAAAATGAACTTTTAAAAAAACTATGAAGATTTTCCATTTTTAAAAATTGAGAAAATGTTAGAGGTAAAGATATTATATCCAGAAAAACTCAAATTCGATTCGTTTAATTTTTTGCAACTCTGTAACCTATAAGTACCTGCATGTGTGATCTCCTCCTTGTCCTCGTATATGTCCTTTTCGAAGACTTCACCCTTTGGCATAAGAGCACTCACACAGGCCAGCTGCTTACGGGGATTATGGGTTAGGACCTTGAAGCTCTCCTCATTGGTCTCATCGCCAGTGAGCGAGATATTGGGCTCACTGCGCAGATAGAATTTATTGAGGGCCCGCTGGGCGCTCAGCTGGTTCTCCGCGTGGCATTCGCGGGCCGTCTCGTAGTCCTTGTCCGTACTCTTCTTAATCGCCGTCTCCTTGTAGGTGTGCGCCCCGGGAAAGGGCGGGAGATGGTCGGGAATGTGGGAGAATCCGGCCGCTTCACGGCCACTGGTCTCGCTCAGCATCGGCTCCGGCCCCTTGTGGAAGTCCTCGTCGCGTGTCATCGGCTTTGGACACTCGACGCGGTCCTCGGGGATGGGCTGAGTACAGACCATGGTCTTGAGGTCGGCCACGTCGATGCCCATCTGGCCAAAGGTGAACTCCAGATCCCAGTAAGTTGGCGCAGCGCGGCCGGCGTGATTGGAGGCGTTGGAGGTGCGAGTGCCAATCTCACGGATTTCTCAAGGGTGAAAAAGTTTTGGCCATTTTCCAGGGTTAGCGAAAAGCGGAATACTCACTGTCCCGGAACTTATCCGCCAGCGTGTGACGCAGCATAGCGTTCTCCAGGTCGCAGCCTTTGGCTGCCAACATTTGGTCTAGCACTTTGTACAAAGCTTCGTCGTAGGCGTTCATTTTGAAAAAGAAAAGTTAGAGGAAAGAAAAAATCAAGCTGGACAGCTGTCAAGCAAAGCCAGTGTTGTAAAGCGCTGGGGCTGCAATGTTATCGTTATCGGTTAACTTGGCAGGCTTTTTATTTTCGAGCTGCCAACTGAATTTTATAAATAAAAATGGACGAGGTATTCAATTAATCTACTGAACCTGCCCTCGCTTAAGGATCGCCGGACCTGCCATGGAGTGATGTTCCTGCACAAGTTGATCACTAGACACATCAACTCGTCTCACCTTCTTGGCCAAATTCGATTCGCTATACCTATAAGGCCGTCTCGTAATTTTCGGCCTATTGCCTTGAAATTTTGTAAATCTAACTTTGAGATTCACGATCCTTTTCGCGTTTTATGTTCGTCGTACAATGATCTGTACTTTTCGTTATATGTTGAAATGTCCCTTGAGTTTAATGTAAATAATATTATTACCCATTTGTCCTTGCCTCCGCCCACTTGATGTGAGTCGGAGCATATCATTAAAAATTAGTCCAAATTGGGTGGAGGTATTGTGATACTAGCAGATATTTGCTATTGAAATAAATAAATAAAAAAAAAAGATTAAATGTAATATAAATTCTTATATTTAAAGCAAATATACGGGCTTACTAATAAAAAAAAAACGTCATTATTTTTTAAAATCATAAATTTAGCGTTCTAATTTCCTAGCTTAAAATATTTTTAAAATTTAATTTCAATTAAAAAACAGCTTTGTAAACTATACTACACACAAAAAATAGTTTTCTTCGCCTCATAAAAATCCCTCTCCCATTAAATTCCACGAGAACCGCCTCCACTATTTCCTTAACTAATTTACACAATCTTTCCATATTGCTGAGCACAAAAGCCCAAGCGCTGCTTAGCAAAATTAGCTACCGTTTGGGAACTGTCTCCGTCGCCACACCCCGAAAACTAATTAAAATATTTTCGCCTTTTGCGATCGCGACAAACTGCAAAACTGCTTAGCAGCCGGAGAGCCCTTCCCCGTTCTGCAGATCCATCCATTAGCCCATATCTCGAAATCTCTCCTAATGAGTTATGCAAATATTTGCAGCTGAACGGTCGGCAGCTTCCAAGAAAATATAACAAGACTGACTGGCCATTCGGCTAAAAAGTGGGAGCCATTGTTTGGCCAATGACAAATTTTCCAGACTCCGTCACACAGATAAGCCGAAACGTGAGGCATAATCAGTCATAGAGCGCGAAAAGAGAACGGAAAATTTTACGGGGGAAAAACGGTACTCGGGACTCGGGACTCGGCACGAGGTCACTATGTCGCAGTGGAAAAGGCACTTAAGATGCAGACAGATTCGCGTTTGCGACGCCCAACAGGCTGCCGCTGCAATTGAACAAATTGTCCGACCTCCTAGAGCCCCTACACATACCCCAATATCCCCTCCATCTGTGCCTATCTTTATGATCATCGTCATGATGGAGCTGATGATGGGCATTATGTTGGCTCGACTCGCCTCGGTCGTGCATTGTGGGCGTTCCATAACCGACAGTCGTACAAAGAACTCGGCCGTCGTATCTGCGATCTCATGTTTTTGCCCCGAAGCGCTACCGTTTAAGGGGTACACGCTAAGAAAAATATTATCTTAAATGCTTATCAAAATGGTTACAAATTAATTAGGAAGAATCCTTGATCTTAGGCTGTTGTAAAGTGGAGCAGAATTAATAACAAAAGAAATACATTTATTGATATTTCTTAGAAAGATATCTGATCTGATATTAATCTTAAATTATATTTATTGTGAGCATTTAAGGCTTACTTTAGTTTATTATAACAAAATCTTATGATATATTACAGCTGGCAGTGCATTCTAAACATTTTTGTAGGTGAAAAGTTTGATTTTTTAATGTGTTTGTTCAACTTAATTACCATTTGCATAGTTAGCAGTAAATGCCATACATTTTTCTGGTTTAAGTAGGGGCTATCTGCGTAGTTTAAGCAAGTGTTAATTACCTATTCAAAAATATCAGCTATTAAAATGTAATGACCGTATGACTAATAAATAAGCTGTCAGGCTCTACGATGTTTTTATTATTTTCTATATTCTTTATAGCAAAGAATTCGAATTTAATATTTTATTCTTGGGAAATGGTGTTTTAATTGTAATAATATTTATAATAAATTCCCTTTACCTATAATAATATTGTTTAGATGGCATTAAACATCCTTAACTCTGCTCCCCTTTATTTTCTCTCTGCAAATTGTGATACAATTCTGTTGACATGCTAATTTATGCACTCGCATTAGCGGTTGCGCCCATTGTCGCATAAATTTCATTCATAATTAACAAGATGAGCTGCCGAGTATGGCGAAAGCACATCCCGCGCTGCAGTTGCTGGTTGCTGGTTGCTGGTTGCATCGCAAGTTGTTTGCTCAGACGACAAACAAAATAATTGCCGCAATTTAGCCGACGGGCACACAGGATCAAATTGAGCTGTCTCTGGCCAAAACGGGCTAATTCGAACGATTAATTCGATAAGCCTGCAGCTCCAATCGGGCGGCAGGCAGACAGTTGGACAAAAAACCCGCAGCAAATTGATTGAGCAGCCGATTACTGTGGAAGTCCAAGTCACACAGTCCCCGGTCGCAGTCTCCCACTCCTCTAATCCCGGCCAGAGGCTCGGTGCAAATTGCCCCGTCGGCTGGAGCCGCACTACAAAGCACCAAGCAAATTGTTCCAGTTTCCGAGGCGCAGATAAATCTATTGAGATATCGACCCCCGGTCCACACCTCCTCATTCTCTCCAGCGAATGCGATCTTGCACCGTTAAGCCCACGCAGGCCAAATGCTTTGCCGCCTTGGATGGGGAAGTGCATCTGGATCACGATCTTCTAAGTTCGGGAGAGCCCCGGGCACTCCGTTCTCTGGAAGCTATCAGGGGGCATGATGTTTATGACAGGAAACTGCCGGAACTGTTGGACAGGTTGAGCCACGTTCCCCTGAGAAGAGAAGGGAGCCAGTTGAACTATTCACCTGCACGGGAGAAAATATTCAGGATTTTCAGAGAGTCTAGATATATTTTTAAAGGTTTCTTTAGGAGCATTCACAGTTTTTTCACACTCCTTTTAAATAATTCCCAAAAAGCTAATCTAATTTCCGATAATGATCACCTCTAAAAGGCCTCATTATATGGCCCAGTATCCCGCAGGCCAATAAAAAATCAAAGTGCAGCCAGAGCACGACTTTTTGCCAATCGCTAATGACACAATCAATGCTAAAACTTGCGTAATTAGAGCCCCGAGGAGCACTGCCAGATGGTCAACTGTATTGGGCCACGTTTATTTGATCAATGGCCAGTCCAGCCTGTGGAAGCCCACGGAAGCCAATTGGCAAGACACAAAGCGCGTTCGTCAACCCGTCAAATTGTGTTAAATTGTACAAATGACAACGGCCATAACAATTACAATTATTGTAAGTTATTGTGCGGCAGGGAAAACGAGTTTACCTGACCAGCAGGTGCCACGATAATTTACAATGTTTGGTATCCATTCGAATTGGGAAATCAGTTAAAAAAAAAATCAGCCGCCTCCAATCTCAAAGTACTTGCAAACAATGACGGAATCGTTGAGCTACATTTCTTTTTTTTCTTATTTTTTGATATGTCGCAGCTCTATCTTATCAGTGCAAAAAATAAAAATAAGCCAGTTGCCAAGTTAAAATAGGTTAACACGGAAATAGGTTGGCAGAAAATCAGCGGGCCATGTTAAGTCTCTTACTGTAAAACATTTTACACTTGATCGCCTTTTAGGAATTGTTTAAATAATAATTGTGAAGAAGATAGTAAATATATAATATTTATTTTAGATATTCAAGAGTTCCTTGAACTTTATATTGTGTTCATCAAAATAAACACAGAAGAAGGCTTTTATTTTGTCCACCTTTATTATATTTTAAGAACGTTTAAAAAAGTCCCAACGCTTAAGCTTCCCTTTATACCTATTTATGGCATTTTTATACATTTTCAAAAGGTTTGTGCTGTAAGCTTCAGTTACTTCATATCTTATGTTTACAATCAAAGTTCTGAGAACACAATAAAAAACCTGGAAATGCTGAATACACTTTTAATAAAACCCACAAAAAATGACAGCAATTGTTTTTTATCTTGGACGTTAAAAGGTTAAGAGAGAAATGTTTTAAACAGCAAGTGAATATTTTTGTATAAAAATAATTTTTAATTTAAATATTTAATACAGAAATTGGGAATGAAATGGGAATAATTTTTGCAGCACTTTTTATTTTATTTCACACTGTAAGGGCAAACATTTGGCCTGCACTTTATTGGTTTAAATACACATATATTCCTTTTAAAATTGTCCACAAGAACTCTTCCATGTCGGGGCACTCTATTTATTTGCAGTTTGTTTGTTTTTTTTTCGGATATTATTAGGGCACTTGCACTTTGAAACTTTTGCTGTGACTTCTTTGCACTTCGACATTTGTCTGCTAAAAAGTTTCTTCTCCTCCCCGACTGCAAGTTGTTTGCATTTTTCGCAGAGCTCCGACAAAGCTTCTTTGTGCCACGGTTATGCAAATCGAATGGAAGAGATTGGGATCGAGATTGAGATAGGGTTTGGGCTGGGGACAGACAAACAGACAATGTTGCAATTTAGCCTTTTATGACAAAGTTGACAAAGTTATTTTGCACCGAGACCAGAGACTCACTTTCTATTTGCTCTCCGGTTTATTAGGTTCCTTGTCATGTTCGGAGCCGCCTATCTAATCGCAGGGCAGGTGGCAATATCAGAAAGGGAGTTCTCGGATAGCGATCGAAGCGTCTTGATTAATTCCAATTGACACAATTTTTGGCCAGACTGCGACTGACTTCTTTCTATCTTTTGTCTGCTGCTTTCAACAACGTTTTGTATTGACCAAATTGAAATTTATTGCCGAAACAAATGGCGAATTATGTCGAATGGAATTTATTAAATTACGGTCGCCAATTGAAAGCGGGCAAACTCGAAATTAACAGCGCACTCTGCTGAGGTGCGGAAGTGCGGGAACGCGTGGCACATTTATTAATTCCATTCCCATTCAGTTTTGGCCAGAAAAGAAGCGGAGTCGTCGTCTGCTCCGAATTCGATTCGATTTAAATTCAAATCAACTTCTCAAAGCTGGCGGCAAATTTATGCAGTATTTTCGTACATCCACATCAGGTTCCCGTCTCCGGCGCTGCCTTTGTGCTCATCCGCTCCAGAAACAAAAATGCAAAATTTGTGCTAAAAACCTTCTACTTTTCTAAGCATAATTACGAATTTCAACTTGCATAAGCAGGGAGAAGCTAGAGATGCGGCTAGTGATGAGCCAATGTCGAAACGAGTATATCGAAATTATCGTAAAGCATTAAATACCGAAAATTAGTTTATAAAGAAAAGGAAATTCCATCAAAGGGCTCTCAGAAAGATATAAGGGGTTCTTTATTTATATAAATAAATATCGATGCATCCGGCTAAGGGATGTGTCAAAGTAAATACATCGAAAATATCGAAACACATTAAATATCGAAATTCGAATGATAGCAATTATTTCACATTATCGATAGGGTATAGAATACAATCTCTTAAAATTGTAAATTTAAAATTAAAAAAAATGCAATAATTATATTGCATATAAGAACAAATTATAAAAGGGCCTTAAAGACAGATCAGGAGATATTTATAGATATATCGAAATTAATCAAAAATATCGATATACCATAAATTTAAACTATTAGTATTCGTATATAAATATTTGTAAGCCATTCCCAACTCCATCGACAGCATCATTATATTCAGATATTTCGGAACTCCCAAAGGGGAGTTCGGGAGAGTGAGGAGTTTTTACCCAACTTTCTGTATCCCATATATCGCCCAAATAAACATTTCCAGCTGACAGACGTCGAAGATAAACAAACAAAGCCAACCGAATGCAGTTGCTTAAATTATGAAAGAAATGCCAGATCAAAGACTTGGATATACCGGGGGAGAGGAATAGTGGGCTTTACAAGGCAATCCCTGACATCTTCAAGTGGCTGTGATCCGGCGCGGACTCTGTTGCAATTATTATTATTTTTGGACCGCAGCAATTTTGCTGACGCCAAATGGAGAACTTTGCATTTTTATTCGCGCTCCTCAATATGTCAAAATGCTTTTTGCATTGCCCTCGACGTTGGTTTTGTGCATCGATTGAGTCAATATTTATGGCAAAAGGAAAATTCCTGGAATATCATTTGCATTATTTGCCTTTGTGGAAAACTTTTCACTGATTTCTGGTGTATTCTTTTTTTCTTTTATTGCAGATTTGCGAATTCTGATCTGAAGGGGACTAAAAGACGTCTAACCAATAGGTAAATATAGTTTCTGAAGTAATAATATGTAATTCAAAGCATAAATACATTATTTCATAGTAGTGTTAGACATATATATTATCTATAAATAATAAAACAAATCAATTTGACCTCCCTTTCA
Organism: Drosophila rufa; assembly: GCA_018153105.1. NCBI lineage: Eukaryota > Metazoa > Arthropoda > Insecta > Diptera > Drosophilidae > Drosophila > Drosophila rufa. The sequence goes on from JAECXS010000085.1 coordinate 8,974,591, forward strand.
ACTTTTAGCAATATTCCTTTAACTCATTATTTATTTATTTACTCCATTTAGCAGCTTAAACCGCATATTTAATAAGAAGTGAGAAGATATTTTTAATAATTCATTTAAATATCTTAGTGTATTAATTACACAGTCATTACATTGAATTTATGTATTGAAAAGCCCATAAGAAATCCCCTTATATTTGCAAAATGTCTAACATATTATCTAGAGTTCGTATAACTTAATTAAACATCTCAGCAGAGTGTTATCTACGCTCAAATTACTTCAATTAATTCTTGTTTATTTATTTGCTAATTTGCGGTGCCAAATATTGACTTCTCCGCTTAGCAAATTTCAATAAATTCCCAACCAACAAACATGTAATGAAATCGTATTATAAATTTTCCCCTGAAAAATGCAAAGTACATTCCATAATTCAACAGCTTGGCTCGATAGCGATGCCATTTTCTGCACTTCATATGGCTAATGCAATTTGAGCCACCAAAACCACTACAAAAAAAAAAGTACAAAATAAAATAAAACACCTCCCACACAAATGTGGTTTGACAATATTTACCGCACATTTTGCGCAATGCCAAGCGGCGATTTTGGTTTTCATCTTTGGGATTCCGGCGGTTTTCATTTACACCTATTTATATTTATTTCTTCACAGCTCGGCGGCGGCACTCTAAAGTCCGCCACCTTTTTCCTTATATTTATTTATGCTGATTCTCCTGGCCCCTATCGCCATGTGCATTTTTTATGTTTCTGAGAGAGAAAAAGAGAGAAGGGGAATTGCAGTCGGAGCTAGAGTACAATAAGTCAGCGATAAGGCAGCAGAGTTTTTGCGTGACCCATAAATTAATAAGAGTGCAAACAGAAAAGTCGTCGCCGGTGCACGTGGCGAATACGTAATAATTCCCAATGGTATTTCCGTGGCCTTAACGCCACAATTTGCTTAATGCCGCTGACCAATATTGATGCTTGACCAATATTTGTACAATTTGTTTCAAAGTCACAGCGCCGGCTGACATACAGACATATTCCGCTGTGAGATATATAGTGGTGGCAGGTCTCCGAAGTGGATTTGGTGGAAACACCTGAAGTCTGCGGTTCGAGTGACTCAAATTGCAGATGATTCAGGTGAACACTCCTATATATGTATGTGTATATAGCTGCAGTTAGTCACAGAATATCATCTTTTTTCCTTTTTAATGTCTAGAATCAATTTGCATGCCATTTGTTCTGTCAAAGTTTTTCTGTATATTTTTTTTCTCTTGTATTTTTCCTGCTCTGACCATATACGTAACGTGATTTGATTTCCAGATATCGCAAGTTTGATTTGTGATTTTTGTGGCGATTCTCAAATGGCTCGCCTTGACATTTTGGTGGTGGAAAATTTAAATATAGATTAAAAATCACCAAATGCGGCCAGCAGAGTGTCGAGCGGCTCATCTGCCGGCCATTAGAATAACGTTAATGCCACGCCCCCTCATCCTACTATAGCTATCTATAAATATGCCAGACTTTGCATAGCCGGAAAGTCAACAAAAGTGGCCAAGAGAATGGGATGATGATGATGCAGCAGCAGCTGGGCCCGGTGATGACACGATGATGGCTACACTATAGACGGGGGAGTTCCAGGGGGAATTATAGGAGGAGTTATGATGTACTCAGGGAAAAAATGCATCGAATTTAAGCAAGAAACATATTTATTTAGTTGATATTTATGATTTAATTTCTGGAGTATTGAACATTTTATATTATCATTAATATTTTGCCACTTTATCTGTTAAATTTCAGTAGATTCTTCTCTTAGACTTTAGATTATTTTCTCCCTGTGCAAGTGAGTTTCCCTATAAAAAGCGAGTGCAACAGACCAGTTGGCAATAAATTATCGTCAAACGGAAATCATTTTGCATGCATGTCCTCCTGCATCCCTGCTTCGAATAACCAGAGAAAAAAAAGCAGTGCTCTCGAAATGAAAATGTCCTGTTTGCGTCTGCAGAATGTCAAGCGGAAATTCAACAAATTTTGCGCAAACGGAAAAGCGGGACAATTTCCACTTATCCTGCTTACGGGGTCTTAGCCCTTGCCGGGGCTATAAGCCAACATTCCATAACGCGATTAACCCCGGAACAATGCAAGTCCCGAGCCATTTTGCAAGAAACCAAAAACATTTTCTGCAGCACACGCACAAAAACCAGAGGCGAAGCAACAAATTTTTGGAGCCTGTAAATGATTTCAAGGCAACTCATGTGTGTGGGTGTGCGGGGGTGTTCGGGGGGGTGTGCGGGTCTAGCAAACAAGATAAAACTTTTGATTTATCGTTGACACGAACGACAAGAACAGAAAGAAGCAGAACAGGAGCAGAGTCCTGCCGAATTTTTTGGCTAGTGGGAGGCAACTGGAAACTAACTTGGGACACAAATGCGTGCGTCGATAACGAAAGGCAGATCCTGCACTAAGGGAAAAAGACCTTAATATCTTAACTTAAGCCCTCAGGCTTTGCTTTACATTAAAAAACATTTATAAAATTAAAAAAAAGATATATATATATATATTATTCCCTTTAACATGTTATAGTTTTAGGGACTTCTTTATACATAAAAAGAAATATTCATTGAAGAAAATACGTCTTTCAATTATAAAGAAGTCATAACAGAAATTTTCAGCTGCTTTGCCGCGACTATACTTAATAAAAAATTAAGTAAAATTAAAATTAAACGCATACGAAATATATATATTTACAATATTTAATTAATCATTATGTGTGCCACTTTTTACGCCGACCTGAAATATAAAAGTATGCCCATGCCTCCTTTACCGACTTCTATGAAATGAATAAAATAAACAATTAAATGCCATAGTACCATAAATTATTAAAATACTAGTTCTTATTTGGAATTTCTTATAAAAAACTCTATCAATATAATGCTCATTTTTTATTGAATTCCTTTTTTTTTTAAAGAAACCATTAAGAAAAGTTACTCCAATATTTAATTTTACCTTTTAAAGATCCGAAAAATATCTTTAAATATTATCAAGTATCTCTCCGTTTTTTCTGGAAGAATTCTGATAATAAATTTGTGAAATCTAATGCCTACTTAAATATTTTGTAATTACTAGACTTCCTTCCCTTCTTCTAAAGATTTTGAGTTGCTTAACACTAAGAAATTTTTCCCCAGCATATCAGAAATTTGTTCCCCAAAAAGAACACCGCAAAAGTTATTTGTTAATCCCCATTACCTTGTAGAACTTTCTCCCCGTGTGCCTGCATCGGAGCCAATTACCCAGCTGGCCACATGCCATGGATAAAGGCAATGGACGGGCTCGGGGACGGAGGCTTCTGGTCTGGCAGTGTCAAGTGTGTGTCACGACACGCGCCGACAAATTTGTGGGCTGCCACCCAAAAAGCTGCAAACAGGCATAAACTCTCTCCAGCTTCTGGAAGAGGAAAATGAGGCAGTATTTTTTTGGGGGAAGGAGCGAAATGGTGAAAGAATACAAGGCGAACAGACAACAATGGGCAGCTGAATGGTCAACTTGCCGCCGCCCCCCAACTCCTCCTCCGCAGATAACATCGGCAAAACAATTTGGCCCAAACCAGAAACAGAACTCTGAAAGCAAAGTTCCGCAATATTTGTTTGCTTTGCCAGCCTTAATTTTCACAAATATTTGCTCACTCGCATTTCTGCTGTTTACTCACTTTGCAAGGCATGAACTTGAACAAAAAATTAATAGAAAATATTTTTACAGTTCAGACGAGGGAGCGTAAAAATGAACAGCACAAAAATACGCCAAGTGACATTTTTATGTCAATGAAATCCGCACACAAACGAATATTTACGAGTATATGAATAAGTTGAAAAACAGATCTAGAAAGCGAAGATCGCTTTAGCAGAATTTATCATCGCAGGGTAGTAGGTATTTGTGCACTTTAAGAAATTATTTATGAATTTATATGGGCCTTTAAGTAATTATTTTCTGGTAATTATAATTTACTTTCTGAAATTACTTCTGTAAGGGAGTGCAACAAATTTATTTAACTCGGAATAAAAAAAGGTTTTTATAACTTTTGGAAAACCTTATTATAATTTTAGGGTTTTTTTGTCTTCTTAATAACATTGTTCTTATTTAAATTAGTTTATCCATATTTTCAGGGCATAAAATATACAAAATAGATGCGAAGAAAACAGTACAAGTTATATTTATTGTATTCTCTTTATAAAATAAATGTCTTGGACTAAGGAAATTTTTTTGATTACTTTCTATTTAATTTTCTGATTAACTTAGTAGAATTGAGTTCTTTTCTAGCTAATTAAATGATTTAGCTGGACTTAGAAACAAAGATTTCTTCATCAATAAATTCGGAATAATATGTTATGAACTCATAGATTATTTTTGATTACATTCTTGCTAAATTACTGAGTGGAAATTTGTCAAAATAGAAGCTGAGGTCAGCTTGACACAATTCAAGTGAACTTGAATAAAAAATAATTTATTACTTTTTCGAAACCTGGGTTATCAGCAGATTTGCCGGGTTAATAAGCGAGAAATGATATAATTGTTTCATGTTTCTAGGTCCAAATATTAACACGTGTAGATTAAATAGTTCTTTTAATCATTGAATGTGTCAAAATAGTTTCTTAAAAATTTCCAATTTACTTAGCCAAAAAATAAGCAAAGTAGCTTGAACATTTTTCTTCCCGTGTGGCCACTGATGGTGTCTGATAGGCTGGGACACCCCGGCGTCGAGTGTCGCGAGTGTGTAGCGTGTGTAGTGTGTGTGTGTGGAATAAATTCGAGGGGCATGACATCACTTTGGCCGACAGCCGCGGCTCCAATTGCCGTTCGAGTATGCGATATAGTACGTGATATAGATGCTGACGTAGCCGCCGGCGCCTGCGCCCAATGCAAATCTCAATCTCTGGGTTTATTTGGTCGATGACGTTGTCTTCAATACCCATTCGCAATGCACACACACGGCTCGTAACTGAATGGCGTCTACGTGCACCGCTTTAAAGTCGGGGACGGGGAGCCTCGAACTGAGTTATGTCATATATCTTTTGGGGTAGGACCTGGCAAGCAGGTAGAAATTATTGATATGTGGAACTCTGCGGGACTCTCGAACTGCAGCCGCAGTTGATTTGTGATGATTTCTGATGAATTGCTTGTTGGCTTTCACATAAATCTGAAATCTGAAATGGAATTTATGACTTTGAGTAGTGAGAAGGCAAAGAATTTTGCTTTTAACTTTAACTGCGGTCGATTTATAATGCTGCCCCGCCCAAAGTGCGCGTCGCGGACAGAACTAAAACCGACATAAAGGAGGGAATCCATTTAAAATTCATCTAAACTCATTAAAAAAGTTTTTTTCGGCGTAAATTAATTTCAACTTGGCCCGGAGCAGCGGAAAAACAGAAACAGAAAACTTTGAATGCACTCAAATTCAATTGAAAAGTGCTGCCTCACTGCGTGCCCTGGCCTGCCGTGGCCTGGCCTGGCACTGCGTATACTTGATATCGCGCATACGCCGCGTGGGGACCGCAGTCGACGCAGTTTCGTTCTGCAACTCTCCGAGTCCTGTCACAGCAGCAAACAAACACACAAGCTGACGAAAGACACAATGACTTGTCAGCACACTAAATGACTTTCACTTTTCCCGTTTGGCAGTGAAGGGTGGTGTCGGAAAAATGCACAGGCAAGCACAGAGAAATAAATGGGTATTTAATTAATTATAGTGATGAATAAATGGTTTATTTTTTAGCTTAAAAACTTCTGATGATATCCTGAAATAGTGTCAAAGCGAATACTATTTAAATTCCCTCGAAGAACAAAGCTTTTAAATTTATTTTGAAAGATTCTGAAATTAATAAGCAGTGATTTTCCCATCTACAACTCTCTGTACTTCTAAGAAAACACATTTCTATGTATTCTTAAATTTAAATATATATTTTAAATTAATCCATACATTTTAGGAATAATTATAATAATTTCCTTGAAGTTTTCTTAGATTTTAAATTGAAATTTAAAGTGCTCACTTCAAACTGCATTAATTTTATTTGCAAGCTCGTTTCTTCCCGTGTAAGGCTATATTCGCTTTGAAAGATGTGTATCAGTGGACAGCCAAAGAAATCCAAGAGGACAAAGTTGCCAGCTGACGATAGGAAAAACCCTTAGCTGGCGGAGGAGTAGGGAATCCAGGGGGAAAACTTCAGATAAAAGGCATGACAGATGCGGAGATAGCAGAAGGAGAAGCCGCAGTACAGCCAGTACGTGTCGGCTCCTTGCTGAGAGATTCCGCACAGGTGAACCATGAAAATGCAGGTGAAAATCAAGAGGGAGAGGAAAGCTGGGCAAACAGACCGAGTGGCAGCTGTGAAAACGTTTCTCGGCTACTTTTCAATGCAATCGAGGCAGACGGAGCTGCTACTGCTGCCGGTGATTGGCTCGAATCTGGCAGAGATGCGTATAAATTATATTGCCCGGCCACGATTTACCACCTTTCCCCATTTATTCCGGGCAATGAAAATGCTCCAGCTGTACCTTTCCTTTTTTGCTATTTTGCCAAACTATTTCTGTGATTGCATTTAAATCAATGAAATGCGCATAAATTAATTAAGCCCGAGAGCGAGGCGAAAAGAAACGCATGTCCGTGTGTTGTATTTATAAATGTTTAACTTCCTACAGCTACAAATTAACCGCACAAAAACATTTACCTTTAATTAAACCGCCGCAAAACTGGTATTTAGCCAGCAATTTGCTATCGATTTTGAGTTTGTTTGTTTACGAATCGAAACGGAATTAATGCAAATTCGTTTGCTGGCTGGCTGAAGCGACTTAATTATGCCAAGAACGGGTTAATTCCGGCCAGCCGCGATCCCCTAATTGATTACGACATATGCTAGCAGAGGCAGGAACTCCCCCAACATACTATTATATACTCGATATATTCCGATATGACAGGGGCAGAACTCTGCCAAAGATTAATGCCAGCAATTTGTCCACTTCTAAAAGCCACATACCAAAATCTAAGCCCAAGCTGCGAATCTTTAAGCCGCTGTTTAGCTTTTTTTAATTTATTTTTGGCAGCCGTTTGCATTGAACCCGACGTTAAGGGGTTAAGTCCAAAGATGTTTCTCGTTCGTTGCCATTCAACTTTTGCTTTTAACTTGAATTCTTGCTCGAAAATATTATGATGATTGATGGCCAATCGAGCGAAATATATGGGGTGTGCGAGTGGGTGATGATCTGCTGAAGAGATCTCAATTATAGCCGCTTTCCGGGCCGCTCGTTTGATGGGATTCTAATTACGGGCAAATTACATATCATATATCATCATAGCAGTTCTGGGAACTCTCCATGATTTATGCTAATTCCGGGCTAGCATCGAAGTGGCACCGAAATAGCACCAAAATAGCACCTCATTAATGTAAATTCGTTGCCCAAATGGTGGAAACCCCCCCTTGAAAATCCATACGCACGCCCCTAACTCATTTATAAGAGGCGGCGGCCGCTCACACGTGTGTTTTTAGGTTTTATTTTTTTATTTTTTCAAATGCCAGTTCCCATTCTCATTGCGATTCCCAGATGTATTCGAGGTTTCGGCCCTAATACCCAAAGTGCTGAGGCTGATGAGCTTATCTGGCCTACAAGGTTGCGGAAAAGGGTCTTAATTCTAAATTTAAAAAATTATCAAACAGTCACATTTTATAACCTTTTTTTTTTGGTGGGGTCCCAGCTGCCGCTTGATTGATTTGTTCGTCTTTTAGGATTTTTTTGTGGCTTGGATTTTTACGACCCTTCGTTTCCCCGGAACTTGTTGAAACGATCCAATTAAAATCACATTTCCAACTGCAATCGCCGCTCGGATGCTGTAATAGCCAAAAACACACATAACTTGTGGCTCACCGACACGCCCAAGTTCAAGATCAAGGTCTTGCGAGTCGCGATATATATGTATTTTTGTATTCCCCTCCATCATTTTCCCTCCGACATTTGAATGTCGTCTGGGCTTTTGCGGCTCCCACAGCCAACTGCATTCGAAGTGGGTCATAAATCAGTCAAATTACGCCCACAACGCAGACGCTGACTTCCCTGCGTTTTGCTGTGAGTGGGTGCCGTCCCCATCGGCGGCGCGGTTCCTCTTTTTATTGGCCACTTAAACAAATGTCGAGTTGTAATAATGTTGACATCAACGTCTTGAAGGTCTATCTGGCTGGGAACTCTCGCGTCATCGCGTCATCGGGTCGAGCAAACAAACCAGAAAACCAGTAAACAATCCAACCCGAGTCCCCGCGGGCAAACAACAATTACAGCCACTGAACCTCGCCGAGATCGGTGCACAGGAAGAAATTTTAACTCCTGATATTATTGGGGTTGGATTAGAAAGATTTTTAGATGAGATTGGGATACAGGAAGGCAGGAAATTAAATATTTACAGATGTATTTCTGTGCTAGATAGGTTTTAAATCAGTTTTAACCCTTGCCCCCTTTAAATATTATTTAAATTTATAACTTAGTAGCTCTAAACTTTTTAGTACATTTTTAAATTAAATAATTACTAAAAATCAACAAATCATAATAAATTATATAAAAAACAGGATAAAAATAATTTAAAAATAATATAAGAACATTCCACCTGAATCGTGATTTCGTTTGTTTATTAGTTTATATTATTAACTATATTTTTATATGAAAAATATGGATGGGACTTAGAAAAAGGTTGCTTGAACTCCATATTAAATTGTATTTATATTTTTAAAAGTTTTTTATCATTAAAATAAATATTAACTTAAACCCTGTGGAAAATCTAAATATTTACCAACTGCTACAATTATGTTTCTTGGAATTGCGTATTGTAAATATATTTTTTAATTATTTTGTTTCACCAAACTAAATATTCTTATAGAGCCTTGTGGAAAATCTAAATATTACAGGTAGATAACAAATATTTTCCCGTGTATCGGGCCCATAATAATAATGAATGTCAAGTCGTCACCGTTGAGGAATTTGCCGTCGATTGCCGTTGGCCAAGAAAAGCCAAGAGGCACATGCCAAGAGCCAACAATGAGCCAAGAGGCAAGACACAGTCGAACCAACAACTCCCGGCTGTCTGGCGAAGCTGTCAAGCCAGTTGGCCGCCGCGTGTGTTTACTTCTTTAACTCTTTCGCTGGCTCCCTCCCCTTTAATTTGTTTGGATTCGTGGGCATGAATTATTTTACAGGAATTATATATGATTAGCCGCGTGCATACGTGCACGGGAAACGGACACCGCCGAAAGGGGAGGCGACGAATTAGCCACACACACTCCACACTCCAATGGCTCAATTAAAACGACACAATCAAGCCCATAATTTACCGGGAGAGTAGAGTGCAGGCCGGGAACAGGTATGGAGCTAGGAGATATCTGAAACCTGCCGGCGATAGATCATTTAATTAAGTTTAGTGGAATGTCAAAGGTGAAAGACATGTCCATCCGTCCACCTGGGTTGGGGGGAACTTTTAATTAAGTTTCTTGGTCGGTTTATCATAAGATCTTTGGTAGGTACTTTCACTTTCCAGTGAGCTTTTCAAGGAAATTAATTTGGAAAGTAAATATGATCCAAAAAGTCTTCTCTTAGCAGGTTAGAAATATAAAATAAGAAGGAAATGAGGATGTATAGCCATTTATGTGTTGATAAATATTAATATTGCCAAAATCTTTTCAGAAAATATAGAATAAACTTGGATAAATACCTTGAGCAAGATAATTTATATTTTGTAAGGTTTTAAATTATTTAAAACTGAAGAAAAATATATATTCCTGGTTGAAAATACTCCCTCCTCCTTTTTTTAAATAAAGACAATATTTCAGAGGCTCAAATTAGATTGAATATTGACTAATTTAAGTTATTTTCAAAGAAAACTATATGTAGATCTTCAAGAATAGTAAGGAATACTGAAAATAAAAGGGTTGCTTAATGAATATTGCTTATGCTCCTTTAAAATAAAAGCCTCTTGTGTTTAAAGTAAAATTTAATGTTTTCTTTTGTTTGAATCAATTTAACTCTTTAATATTCCACCCCTTTGCAACCAACAAACACCCCACACAGCTTTTGATTCCACATTTATTTAGACAAAAGACCTTTGAGTTGTGGTTCGTCCAAGAATAAACTCGGCAGAGACCCTCTGAAACAGTTAGCGGATTAACCCGTTGGCATTTCAAGTCATTTATATGCGCAAAGTGGGTCACTGCAGCTGGCACACACACCCGCCGCTACACCATTTCACACACGCACACACTCCAAAGAGGCGGCACCACTCGGTGTGTGTCAACAAATTGAAAATAGAATGCAATAACAAGCATCGGTGGCAGCCACAGTTCCTCTGCGACGACCTGAGCTGGCTAGGAGTTATGAAAGTGTTAATTGAAACGCCAAGCACAAAGCCGGGCCAAATGAGAGGGCTACGGACTGGCCAAGAGATGGCCACTGACGACCAGGTCTGCGGCAGCTTATGAATGGCGGGGCCAATAAATAAAATAAATCTGTTCAAATATATTTCGCGTCGACTCAATTTGTCTTGGCCGCGTGTGGAGGCGTTTGTGTGTCCATCCATCAACGGAAACACTTGTTAGAGGCTGCTCCTCCGCCTCCCTTGGAATATATTTGCATAAAACAAACATTTGCTGAAATAGAATTATGATAAGCAGAAGACGAGTTGAGAGATTAACGAATGTCCATCGTTTGTTTTCCGTTTCCAGCCCGTCTTCAGCCAGTTGAGCGATGTAAGAAGAGGAGGCCAACAGCGAGAAAAACGAGATCAACCGAGGATTCAGAGGAAAAACAGCAAGAAAACCCCATTAGTAACCAACACAAGGCATCAGGATGAGTGGCAGCCCTAAGATGTGGTGCTGTCAAGTATTTATCTTAGTTTTATGTGAGTCTCTCTGCCTGAAGATGCAGCTCCCGCAAAGATTAATACTAACCTTCTTTCATTCCCACACGCAGTGGCACACACAATCCCGGCAGAGTTCCATGCCAGTGCAGCGCGTGCCAGCGCTAGCTTCGATGGACCCTCGCCCGCACAAAGCCCGGATGCACTGGCTCCCACGGCAAGGCCCAAGCGACGCATGTACGCCATGTGCCCTCCGCAATTCCAGCGCGTGGGCACCGACTGCTACTCGCTGGTGGAGCAGCGCAGCAGCTGGCTGGAGGCGCACTTCTTCTGCAAGGACAAGAACGCCAATCTCACGGAGCCGGGCAAGCATGCCGACCGCAAGCTGAGGCAGTTCCTCCAAAAGCAGGATGCTCTAACTGGAGGTGAGCTGTAGCTCTCATTATTTCTTAAATTCTAAGCTAATCCTGTTCTCATATTAGAGCGCGATCCCATCTGGCTGGGCGCCACCTATGACCACCACAACAACAAGTGGCAGTGGAGCATGAGCGGACGCAATCTATCCTTCAACGCCTTCAGCCAAAAGGATCCCACGTAAGTGACTCCATCTTCTCATCTCTTTCCTTTCTGCCTTTATTTCCGTAGATTGATTTAACGCTTAAGCAACAATTCTAGCTATGTGCAACTTATCTCCAACAGCAATCCGCTGGACAATAACTGTGCCATCTACGACCCGAGCCTCAAGTACCGCTGGTCGGCGCGTCCCTGCTCGGATAAGTTGCGCTTCATCTGCCAGCACAAGATGCCCAAGGTGAGCGGCCCCAATCGCTACAAGATCTACAATCGATGGAACGCCACCTATCCGAACGAGCAGGCCAACGAGGTGGTACTGGAGATAATCGATCCGCATGACAACGATCGCAGGTACGTAAACGTTATCTAGGGAGTGGCATCTCCAGGCAACAGCTGGGTCTCTGGAGAGCTGTCCTGCTGTTCCTCCTCCGTCTGCTTTGGCTCCTGTGGCTCCTGGGCCTGATTCTGTTCGGCCTCTTCTTCTGCCAAGAATTCATCCCATTTTGAGAGGCGCTCTTGGGCCTCCACAGCGGACTCATCGATTCTGTAAAGGATTGAACAAAGAGTTAGCAATCCATTTGGCTTGGATTGGTTTTTGATAATCACTCACTTGTATTTGGTCTTGCCATCCCAGGTCTCGGCGCTTAGCTGACGCTGTCCAAAGTACCTTCCCTGCATCATCTGTATGACCACATCGGCCTCCTCCGGCGTGGACATGTTGATGGTGGCTACACCCTCGGGATGGCGCTGCAAAGAGGGTTTTATTAGGAGTCTTTATACTTCTTAAATTTAATATATTTAGCTTACATCGTAGATCACCACTTTGCGCACTATTCCGCACTTGCTGCACTCCTCGCGCAGATTGTTCTGATACTCCAGGATGAGTTCCACCTCCTTTTCAAACAGTTCCGGGGTAAAGAGGTTCTTGATGACGACAGTTCTCTCGTTTTTAGAGCGCTCGCCACGCATTTTATCGGGACGCCAATCGAATAATCTGAAAAATGTCCAAGAAAAGTGGAGAAAATTATAAAAAGAAGAAAATATTAGAGAGTTTCTTGGATTCTTCTAATGAAAATTATTAATTTTCAAGCCAAAAGGCATACCTAAATTATAAATATTATAAAAAGAATAAAATATTCTTGGACCCTTCTATTAAAATGATTCATTTTAAAGCCAAACCCAAGTTTACGCCTTTTTAGTTGAAAATTTCCCATCAGTTTCCATGCTTTTATGGATTTAAGGTGGCATAAGAGCTTCCAAAACGTTAAATTTCTTCCAAGAACTATATATTTCCACAATTCTTCCTGTGAGTACTCACTTTTCCTTCATCTTCTGCAACTTCTCCTTGTCCTTCTTCTTTCGCTTGGGCTTCAGGGCGGGATTGTACTCTCCCCGCATCTGGAACTGAGCTCTCTGCACGCGTATTTTGTGGCCCCGCAGATTATACTCGTCCAGGATTTTCAGGGCAAGATTGACACTCTCCACCTGAAAAGATATATTCCAATGGTGACTAAGATGTATCCCTTCTCCCTTCCCCAGATACCACCGCCGCGTGAAGGCCGAGGGCAGCGACGAGGAGATGATCATACCCGCCCGCCGTCGCAACAACAATCGCCGGAACAATCAGCAGAGGAATCCCCAGAGGAACCGCCAGAGCCCCAACCCCAACCAGAACCAGCATCCCAACGATGTCAACTACCAGCCCTCGCAACCACGCCAGCGCAAGCGCCCGCGTGTCTCCACTGTGGCGCCACCAGTAGCTGCTTCACCCACTAATCCCTCCAACGATGTGTTAAGTCCCTCACCCACGCCCCAGCAGATGACGCAGTACGACCGGAAGCTGCAGCGCCAGCGGGAGCGCGAGCGTCGCCGCCAGCAGCGCAAGAAGGAAAGGCAGGCCCTGGTCCGGCAGCAGCGTCGCGAGAAGCAACGTCGCCAGCGGGAGGAGCAGCAGCGGCTGCAGCGCGAGGAGCAGCAGCGCCGAGAGCGGGAAGGCCAGCAGGATGCGCCCAAGTCGCGGGAGGTAGATGAACTGCGTCAGCGCTCTGGCGAGGAGCAAGAGAAGAAGCTAAAGGAGGAGAGGGAAAAGCAGGAGAAGCAGCGACAGGAGGAGCAGGACAAACAGGCGGAGGAGGAGGCACGCAAGCTCAAGGAGCAGCACGAGCGCCAGAAGGAACTGCAAAAGAACCAGGAGCAGCAGCTCCGCGAGCTGAAGGCCAAGCAGCAGCGGGAACAGCAGGAGCGCGAGTACCAGCTGCAGCATCGCGAGCGGGAACTGGAACTGCTGAAGCAGCACCAGGCCGAGGCAGAGCGCCAACGGGCCGCCGACGAAGAGGCCGAGAAACTGCGCCAGGAACGCATCCAGAAGCAGCGACAACAGGAGGCCGAGGAGCGACACGCGCGGGAGGAGGAGCGCCGCAAGCAACGTGAGGAGCAGGAGGAGCAGGACCGCCAGAATGCCGCCAAGCGGCTGGCCGAGGAGCAGCGGCTGCGCGAGGAGTACGAGCAGCGTCTGCAGCAGGCCAAGACGGATCGGGAGAAGCAGCTGGCCGAGGCACGCGAGGCCAAGCGGCGCGAGGAGCTGGAGCTCCAGGAAACCCTAAAGAAGCAGGAGAAGGAGCGCCAGGAGCAGATCCGGCGTGAGCAGGAGGAGGAGGAGAAGCGCCTGGAGTTGCAGCGACTGGACGACACGCGCCGCTTCGAGGAGAAGGAGCTGAAGCGGCTCCACGAGGAGAACCAGAAGCGCGAGGAGCAGCAGCGCCAGCGCGAACGGGAGATCGCCCAGCGCGAGGCAGCCGAGAAGAAGCTGGCCGAGGAGGAGGAGCGCCTGCGCCAGGAGGTCAGCGCCGAGGAGCGGGTACTGAAGCAGCGCCTGGAGGATGATATGCGTCAGGCGGAAGAGGCTCGCAAGGCCAAGGAGGCAGAGGAGCGGGCCGCCGATGAGCAGAAGGCCGCCGAGCAGAAGCGACGCCTGGAGACGGCCAAGAAGCAGGCCGACGAGGAGGTCAAGGCCCAGCTGGAGAAGAAGCGGCAGGACTATGCCAACCGCATCTCTGCCCTGAGTCCCGAGGACCAGAAGAAGTTCATCGAGATGAGGAAGCGGCGCAAGCAGCTCAAGGAGCAGAAGGAGCGCGAGCGCAGAGAGAAGGAGCTCAAGCGGATACAGCACGCCATGCGGCTCAATGATGCGGAGTAGAGTCAGCAGGATCCCGCCTCCCAAGTCCTACAAAACCGAACCGAACACTAACCAATTACTAACATATCGATCGATCAAGTTGGTTACGCATACGCACCGTTGCCCACACACACCTTTTCGATGGCTTTTCCTTGTGCAAAGGAAAAACACACGCAAAAGTATTATTTACCCGGAGACGAGACGATAAAGGAAGCATCCTTGATGGAGGACAACACACCGCTGCGAAGCTAATTGAATTCGGTTAAAAGGGGAATCAGAATCCGAGTCAGATTTCAGATTGCATTTCGATCGAGCGCAGGAAACCAAGCCAATCTCCAAGCACTTCGCTAAGCTCTATTAGTACTGTACAGTAAATATATATACTCTATATATAGGTCTAGGATATAGACACACACGATGCACACCACACACCCCACACACACGGCAACCACCAGTCACGCATGTTTCCTTAATAACCGAACTAGAAGTTAGCTGTCAATGAACCCCGCACCAAGCCCAAGCCAGCACCCAGAACCTAGAGAAGATTGAATGGAAACACCTCCTCCTTGGGGGCCAGGTCCCACTCCTCCCACAACTCCAAGCAATACTTTACTAAGAATATTTTTATGGATAACATCGGATGGTCATCACCGGCGGCCATTTTACTAACTTCTTAGGTTAATAAAAAACTATACTTTACACACACATATGTATATGTAATAACTAAAGTATGTTTAAATGTAAATTTTTATGTATTTTTTAATACCTCAACAACAACAAGAAAGAGAGAAGGATAAACCCCGAGGCGACTTTCACTACGTTTTTTGTTTCGTTCACAAAAAACTGGGAAATTGAAAGATGGAAAGCCTAGGCGGTGGAAACGGATGAAATCGAAATGAAAAAGCAATTTTATATAGCCAAGTAAATGCATTTTAATAATAGTAAACTAACCAATTTTAAATATTATTACTATTACTATACTCTACAACAAAAGAAACACACGAATAAACCTAAATAGTCAGCGAAACGTAAGCAAAGAAATCAGATAAAGAGAAGTTAAAGAGAGGGAGCATCAGCACACAAATGAAATACGAAAACATATGATAAAATTACCATATAATATTTATGCAAGATTGAATCTAGTTAAGCCAGCAAACAACAGAAATAAACATAAAATAAAGAAAATAAAGTTTGACAAAGAAAGAAAACCAAAGCTATTTTAATGGGGATGTCACAGAAATCACTATGGTTTTGAAATCACCTTAAACGGTGCCTAAAAGTATGCAATAAAATGTGTAAGGTTTTAAATTCAGTGAACATTTGTTTATTTTTACGATAACACATTTTTTAGCATACTTTTTTTACCTTGTTTTTTTGCACCTATTTAAGTGATTTCAAAACGCTAGTGATTTCTGTAGCACCCGCGTATTATTTATTTCACTTACCTTGATATAGTCACAGAGGCCATCGCCCTTGATCTGGCCATCCTTCTCGGCGTAGAGCTTCAGCTTGAACTTCTGGGTCTGGGGATCCCGCATGACCATCCCACACTTGCCCATCAGATCGGCAAACTCATCCATGGTAATGTCCAGGGGCAGATTCGAGACATACACCTTGGTGTTCTGCGTGGGATCCATCTCAAACCATTCTGGAAGTACAAACCTTTATCTCTGTAAAGCTTTAACCCTTTCCCTATACTCACTTGGTGGCTCCTGGATCTTCCGCTTGCCCGTGGGCGCTCCCGCTGCTGTCGAGGCTTCCTTATCCTGGGCCATGGCTGCCTCTGCCTCAGCTGTCATACGCTTCAGCTCCTCCTCCTTTCTCTTGACCTCAGCCGCCTCCTTCTCAGCCTTTTCCTTCTCCCCTGCCGAGGTGTTGTCTATGAATCCATAGTTCATTTGATACCGAGCCATAAAGTCATCGTCGATCTTGGGAAACCAGGCATTCTTGGCCGCATCCCAGAAAAACACCGAGCCATCCTTGTCCGTGTAAGTACGATCGCCGTTCTCATCCACGCCGTAGACCACATCCTGTCCTGGTAACTGCTTTTGCTTGGGCAGCCACTTTTGCTGCTCCTCATCCCACTTGTAGTGCTCCGTCTCGGTTTCTTGTTTGGTTTCTTTCGGGAGCCACTGTTGGGTCTTGGGGCACCACTTGTAGTGCTCGTTCTCGTAGGGATCGCTGGAGTCACTCAGTGGTTGCCAGTTGTTTTTCTCGGTGCACCATTTGTACTTTTGCTTGGTGCTGGGATCTGTGTAGTAGGCGGCGCCGTCCGAGCCATAGGTCATGTGCTCCTCGTAGGCGGCAAAGTCCTGGGATTGAGTGGAATCCTCTGACTTTGCTGGCTCATTGTCATCGGATTTCGTGGAACTAGAGATGGGAGCAGTAGTTGGCTCTCCCTTATTATCCTGCTGCTCAACCTGCTGCTTGCTTTGCTCCTCCTGCTTGGTTTCCTTCTCCTCCTGCTCGGTGTTCTTCTCCTCCTGCTCCCTTACTTTCTCCTCCTGCTTGGCTTCCTTTTCCTCCTCGGGCTTGGCTTCGGGTTTCCCTGCCTCCTCACATTTACTTTCACCTTCGTCGCTCATTTTCGGGGGAGTTCTGTAATTAAAGCCAGTTGAGAAGTAGACTACATTTGGTTTCTTCCTTTCCTGCTGCTACGTGGGCGTGACAATCGTCTAATTCCCAGCTAATTTCACATTTTTTCTTGGTTTTTTTTTTTGGGTCCCCGGACAACAAATAATCACCACGTGAAGCAACCAGAAACTAAATTGCAAGAACGTGCCCATATCGCTTGACATTGAAGACGAAGAAAGCAGTGGGTGGCATTCCGAGAAGCCTCGCAGGAAAATAACAAGTTTTCCTTTTTGCACCTTTCGTTTGGCCAGGCCAGGTAAACAATTTACACAATGATTGCCATTTTCCCTTACGAAAAAAGCGAAGGTGAGGGTGTAAATGAGTGTGTGCTGTGTGTGTGTGCGGGTCAAGCTTTGAGGCTTCGAGGTAATAAAATGAAATGAAAAGCGCACGCCACTTTCTGGGCGGTCCAAGAAAAGACCAACAACACACAAATCCCAAGAAAGCACACACACACACACCACCCAGAGGGTCCTGAAGGTCAACTAATTTCGTTTATTTTTCGAGGGGCCAGGGAACCCTTCATCCTGCCTCGCCGGATCGATTGCTTTGAACCCGGATTGGAGGACAGGGAAGGAAAGCCCTCCGTTGGCAGGTTCAATCAACCTTTGGCCCCCGTTAACTACCATTTGAGAGCCCAATAGATTTGTCAGCCTATTGACACATCGCTTGAGAGTTCCGGCAGCTGACCCGTGCCGCCTCCACCTTACGTCATCCGGAACATCTTGACCCAATCGAACCGGGGTTCAATGGACTCCGCAGCTAATTGTCACAACAACGACGACGGGCCAAAGGCCACTAAAAATAGGCGCAAAAACCACAAAGGACTCGGAGTTCAACGCTCAGCTCAGCGAGTGGGCAGCATTTGCATGAGTTCTCCGGCCAAGATTCACTTCACCTTTTGCCCAGTCATCGGATGAAGGCGGAACCATCGGGGGATTCCCCCTTTTGGCAAACTGGCACATGCAACAGCCCAATACCCCTCAGAGACCCCGCAGTAGCCCTTATCCGGAAGGCGAGGAACACGGCGCGCAATTGCAGTTTGCAGGCCAAACAACTTTGTTAGGGGATTCATAAATTACATAGACATTGGAGTACATGCTCGAAGGGCTCGCAGCTCACGGCTCACGGCTCGGCTCTCACATAAATAAGGCAGGGACGACCTGGCGCACATATAATATGGAAGGAAAGTTTAGACGCCAAACTGGGTCCTGCCGGTGGCACATTGCAATGCAGAATAGAATACAGAGAACCCAATAAAAGAAAACAGGACGAATGCACATATAAAGACAGTGGAGTTTCTTTAAGTCGGACTCGGACTAGGACTAAAAGTGAAGTCTTACATGGGAATGATAATAAAGAAATCAATAAGGGTTTTTAAATCCCCTAAAAAGGGGCCCAAAACTATGCTTTTAAATGGTACCATAAATTTACGTGTACAAAAATGTTGGTACTTCAAAAATTGTATTGCATACTTTTAGACACCCTTTGAAGGGTTTTTTAAGCCCATAATATTTTCAGAGGATACTAAAATTTTCAGAGACCTAAAACCTAATAAGTGTATCCTTTGAAGCCTCAACTTCTCTAATCTTACAATTATTATAGAAAATATACTAAGATTTCCCTTACAAAAAGTCCAACTACGGTTTTTAAAGTCTTAAAAAAAGGTGCCCAAAAGTATGCTATACATTATCAAATTTACACTAAATGTTGTACTTCAAAGCTTACTTTTAGACCGATTTTTGGGGGCTTTGCTAACCATAGTTACTTCTACACCATTTCCGTATATTTTACCAAGAATACAATAATTTACAGTGTCTTAGGACCATGTAGGAAAATCCATTGAAGCCGCCACTTCTCTACTTTTATTATTATTATAGAAAATATAATAATTTTCCTTACAAAAAGTCCAACTGTAAGGGAAACCCCTAAGGTTATTCCCTATTTTGCACTGGAAAGCTGCAACGCCTGGCCATTATTCTCTTTCTCCTCGGGCCTCTGGACACCTTTGGCCTTTCCCACTCAACCTGCAACGCACTTATTGCATAAGTAAGGACGGGAATCAAATAAGACCTTCTTCGAATGTTTAAAGAAATCAATTAATTGAGGCAAATTGTCTGCGAAAGTCCGCAAATGTGTGGGGTCTGGACTGGCGGCAACTTGGCCCGGTTTTTATGACGGCGTTGCCATGAAAATCGTTATCCAATTTTGGCCAAGCTGCTCGGGGTAAGAGGGAGAAGTGCCCAAAACGAATTAATTAACTTTTCAGAAGAAATGTGGCATATATTCGGCTTGGACACTCCGTTCTATGCAAATGTCAACAGGTCAGGGGAAGGGAAGGGGACAATGAAAGGGAAAATCAACCCAGTTCCCAGTCCCAGTCACATATATAATAATGTTATTTTTAACGTACAGCTCGTATTTCGTATTCCGAGAGATTTGCAAACATTACTCACAAAATGCCATAAATACCAGAGAGAGAGTGGGAAAAGCAAAAAGAAAAATATACAAAAAAAGAAAGAAAAACCCGAATTCCCATACTCGCTCTTTGGCGCACGGAATAACTTAACTCGGGCCGAAAAAGTGGCCGGAGGAGTAGGGTGACTCACTCACTTGGCCGGGAACTCACTCACTCGTAGCATACTTATAAGGGCCGGCTCTCAAATGGCCCAATATTGATGGCACCCCCACTACGGTTCGTGTGCCTCGTGTTTGTGTGTGAGTGAGCTAGAGTCGTGGCTAGTGGCCAGCTAGCTAGTCCTAGTCCCGGCTAGACCTAGTCCTCGCTGACCAGTACGCGCTGAATCGTCCGACTGACCGCAAGTGTGCCGGTCTACCGCTCTCGTCCTGCCGCATTTCCGCCTCGGAATCCGGAGCACGCAACTCCAAATGGCTTTGTTGTGTCCCATTAAAAGTGTGCTCCAGGCGGCTCCAACAGACATTTGAACTGCAGCCGGCGAATAAAAATATGCCAAAACGCACTCTTAATACTAAAATCAATAACAGAGTTTCACAAAAAATCCCCATAATATGATATATATATAAGTTAAAGCCATAAAGAGACAGCGACCCTAACATGGATATACCCAGCAGCGGCGCCATATTTACTCTGGGCAAATCCCATCTGGCGGAGAATACGCAGAGCTACTTCTACATCAAGAACGATCCGGTGAAGCGCCTGATATCCGGTCCCCATCAGAGCGCTGTCATTTGTGGTAACTACCATGTGACCCCAATCCTCCTTCCGTTACTCTGGTCAAGTGGTCAAGTGGTCAAGTGGCCAAGTCAAAGTTGGTTGTCTGGCGCTGCATTGCATGTTTAGTGCAATTTCCTTTAAATAATAATAAGCTGAACGCCCCGGGGCACTTTCACTTTCTTCTGTTGGCCCAGTCTTGGTTCGTCCATTGAATTACTAAATTACGAGCACACAACCCGGCTGTCGCAACTGGACAAATTGCTGGCCAGGATTAGGTTTAGTTGCAGGGGTGTTTTAAATATTTCAGAACCGATATCTACACTTGAAAAGATATCAATTTCAAGTAGTTATTAGCTGGGGAAGTTGGTTTTACATTTTAATAACAAGAAATTTATCAGAAGGTTGGTTCAGATATTTTAGTTATAATTGTTATAACTATGAAAGAAGAGTGATGGGTAGCTTAAAAATTAAGCTTAATTAATTAAAAGGGGGTTTTCCTAAGATCTTCTTTCTCTCAAAACCAGTAAAGTAATTTATTAATTTCTAGCTCAAGTTTTGCTTATCCCTTTTTCTGACCAGATTAGCCACCAGTTCTTTCTCTCAGCTAATTAACAGACTTTCAGCCTATAATTAATTAATAATATAATTAATTCACCGTGTAGTATATATAAGTAGTTGTCCCACATTTAACCCCGCATTACATAAGCTTAAAATCCACGACAGACTGAGGCTAGAGAACGCGCTGACCACCAAGCACTTGAAATCACGGCAACATCGACAACTAATGGGGTCAGACGCGGCGTAAAAATACCTGAAATATGGAGCAAACTCACGAAGTAAACCCCCAAAAAATAAACCAAACCCAAACCGAAACCGAATTGGAAACCGAATCCAAAGACCGAAACTAAACCTAGAACCACGAGGCGGCAATCGTAATTGAGGCGTTAACTTCTGCGGGGGAGCGCAGTTAAACAGTTGAACGATTGAGGGATTGAGGGAATGGGGGATTGACACACACTCGCACACACTTTCTCAATCAATAAAAGTCAAGAAAAGGGAGCAACCCCGCCGCTAAAACATAATAAAACAAAACAGGAGCAGAAAGAGAAGCAGAAATAAAAACAAAACCAGTCGAAAAGCTGAAAGCAAATGTCAAACCGCGCTCTTATCAATTACAGAATCTGGCCGGCTATTTGTTTGGGGCGAGAACCACTACGGCCAGCTCGGGATTGGTGGCCATGGAGGAGCCTCTGGCAGCAGGAAGGGTGCCAGCAACAGCAACAACAACAACGGCGGCGGCAGCAATGGGGACATTGTGACCAAGCCCACCTGCGTGAAGGCCTTGAAAACACTGGGATTAAAGATTTGCGACGCCGCCTTCGGCAACAACTGGGCCGTGATGCTGACACGTGAGTGAATCAACAAATAGCAGTGCGAGCTTACCTCCTGGAAGTTGCTTAACTCCGGCAGGGATGTGCCACTAAAGAAATTGCCAGAACAGAAAGTTTGAGTTACCGCTAAAGTTTGTCAATGCTAGCAATTTGGTAATTGAATTGCAGCCTTACCTCAGTTCGGTGTGCTCGGTTCCCTATTATTTTCTAGTTAGAAAATAATAATGAAGGCATATTTTTTTCAGGCTTAGATATATGTGTTTAGGGAGAGCTTTAAAGGGCAAAAGCAATATCAGTAGCTAAGGTTTGTTAGCTTGTTTAAATATAAAAATGTTAGAAATGTTCCCTATTATTTTCTATTTAGAAAAGATACAACCATATTTTTTTAAGGCCTAAGAATAAGAGTTTAGTGATAGTTTTAAATAACAAGAGAAATATCAGTAGACATGCTTTGTTAGCTTGCTTGAAATATAAATATTTTAGAAACTAAAAAGAGTATACATTTAAAGGGTTCTTTAGGTGGCTTCTTCGGCTTGCTTTTTGCTATTATAAAGTTATTAAAGTTACTTTATGTAAAGCTTTAAAGGGAATGAAATATATATGTATCCAAACTTGGAAAATAAATATTTTAGACAGTAAGGAGAGAGTGGATACTTAAAGGTCAACATTAAAGTTTACATTAATGGCCGTAGTAATTTCATGATCCAAACTTTGTTAGTTTGTTTGGAAACGAACATTTTAGACAGTGAGGAGAGTATATAGTTAAAGGTTTCTTCATGAGGCTTCTTCGCCTTGCTTTTTGGCATTTAAGGCTCGAATTTTAAGCATTACTTTAAAGTTAGTTTAGGTGAAATATATATTTAGCTACACGTAAACAATATAGAAATGCAACTTCTAAAATATCTCTATTTTTGAGATTTTCCCTGATAGATGTTCAAAGAAAATAATAAACTCTAACCTACACAGACTCCAACGAGATCTTCTTCACGGGTCGCAACATTTTTCCCGAAGACACCCATGTGGCCCAGCACTTCACCACTGCCCAGGTGGAGCAACAGACATGCGCTATTATCCGTAAGCCGTTTCGCCTGGAGGAGTTCGATGACTACCTCTCAAAGAGCGAGGAAACGGACAACTTCATGGCGGTCCAGACGGGCAACGAGCACTTTGCCGTGCTAACGAGTAAGTCTCTACTAAAAAAATAATTCAATCCAACCCAGATACATTAATTCCAAATTAAAAAATTCCCTTTCCAAAGGCACCGGACGTCTTATTGGTTGCGGTTCAAATGGCCGTCAGCAGCTGGGCGAACTTGAGGCGGACTACGATGGACATCCGGTGGAGATT
Source organism: Drosophila rufa (assembly GCA_018153105.1). Lineage (NCBI taxonomy): Eukaryota > Metazoa > Arthropoda > Insecta > Diptera > Drosophilidae > Drosophila > Drosophila rufa. Next base: position 8,997,771 of record JAECXS010000085.1, read on the forward strand.
CGCCTGGATGCCAAGGTGCAGCAGTTTGCCTGCGGACCCGAGTCCACGCTGGTGCTGACCGCCAGCGGAAATCTCTTCCTCACCGGCCACCTCAACGAGTTCGTCTTTCCGCGCTTCACCGAGCTGCAGAAGAACCTGCCGCCCACGGAGCAGATCATCTTCATGCACATCTCCAAGACCAGCGAGGTGTATATCGTGACCAATGCGGGCAGCATCTACCGCAGCTTCGAGTCCGTGCGGAACAAGAGCCTGGTCTTCCAGCGCTTCTACGACTACGACAGCGAGGAGAACGGTCCGATTTGGAAGCTCCTCAAGGGCTTCTCCTTCTACGCGGTCCTCAGCAAGGCCAACAAGTTCTTCACCACCTTCTCGGAGAGCGGCCATCACCTGAAGACCTTTCGCGAGATCTCCAAGTTCAAGAACCTCCGTCTGCTGGACATTGCCGTTGGGGATCAGCACGTGCTCGTGCAAGGCATCCCAAGGTCCTCGATGTCATCGGCTTCGGTTGGGGGCTCGGCGGATCCGCAGCGCTACATGAACCGCAGTTTCGGTCTACAGCCGCCGGATGCGAATGGCAACGAGGAGGAGTCAGGCAGGAGCCACAGTGGCCGGAGTCTGACCAAGCAAAAAGGTGTGGAGGAGCCCGCCGAGGAGCGATCGATGGCGGCCACTGTGGGGGGTTTGGCAGCTGCAGCGGGAGATGGAACAGCGGCCTTGGAGGCAGTGAAGCATTTAAGCAAGGAGGAGGAACCGAAGGAGAAAGAGAAAGAGGAGCAAGCTGAGTCCCAGGAAATAAATGCAAATGTGGGCAGCGAGGAGTCGCAGACCAAGGAAGTCAAGGAGGTAAATGGCAATGAGGAAAGGGAACCACCACCAAGCAGTCCTCCCAAAGAGAAAGCAAATCAAATGGAGGAGCAATCAGCAAAGACTCCAGAAAAAAAACAGCGGGAAATGGAAGATTCTTCTACTAAGGAGCAGGAAGATAAGGAAGATCATCCGGCCACAGCTCTGGCAAGCAAAGATCAACCAAAAATGGAGGAATTCATGGCCACAGCACCCTTGGAATCACCAATGAAAGGCATGGAAACAAAGGAACCACCTGGTAAACCCAAGGAATCTCCTATGAAAGCAGCAGATTCACCATTAAAGACCAAGGAATCTCCTCTAAAGCCCATGGAATCTGTCCAGAAAATGCCCACGCCGCCTACACACACACCCACGCCCCCAAAGTCCCCAACGGAATCTCTAAGATCCAACAAGTCCCAGCCGATGGCGGGCAGCCAGGAGAAGCTGCTGCGTCCACGAACCCCGTATCCCGAGAGCAGCGATTCCAGCACTCCGCAAACGATCAAAAAGACGCCCATTCGGAATTTCTCGTACGAGGCGGCCATGGATCACGATCACCTGGATCGCACCTCGCCGGAGCTGGTGGACAGCCTGGAGACGGTGGCCGAGGTGCCGGCGACGACCATTCAGGTCAATACACCCACACCGCCCACGGAGGAGGATGAGCAACTGGCCGTGGAGATAACCACGACCAATGACTCGAAGGACAGCAGCAAGGTGATCAACGAGATTCGCTTCATCAACAACGGCGTGGATGTCACGGCCAAGGTGGAGGAACAAATGCCAGACACTCCGCACGAGAGCTCGGTGGAGGACCTGGAATCCGATGGCGAGCAGATGCTGCATCAAGTGGAGGAGCACGTGGACAGAATCGTTACGAACACAGAAGAGGCGGCGGCCAAGGCCGGCGAGGAAGCAATGGATGCCATGGACTCCACCCGCAGCTCCATCCAGACGGCGGTTAGGAAGGCGGCGTACGGCGCCAAGGACGCAATGGAGGCCGCTGGCGAGCGAATGGCCACCGGGGCTCGGGGAGCAGTAGATGCCGTGGGCGGGGCAGTGGGGGCGGCGGGAAAAGGGGCCCAGCGGATGGCCAGCGATGCCATGCACGCCGTGGAGCAGGTGGGCAGCAATGCAGCCAAGGCAGCGTCTGACACAAAGGATTCCATGGGCAGGGCCATGGATTCGGTGACCAACAAGATTTCCAACGAGGTCCTGGGCGCCAAGGAGAATATCTCGTCCTTGTTTCAGATAAAAGCGGCCCGCGAGGCGGATCCGCAGACCACGCCAGTCTCAACGCCCGACATGTCCTCGAAGGACGGAGCACCGAAGACGACAACCACGCTGGGCTCCGGCGAGGAGGATGAACGAACCACAGCCTCCGTGAACTCCATCCACAATTCAACAGGGAATGGAAACGGGAATGGCAACATCTTCGAACCTAATCCCTTTGAGCCCTCGAGCAATCCCTACGAAGATCCCCTCGATGCGGTGGTGGAGCGCAGCAAGAAGGCCATGCAGGACGACCTGCGGGCCATGGAGATGCGCGCTAGCTCCCACGTGCAGGCGGTGGCCCATCAAAAGGAGGAGGAAGCCAAGGGATTCATGCACCAGATGATCGACAGACTCTCGTGTCGCAACGAAAAGGCGGTCAGAATCGAAGGTAATCAATACAAAGAGTATATTTTACGAATTTCCTTATAGGAGACTCACCTGAATCAAAAATATTTTCGCCAACAGATGAAATGCGTCCGCCGGCTGCTGCGCTGCACAACAAGAACACAAACAAGGTGAACAGCGAGCTGAGTCTAAGCAATGGGCATGGTGACCAGCCGCAGGCGTCGTCGCGGGTCTGCACGATTTTATAAAACTCGCACTAGCCGCGCCAGCACTTTTCTAAGCAATTGCATTTGATCTTAAAGTACAATTTAATGAGAATAATAAACAACAAAGCAAACAAATTGCCATTAAGTTCTGCACCGGGAAGTATGACCGTACTTGGGCGGGCGAAATTTACCCCAGAGAACCGCTGGCACGGCGGAACCAGAACTAGCTCATTGGCTATAGAGATGGGAATTCGTGATTATTGATTCAAGGTGTCTGGAGTTTGTAGAAATATATGATAACTTGAGAACCTTTTATTGATTTTATTTTTGAAATTATAAGTTCAATAACACATAAATATTAAAATCATTTCTTAAGTAGATTTTTTGTTTAATAAATTTAAACACTTAAGTTTGGTATTCAAGTTTATTGTTTGAAAGGGAAGACACTCCTGTAGTTTACATTGCTTTTAACATTAAATTACTTTGTTTTAAATAAACCCTTATTTTTTTGGAAATTACAAGAACTTCATTTATCTTTCTTGAACATTTCTAAAATGACTTCATAATAATAAACAAAATAATAGTTTCAACATATATCCCCATTCAAATACCCAATAGCCCGAAAAGCCCCTCAAAAAGCACAACTTTCGCAGCAAGTCACGACCGGAACCGTGTCACGATACTTGTGAGCAAGTAACAGGTCCCCCAAATATCGCCCATCCCCAATTTGCACCAGTTCAGTTCGCGTCTATTTTGTACGCGAAACAGTAAAAAAAAAGAAAAGAAATATTTGTACTATTTTTCTAACATTTATACGCTTTTTATAAATGAACAACCAGCCGCGGATAATGCTGTGAGGCCCCCTTTTCGATCAGCGATAGCGAAGCGCGAGCACCGTTCCCGATTACCAAACCCCAAACCAATTCGAATGCGGAAAATGATGTAAAACGGGGGGAAATCTAAACCAGAAAGGCCCCACACAGCACAGCCACAAAATGGAAAGGTAGGTCAATGTGTGGGCGCCCGCGAGGTGTGCGCGTATGTGCATGCCAGCCACCAAATACAAACCCAAATGGAGTCCGGAGTTTCGAGGATTTTTTACGGACCCTATTGGAAAACATTGAACATTTTTGATGGGGCCAGTGAGCTCCAAAAATTAAAAGTCTCCTAACCTCAAAAGAGCTTTTACACGATTGTGTGTGTGCGCGTGTGAGTGCTGCGGCCCTGTGTGTGCGTATGTGTGCGACTGAAAGTGGTTGTGGCTCGTGGGCCAAAGGGGCGAGAGGCGGAGCAAAGGCAACGTGTTAGTGGAAAAACTGCTTTTGAAAAAGGGAAAATTTGTTCACCAAAAGCCCGCCCAAAATAAGTTAGTTTGGCATATAGGAGAAAATCCTGGAGTGGCCTGTTGTCGAGTATCTCCTCATATTGGCCAACACGGCGGGATTTTGATCAAGTTGCTAGGAAAACACATGTAATTTGCGAGAAAGTAACACGCTGTCAGTTCAACTAAAAAAAAACGAAGAGAGATACCTGAGCGCTCTAATGTGTGTGTGTGTGTGTGTGTGTGTAAGTAGAGTGCAGCTTCGTTAAGGTGAACCAATAAAAGTTAAAGCTTAGTGTTAAAAAAGGTAAAGTTCTCAGAGAGCCTATTTATTATCGACCTAATTATTTTCCTCAAAAATTCATGGTTAAAAATTTAACTTAAATTATAAAGTAATGCTTTTTGCAGGGGTTAGTAGGCGTGGCCAAATGTTAATACAAACATGATCTGGGTAAAACCTGTAAGAATGTTGTCACCAAATATGGTAGCTCTTGCTCTTATAGTCTCTGAGATCTGGGAGTTCTTACAGAGAGACGGAAATTTAGCAATGTGTCCACCCTTGTAGAGTCTCCACTGTGGAGGGCACAACCTGGGGCAGCACACAGGTAACCTGTCCGAGCGGACGTAAAAACCGAAACGCTCTGAAAATATTTCACATGCATTTTGGGGAGCGCGCGCTTATTTATTTTGATTTTAAAAATGCATAATCGGTCTGCTCTATAATTTATGCCCTTGGGAAAACACCCAATAAAGTCAGAAAGAAAGAATTCTGGCGGGGATTACCAGAGGGGAAGGGAAAGAGGAGGAGCAGGGCGACCAGTTGGGGCAGAGAAGTGTGTCAGCTATTGAATAATTTAGATTTATAATTTCGCAGTTAGGTATGTTTCGTGTGTCTCTGGGAATTCCTCACATATTTTTGCATACCAAAAGGCCAGGCCGCCACATTACTAATGCCCAATCTCCCAATCCGATCTCCATTCCAGGCACTAGCGACAACACCAACAATAGCAACAACAACAACCAGCAGAGAAGCGATGACCATGTCGTGGCATTTTTGAAGCATCGATCTTAGTTCGTTAGCCAGCTTTCTGTTCCAAGTCACAGGCGATCAAGTTAAGCGCCAGCGCCAAAACCAACTCTCCAACTCCCTCACCCGATCCCAGCGAGCAGTCCATGATGCATATCAAGAGCCTGCCCCATGCCCATGCCGCTGCCACGGCGATGAGCAGCAACTGCGACATCGTCATTGTGTCCACCCAGCCCCAAACCACCATTGCTAACAATAATAACAACAATGATACGGTCACCCAGGCCACGCATCCCAGCCACATGTCGGCGGCAGTGGCGGCAGTCCAACAGCAGCAGCAGCAGCAGCAGCAACAGCAGCAGCAGCAGCAACAGCAGCAGCAGCAACAGCAGCAGCAGCAGCAGCAGCATCACCAGCAGCAACAACAGCAGCAGCAGCAACAGCAGCCCAGTGGACCGCCCTCGGCAGCGCCGCCACCGCCACCGCCGACGGAACTGCCCTTGCCCTTCCAGATGCACCTGAGCGGGATCTCGGCGGAGGCGCATAGCGCCGCCCAAGCGGCAGCCATGGCAGCTGCCCAGGCAGCGGCGGCCCAGGCGGCAGCGGCCGAGCAGCAGCAGCCAGCAGCGCCTCCGCCACAGTCGCAGTCGTCGCAGCCACCGCACCTGGTGCATCTGACGGCGCACAGTCCGACCATGTCCAGCGATCACTATCTGGGCACCAATGGGCATGGCGAGCATCCCGGCGAGGGTGGGCCTGGAAGCAATAGCAATGCCGGCGGAGGCGGAGGAGGACCCCGGGAGCTGGAGAAACCCTTCCACTGTACCGTGTGCGATCGTCGCTTCCGGCAGCTGAGCACACTGACCAACCACGTGAAGATCCACACTGGCGAGAAGCCCTACAAATGCAACGTTTGTGATAAGACCTTCCGTCAATCGTCGACGCTGACGAACCATCTGAAGATCCATACGGGCGAGAAGCCCTATAACTGCAACTACTGTCCCAAGCATTTCCGTCAGCTGAGCACCCTGGCCAACCACGTCAAGATCCACACGGGTAAGATCAGCCAGAGCTCATCCTCCGCAATTAAATAAGTCTCTATTCTTAATTTTGGCAGGTGAAAAGCCCTTCGAGTGCGTCATCTGCAAGAAACAGTTCCGCCAGTCCAGCACGCTCAACAACCACATAAAGATCCATGTGATGGACAAGGTCTACGTTCCTGTCAAGATCAAAACGGAGGAGGAGGAGGGGTGACTAGGACGGATGGCGTTGGCGGCTCACCACCATCAGCACCAGCAGCAGCAGCCGCACCAGCACCATCAGCAGCAGCCTCCGCCTCCGCCCAGCAGTGTTGTCCTGGCAGGACATCACCACCAGCAGCAGCAGCAGCAGCAACATCAGCAGCAGCCGCACCAGCACCACCAGCAGCAGCCTCCGCCACAGCAGCAGCACCTGCAGGACGGCTCGCCGCACCACCACCACACACACTTCAATGTGGCCGCTCTGGGGGACCTGTCCGGAGCCATGCAGCTGGGCGCGGTGACGGCGGATGGAAGCTTTGTGACCATGGGCGGTGTGGTGGTGGGCCGGATTCAGCACACGCGCGAGGAGCTGCAGCAGCTGGGAGTGATTAAGGTCGAATCGCCATCGAATGGCGTGACGACAGCCACAACGTCAGCGGCGGCGGCGTCGACGCAGCGCGAGGGATGAGTCGATGAGCTGCTCCTCGAGTACATGCTCAAGGAGGAGAATGTGGATGACGAGGAGGAGCACGAGGTTGTGGAGGAGCCGGAGCAAGGGGAAGAGGAGCAGCTATCATCGAGCCAGGAGTGAGCCATGTTTTGGTGTGTACGCTTACGTTGTTGTTAGTTGTTTAATTGTAGCGAAACATTGTTGTTGTTGTTAAGGTTTAAATGTGTGACGTAAGAACTTACCAAGATGAATGTATAGCAAACGCTTCAAAAGTAGCTAACCGAACCGAGCAAGCAACCCAGAGCACCCAGCACCCACAGCTCCCACAGAGAGAGAAAGAGAAAGCAAGAAACCCTAGAACTAAACGTAAAGCTTAAACTAAAACTAAAACTAGAACTAGAACCCAGCAGAAGAAGACCCTACCATCTCACACTCACATCCAGCCTCTCAGAACCAGAAATAGCATAGAAACCACACTCTAGAGCTGGCAAAAAATCGATGTTTTGCACTATCGATTTTTTCGATGTTATTTTCGATCGATTCTATCGATGTTTCTGAAGCCATACAATTTCTGCTCATAAAAACTATATTATCGGAAGTTGAAGCCTTGAGTGTTGCCATTTTCTTACTTAAACGATTCCGTCTTTAAGGGAATCATTTCCAATCATAATCTGCAATATTAAATTAAATTAAATCATTTATCTAAAACAGAACTCTAACCAAATATTTACAATATTATAGAGAAAATCGTCATGATCATTTGGGCTTTTTTAAAAATTTCAAAGCCTTAAAATGGAGTCCAATCGGTCAATTGTATATATTTTTGTAGCAATATTTCTTTTTAAAAATGGCAACGCCTGAATACTCAAAACAACGTTAGTGCGAAAAACAATCGATGGTTTTCAAAATAGTTTAAAAAATCGATATTATCGATAGTGCTTCGATGTTTTGCCAGAACTAATAAAAACCACACTCTCTTCTACTCAATTAAACAAGTAATCCTAACCGTAAACTGTAACTAGCAGCAGCTCTAGATGGAAACTAAACACTGTAAAAAAGAAGGAAATACTAAACACATAATAAGCTAAAAGTCATTGCGTGTAAGTTGAGTTAAACGAACGAACAGAGAACTGGAAAAGCTTCACAAAGTGGCAGAAAAATTACGTTTCAAATTTTAAATTTGTTAGAAACCAACCAACTCACTTTTAAACTGTTTTAATTTAGCATTTAACGTTTAAGAGAACTTGTTGTACTTCGCCCCTTGACTTAGTCAAGTGGCGGCCTATTCTTGTGAAGCGATTTTTTAATAGGTCCTGGGCTTACACACAAATTCAATTTGTTTCAAAGGAAATTCCTAGCTTAATTATTTAATTGCATAAGAGCAAGCAAAGAAAATTCTAATAGTTGGTAAGCGGTCGAAAATAACCTAATTTCGTAGTCCCTAAAGAGCCATAGTTAATAGAAAGCAGCGTTTTGTTAATTTTAATCGATTTAGTCTTAGTAGTTTTAATTTCTGCAGCCTGGCATAGATTGGAGCACACAGATAAATCTTAGTTAATGAAGTAAACACAAACACTAATTAATTCATAATTAATTCTGTACAAAAGCAAGCCCAACTCCAATTTGTATATGTATAAAGAGAGAGAAAGGTAAGGAGAGAGTTTAACTAAATTGTAAAAACACAAACAAAAAAACCTTTTTAAAAAAAAGAAAATAATATATTTTCTAAAAATACAACCTGCGACTTTTTATGTTAATCCCACACACGTTATCTTTGGTTCCCCCACAGACTGATACTCTTTCGATCCCCCAACGATCGCTTTTTAAACACTTTTAATGCCTGCAGCCAGGGTTGAACTCCTGTCTTAAGTTCCTATTATAGATTTCCAAGCGCAACAAAAACGAAAACGAAACTCTTAAATGTATACGAATCAATCGGAAGGCCGGGCAGAGAGAGATCGGAGTTACATTAAACGAAACACCTAGCCTATATGGAATAAACAATAATAAATAAATGTTGATAAATGTGTAGTGTTAACGAATTGAAAGCCAGACAGCTGAAACTCCCGCACCCATATCTAGAGCTGTAAACGATAGATTCTTTTCAATAAAATTCTGGAAGAAAATCGATTTAATCGATTTTAAAATCGAATTGTTAACAGCTCTTCCCCGATCCCAGCAGAGCAATGATCAAAGCAAGGCTTGTATCCGTTTTTGGAGCATCCTTTCGAGGACTAGAGCTGTAAAAACATCGATAGTGCTCCCACTCGATATTTTCGATAGTGATAGTCCAAACCATCGATAATATCGATACTATCGATAAAATGAAAAATTTAATTTGCTTAAGAAACCAATTTAAATGGCATAATTTAGAAAAGATTTTATGTATTAAACAAAAAAACAATTAAATTCAATCACAAAACTATCTATATAGAATTTATATATAGAGAGTTTTCGATATTAATGATTAAGAATTAATTTAAAATCCTTAAGAATATACTTTTCTTATATTTATTAGCAAAAACTTGTAAATTTTATACGAATTCACTGATTTGCTGCTAACGCGATGTATCGATGGTGACCCGGAGCACAGCATCATCGATAATATCGATAGTATCGTCGATAATTTTACAGCTCTATCGAGGACTTGAAAGGGCTTTAAGCTTGAGGCAAAACACACACTGCTTTCCCCACCCCCCTTCCCCTCTCCCACGCGTATGAATATATACTTTACCGAACTAAGTGACGTAGTGAGACTAGCATTTAAGAGCCTAATTATAATGATTAGTTGGAAGTGTGTAAAATGTAAAACCGCAAAGAATTTAGACATACAATGAACAAAGACAAGAAACGTTAGGCAAATGCAAAAACTGCAAAAACAAGAAGCAAAAAGTGCTTAAAAACAAAACGCGATAATATTGTATAATTATACACATATATATATATATTTATTAATGTATGTACAAGCGTAGTAGCTGTATTTATATATGTAAATGTGTACGTAATTGTGTATTTAGTTACCGCATAAATATATATATATTTGCAATGGAGAAATACAGAAATACAGAAACGAAAACTATGACACAAATGGCAAGTGAATGAATCCGACAATGCATTCTTATTCGAAACGAAACCTATATCGATCGCTGAGCGATAGCTTCAATGAACTTAAAATAACATAAATATGATTTGAACTTTTCAACTTAAAAGGTAATAGTATGACAGCTTAGGAGGCCTCCGAGTCGTTCCCCTCAGCCGTATCCGGCTGCGACAGGGGCTCATCATCGCCCAGGAAGTCATTCAGATAGGTTAGCCACTCAGAGACATCGACGCCCTCCTTCTGTATCTCGTTCTGCAGCAGGCGGCGCAGGTAGCGCAGCTGTCGCACATCCTCGCCGTAGCGCAGGCACATCTTGGCCACATTGATCCTGGCCACCGGGAGATTAACCTTGGGCCTGCCTATGATCACCTTGGTGTTCATGCGCTTCTTCCAGGTGTGCACCTCCTCCTCCATCTCGTCCAGCATGAACACTTTGCCCGTGTCGCCGGTTATCACGCCCACCGGCGTGGCCAGCGGGCTGCTGGTCCGCGTCTGCATGGGCACCACTTGCCGCTTGTTCCGCAGGCACTTCCAGAAGCCAGCGAGATTACACCAGGCGTCGTAGTCCTTCACAGCATTCAGTAGCAACTTGAGGTAATCCTCGCGGCACAACTGCTCGTCGTCGTCTTCGATTTCGCTCATGGGCTTGTACCTCAGCCACTGGCGGGTCGTGAACTCATCGCACGCCTTCTCCGGTCCGAAGGACAGGCTCTGGGGAAAGTAGAACAGCTGCAGGAAGTGATCGGTGAACTCGTAGCGGAGATACGGCTGCTCCAGCTGCGGAATGATCTTCAGGTAGGTGCTGATGTACTTCGGGTTTTGTATCTTGAAGATCTTGAAGAACTCGGCGATCATCAGGCGGGTCTGGGGGCCCAGATGCGGATATATGACCTTGTTATCTTCATACTTCAGCTCGGCCGTGTTGCTGACCTCCACGGCGAGGATTATGAGGCGCTGGAGAATCCTCAGCCTTTCCGGATACATGGACTTGGACGCCGCTAGACCGTATAGCCGCATCACCTGGCGAACGATGTCGGTGAGCCGTGTGCTGGCCGACATTTCGAACACGATCGCTGCGAAGGGCTTGGTGTCCTCCGCAAAGAACTCAGACTCAGACTGGCGCAGGCGATTGTGGTCCAGCCACGAAAGGAACTCCATTTCCAAGATCCAGGTGAGCATGTTCAGCACGTCAAAGAGCCGGGCCAGGCGCACCGAAGCCGACATCCGCTTGAAGTCGTCCAGGTTGAGCTTGCCACTCAGCCAGTCGTACTGATGGACGTGTCGCAGGAACACCGTCTCCTGCGACATATTGGCATCCTCCTCTTCGGAGTAATTGAAGACGTACTTCTCGTAGAACTTGGTGTTTTCGCGAATCTCCTCGTCGGTGCACTGGGCCAGGTTCTCCTCCAGGAGATCCAAGTAGAACTTTAGTTTCTGCGGCGAATTGCGGCGAAGGTCGGGCCTGGGTACGCCCAGAAAGTTGAGGTAGTAGGGGCGCAGGGCAGTCCAGCAGGGCGGAAAGGCATCTATCAGGAGGAAGAATGTGCGTATCAGCTTGTTGTAGGTGTCGCCCAGCTCCTTGACGCTCATGTCCTTGGCAATTAGGATCTGAAAGGAGATTTAATCCAGTTAACAGAGTGGACCACAGCAACTGTGCGAGAGAGGCTTTCTAACCATTGTCATGTCTATGAGCCTCTCGAAGATCGCATCGCCGGGATAGACACACTGCAGCACCATCATCTCCAGGATGTCCAGGAAGGTGTCATAGTGCTGGCCATGCAGAGTCGTCCGGAGGGCCTGCGTGGCCGAGAAACTGGGCGCATCCGGCAGGATGGAGCTGCGATGCTTGTCCACGCACTTGCTGGTGTTGTTCAGACACTTGGGCACACAGGCGCCGGGCAGGCGGTCCTCACTGCTCATGTACAGATTCGAGATCAAGATGCGCAGATTCAGCTTCCAGTTGAGCTTCGGCGGCGGCGCTTCCGGAGGAGCCGGTCGCTCTTTGGGCTTCCTGCGCCGCTCCTTCCTAGCATGAGACTGCTTCTTCATTTCCGACTCCTTGGCATCCGATCTGGCTGACAGCATTTCCACATCAGAGTCGGAGAGGTTAGGGTTTCTCTCCGAGTCCTTTCTGCCCGTTTTCTGGCGTTCAGTTGGCGTCTTACGGAGCTCGGTATCAGTGCTGTCTGTTTTAGGGATCTTCGGGTCTATGCTGTCCGACCTATGGGGCTTGGTTGAATCCTCCTTGTCCCGCTGAGGGGTCTCTACTCTGTCCCGCCGAAACAGAACCGTTTCTACGCTGTCCGATCTACGCGACTTTGTTGCTTCCTCCTTGTCCCGCGGGAGGGAAACTGGATCTACGCTGTCCTGCCCACGGGTAACCGTCTCTTCACTGTCCCGCTGAAATTTAACAGTTTCTACGCTGTCCTTGGACTCATTGAATTCCGTCTCGGATTCCTTCTCTGAATCCGGCAGTTCCATTTCCACGTCCGTGGAGAAGAGCTCTTGTCTTGCGAGTTCGTTTAACTCGCGATTCCTGTCGCTCTTGAGCGCCGAACTTTCGTCATTGCTGGACGACATTTGATCGCTGGAAACTTAAACGAAAATTAAAATGCGCAATTCGCGTATTCTAGCCGGTCTTAATTTCAGTGTTGCTAGGGTTTGCGCGGAAATCAACAAACAAAACAAAGTAAAAGTTATCAACAATCGCTATCGAATAGGGACAATCGAATAACTTATTTCGATAGGTAGGAGGTCATCAGCTATCGATATGAATCAGTATATAAAGCTATTTACCAACACTTGGCGGTTAAATTTAAATCTAAATTCTAATTATTAAGATGAAAGATATTCTGATTTTACGAGAGTAATAAAATACAATTTATTTACATCCAAGACTAATTCAATTTTTAGATTATGACTTTCAACTTCTCTGCTAAACTGTAGCAATCAGAGCTTATAATGTTAGGTCATTAGGAGTCAAATGGTTAAATTTATTAAAATGCTGCAGCCTTCAATTTTAATATTCAGACAGCTTAAGATCCAATTACTCCACTTTTTAATAAATATAATCCAATTCTCATTACCTAGCCATTCGAAGCAATTTCAAGCAACAGCCATAAAATGCCCATAAAAAGTATATATTAATTTGCATAAATTACATTTGCTGCCCGAAAAATAAGCCCACGCATTAATAACCATTTCGATCGCAAAAAACAGACGCCTGACCGTGTCACTTGCACAACTAGACGACGGCGCACTTGGCCAAAAACTCCAAATTTAGAATTTAAATATAGCAATTAAGCTGATTTATGCAGGCCCGTCCGCATGTTACAATAATTGCCGCTAACAACTCCGACTCTCCAAATCCGCGCGACTTCGCCTGAACTGGATGGAGGCTGGTGGGAACCCGAAGAGAATCGTGGCGCCGCTGCAGCTCGTATGCAAATGTGAGCGCTGAAAAATTGTACAACAAAAATGGAGGCAACATTTTTTAGATCCCGAAATCTAGTGCATGATTAGAGGTGTATTTTTTCGGTAGTCCGCCTGTTGGGTATTTGGCTTTTGACTCCCCTACGTGTTAGCAGCGTTAATGAATTGCCTTAAATGTCAATTACCAGTGGCTTTTATCGCCGTATCTCAATAAACGCCAATTATAATTGCCGCTCTCACACAGACCAACCGACTCTGACTCTGACTGACTGAATGATTGTCTGTGTAATTAACGACGTTTGTTTAACCGCCGCTGTATAATTGCAATCTTTAGGCCAAGTGCAATCAATCGATTTACAGATGTTTTCTACATGCTTGAAGTTTGTTTTCTGCCTTCGTAATTGAGTTATTGGAAATTGGATTTTTATATATTATTTACATATGTAAATAGGCCTGAAGGTGGGCGGTTCTTCGTGCGGATGGAAATGTCTGTTGTTTGGGGGTAGGTGGCGAAGGTGCAGCCAAAATAAATTCCCGGCTAATCGTTGACATTTCTGGGGCAGAGCTGCAATTATAAAGGTGAGACTTCAAAAAAGGGTAAAACGCATAACAAAAATTAACATCGGAAAAGAGAGGTAACTTATATATATATAATAAAACTAAAAAGAGGTACAGATAATGCTTTACACTTTTTTACTACTAACAAAATTAGAACAAAAGAAATAAATACTTAAAGAATATTTACAAATGCAATCAAATAAAACTTTAAACAGGCAAGAAATTGTTGATATTAATTACAAAAAAATACTAAAATAATAAATACCTTGAGTAAGTTTAGAAATATAATATATATATATAATTTTTTATTAGCTTATCTTTGCTATTTTCCAATGGCCTAATCGAGTTGATTAGGTTAGCAGATCTTAGATTTTTGCACCAAACTTGAAAGCCAAAAACCGATTACTAAACCCAACCACAAATATCTGAGAAACTCGTGTTTTCTGAATTTTTTTTAGCTCTTCTAATAAAACTTAGACCTTATTTCGTAGTGAAAAATATCCCCTTCTACAATACAGTTTTAATTTTAATGATAAACATTCAAGGTCCCAAGATATGGGATCACTCATATCTGATCACTCATACGCCGTGTGGCCTTTGCTGACACACATAAAAGTTGTACAAGTGCTCCGTTGCTCCGTTGCTCATTGCTTTAGATCACTTAGATCTACAGAACGGCCACCACTCATATCTATTGCCCCCCATCAGCTATATTGGACATGCGTAAGTCATGTCAAAAATTTATTGCGTGACCATTGGCGGGAATACTTTATCATAAAGCTACCAAAGTGCCAGCTTCCAGCTTCCAACTGCCAGAAGCCGCAACGAGTCCCAGTGCCAGTGCTTTAATGTTTTAAAGTGCGAAACCGCCAGTTGGGCAATGAATGTGGATAGAGAACATAAATCTCACGCCAGAGTCCGAGAGTCCGATTCCAAGTGCACCTACACTCAGAAAAATAATCGCCCTGAAATTTAGAAAATCGCCATACTTTTGTCACCAAAGGCGACTCGCCCTAAAAAGCAGAAATTTGCTTTCTAATATTGAGAAAATTTATTTCTAAGATAAAGGGCATCTGACCTTAAAATAAAGAAAACTATTTTCTAAAATGTAAAAAAAAATTCTAAAGTCTAGGGTAGTTAATGTCTTAAATTAAGAAATAAATTTTTCTAAATTTAAGAAATTTTATTTTCTTAAAATTAGAAAATATAATTTTTTTTTTTTAATTTAGAAATATGTTTTTCTGAAATTTAGAAAGGCATTTTCTATTATTAAATAAAATATTTTTTAAAAGTATAACAAATTTTTCTATTCTTTTATTTTCCATTTACATATTTATGTACACTTATATTTTCATTTTTCTTTGCTTAAAAATAATATAATGTTTTAAAAATACATTTTTGGTTTTAGGTATAACTTATTGTTAAGACTATGATATTCGATAGGGGGATACGTTAGTGAGCTTTGGTGAATTAATTTAAAATTTAAGTATTTTACTTTTTCATAGCAAGTCAGATGGTCAGAGTAAAGAACCTCAATTGCGACACATAAATAAAATAATTGATTTTCGCGAACACAAATTTCCTTAATTTCAGCTGCTACAAAGTCTGGATTAAAATTATAAAGTACAAATCCATTTCTATATTTAATGTTTTGAACTTGCACATGAGCAAAATAAGTTATGTTGTCAATATCCTTAACCATCTGCAGAAGTTCATTTTTGAAAATGGAACTCGATGCCAAACATTTTGTTTTACTGTACAGAATATGCTCCTTTTTTACACCTTGGAGAAATTCAGAATAACTAATGCACATTTTCTTTGAAATAGACGCCAATATATTTTTCCGAGAAGTTATATTTTTAGCATATGATTTCAAAGTTTTATGCTTAGCTTCAAACGGAAATGTCCAAAGGTATTTAAATTACTCTTTTGCAACGTGTTTTAAGTCGTTTAGCAATTCCGAAATTGCTCGGCTTTGCACGTCTGTTTTTAGGTTTATGTTATAAAAATATCTTTGAATAAATGACCATATCAGATGACACTCATCTGGGTATTTTAAGTTTAAGACTGTAAATATTTTAAAACAGACTTCTACCCACTTAAGGATTGAGGGTAGCTTATAATAATAAACTGACACGTAAATAAAAAACTCTTTTAAATCATAAATACTTTCCCCAGTAGCACAAATTAGTGGCTGAAGAGTGCTTTTTTCGCGGTAGCAATTATCCACTATGTCTTTCATATTAGTAAATTTATTTCTGGAATCCTCTATGGTGAACTTCTCTTTGCATCCGCGGCTGTTTTTTTTACCTCGTCCAGTCGGTATAAGAAGCCCGTGTAAAAGCAGCAATGTTAAAACATGTTTAGCATCTGAAATATAAGTACAAATAAAACACATAGAAAATATTAGGAATAATAAACTCACTAAATCTATAATTACCATTTGATTGTAAATTGAATGTTTTAAGCCAATTTATGCTTTGCTGGTCTTTAATATTCATTACAAGTATTGGCAAAACTTTTTCTTGAAAATGTTCCCATTTTTCAATGAAGGCGTTTTGAACAGGCTCATGCAGCTTTTTAAAATCTGCCTCAATCTAAATAAAAAATAGATAAATAATTAATTATTTTATAATAATATAAAGAGCTTACTAATGTGTAACCAAACGATTGTTCTAGAATAGGAAACTCGCTTAAAATCTCCGCCAACCCTGCAGATCCTTTAAAAAAATGTATCCGGTGTTCATAAGTGAGGTCCCATTTCTGTTCAACCTCTTCTCTAGGCTCCACATTAAACTGAAGCCAACGCTTATGAAATGTTATTTCATCATCTGCAAATGGGAAATATGTAAGTCAACATTTTATGAAATATTCCCTCTCCAAATACCTTGTGCACAATTCAAGCTTGATGAGCAATTTTCTACTTCTGTCTGCTTATCGTTGATTAAGAGTCGATCTTTCTTAAACTTAGCTTGAAGATTGTAGTAATTGCTATATAAAAGGCCACCAGGTTTTTTCCCTTTTATTTTTATAAAATACGTGTATGTATCCTGTAAAATAAAAAAAAAATATAAATATAAATAAAAAATAAAAGAAAAAGTTTTCGTACCTTGATTTCACAATGAAACAGTCCTGTAATTTCCTCTGCTATTCTTTCGAGCAAAGGTTGCTTCGGCAAAATTGAATTTAGCACCAAATATTCAGAAATTATGTGACTCAATAATTTCCTGTATTTTTGAGCTAAGCATTTATTTACTTTGTAAAAACCAAAAATAATGGTGGCTTTTTGGCTTTTTGCCAGGATTTCTGCAAGGCTTATCTGTTAATGGAATTACATATTTAATATAATATACATATATGGCGCCACATATTTATTTACTTGCCTCGATACTTTCTTCAGTTTGATTAACGTTATGCTATATTAAACAAAAATAAATAAAGTATTAATAAATGTATTAAAAAAGTCGTGAGTGTGGTTATTCGAGTTTTAAATCGTATCCGGCAAGCCAAACACAAAGGCTTCGGCATTGAATAAGCACATATACACACAGCCGTACATAAATACACACATACTTCATTCCATATTATAGTACTAACTTGCTTCTTCCACTTTTCTAAGTTCGCAAAAAATATTACAGCTTCTCCAACGTAGTCATTTTTAATCTCGCAGCTCAGTTGTGCCCATGTTAAATTAAGAAGCGTGGCTTCAGTAAAATTTAAATCTAAATAAAACAAATAATCTTAAATACATACATATGTACATACATACATGCAAGTTCAAGTAACCGAAGTTGCAATCATGATACATCACGTCGACACGCGTCTCTCACTCGCACTCATTGATTTATTGTATCATGGCGCAACTGGCGCAATAGGCAATATGCACACATACGAACAATCACACTTATACTTAAATGCATACATCTTTCATAAAAAAAAGCGCATTTAAGATGGGCGCGTATTTAATGTATTTCACATGCGCATATTTATGGACTTCATTTAGACTTACCTTTAAAAAGATCAGCAAACACTTGGCCACCCAGTTTTTTTAGCACTTCTTCCATTTTGTTTAAATTCGCATTTCACAATAAGAGCACGCACATCGATGTTTTCAGCCAAATTTACATCAATATCACAGACCGGTATTATGTGACCATATGTGACAATATTTAAAACACCGCATTCTTCCAGGAAACAGAATGCCATTTCTTGGGATTTTTTGGCGTTTTTCAGAAACAGTGTCAATCCCACGTTTTCTGAAAAAACTTTTCTATTTTTTAGGGTATAACTTTCTAAAATGTAGCAATTTTTCTTAAAAATAGAAAATAATGGTGAAAAGTTTCGCCCTATTTTTCAGGGTTCTGTTTTCTACTTTTTGGGGTAAAATTTTCTGAAATTAAGAAAATTTTTCTATGAAGTAGAAATATTTTCTTATAAATAAAAATTTTTTCTAAATTTAAGGGTGACTCTCGTTTTATGGCGATTTTCTAAGTTCTATGGCGAATTCGTTTTCTGAGTGTACACACAAGATACTCGGTCCTGGCCAAGTGTCGAGGTGCCAATTAAGGCTGCTCACTGCGGGTATTTTGGATATATCATGCGAGTGGCACTGCTCGGCTGCATAGATAATTTTTTGTGGAGCTCGCAAACTGACCGAAAATGGACCAGGCCGAGTGTCATTTGATTCTTGTGGCAGGCTGGCGGCGTTTCATGCGCCTTTGACATGCAACCAGGCTCTGGCTTCGGCTCCGGCTCCGGCTCCGATCCAAGCTCCAGTCCAAGCTCCATGCCGCGTCGGCACAGTTTACACGAATCGGCGGAAAGCAAAAGCAAAGGCAGCAAAATTACGAAATTTGTCGTCTGACAAAAAGCTTAGAAAACGATATAAATTAAATTTACGATTTTGGTGCTCATTAAATGTTCACAACTTTGGGCCCAACGAGGCATTTTTTTCTCTCCTTTGGTTGCAAAATTAGAACATCGCTTTGGGAAATCGCCAAAATGCAGTTAATTGTTTTTAGCTTTTGGTTTTTTTTTCTTTGCTCTTTTGGTCTTCTTGGTTTTTTTTTCGGTTCGGTTTCGGTTTTCTCGCGACTGTCACAAATTGAATAATGTCTCAATTGAACAGCTTAGCTTAGAGAACAAACATTTGGAGTGTGTTTGCAATTGTTTGCCCTACACGGAAAATAAATGAGATTTTAAATGGTTTATAAATGGATTTTAGTCTTAATAAATATTAAAAAAATATAACTGCAATAATTTCGAACCTTTTAAGCGAACTTAATCAGCAAAGGAACTCCCTAGATACTCAAGCACAACCTCACTGAATACTGCACCCTGATGGGTAATTTTTTTGCTTTGCACCTTGATACCCATCCCAAATATAAGAATCTAATACTTAAATTCTATTTTTACTATAAAAATTCGATTTAAAACTAAAATAAAATATTTATTCGCTTCTCTGTAGTTTTACTTTTGTCGCCGGCAACTAATTACGTGCCGATCCAGCATCGGACCATTGTATAATCGTGCCGCCTGATATATATCCTGGCACAGCTGGCCCCGATCCGATCCAGAAAAAAAAGTGAAAGGCAGCCGTCCCGTTGCAACGCCCACTTCTCGCCGGGACACTCGGCAAAGCAGCAGCAGCAGCGGCGACGGCGCACAGCGTCCGAGTATAACTAGATTATTATATAATTGTTACCATTTGACTAATTTGCCTGTGGCCAGATAAAAGCCTGGACAAAAACGAGGAAAGCGAGTCTGGAAAAGCGGCCATTTGCCAGGCCAGCGGCAGTCGCTCCACTGACCAACATTCGCGACTGGCCGGCACAACCGGCACCCAGCTGAGCTGCTTAAAACACAACCGAAAAAAATGGGTCACCAATAAGAGCGCGACGTGAGCTAATCTCCGGCCAGATGCAGTTTTAATTGCCGATCGCCGGCTGCTGCTGATGGGATCTGCTCTCTGGCCAGCAAGAGACCTCTAATTCCTGGGGTAATGGGAGTACATCCTGCCCTGCAAGGAGCGCGAAGTTCTTTTGCAGTGGCTCAGCTTGCTAAACCATTTGATGTAGCCCCTTCGTGTGTGCAGTGGCAGAGGTCTCTGGAAGTCCTTAGAGCCAGATTGTTTTGCTGAAAAATACTTAAAAATATTTATCTACTTAATCTGGCATAATTTCCTTACCCTTGGCTTTGGAATCGGACTCCTCTGCGGGCGTGGAACGTCGCCAAACGGTGCCCAGGTTAATTACCACCAAACGAGATAAGCAAATCATTGCAAAAACTTATTAAATCGTAAAAAAATAACACTATAACAATTTATCGGTAATATTTCGTTTTGAATCAGTTTCTGTGTGTGCTCTCGTTCGACCTGTTGTGTGTGTGTGAAATGAATGAAAATGCCACAGCCAACTCTGATTGAGTAAACTTTTCCCGCCGCGCTTTCGAGTGAGTGTTGCAATCCGGAATGGAGAGAAGCTGACCAGGCTCCGATGCGGTCCAGATCGAGATCGTAGCTCCAGCTACGTCCCACTCTTGGTTGGTGCAAATGAAAAGGAAAACGAAGCCAAAGCTGGTTTCACTCGAAATGGGGCAGAAGCCGGCGTAGCGATGCCTTACATAATCGTCCATAGAAAAGCACACACTTGTGCACTTAGCAAAAAGCATTTATTTACTTTTTCTTAGCTTTAAGAAATTGGAGAGAGTCTAAAAGTTCTAAATTCTAATTGAAAATTTTATTTAAATGTAAATAAATTAATTATATAAGAAGCAGGCTTGGATTAAAAGGTATTTTAGAAGGAAGACACTTCTTTATCATCAATATCAGATGGCGACCTAGTTCCACATTTAGCGTGTATACAATCAGCTTATTGCTAGACCCCGTTGGAAATTCTAGTGCAACTTAAGTGGCCCCTATGTGCTTTGAACTGTGTTCGTATCCAAACTTCTAGTCTAAGCACTCTAAAAAACAGACCTTTATTTAAGAGTAAATAAATACTAATTCACCTTAATATTATCATAATTCCCAACTAGCTATATCGCTTTAAAGACAAAACTCTTTATATTTTAAAATGTAAGTAAATGGAATAAGTAAGTAAGTAAGTAAAGTAAGTAAGCAAAAGGAATAATCTTTATCTAATAATCTTATGCTTTATTTTATTATATTATTCGAAGGCTAAAATTATTATTTAAGAAATATTATTAATAAATTAAAAATACCTTGCCATAAAATGGCTTTACCTATGAGAAATTAAGCTATTATTACCTCGTGTTAGAAATAATTAATTTAAAATAAATAAAAATTTATATTGAATTTTTCAAGTGTAATAGCACAGTGGCATGTGCAATTTATCTGCTCGCCGCGATCTTTCCTGGCTGCCGGCTGCTTAGGACACCCCAGTTAGCTGGCTGGTCGATGTCAGCCGCAGAAACAGCCTCCGATTCCGATTCAGATTCAGATTCAACAGAGGCTGAGGCAGAGACTGAGGCAGACATGCCTCGCTGGCATGTGTGGCTTAGTTTCGCTTTAATAGAGCCCCAAACACACAGTGGCTTTGCTATGCTCCGCTCCGGCTGACAGGCATTTGCATTGCGCCATTGGAGTCATAATGCAGTGACACATTTTGTTGCGTGTCAGTCTGAAGCTGAAGCTAAAGCCTAATGCCGCTAAAGGGCAAACGAGCTGCGTCTTAATTACGTTAATGGCAGCCAAAAGCCAAAAGAGATTCGCGCCGATCCATGTGCGATTCTCGTTGCCACAGCCAGTGCAGTCAGGCAGTACGTAGTAGCATTTGTGTAATCTTGGTAATTAAGCGACGCTTTCTGCGCGCACACACCAAACTATACTACTACTATGTACACACACACTCAACGGGTTTTCCCACGATAGCCAGTGGAGTCCCCTGGCTCTTTTAACTACTGTGCACAACAAACTGCCGCCGAGTTCCAGAGGCCAATGATATATGCATTTTTCAGCCATTGCCAACAATGGCAGCCGCTGCGGTGCGCTGCGCGCGCTTCGCTTATAAATTAGAAGCAGCCGAAATAATAGCCATATTTTGGCTGCCTTTTTGCTGGTTTTTATATTTTGTTTTTAGTTTTTTTTTTTGGTAAATTTTTCCCCCTGGTTGCAGACCCTCAGAAAAAGGTCAAAGCTTCAACGGCTGCAGCTGTGCTGGTCTACGGTTCCGCGATCTCGGACGCGGAGGTGGTTTATCTTGGCCATCTCCAGTGGTGGTTCCATGTTTGATCATTTGGCCAGATGCACCAAGGGAAAATAATAAATATTTAATTGATTTTGCTTAATAAAATAATAAAGAATATTTTAATATTAATTAAAAGCAAACTTACAACAAATTTAATTAAGTTTCTTCTTTGTTTTCAATTGTTCTTGAAAATGCTTACATTTCTGATATTTGGCATATACTTAACTTCTCAGAATTATCAAGATTTTGTATTTTTTCTCTCAGTGTGCCTAACTAGCTGGCGTACCTGAACGCACTTAAAGCGATTTCCCAGCTGAACAAATTGCGCCGCGATGTGCGATGGTCAATCAGGGATCGTGGCATTTAAGAGATTTGTGCCTCCAACTTGCTCCTCATCCCCTGAAAATCCATGACGTCAGGTGGCGGGCATTGTGTAAATGCTGCGGGAATGCTGCAATTTCTGGGCAGGCCTCAAACGTCATCGGCTGACCACATCCCGGCCAGAGCTGGACAGCAGTTCCACTTGGTTGATGGTGGCTACTGGCGGCCAGTGAAGCGCATAATTTCGCGGAAATGCTTGTGGCCACAAGAGATAGACATTTTCCGCCCGAAAATCAAAAATCTAAAATCCCAGAGATCCGAAGCTATATAAATACCGAGCAAGTGCGACATTTCACGCTTAGTATGCGAGAATCGGCGGCGAATCGATAGAGCCATGAAGAAGCGACGCGTAACCAGCCTCCCAGCTGGAGGTGGATATCGAGATGGATGTGAGCCGGGAACCCGTTTTGGCTTCCGCATTGCGCGTAGCAGAGGAGCACGCGCCGCTCTCAGAGATTGGCCCCTGCTGGCGCTAATTGCTGGATTCGGAATGATTGGATCTTGTGCCGCCGTCGGCTACTCCTATACGCGCTTCGAGGGTCCGGTGGTGGGGCCGGAGCAGCTGGTCACCGTCCACGACGGACGCACCGTGGACTATGTGGCCCGGCCCGAGTATAGCTTCGCCTATGGCGTCGAGGATGGCAAGACGCGCGTGCTGCAGAATCGCAAGGAGACGCGCAACGGCGACGAGGTGCGCGGCGTCTACAGGTGAGTCCACTCGCCACTAGCCACTCGCACAGTGTGAAGATGAGGGGTGGCGCTGGATGAGGCTAGATGGGGACAACTTGTCAACGCATTCATTAGCGTCACACTGAGCTGAAATTGATATGGAGTTTTGCGGGGAATTTAATAGCACTTAGTACATGTATAGTGAGAGTATTAGGAGTGGGGGCACCAATGGAAATATGTTAAATTATGTTTACATGATTTTAAAATAATTTTAATTGATCTTAAAAATATCTAGAAAATTGAATACTCCTTATATGTTCCAATTTATACATGAGGGACTTGAAATAATTAGTAAAAGTATTGAAAACAAGTTTATTTGAATCAAATTTAAATGTTAAACCTCCAACATACCTCCAGAAATGTGATCTATAAAAAAAATGTTATCCAACATTAAAAATATTTATTCTGCCAATCAGGAAAATATGTTTTTCTCTTTAAAAAAATGTATAATTAGTTAAAAAAAATTGTTAAATATGTATTATACACTTTTTTGATAAAAAATATTTGTAATGAGTCAAAAAAAAATGTAAACATAATTTTATACATTTTGTAAACACTTAACAAACAAATTTGGATTATGCTTATGTTATAAATTCTTTAACATTTCTGTATAAAATTTCTCAATCTCTAGATATTTGCTACGTTTCCTTAGTTTTTTTTAATAATTAAAGAGCTTGCTTAAAAAATATGAATACCCTTTAAATTTAATTAAACAAACACTTCATTTTAAAACCTACAGATACTAATTACTATAAAAAAAACTACACGTTTAACACCAAGCCTCGCGTTGAATTAATTTTAATTAAGTAATTTTTTTTCCACCAACTCCGCGCAGCTTAGTCGATCCGGATGGCACCTTGCGTGTGGTTAAGTACACGGCCGACGATGCCAATGGTTTCCAGGCTGAGGTCATCACCAACGGCGTGAAGACACTGCACGGCCATGGAGCCGAGGCAGGTGACGCTGGAGGGGCGGTGGATAACCAGGTGAGACACGACAGCTCCGAGGCTGAGGAAGGTGATGAAGAAGAGGCGCCAGCTCCACACCAGGGTAATACTCAGTACAAGGTACACGAGGACTACGACGAGGGTGCCGGCCAGGCGGAAAAGGATGAGGGCGGCGAGGATGATGGTGAGGAGGAGGAGGGTGGCGATGACCATCAGGAGTACGAGGGCAGCAGCGAGGAAGGCTATGTGGAGGCCGATGCTCACAGTCAGCAGGAGGAGTCCAGCAGCGAGGATTATTAGAGGAAAATCTCATAACCAACTGAAGGAGTATTAAGAATATAACCAAATTATTAAATTAATTATATTTTCGATGTTGTGATAAAACAAAAAATTAAAAATAAACCTTGTAAAATAATCTAAAGAAATTAGGCTTTAATTTTTTAACAAATTCTAGAACTGAGCAAGTAAATAAATATAACAACATAGACTTGTAATACTTAAATTAATCTGTTTACAAATATCCTTCTATATAAACATTCCCAATAGTTAATTAAACAATTAATTCCTTAAGTATTATTTTTATTATTCACTTAATATTTATTTATTTAAACTACTTGAAGTTTTCCCATTAGAAAACACTAAATCCCGCCATTATGCCACTTTTACAGGGATATCTTAGCATAATCCCGAAAACTCCTGTCCCGCAAAGAGTAAGAAATCTAAATAAAACGCTAATTGAAATATCTGGCGAGCTTATGCCGCCAGTTCGTTAGAGGTTAAGGGGTCCAAGAGGTAAGAAGTGCGTTTACGTAACCGCAAAAACAGCCAGCGGGACCGACCGACATCAGCCATCGACATCGACATCAACGTCAAGTGGATATCGGCCAGGCCGGGCCAGTGGAGCGTGTGCGTTCGCTCTGCGACTGCGACTTTGATTCAATTTTCATTTTCGATTTCGCTGCAGTTTCTTATATTTATTTTCTTTTTACATTTTCATTTTCGCATGGACTCAATCAAGCGGCAACGGCTTGTTGCAAGCGCTCGGGAAAAATCGATCTATCCATCCATCCAGCCGCACACACATTTTCCCCCGAGTGTGTGCGTGCCGTGATCCACTTTGGTCTTCGGTCTGGCTGGTGGTTCCATTTCGTCACTCGCTTAATTTCGAACGCGCAAATGCGCAAAATCGCATTAAATGTGCGAAATGCAGAGATCGGGCCGCCGCGGAGCCGTCGAAAGTGGATCAAACGACGTCTGGTTTTGCCAGCGCGATGCGGTAATAATGCCGAAATGCCAGCCATTCGGACCAACTTGGCGGTAATCTCACAATTGAGCCGGCGACAAAATTGGGCTGGCAGCCCGCAACCGGACCGGGCTAATTGACAGCCCCCATCTCCCCTTTTATCGGCCACTAATAACCCGATCTCAGACCCGGTCCTAGACCAATCTCAACCCCTTTTGCCGCACAGAATGAAAGACCAAAAATAAAACCCACTAAATATGGTTAGCATGCGTCTGCGGGCAACGTGCAAGAATCCCCCTAGCCTGGGAATGTTTTAATTAACCAAAGTGTTAAGAAGCCGTAAAGGCAAAAATAACATCTACATTGGCTGGGTTTCAAAATTAAACAGGTTTCATTTCGTAAATTTACACTAAGGCAAAAAGGTTATAATCTATCAAGAATTTCGGAAGATACTTTGTAGGTTGTCCGGTTTCAATGAATGTAAAAGAGTAGAGCATGTATTTATTTTTTTTCGATATTTTTAAGTTTGAAAATACAGATTTTTTAGATTTATAAACATATTGGGTTCCAGCTAGTGTTTTATTTTTATGTTTATTTATTTGTATATTCAAAAGCAATATAGATTTCTTAAAGAATGAATGTTGTTAAACATTTTCCTAGCAACATTTGCATACCTTCTTTGGTTTAGCTTGTGCATTCCGCCATGAATGATTTTAGTTCATTATTTTTTATTTACTTATTATCTTAGTTATATTAAATGAAAAAATTGATTATTTAATTCTAGAAATATTTTCATATTTTCCTCACTTTTTATTTACAATTAATTTAGCCTCTATTTGCACTTGAACAATGAAAATCTTCAAACAAAAGGCGTAATTGGATATACAAAAGGCTTTCGGAAGTCCAAAGATTGAAATAACTATCCAACGGATGTGATCTGGGTGGAAGTAGTTAACCGGATATGCTCATATCCATTTATGGCACATTACGCATACGCAGCGTTGTGCAACGCCTTGGATCGCATTGCATGGAATGTGCACTGCATTCACTTTCTAATTGAACCAACCCCGCGGCCTATTGTCCAGTTAGAGTTTGAGATAATGCTTAAACCGAAAAACCTTCAAAGTCTCAATCACGAAAGAAACAAAAAAAATACCTTTGCCTACTGCATAAATCAAGCCAGAAATCGATAACTGTCAAGTCATTTAAGACAATTTTTAACAAAAAAAATACGATTAAAAAGAAGTGGGTCGACTAGGCAGTGACTAGCGTAGAATAAGCTGCTAATAGCACCACTTTTAATACTAATAACTAGTATAAAATAAGCTGCCAATAGGTTTAAATAAAATACAATATAGTAAAAATAGTTTAATCTGTTAAAGAGAGTATTTTCATACAAAAACATTAATAAAATATTAAACAAAAGTTTCTTGAGCCATAGAAAGCGATCTTAAACGTCGAAATTTATTATTTTTAGAAAATAAACTCTATTATATTCTCTATACTTGAATAGTTCTAAACAAATATTTAATAGTTGCAAATATTTAATAACATTGATTTTTGCAAACTTAATTAAACTGCATATACCCTTTAAGTTCTTTTAAATTTTCTTAAAACCCAAGCAAAGTGCGTTTAAATGTTCCAATGTAGCCATTACCTCCTCTAGAACCCCGCCTCCAAGCAGTGAACCGCCCACATCAGGCCATTGTCCAAACATAGGCAAACAAACTGCCAGACTGGCGGGCATAAATCAAGACAAAATGTTTGTTCTAGTTATCGACAGTTGCAGCCATAAATATAATAAATCTTGAGCTAAGCCTAGAGATATCCATTACGACTTCTTGAGGGGATTGGAGTACGGGGACTGTGCGTGGACAAGTGCAATTAACGCATGCAAACAATTCGCTCGATCGATCGATCAGCAAATGTCTCCTCGGGGGAATCGGCGAGGAGGATGAGGTGGAGGAGGAGTGAGTCTTAGTCAGACAATTGCGCAACTAAACATCGATCGAGGAAAACAGAGACGGAGATGGAGACGGAGACAAAGCCTGTTGTAGTCATTTTGCGATTTTCCAACTGTCTTGTCCGGTGACCAACTAACCAACTAAACTGAAGCTGTAGCTGACGCTGACGCTGAACTCTAAGGGGGAACCCCCGCCAAACGTTCCTCTGTCAAAGTGCGATCGTGACGTGGCCAACTTGTTTTTTTTTCTCGTTTTTGCTGCGGCTCGTTGGCAATTGTTTCGAGCGATTTTCGGCCAGCCGTGTAAATGTGTCGCCTTTAAAGCCCCGAAAACGTTTTATGTAAGTCGATTCTGTGTCTTTGTCTCCGCTTTCCATGCTAATGGCCAGGCCCAGGCCAAAGTGATCTCTTATAGTGCGATCTGGGTTTTTTATTTTTATTTTTTTAGCCACCTACCGCCGAACGACAAGCTTGGAGTTTTTTCCCATCGTTTGGCCAGAGTGCAGACTGCACTGTCGCCCGTCCCTCGGCTGTTTGTCCCCGCTTAATGGCCACTTGTGTGTGTTTTATAAGATACAATCATAATTTTCTGATATGTCATGCCAGAGCGACGGCGGCGGGGGTTGGCTGTTTGTTTTGTTTGTTGTGGGTGTTGCCTGAAAAAGTGTCAAAAAGTACTGTATTTCTCGTAGAGTTAAGCAAGTTTGGAGTAAGAGGGGAACTTTGAACTTTGGGCTGTAGTTTATGGGGTTTGGGATTGCATTTTTCTTCTAGGTTAAGTTGTTCCTTAGCCCTTTAACTGTTATAAACTTGAAATCGTACTTAGAGATTAATATTAAATTTATCTGTTTGAAAAAACTAACATTTTTTAAGTTGAAACTTTTAAAAAGTAAAATTATTTGTTTAAAAAATAGATAAAAGTACTTTCTACATTTTCTATTAAATATTTATCAAATTATTATCAAAAATTAGGAAATTAGACACTTGGTTTGCTGAAAAATTATAATTTTAAAAGGAAACCAGTTAACTTAGCTTTATTGTTTATTATTTAATGTCTTATATCTATCCCTGACCCTATTTGTAAATGTCACTCCTAAAAATGTCATAAAAGTATCCAAATCTGCAATGAATATAAAAACCAAAAATTCTTGTACAGTTTAGCTTTAATATTCATGCACTAAATCAACACGTCAAGTGTGTAAAAATCATAATAAAAATCCTGAAGTTTTGTTACAGGTTTAAATTAAAATTTAATGACAAACAAAACCGTAAAAACAAGCACAAATATTTGTTTTGTTTTATTATTACTTGCGTTTAATATTTATGGGCATTCCGCAGCAATCTCCTATCCGAATTCCATCCTAATATTTATCATTTCTGGCAATCTTAGCCGCAAACATTTGTCGCCTGCCTCGGAAAGATATTGATCGGGCCGCGTTTGATTTGCTTAGAGCCCTGTCAGGCTATTTGCCAACATCGAAATTCCGCTCGCAGTTCTCCCAGATCGTGGAAATAGTCGCAAAAATGTCGGGCAACAAATTGCGTGGCACGCAGCAGCACTGGCGGCGTTGGCGTGGTAATTATAACGACACGACGCCCCGTTTGATTGCCACAGATACAGAGATACATATGGTAAATATATATAGAGTTTTTTTTTCGGCCCAGCCGCGATCGTAATTATGTCGGCAAATCAATAAATAAAGAGCTTAGATCATTAGAGCCAATGCAAAAGTGTCGCTTTCAATTGCAGCCCCGTCATTGCAGACAAACAGTCAGCGAAACTAAGTCACCGAACGAGCGAACCAGCGAACCAGCGAACGCCTTCTTGGCCCGCGAAACAAATGCCGCACCTCTCTCGCCAGACCGGGGATCATTGTTGTGGCACATGCGTGGTTCGGTTGGGTCCCCCAGTCTCCCCACTCCCTACTCCCCACTCCCCAGCTTGCCTCGGCTTCGCATCTGGCATCCATGGATGGCCACCCCCAACCCGCCCGTGGCAGCTGCAGCCAGATCCGAGCCCAGACCAAGTCGTCGTCTGTGGTCGGGTTGCACTCGGTCGACGGCCGACGCGTATATAAATACTTTTGGTCATCGTTGCAGACATCAGTTCAGCTAACGATTTCGTGCTCTTAACGGTCCTCACTCGCTCGAGCTCTCCTCATACACAGCCTCCTGCCCAGGAATCAGCGTCCAGTTCAGTCGTCCTTCGTCCTCAACCAAGTCCTTAACGTGTTCGCGTCGTGTTCGTGCTCGATTTAACAAAATGAAGGTGTGTGTTCTACCCTGTAAAAAAAAACCCTACAGCCCTAGCTCCCCAGTGCCAAATGCAAATCCCCGATCCTGATGCTCACTTCTCCACTCTAGTACTTTGTTGCCATCGCTCTGCTGTTCGCCGCCGCCCAGGCCGTTCCCATCGAGCTGGGTCACTATGCCCCGGCGCTGGTGCATCATGCGCCCGTCCTCACGCACGCCGTCCATGCCGTCCACGCCGAGCCCGTGGCCTATCCCAAGTACTCCTTCAACTATGGCATCAAGGATCCTCACACTGGCGATATCAAGTCGCAGGCTGAGGAGCGTGACGGTGATGTTGTGAAGGGTGAGTGGTCGCTTAATATTTATTTGAAATATGTGAAGAATGGGTTTAGAAGCTAAAAAAGGGGTCTTATAAAAGTGCTTTCAGAATAACTTCCTTTTTTTAGCCTGAAAACAAAAGACTTAGGCAACGAACTTGGACAATTTCTAAATTAAAAGAGGTTTATGTTTTCTTTATTTCCTTGTAAAATATGTGAATGACTTAGGCAATGAACTTGAATTTAAATGAAATTAAATTGATTTAAACTTCTTAAATAAGTATTTAAAATTAGTTTGACGTTATATTCTTAGCTTAAAGCATTTATTTATTCGTATTCAAGTTTAATGTTTAAGGTTTATACACAGCTTACTGTTCCAAAATTAAAGACTTAGGCAACGAACTTGGTTAGCCCTTAAAAAAGGCTTAGGCAGATAGTTAGTGCGAGTTAATAACTTATTTATTTATTTAAAACGTAGATAGAATCTGTATTGTATACTGAATTTTTAAGAAAGTTACATACTTGTACATTTTTAATACGAACTTGATTTGTTTTATTTAATATTTCTTTGATTGTATTTTCTATTTTTGACGAGTTAAAAATGATAGATTATTATAATTAAGACATTTATCTGTGCAAACTGCACTGACACAATTTCAGGAGAATAATTTAATCCAATACTACTACAATATACTATCTATTCAAAATATTTAAGGAATTTCCGCGAGAATAATGCAGAAAATATTTGAAGAAATTATTATATATATATTTTAATACTCTCAGGAATGGTTAGCTTTAGATTGGGGAAATAAATACAATTAACAAAAATATATTTCTTAAGTATTTAAGATGATTAAACACTCAAAATATATTTGTAAGCCTCTGATAATATTAATCCATTTATTTCTCCCATCTTACCCCCATTTCCAGGCCAGTACTCCCTGGTTGAGCCCGATGGCTCGGTGCGCACCGTTGACTACACCGCCGACGATCACAACGGTTTCAATGCCGTCGTCCACAAGACCGCCCCCACCAAGATCATTGCCCACGCGCCGGTGGTGCATGCCCCCGTCCTGGCACACGCCCCCCTGCTGCATCACTACTAAGCGAGGAAGCGCGGAGCCTGACACAGTCACCCCTCTTGGTGCTCTCCCTCTTGCTCTCATTCATCCACAGCAACAACAGCAACTTCATAGGAACCACAAACAGAAAACGAAGAAAAAACCACAAAAAAAAATACAAACAAAACAAACAACGAGAATTCTTTTGTAAGTAAGCGTAGCTAAGAGTTTAGGACGGGGCCGCCCTTAGGAGGCGTGCACCCGGCACCCGGCTGATCCTGGCATGGCATGGACGAAGGAAAAACGAACAGAAAACATTAAGCAAAAAACCGATCAACAAATCAACAAATCACATTCAAAGCAAATTCATAACGACTTGGCATTCGAAATGACTTGATCGCGGATGACGACCCCGACGGATAACGAAGTTTGGAGTTCTTTTTTGTGGAGAGACAGTGTTCTTCCCATATGATATATGATAAATGTTATATATTTCTTTGTATATATATGTGTATGTACCGATTTCCTCCCTGGCAAACTCTTGCACGCCCAATGGCTTGAGGATCAAACCAAGGATAGCGAAAAGGATAAGCTGGAAGGGCTTCTCGTGGATAACTTCTCCCACCTCTCTCTCTCTCTGTACATAGAACTTTATTTATTTTCTCCGTTTCTCAAGTTTCAAAGCTCAACTTTTGTAATATATTTATGTGCTATCTCTGCCTCTCTCTGTTCCTTAACTGTATATATTCTATATCTCTGCTTTATCCCCCGGAAGCCCTTGACAGTGACTGTGCCAAACTGTAAGCGGAGGATTCCCGAAGAGAGCTCCTTTTTATATGTGTAAGGAGCGTGCTGGCTCCCTCCGAGCCAAACTGTGTGCCATTGCGGGATCCCCGATGGTTTGGCATTCACTGAACGCTGAACATCCTGTAAATATCCTGTAAAAATGGCCGGTCATTGTGCATTAGTAGCTAGTACTCTCTGTTGTCCCTGTTATCCTCGCGTCCTCATTCCGCCACCTTTCTCCACTCTCACTCAACTGTCTCTCTCTTTGTCTGGCTCTCTCACCGACTCACTTACTCACTCACTCACTCACTCTCAGTCTGACACACCTTTGTATCTAGTTTCATTTTTTGCATTTAGTATTTTTCACATTAATTGTGTATTTATAAACATTATGCAGCTTAATTATAAACAAACAACGATGAAAAAATGTACGAAAAAAAGCAACAAAAAAAGTAATTATATCATTGTACTCAATTTAGGAGGATAAACGAAAAGTAAACCACAACTCTCACATGTCTCTCACGTCTCAAACGTTCACTTTGAGCCTTACACTTATGTACTATATATTCCCCATAAACATTTGTATGCAAAAAAACAAGAGCAACAACAGCAGCAAACAGCAAACGAAATGCGAAAAACGTTATTATGGAAATAGAAAAAGAAAACTAAAAAAAAAAAAGAAATAAAAAATCATATTTAAAAAAATGTCCAATCTTCTTTCTTGGGTTGAGTTTGAAAACATACTTATAGGAAGGTCGGCCGAGATTAGCATGACGAGGCCATAATTATTACAGGCAAAAAAAAACAACAAAAAAATGCGAAAATTACTTAGCATTCTGGCGAAGTATTTCTAATGGGGATTCGCACCCACTTGGAGGGCTTCTTTCTAGCAATTTGGGTTCTCGGCTCTTCAGTCTGGCTCAGCCAACGAAAGTAAGCGGAACTCGCCGGCCAAAAACCTTAAATCGATATAAATGTGATTTCTCCATAAGGAATAATTATTAGTATTCATCATGGGCTGTTTGTCTAATTTATTTTGGTTTATTGTAAGTGCTTTTAAATAGCGAAAAAGGCCAAGAACTGAACTGAGTTCAATTCAAAAGCCAAGAATTATTTTTTGTGCATGAAAAATAAGTGAATTACCTAGCTTTTGATGAGCTCAGGAAGTGAAAGTCAATAAACTGTTGTCAATTGATTTGTAAATCAATTTGCCAACTTCAATTAGCAAATAACCATTCCTTGAGAAATTAAAAAAAAATACATTTAAATAGGCATACAGATAAAATGAAGCAAAAACAATATTGTTACTAGTTATAAATATGAAAGAAAATAAACATTATACGAATATTACGTAATCGATTATTATTTGTGAAGATATTTTCTCGAAGTTAGTAAAAGATAATTAATTACTCTCTTATTATTTTTTTGGTAAATATAAATAAATATAATAACTAAAAAAAGCGCTTAAAATAAATATTATAAATAAAAAAATATTAATAAAAATCTGTATTACCTCTTTACAAAGATTGAAAAGCAAAAATTGATAAACCTGGGTGCGAACTTTACCCCAAATTGCAGATAATTTCAAGTTTAATTATAATACAAATGTTCTAAAATATATAAAAAATGTTTACACAAATAAAAAAAATTTATTCCATATTTTTAAAACACCCCAAGGATATAAATTATAGAAAGGTGTTAGTAAAAACGGACAAATGTAAAGTTTAAACTTTATTATTGACTGCTTTACCATAATTTAAGCTTAATCTCAAGTTCTTAGTGATTTATTCAACCAACTAAACGCCTGAATATATGCTAAACATTTTCCCCTATTCCCAGCTTATTGTACTAACCACAAAAGTATACGCCACGTTGGCCAGTCCAGCTCAAGCAAAAAGCGAAGCATATGCGAAGACAGCAGCTAAAAATGAAAGTGAAAAAGCCATAGTGAGCCACTATTTTCTGCACGAGCCCTATGGTAGGCAACACAATAAATACTAACTAAAATGTGAACCTTAATTAATTTTGAATACTTATATAAAATAGGACCCAACACCTATGCCTTTAGCTATGAGATCGATGATCCGCAAACGCAAAACACACAGTTCCGCGAAGAACGACGCTTTGTGAATGGCAGCATCCAGGGCAGCTATGGCTATGCCAGACCCGATGGAGTCATCCAGGTCACCCAGTACAGAGCGGATGAGCAGCGAGGTTACTCTGCCCAGATACACAACTTCAAAATGGGCGACAAACAGATGAAGACAGTGTGGCCCACCCAGAGGCCCGATATCCTGGTGTACAGGAGCAAGCTGGATTCTCCTGCTAATATTACATGGGATCCCAAGAGCCACCTCAACGTGAGCGTCTCCCATGTGGCTGATCATGTGGCCCAGCAGCTGAAGGAACAGCATGGCCTGGACCTAAACCACATAGATGTGACCAAGGATGTCCTGAAGCCAGCGGTGCTCGATGTGATCCAGGGCAAGGCTCCGAACAAGGTTCAGCCGGTCCAGAACCTGATACCCCAGCAGTTTCCCATTGTACCCTTCCAGCTGCCAATGAATCAGGAGGTCACAACTGAGTCCAGCAAGACTACAGAGCTCGAGAAATCCGTGAGCTCTAAATACAACCGGGGAAAGGAGAACAATGCGGAGAAGGCTCCGCAAGTGGAGGAGGAGGAGTCCAGTCTGCCAACGCCCAAGTCTCTGGACAATGCTACTCCCAGCCATGCAAATTGGCAGCAACGAACCCTTGAGGCGAATCGGAGGGAATTCCTGGCCAATATACCCAACCTGAGTGAGGCCAGGCCATAAATGTTCCTGAGAAAAAGTATACAAAGATGGAATATTTGTCTCTTAAAGTAAAGTGCAATAATTATTGAAATAAATATTTAATAAATAAAAACGTCTTAAAAGCAGCTTATTTAAATGGAAATACATTTTAAATTCAAGGGCTACGGTTGAGAAATTATAGAAAGTTAATAATTAGCAAAACGTTTATTATTATAATTATAATAAACGTTTACTATTATTTTCAGAGCAGGAGAAAAAGAGTGTCTTTCAAGACAAGCATCTTACGTTGTTTTTAATGCTGTTTTACACATTTGTATAGATTAAGAGCTAATATAAATCGCTCTTAAGCTAAATATATATTATTATATTGTATTATTACGTAATTTTCAGTTAAATCTCTTGTCTTAACCCTCAGCCAGTGATTAGGTAAGCTTCTTTCACTTTTCTTTAAGCCCGCGTCTCGCCAATACCTTGGCCATAAAAAACAGTGATCACAATTTAGCCATAAACCCCGAAAAAAAGCAACAAAAGAATTCCATACGCTGCACAGGCTAATTGAGGCTGCAATAAAGGTGAGATACATACATCACTGCATTTTTGAAATATCTTCCGGGTGCCTAAGTGGAGCAGCCAGAGGCCCGTCGCGTCTTGATCCCAATCTAAGTCGCTTGCCGCCTTTGAAGTGTCTCTGTGGGTTAATCTGTGTCGCCCACAACACCAACGGGTTGGGCCTGGGGGTTCGTGCTCCCCCAGCTGGTTAATCCCCGCATTCAGGAAGACTTCGGCCGGATCACGTTCCAGTCCAAGTGCAAATGGTTCGCCATTTAATTGCTCCCAATTTCCAAATGCGTTTGCAAGGCAAGAAAACGGAAGGAAATGCGAAACGCATGTTGATTTCGGTTTCGTTTTCGTTTTCACTCACTCGCATCCGATGCATATTTATGCTGATTTATTATTCCATTATTGCGGCATTTGTGGCACGCACACTCGCCGTAGATTGCGAAATTTGTTGCCAAAAGCACTCTAAACACTTTCCGCAGTGTATTTGTTATTGTTTTAGCATTTTACATTTGTATAATGGGATTTTTTATTGCCCACGAATTTGTATCAGAGGTACATTCACTTTTATGCTTGGCTGGAATGGCTCCAAAAGATATATATATCTCATTTGATAGTTCGATTCTTGTTTTTAAAGTTCCATAATTTAATTATACATGTTATTTCTTGAGGGGAAAGTTTGGCAAGTCCCCGTCTGTGTGCAGTCGAGTGCTTTATTGTATGCTAATTTTAGTTGCTGCTGCTCTGGCTGCTTTTCATTCCATTCCAATTCATTACGTTTCGTTTGGTTTCTTTCTTTCTCGGCATATATATTCGGTCATTAACTAATTGCTGAGGCAATCGACTTGGCTTGCACCACTTGCAGCACCACTGGGTGGCTCCGTGAAAGTGCTGGCGATTCGCTTCGATTTCGGCTAGGGCGTGACGTATACGTAATGCGAGGGAACTCTCTGGGCGCGCATTACGTAGCCGCACAGTGGGTCGCCGTCGCTGTTGCCCGTCCCAGTTGCACTTCAACTTAACATTGAGCCCGAGATGCGCGGGCGTTGTCCCTGCGGCCGAGCCCAATAAATTGAGAGATTTATTCCATAAATATGTCCACGCTGACAACTTGATTGGGGACTGGGACTGCAGCTTGTAGCTCCTGTTTTCTGGTCCCGCCGGCGGCGGTTGCATAAATTTAGCCATTTTATAATCTCGATATGGCCGAAACAGGTAAATTTCATAATATCCGGTTCGGGCGCGCTTGAAAAGTTGTTAATTTGGCCACATCTCTGCAAGTGGCAGTGGCAGCAGCAGGAAAAACAAAACCCAGAGATGCCAAAAATGACAGCAATTAGCCGGCTGCAAAATAAGGTAAAAGTATTTAACCTACTTTTCCACCTGGAGCAACAAAGTAAAAAGCAAATGGCAAATAGTGCTTTTCATTGTAGGAAGTTGGCGGGGCGACACTCATTCAATTGGCGCTTAATTAATGAGGCACAGGCCACAGACTTTCCAAGGAAGTCGCCATGGGAAAAGCGCCGTCGCCCAATTTCCTCAACGTGTGAAAATGTCAGTGGCACTCGGTGAAGCGAAATTAAAATATTTAACAATTACCGAAGGCCTGTGAATGCAAAGCGCAAATATTTTGATTAGTCAATGATACAATTAGAGAGCCGCAAGAAAATCAATTGGAAAATTGCAGCGAGCCAGAGAGACAAGACTTGGCACTTTTCCGCGTGTTGCTCCACACTCGCTCGCGGGGATTGGAATAAGAGTGTCCCAGCTGCCATATGATATGATTATGTGATTTGGCAATTTGCATTTAATTAATTTCTCTGACTATTTATTATGTCAACGCCAGCAGCAGAGGCAACACTCAGCTCTCAACTCTCAACGCGGGGATGATAGGCGGGTGCAATTGCCGCCTCGCCTGGTTACAGCACCGAATTCAAGTGAATATTATTTGTTACCGTTGAAAGGCTTTTCAGATTATGCTTTGACTAGTTGCTAGTTATATCACGGCCGGCGCCGCGCTCTCCGCGAATGCATAATCAAAGCTGACGGCTATGTGGCGGCTGCGGATAGGATTGAATAATGAAGAATGCCAGATTGAAGCTGACAGAGATTAGCCAGGAGAAAAATAATTGTGTGTTAAGTTTTTAAGAGAAAATTTGGATTAATATTAAATGAGATAAATAAAAGGATCTAATAAATGTTAAAAGATTAATTTAATTCCTTCAGAATATTGTAATAAAATAGGAATAAATATAACCATAGAATAAATATTATTTCTGAATTTTAGTTTGCGGAAAATTACTTAAGTTTGCTTGCAGCTTAAGTTTACAATTTTTTTGTAGGTGAAATAAATATTTAAAAATTATTTCTTTATTTATAAATTATTATAAATAGTAAATTTAAATAAAAAATGCATAATTTAATTTAAGAAAAGGCCTTTAAAACTAATTATATCAATATAGAAATCTATAGTTACCCGGTACTCAAAGCTATGTGTTTTATGGAGGAAAAATCACCCTTGGACCCTAATAAAAATTTCTCGTACTTCCCCCTCTAAAAATATTTCCTGTTTAAATTTAACAAACTAATGCTCATAATCTCATGTTAATTATATTAACAAATCAAACTAATCACCTCCTTCCCTACAAATATTTATCATACGCACTGTGTGACCGATGCCATTAAATACCAATAATTTTCCCTCAAAGTGTCAAATGGGTGGACAAGTCTTGATAATTTCCCAGCCTCAGCCTGTTTTCGGAGCTGCTTACGATTAACTTTTATTGCTCATACGCACTGTGTGACGGATGCATGTGATCGCCGAGGAGGAAAACGGCTTCAACTTGCTGTTGGTGTGTTTGCTTGTGCCTGTAAGTTCAATGTGCGCTGGCAATTAGCGGAATATTTCTCTGCCATTTTCCTCTTGGCCACACAAACACACACGCGACACGCGTTTTTCACAAGGCAGTGGCAGTCCCCCAGTAAATTCGTGTTTTATTCGCATTGCCTTCAAATAAATTAATATAAATTGCAGGCAATCGAATGCGTTGGGATGCCCTGGCGCACTCCGCGAGTGTAATTTTCAATTACAGCAGCCACAATCGCTGCTGTTTTTGTTTAGTTTTTTTCTGGGGTTGCGTAAGCCAAGCTGCATAAAAGGATAACCATTAAAAGAGCAACAGCGGCGGCAAAAGCAATTCCCACAACAGTTTTTTCTTTGGTTTTGGGAAAGATGCACGCGTCGCTGGCTTGTTAAGTTGTAAGGTTTCAGCCGGGACTCTAATAAATATGAAACAATGAGACAAAAGTCAAAGTTTGCAGCTGATTGCCAGCCATTGTTGTTGTGTGTTTGCCAAACGATCGCTTGAGGTGCACTCTAAAAAATGGCATATATTGACTTTAATGGTATAGAGATAAATTTATGTAATTTAGGTAATTATCTAAAGGTTTTTTTCTATTAAAATGCCATTTTAAATTATATATTTACTGTTTTTAATAGCTGAGCTATAACTTTGATAGGAAATTGGTGGGTTTGATTTAAGAAAATATAATTACATGTTGAAAATGAAGGCATTTTATTATGGCTATTAAAATATTAACAAAAATATCTAATTTACTTTGATTTTTGTGATTGTATCTTGTTTATTTCTGTCAAAAATAATATTTTAAATATTTTTTATTACATATTAACATCTTTTATTATTTATATTCTAAGGAAAATATATAATTTTTTCCACCGAAAAATAAAAACAATTTGAATATTTATAAAGACAATGTCTAAACAGTTTTTAAAATCGGAAAACAAAATGTCTACCATTTATACAGAAGTTCCAGCTTGATATTTACCTAATTTCTTAAAGGAAATAGATATATTTATTAAAGTCTCACCTCTAATATGTTTACTACCTGTTTTCTCGGCGTGTAACAAACTTTATTCCATTGTTTTGTTTTTATTTTGTTTGGGGCCCCGATGTCGCAAATGTACGCCAGAAATACATTGCGGCAGCAGGAGCAGTTCGCCTGCTTTTGGCCAAGTTAATGCATGTACTAAATGTCTAACGGTAAATATGAGTTACTAGGTAATTGCTTGGTCTGCTTACCTGCAGCTGTTACATGCGCGCATGCGCATAACCAACAACAGCAGCAGCGCTTTGACTTTTCACTTTTGTGAGTGGGAATTGATTGAGTGGCCAAGTGCTCTGGGTAAAAGTAAGCCACACTTTTGGCCAGGCCAGGCGAATCTAAACTATGGCTAACCAAAAAAATTAACACCTGCTGGCCATCGCGCACGAGGAGTGCAAACAAAATTACTACGACAGCTAGCAACAAAAAATAAAAAATAAAAAAATAATTTTGAGGCGATAACTAGCAGCGAAATGAAGCGAAAAATGTTGCATATCACAAAAGGAAAATGGGGAAAATAACTAAATAAAATATAACACAAGCTAAATACGCTAGGAAAGCTTTAAAATTCAATAACTTTAAATTATTTCCGATTACATTCATTTTTTTATGCTAGTTTGTATGCGAAATATAATGTAAACATGGTTTAATTACATATTATTACTTATCAAAAGCTACATCTCTTTTATACCATTCAATTCATTTTAATTTATTAACTAATTTAAGCGGAAAACAATTAAAATTAATAAGATTACCCTTCATATTCCCCTATTCAGTATACTCCCGCTGGAAATTCCATAAATTTCGACCAGAAAATTGTATCAGCAATGCGTTCAACTTTGCGGCGCTTCGCCGAATTACCAAATGCAGCGGCAGAAACGCTGCAGCTCATGTTTGTATGTGCAGCTCGGGGAATGCACAAAAGGAGACTTCAGCCGAGTGTGAGGCGAGTTGACTTGCGATATTATTTTTATACCCTTGCAGAGGGTATTATAATTTTGACCAGATGTTTGCAACGCAGTGAAGGAGGCATCTCCGACCCCATAAAGTATATATATTCTTGATCAGCATCACCAGTCGAGTCGATCTAGCCATGTCCGTCTGTCTGTCCGTCTGTCTGTCCGTCTGTCTGTCCGTCTGTCCGTCTGTCGGTTTCTACGCGAACTAGTCTCTCAGTTTTTGAGCTATCGGGATGAAATTTTCAGCATAGTCTTATTTCTTTAGCACGCAGTATATATGTCGGAATGACCGAAATCGGACTACTATATCCTATAGCTGCCATAGGAATGATGGCGAAATTAATGTAAAAAAAAATTTAACTTCTCTGTTTTTCAACGTATTTCTATAAATTTTCAGACATAGCAGTTTTTTATGGTTCTAGAATTACGGTTTTAATTTCATTAAGATCGGACCACTATATCATATAGCTGCCATAGAAGCGATCGGTCAATTTATATGAAAATGTAAAATTCTACATGTAAAATGTAAAATTTACAAAATTCTATATTTTTTCAACATTACTAAAATGGTTCGATTTTCAATGATCCAATTGCAGACTGCAAGGGTATACCAACTTCGGTTTACCGAAGTTAGCTTTCTTTCTCGTTTATTTTATTTTTTCTTCCACCTGCCGCAACGCCAACGCTGCGGTGGAATGAAAAAACAAAATCAGGAGACGTAGACCCCAAATCATGGGCCATAATTAAGCATTTATTTTATTTGCCATATTTCTTGTGCTGCTTCGGGATTTGTGGATTGGCGGATTGGATTGGTAATCATCGTGCAAAGCAGAAAAAATAAAGGAAAAAACTAAAAATGTTTGCTTTGCGGCTTGTCATGTCTCGCAATGTTGTCAAACGTTGTCGACCATAATATAGCAATTAAAATTGTGTCTGTATTTAAGAGTACATCAACCCGAGATGTCATTTCGTTTCGTTTCGTTTCGATTTGATCCGATTGGTTTGGAGACTCCACAACGTCCACATCCACATCCATGGCTTCTTGCTGAGCCTGTGAATCGGGGCTATGCAAAGTGGTTGCGCCAAACTGCACGAAATCCACATCCAAAACCAAATAATTTCTCGAGTTATTGGCAAACAACTTGCCTACGAACTAGATTGCTGATATGGGAATGGAATGGATTCAATGAGTGGAGTGGATGATGGGCAGGAAATTTCGAGGTATGTGGTGTGAAATTGATGGGAAAATTTTAAGGAATTTGCCAGGAAAGCGTTGTTCTTTTCTTAGGAATTAAAGAGTTAAATTAAAATATTATATACCTATTTAATTAATACAGAAATTCAGATTTATAAAAGATTTTTCTATAAGAGTGTAGGCGGTAGTGGGGAAATATATATACTTTATGCTAAGATTGGCGAGCGTCCATATATTTGAATTGCAATATGCAAGCAATTTTTCTGCAAGCTACAGTTCTAAAATACTTGATAATACGTGTACAAGAAAATGTTATGGCGTTAATCTTAATAATATAATGTCTTTGCTTTATGGGTTCAGGGATGCCTTCTTTTTGTTACATTAATTTTCCGTGGACACTAAGTTGTAATAATCTCTTAAACTATGTCTATCCAGTGTAAGATCTAGGTATTCTCTTAAGAAATACTACAGATAAAGCCCCTTAATTTTACCTTTTGTAGCTAGGGACCTTGATTTTTCGTTCCCATTGCAGTTAAATTACAAAACACCTTTCTGTCACTTGAAAGCACTTAACAAAACGACGACAGTCGCACTCAGATTGGCAACC
This sequence comes from Drosophila rufa, assembly GCA_018153105.1. Classification (NCBI taxonomy): domain Eukaryota; kingdom Metazoa; phylum Arthropoda; class Insecta; order Diptera; family Drosophilidae; genus Drosophila; species Drosophila rufa. The sequence continues at coordinate 9,039,477 of JAECXS010000085.1, forward strand.
TTCGAGGTGCGAACCGTCAAATCGGAGAACTCCACGCTTCGGTGCCTAATTAGCGCCATCATCCAATTGCGAATTGACGAAAGACCCAGTAAAAATTGGTTAATGCAATTGTAACACTTAACTTTGACTCCGCGAACTACATACAGGCCAGCAGCCCAAGTATGTGGAACAATACTTCTGTTTTTTGTTTCTGTTTTTACGCCGAACAATTAAGTATTACATCATTTTATTGGGCCAGCCAGGTAGGCAGCCTGCAGGTCCAATTCAATTTACCATCTACGATTTACTATTTACGAAAATCAGCGCATTAAAAACAAAGTAAACGATTAACCGGAGGCTGCCGCAATAGAAGGTTGTGCTGTGCCCAGCAGCAGCCACGAAAGAAATCATCAGGCTGGAAATTTGGGTCAAACTGCGTTTAATGAGCGTACTTGCAGAGCAGCAATTCGGCCGCCGGAGTTGTGGAGCTGCAATGCAAATAGGCTAAGAGAGTTGGCCAAAAACGAAAAAAATCCAAAAAATATTATTAACAAACTCGGGAGTGGAGTGAAGTGGAGTGGGGCAATGTTGCAACTGCAACTGCAACTGCCGATCAACAGCGTGGATGACGACTTATCAACGCCATCGCATGCGTCACTAATGACACACAAAGAGTCCTGGGACAAGAGGCACTGGGGGAAAAAATAAGCCATTACGAAGGGATATCTTTATCTCTAGGAAAAGTGCTTAAAGAGCCTGAAACCAAGCCTTAGAAATTAATTGCTCGTTTGTTGTTAAAGCTAGAAAAGCACTTTCCCAAGTACAGCTAATTTCTAGGTTTTAGAAGGATTATTTTTCCAGAAACATATTTTACAAATATTTTATTCAGCCTAATATTTAAAAATTCCTTAAATTGTAGTAAGTCTCACAAACTTCTTCCAAGTTTTCTGCTGAGTGCATTGGGCAGCAAACATCAAACGCCAAACAATGGCAAACAGCGAGGCCTGAACTGTTTTACATTTTTTGGCTCAAAAGACGCTCCGCTCACCAGAAACGGCGACGTCGCTGCCCGAACCATCGCCGCTGCCGCTGCCGCTGCCTGAACCGCCGATCCACCGATCCACCGATCCACCGATCGAGCGAACCCACCGCTGGCAGCCGATTCACTTTCTTCCTAACATATAAAAGCGGCGCATTTTGGTTGCAAGCACATTATTCAGTTGTGGAAAGTCGTTGCGTGCAGTCATCCTACCAAGCTACTACCTTTTGTTGTGTGATCTCCAAACAAAGCGCGAACTCAAATAAAAATCAAACTAAAATGGCCTTCAAGGTGAGCGAGGAGCAGCAGCAGACAAGGATTAAGGATATCGCCTTCACAAAGTGAACAATGAACTGTACAGAAAAGATCCTTGAAGGATATATCAGTGAATCAGTGAAACATTAAGCAAATAAAGCTAAAAATATGTGCCTGCAAAGGATAATTAGTTAAAGGATGTGATTTAAAGAGTGTTTAAATATAGAAATTTGCCCAAAAAAAGTTTTGACTGAAGTAGCTTTTAACAATAATTAAATACTCTTTTTAAGGATAAAACGAAGCTTCGCTAAACCCTCTACAAATTATTTAAAAACTCATTTATAAAAACCACAAAAGGCACCGCAAAAATCAAGCATAATCCCCAAGTCAAGCCAGGCTAATCCTTTTAGTTAACAGCAAAAAATAAGCTTAAATATTTGCCTTAGTTAATCGTACTCCCTCTGAGCAAACCCACGTTTTTGCAGGCTGTCAGAAAACCACAAACTAACCACTAAGCCAAAAGCCAAACAAAAGCGTCAGTCGACCACAGCAAATAGGAGTTCATTACAAATTCATTAGGCTCCGCCAGAGGAAAACCTCAAGTATTTACCTTAAATGCAGCCATTACATGGATAGCAACAGGCAGCAGGTCCCTAGCCCCTCGCGCTTTTCCACCCACGCGAGTTGGCCACCGCTAATTGCCGCTCAACTCCACTTGGTTAACGGAAACAATTAGCCAAGTCGGGGTCTTGGGTCTCGAGTCGAGGCACCGTTTGTTACTTATGCACCTGCCTTTTTTGATTTTTTTGATCTTACAGTATCTGATCTTCGCCTCGGCCCTGTGCCTGAGCCTCGCCTATCCGCTGGAGCACCAGTACCAGTACGAGGAGAGCCACGGCTACGAGCACCTGGCTCACCATGAGGCTGAGCCGATCCACGAGTACGGTCACCACCAGATCGAGCGCATCTCGCTGGGCGAGGAACATGGACATCATGAGCAGCCTCTTTACGAGACCCACGAGCATGAGGGACATGATGAGCATGTGGACTACTATGTGAGTTGGGAAATAATTAAGAAAAAAATAAAAACTTCTTTAAAATAATTATTCAAAAAGATAAAATAATATTTAAAAAAAAAACTTTACTCATAAAACAAGGAAGTATTTCAAAGTGGTTTAAATACAGCGTCATAATTGATCAATTGATATGATAATAATTGTTTTAAAAGAAACAAGGGTACTTTCTTAAATTTATAAGAAAAAAATTAGAAAACATATATTTATATATATTTATATATTATATTTATAAAATACTTGACAGCTTGTACAAATATCTTGTAAGACTTTTGGCATTTTTTTTTATAATAAAATAAACCTAATAATTATTTCCAGGCCCCTCCCAAGTACGCCTTCAAGTACGGCGTGAATGACTTCCATACCGGAGATGTGAAGTCCCAGCACGAGACTCGCGATGGCGACACCGTCAAGGGCCAGTACTCGCTGGTGGAGCCCGATGGTTCCATTCGCACCGTGGACTACACCGCCGACAAGCACAATGGCTTCAACGCCGTGGTCCACAAGACTGCCCCAGTGCACCACCATGAGGAGCTGCACGAGCACCACTACTAAGGAGGGAATCACTGCTCACTAGAGTTAGCCAAATTACTCATCAGCCGGAGGAGGAGGAGGGAAGGGAAGAAGAGGACTAAGAGAAGTAGAAGGAGAAGGATTTTGAGGATCCACATCGATCGACCATGGAATCAGCTTCATATCTCGTAATTAGGACATCAGCAAACACACACACACATGACCACGGATCATTCGGGAAGGGACCTTCACTAGGCTTCGGTGCCTCCCCCGTGGCCATGACCACTTCATTAACATTTTGTATATTGTATTTTATTCTGTGATAGCGAATAACTTCTACGTGTATTTTCCGCTTTCAACTGATCCTTAGTCATCATCACTACCTGCTCAGACGAATTTACCAATCCTTAAACTGTAATCTGTAATCTATAATCTATAAACTTTATACTTTAAACCTTAAACTGTAATCTGTAATGTATACTTATGTCTTCGCGTAAAACTTGTTACTGAGATCGAACGAACGAATTGTAAATTGTGTAATAAAGTGTGAATTATGTACTTTTTATAAAATCACAACTCACCCGACCACTGACCATAATTTTGAAGCAGCCGGGGCCAATCATTGAACTTGTACTCCTCCAAGAAAATGGCTAAATGTCGGGCCTGGCCAACTGGTTTATGCGTTTCCATTCCGTTAACGGCAATAAAGGCGATTGCAAGACATTGTTAGACACATTTTCCGGCTCGGCTCCCAAACGAGTTGTACGCCGCTTCGTTTCGTTTTGTTTTGACTGAAATTGCATAAGTCTTATTTGAAAAGTTGCACGAAAATGCTTCCTAAATGTCCAAAGATACAGGAGTTGCAGAAACCTGTGGCGTGATTTGATACATTAGCTATATTTCGATTGCGAATAAATTAACAAACAATTAAGTTTATTTTCCTGGATGGTTTAAGTTACGCGCTTCCGTTATTTTCTCGTTTACCAACACTGTGCTTAAAGTATCGATAGCTTGGAGAGATACGCGTAGCCTCGATGTAGGAAAAGTATACAAGCCATATTAATTAATAATATCACAATATAAGATCTCTTAATTTTATATTTAAGGTGGAATGAGCAGAAATGATTTTTAACTTTCGAATGTTCCGATAACGGTTTATTATTAACGTGCACCCTGTACTTGGTAATTATTGCGTACACTCGACAACCCTATGAAGCTGCACATTGTTGATAAGAGAGGGCAGAGTACAGATAAATAAAAAATATCTCAATGAATAGGTAGCTAGAGGCCGAAATATAAACAAAATGATCGAGAAAAATAAATACGTGCCGCGGGTGAATCAGGTGAGCTTAAACTACGAAAATCCTTGAATTAAAAGATAGTTTTTGAACTTTGTTTACCTTTCAGATAGATGCCATTGCTCTGAACAAGGACATTGCTCGTCTGATTCGCGATAATCTGCTGGAGAACCTGCAGGCCTTATCAGTGAGCAATTGGATTAAGTTATCCATGGTATGCTCTATAAATATAATTACTTCTAGCCCGTTCTCTTCATCAAAATCCAACCGGAGCTGGACCTGCTCATCCAGTCCGCCATTTGGTTTGGTTCGGTGGGCAAGCGCTGCTCCACCTTTGGCCAGCAGCTGCTAGTCCTCGCCTACGATGCGGAGAAGCTAACCGTGTCCCGACTGGTGCTCCACTTCGCCCTGACCGTTCTGCCGGGCTACGTGAAGAGCTGGGAGGAACGACGTCTCACCAGGCGAGTGGAGTGGTTCAGCCAGGCAATCACCTGGGCGGAGAACAGTGCCCTGGTGCTAAACATCCTGAACTACTTTCGGTTTCTGAAGACTGGAAGGAAACCCACGCTGGTGGACTACCTGCTGGGCCTGGACTACATTAGTCTGAGGAATAACCAGAGGAGGGACATTGGTTACAAGTACCTGACGCGTGAACTGCTCTGGGGAGGATTTATGGTGAGTCTCCGTTCAGTGGTGATCCCTTGTACATCGTTGGTAATTACAGGAAATCCTTGGCCTGGTGCTGCCCATCATCAATTTCCGCAAGCTTCAAAGAGTGTTCAGGTCCTGGACCTTCGGACAGCCTGGTCCACGGTTGGAGGCCGGAGGAAGTAGAGTGGAACTCCTGGCCCCGAAGATGACGGTGACCACCACCTGCACCTTCTGCGGCGAGCGTCCCACGCTGCCCCACCACATGGGCTGTGGCCATATTTATTGTTATTACTGCCTGAGTGCTAATGTTTTAACGGATGCCAGTTTCTGCTGCCCCATATGCGGGGCTACATGCCCGGAGAATGGCATCCAGAGTGTCTGATAGCTAGGAGTGTTGTGCAAGTGATGGTTTTATATGTCTTTTATAATGTTAAGCGAAAAGTGGGCTGTATTACGAAAATAAACAAATTCCATATAATTCCGCCAAGTATTTTATCGGTGTTGGAAAGCGGCGGGGAGTAGTGTTGGTAGTGGTCGGAAAACAGTTGTTATTTACAGGCACGGTGCCAAGTGGTGTGCGATTAAAAATCATTTTTCTCTCTGATTAAACATAATTAAAAAGCATAAAGTATATAAAGTGAAGCCTTAGTCCTCACATAACCTCGACAAGCTGTGGGTTCTTTTAAAACATTCCTGCTAAACCCAAAAAGTAAGTTAAAAACCTTCGTTTGGCTCACCTAAAAAGCGCGGGAAAAGTAATGCATCAGCTGTTGCTTCCCCTGCCAGCGTTGCCAGCTGTAGAAAAGTAATTAAGCAGTTGCAAAAAATATTTGATAATAGCATAATTAATTTAAGTATTAATTTTAAAATTCTGTAGAGATTAGTATGTACACACAGATTTTAAATTAGTTTTATAACCACACCCCGATTGTTTTGCAATTTCGCAAATCAGCTGCCGTCGGCGATCCGGCAACGCCGCCACTTTGTTATTATCTCATTTTTTCTGCTGCGCATTTCGCCTTTGTCCGAAATTGTAGAAGAAAACAACTAAACGCTACGCCAAAGGGCACGAAAAGTTGCTAAAGAGCCACAAACAAAACAATTTTGCTTGCGTTGCGTAATTGCGTGAAGGAAACGGGAAAAGTTATCCGCGAACAGCTGCAGGCCAAACAATTAAATTAAAAAAAAAACAGAAACAGAAAGTGCCTGAAATAAATAGTAGAATTTACCTGGCAACAAAGTGCGCATATATTAGCATTCCGCAGCTGATTTCACAAATCAAGGTCAGTAAGGTGGCGATACTCGCAGGCGCAGGCAAACAATAACAAACGGTGATCGTTCCCAGCAGCAGGAGGAACGAACGAAAGATGCTCGACCTGGAGATCCTGCCAGAGAACTCGCTGGGCTGCGACGCCTGGGAGTTTGTCCTGGGGATGCACTTCTCGCAGGCCATTGCCATTATCCAGTCGCAGGTGGGCATCATTAAGGGCGTGCAGGTCCTGTACTCGGACACCAATCCCCTGGGCGTGGACATCATCATCAATCTGCCGCAGGACGGCGTTCGCCTGATCTTCGATCCGGTGGTGCAGCGTCTGAAGACAATCGAGGTGTTCAACATGAAGCTGGTGAAGCTGCGCTACGGCGGCGTCTACTTTAACTCGCCCGAAGTCCTGCCCAGCATCGAGCAGATCGAGCACTCGTTCGGGGCCACACATCCGGGCGTCTACGATGCGGCCAAGCAGCTCTTTGCCCTGCACTTCCGCGGGCTGAGCTTCTACTTTCCGGTGGACAGCAAGCTGCACTCGGGCTACGCCCACGGACTGGGCTCCCTGGTCTTTCTGAACGGCGCCTCGCCGGTGGTCTCCAAGATGTCGCTCTACGCGGGCAGCAACGTGGCCGAGAATAGGGCACCGTCGCTGCCGCTAACCTGCTATCACCGCCAGATGTACTTGGAATCGGCCAGCGTCCTCCGCACCTCCTTTGGCCACACCAAGGGCCTGAAACTCAAGCTCTTCACGGAGGGCTCCGGCCGGGCGTTGGAGCCACGGCGCCAGTGCTTCACGCGGAAGCTGCTCTTCGGCGACAGCTGCGAGGATGTGGCCACCAGCCTGGGCGCGCCCAATCGCATATTCTTCAAGAGCGAGGACAAGATGAAGATCCACAGCTCGAGTGTGAATCGGCAGGCGCAGAGCAAGCGGAGCGACATCTTCTTCAATTACTTCACCCTGGGCATCGATGTACTGTTCGACGCAAGGACGCAGACCTGCAAGAAGTTCATCCTGCACACCAACTATCCGGGCCACTTCAATTTCAACATGTACCATCGCTGCGAGTTCCAGTTCCTGCTGCAGGCCGATCACCCCTCGATGAGCGACAGTGGCCATGCCCTGGTGACGCCGGCGAAGCAGGATCATGTGAACATCAACGCCTACACCAAGTGGGACGAGATCAGCGGACTGCTGGCCACCTCCGAGCGACCGGTGGTGCTGCATCGCGCGAGCTCGACGAACACGGCGAATCCGTTCGGCTCCACCTTCTGCTATGGCTACCAGGATCTGATCTTCGAGGTGATGCCCAACAGCCACATTGCCTCGGTTACGCTGTACAATACAGCGCCGGCCAGGCAGCCTGCGCAGTCCTGGCAGCAGCACAAGATGCAGGACATCCGCCTGACAGTGGCCTAGAGGCGGGAATTTAGCTGGGTCTCCTTCGCCGCTCCATGATGCTGATGATAAGGGGACGCCGCCCTTCGTGTTCTAATCTTTAAGCTAAACAAGAAACGATGATCTAATCTAGGCGTAAAGTAGGCACACATATTATATAGTAATATATATATATATATATATCTATACACGTAGATTTCTATCGTAAGCTAAGCCAATCATCGGACGAACTCTCTGACCAGGTTCATTCAGCGGTATTCCATTGTGTTAGCTCGATGCGATTCGATTTGTTTCGACCCATAACTGACAATTAACTAGCCTCGTACTTTTAACAAATGCATGTCGTTAATATATATTTCAGTAACTCGTAAGCTCCAATCGTGTATCTCTCTTTGAAAAAGAAAAAATCAAACAAAAAAAATATATAAATATAAGGTTTCGACAGGAACTAAAATGGCTTTTGATTGTGTTTTAGGTTATGGGTTTGTTTTTAGCGTTTAACGATTTTGTTTGGTTTTCTACACCAAAAAAATAACCAGAGTTGTCTTAAAAATATACTCAAGCAGTATAACGAGTTTACTATAGATTTAATACTTAATAATATCAAATGTATACTCAATAGTATAGTTTTTGTACTCTGTAGTTTCAATTGTATATTTTCGAGTATTATTTTTATACGAACCCTCATCGAAAATTCGATACCATATAGCGTTAGCAGGTATTAAGAGCTTTTCTGTTGTCGCGTTAGTGATTTTTCTCATGTCTTGCCACAGATTAGTATAATTTTTATATTTTCGTAGTATCAAATTAATAAGCATCTTTATTAAGAAATGCTAATACTCAAGAGTATAGAAGTCATGTAACAATAGTATAGTTTCTATGACGTTTTTTTTTTTGGATGCATGTCAAAATAATGCTTGAATAATTCTTATTTACACCTGAAACCATTTAAAAATTAACAGGGATGCCACGAAAATCGTTGAGGACTTGAAATAAATTTAAAACATGTCCAAGAGTAGGGACCAAAATATAAATGAAGACTTACATATTTCTAGTTATTTTTTCGAGGTATTTCTAATCCAAAGCAATTTATGGGGCACCCCTGATACCATTTATTTAAAAATTAAAAATAGAGATCAAATTATAATTACAACTATAAGTATATTTTCCTCAATTAAATTTACCTTATGAAATATAATTACAGCCACTAATAATGCCCGAGGAAACCAAAGATCAGGAGAACCAGGCTCCTCAGGAGCAGCAGCCGGCGGTTGCAGTGCCGGAATATAATCGGGAGATGCTAATGGACATGCTGCCCGTTTATTACCGACGACTCTTTCCCCATCAACCCTTCTACCGCTGGCTCTCCTATGGCTTGAGTAAGTGCACCCTCCCATACTTAATCCCATTCCCATACCAACTCTTCCCCTCCTACTCCCAGCTGAGGATGGCATCTTCTCCAACCGTGAGATTTCGTTTACCCTCCACGATGACATTTACTTGCGATACCTTTGCTTTGAGAGCCAGCCGGAGTTCGAAAAGGAGATTTGCACGAAGATTCCCGTCAAGATCGATATTGGACCCGTTATGCACACCAGACCCAAGAATATTCGCACCGTTCCCGGCGGACTGAATCCGGTTCAACGCGAACTGGTCTTCGATATCGATATGACGGACTACGATCCGGTGCGTACCTGTTGCTCCGAGGCGGAGGTGTGCCAGAAGTGCTGGAAGTTCATGGTGTTGGCCGCCAGGATTTTGGACGTTGCCTTGCGCGAGGACTTTGGCTTTGAGCACATCCTCTGGGTCTTCTCCGGACGGCGGGGCATCCATTGCTGGGTGTGCGATCACGAGGCGAGACATCTCGATGGTCGTGGCCGCTATGCCGTGGCGGAGTACCTGAACCCCATCTCCTATGTGAACTTTGCGGGCAAAAACTCACCCAGATGCCCCATGGGAGATCGGACGCACCACAGTCTCAAGCGAGCCTTGAAGATCGCGGAGCCCATGTTCGAGGAGATCATCCTGGAGGATCAGAATCTCTTTGGCACTCCCAAGGGCGTTACTAAGCTACTCCAAATGGTCCACGACGATGCAGCCCGCGGCGAGCTAGAGTCTTACTTGCAAAAGACCCTGGAGGACGGTGCCCACTCGCGGCTGGTGTGGGAGAGCTTCCTCAAGTACTCCAACTCCATGAAAACCGGCACGGCCAGTGCCTGGAGCCGAAAGCTCAAGAATATAGTCCAGGAAGTGCAGCTCGGACTCCTCTATCCGCGACTGGATATCAATGTTACCCGGGGATTCAACCATTTGCTGAAAGCCCCCTTTTGCATCCATCCCGCCACCGGCAAGGTCTGTGTCCCATTCAGCGTTAGTGCTGTGGCCAAGTTTGATCCCACCACGGTGCCCACGATCACCCAGCTGCTGCACGAGATCAATGCCTTCGATGACAAGAACAAGAGCCACATGGAGGCGCCGGAGGACAAGAGCCGGATCAAGGACCACAAGAAGACCAGCATGTTCAAGGGCGTGGTGGTCTTCGAGGAGTTCCTGCGCAAGCTGGAGCGCACCAACAAGGCGGCCAGCTTGCAGTTCTGATTTAAGCTGAAGTCTAAGAGTAAGGAGTAAGTATAGGATATGAAAATAAAAATGGCTATTTGTCCGGAAAATAAAATCTACAGATAAGCAAACCGGTTTTCTACCCTCCTTATATTTATCTGAATGTGAAAGAATTGCTGCTAACTATCGATTAGCACCGAATTGTGCTGTAAGGCGCAAGTACACGGTTGTTTTGGTTTTTTGGACCACTTTTGCGGACCGGAAATGATTTTACAGGGAGTTAGGGAACCAAATTTTCTTAGCCGAAACTTTATCTGACCGGGAAACTTTGTTTCTCATCGGTTGCATGTTTTCAGTGGAACTCTACCTTTAGCGGGGTCAATAAATACTCCTTTTGGATTAGTTAGTCAAGTTCTTCAATTAGTAAATCGTCAATTGCAGCTTTATCTTTATTCTCGAGTGTTTTTGTATCATAATCATTAGGCTAGCAACAATAAATAGACTAGGCGAAGGCGCATTCGCTCCGGATCTCAGTCCGGCTCTCACATGCAGCGCAATCGCACCAGAGGCACCACATTGCCCTGGTTGGCCTTGTCGTCAATGTCCACCTCGATCTCCAGCTGGTAGAGACCGTCCTCGGGCGTCGTGCTTTCGGGCAGGCTGGCCAAGATCTCGCTCTCGCCGGTGCGCAGCTTGAAGAAAGCGGCTGACGCGGCATTGTCTCCATCATCGCCCTGTCCCTCGCCGGATTGCGGCAGGGATATCCTTATCTTGGCGGGCAGAACACTCCCCCTGCCGAGGACCAACTTGGCGTTGGCCTCGTCGTTCCCATGCCAGATGTACAGATCGTCCTCGGCCACCACACAGTCGTCGTCCTTGTGCAGCTGCTGCTCGAGCGGATCGAGCAGGCACACGGCCTGAAGCGCGCAGCCGATGGCCACCACCTCGTCCGCCGAGTGGCTGTTGTGCAGCTTGGCATCGGGGAAGCGGGCGCCCACCGCCGCCTGCAGCTTGGGGATCTGCATGGTGGCACCCAGCAGCACAATGTCATCGATGGTGCTCAGCCCCGGATGCTCCTTCTGCGCCTGCTCCACACACTCGCCCAGCTGCTGGATGAGATTGTTGATCACCGGCTGGATAAGGCTCTCGAAGCGGGCGCGCGACATCTGCGCGTTGAAGTCAACGCCGTCCATCAGCGAGTCAATGTACAGCTGCGTGGAGGGCAGCGTGGTCAGGATGTGCTTGCAGTTGGCGGCGGCAGTGCGGATCTTGGCCAGCGAGCGGCGGGACTCGTGCGGATCCAGCTTGTACTTGCGGCGGAACTCCTCGCAGATGAACTGAACCAGGGCCTCGGTGAACTGGCGGCCACCGATGGGGAAGGGTCCGAAGGTGGCCAGCTGGACAAAGAGTCCGTTTTGGACGGCATAGAAGGCAATGTCGCTGTACAGGCCGCCGCACTTGATGGTGAGCACATGACGACGCTGTTCCTGCTGCTCCTCGCCGATCCTGTAGCCCAGGACGGCGGCCGTGGGCTCGGCAATGATCTGGGCCACATGGAATCCGGCGGATTGGGCGGCATCCGCTAGCAGTTTGAAGGCCGGGGCGGGATAGTAGCTGGGTATGGATAGAACGGCGATGGGCGCTTGAGTCGCATCCGTGTGGTACTGGTGGGCCAGCTCGAGTTCAGCGCGCAGCAGTTCCACCGTCACCTGATAGGCACTGAGGTCCTTGGTCACCACCCGGTCATCTTGGTCCTCCTTCTCGGAAGGCACCGTGTGCTCCATGCGGAACACCAGCTCCTCCTTGTCAAAGTCACATGGGATTTCTTTCAGGGCGCTCGTCAGCTTATCCTCGGTGATCTGCTCCTTGGGCTGGAGCAGCTGAAAGCTGTGTGCCACCGCCTGGCGCGGCCTCGTGGCCATCTTCTGCTTGGCCGTCAGCCCACACTCGATTTCCGAGACGCCGTCCCAGAGCAGACAGGCTTGGGACACTCGGTCGCCCTGCTTGTTGGCGATCACCTCCGCCTTTCCGTCAGCGCGCACATGGGCGATGCACAGCGTGCTGTTGCCAATCTTGATGCCAAATCGCGGCCACATTGTTAGGGAGTGTGTCTCGGTAGCAGGAATACCCGGAATTTAGCAATAATTATACAAATAGAAACACGCACGTTTTTTCCTGCACGCGCGGTAGTGTTGTAGGGCAGTGTTGGAAAGCGCTGGCAGTTGTATCGAGAGAGATGACAGAGATTCGATAACGCTGATAATCGAGTTCAAAATTATTCAAATTTTCCGGGTGTTTTTGAATTAGCTATTGGAGTTATTTTAAGATTTTATTTATCTTCAATGGAACCTATAACGATATTAAAGATATATTTCTGCAATAATTAGAGGTACACGGAAGTTAAATATACATTTGAAAGGAAATACTAATGTTAAATGTGCATAGAACTTTCTTGACTCACCTGGATATTCTTTATAGTTTAAAATAACAGTATAGTTTTAAAAGTTTTATATTTTCAAATCGATCCTTAAAAAAAGAGTGTTGCCGAACACTTGTACCAGGAAGTACTGCCTAACGCCGAACAGCTGTTGCTGCTATCGATAGTCAGCCCTAAATCTCGGCCCTGCTGCTAACCAACACTGACGGAAAAATATGTAAACAAAACAGATGGAAAATCGCAGAAAATTCGCGTGAAAAACCTTGAAAACCCCACTAAAACGGGGCCAAGACAATGCGATAAAGTGCAAAAAAGTGTCCACCAAAATAGAAAAGCGGAAGTGCTCGTGAAAAGCAATTGCAACTTCTCCAGTGAATGAAAAATCCATAGATATCCGATCGCAATCGCATCGGCAGCAAACTGTTGACCCCGCCGACCCCACCGCCAGCGCCACAACCGACCCCCAACCCCCACTGCCCCCGCGGAAAGTGGGCACTGTGTGACATACATGCGCGTGTGTGTGCGGCGCAATCAACGCCCCCAAAAACCCAACCAAACTGTCCCGATTCGTCATCGATTTACGGCGGAACCAAAGCCAAACACAACAATGCGACTCCGCTGAAAATTGGACAAATTGAAAGCCCCCGCAACCCCCCTGTAAACGAAATCTAAAAAAAACCAAAATAATTGATTTCTGTGTCCCGAAAATGCGCAATTCGTAGGCCCTTGGGAAATAAGCAGAACGCAAAGGGAACCGAAACGAAACAAAGCAAAGTCCGGACCTACAGCAACCTTGAGTGTCCGTGTCCACCAGGATGGACGATAATCTGAGCACCAAGAGCTCCGAGTCCTCGATAACGACCAGCGGCGAGTACGAGATAGTCACGGACAGCAATGTGGCCAGTCCCACGGAGCCAGCAAATCGACGGGTAATTAGCCAGGAGCTGAAGACTCCTCCGGAGGAGGTCAAGAAGCCGCCCACCTCCCTGAGCGCTTTGGCCTTGTCTTCGCCGGAGGGCGGAGGTGATCGCTCGCCCACACTGGACATGGCCCACAATCGCAACCTGAGCGACATGGAGCACGAGATGACGGACGCGCTGAGGGATCTGGAGCTGGAGCGTGGCGTAGGTGAGTAGTACGAAGAGAAGTTAAATGAGAACTGACGGTTGAAGCGGCAGCCACTTCGAGGAGCGCTCAGTCGCCAGCTGTGCACACAGCAGAGCGGGCGAGAACAACGCTCCGAACTGTGGCCATTCGATATAACTATTAGCTACTAAGCCCGTCGCCAGCTGCAATCTTATCTGGCAGAGCCTCAGTACGTACTGCTACGCTGTCATGGAAACAATCGACAAACAAGCCCCACACAGACACACAGCGACTGAATTCCGTTCAATTTGTTACTTTTTATCGGAAGGGTAATTGTCAATTAACATATTCGCTTGCAGTGGCCGCCGCTGGGGAGAAGAGCTGCCCGCAACCACGTCTCCCAAGTCACCAGCAAAAGTCCCTGACCTTGCCCTTAACAGGCTCCAGCGGTAGATCTCTGGATCCGGAGATGCGTTTCCCGTGCACCCTGTTCTCGCCGAAGAGCGAGGAGACCCTGGACGATGCCTCCAGCTCGAACAGAGTGGGTCATTCGGTGTTCTACGACTGCATCGATGCGAGTCCCGCCTGCGTGGAGGAGAAGCAGGATGCCATGAAGCCGGAGAAGCCGGGCGACACCACCGACGAGGAGGGTGAGTTGGCAATCAATAGTGAACTTGGAAGAGGTATTTTCGTAGTACTTCCCAGGCTGTGTAGTTCATAATTGACGAACGAATGCCTCTAAGCCTCCTTATTCCCTCGACACAGTTTCAGAGATCGATCAGGGCTGCACCATATTCTCGGGAGTCACTTACCTGGGCGCCGCCAACATCAATGCCCCCAAGTCCGAGGGCGAGGTGTATCGCATCATGTGCGAGCTGAACAGTGGCTCCAAGTCGGTGGGCCTCAAGATCACCGTCAGCATTCCCAACTGCTCCGATGGCTTGGTGGTGTGAGTAAAGTTTTGGACTTTCCTTGGAGTGACTCACCACTGAGCTTCTCCTCCTCTTAGCTTGCACGATGCGGAGAGCAACACCATCATAGCCACCTACGAGATATCCAGCATCATCCTGTACTATCGAGGACCCGTGGACACGGCGGAGAATGGCTGCTTCGCCTTCACTTGGCTGCATGGCGATGCGCTGTTCCAGTGCCATGTTTTCCGTTGCCATATCCCCGAGGCGGTCAACCAAGTCAGCGGTGAGTCAGCAAAGCCAGAGAGTGATTTCATCCGCTGATTTATTTTGAAAACCTCCGACCGCAGCCTGCTTCCAGAAGGCATTCCAGACGTATCCGCCCAGCATGACCTGCAGCCTCAACTCGGCCGTGGACATGGCCAACTCGGTGACGTCGGACGTGAGCGGCAACCCTCTGAATACGGCGGGATACGAGTTTATCGTCTCCCTAGAGATACGCGAGAAGGTGGCCAAGAACTCGTATGCTGCAGTGCCCCGGGATCGGGGATGCTTCAAGCTCCGCGCCAACACGGACAAGGAGGTGTGCATCACCGTCAAGCAGACGCCCTCGAACATCCTCCAACCCTTGCATATCGAACGCTGCTTTGGGGTACTGGTGGCTCCTGGAAAGCTGGTGGTCCAGAAGGATATGCATCTGATTGACATGCACAGCATGGGGTATGTATCTCCCGCGGGAACAGGGGCTGTCACCGCCGAAGCGGACAGCAACTCGCTGCATAACTCCTCGCTGCCGTACGCCATTCGGGCGGAGTGGAAGGCCCAGGAGAAGGCCTTCGAGCAGCTGAATCTTGAGTCATCCAAGACCAATCTCACGGTGGCCGTTGATATCGTAATGCGCCGCATCCAGGAGCCCGTGCGCTTCGTCATCGAGACCCCAGTGACCATCCAGTCGGCCAGCGAGATGCGCATCATGGACCACTTCATGTCCAAGCGCCCGATGACGCTGCGCTTCTACTTGCACCTCAAGCGCACCGACGAGTCCAACTGGAAGGTGAACAGCATCGATCCCTCGGAGGAGATCACCGAGCAGCCGGCGAGCAACCAGCAGAGCTCCTCTTCGTCGCTCTTGAAGCTGGGCATGAATAATCTCTCGCGCATTGTGCGCAGCTCGTCCATAGCCTCCATCGAGGATGATTGCCCCACGGACTACAGCAGCGATGGGGATGAGCCGCTGCTCAGTGGCACGGGCGAGGTCTCCAAGGATTGCTCGCAGGATACGTTGGACGAGTGGGATCCTATACTGCGCGAGTGGGATGGCGAGAAGAGGCCCAAGAACCTGGCTCCCCTGGTACGCCTCGGAGTGCCGGAGGCTTTGAGGGAGAAGATCTGGCAGAAGCTGGCCAATGTGGAGGGCAGGCTGGAGATGAACGACATGTACAAGATCCTCATCACCAAAGTAAGTGGAAATTATTTCCCAGACCTGTTCTAGTTTTCACTTCCGAAAAATCCTAATGGATTTGAATTTCCCTCTGTTAACTCACTTTTAACTTCCGAACGAATATTTGCGGAAACTTTCCGTTCGTCATTTGGCTATCGGATTCAGATGCGTCAAAACTTTATTAATTATTTTAAAATAGATTGCGATAATATTAATTGCAAAGGATGATTGTTTTCCATTCTTTGATGTTTTAAGAACATTATTTCATAATTAATTTAGGTAATGAAAACGTACTTGATTTATGAATAATTATTTTGTGATTCAACCTCAAAATCAGTTCGATTCTAAGTTTCCGCATTAATACAAATCCGCCGCATGTGTTCAAGTTTCCGAACGAAAATAAGACGGACATTTTAAGAGTTGTCAAGGTAAAAAAAAAAAATGTAATTTTCTTGAGATTAATTTTGCAATTGCTTTCAAGATGGTTTTACCATTAAATAAAAGGTTATTAATTCAAGTTTAAAAAAGTGATTTTGTTGAAAATATCGCTTTGATTAATGTTAAAACTTTGAGAAACGTGGTGCGTTGGGTACTTTTTCCTCGACTTCGGCAACCCTTTTCTCCAGCATTTTGTTTTTATGGCCGCAAATGCTTGTAATCTAAATTTTATGCATTACATTAATGCACCAGTAATGTCCATAGTTGAAGGACGAGAGAGGGCAAACATTTGAACAGCCCCTTTTTAGCAAAACTCAGAGAAAGCAAATACTTTTGGAAAGAGCTGATATCATTTGGGAATAATCCCATTTGTTCCCAAATGATTTCAGCTGGTCACTTTTTCCAAAGGAATATTTTATAAAGCCACATTTTTGTACAAGGGAAATCCGTGTATGTTAAGGGAAGTCCGGAAATGTTATCAAATTCACTTCCGAGTGAAAACTGGAACAGGCCTGATAGTGTCATAGCCGCTTTAGAAGAAAGGAAATTAATTTAAAATTCGCTTAAAGGAAACCAAATGCGAGACAGTCATTCAGCGGGACATCCATCGCACTTTCCCGGCGCACAAATGCTTCAAGGAGACGGGCGGCTCTGGCCAGGATGCGCTCTTCAAGGTGTCCAAGGCCTATGCAGTGCACGACAGCGAAGTGGGCTACTGCCAGGGCCTCAGCTTTATAGCCGCCAGCCTCCTCCTCCATGTAAGTGAAGCATCTTAGAGCTTTGTGGAGTTTCCATTACTTAATCCCCTTTACAGATGCCCGAGGAGGATGCCTTCTGCGTCTTGGTGGCCCTCATGTACGACTACGGGCTCCGTGATCTGTACAAGGCGGGCTTCGAGGTCTTGTACCTTCGCCTCTACCAGCTGGAGCGCCTGATCAAGGACCAGCTGCCCAAGCTGCATGAGCACTTCACGGCCTGCGGCATTGAGACGCACATGTACGCCTCCCAGTGGTTCCTCACCCTGTACACGGCCCGTTTCCCGCTCTGCTTCGTTTTCCACGTGCTGGACGTGTTCCTGCTGGACGGTTTGCCCGTGCTCTTCCAGGTGGCCGTGACTCTGCTGTCCATCTGCGAGTCCGATCTGCGACAGCTTGACTTTGAGGGGATTCTCAAGTATTTCCGGGTGACTTTGCCCAAGAAGTGCCGCAGCTCCAGCCAGGCGCGCAAGGTAATGAAGCAGGCCTGCGAGCGGAAGATCAAGAAGCTGAAGCAGTACGAGGAGGAGTTCCTGCTGAAGAAGCAGCACAAGGAGCGTCTGGAGAAGGAGGCACAGATCTACGAGAGTCGCTTCGGCGAGGAGCGGCGCAAGCTGCAGGCGGAGATCGAGGCGCTCGGCCAGCAGCTGTCCTCCGCCAAGGAGCGGGCGGTGGAGAAGGAGAAGAAGCACACGGGCATCATACAGGAGTACAAGCAGATCATTCAGCGCCAGGAGCAGGACATGAACACGCTCAGCGAGACGCTGGGCAAGGTGATGGTGAGTAGGGGTTAAGGGGGAGAGAACTTATGGGTTATAAGGCATCCTTTGCCTTTCAGCACACGGTTTCCAAGTGCCAGGACTGCCTGCAGCAAATCGACGGTGGCCACGACAATGCCAAATCCTCGGACTTGCGGCAATCGGAGGCCATGCGGAATGCCAATGAGCATCCACTGGGACCACTGGATCCCCTCAATGCCGCCGCGCAACGCATCCGCGAACTGGAGCTGGAGCTGGCGCAGGCCAAGCTGGCCCAGGTGGAGGCCGAGTGCAAGAACCAGGACCTTAATCACCAGCTCAGCAACACGATCAGCGAACTGCAGACCAACAACCGCAACAGCTGGCAGCCCTGGCTCTCGAAGACCTTCAACTCGCTGCAGGAGAAGGTGACCACCCGTGGCGCCGGCCATCGGGACAATGGCAGTGGTGGGCCCACATTCCAGTCCTACATGGGCCAGGCACCGCCCACCACCCTCAGCGAGGCCAGCTCCCCGAGCGGCAATCAGGTAACATAGAGGACCATGACCTGGAGTTTATGAACATATTTTTAGTTTTTTATATAATGTATAATTTCTATAATTAAGTTCTGGGTATTCTTTAGCCGAGGAGTATCCAAGCATTGCTTATCATTGTTTAATTTATATACGCGCCTCCTCACACCATGACACACATCAAGAATCTTTATTTAGTTGACTCTCTAGCCGAGCATTGACCCTGCCTGCTGTTTCTGTTGTTTTCTTATTATTTTTATTGATATTCTGTATCGCTTGCAAATTAAATAAAACCCCAATGTGTATATAATCCGATTCTTTTGATCCTTTGGACGCCTGCCCAGGAGTACAAGACCTTCGCCTTTGCCTCGGTGGGCGGATCCCCGAAGCTGCCCACTAAGTTCCAGGCCACCAAGCTGCGCAACAGCATCGACAGCCTGCGGAATATTGTGGTGCCGCTGGACACTGGCAAGTCCCTGGCCGAGAATCTCAAGCAGCAGCTGCAGCAGTAGGATCAGTAGTAGCGAGATGTAGGTGGATCCTGGATAGCAGGCAGTCCTACGGTATTATTTATCATCATATTCGTCTATATACATATATATATAAATCTATATAAACAAATGTGCATTTTGATTTTCATATATAAGCCGAGTATTGGAATTTTTATTATTATTTTGCACCTTTGAGGCACCCTAAGAAGCCAGTGCGTGTCACACTCTGATCCTGGGGGAGTCACAGGAATGCATCTCTGAGGATTAGGAGCTTGAGGCGCACTGGTGCTAAATGCTACACGTATAACGCTAAACCAGAATTAAAGTAACCAATAAAATGCTAACTATAATAAATATTTATTCCCTTTTTTGGGTGGAAGGTATATATAATATAGAATACAAATGTTGAGACCTGTTCGAGGTTTTAAGTCGGATTAATTTAGGTGGAAATTGCATTTAAAATGGTCTGAAAATAAAGAAACTGCATAAAAAACAAGCTAGGATCCAAAGCAAGTTGAAAAGCGGAAGCTACCCGCCTAGGGATGTGTAAGTTGTTTTCGATAAGTATGTTCGATAACATATCGCGTTAGCTGCAATTTAGAGCTTTTCTGTTTATCGCGTTAGTGATTTTTCTCAAGTCTTCGTGCAGATTAGTATAGTTTTTATACTTTTGTAGTATCAAATTAATAAGCAACTTATTTAAAAATTTTGAATACTCAAGAGTATAGAAGTCAAGTAACAATAGTATAGTTTCTACGAAGATTCGTTTTTGGGTGTGGGTTTTGTTCTTGTAAGGATCCTTAAGGATTTAAATAATTCTAAAATAAATAGTAAACCTACTAAAACATTTAAACAAATCCATTTCCACCACATTAATCCTACTTCAACTTGGAACAGATCCATGTAACTGTGACCAGATCCAGATCCCGACCAGAATCACACCAGGCTTTAATACTATCGTTCCTCCACTTTCTCCACTCCACTTTCCTTCACGATCATCTCACTTAATCCCGTTCTTAAATAAAGAACAATCGCTGCACTCCATCGGCTCTTTTCTGTGGCGTGGACACCGCCATTGCCGCATAGTTCATCAGCAGATCGGCCGACGAGCTGCGCTGGATGAGGCGTCTCCGGCCACCCGCCGCCGTATTGCTAAAGGATCGACTCCGCACGTGACTGCGGCGACGTCGCTTGGGTCGCTGGGCAACGGCTCCAAAGCAGGACACCTGCTGCTCCGCCTCGCTCTCGCTTTCGCTGTGATTCAGCGGCGGGGGCGTCTCCTCCACTGTCATGTGGGACTGGAGCGTATGGTTGGAGTGTTCCAAGTCCCTGGTTACGGTATCCGCCGAATCACTTGTCTCTGTATCAGTCAAGCGAGCTCGCTTCTCCACACTGTAAGTGGAGGGATCCCTGGACAGCTCCGAGCCAAAGTTGCTGCTACTCCGCTCGTGGGGAAGATTGGTGCCGTAGCTCAGGAAGTCGGGATACGGCAGGTGCAGCTCGTCGGCGGTGAAGGCCTCGGGGGAGGAGAAGGTGTGCCGCAGCCGCTGGACCCGGTAGCCCCTGCCAGGTGGTACCTGCTGCACCACCAGCCACGATCGCTTCAGGTACGTGTGCTCCGTGCAGTTGCTGCTAGTCTGATGGTCCTGATCCTGGTTCTGGGGGGAGGTCACTGCACTGCCGGCCGTCGTGGAGGGCAGGCCTAGAGTGAGTGAAATGCTGAGGGAGTCGTCGACTCCCTGGGTGCACTCATCCGCCGTGCTACCGGGCGTCGTGGCTGGCCCACCGGCTGCGGGTAGTTCACCCCCAGAGGGTAGCGGTGACGGGCCCGTTGAAATCCCCACGGATTGGACGGAGCGGACCGCAGGCTCCTTTGCTGCCGCGAGAGACGAGCCTGCAGCGCCTGCAAGTGGGACTCTGTGGGTAAGTTAGCGACTGGAGGGCGGGATCGGGTTTCAGGAATGGGTTGCCTACGCACCCTCGACTACCTACCACATATGGCCGTGGCCAGCAGCATCCGCTGGGCCATCTTCTGGCCCTGCTCCGCGTCCTCGTTGGTGTCCGTGGCGGCCACGGCGTGGGTCATCGCCGCTGCCGAGGTACTGG
Organism: Drosophila rufa; assembly: GCA_018153105.1. Lineage (NCBI taxonomy): Eukaryota > Metazoa > Arthropoda > Insecta > Diptera > Drosophilidae > Drosophila > Drosophila rufa. The sequence goes on from JAECXS010000085.1 coordinate 9,060,442, forward strand.
GCTGCTCCTGATCCCTGTCCAAGCTGCAGCTGCGATGCAGCGGCAGCACGGTTTGCATGGTGCAGTTGCTGGGCGCGCGACTGCAGCTCCGATCCCTCGGAGGAGGACGCCGTGCGCGCCTCTGGCGACGTGGCTCCCTCAGCTCCTGCTGCATCCCCACCTTGATCACCTCCTCGTAGTCGGGTGGAGCCTCGTAGCTGGGCGGTTCATCCGGAGTGCGATCTTCGTCCTGGCGGTCCAGCAGCTCACTGATCGTCTGCAGGTGGCTCTGCAGCTCCCTCTGATGCCGCGCCCTCACGCCCATCCTGTAGAGGATCACCATCCAGCCGGAGAGCACGCCGAAGATGCCCAGCGTGCTGATGATGAAGATGCCCGTGGCCGTCTTTAGGTCCGGATACTGGTCCATCTTCGGGAAGTAGTAGTTGGGCTTGTGGGAGTACCAACGTCGGTCATGGTGCAGGTGCGCCCAGTCCTCCTCGCAGGAGTCCGGCTCGTCGCTGCCATCGCCGCAGTGATCGAAGCCGTCGCAGTGGAGGCGGATCGAGATGCAGTGGTTGTTCCCGCACAGGAACTCCGAGCCGATGTAGCAATCTTAATTAGGGGTTAATATAAGGATTTAGGTTCTACTACCCTTCCTGGACACTCACTCAAATAGTTGAAGACGCTGTAGACGATGGCTAGCTTGGAGGGCATCCCGAAGACACCACGCAGGCGAATGTAGTAGCCCGTGAGGATGGGCGCTATATGGCTCTCCTTGCTCAGCCCATTGTTCGGCCACATCACGTTCTCGATCTCCACGGCATCGGAGGTGGTGCCCTGCCGGATGGTCAGCTCTGAGCGAGCGGCCATGCCATAGAAGTCCTCCACCCTCAAGGAGATGTGGGTCTTCATCATCATGTAGTTGTTGCCGGGCTTAATGATCCAGATGCAGTCGAAGAGCCTGACATCCGTGGCGTTTTCAATCATGTTCATCATGGTGATGGCGCCCCCAGGTCCAGTGACCATGCCACCGCAATCTGGAGGGATTATTGTAGGTTTAAAATCATTTTAATCATATATTTAGCTTTAAAAAGATTAACATTGGGGTAAGTCTTAAATTGTTTAACCTTTTCTATAAAAATTCTAACCACTTCCCCTTATAAATCCCTGTTTCATCATCATTCCCCGCATATAACTCTTTAAAATCCATGTAACGTCTAGACCAACCTGCCCCAACAACGCATAACCCACTCATCCCTTTGCTTGGCTTATATATGAGCGGTGTCCCCACAAACAAAAAAAGGAACCCCTTGGGCAATGATCCAAGAAATCGATTGTCTTACTCAACAGGCCTGCCCACAACAAAGTCACCCAGTTTCCACTTCAACGCTTTGCATTGACATTGATATTCGTCAAGAGCCCGAGGAGGCGTCCACGTCCACCCATGCCCATTCCCGCTGCCAAAATCAATATGACAATTGCCTGCAGACCTTCAAGTGCCCCACTAATCCGGCAATTATACCCAAGCCACTATTTGCAGACAAAGAAACTAAAAATGCACCTTAGTGTCTGATTATTCCTTCCTGTAAGATATATTATAACAATTAAAAATGAATTTCTGTTCCCTATTTAAATAACAAAAATGTATCAGAATCAAGAAGGTTATAATAAGGATAATTAACACTTTGGAAACCAACAGAAATCGCTATGGATTTGAAATTAATTTAAACAAATATCTAAAAGTATGTCTTAAAGTATCTAGGTTTCTAATATTACTTTTTGTAGCCTACTTTTAAGCGTAATTTTATTTAATTTTAACTCCCCAGCAATTTCTGATATCCTTAAAATAACCCCTATTTGTTTTTAAATTAATTTCTGTTACTTATTTTAATAAAAATTTTATCAGAATCAAGAAGGTTAAATAATAAAGATAGTTACAATTTTTGAAACCAACAGAAATCGCAAAGGGTTTGAAATCAATTAAAAATGTGTCTGAAATTATGCAATGAAATATGTAGGTTCTAAATGTTTCATTTTGTAGCCTACTTCTAAGGGTAATTTCAAATAATTTCAAATCCACAGCAATTTCCGTGGCACCCCTGTCTATGAAATCCTCAAAATAACTCAAATTTATTATTTAGTATATAAAAACTCACCTGTATAGGGCACCAGTCGCTCGTCCTTCAGCTGCTTCGACGAAACGAAGCTCACCTCGGCGCGAAAGCCCACTCCAGTGGCTGAATTGCCCCGGAACTGCAACAGCAGGGACTTTCCGCTGCTCACAGTGATTGGTGGCCGGAAGTGCTCGCCCGTATACGAGTCCAACATCTGGCCATTGGAGTCAAAGATCTCCAGGGTGGAAGCAAGACCCAGCTGGAAGTCGGTAAAGTCCAGCCGCACCTGGCAGTTGTCCGCCTCGCAGGTGAGGATGTGCTCGATGCCATAGTCCCGGGGATAGGGCATGGGGAAGTACGGTGTGGATATCACTTGCGGCTGGTGCTTCACATTTCCATTGCCCACAATGGACTGTCTCGGGGAACCACTCACTATCCTTACGTTACCTAATACAAGGGATTATCCTGATATAACCTAATCCTCAAGAGTAATCTCTCCAAACTCACGCTCTGAGAAGTACTGCAGCGAGAAGACATGGGCATTGGTGGCCCTGTAGAAGAACTTGAGCTGCAGCGTCCTGGTCTTGCTCCGGAACACCTTGCCATCGCCGCAGAACTCCTGCCCGGAGATGGTGGAATCGTACGGTGGCTCCGAGAACTGGATGTGCTCGCAGGGACACAGGCTGGACTTGGCGCCCGTGTTGCCGCAGCTCTTGGAGAAATTTGCATAGGTAAATGTCACCCGGATGACGCACTCGGCGCAGGTCACCAGCTCCATGCTGCACTGGTACCACACATCCCCGGCCACCGCATCGTTCTTGAAGCCCAGCGGCGAGCTCTGCTGTATCTGTATGGGTTAGAAGCTGATCCTGGCGAGAAACAAGTCGCGGAATACTCACCCGATAGGCGGTATAGCTCACATTACGGGCATGCAGCTCGCCCGCCGGACTGCCCAGCTCGAGGAAGTGCCTTCGCCCGTCCCAGTGATTGCAGATGTCCAGATCCCGGTAGCTGGCGCTGGCCGGATACGCTGCACCCGGCCAGCTGAACAGGCAGACAATGTAGGCCAGCAGGTAGCCATAGCCCAGGGTAAGGGCCAGCATGGATAGATTCTGCCTCCGATGCGGATCCTGGTACCCTTCCGCTTGAATATTCGCAGTGTGTGCGGCGCGGCCAAGTGTTGAGGCACGACTGTGGCCACCACATCGCTGGCAAATCCAATAACGGCCGGGACCTAGAAGAAGCCGCACAAGTGGGCCGGCCGCCTGCCGGTCCACGTAACGCCACATTCGATATGCCCACCCTCACCTCGACTGGGTTAAAGACCTCTTGAGTCCGGTATAAAAAATACATTTATTTGAAAATTTCTCTTCCGTTATTCCGTTTCGAACGTTTTGGGGAAATGGTTTCGGGTTTTTGCGTCTCGCAGAGACAATGAACAGTGGAACATGCATCGAGGACACAAGATAGTTAGCCTAGGACACAGACATGGAAATATAGTAGTGTATGGTGACAAGGACGAGGACGAGGACGAGGCTTCGCTGAGTGGCTCCCTAGAGGTGCGAGGCCTTCGGCTCGGACTGTGCGCCGGCTAGTCATTTGGCGGCGGCGGCGTTCTTGGAGAGAGCAGCCTCCAGGTTCTTGGCCAGCGTGTCCATGAACTCGAATGTCTCCTGGTAGTCCTTGCGCTCCACAGCGCTGATACTGCCCTTGATGCAGATGGCCAGATCCTTGGTCATGGCTCCACCCTCAATGGTATCGATGCACACCTGCTCCAGGGTCTCGGCGAACTGCTTCAGCGGCTCGTTGTCGTCCAGCTTGGCACGGTGCAGCAGGCCGCGGGTCCAGGCGAAGATCGAGGCAATGGGATTGGTGGAGGTCTCCTTGCCCTGCTGGTAGAAGCGGAAGTGACGCGTCACTGTGCCGTGAGCGGCCTCAGCCTCCACGGTCTTGCCGTCGGGGCAGAGCAGCACGGAGGTCATCAGACCCAGAGAGCCATAGCCCTGGGCAACGGAGTCCGACTGGACATCGCCGTCGTAGTTCTTGCAGGCCCAGACGAAGCCACCCTCGGACTTCATGGCATAGGCCACCATGTCGTCGATGAGGCGGTGCTCATACCAGATGCCCGCAGCCTCGTACTCCTTCTTGTACTGCTTGTTGTACAGGTCCTCGAAGATGTCCTTGAAGCGGCCATCGTACTTCTTCAGGATTGTGTTCTTGGTGCTCATGTACAGCGGCAGCTTGCGGTCCAGGGCGTACTTGAACGAGGCGTGGGCAAAGTCCACGATGGAGGCATCGGTGTTGAACATGCCCAGGGCGACGCCGGGTCCCTTGAAGTCGTTGATCACCTCCTCGATCACCTGGCCGTCGTTGCCCTTCCAAGTGAGAGTAAGCTTGCCGGGACCGGGGACCACATAGTCCACAGCCTTGTACTGATCGGCGTGGGCGTGGCGACCGATGACGATGGGCTTCTGCCAGCCGGTGACGAGGCGGGGCACGTTCTTGCAGATGATGGCCTCGCGGAAGACGGTGCCGCCGAGAATGTTGCGGATGGTGCCGTTGGGCGACTTCCACATCTTCTTCAGCTTGAACTCCTCCACGCGCTTCTCGTCGGGCGTGATGGTGGCGCACTTGATGCCCACGTTGTACTTCTTGATGGCCTCGGCACAGTCGATGGTCACCTGATCCTCAGTCTTGTCGCGGTACTCGATACCCAGATCGAAGGTGTGCAGCTCGATGTCCAGGAAGGGCAGGATCAGCTTGTCCTTGATCGAGTCCCAGATGATGCGGGTCATCTCGTCACCGAGGACATCCACCACGGGTCCGGCTTTAATCTTCTGGGCCATCTGTTTGGGAGAGCAGACCGGTAATGAGAGCTTGGAGGTGAATGGTACTTATTAGCTATGCATGTTGGGCGAAAAATGGGAGTGGAGAAGGCGTGTCAGGCATTCACCTCGCTCACGGCAGCACTCGTCTCACCCTCCATTGGAATCTTGAGCGGATTTGGTTGCTAGACACGGGCGAAACAGGCGAAAAGTGAGTGACGATGATTTCTGAATTGACAGACGGCCAAAGCAAACTGAACTTTGATCCGGATAGATGCGACAGGGTGGGTCGATTACGATGAATGCCTACTTTTTTGGGGGAACTGAGATTAAGGTAAAAATGTTTCCCTTTCTAGAAAATATATTATTTGGAGATTTCACTAATTCAAAAATTGTAAATTCAATTTTATAGACCACAAGATTAAATATTAAGAACTAATAAAAAACGAACACATTACAATTTCTGTTAATTGTAAAACAACAATTCCAAGATTCTATGTAAACTATTTGAACTTGTGTAACTTAAGGGTTTTCTATTTAAAAATTAAAAATATAAATATTATTTTAAAGACATGAATATTTGTTTATTAAAACCAAGACTAATTTTTATTTTTGTATTATTAATTATTTTGTAGTCAGGTCCATGATTTGTTGTTAATTTATTTAAGGGTTTCTTAATTAAAAATAAAAATATATATAATTATTTTTAAGACTCAAGACTAACACTATATTTTATTAAATTTATTTAATTATTTTTTAATCTTTTAATTTGTTGTTCATTTAAGGGCACCTTATAACGAGGGAACACTGTATTTTATTTAAATGCAAAATCCTTCTGTTAATTTTTAAGTTCACGGTATCCAATGAGCACTGTACTCCGGTCAGATAATGATGAAATAAACCTAGAACCTTTGTTCTTCTACGATCTAAAAAAAAAAGCTCCAAGATTGTGATTCTTCGCCCAAAATATCGACCCACCCTGGTCCGGAAATTTGGACAGCAGAGGAAGATAGATAGGGCGTCGAAAAAGGGCGACGTCGAATGAACCTACCGCGGCGCTGCTGGCGAAATTCGCTCGGAATACGGCTCGGATGAGCTGCGGCTGCCGGTGGACCGAAGTTATCAAAGCGGCGGAACGGCGCACGGCGAACATTTTGCAACTTGCGGATTTTTATGAATGAATTGGGAACTGGAAACGAGAGACGAAATATTCAGGTTTGTCACCAACGGAAACACAACGAAACGAAATGAAACTGACACTGAATGCCCGGCGTAAATCGAAAGGCCCGGACAAAAAAGCTGTGCAGGCAGCAACCGCGTCGTAGCTGTAACTGATAATTGTGCCGTTATTCGCTGCAGTTCTGGTCTCTCCGAACGATTGTTGCGCAATCGGCGTAATCACAACGTACTAAATGGCCCGCTGATAAGATTTAGCTGACGGACTTTGATAAGCTGCTCTCATCACAACAGCACTAAGCACATTTAAAAGCAAGCGTTTTAATTAATATTGTCAACTTGTAACGAAAACAATAAACACTCAGGAACGCGTAGGACATGTAATCGTTATCGCCGGTCGGACTTGTCAATCTATTTTGCATTGCGGGTGGCCTTTCTCTCGCTCACTCTCTTTTTTTGTCTCTTTCACTCGCAACTGTTGCTTTTATCAGCTGGCAAAAAAACTTTTCCACTATTTGAAAGCATAAGCCGGGGGCCAGCTGCTTTTACGCTAAGTTCAGGGCCGACTTGATAATATACAGTCGCGTGGCTCGTTTAGAATTTATGACTGCGATTTAATTTTCTCCCAACTTTATCACCATCTGGCCGTTTGTGGGATATCGATAACGATAGCTGTCAGTGATGGCACAGTGGCAGGTCAAAGCTCAGATAAATTTTGAACTCGGGCGCGTCAACGCAGAGGCTCGCTCTGATTATCTCTAGATGTCTGCTCGCTTGCTCCTTATCTTTTCCAGTCAATGCCGCTCAATTGTATAACTAATCGCAATTGCGTGATTCTTTTCTGGGTTTTTCTTTTATTTTTTATTGAAAAATAATGGGAGCGTCTAGCCTTGCTTCAGAGATCTTTAAAAGTGGAATAGCATCTTCTTTAACTAGTTAATTAGCATGCCATGGTGGCGCGATCGCATATCACGCCATAATTCCAGGCCACGCCCCCAAATGGGTGAAAAAGAAAGGCGGTGGCCGAAAACTATCAATATTTAAGCTTTCACAAACGGTTTTTTGTAGCACAGTCTGTGGCAGACTTCGAACACATGCTGCGCCATATCAAATTCCAACCCACACCCCCTACCTATTGTATCAAAACACGTAAAAGATAAGATTTGGCATTGGTAAATAAACATGCAATGTCAGGGCGCAAAATACAGTAGGCATTACTTTCAATCGAATGTTCTATAAATTTGCATAACTTTATAAAGAATAAAATGTGTTGTTTAACTTTGACTTTCGTACCTTCAAGCTTATTTCTTCAATGAACTTTATAGTTTTTATTTCAAACCATATTTATGTAATTTTTTATTTTCTATCCTATTTTTGAGATTATTTGTTTTTTTAACCATTTGTATTTTGACTTTAAAATATAAAAGCATAATCTATTTTTAAGTTTGTTAAAAAATATTTATTTTAACAATTAACATAAAACAGAAAAAAAAATCAGTTATAAAAACTGTTTAGCTTGAAAATCCAAAGTTCAGACAATGAGGAAAGAAAGCGGTTTATTTAGATTTATGATTGAAAAAATAAATATTTGCAATAGCTAGGGATGTTTGACTGTATTGCACAAATTCCCGTGAGATACGAGCCCCCTTCAGGGCTATCTGGAGATGTTCTCGAACATTCTATTTGTAGATATACAAAGTATTTGTATACCTTTAATTAAAACTGTGGACACGAATTCACGATTAAACTTTGGACACAGGGCGCACCTGGAGTGTCACAGGTGGAGGAGAAAAGCTGGTTACGTGTCTGTCTCTGTCTCTATTAGGTATCCCCCTCTCTTTCTACTCTTTCTCATCTTTCTCTTTGCCACTGTCTCTCAGCGAAAACCGGTGCGAGAAAACAAACGCAGCAGCAGAGGCAGACACACAGATAAAAATGCATAAAAAAAACAAGACCGGCGGGGAAAGTTCGGCAACAAAAGTAAATAACGAATAGATGGGGGCTAAATAGGTTGGGGCCAGGGGTTATGCATAGACTTAAACAACGCTGAATATTCGCATTAACACGGCTCAAAAGCTAATACTTTACATATCCGAGACCCAATTAGGAATTCTCCATTTTAATTTTTTTTTCGCAGACAGATAAATGGCAAGTCAGCGTTACGAATGCAACTAATAACTGATTGAGATAAGATTGATAATGTTGGTAACGGTGACGAGGAACATTTGGAAACCGTGTTTTTATGTAACCCCCGAGCGCTCCACTTACCTTTCAGAATATTTAAATTGACGGATTTAGAACGAACGAACGAAGACTAAGTAAGGAGGACCGAAAAATGGCGAACCACTCCCAATCAAGCACAGCGACTAAGTGATTCCGAGAGCCAACAATCAACCATGGAGCCTCGGACGCGGTGGCCTGATGGAACAAAAGCGACCGGCAGATAATTCCGTAGATAAAAACATGTTTTTACCATCAGCTGTTTTCTGAAAAGCTCTTTTTTGATAACTTTAAGCTTTGGCTGTGATTGTTTGCGGGTGGGAACTGCCAATCAAGTGATTTATATCGGCGAAATATCGAATTTGAAATTATGTACAGCTTTCTCGCATTTTTGGGGAAATGCTGCAAACTTTGAATCCATAAGATAATCCGAGTGATATATTTCAAAGAAAATAATCGATAATTTGTGTCATTGTCGGCTATCGATGTGATATTGTTCTAAACGATCATCTCTAGCTCAAAAAAACAATTGTTTCCAAAAAGCACAACATTTACGAAATCAAAGATTTCTATATTGCTTTCCTCAACACAAATAGTAAAATCAGGTCAGGTACCACCATTTATCAGAATTGTTTACTTTTTTGAGAATTTGTTATTGAGCCTTTTACCATTTTTAAAGTATATTGGTAGTAAAATTTATTTTAACCAAAGATCAGTGTAAATATTAATTTATCCTGCAATTTTAAAACATATTTTGTATTTACATACGTGGTACACTAGTTACTTGGTTACCATAAGAGTAATGCTACTTCCTCGATAAGCTGCTTTTTGAACTTTAAGCTTTAGTTATGAGTTTCCTGCCGATCAGCTTTCGCACGTGAGCGAGTACCGCCAAATTGTGAATTTAAATTTTGTAATTGCAACATCTTCGGGGGAGCCAACTAGCTTGTAAAAGCAGCCCGCAGGTTATGCCGTTTTTGTTTTTTATGGCGCTAAAAGAAAATCCATAAAATGCGCTCTAAAAGTGAAATGTTAGCCGAGCTCTTCAACTGGCTTTAAATATGCAAATAAAAAAATATACAAAAAATCTGCAATCCGGTGTCGTGGCCGCTTTTAATGTGCGAAAGTGTGCTGCCATCAAGACCTGAATGCTACGTTCTGCCACTGAGGTTGACCAACCCGTGATCAAGGTTCACAGCGAGTGCAAAAAAAAATTATATTCATATCTCCACAGTCTAATTAGGAAATTTATAGATATATATCTTTCCTAGAAAGAAGTTTACCAAAGATTATTTTGAATATTTTAACCGCTTAGATAGTGTCCATTATTATTTTTAAAGTTTTTTATTTACATGGACGTGAATAACATTTAATAATGATTTAGTTTGCATTTTGGTAATTTATCTCTAAACAATCCTGTTTATTATTATAATAGGAATATTATTTTAAATAATGATTTGGTAACTTATATGTTAATAACTGTTAAAGTGAAATTTCTTATAATATTTTAGTATTAAGAACTGGATATAAAGAAATGGATAACATCCCTCTTTAATCCACTTACTTTATTTTACTAAGCCTGCTAATAAATATTATTTTATCTATTATCTCTATGGCTAATTGAAAACTAAAAAGAAAATATAAGGTTACATTTCTCCCCGTGCACCGTCGTTAGCCATCTCATTAAGTCCCGCACCCGTTGAGCATTTCCACTTATCGGGCGGGGTCTGAAAAAGCAACATCAAATGCGGCGACATCGGAACAGGCATGAAAATCTCTCGATCTTGGGCCTATTATTTGACATAAACTGGCTAGAAAAACTCGTCTAATTGCGCCGCTTTCTTTGCGTTTGCCGAACGCGACGGCATTAGATAAGCGCCGCTCTGTGCGTTATATAACCCCCAATTATAACGAGTCTTAATTTGTGCATGCCAATGCATTAAATAACATATTCCCGCCGTCCTCAGGTAAAACAAACGCGTGCCGGCGAAAATGTCGCTTAGACGTGTCGGTTTTGTCTGACTTTTGGGTTTGGTCTTCAGTTCGGATGGGTTTCTGAGCCACTCTCTGAGCCACTAAGCTAAAGTCCAAACGAAACCAGCGACCATTAGCCATGTCAATGAACGTGAAATGGCCACTTGTTGCCACTCTTGCTCTTGTCCGGGCGGGCACATCATTCACACATCGTACTCGCACTCGAAGTTTCGTATTTTCGTGGTTTCTTAGTTTTAAGGAGAGTGCGTGCCTGAACTGCCATATTTGCTAGTTGGCATTGTTAAACTATTTCTTTTGCGTAGCCGTTATGTAAACAGATGGCAAAAGAAGGAAAAATGCAGAAAAACGTACAAAAAATACAGAAAAGAGTCGAAAACAGAAGCGTCTGGCAAACTACTTTTAATTTCAGTCAGCGGACACTGGGCGAAATTAAAAATCTTTAGGGTTTCTTATAAATTCTTGGGACATTTCTTTTTTTATGGGCAATAAAACAAGTCTTACTCAAATGGGCTTTAAGTTTTCTTTAGTTATTCAAGAATGTCACAGAAATATCAAAGACCTGAAAAGAGTAAAGTAAATTTTTGGAAAACGTTGGGAAAAAAATCATTTTAAATGCTTCAATATATTATTTAAAATGATTGTAGGTTTCAGTGTTTCTTCTGACTAAAATTCTACGTTAAAGAAATGTTTGTTTATTTATAAAATTATAATAATCTAACAGGTAGTTAATTTCAAGATTAAGTTGAATTTTAAGCCTCTTAACAAGGTAAAATTAAATTTAATTGATTTATTAAAATAATGTCAACATTTACTAAAAGCTCAAAGGATGCCTTTAAACACTTAAGGTATATTTTAAAATATATTAAATTTGTCATTCGTTTTTTTTTTTTTTAAGCATCCATAATGTTTTTTCTCCAGTGTACTGAGGAATGCTAAGGAGAAAAGTAAAAGCCGCAGAAGCCATCCTAAAATATAAGCTAAATATGCTTTCTGTCTCGTTTTGAAAGTGAGCGCCCTCGAATGAAAACAATTTGCATAAACAACAATATGTGGCAGTTGGCGTTGGATATATACCTATACCTATACCTATATCTGGGATGCCCATAGAAAAGAGCCGTAAATTCCGGCACTTTGTGGGACCATCGGCTCCCTGCCCAGCTCGCACATCACTCATCTGCGGCAAGTGAGTGGCTGGCATTCCGGGCTTTTCACTTGTTACCCATACGCCCCGTGGTGCGGTGCGAATTCCTTTGGCCAAAGAACTGAGGGAATTCCTACCGCGACGCCGCCATGCACGTGCAGCGGATCTCGGATCTCGCTGTGATGGATTTCGAATGCTTTCCGATCCATTCGTTTTGTCGGCTCTAATGCACACACACGCCCGTGCAATAACAAATTACTTCCTGTCCACATTCCACCGGCCACATCGGGAGTTGTTACCATTCTGGAGACGTGTGTAGCCAAAGCATCGGAATATTACTATTAATTATATTGAATGGAGAAAGTCAATTTCGTCAAACAAAAAAAAATACAAAAACACAAAGCTAAAAAAAAAGACGAAACGAACAAACTCCTATGCTGAACAGCAGCCGTAGCAGCAGCAGCTTGTCTTTTGTGCGCCATTTCTAAAGACGATGTGTGGCTGTCAGTCAGTCAGTTGGTCAGTCAGTTAGCCTGGCCAGTTTCCATTTCAATAGAGCTAGCGATGGCAGCGTGCGGAATGAGAGATCTTAACTATCACGTTATGGGTTAAATGGGTGCTTAAAATATAGATTTTATGAGGTAAATAACTTACTTGGGGGAGGAAAATTTCTTAAATTAATTTGTTAACTTTGGAAATGTTAGGAGGCTTGAGTTTGTAAGTATTTTTATTTTTTATCCATCTTTGTAATGTAAATATTGTAAATATTATAAATTTCTATGCTTGCCTTTGGCATAATAGTAGCTTTTTGATTAACAATCGAGACTTTGAGTCTGCTAGGACCTCATTTATTATTTAACATTAAATAACATTACATGCAAACTATCGATAAGAACCGCATGCAGCTCGGTGCAGTGTATCGATAAAATGAGGCTTTTGGCGGGAAATAGCTTTCTGATGCTATCACGAATAAGTTAAAAATATTTTATTTTATGACTAATCACTTGAGAGTTTAATAATAATATAATTTATGCTAAGAAGTAGTATTTCCCTTCAAAATAATTTAAAACCCCAATATATTTAGCAAAGATGCACCATATCTCCCAGTCTTCAAAGTTTCATCTTAGTTTCTCCATGTCTCATCACTCGATACTCCAAATACTCGATGCCGAAGCGCTTTCAACTCGGCTCTTATCTTTGTGGAGCGGCGATGGCATTCTTCTGGGGCAAGAAGAGGGCGGGAGAGTTGACCAAAGTTGATATCTTAATCGCATTGCCGATCTGGTATGGCACATATTTCATTTCTCGCCCAGCCCCGATGCATATGTCTTTTACGAGTCTTTTGCGTCTTCCCGTCTTCTCGGGTCTTCTCTCGTAGAATGCATGAAAAGGAAATCTCCGAGTGCTCTCTGCCTGATCTTCTGGATGGCCTTTTGATGTTATTTATCAAGCGCTCGTTTCTTTATGTTTACAGTTATGTCTCGGACTTTACAGCTTATGCAAATTTATGCTAAGTCTCTACGAAAATAGCCAGATTTGTGGGGGGGCTGGAGTCCGAACATGTGATGTGGGTTACTCAGGCATCATTGACTTCCCATCGGTTTGATTGGATTTTAATTTGACTCAGACGACGGCGGCGGCGGAGCATTGTACATCACTGCCCCGGCTCACGCCCAGGTGAAAGGCGTCATCACCACTCTTTGTCAACTCTAGGAGGAGGAAACCTTGCCAATAACTACTCGCAAATGGCAAAAATGGCTTTCAAAAACGAATGCAACACGTGAAAACGAGTGCAGTTTATGTTAATTGCGGCACGTCGATGGCTTTATACCCTTGAAGATGTTTAGAAAGCTACCTATTTGGTTGATTAATTTTTAATAAAATATAAAGAAATTGGTATGTTCAATAAAATAATATTAAAACCCCTTTAACTCTATTATTTACTTGGTATTTTATTCAAAAGAAGACCACCAATATAATTTGATTATTCCCCAAAAGGTCAACGTACCAAAAGCAGGTTGTGGTATTATACCATATTTTAAAATAATTTGTGTCTGGCCATTATGAATATTTATAATTCCAATAAACCTAAAAAATAACCGCTTATACTTTAGGCCAGGGTATGCAAAATCGCGCAAAATCGAAAGCAAAGCCAAGGCATTTGTTTTTCCCCAACATTTCGCTTCTGAGCTTGCCAACGGACTTGCAGCTTTGGTAAGTGGCCGGTGCTGCATACCAATTGTCCACTGGGTCAATGTATCGACCGGACCAAGCCCGGCCGGGCCCAGTGGCATCCACCTGAAAGACCGAAGACCGAGAGCCAAGGGCCAAGATCGGACCTACGCAACTCCCGACTCCAGTTTCGGTTCGGTGGCCACCGGCTCCATGCGAGAAATCATTAATGCGCGCGCTCTCCGACGGGGCCAGGCTTTTGGGGGCTTTCACATGGCCGCCAGAGGAGCGCTTGGCCAGACATGGACCGCGTCTATTGTTGTGTCAGCTAAATATGGCCAATAGCCAAATATTAATTCATGTGTTCCATCTGCTTGTATGCAAATTTCCACCGGCTCGAAAGTAATTGAAGCCGCTGCTGCGGAAATGTTGAAAGCGATCTATGGGTTCTCGGTACTCGTTTCTGGCTTATGGATTCTGGAAAAGGGGAATGGCCCAAAGGCAGGACAATATGAGCAGGAGACAGGCAACATGTGGCCACATGGTTACAGGAAGAGACTTCTGAGTATTTCTTTAAAATTAACTTGAGGCTCCAGAGTTTAAATACTTTTAGTGATTATTTTTCCGCTTTTTTAATGGCACTTTTAATGAATTTTGTTTAATATTTTGAATTGAATATTCTGCTGATAGAAAGCCACTTTGATAAGCATTTCTTCTCTTGGAATAATTCACCCTTCCACAAAAACATTCTAGCATCGAAGACTATTGATTACAGGAAGTAACCTCTTGGTTTTTTTCCCATAAAATTATTTTTAGCCCAAGAGATGAATAATTATTTTCCCATTTCTTTTGTTCAAGGAAAGAAGCTCTCTTTTTCGTGGAATATTATAAAAATAAATTTCTGGCGGTTCGGTTTCTGGTTTTTGGCGTCTTTGGCAAATGCCAAATTCATTGCGGCCATGACAGGCCTGAAGTTTAGCTTAAACCCTTCACGGCATTTGGATCTCTGTCTGCGGGATGACTTGTACTTTAGAGGGTGAAAATCAAACTGAAAAGAAATTTAATTATACAGCATAGGACAGCGCAAATAGTTCCACTTTGTCTATCTATCTAGAGACTCACTCACTGCGTCTTCCGCCTCCATTCCGTACGAGATCTGTCTTTTTGTCGTCGAAAGTAAAATTTCCAATTGATTTTTGTGTTTTGCGCGATGTTTTACACGCTTTTCGTTTCCATCATTATTCAGCCCGGTAAATAGTTGAGCATCATGCCAAGGAGAAATGCCACCAAGAAGCGTTCAATGCTACACTGGGAAAAATGAATAATTTCCTTAAATGTAAGTACCATTCTTTATAAAATTTGATTTAAATTATAAATAGGTGCAGTGTGACCTTGCAGCTATTTTATGTTGCCTGCAGCACAGAGTGACCTTGCTGTAGAATTTATTGTAAAAATTAGGTAATTTTGATAAGAGACTTATTAGGAATATTCCTTCATAACCATTTTTCAGTGCACTCAGCCAGCCACTTTCTTTGATATTCGCTAAAACGCTTACGCAGCATGAGATCTTCCACGGATTTTGTTTTGGAAAGACATTGCCCACGAGTGCTGGAGGGCAGCCTTCTATCCGTGGATCCGTGCAGTTTTGAAAGCACCATCATCGCTTGGCGAGGAAGGAACCATGGAACCGTGGAACCGAGCAACCTTCGCTTTTCTCCGCAAAAAAGATGCCAGACTTCCCATTCAAATGTCCAAAGTAATCATTACAGTTTTCAGCTGGGGGACAGTAATGATGTGCTAATGATGCCCCCTCAACGTGGCCGGCAATTAATCTTTCCCAGTAGAGCAGAGCACAGCATTCGCATTCGCTCATTCGCTCATTCATGCACGGAGCGTTTTATTAATTGATAGCGAAATTATTCGAAATTGAATGTGACTTTAGACACTTTCACTTGCTTCCAGTTGCTTTTTCTGCCGAGAAGAGGAGGAACTTCCACTGATGCTGCCACTGGTGATGGTGGGCAAACTCGATTTGGCTAGTGAATGGGCAAGAAGGAAGGTATGGGTCTGTGGGCAGAAATGGAGTGAAGTATTTTACTAATTACTACACTTCTGGGTTGGAAAGATGAGTCTTACAATTTAATTAGAGTTGTTCTATGAGTTGGGTTATAATATTAAGGGTACTAATTTAATTACGGCAATCAGACTGGAAAGATATATAATAATTTTTTTTTTATATATAAATGGATTGAGCAGGATTCATGTAATTTAATTTTTAGGCAGCTATATTAGGAAAAACTATTTAAGAAAAATATTATTATTATATGTATAATGCGCCTTAGGAATTTTAGAAATATATTAAGTCACTTTAAAGTTAATAGTTGCATTTAAATTAATAAAATAAAGTGAATAATATTAAAACCGTTATTTTTATTTGCATAAAATTATATTTCTCGCTAAAAAATATACTTTTTTCTTGCTTTTTGTTATGATTTTGTACTGCTTTGAGTAGACCACAGATCTCCATTTAGAATATTTATTTCTGACCTACCCTAACTGGCAACATATTCTTAACTTTTTTATCGTATTCATACTCCTAATATTTATTAGTTTCTTCCCCTTTATTCCTATTATATGCAAAGGGTTGGCGATATCAACAGCATATTCTTTATTTAAAAATCTAAAAATATCACATTTTGCAAAAGAACTCTACCCACTCACTTCACCGCTCCATAAGCCCATGAGTTATGGATCAGAAAGTTGTGAGCTTGATGCGAAGACACCGATTAGATAATGTGTCATAAGTTACAGCCAACTTTTACTCACCGGCAGCAGCATCCATCTGTCAATGAGGTTTCATTAATCCTTCTAAATGCGCAACGAAATTTGCATAATACCGAATGTGAGATCGACGGCGAGCCGCAAAAGAAACGCTTACATAAAGCGGGCATCAAGAAACTAAATCGCTTAAATGATCAATTAAAATTACGTATACGCAATTTGTATGCCAATTTGGCTTCAAACTTTTTTATTTTATTTTTTTTCGCTGCTGCCTGCTGTCCCTTGCCAATGGATGAATGAATGAGTGAATGCGTTCGAGTCGGAGTCTCTCTACATGTTTTCACTTTTAATATACGAACTCTCATAGAGGAGAAATGAGAAACGAAACGTAGCATTCGAAACATTAAAGTTTTAGTTTTGCTTTTGCTATAATTTGACTCTGGACGCGGGCTCGAACCTGGCACTTCATTCACTCACTCGTCAGTCGGTTGTATTTTTTTTTTTTTGGCATTTAATGATCATCTGGTGCGTGTGGCACCCCCGATCCCCTCGAGAAACCCATCCCCATTCCTCACCCTTTTGGACGCGTTAAAAGCCTTTCATGGCCCAAACGCCGAACGCCGAATGCCGAGCGCTGTTCTGCTTCATTTTGTTTAATGACAATGAGCGCCGCGAACAAAATGTTTAGCTTACGTTTTGCTTTCGTTTGTGAACTTTCACGTATGCCCAAGTCGAAGTCGAAGAAGATTTAAGCGTTTAAATGTTTTCTTCGCCGCTTCTTTGCTTTTCGAATTACCTAATTTTGGTTACGAAACAAATCAATTAATGTATGCTACGGCCAGAAATTACAGAGGCGCGAGGGGTGTGGGCCTGGGCCTCGATTGCCCACGAGGGCCTAACGAATGCCATATGGCATTATTCAATCGGCGATAGAAAGCGTCCGTTGGAATAGTTCTGGGCAAGCTTTACACTGTGGAAAAAAATTTAGACAAATTAAAAATACAAAATTCAACAAGGCATGTAGGTTAGTAAGGGAAAAAGTAAAATATTCATAAGCTATTATACCATTTTACTTTAAGTAAATTTAAAGAAATATGCGTTAAACTGAACTATATGGCCATATAAAACTTTATAAATAATTCAACAAAATACCATTATTTTCTGGTTTAATATTTATGAATTTTTATTATTTTAAAGGGGTTACCACGGATTTTTAATTTATTATCTTTTAACAGGGTTGTTTAGCCATTTACAAATCAATTGGATGGTCACCATCCCTTGTTATCATTCTTAGCGGCTT
This sequence comes from Drosophila rufa, assembly GCA_018153105.1. Classification (NCBI taxonomy): domain Eukaryota; kingdom Metazoa; phylum Arthropoda; class Insecta; order Diptera; family Drosophilidae; genus Drosophila; species Drosophila rufa. Next base: position 9,078,145 of record JAECXS010000085.1, read on the forward strand.
ACAATCGATAAACATTAATGCGAAATTCAATTCATATCGAAATGTGATGTTCTCACCATCATTTCATTTATACATTTTTATTATAATAAATATTCTTATTGAAAATAGTTGCATATATTTTGAGATCCTAAAAGAATTCTGGATTTATAGGTTCAAAGGGCCTTAATTTCTAAAAAAATAAAGATCTTTGCTAACAGAATGTTAATAGAACATTTATATAAATAATTAATTAATAAGAGTTAATTCTCAACTCTACCAAATATTTTCGCTAAGTGCACTGCCCGAGTGTAACCGCAGCAGCCGCAAGATGAGATTTCACCTGCGTTTTCAACTGTGCATTTTAATGATCGGTTTTCGTTTCGCCGCAGCGGATGCCCGCGTCCCGCCCCTCTCACCATTTTCCAGCGGCATTAGACCGCATGGCCGCCCAATTGCAGTTTTCCATTTTCCGACTGCGCCAAATCAAGTCGTAAAAATATTCATCTGGGCAAATCGTTTTCTAATGGTCTGTCATTTTAATTAAAGTCGACTTAGTGTGTCGCTTCCTATTCGCACTAGAAATTGCGCATACGCCCCATTGGCCCCGCTATGTGCGTGTGTGCAAGATCAGAGAAATTGCTCCAATTGAATGACATTTCCTAATGGCCATATCAGGGGGACTTTCTAAGGATCAAATGTAAAAAAAAAAGAAACACAAAGTGTGCAACATTAACTCGTTAAAGGAAAGTGATTTCAGGTGCAGAATCGCTTTAAAACAAATTAATTAATGTTAATTTTTTAAAAGTGAGGTGTACTTTTGTTTTTCTTCTAATCTTAGCTCATACATTCCAGTTTGTTTTGGGAAACAAAGTCTAAACTCTCCAAGTTAAGGGCGTCCTAGTTTAATTTTTTGTTAAAACTAAAGCACGTTCCTTTCAAATTCCAAACAAAATATTTGTAGAAAAGCCGTTTATCATAATAAATAAGATCGCATTTTTGCCTGAAACCCTTTTGGGACACAAACAGTCCACAGAAGTGGCCAAAGAGTGTCAGTTTAATTTTAGTTTGGCTTTTCTGGAGCTTCTTTCTTTTACCAATAAGAGGAGAGAACTGAGACATCATCCGCTGCAGCTGCCAGACCTCCCGAAAACATTGCCCTAATGAATTTACGATCTGTCGTGGCCAGTTCTCAGCCAATTGCCATTTCAACGGACCAAAGACCGACGACCAAAGACCGAATACTGGAACCCAAAGACCATTTGAGGTCTTCATCGCCGGGCCAGCAATTGTGGCCAAGTTGGGCTGCGAGTTGGCTTTCGGCTTTCGTCTTTCGGCTTGCTGCATGTCAGTGGGTTGGTTTGAGGCCAACTGCTACTTACTGCAAGACTGGCCGACGACGACTGGCCATAATATGTAATTTCAATGATTTGCATACAAAACACTTTTCACCAAACCCAAATGAAAGAGCGACTCCAGCTCGGGCCATTCCACAGCTCCATCTCCTCCAGCTCCAGCTCCAGCTTACAGAGCTACAGCTTCAGCTCCAGCTTCAGTCCAGAATTCAGAGCTCGGTGCTCAGAGCGGAGCTGAAAATGCGGCAGAAGCCATGGAATTGGCATGGACAAACAAACACGTTAAATACTTCCGCGTTCGCGGTGCTCCGCCGCGGATTGGTACTGGGAATGGGGATGTGGATGTGGATGTGGCTGTGGATGAGGATGGTAGTTGGGAATGGAAATGGGGATGTGGATGCTAGCCCGTGACTTGACTCCTTCTCGCCGCCGACCCACTCCCTGCTCTCAAAAAATATTCATATTTGTCACGAAGCCAAATACCCAAACAAGTTACACCCAGAAAAAAAGAGTTAAAGTCAATAGAAAAAGAAGCAACATTGAAGCAAAAAATATATTTAGGGAATTATATTATGGATTTCATCAAATGTCAACTTTAAATTATTTTAACTTGCATTTAAAGGCTTAGATAAATAATAAATAAATTAATAAGAATTATAAAATAAGAGCGGTTCTTACTTAAAAAAACATTAAAGAAAGATTTTGAATTAAATGAAGGTTTAAGAAAAGAAAGTAAAGTAATTAATTGTAAACAAGAAGCAAACTATTAAATTTTAATGGAAAATATGTGTGTGAATCCAAGGAAACCCTTTGCTCTTCAAAGAAAATCTCCACAGATCCACAATTAAAATCTAGTGAATCATTTCTGCCAGTGTACAGCCTAGTCGAGGGATGCGGAGTGGGGATTGGGGGATGAGGATGGGGCTGTCATGTGGCCAAGCCCAGTTCCTGGACCCGCCAGCCCGAGAATGGGGCCAACCTAATGGGGGACGCTGTCCGGGCAGCTGCGTGCGATTCTGCGAAAGCCGAAAAATTATAATAACCAGTTTGGGCTGCTATTTTTTTTCGTATTTATATATTTATTTTTTTTCTGCCAAAACCCGCGATCATTGACCCGGCAGGAATAGGGCCTGAAGATGGGTCCCAAGATGGGCAGAGAACCTTCGAAAGGCAACGTTCGTTCCGTTCTGCAATTCGGCGGCGAAAGTTGATCGGAGAAAGAGATGGAGAGCGATCCCCGAAAAACGAAATCCCCCAAAAAAGTAAGAAAATAAAAACCGAACATTTTAGATTTAACGAGATATCGGAGGGAAGTTGGCAAAAGGTACGGCCGCCTTTCCTTTGGCACATGGCCACAAAACTGCAATAAACCAAATGCCGCCATAAAGCACCATGGGAAAAAGTCGGCAGGTTGGAAACAGGCTCGTAAATTATACCTTAAAAATGTTGGTTTGAATATAAGGATTTACTTAATTAAATTAACATACAAATTGTAGAGAATTTCGCTTTAAAAAAGGCTTTAAAGTTCTTCCAACAAATCGATTTTTTATAATATAAATTTATTTTAGTAGTAATAACAATATCTTTGTTCCCATTACGATATAATATCCTAAAGTTTTTAAAGACTAACTAGACTTGCGACTTATCGTTTTTGTTTTTTTATTTAAAAAAATAGAGCTAAGTCGTTGAAACGCACGGAAATTTAATAAGTACATTTGTCATCAAAATAATAAATATTTTAATAGAATACATTTTTAAAATAATTTTATATTAAGTTTATTTGTTTTTTTAATGGCAATTTTATGCAATTCTTAATAAGAACATTTAAAGTATAAGTTTTCTGGTATATCATTATCAATATTATCTTACATTTTTGTGAAATTGATGCCCCTTTTCCCCATAGTGCAGTGGCCAAACAAACAGCAGCAGAATATTTTTTTGTTGTGTTGTGTTGTGTGTTGGGTTGTGTGTATCTTCTGTTGAAGAAAAATTCCAAAAGCAAATCCATTTTGTTCCGACTTTCATTTCGGAGCGGCAAGCGCTGCACAGTTTGAAGACAATTGTATAAATGAAAGTTTAAGATCTCCGGCGGCAACTGTTTTTGGGACCTGCATGTGTGTTTGTAGGGCACTCACTCACCGGGGGGGGTGGGATGTACACTCTATATGGGTGGAATATATGTCTAGAGGGAGACAGGTGGAGGCAGGGGCGTGGCAGAAGCAGCAGCAACAGCAGCGGCAGCAGCGACAGGTACACCGGCACTCGAGATCGAGATCGAGATCGATGGCAGTCGAAAAAAATAAAAAAAAAATACAGAGAGCCGACCCGGCACGTGTTGCCCCAAGAGCAAGGCAAAAGCGCTTTTTCAATTGTTCGCCACTCCGGCGATGATCGTTGCCATGATAATGATGCCACCGCCGCCGATATTGCTGCTGGGATGTTGCTGCTGCGTCTGCTGCTGCTGCTTCTTCTGCTGCTGCTTCTTCTGCTTCTGCTTCTGCTGATGATGATGAACATTTCTCCCGTCTCCGGACAGTGCAGTGTCTTCCACTTTGCTACGATTTCGATTTACTTTTGCTTTTCATTGTTCCTAATGCGATGATGGCCAGCCGGCTGCCAGTTGCCCGTACCGCTGGCGGGCTATTTTGTCCAAGCATTAATAACAATTTCATGGTTTTTAACACAAAATGCAGCCACATCGGAAACTTTTCCATCAATGGCTGTGCCTTTGCCATCTATTGTAAAGAGAATCAATAATTTTTGCAGTGATTTCGGCGAGTTAATAGGATTATATTTGAAGGGGAAATGTTTATAAGACAAATAAAAGAACATCTCTAAGGGAAAAGCTTATAGAAATTATTTTTAAATGTTTCTTAAGTAAAATAAATATTAAGCTTATATTAAAAATATTATTAAATTAATTATCAAAAGTTCTTTACTTGGGTAATTTTAATATAATTTTCAGTTTAGCTAAAATATAAAGTGAAAAATGTAATAATATGTAAGGTTACTTTATAATTAGTATTATTAATTATTTATCATTTTTATAGCATAGATATAACAATAAAGTAAATAATATAAAGGAAATTCAATAATTAATAAGAAGCTGTATTTAAAATAGAAATAAACTTTAAACAAAATCCTTGTACAAAAAAATCTAAGCAGCTTGTTAATTATTTCTTACAAATTATTTTTCTTATTATTTTTTAAACACTTTCTTGTTTCTCCAGCTAAAAATTAAGAAGTTTCCTTGCTTCTAACAATTATTTTCAAAACAAATCAAAAAGTAATCTATGAGGGCTTACATCTTCGTCACTTCCTCGAACTTCAACGATTGAATTCATTGACTCCAGGTCCGAACTGATTCCATTGCCCCCGTCCGAGAGCAAGAAATAAAAAAAAAACGATGTTTAAAAAAAAGTAGAATTAAGCAAGCAACCGTGGACAATCAGCGTCAATTATGGCCCTGTTCCCAGCCAAATCTATATATGCCCGTAATATGCGATTTTCGATTCGGGACAATCAACTCTTTTTTTTCGCACTCGGAGGAGGAGGGCGAGGGTGCTCCGCTTCCGGTGCTTGAAATAAATCTTCAAATTAAGATGCTGTCTTCCAGAAAATGCTCGAAAATCGAAGCGAGCTTTTGTTGTATTTTTTGGAATGAGCGAAACAAAGAGGGCAGATATAAAATTGAATGTGAAATCAAAAACGATCAAAAGCGCTTTGAAGTGACCACTTGGCACAATATGCGATGTCTACACCCAAGCTGAGTTCCCCCGGACTTGAGCTCATGGGATGTGCGTGGGTGGTTTGAGGAGTTTAGAAAGTCTTTAAGATGTTCATGTATGGATAATTAACACTTTTCTAAGATCAATAAGAGATATAAATCAATTTGAACTTATCAAATAAAACAAGAAGAGAGAACTTGATAAAAAAGCTTTAAAAATTTAAAAGAAATGTTTTGCATAATCTTCCTTTGCTTTTATTTAAACTCAAGAATATATTCTTATAAAAATGTGATTTAAATAATTTAAAAATATATTTTTTTAATATTAATCTTCCAAAGTCTTAACTTACCCAACTTAATGTACCGCCCGTCCTTAATAATGTGAAAATCGGACAGCAAGCAGCAAACAGTTTGTTTAAAATGAACTCAAATGCGAAAATTACACCCCAAGCGACCAATTTAAAACCATTAAATTATAATTTTAAATTTTAAAGAGCCTCAACGACTTAAAGAGCAGCAGGGCAGTCGCCGCATTATTCAATTAGGGAAGACGCATTTGTATAGTTTTTGGCCTCAGCCAAATGGAGTGCGTTGGATTTGACCATTCCCCGCCACCTTAATATTTTTATTTTGTATTTTTACTTGCCAGCTTATTCTTAGCGTTTCGCAACGCGGACTCAGTTGCTTCACTTGCCTCATTGCGATTGCAACACGGGTTCAACTTCAAGTGACGGAAGTGTAACGAACAAATATTAACTACAGTCGAACTTCCCTTGAAGGGTATAAATTAGGAATAATAAATTCTGGGAGAGATATCTTAGGAAATAATAACATAAAGTAAAATAGGGTGTCCCTAAAACTATTAAACAAAAAACACAAATTTTACAACATTAAACAAAAGGATATTAATAAATAAGAAATATACATATGAGTTATATTTGGATGTTATAAAATATCACATAAATTTTATTTAATATTGTTATATTTATTAAATCATATTTGTAACATTATCTTTCCATGATTTTATCACCTGAGCCTTTACATTAAATATTTACTATTTAATTAAGGTATAAAATTAGTAGATATGCTTTCAAACTTCTACTTCTGGCACAATTATTTTGATTTGGTATAATAAATATATTATATATAGTATTTTTTGAGTTATAAAATTCATTATAAGTGTATTTTTAATGTTAATAAGACGGTCTTGATTTAAAGCCTTTTTTGAGGTAAGAGACTCTTTAATTATATTGAAAAAATTCAAGCAATTAAAAACTTTTATCATGAGAGCTTCAAAAATAAAAATCTGTTTAAAATATATAAGCTGGAATACAAATGTATTTTTGCTTAAATAATAATTGATACCGAAAATGCTTGAATTTAAAAAGACTAAACTTAAAGAAAATGTAAAAATTAACTATAAAAATCCAAAATTGCCTAAAAACAATTCCCTTTTCCAAGCGAAAGTAGTTGCACTTATCGACCTTTGACTGTAGAATAAAACGGTTAATTTCGAACCAAATGCAGATGCTTGGGCAGCTGCGATCTCGGCGTCGTGTAGGTGTACTACAAACGCTTCGCCGTTTATCTCTCTTAATCTGTGCCGTTCGCACTCTCTCGGACCTGACACTCATAATTAAAGAAACAAATAAAGCGCATTTGCATACATAGTCGCAGCAGCAGCCGCCGCCGCAGCAGCACTAACAGGAGCCAAGCTAAGCCGCAGTAACAGCAGCAATATCTCGGGTAACAGCGGCAATATATGATCGCTAACAGCAGGCAACAGCAACAACATTTTGGCCAAGACCTCGGCACTTGTCGTGTCTGAGAAAGCTTCGCTGCCTTGACTTTGACTTTGGCCAAAAAGCTCTCCTCTCGTAGCTGGCCAAGTGGCTTCTTCGTGTTGCTGTTGCTGCTGCTGCTGCTGCTGCTGCTGCTGCTGCTGCTGCTGGCGACTGCGAACTGCGGCTGCTTGTCTTTGGTTCTTTAAGTCCGTGGCTGGCTGGCTCCTCTTCAGTTCGTTGCTGACCATCGTTACGTGCGGACGTGCCCAGCTCAGCTCAGCTCAGCTCATCTCCGTGGATGCGGCTGCACTTTGCACACTCAGCCTGCTAGCGAAAAAAATATTATTGAAACCAAAAAGACACTTGAACCCATCACGCACACACACACAACTCACAAGAAAGTGCCGCGACGCGAGTGTGAATAAAAAATATATAACAAAAAACGGTAGCTAAAAAATACTGATCGCTAAAAAAGAGGAAAATAATAATAATAATAATGATAAAGATAATCAATATGAGATCCTGAGGATTTCTGGCTGGAATTAGACTAAGGCGCGGCCCATTCGGGCAACTGTGTGTAATTTCTGCCAAGGAAAACCAACAAACAAACCCAGCCAGCGACCAAGGAAAAGCAACAACCAACCAACTGACAAACAAACAAACAAACAAACAAATAGCCAGCGAGATAGACAAACATACATGGGAAGGCAGTCAAGTGAAGACAGAGTTCCACAGCTCCAGAGATCCCGAGTTTCCAGAGTCCCCGGAGTCCCGTGTCTCTGCTGTCCAGTTTGCTGGATGCAGATGCACCCAGACCCAAAAGCCAGAGTCAGAGCCAGTCCAGCTCCGGCACATGTGTGGAGCTTGGAGAGCTGCAGATCTTGAGATGGTGGTGCGGCGGTGGTGCAGTCGCCATATTGGGTGCATAACGGTGCCAGAATCGCGCTGCTCTTGGCTCTTTTTTTCGTTGCCTCGTGTGTCTCTCGGCCAGTGTTCTTAGCCAGCGTCTTAGCCAGAGTCGCTTCTCTGTGTGTCTGTGTGAGTCTCTGCATTGCATTGATGACGACCCAGCGACCGATAGACCAAGCGCAAAAACCACAAACAACATATACAACACAACACAAAAAATCCCCAGCAATTCCCCAGCAAAAGTTTGCGTTTTGCGGTTGCCAGCCCAACACTTTGCACATGCTGATCGATTGCGGAAGATCTCCGCCATCTGCATCTCTGCATCTCTGTATCTTCATCTCCATCTCCATCTCCATCTCCATCTGCATCTCCATCTCCATCTGCATCTGCTTCTCCGCGGCTGACTGGGTCAAAAAATTGAGTCGGGCAATTGTCCAGACACGCCCATACACGCCCCTTGACCAAAAGCAATTCTCTAAAGAGAGAAAAAAAATACAGAAAAACAGAAGAAGTGGAAAAGAGCAAGTTCTGAAAGCTACACATATTTTTTTATTTTTAAAAATATTTACTTTATAGTTTGAGATGATTCTTTGTTATAAATACATTTTTTCTTGGAAGAAATTCGCAAATTTAACTTACGAAAAGCAATTGATAAATTGCTATTTCTTTGTTATAAATACATTTTTTTCTTGCAAGAAATTCGCAAATTTATCTTACGAAAAGCAATTGATAAATCCTGGAAATTTCTTTTATTTTCTGTAATTTTTTTCTTGAAAAGAAATTTACAAATTTTACTCACAATAGGAATTTAAAAAATCCTGAAAGTTTTGGAATTTATTAATTTATATTCACATATTTTAAGAGAGATAATATAGGGAAGATTTAATGGTTTCTAATTACTTTATTTTATTTTTAAATTCCTTTTTTTTGGGAAACTGAACTTAAGCCATGTTTTAAAATTAAAACATAAGTATCTGGCTTAAAATTATAGCAAATCTTAAAAATAATTTCACAACATTTTCAAATTAACATGAGCTCTTTTTTTAATTATAAAAAGCCTTTCCTGGCACCTTCTCCAGCCTGAACTTTTGTGGCAAAGAAACCTTTATGACTTTGTTCCCCGTGCAGCGACTAGTTCTCAGGCCTTTCTCACCTTAGACCAATTTAAATCGAACTCTCGAGCCCTTCTTCATTGGCAGCCTCTCCCTTTCTCCCTGCCCATTTTCCCAGTTTTTTATTAAGTTATAAAAATGCTGGAGTTAGTAGATGTTTTATATCGGCTCTGCTCGTTTTTTTCTCCTTCTTCTCAGCCGCCTAACGGTAATGCCCTAGAGCGCCACATTCTCAGACCCAGTCTCCAGTCTTCAGTCTTCCGACTTGGTCGCAGACTCAGTCTCAGTGTCTTGGGCTCGAACTCTTCGGCCCAGACTCATGCATTGCAATAAAATTAAATTTTATAACAGCAGCGGCGAAGAAAGACACAACAACAAAAACGTTACCCAAATTCCGAATAAAAAAAAAATAAAGAAACAGAACAAGACACACACAAAAACGAGGAAAAACAGAGCGAGCGAGCGACAGACACAAAGGTCGTCACAGCAAGTGAAAATAGCAAAAAAAAAAAAAAAAGCAGAAAAGAACAGAAGAACGGAAAACATGAGACAGCGGTCGAGAAAAATAAACGAAATAAGTTTTGAGGGCTTAGGTGAGGGCAGCGGCGGCTGCGGCTCAGGTTCAGGTGTTAATTTCCCATTTTCGGCTGCCGCCTCAAGTTCGCTGCCTAAGTCTTTCGTTTTAAAGTGGAGCGACTTCAATGCCCATTGAATGCGAATGAGGGGCGTGTGAGCCGCAAGCCGGCCGGTTGGTTGCTTTTTTTTTTGGCCTTCTCAACTGCAAAATAATAAAACAGAAATTATTATTATTATTTCCCTCTTTTTTTTTTGGTTTCTCGTTATTTACTGGGGCGCATTTCCTTTGCCCGAAAAAGCAGAAAGAGAAAAACGTTTTCGTTCCGTTTTTGACCCTAAGAGTTCAGAGTTTAAGTCAAGTCTCCCCTCATCCACAACCCCGACTCCTTTCCACAGCCGCCGAAACATACTCGTATATTAACGACTGCAACGAGAGAGGAGCAGCAGCGGTGATCGCTGGAAAAATCGACAAGAAAAAACACACAAAAGGAGGGAAATTGGTGGAGAGAAAAGCCTTCCCAGGGAGATCCAAAGGCAGCTTCTCGGAGCTAACAGAAGCGCGGCAATGACGGCGACTCCGGCGAAGCCGACAAAAAAATCGAGAAAGCAACCTGCGATCGCAATGATCAATGGAAATACTTTTACGGTTAAGCGGCTCTTAGCGGTAAGTAAGCCCATCTCTGGCAAAAAAAAATATATTTAGAAAATATAAGAAATACTCGCAAAAATTCCACCCCCATTCCGGCATTCAAAAGTCATTTGGGGCGTTGCCAATTCAAATTGCTCCAAAAAATGTTTGTCACCTGATCAGCGGCGGCGGCATTGTTAAGCGCTTTTTTCGCTTTCTTAAACAAAAGCCACACTTTATTTTTTGGCACAATTTTTATTTATGATGTTGGGTGTTTTCCTCTTATTTTTATTTGACTTTTTTGGCCGGCGTGGGCCGCGGCGGCTCCGCTCTGCGTCGAGTTCTTTTCTTTCGCAAAGAGAGCTCTCGGTGTGTGTGAGTGTGCAAAGAGCTGTGAAGTCGGCCATTGGGTCAAACTGCGGCTGATAGATGGATAGGCAGGCGTCGAAGATCATGACGAAGATCGGGCCAGAGATGATGATGTCGATGGGGGTCGCCTGGCCACTATACAGTCCACTCACTCCATCGACTGAGTAATGTGGGCAAATTAATCTAATAAAAGGTGGGAGTTTTTCCCTTGGCACTGCTTCACGAAATATGAAAAAAGTTCAAAAAAAATCACAAGATGGAGCATTAAGTTTAGTGAATTATTTGCTTCATAAAATTTCATTGCCCGGCACTTAATCATTATTACTGCGGGAAGAGTCGTCATTATGGCGATGGTGTATGGGAACTAGTTTGACTATTAATAAATGCTTCTATTGAATCGCTGGCCTTTTTATGGATTCCGGGGAAAACGAGAGGCATAAAAAAGAGGAAGTTTGGCTAACTTGGTTTTATTCTTTTTTTGGAACCTTTGAAGCCTAGTCTTCTTATCATTTGTGAGATTTTTAGATCTTTATTGTTTCGTATTTTTAATATCTTCCTTGCCCATTTCCTTCATATGCATTCTGAGGTGAACATTATCTTGAAATAATCATCTTTGTATTTCCAGTTATGTTGTTTCCATAATTTTTCAAATTAGAATTTAGTATTATTCAGTTTCTTAATTAGAACTATTTGTTTTTAATTCATTTAAAATATTTAAGCCTTCTTAATAAGCTCGCAGTGTGACAAATCAATGAAAAATAGCATAGGCTCTATGTAATGTGACCATGCCAAGGCAAAATACATCAAAATAAGGCTTTTTTGTAACTATAATTTTTTTATGAGGTTACCTTTTTACTCAAAATTTCCATATTTATAGAATAGTATTTCCCTTTGAATTATTTTGCAAAATTTAATTTAGAATTATTCAGTTTATGAATTACAAGTATTTGCCTTTAATTAATTCAAAGGAGTTAAGCCGTTTTAAATAGCTCGCAGTGTGACCAATAAATTACATTTAGAATGACCTTTATGTAATGTGACCATGCCAAGGCAAAATGCTTCATAATTAGGATGTTATGTAGTTTAATTTTGTCAAAACCTTTAATTTTAATAGAAAATAAAATATCATCAAATATATTTTTCTAGAACTTTGCTTCTTCATTGCTGTCCTTATGTTAAAACCCTTCTACCTGTGAAATTTAATCAATGAATCATAAATATCTTTCACAATTCAATTAGATTTTTCCCATCTAATACTTCTTCATCTATTCCAACTGCTAAAAATCAATAGAATGAAGGGCTCTGGCTCCCCCTTGGAGCTTTCCTCAGCTTTTATTTCCTTTCCACCAGTTTTTCCACTCCATCTTGGCCAAGAAACAATTTATCCACTTCGATGTTGTTTGTTATTATGTTTCGCTATGCCCTCGGCCGGTGCCCCGTTCAGCCCATTTCGAGCCAAGTGCATTAAGTCTTGGCCAGTGGCCACCGGCCACCGGCTGCATCTGGTGTGCACCTGCATTTGGCCCGGCCAAAGGTCAGCAGACGGTCCGGCGCCCGACGATCATTAAACAAGTACGAGAGTAATTTGTAAAACACGAAAAAATTATTTACTCCTTTTTCGCCGACTCGCCGTTCTTTTACGATTCTAAATTACAATAACTGCAGTGCAATGCCGAGAAAATGCCACTGCAACGGGTCTTCATTAGCACAGCGACCATAAACCCAAAAACCCGGGAACAGAAAAGCAGGAAAGCCGCTGAAAATAAATAAGCTCCGGCTGATGAATGGGGTTTTTAACGGACTAGGAGGAGGACTTTTAGGAGGCCCCGGAAGACGAATGGCCAGCTGGAGGATTACAAATGACCGGGTGGATACGAACTGACGGTTATTAGCCGCCTCTGGATTCCTGGATCCTCTATATCTCAGCCACTCTGGGCTCTGCTCTGCCAAGCAAGCTGGCAACGAAAGTAACTTGGCCCAGAGTTATTGGGTCAAGTCAAACAAAAGGCAAAGACACTCACACTCGGCTCTAATGGCTAACAGCCTCTCTCACTCGCTCGAAAGCGTAATTAAACAATTTCTTCTCTGTTTATTGACATTTTATTGATGCCGTCGAGTTTGAACGGTTTCATTTCATTTCTGGTTCTCCGCTCCGATCTTCCAATCCGATACTTTTCCCCATTCCGAGATCTCGTTTGCCGAGCCCGCTCCTCATGGGGGGAATGGAATTGGAGTTGCTTTGCTTTGCTGAGGGGCTCCGAGTGCTGTGTTTTGACTAGACAAGCATCGAATGAGTAGCGAAATGATCTTGAGGCCCCAGGAAAACACCTCTGAATGGGGATTATGTTGAGTACTTTATTTATTTATTGTTATTTGAAGACCTCGAAATGGCAGTGTCAGTGGTTTGTTGTTCGGAAAGGGGAAAGTCACAAAGAAAATAAAATTCTGAACTAATTTGAACAACGAGATTTTTTTATATTTATTATTATTTAAGATCTTCAACGATTTGTTATACAATAAACTACAAAGGAAGAACAAATTAATTGGTTTTGATAGTTTAATGAGAGTTTTTGAGTACAGAAAGGGGAAAGTAACAAGGAGAAGATTCATTTATACAAAAATCTGCAATGATTGAGGCAAAAGCATTGAGAAAAGATTTATTTGTAGTTTACTTACATTGATAAAAACCTTTAAAAAATCTATAAAAATCCAGAACATCTTTAATTTCTTCCCCTCTATTTCTCTAATTTACTTCCCTTTATTACGCAAATTTTCACATGATCATTTATCGCAATCAAGGCATGAAATTCCAAACAAAGTTGCATTCCGCCAAACGATCCTAACTGTTTTTTTTAATGTCTCAACTTGTACAATTTGCCAAAGACTTGCGTGACTTGGGAATTGGAAACAGAATCGGTGAGTTCTTACCAATTAGCCCAGGCCGGGGGACTTCCCCCTCGCAATCCCAGACTAACTTTATGTAATCATTGGATTTAATGCGTTAACAAATTCCGAAAAAAAAATAGGAAACCCAGTAAGACGGGGGTGAGATGGCAGTACCGTTTTTTTTTTTTTTGGCCAGTATGCAAAGCCCAAAACCCAAGACCCAGAACCCAAAACCAACGAGGAAGCCCAGTTACCTAACTCGTATCTGTATCTGCTGCTGCTGGAGCTGGTGCCTCGGTTTCGGTTAGGTAATGCCAATCCCAGAGAGGAGCCGGCCCGTAATTAATGGCGTGTGGCGCTCATTCGCGATGAGCAGAAAGTCCATTGCACTCTTCTCCCCACTCCGAGTTTCTGTCTATGTATGCTGAGCAGCTCTATCCGTGTTGGCCACAAAATTCAGCTTATTTATTAGCCAAGCTAAGCCAGCGTTCTAACTGCAAGTCAAGTGAGGAGGGCTGGGATTCGGTGGACCGAGGCCCGAGATACTCTTTAAAGGTTTCCAATGTATTTTGCATTTAAATTTGTTCTAACAAAAGTTTAAGAATTTATTTTAATTTTTCCTATGAAAGCTCAAAGAAATGTTAATACGATTTTGACCCTTAATTGCAGTTCATTCCTAAACCCAAAACAGTGTTATTTAACCTTTCCTGCATAAATCTTTAATAACAGAACTTTGAATACATTTTTGCCCAGTTATTATAGAGGTACTTTAGAGGCCTTTAGAGGAACTCCTCACCTGCTAATACCCAACCATTATATGGCATAATAAATACCCCCTGAAAGGGTAACAAAAACAGAGGTAAAGTGACCCGAGACAGCCCGAAAAACATACACGCTGCTCGGATGCTAGTGGGTACCCTTAACTCTCTGCTGTTTGTTTCTTATTTTTTTTAATTATAGATCCCGGGAGCCAACCCACTCCGCAGAGTGTACTTATATACCACATATACACCGCCTTCGGTTGGGCGTGTGTTCGGTGTTCAGGCAACTGTTAATTCTGTTTTACAACTCCAGTTCGCCAGTTCCTCAGTTCTTCAGTTCTCGGGTATCTCTGTAGCATCTGAATATAACGTTAACTGTGAACAAAAGCTTTGTATCTGGCAGATACGTAGCAACAAGCTAGAATTACACACATCGCACACACTCCATTCATAAAAGAGTTAGCCGGTTGGTATGATCTCCAGCGATTAAGTACGGATTTTACGGCTCTTTTTTTTCCGTTTTTTCGTTTGTCGGCGGACAGTGGGCCCACGGAATTAGGTATGCCGTGTTCCCAAGCCATTTGTTTGGCATTTGAACAACAAGACCTGGTCATGACGGTCCAATTTGTTGGCTCATTTCGATTTAATAATGGGCCCATGCAAAACGGAGCACTTAATTGAAAGAATAAAGTGAGGCGTTACATAACAGATCTCTCTCCGATTTATAGGCAAATGCCTCAAGTTTGGATTTTGTGAAAGGAATTCGATCGTTAAGAGACTCCTGTCATCTGCAATTATCTGCTCTGGAAGGAGTTGTGTGGGAAATTCCCAGGGAATATGCTTAAAGTTCGTTAATTAAGGAAGCTCTTGATGGTGTATACTTAAGGTTATAAGCTTAAAAAGGGGTTTAAGCCAAGTTCTTTTCGGTTTCCCAGGGATTTTTAAAAGGAAGTCATTAATTAGATATCCGTTTACAAAACAGAAGAAACCCCTTCTAAATAGAAGGAAATTATTGATTTAATATCCGATTAAAATTTAATGTAAGATATATCTTTAAAAAATCCCTATTTATTTAAAATCTCCCCTAAAACTCCTTCTAATTTCCCAAAAATATTATTCCCTCTTCCAGCTGCTGATCATCTTCACAGTGGTGGACGCCAGCCGGTCACTGGAGCTGGGTGACAAGTGCCAGCACGACATGGACTGCACGGATTTCATCAAGGGCAGCAGCTGCTCCGCCTTGGGCTACTGCGAGTGCGCCCCCTACTTCGTCCAGCTGGATTCCAAGCGCTGTTTGTCGTGTAAGTACTAAGTAGGCAAAGTCAATCTTTGGCTAACCCCAAAAGTGGGAGTACAGAAAATGTTTGCCGGGCAAACACAAGCAAACAATGGGTGGAGTTAGTGCTGGAGTTGCAGATGGCAATGTGTGTGTTTGTCCACCGAAGAACCGTTAGATGCACTCAGCACAACTCTCTCCATGGCTCTGTTTACAGAAAACAGAATTTAGAATTCCGCTTGAAGAATTAGTGATTCATCACGTGATGGTTAAATATAAATAGGGAACTTGGGGGGGGAAGACAATGTTGCCACTCCCTTAGGTCTTAAATATTTAATATCAGTTAAATATTACTTTCAATTTAATACAATTTCATTTTATTCATTTCAACTTCAAATAGAGAATATAGTTCATAATTATTAACTTATTATAGAATTTTATGAAGATTCAAAATTTAATGTACTATTAAATATGAAATATAAAATATATTTAAAATAAATATAAGAAGTTTAGTTCACAAAATAAATTTAATGCTAATTATTAAGGCCATGTTTTATATTTTTTCTTGACAAACTCTCAAATATATTTATAATTGAATATTCTAAGCTGCAATTAAAATTAATTTCTAACTCATTTTCTTCCAATAAGACAACGAAAGTTATTACAAAAAAACTCAACAAAAAACCTCAACAAGAAACCCCTTTCAAATGAGCCTCTTAAATGTATCTTAAACTCTCAAATTGCTTCTGCTTTTCGCAGAAAATTCCGCCTAACGTATTCCGCCATTAAAGTTTAATCTCTCTTAATGATAACTAATAATTGGATTATTTCTTTTTTAAATCATGTTATTTATTTCTTAACATTTTGTGCCAGCCAAGACAATTATGTTGGTGAATTCCTTGTGATGAACCGCCGCCCCTCTTACATTTATTTTACACTCTCTCAAATTGCTTGTTAAATCAAATATTTTTCTTAGAAAATTCCCTCAAATGAGGCGATTAGAGTTAATTTCAAGTTGATTGCATTTTCTACCTTTAATGATAAGCCTTAATTTGGGATAAATACAGATTTTGATTCGTTTGTTGTTATTTTCTCAATCTTTAGCCCAACTCCTTGGCGGCGACTGCCAGCTGAGCGAACAGTGCTCCATGAAGGTGGCCAACAGCAGCTGTCTGGACGGAGCCTGTCGGTGCGTCGAGGGATTCCTGCAGTTCCGCAAGCACACCTGTCTGGGACGTAAGTATCCGCCAAGTGCCGGCCAAGTCTTGTGGCCCTAATCCGCCCGGTTTGCATGGAATTCCACACACCACACACACATCATACACACACACAACACACACTATAGATGATATCATTAACTGTTCGGTGCGGTGTTTGGTGAATTGCAATAAACGGACGGCAGCCAACTAATAATACCCACTTTGATGGCTTATCATTTCTTGAGTTCCCCGGAATGTCACGCAATGTGAGGTACATAGTAGGTGCTATGGGTCCACAGGAAAAAATAAGTTTAAAGAGATAGGAATTTTAGGGAGTTTCTTTTTGATTTTTTTCTTAGAAGATTTTTGGGGTGGAATTTTGAGAAAACAAAGAGGTTGAAAGGGATCATAATTCAAGGAAATATCTTTCTGATTTTTAGGAGATTTTTAAGATAGAATTTAGGAGTTAGGAATTATTAAATTGAATAATATTAAATAGGAAATGATGGCCCTGAGGGAGCTATTTTCTCTGCACAGCCTCTGCCGGCACACGCACCGTATTCACAGAATGTAAACAACGCACCTGTAAATTTTAATTTTGTGGCTAAATCTAGATTTTTTTTATGCCTAAATAATTATTTTCTCAGTCAATTCAAAATATTTTAGTTATATTCTTATATTTCTTACTTACTTTGTTCTATTTCTTACTCACACAAATGCAGTTCTAACAAGTCAACATTTAATACCTTCATTTACAAGATATAGCTTTTATTTTTCCTGCAGATTCTTGAAAGTATTTTTCTTATATTTAATAGAGTATATTAAATATATAATTTTAGGCATAAAAACCTGTATCTGTATCTCTTTCAATCACTGAGGTTTGCAGTCTTATTTTCAATTTATTTTCCGTGTACTCCACAGTACTCGCTCCCATTTCCTGTTTGCCATTCGTTAACACTTTGGGCCGCCTAGGTTTTCCTTTCTTCTAGCAATTAACACGGGCATAGCATTAACAATAACGATGAAAATAACAAGACAATCGTGTCACTAATTATACGCATAATTGGTTAATCTTCCAAGAACTGGCCAGCAGCCAGTAACCAGCTACAAAAAAAGAACCTAAAGCGTAGAACGTTGAACGCTGAACGTTAAATGTAAAATGTAAATGCAAATGTTTGGCTTCGATCTCTCTGCGTTTTCTGTTTCTGTTTGTGCAGAGCGATGTGTGAAAGATACAATTCGAGATACTCGGCCAATGGCTCCGTCCGAAGATGCATCCACTCCTAGGGCTCTGGGCTCTGAGCTCTGGGGCTAGGGAAGCGTGACTCATGTCCAGACTTTGGAATAAATCACTCCGATGGGTTGTGTGTGAATCATCCAGTGACTGACTAAGGAAGGTACAAAAGTGAAGTTAATAGTTTTTCTTGGCGGGGTAAGATATGAAATAAATTATTCAAGAATGGCATTAATAAATTTAGATTTTTTGAAGGAGATAAATATAACGGATGTAAGCTTTCCTAGAACAATTGTTAAGGAAGAGTGGGTTTTTTGAGCTTTTATAATTATTAATATGAATAAAGAAATACTTAAGCTAAAGTTTATTTAACTTAGGACCTTTTGTCCAATATTCTTTGCAAAAACCGTGATCCTGAAGAACCCTAACCACTTGTAGTTCCTTGGAAAAGCCAGCCCTGCATCGATTGGGATCTAGTTGGAATTCGCTCCACTTCCTTTTGCCACATTGGCGCCATGTGGCGTTAATCTGATTAGAATGTTGACTAGAATCGAGAGGGGCCTCTCCCGGACAGAGACAGAGGCACGATCGTGGAGCAGTTCGTGTCATTGCCGTTCACCTGACTCGGGCGACTTAATTATATGGCTTAAGAACTCAATATATATGGGCAGGACAGCTGCTGCTGCTGCTGGCCGGGCCGAGAGTGAGCTCGGTATTTAATTAAGCGTAATTTGAGGCCAGCTCGCGCGCCGGGCCAGGTGAGCCCGAGCTCATTTATGAGAGATACTTTCACCGAAACACACAATAAAAGAAAGAGGAACCTTTCACCGCCAAAGAGAGAGAGGGGATAGAGAGAGACAAGCTATATGGGTATATCCTGGCTTAGCCCCTTCGATGGCTATCGCCGCGATGCCCCTACTTTACATGGCTAATTGCCTCCTCTCGTAATTAAATTGCTTTGATTAGCGAAGGAAAGTCCGAGAGACCAGGAAAATCCCAATTAGTTCTCACAGAGACAGTAAGGCCAAAGGCTTGGGTTGACAAAAATGTTGCACACATTTGGGATTGGCCATTCACTTCATCCTATCGCTGCTGCCGCTGCTGCTCCTCCATCGCCATCTCCATGAGTCGCGGGTCAAGTGAAGCAAGTGGTGTGCCAGATTTTGTGAGCTTGTCAGGCTTTCCATTTGGCTTTTAGCTCTCGGCGCTTGCCGCTCTTGGCCACTTGTTCCAGTTTCCCATGCACCTTAACCCAGGCCCAAGCCCATTCCGGGATTGGCTCTTAACTTTGCCCGTTTTTGTGGCTGTTTAACGAGCCCACCTCCAGCCATCCAGCCATCCAGCAATCCAACAATGAGCACTTCCTCCCCATCTTTATGAGTTATGCTAGTCGGTCTACTCCACTCTCCCCGTTTAACCCGGCCTGCAGAGCTTTAAAGTATGCCAAATACATATGGTAATATATATACTATATATACATATATATATACGGGCTCAGATAATGAACAGATAGCCCCAGACTCAGCCACCGAACAGTGGAAGCTGCGCAACTGTCTCGGGAGATCGAGATCTTCTGCATACAAAGTTGCAGGAAAAGTGAACCGATCTGACGTTGCCTATCAAGCAGGTGCACTTGGAGAAATATAGCTGAGAGGGTTCTTTAAAATCTTGAGAAATCATTAATAATTTTAAAAATATCTTCTTAGAAAAAATAGAATTTAATTAAGGCAAATATCTTGAAGCTTAAGACCATTATGAGCATTTAAAGTTGTCTAGGAAAACTTAAATTTGCTTTTCCACGAAGCTATTATTATGACTCCAATTAAAATTAAAATAAATATAACTTGTTATATATTTAAGAGTTCATAAAATAGCTTTATTTAGAGTTTTCTTGGCTTATAGATTTAATTAGGGAATTATCTTTACCAGAGTTCTTGTTTATAGAGTAAAGCTCAAGTCCGTTCTTTAAGTTATATTTAAAATAAATATTAGTTGCTTAGAAAATGCAGAAATACTTGAGAATATTATATTTTTGATTTAATAGTTGAGACTTCTAAAAATATACTAAAACCGTATTATTACGTTTAAATTTAATTTATTTAAATAGTTTTTAAATCTGGTAACCAAACTTAATAATAATTTTTGAAAAAAAAGAGATACATAATTTGTTGCTCTATTTTGCCAAGTCTGGTCACAAACTTAATAATATTTTTTAAAAGGAAAAGAGTTACATAATTTTCTACAGTATTTTCTCTATTTCTATATATCTCCTATACAAAAAGTATGCAAAATTATGATAAACACCAAATTTACCTTTAAAAGAGCTTCTCTAGACAATACCAAACACATTTTTCGTATTTTTTCTCGGCATCCCTGCTGGCTCTCATTATATAAGGCAGATAGACAGAAGCAACTCAGAGGCAGACCCAGTGGCTTAGGAACTAAAAGAGTGGAAAATCTCCTAGTCACTCCTCCTTAGCAGCTCAGCTCACTTTCTTGCAGCCTCAACACCTTCGCAGGCCACAAAAAAAATCAGGGAAAATACTTTCCATTGCGACACCTTGCACCAAAAATAATATAAAAATGGAAATGGAAAGAGAGAAAGACCGACGAACGAACGAAAACCGCCGAAAATTCCATTTCATTTCGCATGACCCACAAAGCCAGCCAGTCAAAGTCAAACTGTGTTAATTTGCGGCTACAGACGGCGAACAAAACAAAGAAAAAACTAAGAAAAACGCCAAGAAATGCTTCTTGAATGGCCATTTCAAACTAAATTGCGCCAAATGCCAAATTGCATGCAAATTATGTGGAACGGCAAACACACCAAAGCCGAAAAAAAGTGGCTTTCGGTCAACTTCCGGAAAAATAATAATAATAATGGCAACTTACCATTTCCACCCAAATGCAAATGCGAATTAATTAAAGCGTCCCCGGGTTATTTCCTATAATGAAAGTCGGCGGCATAAATAGACTTATTATAGCCGCAGGAATGCTGCCGCAGATGGATCTCTGTATCTGTATCTGTATCTCTATCTCTACCTGTATATGCAGCTGTGCGTGTGGCAGGCAGTTGACACAGTTTTGCGATTTGCTATTTGCGATTCCGGCCACCGGCGCGCGGCGACTTAAACAAAGACGGCCAAACACACAGAGGAAGCTGCGATTTAATTTATGCTGATTTCGATGCAAATTATTGTTTATGATGCCAGCTCCCCGCCGATCCACACAGCAATTTTCACACGCGTCGCTCTCGCAACTCACAGCTCGCTGGGTATCTCACTGGAGATCTCTCGGAGATCTCTTCCGACGGAGCTGCTCTGGCCGTAATCGAAGTGGGTTAGGTTAGCAGTGGCAGTCGTGCAGCGATTCGCATGCAACCTGTCGCACCGGCAAACGCTAAGTGGCCGTGGCATTGGCATTGCCCCCAGGCACATCGATCAGAGGCGTCGTCTCTTTGCCCATGTTGGGTAAAACAATGTTGCTGCAGAGAGAGAAATCCTAAGAAATCTTACAAGTGGGGCTTGTAAAATATTAAAGAATATATTTTAAAAAGGTTTTCTAAAAAGATTGAAATAAATTAAGGATAAACAAATTAGATTCAAAATCGGAAAATAGATACTTAATTTATTTTAAGCTTAAACCACCTGCGTTTTACCTTATTTATAAAACAAAGTGTGGCCATGCTTACAATTACTACATTCCCTAAATTGTAAAACAAAATGTGACCATGCCACAAAAAGTGAGGCCAAAAAAGGATTAAACAATGTTGCTACAGAGAGAGAGAGAGAGAGAAATCGTATAGCTCGGGCTTTTAATAAATAATAAAATATATTTACGACAAAATTTGTAGAAAGCGGAATAGAAAACCAAACTCAGAAATACTTTCAAAATCTTCAAAAAGGATATTGTATAATTTTTATAAGGAAAGAGGCCTCCAAATCAAACTTAAAAAATATTTTCTTGACCTCGGATGAACTCAAACTAAATATCCTGGGTATACCAATTTATGAAGCTATTTTTAAAGAAAATTAAACATTTTTCAAGCTATTTTTAAAGAAAATAAAAGATCTAAATAACTGAAGGTTGACAAAACAATATTTTAAAATATTTAAAATTATTTTAAAATGATTACTTATATTCCTAATACTTAAAATAATTCAATTAATAACCAAATCTCAAACCAAACTCCATAAATCCCTCGCTAAGCGACAATTTTCCGCCTTGTTTCCTCCTAATGCTGTTATATAAAAGTGAAAGATGAGGCCAACCATTTGGGCTCCTAACCAGACCCCTCCTCGTGTGCGATTCTTCCTGCTCCGCGTTGGCTCCATATTGGTGTCACAATGCTGCGGCCGGGCACGTCCGAGCAACTCTCATTTGGAATGGCCATTGGCCGTCGCGACGTCGTCCAGTGTCAGTGTCAGGCGGTGCATTCGTTAAGTATACGCCATGCTGGCCGTTTGCCTTTCATGTGCCACGAACTCCAAGCTCTAAGCTCCACGCTCAGCCGAGACCGACCGGTTCCCCAATGGCCAATGGAGCGCCTTTTGTGAAATGCCGACAGAAGGCTCCATTGGGGATTTGTGGATCTGTCCGTGGCCGAAATTCCCGCGAGAAAACGAACTTTTCCAAAGCCAGGGCACAGGATGCAAAGGGTATATATTCCATATACCGATTTATGATCGCGCTCAGATTCCAATCCAGCGCCAAGCCAAATGGGAATGGATCTCGTGCCCAGACACTGCCCAAAGGGCAACTGCAGGTGGCGGCGGCAGTGAAATGCAACTTGCAAGTTGCCTGATGCCTGTTGCCTGTTGCAAGTTGCCTGTTGCAAGTTGCTAGTTGCTAGTTGCTGGCAAAACCAAAAACGAAACAAGTGAAAACAAGTTGGAGCGGCAGTACGGAAAGTGGGTCAGAGCTGAGATTCCAGCGGAGGACAGTGGCAGACACGCAGGTGGCTCAGTCAGTCTTGGCTTGCAGCTTGCATTCGTGGTCGTAGTCACCAAGCTCTTTCAGCCAGTTATCGGCGAGTGGAATGCTGATGAGGAACGGTAATGGGAATGGGCGACGTCACCGACGTTTCAGCGTCATCTTCTGGTTCCCATCTGTTCCCCTTCTACGAGTATCATAGGCTTACACAGAAAAATATAAGGCGATTGGTTCATAGTATAAAGAATTTCAAGCTATGATCGGAATACAATGCAAAATGCAAAAGCTGGAAGTTGCATTCATTTTCTTGTTTAATAATATGACCTTGCCTTAGGAAATGAGGTTTAAATTAGGGTATTTTAAATAAATCTTTTATG
This sequence comes from Drosophila rufa, assembly GCA_018153105.1. Taxonomy (NCBI): domain Eukaryota; kingdom Metazoa; phylum Arthropoda; class Insecta; order Diptera; family Drosophilidae; genus Drosophila; species Drosophila rufa. The sequence continues at coordinate 9,101,246 of JAECXS010000085.1, forward strand.
GGGAATTTAATATGAGTTTTAACAATTATTACAAAAGGATAAAAGAATTAGATTTATAATGGGAAAACAAATATTTCATTTATCTTAGGCTTATGCATACTAAGTTTTACTAAATTTATAAAAACAAAGTGTGACCAGGCTTACAATTGCAACTTACAGCAAATCCTTAAGAGTAAGAGTGACCATGCCACAATAAATGAGGTCATAAAAAGGAAATTGTAAGGAGAATGCCCTAAAACTAAAGTTTGATCCAAAGGATAATTTAAATTTCAATAATAAATAATAAAGCTTGCTGATTTTTATCTTAAAAATCCATAAATATTTCTCAAAGTATCTTTACATTTTTGCCATATTAATTTTTGCTCTCTGCACGAATTCTCGTCTCCTCTCTGAGATTCTCTTTTGGCCACGATGCGTTGAGGTTGATGCAGGTTGCAGTTGACTTTATTGACGGTTATTAGGCTTGTCGAAGGCGGGCTAATGCTCTGATGTGGTTCTTGTTCTCCTCCATGTTCTGGTGTGGCTCCTCATGATGATGATGATGAGTTTTTAATATGCATTTGGTGCTTGCAGTTCGGTTTACGGTTTACGGTTAACTTAATAACACGACACACACACACACTCCCGAACCGGAGCAGGCAAAAAAGATCTCACGAGACTTTTCCGCAATTTCCCTAACACATCTCCTTCTCTCTCTCTCTCTCTCTCTCTTCGTAGCTGCCCATCCTGGCGCCGTCTGCTACAGCCACGCCCACTGCCAAATGTTCGTCACCCGCACCCACTGTGACTTCCTCATCCCGAATCTCTTCGGGCGCTGCCAGTGCACGAGTCCCGCCAAGATGATCGGTGGCCTCTGCGTGGCCCCGGCGGCGGATCAGGAGGAGGAGCAGGCCATTGAGAAGGTGGAGCAACCAGTTAGCACCAGCACGAGCACCACAAGGAAAACCACGACGACAACGACGACTACGACCACGACTCCTGCTCCTACAACAACCACAAGAAGGACCACCACGACGACAACGACCACGACAACGGCTGCTCCCATTCTACTGGAGGATGAGCTGCCCGCCAGCGTGGAGGAGCAATCCCTGGAGGAGGATGATGGCCAGGCCATCAAGCTGACACCCGAGGTGGTCGAGCTTGACAACGGTGAGAAACTGGAGCCTGTGGACATGGCCCATGAGGAAACCGAACTGACACAGCAGCAGAATTTGGAGGAGCAGCAGCAGCAGCAGCACGAGGAGGAACTGCAGCACCAGGAGGAACAGCAGCAGCAGCAGAACCAGGAGGTAGCTGCACCTCCACCAAAGGAGCCAGAGCTCACCCAGATCTCCCAAGATGCCACCACTGGAGTCCAGCAGCTCCTGACCCCCGCCGATGTGCCCACCGAGAATGCCATTGCTGCCGAACAGGAGACCGAAGCTGGACCCACCGAGGATTATCCCTACAAGATTGACGAGGAGTACGCCGAGGAGCATGACAGCCACAAGCCAGAGCTAACAGGAGAGCAGCCCGAGCACCAGGAAGAAGTGGCACCAGAACTGGCACCAGAAGAGACACCAGAAGAGGGACCAGAACTCGCACCAGAAGAGGCACCAGAAGTGGCACCAGAAGTGTCACCAGAAGAGACACCAGAAGTCGCCCCAGAACACGCACCAGAACCCGAAGAGGAGGAGGAGGCCTCGGGTAATCAGGAGATTGCCTCATCGCCCATCGATGACACCATGAAATTCGATTATGAAGCTGAAGCCGAGCCCGAGAAGGAGGAGAACGAGGAGGAGGAGCTGCCGCCGACTAATGAGAAGGTGGTGCCCATCGAGGCCGAGAGCGAGACTGATGCCGAGGCCAGCACCAACGAGCCACCAGTGCAGACGCAGCTACTCGAGGAGGAGACGGAACCGGAGACAGCCCAGACGGTGGCCGACGAGGAACTGATCCCAGTTAAGGCTGAAGCTGAAACCGAAAGTGTGACGAAGGCAGCTGACAACGAGCTGGAGAGGCCTGTCGAGGAGGAGGAGGAGCCTCTGGCCTCGGGGGATCATGAGCTGGAAGTGGCTGTGGCCCACGACGAGGTGGAGCCACCCAAGCAGGAGCAGGTGCTGCCGATGGAGAGTGAAAGCCAAGTTGAGGTGGGAAAACCAGAGGAGCCAGAAACCGAAATGGAAAAACAAGAAGCGGAAGAAGAAACCAGACCAACCGAAGCCGCAGAAGTGGAGCTGCTGCCCCCAGCCACAGAAGAGATGGAAGTTGCAGTTGATTCGGGAGCGGGATCTGGAGCTGAAGCTGGATCTGGAGCTGGATCTGGATCTGAGGCCGACCAGGCGGAACAAAGCGCCGACATCAAGCCGACAAGTGGCGAGGATGATTTAAATGAAGCCAATCAATTAATTCAAGACCAAGTCACCGAGCCAGCTGACCAGGAGGAGCATGAGGAGGAGCATGAGGAGGAGCACGAGGAGCAGCAGGTGGAGGAAATCCATCAAGATGCAGATGAAGCCACAACAGAGAAACCAGTCCAAGACGAGACGGAGACGGAGACGGAGACCGAGGTGGAGGCAATCACCGAAGCGGAGCACGAACAATTGACATACCCAACAAATGATGATGAATTGGCGCCACTGGAGCAAGAGCCAGAGCCAGAGCCAGAGCCAGAGGCAGAGCCAGAAACCGAGCCAGAGCTGACCACAGAGCAGGCTGAAGCAGCAGAACCAGAATTAGAGATCACCACCGAGCTGCCAATAGAGGAGGAGCAAGAGCCCGAGGCTGGCGAGGAGGAAAATGCAAATGCAATTAAAACGCCCGAAGTGTCGGAAGCAATTGCTGAGCCCCAGGCAGAGGCGGTGCCCGAGCCAGAGACGGCCACAGAGCAGGAGAACCAAGAAGAGGAGGAGGAGGACCAGTCACTGGTAACCGAGAGGATCCCAGAGCCAGAAGCAGAGCCCGCTAATGATGAGGTGTCGCAGGTGGATACCGATCAAGGTAAGCCAGAGCAGCCAATTAAGAGCGATGCCGATATCGAGCCGGAAGCCACTGAGGAGTCCACGCAGACCGAGATTGTGCCCGAAGCTGAACCTGAAACCGAGGCCAGTGAAAGTGCCCAGCCGCAGGAGGAGATCAAGCCCCAGCTGGATGATGAAGAGGAGATTGAGAAGAATGAGAATGACAACATTATCCAGGGAGCCGAGCCGATTAACCAGGAAGAGGTTATACCAGAGCCAGCAGAGGAACCAGCAGAGGAGGAACCCTCTCCCATTCCAGCTGCTCCCGAAGCTCCAGCAGAGGAGAGTAAGCCCGACTTGGACTACACCAGCATCGAACATCTCCAGGAGATCGCCCTGCCAGAAGAAACCACTCCCGCTGCTGCCCAGGAAGAGGAGGAAGCAGAGTCCACATTGGCCCCTGAGCTCCCGGAGGCACCCAGTGCCATTGTGAGCGACGAACTGGATCAGGAGCAGGACCCTCAGAACTTCCATGAGAGCGAGAGCATTGCCGACATCCTCAGCGATCTGATGTTGGAGGGTGACAGTACGGTGCCACCGGTTCCCTTTGGCCAGCAGCCCGCCCAGACAGTGCCCATGGTGGAGGCCAACTCGGAGAACGAAGAGGAGCAGAACCATGCTGCCATTTCCGATCTCGTAGCCGAAGCGGACGAAACCCATGATCATGTAGAGCAAGTTCCGGAGGAGCCAGTGCCCGCCATTCCCGATCTTTTCGCAGAGGCGGCTAACGATGGGGAAGCCCAGGAAGAAGAGCAGGTGACACCCGCTCCCGAGCAGAGTCTGACTGACGAAGAGGAGGAGAAGCAGCCCGAGGAAGAGGCCATCAAGGAGGAGCCCCAGCAAGATGAAGGAGAAGCTGAGGCAGTTAAGCAGGAGGAAACTGAAACCGAAACGGAAACCGAGGCTACAACTGACAAGGAGCTGGAGCTGCAGCCCGAATCCTCGCCCGAGGAGGATCACACTCTCTCCCCCGAGGAGCTGCCCTTCGACCTCATCGATCACTCAGTTCCCATTCGCCTGAATGAGCTGGAATCCGATAACCTGATCCTCGAGTCCACCACCACCATCGATGGCCTGCAAGAGCTGGACAGCAATCACATTGAGGAGGATGAGCCCGCGGCTCATAACGTTGCCCACGAGGAGGCCACACCGAATCCCGCCGACATTGTGGAGATCACCACCCAAACCATGCTCGGCCTGGCCAGCCGGGTGACCCTCATGGAGCCCGCCGCTCCCGTGGTGACCACCCTGATGCCCCTGATGACTGCCGCCGACGAGCCTACTCCTGAGCCTGTTTCTCCAGCTTCCATTGCCCCTGCTGCCAGCAAGCCAGGATCAGAGCTGCGCAAGCGCGTGGATCTTGGCCTGGAGGCGGTGTCCCTGGGATTGGCCTGCAGCAGCGATAGGCAGTGCCAGCTGGCCGATCCTCACACGGTTTGCAATGGACGCGGAGTGTGTGACTGCTCCGCCAGCGGAGAGGAGACAGGAAAACAGTGCGGCGCCGAGAGAACCGGATGCAGTCCAGGAACCTTCCAGGTAAGAGCGAGTTCTTTGAGGAATTAAACAAAATAAATAATAAACTATTATTCCCCCCTTCGCAGTGCCGTTCCAGCGGCGTTTGCATCTCCTGGTTCTTCGTCTGCGACGGCCGCGCCGACTGCAATGACGCCTCCGACGAGGAGTGCACCCACAATGCCCGCCTGAACCAGAGCTGTCCGGCGGAGTCGTTCCGCTGCCAGCGCAGCGGTCGCTGCATCTCGCGGGCGGCCCTCTGCGACGGCCGGCGCCAGTGTCCGCATGGGGAGGATGAGCTGGGCTGTGATGGCAGCCACCGGGGCGGCAATGCCTGTCCGGAGCACACGTTCCGCTGCGGCAGCGGCGAGTGCCTGCCGGAGTACGAGTACTGCAACGCCATCGTGTCCTGCAAGGACGGCAGCGACGAGCCGCCGCACTTGTGTGGTTCCCGCTCCGTGCCCAATCTCTTCATGCGCCTGATCGAGGCCGGCGGCCTCCTCGGCGGAAGGCGGGAGGCGGACACCTACTGCCCGCATCGCTGCAGCAACGGCCTGTGCCGCTCCACGGCCATCGTGTGCTCCGGGCGAGATGGCTGCGGCGATGGCACCGATGAGCAGACCTGCGCCGTGTGTCGTAAGTAGCCATACAATTATTCAGGTATTAAGAAATAATATTAATAATATTTTATATCATTAAAGGTTGTCCCGCCCCGTCTGCCGCCAGCCTGCCTGCCTTCCTGGCCCGGCAACGCCCCATGCCGCTGTGGTAGGGCGGAGAATCCTTGGAGTTGTGGAGCACTTCCACTTCCGGTCACCATTCGACCGAGCTTTTGCCAACAACCACTGTCTTCCGACCCCCAAAACACACACACTCGCAGCACTATCGCCCCATATCCAGCCGCATTGAAACACGATTTTTGCCTAGCATTTAAGTGGATATTTACACATTTATTTATTTATTTATTATGACCTTAGCTGCGCCCATGCCACGCCTAATTGCCACCTTGCTAGCAAGGGGGATGGCCTGTCCCCTTTGAGCCAGTGATGTTTGTCAATTGCGCCACAGAGCGCATCCCTAAAGCACATGTAAAAGACACACTAAAAAACACACACTAAAAATCATACACTAAAAATCACACACTAAAAACACTCACCCCCCCAAAAACACACACAACACCCATACTCGCCCCCATTTCGACTATTTATTCTACTCATCTGAACCATCAAACTATTTATTTATCCCCCAAAAAACTACACACAACACCCTCGAAAGGAAGATTTCTTCATTTAGCCTAGATTTATGAAATTTTCTAATTTATTCAAGGAGAAAAAAACATACACGAAAAAATAAACTACCATGAAACGATGCATTTTTATCGATAAATATTTTGTAAATAAGAGTAAACGTGTTCGATGTACATGAGATAAACGAAAATGCCTATAAAGAATCGTAGGGTATCTAAGGCTAACGCATAACACAATCAGATCGTATATCCCTATATAGTTTATTAAATGTAAGTGTGAGTGGCACTCACACGCTTTTCTCAAAGTCAAGAAGCATCACGGTAAAACTAAACAAAAAAAATGCAACAAAAAACGAATGAAATGACAATAAAAAATCTATTTTTAGAAAACTATTGAAAAAATAATTGTTGCGTATTTTTACTTAAATGGGTTTGGTTTTGCAAGGGGAAGTTAATCTTAATTATCTAATTAAATCTTAAATAAATAAGATAACATAAAGAGAGTTTTATAATAATTGCATAATATAATTATTATTATAAAAGATTATATAATATACTTTTATTATTATAAAAGATTATATAATATACAATATTAATTATATTGACTGCAAAAAAAACTTTTTAGATACGTTTTTCCAACATTTCCAATTCATTTAGAAGAACTAGTAAAAATATCCGCCAGTCTAGAGTTCCGACCCACAATAATTCTCTATAAATATTATTTATTTATATTATATTTTGTATTTATAATATTTTGTTCCTTATAGATTTTTCCAAGTTTTAAAATACATAAATATTACCATTAAACTGCAAAAACGGCTTATCTCTAAATTTTAGCACAATATTAATTAATTCGCTGGTAATAATACCAGTGATTCTAAGACCATTATTGACATTTAAACTGTTAAGGAAGAAACTCAAAGAAATATTGCCTGCTTTTGGGCGAAATCTTCTTGAACACAATAGAATTAGTCAGTTGATAAATTGTAACAATTAAGAAAGAAAGAATCGAGTGTGCTCTGCTGCGAGATACCCGGTACCCAAAGCTTCTTGCATTAAATTAAAGGACAAGCGACTTAAGAGTGCATCTTACCAAAACTCCGATCGATTTCTTCAATAGACTTTAAAAATAAAGGCTTCAAAAACCAATTTTAAAACAAATAAGAAAAATTACCTTTAAATAAATAAAATAGGATTACGCATCTGAGGCAAGTGCGAATGCGATGGAAATATAACATTTATATATTTATTTGCAACATTATTGTCAAATAACTTTAATGTTTATCCGATGGTACTAATTTTTCAGAAAAGTCTGCATTGGCATTAAGCTAAAATACCCTCGTAATCTATGGGTACCCGGTGTAAATAAATAAATTAACAAATGCTTGATATTAACTTCCTCGATGGAAATATAGGTTCCAGCTAATCAACATACACATACTAGTACTTATGGGAAACAGGCACTTGAGATTGTAGGACTTTGATTTAGTATTTCACTCGAGCAATTATCTCGCCAATTATCAATGCAGAGTTTTACGATCGCGATTGCCGCGGGTATAAAAGCGGCACCGCCAGTCCCTGGAAGCCAAGTTGTTCCAGCAACATGAAGGTGTTCCTGACTATTCTGGCTCTGGCCGTGGCCTCGGCCTCCGCCTCCACTATCGGCGGTGTGGTCCATCCCAAGGACCTGCCCAAGGTGTCCAAGATCGAGGGTCGCATTACCAACGGCTACCCGGCAGAGGAGGGCAAGGCCCCCTACACCGTGGGCCTGGGCTTCAGCGGCGGCTGGTGGTGCGGTGGCTCCATCATCGCCAACGACTGGGTCCTGACTGCCGAGCACTGCATCGGAAACGCCGACTCCGTGACCGTGTACTTTGGAGCTACCTGGAGGACCAATGCCCAGTTCACCCACTGGGTTGGAAACGGCAACTTCATCAAGCACTCGAACGCCGACATCGCCCTGATCCGCATCCCGCACGTGGACTTCTGGCACATGGTCAACAAGGTGGAGCTGCCCAGCTACAACGATCGCTACAACGACTACAACGAGTGGTGGGCCGTGGCCTGCGGCTGGGGCGGCACCTATGACGGCAGCCCACTGCCCGACTGGCTCCAGTGCGTCGATGTCCAGATCATCCACAACTCCGAGTGCGCCAGCTACTACGGCACCGGCACCGTCGGGGACAACATCATCTGCATCCGTGTGACCGACGGCAAGGGAACTTGCGGCGGAGACTCTGGCGGCCCTCTGGTTACCCATGACGGCCGCAAGCTGGTGGGAGTCACCAACTGGGTTTCCGGTTCCGGCTGCCAGGCTGGACATCCCGCTGGCTTCCAGCGCGTGACCTATCACCTGGATTGGATCCGCGACCACACCGGAGTTGCTTACTACTAAGCATCGACCATTGAGAGAATAAATGATATTTGAAAAGCAAATTTTATTGTATTTGTATTTGAAGGTTAAGACAATTAACTGACAGTTAAGTGTCACTTATGGGTCAGCTAACGGACAGGTTACGGTTTATGTTTTCGCTTTTGAAGCTTCCAGCAATAAGTGTTAAGTGTTAAGTCTCAGATAAGTGTTAGTTACAATACAAGTAACTGTCAGTTAAGGATCAGTTAAACGTATATTACAGGACAGTTAATGGTCGATTACCGCTTAGTTAACAATAAGTTACAGCTCAGTTAACGGTCAATTACCGCTCAGTTACTGCTGTAGTAACTGTCAGTTAATGGTCACTTACTGATTAGACATCGATAAGTCAACTGTCTGTTAGATTTTGGTAAATTTATCAAATTGCGTTTAAAATGGATCAAATTAAATAAATAGGAAATTATCTATACTATATATATTAACTTGATTTCTCTAAAAATTAAGGTAAATCCTAACCGGATTTCTCAATATCAGATTAAGAGTAACCTTATTTGTTAATTAATATAAATATTTTTTTATTTCAAGAATCCATTTAAAGAATTTTTATAACAGAACGCTTGTGTAGAGGACGCTGTGTTTAAAAACAGAATATATTAATAAAAATATAAATCAAGAAGGCTCTGCTACTTATGTTAACTAAGGCAAGCTAACTAATTTAAGAAAGTAGATAATTATATTTATTTGGCTTCTGAAAGTCGGTGCGAGAACATTAACTGCATTTTAACTTACTCACTGTTTTACTTGACTTGCTTGGCAGGTGTTATTTATATTTAATTTTTATTTTATCTTTGTCTTTTTTATTTACCCTTAATTTATTTTTATTTTCATTTGCATTTATTTCTTATAATTTCATTGGTCTTGGCACTGGGTTTTTCGGATCGGAGCATCCCGAATACGTCCTATTATTATGTTATTTTTGAAGGCAGAACTTCCAATTGAATTCACTAAAATCGGCCCAAATTAAGCCAAGAATAACTGATCAGAAATAGCTTTTCAAATGATATTTATTTCGTTCAGTAGTAAGCAATGCCAGTGTGGTCGCGGATCCAGTCCAGGTGGTAGGTCACGCGCTGGAAGCCAGCAGGAGCACCCGACTGGCAGCCGGCAGTGGAGCCAAAGTTGGTAACACCCACAAGCTTGGTGCCGTCATGGGTAACCAGGGGGCCGCCAGAGTCGCCGCCGCAGGTGGACTTGCCATCGGGAGTGCGCACGCAGATGATGTTGTCTCCAACGGTGCCGGATCCGTAGTAGCCGGCGCACTCGGAGTTGTGCATGATCTGCAGGTCCACGCACTGCATGTAGTCGGGCAGGGGGCTGCCGTCGTAGGTGCCGCCCCAGCCGCAGGCCACGGCCCACCACTCGTTGTAGTCGTTGTAGCGATCGTTGTAGCTGGGCAGCTCCACCTTGTTGACCATGTGCCAGAAGTCCACGTGCGGGATGCGGATCAGGGCGATGTCGGCGGATCCGTGCTTGATGAAGTTGCCATTGCCAACCCAGTGGGTGAACTGGGCATTGGTCCTCCAGGTAGCTCCGAAGTACACGGTCACGGAGTCGGCATCTCCGATGCAGTGCTCGGCGGTGAGAACCCAGTCGTGGGCGATGATGGAGCCACCGCACCACCAGCCGCCACTGAAGCCCAGGCCCACGGTGTAGGGGGCCTTGCCCTCCTCTGCCGGGTAGCCGTTGGTGATGCGACCCTGCATGTCCTTGGTGTGGACCGCCTTCTGGGGGGAGCTGGAGCCACGAGGCATGGCGGCGCCGGAGGCCGAGGCCACGGCCAGAGCCAGGATAGCTACGAACAGTTTCATGCTGCTGGAACAACTTGTGGATCGGTGGGTGGCGCTGGCGTATTTATACCTGAATCGAATTGGCCCAGCCAGTGGGTCATATATAATCACTGTCCGTCTGGTCAAGTGGCCGATAAGGCTAAATGTTTTGATATATTGGTCATCTTCTGACTGACTAGCCACTGCCACTGCCACTGGAACAGCTAATGAATAGAGTCGGGTCAAGAGGAGTGTGTGAAGTGTTATCTGGAAAAATATATTTTTGCTATAGAAGATAGCGAAGTTTTTTAACAGCAATCGACACTGAAATTCAGCTTAAACTTTACGCAGAATGAAGGGATTTTTGATAATTGGATTTACTTATTTATTAAAATATATTCCAGAAATTAAGAAAAAGGAATACTATTTTCTTTCGTCGATTAACTTTTCTTAACCATTAACTAATTCTATTTATATCGCTCCGTGTATTTTATTAAGTATTATTCTTGGAATCCCACTTATTTTCTGCAAATAAAATAACAGTACAACTATTTCCAGGTATTTGCACTTATTTGTAAACTATCTAAAGCCTGAAGGTTGGGTTTATAAATAGAAAATGCGTTTTTTGAACCCGATTTTTTTTTTTTAAGATTTATGATTCCTTGTTGAGACTATCTCTCTGTTCCACACGTTCTACTCCATCGAAACTTGATTAGATTTAAATATTTACAATGCCTAACGGATGTGCATATCAAAGCCAAGTGCAAAGTGCCACGCCCATTTAAAAAGTTCTTAGATTAATCTGATTTAAATCAATATTATGGCCATAAATATTCAATAAACGATAGTAAACACTGGGACTTGGCTATTATAAAATTGATTAAAAATGTCAAATCACATAGGCGGAAATCCGACTGTATTTGTTTTGATTATTTAAAAGAATAGCGGTATGATTTATGTTAGTTGATAGAGCTTCAAGAGTCTATATTAGATTTTGACTGAAAGGAAAGAGTATTTCTTATATTTTTGATTTATTTATTTAAGTAATCTTTAAAGGATTTCAATTTTTTTTTGCTTATATTTTTTACTAATAAAGATATATTAGAAATTAATATATTTATGATTTAAGGTTTGCCTTGATTAAATCCATTTTGATTTGTTATATACATTTTTGTCATTTTTTAAGAGCTTTTATATATTTTCTTTAATCTTATATTTTATTTAGCTTATTGTTCATTATTATTTAGTGTAAGAAGTTTAATTAATATAGAAAATATTTACTAAAAAATACAATTAAATCTTACTGAACTAATTCTTTGCAAAATCCTAAACAATAGAGATGAGCAGAATAAATATTCGAACGCCTAAAGTCCATCTACTTGTCAGCTGGCCATAAATCCCTATATTATATAGAAATGTCACATTTTCTTAGTCTGTTGCGGTCGGTCTCTGCGGTCTTGTTAAAAGTTCTCCCACTTATTTTCGGGCTCTTGTATTTTATTTATATATTTTTCAATTTATTAGTGTCAAAGTAAATTTTATGTGATTTAAAATTCACCCAGAAACCATAATATTTGTGATGTAATAGTTGTTGAAATTAAATACTGGTCGAGGTTACAAAAATAAAAACGAAAATAGTTATTATTATGAAAGAATTCAAATGTTTCAGTGTTAAAGTATGCAAAAATATTGACGAAAATTCGTTGTATTTTATTTAAAGCTCTAAAGATAATTCCCTAAATATAAAAAGGAGGTACTGGAGTAATATTAATATAGCAACGATGATATTACCTACTAAAATTGGAACCTATCTTATTTTTATTACGTTACCTCCCTACCCTTTGTTTACTTTTTGTTTCTCCTTACGCTTCTTTTGTTTTTGCGAACGACCTTGCCTGCGGATAACCAGCGACACCTCGCTATAATTTTCCGGCAGGCACACTTGGCGAAAATTCCACCCACCCGCACACCCACACCCACATTCGCAGAGAACCAACAAGTGTGTGTGGAGTGCGTGCCGAAAGAGAGATGGCAAAATAGAGTGGGGAGAGGGAGAGTGCAAAATAGCGGCGCAGCACGTGCCGAAAGTGCTTGCAAACTGCGCACGCTCAGTGAGTGCCAAACTGTGCGACTGACAATTGGCAAATAAACATTGCATACTTTCGGGCGACGCACACAGAGAGTGCAGCGCAAGTGCCGCCTCGCTGTTGCTGCTGCACTCGCAAAAAAAAGTCACAGCCACAACTAGCAACTAACGATGATATCACACGAAAATTATATCGATAAATTGCCTGTATCACCCAAATTAGAATTTTTATCGCTGCTCCTCTTCCTGATTTTCGGGGCGAGGCTCATATCGTATCCTTTGGGATCCGCCATATGTATTACGTAATCATTTATGGTCATCAGTGGGTCAGTTAAATCATTTCTCCAGTGGAAAAAATTCAATTTGAAGCTTTGAACAATTAATTACTTAGGGGGAGGTGGCAATGATGAAACTAAAAAATTAATACAACATAGATATCAAATAATTACTAATTTATAATAATTACTTTATAAAATACTTACTAAAAATCAAAAATAAGTATAGAATATAATTTCCCTTGGCTCTCAGTTAATAATAAAATAAAAATTTAACAGTTTTAAAAAATATGTATAATGAATGCATTCATTATAATTATATTATCAAACCTTAAACCCTAGCAAACCTTAAAAATTTCTCTATTTTGGAACCCTGTACCCACTAAAAAAATACTTATTACAGACTCACCGCGTGATGGATTAAATTAAATATGGTGATGAAATAATAAAATACCTAAAAATACATAAAAGGAAAAAATATTAGGAGAGCAGCATCCGGATAGTTTGGAATTTAATTGATAATATAAAGTTGATGGTAATTATTTCCTTGTATAAACAAACCCTAAACCTGATTTTTCTCTGTGCACTGTCTGCTTTATTGTTGCTGTTGTAGCTGCTGCTGGCGGTGCTGCTCCGACGAGAGTGCAAAAAATCTCACATCGGGTTTGGGCAACGGGTCGTCGCGTCGTCGTCATTCGCCCCGTGGTCGTCGGAGGCGCAGGGTATGCTCGCTGCTCACTCGTACTCCGTGCTCGTATTATCCGTTCCGCTAGCAAGGACTAAGGACTACGGCCGGAGTCGCGCATCGTCGATTTCTAGCTAAGGAGGAGCTGCGAAAATCACACAACAAATATTTGTGTATTTGCTGCAATCAATATGGTGCGACGATGAGTTCCAATCCAAGACCAAGTGAGTGTGTGGCCCAAATATTGGATCCTGGCGCAAGTTAGGTGTTGACAAATTTCCAAAAGTGCGTCCGGGAAAAAAGTTTGCAAGCGTGTGTGTTTGTGTATCTGTGAGCCCGTATCTGCATGTGTATCTGTATCCGTATCCGTATCCGCAAAACGATTGCAATTTTACGCTGACGCTGCAGTAGAAGCATTTCGCCTCAATGGAACTTGACACACTCACCCGCCACCGCCCCCAAAAAACACCCCTCTTGGGACATGCTGTACATATATACACACACACTCTTGTGATGTATGAATTTGCCAACGCAAAATACATGTCCTCGAAACACTTGCACACTCGCTCACACACACTCCTTGCACTGAAGTGGCCTGCACTCGTCCTTCACCCCTTTCCACCAGCATTTTCATTATTATATTCCTCATAATGCTTCACATATTGCCTATACATCGCCCCTATGAATGGGTATCCCAAGTGCATTTGCCATTAGCATTCAATGCATTATCTTGATGCACGGCTGCTATTCACCAAAAGACACGCCAAAGTGCTGTCGGTTTTTAATGTCAATCTCGCTCGCCAGTCGAGTCCATTGAATCATAGTCAAAGCATTCAATCGCCAACTGGAAATTCAATTAGATAAACACTGTTAATTACTCGGCGAAGGGTCTCTGTGTCATAAAATGTCATAGAGTGGAGGGTGTAATCGAAATTTGATCTCTCTACGAAGTAAAATATGGGCAGACACATCACAAGTCAGCGGTGGTGTGAATTGAATGAATACATCATAGAGTGGAAATAGAAACTCTTCTGGCTGGGAGTTTTCTAGCATTAATTTAATCTGTATTTATTATTTATATTAAAACATCGCTATTTCGGGGCATGTTTATTTCATACTATTGCTATAAGTTCAACTCATTGACTTTGTTTATTTAACAAATTTTGGGGAATTCATTCAAAATTCATATTTGATGGTCTCTTATCTGCTTTTTTAAACCTTTAGGGAAAGCTTTATTTTTATTTTATTACTCCCATGATTTTTTACTACTTCATAATTTTAGTAAGATATTAATGGCTAGTTTTGTCCAAAAACAATGTACATAATATATTTCTAAAACCATTTATCACTGCTTTTCCTGTCTTAGGAATGTATTTACATATTTCTTTTTTATGATATCTTGGTTCCGTCTCATGAAATGGGGGCAGCGACTTTATCGCGAAACCCGCATAGAAATACATTTTTAAGTCCCTGTCAGAAAGGGAATGTGATAAATACAGTGTCGTTCAACTTAATAGTTATTTTCAGTCAACAATTAAGATTAAAATTTTAATGAGTTATTATTTTCATAAAACTGGGTCAGCAGGGAAAGATTTGGATTGAGTCCACATTTTGCATTTTCTCATTAACTGTTTTTAATAATTAAAGCCAAAGATAAAGAAACAATAAAACAAACTCCAGTCAAAAATAAAATCAATAACAAAATGTCCTAACAATGAAATGACCGGTATTAATGTTCAGATATAAGAGCTCATTTTCTTTTCCTGGAAAACTAATTTATGTTAGTTTTAAATGTCTAAAATAAAAGTTTTCCCCGAACCCTTACTATCGCCTCGTATTGGGTATTAAAATCTTAACTATATTTAGCCAACTACGAAGACGTGTCCAGGTATCAACACAACAAAATATCTAATCATCGTAGCAGCACGAAGATGCAAAAATACATAATACAAAATATACAAAAAAATCAAAAACTAATGACCGCCGAACACAGTGTGTCGTGATCGATGAAATAATGCCGGCGAAGCGCGGATCACTCACTTCCCCATTCGGTTCCCATGAGGCGAGACAAGACCAGAGACCCCTATACCCAATGCCATTCCGAATCCGAATCTGATTTCTGAGCGGGGGGCATCGGCACACTCGCGTTTGTGCCGTCATAGAGCTCGGACCGCTGACTATTCGCTCGGCGGCGTTGCATTTTAGCAGCAACCGTTGCCGCTGCATTTTCATTAATTAATCTCGTCGCAGTCCCTCGCCGCAAAGATCAGCCCTCAGGGCCAGCTAAAATGTTATTTATATTCTTTTGGCGAAGACACAACTATTGGCAAACCAATGAAAGTGCGGTCATGTAAAGTATTTGATGGATTTGATAAAGAAAGCAATGGAAATTAGAAAATGTTTGCCCTTGTTAACGTGGAAAACCACGTGTAACGGACTTAAGCTGAACGAATTGTGTTATCTGTAAAAAAAGGAATAATTAAGATTTGATTAGGTAAAAAAAGTGCAGTGCTTTGTTTGCTGTCAAACAACAAACGCCTTAAAGCATCGGTTAAATGTTAATATAATAGTTTTCAAGTCGTTAAACTACTTAAATAATTAAAAAATCTTTAATAATGCCATTTATTCAAGCCTGCAGAATTTATGAAAATTATATAATTTCCTAAGACTTCGGATATTTGCAATTATAAACCCATCTGTTCGTCAGGTTTTGTGTTTTGCGAGCTATGGAAATCACTGAACTGACCTTTATACAAACCACAACAAAAAAATAAAAGCAATTACGTCTCTTAACAATTAATATCAGCAGTCTGTCTTCAATTTCAGTTGCGGAATCACCAATCTTGCAACAATAAATCAACGGATACTTCAAAAAGCATTCCAAAGGTAAGTTTGTCATTCAAATATTTCATTTTCCTCAGTGTCAAACAAAGAAAAATTTATTTTCAAGGAAATTATAATGAAATTTTCAACATGAACTTAAGAGATACTCATATTTTTTTGTTTACTCGGAAATATAATTTGATAACTTCATTTGTTTTGAATTTTCTGTTTATTTTGCTCCTCCGTGTTTATATTTACTGCCGAATTTGCATTTTGCACCCAAAGCAATTGCATAAACATCTCACAGCAGCTGATATACATACAAATTAGATTAGGAAAATGAGTGCACTTTTTGCATAGAATACATGCATGTTTTTAACACTGTGCTCATTTGAGTAATAATTAATATTAACTGCCTAATTTAGAGAGCAACCTGAGTTAAGCAAGAGGGGTACTCGAAATCAGTTCACGGCGTCAACTCACCAATACTTACAAACACAAATTGTACTGAAAAAAAAATTACAATTCTTTTTCAAGAGGGAAAAAAACAACATTAATTAAAGTTCATTAATTTCTTAATCCACTTAAAACCTTCACAACAACTTGTCTATATTAAAAACAAATTGTTGTCAGTCAGACGAAACCAATAACAAAATGGATGCGATTTAGCGAAGTAACGGTTAAGCCTATGAACATTTTGTTGTTTAGCCTGACTATATAAGGATAATGAGAGAAATAAGCCACATTTTTGTTGTATTTTGCATTGGCAATATTGAGAGAAAGTGAAGAGTAATTACAAAAACAAAGGAGCCTTGAAAGCAACGGCGTTGCCAGGCCTGTTTTAGAATTTCAAATATTATTAATTTAAAAGTAACTCAGCTTAAAAAAATGTATTACCCATTTAATATAATATTGTTATAACAAAAAATGTATATTATACATTACTATGTAAGCAAGATAAATTTACTAAATACATCTACATTTAATTTAATTCAACGTGGATAGCCGAGAGCTTAAATGTCATGGGAGAGAAACGCCTACTGCTGGAGCGATCGGATTCCTCAGAGACGACGGAGAAACTGGAAGTACAAATGACCCGGCGGAAGGGTGCTCTCCAGGTGATCCAGCACCAGTCGCTGCCCGCCGGCTGCCGGCTGCTCCTCCTCCGCCGGAAGTCGGTGCTCGGGTTGGTGGCGGCCTTTGTCTTCTGCTACTTTGTGATCGGACGGCCCGACTGGGTGAATGTCCTCGACCTGGATGTCCTGCATGGGGATAACTTCATTACAGTTCAGCACCAGTCCACGGTCATGGATGGTGAGTCCATCATCCGAGAGCATCCTTGATCGCTTCTTATGTTGCATCCCATTTGCATGCCCGCAATTATTGTTTTCCAATTTCCGTTTTCTTTTTTTTTTCTTTGCCTTTTTTCCCCCCGTTTTGATGCATGTGATTGTCCGTGTCCTTGTGGTGGTGTGCCCAGAGGGTGTCACAGATTCTGACAGTATTCCATTTGTGCCGGAAGGCTTCCTCGTGTACAGCAACTCCTGCCGGATCATGGAGCTGGATCCGTACAAGTCGGAGGTGATGCGTCACTTCAAGCGGATCAAGTACAAGCCCTGCCAGAAGCTGCCTCCCCTAACCCGGGTGAAGTTCCAGGAGCGCTCCCAGAAGTACCTCCTGAGCATCGACGGAGCAGCCTTCAGCCAGTACCCAGTGGGCAGCAACATCCAGTGCTGCTACATGGCGGTGCAGCGGGTCAACGAGATGGAGGTCAACTACACCAAGTGCCACAACTTCAAGGGGCGCACCGAGCTGCCCAATTCCGTCGAGGACATCATCGTCAAGTGCGAATCGGGTGGGAAGCAGATCTACATCAATGGCCATGCCACCATTCCCGTCAAGGAGGCGGTGCAACGGCGGCTGCAGGAGGCCTACGACACTGCCTTGGGGGCGGAGGAGCAGCAGGTGCCGGAGAAAGCCCCACAGCGACCTCCCAGCGTCCTGATGCTGGGCATCGACAGCATCTCGCGGGTGAATCTCATACGGGCCATGCCCAAGACGGCCCAGTATCTGTACGACAACGAGTGGTTCGAGCTGGCGGGTTACAACAAGGTGAGTTCTTACTCTTCCAAGAAACTATTACTAGACTGGCAAGGATCCTTCTCCCCTTCAGGTGGACGACAACACATTCCCCAACATTATGGCCTTGGCCACCGGCTATAACCTGCACAACGCCCAGCAGGAGTGCTCCCCATTTGTGGTCGGTGGCCTGGACAAGTGCAACTACATCTGGAAGCAGTACAAGGAGCATGGTTATGTCACTGCCTACGCCGAGGATGCGGTGAAGATCAATACATTCAACTACCTGAAGAAGGGCTTCGAGCATCCGCCGGCGGACTACTACCTTCGGCCGTACCTCTCCGCTGCCGAGAAGCTGCTGGACCACACGGTGGTCAATGGCCTGATCCACTGCCTCGGCTATGAGACGGCCGCGGAGCACGTCTACGACTATGCGATGGAGTTCACGCGCCGCTTCCTCAACGAGACCTATTTTGGATTCTTCTGGACGAACACGCACAGCCACAGCGACATATCGCAGACGAGCAGCATGGACGACTACATGGCGGAGTATCTGCGCAAGCTGGTGCGCCAGGGCACCATGGACAACAGCGTCGTTGTGTTCTTCAGCGACCACGGCCTGCGGTTTGGGCCCACGCGGGCCACCTGGTCGGGTCACTTGGAGGAGCGGCTGCCGGTGATCTTCATCTGGCTGCCACATCACCTGCGTAAGTCTCATCCGGAGTTTGTGAGTGGCCTGCATCTGAACAGGAATAGGCTGACCACGCCCTACGATCTCCATCTCACCATGAAGCACATACTCTCCCTGTCCGGGCGAACGGACATGGCTTCCCTGGGACCGGCGCCCGACTGCCCGCAGTGCCAGAGCCTGCTAAAACCAGTATCGCTGCGGCGGAGCTGCGCCGACGTGGGCATCGAGGATCACTGGTGCACCTGTTGGGCCTACGATAGCGTCTCGAGTTCATCGCCGGCAACGCGGCAGCTGGGCAAGCGAGTGGTGTCCTACCTGAACACATATGTGGCCGAGTTCCGGAACGGAACGTACGCCAAGCTCTGCGTCCCACTCTCGCTGCAGAGCATCCGGTCGGCGTTCCGGGCGCATCCCAATGCCCTCGATCCGGACGATGTGCACACCTACCGGCTGATCTTCGTGACGTCGCCGAACAAGGCGTGGTACGAGGCCACCGTGAGGCACAACCAAACGGATGACTCGGTGACGGTCACGGGATCCGTGAGCCGGCTGAACGTGTACAGCGGCGAGGCGGAGTGCATGAAGGACTTTGCGGCCAAGAAGTACTGCTATTGCCGGCAGAAGAAGGGATAGGGGATGGATTAGGATTAGAACAAAGGCTAGTGCCCAAGTGCCGTTACTACAATATATAGTGTGTGTGTATATAGCGAATCTCTGCCGGAAACCCATTAAGATTTAAGAAGCAATACTTTCGGAAGCAACGAAAGTCTTCATTTACTTTGTATACCCTTGCAGTGGGTATTATAATTTTGCCATGATATTTGCTACGCAATGAAGGAGGCATCTCCGACCCCATAGAGTATATATATTCTTGATCAGCATCACCAGCCGAGTCGATCTAGCCATGTCCGTCTGTCTGTTTCTAAGCAAACTAGTCTCTCAGTTTTTGAGCTATCGAGCTGAAATTTTCAGCATAATCTTATTTCTTTAGCACGCAGTAGATATGTCGGAACGGCCGAAATCGGACCACTATATCCTATAGCTGCCATAGGTATGATGGCGAAATTAATGTAAACAAAATTTTAACTTCTCTGTTTTTCAACGTATTTCTATAAATTTTAAAATATAGCCGTTTTTTATGGTTCTAGAATTACGGTTTTAAACTCATTAAGATCTGACTATATCATATAGCTGCCGTAGATCGGTAGATTTATATGAAAATGTAAAATTCTACATGTCAAATGTAAAATGTACAAAATTTACAAAATTCGATATTTTTTCAACATTACTAAAATGGATCCATTTTCAATGATCTAATTACAGACTGCAAGGGTATACAAGCTTCGGTTCACCGAAGTTAGCTTTCTTTCTTGTTAATTTAGATTTTCCTTGGGGTTTCACAGAAGTGTCTGCGCAAGTTACAGACTAAATTAGTTTAATTTATGCATCTAACAGTAGGCAATACAATTGTTTATTTTCTCAGGCAGTATTCGAAGCAGTATCCGTGAACCCCCGATATAATTCTTGTTGCCTCAACTCCATTGTTTTTAAAATCGATCTGTCGCGTTTCACAAATATATCCTGTAAATAATCTACACTCTGAGCTCTAAGAGACTCCTCGGCCAAGCATTAGTTTAGACATTTATTTAGTTTAGATATTTAGTCGCTTTAATTATTAAGTTAAACTTTAACACTAACTGTAATGATTTGTTATAGACATTGAATTTATTCGGAGCCAGTTTCAAATAAAAATAAGTTCTGTTTAAAAGTAATCTCCGGTAAAGATTATATGCAATCCTTTGTGCACAAAAACTTTCAGAGCTGGCTTCCACTTCCAATAGTTTCTGTACAGAAAGGTTCACATATTTCTAAAAGATTTTGTACATCAAGGTTTACATAATCTCATATGTATGTACTTAGGGAGCTCCACTTTGTTCAGATTTGGCATAATACTTCCATGTGCTGGACTTCTCCTTGAAGCTGTAGTTGCCCAGCAGGTTCTTGAACGCCTTGAACAGCTTGGTCAGCGGACTGTTGCGCTGCAATCCAAGGAGATCGCCAACCAGCGGCTGGACGTCCAGCCGCAGCTCCTTGTAGTCCTCACTGGCCTGCAGCGAGAGGATGCCACGCAAATTGACGGCGTAGGCCGGATCTTCGGCCCGTGTCCTTGAGAATTCGATCGTTTGCTGCAGTTGGTGGGCAAAGAATGACTGGCCCGAGCCACGCTGGAAGCTGCGTCCTGTCCAGGTGTCCAGGGAACTGCTGATGCGCCACCGGTGATAGTGGGGCCCGTCCGACACCGACTCGACGTTCAGGACATACAGCTGTGTGAGCACATCCTTGATGGTGTCCACGTAGCAGGACATCCAGTAATAGTATATCGGCCGCACGGGTTCCTTGGCAATGGTCAGACTGAGTTCGCTGGCGCGCAAGCACTTGAGATCGTTGGTGGTGGGCGTGATGACATGCGTCCGCACGATGGGCGGCGCACTCTGGTCAGCGGTAGCCTCGAACTTGGTTACTTTTGGCTCATCCTTCAGCTGAACCGTCTCCTCCGGCTCCTCCTTTTTCTGCTGCTTGGGCGGTGTGGGCTTCTCCTTGTTCTGGTTCGCCATCAACTTATCCGCGAGGCCGAAGAGCAAGTATTCGTATAGCTTCTCCGGTTGCACCTGCAGCTCCGGATCGCTACTGGCCTGAGCTGCCAGGATTAGGCATTGTCTGAGATAGCAGAGACTCGATTGGGAGACGGACTTGGCCACGTTGTGCTGCAGCTCGAAGGGGTCCTGCACGCACATGCAGCGTTCCAGCTGAAATGGCTCCGGGGGCTCACCCACTGCCTCCTGCATGGCCAGGAGCTGGGCCTCGTACTCGGGAAAGCCGCCTGGGGTCCCCATACTCGTCTCCTTGTCCAGAACGCAGCCCAGAAAGGGACTGACCACACTCTTGCCAAAGTCCACGGTGCTGTAGTAGACAAAGAAGTTCCTGATCAGCTCCAGGGTGCTCGTCTGTGCCGGAATCGGTGGCATCAGGTTCAGAATGTACGCGTAGTTGACGCCCCAAACATTATCCGGGAGGCAGAACGACTGCAACTGCTTGATGGAAGGCAGCAGATCCTGCACCTGGAGGCTGACAAGGATCAGACTTATGAGGCAGTAGCTGGTCATGCTGCCGTGCCCAATCAGCTTCAGCTTCTTGGCCCAGATCTTCAGGAACAGGCACAGTTCGCGCAGTCGCTCGTCCCGCCGCATCAGTTCCCCCACGAACTTGGAGTTGTAGGTGCTGTTCGGATTCGACATATTGATGTCGATGCTGAGTCCGGTCAGCTGATGCTTGCACCGGATGATGGGCACACGGGCGTGGCGGATGGCAAAGACGTCCGCGAAGCACTTGGAGCGACGCAGGAAATTCGAGACCTTGTTGAACATCTGCTTGGGCGCCATAGGCGGGTCATCGCAGGGCTGCAGATACAAATCGATGTCGCTCTCTGTGCGGGTAAGAACAGGGATTATGGCCAACGCTCCCAGGAAGTAAGTACTGACCACCACTCACCCTTGAGGGCCAAGCCCGTGACCAGCGAACCAAAGGGATAGACCTTCGCCCTGCCCTTCAGCTCCTTTTCAATGCAGTTCCGCACCTGGTCGTAGCACTCCTCCAGCTCCCCGAGATCACTGGCATAGAAGCCCAGTACTGCGCGTAGGTGACCGCCGGATGCCGACTGCACGAGCACATCCCGGAGCTCGCTACGCTCCGACTGGGTTTGCTTGCTGGTGAACAGCTTGGTAATGGCATTCAGGCGCTGGCGCAGCTGCTTCTGCGGCTTGCTGGAGTGCTTCAGCAGCTCGTGGGCCAGGCAGTCCTGCACGCTTCGGAATGGGGCGCCGCACACCATGCACACCTGCACCACAATGTCGCCGCTATCCCCCGGCGGATTGAACTGTTCCGAGGCGGGGGCCGGCATTGTCTGCAAGAAGGGATTTCGATCCGATTAAAGTTTTGTTTAGTTTTTTATTCAGTAAATAAATATAGGAGCAGCAGTCAGTAAGGAAGCGATTGCCCAGTTTTCCTGTCAATCACTCGCTTGAAATATGCTGTGGCTATGACGCCCTCGACTCCGGGACAGAGGAGCACGCCATTGCTGGATCGGTAGATGGGTATGCCAGCGGCAAGGACCTTTCCCGCGTCCAGATATATCAGAATCTGGCAATCGCCGCGGAATCCACTCAAAGTGGTCCCCGTTCTATCGCTGCTGGCAAAGTGCACGTGGTTGCGGGTCATCCTGCTCAGACCTTGCCTCTTTATCGCCTCCCAGTGCCTGTAGTAGGTGCCGTGGACAGCCAGGAGGGTCGGGTTTGGGCTCAACCGCTCCAGACCGCCAGCCTCGCTGTCCACCACCGACGACAGCGAGTGACCCTGATTGGCTCGGATCTCGTGAACGCCGCGATCCTTGTTCCAGCGCAGACTGTATCGCTGCTTGGCGTCCGCGGACACAATCGCCTGCAGTTTCTCCACAGAGAAGCATTTGTAGCGCGGATGCTTCACAAGATCGGACACGCAAACATAGCCATCTGCCTGGATGGGGATGCCCTCCGTTTTGGCACCGTGGCGCAGCAACCAGGATAGCTTCTTGCTCAGCTGGACATCCTCTGCTGGCTGTTTGGGGGGCATTTTTTGCAATTTAACTTACTTTTACGCAAAATACGAACTTTGTTTGCAAATTTAGAACATCGGAATTTAAGTATTAGGGATGCAAAAACATCGATGTCACTATCGATAGTATCGATGTTTTTAAAAACGGCGATACATCGATGGTTTTTTTCCAGCATCGATGTTTTCACTAAGAGAAAGAAGCGCTAAATTGTCAGAAGCATTATTTTTTGCCCCATCTTCAAGAAAATCGACATACAAATTTATCTTTTCTTATTCTTAGCAAAGACATATTTTATTTACTATGTGGAGCAATTTATTAAAAAATTTTAATAATTTAAAAAAAAAATCGATGTTTTAGCGATATATCGATGTTTTCAAATATCGATGTTAAAAACATCGATGAACTCACTATCGATGGTTTTGCATCCCTATCACACTATCGCACCTTATTTAATTTGTTTTTTTGTTTTTAGTTCAAAATTCTAGAATAATGCGCCTATTGGTCCTCTATGGCAGCCAAACCGGCACTGCCCAGGACGTGGGCGAGCAGATCTGGCGGGAGTCGCATCAGCTGGGCTTCCAGGGCCCGGTGCTGCCCTTCGAGGAGTACGATATGCAACAGCTTATCGAGGAGCGCCTCGTGGTCTTCGTGGTGGCCACCACCGGCGATGGCGTGGAGCCGGATAACATGAAGCAATCCTGGCGGTTTCTGCTGAAGCGCAGCCTACCCGCCCAGTCCTTGCAGGGAATGCAGTTCGCCTGCCTCGGGCTCGGCGACTCCAGCTACCCGAAGTTCAACTACGCCGCCAAGAAGCTGCACAAGCGACTGCAGAATCTGGGGGCCACTCCTGTGTGTCCAGTGGGTCTGTGCGATGATCAGCATGATCACGGACACTTGGGAGTGTCCCTCCCTTGGACCAAAGATCTTTGGAGCGCTCTCAAGGGCATCTCCGGCGTGGAAATGAATGGCAGTGGCCAAGGCACGGGAAAGTGGCTGCTGAAGACGTTGCCAAAGGATACCACCATTGCCCCCCTGGAGAGTCTGACCTGGACCCAAAAGCAACCTGCTCACACATTCAAACTCAAGGAAAACCAAAGGACAACGGCGGATAATCACTTCCAGGATGTGCGCTTCCTGAAGCTGGAGTGCCAGGCAGAAGATCTCAGCTGGGAGCCCGGCGATGTGCTCGATGTGCAGCCCCAAAGCAGCGACGAGGCGGTCCGAGAATTCTTTGAACTAGTCCGCGAACACAACCTGAACTTTGGCGAGGACACTGTGGTGGAGGTGGCGAGTGCCCATCCGGACATGCCGCTTCCCAGGGCCTACGCCGCTCCGTTGAGCCTCCGGCAGGCGGCCAAATATGTTTGGGACTTGAGCGCGAAGCCGCGACAGCGCTTCCTCGAGGTGCTGAGCTTCAATTGCAGCGACGAGATGGAAAAGGAGAAGCTCATGGAGTTCTGCTCTGGCGAGGGCATCGACGACCTCGTGGCCTATGTCAACAGGCCGCGCCGGAGCCTCCTGGAAGTTCTGCAGGACTTCCGCCAAGCCACTTCCCGCCTAACTCTGGAGCAGCTCTTCGAGTTGATGCCGCTGATTCAGCCCCGCAGCTTCTCCATAGCCTCGGATGTGTCCGCCGGCACGCTGGACCTGCTGGTGGCTGTGGTCAGCTACAAGACCATCATGCACACTCCCCGCCTGGGACTGTGCTCCAACTGGCTGAAGAATCTGGAAGCGGGTGCCACAGAGCTACGTGGCGTTATCAAGAAGGGCACTATGACCTGGCCCAAGGACTTGAGCATCCCTCTGATCATGGTGGGGCCTGGCACGGGCATTGCTCCCTTCCGCAGCATCATCCAAAATCGATTGCAAGCCAAGTCTGCGGGCTCTGCCATTGGCCCTTTGGTCGTGTTCTTTGGCTGCCGCAACAGGTCGTCGGATTTTCACTTTGAAGAGGACTTCGCAGCCTGGACGAGTGCCAAGCAGGTGGAGGCTCACTTCGCCTTCTCGCGGGACGCGGATCACAAGGTCTATGTCCAGCACTTGATCACCAAGAGTGGCCCCCACCTGGCGGGGCTTATCAGAGACCGCAATGCCTTCATCTATGTGGCCGGGAACTCCAACAACATGCCCAAATCGGTTAGAGAGGCGTTCATCGAGATCCTGCAGGGCGATGCGGACTACGTGGATCTGATGATCAAGCAGCGACGATATCAGGAGGAGACCTGGGCGTAAAAAGCTAATCTTTATTCGCGCATAAGTTCCTATTTTTGTACGGTTTGTGGACGGAAATAATATTCTTAACAAAACTCCTTAAAAGTCTTCCAGCAGCTTCTCCGACGATGTGTGGCAAAACGGACAGTGGCCCTTCTGCAGGACCTGCAGCTCAAAGTCCTCGGCATAAAAGAGCTGCAAGGGATGGGCTTTATTATTGGCCTATGATGGGCTTTTATGGCAAACTCACCAGCAAACATTGGGGGCAGTAGGTCACTTGCAGATCGGGGAGAATATTGCGATAATACACATTCCTCACACTCTTTCCCTGCCGCTTGAGGATGAGCACATGGTTGGGATCTATGGCACGCAGACCATTGCGATCCAGGCTCAAAGGCAAGGCCACACTGGCCGCATCCTCGTTGAAGGGATCCGAGTCCTCGGCATGCTTGGCAGGAGCCAGCAACAGGCGCTCAGCTTCACCATCGGATATATCAACCTCGGGATAGAACTGCACCAAGGGTAGGATTTCTGAATAGGGAAGGAAATGGAAATTAAATTAATAAAAACAAGTGGGAAAGCTACAGTCGAGTGTGACCGACTATGAGATACCCGGTACCCAAAGCATTGTGGGTGAATATGACGATTATGTCACCAAATTTGGTACCGGGTATAAAAATTAAATAAATAAAAGTAGAAGAGTGATTATGTGTATGAGCGCTAGAGGTGGGGGCTTAGATCTAAATAATGCGGAAGATATTGGAAGCTTAAATAGATATAAGCTCCCACCTCTATTTTCTGATTATTATTTGAACCAAACTTGACATTAAAATGAAATGAAATGCACTCTTACCAAATGAAACAAACGAGAAGATGTAATCCTGCCTGCATGTA
The DNA here is from genome assembly GCA_018153105.1 of Drosophila rufa. Lineage (NCBI taxonomy): Eukaryota > Metazoa > Arthropoda > Insecta > Diptera > Drosophilidae > Drosophila > Drosophila rufa. Next base: position 9,127,595 of record JAECXS010000085.1, read on the forward strand.
GGACAACAATTGCTATTTAAGTGCTGGCTATAGTTCGAGCACTTGTAGCAAAGAGGCAACAGCTCTTCGGGATCATTGAAGCCACTCTTGCAGGCCTTGCTATTCAAAAAGTTGAGCTATCGAAAAAAAGAGTAATTTAAACTTGAAACTTAATGGAAAATCTCTTCAAAACTCACATCAATCTGTTCTTGTACTCCAGCTGGGGGCTTCAGAGACTGCAAACGCTTATTGATAAGCAAACACAATTTGTTAGCCTGCAGGAACTTGGCCTGTTTGGCCAAAGTAAACAGAACGGAACTGAAAAGAAGATATCAAGGATCATTAAGGATTACTTTTCAGTTAAGTAAATAACCCACAACATGCTAACACCCTTGGGCACGCCCTTGTGCTCCACTTCGTTGAGTATGAAGCGGCTGACGTTGAACAGGCTGACTGGCGAATGGGTGGTAAAGGGCTCCTTCATATAGCTGTAGATCACGCTGTAGGCATAGTAGACCTTGGCAATGCGCAAATGATTCTTGTACTCGGTCAGGTGATGGTCAATGGGGTTTTGTTCGCTAAAAAGAGAGGATTTTAAGAAGGATTTTCTGAGGTAATACCATTCAAACCCACTCCTTGGCATGATAGATGTCCAAATACTGCTTGGCCAGCAGCCAGTAGAAGTAGCTGGCATCCAGGTAACGCTCCTCCACGATGGCCGTGTTGCTTAGCTGCTTCAGCAGGCGATTGGCTTCCTTGGTGCGTCCAGCCTTCAGGTAGGCTACAAGGGAAATACTTTATAAGAGATTATTCCAGGTGCATAGAAACTATACTATTGTTTCACGAATTCTATACCCTTGAGTATTACAAATGTTTTAATAAGAGGCTCATTAATTTGATACTAGGAAAGTATAAAAATATACAAATCTGCACCAAGACTTGAAAACGCGGTATGTTATTGAATTTTCGATGTTGGTTCGTATAAAAATAATACTCCAAAATATTTGGTATTATGATGTATTAAGTCTATAATAAACTCTTTATTCTCTTTGAGTATATTTTTAAGACAACGCGTAGAAACCCTTTTTTTTTTGGTGTGGTTCATATTTTGATACTCACCCTGATGCGCCTCTATAAACTGATCGGTTTCGGCCAACCACTGGCCATGCTGGTAGTGCACCGTGGGCAGCAGTTCTGGCAGGGATTCGGCCAATCGAAAAGCCTCCGGCCAGTCACGTACCTCTACGTGGAGCTGCACTACCTGGGCCTCGTCGCCCAGTTTCTTGAAAATCTCAGCTGCCAAGGGCAGAGCCTTGAGGGTCTTCAGGTTCTGAGCCACCGACTCCAAGGCCTCGCGATCAGTGAGGCTCAGGCGACGTCCAATATCATAAAGCCTAAAGAAATATAGCTTCCTTAGATCTTTTCTAATATTTCCCTTGAGTTACCTACACATCAGCCCATCCCTGCTCCGCCACAATGTCTATGGCCTTTTGATTCTCTCCCGCCGAGAGCAGCAGCTCGGCAGCAGCACGCGGCTCCTTGACGGAATAGGCCCACTCCGCCCGCTTGCGCACCAGCTCCTTCTTCTCCTGGGCCGTGCCATCTTTGATGTACTCCTGAGCCAGATCGAACATCCGCAGGTCCGTGTACATCTCCAGAGCTCGCGAGGACTGACCGCATTTGAGGAACAAGCGAGCAGCCTCCTTGAATTTCCCCGCAAAGGCACAGTTCTCGGCGAGGAGCACCTCCTTGGGCACGGCCGATCGCTGCTGCTGGTCTCGCAGCTCACCGATCAGCTTGAGCCAGGGAAGGTTTCGCACCTTGACGTAGGCATCGCGGGCTATGTTGATATGGAGGGCTTCCAGCGAGGACTGGGCCAGACCCTCCCAGTCGCTGGTGGTCACGCCCAGGCAGGCCACCTGGTAGGCTTCCCTGAATCATTATTTAGAGGGAATCTCTTCAGGGAAGGGTAAAATGTGTAACTTACTCGAACAAGCCCGCTTCGATGAACTGCCACATGGTGGATCCCAGGGCCAGGGGCGTGTTGTGCATGATGTTCCCGCGCAGACAGAAGGCAGTGGCTCCGCACAGACCCACCACCACGCCGTGCATGTTCTGAGGAGCCCTCGGCGGTAGATTGCCCACGCGAACGCTCAATCCCCCAGTGGTGTGGGTATAGCACAGCATCGAGTCCAGGTGGGTGTTCCAGGTGACGCTATTGACGCCCGTGTCCTGGTACAGGATCGTGTCGTTGACTATGTCGCGCACCACCAACCGCCCCACATCGTCCACCACGGCTATCTTGCTCCGCTTTGAGTTTATGTCCAGGCAACGGACTGCCGACACTGCCGTGGTGATCAGCAGCGGCAGGGAGTTGTTGAGAAAGATCCGGAACACCTGGCCACTCTTCAGGCCCACCATCAGACCCTCGCGGCCCACAGGACCGCCTGTGACCTTGATGTAGCGTATGAAGGAGTCCATGATCCACTCGCGCTGCAGGACACCGGTGAAATCCAGGCACTGCAGGCGCTTCTCCTGGCACAAGACGATGTGGCGGCCACAGACCACCAGCAGGCTGCAGTCGAACTTCTGCTGGATCTTCTCCCGCACCTTGTAGTGCATCGGCTGATCCTCCCCGGAGCTCAGTTCGTAGAGAACCACGCGCTCCGGCAGCTGGACAGCCAAGCGGTTCCGGTAGATGGCAATCTTCTGCACCAAGTCCCGGCACTTGATGCGCACCTTCTGGCCCGAGATCAGGTGCTGGATAATCACATCGCACATGTTCTCCCGGAAGGCATACCGCTCGCGGTACAGAGCGTGCACCGTGCTCGAGGCGATGTTGAAGCAGGCCAGCGTTCCATCCTGACAGCCAATGGTGTACGACTGTCCGTTGGGATGCAGGGCCACGGTCCATATCCAGGTGTCGAAGCTGTCGCCCAGGGTTCCCAGCCGGATGCCTTCGCGCGTAAAGAAGTGGAGTCCCCCTGTGCAGCCGCCGACCAAGCAGAACTCTCCATTGGGAAAGTACTGCAGGCACAGCGGGTCGAAGCCCAGAGTTCGCTCCTTCCCGATCATCTGGCCACTGAGCGTGTGAAAGGACAGCGTCTGACTCCAGTCCACCACGCCAATGGTGTCCACACTCCCAGGACCACTGGCCGGGCAGCACTGGACACTGAAGACGTTGCTATTGGGCCCACCCGGACGATCGATGCGACCCTTCTCCTCGCCCAGCTTGTTGCGTATGGAAATGGTGCCATTGGCCAGGCCCAAGATCAGGTACTGTCCGTCGTTGGTCCAGGAGCAGCCATTGACGCGAGCGGAGATCTTGTACTTCTGCACCGCCTTCTGGTCCGCCGACCAGAAGGCAAAGTCCGACAGGGAACAGGAGGCCAGGTGGTGCGAGACGGGATTGAAGCTCATGCACTGGATGGAGTCGCCGTGGCTAGAAAGGTGATATTAATTCAATTGCTTGCTTTTAAGATATTATATTACAAGTAATAAATAAATAAATAATAATGAGATTTGAAATCAATTTAAAACGCGCCCAAAAGTATGCAATAAATTATTTTGCGTTTCAATTTCAGTGTAAATATTTTACAGTCTTTTTATTATTATCTCCGTATCTTATTATTAAGATGGACACAATTTTAATAGATTGTAAATCCATAAATAATAATAAAACCTTTTTTTTTTTTTTAATGTCTAACATCTTAAGAATACTGTGTCCAAATTTGACATCGATCGGAGCAAAAATAACGAAGTAATGGTTAGTTGAACGGAGGTCATTCTATGTTCGATGTATGGGCAGTCAAAACTTTAAAGCGCTCCCCTAAAAAGTGTCATTTTCCAAGTCGGTGTACACGATTACCCAAAAACTACTTGACTTTCAAAACGATTGTGAAATTTTGCACACAGTTTCTGCAACTAATTCTCCAGGTATCACCGTGGGCTTTTTTTAATTTTATTTTTTATTATATTTTTTATTTAACAATTAAACTTTTTTTTAGTCAAAAATTGCATTTTTGACTTAAAAATTTAATAAAAAATCAAAAAAAAAAAAAAAAAAAAAAAAAAAAAACTCCACGGTGATACCTCGGGACAATTATCCTTTAACTAATGCATTTTCTTTTTTCATATCGGACGATTCTGTGGACAGCTAGGATGTACACCGCAAAACAACTTTTTTTGAAGGGGCCCCGGGGGGATCCCTATAACTCCAATACCTATACATAGTTTTTAATAAAACATTTTTAGAAAAATTGCCTAAGTCTTACTTTATTATATACCATTTAAATCAATAAGCTAGCTCAAACCGTTTCGCCACAACAAATTTTTGAAAAGTGGCCCGTTTATTTTTATCTTTTGGACACTATTTTAATAGATTGTAAATCCATAAATAATAATATTGATGAATAATTTGGCATAGAAAAATAATGTATGCTTAAAATAATAACAAAAACCATTTGTCTTAAGCTTATTTATGGAATAAAATCCTAACTATTAAAGTAAATGGTTATAACAAAATTAATTTATTAACATTAATTTGTTTTTCACATCTACTCACGAATACTTGAGCAGCCCCTCGAGCTGCGGTGACCACACAATGACCATTTTGTCAGAGGCTCCGCTGGCGAATCGCTTGCCATCCCGCGAGTAAGCCACACAGTTGACCGTATCCTTGTGAGCCTTCAGGGTATTCAAGAGGGAACCATCATTCGGGTCGTAGATGAGCAGCCGGTCGCCGGCGGCCACCACCAACTGGCTGCCATCGGGGGCGTAGCAAACATTGTGAACGCTGCAAGCAAGAGAGGGGTTTCCAATTCCCGTCATGGAGCAACAGGTTGTTGTTTTCCGTGGAAATCTTTACCTGATCTCGTTTTCCTTGCTGTTGGGGAACTCTATCCGTTCCAGCCACTTAAGCACGCCCCTCATTTTCGGAAAAATCTGTGGTTAGTCCTCTAGAGCAGCATAGTTTGGTAAAAAATTCCAAGTTCTAGATTCGTTGTTTACATACAGATTCCATGGCAACCGGAGGCCACAACAAAAGGTGGCGTCTAGGCTGGAGATGGCTGGTTGGCTATTTACCTGTTCGACCTGTTTACCTGTTTGGCTATTTACCTATTTACCTCAAAACCTGTTTTTAGTAGCTAAAATGAGGAAACTCGCTCATAAAGTTGTAAAATGCAGTATACACTTTTTAAAAGCAAAATGCTTAACAAATATATTAAATTAATATAAATTTAAACTTTTTTTAAATCTTAAAATCCCGTTAAAAACATTTTTAAAATCAACAAAACTGGCAGCACTGGTAAAACAGTGTGACCGTCGCGGAATCCCCTAAAAATACCCGATAATTATTTTCTGCGGTATTTTGTAGTTCGCCACGAACGGGCACACTGGCAATGTTCTGGCAAATGACGTAAATTGCCAAAACAAAAAAACGGGGTGGCAACGCCGGCAAAAATCAGCTGTTCGAATGCAGTGTGGCCAGCCTCGAGCAAAGTCAGAGAGTAAATTGGGACGCTTCTTGCCGACAACCAGAGGATTTCAACGAAATTTAAGATATAGCCGGTACAAAATGAACAATCTGGACAGTTCATTGCAGGCGCACCACAAGTTGGAAAAGGTAAGCCCAGCTGTCAACCTGCGGGACCCCATATTTAAGCTGATTTTCCGCAGGAGTCCACCAACTTGGCGCTGCTGAAAGACCGAGTGGACAAATATCATGATCTCTCCACCCAAATGTCCAGTATCCTCACCGTGTTCGAGAAGCGCCTGGGAAACCTGGAGCAGACCATACTGCCCGTTTACCAGGAGACGGAGCAGCTCCAGAAGAGGCAGCAAAGTGAGCGGAAAGATAAACAAAGGTAGAGCCCGAGCTAATGCGTCAACGCCTCTCTTTTCGCAGATCTGGAGGCCACTCTGAACTGCCTGGAGAGTGTGCTCTCGCACTACGATGTCTCGCAGGAGGTGTGCCAACTGATCCACCAGGGACCCGTTGAGGGGAACATCTCCGTCTTCCTGGACGCACTGGCCAAGCTGCGCGCGGCCATGGATTACTTCCTGCACAACAACTCGCAGAGCGTGGAGCTGGAGAACGTGACCAGCTTGTTCAACACCGGCTGCGAGGGCCTCAACCAGCACTACAGCATGCTGCTGAAGAAGCACAGTGCTCCGCTTAAGCCCGTGGAGCTGCTGGATCTCATCTACATCGAAGACGACTCCAGCGACGAGTACACCTCGTTCCGGCAGCTGTCGCAGACCACACGCGAGGAGCTCTACACAATCTCCCACTGGCTGGAGCAAAATCTGCGCGAGTACACCCACATTTATGCCACGGAGCGGGGCGATGTGGTGCTGCGGTCGCTGCAGCTGCTCAAGGATCACCAGAAGAGCAACAGCTGGGGTCACGAGGCGCTGGTGAGTAACGAAGTCTTTTAATTTATTTAATTAAGGGAGGGGAAAGCTGGTTTTAAGGAATTTAAGTGACTGCGATGTGGAAAAGACTATCGTAAACTCTTGTACCCTGTACCTAATTTTTACTTTACGTACCCTGGTTACCCTGTAACCTTTCCCATCGCTACCTACCTCTCAGGCATCGCTCTCTCACTCTTCTTTTCCTTCTCTCATTGCCTCGAATAACGGCACCTGAGCGAGAAAGCTCCCGAAGCAGATGGATTGCCAGCTAACTTCGATGGCCGCCATTTGCCAAGAAGAGTTTGTCAAGAACACGTCTTTGTCAGTGAAAATTTAAATTAAAAAAAATCCAATTACTCTGCAACCAAAATGGAGAACTGCCGCACTCCTACGAAGAAAAATTTAACCTTCAACCGGACGCCAACGTTGAAGGAACGCCGGTGGAACACCCTGAATGTGAGCAACACCAGCGTGCGCTGCTCCACGCCCATCTTCGGGGACTTTCGTTCGCCCAATCTCTCGCCGATCGAGGGCATGGGTCCCAAGAAGAGTCCCTGGTCGCCCACGCGCTTCGAAGGATTCAAGAAGCCGCCGACGAAGATGCATCTGCAGCTGCCGCGAAAGCACCAGGAGAAACGCATCGATCGCACCGAGCTGAAGCCGCCGATTTTCGTGCTGCCTCAGATGCAGACCCAGGAAGAGATGGCGGAGGAGGAACGTGAACGTGAACGGGAACGTGAGATGAAGAGCAACAGCAGCAGCTGCTCGGATACCTGCTCGGATGACTCGGAGACCTCGTTGACCGTGGAGTCACGCCGCCGCTCCGTCATAGCCTCGAATCACTCGTATGTGGTAAATCATGCCCGCAACGTGGAGCAGGTCCTGGTGCATATTGGCCTGGAGCACTATGTCCGTCACTTTGAGAAGGCCCACATCGATCTGGTGACCCTGGCCTCCATGGGACGGGATGATCTGGCGAAGATTGGCCTGAATGCCGATGAGGATTGTAATCGCATTATGGATGCCATCAATGCTCTTTAAGTGCCTTTTAAATTGTATTTTATGTGAAGAGAATTTATGTTATAATTAATAGGATTATGTGAAAATGTTTGTAAGCGACCTGGTGTCTGCATTTTATATTTTCTAAGCTTAAGTTTTAGAGTCGGAATTATATCATTCAAGTCGGAATAATCTATAAAAAAAATGTCAACTTCAACTATGTTTTATGTAAGCAAATGGTCTGCATCTTATTTTTATAAAAGCTGGTCTCTTACATTTATTGTTAGCTTAAAAATTAATAAAACAAAAAATATGTGGTCTTAAAAAATCCTTTTACAAGTCTGATATTCAGAAATTCGAAGAAGAATAAAGTAGGAGTAATTAATTAAACAAATAATATGGGGTCTTCAAAAAAAAGCTTTTAAAAATCTGATATTCAGATATTCTCAGAAAAAAGTATAATTAATGATAATCCTTCGAATGGAGGTGGCTTTAAACTGAAAAGTACTAATAATTCAGCAATTTTAGTTACAAATTTAATAGGAAAACCAATCCCTAAACCCTTTTGCAACCTCTTGCAGAGACCTCGTCACAGTGGACGCCAAGCGGAACCCAAGAAGAACACCTCAGCTCGCCTTCAGCAAATGTGAGACCTAAATATGCCATTACTGCTCCCCAAATAATCTTCCTTGTTAAATTCCCAACTCCAGCTTCGAAAAGAAGGCCAACAAGCTGTATTTGCGGGCCACACAGACCATAGAACAGTCCACTGGATTCTCCATTAAAAAGGCCTCCTCGCACAGCGATCACCTCACCTCCGAGGATCTGATGGATGGCGACCAGGAGCTGGACAAGTACTTGGTCATGCTGCTCGGGCTGCAGCGACTGCTCAACTGGGAACGCGCCATCATGCACGACATTATACCGCAGTCGAAGCACAACGAAGTGTTCGCCCGCTTGGCCTACAATGCCATCGAGCTGGTGGTCAAGGATGCCGAGGCCATCACCCAGCGCATCTTGCGCTGCATCTCCCGCAAGGAGTGGACCTCGGCCCTGGGCATATTCTCCGCTCTGAAGCGTGTGATTCTCCTCCAGCCGGACATCGAGCGTACCTACGATCCCGCCCAGCGGGAGCAGCTCACCAAGGTGCTCAACAAGTTGCAGCATACGGGGGCGAAGGCTCTGGAGCACTTCCTGGACGTGGTCAAGGGTGAGTCAAGCACGAATATTGTGGGACAGAGCAATGTGCCCAAGGATGCCACCGTGCATGAGCTCACCTCCAATACGATCTGGTTTATTGAGCACCTGTACGAGCACTTTGACGTGATTGGCTCCATATTGGCGCAGGATGTGCTCTACTCCACGCAGTTGGACACCATTCTGATGAAGAAGGCGCTGCCGGCCGAGGAGAGGAACAAGGCCCTGCTGGCCATTTACATAAGTAAGCAAGATGCTCATCTTAAATCTATAAATCTCTAATTTAATTTGTATTTAAATCAGAAAAAGCTTTGGCCGAGCTGAATCTGTCCATTATGAACAAGTGCGAGCAGTACAATGACCAGGCCACCAAGCATCTCTTCCGGCTGAACAACATCCACTACATCCTCAAGTCACTGCAGCGCTCCAACCTGATCGATTTGGTTACGCTGGCGGAGCCGGAGTGCGAGCACAGCTACCTGGAGATGATACGCGAGCTGAAGGCCAGCTACCAGAAGACCTGGTCCAAGATGCTGCTGGGCATCTACTCGATGGATGAGCTGCCGAAGCCAGTGGCGGGCAAGGTCAAGGACAAGGATCGTAGTGTGCTGAAGGAGAGGTTTTCGGTGGGTTTTGCTTAGAAAGTTATAGTTTTTCAACTTATAGCCCTATTCCACTGCAACATTCTGATACATTCTCAAGGATGGTCCATTCTTAGAAATACTACAGTGGAATTACGCTATTCCACTGCAACATTCTGATACATTCTCAAGGATGGTCCATTCTTAGAAATACTGCAGTGGAATTACGCTATTCCACTGCAACATTCTGATACATTCTCCAGGATGGTCCATTCTTAGAAATACTCCAGTCGAATTACGCTATTCCACTGCAACATTCTGATACATTCTCAAGGATGGTCCATTCTTAGAAATACTACCGTGGAATTACGCTTCTGATACATTGTCAAGGATGGTCCATTTTTAGAAATACTGCAGTGGAATTACGCTATTCCACTGCAACATTCTGATACATTCTCAGGGATGGTCCATTCTTAGAAATACTACCGTGGAATTACGCTTCTGATACATTGTCAAGGATGGTCCATTTTTAGAAATACTGCAGTGGAATTACGCTATTCCACTGCAACATTCTGATACATTCTCAGGGATGGTCCATTCTTAGAAATACTACCGTGGAATTACGCTATTCCACTGCAACATTCTGATACATTGTCAAGGATGGTCCATTTTTAGAAATACTGCAGTGGGATTACGCTATTCCACTGCAACATTCTGATACATTCTCAAGGATGGTCCATTCCTAGAAATACTCCAGTGGAATTACGCTATTCCACTGCAACATTCTGATACATTGTCAAGGATGGTCCATTTTTAGAAATACTGCAGTGGGATTACGCTATTCCACTGCAACATTCTGATACATTCTCAAGGATGGTCCATTCTTAGAAATACTACAGTGGAATTACGCTATTCCACTGCAACATTCTGATACATTCTCAAGGATGGTCCATTCTTAGAAATACTCCAGTGGAATTACGCTATTCCACTGCAACATTCTGATACATTGTCAAGGATGGTCCATTCTTAGAAATACTACAGTGGAATTACGCTATTCCACTGCAACATTCTGATACATTCTCAAGGATGGTCCATTCTTAGAAATACTACAGTGGAATTACGCTATTCCACTGCAACATTCTGATACATTCTCCAGGATGGTCCATTCTTAGAAATACTCCAGTGGAATTACGCTATTCCACTGCAACATTCTGATACATTGTCAAGGATGGTCCATTTTTAGAAATACTGCAGTGGAATTACGCTATTCCACTGCAACATTCTGATACATTGTCAAGGATGGTCCATTTTTAGAAATACTGCAGTGGAATTACGCTATTCCACTGCAACATTCTGATACATTCTCCAGGATGGTCCATTCTTAGAAATACTCCAGTGGAATTACGCTATTCCACTGCAACATTCTGATACATTGTCAAGGATGGTCCATTTTTAGAAATACTGCAGTGGGATTACGCTATTCCACTGCAACATTCTGATACATTGTCAAGGATGGTCCATTCTTAGAAATACTACAGTGGAATTACGCTATTCCACTGCAACATTCTGATACATTCTCCAGGATGGTCCATTCTTAGAAATACTCCAGTGGAATTACGCTATTCCACTGCAACATTCTGATACATTGTCAAGGATGGTCCATTTTTAGAAATACTGCAGTGGGATTACGCTATTCCACTGCAACATTCTGATACATTCTCAAGGATGGTCCATTCTTAGAAATACTACAGTGGAATTACGCTATTCCACTGCAACATTCTGATACATTCTCAAGGATGGTCCATTCTTAGAAATACTCCAGTGGAATTACGCTATTCCACTGCAACATTCTGATACATTGTCAAGGATGGTCCATTTTTAGAAATACTGCAGTGGAATTACGCTATTCCACTGCAACATTCTGATACATTCTCAAGGATGGTCCATTCTTAAAAATTATAAAATTCATTCTAGAAAAAATACCGAAAAATATCGATTCTTAAGCGATATTTCGTAAGTTCCTTAATGTAGATGTTGCAGTGGAATCACCTTCATTCAGTTTTTGAAAATATGTTGCAATGGAATTTCACTATTAAAATTTTTCCGCTCAGAATTTCAACAAGGACTTCGAGGAAGCCTGCAAAATCCAGCGAGGCATCTCCATACCCGATGTCATCCTGCGCGAAGGCATCAAACGTGATAATGTGGAGCACATACTGCCCAAGTACAATCGTTTCTACGAAATGTAAGCTCGAGTAACAAGGTATTGGCTTGCTTATGATATAATTCTTTCCCCTTTAGGTACGCTTCCGTCCAGTTCAGCAAGAATCCCGACAAGTACGTGAGATACAGGCCGCACGAGATTAATGCCATGCTGAGCAAGCTCTTCGATGACTCCGCCTAGAGAAGTCATCGAACCTGGCCTGGCATCAAGTGCATTCCCGAGTTTGTAAGTTCGTTGGGGGGTCTTTAATTCAAAACTCAATAAATATCGCTTTTAAAAAAGTTAAATACAAGACTATAGCCTATAAATATTAAATGCCAAGTGTGTGTAAATCCACACAAATCCTAGTACAGGAAGTTGGTGGATGGTGCCTCGGGGCGTCCACAGGCGCCATAGTAGTTGACGTTCACCGTCTGGTTCGCCCTGCAGTTCTCGATCTCCAGGAAGCAGTCGTTCAGATACGTTTTGTTGTCGCTGCCGCACACCGGTTCGAATTCCCTCGGACAGATGCGGGCGCAACCCTTCAGCTGGAAGGCGGCCAGGCATCGCTTGAGCGGCACCACAAACACATGCTTGCCGCAGTTCTCCTTGCGCATGTGGCACTCGGACTTGTACAGGTTATTGTCCGATCCACACACAAAGCTCGGCGGCTGGGCATCGCAGTCGGACTCACAGTCGGCGGTCAGAGCGCAATTTTTGAGGGAAACGGCCACCACGCGCATGTTGCAGGTGCGCCGCTTGAACTCGCACATGGAGGCGAAGGTGTTGCCATCCGAGCCGCACACCGGCTGCTGCTCCAAGTCCGCCCGCGTGCAGGCATCCCCACAGTCCTTGGCGGGGGTATTGAGGTCCGTGCAGGGTCCAATGTGAGCCAAGTTCACGCCGCGGCTGGGAGGAATATTACCCAAGTAGTAACTGATCTTAAAGGACACCTGTAAGGACACTTACAGACAGGTGGCATGGGCCAGCTCGCACTCATTGTTGTAGGTCTTGGCATCGGTGCCGCAGAGCTTGTCGTTCCGCTTCGAGCTGAAGATGGAGCCAAACAGGCTGTTGAAGTCCTTGCAGGGCGGCAGCTGCTTGCAGCGAGTCAGGCGGTTCTTGCACTTGTCCATGCTCACCTTCTGGATGGACTTGCGCTGGGGTCTAAAGGGAGAGGCATCTCAGTTTAGTAATTATTTATTAATTACCTTTCTTGCCCCCACTCACCCGCAGTTGAGCATCTTGAGTTCACAGAGCGAGGAGTAGATATTACCATCACTGCCGCACACGTACTGCGACGGAGCATCTGCCTCCGCCTTGGGACAGTCGGTGGGACAGGCATCCGCAGCACTACCATGCCGCTCCTGTGGCATGCAGAATGAGAGCGGCACCTCGAACACGTGCTTGCCGCAATTCGAGGAGCGCATCTTGCAGGGACTGGCATACAAACGTCCATCAGAGCCGCATGTGGGCCTGGCCACCCGCCAGCAGGACTCGCGGCACATCCTCGTGGACTGGCAGTGCTTCCGGCTGGTCTTCACCACGCCCTGGCCACACGTGTGCAGCTTCATCTCGCACGTCGAGTTGTACACATTGCCATCGGAGGCGCACACAGGTCCGTCCTTCGGCGCACTGTTGCAGTCCACGGGACAGGATTCGCGCACTGCACTCGTGTTGCTGCAGGGACCCACATGGGAGAGCTTCACGGCGGCCAGGCCGACGCGGCAGGACTGCACGCGCAGCATGCAGCGATTCAGATAGGTGCGTCCATCCGTTCCACAAACCGGATCCTTCTCCGTGCTGCAGCGGTGCTTGCAGTCCGAGCCCTTCGACCTCTCGCAGCCATCCCGCACGTCCTTGATCAGGGACACGCCGCTCCGCGAACACGTCTTCTTGCGCAGTTCACAGAGATTGGCGTAGATCAGGCCATCGCTGCCGCACACGGGCTCCGCTCCCACAGTCAAGCTTGGGGGACATGAACGCGGACAGTTGCCGGTGCTGCCGGCACTGGCCCTGTTCCGTCTGCCCATCTGGGCCTGCTGCTGCTGCTCCGTCTCCTCGCGCAGCAGCGACTCCAGTGCAGCGGCCGCCGCTCCAGGAGCCTGCATCAACGTGGAGGACAGCTCCGGCTGGGCATCCTGACGGTAGTTGATCAGCAGCGAGTCGGGCGCCGCATCTGCGCTGCGGTAGCGAATCACGGGCGCCTGTGCCGGCAGCCGAATGATCTTGATGGGGGAGTCCGTAACGGCGGCTGTACAAAATTTAAATAAATAGTAATTAGTTAGAAAAATTTTATAATTAATGCAAACCATTTATAAATAAACTAAATGGAAGTCAGTTAAGAGATGATATCAATAATCATTGATTTAGTTAATACAAAATTCATAAAAGAAAATGCTCCTAAGATAAAATTAAAGTCATTAAAGTCAAGTAAAAACGTAACTAAAAATACTGAAAAAATTCGATATAGTGGTCTATCTGTAACTATCCATTAACTAGTCTTGGCTGCTTCTACCAATTTATATTTAAAATTAAAGTAAATTATAAAACAAATTAAAAGTAAAGTCAATTAAAAGTTTGACGAAAAACGCTTCAAAAATTTGATATAGAGATCTATCTTTATCTAACCATTAACTAGCTTTGTCTGCTTTTACATTTTATACCTACAATTATTTTGTGAGCAATTCTTTTGCGAATATTATCCCATATTTTTTCGCAAACTGTTGGAAAGTTTAAAAATAATGTCGTAACATTAAGCGTTTATTGTCTCTTTCTAGAACAAAGCTCTTACAAATTCTGCAATTTCTTTTCGTGAGCTCTTAAAAAATGTACTTGTCACTTTATTTGCAATTAAGTCGTGTAGCATAACGTTGCTTTTATAACTTTACTTTAGCGCTTAAGTTGCGGTTACAAAACCTAGAGAAACTTTTTTTCGAGGGGTTTTGTCTCTATTGGTTATTTTCTTTTATAAAAAAAAGATTATAAGATTTCTGAATTCGAAATACAAAGTCAAAGACCTTAGTTGCTTTGAGATCTCCAGGGGGAGTTTTACTTATAATGTGTTGGGAATATTTTATTCCCATTAGGATTATACATATTTTCAATTTTTACCTACTTTTAAGCTCCAATTTCGTGGAAATCACTCAGAAATCCCTCGTTAATTAATGAATCCTTTTCCTATTAAATTTCCCCTATTCCTGTTCAGCTTTTCCAGGGTAACTCCCGCTTCGAACCCCTCAACTTTCCCTTTGAATTTTCCTCCTCGTTTATTTGTTTCTTTTTGGCGGCATGCGGAAGAGCCGTCTCTGGGCATACAAATGCCAGATTAGCTTCCCGTCTCCCGCAGTTCATTCTGCGCAGTTGTGACCCACTGTGTGTTCGGTTCTCCACCTACCTCCAGAACCGCCTCCTCCATCACATCTCTATATAGCCCTAGCCGTACTGATCGCATGACCGACTCAAGTAACCAGCCATTAACTTGAATAATTTGGGAGTTTATAGGGTTGACGAGAGTTCCGGAGAACCGAAGAGCCAAAGATGAAGCGGGATGGGGTACGGGGTACGGGGGAGTTCCCTTACTACTAACGGTACCAGCTTTCATAGCTCCGATTCCAAGTAAAACGACACAATGGCAGTCAGTGGTTGTGTGGCTGGGATTTGAGCACAACTATTATGATTATAAACTACATACAGACCGACTATCAACCGACCTCCATCTATAATTGTTCATGCTAATCCCAGCCAGAAATCGTAAGCTTAATCTGTGCTAAAAACTGCAAGTGAAATTTCCACACTAATTGCCTCCGGCCCCGAAAACATTTTCTGTTGTCTTTGGTCGGATGTGGCTCCGTTCGGTTCGGTTCGGTTTGGTCTCTGGGCTTTGTTTTGTTTGGATCTGTTTGCAAAGAAAGCTGTGAGAGCCAGCCAGCCAGCCAGCCAGCCGGCCGCCTCCGGAGGAAGCAAGATCCAAGATCCGACCGATCCGAGTGTATTAAGCGGTAGAAAATCTATTAGCGCTCTTTGTGGCTGCCACGATTGTTTGCCCGCGATAATTGAACCCACGTTCATTATTCCAATTTGTTGGAGCTGAAGCTCTGAGGCTGATGCTGCCGGCCATAAAGATGGAAATTTCAACATATATCCAGCCGCCACCGCAGCAGACAGACGCATTCTCAGAGCTTAATGGACATGGACCCGGGGCTGGATCCGATCCGAATCGGAGCCATTAAGCCCCGGAGAAAATTAAGCGGCGTTAGGAATTAATGCACATGTAAACGATTCGCTGGACTGGTCAGGGGCGGAGGCCTAGGCAGAAGCAGCCGGGACCGCACAGCCTATCTCATCTCGGCTCAGTCGGCGCGCTGCAACTGCAACTATGCGACCTCAACCCGCCCCACCCACTCGGTGGGCCAATGCGGCACTCGAAGAAAAATTGGAGCGAGTTCGGAGATTCACTCTAATTTCATTAATAATAATCTAGAGATTTCCTCGGTCTTTCCTAACCTTTTAAGGTTTCAATTAAAAATTAGAATAAATAGTATTTACAATCTTCATTCATCCAAAAAATCTTTTTCAGTTAATATTTAGAAATATCTGGAGTCTGAAATGTGCAATTTGTTGTTTACCATATATTAGTTAATTAAATAAGAATTAAATAAATAAATAAAATATCCCAGGAAAATATCTAGAATTTTAAAAGATTAATTACAGTTTTTGGTTCGTACAAACTACAAACAAGAAGGAGAATAAGTATTATTATTTTTTAATTTACGTGTGCTTTAAGCTTGTGAGTTAATGGTTAAATTTGATAAAGTATTAAAAGACTAAAAGGAAATGCTGAAAATTCAATTAAATTATATCATAACCTAGTACAATTTATAAATTAACCGAAGATATTCGTCTTTATAAATAGAAAAGAATAAATGTTCCCATAATACTAGCAATACTGCAATACTAGTACACGTATACTAGCATTATAGAATCTGAAATTCGGATCTTTAAGAACATTTTATTATAACCATAAGCCTTTCAGCTTTAAGATAAACAGAAATGTCAGGAAAAGGATTTCTTAAATAGACCCAAAATATATTTAAAATCAAAGCCGTGGAACTCCTTACACTTCTGATATATTTCTCACAGTGCAGGGCATTTTCCTGGCCTCCGGCGAGTTGCTGCCAGGCAGGCTCCTGCCTATCGGATGCCATCAATTGCAAAAAAAAAAAGAGAAAAAAGCGGAAAACAAAAAAAAAGGCGAGAGAAAAAATAAAAGCAGCAAGCGTATAATTTTCAAAAGTGGAAAAATCCAGCAACCAACGCACTGCATTGCTGGGCAGGGACTTTTGCATGAGCTATGCATACACACACACTCGAGATGTGTGTGGTGCGGAGTGTGGCTCGGTTTGCTCTGGTTTGGTGCGGCACAGTGGAAAGCAGCGGAGAGACCAGGCCGGGCCAAGCCCATGGATGAATCACGGCGCCACTGATTGGAGGCCCATTAAATATATGTGAGATCACAGCAGCGGAGCCAGCTAATTGATCTTTCACCCATCAATCTCCGATCAAGTGCTGTTATCAATTAACCAAATGATCGCGCTTACAAGTAAAACAAATCATTTCGCTCCGGGTCAGCACTAAACGAGGCATCCATATGAGCTCGCTCCCCTTCCCGCTTCTTTGGTTTTCACGACTTGGAGCTGGTTTCCACTGTGCGGTCAGTTTGATTTCCCCATGAACTATCACCGCCGTCCCTGGCTTCTGTGTCTCTCCCCTTCGTGCTTTTAATGAATTTATTTGAATGTTGGACAAATTGTGCACGAAAATATTTACGAGCATGTTGTGCCTTGCGGAGTGAAGTCCCAAAAGGGGGGTTTCAGGGGATCTGCGAGCCCCTCTCGTGTGTGCGCGGTTGTGTGCCAGTTTACATTCACTTTATGCGGAGTAGTAGTACCTTAGAAATTAATAGCAGCTCCAACGACGGCCTTTCTACCACCGCACAGCTGTAGGTCTTAGATCCGGACCCCAAGTCACCTTCTCCGTTTCAACACCCAGAGAAATTAAGGGGTAATTATGTTAGTATGCCCACGATCTAGCCAT
The DNA here is from genome assembly GCA_018153105.1 of Drosophila rufa. Classification (NCBI taxonomy): domain Eukaryota; kingdom Metazoa; phylum Arthropoda; class Insecta; order Diptera; family Drosophilidae; genus Drosophila; species Drosophila rufa. The sequence continues at coordinate 9,145,067 of JAECXS010000085.1, forward strand.
TAACTGTGATTTTTGGCCAGACTTCTACATGATTTTGAGATAGACACTTACTCGAAGAATAAGAAAGGATACATTCTTTTCTTTTAAATATTAGACTTAAAGGCTTTCCTTATATACAAGAACTAAAACAAGATTATCAAACAAGTCTATTTTTAATTGTCAATTGTCGTTGTTTTTTCTAGAAAAAGAATAAGAACAAATTGCCTTAACTTATATAAATTGGATTGGAATCTAAACTTGATGAAATTAATTGATTTTCTTGATTCTTTTTATTTTTGCCAAAACTCTAAAATTTGCTATGATGCTTGGAAATATTAAATTGCTTTCATTTATATGGATTAAATTGGCGCTTGTCCTAATCAAAAGCCCATTTGTATCAATGTTCTATTTTATTGTTTTTAATTCCAAACAATTTATTTGTTTACTTCCAATTTCAGCAATTCTATTATTAAAGAGTTTATGGGTTATTCAAGAATGGCGAATTTTAATCATTTAAACCATTATATGATATATATTTTAGTTTTTTTATTCATTTTTACTAAGTATAAAGCGGTTTTTTCTTCGAAACCAAAGTTTCTATAGTTGCCCTGAACAACCGAACCACTAAGAACAATGCGTACAAAAGACCAAAGCTTGACCTTCATTGAAGACAAGCTAATTCTTGGTTGTAATGAGTTAAAGACAATAAAAAAATGATTCTAAATGCTTGACCGGAATCAGACAACTATATCCTTTAGCTTCCTTGAAAAGACATTGAGCAAATTTGCAAATTTACATTGTTTTTAAAGATAAAAACTTATCAGGGGTGCCACAGAAATTGAAAGTGTTTGAAAATTCATTAAAAAGGTACACAATCTTAGGGCTTCTTATAATTAAGGATGTAAAATATTTTATAGCATACTTTTGGGCACATTTACAAAGGATTTCAAGACAAGCTCGATTTATGCGTAAGCACTGAATTTGTAACTTCTTACTGGTATTTTCTTGCAGTGCCCAGTGCAGTGCCGCGTACATGTACGACTTACCATTGGTGGTGGACGCCGCCGCCAACATAAAGACGGCCAGCAGCAGTGCGCCAAACAGCTGGCGCTTGCTCTGGAGGCTGCGGCTGCGGCTGCTGTGGCTGCCACTCTTGATCTTGGCCTGGCTTAGAGTCTGGCCAAATCTGTGGGTTAGCGCCTGCGAATGGGTTTGGGCGGGGGGCTGCTGCTGCTGCTGCTGCTGCGACTGGTACATTTTCACTGTCTGCTGCACTTTCCTGCTATTTAGTTGTAGATGCTGCTATTGCCGGATTGCTGTTGTTGTGCGTGACGGCGGCGCTTTCGCTCGTTAACAATTGAAATAGTAGCAAACTTGGGCGGCCTGAAGTTCACCGCTTTTTGTATTTGTATGTGTGTGCGCGGCGAGGAAAGAAGAAAGTTTTCCCCGCTCTCTTCAGCTCTCTTCCGCTCTAGCTCTCGCTCTCTAAGAACTAAATAAACGATCGTAACTGGTGCAAGATTACCGCAGAAGCTGTTCGAATTAACGGTATTCTTGCGGTCATTTGGGCTTGGCCTGCTCTTCTTCTTCTTCGTCTTCTGCTTCTTCTTCTAAAGCTTTGATTCTTCCCGTCTCGTTCGCTCTGCCGGGCCCTTTTATGAGTTCATTCGTCGTGTGGCTTTGCCTATTAACCGAAATGTAACGGCTGCCGCTGCTCTCTTGGGGCTCCTGTTGCCGCCTGCTCCTCCTTCTTCTCCTCGCTCTCTTTTGCGCCTGCTGGGCACTTGACCTCTCACACAATCGCACAATGGAGCATAATTTCTTTTTTATCGCTTCTTTTCGCTGTTTTTTTTTGTTCTTATTATTTTTGCCCGCCTTTAATTTGATTTCAATTACGTTCTGGTGCCTGCGGTACTACGGCCTTTTATTGTGCACACAAAACAATTCTTCTTTTTTCAGCTTCTTCTTCTCGCTCCGGGCTTCCTTCGTTTGAATTTGACTTTGATGCGCGCTCTTCGAGATTCGATTCGCATATGAAATGATCTCTCTTTTGGATGCTGCTACTGTTTCTGCCTCTGCTACTGCTGCTGCTGCTGCTTACGTCGACTGCGACTGCGGCGATTGCATTTTTTATTTATTGTTGTTGCCGCCGCGTTTTCAATGAATGAATACACAAATACACCGACACATATGTACACACACACACACTGGCTGGCATCCGATTTGTACAATGTACATTCATAAATTATAGGCTTTTATTGTTGTCTCCGCTGGACGCTGACGCTGCTGCTACTGCTACTGCCGCTGCTTCTTCTTTTCGTATTTCCCCCGACGCGTCGTTTTTGCCCAGAAATCTCGGCAAGCTAAGCTCCAATTGGGACGAAGAGAAAGGTTTGACAATGCGAATGCGAATGGCACTGAATTTGCACTGCCAACAAATTTATATGAGTGAAAGGCAGCGCAGTCGGCGCCGGCAGAGCAGAGCATCCAGCGGCCAGGCGAGAAGCTACGCCGCTGTTATTTGCTGCTGCAGGCCACACTCGAAAAAATTTCAAGGGCATACGAGAAAGCAATAAAAACTTGATAAAGCAAAATGGAATCGGATCCTTAAGGTTTAGTTGAGGAATATTCTTTTATTTATGTGGAAAAAATATTTTTAAACCCGGTACCCATAGGGTACAAGGGTATTATAAGTTAGTTAGCCTGTATGTAACAGGCAGAAGGAGAAATCTCCGACCCTATAAAGTATATATGTATATTCTTGATCAGCGTCACCAGCCGAGTCGATTTAGCCATGTCCGCCTGTCCGTCTGTCTGTCCGTGTGAAACAACAGATCTCAGAGACTATAAGAGCTAGAGTTACCAAATTTGGTGACAACATTGGAATCTGTTGCAAGCAGATCAAGTTTGTTTTAAAATTTGGCCACGCCCACTTGCGCCCTCACAAATCATCAAAAACGTTATTAAGCTATACTCGTTATTTTCGGGTTAAAGTTAATAGATACAATAAATAAATAAAATAAAATGGACGTTTCCTGAAAATTTCAGTGAAATCGGATGATAAACATGGGAGATATTAGCAATAATATGTATGTATATGTATGTACAATATATGTATGTACAATGTAGTGTATGTACATTTTTAAATTGCCTTTTAGTGTGAAGCGCAAACGTTTAGGTACCGGGTATCTCACAGTCGAGCACAGTCGACTGTAGCTTTCTTACTTGTTTTTAAATGAAATCAAATTTGTTTTTAAACGTATTTAACTAAAAAAAAACTCTAAATGTATTGCATGATTTACACTTACAATTTCTAAAAAGGACCCTAAAGATTATATATTCAGTTTTACATTTTATTAATTTAAAAAATACGAAAAAATATGTGTACATAATAACACGGTCCAAAAATATATAAAATTTAAACAAGCTAAAATAAGATTAAAGTAAGAAGTAAGATCTTTAATAAAAAAAAAAATTAAGTAAATCGTAATTTTTACTTTGGTATTCCATAAACTAGCATAAAAAGCCCAATGATTTAAGACTTTAATGTAATGGAATTAACATAATGCAAAGAATAACAACAAATTTCTTAAATCCATTATTCAGAGAAGTCAAAAATGCAATACATTTTGCATACGAAAATGATCCTTTATTAAAGGGGAATTTTTTAAAATATATTTCAACAGTGTAAGCTGATAATGATATTTTTTATAACTTTGAAAATAGGTTTAAGCATTAATTAAGCTCTGCAATATGCACATCAGTTTAAGGATCTTCAATGTCTACTAAAAGAAAATAAATAAAAGGATCAAGAGATCAAGTTTATGTACAGGATATCCTTTCTTAGCACTTTCCAAAACAAAGAGACAACTGCTTAGAACATCTAACTTAAAGACTTATTTCTGCTTCTAAGGGCAAGCATCTCCCCAAATCTGAAAGGCATTCACTTTTGTGGAGAAGCAATAGTTTTATTTCGAGTGCAATACTGCCTGCCTCTGGGCATATTGATTAAATGGAGTTGTCGGTATTTAAAATAACAACTTGGTCATGTCTGCTGGCCTAATCGGTTTTGCGTACAAATTTAATTTGCCAAAAGTGGCAGCAAAATGCAACCAAAAAGGCGAGCCGCATTTGAAATTATAACGCGCACACACTCGATCCCATCCTATCTACAATATCCAATATCCACGATTCGCGCCAATCCACGACGATGGTTCGGTTTCAGCGGTGGTTCGTTCCATTGGCAGTTGCATTTCAGTTGCAGTAGAAAGTGCAGCCTGGAAGCTGTGTTTATAGACTTGTAGACTCTAAAGCCATAAATTTTACGCCTCAGCGGCAGTTGCGAATAAGGGTCATACACTCATACACACACGCTCTCCAGAAAGCACACACAATCACTGAGCCGACTCTCACGGCGCACAGTGAGTTGTGTTAGAAATAAGGAATTTGATTGGAATCGAAAAATATAATAATAGATTTTATTATACTAGAAAGATCTCCCCCTTTGAGTATACCAATGGAAACAGTTACCTAACTCGAACAAAAATAGCTCAAAAAGTATCATAAATGCTTCAGTTTAACAAAATTTAAGACATTTGTATAAAAAATTATCCTTCCAACTGGTTTTTAATTGAGTAACTCACAAGCTATCCGATATTTTTTATAATTTAATTTCTCCACAATAAGGTTTAAAATTTGTTTATTATATGTAGTTTAAAGAACTCCTCCACCCATTTGTTGACATCAAAATATTTTTAGGGTGGTTTCTTCTTTAATATGTTAACATTTTCTACATTTCATCCTCTCATTCTTCGAAAAGTTACCACTGTGCAAAGTTAGAATACAAGATTTTTAGCGAAGAACGAACCTAAAGAGTTCCTTAAACCTACATAGGAAAGATAACTTTATGTCATTTTAACTCTGACCTATGCTTTTTTTACAGCTCTGCAGCAATGGCAATACAATTTTTCACACATTCTTCTTGTCATACAAGATCTATGATCCTCAAGTCAAGGATCAAGTTGTTATGTTCTAAATGTGGTTGAAAAGCTTCATATTTTCATTGTTCATATTTTTCTGTAAGCCCAGTTTTTCCCTGAGTACCTTATACCAAAAGCTTGCAATAAATCACATGTGTTTGGGCAACTTTTGTACCATTTTTGGCCACAAATTCGACCACTGTGCGCGGAGCGGGAGGATGATGAAGAAGCTGATCATTGGCGGCGGCGGAGTCGCGTGCATTAAAGAAAATTGAGTGGAGGTGGAAGTGGAAGTTGCCGCCGAAAAAGAGGTCAGTAAGTGAATGTTTACAGTTAGCTTTTTGGGCAGATCAGAGAGAGCCAAGCTCCAAAGTCAGGCTCAAAAAATACAAAAAACAAACAAACTGCATATGACAGGCGTGACTCGGCTTTAAGCGGCGCCAGCGCCCAGAACTAATACCCCGAACACGACAACTTGCAGATCCCGAAAAAGAAATAAAAATAAGAAGAAGTACACATGGCGAAGTCTGAAAACTGAAAACTGAAAACCGACAAACCAAATTTTAATTAAAAGAAAGCCTGTGTGCGGCACGGAGACGTAAAAACCTTTTGGCAGCCGTGCAATTTCTTTTTTGGCCAAATATTTGACGCCGTCCGCCGGCGGTTGTTGGGTTGCCAATAAAAATGGAAAGTGAAAATTGCGGCTGCAGTGGCAGTGCATATTAAAAAAATAAAAGCAAAAAATAGAAACAACCATGTGCGAAGAAAAGATGGCCATAATAAACGATAGAAGGCAAAAGCCACGCACCTGTTCTGCCAGTTTTCCGCCGCTTTTCCTTCCATCTCTAATCACAGCTCTTGGCCGTCCGCCGCAGCCTTGCGATCGCGAGTATTATATAAATGCAATGCCTCTCGGATGCAGCGATAAATGGCGGAAATTATATGGCCGGGGTGAGAGTTATATTCTCGGCATTTACGAGATGACATATTAAAAGAAAATGAAATTGCTTTGGGTGTTAACTGTAAATGCCAGCAGTTCGTATTTACAGTTAGCACACAATTTCTTTTTATGATCTTTATAACGAGTACAGGTTTTTTAAGGCTTTTATTTATATTTTAACGTAGATTACTCGCATCTATTTATAGTTTTTATTTAAGATAAATATCATGTAAATCAATCAAATCCCAGTCCAGCCTTTACATATCGAACCTTTATTTATAAATATTGTAAATTTTCAACTTGATTGGAAATGTAAAAAATATTCATAAATTTGTTAAAAAACAATAATAAATAAATCATTCATTCAAAAAATAAATTCAACTTTAAAACGTTCCTCTTTAACAACTTTTCTTAACTTTGTAACGGCTTTTGAAACTGATCAAGCATTTGCCATTCACAGCAGAGCGAAAAAGTTTGGAAAGGTTGATAACTTGGATAAAAGGGTGCTCGAAGTAAGCAGTGCAAAAAGGTTCGAAACACTACTTTACTAGTTTCATCGAAACCATCGATACCAACAGAAGAGGAGAAACATCGATGTTTTTCGATGTCTAAACAAAAACCATCGATGAAAAAAAACATCAAAGTCTTTCGATGTTTTCAAAAAAACATCGATGTTTTCAAGAAAACAGAAAAAATAATTTCCCATAAAAAAAATTAAAAATGTTTTCCTTACTTTAGGGATGTGACAAAAACATCGTGTTTCCCCACAAAACATCGATGTTCCCAAAAATTTCAAAAACATCGATGCATCGATGTTTTCATCGATGTTTCTGCTCTCTTGCTCTCCCACCCTTTATGGTGTTGTTCTCTTTATTGCTGAAATTCCAATTGGCGCGAACAAATGTTAATTTAAATTAACTTATAAAGTGATTAAATTAAGTGATTAAAACCAGTGGCCTTTGGCAGTCTGAGAAAAAAAAACAGCCATGAATTTGACTATGTGAGTTAATTAATTTTTATTGATACTAATTATATTATATTTTATATAAACTAAATATTTATTAAAAAAACAACATAATTAAAAACAAATTTTGAATTTACCGTGTTATTTGTGTTATTGAATTTATTAGTTAAGAAATCCTAGTGAGAAAAAAAGATGAAAAGAAAAGAAATCAACATGCAACATGCAAATAAGATTCAAGGACAAACGAAAAGGAGTTTAAAGAGGAACCTAGAACGCTCGTTTGTTTGTGTTTGTGAAGTGAAGACAATTGCAATTGTCAACATTATTACATTTTTAATATAAATTTGTTTGTAAATCCAATTAATAATTGAATAAATAATTCAAAGACCTATTTCGTTTTAGCATAAATATTATCTCCACTTGGCAATGAAGTTTTGTCCAGCCAGACACTCCTCTGACGCCTTCATCTCAGTCATCGAGCGTGACATCTCATAGTGCTCATCAAAGTCATAACCAAATATGACATCGAGGGACCTATTTCCTTCCAGGCCTTTATTAATGCAAATATTTAATATTGAATTGGCCTCTACCAATTTAATTACCATAACTTAATCCGCTCTTCTAAACGGGATCTATATTTTTGAATTGTGTGAAGAAACAGTAAGAGAGAGTGAGAGACCAATAGTCGAGAACGACCTGTTTTATTAAATTTTTTATTCTGTTCGTCACCCCGCTCTAGAAATACCAAAAGGTCTCAATTTCGCAAGGGTCGCGTGGAATTCTAGTATATTCTAGTATTTCTCTTAGCTCATCTGCGTACCGACCTTGCTAAGAGGGGCCGAAAAAGTGTATTTGCCTCTCGCTCGCACTCATTTGGTTGCTAAATTTTAGCGCTGGTGAGTACTTAGCTTTAAAACAGCGCTGCCGAAAAGTGTTTCTCGACTATTGACCTCTCGCTCTCTCTCACTGCTTAGCAAGACTGGATTTTTTAGGGGGAAATATCGACTATTTGAGATTTTTTAGGGGGAAAGCAAAATTTTGCTCTGGCAACACTGACTCATTGAAAAAGTCGAAAATACTGTGTGGGTTAAATAAAAAAAAAGAACGTCGCCAACCACGCAGTCGGAGCAACGGGTTGCGAATAGTTATGATTGCTACGGATTACGGATTACGCTAGCCAACGGGATTACATGTCGCGAACGCGGGGGAAATCGGGCTAGAGGAAAATCACTCGCAGGGCCCAAAATCACCACTACTACTACGCAGAGAGGGAGCAACAACAACAACGCAGCAGTAGCAGCGAGAAGCAGAGGCAGGCAGCAGCAGAGGCAGAGGGGCAGCGCAGCGGCAGAGAGAAAAGATGGCGACGAGAGGCACTGGGACTCGTGTGCAATCGCAGCCAAAGATTTTCCCCTCGCTGTTTTCCAAGCTGCAGGGCGCCATCTCGGAGGCGTGCGTCTCCCAGCGCCTGTCCACCGACAAGAAGACGCTGGAGAAGACGTGGAAGCTGATGGACAAGGTGGTCAAGCTGTGCCAGCAGCCCAAAATGAATCTGAAGAACTCGCCGCCGTTCATACTGGACATCCTGCCGGACACGTACCAGCGGCTGAGATTGATTTACTCAAAGAACGAGGACCAGATGCACCTGCTCCATGCCAACGAGCACTTCAACGTCTTCATCAACAATCTGATGCGCAAGTGCAAGCAGGCCATCAAGCTCTTCAAGGAGGGCAAGGAGAAGATGTTCGACGAGAACTCCCACTACCGTCGCAATCTCACCAAGCTCAGCCTGGTCTTCTCGCACATGCTCAGCGAGCTGAAGGCCATCTTCCCCAACGGTGTCTTTGCCGGCGATCAGTTCCGGATTACCAAGGCGGACGCGGCCGACTTCTGGAAGAGCAACTTTGGTAACAGGTGAGCAGGAGGAGGACTCCTATAGTAGGAGGTGGAGGATCAGCAAGGTAGTCCTCAAAGGTTAACAGGGAAAATTAGGTGGTAATGGATAAATAATTGGAAGTCTGTTAATTTGTTCGCTGGAGGAGGAGCTATAGTTTGTTTGTTTTGAAGTCGTGAAAAACTTGTGTATTCTTTAAATGTTTTATCAATTATCTTAAAGAGTGTGTGAAAGCTTATAAACTTATAAGCAATACTGGCAGCGGTTCTTGCAAAAAACCAGTGGCGTGGAAAGCATTGCGCATCTTCCCTAAGTTCAAGCTTAAAGGATAATATAGGAATGTTAATACTCCTAAAAACAGTATAAATGTGGATACTTTGCGTTTTCTAAATGCCTCTTTCTTTGTTTATTTCATTTATTTATTTATATTCCATTTTTATCAGAATATAGGAACCAGTCAGATTAATTGTTAAGATCATTAAGAGTCAGTTACTTAGATACAAATTAAAATTCCTCCTTCCAAGTTCCCTTTTAGAATTTATAGAGACCTTTAGGCTTAACCAGACATTAGAAAAGTGGGCTTAACCCTAAGCTTCCTTGGTAAAACTGGTTAACAAGTTAATGAATATATATTTAAACTTAATTAAGCATCAAAACTATAGGCAAAATATGCCTTAAAATGCTTAATTTTTCAAAAACTTTCCCATTCATAATTTTCAAAGTCTCATAGCCACATTATCAAGTTCATTTCGGAAAACCCTTGTCACAATAAATTTAAAATATTATAATTTGTGTACAAATGTGGGAAATATTTGAATTTTAAAACTGAGATGAAATTTCTGATCATATTTTCTTTAAGAAATCCAATTCAGACGTACGTATACTGTAGCCGCTCTATTATTTATAAGCTTGCATCTCAAGAGTGTTGCAGAAGTAGGATTTAAAGTTTAAAAAAACGAATAACCTACGAAATGGGAAAGTGACCGAAAAGGGCTAAGAAGTGTGCTGCTATTATGGTATCTTTTCTCGTAATACAAGGTTCTTAACACCTTCAATATATTATTTCTTAATAGATCAAGTTGTTTTGGTAGTTATTAAAAGATTTAAAAGACATTTCTTACCAGTTTCACTTAAGAATCTACAATTAAAGCGAATGTACTTACACCTCATTCTCTTAACATTCCAGCACATTGGTTCCGTGGAAGATATTCCGTCAGGAGCTCAACAAAGTCCACCCCATATCCTCCGGCCTGGAGGCGATGGCCCTGAAGACCACAATCGATCTAACCTGCAACGATTTCATCTCAAACTTCGAATTCGATGTATTCACACGACTCTTCCAGCCCTGGGTAACGTTGCTTCGCAACTGGCAAATCCTGGCCGTCACCCACCCCGGCTATGTGGCCTTCCTTACCTACGACGAGGTGAAGGCGCGCCTGCAACGTTACATTGGCAAGGCGGGTAGCTATGTCTTCCGGCTCTCCTGCACACGATTGGGCCAGTGGGCCATTGGCTATGTAACGGCCGAGGGCGAGATACTGCAGACGATTCCACAGAACAAGTCCCTGTGCCAGGCGCTGCTCGATGGGCATCGGTGAGGGATCTTTGCTATTATTTATATGTATTTTTAATAATAATTAATTCTCGTTTCCGATTACAGCGAGGGCTTTTACTTGTATCCGGATGGCCAAGCCTACAATCCGGATCTGTCGTCGGCCGTGCAAAGTCCCACCGAGGACCACATAACCGTAACCCAAGAGCAATACGAACTTTACTGTGAAATGGGTGAGTTTTAAGGCAGTTTTTTGCTTCTCTAAGTTACTTATTAACTGCATTTTTTCACCTTGCAGGCAGCACCTTCCAGCTGTGCAAGATCTGTGCGGAGAACGACAAGGATATCCGCATCGAGCCCTGCGGCCATTTGCTGTGCACGCCCTGCCTCACCTCCTGGCAGGTGGATTCCGAGGGACAAGTAAGCGGAGCCTTAAAAAACAAAGTCTTTGTACTCAGCTTAATCTATTTGTTTTTTGCAGGGCTGCCCCTTTTGCCGCGCCGAGATCAAGGGCACCGAACAGATCGTTGTGGACGCCTTCGATCCGCGCAAGCAGCATAACCGGAATGTCACCAATGGGCGACAGCAGCAGCAGCTGGACGACGACGACACTGAGGTATAGTTTTGTGCACAGCCTGAACAGCCTGAACCGCCTGCTCCGCTGCCGCCTGTGCTGCTATCTATTTATATATATTACTCTTATGATTACTTTTGGTTCGTTTATACACATTATATATATGCCTATATATATATATACATTATATACCTTAGATTTTACAACTGCTATTGTTTATATAAGTTTAATGTTTAGTTTGCAGTTGCAGTTCTCGAGTTTAATTTCTGTTTGTTTTAGCTGTAACATATATATTTTATAAATTATTAGCCAAACTCATGCAACTAACACACCGACACACAGACACACATGCACACACACACACAAGCATAACGTAGTTGAAATTCTTTGACCGGAAGTGGCTCATCAGCCTTCGTTCTTGCTCTCTTCCTCTGGCTCTCTGGTTTGTTTTGTGTGCGTTGTTCGCTTAGTTGTTTGTTCTTCCTCTCACGCTCTCACTCTTTCTCTATCTCTATCTCTACCGATCACTCCCCTCCAGCCATCCGTTCGTTGGTTCTATCGTATGAATCACACTCTTAATCGGTTTCTCTGCACTTTTGTACATAATTCTAAGGCACTTTATGGAATTTATGATTGTAACCTGTACTGCTGCACCGTTCTACTGTATTATCCCCCTAATTTCTCTCTGTGTATCACGCAGTATTTTTTTGTATCTCCTAGAATCATTGGTCTTACACATTCATTCAACTCCGTTACATGTTTATTTCATTTTAGATTTATTGTTTAATATTTCCAAAGATACATTTAGTTTGTAGTAGCGTGCGTTTACCCTCCCCTCCAACCTCCCCCTTCCCCCCATCCTCATCAATTCAATTTTATTCAAGACTGTAATTTATTATTATTAACAAAATGAAAGAGAAAAGAGAGAGAAAATTAGTTAGGTTTTAAATGTAAATTAAATTGGATTTCCTGTGTCACAACTAAGGGGCCAGAATTTATTAGAAACTAATTTAGATATGAACGAAAAGTATTAGAAGAGAAATTTAGAAATCCAGGAACTCACTTTTCGGCTCATTTCGTGAACTTAACTTAATCATAACACTAAAGCGGATCGCCTACATACATACGTTAATGATTATTTATATATATATAATACATTTAATGCAATTTTTATACATTTTAGCGTTTAGTTTTTTATTTCCTTAATAAGTTTACGGCTAAAAAACGAAACAAAACAACACACACACAACCACAACAACAACAACAAAAAAAAAAAGAACAAACAAAAAAGTGAAACAAAACAAAATATATGCATAATACGAATATTTAAATATTGGTTTGAATTGATCTTTTATGTTTTTTTCCCACACCATTATTTAGCTCTGTTTATCTACTATTACTAGCGACCTCTTCTTTGTTTTCCCTGAGATTTTCTGTTTGATGATGTGCATGCCCAGCATTTCCACCAAAAGCCAGCGGCATGCTCTTTGATCGGCCAAAAACCATTAATTTGCTTGAGGTTCTTCTACAAAAGTTCGGTTGGAATCGCGCTCACATGGAATTTACAAAAAATAATTCTTCAAATACCCTGTTTCTTTTTTTTATCGGGTTTTTATTTTATTTCAAAATTAAAATTTTTTAAATATTTTTTATGGGTTTATACATATATGGATAAAATAGTAAGAAATGTAGTATAAATAGTTACAAATTCTGGAATAATCGATAACCAAATTATTACGATTTTTGTAATAATCGATAACCAACTAGTCAACATTTTTAGACTATGTTATCATACCTATATTTATCAATAACAAAACGTTGAAAAATATTGAGCGATCGATAACAAAATAGTTACAGTTTGCGGAAACCTCGATGACAAACTCTTTAAAATGTTTGAAATATTGTTTATGATAAATAATATAAATTAAATTATATTTTCTTTTATCGATAACAAAAAGTGGTAAAAAATATTTAACAATCGATAAGAAACCATACAGTTTTTGGAAAAATCTATGACAAACTAATTAAGATTTTGAAATGTTTCTTCCGATATATTTAATAAAACGTAGATACTTTTTCAGTAACAATTTCAATTATGTTCTAATTTAAATACTTTTTTCACAACTTAATCTCCACATGATCGATAATAAAATAGTTTTGAAAATCATAATAATCGAATAATGATCAAAAAGTTCAAATTTCTAAAATAATCGATTAAAAATAGTTACAATTTCTTCAGAGTTATTTATAAATTAATAATAATACAATTGTAAAGAAACTTGCCTGTAAATCCTTTTCCAAAATATCTAAATTGTAGCAAATCCCTTTCAATTCTATTACTCTATTTTCTTACTTTGTGCTCCCCTTTTCTGTTTCCTTATTTCTTTTAATTGTGCGAGATTCCAAGCCTGAACTCCAACTGAACTGTGAGGAGAGCTAACATTAATCTGATCTCTGTTCTGGATATGTTTAGGATATGGGCGACTTCAACATAGCCACCTCATCGCTGCACGCACTCAGCACATCCTCGACGGCGGCGGCGGCGGCCGAGAAGCATAGTCCGCACACCTCGCCGCGCTTGGGAAGACGCAGCACCACGCCCAGCTTGATGGCCGTGCAGAACGATCTCTATGCGGGCGGGACGCCCACTCTCAGCCTGCCCAGCAGCTCCTCCTCCATTGGTGTCGTCACCGCCACCGCCTCATCTTCATCGTCCTCCTCCTCCTCCTCCTCGTCGGCAGCAACAGTAGTGGCTGCCACATCCTCCTCCCTGCAGCAGCAACCGCAACCCTCGGCTCCCCCAGCTTCAGCTGTCCTGACCAACGGCGGAGGAGGTGGGGGCGGGATCAGCGCCAGCCAGAAGACCACCAATCGGATGAGCGCTCCCCTAATCGGATCCTGTGTGGTCAACTCCACCTACGGCCACAAGTTGCCGCAGAACTCCACCACCAGCAGCGGCAGCGGCAGCGGCAGCAGCAACGCCAGCGACAATGCCTCCAGCTCGAGCTCATATGCCATCCTCCAGAATCTGCAGGAGAGTGGAACGACGGCAGCTGGGGCAGGAGGAGGAGCAGCGGCTCCCTCAGCACCAGCAGCAGCAGTGGCACCTCCGCTGCCGCCCAGGAAATCCTCACCTGGCGTGGAGGCGCCCGGCAAGGCCACAGCACCGCCGCCACCGCCGCCCTGCAGCAGCAGCAAGAGCATCGACAACATCCAGTGCAGCTTGGACAATGTGCCGCCCCAGACGACGGCGCCACCGATTCCGCCACATGTCTCGCCCAGCGTGGACACCCTGGCCGAGGATCTGATGCGGCAGCAGCGCATAGCCACCAGTACCACGTCGCCGGTGCTCTCCCTGCTGGACGAGGATATTGTGGAGGTGGGTCCGGCGGAAACCATTAGCGGCGTGATCGATACCCGCCCCCTGGAGGCGCGGGGCGTCACCCTGAGCCGGCAGGACTCGGCCTCCTCGCACTACACCCAGCTGTGCACCACCAGCAGTGGCGGTGCTGGCTCCACTGCAGCAGCAGTGGCTGCCGCGTCTCTGGCCAACGGCAAGAAGGCCACGCCGGCCAAGCAGGCTCCGACAACAACAACGACGACAACGGCGGCGACGGCGATAACGGGCAATGGGGGCACCAATCCTCACCAGCAGCAGCAACAGCCACTGCTCTATGCGAACGTGACGATCAATCAAAAAGACTGCGGCTCTGTGCCCTACGAGAACATCAACCTGGAGTACATAGCCCGGCTGATGAATGCCGGCTACTCCAAGGAGAATGCCATAACCGCGCTGGGGATCTCGCGGAACAACATAGAGATGGCCGGCGACATCCTGCGCGAGTTTGTCTCCAAGAATAGCGCCTGAAGTGATGGTCAGGATGGGATGACAAAAGCAAAGCAACCAAAAATCTCCGCAGGCGAACTTCTCTAACTCGAAACAATTATCGTTTAATAATTTATACATATATATTTAGGGAATATGGAAGATATTTTTGATTATTTTTGATTTATTTTTAAGCGTAAGTTCTTATTTAAAAACAAAAAAATAAGCTTTTGGATTTGGTGAAAAATATTCCACATTTGGGGCTGTCTACAAATTACGTAATCACGTTTTTATGATTTTTGACACCTTCCCCCCCTATGTAATTAAGAGTAATCATTGAAAGAAAAAAAATCTTTTTTAATTCAGTTAAATAATGTTTTGTTTTTAATTCAGTTAAATACATTTTTTATTTGAATATTTTTTGATACAAACTGATTGCGTAGTTATTGTCCAAGAACCCCCCTCCCCCCTAGGTGATTACGTAATATATGAACAGCCTCTTACCCTATTTCCTTTTTATTTATTAGTCCCCTTTCCTAATTAAGTTTATAAATTAAGACTAGTAAAAGTATTTATTTCTTAGTCAAGACCAAAAAAAAATTAAGTTAAACCCTTTATGATACTTATTTCTTATTAAAAACAATTAAATAACATTTTAAAAATAGAATTAACCAAATTGTAGTCATAAAGGTAAACCTTTGAGTCAGGGAAAATGGAGAATAGTATTTTAGTTCCTTTATTACAAAATAAATTGTTTAATTAAAGTAGTTTTTGGAAATTAAAATTAATCAATACAAAATTGTAGAAAATTCAGACGTTCAACGCGGATACTACACAATTATTTAACGAGTTAGAGAAGGTTTGGCTGTTATAAGAAACAAAAAGCAAAACACAAAAACAAAGGAAATTACTCTTTCTAAAATCAAGGAAAAATTATTCGTCGCTTTAGGAGCACCTAACTCACACACACACACACCTGCCCTGTAGTTACGCTAAGTTAGTCGATGGTCCCAGGAGAAGATTTAAAGCCCTAAGAAGAAATGTCCCCAACTTGGCGTAGCCAGCACAAGCAATTTTCAAGTTTTTCCCAAAGTTCGAAAAGAAAAAACCAAACATAAGATACGAAAAAATTAAGCACAACCCCTTGGATATCAAGTATAGCTATGTACACTTAAAATTAAGACTATCTAACTTCTTCCTATTAAGAGCAACCAGCAAACAAAAATTATAAGAAATATATAGCTCGTATATACGCAGTTCCGAAAGGAAAAACTTGCCCACCCCAAAATTTAAATTTTCTCTCTCTCTCTCTCGTATAGGATATAAAAAACCAGAAACTAAGAAAAGACAAGGTCAGATCTTTGATGCTTTCGTTCACCCTCACGCCCATATGTAGTCCCTCATTTCATCAAAAAAAAAAGCCAAGAAATTGCAATGTTTGAGAATTGGATGCAAGCCATCGTCCATCGTAGGAGAATCAGAATCGAACACAGCCATTAAATGAAATGCCTTCGGCGGCGGCGATCGCCCCCCAAAAATACCAAAAAAAAAAAAAAAAAAAAAAAAAAAAATGAACACTGAACCCTGAGTTTCCCCAGTAACACCAAAAATATGAGCAAGGATAACAACGATCCCAAAAACGCTAAGGACACACCCAACCAGATCCGATGCACTATCAAGTTTACCTCGATTTTTTATACAAAGCTCGCGTCGAACGTTTTTGTAATAGTAATTGTAAGTTCGAATCGAATCAATTATAATCCCCCGAGAGACACGAAAAGTAATCATAATTCAATTTGTATTAACGAGAATCCCTTTTTACAGGCTTTATATACACATATATGGTAATCGATGATCGATCGATCGATCGGTTGCTTTTTAAATTCGTCAAATGTTCTAGTCCCACACACCAAGAAACACACACAATTTTTTGCCATAACTCGTATATCTACTAAACCTAAGCGGTATACAAATATATATATTTAAATATATACTTAGGCGATATATATTAAAGGTAAACAAAAGCGACAACCAAAACTCGAATCGAATCGAAATCAATGCAATATATTCACTAACGAGAAATCAATGCAAGCGTTTAAATCGTAAGTAATTTGACATAACCTCAACACATACGAGTATAGCAAGTACATATTATATTAACGAACGAAAACGAAGGGATTTTGATTTTTAAGACAGATCAGCATAAGAACAAAAACAAGGCAAACGAAACCGAACCCCATTGTAACACCCAGCACACATTATATATAGAGAGTCCCACAAAAAACCGATTAACACGAGTGGAAAAAGTCAATAAACTGTCAAGTTTTAAGAAGCGTACGAGAGTCTAAGGCAAGAGGCGATGAACAAATGATGATACCATACCATAGTCATGTCATGTAACCAAACAAATCTAAGCAGATATAAATTATTCTTATAAATAAAAACAGAAAATTAAACCAAAATGTGAGTCTGTTCTGCGCTTTGAATGGTGTGGGGAAGATACGTATTTTTTTAAAGCTATAGCTCTGGATGGGATTTATAAGGTTTGTGGATATATTGCTTAAATTGTCGGGATAGTGCTTTTAATTAGCTTTCAGAGGTACAAAACGAAGCCTTTGAGAGTTTTTCGGAAGAAATCTGCTCGCTCGGGAGTTTAAGAACAAAAAAACCTATACATCGTCTTTGAAAAAAACAAAAAAAAACGATAAGAATTACTGAAACGCTTACCTTTTCGTTTCCATTTCCTTACATATTATATTTTCTCACTACTTAAGGTTTTTGCTAGCAAACTCGTAACTTAAACTTCGCTGCCCGCCCATGCTTTACTCAAAAAAATTATTTATAATAGAATTTATGGGAGCCAACTCTGCCAACTCTAAAATATAATTAATAGCCATGTGGAAAAAGCTTTTTCGCCTTAAGAATCTGGAATCCTTTTAATTTCCACCTGAAATTACCTTGTTACCGTTAACAAAGATTTGTTGGTTTAAACACCTTTTCCAGCTTAAAGTTAAATGCAAGAAAAAGATCGTTCTTATTTTTAGTTTATTGAAATATGTATTTATTATTTATTCTGTTCTTGTTGTATTATTTGACTTATATAGTTTGCGATTTTTTTTTCGTATTCAAGCACATATGTATGTATGTATTTTTCTTGTATTTTTTGTATGTTTTTTGTTGTTTTTGTTACATTTTTGAAGTTTTTCGATTTTTTTTTGTTTGAAATGTTTTTTATGTTGTTTTTTAATTTTTGTTTTGTTGGTTTTTTATCGTAATAAGGATTTAGTTACTGTGCTGTTGTTCATTTCATTGCATTGCATATGAAAAGACGAAACGCCCGGCCGCCGTTCCGCGAATGGTTTTTGGGCTGCGGCTGCGGCTGATGGCGTTTGGCATTTCTCTATCGACGAATCGACAAATCGACAAATCGACGACTGTGTGTCAACCTCGGTTACCCCCCGAACCCGCCCCTGGCATATATCTAGATTTATTTAGATGTATAATCGTTATACAATATTAAAGTTACTATTTTCTCTTGCTCTTTGTTCTGGTTTTTGTTTTGTTTTGTTTTCTTGTCTGTGAGTGTCTGTGTGTTGCTTAGTGTAGGCTCTTGTTGTTGTTGATGTTTCTGCTGTTGTAGTTGTTGTATATAACATGGCTATAATAGGACGTACTGATCCCAAATTTGTTGTTAGCTTGTTAAGTTTTTTTTTTTTTGTTTTCTTTTTGTTACATTAGTTTTTGTTTTCTTAGTAATTGAAATTCATAATTTTCACAATATTTGCTCTTTGTTACCGACACACGACACGCTCATAAGGTTTGGTTTTTTTTCTTTTTTTATATATTATTTTTTTT
The DNA here is from genome assembly GCA_018153105.1 of Drosophila rufa. Taxonomy (NCBI): domain Eukaryota; kingdom Metazoa; phylum Arthropoda; class Insecta; order Diptera; family Drosophilidae; genus Drosophila; species Drosophila rufa. Next base: position 9,163,630 of record JAECXS010000085.1, read on the forward strand.
TTTTTTTTTTTTAGTTTTTCCCTCGTATATATAGATTTTTTAAAAATTATTTTTATAATCTTCATTAAATGGTTTCAACAGATTTGGCGCAGCAAATTTAATTTGCTCTTAATCGTCACACAAAACTTTTCGTAATTTCCATCTCTCATCGATTCTTCTCGTCCTTTTTTTGTGAGTTTTAAATAAATATGTTTACGATGTATTAGCTTGTATATTTTTGTATATAATATGTTACGTAATAAGTTAATGCAACCGTCTGAATGCAACAGAAGAAGGGTTTTGGGTTTGGGTCTGCAAGCAATGTTAAAAAAAAAAATAAACAAACAAAATCAAACAAAATAATAACATTAATATTATGTATGTTACGTTAATGAATATGTAAAATATATATATGCATGTACGTGTGTGTAGATATATATATGTATGCATGTATACAAATTAGACTTTTCCGTTTTGCCATTTAAATACTTTCTATCTTCGACCTTTCTTGGATGTTGCTGTTCTACTTAATTGTTGGCTGCCGCAGTGTTGCTCTTTGTTGCTGTTGCTATTGCAGTTTGCAGTTTGCAGTATCAATAATTATTCAATAAATATATATTGTTGTATAAATCGTTAACAGTAAGTTTGAAAGCAGTGAAAGAACAGGGTTTTCGAGAAGTACAAAGAAAATACACGAGTTTAGAGCAAGATACAGAGTAGGAGAAGCAGGAACTACGTATCCCAGCTAATAGATAAATGTATATAGAGAGTGGTTGTTGTTTTTATACAATTTCTAAAGCATTCTTCGTTGCCATTCTAGCATAATTACTTCATATAGATTATATGACGCTTGCTTGCCCTCATTCTCATCTCTCCACATCACTTGTTTTGTTTTTTCTATTTAATTTTAGGTTTTCTTGTTTTAAATTAAAGCAAAACTAGTAGAAAATAGTATACGTATACAAACGTTTTGGTTTCATCTATCTCTCAGACACTTGAATTTCAATTTCCAGCGCGTTACAATGGTTGGAGGGGCTAGTGTTAGTTGGTAATTATTACAAATAAGTTTCCATTTCATCCTTGTTTTCTTTTTGCCATTAAGTAGTTTCTGTAATTATTAAATGTACGATCGTGTTTCCAATAGTGTTTTGCTTGCTTCTACGGTTCTATATTCGTTATAAATGTTGTATTAGGTTGAGGGCGACCAGTTCACGTTGCTGTTAGTTGGTTGATTGGTTGTGGTTTGCCTGCTCGCTATTTTATGGCTCGCGTACAAGAATATATATATGATAGCTGTAGCTGTAGGTAATTGTCTTTGATGTGCATCTAATATCCTCTGGCAACATTTTCTTCAGCCATCTACTCCACCAGGGTGCCTGCAAAATGAATAAAATTAGAAATAATCCTCTTTTTTTTTTTTTTTTTTAGTGTAGTCAAGGCTTTAGCCCAGTGGTACAACATTGCATTTGTATGAGTGAACTTGAACACTCTATGGCTAGATATGAGAGGAAAAAAAGCTAAGATATATTGTAATATGGCAAAAAAATAGCTATAACCTTAAAACTAGCTATTTAACGCTAAACCACACAATTACAATTTGTCTGCACTGATTCTTCTGTTCTCTTTTGTGCATACTGTACGGCAGCGCTGCTTTAAGCCCTTGATGCCCAAGCCATTGCTCATCAAGCTCATTTTGTTTTTGCAATTGCTTTTGCTAGCACAATCTACATTGCAAGAAATCAGTCGTACTTTTCGTTGCATATAAATAAATACCCATTACTTTGCACAGAAATATTACGAACTTATTCCATGTTTGGAAGTACCTATGTTTGCGAAAGTGCGTTTTCAATATTAAAACAAATAAAAACCCTGCATAGATCACGGCTAACAAACAATCATTTGGAGGTCCTTTTAAAATTATCTTTGACAAAAATTAATATAGATATTGACAATTTATTATGTAGTTATTAAGAAAATAAGATTATGAAAATAATTTCTTATTTTTTCGTTTTGGTTATTTTTTATTCACTACAATTTGTTTCAGTGCATAAACTTGAAATAAAACAAGTAAGAAAGCTACAGTCGACTGTGTTCGACTGTGAGATACCCGGTACCTAAACGTATGCACTTCACACTAAAAGGCAATTTAAAAAGGCAAACAAAAAAACGAGTATAGCTTATTTAACTTTTTTATTATTTTTGAGGGCGGAAGTGGGCGTGGCCAAATTTTAAAACAAACTTGATCTGCGGGCAACAGATTCCAATGTTGTCACCAAATTTGATAACTCTAGCTCTTATAGTCTCTGAGATCTGTTGTTTCACACGGACAGACAGACGGACAGACGGACATGGCTAAATCAACTCGGCTGGTGACGCTGATCAAGAATATATATACTTTATAGGGTCGGAGATTTCTCCTTCTGCCTGTTACATACATTCTCGGTTGGCACTAACTTATAATACTCTTCTATGCATTTGTGTTTTTATTTGTGGGTATTGGCGAGTTGCTCTGCCATAGGCAGCATTTGGGCACCCCTGCTTTAAGCTCACCTGGAATGCGTGGGTGTCGTGCCAGTACGGAGAAGCCCTTGCCCTGCGGTCCCTTCGGGGCACGGATGAGTATTAGGCGCGGCACAGTGTCATCGCCGTTGAGCTTGAGACGCGAGATCAGACGATCGGGACGATCGTTTATTTTCACAACATTGCAAGCCGAAGACTTTCCATTGCGCTGAAGGAGGAATCAATTGTAAATACAAACTCAAAGAGCTCCCAACGCTCATTGTAAACTCACCTGATTGGTGACCACGGAGAACTCCACAGTGTCGCCGGGATGCAGGGCCACCGTGTTGCCCTGCACCTCGGACATGTGGAAGAACAACTTCTTGCCGTCCTCCACCTCAAAGTTGAGGAATCCAAACTGACCCTTGATGGAGTCGACGGTGGCGCGCTTCTTCTGCCTCACAGCATTCACCCCAGCAGCCCGACCGCTCTCATCGATGCGGAAACTAACCAGATCGCCCTTCTGGAGCAGATCCCGCTTGTTCACCAGACTAGTGATCCCGAACTCGTGCTGCGAGATGACGGTGGTGCGCTGCTCGTCGAGTATCTCGATCAGACCGGCATACTCCTGCTGGTCGGGATTGATGCAGCGCAGCGGACGAGCCACCACGCCATTGTGCACGGTCTCCAGCACAGCCGGCTGCGGTATGGAGTTCTTGGGCAGCATCCGGACATTCTCCGCCGGCAGGCAATTGCCCGAAACGGAGGTATTCCCATTGCGGGCCAGCGTGTACTCCACCTCCTGGCCCAACTCCAGCCAATTGGGGTTGCCCAGATAGTTGCTGAAGTGAAAGAAGACCTCCTCGTCGTGGGACAGGGTCTCGATGAAGCCAAAGTTCTCCTTCATTACGGCTATAAAGCCACGGTACACCTGTCCTCCGGCCTCGGTCCCAGCATGATTGTTGTTCTCCAGCTTAAAGTCGTCCAAATGGGAGGGATTGTTGCTGCCTACGCTGCTGCTGGTGCTGCCGCCGGGGCTGCCGTGCATCACATAGCCATTCTGCAGCGAGGCATTGGAGCTGCTGCCGCTACCGCTGCCGCTGATGCCATTCGACAGCTGCTCGTTCTGGTTGATGTTCGGTTGATTCAGCAGCTGCTGCTGCTGCTGTTGCTGCTGCTGCTGCTGCTGTTGTTGTTGCTGCTGCTGCTGCTGTTGCTGAAGCGAAATTTGCTGCACATTGACGGCTATACACTCCTTGTTACGTTTGACCTACAAGAAATAAAGGGAAATTAATAAATTGTACACCCCTTTTTGTATTACTCGGTCACATTAGTGACCAGTTGGTATAATCTTATCGATATTAGTCCTAACGTATAGAATTAAGCTGTATTTTTAAGAAAATAATATAGGTCACTTTTGGTTTGGCATAAAAGAGCGATCGACACGTTTCGGATCGAGAAAAATAAAAAAATATAAAAATAACAGCCATCCGCCGTTATTATTTTGAAATAAAAACCTGGGAGTTTACAAAATACAAAAATTAATTAATGGGAATCAAGGTTAAATAATAAATAATTCAAATAATTTAATGAAAATTAAGACTTACTATGTAAATATCGAAGCGTACACGCTCCCCAATCCTTGGTGGTTTTTCACAGTCTTTAAGAAAATACATTATAGTCTTTTTAGCATCGGCATGCTCGTAGGTAATCACACCGCCCTCGACGCGATCTTGAGATTTGATGGGGCTCTTGGGCGCCTCGCGTGTCACGCAGCCTTTAAGAATACAGAAAGTTCAAGGATCAGTAAAGCCTTAAATTGAATTTAAGGAAAGCTCCCGCTCACCCTCAATGTTGCTGGCCATTAGGGTTTCGAATTGCACAGAGTTGGGCGGCAAGTGTTTGATGCGAATGGCCTGCAGACGCGAGTTGTTGTAGGCCAGGCCAGGCTCCTGGATGACGGTGAACTCAACCTCATCGTTGACATCGATTTCGCGGCTCTAAAATGGGATTTATATGATATTTTATGATATTTTATGATATTTAATAGTTATATGACTCTCACCGTATCTAGAACTTCAGTAAAATGGAAAAACAGCCTCGGCTGACGCTCCACGCATCGCAGGAAGCCAAAGCCCTCCTTGAGCGAGGCAATGGTGCCCTGCTCCCGCTTCTCGCCCGACACCTTAAAGGTCTCGTCCAGCAGGGCAATCGAGGTGGCGCGCTGCAGCTGATCCCGCCGGTCGGTGGCCAGCAGGAACTGCACCCAATCCCCGTGACGCAGGGTAAAGTCACCCTTTTGATCCTTGTCGCCAAAGGGAACCTCCACCTCCGAATAATCCAAGGCCCTGTAACGGATGCGTCCCGGCAAGGGGTCATTGTTCTGACGCACCGGATTGTTGCGATCGAGCGACTTGAGCACCTGACCCTTGTACACCGTGCTATCGACGTCCTCAAAGATCACCGAACCGGGGGCCAGGCGCGTGATGTTGCACGCAAATTCACGGCCCTGCGGCGGCACCGATGGCGACATCTTGGATTGCAGCGGATCCCCGCTGCCACTTACGCTCCTCGTTTGAATGGTAAACTCTACATCGTCACCGGGACGCAGTTCCACATTGCCCTCGGCCTCGGAGAAGTGGAAAAAGATCTCCTTGACCACATCGGCGCGTTCGATGAACCCAAACGATTCCTTCATGGAGCAGACCACACCACGATACTTGACCGGCTGGGCGGGGTTCTCCAGGCGGATATGGCAGGCGCCCAAGTTGCCTCTGTAATGCAAAGATTACGTAAGGATATCATGGAGAAACGACATCGAAATTACCTTTGGTTCGTTGCGATTTGAAAGCTGACCTTGTCGCCAGCCCGCAGGTTAACATTGCCCTCGACATCGTCTTTGGTATAGGGTAGAAAGAAGCATTCGCCTCGATTCTCGTAGCTAATCCGACCGGTGGTCTCGCTGGAGCTGAGCACATTGTTGGCGCTATCCGTGCGCAACTCGGTGGTCACAGTGCCGGTGACCCGCTCCTCGGACAGTACAACCTCTGGGGCTATCTTGGACACTTGACTAGCTATCGGCTTGCCCGTGCGTCGATCGTACGTCATCTCGAACTCCACGGGATCGCCGATCTTCAGATGATCAATATTGCCGCTGAATTGGGAGAAGTGAAAGAAGAGACGGGCCTGTCGCTCGCAGCACTGAATGAAGCCATAGGAGTGCTGGAGAAAATAGCATTTCAAATTAGAAATCGCGGTCAAGTGAAAGTTCCCTTGCAAACTCACCAGCAACTTCTCAATAATGCCCGTTTCCCGGGTGGCCTGGCTGGGATCCGTGGCAGCGGCGGCCGAAGAGTTGCTCGACTGGGAGCCAAAGATTGAGGAGGAGCTCCCAGCTCCGTTGGTCAGCACGCTATTGGATTGAAAGACGCCGATTTGAGGCGGATTCTGGATCACATCGTTCACCTCGTTGGCATCAAACATCCCAATGGTGGGGTGCTGTTGTTGCTGTTGCTGCTGCTGCTGATGTTGCTGCTGGTGCTGCTGCTGTTGGTGTTGCTGCTGCTGGTGTTGCTGCTGCTGCTGGTGTTGCTGCTGCTGCTGCTGCTGCATGTGCTGCTGCTGCTGATGTTGCTGTTGCTGCTGCTGCTGCTGCTGTTGATGGTGATGCATGCTTTGCTGCTGCTGCTGATGCTGTTGTTGCTGCTGCTGCTGCTGCGGCTGCAATCCCAGCGTGGTGGAGTCAAGCGTAAAGGTTCCGATTGTCGGAAAAGTAGTGGGGATTCCCAGGTTGCGAATGGCATTCATGTTGAAGTAACCACCATCGCATGGCAAGTTGTCGTAGATCTCTGCATTGTTTATTATTTGGAAGGGGAATATAAATATAAAATTATAGCGGATGTAAAAGTGGGATAGTTATAGATCGGGATAAATTCGGTGTATAAAGTAAAATACCTTAGGGAAAAAGGAAAATGAGAAATAGGATAAAACTGAGAAGGAATCTAAATTTTTCAGAAGCAATTCAAAACTGTAAAATACTCTTTTTTTAAGGGAAGATACCTATTCTATTATAAGACATCGGATTGGACTTTGTATCTATTAGTAAAATATCGATATAAATGTTTTTTTGAATACCTATCTTATTAGAAATTAAATTAGAATTATATCTATTTAATACAACATGTTAATTAAATATACGTTTTAACTTTCACTGACTGAACCTACTTCTTGAAATAATTGTGGTTATTCTGCACAACTTTTAGACATTTGGTAATACCAGAAATTTTACTCTTAGTTTAAATACAGAAATTTGAATTTAAGGAATATAAGCTCTCGATAAAGTGACTTAAAAATGAAAGGTAAGAGATCAGAATTGACTCTAGGGAATATAATATATGTAAAGTTAAAATTTATTTAATTCGGGTAACAAATGCAAAGAAATTATGCGCAATCCAAACTTAATATAAAATTATTATATAGACAGAGATGCCACAGATTTCGACGTCGTCTTGAAATCGGTTAAAAAGGTTTCCAAAAGTATATAATAAAATATATGTAATATTTTTTCTAGCATACTTTTGGACACACAATTAAAGGATTTTAAAACCACGTCGATTTCTGTGCCTATTTCTTGCAACCGGTTATGCTGACAGGCTTCATAAATATTTGTAAATAAAATATTGAGACCCCAATTTCCACGACTACTCACCTTCGCCGGTGCGGTAAACCTTCGATTGCGTATTCATGTTGAATTGATTGATCGGATATATTAGGAAACAAGAGAAATGCTGATAAGGACTAGCAAATTGGAGACTGGTTGTCTTAGCGATGTGTAGCTATGGTTTATGCTTTGCTTGTATTGGTTAAAGTTAAGCCCGAACCCGAAAACACGATAAATGGATGCGAATGACGAGAACGACGATATTGGAACGAGGATAAAAGTTGAAGTTTGACCGAAAAAACAGATCTCTCACTTTTGTTTGCTCTTTAAGGGTATTCTTCTTATTTATTTGCTTCTTTTTTTATTTTATTATTTTTTTTTTAAAGTTTTTTTGTGTATTTTTTGTATCAAAGAGAAAAAAACTAAGCAATAAATACGTATTTTGTTGTTTTAATGTTTTCTTCCTTATTTGTTGTTTATTTTGTTTTTTGTGTATATATATTTTGGCTAAACACTGGCACAAGAGGCACTGAAATTCCTTGTCTTCGAAGTTAATAAAAATGTTTTGTCTTTTGTCGAGGACATGTGAGCCCCCGCACAAAAAAATTGTTGCTTTCCTCCTACGCTTTTTCTTTTTGTTTATTGGTTGCTTGTGTTCCTTGTTCTTGGTTGGTTTTGTTGTGTGTTTTTTGTAAAAAATGCCGACAAATATTGTAACGTTGTTTGTTGTTGGTTTGGTTTTGGTAGTTTGAAGTTCCTTCCTGGGTCTGTTTGTTGTAGGTTTTGAATTTCTTGTCTATGTTTTTCGTGTATTCAAAATATTGTTGTTATACGATGAAAATGCATACCAGCTGCTGCCGTTGGTGTTTTTTTGTAATTTGAGTTTTGAAATATTTATTGAATTATTGCATTTTGGTTGATTTTGTTTTTTTTTTGTCTTTGTTTGTTTGTAATATATTTTTACGTTAGTTTTACTAGAAAAATACACTGGGAATACTTTTTACTTTTGGGTTAGATTAGAGCTTTCGTTTTGATATTTGAATATTTTGTGTGTTGGTTTTTTGCTTTTTGGGAAGTGATTATATTGTTTTTTTTTGTTTTCTATATAGTATATCATATATATAATATATATTTTGTAGGCAATCGTTGTGGTTTTTAGGAAGTAGTAGTGATTTATTTATACTTTTTACTTTCGAATACCCTTAGTACAACGAGGATTTTTGGGGGACGACGAGGCTTGATCCTCCTTCTGCTCCTCTTTCGCTCCTTGTTCGTCTCGGGACTTGCCTTTCCTCCGTTATTTCTTTCCTATCTTTTGTTTCGCTGTACGTTGCTATTACTTTTCGGTTGCACGATTTGTATATATTTTGTTTGTTTGTTGTTTTCGGTTGCTGTTATTTATTGCTGTTTCATTTACTATTCACTAAGCAAAAAAGTATGAGTTTTACGGCTTTGATTTATATGTATATATATAATAGATATAGTAGGATTTACCCGTTATGCTGAGTGTATCCTCCTCCGCTCATTTACTATGTTGAACTTTAATGCTATGATTTATTTTTTGTTTTGTTTTTATTTAAATATATATATTTTGAATGCGTTTTGAAGTCTTTTTTTATAACCTAGGGTTTTTATTTTGCTTTGTGTTGGTTGGTTGTTGTTTGTTTGTTTGTTATTTTTTTTTCACTTATTCCATGATTTTGTTTTCGGTTTTCGCTTACTAGATTTAAGCTTAGTTTAATAGTTTATATAATATAATATATAATATACTATAGTATATATGTATCGAAGTCCTTTAAGATATCACGAATTTGTTTCAATGTTTTTTTTTTTATTTTTTATCTTTTCATTTGCATTTGCTCTTAAAGTGTAAAGTTGTTTGTTTGTTTGTTTGTTGTTGATTTTAAGATGTTTATCGCTTTCTCTCCTTGTTCTTCTCCTTATCCTCGCTCTCCTTTCCTTTCTATTGTTTAAAAATTACCGTTTTATCCGTTCATTCCATTTAGAGATTTTGTTTTTTATTTTTTTGTTGGTTTTCTTTGCGTTTTTTTGTTTTTTTCGTTTTGTTTTTTATTTAAATTTATAAATTTACAGTAATTATCACAGAGTTGTTAAATCTTTCTTTGAATTTGTTTTTTGTTTTGTTTTCTTTCTTTCTCTTTTACTTCCCTTTTTTGTTGCAGTTGCTTTTGCTGTTGTTTTTTAGACTTTTAACATTTCTCACTAGGTACACTTATAAAAAAAAAATATAAACTGAATTGAAAACTACTAAAAAAACAATGCGTTTATATTGTAAAAAATAAAAACTGTTCTTTGGCCGCAAGGCCGCAGTTTTTCTTTCTATGTAATATATATTTATTTGCTTATTTGTATTCCTATTGCTGGGCTTTATTTCTTCACTTATGTACAGTACAAAAAGTTGTTCTTTTTATTGTTTATTGGCTAAGTTATGTTTCTGGTGTTGTTTCCTTTTTCGCTTTTGTGTTTCTTGTAGTTTTTTGTTGTTGTAGGTCTGTGTAAAACGTGACTTAAAACTTATAGAATTCTTGTAGATTTTTGGTTTTAAATGTTTTCTTTATTGTTACCGTTAATATTTTAGTATATACGTTTTTTGTTTTGCTTTTTAATATTTTGTTTGCTATTCACACGGTTTTTTTGCGGCACAATTGTTGCTTAATCGGTTTTTTATTCTGCTTCGTTCTTCTCCCTCCTCCTGCTCTCTCTCTCTCCTTCTCTCACTTCCTCTCTTTATCAGAGTTTTTCGACTTAGTGGCTAGTTCAGTGTTTTTTTTTATAATTTAGATTGATGTTGCGTTTTTAAATTAAATCGTTTTTTAATATGTTTAAATTATTTTGTTTGTTGATTTACTCCCGGTTATTTTGTACTTTAAAACATTAATTCAGTTGCTTGTTGTTGGTTGGTTGTTTTGTTTCCTTGTTGTTGCTGCTTCTGTAGCTTCTTTTTATTGGTTGTTTTTTTGTTGTTGTTGTCTTAATTTTTAAATAATTAGCAAATTGAATTCACTTTGACTTATCAAAAAAATTCGTAATTAAATTAAAGCTTTCAGGAAAAATAATGAGGAATTTTGGGATTAATTTTTGCGTTTTGAAAGTTTTTGCTTTTTTTTTTTTTATTCGAGATTTCGAACGCCGCAGCGCCGTTTTAATTCCCGTTTGCTTTTTTCTTTTCTCTCAGTGCTTGCCGTTGTTCGCTTGCTGTTGTTTTTGTTTTGATATCAACTTCGCTTTACTTGCTCATTCTCCTTGTAGTTTTTCTTCTCCTTGTGGTTGGTTTCGCGTTTTTTATCTTTATTTATTTGTTGGTGCTTTGAGTATTGACGAGTTTTAATTTCACAGCGTTTCAATTTGTTTGGTTTGTTTTTTGTTGTTGTTGTTGGTTTTGTTGTTGTTTTATTTGAAAGTCTTCGTTTCAAGCTTGGCTTGTTTTGTTTTGTTTTATTTTATTTGCGCAGTCGCTTTATCTCCCTCTCTCCGGCTAGCTCGCTCTTCTCCCGTCGCTTCGCCTATCTGTCTCGCTCACACCCACGGGCGTCCACTTGGAAAGCGGCGGCGTAAAAATTCTCGTTTTTGCCTCCTGTTATTTTCTTTTTGTTTTATTTATTTCTTGTGTGTTTTCTTTGCAAAGCAAAACAACTGAAAACGAAGAAGTCCGAAAAAACTAAGAAAAAGTTGATGGCAGAATCCTTCGCGTTCCTTTTTGTTCGCCTTTCCTTTGAGCTATGTTGTTGTTTTGTTGGTTTTTCTTTATCTAGATTTTCCTTGCTGTAACTTTCAATTATTATTTGCGATTTATATATTTTGTATGTATTATTTTTTGATTCGTTTTCGATGGTGTTTTCTTTATTTATTTTTATTTCATTTTTTTTTTTTTTGTTGTATTTTGTATTTTTATGTTATTATTATTTTTATTCAGATTATGATGAAAGTGATGTCAAAACGGAGTTTTAGTTACAAAAGCTGCGTGGAAAAAAGAGAAAGGTGGAAACGATTAGGCGAAAATTTTCAATATTTTTTCTTCCCATTTTTCTTATTTTCTTTTATGCTGTTTCGGATGGTGAAATCTACAGTTATTTTCGTTTTGCTGCAGTTTTATTGATTTTTCAGTGTTGCAAACGGTGGAACTTTTGCCTGCCGGAAAAAAATTGCACACACACACAAACGCACCCTCCGGCCACTACGCACTCACACAGACACGCGCTCATGCACACGCACGCAATTGCAATTGTAAACTATTTTTACACATTTTTGTTGTGGTTTTCTGCGTAAATTTAGCCGCCGACTGTACGCACACACACATACACACGCATACATTCACCCAAGTGCCAAGTTGGTAAAAACTTTTTTTTCACCCAACTTTTTTTTCGGGCTGCAAATTTTTGTACCCCTCAAGCACACACACACACACACACTCAAACACAGGCAGGGCAAACTGGCTGGCGACGAAAGAAAAACGTTTTTACGCCACTAAAAACCGTGTTTCTCTGGCACTTTTTGTGCTCAACCATCACAGCACTGTTTGCGGCACATTTTCAGCATAATTTCGCCCCGAATTTGAGTTAAATGAGTGTCCTATTCGCAGCCAAAAAATTTTTTCCGACCAACCAACACGTACCACACGACAACAACGCAGTGTGGCCAGGTAACCAAAATGGCGAGCTTCGCGGAAAAAGGGCAGATTTCGCCCTCTGCGGCGGCTGGCCACACTTAATCGGGGGCGTTCAGTGTTGAACAATTCATTTAAGTTCGATAGGTTAGAATTGATTTATTTCGTAAAAAATTAAGAAACTTGTTACTTTTATTTTGTTGTGGTACTTTTAAAGGCTTAGACATTTTTTATGGGCATTAAATAAAAGTTTATTTGCTTAAAAACTTTAAGTACTGAGTGGTGGTCTTGAAACAATCGATAGGGCACCCGATATTATCGATAGTGCTATCGATGTTCTGACAGCTCTATTTCACAATCCCGCACCGCGTAATAATAATAAAGTTTTCACACATTTTATTCAACCGATATAACCGATTCGGACAAATTCCAAAACCAGACACGGTGTGCGAGGCGGCATCTTTTGGCTCCCAGTTTTAGACCAGCAGTATTCCCGGCCAAAATTGTGTCAGCAGCGTGAAAGGTGTGGAGCAGCTGTTCCGATCCGATCGTTGGGTAATAACCTAGCGAAAAGCAACGAAAATTCGCCGGAGTCATGGCATTCCGGTTGTTTGGCACCGCCAAGCTGCTGGCCGGCGTAATGCGGCGCGGCTATGCAACGGGATCTCTCACGGAAAAGGTGGGTTTTGTGCTCGGTAAAAAAAGGAAGAAGCTGGAGAAATTGCCGGGTTCTCCATGTGGAGTTAAGGTGTCAGTTGTTGTGTTGCTCAACTGTCAGTCACAGTTAGAAAATCAGTCAAGCTGCAAAGTTGGAAATACAATTGGTGTTCTTATATTTTTTCTTCTTATTCTTCAATTATTCATTCAACAATTTTCACTTTCTCAACGCTTTTCCACCAAGTTTTGTAACGCCCAGACTGCTTTTCCAGTTAAGAATTAACGTTAACATTGCGAAACTTCTCGAACTGTCGCTAAATATCGATGCATTTCAGGTGCAACGCTCAGCATCAGCTCTGCCCACAGGAGCCACCGGTGCTGGGGTCTACATACTGCCCGCAGAGCTGAATCCACTGCTCCGCTACCTTGTCCGACAGATCCAGCTGCTCTGCAAGAAGCCGCCCAAGGGATTCGAGAAGTATTTCGAGGCTGGCGGCAAGTCGCCTGCCTCTCAGCCAAAAGGAGCCGCCGCCGGCGGCGAGAAGAAGCCCCCAACGGGATCCAGCAGCAAATCCGCCTCGGAAAAGCCCAGCTCCTCCGCTGCAAAGCCCTCGAGATCAGCGACGGAGTCCAAATCGGATTGGAACTTTGGAATGTTCAGTAATAGCGCAAAGGCGGCCAGGGCCGGCGGCACGCCCGGAGGCAGGCCACTGGGCGAGGGCGGTGGCGGCGGCGACAGAGAGCGCTGGATCCTGCTGGGCGCCATCGGCGCTGTTGTGCTGCTTGGTTCGTTTGCCTTCTTCGAGATGGGCTACAAGGAGATATCCTGGAAGGAGTTCGTCAACAGGTGCGATGAGAGACCCCATGTTCCTGCATAGAAGAAGTTGAGTTCACATAATCTAGAATGTTCTTAATTCTTTTATTTGTATTAGCTACCTCTCCAAGGGCATGGTGGAGAAGCTGGAGGTGGTCAACAAGAAGTGGGTGCGCGTGCGACTGCAGCAGAACAACAACAGCGGCGGCGGTGTACTCTGGTTCAACATCGGCAGCGTGGACAGCTTCGAACGGAATCTGGAGACGGCGCAAACGGAGCAGGGCATTGAGTCGATTAACTTTGTGCCCGTCATCTACAGGAACGAGGTGGAGGCGGCCAGCCTGACGGGTCTGCTGCCCACGCTGCTCATCATCGGTTTCCTGGTCTACATGATGCGAAAGTCGGCGGACATGATGGGCGGCGGACGGGGACGCAAGGGCGGCGGCCTCTTTGGCGGCGTCATGCAGTCCACCGCCAAGCTGATCAATCCCTCCGAAATCGGTGTGGGCTTCAAGTGAGTGAAGGCGGATTTTCCTGATCTAAAACAAAAGAGAAATATTAATTTCCCCTTTTCAGGGACGTTGCCGGCTGCGAGGAGGCCAAGATCGAGATCATGGAGTTCGTCAACTTCCTGAAGAACCCCCAGCAGTACATCGATCTCGGTGCCAAGATACCCAAGGGCGCCATGCTTACGGGTCCCCCTGGCACGGGTAAAACCCTTCTGGCCAAGGCCACCGCCGGCGAGGCGAATGTCCCGTTCCTTACCGTGTCCGGGTCCGAGTTTCTCGAGATGTTTGTGGGCGTGGGCCCATCGCGAGTGCGCGACATGTTCGCCATGGCCCGCAAGCATGCTCCCTGCATCCTCTTCATTGACGAGATCGATGCCGTGGGCAGGAAACGTGGTGGCAAGACCTTTGGCGGCCATTCGGAGCAGGAGAACACGCTGAATCAGTTGCTGGTGGAGATGGACGGCTTCAATACCACAACGAATGTGGTGGTCCTGGCAGCCACCAATCGCGTGGATATCCTGGACAAGGCACTGATGCGACCGGGTCGCTTCGATCGCCAGATATATGTGCCGGCGCCCGACATCAAGGGCAGGGCGAGCATCTTCAAGGTGCATCTGGGTAACCTGAAGACCGAGCTGGACAAGAACGAGCTGAGCAGGAAGATGGCGGCTCTCACGCCCGGCTTCACCGGCGCCGACATAGCCAATGTGTGCAACGAAGCCGCTCTGATTGCGGCCCGTGACTCCAAGGATTCGATTGTGCTCAAGCACTTCGAACAGGCCATCGAGCGCGTTATTGCCGGCATGGAGAAGAAGACGAATGTCCTGGCGCCGGAGGAGAAGCGAACGGTGGCGCATCACGAGGCTGGACATGCGGTGGCTGGGTGGTTCCTGGAGCACGCCGATCCCCTGCTCAAAGTCTCGATCATACCGCGCGGCAAGGGGCTGGGCTACGCTCAGTACCTGCCCAAGGATCACTATCTGCTGTCCAAGGAGCAGCTGTTCGATCGCATGTGCATGACCCTCGGCGGCCGTGTGGCCGAGGAGCTGTTCTTCAATCGCATCACCACCGGTGCCCAGGATGATCTGAAGAAGATCACGGACATCGCGTACTCGCAGGTGGTGCGCTTCGGCATGAACGAGAAGGTGGGTTGGGTCAGCTTCGATGTCGGCCAGGCCGGCGATCCGGTGTTCAGCAAGCCGTACTCCGAGGACACCGCCCAGCTGATCGACGGCGAGGTGCGTTCGATCATCAAGTGCGCCCACGAGGCCACCACTAGTCTGCTGACCGAGCACAAGGAGGATGTGCGACGCGTGGCGGAACGGCTACTCCAGAACGAGGTCCTTAGCCGCGACGACATGATCGAGCTGCTGGGCCCGCGTCCCTTCAAGGAGAAGTCCACGTACGAGGAGTTCGTCGAGGGCACTGGCTCCTTTGAGGAGGACACCACTCTGCCCGAGGGCCTCAAGAGCTGGAACAAGGAGAAGGAGCGCCCACAGACCCTGGAGTCCGGCAGCACGCCCTCATCGCCGCCCGCAACACCGCCCGTGACTGCCCAGAGTAGTTAGGTTCGGGATAAGCTGGGGAAGTTTGCGAGTGGAGTGGCGTCGCTTGGAGTGCTCGAGGGTGTTTCTGTTGTCATCCCCCCCATTAACCGACGATCGGATCTGCCTGAGTTCCTGAAATGTTCCCCGGAGTAGCGATTAGCGATAACTCCTGCAGCTCCGGTCTCCATGACGCGTTCACCAATGTTTTTTGCTTAATTTTAAGATTGCCCCATGGACACCTTCTCGTTTGAGTGCTGAGCAAAGAGAAGGCCCAGCGCCGGCCTGTACTAAATTTTCCGTAATGCCGTATTTTCCGAACGCAATAAAATGGTTCAAATCCTCACCGTGTGGGAAAACGAAAAATTAAGCGATGTTATTGTGCCTCGAAAATTATTTGGAAAATTCGGTTTTAAGGCTTCAAAAGTGGGTTTATTTTGGCAAGACATGAAAGTGCTTTGTAAAGTGTTTAACAAATGATGTTTTCCTAGTTAAATTGATATTAGATCCCTTTTGTGTTTCTCGCTTTAAAATAAAGGTCCCAATTCCAGTATATTCAGACTGTATTACCAAGGAAGGGGGGATGCATTTATTGGATAGTTAAAGTAAATACAATAATGTATAATTAATATACTTACATACATTTATGTTTTATATATTATTTTATAAAAAACGATATATACACATATATATATCACTGTGGACGGCAGTCCACGTAGTGACGATGAGCACCGAGACTGTGGTGCGCAAGGAGATTACTATATACAGCCGTAGAATTGAAAATCAGCTACGATAGTTCGATCAGAACCATTTATATAATGATCGAAAGGTATTGTAAACCTCTTTGAAACTGCATACTAAGATTTTTCAAAAACGGTTTAGTTTAGGAGAAATGGGAGTGAAAGTGCGAAATTGAAAATTTTGAAAATTGGAGCTATTGGGGCCGGTGGGGAAAAAACCCCCAAATTTTTAATGTTGTTGTGATCTTGATTTAAATACGCGTCGAATGACACCTCGATCATCCTGATCCGATACTCCGTTCAAAAGATATTCAATAAACAAGATTTTAACGGCCTTTTCGAAATGAAAACGTTTGTCCTGTTGTTTGTCTGTCTGTGGGTCTGTGTGTCTGTCTGTCGATTTTTTTGTTTTAGAGTCCTGGAACTACTTTTATTTTATTAAACAGCTCGAGCTAAACATTTTTGTTCTACGACTTTTTGGGTTTCCCGCTAGTTTGGCGGGAAAACAGCTAAAAAAGCCAGATTTCCCGCGCCCATAACTTCTAAACGACTAAAGCTACATGTCGTTTGAAAGGTATTTTGAAATGATAATAGCTTTGCCTTGACATAATTTATCTAAATATAATATTTAAGAATTTATAATTAAAATTAATTTTATTTTTTAAGTTTTTGAAGTTTTCTTAAAAATGGCTCTAACGATTTTGATAGTCACTCAAGGCCATATAGCCCTTGAGATTGCTCAACTTATAGCACATATCTGGAAAAATTCGCTTTCTCGAGATATTACTCATTAAAATTAGTAGCAAAAATCCCATATACCTAACCTTTTACATGCACTATACATACATTTATGTACAAAATCATGTAGAGTCATATAAAGACGTGCACAATAAAATTTAAAACCATCGAAGGAAATCTAATATAATTTAAATTTAAAAGAAATCGTTTTTTTTTTTTTTTTTTAATTTAATCAAATTTGTGCGTTTTTCACTACTTCGGCGGGAAAAAAGGAAATTTCTCGCGCCCATAACTTCTAAACGACTAAAGTTATAGAAACGCACGCTGCCTGTTTTTCCTTTTTAAATTTTTCAGCTAAGTGCCGATTTTGAAACAAATTAAAAACTTTTTAAATATTTTTGTTTAAATAACTATTAATCGTCACAAAATTTGGTAACAGAAATTTTTTGGGTTGAATGTGCCATCGTCACTTTAATCTTACCACGTTAAGAGGTGTTTTTATTTGATAAGAGTACCATACACAGACAGGCTCTTAACAACAAACGCTTCCTTTTCATTCGACCTTATCATTCTTTTGGAAATTAAGCAAAAACAAAAATTAAAAGTTGTGAAAAAACAGCTAAAATCCTCGAAAAGTTAGGTATATTTTTGAGGTTACGTACCCATTTTTCAGTTAAAATATTAAAAAAAAATATTTTTTTAACTTTTTATTTTGTATTTTATTACCAATGATATTTCAAACAAAATGAGGTATCACTCATTTTGATTGGACAAAGGATAACAAAAATAAGTGCTATGTGCTATGTGATATGTGCTACTGCTTCAGTGCTAAACATAGCGTGCATACAAATTTCTAGCCACATAGCAATGTCTTCACTAAGCGATACCACTTTTTGTTGGAAATTTCAATTGCAATAAGTTAAAAAATTAAAAGTTAAGTAAACATTTTTTTTTAATATTATAATCTTAAAAACTGGTACATAACCTCAAAAATATACCAAAAATGTTGAGGTTTTTGGTCGTTTTTTTTCACATGAATTAACATTTTGAAGAACTTTTTGTACACGGGAGTGTAAAAATCTTAAAATTTTTACATTTTTATACCCTTGCAGAGGGTATTATAATTTTGCCATGATATTTGCAACGCAGTGAAGGAGGCATCTCCGACCCCATAAAGTATATATATTCTTGATCAGCATCACCAGCCGAGTCGATCTAGCCATGTCCGTCTGTCCGTCTGTCGGTTTCTACGCGAACTAGTCTCTCAGTTTTTGAGCTATCGAGCTGAAATTTTCAGCGTAGTCTTATTTTTTTAGCACGCAGTATATATGTCGGAACGGCCGAAATCAGACTACTATATCCTATAGCTGCCATAGGCGAAATTAATGTAAAAAAAAAATTTACTTCTCTGTTTTTAAACGTATTTATATACATTTTGAGAGATAGCAGTTTTTTATGGTTCTAGAATTACGGTTTTCATTTTTTTAAGATCGGACAACTATATCAAATAGCTGCCATAGAAGCGATCGGTCGATTTATATGAAAATGTAAAATTCTACATGTAAAATGTAAAATTTACAAAAATCGATATTTTTTCAACATTACTAAAATGGTTCGATTTTCAATGATCCAATTGCAGACTGCAAGGGTGTACCAACTTCGGTTTACCGAAGTTAGCTTTCTTTCTCGTTTTATATATTATCTAAAGGTTTGGAGCTAGAAAATAGTAAGTTACATCAGAAGAAAGCTAATAGAATTCACTGCTTCCTGTAAAAAAAGAAATTTTCTATGCATTTTTTACCACCCTTTTTTTTGAAGCGAAAAATATAGAACATTCTTGTACGCAGACTTTTTATGGCAGGTGTATATACATAGATAATGGACTCTTATGGTGATGCTAATCAAGAATATACATATTTACTTTATGGGGTCAATGATGCCTCATACACTACTTTGCAAATATCATGACAAAAGTATAATACCCTCGGTAGGTTTTATACTCTAGGAAATTTGCAATCCAAAATTCGAAGAAAAAAGTTACGTATACGCGATATTTACCCAACTTCTTTTTCGTGCAGTGTAAGCTTTCAAAGCTCGTTGGCATTTAAGAGAACGTGCCGCTCCCTTTGCGAAACTTTCGCTCGCACGGCAAACTCTCTCTTGCGCGCTCTCTCGCTGGACGCTCTGCGGCCTTATCACTTATCAGCTGTGATGCTGAGTACATGCGCCATGTGGTGCAGCCGGTAAATAGTGCAACTGCCGCTGCCACCGCCGACGTCGCCGCTGACGTAGCGGTCGGCGCAAAGCTTCAGCTCAGGAAGGCAACAATAATGCGGCCGCAGAGAGTGCAGCGTGCCGCAGCCGGCGTCGCTGCCGCCGGTCGTTTGGGGCCGTTAGTTGTGTTTTGGGGTCCCGTTTCTCAGTGTCGTCTTGTTGGTTGTCGCGTTCGTGTGCGCGCACTGCAAAAAAACAAAAAAAACAGAACAGAGGGAAAATAAATCAACGCCACCGCTACCGCCGCCGCCGCCGTCGTTGTCGGTGCACTATAATTGCAATCCGTATTTTCCTCCACTAGAGTCGAGTCCCGATTTCTGAGTTCCCGTGAAGTGCGTGCAACACACACACACACACATACACACTGAAGCGCGCGCAAGAAATAAATAATAGAAATAGAGAAAGAATAGTTAACGAGATATACAACCCGAACAGAGCGGGCCATTTGCATTTTGTTTACCTCGATGGCTGTGTGGAGTGCAATTTGACGATTATATAATATAAAAAAAACAAAACAGCAACAACAAATATAGGGAAAGCAAATAAAAGTGCGCGGCATTCGATTTACAATTACAAACAACTACAATAACAAGTGCATGGGAAAGGTTAAGACCTCTCTTTGGCACCTCCTTCTTCCTTTCAATCCGCTCTCTTGCTGTTTTTGTTGCTGTTGATCTTTTCTGCAAAATGGCTGCCGGCCGGCAAAATATGACGGCGAATATGATTTCTGATTCGCAAATTAGAGGGTCATAGAGATCTTACGATGTATTTTCATGTTTGATTAGCAAGCGATTTAAATATCCTTGTGGAGCCTAGAAAATTATTAGCATATTAATTACAAGTGCAATCCTCCAGTATAATTTCATAGAATTAATCAATAAAAACAAAGACAGTTCCATGTAGTGATGATCGCTTGTTTTTTTAGGCTTTCTTTTTTATTTTCCATTATATCAAATAAAAACACCTCTTAACGAGGTTAGATTAAAGTGACGATGGCACACTCAACACAAAAAATTTCTGATATCAAATTTTGTGACGATTAATAGTTATTTAAACAAAAATATTTAAAAAGTTTTTAATTAGTTTCAAAATCGGCACTTAGCTGAAAAATTTAAAAAGGCAAAATAGGCAGCGTGCCGATTTTGAAACTAATTAAAAACTTTTTAAATATTTTTGTTTAAATAACTATTAATCGTCACAAAATTTGATATCAGAAATTTTTTGTGTTGAGTGTGCCATCGTCACTTTAATCTAACCTCGTTAAGAGGTGTTTTTATTTGATATCAGAAGTTTTTAAATGACTTATGTATGTACATACATAGGTCTTCCATTGTTTTTATAAGTTTTTATTTGAAACTCAAATGGGAAAAATTAACAAACAAAATTCATATAAGAAGTTAGCTATATGGGAGCATTGCTACTAATTTTGATTAGAAAGCAAATTTTCGGAGATATGTGTTGTACCCCGAAATATCTCAAGGGATATACGGCCGGAAGTTACTATAAAAATCGTGAACGCTATTTAAAAAAAATTTTTAATCTACAAAAAAATAATTTTTATTCTAAATTCGTAATTATAATATTTAGAAAATTTTTGTCAGGGCAAAGTAATTATCATATCAAAATACTTTTCCAACGACATATAGCACGTTTCTGTAACTTTAGTCGTTCAGAAGTTATGGGCGCGAGAAATTTCCTGTTTTCCCGCCAAAGTAGTGGAAAAAGCAAAAATTAGATTAAATTAAAAAAGAAATTTCAAACGATTTCTTTTAAATTTAAATGATATTAAATTTTATTTGATGGCTTTAAATGTTATTGCATTGTGCACGACTCTAAATGACTCTACATGAGTTTTTACATAAATGTATGTATAGTGCATGTAAAAGGTTAGGTATATGGGATCTTTGCTACTAATTTTAATGAGTAATATCTCGAGAAAGCGAATTTTCCGAGATATGTGTTATATACCAAAAGTTGAGCAATCTCAAGGGCTATATGGCCTTGAGTGAGTATCAAAATCGTTAGAGCCATTTTTAAGAAAACTTCAAAAACTTAAAAAAAAAAATTAATTTTAATTATAAATTCTTAAATATTATATTTATATAAATTATGTCAAGGCAAAGCTATTATCATTTCAAAATACCTTTCAAACGACATAAAGCACGATTCTGTAGCTTTAGTCGTTTAGAAGTTATGGGCGCGGGAAATCTGGCTTTTCTAGCTGTTTTCCCGCCAAACTAGCGGGAAACCCAAAAAGTCGTAGAACAAAAATTATTTAGCTCGAGCTGATTAATAAAACAAAAGTGGTTCCAGGACTTTAAAACAAAAAATACCACAGACAAACAGACAAACAAACAGACAAACAAACAAACAAACAAACAGACAAACAACAGGACAAACGTTTTCATTTCGGAAAGGCCGTTGAAATCTTGTTTATTGAATATCTTTTGAACGGAGTATCGGATCAGGACGATCGAGGTGTCATTCGACGCGTATTTAAAGCTAGATCACAACAACCTTAAAAATTTGGGGGTTTTTGCTCAACCGGCCCCAATTGCTCCAATTTTCAAAATTGTCAATTTCGCACTTTCACTCTCATTTCTCCTAAAGTTATCAGTTTTTGAAAAATCTTAGTATGCAGTTTCAAAGAGGTTTACAATACCTTTCGATCAAGATATAAATGGTTCTGATCGGACTATCGTAGCAGATTTTCAATTCTACGGCTGTATATAGTAGTCTCCTTGCGCACCACAGTCTCGGTGCTCATCGTCACTACGTGGACTGCCGTCCACAGTGATGGTATTGGTTTTTTTATAAAAACAGTTTTTTTGGTTTTAATTAATATTTTTTTTTTTTATTAGTGACAAAAATAATAAAAAAGTGTTTATTTTTTGACAAATATGTACAACTTATAATAGACTATTACGAATTATATATTCGTTAACCATTTTTACAAGCTATGAATTCACAAATATATTTGATTTTTTTTTGGTACAAATCACAAATTTATTTGTACTTATGCAAAATAATTAGTTTTTCTGTTTTCACTCCAACTAGTTCCATCCCAATCAGAATTGGTTCCGCTGATCTTCTGCAAAATGGCTGCCGCCTTTTGGCAGCATAACGGGAACTTCGATTATTACTGATCAATGGAGGGGCGCCCTCTATCGGCGATCACTGGCCGGCACCGCACATTCGTAGTTTTATTTTCGTTTTTGTTTTATTTTCGTTTATATTGTACTGCCAATTGTCGCAATTGTCGGGTCACGTGTTTGTTGCTGCCGCCAGTTAACTTCTGCTCTCGTTGTAACGGTGCATGTTCCCTTTATATGTGTGCGTGTGTGTGTGCTCTTACGGGCAATCGTGTGTGTGTGTGAGTGTCTGTTTGTGAAAGCTTGCATGCTGCGCTTTATTACATTGCCGATGTTGTTGTTGTTTCTGTTGAGGGAGTCACTGCATGCAATGTTCTCTCTCCCTCTCTATCGTTCTCTTCCTATTGTGTGTTGTTGTTTTTATTATTGTTGTAATTGTGGGTGTGGGAACGATCAAGGCGCAAATGCAAAAAAACACAAAACAAATAGGGAGAATTCACAAAAAAAAAAAAAGAGAGCGGGAGAAAGCAACGGCAAATAATGGCACTAACAACATAAAGTTCTCAGCTATAAAAATTGCCTGCATTTTCGGATTGAATTTGGCTTTTCAGTAATAGAAGAAAAAGCTAATTTAAGTATTTTCTCAAAGTCTTAACCATTTACATAAAAATAAACACATTATACATATATGGTTAAAAAAATATATAGTTTTCTTTAAAAGTTATTTAATTTTTAGAACATTTTAAAAATTAAACAATATGAAAAAAATCACATTACAAAGTAAATGTAAATAAAAACATTTTAGAAAATACATTAAATAAGTGTAAAGACCAAGAATCATTTAAAAGAATTTCTTTATACGGCTATGACACCGAATTTAAAATTTCATTATTTTGAGTCTTCATATTGACAGCTTGGCCTATTTTACAACATATTTAGTCCCCTAGAGCGTTAAAGTATATAATATAGTAAAAAAATGTCTTTTGGTAATCCTCGAATTAATGCAATCTTAAATATAGTGTCATAGCTGTATTAGCTTAGTTTCGCTTGAGTGACAGCACTTTTTATTGAATTTATCAATAACTCGTTTGGGCCAGAAAGCTAGCTTATTTAATATTTATCTAACGTTTTTTTTTTACACATAAAGTGAGGCGAATTTATTTCAAAGCGAAGATCTTTTTCCACTCGCAGTACAGTATCCCCATTGTCACTCAGCCGTCACATTCGCACTCCGCCTACCCAATTCCATCCCGCTTTCCACCTGCCGCCCACTCACACTCTCTCATTGGATTGTTTTTTTTTTTTTGCATTTTACGATTGTTCGTTGCGAATCATTGCATTTTACGGGGATAGGGCGGCGTATAAAGGGGGGATATATTGGGTATATGGGGAAGGCGCAGCAGCTGTAAGGGAGAGGAGGAAGGGAAATTGCCTTTTCAAAAAGTTTCCCCTGGCAAAGTTTAAAATTGCAATTTAATTAATTTTTCGCTCACCAAAACCCCGGAAAACAAAACAGATCTTTGCCGTAAAATGTTGCCTTTAAATCAATTAAAAAACCAACAACAAAAGTTAACGCAACGTTTCTAAAACTTAAAGCCTAAAATACCAAATAATAATTAATATAAATAAATACCAAAAATAAATTTAAAAACCAAACCAAAAGTGGCCTGCAAAACGAAGCAACTAAAACAACAAAGAAATGTGATTCAAAGTGTGCAATGTAACCAAAAACCATTATTAGCAAAACATCAAAGCGAAAAGCTAAAAGCAAAACCAAAGGAAAAGCAGTGAAAAAACGTCGTGGGGAAAAGCAAAAGCCTAGCCAAATGGAAATCAAGGAATCCTGGAGCCAATCGAATAGCCAACTAGCAACCAACGTGGCCAATGATTAAGGGAACACTTTGTTAGCCAACTTGTAGAAGCAGCATCCCCCGTCCACAACCACACACAACACGCCAACACTCACACACACCACAGCCACACTCAGCCTCCCCCCGCAGTTCTCGATGCCCGGCAAGCAGAAGGCGTTGGAGCAACAATTATAGAGTAGCAGCCGTGCAGACAGCCCAGACAACAGCCCCGTTCTCCAAGAATCAGCTCCATCTCCCAGTCAATCTCAATCCCAAGTTAAAACCCCAACATGGACATCAAGATTGAGCAGCAGCAGCAGCAGCAACAACAACAGCAGCAGCAGCAAGTGGAGCTGGGACCATGCTCGCCCTCGGAGGTGCCCAATGATCCCGGGTAAGTAACCTTCATATCCTTCCCGAAAATCAAGATTTTAGCTAAGTCATTTGGTCCAGTTTGGGTTTTAAAATAAAGAACAGAGAGGTTTTGCATAAAAAGCAGACAAGTCGATTTTTTGAGAAGAGCTGATATATAGATCACATGTTTATTTCCCACTTACGTAAAATCTATGAGAAGCGCGGAGGATGGCTCAAACGGTTACTTTACAGAGAGAGGGAGAGGAAATACGTTACATATTTCCGTTAACAAAAGAAAAGAAATAGACTTTTACATTTCTCAAAATCTCAATATTAAGCTTAACTTATAAGAAACTATTTCAGTTCCGGTGTTGCCCTTTCAAGTACCTTCCATGAGAAGCGCGGAGAAAGGCGTTAGCGGTTATATTAAAAAGAGGAAAGCCTTATATATATATTTTCAAAAAATAGAAGAGAAATGGAGTTTTAGGTTTCTTAAAATCTCTCTATTAAGCTTAAATTTAAGAAACTATTTCAGTTTAAGTGTTGCCCACTTAACCCTCTATGAGAAGCACGGAGAAAGGCCCAAACGTTTATATTATACAGAGACAAGTCCTTAGTTATTTTCTGCAACAAAACAATAAAAATAAACTTACAGAATTCATAAAATCCACATTCAGCTTAAGAGTCAGAGTTTTTCTACTTCCAAAGAGCATGCAAACTTCGTTGCTCCAAAGTAAGCTAACCATTTACCAACTTTTTTATTTAGTTTGAGGTCGTGGACGTGGCATTAATTGTTTAAGTTTTAAGTTTGTCATTATTGAAGAGCAGGACGCCGGAAGGAAATCGGGGGAATGGAGCGTAGCGCAGCTTGGGGAGTAGTGTCAAGGCAGTTAGAGTTGTTGACAGAAAGTTTTCTATGTCAACTAGGGCCGGAACTGGCCAGTTCTGGCCAGAAATGGACGCTCAGGCCCAGCTGGGGATCCAAGTCTGCGAAACTAATTAGAAAACAATTTGCCAAGGACATCAAAATTCAATTAAAGCCATTCGGCTTAGTGCTTTAGTGCAATGCAGTTACTGTTTTCGGTCCCTGCATCCATCCTTCCGGCTACAGTTTATTATCAGTCCGATTGCCCAGCTCTCAGCTTCCAGTGCCAGTCCCCCTCGCATACAACATTTATACACTTGTGCGCTTGTGCCGGGACCAAAATGGGTTAAGTTGTGATTGCGGTGTCATATGCAGCAGATTAATTGCGAGCTGCATTGCTGATAATTTGCATCGGCATTGGGTTTTTCGGGTGTGAGGGCGAGGGGCACTTTTTGCCGTCACAAAGTCAGACAAACAAATGGGAGATCTAGTGATGATTGGCCGTCAAGTGGTTTGATTGAAGGTAATGATTGGAATGGAAGTGGGTACGGACTTTTGACGCAGCCCATAAAGTGAGCAAATTATGGAAAAGAGCGCGCAAATCGATTTTTGTTCGGAGTGAAGCATCTAATTGAGATGGAAAAGCATTAAAAAATTATTAAGAGTACTCTTAGGAAAAATGAGTATTCATTGATAAAATAAATGCGTTCCAATGAATAGTTTATGGGTCAAAAGTTCCTCAATAAAGCAATAAATAAGAGAATCCTTTAATTGTTTATAGCTGAATATTATGAGCGAATTAACCTTTTCAATGAGAAATTAATTTTATACCCAGCAACACAGTCTGTTCAATTTAAAAATCATTATCCATTAATTAAACGAAATAGTCTGGTTTCAAATTTAGTTGGCAATTTCGTCAAGCATTTATTGCATATAAATGGGGTTGGTTTGCGGTTATTTTCAAACATTAAAGCGGGATCAACATCCAATTTATTAACCACTCTGAATAAACAGGTCTAAAATACACTATATGAACAACGTTTTTTGGTTTTTTTATACAAATTGAATTCGATGTAGCTTTGGGCCAGTTTTTTCCCTCTAATAAAAAGAGATTTAGCTGTAATTTGAATACCACTTGAAATGCAACCTTTTTTACTACATAATTACAATTGAATTAATTTTACAATTTAATTGAATAAATAAAATTTCATGTTACAAAGCGGTTACATTTTCATACCCAGCCAAGTGCACTTTGTGAGAAGCGCCGAGGAGGGCTCACCAAACTAGATCAGATAATCCGTTCGTAATTTCAGTTAGGCCCAGAAATCATCTCTCCATTTTACAGCTTACCCCATTAGGGAAAAAGCAAGGGAGAAAATGCGAGACGAGAGACATAGAGACATAGGTACAGAGCCATATGGCCCGAACAGTCGTCGCAATCCATTGAACACGCAATGCCCATAAATTATGCAGTTCATGCATATACATCCACATAGATGTACGGGTATAAATATATCTATTATCGAAATGCTGCAAATTGTATAACCCAAGTGAATTTCAGCACTCCACAAAAAAAAGGGAAGGGAGAGGGAGGGAGTGCGCGGATGTTGATTGCAGCTCTTCTTGTCTATTTGCATTAGTTTGGCAAACTCGCAACAACACGGTCAAAAATAGGCTGGCCTGCCTCACATTTCCCTTCACCAATCCCTTGCCATACTTCTCGTGGCGGGAAAGCGGGAAAGCCACCGGATAAAAGAAATGGATCACCTGCTGCTCGCTGAGCTCCGACGATGTTGGCAGGTGCAACAACTGCAAATGCAACTGCAACAGAAGCAGCAGCAGCCACTGGTGCAACTATTGCCACTGCGACTAGTGATGTATAGTATCTGTATCTTTAGCTAGGTACGGAAATTGCATACTTTTTACTTTGGTTTTCATAATTTAAATGGTTATAGAAATGTTGAGCTAATGAAATGTTTAGTTAATTGTTAGTATAACACATTTCAGCTACCACCTGAGTTAACTTTTTGAGAAGCGCGGAGAAGGGCTTAACTGTTACTGTTAAATTATATGATGCACTTCATATTTCCATGCTTAATTTTTGGAATTTTACTAAGAGGGAGTCATAAAAATACAATTATATAAATGTTCAATGGCTTGAATTTAAAAAATTCGAATAAAATCTATGAATTTTTAATGTGAGTTTCCAAAAAAATGGCAATCAATTCCAGTACTTCTTAGCTATTACATTTCTATCGAAAACAAAATGTTATGCTGCATTGATGGTTATTTAGTTGTGTCAAAAAATGTACCTGGATTTAATTTATTTTTCTAAATTACCCTGTTTCTTAGTTTTAGGTGCAAAAAACCGTAGTATCTTTCCCATCACTGACAGCAACAGCATCGAAGTTAGGTAAAAGTCTTGTGGCGATGCGAATGGGATATGCAGCACCTAGCGAATGTTGAATGCATAAATCTTGAATTAATGCAAAATACCTTTTGATGACGCTGCCCAGATTCACAGATACAGATGCATCCGCATCTCCGTGCCACTTGTCTCTGTATCTGTAGCTCTATCCGTAGCCGAGGCCGACTATCTGCATCTTTCTCTATTTTCGTTGTGCAACTTGGCGAATATCGTTGAAAACATGCGAATACAATTCCATTCACAGTTTCGTTGACTGGCGCGGCGATCGCCACGGCTCAGTAATTTTGAACGCTCCCGCCCCGCCTTCCTCATGCCACCCGCCACCTCCTCTCCCCTGCCCTCCCACTCTCTTTTGGCAACTTTATAAATCTTTTGAAGGGCCCACAGCAAATAAAATAATAAAAAAAAAAAAAAAAACCGACGAAGATTCGCTCGATGCAATGCAAAGCGAAAAACGGCAAAGTAAATAAACACAAAGGCGAAAGAAAATAAGTAAAATAAGAAAATAAAACAAAACAAAACTTTGAAATAACTAAATAAATGCCCTGCTATTAATACAATTCACTTTGCCAACGTATTTTTAGTGCAAATGCAGCAAACATCGACTGAGCGAGAGATCGTGTTGGTGGAGTGATCGATCGGGTTGATACCTTTTATGAGAAAGTGGAGACTTATCTGTTTCTAAATAGTTTCCAGTTTGTCAAAATTAATAATACTAAAGCAGTTTACTGAACTTTATTGTTATGGATAGGAGTTATTAGATTATAACATTAGATCGTTGAAATGTTCCAATGGTTTCTATTAATATTCTTTATAGATTCAATATAAATCTTAAAACTAATAAATGGCTTCTTATCTAATATTTATTTTTGAATTGAAATGTTAATTATATTTTTAAACCCAATTAAAATATAGACAAAAGGTTAAAAAATGTTGATTTTATTGTTTGTATAACACATTTCAATTAAAATCCAAGGGAACTTTATGAGAAGCGCAGAGAGAGGCTCAAATATGAGTGTTTTATTATATGATGAATTTATCCCACATCCTTCTTTATTTTAAGTACTTTAAGTTACTCGATTTATATAATTATTTTATTTTTTGGGTCTTTATATTCAGCGATAGAATTGAAAATGCCAAACAAAATCCTTTATTTTTTTCTAATTCAAAACTAATTAGGTTTAGTCAGTCCCGCTTTCGTGTCAAATGATTTAACCCAAATGCGGAATCAACAAGTGCCGAAGGGTTCCTTTTCCCAACCCCTCCGAATCGCTAATCTCTCCACAGCTACCCCTTTTCGCGGCGACCAAAAATGCCTTGCAACGGCATGCGAGTCCGACAATTATCCATTAGAACTGACACGCGGGTCTCGGGAAAAACAAGAAATGCAGGCGAAAAACGAAGGAGAAAAAACGAAAAAATTAGAAGAAGACAAAAAAAATGGTCCAGGCCCCTGCGTCATTTAGCGTGCCCCCAAAAATTGTGCATCGCAATGCATCGACAACTGTCAGTGGAATTGGGATTGCAATTGCACTCGCTGCTCTTTTCATAATTGTCGTTTTGTTTCTCGTCTCTGTCTCTGTCGCTCGCTCGGCTCGCTTGTAATTGCGGCTTTGTTACGTACCGTAAATTGATTCATTGTACGCCGTGCTTGGAGCACGGAATGACCCATTCCCAGTACCACAGATCCCAACCGCCTCCCGTCCTCGTGTTTGCCTGATATAATTGCTTTCAAATGATTTTGTGCCGTTGTGTGCGCACTTTCATATTTTGCCCGTAGTTTTGTTTGTTTGCCCGTAACGTAAACGCAACTGTCATTGTCGTTGTCCGTTTGTCCGCTGTCCTCTGTCCTCTGTCCGTTGTCCGCTGTCCTCTGTCCGTTGTCCGCCTGTCCGTTGTCCGTATTCCGTGCATCGCTTTGCCGTTTGCTGTTTCGGCGTATCCGTGCTTTCTGTTCGGGTGTTTGTGCCGGCTGCCCGGCCAATAAGCTTTCATTTTGTATGCATAATGAGGCCTGTGGCAATTTGACTCTAGGACAGCCATTAGCTTAAAGTGCCAGCTTTGTTTGTTAGCATCACTCCCGGGGCGGATTCTGTTTTTACGGCCAAACAACACTCATGCAAAAACAATTTCCTCCAGAACATCCGTTTGTTAAGTGTTTGTCAGTGCTGATCAAAAATCAGCTAATTTCCATGCATTTTTAATGGCAAGAATGATAGTTGTAGCCAAATCAACTGATAGGACATAACAGCACTTGTTGGGCGTATAACAGCATATAGTGCGCTTGTAACAGTCCCTTATGTGCGTATAACAGCTCTGCTGAAAAGTTACAAAAATACTTTTACAGTGAATTAGGGTAAGAATACATAATAAAGTGAAATATAAATATTAATCAAAATAAACAATATTAAAGTGTAACTAAAATAAATTCCTGAAGTCCCATTTTAATTTGTAACAATTTGGAGCTTAAGATGGAGAAGATAGATATATTTAATTTAAATATTATATACTCTTTAACTTGATTAAAATCTGTTAGGCTTCATATAATTTAAACAATAAAATTACGTGTTCCTTTAACTAACCCACCTTTTGGCGGAATAAAAGCCAACGCCACACCTCTTGTAATCATTAACACTGCTCCCGGCGATCGTTTATTGGCAATACTGGAGGGAATACCTGTGATTGTGCACAACGTCAACAGTTGTCCGGATGCCTGGCATAAAAGTCCTTTAAATATGTTAACAAATTGCAAAATATGGCCTCTCAATGGGATTTAAATGCTTGTCGGCAAGTGAGTTGTGTTTGGGCTTATGTACGTTATGCGTTGTGCGTATGTAAATTTGCTCTTTTTGTTTGCAGACAAAATCAGCAATAACAATATATAGTTGGGGTAATTCGTAGGACACATACATATAAGTTAAAGTGGAACGGGGGGACTATCCACTTAAACCGCCGAAATGGCAAATGGCAAAAACTTTTTTGCCATTCCCCAGCCGATTGACATTATCAAAATTCAATTTACAATCTCCTTGGAGTCTGACACGTTGAAAAAGAAAACTTTTCATTTGCTTTAGTTGCACTTTTAAGTAAACAGTTCGATTAAAACGGAGTGGCTGGCGGAGTGGGGGGCGAGGGCTATTTGGACGGTATTTCGAGCACAATACTTGGCCTAAAAGTACATTTCTCCACACTCCCCAGCTCCAGCATGTGTGTGTACATATATTTTCTCTCTTTTGAAATCAATGCAAGGCTAAGAAAGTTTTCCCTCTGCTAAATGCAGTCATAACTTTTGGCAGCGGAATAAAAAGTAAACTCTTTTCGGTTAGGAAGTATAAGCCGCCATTAGAAAATGACGTTGCTGGGCTTGGGAGTTGTAGGTGGATGCAGTAAAAAAAAAATGTAATATTATTTTTCAGCTTTCAAAAATCATTCAAAGTTGGATTTAGTTTTTGAGGTTTATTAGTTTTAGTTTAACTAGCAAAACGATTAAATTGGTAGTTTGTTTAAATGTTATTTGTTAACGCTTCTGCATGTTACTAAGTAAATAGAATTCGCCCCGTTAGTTGTATTTAGAAGTAAATAAATATTAAACTAAAATCAGTCTAAAATATATGATTAACTTCACTTATTCTTAAAAAAAGTGTTTAAATGCTTTCAACGAAATAAAGTCCAAAGCACACAAGGGGCCTTTACAGCATCAGCTAATTTTCAATCGGATAATGATGAGGAAGGGTTGCCTCTCTTCTGAAACAGCTGTTTATTTAAGCATACTTCTGATGTTTTAAAATATCTTTGGCATGCCTTCCTAAATAACAAGGCGATTTAATTTATTTAAAAAACTTTTTAAAAAATGTATAAAGGTATAAAATGTTTTTGGTAAATACCAGGTACTAAAATATATCTTAGATATTCATTTTTAAGCTAAAGTCTTCAATAAAACTAATCTTTCTTTGCCTGATTTTGTAGGCTTATCTTATAGACCCCCTTCTGCATTTGATTTTTTCTGTGTAGCAAACATTATATTGGTCGCCTGTTTGTCGACCCACGCCCACGCCCCCACCTCTACCACTAACCCCTTTCCCCCCCTGTTTTAAAATCTGGGCGTATGTTATGCAATATAAGACGATAAACGGGAGAAAGAAATGCGAAATAAAGAGGAACCAAGTGGAACGGACGGAGGAAAGGCAGCGAAAAAGTTTTGCTATCTGTATCGCAGACGCGGCCACAATGCATCCTTTGAACCGCAAAGTGCAGCGGGTTACGGCCTCCCGGATCCGTCCTCCCTTGAAGCAGCTCAGCAGCCCCTCTCTTTAAGCATTCATTATAAATTGCATGTACTGGTAATTGTGTTTGTGTTTTGCAGCAGTAGAATTGCTTTAAATGAGCCGAGCCGAACGAAGCGTATCCCAATTTAGGCTGTTCCCACTGCCCCGTCCCCCTCGTTGACCCACTGCCACCCACTCTGCCCCCATCGATGCTCCAGACGCAGTTTTCCCTCCCTATCTGTGCCTCCTTCATATTTAGCTTTCCGCACGATTAAATCGATGCAACTGTAAAGTTCTTTTTCTATTACGCTTTTTCGTGCACATTCGCATTACGCACACCATCAAGAACACACACTCCCGCACACCCACGCACACAAACACACACTGTTGCCATTTAACAGTGGAATAATATGTAAATCGTTTTCATTGTTTTACATTTTACGCGGATTATTTTTATAGATTATTCGTAGATTTTCATTTGACTTTCATTCATTGAGACTTTAAATTTTTGTTATTTTTCCATAATATGTAAATAGTGTATTGGATTTTTTATTGTTTAAGATAATAACATTGCGGTTTAGTCAGGCTGGCTTGTTTATTTAGTTACTATAAGCATTTAATTAAATTATTTTAAATATAATTAGCTTTGGTTATTAAAAGGGATTATATAAAGGTATTATATGTGAATTAAAAGCTGTGAAAACTAATAGAGAATAAAATAGTAAATATAAAAAACAAATATTGTGCCCTTTTGGGAGAAAAACAGTTACTTTTTGCTTTCAATTTAATTATTTAATAATTGTGGCAAAACGATGACAAAATTATGTAGTTAACAGATTAATGCTGAAGCTCAAACAATTTTGTTAAATAATTATTAAAGACTGTAATTATATTTATTAATGCTGCACTTTATCTATTTTTAATTATTTAATACATTTTTTTGTGATTAGTTACAATTTTAGCAGATTGAAGTTGCAAATATACCTCTTTTTATGGAGTTTTTCCTTATAATAAACGTTTAATGGCTGCAATTTATGAGAAACCTAAATCATTTTACTGCCAACTCCTTAATATATCTTTTAAAATGTGCGTAAGTTCGATGTTAACCACTGTGGCTCAGCCACATCTCCCATGGCTATCTCCCAGTGGGTGCTACATAAAACATTTGCCTCAGCGCTCGGCCAACATTTTTAGCCGCCGTTGGCTGGCTGGCTGGCTTTGTCTGAGGCTCGCTTACCGTTCTTCCCGGCTCCGCTGCCGCTCTGCCTTGCTCCCACATATATTTCTGCTCTGTTTTGCGTGTTCTCGCTCCCCCATATGAACGCCGCCCCACCCTTTTGCCCACTTAACCCCCTCGTGCCCCGTGTCGCTTTCACACACTCACCACGGGCCAGGCCTTCGAATGTCTCAGACAATTGTCGGCAGCATATTTATGCGCCGGGCCCCGGCTCTCCGCAACTCACCGGCTCCAGAATGAAGACCTCCTCTATGACTATGTTTCTCAGGTCTAGTTTTGCACAGAGAAAAAATATTTATATTGATCTTAATTGGTGATTTTAATGGATTAAATTATATGTTGGAGTTAAGAAAGTTTCAATAGGTTTTAGTAGTTTTTTAATATATTTAAAAGGGAATATCTTTGTAGATATTACAAAGCTTTTCTTTATATTTATTAGGATAATTATATAAATGTCATAAATGAGCCATAATATAATTTACTGCAATTTGTATAGGTTCATCATCATATAAGCATCATATTTTCCAGTAAATACGTGTGACGTATACTCTATATTTTCGGGCGTTAAATATACATTAAGTATACGACATGTAACCACCTTTTCGAAGGAATTCCCCCGAAGAAAACAAGTTTATTTATTAAGTTATTTAAATAAATAACTGACCCACATTTAGCATAAATATTTAAGACCAGTGTCTATCTCCGACTTGCCTCTCTGCGATGCGTTTTAGTTTTTAGTTCTTGTGACCACCGCTATTCCCTGGGCATCTCCCATACCATCCGATCTCTTGCTGAAAAGGTTGAAACCACGAAGCAATTGCAGTCGTTCTGTCCCTTCTGCCGCCCCCCTAAAAATTCTTATTCCCATTCTTTTTGTCCTGCTCCTGCTGATGCTGCTCTTGCTGCTGGATGTTGGTGCATTTTGATGATGTTGTTGATAGCCATAGCCGCACATGATAGTCATCAGGACAGGGATAGGGATTTGCCTTTGTTGGGACGTTGCGTTGTTGTCGTCGCTTCTGTTGCTTTTGGGCTTTGCGGGAGTCAAATTGTCCAGAGGTTTTTGTGGATACTCCCCCTTAGCCAGGAGGCGACGAGAAACTGGAGGAAGAGGCTGCTGAGCAAGGGGTAAATAATGAAATGTGCATTGGTTTGTAGTCTGGGTCTTAACAGCTTGGAAAAATCGTTTTATAAAAGGTTAAAACTATTACGGACCTGTTACGGGATGCTAAGGATGTCGGACAGTTTGTTGTTTGTCTGTGTTTGTGTGTCTGAGTCTGGGGAAAGTGTGCCAGGTATTTATGAATTAAAGGATTAAGTGTTTCTCGGGGCTTCGGTATTGCTAAGAAAACAGTAAAAATAAAGCAATATTGTATATATTTAGTGTGAAAACTTTAAGGTTTACTCTTTGCTTTAAATGATTTATAATAGTTTCCATAAAAAAGTAAACATTGTTAAAAATTTCAAGAAAATAAAGAGCTTCAAGGATTTATCTGTAAAGTGTTAAGGAATTTTTTGTAAAATGGAATCCTTAGATTTCAAATAAGTTATTGTAGCTCAGGCTATTAATTTGATAAAAACCTTAAAAGCCAGCCAACTTCGTAACCTCCAACTAACTTTAATATAACTTATTTAATTTAATTCACTAGCAAGCGCCACATTGTTGCATAATGCGGACTGTCCGCTTTCAAAATGCCACAACTCGCCACCTTTTGGATAGACTCTCCACCCGAGTGTGTGTGTGTGTGTCCCTTGCCCGGGTGTGTGTATCTCCATGCATGCCCCTTTGTTGGCCTCTCGACAGCCTCCCTGCAGCCTGGAACTCCCTTTGGCCACCTCCCACCACCATCCACTTCCCGCTTTTGTCGCTGCTCACATAATTTGTCATGTGAAAAATTACTAAAGTTACAAGATCTGCACTTTTATTTCCATGTAAGCGGCAAGTCCACGCAGCGGAGATGATGATGGCGATGGGTAAATGCAGAGATAAAAAAACTATACAAGGAACTATATTTTAGTTGCCAGATTTGACTGATAAAATGACAGAAAACGATAAATAAATAAGAAGATGCTGTATTAATTAAAGAAAGATATTCGTAAGGTTCTTCTTTTAATATAAATATTAATTGTGCGGACTCAAAATTCATTAAAGTTAAAGGTTTTCTTTTTCTGAATTCTAAAACCCCCAATTACTAACCGATTTTGGTGATCTTTTCTCTCTGTGTGGGCGGGGCCAGGGGGAGTCTAAGGGGAGTTGCAAGCCGAACAAGAGGCATGCGTGTGACACAGAGGCTCGCGAAGGAAAGGGGCGCGGGAGGCTGAAAGGCGAGCAGGGGTAGTAGCTGTTTTGCTTTTTTCTTCTTTTTTTTCGTTACTATTTTGCACATTTTTTCTATTCAACAATGAAGCCACAATAGAAAACGTCAACTAGTGCACAGTGAGTGGCGAGGAGAGGGGACCTGCAGGGAGGGAAGGCGGCAAAAGAAAGGCCGACAGAGATAGTACTATATGCAAATGTAATGCCGAAGCGAGAGGGCAACACTTGATGTGCACACAAAGTCTGAACGGATTTTGAATGGCAAACAAGCGCCAAACTGCGACGTTGACAGTGGCAGAAGCAGCGACGGCGACTGCAGCAGCGGCAGCGGCAGCGGCGGGCGCCAAAACATAAAGCCCGAACCAGGGTAAAGCCCAAAGCCAGCTATCCAAGCCGGGGTCCGGGAAACGGCTCCGTGTACCGGGTCTTCAACTGGGACGGACACTTGGAAAAACACAGTCGAAGATACTCAAAAATGCAATAAAATGTAACAGAAAATTATAGAAGAACCCCAAGATCTGTATCGGATCTAAAAGGATAATATTTATTAGAAGAAAGTATCTTAAAAAATAGTAAATGTCATATTTAATTTATAAATTCCTAAAGGTAAATATTTATTTTATGATCTTTTGGTGATATATTACATTTAATTATAGGAACTAAAAGGGGAATCTTTTAGTTCATGTTTCTCAGATGAAACATTTAAAAAAAAAATAGTAGATATCTTATACAATATATTTTATTTATAGATTCAATAAGATATAGCTTTATTTTATGTTTTTTAGTTATATACATAATATTATATAATAAGTATGGTCTTGCTTCCCTTAATAATGCTCTACAATATAACTGATACACTTCTAAAGCCAAATTCGTGCTCTGCAATCCAACAAATCCCTGATTATCCCTCAATTTTAGCTCTCTTCCTTTTGTGATATATTTTTCACAATGTACATTTCAAGAACCCAAAACTAACGCCAATCAAGCGTCCTAATCATGATTTTCGAGGGCACTTTTTCGCCGAGTGTGTGACTGGGACAGACCGTGAATGGGCGCTGACGACTTGCGCATGAATGGCCCAAGTGGTGGATACTAACGGGGAGGGGATACACGGCTGTTTGGTGGGATCTAAGGAGGCAGGAACAGGGGGGGGATGGCTATATGGAGAGAGCGAGCGGAATAGACAGACGAAGGCCTATAGAAAAGTGACGTGCGCTTTACAATTATTTCGTAATGCAAGCAAATGTGACCGAGCTGAGCAGAGCAGAGCGAACAAAAAGCGCCAATAGAAGCTCACTACACTCAGAAAATAGGGCTTCCTTGATAAGGCTTGGTAACACATCTCAAATATTATAGGAAAGAGTTTGAATGGATTAAATTGAATGGAAAATATGTGGAATACATAAAGGGAAACTTTGATTTTAATGAGACAAGTTTTTGGTTAACTATTTTATGAGTTTAACATATTTCTTGAAGTGCAACTGACTTTAAATTGGTTTTAAAATAGTATGTACATGCTATTCTTCGAGTCCCTATAATATAAGCGTTAGAATAATTATTTCCACACTTAGGTTGATGAATAAAGCACAATTTTTCTTACTTTTTAAATTAATTTATTTAATTCAATTGATTTTATATTAATTCTACTTTAATTTAGAGAGTTTATCCTTGCAGTTTCATAAGACCTTTACAGTTTACAAGGTTATTCCAAGACAATACTTTTGAATATTCAGCAAAATTATTTTACAATCACTGTATGCTTTTTATTTACGATTAATTTAATTAAATATTTATTTTTAATATATATTGAGTATAACTAGAATTACGAATCCCTCAGCTACTTCGAAGTTATCCTTGCTTTGAAAGATTTATAGCTTTGATAAAATCTCTTGTATTCAAATGGCTAATTCCTCAACTATCTGCTTGAAAATCTCGCAATTCATTCCCATTATAGCACGCAAATGCCTTGTGTCAAGGATATGCACACAGATTTATTTCTCGGAGTGCAGATTAGAGTTGCATCTTAGGCTTAGGCACTGGGTGACGAATGCCAGTCGGTGGTTGCACTACTAATCGGACATGTTGCGTTGACTTGTTTATGACTGTGAGCTTAGCACACTCCCTAGGCCACACACACCGCACACCCTACGCTCACCCACCAAGAATGAATTGTCTGAGGGGGCGAACTTGTGGGAAATCTGTAAATAGCTGCGAAAACTGCAAAGCCTGGGGATATGGGAATATATATATGTAAGTATATATAGTGGAGCTCTGGCATGGATCGACTACAAAGGCAAATGTCATCAAAGTTGGCACCCGCGGGAGAATGAATGAACTAAACCCAAGGAACATAAAACAATTGACGAGGGACACCACTGCGTATGCGTAATCTTGTGCAATTTGCTCGCACACAAACCGTAGCTACCAGTTGAACTCTTTAAACTGAATTTACTGCGTTGACTTTGACACTATACTCCCGCAACCTTTCTCAATTTTTCAATTCGGTTTTTCTCGTTTTTTATTTCTGTTTTTGTTTTGTTTTTACTATTTTTACAATTTACTCGCATTTTTTGCTTTTCTATTTGGTTTTTGCAATTACGCGTCGTCACACAGCTGGACAGAGCAATGCAAAAGCTAGAGAGCTCGCCGCACAGATTTGCAGTGTGGAACAAGGTCGCATTTATTCGGTGCACTTGCAATTGGCCAGAGAGGTGTATGAGGCAGGGTGGAAGGTTGGTGGCTCTCTGTCATGCTGCGACCACCGAAGGTCACCTGCAGTGCGTCCCATGCCCACAGACAATGTTGCCAGCGCAGCTGAATTATTATTATGAAATGAATACAAATATTTGCGGATCAGTCAGTAGTCAGTCGGCGGCATCATCCTTCAATCGATGGTGGGTCGGGCCTCTAGGGGGGTCTTGCAGAGTGGCGAAAAGACCAGGTTGACAAAGTGAAAAACAAAATGTGATGGATGATCTCAGTAATGAAATCGAATTTGAAATGTGTTTGGTATATTATTTCTTTGATTTAAATGGGTACAAAATCTAAGGTTGGGTTCTAGACTTACATTATATGCTATTTTTAACTAGGAATGCCTTAAATAAGATTAGATTTAACTTGATATTTTCTTTAAGGAATCCAGATTTAATTTTTATAACTCAACTTACTTATCTATTTAATTACCAAATATTTACTGTGCGTTTTGGAGACTACATCCTTTAAGAAATCATATTAATAAAAAATTCAGTGCTATGGCTCTCCTAAATCTCTATTTGAATCATAAATTACCTTTAGTCATTGCATTAAACTTACAAAAATACCTCTTAAAAGAACTTTAACCAAACTTCCCCTTAACAAATTCTTTTGCAATTTATCAGTTATTTTTTATTGCCTCTCCACTTTTCCATGAAGATTGATTATTTGCATGAGAAATAGAGATAGAGAGCTAGAGAGACATAGAGGCCCAAATCGAAGCCAGGCGGAAAAGCAACTGGAAAATTCCAAACATTGATTAATGACAAATTGCTTGCCGCTGCCGTCTAACGTTCGAAAAGTTTCGGCTTTCCTGTCGAGCTGCAATTCGAGGCCTATTTTCATCGGAACTGTGCAGGCTCAGGGCGGAATGTTACTTTGTTTTTGTTTTGTGTTTGTAGTTGTTGCCTTGGCTTACCTTCGCCCCGGAAAACCCCATGGAAAGCCCCCCACGTTGACGCTTCTTCCGTTCTCTGGTTTAGTTTTTCTTTTAGCTTACTTTACGCTTTTGTTGTTGCACATTTTATTAACATTTTCATTTAGTTGTTGGCTCTCTCTCTCTCTCTCTCTATCTAGCTCGGTATCTGCCTTTCATTGCAATTTGTGTTTCTATGCATTTTTTGTGTGTGTTTTACATTCGTTTTCGTGTCGCCAACTGCATGTTGCCACGCCCCCCTTAGCAAACCAACCGCCCAACGCCCATCACCCATCGCCCACCAGGAACCCAACCCCCTCTTGGCCCGGTCCACTTCCCTTTATGCCACTGTTGCGCTCTTTTGCAGTTTGTTGAAGTTTTCATAATCATTGTCGTCGTCGTCGCTACTGCTTTTCCTATAGCCGCGCGCCGCCTACTTTCGTTTCGGGCACAGCCTTTGCCTTTTGTTTTCCATACGCTTTCCCTGGGGAAAAGCCTATTTCCATTAGGCACTTAGCTTGTTGCGGAGAGTAGGAGCAAACTTGCAAGTTTATTTGGGAATTATTTAATATGATTTTATGACTTAATTGTTTTGATTTTTTATTATATTGAGAGATTTTTTTCATACGCGTTTTTCCTTATAGTAAATGTATATTTAACCATTTAATATTCCAAGAACATCCACAAATTCTTCTGAATTTTGAGATATTTTTTGTATAACTTATTTGTTACTATACATTTTTTTCTAAGCTTGTGTTTTAGACTCTGTGCAATTTATTTATAATTCTTTTTATAAAAATTTATATATAAGGTTTAATTTATAAATAGCTGGGAAGTTTTTAAATAATAATACAAAATACCCACCTTCACGGCCTTATTATACAACGAATTTTTACTTTGTTTCACTTTCTTCAAAGAATTCTATAAACTTTATTTGAAAATAAAAACATTGTAGAAGTTAATATATATATTTGGAAATAGTTATCACAGAAAATATATTTTCTGGGGTATTTAGAAAGTAAGAAGACTAAACTTAACTTCGAAACCAATTAAAACACTTTAAAATCTTTATAAAAATTAAAATTTAAGAGCATTCCCTGTGCCCCTCAATTATCGCTAAAGTTACCATTTTTTTTTTTTCTCGTGTTATATAAGCCGTTGCAGTGGCTGGCTGGAAAAGTGGGTAAGAGGAGGGGCGAAAGACGAGACGGGGATAACCTGGGAGTGAGTGGGTGAGATTTCCAGCATGAAAACAATGCCGGGAAAGCGGCTTATTTTCTATGATTTAAATAATGATGAAGACGGCAGACAACAGGCGGCGGCAACCGCAACTGGAACTGCAAGTGCCATAGCTGCTGATGATGATTGAGATAATAATAATGATCACGATGATGATGATGATGAGGTTGGTAGAATGGGAATTGGGATGAAGAGCTACCGAACCGGGCAGACCTACGACAATGGAAGCCACCTTCACCGAGGTAGAGGAAGTGTCTGGACGTTGGTAACTGATAAAAGATCGCTCAGCTCGCTTTTAGCTTGTTTGTTGTCTTCTCCCTCGCCCTGGCCATAACATTTATCTAATTTTTTCTCCCCCTCTATATATATACATATAGCTAATGCCTCATTTATCTTATGCTTCTTCCCCTTCTGTTTCTCGTTGCAGAAAAATGTTCATTGGCGGCCTCAGTTGGCAGACAAGTCCAGGTGAGTGAAAAACGAGTTAAGTGAAAATTAGTGGAGTTGTGCGAACGAAAAAAATGGACTAGGTCTTATAAAAAAAGAGGTCAATTAGCAGGGGATTTATATATAGCAATTCTTAGCTAATCAGGCAACAGGAAGTGTTAGAAATATAAGAAGTAACAATAAGTTAAAAGTGATTTCCTTGAAAATGATAAATAGCTTTTTATATTTAAATAGAAAACTATTAAAATCTAATGGGAATTCCATTAAATAATTTATTTAATATAAAGAGTAGTATTTTCCTAATCTCCAAAGAATTTATTATTATTTTTTGACTTCCCATTTCACTTAGATATTCATTTTATTTGGATTTCTTATCTTCCTTTGATTTATTTTGAGGCTGGTAGCAAAACCCATATATAAATTGCAATCTCTACCGACCGCCTCAGCTGTAAAGTGAATTTCTCAACGTCTGGAGAATATATACATTTGTTTGTAACTCAATTTTGTATCTCAATTTGAATTGCCATACGAATTGATTTTGGTTCCAGTTTGTGTGTTTTCTTCTGTGATTTCACATCACCAGGCGGCAGGCAGCGGGGCTTTTGTTTAAATTGGAAATTGTAATTGATCAAATGCTTGAGATTTGTTCCCTTTTTTTTTGGAATTTGAATTCGACATCGTCAATTGCGACTTGAGATACAAGATACTGCGGGATGAGAATCTTGGAAGCTACCAGAGATTGCCCCCATTCCGTGCCGCATAGTTTCATTAGGCTAATCAAAAGGCAAAAGCTCGGTAGCTCAGAGCTCCGAGCTCGTCGGCATTCATATTAACCGAATTTGGATGGCACTCGAAAAAAAAGATGGTCTGCAAAGTAGAGACTGCAGCCGTCTGGCAAGATGCGCTTGCCTTTTTTGGGCGGAGAACGAAGCGAAGCTCACCGAAGCCCTTATATGTAGTATCCGCAGTCCATATAGCGCCGTATATATCGCCGCTTTGTGTTTTTGTTTAGCGAATTTGTTGGCTCCGCCCATCATCAGAGTGCCACTCGGCATTACGCTAACATATTATAACCTATAGCGCGCACACACACACACCTCCATATAGTTGAAGAGTCAATGCGGTCTTTGGTTTGTCTCTTTATTTTAGCCTTTCTCAATGCTTCTTCCCTCATTCTCTGTGTGTGTTTTTTTTTTCGGTTGCATTGTGTGCGGGAGGGAGGAGGAGGTTTCCTGTACCTGTGCCAAAAAATTTTCAAATTTTCAAATGGCTTCTTCAATACACTGCCCCTCCTCCCGCTCGCTGGCAATGACTGAGTGTGTGTGTTTTTGCCCGGCTCTTTTGTTATCTTTTGCCATTTCGGTGTCCGATATGTGTGTGTGTCTTATTTCTTTTTTAATTTTTATTTTCGCTTCTTGGCAGCCGCCGCCAGTTGGCCCCATGGAGCTGGTAAATTAGGCAAAAGCCAAAGGGCCCAAAAGACCGAACTCACGGCGGGCCAAAACGACCGAATCCGTTCGTATCCCATCCCCTCCCTCTTTGCTGTGCGCATAAAAAATTGTCTTTGGCGGAATTCGAGACGGAGCAGAAGTCAATTGGAATGGAAATTGCAGCAGGGAGCAGGCGGGAAGGGGGTCAATGAGTGGCACGTGAGTCAATCACAAAGCGGTGGACCAGGGGGATTTAATGGGGTCTTAAATCTTTTGAGGAATAGGTGATGGTGTTTATTCGATTTAAATATAGGGAAATTAATTTGGGCAGATCATAATTAAAGAAATAAATATAGAGTGCATAGATGAAGTGGCCACTAATGAGAGTTTATAAATATATGTTCTAGGTTTCGGCTACTCACTGGAATGAATTAAATTCAAATCTAAAGTTTAAGTCATTCACAAATATGCAAGGTGATGGTTTCTCTGGTTAAAAAAAATATAAATAATTTAAGACGAATTTAAAGATTAATTGGAAATTAATCGAATTAATTTTTGATATGATCCTACACGAATATTTGTATAAATTAGAATTAATTTGTATTTTTAAATTAAGTCAGTCGTAAAATTGAGAGTCAGGCTCCAATAATTTGTAGTAAGGCGACGATGGACTTTTGAATATAAATATACAAAATTGTAATGCTTAGAATCGCAGAAACTAAACTACAAATCATAAAAAAATGCATTGTTGATTGTTTTTTAATAGAATTTTATTTTCTGCTTAATTTTTAATTTTGTATTTCTCTTTTTATAAAATGTTTGAAAATAAACTCTTTCGTTAAGATTTTTTTTTGTATTTTTGAGCATTTTATTATTAATTATTTATATAAATGATTAAACCTGTAGTTTTTAAGACTCATTTCTTGACAAAATTTTTTTTTATAAATTCTTTTTGACAACACCAATCACTTTTCCCTTCTTGTTGTGATCAGAGCCAAGCAAACAATTCAATTAGCTGCCATTTGAGCTTTGAGAGAAACGAGCTTTGCCTAAGACCACGCTTAGAGATGTTCGTTCGTCCCGTCTGTTCTTCTGTCTCGCTCCTGTCATCTGCTGCAGCTCTCTTGCACCTTCACCTCCGTCTTGGCCACGTTCCTGTCTTGGCCATCCCTGCAGTTGTATTTGTCGCTGCTGCTGTAGTTGTTGTTGTTGTTGTTGTAGTGTTATTGTTAATGCCGTTGTTGGTGCGGCGCTCTGGCGCTGAACTCAGAGGCCGGAACAGCAGAGCAGAACAGCTCAAGTGGCTTCCACTTCCACTTCCCACTTCCACTCGCGCCAAAAGCTTATGCTTTGGATTTTTCGCAGCTATCGCCACTCGAGCACACAGTCGCAGCAACAGCTGGGGCTAGGTTAATAGCAGCAAGGAATCTTAGTTCCGGTTAGTTGGGTTCTATGAAAATTTAAATAAAAATATACACTGATTTCTTCGGTTGAGTATAGCATTTTCTCAATAGTTTCAAACATTTTAAAATATTTCTACTTGAATTTAAATTATATTTATGATTTCAATGTCAGAAAAAATAATGATAGCACACTTACTGGTTATAAAAGAGGATTTCTGAGGAAAAGCTATCATTAAAGTGTTCCATCACAACAAGTCCTTGAGTTAAAGATAGTTAAAATTATTAAAATCGAATATTTTGCGCAATTTCTAAAGAGAATTATAGAGCTGACTCATGTTCTGAACAAAAACTTTTCTAATATCACAAATTAAAAACCAAAATAAGCTTTATTAAAGCTAAACTTAAATCTAGATTCGTGTTCAGCTCGAACAATTTCTAAGCTCATATTAAATATCAAACCCCAAGCACATCTTTAGTATTATCATGCTGAAAAATATAATTTTCTCTAGATAAATACTATTATTTCGACCTCAGCTATACCAACATATGCCCAGAGCAGAGCTGGGCCTCCTCCCGCACAGTACACACTCGAAATGTGCTGACAAAGACCTAATCTAGGGCGTCTATAAACATGCGCTCGGGTCTAGCTAGAGCGTACAGCGTCTAACGGCATAGTTAGGGCTGCTTTGGACAGGTCGGACTCACTGGCGGGATCTGAAGCCGGCTCTGCGTACGTGTTGATAACTGCACAGATGATGATGATGATGATGATGATGATGGTGGTGGCCATAACGATGATGACGATGAGGCTGGGAGGCAATAGGCATCCGCAATGCAGTGACGGCAACTTGGAGCACTCGAAAGCGTTTGACTCTCTAGCTGGGCCAAGATTTTTAATGATTGGCACGATTGTCTTAGCTACTTAATGACGTTCTCGAGGGCTGGCAACCGCCCCTGATAGGTGCCGCCTTTGTGATGCTTTCGTGTCAACTAGCAAGTCATATATAACTTAATGAACTTTGCCGTCTGCAGCGAGGCAGGCAGCCTCCTCAGAAAATCTCACAAAATCTCCACCCAGCGCCGA
Source organism: Drosophila rufa (assembly GCA_018153105.1). Lineage (NCBI taxonomy): Eukaryota > Metazoa > Arthropoda > Insecta > Diptera > Drosophilidae > Drosophila > Drosophila rufa. Next base: position 9,208,346 of record JAECXS010000085.1, read on the forward strand.
CGCCGTCGGCGTAATTTAATTTTAATTTCGCAAGCAGTTTGCTGGAAGTAATTGTATGCATTGAAAACGTATTTGCTGCTATCGCCTGGAAACACTCGTCGCCCTCAGGTTCGCTTCGACTTCGGGCCAGAGTTTGGCCCCGCCATATATTCATTTATATATTCGAGTCTCTCGAACGAACACTCGCTCGCATTTCGATGAAAGGCTTTTTGTTTCTCCCATGATTTGTGTCATCTTTAACAACATTTTTGAAATACAATACGCTGCTGCGCGACCCGCTCCTCGCTTTTTTTTTGTCTTTCCGATTTTTTGCTATTTTAGCTGTGCGTTCGACTGAAATACTATTTATATATGCACTAAAGATACAGATACAGATACATTTGCATCTGCAGAACGGTACCGCGCACATTACTCATGCAACAAATAACCAAATAAAGAGCAGGAACAACAAATACAACTTGGAGAGTGAATTGATCAAAGAAGTTGGATTTAGGGAGGGTTTTAGGGACCGATGCTGCAAATACTCTGGCATGAAAGTTGGATGAAAAACAAGTTTTATTTAGTTTTTTAAATTAAAATGTAAGACTTCAATGATATTTTACAAATATATATCAATTATTTTGTATCTTAGTATCTTCTTAAAATTATAATATTATTTATAAAAGGTTTTATCTCTACAAACCATCAAATTATGATAATTTAGCTTAAACATTTCCATGACAGCTATAAGATATTCAAGCTTGAGAGAAAGAAGAGAACTTCCTTGCTTTCGCATAACGTAAATAATAATTCTCCCAAAAAAAGGGTATAAATAAAAAGAAGTCGTAGACAAAAACCTAAGAAAAAAAGTACAAAATCTTTGCCTGCATATCGCTCACATTTCGATGCCGCTTAGCGATAAAGGCGGAACCAGACTCTCTCCCCGAGATACTTTGAGCAAATAAATATGCATTTCTAGGTTTACCCCGAAACTCGTGTGTCCCTCGCCTTTTATTATTATTACACGTATTATTGTTTGTTTGTTTGTTTGTTTGTCTGTTTGTTCGCCAGCTTGTGTCATGCAAATGAAAATGAAGCCAGCTCCAAGGAAAAGCGAGCTTCTGTTTGCGCCGAGCATTATGGCTGTGTGCATATCTGGGCTTATTTCTCTCGCCGAGCTTCTCCTTTTCCCAGGTAGAGTCAATAGATGCCTGAAAAGAGTTCAAAGGGTTTGGAAAGGGCAAACAGCGCGGCGGCACACAGGATTGTCGTCTATCACGTGTCGAGGGTCATGACAGCGGTGGCTCCTTTTCTGAATGGTAGAAAGCGGCGGAGGATGCCGTGATATGAATTCACACATATTAAAATGATGTACGTGGATTTTATAAATCATTTTTACGAATTTAATATCACCTATGAGGGATTATTTATAGATATTACAAGTTGCCTCTTAAATAACACTTAAATATAAGCCAAATAAACCAATAATAAACCACTTTTAAAGCAGTATAGAAATTTAGAAATAAAAGCTACCAGATATAGTCATGGAAATACCTTTTCCCTTAATCGGAAAAGTGCGAAAAACCATTTACGCGCTGTAATTAAAGTTTCAGTTAACGCTCCAAACTAGATTTGACACTCTATTTGAACTCTTCGATTGAGCGAAATTGCCTCCCTCGGTGCGCAATTCAATCAGGAAACAAATGCTGATGAAAAATATTTTTGCCACAGGTTTTTTAAATTCTAAAAATTGTCAAATTTTCAAAACGTTAACCCTGGGACGCGGACAAAGGGGGAGTTTCCCGGGCGTTTCCCGGGCGTGTTTCACCTTCACCCTGTCCTCGCGCAGTCATCGTCGTCGTCGTCGCCTCGTTCGATTTCCTGATTAATTTATGCCAGTCGACGACGACGACGACGACGGCGAAGGCAGTTAGCAACAATTTGCCGCAAGCGGCAGTGTCAAATTGAAATAGCTCGACGAAGCACAGAGCAGGCGATAAAAAAAAAAACACGGAGGAGAAGAAAATAAAATTGTCAATAAAATAAGTGCCGGACGGTTGCCCATTTTTCCACCCATCACTCCTCTATATTTCGGAGTATTTCTCCTCACACCCCATTTAAAATCCCATTCCGAGTCGTTTTCTCAATCCGATTCCCCTTCTCTATTCTCAGCCAGTCACTCAGTGCGTCCATCAGTCAAAGTTCAGTGCTTCCCTTTCTTCGCATTGAATTTGCCGTGCAACATTTCCTGTTTCGTTCACAGTCGTTGACTGTCGCCCTCGCGCCCTTTTTACACCTTAAGAAATTAGGGGGTATTTTCAAAAAATTATTTAATTTGATTAAATTTACATTGTGTTCATATATAAATTAATCGTCGGAACACGACGTTATATTATAAATAGATTTATTTTCTATGCAAATTCATTAAACTGCTCTTATTAAACATTTTTTTATCATTTGTGTGAGCAGTAGTGGGCGTGGCAAAATTTTTAAATCAAACTTTATCTGTGTAAAATCTATAAGAATGTTGCTATAAAACTTGATGGATCCAGCTCTTAGTCTCAGAGATTTAGGTGTTCTTACAGGAAACCTCAAGCAAAAAAGCTTTGACAAAAATTGTCGGCTTGAACTAGGCTTTAATATTATAATATTAATATATATAATAATATCAGTTAGCCCTCCCTAGATAATTTTCCTCTGTGTACTTATTTTTTACCCATATCCCCGGCTCTATCTTCGATGATGTTTTTGCAGCTCGCTTCATATTCTTTTGAATGTGATTATCCTGAGGCTCTGGCCACCGCATCTTGGCTTTGATAGAACGGTTTGTCAGGCACCGACCGTTCGCCTCCGCCTCCGCCACCGTCTCCGTCGCCTTCTCCGTATCGCATCCTTTTGCATTGCATTTAATGTCCTGCCAGTTGGCCAATGGCTTCTCCTCCAACGCTTCATCCATTCCGCAGCACTCCTTCGGCCTCTCTCTGGTCCTCTGCTGTCTCCAGTTTCGCTGTTTTGTTGACTTTGGCACGAGTTTGGTTAAAAAGTTCACACATGCCGCACACCCGGGCTCGTTTTTCAGCTGAACAGCTGCGGTCGGAATAACAGCAGTGCGGGCCAAGTTTTAGACGCATTTTCCCGAATGTTTTTTTTTATTCGAAAGTTTTTCGCCAAATATTGCTTTTAGTTTAATGGTTTCTTGAGAAATAATATCGGTGCTAATGATTTTAATAATTAAGAACGGATTGAGAATTTATAAAATTTATAAATTTATAAAAATAAATAAATAGTATTAATTTATAGAAAAGATTTAAGTAGCCTTGAAAAGAAATGTACAGTTCAAAGTTTGCTTTTTTTAGCTTAAGAAAATATTTTTGGAGAGCATTTCAATTGATTAATTAATTACCTTCTGTTGTCTGCTGCATACAAAGGATTTTTGTAGAGTGCATGTATAGACGCTATTTTGGCATAAATAATATTATTAAAAATAGTATATATTCGATTTGCACCAACGATCGTGAAACAAACTCTAACCAACTGAAAGGTACTCTTATTTTAGAGATAAAACTATTCTTTACATTCTTCCAACAGCTCTGCCTTTGAACCTAGTTTCTTGACCTCTACTGTATGTGCAAATGTCCTGGTCTTCTGGTCATGTTGTTGCGCCTTTGGCTCTCTAGCCCTAGACACGTTGTTGTTGTTTCACCCGCTGCACCGCCGACACGGTGCTCCTTCATCTTTCCGCCGACTTCTCGTGTTGGCTATCAACTTTGGGGGGGCGTTGCTGGGTTTGAATATTTACACAAGTGACACTGAATATATATACATATAGTACAGATGTGTGTGTGTGTGTATATAGCGGAGGACTGCAGGTCTGCAGGACTCCAGGGCTGCGCGTCTCGTTCTGGTCCTGCCAACAATTAATTAACTTGTACGAAGTATCAAAATGTCGTGTAGCCTTTGGGCACCTAAAGCCGAGCGATTTTCCGGGGCATGCAATTTCAAGCCGGCGCGCCTAAATGCAGGCAACGTAAATTTTAAATTAATAAGCAGCCAGCCCCAGCTCTACCTCTATCCAGAATGCTGGGATCCCAGTATCCCAGGATCCAGGGATCCGCCCCCTCTCCGGCTTTCTCCTTCAATTGCAGCCGCATGTGGCGCTTGTCATATGCCATTATTATGGAATGTTCATTCTGGCCCAACTAATAGACAATTTTTTGGCAGCCAAAAACGGAACACGACAATGCAGACAGCGGAATAGAAAGGAGAGGGGGCTGGAGAGGTAGGTGGCGAGGATAAGGGACGAGGCCATGTCGTGACGTTGCCAAGGATTCGCCTCGTGCTCGGGCTTTCGCTCCGTGTGCAGCGGAAGCATTTAAATTAAGGACGACACATTAAAATTATGCAATAACAACAAACTATTATTATTACTATAACATGAAAGCCAAAGAGCGAGAGCGTGGAGGAGGATGATAACTAAAATATATATAGATTAAAGTCTTCTCCTTTTGGCTTTTCAATTTACTAAATCTTAATAAGAATATTATGACTCGAGTAAATACTGAACTTTGGCAAACTTTTCAGTTGCAAGAACATTTAATGAGCGCTGTGAATGTCAACACCAAACTTGTGGGAGTTCCCTCGCTATATATATATATGTGTGTGTGGGGTTCCCCGCCCGTCTTTTTTCGGGTCTTTTCGCTTTTTGTCGGCTCGGGAAGTCATAAGTCGCAACTTTTTGGGGAAAAAAAAACAAGAAGAAAAAACCTGAAAATAGGCAAAGCAGACGAGCAAATATGCAGTCAGACAGTTGGGCACAAAAGTCGAGCCACTGCAGCACAGGTCCTGTAGCTGCTGCTCCTCCAGCTCCTTGCCATATATCCTCCGATTCACGTCACACACACTCGCCATCCTGGCCGGGTTATCGACTTTATGTGTTTGTTGTTTGGGCCATGCCTTCGGTGTGTCTTTGGGACCATTTCAATTGCAGACACGGCTCGCCCACACCTGAAGAAAAGCTCCATGGAGGTGTCTCTTATATAACGAAATTATATTTTTAGGAGATTTTTACGGGCTTCCAACCTTTTATAATAAATTAGTCAAGCAACGAGGTAATTTCTTTAATTAAAAATAATCGATTTCTTGAATTTAGATGTGCGTAAAAGATAAAACTTAGACAGAGATAAATTAAAGTTAACTCTGTCATATAACAAATACTTTTACCTTATAGAAAACCCCAGAAAATATATATTTTTAAAATAAATGCATATAAATTTATAGATTTTCTCCGTGCAGGCACTGCAACCTTTATATTGGTTTTGCGGTTCTGGTTTCTCCTTTAGAATTCCCCCACTTTCTTTGCTCAACGGGAAGTTCCCCTGTTCTTATTCTGGCCAGTTTGTTTGGTGCCAGGCAATTTGGACACGGCAAAGGTAAATATTCTTATCCTCCGGTGTCCGAGTTCAATAATGAAAGCCACTTGCCGATATCTGGACTCGCAGGCAGCTCAGTCTCATTAGAAGTTCCCGAGCGAACCGAACTTCGCACCGAAAACCACTGAACAGCGACAACTTTTGCCTTCATTGTTTCCAGCTCGTTGCTCCTGTGTTCAGCTCTGCTTTCCTTTCCATTCCTTTCCCGCTTTTCTCCGCTTTTTTCCTTTCCATTTTTCGTGCTTCTGCCGGCTGCAGTGCCTCTAAGTGACATTTTCCTCAACGGTTGTTAACCGCTCAGCACCGCCGTCACTCCACTCCACTCACTCTGCGAATTTTCCCCGATTTTCCTCATTGCAGAGAAAAGGGAGTGTGGAGCGAAGGTAAGGAGTCACCGCACCATTGTCAGGGGCCTTAGCTGCGCTTCCGTTCGCAGAGCAGTCAAATATATTGCCAACTTCCTGCCTGCCACCAAAGCCAAGCTCCTACTTGATAGGCTTCTCTCGCACACACGGTGAAAAAAATGAAGGAGACGCCGGCTCAAGGCTTGCTTGGTTGCTTAGAACACACTTGGATGCCCTAACTTGGTCCCAGAAATTTATTTAGAATAATTTGTAAGGTAAAATAAAATTATATCACAAAGCCTTGAGCATAAAAACTAAAGCCAAAAAAATTCTAATAAAAATAGTAGGCATTTTCTGGAAAGATTGGAATATGATATGATCCCTTTCGATAATTTCATAGCTACATTATTCGATAATTCTGTAGAGTATTCAGCCTAGCAAAAATATATAACAGATAGTAAAAACTGTAGAGTCGTCTCCCAGAGACGACATCGATTAAGTTATTACGAAATTGTGCGCTACGTGCCTTCCTAGCTGCTTCACATCCACTTCTACTAGTTCTTCCAGCACTTCCTATACTGCGCACATATATATATATAAATCTATATGTATATATATAAAGTTGAGCCTTAGTCTAGCCAAAAGCCACCCGCAATCGGGCAGGACCTCACGTAACTGTGCTGGCTGTGTGCGAGTCCTGTGAGTGTGAGCCTTTCATTTTGCTTTTGGCCTTAAACTGGGTCACACCAAAAAATGTTTGTAGCTTTTTTGCATAACCAAAAATTGTTGTCGGTTGTTGCAGACAAAATTGGTGCCGGCTTGTTGTAAGATGGGGAAATATTTTTAAGGATTTTTTGTAACTCTTTTTTCGTCCTTTTGAAAATAAATATTTGGTGTATATGTTATATTTTGGTTGTACCTTTTCTTTGTTAATTTTTATTTATATATTTTTTTGTTATGATTTATTATTTTTTGTACTTTAATTTACTATCTTTTGAGTTATTTATTTGGTATACTTTCTGTAATTTATTTATTGTTCTTGTTAAGGATTTTTTGTGTATTTCTTTGAGTTTTAAATAAGTTCTTACTGTTTTTTAGCGTGCTTAATATATCTGGTTTTATTATATAGCCTTTATTGTTTTAGGTAATTTTTTGTAGTATGATATTTTGGTATCTTTTTATATTTATTTGTTTAAATATTTTTTCTTATTTTAACTACTTCGTAACGTACGCTTTTCTAACTTATTAGGTATTTTTTGGCTTCTTTTTTCTTTTGGGTGCTTTGTGTTTTAGGTACTTTTTTCGTACCCTTTTTTGGCTATTTTAAGAACTCTTTTTTGTACAATTTTTTCCGTACTTCCTGGTGTCTTTTGTACCTTTTCTTGCCCTGTCCTTTTGGTATTATGTCAGCTGATTGACATGCGTTTATGGCGTTAGTCTGGCTTGCGTTGCTGCTGCAGATGTTGCAAGTATTGCTGTTGCTGTTGCTGCTACTGTTGCAGTTGCCGTTGTTGCTGTTGCTGCTGTTGTTGCTGAGGTCAAGTCAAAGGGTGTCACAACATGTCTGCTTCCGGTACACGCACACAGTCAGCCAGACAGAAACACACACACAGGCAGAGAGACAGACAGACAGTCAGACGAGGGGAGGTGTTGTTTACATATTAAAGTTGCATGACCCCGCAAAAGCAGCAGCAGCAGCAATCATTGCAATCACGAAGTTGCAACCGCCACGAAGTTGCAAGTTCGCCGCGTGGCCTGCAATCTTAGAGGTCCTTCAGCATGGCCATCAGCCCTCGCATCCTTGCATCCTGTGCGTGTGATTTGAAGCCTGGCACGTGACTAAAAACTATAAAACACGGCAGCAACGTGCTACTTGCGCCAATCAGCTGCTGCTGCTCTCGCGCCGCTCTCTTGTGGCCCCACTTTTTCGCTTTTCCACTCTCTGTGCTCGCTCTTTGGCCAGCTTGGGCTCTCTTAAGTGGCACGGCGCTCTCTTGAAGCTTTGGCGCGTGGAAAAGGCTTTTCATTCATAAAAATGGCGTCAAGCTTTTTGTCCAGTTGCCGCAAAGCCACGCCAGCTGGCGCCACCGCGGCGACGAAGGTCTTCGCGGAAATGCCAACGCAAAAAATTAGCAGTAAAAAATGCAAGAAGCGAAAAAAGCAAAGGGATAAAGGAGGAGGAAGTAAACTGCACATCCTTGCACATCCTTTTCGCCATGTCCAACTCCGTGTCCATGTTCGTGTCCGCCCCTAAATGTCAGCGCTTGTTTTGATGCTAGCTCACGCGCCGTAAACAACTTATTATTATTGCAAATGCCTTTTCGACTTTCAACTTTCGACTCTGGGCCGCTTTATCGCTGTCCCTTTTTGCCCTTCTGTCGGCAGGAGACGCCCCATGCCCGCTTTCCCTTCCGACTTTCCCGCCTTGGCTGCCGTTCAAATTTTCGTGATTTTTTTCCCTTTGCCGTTTTGTGTGCCGCAAACATTGGCGCACATACCTCCGAGAAGCGGAAACGCAAACGCAGGCAGTTCTATTTAGCTAAAGTTATTGTTACCCTTTGCAAAGGTGAGTTAGGGTATGATGAGCAAGGGATTGAGATAAGTAGGATGTCCTCGCTCGCTAAAATGTCTCTTAATGGAGATTTTTGGCTGATAAATAAGACTTCAAGCTTACTATTATGAGCCTCAGCGATAACCATCTGAAAAATAAAGAATATAGAATTTTAAAATATAGTTTTAGACAATAATTTGACGATAATGTAAGCATTTTTATATAATTTATATTTAAAAATATTATTTTAATAAATCTAAAGCCATTTAAATATTTTTAATTTGTTGTTATAAGCATATAATTTGTTGGACCAGATTACTCTAGAGTTACTAAATTTAGAATTTATTTAAAGGACCCACAATAAATTTCGGACTTATTTATAAATTAAAACGGTGAAAGTCAAACTGATATGCATTTAAGAAATTCTATAAACTTAAACCTTTATGTTTATAAACCTTTAATTAACTTTAAATAAACTTTTCAACATAAATCTCCGCTAGAATATATTTAAAGTTAAACATAAAATTAGGTAATAATTATTAGGCATAGAAACCATCAATAAATTTAAAGCAAACCGCCTGTAAACAATTATCCAATTAAACTCAAAACATAATTGTACTAATTGAGCTGAAGTTTCCCCAGGGTATAGCTTGAACTTCTACCCGACGGCGGACTCATTACTTACCGAGTTTTTGCTACCTTTGTGTCCGCCGTGCACTGACGTTGGCAATCTACTCCGGCGGATCAGTTTGTCCGTGGATTGGAGGAGGCACGGAGCAATGTGGCAGCAGGACGTTGCTTAAGTGGCTCCTGCTTGGCCTCCGTCCATGTCAAAATCTATCTCATTGGCCGTGCCAAGTTTTTGACTGCGAACTGCGAACTGTTTCGCCTGCATTTCAATGCAACGACGCCCCCGACCACGCCTCCGATACTGCCAAAGTTTTATCTACGAGGTTGCCCTGTACAATATATATGTATAGTATTCCCTCTTTTTTCGGTCTTGCCCCATGTTCTATTTTTTTTTTGGGAATTTTTTTATGTGTGTGTTCGCTTATAAATCATAAATACATATTTTACGAGCTCGTTTGTGGTCGGGACTCACATTTCATTTGAAATAATTTGTGGCATATTGGCAATTATTCATTCTGTTCTTTATTTTTTCCCCAGCCTGTGCTGTGCTCCTTTTTGCCCGCTTTCAGAACGGCTTAAGAGCGTCGGCAAAATTGTTGTGATGTGGATTTCGTTCTGGATTTGGCTTGGCTTTATCTTTCGCTTCCCGGCAGAATGTTGCTCAGCCGGGTGACATTGCATAAAAGGTGGGGCCATCTGGGGGTTAACTGGGATAGGTAACAACTGCCACTGCCAGGAGGCGGGGTTAATGGGGCATCCAGGCAGAAGTTGATTTAGTGCCTCCTCCGCCGTTGATAAGCCGCGTGGACTGCCTTCCACGGAGCAGCCATCATAATAACTGGCTATAGGGAAATTGAGTTACGGCCAATACATACGGAAATGGTAGATGGAAGATATTAGTTTTCGGGGAAAAACTGTGAGAACAAACCAAAATTATTTATATATTGCAGCCAGTGAGTTATAATAAGCTGTTAAGAGAAAACTACTTTAAGAATATGTTTGGAATTTAGGTAGAAAGCTTAGAAATGGTTATAAAAAATCAACACTTAAATCTTTTATTTATTATATCTTTTATTTCCAAAGCTTCCCATGAACTAAAATTGATTTAAATTCTCCAAACTGATTTTCTGATTCACCTGAAGTGATTAAGTTCTTGCCAAAAACCCAATTTGAATAAGGAAATCCCATCAAATTGGCTATTTGTTTATTTGGCATTAAAGCCAACCCCTTCAGACATTCGGTTCCACAGAAAAGTGATGCCAATAAAGAGAGGAAGAGGGGAAGAGGGTTAACTATCATTCCAAATTTGACTCGATTAACCTTTTCAATTTCGCACACACACAGCGCAACACACACTCGCAAAAGTCGAGTCATCAAGTTCACCGGAAGCCAAATCAAAAGGTTAGAGGGATCGTCCCTATGGGGGCGTGGCCTGCACTAAACCTCTCTTTATCCCATACAGTTATCGGTTTCTCTTTCTCTTCACCACTCTATATGCAGTGAGGGAAAAATTGTTGTGTTTATTTTTCCTTTTTCTCATCTGGAAATATTCGCAAGATAAATAAACGTTAGAGAACAAGCAGCTCTGGGGAATTGAAATCACATTTTAAAGCGAGTAAAAGTATGCTATTATTACTCCCCTTTATAATAGAAAAACACTGAGGAAAAAACTCTATAAAGTTGGAAAAAGAATTACTTTCAGTCTTAAAAAGAATATAATAAATTGTAAAATAAAATCACTTATTAAGACGTCTAAAATAATATAATAAAGTATGTAATAATTAAGTAACTTTTTGAAACCTTTCTAAAGTAGGCAACGTTTTTGTTTGGTAATATTTAAATGTAATTAATATGTTTATTATGTTATTTGTAATATCTATGTTCTATCTTAATTCTGTGGAAATCCTGACTAAAGAAAAATTAATATTATAGGTAAAAAACTAAATCAAATTCTTAATAAATTTGTTAAATCTGTAGATATTTCAAAAGCGTCTTTATACTAATTTTACCTAATCGTTTTGCTGGCTAGAATAAAAGTAATACATGGCTAAATTTGTTGTACATTTTCTGTTAATTTAGCTAAGATATAATAATAAAACCTCTTTCTTCCATTTTGAAGACCTCAATTAATAAGTAAACTCATTTTTTCCTCTGTATACCTCTACAATTTCAATTGGTCTGCGGGGCAGGTGTTAATGTATCTTTCAAATGCTGCCATTGAATTGAATTGAAAGTTAATTTGCCAATTGGTCCCACAGCTCCCCAGAGCGTCAAAAAACGGCGGTTAGGGGCTGCTAAATGAGGGGTTGAAAGGCGGCGACGGCGGCGGAGGGTGGTGCAAATTTCGAGGAGGGTTTCGAGCTGCAAGCTTGCATTTTCAACTAGTTGTGCAAAGTGTGATTAAATGTTTTGTGTGTTGCAGCTTTCAGCTTTTGTTGCGTGTTTTTATTGCCACCCTTCCACCCTCTCAAACAAAGGGGGGCTATGGTTTTTTAAGGGGGCGGCTTGGGGTGTCTCGTTGTGGAGTGCACATGACATTAGGCAACACTGTCCCACTGGCGAGGACATTTTCAAAATGTGCTGCCACAGACAAAGCCTTCAATCCCCCCCGTCCCGCATTCATCGAGCTTCCTTCTTTTTCTGCTGAGTTGCTAAAAAACTTCTTTTCAGCAAACGTTCTGTGGCTAAAACGGGGATCCAGGGCGGCGGACGGGGTGTTTGCCGCAAACAAGCAACAAGATGAGGCAGCGGGAAAAAGGGGGATAGGAGCCACAACATCCCCAATGAAAGTGAAAAAAAATCTGTTTGCATATTACATAGCCCGACGAGGCGAGGCGAGATGTTTTGGGAATGTTGGCGGAGGACAGTGGGTCGCAGGACCTTCTTTCTCCAAGCCCCCTCCCCTTTTTGGGGATTTTTCGTCCTGCCATCGAATGCAGCTTCCAGCTGTGCACGCTAGGTGTCGCCCGTCGTCGAAGGCAAGGCGCTGGGCGTTCGAGGATCTTCAAAGTTGAAGTAATGCGGCCTCAAGTGGCAGCCACCAGCGGGGGGAAGCCCCTAACCTACCCACTCCCTTGGCTACACTGTAAAGTAATTGTTTACATTATTTTTGGCTATTTTATAAAAGATACAGAGCTTCTGGCTTTATAAGCTTTTTTTAAAGGATGCATTTTGTTTTTAGAAATTCTTAGGCGTATTTTCTTTAAGAGTTTATTTAAAAAAATAATACAAATACGCCTTCTTGCCTTCTTGCAAGTTCTTTAATTTAATAAAATTAAATCAAGCCTGTGCTCTTTTTATTTCCAAGTGAAAACCTATATATTTTTCCCGTGCACTTAGGCCGCCTGCCGCCATTTAAAATTGCTTGTCCTCACCTGAGTTTCGGTGTGTAACTGTGTGTGTGTGTTATGTTTGAATGAACGCCTGCGTCTTTTATCTTTTCATAAATTTTCCCTGCTTTTGTGCCTCCTTTTTCGCTCGCATTTTTCTCCCTTTTCCTCTCCCGCTGCTGCTGGCACTTACAATCACTTTTATTTCGCGTCGCTTTCTGCGACTTTCCTTCGGCGAGTTTTCCCAAGTTTTCTGCAACAGCAACAGGAACAACAACAGCAACAACAACAATTTTTAATGCTTACAAAATTTGAATTGAATTTGCCAACAGCACAAGGATGCTGCTCTCTAAACTGCCAGCGCGCTTTCTCCGCTTTCTTCGCTGTTTATGTGATTTCTTTCTTTCTTATATTTTTCGTTGCTGTGTTGTTGCTGTTGTACTCCCTTTTCCCCAATTTGCATCCGGCGGCTGCCTTCAATTTGAGGACAACTTCAGCTTCAGCTTCAACTTCAGCCTCTCTGCCTTGGCATGCCACCTGCCTTTGAGCCAGGGCCCTGGCATCCTTTTTGCCTAGTTTCACGCCTTGCTTTTCCTTAATCGCTTATCCCCGCTGCACTCGGTTACATATACACAGCGGAAAAGATAATCAAATGGGTGGCATTCTCTTTGAATTTTTATTTTTGCAAAATATGTATTTGCAAGTCTTTGAGAAATGTTTTAGATATATATTCTTCTTATTTCCTTATTCTTATTCCAAGATGTTATTTTTACATATTTTGTTGTCTGAGCTTGACTTAAAACTATTTCCCATAATATTAAGGTACATTAACCATAATTCTTTATTTAATATACATATTGATAAACATAGAATAATAGTTTAACACAGAAAACTAAATTGGTTTTGTGAAATAAATATCCCAAAAACTTTACAATATTTTCTTGTCATATTTTAGGATTATTTTAAGAATATAACAAGTTTTTCTTAGTGAAAATAATGCAAGTTAAAGCGATGCCGATGCAGCTCTGTGTGCAAACATCTATCCAATATGGTGACATAACAATGCCCAGGGCGAGGGAGCCAGCGAGTGCAATGTAACATAGCCGCCGCCCAAGGGCCTGCAGCTCTCTGTAATTGGAGTTGGGCTGAGGCTGAGGCTGAGGCAGAGGCAGAGGCGGCGGGGAGGTGCAAATGTGCATTTAATTCGTGCGAAAATTGTGGCAAGAAAGGGGTAGCCAAGGGCCAAGGGGGTTGAGTGTGTGAGTGCGGCAAGGGAAGAACGCAAGCCAAGCTGCGAGCTGCTGGATGATGGATGGAGTTGCAAAAGCTTTTGATTTATATTGCCATCGTCTGGCAGGGCCATAAATATATGCTGCTTGTTGATTATGCATTGGACGCACCGAAAACCTTTTAGTTTGCGGTGTGCTCATGTGTGTTACATGTGTGCTATCCATGTGTGTGTGTTCGTGTGCGACAAGGTTGTGGTTCCAGTTCCAGTTCCGGATATTGTGGTAAACAACAGGAGGAAGTGCTGTCGATGCTCGGCCAGAGAATCAATTAGAAAGACCGAAAGCAAAGCGTGCTAAATGAAATTCTTGAAAATCAATAAGTTGGGCTTAATCAGGCGAACAGAATTTATGGTATTTTAAACACAAGGCAAAGCTAGATAATAATAATAATAGTATATACTTTATAGACATTTTTAATTATTTAAAACAGTTTATACATAATTGAACACAGTTATGCAGAAAGGAATTTATCTGACCAGCATAAATACAGAACATAAAATCTTAAAATAAATAGAATTAATTAGTAATTCATTTCTAGACTTTTCGAATTATCTAAAAGAGTTTAGAGTTTAATTATACACATTATAAACACTGATTAAAGTCAATAAACTTATCTGAGCAAGTACAAAAACAGAAAATCTTTAGCTAAAATAACAAGATAGGAATATACTTAAACAAAAACTAATTAGTAATTAAATTTCAACCATTGTTAATTATTTAAAATATATTACACATACTTCTACTCATTGTAAACACACTTATGAGTCTTTAAACTTTCCTAATTATGTATAAATACAGAAAATCCTATATTAAAGACCTGGTAATTGCCTAAAAGTGCCTTAAAAATCCAACTTTAAATCCCTTACTCAAACATATCAATGCTAACTCGATTGTAACCCAAAAAACGAGTTATTTAAAAGGCCTCACACTGAATTAAAAATTTTCCCATTTTGACAAGTTGTTTGGGCATCTAATGGATTGGCGGCTGCTGCTCTTTCATGGCCAAAATCTCCATAAACAGCCTCCCCCTCCTCCCAACTCCTGGCCACAAGCATTCATCATAACCATTCAAAGTTGACTCAATCCTTTTCCATATCCATTTCACAAAATGTGAAACTTTTTCATTGCCAACTTTAAAGGGACGAACTCGCTTCATCATTTAAGCATTCCCAATGCCAACTCTCCCTCTCTCACTCCCCTCCCTCTCTGTTTTTTATTTTATTTTGTGTGTGACCAGGCTGGGGTGTGAGTAAGCGCCAGTGTGGCTGTGTGTGCGTCGGAGGAGGGCTATTTTGCAACTCTCATTTATATAGACCACAAATGCCGCACTTACGTAATACATCACAAAATGTCCAAACGAGGTAAAAGGATTTGCAGGTGCCCCGAAATGTTGCTGCCTTGCCCGGGACTGTTCTCCATATTTTTGTAAGCCAAAATGCAGCTTAACATATCAGCGCCAACGAACGATGCCAAGCGAAACGAAACGAAGCAATGTGAAGCGCTGACCGTGCTCCGTTCCGTTCCCTTCCCTGTTCCCTTTCCCCGAACTCTATCCACGCCCCTGCTCTGCCTAAAGCACCTGCCATGAGCCCAAGTGGAATGTGGAGGGGAACGGTGGGCTAACACACACACACAAGCACACGCAGTCGGGCTTGGAGGCTGCTGCGGTAATTAATGCAGCGCGTTTGCGAAAATGCGAATACATTTCGCCAGCTAGGAACGTTTTCAAGGTATGCCCTGGTCAGGGACAGTGGCTCGAAAATATGGGAAATTATGCCAGAATTGGGAGGAAAGAAAGGTAGTAATTGCAATAAAGATACTTGTAAGTTTTTGAGAGTTGAAAACATATTTTAAAGCTCTAATTTCTTTGCCTGATTTAAGACCAAACATATGTTAAAGAAAAAGTTTTAAGTAGTTCTATCAAGATCAGAAAAATATTTTTTTATTTTTGTGTTTAATGGTGAAGTAAAAAAAAAGGACACTCTTTAAGTTAAGAAAAAAATCTATTAAAAAATATAAGAATGCTAGAACATTTAATAAACTGTAAATAATAAATAAATAAATAAATAAAATACATATAATATAAATCATTTAAAGTAGTAAATAAACTTCATTCAAATTAAAACTTCAATTGTATTTTTTTTCATGGAAACTACTTTGAATAATTAAAAGAAAACAAACATTACTTATTTACTTTTAAATGTAACACAATTATGTGAAATTTTAATATGCTTTTATATCCCAACCGTTCATAGTTTTGGTTTTAATATAAAACACTTAAATTCCGTCACTTTGAAATTGTATTGATTTTATTATTATTTCTGTACATAAAAATAAACATATACCGCAGTGATTCCAGGCAAATAATTGAAATACTTAACCCGAAAGCAATTTACGTTTAATAAATTCAGATTTCAACAGAAATGCCGATGCAGGCATTCCAGGGTCCACAGCCCCTCCCCTTAGAAATTTCCGCCCCGCAAATAACTTATGAACGCAAATTGAACGAAGCCCCACTTCTCCCCTTCCAAGAGTTCCTTGCGTAAAAATCGAATTCATTTTTCTATCATCTTACGCATAACAAAAATACTTGTGCAAACTTTTGGAATATTTTAACTAAATTACTATGGCGGGGCAATGGGAGTTAGGTTGAGCCTGGTACCACTGTCAGAATGGCAGGATCTGCAAGGACGAGGGGCAAATGTATTCACGCTGAAACGATTTTGGGTGCACGGCGACACCTTGGTTTGGCGCCCGCTAACTGTAAACACACACATAACACACTCGAAATTCACACACTCACACACACACTGTCACTAAATTTCACACACACCCAAGGCAGCTGCATGTGCGAAAAGTTCCACGTCTCGAGCTGTTTTCGGCGAAAATGCAAACGAAAACAGCTAAAGCATGGCGAAGCGAGAGAAAGGCAGGGGGAGGAGGGGGCGGAATAGAGCGGGGAAAATCAGGCGAAATTTTAAATTTGAATATGTTTTTCTTACCCATCTACTTTTACCACTTCCACTCTTTCGTTCTCGCACTATCTCTCCTTGTTGCCTGTCCAACGATCCCGTTCGCCATTTGTCTACTCGATTTTTTTTTTTTTACCCCCCCTCTGGATTTTTTTTTCTATATTTATACCCTCGTAGAAGGGTAGATCGAGCTCTTGGAATTTGAGAGCTTCTTTATATAATATAAATCTTAATAAACATTATTGAAGTGATATTGAGATTCTTTAGAATAATGCAATCACTCGTCACCTTTTATATTCAAATTAAATTATACAAAAAATCTACAAACTCTATTTATGGCTACATCATAATAGAACATATAATAACATTAGAGACTAATTTTAAAATTTAATTAAATCCAGCTTGCAAAGTCTTTATATTACAAAGATTATTAGATATTGTATATTTAGTTATCCCAGAAAATTTAATCAAATGAAAACTAGGATATCTATGTACATAAATTAATATTCTATTACTTATATTGGTATAAAATGTATCTTAAAGCTAAAATGTTAACGGGAATCTTGCCTTTATAATGTTTTAAGACCGATTTTCTTATATAAGGGGCTGTCCATATATTACGTAATCACGATTTGTATGATTTTCGACCCCCTCCCCCCCTATGTAATCAAGAGTAATCATTGGAGAAACCCCCTCCCCTATGATTACGTAATCATCCACATTTTGTTTCTCCATAAATTCATAAAAATAATTTTTTTTTAACATACATTTTGATATAAAATGATTACGTAATCATTGTCCAATAACCCCCCCTCCCCATATAATCAAACATAATCATTTCGCTGACCCCCTCCCCCCCTATAGGTGATTACGTAATATATGGACAGCCCCTAACAAGCTGTATATTTGTGTTACATCAATCAGAAACCCAATTATTACTCTCAAAGAGACTGGATATACTCTTATAAGATAGGGAATATAATAATAATTAACTTGAGGAAAACACCCGCCAGGGTATTCCCCACTTCGCTCTCCAAAACTAGCCTTCCCTTCTTGTTTTTTAGTATGTTTGTCTTACACATTCCCGTTGCCTGTGTTATTTATTTGTTAGTTTTGTGATTCAAATGTATTCCAGACCCAGACCCCCCCTTCCTTTCCGGACTGCCCCTGTGCACACGGCATCTTCAACTGATTCTCTAGTCTATATATGTAGCTTGTTTTTCTTTTTCATTCTTCTCCAAGTGCCGCTTATTATGCACATTTTAAATCATCTACGCAGCGACAAAGAGTCAGGGAAATGAGTGGAGCCAGGGCGAGAATGGGGATGAGGATGCGGATGGGAGCGGCGGAAGGAAGAGCTCTGGCAGCAGTTAAATTAAGCACATTTTCATACGATGCAATTCATATCTCAGAGATACAGTAGTTCCAAGTGCCTGCATATTTCCCAGAATATAAATTCCCCGCTCGTCGCTTTCAACTCTTTTGACTGCATATTGAAAATAATATATATACGTGGCAAGGAAAGATTATGAAAAATTGGTTTGGCCACAAAAATGGCTCGAGGCTTATGCCGAGATGAAAAGTGTTTGGCATAATCTCTTAAATGCATCTAATTGCTGTCTTTGCGAGCGGAAATAATCTGTGAGTTCCACACGCATCAAAATAAATACTCAAAGAAATGCGAGCATATTTCGCCAGCCGAGTTTATCCATTATGAAAAGTCGCTCATAAATTCTGCACTTTATTCAATGAGAAACCTATTTTTCATTTCCCTCTCAGGCCTCCTTAAATCGTTCAGAAATAAAAAAAAAGGATTTTAAATAACTTGCAATCATTGGCGAGAGCCTTTGACTTTTATTAAATGTTAAATCGATATTTATTTTATCCAGTTGTCTTAATCGAATGTCTGTAAACTATGGCCGTTAGGCTGAAAGCAATTTAAGCATTGTCTTATTTAGTTTGTGAATATTGTGTATTTTTTGTTGCTTTATTGGTTATTTGGAAGCTAATAAAAATCATGAGGAAAAGCAGAAATCGTCAGTAAATACAGTTTGCTGTTGTCTGGAAAATTCATTTGTCAAAAACGATTGCTTTAAATATAATACAAAATATGAATTTTAAATTAATGTGTCTGCAATAATTTTAATTTTGAAAGCCTTGAGCTAAAGTAAATTGGAAAAAACTCTAAGCAAATTAAAAATCCCTTTGAAAAGGCTTAAAATATAATTTTTGTATTTACATAACGTACGTAAAAATATTTTTAAATATATAAAACTACTAAGTTACATTCAAAGATTTCATAAATTTTATTTAAATTATCTTAAGTATCTATAACTATTTTTTGAGGTAGTTTAGCCATAAACTGGTCAGAAATAAATTGGAAAAATAGGGCCATTATCAAACTAGGTCACACCGATCAAAATAAATGTCTTTAAATAGTTGTAAACACATTTAGTGACCATAAACACTTTCCTTACTTTAATTTCGCACAGCACGCAATATTCCAGGACTCTGCCAATAATTGGTAAAACCCACACAGTCCTTGCCACAATTGAGTATTGTTTTTCTTTCCCTTTTTTTCTCTTCTTCGTTTGAGCAAACACAGCTCACCTGGCCAACAGTTGCAGTATTGCAGTGGCATAACGGTAATTACGGGCCAAATGTCAGGCAGTATTCTACCGATTTCCGCTCTAACTAACAACCATTGATTGCCGTTATTGTTGCTGCACTTTGATTGGGTCCCCTCTCGTCCCCTCTCTGCGCTTTCCCATGATTTTCCCCACATTTTCCCTCCATTTCGCCCAACAGCCGGTTGTTTTGTTCGCCCACGTTTGAGCCAATTATCATAAGAAATAATTTATAGACCCAGTGCTGCGTGACAAACGAATAAAAAAGTGCACTTCAACTTTGATATTTTTACCTTGAAACTGTTTCTAAGTCGAGCCAGTGTGTGAGTGTGTCTGATGTGTGTGTGTGCGAGATGTGTATGTTGGTGTGTCGTGCCCTAATGCATGCCAAATGGCTATGGGCATCAATAAAGCGTACGTCACTCTAATTGCACATGCTCCCATGCACTTGGAAAAATGTTTACAGACCTTTTATGCTAAAAAAAATATTTAACATTTTATTTTGGGACTTTAAAAAATCTTAGATAAAGTTAAATCCCAATTGTGAAGGGCTCTTAATTGGTAGATATTGTATGAGCTTTTAAATATATGAGATTTATAAAGTTTGTAGGAGGTGGAACACTTTTTTTAAAAAACGTGACGTTATGGAAATTTTTTGCGGCCTTATTCGTGTTCAGTTTAAACTCTAAAGTTCTTCTTCTTTTTCTTTTTGTTGTTTATTTCTAATATCTTTGACGTTTGCAGGACATTTTCTAAAGAAAGCGTGGCGTGATGGAAATATGTGCGCAGATTCGTGTTCAGTTTATTTTTTTCTTATTTTTTGTGTATTTTGAGGCTCTTCTTGAAAAATCTAGAGTAAAGTAGATAAATATCGTATACTTGTATAAAAATATTTTTATAAAGCACTAATTTTCGGTCAGTGTAAACAGACTGGACACACATTGCAGTTACACTTTGCTTTTTCGCACGCTCAATCTCTCTCGCTCGCTCTCTAGTTCTCAGCCTTTGTATGCAGTCAAAGGGGTTAAGGGGGATTCGGGAAAATGGGCGGGGGGAAAGGCAAGGAAAACTGGGTGGAAATGGTGGCCTGCCACTGGGCTTGGAACGGGTTGAACTGTAATGCCATTAGCTGGCAGCGGCGCGCAAAGCCATTTGAAAGTTCAACACGTTCAAAGGTCCCAACATGCTTCACACTCTTTCAGACTCGTTCACCCATTTTTATGGCCATCTCCTTCCGCTGCCCCTGTTCCAGGTCCTGCTTCTGCTCCAGCTCCTGCTCCTAGCTCTTGGCACTGTGTCTCTCCGGCTCGTTCGCCTGTGTCTTGGCCGTGTCCTTTTTGCGCAACTTTCACTGTTTATTCTGCTAAAAGCGCTGGCCAACACTCATGCACTCGAAAGACTTACCAGCACACACACATAGATCAAGTCTGGGAAGTGCACCGAAAAATAATAGGAAGCAATGGTGAATTCTTTCACATTATTTTAAAGTCTATTGAAAATCTCTGTTTTATAATTTGGCTAGGATTATCATTCAAAAAGTCATAATCTACATTTTACAACCAAAGTTGAAATGTTGCTCTTATTAAAATGCTGGAAAATTAATAAGAAGAACATCAGATCCGATTTTTATAATAGAATAATTTAAAAATATATATTTTCTTTAAAAAAGTTCCTTAAAAAAATTTAAATTGCAATAAGATTAGTTTTAGATCGCTTTAAAAATCACAAATATTTTCTCGAGTGAAATTAGGGGCAAAAGCGGAATAGGAAAAGTGGGCGTGGGGCAGACACACTCAGACAGCTGGGGGTCGTCGGCAAATACAAAAACTCAAACCGAAGCGCAGCTGCAAAAGCAACTGCCACTGCCACTGCCTCTTTTAATTGACTTTTTATGCGCTGCTCTCGCGCTTCTGTCCCCCCTAAAGCAGTTGAATTTAACGCGCTTTAAGTTCGCCAATTGCATTCGTATTGGTTGGGGCATTCCACGCCGCCACGTTGCCTCCCTTTTGCCAATTTCCATTGCCTATCCACAGGCGCTCAGCCACTGTGACACTTTGCAAGCCATTAAGCATTTTCATTACCTGCCTGCTGCTTTGCATTTTGATAGTCCCTAACCTTAGTATCGTCATTGTCGTAAGCCCGGCCCCGGTACCGCCTCCTATTTTCCGGTACACCCCTTTTCCTAGGACCCCTTTCCCAGGCTCCCTTCCCCCTTTGCTGCCCAAAACATTGGCATCCTTAGGCTCTACTCTGTTTTGTTTACGTGTGCGCTATTAATTGCCCGAGCGTCCGAAAATGCAAATTGCAAATGCAACTGCAATTGTAACTGAAACAGCACGAAGAGAAATACTAGAGCGTTTTTATGAATAATAATATTTGTTGCAGGAATAAATACAAGAAATCTTAAGGGCTTAAAATTATACATATACAAGTTTGGTGGGTATTTTAGGTTGTAGACAAAATATTTATCATAAAATAGTAATAGTGGTTCAGAGATTAGTATTCTTAAGTAAAGAAAAATATTTTTCTCTATAACAACTAGGTGTAAATGATTAAAATTCATATTTAACAGAACTTAAAAAGAAGAGAACTAATTATCCACCTTTAATTAGTCCAAGCTAAGCCATATTTTCCATTACCTTGACTATAAAAATCTACATTAATTTCTCTTAAAAAATTTCCATACATTTTTCTTTATCAATTGCTGATCAAATTAATTAAAGCCCAGCCAGACTTTTTCCCCTCACTGTACCCTGCAATGGTTAGCTCTATTTTACGGTTGGAGAGGAAGGCAGATCAGTTGGTGGCTTTGTGTCCAGGGACAATGTGAATTATTGTCCTGGCTTGCATATTATGCTCAAGTTTCGTTGCCTTTCGTTTCGTTTGGTGGGTAATTAAAACGCTTAAAGACGCATCAGTGCGTGACAAATCTAGCTTTTCACTTTTCCCTGGGTTTGGGGTTTGGGTTTGGGTGTGGGGCGAGGAAAACTGGCAGCAGAAATGGTAGAGTGGAAGTGGAGGTGGAAGTGGAAATGGAAGTGCAGTGAAGTGGCTAAGTAGCCGCCCAGGCCGTGTCCATTGTTTGCCTTCTGTGAAGTAAAGTTTCTTATACTTTTCAACTCGGACTGGCTTGATTTAAGTTAAGTTCCAGCCTGTTGAAGATGGTGAGAATTTGTGACAGTACGATTTAATTTTAAATCATTTTTTGGTTAACGAATAGCCATTTATTCAAATCGTTTTTTTGTGAAAGTTTTATCTGGAAATCATTCCACATTTGTTTGGTTTGTTTTTAATCAATAAAAAGTTAACAACTATAAATCAACAAGCACACGCACATGCTGTTTTCACAAAAATTAGCCGTATTTTTTTACAAACAATTCAGTTTTTGCGTTTGGCTTATGTTACATTGGTAAAAAATAATGAAAGTGGTTTTTATCATGTTAAAGTTGAATCAATTTTGCGGCATGTTAGTTTTTTTAGGATCCAGAGCTTGTTTTGGTTTTTTGAAACTTTGTAAAGTGGCAATATAATTCCTTATAAATATTTTAGTTTTAAAAAAGTGTTCGCTTTGATTTTATTTAATAAAATAAAATATAGGGATTCTGTTTAATGAAAGCTTGAATTTAACAATAGTTCCTTAGATTAAATGGATTTATATTCTTCAATTTATTAACCATGTTTTAAGGCAATTAAATAATTTTAGTAACTCCATAACAGCCAATAATAAAATATATCTACAAATCACTACAAAATCTTTTTAAAGTTGAAATTTCAATATATTTTGATCCGGAATATAAGTTTCCAACCCCTGAGAATTTCTTTAACCACTTCTTATTGATTTCCATAGAGTTTTGAGTGGCCATCGAGGACATCACTCCATGCCATCCAATGCATTCATCCCATCTTGTCTTGTCATTGTTGCGGGCGACTTGCCCGCCCTTTCCTTTCGATTTTCCACCCCGATTTCCACGACTGCCTGACGTCGTCTGGCCCACTCGAAACTCTGCACAATTCATTCGAGTAAAATTCTTATGAAAGAGTTGAAGTTGTGTGGCCAAGAGAAGCAACATCAGCTGCAGTGAACAGCACTTGACCATCCCGATGATGGAGGATTTGGCAATGCCGCTTGTCTCCTTTCCTGACTGAAAACTGTTGAATTTCCATCCCGTCATTCCGGCTGCCACAAGATTCTGGGCAATTAGTGGACGCAGGCCGGGAATTTGTCGCAGATCCGCGAAAAGTAAAAAGCCAAAAAATGACTTAATAGCCAAAAGTTGGGCATGCGACAAAGTAAGCGTTCGTGCGTGGCATCAACGTGAAATGCCACCCAGCGGGCGCGGAGGGTTTCTGGGTTGGATATTTGCGGCTCATATGAGTGACACGGCCAGGCTGACTTGTCGTCACCAGAAGGGGGATGGAGGGAAAGCTGGGAAAATTCAGGAAGCAGCAGCCGCCAGCCAGCAGGCAGCGCGTGCCGTTGGGAAAGTTGCCAGCCAACGCCAAAAACCGCTCGCCAGTTAGCCAGGCCGCAAGAGAATGCGTGCCTGTGGACAAAACATGTCAGCAGCCTCGTCCCGTCTCGCCTTCTATATCTAGATATCTAGATATACATATATATAAAGAGTGCAGTTGCCGTAATTCATAACGCTCTATGAATGAAGTGAAGTGTGGCAGGCTAAAGTCTATGGCAAATGCTCAGCTGGCAATTATAATTTCCCATTTCGTCGCTGTTAAAAATATGATTCAATTTGTTCTGCCTGCCCCGGCGAACGAAGCGAGAAAGAAAAATATAATTTATATTTTTTTACAGGGCAACCCAAGCGGTATCTAGGGGGTATATTAACTTGAAGTATATTCTAACAGGGGAAGGTATGAAAATAAAGGGTAAAGTTTGTGATATTTCAAAGCAGCTTTAATTTAAACTGAAGAATACATTTCTTTGCCTTGAATTTTCTTTATTAATTTAAATATTAAGTTATTTGAAGGAGAGTTTAACTTAAACTTAAATTTTGTAGGGTATCATTAATCCCTCTCCTCGATTAACAATTTTTATCAGCTCTTTCCCCTAGCTCTCCACCCAAAAAAAAAAAAATCCAAGCAACAAATGCTGCATTAAAATTGATTCGCTTACCCGCCGTTCCTGGGGGAAAGGGGGAAGACAATGAGCGGATGGGAGCTACTGGAGCAGAGAAAGAGACAGGTAGCCACCGATAGAATCACCTATAAGAGAGGGAGAGAGAGAGATAGGAAAAGAGAGAGAGAGATAGAGCGAACGACTGATGCCTGTCTGGGCTGATTAGACTTAGAGACGAGGATAGACGACGGCGTGTAAATGGCGCCTGGCAAAAGGTGTTGATGATGATGTACATAAAGTGCCGCTGGCTGAACTGTCAGGGGATTCAGGGGGGAGGATGGGGGTTAGGCGAGAGGAAAAATCGGGGAAAAGCCTAGGGAAAGGGTCTGGGAAACTGGCTAAAACTTGTCGCCGCGCACGGAAGCACAAAAATTGAATTGACATGACAGTCGGTTGTTGTCCCTTCTCCAGCTGCTGTTGCTCCAGCTCCAGCCCTCATCCTGGTGGCTCCTTCTCTACCCCTCATCTCCTGCTCGTGCTGCTGCTCCTGCTCCTGCTCCATGGATCCCCAGAAACTGACAACAGTTTATGTTGGGCACGACAGTTCGGAGCACGCTTCATAAAATTCATTTCCGCGCCGCCGTCGCTCCATCCCAGCTCCTTCTGCTGCTGCAAAAGTGATTAAAATTATAATTAAACTGTGATGGTTGTCTTTCTCTATCCCTTTTTCACCTACAACGCCATTCTCCGTCTCAGTCGTGCACGGGGAAAAACCATAATTATTTTAGATTGTAATCGAAAGACATACAGAGCAAATATGATATCATTTTGATTGGAAAGTAACTTGATTTTGTAATATTTCTGGGAAAAATTAGTAAGATATTTTTATTCAATGAATGAATTATTTATTAAAATATGTTTAGATTTTAGGAATTTTTAAAAAATAAACCTCAACGAAAACACCTAGTAGATGTTAAAGATTTGTTAACTCTTAATATTTGAAGGAGTATCATTTTTTCTAATAACTAAATTTATAAATCTTCCTTCAAAATATATAAATATTTGTAAAAGTTAACCAAACAACTTTCTTATATTTTTGATTAATTTATTTCCTCTAAGAACTACTGAAAACTCCTTCAAATTAAACCTTAAACCAATTTAAATTATCCTTAAATATTCCCTTGTATTTTAAAGTGTACCCTGACTAAATCAATAAGTGAGATCTCCCAATTGAGATCGTGATTTTGGTCTCAGTGTGGGCTCACTCTCCATTTCTCTGCCGAGCAAGCAGCCCTAGGAATATTCAATTTAAACTAAACCCCAGCTCTCAAGTACACGCGGCGTATGAGCAATGTCCGAGAGGGAGACTCCGGGAGTGTGTCCCTGTGTCTGACTGTGTGTGAGAGTGTGGAATAGTGTAAGTTGGCGGGGAGGCATTTTATGCATTCAACATCCTATCCTGCAGTCTGTCCATGCATTCAACGGTTCATTGGTTGCTATAAATATATAATACGTGACAAATACGTGCCGAGTTCTTTTCAATCCGACTATGGCCCCACGCTCACACTCGCACACCCCTGGCTGGCAAGCGTGTGTAGAGCGTACAAATGTATGTACAAATCCTTGCCAGAACATTCGCCATTCCTCACACAACGAAATAAAAAAAAAAGAAAAGAAAAGGAAAAAGCGGAGGGAAAGAAATGGTTAGCAATAAAAGTGTTCAGCGTACTGTTGCATGTGGGCTTGGTGGCTGGTGGCAAGCACAGGTTGAGTCCAAGATGGAACGCACTTGTTGATTGGCACTCAATGTTGCGTCTTAAAGGATTGATGTACTATGTAGACGAAAGGGGCTTTTCTCGGGGGAGGGAGCTCTGTTGCCCGTGGCAACGACTACACGAGCTGCAGCGTTGCACGTGCAACATTGCCTTCGTCCTTCACACTGCCACGTTGGCTTCTGTCGCCTCCCACTTTCCTGTCCCCAGCTACGTCGTCACACAAAACTCGGCGATTTGGGGCCCGACAAATAAGTGGGAATTTTTAGTGGCAACTATGAATACGGTATTGCTGGGGAAAATGAAGTATACGGCCCTAATAGAATAGCGTAGTGATAAGTGGGAATTTTCAGTGGTAACCATGAATATTTTAGGGCATTGGGATTATATAATATTATGGAAGGTATTAAAAAAGTCTGGTTAAATTTTAAAGCTTTAATTGTAGGTTGAAGCTCAAGCTAATGCTTAAAAAGCTGTTTTTAAAATTAATAATACTTTCTAAGGTAAATAAATCTAACATAATATTAATGGTTTTATATCTAAACAATTTGTTTATAACATTTCCTTTTTCTCTTTGTTGTTTTATATCTAAAATTCAGGTAATTAATATTCCCTTCTTCTGTTTCTGTTAAATACTCACTTAGTACCGTCGAAACTTTCAATATAAATACTAGTGCTAGTAATAAATAAGGAGAGCTAGTTATAAATTGGTTTTTTGATTTATTACAACACATTAGTAGATGCGTATTTATTTTCTCATTTAAAAACCATAATAAATTTCTGAAATTTATGTGTAACCAAACATTTTATTGTTGAATTTTATAGTTTATGTGGTTTTCAAAATTAAAAATAAATTGTGAGAGCGGCTGACACTTTCTCTTTCGAAAGAGCATGCTCGTAGGTTGCATGGTTTTCTCGCTGGGAAATCATCAATCCATCCGTGCATCTATTCCGGACTATTCGTCCCTTCCTGCTTTGGAGCCATCCATCTATCCATCCTGGCATCCATGCTCGGCATCCATCTATCCATTGGCAACAAGCCGGAGCAATGAGCGCGCTTATTCCATTTGCTTAGACATGAACAAAACGGGGAAAAAATCAAAGAAGGGAGAGGGAGAGGGAGGAGGAGCAGCGGTCCAATCCCTGGCCCAATACCAGACGCACAGATCAAGGGGGGAGGTTAGAGGAAAAGCGGGGCTGGAAAAGCGCAAAAAAGGAAACGGAAATTGAAAATCTGAAGCTTTTGGAGAGCGAGTGAGCTGTGAATCCTATTTCAAGTGCAATCTTCAGTCGCAGGTTGAAAGTAATTCAATAGTTGGCGGCTCTGCGTGGGCTGTGCTCCTGCTGCTGCTGCTGCTGCTGCCCTCCGCCAGCCACTAGATCCTGCCACTGCTGCTGCTGAGGATTCCCGTCCTAAACCTGATGCTGCTGCTCCTGGCATTGAATGGCAATCGAGAGTGGCACGTAATGCCAACAATTGCACACCAATGCAAACACAGACGCTGGCTGGAATAGGGCAAACGGGATAGTGGTGGTGGGATTGTAATGCACCAGGGGTAATGTGTGGGGGAATGAGGGGGATCCCCATTCCCTGTCCCTTCCAGCCTCATCTCATTGCCTGCATGTTGCACAGTGCACGTGCACGTGTAGATAACGTTTACTGTTGCGGCAGCAGCTGCTTACGGCTTAGGTGGTGGCTCTTACTCCAACCAACTTAACCCCCTTGGGGAGGTTACATGGCCGCCTCGGTGTCCCGCCCGTTGCGTACACCAAATTCATTTATGTGCACGCAAATCCCTAATCCCTAGTTTTTGCTGCCCGGTTTAGTCTCCGCGTCCCGCCGCGCCTTCTGCTCCTCCGGAATCCCCCGATGCCGCAATCCTCCAAGCGAGGATGCGAGGATGCGACACCGACAACGATGCCGACAACATTTGCGGAAATGACTTTTGAGCGGTTCCTCCACGGCAGCTGTGGCAGCGCCACTGAAACGCCTCTCTGCGAGTACAGAGAGGAAAATAGTATTTGAAAGTCTGCCTATAAACTTTAATAAATACGATAAATATTTCTAATCTTAAGAAATAAATCCCATAATCATTGTCTATTTTTAAACACTCGAATTTCCATGTCCTTTCGCTGGAAAACTCGTTTAATATAAGAATAAATTATATTTTAAGCTTAAAGCTTCTTAATTTTAATATTAAAAATATTTCAAATATTTGTATATTTAAAACTTACATCTTTATTTTTTTACTCTGCACCAACAATTCACAATATCCCTGTCCCGGGCTTAGTAACAAAATTAAAGTTGCGCCTGCCACCAGCTCGTCGTCGCTGGCTCGTTCGTGCACCCTGCATCCTTTTCGGCGGATAGTTGATGGCTCCTGCCTGTTGGTTGTGCTGGCTGTCCTGGCTCCCGGCTGCTGGCTCAACTGGCTCTCCAGGATCTGACGGCTCACCTCACCTCACGCATCAGCCACCGGCACCGCCTGCGCCCGACACAAGATTGATGTAGCATTCATTTGATGCGGATTAGTATTTTATAGCTGCACTTCACTCCCACGTGGAGCTGGCCAAAAGCACAGAATGCGGAGGAGCATCGTCCTGCTGCTATCCAGCTCCATTCATCCTTAGCCAGGGGTTTCGTTCTTGTACGCACTTTCCTCGTGATTGGGTTTAGTAAATTTTGGCATACATTTTGGGATAAAAATTAACTATTTTTGGATTATAATTGTGAAAATTATGGGAATGGAGATGGGAATATTAAATTGTATTAGATCATCTAATATTGTTTTAAATGAAAAGACAAATATTAATAAGAATTGCTATTTTTGGAAATACTAGCATAATTTTGCTAATTAACATTTTTGTTATACCTTCATAAATACAAAAATAAATTAGTAA
Organism: Drosophila rufa; assembly: GCA_018153105.1. Lineage (NCBI taxonomy): Eukaryota > Metazoa > Arthropoda > Insecta > Diptera > Drosophilidae > Drosophila > Drosophila rufa. The sequence goes on from JAECXS010000085.1 coordinate 9,237,243, forward strand.
TTCCCAACTTTCTTCGTCAAAGTCCAACACAAAATTCTAGAAATCATTTCAAGTTAAGAAAATTAAATTTCCGTATTAATAAAGTTGCACAAACAAATAAAAAGTTTTCATACAAAAAATAAACATTTTATTAAAATATTTCAATAAGCCCGACCAAGAACCTCTGCCTTCTAAGGGTAGTTCAATCTTCGGCCTTTGAAGACAGGTTTGCCAACTCCATTCCCTTCCCTTCCTCCCTCACTTTTGTTCCTGTTCACAATTTTTTTGCTTCGCTCGCATTCCTTGCAATTGATTGCTCCCCTCCTGGCCCAACGTCCCATGTCCATGTGCGTTCGTGTGCCCCCTTTGATTGGGGTCAGCTATTGACAGAGGCGTGGGGTGAAAATTGGGCTAAGAGGGGGATGACTCTGGTGGCTGCGCCGGGGGCTGTTGTTGTAGTTGTTGCTGTCGTTGTTTAGCTGCTAAGTTGCTTACTTGATTTGTAGCACAAATTCAATTCAATTGGCTCGCACTTTGGTAATCAATAGCATCTGACCCCCGGATTTGATTTCACTCGGCAACAAAGTTTCCAATAACAATTCTATAGTGCTATATAGGTACATATAACACCCGGTCTTTGTTCTGAAATTGCTCAATATTTTGCTTTGAATTCATTTCTACTAATGTAGGCGTAGCTTTTACTGTGAGAAAATGCAGGAAAACTTAATCTAGATTTAGTAACATTCTTTTTAAGTTTAGAATTTTGAAGTATTTGTAAAATGATTTTTTAAAGTTTCTCTATTATTTAGATATTGTTTCGGATAGTCAAGCTTTCTTTTTATTTATTATTATTATCTATTTATTAAGATTGGGTTATGACTAACACCATTTTATTGTGTTAATTCTAATATTAAAGGAATTTACTATTTTTGTAGGAGTAGTATATAAAAAAATAAGGAATATCTATGTAAGGACTTCTAAAGATTTATAAAAAGGGGTATTTTTAACTCACTTACTATTAATAATTTTAAATATTATGCCATATACTTAAGGAGTTCCAATTCGTTGTTTAATTTATTGTTTCTAGAAACGAAAAGAAAGAAAGTTAAATAGCTGAATCTTTTAAATGAGTTTAATTAAAATTAATTTAACAATATTAAATAGTTTTATAAATATTTAAGAATTATTTCCAATATGTATAAATATTTTTCTTTGTATATTTTATTTTAAAGATTCAAAGAGTAGTCAACCCGCATTAATATTTCTAAATCAAATTCTCGCATTAAATCGAAATACAAAGTTAAATTAAAATATTATCGATTTTATGGTGAAATTTTGCTCAGTGCTTATGGGCCGTCAATCATCTTGTTGGACAGTGTAAATCGTTTGCTGCCTGCTCGGTTTGATTTGTGGACTGTGTGTGGGATGGGATCTGAGAGGTGGTTTTCTAAGGGCATAACCGCAGGCTAGATGGAATTCCGAGTTACGGGTAAGACTTCCAACAGACGACGGTCGTCGTCGTCGTCGCTGCAGCGCTGCTGCAAATTAATTAATTTTGACGAGACCAAGGAAATGGCAACCATTTTTCCTGACTGACTGCCCTGGCAGCCTTGAAGTCCTGATGGCCCAGCATCAGTTCAGCGGCAGCTTTGGCAAATATAAATTGTGCGCCCGGGTATGCAAAGGCTGAAGGCTGGGCCACGCCCCCTATCCCTGGCATTCCTCGATGGCTGCTGATGATGGGTGTGAGTGTAATTACTTGCACACCTGTCGACAGCTACACACATTTACTCACTCATTTAATAGAGCGAAGGTGGGGGAAAATGAGAGTGCACGGATAAAAAAAAGAACTAAAATTTATCAATAAATAAAAATAAATAAACAAATATAGGAAACTACTTAAATATTTTAAATCAATAGAAAAATTTGGCAAAATAAGTTAAGTTAACTTGTGACCTTACATTTTTATAGCACACTTTTGGGCACATTTATAAATGATTTTAGATCGCAGTAAATTTTAGCAGCGCTTTATATTTTAATTAAATAATTTTTCCAGCTAACTTTAGCTATTTTAATGGAAAATAAATTTACCAAAACTTGTTCCCCGTGCAGAGGTAGAGCTGAAAGTTAGCCGGGGCCTCAGCTGGCGGGTTGAAGTAATTTCGACCGCTCTACGAAGCCATTACAAGTCGCCGACTGGCAACTGCCAACTGCCACAATTGCAAATGATTTTCACTTTCGGATCGAAATGAATACTCCGCTAGTTGGTGGAGTTTCCCCCGCTCCGGGATTCCACCTTTCGTGTGGAGAAGCTGGAAAGCATAAATTTCCTTGCCACACTCGCACACACACACAGACACACACACTCTCCGGCACAGATATATAGAAGGTATATCTGGGTATATTTAGACACACCTCTACCCTACCCCACCTCTCCGCGTCTCGCCTCGCCGCCACATCCTGCCACCTATGGCATGTCCTGGCTGAAGGAAGGCAGCGCTAAATGTTGCCGCTCTGCCTGATAAATGACCCTTGAACACCTTTAAGTCTCCACTTCGCATCCCCGCAATCCCGGAGCCAAAAACTTTGGCCTGACCGCCCTCGAGGCATATAAATTGAAAGCTATTTATCATACACACGCCACACACACTTATTCCAAGGGAAAGTGAGCCCAGACCGAGCTGGGTGTGCGTATGTTAACTAAGTTTTTGGTTGCGCTTGGTTAGGCCCAGGATTCGGTATTCCCGAGACTCCATACTCCGTTGCTCGTCTCGGAAAATAAATTTAGCAGGAGGAGCCTTATGTTGGAAAACTATAGCAGCGATATTGAACACTTTGGCTATACCTCCAAAATGGGGAATTATTTGTAGAGGGTTAGAGGTAATATGACTTGGGATATTTCACTTATTTTATATTTAAGCAAAAATAATTTAATTAAAATTGTTTTTCTGCTGGGAATCGAATATTTTAGGAGTTTAAAAATCAAGAATACTATAGATATTTATCTGTTTTTGCGTATTTAACTTTATTTAAACTTCGGCAAAAAAATAGAGATAATAATAAATATGCAATAATAGCAAGAGAAATTAAAATGTTCATAAAACTCAAATTTAATGAAACTGAATATCGCATGTATTGGTATTTAATTTGTTGAAATTGAATGTATTCAATTGAATGTCTTTTTTAATATGGATATATACCATATGTTATGGATGTCAGTGGAGCTTTAATTAATTTTAAATTCATTTTTGTATCAGAAATTTCACCACAACTATAAACAGGATTTTAAGAAGTATATTTTCTGTGAGTATCGTATTGTTTCATTCATATCATTTATGCTGGGTGAAATTGCTATAAAATATAGTTTTTAGGTAAATTTAAAAAGTGATAAATATTAAAATAAGATTGATATATGGAGTATTAAAATGTATTCAAGATTTTAACTTTTTTAAATTACAAATATAAACTTTAAATGACATTTTTTAAATGTTATCTCTTCTAATAACCGACAGAGCAAGTCAAAGAGTGAATATGGTTTATCCTTGTCATCGAAATCACGGTCAATAATCTATGTTGATCACGTTTATTTCCAGCTAAGTCCCACATTTGGTCGCATTCTGCACGAGGAAACCATAATACCCCACTTCATCATGGGCATGTCAAAAACAAAAGCCCAAAAACACTTATTACCTCCAAATGGGGACGCTTCATTTCCGGCCACACTTCAAGCTAGATGCGGCTGAAGGATTTCTTTCTGGGCTCCGGCTCGGGCTCCTTTTTCATTTTCATTTTCGGTTTCGGCATCCGTCGTCAGCAACTCGCTTTGCTTTTTATTTTTCTTTTTGTTGGCTGCCCTGTTAAAGCCCGCCGTTTGGCTGTTTTTTATACTTTTTTTGTTTTATTTTTTTTTATTAACTCAAGCATTTCACTGTACATTTAATGCAACACTGAGCCGCATAAATTGCCACTGGCCTCGGCTCGTTTCTTGGCATGCGCCAGCTGCTCCACCTTCCTCTGGCCCAGCCCTGCCCTGCCCTCCAGCTCTCCAGCTCTATTAGTCTCATATGTGCCATAAAAAATTCGTATAATCGTAGAAAGCCTGCTCCGGCTGCTCCGACTGCTGCTCCTCCTCCTTCAGTGTCGCCTGTCGTTTGTCTCGCTGGTGAATCCGTATCCGCAGAATCGTTTTCGTCTGCCATCCGCTCGAAATGGCAGCTGGATGCAATCCAAGGCCATTGTTTTCCATAGTTAGCCACTGTCATTGCCATTACCACCGCATGTGGTGCTACGAAAATAACAATAATTGCACAGTAAAAGGAGTTTCTGGTATTTACAAGACTCGATAAGGGGATATTTTATAACTAGAGAGGGCTTAGAATGGGTCTTTTTGGCTTGTTTAATTATTATTAGAGAGTGTGTGGGTTTTCCGTATCACTTCGAATAGGAAATTAGTAAGATTTAGTTGGGTTTTGTTTGAAAAATATTTAGAGTCTTAGATTTCTCATAAGAAATTTATATACTCACACAATTTAAATGAAAAACTGATTAAATATTAAGAATTCCACTCCTAAGTGATACTCACTTAAAACCCACTTCCAAGCCATTAGTTCTCAGCGATATATAGCCAGATCCATATCCCCTTTTGGCATTTCCCTTAGCTACTAGAGCCTCGAGGGCTTAACTTCTTAGCCCCGAAAAACTCCTTGGAGTCTCGAATGTTTCCGGCATCAGTTGGCAAACTTCAAAATGCATTTCGCACAGCTTGACTTTCGCTCCGTCGCAGAAAATGCCAGAAATACTCGCACAACAAATGACAACAGATTTACGGCTACAAAGTCTAATTAGCGATAAAGACTCCTCTAATATTTGTCACTTGAGACCGAAAAATGGCAGCAGCAATTGCGACAGGGCTTTTGGGGAGTGTTTTTGTTGTTATTTTTTTTTTCTCTGTTGGCAGGGGAATCCCCGCCGCAAAACGCTGCCAAATTGCAGCTGGAAGTTGTTGTTTTCCCCCGCTGGGAGCCAAAACAGATTTCCTCGTTTTGTTTATGAAAAACGAAGCGAAATTCTGAGATAACACCAGCATGGGTGGGATGGGGAGGAAGAAATATTTTCCATGCCATTTCTTGGGCCAAAAATATTCCTAGAGAAGGCGGCGGTTGGTTTTTCCAGCTACGGATTAATTGCAAAAGGTGAGCTCACACAGTGAGAGAAAAGCTCAGAAGAGGGAGAAGAGGAGGAGAAGCTTTCCGGCGTGGGCGTGGTGGGTTGGCCATTAGGCGAAAGGTGGCCGGGGCCAGCTCAACTCATTTGGCATTTCGAGTGCTTTTTGACTGGTTTTATTGTTGTTTTGGTTTTGCCTGCTGCCAACAGTGTAGTGGCGACTGAAGAGCCGCGAGATACATTTTTTTACCTAGAAGTAGGCTACAGATCATAAAAGCTTTAGGCCAAGTTTTTTTTCAGCTCAAAAGCAGACAACATTTTGGCAACTTTTAAGCCGAGCTTTTAGTGCATGTGCATAAAATTCGTGAGCTGCATTTTTTTGTGGTATTTGCCTGAACAGATTTTAGGGAAAATATAACAGATAGCTCATAGCGGCGCCAGGGAAGATCTGGAAAGCTCTTGTTCCAATTAGGAAATTTTTCGCTGCTGCTAAGCCTGAACCTAGGTCGCTCCACCTATTTCCGTGCTAAACTCTTTTCAAATCGAGATCCGGTGGAGTGCACAAGTATTGGAGTTGCTTCTCGCAGACCAAATCTTAAATAAGAGCTAAGTCCAAGCGGACAGCATACAAATTTGAGTGCGAAGAAATTTAACTTGCCGGAGCTTAAGCAAACTCAAGTGAGTAGGAAAGCTGGCAGTGTCTGTGTGAAGTGCGTAACCCTTTTTGTTGCACAGGTCACAGGAAAGTGTCTACGAAGGTTGCAAGGCGACCATCTGGCGTCGACCAGTACCCAAGTGAAAGAGGTTATACTTGGGAGACCCCTTAAATTTTCACCGGGGACAATCATCCAGCGGGTAAATATTTCGAAAAGCGTGTTTCGGTTATTGGTTGCTTACTGTGGTGAATTTAAAATCAACAGATTGACCCCAGCAAGCAGTTTTTGAGTTCCGGTCCCGAGGAGCACCCCCTAAGCGGGGCATGACGGGCTAGGAAGCCGAAGGAGGGATGAATACCTAACTCTAGTGCAGTTAAATCGGCCACCAGCACGCCTGCGCGACATTCTTAAGTGGCCGGCTATGCAGTTGCGGAAAATTTTGTTGGTGATGTTTGGCAGTGATCGGCAGTTTAAATTGTTTGACCCTGGCATGACCTCTGTGCCCTTGCTGCTTTAACCTATATTCGGTGAAGTGATCATAACTAATGGGTAGTCCCGATCAGTAGCCATAGGCAACGTCCGTCGTCCGACCGCTGTGTATGCGCGAATTTAATGCGAATTAACTGCGCGAATTAAATGTCCAATCTGAAGGATTTTTAATCTTTGGAAAAGATGTGCCCCAGTTTTGTTTTATCCAAACGGTCTTAACCTACATGGCATGGCGTAACGCTTACGTAAGCCTTCTCTGATTTTTTTATGCAAACTTTTGCTGAAACTAGAAGCCAAAAATAATGAGAGGAACTATCTTTGAAAAATTATGAAGGAAAATTTATTGGAAAATATTTAAGTAATTTTAAAATTTAGGTTTAAGCAAAATTAATTAGTTTTCTTGCTCAAAGCGAAGAGTAGGGTATCTCTTTATTGCTTTTGTTTCTACTAACACGATGAAAGCCAGCCTACTGCTTACACTGGGCCAGGCCAAACAACCATTAATTTCCAGCACACCTTCGAGGGAGATCGATCTTTCGCCGATGGATGAGATGCGTGAGTGTTAATAAAAGAACATTATTTTTAAAAGTTTAAACAAAAGCTAAATAATAAAACATGAAAATTCTACACTATGCTAAAAGTTTACCTTGAATTAAATGTCGCTACAAATTGAATTAATGAATTACTCTAAATTGGAGATCGCAAGAAAATTAAATTAATGAACTATCTCTACTAAAATTTTAACTTTAATTATGGCAATTTATGAAGTAATGAGAAATGAAGTGAACTAATTTAGCCTTTCAAATAAATTCAACTTAGAGCAGCGTTCAAAACAAAAATTTAAATTAATTAAACAAAGAACTATGTTTAAAGATGTTATTTTTAAAATTTTTGAATACTTTAAGAGTATACATATATAGTCTAATTCTCTGTCTGCCTCTAAAAAAATGAATTTAAACGTAATGTTAGCCTTAATCAGTACATTTATATTAAATCTTAATGTCTAATGAAATCATGAATTCTTAAATCTCTGTGTTTTTACCGACTCGAATGATGACTCCACGGTCGTAAGAATCAAAAGGGATCACCAGAGCCATGCTCTTGCGGCAGGTGATCGTAGGTAGGGTGGGCAATATGCGAGCGCAACAACATCTGTGTCTCCGCAAAAAATTTTAGTTTTCTCTCTGTTCTTCTGCCTTTTCTCTAAGCTGCCGCTTTTCCTCTATCTCCTATCCTTCAGTGAATTTTGGTTATCATATCTTCCGGTTTAGTCTAGCTTTTATTTTTGTCGCAGCACGCTCAATTCTTGTCTTGTTAGTAATGATGTGTAGTCCGTGTCCGAGGTCTGGGTCAGCAAGACCACCACCCCCAAAGCCGACGAGCTAGAGCCGGAAACCTACAGCGTGCCCCAGCAGCTCAGATCCTCCCAAAGCAAACGAACTTGAACGTTACACACTACAGTTATAATTCATTATTATTAATAAGAAAAGTGGCGCTCAACGTGTGGAGCCTTAGTAAAAGAATATTTTATTAAGACTCGCGGATAAACAAATTCATTCCTGATTATTTAACTCCCTCGTGTCTAAACAATTCTTGGATAACAGTTTTGCGAGTATTGGTATTCCTAACTGGCCAGAGTTTTAACGTGTGTGGATTTATAAAAGATTCTTTTTAATAAAACTCGAGGGTAAATAAATTCTTTCTATTTCTACAATTCTATCTTTCTTTCAATTTCTTTCAAGCTTATATCAAAAATTTTTTTTTTGTTTTTCTGATAAGTCTTGGAAAACAGTTGAGGTTAATATCTGTATTCCCAACTGGCCAGATTTACAAGGAAGCAAAAGATTTTTTCCTTAACTTAGAAGAGATGACAAGGTGGCTAGTAAAGATGAGGAAAACAGAGGAAGCAATACAGAGCGCTCATCCTCTGTCCCAGTTTATAACACTAAGTCACTGAACTACTCTTAACTCTAAACTCAACTACACGGAAAATATAGGCATTTCTTCGGAGTCGTGCCATATCCAGAAAGAGTATAAAAAAAACTTCTTTTATTCTTTTACTTTTTCCTTGAAGTTTTAGCTTCTTTCGATCATATTCTGGAATACATGCGTAGCTGTCTCTGAACTAATCGCTGTCCGAATTCGAAATAAAGAAATAGAGCTTCCCTCTTTTGAATAGGGCTTAAATCTAATCAAAAGTTTTCACTTTCCAATCTTTAAATTTCCGAGAAAATTGATTTTTTTTAATTATGATTCTTCGAGACGTGTGACATCTAATCAAGAGTTCGGTAAACACATTTTTTGTATATATATATTATATCTTTACTTCTCTATATTTGGCTTTACTTATCGAAAAACAAAACAAAGCAACATTTTCAAAGAAATTTCGATTGCAGTTGATTGGTTAACTGTTGTCGGAACGTCAATAATTTTTTTTTTTTTTGCATTCAAACCAAATTTTCGTATCTTGTGGGAATGATGGGGTTAGACCGATCTCCGGAAAGAGGAGCTGAATCAAGCCCAAAGGTCGTTTGTCCGTTATGTACAGCAGATATAAATCCTGCTGAGCTTTTTATAACCAGTTGTCAACACGAGTTTCATAAGCGATGTATAGAAGCTCATTGGAAGGATAGCGCACAATGTCCGGTGTGTAAAGTATCTAGTAGACAGGCAATTTCGAAGCCTATAGAGGTATCTGAGAGACAAACCCGAAGTGGGTCGAAAAAACGACAGCCTTTAGATACAGTTGCTCAGCAAGCATTAGATAATACAGCTTCGACCTCAGGACAAAGTGCACAAGTTAATAACAGTGGGGTTAGCAATTCAAGTGTTCTAACAGCTAATGCTATAACGTTACTGGCTATGGAGCGAAGATTACTCGCTACGCTTTCGGAAAGGATGACCGATTTGATTCAAAATTCAGTAACTGACAGCATAACCAGGGCGTTAGCAAGCACCAGTCGTGAAAGTGACAATTCTGAGAGTGAACATTCGTCGCGTCGATCGCTGGGTAATGATGATGATAGGGTCGAAACTAGGAATGGAACCGGAAGCAGTTCAAGACAAGTCCCCTTGGCACCGGGCTCTCCCGCATCCCAAAGAAGCACTACGTCCGAGTTGGTGAACCGACCAGATAAGGTCGTGCATATCCTCAATGGATGGAAGATAAAATATTCAGGAATAGGAGTATCAGTAGATAATTTTATTTATAGAGTAGATACACTAACCCGAGAGACGTTAGGTAGTAATTTCAATCTACTTTGTAAACACGCAAGCGTCCTTTTTGAAGGGAAGGCCAATGAATTTTATTGGCGTTATCATAAAGCGCACGGCGAGATTCTTTGGGACACTTTCTGTTCAGCTTTGCGTCTTCAGTTTCGCCAGAGCAGAGACGATGGCGATATCGAAGAATTAATTAGGAACACTAAACAAAAGCCAAATGAATCTTTTGATTGTTTTTATGATACAATATCTGGCCTAGTCGATCAGCTGGAGCATCCATGGACGTCAAGTAAATTAATTCGAGTTCTTAGAAACAATTTGCGTCCAGAAATTAGACATGAGATCTTGAACATTGATGTTAATACTGTTTCAGATCTAAGACAGATTTGTCGCAGGCGCGAAGCCTTCTTAGCCGATGTTAAGCGGTGCAGTGGCTACGTGCGGAGCACTCCGTTCAGACGAGAAGTGTCTGAATTTAGTCAGGAATGTGAAACTCAGGTAGAATCAGAATCCGAAAGTGAGGCTGATGTCGAAGCGTTTTCCTTATTATGTTGGAATTGTCGAAAGGAAGGGCATAGATATCAGGATTGTGTATCTGAAAGAAGAGTTTTTTGTTACGGTTGTGGAGCTGCAAATACTTACAAACCAAGCTGTAGTAAGTGTTCAAAAAACTCCAAAACCGGCATGTCGAAGTCGCAATTCAGACAGAAGACTTCGAGTGCCTTCCGGAGCCAAGCCACGATGACCGAAGAGTAGTAGATGCAGCAAATGTTACTCAACTTCCATACCCTGACGAACAACAAATACCTGCTAGTCCTTTGCTACATAGCAAAATCCCAATATTAAAGGGAATAACTATACCAGTAGACAACTATCTACATGATTTGCAAAAACATAAGTCTCGCAATTCTACTCGAATAAAATCATTCTGGCAAAATGTCAAGCAATGTAGAATTGGCATCGAGTATATAAATTCACTACCGACAGGACCAAAAGATCCTCGACCCTTTTTGCCAATTCGTGTACTAGATCGAATAGTTTACGGCCTTTTAGACTCCGGAGCGTCAATTAGTTGTGTGGGAGGTAACTTAGCTCGTGAGGTAATGACCAAAGGAGATTTCAAAGTCATCAAGAGTAGTGCTACAACAGCCGATGGTCGGTCACAGCAGATAACAGGCTTTTTCCAAGCTGAGGTGGAATACGCCGACGTAAAGAATCGGTTAAAAATTTACATAGTGCCCTCACTGAAACAGGATTTATATCTAGGGATAGATTTTTGGAGGCTGTACGATCTTCTTCCCAGAAATTTGAATATAGCTGAATTAGACTCATCGGAGACTGACTGCAAAGTCAAAGTAGATCAGCACAGACTGTCCGAGATGGATAAAGCTAAACTATCGAATGTGATTAATTGTTTTCCGTCGTTTAGCCAAGAAGGTCTTGGTAAGACCAACCTTATATCACATTCTATTGATGTAGGTATGGCTAAACCAATAAAACAACGCCATTTCCCTGTCTCACCGGCCGTTGAAAAGGCGATGTATGCCGAGATTGACAGGATGATACAACTAGGAGTGATAGAAGAGTCCGACAGCTCATGGTCATCTCCAATTGTTATGGTAACGAAACCTGGAAAGGTCAGAATTTGTTTGGATTGTCGCAAGGTGAACAGTTTCACCGAAAAGGATGCATATCCTCTTCCACAAATTAGTGGCATATTGAGTCGCTTGCCGAAGGCCGAATATATAACAAGCCTTGACCTAAAAGACGCGTACTGGCAAGTACCTTTAGAAATTTCTTCTCGCGACAAGACGGCGTTCACTGTTCCTGGTAGACCCCTCTATCAGTTTAAAGTTATGCCGTTCGGGCTTTGCAATGCCACAAGTACAATGTCTCGATTGATGGACAAAGTGGTGCCAGCTCATCTGAGAAACGAGGTTTTCATTTACCTAGATGATCTGCTGATAGTGTCTTCAAGTTTTGAGAGGCATTTAGAAGTGCTAAGAGAGGTTGCGCTACACATTAGGCGTGCAGGCTTGACTATCAATATTGGCAAAAGTCATTTCTGCATGCTGAGGGTGCGATATTTGGGCCACATAATCGGCGATGGAGGAATCCGAACCGATCCCGAAAAGGTTGCCGCAATCAGGGATTTTCCTTTGCCAAAGACTTTGCGTAATTTGCGAAGTTTTATGGGTCTGTGCGGATGGTATCGCAAGTTTGTTCCCAATTTTGCGTCTCTTGCTGCCCCTTTAACAGATCTGATGACCACGAAAAGAAGATTCAGTTTGACAAAAGCAGCTGTAGAATCTTTTGAGAAGCTAAAGCAATGTCTTAGCGAGGCTCCGGTTTTATGCAGTCCTGATTTTTCGAAGCCGTTCGCAATACATTGCGACGCGAGTAAGACCGGAGTTGGAGCTGTATTAGTCCAAGTTTCGGAAGAAGGAGATGAGCGTCCTATTGCCTTCATTTCGAAGAAATTAAATAAGGCGCAACGAAATTATACCGTCACTGAGCAAGAATGTCTCGCTGCGATCGTGGCTCTTAAAAATTTTAGAGCATATGTGGAAGGACATAGATTCAAAATCATAACCGATCATGCGTCATTAAAATGGTTGATGTCTAACCATGACCTAAATTCGCGTCTAGCTCGATGGGCTTTGGCCTTACAAAGGTATGATTTCGAGATTGAGCATCGCAAAGGTTCGCTTAACGTAGTTCCCGACTCCTTGTCTCGGGTAAACGAAGACGTGATAGCTGCGATAGACTTGCGGGATGGATTTCTCGTAGATCTAAATTCCGATCACTTTAAATCAGCGGAATATACCGAACTCGTGCAGAAAGTGAGTGCAAATCAGACGAATTTTCCGGATCTTAGGACCGATAGCGGTTACATTTATCGAAAGGCGGAGCATTTGACAGGAGAGCAAGTGCACGATGAATATGCCTGGAAGCTCTGGGTGCCGAAGGAACTGGTTCCTGAGATACTTTCTCGCGCTCACGATAGTTCGTTGTCTGCTCATGGTGGGATACACAAGACCATTGAAAGAGTTAGACGTTATTATTTCTGGCCTGGACTCGTGACAGATGTTAAGGCCTATATAAATGCTTGTGAGGTGTGCAAAACCACAAAAGCACCAAATTATGTTTTGCGACCACCCTTAGGAAAAGCACCGGAAAGTCAACGATTTTTCCAAAGACTATTTATAGATTTTCTTGGACCATACCCCAGATCCAGAAGTGGAAATATTGGGATTTTTATCGTTCTCGACCATTTTTCCAAGTATGTTTTTCTTAAACCAGTAAAGAAGATAGATGCAGGTTGCGTTATAAAATATTTGGACGGAGAGTTGTTTATGTCGTACGGCACTCCCGAAACGATAGTGTCTGACAATGGATCTCAATTCCGTTCGCACGCTTTTCAGAAATTAATGCAGCAGTACGGCATTAGGCATACGCTGACTGCTGTGCATTCGCCTCAGGCTAACGCCTCTGAGCGCGTTAACCGGTCTGTTATCTCTGCAATTAGAGCGTATTTGCGGCCTGATCAGAAAGATTGGGACGAATACCTAAATAGGATTAGTTGTGCGTTGAGATCATCCGTACATTCAAGCCTAGGAACATCTCCTTACTACATGGTTTTCGGGCAACACATGATTACTTCTGGCTCCACGTATTCTTTGTTGAGGAAGCTCAACCTATTGGATGACCGATCCCTAAAATTTGACCGTCAAGACTCGTTCGAGATAGTGCGGGAGAAAGCATGCCAACGGATGTTAACGAAGCACTCCGAAAACGAGAAGAAATACAATCTTAGGGCTAGAGTTGTTTCGTATGCAGAAGGGCAAGAAGTATTTCGTAGGAATTTTAAGCAAAGTTGTTTCCAGACAGGATACAATGCTAAATTCGGTCCTTCCTTTGTAAAAGCCAGAGTTCGCAGAAGGTTAGGAAACTCTTACTACGAGCTAGAAGATTTGCAAGGGCAACCATTGGGTACATACCATGCGAAAGATATTCGCCAATGATATGTCTTCAGTCGGCATCAGTCTAGGGTATCAGTAAGATATATACCCTAGCCAGATGTTACCGGGGGGCTTTTGTAGTGGCGACTGAAGAGCCGCGAGATACATTTTTTACCTAGAAGTAGGCTACAGATCATAAAAGCTTTAGGCCAAGTTTTATTTCAGCTCAAAAGCAGACAACATTTTTGGCAACTTTTAAGCCGAGCTTTTAGTGCATGTGCATAAAATTCGTGAGCTGCATTTTTTGTGGTATTTGCCTGAACAGATTTTAGGGAAAATATAACAGATAGCTCATAGCGGCGCCAGGGAAGATCTGGAAAGCTCTTGTTCCAATTAGGAAATTTTTCGCTGCTGCTAAGCCTGAACCTAGGTCGCTCCACCTATTTCCGTGCTAAACTCTTTTCAAATCGAGATCCGGTGGAGTGCACAAGTATTGGAGTTGCTTCTCGCAGACCAAATCTTAAATAAGAGCTAAGTCCAAGCGGACAGCATACAAATTTGAGTGCGAAGAAATTTAACTTGCCGGAGCTTAAGCAAACTCAAGTGAGTAGGAAAGCTGGCAGTGTCTGTGTGAAGTGCGTAACCCTTTTTGTTGCACAGGTCACAGGAAAGTGTCTACGAAGGTTGCAAGGCGACCATCTGGCGTCGACCAGTACCCAAGTGAAAGAGGTTATACTTGGGAGACCCCTTAAATTTTCACCGGGGACAATCATCCAGCGGGTAAATATTTCGAAAAGCGTGTTTCGGTTATTGGTTGCTTACTGTGGTGAATTTAAAATCAACAGATTGACCCCAGCAAGCAGTTTTTGAGTTCCGGTCCCGAGGAGCACCCCCTAAGCGGGGCATGACGGGCTAGGAAGCCGAAGGAGGGATGAATACCTAACTCTAGTGCAGTTAAATCGGCCACCAGCACGCCTGCGCGACATTCTTAAGTGGCCGGCTATGCAGTTGCGGAAAATTTTGTTGGTGATGTTTGGCAGTGATCGGCAGTTTAAATTGTTTGACCCTGGCATGACCTCTGTGCCCTTGCTGCTTTAACCTATATTCGGTGAAGTGATCATAACTAATGGGTAGTCCCGATCAGTAGCCATAGGCAACGTCCGTCGTCCGACCGCTGTGTATGCGCGAATTTAATGCGAATTAACTGCGCGAATTAAATGTCCAATCTGAAGGATTTTTAATCTTTGGAAAAGATGTGCCCCAGTTTTGTTTTATCCAAACGGTCTTAACCTACATGGCATGGCGTAACGCTTACGTAAGCCTTCTCTGATTTTTTTTATGCAAACTTTTGCTGAAACTAGAAGCCAAAAATAATGAGAGGAACTATCTTTGAAAAATTATGAAGGAAAATTTATTGGAAAATATTTAAGTAATTTTAAAATTTAGGTTTAAGCAAAATTAATTAGTTTTCTTGCTCAAAGCGAAGAGTAGGGTATCTCTTTATTGCTTTTGTTTCTACTAACACGATGAAAGCCAGCCTACTGCTTACACTGGGCCAGGCCAAACAACCATTAATTTCCAGCACACCTTCGAGGGAGATCGATCTTTCGCCGATGGATGAGATGCGTGAGTGTTAATAAAAGAACATTATTTTTAAAAGTTTAAACAAAAGCTAAATAATAAAACATGAAAATTCTACACTATGCTAAAAGTTTACCTTGAATTAAATGTCGCTACAAATTGAATTAATGAATTACTCTAAATTGGAGATCGCAAGAAAATTAAATTAATGAACTATCTCTACTAAAATTTTAACTTTAATTATGGCAATTTATGAAGTAATGAGAAATGAAGTGAACTAATTTAGCCTTTCAAATAAATTCAACTTAGAGCAGCGTTCAAAACAAAAATTTAAATTAATTAAACAAAGAACTATGTTTAAAGATGTTATTTTTAAAATTTTTGAATACTTTAAGAGTATACATATATAGTCTAATTCTCTGTCTGCCTCTAAAAAAATGAATTTAAACGTAATGTTAGCCTTAATCAGTACATTTATATTAAATCTTAATGTCTAATGAAATCATGAATTCTTAAATCTCTGTGTTTTTACCGACTCGAATGATGACTCCACGGTCGTAAGAATCAAAAGGGATCACCAGAGCCATGCTCTTGCGGCAGGTGATCGTAGGTAGGGTGGGCAATATGCGAGCGCAACAACATCTGTGTCTCCGCAAAAAATTTTAGTTTTCTCTCTGTTCTTCTGCCTTTTCTCTAAGCTGCCGCTTTTCCTCTATCTCCTATCCTTCAGTGAATTTTGGTTATCATATCTTCCGGTTTAGTCTAGCTTTTATTTTTGTCGCAGCACGCTCAATTCTTGTCTTGTTAGTAATGATGTGTAGTCCGTGTCCGAGGTCTGGGTCAGCAAGACCACCACCCCCAAAGCCGACGAGCTAGAGCCGGAAACCTACAGCGTGCCCCAGCAGCTCAGATCCTCCCAAAGCAAACGAACTTGAACGTTACACACTACAACAGCGATAAAATAAAATACACAGCAAACGAGCGAAACTCGGCAGCAAACAAACAAAACTCGGTCTGGGCGTACAGCGAACAGCAGGAGATTATTTTTGGTCTAGATCCAAAAAGTCGTTGGCCATAAAAACTTAACGCTTTTGCCATTTTGACCACAAAATGATGCATTATCCCCTCCCTCCAGTTAGCAGAACTTGCTCCTCCGGCACAACCTGAGCCTGATTAGCTCAATTTGACACTAGGGACGGCACACACACACACCGAGTCTTAAAACAAACTATTGGTACTTTATCTACTAAAAAAGGAACTGGAGGAAATGGGAGGAGCAGGACTGGCTCAGCAGCAGTTCGGAAAACAAAAAAGAAAAATCGTTCGAAGAAAACTCATTTGCTTACTTGGCCTTATTGAAATTTTATGCAAAAAGTCAAAGTCGAATGAAAACTCACGTCATGACCGGGCAATAATTTGTTGTCCTTCTGCCGTCGCTGCCCGCTGCTCGCCCACTTTTCGTCCTCTTTCGTCCTGCCCGTTCCTGGGTCCTGCGGAAAATGTTCATCTAATATTGCCATGGGCCCCTCGTGCAATTGCCGTTTCAAAATTTATTTCACTTTGCACAGGCAAATGAAAATGAGGAAATCGGAAAAGAGGGCAGAAGGAATACGAATTTTCGTTGCCCTTTACTTGGATTATTTTTTCAGATCTATTTATTATATTCATTTCATTTAATACGTAAAAACAGAAATTTCTTAAAGGTTTTGCTAATTTTTATTAATTTTCTGTGTTTGAGTTTGTTAAAGTTAAATTCAATTATATAAAATCTTCATATCTTAGTAAGTATTTCCAAGGGTTTTTTCTATTTCCTAATCATTTTTATTAGTGCAATAATTAAATATGAAAACCCTATTTAAACCTCATTTTAAATCCTTTATACGTATTAGTATTTTACGCTTAATTAAACCCCTCCTTATCCCTTAATAAAAACACTATTCAACGGTATTAGTTTTTAATTAAGCCACCTATAGAAACCATTTTTTTAAGGACTACCTTTTCCTACTTTCCTTCTGAATTTCCTTGCCATCTTCTTTGGCATAATCATAATTTCCTGTGTAAAGTTTTTTCGTGTCTGAAGTTTTTCTTATTCAAGTGCTTGATTTTTTTTTTTTGTATTCAATAATCTCTTCTATACTTTAGTCTCTAGCCACTTCACTTTGCTGTGTTATTCTTTATCAGCTTCTTGTGGTATTCATAAGACTCTTCTCGGAGGATGTTCCATATAATAAAGAACCAAAACACTAAGAGAGAGGAACAGGAAAAAAAAACGAGCTCGCGTAACAATGAAATTGATACTTTTTTAAATGCGGGGGGAAGCTGCGGGGGACTTTCCTTTTCCTCCTCCAAAGGGGCAGGCTCGAAGCTTGAGGGTTGGGGGTGGCTTATGCCTCGAGAGCTGTTTGTTCGTCAAGTGGGGGGCTGAGTGATGAGAGGCAAGTTGTTGTCGATGGCGGGGGTGGGATGGGAATCATGTGGTACGTGCCGGGAATGCGTGAGAGATTTTTATTTGCGAGGCTATCGATATACACTCCTCAAAACACACAAAAATAAAGCAGGAAAATAACGCACACAGATAAATATATGTATATGTATTCAAAAAACAAATGGAAAATGTAATGATTATTTGCTTAGCTAATGCCGCACAAAGTGGACCGAAGTGAGCTATGATCTGTGGCCAGTTTTCCCTACCGCCCCCTACCAGCCGCAATGTTGCGCATACGCCCCGTGGCACTGTTGATTGCCTTGCATCAATATTTTCTGGGTTCAAGTCCCAGACCCCTCTATACCCCCGCCCCCAACTGTTGCTCATATTTTTCAGCTTAGCAAATTAGCAGATGTGCAAAATTTGCATATTTGTTGCTTCCGTTTTGGCCAGCGAGAGCAGATCTTGTGCCTCTCTGTTTGTCTCTTGTTTCTCGTTTCTCGTTTCCCGTTTCTCGTTTCCCGTTTCTCGGCCTTTCTCCGCTGGCATTTCTCTTCCAATGCCCGGCATTTGTTTACCATTTCGATTTGGCACAATTTGTCACTGGCAGGCTGTCATCTTATGGCTTGTTAGTTGGGTTTGTTTGCCTGTTTGCCCAGCCAGCTTATGGACACCAACAAGTGCCCGGGTCGACTTTAAAGGATCTCTCTGGGCCCGTGTCTCCGTCGTCGTCGTCGTCTCTGTCTCCTTGCCTGTCGCTGTGTCTCATCTCTGACTGATATGTGGCAGGCTTTGCCGCTGTCGCTTTACCCAGCCTCATCCTTCACATCCTTCCTTCTCGTTTCGTACACAGGGAAAACAAATCACAGTTAAATCCTTTTAAATTTGGATTTATTGGATTTATTTATCAGTACAATGTATGCTGTGAAAAACACTTAACCAATTCGGACCTTAAATGGCAAAAAAATAAATATAAATATCCCTGCAGAAACCTTTAAATTTCTTAAAATCATAATAGATTTTGTAGAACTTGTGGACTTTGCTCTGAATATAAAACCTAATAAGCATGGGATAATGGTGAGGAAGAGCTGGTATCTCTCTGAAACAGCTTTATATTATGGAATGTTTAATCTTTTGAAGCATACTAGTTATATCCATTTAAACTCGATTTTTGAATTTCTTTATTAAGTCTATAAGTAATTCTTATTAAATAGAAAATTCCCTTCGTACTCAACATTTTTTTTCCGTGCATAAGGGTGTGTGAGAGCTGTTGCCTTGTCCTCGACGCCGTCGTTTTTGTTTACACAGTTGGTAATGCTGTTGTTCCTGCTCCTGCAGCTCCTCCTATCCTTGGAGTTACCTCCCATTTCCCATTTCTGCCATTTCCCATTTCCCCCAGGCCACTCCGGCTGGTCAACGTGTGGCTGCTTATTGTTGCCTTCCTGTTCTGCCCCGCCCCATCCCATCCTCTAGCCACTGGTCTCTGCCACCCGGCTGCCCCTTCGGTTAAGTGTCAATTTGATGCTGCTGCTTTTTCATGTTTCATGTTGCCACCACTTCTGTTCGCTCCGCTCTGTGCCGTTCCGTTGAGTTGTGTTGGCCATAAGTGCCACACATTTTGTATAGCAAGTTAAGCCACTAATGAGGCGGCCACCTGCCGCTGCCAATGCCAATCAACTGGGCAGCCAGCCAGCCAGCCCGCCAGCGAGTGTAAACACAAAACTAAATTGCTTGGTAATTAGTATGAAAAATTGCGTGCAACAAAAAGCGGGGAAACTGAAAAAACGAGAGAAAATCCAGTTGAAAAGTGAAATGAAATGGAGATAAGAGGCATACATATCATCCTGGCGTAGGCTAGCCTTAAATCCTTAAAGAGCAGTTACCAGCTGTCTGGTCAACAGAAATAAATTAATATTCATATTATTATTGCAATTTGCGCTAATTAATGTGATACTTCAAATATCAATTCCGGCATTATTCCATAAACTTTAATTGATTGCATGCATATTATTTTAACTCGCAGATGTCAAATTAAAATTAATTTGGAATTAAATTGATGTTCCAAATTATCCAGACGGTTAAATGAATACAAAACAAAGGAAAAACTTTGCCAAATAAAAGTATTGAATGGCAAAAAACAAAGTTATGGTGTTCCGATTTTTATAGTATAACTTACTGCTGAATATTGTTGGCTCGTTAGTGGGGAGTAATTGTATATGGAGTTTGCATCTTGAATACAAATATTTAATTTTAAGTATTATTGTCTTAATTTGTGCAAATTAAATTGATACTTCAACTATATATACTATTTCAGGCTACAGATGTACGCTTTAAATTAATTGGAATTTAAGGTAACTCGATAGCGGCCATTTGGACGTATTAAAGCTCAATTTTAAATTTAATTTGTGAATTAAGAGAGCTAAATGTTTCAATATTTAACCAGAAAATAAGAATAATATTGATAAATCAGAATAATATTTAAGAATTTACAAAGCCCCACTAAATATTTTCTAGTTCAAAAACTAAAATTTAACCCACTGTAAAATGACGAATAAATAAACCCTAGATTATTTTGCAGTCAGAAATACCAACTCTATTAACTGACAGGCCGCAAGTAACTCCCCCTGACCGAGTCCACTTCCTTATTATCCGCTCAATGGAATGCCAAATTTGTAACCTCTAATCTGTCCCTCATCAACATT
This sequence comes from Drosophila rufa, assembly GCA_018153105.1. Classification (NCBI taxonomy): domain Eukaryota; kingdom Metazoa; phylum Arthropoda; class Insecta; order Diptera; family Drosophilidae; genus Drosophila; species Drosophila rufa. The sequence continues at coordinate 9,257,422 of JAECXS010000085.1, forward strand.
TCAACAGCTAAAATGTGATTGGAGAAATCTATGCCGACTCTGGGGCAAAAGAGACCTGAGAGATTCAATTATTGCCGGGGATCCTTGAAGACCTTAGAAGCAGGAGGAGGAGGAGGAGGAGGAGGAGGTCCCCTCTGCAACCCTTGCGCTGCATTGCAAGTTTTTGGGATAAGCTTGAGGTCGAGCTCGAGCACACTTTTTCCTCGCGTCCTGCGTCCTTCGGCCTGCGCCACGAAACCCACTTCAATTTTTAATGAATCCAATTTCGGGCTGCTGTTCTGGCTGAGCTGCTGTGCGTGTACTTTTTTCCTTTTTATTTTTTTTTTCTTCAGCTCTCGTTGCTTTGCATTAATTTCATAATTTTCTGCTATTAATTATAATAGAATTTTTCAGTCAGTCTACGTTGCCAGGGCGCCAAAAGTTTTTCCAACGCTTCGTTTGGATCGGTTTGGTTTCGTTTCGTTTCGTTCGCTCGCTCGCCGTTATTATTATTATTATTATCGGCCACCATCATATGCCCGTAATTAAAACTTATTTCGGGGTTTTTGTGTAGCCAACAAACCAAGAACTTAACTCGAACCTTACCCTTGGCAATCAGTGGTGGAGATTTTCGGGGCTTGGGTACGGCTTTTGGATGGAGATGGGTGCTTGGGCTGGGTGGGTGCTGTGCCAACGCTTTAATACGTCGAAATCTTGGACGCACGTTCTTAAGTAATGGATTCAATTATAAAGTTAAAATCCTCGGCGGCTTTCCTGCTCCATTTCCCTCTCCAACGGGCTCTTTCGGGCTTCGTCATCGCCATCGCGGCGGCAATCCAACTGGAAATGATTCGCATAAATTCACAATAATTTATAAGGAAATCCTTTAGAGCTCCCCCCACAACCTTTGCAACGTTTTCGGGCACCGCCTCCTTTTTGGCCCCGATAGTCGCATTTTGGTTTATTGCGTCGAACGCTTGACCCTTTTGTTCCTCTATCCCCATCATCCTTATTGACTCTGTCTCTCTTTATAGAAAATATATCATTGTGCACTAAGGGAAAGTATATAGAAGATTTATGAACTAATATTGGTTACCTCTTAGAAGCTATTATTTTTAGAACATTTACTTTCCATTATTTGTTATTGTTTAATAAAGTTCTTAAAGGTAGTATTCTTTATTAAAAGTATTAAAAATGTGGTATATATTTTAAAGAGCTTACAATGTCATGTTTTTTTCAATTATACGTATTCCAAATATATTTTAATTGTTATAACTTTTTCATAAATTCGAATGGAACATTTCTAATGACTTTTATAATTTATTTAATATTTAAATATAGTTAGTTCTATGCCATTTGGCATCTAGAATTTATTGAAATAAATACGTTTCTTTTCTTTATAAACAAACATAGAAACTTATTATTTTTTAAGTAACACCAGGACCATCTTTTTTTAACAGTGTCTCTGCCAGTGGAGGCATATCTATCTACATACTTCACCTGACTTTGGTCATCCTTTTGCCCTTTCTACCTGGCTGTTACTTTTTAATTTGCTTTCAGTGATTTCCACGACGATTTACCTTGACTGCTGGAAATTTATTCCACTTGGCTGCATTGGCAACACAAAAAGCAAAAAAAGGAAATCAGAGAAAGCAGACGGAATAGGAAACGAGCGGAGACTTTGCATTCTGTAAGGGACCTTTCATCCTGGCCTGTTCGTTCCTCCTCCGACGCTGCCACACTTTCGCAAATCAATTGATTCGTATGCGTCGCCATCGCATATCCTGCGTGGAGGAGATATCTCTGGTGGGGATTTCTCCATCCACTTTTCCAGCGCCTGCCATCTTGACCCTTTTTTGTGCTTGACTTCTCGGCTCTTGTCTGGGTCTTTGTCTCTTTTGGCCCCGTTTTTATACCCAATATTTGTGGTGGTCAAGGGAATGTTGTATTTGACCAAAAAAATATATATTTACTTTTATGAATAATTTTAAAATACTTTCCATTCCTCTAGCTTATTTTTGATTTATTGTCCGGATAATATATATAAATTATTCCCATTATACTTCATAGGAAAAATAAAAATGGCAAGCCATTTCCATCAAAAATATATTTAGCGACTTACAAGTAAAGCAAACATATAAAACACTAAAACCCGGGTATTCCATTGTCGGTCACAGTTTTATTTTCTTCAATTGGCCTCGTTGTTTACGTGGTGGGCGTATTGCGGACAGGGCTGGACATTAGCATGCTTTTGATGCTACCCTGGGTCCTCAGTTCCAAGTCCAGAGTCCTGACTTGGTCCAGTGTCTTCCAGAGATAAGCAGCTCTCTCCCAGTGCCACAACCCCCCACTTCCATCGCCTGTGAAAGTTTTCGCTTTTGTGTGCGAGGAAAGTTTTCACCGCCTTTTGTTTAACCAGCGCATCTTCAACTTGCCTACTTTCTGGCCTTTGTCTTCCATCAAGTTTGGACTTTGATTTTTGACATTCTGTTTAGTTTTGGAGTTTACCTTGTGTGGCTGTGACCCATTGTCCAATGCCCATATTTAAATGACTTGACCCGAACAAAAGCGGTTCCAGGAACTGGGTGGCAGGGGAACTGGGAGCTGGTTACCAGCAATACCCCGGCCATTCATCAATCATTTGGTGCGTTGATTTTAATTTGTGCGTCTCAACTTTGAACGCAACGCACATAAATTATTCAAAGTTGCCAACTGCCAATTTCTTGGCCCTCTTGGCCCTCTCGGCCCCCTCCGGAATAGCTCCGATTTCCAATGCAATTATGGTAAGTGCCGTTTTGGAAGTTATAGCAATCCATAAGTCTATGACTTGCCATTGCCATAAATCGCAGCAACTTGGGCAAACATTTTCCGTAGATCAGGTGAAAATGTTGACGCTTGTAAACAAGTTTTCCATTCTTGAGCCATTGAGTAGGGTTAAGGGATTTCTGCGTGGGAGCAAAGGATTTTCTACAGTAAGGGAAGAAGGGGCCGCCTCGTGTGGGACAGTTTTTGTGCCATATATTTATCTATCCCGAAATCGGAGAGCTTAGTTTCATATGCATGAAGATGTTTACCGCGAAACTTTCACATAAAAGGGTCTGGAAAGTCTTCTGAGCATAACTTAATTAAAAGAGTTATTTCTTATAGGGGCCTATGATAAGGTTAAGAAGAGATCAAAGTGGGTCTTATCTTGGTAGAATTGTTGCAGGGGATTTTCTTTGATTATGATTTAATAGGGGAGGTCTGAAATTGTTTCTATTTTCAGTTATGCTTCGTTGAAACTTTTGTAAGTAGTACAAATAATAAATTATTTAGACAAAAGATAAGTTATATGCTTCTAGAATTTTATTTAAAATGTATCTTGTTTTCTTTATTAAGTTTCTAAGAAGGCTAAGATACTGTCAAATGTTTAATTTAGTTTTTTGGTTTGAAATGTTTTTCTTTAATTATAAATGCCCTTACATTTATGTAGATCCTGGTTTTATATATTTATTAATATTTACTTAAATCTTTAAAAATCACAGCATTTAGCTTTAAAAATCAACTGATCTGTAATTCTTTGGTCCTAAAAATTCAAATCAAGAATGCCATTGATCTTATGCTTAAGCAATAATTATTTCAACATATTTATAATAATTACTGACTATATTTATTTATAAGGACTATTGTAAGAACTAAAAATGTTTTAATAGATTTTAAATTTAATATTAACTTACCTACTTAATTTTCCATTGCAATTTTCTTTGTAGTTATCCTTAAACAAATTTTTAAAGACGTTTCTAATGGATTTCTATGTAGTTTTAAGTTAAACTTAAAAGCTTAAGAGATAGTTAAATATGTTAAATATACGCATGCATTAATAATATATAAAAATTTCACTAGGATATGCCTTTCTAGGACATACAAAGCTAGAGCTCTTTTGGTTTTCTCGCCCTGGCAACTTGTCCAAATATTATTATTTACGGCTTAGGGCGAAGAGCAAACAGCGACAACTGTTACCCGTAGCCCTCGGGGGGGCTGAGCCTTAACCCCTTAAAGCCGGCGTAATTCACTAAGCGAAAGGCAGGCCTCACAGGGCGAATATTTCCGGGGCAGATAGGGGGCTTGGGAGCGGGAGTCGGGAATCGGGGGTCACAGGGAGGTCTCAAAACGGAACGTGCGTTGTCTTGTCGCAAAGTTTTTAAGACTTGCTTGACCGACCTTTGTCAAAAGTTGTTGGAGCGCATGAAAAATGATGCTCCGACCGGGGATGTGTTACAACAGGCTCTACTGGTCTATCGCCCCCTCTCTTTTAGTCTTTGTCTCTTTCTATCTGACTGCCTCTGTCTGTCTCTGTCTCTGGCAGTGAATTGCCATCTCGTTTGCTGTTCAGACAAAATAGCAATTTGCGTTTTCCAACAAACGATGCGCTGTGAAAAAAGTAAGGATTTGTTTTTAGATCTAGATATTAGTTTTAATTAAGAATTATGAATACTTAAATATACAATTTTTATATAATTTATACGGTTTTTAGCTAAGAAAATATTGCGCAACACTTAGGAAGTCAGAAAGAAGGCATCAGTGTGTTTTCCTTTTCGTCCAACATTAAGCGTAATAAACGTTTCTGAACAGAGTGCACCTGGAAATCCCAAGTACGAATTCGGTGAAACGTTTGTACTATATAACCCCCCAAAAATTAAAGCCCGATCATCAGAAAATAATACTAATGAAGACGGTGGCTCGTCTGTAATAGCTTAATACTATAGAGTGGTGCTTCTCCTTAGATATATATCTGTGTGGGCTCTGGCTTGATTAGTTTAGTTTAGATTATATATTAAATTATATTAAAAACGTTCAAATAATAATTTAGGTCACAAAAAAATCAGAAAATCAAACGAACAACAAATTCAATTATTTTGTAATAATTTCTAGAGGTTGTTAAAGGTAAATTATATAAAAACAGACCTATTGAAGTTGAAGACACTTTCTAGATCAAATAACACAAAAAGTAACTTTTAAGAATAATAAAAGTTTCCTATTTCGCTCAGTGCATTTCCCAGCAGAGCTAAAACGTACGAAAACAGAGGCTGAGCTTTAGTTTTTTGTTGTTGCCTTGGCTGCCAGTTGCCTCAGTTCGCCTCACAATTGATTGAAATCCCTTTGCGCACACCTTTTTCACTCGCTCTGGTTTTTGTTGCTGTTTTCCTGCTGTGTATAGTTTTTGTTCGTGTTTTCCCCTCCCCCCCTAAACCCCCTGTATTTCCATCCCTCCCCCGCCATCCTTTGCTTACCGCAGAGCACACACAACTTCCGCTTTCTTTGGCAAAAACAATAGAAAGCACATAAATTTATGGTTTCAGCATTGTGCTTTTGACAACATGTGCGGTGGCCTATTGAGGGGACCTTCTGAGGGCGAGGGCTCCAAGGGCGACGGGGTTAAGGGATGCCATGCCTGCCAGCCAGGACGTTAAGGGGTTAATATGCCTGCAACCGCAAAACGGATTGCCTTCGGCTGAGAGTTGGGTCCCGGGGCATGAGTTTTCTTATAAATAATCTTACTAAATGGATTTGGGATAAATTTGGGGCTGTGTATGTGTGTGTGCTTGAGCCTGCTTGAACTAATTACCTGCAAATTCATTTTCTTTTCCCAGATTGAACCTATTTTGTTTATCGCTTATTGTTTCACCCCAAACCAAAAATGCAACAATCAAAATTTCCACTTTTGTGTGGGGCAAGTTTAATGGTTTTTGGCATTTTCTTGCAGCTGTTTCGCTCTGCGGTTCTGCTCGCTCTCTCGCCTGCTCCCCTCAGTTTTCCACTTTTCCGGCAGGAGCCCCGCCCCCTGCCCTTGGTGCGCTTCAAAATTTATGTTTGCTGGCTATGAAAATGAAATGACTGTGGTAAACATTTTAATTAAATCCAAGTTTGGCTTTTGGCCCGTTACAATATATTTCGCTCTTGTCGCTCTGCCTCTGCTCCTTCTCTCCCTCCTTTTGTTATGTGTATTTTATTTTATTCTTTTTATTATTTTTCGCAGCTCTTGGGTTGCGCTTTTTTATTCGTGTAGCAAATAAATTTTAATTTTATTTTTATTTTTGCCGCGTTTTAATTTGTTGACCATTTCCTTTTTTCTTTTTATTTTTCGCTTCTTCACATTTACACATTTATTTTGTTTGCCAGCTTTTCTATTGGCCATGTTGGTTTTGGTGGCAGAGGGGGGAATGGAGGGAGAAGAGTAGGGTCTGTTGGCCGGTCAAGTGACAGTTGGCAGTGCCAGAGAGTAGGGAACTGAAGGGGGTTGGGGCCTGCAGACGAGCTTGCAAATATGAAATGCAAAACAAACTTTGCAGCTGTCACTCAAAAACTGAACGTCGCATTCGGTTGACAGCGAAGGGGCTTAAGAGGAGACGGGACGCGACTGCACTGAGAGAAACGTGGGCGATCGGGGGCTTAATTGGGCGGAAAGGCAGAAGTATTTCAACGTGTCCGAAATACCCGCTAAAGTGAGATACAGCCCAGTGTGATTGACACGTTGATGACGACTTACTTCACTTTGGCATTTCACCGGGATTTCCGAGAGCGTCGGATTCTAAATCATAAACAAATTGTTCGGCAGAGACTGCAGCTTAAAAAGAGAAATTAATTGAGTGATTTACAAAAGGGAATGGAGTTGGAAATTAATTGGTATTTAGAGATAATATAAAAGGGAAAAATAGGTGGAGGATAAAAAATAAGCAACAATAACTGAGCAGCATTAAATAAATGGAGTTATATTTAATATCCTTTTATTTTAGATTACTTCAATTTAAATTTCCTAACTTAGGTATTTTATTTTTCCCGGCTTAGATAAAATCTTTAGATTTTTAAACCATCATTTTGCAACAGAAAAGGCAAACATAACGTAACCACTGCTATTATAACTTCATGAGGCGGCGAAACAAATGACCTGCGAACTCTCATTTCCCGTGACCCACTCAATCACAGTCGTGGTGGGGCCACCCCAACTGGTTTATTTACACCTCAACTTCAACTAATGGGCAAGTCATGCCATAGAATAGTGTCGCCCCTGTGCCACACCTCACCTGGCTGGCTGGCTGGCACCCCTGTCTAGCATAGAGCGGCAATTGCCCATTAAAACTTAAAGTGTAGCATACTTTGCAGCGCCACATACGCAACGAACGTAACGAAATGGAACGCAACCCTTTGGCTGCCCCATCAATTTGCATGCCACACACGCAGGCAAACACACATACAGGACTACTACTTTCCCCATCCATTTACCATTTCCCATTTTCCATCCACATGCCACTCGAACCGCGCTGCGCCGCGCCAGTTGCTGTTGTTATTTATGGTTCCAAAACTGTCATAAGCAAACAAATTGTTTTTTATTGTTCATAATTATTGTGCATACTTATGTAAATCACGCGACGCGCTTCGCGTTTTGCGTTGCATTGCCCCCACTTGACTGGTGTCTGTGTGTGCGCCGCCACCGAGCTTTTTCCCAACCATTTTCCGCAACCCCTTTTCCCCTCATAGTTTCTATGCACTTTAAAAATATTTTGATGACTAGAAATAGGGCAATATATAGAAGAAGAAATATATCCTTTACCAAGAATTTATATAGAAATAAAAGAGATTTGATTTTATAGTAACTTATATTTAAAATAATTTACTGTATTTGCTTCGTTAGATTAGTTTACAGTTCCCACTTGCTTTTTGTGTAGAGAATACGAATTTGGAAATTATAAGCACGTTTTAGCAAGCAAAGATGAGCCATGTTGTGAAAATAAAATAATGATTACTTAAAAAAGGGAGATTCTTTAGTAAATCACAATCACAAACTTTACGCTATTTATACATGTCAGTTTAATTAGACTTCTTTACAGTTCCCACTTGGTTTTTGTTAAAAGAATATAAACTTCGGAATTATAAGCACATTTTAAGTAGCAAAGAAAGAGAACTAGGAATATACATCGGAGCATATGAAACAATGTGGTACACATATTTAATTAATAATATTTCCACAAACCTTAGATTTAAATAATTTTCAATTTTCCCTCTCATTTTCTCGTATTAAATTTTAAAATATTCTTTAAGTGTGCCATTTTGCATCGAAACATGGCGCAACTAGTTGCTCTAGCCTCGGTTTTGGTGCGTGTGTGTGCGTGGTGTTGGTGGTGGAGCTGCGATATGCGATTTTTTGGGTTGGGATCGGTGGTAGTGTGGTGGTGTTGCTTCAAGGGTGCGATTTCTCGCACCACATTTATGGCTGGAGAGCGTCTTGGCCATGCGGCGGCGTGAGCGGCAAAATCGTTTGTTTTATTGAATTTTTATTGTAGTTTGAATTTATGACGGCAGCGTCGACACTCGACTGGATTAGGGTTCCGCCAACCAGCCAGGCAGCCAGCTCCAGCTCCGGCCCCGGCAAGAGAGAGAGATGACTTTATCGGTTTTATTTTTTTTATTTTGCTTGTTTTTGCTGCATTAAATCGCAGCCAACGAGCCTTGGTATCTGTCCTGCGTCCCCTCCCCGATATCTCCCCACTCCTGTGGCCCCCCGTTTGTCTGGCAATTTTGTTGAAATAACTTCAGTGTTGCGTTTGTGTGCGTACGTGCCGCTGAAGTGCTTCCATCCGGGTAGGTCCTCTGCCTCCTCCTGCCACTCCTCGGCAGCCTGCGAATCCTCCGGCCGGAGTCAGAGTCAGATTAGCTCGCAAAACCGCAGACAACAGCTGCCGCTGGCAACCGCCAAAGCAGCGACTCTGAAGTGGTCTGTGTGTGTGTTTTGTATGTGTTTACAGAGAAAACAAATATTAGTAGGGAATTGAAATAATTTGAATATGTTAAGAATTTCCCTTTGAAAATTTATTTAGAATTTAGAAAATGTGTAAGCTTATCATTAGAACATGTTTATGGTTATAAATTATTTCATTTCCTAAAATGAGTATTTATATTTGGATACATAGTCTTAATAATTTATAAATACAATTAATTGACAGCTTGAGTTCTTGTTAAGCTTTTAAATCGACATAGAGTAATGAAATCTAAATAAAATGATTGATTTAGTAACTTCCTAGGATCTTTCATGCCTTACGGAGCCCTAAAATAGTATAAATAAAAAACATTTCCTTGTAGAAAATTACAGTTAAACCCTATTGTTCTCTGTGCACACTGTGTATGCATGTGAATAATGTCCAGTTGCGTATGCAAGGGGTTGGTGAAGAGGGGCATCTAAGGGGAGACCTTCCTGCCAGCAGGAAGAAGAAGTTTCGGGTCCCCAACCAGTTTTGTTTATTTGGGCTTCACGCGAAATTCGTTTCTCTCTGTTGAATTTTTTTTTTTTTTGCTTTTGTTGTTTTTGATTTGGGTTTATTTTTATTAAGCGCGTAACGAAATTAGTAACTTTGGCGCCGTGATTTTGATGGCCGTACTTGAGTGTAACCCCAGGACATTTCATAAACCTGCTTTGATTGATTATTCACTGCACTCGCTCACCCATTACCTTTCGTTTATCTTTCTTTCAGAGAGCTTACGCGATTACTTTGGACGTTATGGTGATATCTCAGAGGCTATGGTCATGAAGGATCCCACGACGCGCAGATCCAGGTGAGAGAAATTGGATTAAGAGGGTTACCTTCGATTGGGGGTGGGTTTTCTACGGGTTTATCTCAAGAGTTTCTGAGTTTTAGTGGTGGAAAGGTACTAATTTTGTGGGGGAATATGAAAAAAAATGCAACTAGTGGCGGAAAGAATTTTATTTATTTAAATAAATAATTTTACAAAATTAATAAATAATTTGCAATGGGAAATGTTTGAGTTGGTGGGGAATGTTAAGTATTTTAAGAACAACAATTTTTTTGTTATCTTAATTTTTTAAGATCTTCTATATAAATTTAATAATTTAATATAAATTCAATAGGGCGCACCTTTAGTGATTATTTAATGTGAGTTCCTAGTATCTTCAATAAGGGTCATCTTTAATATTATCAGACTTCGTGATCCATTTAAATACTGCTCTTAATTTATCAATCAAAAAGTTCTTCTTCCTCCCAATTATTTAAGCCCCATTCCTTGCGAAATACTATCCGCATTCGAACTGATTTTAATTATTTCCTATTTTCGTGTAATAAATTTGTAACCCGGCAACCTTTTACCTTTCAGCCGTGGCTGCTGTTGACCTCTCTATCGCTCATCTCTTGTCCCTTTTTGGCCCCGCCAGTATTTTCTGCCATTTTGTTGCCGTTACTGTTGTCGTTGTTGTTGTTGTTTATGGCCATGCACGGCTGCATCCATTTCCAAATTTGAACAGTTTGGTTAACCGCTAATTGGTTTTCATTTTCATTGATTTTATTTTTTCCCTCTGTGTTACTCCTCTACCTATTAGTCCGCTTTACCCCTTTTCCTTTTCCGGCGGGGGTGTGTGTGTGTATTTTTGTGTTGTGTATTCTGCCCGTAACGTTTGTCATTTGTTGCGGTTTCGATCAACTTTCAGTTGGCTGAACGTGGCTGATACCCCAAACCCATCCATCGACCCTCGGCCGATGCTGCCAGCAGCCCTGCACTTTGACCTTATTTAAAAATGCTTAACGTAAATTAGCTGGTTTCTGCGGACAGTATGAATAATGAGACAGCATTTAAACGAGTCAATTTCAATTTTCATATACATGAGATAAAGTTCAAGCCTGAGTCGGGTTAGTTATTGTTTTTTATTTTGAAGCTAATTAAGCGTTTCATGGGGCGTATACATAATGTTAGAAAGTGGGTTTTTTATTCGTTTGTTAAGCAATTATTAAAAGATATTTAAAAATAAATTAATGAATGAACTTTTGGAGAGAAATAGATAATCCTGTATAGGTTTTCTCTGAGCATTTGTTTTATTTATTAATGTATAATTTAGTACTTAATCATGGCTATTGAAATAGGGGACTTTCCTCATTCCGTGAGGATTTTCCTTCAGCATTCTTTAAAATATATTTAAGAAGGAATTAATAGAATAACTTTTGAAAAATAATAGATAATCCGTCGACCCAGATTTTTTTAAAAATAATTAATGTATAATTTAATACCTCATCATGGTTCCATCCTCCTTTCTTGAGAATTATCGTCTGATATTAAAAAGTTTATAAAATAAACTCCCTTTTGTTATAAACATTTTATGAGCTCACCACTTATTAAAATCCTTTTCCCCGACCTAATTTATTCATTGAGAATTATGTACTTTATCTTCATTCTGGTATTTTCCCAGTTTTTTTAACCTAAGCACATTTAATCGAGTCAATATTCATCAAATGAAACCCAAGTCCTTGCAGCAACTAGCAAGTGTTTATGTTCCGCTTTCTTTTTGCTCTAATTAAGCGTTTTATGGTGCGGAAGCTCCCCTGTTTTTTGTGCAGCGCATTTTTTGTCCCAGCTACAAAAAACACAACTGCGCTGGAATTCGTCCAACGAAATATATCTTTGTTTTAATTGAATTTCATCTAATGTCAGTGGAGTGGCGGCGGCGAAGCTTTCAGGTTAACAAGCGACGAAAGTTTGCGCCACCTTCCTGCAGCTCTTTCCCACTCGCAGGATCAGAGCAAGAGAGCGAGCGAGCGCCCGTGTGTCCTTTCGCCTTTGTGCATGTCATGTTGGCTGGCAAAATTTTTATGAACTGCGTGCAGTAGAAGCTGAAGCTGGAGCCGAAGCTGAACCTGAAGCAGTATCTCGTACTGCCAACAGTAAAACAGTTGGCACTCCAGGCCCTCAACCTACCTACAGATTGCCGGTGGAAAGTATCTTAAAACCCGGCTGCAGGGGATGGAAGTGGATGTGGAAGGATAAAGGGCGAAGGACGAAGGCACGGTGGCGGCAGGTGTTCTACCCTCCTGTTAGTTGTAAATTCCGCAGCTCTATTTGTTGGCGTTGCCGTTGTTGCCTGATATCATCGTGTCAGGGATTTCTAGCAAAATTTAATAAAAACTTTATGTCGCTTAAAAGAATGTTTATGGAAATTTTTCACTTAAACTTGCGCAAAGTAATAAATGTAAACAGAATTCCTGAGAAGGTGCGACAACAAAATTCAAGCCGGCAGAGTGAGCGAGTGAGCGAAGGAGAAAGAGATGGAAGCGAGCAACAAGCTGCACGCAAAGTTGCCGCAGCGAGAGTCAACAGTGTGGTTAATAAATATGCGACGCCCCAGTCGCCCCAGCCAAAACAGGATACGAGGATATGCCGCTAGGATCAGGCATCAGCAGGCATTGCATACTTATAAGGCACCCACCGCCCTCTAACTCGTTACACGGCTCAAAAAAGGGTATAGTCTAAGAAAGTCAAGCAAATATAAATTATTTAAGCAAAATTTATCTGGGTTAAGGTTCTGGGAATGTTACCAACAATTTTCAAACCTTTTTTAGCAAAGAAAAAATTATAGCTAATCAAGAAGGCCGCACCCCTTTTATATTATATTCTATTTTATTTTTAATAATACTCTCTTCTTACATTTATTTGTAAATTATTTCCAAGACACATAATATCATATTAATTTTATATTATGCATAAATTAATAAAAAATCTTCCCTTGTCAGACAGAAATAATTAAAAATGTAGCCACATTTTGTTATATTGTAAAGCAGACCCTTTTCTTGTCGTGTGCCCATCTCCTTTCCCATTTACTTGCAATTGTGTGTGCTAGATAGATGCCCCAAGATATCTCACTTCAAATGAGATTGTATATTACAATAAAATGGAGTGAAGTACAAATTAGAAAACTTGCAAATAAATTTTAAAAGCACAAAATGAACAACAGTAGCGGAGGAAGGAAAAAAAAACCTAAAATAAGGCCATAGTCCGGGAAAACAAAATGAAAGCAAATGGCAAACAAAACACATTCACAGAAACAGAAAACAGAAAACAAAAAACCAAAAAAACAGAAAACGGAAAACGAAACGCGCTGAGAGAGCGGGAAAATAGCGAAAAACTTTTGCAAGTTGAGCGGGAATTTTCTTTGCGGGCGAGAAGACAAAGCGGGGTCGCTCAAGTGCAGCAACAATAAAAAATTGAGTAAAATGGCAAATGGCAGCTAAGAAAAGCTGCTGCTGCTGGGAGAAAATCGAGAAAAGCTCAGCACCAGCAGCAGCAGCAGCAGCAGCAGCTCCGTCTTCCCGTCTCCCCTTCTCGCATAAGTAAATCCAAACAATTTATTGTTGTACTTTTAGCATTCTTCTTAAGCGCGTTGCCGTTGTTGCTGTTGCTGCTGCCGCCGCTGCCATTGAAGCAAACATAAGCGACTTTTCAATGAGTTTCGAAAGTTATTGAAACATAAATTATATCGCACGGCGCACGCACGCCAAGCGCAGAAGAACCCCCTCGCCGGAAAACACAACCACAGCTACAACACAAACACCACCCCTTTCTGGAAAGGGACGCTGCCTCTGTACAGCAGAGTGTGTGTGTGTTTGGCAATTAAGTTAAATTTTTTTTGCCCTGCCGCTTGTTAATGCTATTTTTTTCGGCATTTATTTCGCGCCACACGCGCCAACGGGAATTTTTCGCCTTTATTTATTTGCCGGACACACACGGCGAATGTTTACCTGAATCTGTATCGAATGAGAAATCGCATTTTCCACCCGCGCGCAATGTTGCATAATAAATTTAACGGGTTTTTAGATAAGAGCCAGGATACCGTACTTAAAAAAGCACAAATAAAAACGAGTATGAACGATGTTAACGAGTGTTACGACTTTGGAATACTTCGTTGACGGTTTTTAACATATTTTACAGACTCTAAAGGTGTTTTCCGGGCTTGGATTTATTCAAAACGATAAACAGGGCATTTCAAATCAATTAAAACTGTTAAAAAAATACTAAAAATATATGAAATCTTTCCTAAAAGTAGATAAACAAATAAATTGGGATCTAATATATAACATTGCATACTTTTAGGCTTCTTTTAAATTGATTTAAAAATTTTATGAAATTTTAAGCATTTGCAATATTGATTATACTATATATGTTAAATTAATATCCTAAGATGATCAAGAATAAATTTATTTTGAAGTTTCTCATTTACTTTCCTATTAAATATTTCTTACCGAATATACCCCCTAATATCTAGGTCTCTAGGTACTCTGTGCCAAAATCCGGTCCAAAGGGATAAGCAAAAAAAGTGGTGGAAACATTTTGCACAACCATTAAATGTTTTGGCTTTGATAAACTTTGATAGAAGTTCGATTCGGCGGCTGTGGCTATCCTTATCCCTGGCCCTATATATATTTTTCGAAGGCAAATTTTCGCGACATAACTCAATTGAAATGGCAACTTACTTGCTTCCGATTGCCTTTTAACTGAGCTATATTTCGCTTCACAAACAAATAAAAAATATAATAAGAATGAAAAACAAAAAACAGAAATAACGAAAAAAATGAAAACAACTTTACAAAGACTTAACAAAGACAAAGTGTTTTAATAATGAAGATTAAGGGTTGCTTGTTGCAGATTAAAGCAATTTCACCCAGGCGAAATGTTTTATTTCTGGCATTTAACGGCCTTTGATAATATGCACTTAATACTTGCGTAATCCCCGAACATCGCTCCCTGTTTTGTGTGCGAGCCATTTAATATCCTTGTAATAATTTATGTACAACTTCAAACTCTTATTTGTCTTGCTCTAACACACGCGCGCTGCCTGCCGCCTCTCGGTGGACATAATTAACTCAATTTAATCACTTTGCCAAGCTCGCAGCTTTAGTGCGCCACTTTATGTGTTTTAGTGGGGATTTTTGGGTTCTTTTTTTCTGGTTCGGTTTTCCCCCGTACCTCTCGTGACGACCTTCTGGCATTGACCACTTGGGGAGTGGGTTCTGGACCGATCTCACATATTCGGCCAAACGCGAACGGCAGCTGCGCTTTGCCCTTTTCATGTTAATTTCCAGCACACAAAACCAAATGGCTTTATATTTTTTCCCACCCCCCCGCCGCCGCCTGTTGTTCGCCGCTGCATATGCTGTGTGTCCAAGTGTGTGTGTGTTGCGAGTGTGTGTGTGTTGGTGGGTAGCAATTTTTCATCATTAATTATGGCGTCGCTGGCCGGGTGTGAGTGTGCGGATGTGTGTGTGGCAAACATCAGTCAGTTACAGGAGGCAAAAGACCATTAGGACATCCCAGCCATGGTCCAAAAGCTGGTTGAGATGTCACTCACACACAGGGAGCACACAGAGGGAAATATTGATGGGACTTGAGGTTTTTCCATATTTTTACTTTAAAGAAAATTAGCAAAAAGAAAGGCCACAGTTATTAAATAAGGGAAAACTTTAGCTAAATTTGCTTTAATAAATCATTTTAAACTGATTTTCTCATATATAAAAAATTGCTAAGCCTTAAATTAGTAATAATAATTAAACTGTGACCTGTTACCAATTCTAAATTAATTTTTTTCTGTATATCTAACCCTAAAAGAACCAGTTTTTAATTTTTTATTTATTTATTAAAGTAACCAAGAACTAAGAATGAAATATTTTACTAGTAGTATTTTACTTATATTTGTTTTTATTTCTCGACGTGCACACACACTCGGATGCTGTCAACTCGTGTGTGGCAGCTCCAGGCTTCCCCTCCGTACCTACATTTTCCCGCCTTTCCACCATTTTTCCCCACCATTGTTACTGTTGATTATTTCATGCGCTTTCTCCGTCCGCGCATTTTTATGCGCATTTTATGTTTGTATTTTGTATGAAAAGAAAAACTCAGCCTCCGCCGAGAGCCTCCACTTGCCCCGAAAAAAAAAAGAAAACAGAACAGAAATGTGCGGAGAATAAAGGGAGGAATATTTTTATGATCCCCACAGACTCCCCTAATCACTCACTCCCTTGTAATTGCTGTGCGCACCGCACTTTTACATAATAATAATAAAATGAATTATAAAATAAAGTCACCTTTCTGCACCGAGATGCGAGACGCGAGACTCGAGACTTTTTGTTAGCCAGCAGCTGGCGCAGAATTTAATGTGGCAACGACACTCAAAAATTGACATTAGCAGCAGGCATACGACGAAACCATAAAAACATAACAAATGGCCGGCCATAATGTGTGTCCTTAAACTGTCACTAAATCGATAAATTTTCATAATGGCCAGGCCATTTAAATATTTAGCCGAAATGTTTTCGGGGAAGAAACCCCTTTTTTCTGGAGGCTCTTCGCCAACGCCTTGTTCTCGGTCTTGTCTCCTCTCCTCTGTCTGGATTAATAAAATTACCCACGACCCCCACGCACAGATAGCGGAGGATGGAGGGGGTCTCAGAAAATAGAGGGGTATGGGGTTTTACATCAACGCAAGGGCACGCACACACACACCTCGAGGTGGACTCGACATCGTTGACGGGGCGGCGACATAGTCGTCTTAAATGTCTCCATGCCAGGCTTGAGTAGCCTCAGCGAACTAGGGAAAAAATAACGAAAGAAAGAGTATATAGACGGAGAAAAATTATAGTTTTTAAACTAAATTTTAAACGAATAATTAATAAATAGGGAAATTTGAAATTTTTAATACTTTATTAGCTAAAAGAAAAATTTTCCAGCGCCGGAAAGCATGCTTCGATTTTATCAGAGCAAAAAGCTGGCTTTTCTATGGTCACGACTTTTTTGTATCTCTTCTTTAAATTTCTTTTGGCATCTGCATTTAATAAGGAGAATATTATTATGATGGATATTTTTTCTCCGTGTACTGGAAGGGCAGCGGGCTTAGAGGGGTGGCAAGAGGTTGCCACTCACGCAGGCCCAGTTAAGTGTGCGTGTTCAAGGATGCATTTTTGTGCCCAGGAAAACGACACGACACAAAACGAAACGAAACAAAGACAAAGGCATAAAAACGTGCAAAATGGGCGTGGGCGGCGCCTCTGTCTTGCCCTCCCACCCCTCTCCCCCTTAAAAAAGCAAAGCCCCTCTCCGATCCCACGCTTATTCCGTAGGCTTATAAAGTGCGAGGCGAGCCAAGGCAGGAAGCCACTTGTGAAAGTTTCATGCACGCGGCCCCACTTCACACGACAGCAGTCAGCAGCCAGGGACGGCGGCGAAAAAAGGGGGGTTTTGGCTAAGAAATAAAAAAATAAAAAACACTGCGGGGGAGGCTGAGATGATCGAATCAAAGATGCCTAGGACTTCTACGACAAGAAATATTAAATAATTGGAAAGAAATGTAAGCTTAAGAAAGCTAAATAAAAAAATGTCTTCTAAAGAACTGCGGAAAAACTTATCTTAAAAGATTTTAAACACACTTTTTGGCATAGAAAGATTACTAATTAAATATTCACCATAAAAGAAATTCGGAATCTGTAAAATTATCAATGAAATCTAAATTAATGTTGAATTACTAAAAAGTAATGCAATTAACTTGCAATTTAAACTATTAAAAAATTGTCCTTTAATATTACTTCCACCAATCTATGCAATTTTATTCCCCTTTCCATATGTTGTTTATTTTTAAGGGGTATTTTAGGAACAATACATTTGGCCAACCAGAGAGGACTGCACAAAGGCGACGCGTCTTGGTCCGCTTGGAAGTGCTTGTTAGTGCGCTCGGGATTTGACGTTTCGCTGTAGCCAAGGCTTAGAGAGCAGCAACAGCAGCAGTGGCTCTGGATACCGCCCACACCCGGCCTCTTCATCTGCTCCCAGCCTGCCACGCCCCCTTTTGAGAACTCCACTGTCGTCTTAAGTTGCATTCCCCCCGTTTTGCAATTGTTCGTTCGGGGCGCTTTTGTTTGGCTGTTTTCGAAATTTTTACACGAAAAAGTCATTTGAATATGCGTTTGCAACTGGCTGCTGACTGCTGGCTGCTGGCGGCCTACCTCCTGGAAAATTCGCCTCCATGGATTGAAAGTTTCGTTAGCCGTCAGCTACTTTCTAGTACTTGTAGCCACCTCCCGAAAAAAACTACCAGTTTTTAAGGTTGAGGGCATGGCTTGCGGGTTATTTGCTTGATTCTTTTTTTCGAGCAGTGCATCTCTATGCACAATATAATGTTCGCCTCCGTTTTTCAGCCTTGACTGCAACTTGTATTATTAACAATACCGAAGAGGGGAAACTGTAACGGGGCTGGGGATTGGGATGGGGGAGGGACTGGGGTTAAGGGTTGCCGGAGACACAGAGACAATTGTTTTCTTACTTCCGCTGACTTCAAGAGCAATTCACAGTAGTTTGTCATTCTGTCTGGCACTGAGGTCAGTTGAGGTTGAGGCAATTAAGAGATAAAAGCAACCGGGTTTGGGTTCGGTTGCAGAGGGTCTAAGATTACCTCTATTTCCCTATTCAGATGCTCGAAATGGGGGCTGTGATGAGAGTAATGGGGCACGTTGGGGAAAAGTGTACATAAATTTAAAATGAATAATTTCTTATAGTTAACTTGGGTTCTTGCCGTTTGAATAAAATTTAAAACTATTATTTTATATACCATATCAGATTTTCATATTAATGTATTCCCTTAAGTAAAAATCAATATCATCACATAACGAACGGCCATACATTCGATCTGCAATATGAAGGCTATTTTTCTGCTGACAAAGAAAATCAAGCAAGTCTATGCCTTAAACCTAATATATTTTTATTTAAATATATTTAAAAGGCTTTGACTTCATTCTAATGAAATCGCAGCTATTTTCTGAGAATTTCAATGCACTCATTACATCAAGAGTAGTTTTGTAGTTTTAAATAAAGTTTTAAGAATATCAAAATGGTCACAATTCACTGCCTCTCCGTTCGTCAAAAGTAAAATCAAAATTCCTAGACTAAATTAAAATTATTCATTAAATATACACCATGTCCGATCTCGAGAACTTGACCGCCAACGATAAGGAGCTGCAGGAGTTCCTCATGATCGAGAAGCAGAAGGCGCAGGTCAACGCTCAGATTCACGAGTTCAATGAGATCTGCTGGGAGAAATGCATCGGGAAGCCAAGCATGAAGCTGGACCATGCCACCGAGACATGCCTGAGCAACTGCGTTGACCGCTTCATTGACACCTCTCTGCTAATTACTCGGCGTTTTGCCCAGATGCTTCAGAAGCGAGGGGGCTCCGAGGATATGTAGAGAATCAGGAGCCAGGGGAGCTTCCTCTACTATTGTCCTGCTGTTAAATTGATTCTTAAGCCTAAAAATTTTCAAGTAAGCAAACCGAAAACCTTTGTCTGCCGTGCTCCATGTCGTATCCAGGTCAAAGAGCATTGGTTGCCAGTGGAAGTGCCAGTGTGGAAAGTCTCGAAACGTTACCAAAATAAATACAATTTTCGCTTTAAACATAACCAATGAATTAAGTTTCTTCCTGTGTGTGTTCCCTGGCAATAGCCATCCGGTTTCTGTAAAAATATTCCCATTTAGTGCAGTTGAACCTAGCTCAATTTCACGTAATCTTTGCCCTGGATATATCCAGGATTCTATTTACTCTGGCCAGGCCATTCCCACACCGTCATTTGCCTATAAAATGAGCTTTCGGTTACAGTTTTGGCAATTGCCTTCGGGTGGGGGGCGGAATATCATCAGGGTCCACCTGATCGCCGGACATATGCTGGGCGACTGGTAATATTGTTATCTGCTCCCATTACAGGAACAGGACGAACACACTCGCACACCCTCATTGGAGCAGCCACAACACCTGGAGGTGAACTTTGACCGTTTTGGTAACTCATTTAGTTAAATTATTTACGGTAATCCAAGACGCCAGCCACAAGCCAACCGCCAACTTAACTGCAGACACTCTCTGGCACTCTGGAACTCTGCTTCCCTTTACCCTATATTCCCAGCCCTTTTTGGGGCAGACAACTACTGCCAGTATGAGTATCTACGGGCTAAATACATGCAAGTTGTTTTGCTAAATTGTGCGTAAGCTCGGCAGCGGGCGAGTATCTTTGGGAAAGTTTCTCAAGCTCCAAGCTCTGCCATGCCAATTCAAATAACACTTTTATTTAGCTTGTGCTCCTTTTGGCCGTGTTCTCTCGCTCGCTACGTGTCTGCGGTGTTTGTGTGCTGCTTGCTACATGATTGCCACGCCGCCCCCGTTCCCGCCCCCGTCCCGTTTCCTTCCTTCTTGGCTCTCTCACCTGTCGCAGCTCAGCAGCTCACCCTTTTCAGCGGCCCCAAAAAAAGGTAGAAAGGTGAAGCGGCAGCAGCAGCATCATCCTTGGCTGCTGGCAGCTTGTGTGCGTGCGCTCATTAGCATTCTGAAACGGCTTTATAAAATTCAACAAGCAACCCAAGTTGCATGTTCTCTAGGAGGGATGGTCGTGGGAGCCGCCTTCACCCACTGCCCACTCTGTGGCCCCTGAAAAGCCACCCATTTTCTTGTCAGAGCGGCTGCATGTCTCTGCTGCTGCCCTTGTTGCTGTTTAGTTTTTCCCTCTTTGTCTAAAATTGCACCGAGCCGAAACTAGTATTTATATTGGGGAAGTTTGTAATTAAAAGGGGAATTTAAGCATCTAGAAATTTAAATTTATATGTAAGCATTGATTTCTGCAAAGTTTTATTAATACTATTGATGACTTCGGCACCTTTTCAATACTTAAAGTCTCGGGAAACTCAACTAATATTTTTCCAATAATCCTGGCTCCGAATAAATAAAAACTAAAGGGAATAAAAATCTATATTATTTCTCCTTATAAAATAAAATATATTCTTTAACTTATAACTTAAAAAGAAAACATTTTTTCAAGGTATTAGTTTATAAATTTTCCAAAAACAAACGCGCTTCTAAGACTTTACTTGAAATATTTCTCCCAAACCTTTCTTTCGGTGTATGTGTGTGTGGGTTTTTTCATTGTTGTTGCCTGCACATACACACCTATACACACACGAACATTCTGTTGTTATCCTGAGCACTCTACCCGTCTCCTTCTTTTGGGTGACCTGCCTTCTCTGTCTGGCGTGCGGATGCTTGTCTGCCCCGAGTTGCATAAATTGAATCTGAATTTGTGAGTAAATTGCACACAGGAGACACATTATTTTTGAGTTTTGCCTTTTAAATTTGTGGCTTTTCACTTTGAGTCGCTTCCCCTTACAACCTCGGGGGAGAAGGAGGTGGAGGGAAATTGCAACAATCTCTGTCCTCAACTTTGTGCCACCCTGTCTCTCGCTCCTTGAACGTTCTGCAATTTTGTGTGACCCACTTGAACATTGGATTGAAGTTACGCCTACCGAAGCACTCGGCACCATCATTTTGCACCCCCTTGAACTCACAGCTGGCTGGCAGCCCTTTTGCGATGGGGTCGCAGCACCCCCGTAAATCGCCCATTTAAATCAATATTAATAGGTGCAGGCCTCTTTTTGCGCAAATTGCACATTGCACAAATTGTTCGTCTATAAATACGATAAAATGTTTATTTAATATGTACCAGACCGTGCCAGCTGTACAGGAATCCGGCCGGAGAAAGCCAATGCCAATAGCAACAAAAATCGGCAGGCAGTCAGGCAGGCAAGCTGGCTGGCAGGCAGGACAATAACAAGGAGCAACAACAAATAATGACTTATCCATGGCACGTAGATGGGAGAGCAAGGACACGAGCTAAATCAAAGACACTGGCAATCCTGGGACGTCCTTTTCCATATGCAAATTGTTTTTATAAATTTGCAACAAGCAATTGTTGTTCCAGCATTGTTTGTCGAATAGCAATTTGTGTAGAAAATCCGATACAATATAGCCAAAGAATTTCAAATGGAAAGCTCCAAAATATTGGGTATGGATAGCATTTTATAGGGATTATGATGGGGGTATATAATCCGCTAAAGAATACCCAAAACACCCATATTCTCTGTCTTGAATATAGGGGTAATCGAAGGGAAACCCCTTTTAATTTGTTGCCACAATACATAATCCTTGTTTATAAATAATTGCCCTTCAGTAGGCAATAAAATTTCAATGAAACAATTACTTGTCTGCATTATCTGTTTAACTTTCAATTACAAATGATTTAACTGACAAGTAAATTGTATGGAAAAACGCACACAATAAAACTGTAAATTGCATATGTCAAAACGTGGCCACAGAGGGGGAGGAGCTGGGGCTATCCTCATGTCCAAACAGGGTTAAGGGAGTGTGTGCGGGAGTGGCTGGAAATTACCGAGAATTTCTAGGACACGCATGCATTAAGTTAACTGGCTTGATTTTGCAGGATCCAAAGTCATAACATTTTCACAGACGATGGATGAGCTTGCAGTTATGCACACATTGCCGGCTAATTGGAAAAACACCTATCCGCTTATGGTCAAGATTAAATGTTAATTTAAATTAGCAAATTTACCCAAGAGATGTGACATTTTCTAGGTAATTTTAAGTATGTCGGGGAACAGTTTAGTTTTTAATAGCTACAGCTTAGATAGTTAATTGCTTTGCATTTATTATTAAGTATTTTTAATTATATATTTTAAGGCTTACCTAGATAGTAAAGGCTGTAGCAATAAATCTAAATATAAGGCCTTTCTCTATAATTGTTTGAACATTATCTGTTCCGTCTCTTTAATTTTTTCTTATTATAATTATAGAACCTTTCTTATTATAAGAAGTGTATTTTATTTTATCCTAAAACTTATTCTGTATAGTTTTCTATCTATCATGGATAATGTTTAATCCACATTTCTACGACCTAGACCTCAAGTTAGCCCAAATACTAATATAACAAATATAGGTCGCAAGCCAGAGGTTGCGATTGAGGAAGGTTTACAAATTAATAAATAAATCAAGGAACAGATTTTTACAGAATTGTTCATATTTTTTTTCTATTGGAACTTAAAATAACTAAAAATGCTTCGATTTAGGCTAATGTGTTCTTTGATCTTAGGGATTTTAAAACTGTTATATTCTTGAAAACCATTGAATTAATATCCTTGCTAAATTAACTTAAGATCCAGTTATAGTTTAAAGTTAAACTCTCTCCAAAATTCACAAAACTGTCTTTCAATTTCCTTAAGAAACAAGCCAGACATGGAAATGTCGTTGTGCCTTCAGTCAGACACACACTTGTATGTCTTCAAGTTGAGAATACCTGGAGGGGCTGTTGTCTAGCTTCTAGCCATTGACCATTCGTTGTACCTGTGCATGTTTGACTGGGTTTCCATTCCAATTCCGATTTCTGGGCGGCACGACCTTGCCTGTCATGGAGTGGAATCAGAGCCGTAACAATTGCCACAATTGCAATAGAATCGTCGTTAATTACTGGCTGTGCTTGCGGTTCTTGTTGGGCCCGGATTGAGTGGGGGGCGGTGGGTGGCGGTTGGTTAAGTGGGTGGCGGTGCAGAAGGGGTGGTGGCTAGAGGTTGGGTGGTTTGCTGGTGGGCTTAAAAGAGCAAGACAAATACGAGCATGTGTCTGGGGCTGAAGGAAGAAGTTGCGCAGCATCGTTAAGCGTTGCTGCCAAGTGGCAAAACTCAAATAAACATAAACGTGCACACACACACACACCACACACAGGCACTGAGGGGTGTGGCCAACAGGGGGAAGGGGGACTGACAGCCACAGCCAAAATCTCTGAGCTGGTTTGTTGTCTTTGGCTGTGTTGTGTCTACCCTGCCTGGCTTCGCCCCAACTCGACTCGCCTCGCCTCGCCTCTCCGTTCGTTTCGTTTCGTTTCGTTGGGAGACTCATTAAAATGCAGTGCGAGATAATAAGCATTTTAATTAAATATTTAACAAGAATAAGTTTATCACAACACGAGCATAGCGACAGCGACAGGGCGAAAGAAGGAGACGGGGGCCGAACGTAATGGCTTGTAAGCGTCTGCCGTTAGCGGCTTCGAACAGTTCGGAAAAGGGGCATTCGGCGAATGGGGTTAGGTGGGGACTTTCCGCTTTCCCTCACTTTCCTTATGCACACATACCCGCTCTCCTTAGCCATCTCTGTCTTTTTCTGGCAATATTTTGATGTAATTTGAGCGCCTAATTGGCGCACGTGCTAAACTGACGATGGCAGGTTCAACTGGGTCTGGTCTGGTCTGGGTTTCCCTTGGTTTCTCGTCCTGGTCTGGGGTTCAGGTTCAGTTACTTGGCTCCTTTGCTTGTGCAAATATTTGCAGAACTTCTCGCTAACCGTCTCCTGTTTACATCTCCTTCCAAATCTACTTGCAGAGGCTTCGGCTTTGTCACATTCAGCGATCCAAATAGCGTAGATAAGGTACTCACCCAAGGCACACACGAGCTGGATGGCAAAAAGGTAAATGTTACCCCCAAAAAACTTTTCTTTTTCGTTTTTTTTCGTCCCAAACAGAAAACTCCACTTTAACTATGCAAAATATTTGCCCAAAAAAGCAGCGCCTCCGTGAAATTCATACACCGCTTCCCTCTATTGACAGCAATTAGAAAGTCAAAGCATAACAGCAGACTCTTGCAAAAAACGTGGCCAAAAAAATGGGGCCGTAAAAGTCAAACAGTTTTTAATTACCTGATGTGACAGGACTGCAGAACATCAAATGAGCTGCAATGTATAATTTTTTGCCCCTCGTGTGCAGTTGATGAAATTTCGGTTGTTAGAAATTTCAATAAAGGGGCGCTTTTCGTCCTTGCAAAGAAGTGATAAATAAGTAACCCTTTGGAAAAGAACAAAAGTTGTCAGAAATTGTAGATCAATATTTTCCTTTATGACACTACATGGTTGCTTTAATTAAATGATAATAGGGCTATGACACAACATTGTTACTTTAATTAATTTAAGTTAACATTTTATTAATTTATTATTCAATTGAAAAAAAAAATGTGTGACCGTGAACTCTCTAACATAACTGGGCATGGGCACACTTATTTATATGTCTCTTTCAATGCTCCCATGAAACCTTCAATAAGTGAAAGCAACAATTTTGTGTCACAATACCATAACTTAATTACATTAACATTACTTCTTTTTTTTTTCAATAAAGTAACTTACTAAAATTAAAATGTTTTACAGTAATGTTGTAGCTGTAATTTTTAATAACTCAAACAATTATTGGCAGGAAATTGAGACTGCGATTTCTTAATCTCTTTCTTAACTTTTGTCAATTTCCTACTAAGATTTCGCACACCGATAGACAAATTTTTATCCGTTTAATTAATCAACTTTGTGAGGCTCTGTTCATTCCGCCGCATAAATACATTTCCGAAAGTGCTTTCCTTCCGCATTTTCTATAGGTGGAAATCGCAGTTGATTAGCTGCTGCCAACTACAGTGGAAACTCCGTAATGCTATTCCGCACGCATTACGCATACACCGCATTGGCATTAGCCTAATTGAGTGAAGCTTCGCTGTTTTGCTCCTTCCGCTTGTCCATTTGTCCGCTTGTCCTTTGTCCATCCGATCATCCTTTTATGCCTGCCAACTGTAAATAAAATGCGCAGCCAGCATTTATGTGTAATTTTTTGTGCCGCTGCCTCCGACAATTTTGTTTGTTTCGCAAACTGCATTTATATACTATATATACGTGTAATGTTTATCTCTATATATGGTCGGAACAAATATATACAGGGCACTGGTACAAAATAGGGACTTATTGTAGAGGTTTTAAATAATAATAATCAGGAATTACTTTAACTATTTTCTATTAAAGAAGTGTCATAGAATTTATAATAAATATTCCTAATTGTTGAGATTTGTATAGCTAATATTATTCTTGATTAGAGTTCATACGAAGCTTACAGTATTAATTACGTTAATTCATTCATTTAATTCACTTATTATAGCTTAATAGATATTCACTTTTTGCTGTGTATTTTCACGTCTTGCTGACTTTCCGCTGGCCATGGATTTTCCGTGTTTCCGTTTGGCTGCACAGCCACGAAAAACGAAACGAAACCGTACGAAACAAATTCATTTCATTTCGTTACGGTTTTTCGGCCTGATGTATTTCAAAAAGCCAAAAGCATCGACATCCTCCAAAATGTTTCGGCACTCAGCGCTGATTAGTTTTAATTTTAATCTAAAAATCAATTTCCCGCCATGCGGCTGCCCTTGTTTTTCGTCCTGCAAACAGGAAATCAACACGGCGAACGGCAAACGGCAAGCCGCATGTCCTGCCTATCCTGTGACAGATTTTCCACACCACACCGCACCGCACCGCAGTGTGTGTATATGTGTATGTGCGAATTATTATCGCCAGAGGATATTGCGTCGCTTCCTTGAGCCCCACTTTGCACTGCGGCTCCTTCATTGGCCTGAGATAGCCGGGATAAATGCAACAGCAGCACTTCAGCTGCCAGGATTTAGTGCCACCCTCGAGTGCGGGGACCCTGATTTTTTATATTTCAGCTGTCAAGTCGAGCTGTCTCCTTGCACTAATATGAAAGCCGCAGCGGATGGTAAGAGAGAGGAGGAGGAAAGCAGAAAAGATAGACCAGGCAAAAAATGCTTAAAATTGAATTTTTATGATTTTTAATTATTTTTAATGACGCTGCTTATTGGGCAGAGAAGCTGTTCGCTTTTTTCTCTCTCCTTACGCCCGCTGGCCGAGCAATTTGTTACGCGTTAATTCGTGCGTGCTCAGCTTGAAGTCTCCGCCACTGGTGTCAGACACCACCCCCAAGGTCGCCTGGCTATCCCAGTCCCACACCCACCCCTCTTGGGGCAATTTCATTTAATGTGCAGTGCAGGCTTATGCAAGATTTATGCCCGGCTATTAATATGAAGAGTTGTGCGAAATGTTCTTTTCATTTAAATGTCATTAAGCATACGATTTCTTCTCGGATTTCCCCCCATTGACTCGCTCTATAATTCGCCGTTTCTCTCTTTCGCCCGCAGGTCGATCCGAAAGTAGCTTTTCCGCGCCGTGCACATCCCAAGGTAAGTACCCGAGAAAAATCCCGAAAAAAATATATATAAAAAAGTAAATTCCACAAAAAATCTGCAACCCAAAAAAAAAAAAAAATGGAAACCAGTTCATGGCCAGTTTGGGAAATCGAAAACGGAAATACCCTTGCTGTGAATATTCAAGAAAATATTTTAATGTGCTCCCACACAGAATGTATTTTTGTATTTTAGTTTCTTTAAATATAATACATTTAACATACAATGAAATTATAAAAGGGGTATGACACTGATCTTTCACCTGCAGAAATGCTAAACAAATATAATATGTCAGAGTATCATAAGTACAAATCAAACATAGTACAGTCACATAAGTACATTGGAACATAGGTCCTTTCAGATTTTTTTTTTTGTCAATAATAATACTAATAACAAATTGTTATTTTAAAATAAATAAAATTAACAAAGTTAACTTATTTTTAAAATTATATAAACATTTCCATCGAGTATGCAAAATGGCAAATAAAAAAAACACCCAAACCCCACCAAAAAAAGATAGCGAAAAGCCGAAAAAAAATATCGCCCATTTTCGGGGAGCACAGAGTGTGTGGTGCGAGGTGTCCTCGCAAAAGGATGTGTCATAAGTAGCAGTAAATGGCAGATGAAATTAAAAACGGAAGATGACAACAACAACCACGGGAGGTTGGGGGTGCCAAGACGAAGCGAAGATAACTTTGTGTCTGACAGGCGTCGCTTGCCTTGGCTTTCTCGAGGAGGAGAGCACCCACAGTGCCACCTAACCACCTTAAACCACCGCTCTTAAAGTGATGATGACAACAAAATTTCGGCAAAAAAGGCGGAGGCGCAGAGGAAACTGTGCTGTGAACTGCTGCTGTCTGCAGGCATCGCATCTACCCTTCTCCCGCCCTGTCACGAGCCACACGCACATTTTGTTGTTAGACAGCGCGTTACAAATGTGCCTCTGTTTTCGGTTTTTTCTCTGTCTCCCCTTTATGGGTGATATACCCTTTATAGGGGAAGAGATCCATTGAATGTATAGAAAGTTTTATGAATAAGTAAAGGTTCTTAGTTCCAAGTCTGTCGGCCACAAAAGTAACTGATGAGAGTGCTTGGGAGCATTCGAAGCGGGGTGGATTATTACTGCTTCATTGGCGGTTTAATTTTGAATAAAAAACGTTGTCAAATACAAAATACAGTCTATTATGCAATCAAATATTTATCTGAATGGATTAGTATGAGGAATAATCTGTAAATAATAAGGAAAAAGTATAGACTTTTTTAAGGGAATGCCCTTTAAATTATTTTATAATTTTTTCATTATACGAAACCCGCAGATTTCTCTGATATTTCTAAGTAAAAATACTTAGCCAAAGTCATTAATATTCCAGATATATACACAAACATATTCTCTATAATTTTCCAATTAAAATGTATTTACAAATTCGATGTGTTTAACTTTTTCCTGAATTCGACTGAACGGCAAACCGCAAAGCACACCAAAAATACGCACGCAAATGGCACCCGCACACTCGCGCACACACACACCCATATAAGACAAGGAAACCAAGTCGAGTCCTGGCCCCGATCCTTTGCCTTCCAGCTGCCAACTCTCCTTGGAGCTATATATGCGTGCTTATCAACACGCAGCTGATTTCCGTTGCTATTCCAGAGGCGCGTGCCTCCCAAACACGCCTCCCCTGCCCACAGGAGTGAGCCTCCGAACCACCCGAGCCGCCCGAGCAGCAGCCAACAATTATTTACGTAATGTTATTATTATAATATTTTTTTAAACGCATTCTCACTGGATTTGCGCGGCGTTACCAAGAAGTAGACAGCCGCAAAGAAGGCGGCAGTGTTGGCATTTTGTCCTTTTTTTTTGGGGAAAATGGTTAAGTATCTGAAGTGCTGGGCTTAATTTGAAGGAGTATTAAACTTAAAAATTATTGTGTATTTTATATAAATTTATTATAGGCATAATTTAATTTAGAATGAACTTTAATTGGATCTTTTAATTAATTTCATGCTTCTGTTACCTAAAAATGTAATTGTAAACATTTTAATTTTATCACTAATTGCCCAGCATCGAGAGAGAAATATTTATAATTTATAAGTAAAGCTTAAACTTACTAAATTGTTTAATAATTATATTAATTAGACTTAAATGTGGCCAGTTTTTCTTACATTTTTTTTTATTAATAAACGCACTCCCTAATTTTACCATTGTGTTGCGAGTGTGTCCCGTTTTTTAAACAGGTCTTCTTGCCATCACTGCAAGGACCCCAAAAGGCAGGGTTGGGGGCTTGGCTTAAGGGGCAAAAGCAGGCAAACGAAAAGGGGGCGACAAGGGCTGCCAGGGCGTGGGGCGTGGCTAGGACGCTGGCTATGCGGCATTTGCGAGTGGCTTTGTGTTTTTGCCGGGGATCTCTGCAGCTACGCGCGAATATCCTCTCGCATATTAAAAGGCGTTTAAAAACATAAATCCAACGTCTAACGGCTGCTTATGAAAATTACGAGGAAAAAATGACTGACAGAGCGGGACAGCAAATGGGGTAGAGAGCGAGACGGCAGCAGGCTTAGAGCGAGGCAAATGGCAGAGACACCCAAAGGAGTTTTCCTACGCAGGACGGCGACGGCAATGGCAAAAAAAAGATATCTTTAGGAAAAAAAATTGCAGGCGACATCAAAAGCAAAAAAAAAAAAAAAAAGATAGAGAAATCCCCCTTCCTCCCAATAAAAAGGAGAACGAGATGGGGAGCAAGAATGATAGGGAGGACAATTTCTCGCACCGTTTGCCAGGACCAAAAAAGGAGGACCTGGCTCACAAGGAAGGATTGCCCACAAAATGCGGCCCAAAATGCTTGCGGTTGCAGCGAAAGTTAAGAGTTTTAAAAAAGGAGCGTAGACGTAGGCAGTTAGGAGGGGGTTTTCGAGGGGTTCTTTTCCCTCTCTGAATGGAGTTTTCCCGGGGATTTTTCGGGGGGAAACGGGAAGGTACATAATGAAATGAAGCATACTAAATGACGCTGCTAAGTTTTCGGTGGGACACAAATACAGGCAAGGGCTGGGCACTCCAAGAAAAATATTTGTGGAAAGTTTTCTTGTTAGAAAAGTATAAATTTAATTTTATAATAATCAATGTATGATAAGATAATTTCAAAAAATTTAGAAGTTGTTCCATTTTAGGCTTTTATTCTCAGCTTAATATTGGCTTGGGTATATAGCTGTTTCTAAACTTTCCAGGGTTCTCAACAGTACCCCGATTGCTGACTTATCTCAATAATAATATACATAAAAATGTTTATAATGCTTTATTCACTTAAAGCTGATTCCTAAGAAGCTTAATTATATTTTATATATTTTTCAATTTAATCTAATTAATTAAATTAGTATTATTTATGTTTCCTTTATTTATGAGTACTTTTCCCTCAGTGTCCTGCCACACACACGCATACAGTGCCATAATGAAATGCGAAAAAATGATGATGATATTTTTGGACCATAAAATGCAGATGAGCCGACTAAGCAGAAAATAGTGTGGCAGCCGGAGAAAAGGGGACATTCTCCGCAGGACGGGATGGGGGATGTGCTAAGTAGGCCTCTTCGCACAACCTCCTCACCCCCTCCCACACCCCCCTCTATTTCGCACAACGCCCATGGAAGCACTTTCCCTTCGGCTTTTTTACACATGTCGCAGCGACAGGCAGGCTCTTCCCCCAACTTTCGGCTGGAGTTAATTTCTTCGCTTTTTAAGCGCTCCTCACCATGAATATGAAATGTGTATTTGTGTTAGTTATATTTTTGGGGCGGTTCTGCGGGGGGGGTGGGTTAAAGGGGGGACCTGGCATACATATGTCATGTAAAAAAGTTCGCTCTTAATGTGCAAAATTGTTGGCGGACTAGGGCCATAAAAGTGCATGGGAATAAGTGAAATGGATTTTTTGGGCTACGCTGTCCTGTCCCACATATAAGTGCGCCATAAAAAAAAGAATTTCCAGAACGGTCCGGGGGCAGCAGATATAGTTTGAACTTGGCTAGGATTTATGACTGTTTGTTCGGAACAAAAGAAAAGCGGAGCGGATCCTTATTCCTCCGGAGTGCGTGTGTGCTCCTGCTGCTGCTGCTGCTGCAAAAAAGGAGAAATCCAAGTCCCGAAATCGTTGAGTTGGGTAAATCCTTTAATGTTGAGTTGAGGTGCGTACACGAACAGGTCGTATAAGTATAAGCCATAAGTGGATTATATACATAGATTGGGTTCGGCGTTGGCCTGGCTTAGACCGAGTTATTTTATCAACTCGAAGTGAATAGTTATGGGCTAAATAATAGTCCTGCACATCCAGAGGGGGTCCTTTTTTTATTTATAAGCTATTCATATTGCGCAATTTATTCGGTTGTTGAAAATAGTTAGTTATGAAAGGGATTCCAGTGATAAGGATATATTTAAGGGGGTAAAAGGTGGTAACTGTGAGTTATTTATAGATTTTATACATACAATTTTTGAAAACAATTGATATTAAGGACTGTTAAACAAGAAAATTAATTAATAATTTCCCTGTGCTATTATCTCCCTTGAGTTTCCCAATAAATTCTTGAAATTGCTTGTATTTTCAATTTAAAAGCAACTGTATTGTTAGGTTATGTATGTCCTTCGCATACTTCTAGGTAAATTAGATGTGAACTGTTGCTCGGGTCATAGATTTCCCAACGAGTAATACTTTCCAGCCCATTCTCGTGGATTTGGTCCTGTGACAAATTCCTGACCAGGCGCAGACATCTTTTTCATTCGAGAGGGGGCCCATCAATGGCAAATGCTGTGTGTCCTGGCATCGTTTTTTCCATTAAATTAACACGCTCGAATGTGCCCCTCATGTGAGCGTATCTGTGTGTGTGTGGGTGTTTGAGTATCTCTGTGTGTGGGTGTATCTGTGAGAGGGTGTGGGGCGAGAGTTGTACACTTACATTGTGCAAACTTTTCTAATTTAAACCGGCAGTTTCAGTCAATTGCCACAGCTTACCGCTTTCGACATGAGTTTTACTTTTTTAGTACCTTCGGGTGTGCGACGGATGCGATGTTGGCGCATTTCAGACAGAGACAGCGACAGCGACAGCCAGAGAGAGAGAGAGAGAGCTGGAGAATTGCTGAGAGACAGGGAAGATTTGGCTCAAAAGGGAGATGGAGGAGGAGACACGGAGAAATTCCAATACATTAAAAGTTGTGTGAATACACTTGGCAGAATCCATTATAAGCGAACCGAACTGAACATGAAAGCCGGGGCCATAAATCTAATAAATACGTGTGTTTCTCACCCCTTTTCGCCGGCTTCCGGTTCCGGTTCCCGCCCCGCCCCGCTCCGCGTGCAATAACTTGTAAAATATGTAATCAATCAAGATGAAACAGTCGTCGTGGCAGCCAAACTATGTCGGAAGTATGCGTCTGACTGCAGTTTGCTCGACTCTCGACTCGACTCTCGTCTCGGGGGCGGAAAGTTCAGGGGTTGGGTCGATTAATTCAACTTTCTGCTGCAGACAATGGCATGTGAAAAAGTCAAAAAGTTGAAAGTGCAATTTTGTCGTTATTATTTTACATTTACAACAAAAGATAGAGGGAGAGAGAGCAAAGGGCACAGAGCAGCAGGATCCCAAAAAAAAAGTGAAAAAAAAAGAGTTACTCAACTATTTTATGCGACGGGCGGCACGCTGAGAGTCTCTGCAGTGTGTGTAATTGTCAGTTAGTTGGCGCTGTCAGTCCGAATGTTGAAATTAATTTATTTCAATTGAAGTTGAACTTTTGCGGCGTTATTACTTTGCAAACTTTCGCCGGGCCACGCATAATAAACGAGTGTGCGTGGAAGCGAGATGGGCCGAGTCCAACTGCAGGCCGCCAGGTGCCGCGCAAGGGGCATCCCTGCCACTTTGCATACATATTTATTTAGCTTTTGCCAAAAAATAATCAAATTTCAAAATTGCAAGTGTTGCCATCAAACTCAACGTCAACAGACATCATCTGCTCTTTGTCTCTCAATCTCCGAATATATATAGCATATATATATATATCTACCTCTTTCTCGTTGGGGTTCTCCTTCTCCGATCCGTATATTTTATTTTTGATTTTTCTATGCCAATTTTCGTTGTCTGTTTTTTGTAACTTTCTCTGAGCAAGGGAGAAATAAAGGTGAGATTGTGTGGGTGATAGATACCTTCTCTATATACATATATATTTGATATTTTTATATATAGAACGAGGGGTTGGCAAAAGGACACGACAGGTGCCGCTGACGGCTGTGCTGATAATTTGTTGCGAGACTTCAACATTTGCAATTGGCAGCCGTTCGACGTCATTGATAGTTATTTGATATGCATATTCCAAAATGTTTGCTAAAATACACCTGCAGGTAAATTAATACAAGTGTGAATTTCTGCAAAAAATTATTGATTAATAAAAAATGACGCTAATGATGCTGGTATAAAGTGAGGGAGAAATGCAAATAAAATATTACAAAGCGAACAAGCTGTAATTTCGCGGCCTTTTTTTATAATTCCTAATGAAAACTCTTGTTTTATTAATTTGTTATTAATTCATTTATAAGTTTTAAGTGTTTTCAAGCTAAATATCATTTTCATTTAGTTTAATCTTAGTTATTGTTTCCAAAGAATTGTGCACAATGTAAAACGTGATTTATAAATTAAGTCAAACTAATCTTAAAATAACCAAATAGCTTGCTAGTTTTTGTAATTAATTTAATCCCAATCCTTCACTTTTCTATCAAATATCAATATCCATGTTATTTTTTTTTTACCTCTCGTCTGACTTGACTCTTGTTGTTTTTTAGCTCGAAATCCAAAATCGTCTTCACAAACATATCTATAAATTTTAATTTCCTTCAAATTCAAGTTTTGCCCCCTCAATTTTCCATTCAATTTCCATTAGAAGCTACACACTCTGCTCCGGTCTCTGATTTTTCCAAGTAGCCAAAGTGTGTCATGGTAATTTCTGGCAGAGCTTATGAACTTCTCCCCCGAAATGTTATTGTTTTTCTTGCTGGTGTTGTTGCTGTAATGCCTGCCTTTTAAACTCGAATCAAAAATCAAAATCCGCACCAGCTACAAATGTTAAATCCGCAAATAATTGACAAAGTTTAGGCATAAACGTGGCTCTGTCTCTGGGAAATTGCTGAGGGTATGAATGTGGCCAACGGCAAGGGCAAGGGGAGAGGTGGAATATTCGGCTGGGGGTGGGAGAAGGGGTGGCTGACAAGAATTCTCTGTATGTGTGTGTGTGTGCGGGCCAACTTCAAAATATGTTGGCCACAAATGGCAAAAGTTTGACAGGTAAACGGAATTCGGATAGAATATCTGTGTACACATGATTGTGTGTGTGTGTTTGTGAGTTTGGGGAAATTTTCGGTGGCTGGAAACCCCTTTTCCAAATGCAGAAACCGCTGAAACAGCTGCGACCGTCGGGAACTGGGTTCGGCGGATACTGGATTTGTAGTCGGATTTGGTTTGGCTTTTTTCGGCGATCCCAATATAGATACTTTGTCTATCTGTGCGGTTCTAGTTGAGCGGGCGGCCATTTATGTTTAATGAGATACTTTTTAACAGCCTCATAAATGGCTATGATAACCACTTAATGTCGAAGGCAACAACAGCGGTGGGCCGAGCGAAAACAATTTACATATTAAACTTGCGCAGAGTTGCCAGCCTGTTATCCTCATCGCACATCCTGCCGTCGCTCCTTCCTTGCCGCGCTCCTTCGGCGTGCGAAATATGTTCGCCTGCGGCGCATTCACTTTAATTTGATTAAATTTTGAACATTTTCACGTAAAAGTTGCTCCTTTGGCTCGGCTGTTGAGGCTTCACGGCATCGCTTTTCCCGCTTTTCCCACGCACAGTGGGATATACATCAAGCGGGGATTAATTAATAACTTATAAAGTGAGAGAAGAGAGAGATAAATAAATTTAGAATGATTCAAGTGTTATATAATTAAGGAATTCATTCAATTGGTTTACTTGTATTTAATGCTGTCAGGGAAATATAATAAAAAACGTATTTTTTAAATGGGTTTCATGAAAACTTCAAGACATTCATTATTAAATAAGTATTTATTATTATTTCCTCAAAAGATACTTGCTAAATAAAAATAAAGACTAAAAATGTAATAAAATTATTAAAAATATCCCGGATATCTCAACCATTAAAGATCTTAAACTTTTAATACCTTATCGATTAATATTAACCTTTAACCCACTGTCTCGCGTGCTCTCTCATCTGTGCTGGATGGATTGGATGGCTCTGGCCTGGCCTGGCCTGGTCTTTTCTGTTCTGGTCTGGCCTGGCCGGATCGGTGGCTCCTGGTCTCGTTTCGTTTCGTTCGGTTTGGTTTGGTTACTCTGGTTGGACCTCCTGCTGTCTCAAAAAAAGAAAAAAAAAAATCCTGATGCCACCTTCACGCTCAGCTGTTGTCTGCTTCAATTTATCCCTTGGTGTATATAAAAGTTAAATAGTTTTAATACCCTGTAAAAATACATATACAGCAGGTGGGAGATGCCAGATTAAAGCTATATATATTTGCTAAAAATAGAAGTGGGGAAAAAGACTGTATTAAACACAATTCAAACAAGAAATTAGAATAAATACAAAATTATTGGCATTTGAAATATTTTTAAAACTATTTCTTAGTATAAGATAATGATTCATAAGTTAGTAGAGGTTAGTGATTATTTTAAGTATGCCTTACACAAAATTTAGACTTTGTTTTTCTGCAGTTTTGAATGTTTCCCTTGGATTTTTAATTAGCCTTCTCCTCTGATATTTATTTTGCTTACACTTAGAGACCCCCTGCCAGGTAATCAAATAACCCTTACTCTCTCAGAGCTCTCCTAGCTTATTTCATTTGAGTATTTTGTAGTTGTAGCTGTATTTTATAATAAATAGTTGTTTAAACTTTCGCCTACTCGAACGAACCGCCGCTCAGCCCTTATTTTTGGGCCAAAAGAGATGTTTCCCACCAATGCGGTTGGTTGTTGTTGCTGACGCTGATGCTGATGCTGCTGCTGCTGCTCCTGTCCGGCTCTTCAACTATTTTTTATGCAATCTGCTGTGGCTCTGCGAGTTTTCACCCCCTTCACACATCGAAGGCCCCCGCCGTTGAGTTGCATTGTTTTGCTTCGTGTGCCTTGGCTGTGTTTTCCTTTTGTTTTTCGCATCCACTTTTTGCTGTATTTTTATTTTTTGTCTGTTTGCCATTTCCTCCAGAGCTCCACGGCTCCACAGCTCTCTGGCAGCCGCACATAGTTATGGCCACGATTTTGGCTTTCGGTTATGTGCACTGAGATTTTCCTTGGCCTTGTTTTTCTCTCTCCCAGCCAGGCCCGGCCGCCTGGCAATTGTTTGCAGCTCCTCTTCGAGTTATCCTTGCCATTGTTGCACAGGTTGCTGCAAGTCGGTGGGGGAGTTGAAAATTCTCCAAATTAATTCGCATCATTTAAATCACAGAGAGCCAGAGAGAGTCCTTGCGGGTTGGGTTGGCGGTAAGGACTCCTTTGCCTTTGCCAGAAGGCCGTAAAATCGAACCGAGCAAACGGGGAGCCGAAAGATTTCGGCCAGTTAAATTATGGCCCACATTGAGCCGGGGCAAACGAACAGATAAACAATAAGTAACTGTGAATTATAGCGGCCATTACTTTGGCTCCTTTTGTTGTTTATGGCAGGACAATAATTAGGACAAGCGGCCGAAGGGACGCTCGTGGAACGTGTGAATTTGTGCCGCACTCTCCCTTCGGTGTCGATTGGAAAATTGGTTAATTAGGGGTCTACTCAATTTCCTTCCCACTGCAGCCGCCCCCAAACACTGAATATATTTTTCCGTTGGGCCTCAACAGTTGGCAAATCGAATGGGATTCATCCGAAAACCATCCTCCGCCCCGAATTCCCCGCTCCCGGGGTCTCCTGTCTGCGTAAATTGCTTATGAAATTGACATCGAAGCCTCGCCTGTCTGCCGGAAATGGAAACAGCGGTAATGACGAGGCGCACACTCGCACACACCCCCTCTGTAGAACCGGTGATACACACACCCAAAATGCTGGCAGTATAACCCACATAATTGGCAAATCACACACATTGATTTCACCGTGTCCTGGCGTCCTCGTCATCATCCTTATTGCCGTTGCTGCTGCTTCTGCCGCTGCTGCTGTTCCTGCCGCTGCTTTTGTTGTTGTTTGCTGGTTCAATCGCTCAGTAGAAATCCCAGATCCACCCCCTCAGCCAGCCACCACATCCGACTTCTGCCTAAACATGAAGCAGAGCAAGGGAAAGAGCTAAGAGCTGCACTCAGGGAAATAGGTATTAAAACTACTTTAAGAATTTAAATTACTTGAAAAGGAGCTTAAAAGTAAGATTATATTTTATACTACCTTTTCCCATAACCAAAATTATATAGAAACATTCAATTTAAAAGCCCTTAAACCACTTTTCCCTCAGTGCAGCGAGCACTCTCTCTCTCTTGACGCGGCAGCAAATATTGCGTATACGTAATTTAAAGGCAACGATACCAAAAACGCCAGCTCAGTCGGAGGTCGCTGAAGAAGGTGTGTATGTGCGAGTGTGTGTCATATGGGGCATCATTAATAACATCAGGGCGTAGAACAGGCCAAGACAACATCATTAGATCGGAGCCCGACCCTGCGCGGCCTTAATTTTCATTGTTTGCCAGAAACAGAGAGACAGCGAAACATTGTGGCATTGGCATTGGCATTTCCCAGCCGCTCTTGATCTTAAATAATTAGGCAGACTTCGGTGTCTCCGGCAGATACAGCCCATCAACCATCTACCATCATCAGCCAGAAGCAACCCCTCGTCGTGGGGGACAAAAAAAAAGGGAATTTCTTCATTGCTGTAAATTATAACGTTCACTTGTCATTAACAGCCATTTTAATCGTCTAGCGGGCAGACACATACAAACCCATAATGGGCATAATATGTGCTCCCGCTCGCTGGCATATCCTGGCATATCCTGAACGCTGCTCCTGCCGCTGCCTGTTGTGGCATTTAAAGCGTGAAAATATTAATTTATGAGGCTTTTAAATGAGCCCGTGTCGGTGCCTCTGCCTCTGTCGGTGCGCAACAAATTGGCAATGAAAATGAAGCAATAACTGCGCCGAGCAATAAGATAAATATGAAAATAAATACTTAGCGACGCTCAGTGATAAACACTGAGTAAATAACAAAATAAATACCGGCGGTAAATACTAAACGGCGGGTTAAATGCATTCACAAATCGAGTGATTAAGTGCCCGTCCAATTGGATTTTATTCGTGCATCGATCTCAGCTAAAGTGCAGAAATTCATGTTTCTCGAGCCCTCCCCATTCTTAATTCTCGCTCCTCGGGATGCTTTGAGCAAGCGAGAAACCCGAAATCTATTTATGCCCCAGCTCAAGCCCATAAACCACAGCCAAAATCCAGTGGTCGTCGCATTTAAGTGTCTTGCCGAGGGTTTCTGGACGGGGGTAATAGTGCGAGGGGTGGTTTTCGGTGGGTCTTGTGGGGCGCGCTCTGCGAGAGGTTTCCAAGGGGAACCACAAAGCAAATTCGCCTGCCGTAATCTGCACTTGGAGCGCGTATCTTAATAAACTATTAAATCAAACGCAAGCCTCAATGCACGCAAGCTTACAAGTACACCTCAAGAAAAATCTAAACAGATCTAGTCGTATCAAAACATTTACAAAAGGTATCATTTCTGTGAAATTTCTCATTTCAAATATTCCTAATAATTTAAAAAGTCTTTAATAATTAGAAAACCTTTATTAATTTTTATGTATGTTATTTTTATGGTGCACACACACAGGCAAATCCCCCTCACAAAACTCAAAAGTATATTTATCGAGGGGTGCCAAGAATTTGAAGCTGGTCTCGTTTCCCCTTTAAAGCTCACATATTCTCTTATTTATAAATTCACCAAAAATGTTGTTTTCTTCCTTTCTACATACACACATCTACAAATATATAGTATAGTAAATAAATAAATGAGTTATATGCGCGTTCACATTCACATTATTCGCCATCCAGGGTATTTTTCGCTACCTTCCCCGCACTCCGTTGCCAGTTTTCGGCTCTTGTCCGGTCTGATTTCTGGTTGTTTTTGTTCTGGCTCACAGGAAACCGATAGGACAGGGCGATTAAGGATATTCCAGGAAGCCAAACCCGGCTGGAGCCGAAAGCGTTTTCCATTTCAATTGAATGCGAATCAGGTCTGGTTATGTTTTGCTGATGAATAAAAGCGATCTTTAACCCATTTTCTGTCGGCATTCAATGTATTTATTATTATTTATTTTCACTTTGCTGAAGCTTAATAGCGAATTTCCAGAAGCGTTCTTTAAAAAGTTCCGAAAATTTATACAAAGGTGCTTAATGAGAGTTAATGCTGAATATTTAATGTGGTCGAGGGGCATACTTTCACAGAGGTAAAAATATTAAGGCTTGTGCCAGAGTATTTATTAAATATTTTGAATGTTTCATCACCTTTTACTCGGCGAATTTAAGGAAGGAGAATTCAATTTTCACAGGTATCGTTGACAAAATAATTTTATTTATTTATTGCAAGTACGTTGGCGACAGCTTCAGCCTCAGGACTATAATTTCTCTGTGCCATTTTCTATTTTCAAGTGAGATCTCCGACGATCTGAAGGTGGCGCTGCCCTTGGGCATCTCAAGCCAGATACCCGCACATATATGGAATATATTCCCCCGATTCTCGACTCTCCCCCCGGGGCTGGCTCGGCTGTCGTTATTATTTATGTTTTGTTATCCGTTGACCAGAGCGTTGGCGCTTGTTTTTTCCACACTCGCACACACATGGCTCACCTATTTTACGATAGAATGAATATCTTGTGCTCTCCTGTTTCCAGCAGCCACTCGCCCCGCTCCGTCCTCCTTCCTCCTTCCTGTGTTATAGTAGTTTTTGCCACAGTATTTTTCTCTAAGCTTGTGCGAGTGCGAGTGGTGTGCGGCCTGCTTTTCCCCCCAGAATTTCCCCGCAGTTTTCCTGGTTCTATGTACTTCCGTTTTGTAGTGAAAAGAGCTTTGCGTGTTGCGGCATCTCTCTCTCCATTTTTGCGGGGCTTGTGCGTGTGTGTTTGTTTGTTGCTTAGAGAATTGATGGCAAAAGGATGTGTGTGATTTTGCTGTTTTTGTGAGCGAGCGAGCGAGTGTGTGTCGGTGTGTGTGCCGCTCCTGGCCACAAATATCAGGCGAATGAAGTGGCATTTGCTAGCGTGGTTTAAAGCCAAGTGTGCGGCGTAAGCTTTTAACAAGCAGAATTGCTTAAATGTGACCGGACTTCCAGCGGCGAAGGATTTCCCACTGAATTCGGGGGCATAACTTGGTCATATTTTAAGTGGCCAAGCCGCGGCATATCTTTAAACTAAGTTACAGCTTTTGTTTCCTAAAAAAACTGCCCTAGAAGTATTAATAAAGTCTTAAAACATTTTAAGATTCTACAGAGAAAGTTTAATTTCAAACCCCATTATATATGCGATTTTTGAATCAATATCAGCGTGAAATTCAGCTTCAGCACATTGATTCCATTGGCATTCATCATTTTTCCTTGTGTTTATCTATGACTGCTTTTCTAAGTGATTTTAGTTCGTTCTCCGCCACTTAACTCTCCCCCTCCTCGCACACACACTCGCCTGAACATAAAATAATGTTTTTATAAGTCTGTTTGGAGCTGCTCGATAGCGCAATTTGAGAGGGGAATCCCAACCGAAAACCCCTACTTCTTCCCCTCCCAAGTGGCATTGTTTGATCTGGCTTCGGAGGCGGTGGCGGTGGCGGTGGCAAAAAGGCAAGCAAAACGTCCCAGCGGAGTCGTCAATAAATGCGATAAAGCCAAACATGTTTCATTTGCAATGGCCAATGGCTGGTGCCTCAGCTTACCCCGACTCCTGGGTCCCAAGACTTGAGTTCCGAGTCCTCAACTCCTTATTCCTTGCTGGCCGGCCCCTCTTTCATCTCGCACACATCCACATCGAGTAAAAGGCGGAGAAAAAACGAAATTAAGAATTATATTATATATTTCTTGATTTCCACGAATGCCTGATACCCGGTAGTGCCATTCCTGTCAATCTCAATAACCATATATAAGTCAAAATCGATGCCAAGTTGTGGGCATCTAGCAATAAGGAATTCTCAAACAGCTGACTGCGATGTAAGGAAGCAGGATTCAAGGCCAATTCGTTTGAAAAAGTTGAAGAAATCTTGGCGTACTTATTTCCTTTTGAAGCTGTAGTCATAAATGGTTATAGAAAATATATTTAATAATAAAATTTACTTTCCAGAGCCACAGAGTTCTTTAAGGCTTGAAAATTATAAGTTTCCTGTTTAATGTTAATAATAAATGAAAACTGCTTGAACTTTACTTTGAAACAAACTATATTAAATGGGGAAATAGAAATTCAAATTAAGTAAATGGTTTTTACTTCCCTTCTAATTTCAATTAAAGACTTTCAGTGGTTTATATTAGATTTTAAGTTTATTTTTTAACTTTTCTACGCAAATATCAAGTAAATTTCTTATGATTTCCAAGTATAAAGCCATCACACAGCACACAACTCTTAAATATATTTTCCTAGCTCTGACTATTAGCTATAAACTCATAATTGGACATAAAAATCCCCTAAATAGTGTCGAAATTGACTTACTTTGTAGCCAGTTCGTGGAATTAGCCACGATGTGGGGTCGAAGTACACCTTATATACCCTTGCAGTCAACGCTCTGCTGGGCATAAAAAAGAGCGCAGCCAAAAACTCATAAAATTGTGCGTTGAGCTGCGCTGCGCTGGAGAAACCCCGAAAAGAAAAGCCAAAGAAAATGCTAAGGAAAGCAAAGAAAAGCACCAGTAACAGCAATGGGACCGGCACCGGCACCGGCATTGGCATTGGCATTG
The DNA here is from genome assembly GCA_018153105.1 of Drosophila rufa. Lineage (NCBI taxonomy): Eukaryota > Metazoa > Arthropoda > Insecta > Diptera > Drosophilidae > Drosophila > Drosophila rufa. The sequence goes on from JAECXS010000085.1 coordinate 9,299,061, forward strand.
GCGTCATCTTCAAGTGTTTGCCACTCGGCTCAGTTCAGCTTGAGTCGATTCGCCTCAACTCCTGTGTGGATTTTGACCCATAATTGACTTGTACACATGCCAATTCCCCAGCCGATAGCCGCCTCTCCACGGGCATTTTCCTGCTGCCACTTTGGCTGCGTGTCCTGGCGGCGTTATGCGGCCAAGTTTACAATTTATTCCCGCACCCAGAGGCACCTGCCCCTCTTAAAGTCCTGCTCCCAGTTGTTGCAAACCGAAAAAAGGCAAATAAAGAGAAAAACTATTGTGTATGACATTTTTAATGCCCCCATAGCTATCATTAGATGGCGAACAAAAGCGACGACCGGCGAACAAAGGCAATAGAAATAATCAATACAAATTTTATACCTCCGCCACGCTCCGCTCCTCTGCTCCTTTGCTCCTTTAGTCCCCATCAGATCGGCACACACACACACACACACACACACAACAATGAAATACATTACAAATCAATTGCAATCGCTCGAAAATCGGCATGCGAATTTCCATAGACGATGTCTGGTGTGGCCGTGCGATTGGATTGGATTGGCAGGGGTTTCGGGGCGAGGCTTGGGCTAGGGTCTGGGTTTGAGTTAGCGATTGGTATTGGCTACGATTCGGTTGTTCCACTGCTACAAAAATTCATATTCTTGAGTAATATTTATGGAATATTAATTAGAATTTTTAAACAACATTAAGTGTGCCTGATCCTGAGCTCAAGTTATTATTAATCTGTTGAAAAGATGGAATAATATTAAATTAAGCGGAGTCTGGAGAATCCCTATATATTTGTATAGCTTCTTTTTCAAGTAATTAAGATAAGAACTTGTTGATTTACCTCAGGAGTAAGTAAACACCTTAGAAGATTCTAGGTTGTTCATAATTTCTGGTTCATGGGGATAGACATCCCTCGCATTCTTTTAAATACTAAAAGTATACATTTTTTTAAAAGATATTCTACCTTTTGGAGAAGAAAAATTCCAGTGCTCTTAGAGAGCACTGAATAAAAAATTAAATAAAATTTTAAACACTCCTTCCCGGAAAGCTAACCTAGTGGAGCTATTTCAATACCAGCAGCCTCATCATGTACTCCTCCTAGCTAGTGCTAGTAAAGCTATTCCGCTTAGAAAATAGTCCCCGAATTGATTACCCATTTCGGGCGATATTTTCCCTCGGTGTGACTGGCAAGGGGCAACATTATTATCATCATCAAGCGTACAAAGTTAGTGCCGGCGGGCTTTTCGGCGAGGGGAGATCGGATGAGCGCGGTGCCGGGGCTTGGAGAGATGGAGATGGAGGAGGTTGGTGCTCCAAATCGGCAAATGAAACAAACCAGGATTTACATGTACACAGTTATTGCTGCTGCTGCTGATGCTGCTGGTGCTGCTGCTCCACACACACACAAGCTCACACGCTCGTGTGAGTCCTTACGCGGATGTGCATGTGTGTGTGCAGAGCATTTCCTTTGGGTTATTTTCCGGGAACAACATTTCATGGCACTGATAAAGCTGCCATGGCAGCAGCCTCTGTCGCCGCCGACTGCGCTGTCAAGGGGAAATCCTTTCAGCGAGCCTGCGCCGCAACAGGGCTCTCTCGAATATCCTCTTTCTCTCTGGCGTGCGAGTCCTTTTTGCGGCGTGAGCAAATTTCCCAGCTGCGAGCATTATTCGCATGTCAGCGAGGAGCAACAGCAACAACAGTTGCCCCGGGGCCAACAAAATATTTGACGCAAGCGGATTGTAAGGATATGCACACACATACGTATCCTGGAGAGCATCGCCTGTATGTGCGAGTGTGTGTGTGTGGGAGAAAGAGAGAGAGAGCGGTGGCGCGTGCACTCCAGGCAATGTCAAGTTGACACTTTCACCAACGCACGAGACACGGGACACACGACGGCGAACAACAATGTAGGAGAACGGGAACGATGGCTACTGGCTACGATGATGATGATGATGATGATGATGATGATGATGATGATGATGATGATGATGATGATGATGATGATGCAGATACGTCCCAGTGCTGATGAAAGCTCTCTTGACGAAGACTGTAATGAGTGGGCATTTAAGTGATGATGAATTCTTTGATGTTCGCTCACTCGTTCACTCTCGTTTCAATGATGGCCTTACAAGATGTTTTTAGCGATTATTATTTGAAGGATAATGGGTTAGAGTACCATGATTATCAGGATGTAGATTGTATTAAAAAAAAGTCTAGGATTTTAAGGATTTTCTGAACATAATATTATCACATATCCTTCATTACAATAAAATATTTAATAAGATATTATTGATGGAAACATTCGAGGTAAAGGTTATAAAGAATAAATTATCATTTATATGCTGATATTACAAGGAACTTAAAACAAATTTAACTTAAAGGGAGTCAAATTTTGAATTAATATTTATTCGTTAATTAAATTTTTGCATTAATAAATTGCCAAATATATTAATGATAATGGCAGATAATAGTAATCAGTTCCTGATTATTACAAATATAAAAGGGCTTGTGACCATATGAATGACTTCAAAGTGAGAGTTTTTTAGGAAAAATGAAATAAATAATCAAAATTCAAAATAATTAAGTCATGAAACATTCCTATTCCCCTTTTCAATGATACAATTTTTAAGATTTCAACTCTTTTTCTCATCCGAATGTCAGGCAAAGGGTTAGCTTGCACCTGGAAACATGGGCACTATCCTTTTCCGTAGCCCTTCGTCGTCATCATCGTCATCATCGTCATCATCGGGACATCAGCGACACCCTCTGCAGAGGTTACATGGGCATTCTGCCGACTCGAATCGCTATTGTTGTTTGTTTGCGCCATTGCCAGGACTCGTCTCCCCGTCTCCCTGTCGTCTCATGCTCCCGTGCTCCAGCTCCTTGCTCTCGCCACTTCCCTCTCTTTGGTCCTGGCTCCCTTCGCCTCTTGTCTCCCTTGCTCCTTGCGAATTGCGGGCCACCCACGAAAACAAACATAAAGGTGCAACAATGACGCGCGTGGAGCACCGGACTCTCTCTCGCTTTCGTTCTCTCTATCCCTTCCGCTTTCTCTCTCTCTCTCTCTCTCTCTATGTGTGGAGCCTGGTCTCTCGTTATCCTGGCTCTCAGTCGTAGTTGCACTGAGAAGCCAGCGAGAGCGAGGGCCTCTCTCGCTGTTAACTCATTTCTCCTGCTGCTGAAAGTGAATGTTTGGTGAATGTCTAAGATTTTTGTTTGTTTGTTTTTCGATTGCAACATTGTTGGCAGGCCGTTAAAGGTTTAGGGGAAAGGTGGCGGCAGTAAATGTGGCCTAAAGCTAGGAATCACTGTTGAATTTGTTGCATTTGTGAAAGGGATTTTTGAATATGGTATAGAAACTGTAGAATATATAGAAATATATAGAATATATATAGGGAGAAAAAAATAACAAAAATAACATATTAATTAACTCGTAGAATTTACAGAAATGTATTTAATATTTTGTGATAATATTTCGCACTATCTAGCATTTAAATAATTCAGTATTCAGATCCCAGGAGAATCAGTAACTATATTAAAGCTAGACCTTTAACTATGATTCATGTTTTTTATAAGAGAAGAAGATTGAGAAGATATTTCACTAAGTCAAGGTAAAGAAGTTTTACTTAAATCTTTAGAAGACATTAACGGAAATCTTAGTAGTATATTTTTTAATCTTGGAAAATTTAATTTTTAAAGTATAATTGTTAAATAATAAATTAATAATAATTACTATATGTTCCACAAAACATGGTTCGAAAATCAAGAGTATAGGAAATATAAAGAACTTATAACGCACTTAAGAAAATTAATAATTTAATACTAATACAGATTGCAGTGCTCTCTCTCATTTAATTTGCCAACATAAATACCTCTAGAGGAATTTCTCACCGTAGTTTGTATAGTTTTAGAGGGGGAGTTTGTTCTCCCCTCCCCCCACTTGTAAGGATTCCTGCAACTACTTCTGCTGATGCTTATCCTGGCAAACATTTAACAGACTCGACAACCCTGGCAGCAGCTTATGCGGGCTAACAGTTAACAGAGCTCCCACCAGAGCAGAGAACAGAGCAGAGTGGGGGTGTGCATCCGGCACTGGCTTTCGCTCTCTGGCTCTCTCTCTGTCCCTAAGCTCCCCCTTTGCTTCCTCCACATCTGCGGCCTATTGTCCTGCCTGCTCGCTCGCTCTGGCTCTCCTCCTCGCACTCTCTCTCTGGCGCTGTTAGACACTTCCGCTGTTGTAATGCTTCTGCGCCGGCCGCCCGCCGACGGAACACAACGACGGTGACGGCGACGGCGACGGCGGCAGAGAAGCTCCGGCACGGCGCTATTGAGGAAGAGAATCCCGCTGCGTTTGGCTGTTGCTAAAAATCCTACGCAATTCGCGAGAGTCCTTCAGTCGTTATCAGACAAGCGAGTCCAGCAGTCGTTGCGTTCTGTTCCTCAGCCTCAAATAAGCCGTGCAAGTAGCCTAGTGTGAAACCAACAAAATCTACAAGCAAACAAGCAAACAAGCTAAGAGCCGACAACAGCCCAGGAAGACCCAAAAGTCGAGAGAGAGTCAAGGAATTAAATCCTGCAAAAAGCGTATATCAGCCCAGTTAAAAGTCGCCAAAGGACAATCGCGTCCTCAGATTTTTGTCACCGTGAGTTTTTTGGTAATCAAATCCAACAACGCGTTCAAGTGCAATCAACACAACAACAATCCCCAAACAAAAAATCCAAAACAGGAGCAGGACATTTGTCGCGCTGTCAAACGTTGAGCTTTAGTAGTGTCTAAAAAACAAACAGATTTTACGAATAATACTTGCGAATCGAACAAATAAATAACAAAATAAACAAACCCAAAGAGCTTCTCAAACAGTTGTGAACCTACGAAAAGAAACAGGGAGAATCCGCATCCGCAGCAGACCTATATATCCGAGCAAGATCAGCCCAGACAGCCGATCTTAGCCATATCGAGCCGACGCAGCTAAGTCGGCCCACACAACCACATTTCCTGTCGAAGGTGTTGCTATAAAACCCATCAAGATTTCACACTTTGGAGTAAATCTGTTCTACGTGAAGCAGCCAGCGGAATTATTTCAGCAGCCGCCGCTTCCGCAGGCGACAATTAAAGCGATTAGTCCGCCCGTGACAGCCGTCGCAGCGCCGCCGCCGCCGCCGCCGCAGTCGACGTTTACGCCGCTGTCGACGACAGCAGCCGCCACAATTCCAACAAAGAAGCTCGTTGTAAGTTTCCCCAAATCCCTTCAAATATCTAAGATATCAAAGAAATCTCTTAAATGGCTTCTAACGACACCTGTTCCTATAAATAACTCGAAAATCATACCTTTACATTCGGCACAAAGATAGAAAGAAAACTAGTAGGTCAAGTTGTCTAAAAATATATTATTCATCAATGAAAATAATAGAAAAATATCTTTAGGCAAGATCAAGTATCTGTAAACTATATTTATATTTTTCTTTAACGAAAATAATAGAAAAATTTATTTTATCAAGATCAGGTGACGGTAAACTTTTTATATGATATTATTAATTAATTTCAAGCCAGCTTTTCCATTTGTATTAAAATAAAAACTCTTCAAAATATTTCCCGTATGAAAAACAAAAATATGTTAGATAAAAAAGCCCAGAACATATTCAAGAAGACCGAATATATGAAGCCAATATTTTAAGGGATTTTCCAAAAGTAGTTTTACATTTAATCCTAATACAGAACTATGTATGCTTTAATTAAGCAGGAAACAGCTTCAAAATATGATAAATTCTTTACACTCTTACCTTAATTTAAATTCTAAAAAAAAAACTCTACGATTCAAAGCAATTATTTTCTACCTTCAACACTCTAATTACATTTTTTTAACATCTCCAATCAAATTAAACTCACTTTCCCTCTTACAACTCACATTACATGATAAATAAGTATAATATTTAACGCAAGAAGGTCGTTATAAGTCGCCCAAATATCTAAATATCCCCCTAAATGCCACCCTCATCTCTTAATTATTAATGCTATTTAATGAAAGTTTTGGGCCCCGTACCCCCAAAGAAATATGCAATGAATTATTTTTATGCTGGCAGCTCAAACAATTCAACGAATCGCGCCGTTTGTTTTTGTTTTCCTTCTTGAGTTTTTTGTTCTTAGCGCTTTTCCCCATTTTTTCTGTTCAGCTTTTTTCTGTTTTTTTTTCGTTTTTCTTGGCCAGGCGCGCACGCAATAAATTAATTTATGTCCAACGTCAGGCACGTTTCGCACCCTCCGCAGGACTTCTGGTCCTCGGGCACGTTTCTCACCTTGCCTGCCGTCCATTACCAAGATTTGCAAGTAAATCGCTTTAAGTGGCATTGCCCGAGTGAAAAGCACAACACAGAAATTAAAATTCCAACGACCATCATCAGCGGGCAGAGCCGGCAGCGGCCTGGGGAGAATCCTCCGCCGGCAGGACTCTAAAATTTAGTTTGTGTCCTTGCTGCCTGATAATATCGTTTCGTTTCGTTTCGTTCGTTTCATTTTCGTTGCTTCGTTATAATTTGCTTTTAATTTGTTTGGCAAACGCCAACACTTCAACACGGTCGCCGGACAAAAGGACCTCGGCCATATAGCTCGTGCCGGTGCTCCTGCTCCTGCTCCTGCTCCGGCTATCTAACCCACACCTCTCTGCCCAAAAAAAAGGCAGGAAAAAAATGTCATAAAAATAATTACGCACCAGGAAAATAAACGCGGCATCGGAATTCGCGTGTCTCTCTCCCGACTCGAGTCGATCCTCGACCCTCGACCTCTGGCCCGGGGCCTCATAAATTTTATAACCCGGCTGTAAACGCGAATAAACCCTCATCGAAAAGTGGTCATAAATAAGTTGAAATATATTTATAGTGCGGTTTCAACTTGGTTAGAAGTTCCTGATGAGCAGTCCGTGCTGCCATCAACTTTTCTTGATGAATGTTTCAATAGGCCACGGGAATATGGCATTATTTGAAAGCGAGGAAAGCGAGATTAATGGGTACCCTGCTATGGTTCTATATATAACGGAAAATATAGAAATATTTCGGGGCATATCTTTTAGAAATTATGGAAGAAATTACTACTTTTTAAAGTATTCTTCATAAAGAATGCATTTTCTAAGATTGAATAAAATCTTAAAAAACTAAGACTGGCATTTATTAAGCCTCCTTAATTTTATTTACAATTTTAAGTTATCTTTAAAGCTTTTCCATCAATACAAACTTTCCTAAAGTTTTCCAGAATTTATTTACAATTTTTGAAAAAGGAGATCTATAGACAAAAAATTATTTCTGATAAAGAAATCTAAGAATTGTCTTTCCTAAATTAAATTTTAATAAGAACTTATACCCAATCGTGAAATTTCTAACCGGGAACAAGATTTTCTGTATTGAGAGCCCTCCAAATAATTCGCCCAAGCCCAGTTTAAACTTTGAGTTCCTCTCATCGTCCTCTGGCAATAAATTCGCAGCCATCAAGCGCCCAAAATGGCTCAGCTCTCAGCACTTTGGGCCCCGGATCGAGAAGGACTCACCTAAGAGCGGCGGAGCCATTCTCGTAACCACATTAGCTGCTGTCCCACATCGCTCGAGTTGTCTAACTGCCATTTTAGATTTGTGTCTAGTGACTCTGGCTTGTGGTAAACACTTGAGTTTAATGGTTTGTTGACTGCCACGGGCTCAAAGCCCAAAGACGTTTTCTATAATAAAATTTTCGTCTATTGCCGTTGGCCATAAAAGCGAAAAGCGGCAAGAGGCAACCGGCAGGGCTGCCTAAGCGGGCATTAAACGACCCTCTCTCCCTATCGCTTTGGATCCCCGAATCTCCGAATCCACTGCTCGACTGTTTTATTATTTACTAACTATTTTATTTGATTTCATTTCGGGCAACGCGCTTAAGGTTTCACTCCGGCCTTTTTGTGAATTGTCCGATGCCGCAAAGCCAATTCCGGAGACAGCCACATGGATTACAAATGTCTGGCTTTCGGCTGACATAGAAGCCAGCCAGCAGCCAGTTGTTGCTAGTTGGTAGTTGCCATTTTTTGAAAAGGGGCTTAAAGTTGTAGTTGCAAAATGAAAATATTTCTCTCTCCCAAAAACCAACCAGAATTTTCCCACCCACCCCCTCAACAATTAGCTGTCAGTCGGGCGAGAGGGGAGAAGCCAAACCAAACCAAGCCAGAGAGGAAAAGCAATTGTCAACCAAATTGGCATTGGCATTGAGTTGGCTGGGATTTGATTTATCAACATGTTCCACGTGAGGGCAAAAGAAATCATTGCTGTCAGCCAGCTGGGACCCAAGTGTGTGTATATATGGCAATTCCCAGCATTATGGCATTTTCGTTTTTCATGTCGCCGCATGGAAATGTGCGTTGTGCCAAACCAATTGGGAACTCAAGAGGGAAAAGCGGGAAAGCGGGAAAAGCGGGCGAAAGCTGGGGGAAAAACGAAAGAGCGCCCAACTGACGCGTTTCCGTCAAGTGCAACAAGCTGGGAAAAGCAAGGAGAGCGGTTCGCGGGGGAGTGAAGGAGTCGCTGAAAAGGAGGAAAATCAGCAGGAGCCGAAGCAGCAGCAGGAGCAGCAGCAGCAGGAGCCCGAGCAGGACCAAGAGCAGTACCAGCTGAAGATTCCCCCAGTCAACGTGCTGAGGTTTATTAAAATTTTAATATCAACGCGAATGTCGACAGTCAGCCAAGTAAAAAATGTGTAGCGCAAACTTTTCTGCTGGAAAATGGAGCAGGAGCCGAAACAGGACGAATGTCAATGCATACACACAAAGAAATGTGGCAATTTTCTTTAGGAAATGGGTTACATAAATAGTTTGTAAAGGAAATAATAAGAGGATTTTATGAGAGGTATTTTAATTATAAAATTCCCTTAAAATATCAAGTTTTTGTTTAAACTGGAGTGTTCTGGGGGAACAAACCCAATTACTTGTAGGAAAACTATAAGTTTTTAAGCAAGAATTTCTTAAAAAAATAAATCGATCTTCATAAAATATAAAATTAGTTTCCGTGTAAAGTAAAGAGTGTGAGGGAAACAGCCAGAAGAAAGAGAGCGAGAGAGCAATCAACCCCGGCGAAGGATGGCAGGATGCTTGGCTGTCGGGATGCCAGGACGATGGCAAGCTGCTGCTGCTGCTGCTGCTGCTGCCGCTGCTCCTGCTCGAGGACTTGTTCAATGTGTGCGTAAGCAAAATAAGTCATTTTCCCTTATGGGCCATGCGGCGAAGAAGCTGCAGAAATTCATCGATTGAATACAATACAAATATGTCAACGAGTCGCTTGAGATGTCGCTGCTGAAATCTCAGACTCGGTGCGGAAAGGGAAAATCGAGGAAAACTTGAGGAGCTCGAGCTCGCTAGCAGCAGCCGTCGCCTTTGGTTTAACTCATTTCAATGCGCCCTGGGGGAGTTTGTTTTGGAGGCAAAAGCAATCAGTCAGTGGAGTGGCATTCATCTCCATCCGTGGGGTGTTGAATTACGGGTATTTTGTGTGAATTGAATTTGGCATGCCCCAGGAGCGAGGATTTTCCTGGAGTGGGACAGAGACTTTTCTTTGGGCTCCGGAGGATGGCGTCACATACCGGGCCCACACCTTGCCAGCTATTTACGAGGAACGCATTCCTTGCCATTCCCAAAGACCAAGCAGAAAAGCCAGGAAAAGCGACAACCACCGGCGGCAATCAGGGCGCCAATAACAAGGATGAAGGATGCCAAGACGCTGGCTGACTGGCTGGCGAATTGTTATTTTATGAAATTGCAAACACAATCAAGTCGAATTCCGAATTCCTCGCACCGCCACCGCCGCCGCTGTCACAGGCGGAAAATTGTTGTTTTCCCTTCGCATCGTCAGACAAATAAATTGAACTAATAGAGCTGTTAACATTGGCAGCCAGGCAAACTTATAACTCGTTCGGAGCGGCTTGTCCCGGCTTGGGAAATTCCTCAAGTAAGATATTTGAATTGCCAAAGCGAACAATGCGGAAAAGTGGAAAAGAAACCGCCGAAGCACTCGAGCAACTTGCAAAACAAAATCCGCTTTTGAACAAGCTTTTCCATTCCCCCCATTTCCCATTTCCCCGCAACACGAATAAAGCAGGCCATTGTTTTTGTGCGTCCATCTATGGCCCTGTGTGTGTGTGGGCCAAGTTATTAGATTCATTTCAAGTTGCTGGCCAAAGTGCACTCCAAACATTGAGACTCCGGGGCGAGAGTCAGTCAAAGTAAAATAAGCCAAAGAGATGCCAATGCGAAAGAAGTTGAAAAAAAAAGAAACCAGAAAGGAATAGAATGGGGGAAAAGCACCCGCACAGGAGGGAAATGTAGGGAAAACTTGGGGCTGCGGCTGGCGTTGACAACCGGCTGAGGAAAAGAGGAAAAAGCCTCGGCCACAACACTATAAATGTGGGTAGTTTCCAAAAGGCGGCACAAAAGAAACCGCAACATCAGCAACCAGATAGGGCCAAAAGAGGCTGGCAAAAGCGGGCGGGGTGCGAGGGGAAACGCTCTGGAAAAGCGGTGGGCGGGCCAACACTTATTTCAAACAATTAACTTGATATTGTAACGGGGCTAAGGGATGCTGATGCCGATGCGGCTGCTACTGCTGTTTTCCAACCTGCTCAACCTCTTGAAAGGTCGCCGGGGCCAAGTCAAATATAACGAAAGAAAACTCTTGGCAGCATGTGGCCAAGGGAAAAGTGGCGGCGGACGGCGGCGGACGGTGGACGGCGGACTATGGACTCGGAAAATGGGGGCCAGTGCGGTCCCAAAGAAAAACATAATAAAATCAAACCAAAGTGAAGATGCCGACGCCGCCACGGCACACGAAAGTAAAATAAACTAAAAGAAAAACAAAAACTCACGAAAAGCAAAGAGCTGCTCAGGAGTTTTCCTCGGCGCCCGTTGTTGTCTCTTGGAATTGCTATCAGTGTTACAGCTGGCGGCGGCTTTTCCCCCCCGCTTTTCTGCCACCTCCTCCCCGCATTTCCTAGCCAGATGCGAGGCCATCAACAGCAGCCGTCGCAGTTTTTGGCTGCGAGGCGTCAACTCTTGTGCTACAACTTGAACACGAAGTTCATCAACTAACTTGAGGGGGCGTCGCCGGGGAAGGGTCCTTCAAGGGGAGGGGCAGGCGGGGGCATGCCACAAATGGCAGCGTCCAAGGCGTTACTCAGCTTGTTCTGGCCCCTATCTTGCCCCTTCTTGCACTTGGCGAAAAAAAATCAGGAAATTCGCAATTAATTCGGGAGAGCAGAGATAATAATAGTAATAAAAGGCCTCTCTTTGAAAATGAATATTCGAGAACTCTCTGTATTTTATTTAGGATTTTTAAAAATTAAAATAAAATATATAAGCTCTTAGATAAAGTATTTCTTTTCTAGCGGAAATCGGGAAATTTTCCAAGCAATTTTCGAAGCAAAACACTGCCAAGACCATACAAGTGTTTATTGAATTTTTAAAACCTTTTGATTCCTTCCCTACTTTTATTGACACATCTTACTACCAATTTTCTCCACGTGCAGTGCTGCTGTTGTGGCCATTGTTGCTGCTGCGTGTTTGTTTGCCACCGGAATGAATATTGCCCGGACTAGGAGCTTCTGCTCCTCCTCCGCCGCTCGTACCTTTCTCTATTTTTCTCTGTCTTTCTCTGGGAGCCCCGAGGCTGTTTGGCTTGACTTGGCTTCCACAGCACCAGAGCTCGGCAGCTGATGAGCGAGAGAGACACAGGGCAGACTTTTCTCGAGGGCAGGCCGGGCACCTGTCCACCTGCTCCTCCACCTCCACAAATCCACCTGAACCGCCTCCACCTGCTGGCAACATCAACAGCAGGTCCTCTGTTTTTCTTGTCCCCGCTCCACTTGTTTGTCTTACAAATTTACTTACGCTTATTTGAGCTGGAAATGAGCTGAGGCACCGGATCAGGCTCTCAAGTCCGGGATGAACCCCCCGAGAGGGAAATATTGTTGAAAGTTTTTCGGCTGACATTTTTATTTCGCGTTGACAAACACACGCGGCGTATGCGCAATAATTTACAAAATTATTATTGTGCCAAAGCAGCTCGTGGTCGGTCGGTCAACCTTTCGGTTTGGGTTTTACTTTGCTTTGGTTTGGTTTTGGTTCGGGGGCAAAAATGCTTTCTATATGATTAGTTGACAGAGCAGAGCGACTGCAATGTGATGAAAAACGCCAAAAGGTAGCGAAAGTAAGGTAAATATTTAACCAAATTGCAGGCAGCGAGAAATTGAGATGGAAATGGCAATGGCAATGGTGGAAGGAGAAATGGAAATGGCAATGGAAATGGAAACGTAATGGCGAAATTCCCTTTCGCTGGCGAGAAGGACGAGAGAAAAAAGAAAACAATTACAATTACCTATTTAATCCCTGATGATCGGTATAATTGCATAATTCACCATGATTTACTGCCGGCCATACGCTCTATGTGCATTTCAATTGCCAATCAATCGACGGCCCACCAACCCGGTTTCCCCCTCTCCCCCTTTGGCGCAAACACACAGGCACACACAATAAACTATTTAGCCAATTGTTACATGCAACCCGAATCCCCGCTTTTCACCGTCGCTGAACCGAACCAAACAGGACAGAGCACAGGAAATGTTAAATGATAATGCGCGGCACGCATAAAATGCAGTCACTCCTTCGCTGCAGGCACACGCACACGCCCACGTGCCCACACGCACACGAACACTCACACGCATACGTATACGTAATTTTTATTGCGTATACGTAATGCATTTTGATGGCAGACAACGCTCGGCCGGCCACAGCGTAACAATTTAAATCGGCGGCGGTCATTTACGTGCACACCATGCAAAATGCATTTATTGCATGCCGGGGCGAACGCAGAAGGGCGAGCCGGAAGGGACCTGCGGCACGGAGCGCTCTGTGTGCGGAATGTGCTGTCTACTTTACGGCGCGTGGCTGTTATTTCCGCTTTCCGCTTTTGCTTTCCACTAATAAAAATCGTTTAAAAAACCGCATGACAGCAGCAGCAACAGCAGCGCCACAGTCAGAGTCAGCCGCTACAATAACAGCATTAAATAATAACAATCATGTGTAAATTTGCGCAGCGCGTCCTCGATTTCTGGCTGATAGATTTATGTGTCCCGACAACTTCAAACTGCAACGTGGCGCAATAAATCTGGGATCGGAGGGAGTCTTAGCCCGGCTCCTTCTGCATTTGCTGGCTAAGCTTATTTGTCTCTCCGCATCTTCGTCTCCCATTGTCTTCCATTACTAAAATTAAAATCCAGGCAAAACGAGCTGCGGATTCTATTACCAAAGTGACTCACACCAAGGCGAAAGTGGGAAGAAAAAAAAAAGTAGAAAATCGCGACTGTTTCCTTCAGCTGCTTTCTCTATTTTTTCTTGACGGCTTTTACACTTTTAAACGGCGCTGCGGAGCGTGTTATTTCCGCTGCTTTTAGTCTGTCTGGCAGCAGGACTTCCCACTCCGGCTTCTGTTTCTGCCGCTGATTGTGGCTCTGTGGGGCTGCGGATCTGGATCTGAATCCGCCTTGGCTTTCCAATCTTTACCCCCCTCCCAGCCCCATGCTGCCCTGCCATCTGTTGTTTTTGTCGCTCTCTCTCCCCTGCTCAGTGTATGTGACTTTGTGTGTGTGATTCGCGTCTTGTCTTTTGGCAACGAAAAATACGTTAAATTAAATTATGATTTCAGGCTCTCTGGCTACGCCTCCTGTGCCTTCTTCCGCTGCCTGCTGTCTCGTGGCGCGTCTGTTTTCATATTCGTTAAATTCATTTTTGTGGGGAATTTTTATTTATTTTCCACGTTCGTCCTTGCAAAATATTTGACTGCCTGTGCACGTTCATCAGGCCAGGCACACTAAACAAAATATTTGGATTCGGTCAGGCGTTCTTCGAAATATAGATTTAAAAAGCAGAATAAATCCAGAAATAAATTCAGAAAATAAGCATAATATTTTTGTTTGGATCCCTTGAGCCTTTTATTAAAAGTCAAAAAATGTGTCTTCTCAATTATGTAGTTTATTTTCTTGTGATAAGATCATACATTTATCTAAGATAATCGATTTTAGCGGGTCTTTCAAAGTGTAAGTAATTGCTAAAAGGTATTTACAAGACTAAGAGAATTGCCTTGGCTTCTGACTTGTATTTTTTGTGTATTTACTTTTTGGGTAATTTTTTAACAAATTAGTAAGCCTTCTTCTAAGAACTTAAATATTCTTAGGCTTCATTAAAAAGTATTTAGAAATGTTTATATATTTTTTCTGATATTAAATCGTAATTATTCGTGACTCAAAAAATTGTATTTATATTAAGGGCAAATTTTAAGAACTCTAATAATTTTAGGCTTCCTTCAAAATAATTAAAAAAATTTAAAATATTGTTTCAAACGTAATTACCCCTGCTTGATGGCTCTAATATTTTTTTTTTTCCAAGTGCAGGCCACAGACAGACAGAGGCAAAAGCGGGGCGAGTCAGTCAGTCACTTAGCCAGTCAGTTAGTCAACAACAGCAGAGGCAGCCGGGAAACCAGCGAGGCGTGCGTGCCGCAATCCCTCCTGTCCCGCTCCTGGTCCCGCTCTTCCAGGCCGAGACCCAGCCTCGTCCTCGTCCCCATTCCATTTCCATTTCCCTGCCGGTCGCTTCTCGTTCTCGTTCTCGTTTAGTTGTGCGGGCTGCAAATCTTCAACAATTGCCCTGATTTATAATTTCTGCTTAGCAATGCAAAATACTTGAGCCGCGTTGGGCTCCCCCCCATGGAAAATGGGGCGGCTGGCAGCTGGCGGGGGCGTGGCATTGTGGGGCTTCGCCGTCGCATGTGTTTGGCTTAGCATACAAATATTTTGCTGTTTGTTTGCCTTGGTGCGCATAAACGGCAAAGTGGGTGGTTTTTTCGTGGGGAAGAAATGTGATGAGCACGTTGACAAGTGAGTTGGCAGCCCTTCAGCCCTGCTAGCTAGAGAGCCAGCCCTGCCAACCCCTTCGCAGCCTCCCCTCCGCTCCCCGCATACTCATACATAATCCAGGCAGCTGCGTTCTGCATCAGACGTCCGCCTGCCTCGTCATAATGTGGCGCTGGTAGTGCGCTTATGCATAATTTACCCACTCAGCACAGTTGGCAGAAAAGCCAGAAACGCCAGAAAAGCCAGGAAAGCCAGAAAAGGGGCGTACACGGTGACAAAAAAAATAAATAAACACGGAAAAACAGGTCCACATTGTCAGCCATCAGAATAATGGGAGCCCTCTTACTCCCCTGAAATTTTAATTAGCATTTAAAGTTAATTAATTACACCCACTCTTTACAAATTTAATCCCTTTATTATATTATATTATTTTAGCCTTAATTTCTTGCAGTGCACAGTAAAAAAGAGAGGTAGAAGGGAATGCAACTGACTGCAGCTAGGGGAAGCCCCCAGTCACTGGGCGATATCGCTTTGACTTTGTAAAGCGCCCGAGCCCGAGCCCGAAAATAAGAAAACTTGTCGGGCCTGCCGAGCCCTGTCCAATTATCTTCTGATTTATGATTTCTCATTAATTTCGCAACCAAATCTCAGCCACGTACGCTGATAACGGGGCCCGGTTCGGGTCATAAGTATATGTGTTGCCCCGAAAAATACTCGCAGAGACTTTTGATAAAGCAAAAACTCGACGTCTCAAGAAGCCTTTGAATCTGGTGTGCGCTTCCTTTGGAGACTTATTAGAGAGCGTATCCTTTGAAAAGAGTGACTGAAAGGACGACAGCGAAGGCAGAGCTCAAAGCCATGTTGTTTGCTGACTGATTGCTTTGGCCTCCGACCCCACACCCCACAGAAACCTTGCAACCCCTTCTCGCTCATGAATAGTAGCGGAAATGAACGGAAAAAGGGGCCGAGCTAAACGCAGAAATGCGTGCGCCATAAATTAAAGTAGTTTTAAGTATTTCTGTGCCGGCCATTGTTGGGCTCTCATTTCGTAGCTCACTCTCTCTCTGCTTTTCCTATCCTTCTTCTGTATCTTTCGGCAGGAGTTTCGGGATCTGGTTGTCGGTTTGGGTTTGGGTTTCTGTGGCACTCGCGGACCGCCTGCTGCTCTGAAGTTTGAGGTCGCCGCTTGTTTCGCCCCAAAAATAGATATACAAATGTGTTTTAATGGTCGCATTTTTTTCGTTTCTCCCTCGTCCTTTGTTGTATTACGTTGGCTCATCCTGCCCGTCCTGCGTCGTCCCTTGCCGAATCTGTGCGCTTTGTTATGCCGCTTGTCGTTTTTCTATGCGACTGAATTTATTTGCTCCGCTCTCCGCCTTTTATCCTGTGCGTGTTTGGCCGCCATTCGCCATTCGCCAAAAGTTTCCTTCTTTCTCTAGTTCGCTTCCCTGTATTTTTTGTTTTTAGCCAACGCTTTTCCTCTTTGGCTCATTGTCTGGCCTGGTTTTTCCCCGGCTAGGCCTAAGCCAAGGGTGGCAAATGGTTTTGATTTGATTAATGAATGTTCTAATTAAGCAAAACCGTCACCTAGCCCGCCCCGGAGTGGCCCGCTTTTGACCTTGGCCAAAAACAATCTAGGCCCGAACCGAACCGAACCATCGGCGGGGAATAAGGAAAGTTTTGCCTCCTGGGCGGAAATGGAAAGACAAATTATTTGCTTCGAGTTTCGAGTTTCATTTTCGTTCGCTCTCTCTCTGTGTGTGACTGCAAGTGATTAGCGTTAAATGACGGGGAATCGGGGGAAAACTTTATCGAAATTGACTCCAAATGGAGACCACCACACACAATTTCAATTACCTGCAAGTTGTGATTGCGATAATTATGTAATGGCCGTCCGCCTAATGATGATTGGTCCTGGAGTTTATGAGCCCGGCAATTACGTAAGCGAGAGAGCAAGGATTCAAGGACTTAAGGATATGGCAGGCCCGAGTTGACCCTCCCTGACTTTGCCTGTATTATGCAAATTTAAAACTTTAGCTTTAAGCACAAGTTGCGGCCAGGATCTGGGATCCTGGGTCCGTCCCATCCATGTCCTGCGAGTCCTAGGAGTCGTGTGTGAGCGCCTGTCTGCCATATAAATTTAAACAATGTTGAAAACATGCTGCGTTGGCACTTTTTAACCACGCTCCCAGCACAGACACACTCTACACACACACACCGAGCACACACACCGAGCACACACATCTGCTTAAGCACAGGCAAGCATTTATGCTCCGCTCGCTCGCCAAAAGTGTTGCATACATCGAGGGGCCTGCCGCACAATTTACATGCACACTCGCACACACATCCTTGGACGTATATCTACGGCTGTGTGTGCGCCGCCTCTGTGTGTATTTAATGTCGAAATTATGGACGACAATTTTAATGACAATTCAACTTAACATTAGAACGACAGGGGCAGCAACATGCGACCAGCATCAGGAACGACTTTGTCGGTCGTTAGTCGTTAGTCGCTGCAGCAGCGGCCATAATGCGAATCAAGGTGGATAACTCGAAGGGGTGATACCCTGGGAGATCGGAAGAGAAGGATATAAAATTCCACTAGAATATCTTAATGGAATACTTAAGAATTGTATGCTTTAGTTTCTGGCAATGATCAGAAACACAACTTAAAAGCATAAATATTCCTTGTAAATATTCAGAAATGAATAAATAAATAAAGTTTATATTTAAAATGATACAAAAAGGATTAAAATAAATTAATAAGATAATTACAAATTAATAAGAGAAGGTGTTTAAGCCAGTAAATATTCTGAAATAATTAAATAGGATTTAAAATGGATTTAAATAAATTAATATTTGAAACATTCTGAGGAATAATACTATACAAAATATAAATACAACTATTTAAGATACCACAGGTTTATAGCTGGTTTTTTAGCTAATAAAAGATCCTTGCAGTGTACTCTCAAATACCTTTAAGCCCGATCAACTTATTAGTGCCACCAATTAATGGGTACGCCTTGGCATCGGCAACAACAATGGCCGGGGCTTCTCTATGGCATCGGCATCAACGGCAGCGGCAGCAAAACAGTTTCCGCATCCGCCAGCCGCCATTGTGCCAGGATGCCAATGCCAAACACACACTCGCAGGATGAGAGGCGGGAGAGCGAGAGAGAGGGAGGGGGAGCAGAAAAGGAGCGCAAAAGAGGAGACACACACATGTGTCCTGGTCCTTGCTCCTGCCTGCTGTCGACGACAATGCGTGCGAGTTAAATGTATGCGCATAAATTAATAATTAATTACACAGAATTACATTTCGGGCTTGTTGTATAATATTCATTATTGTTATGCATAAATAAGGTGACTTGCCAGGACTTTCTCCCCCATCGTCGTCGCTGTCGTACTCGTTGTCGTTGTCCTTCGCCGCCGCCCCAACCAATTTGTGAGCGATGCGCCATTTTAGTTTCTGTTACGGAGCTCATTAAAATGCCAACCCAGCTGAGATCAGTTCAGTTTCAGTTTCAACTCTCAACTCTTTTGGCATCAATCTCCTAAATGTATTTATTTGCCGGCCATATATTTCATTTGATTTACAAGTTTAAGCTGGACAGAACTAAAAAAAACACAGAGCAGGACTTCACAGGATATTCAAGCCCTGCATTTGCATTCCCTTTGATGGCCAGCCAGTTAGTCTCCAACCCCCCCGGTCTCCTGGGCATATTCAAATGCTGATTTCTCTATGAACCAAGCCCCCATTATCCCTTGTCAGTGACAGCAGGAACGTGTTTATTGGCTACGTTCACTGGGACATTTGCCGCATAAATATCTACGAAATTAAGGAGCAACCGGAGGCTGGCCGGGCATTGGGAGCTCCTTCTGTCAGGGCAATAAATCAACAAGGAAGACGAACCAACGAACGAACGAAGCAACGCTTTTTGTCCTGCCCAAGCAAGTTTCGAAGGAAATTGACCAAAAAGTATTAGTAACGGAAATTGCACAAATTTTGTTATGGATCAGGACCACATGTGAGTGTTTGAGGACGAGGGTGTTTGCTGTGCGTGTGTGTCAGGCACCGTGTCTATGTCTGTGTGCGATTGCGGTCATTTTAATTGAAAGTCAGACAAAAACAGAGAATGGCGAACGCAAATTCCGGCATTGATGGAGCATAACGAATTAGGCATAACTAAGGATGCCCGAAACGTGCACTGCGAAAATGTAGGTCCTGCAAGTAATACATTTTTAATATGCTTCAAAATATAGAGCAAGTTAACCGAAGTAAGCTGAATAAATTGTAGAGAAAATAAACATATTATGTGCTTTATTTTATTTTACTTGCAGAGAGTTTTAAACATTTTTAACTCTGCCTTAGTTTATTGATATTTCTATTATAGAAAAACCTCATTCCTTAATAAATATTAAAGAAAAACTTGGAAGAATTCGATGTCCCCCAAAAAAGGGCCCAAAGACGTAAAAAAAAGACCTTTATTATTTTATTATAGTACTTTAAGTCTTAAGTACTTACTCAAAATGTTAATTAAATTATAAAAAAGAAACAAATTTCTTATTATTTAAATAGAGATTTAAAAACTATTAAAACTCTGCAAAATATTCAATTTAAAGCCTTCACTCCTAAACTCCGCAAATATCCAATCTCTAAAGCTCCCTATAAATAAATAAAAATTTTTTGGAGCTAGCACATGTCTCGTTATTAAAATAAGACACAATAACTACTGAAACTCTGCAAATATCCAATCTCTTAAGCTTCTTTTAAACCTATATTTTATTAAAAACCCCCCATTTCGACCAGTGCTCGGAGGAAATGAGCAAGGATAATGCTTGAATAAGCAGCCTTGATATATATTTCCTTCTTATCTGCCCCCGTCGAAATGGCATCCTTCGGCATTTGTCAAACTTTCTATCAATGCTCATATTTCAAGCCCAGGCTCGACGCTCCTCGCCAACACTCATAAGTATGCCACACTTTTTTCCCACGGCTCAGGCAGGCGAAAAGGATTGCCTCAGTCTCAGTCTCAGTCGCCCCGCTTTTATTTTGTATAAAATTTGCATGGATAATTTGTCACTTTGAATGATGTTGAAGCTCTTTTTTCGAGTGGCCTGCCCGGCCCCGGCCCCGGCGGCAAAATTCTTGCGGGAAGTGCGGCAAATGTTACAAATTGTTGTCGTTGTTGAAACTCACCCCCGTGTAACCCGTTTCGGGGCTCGAAGTTCGGGCAACGCATCAGGAATTTCGGGGCAAACTTTAATAAACCCCGCTTTAGCCGACTAATTTCACAATAAAACCAAATGGCAGCAGCGTAAATAATAAAAAAAAAGGGGCATCCTAGGAGGCCCGAAAGAAAAACCCTTTTTAACCTTACATTTTATGGCACACATGCGCTAACAGGTTTAAAAATTACATTTAATGACAATTGGCAGAGTGCCCCGGTCCTTCGGCATTGCCCCGCTGTTGCCCGCTTTTCCGCCGCTTTCCACCGCTTTTCCTTTTGTCGCTGAACATGTGTCGCCGATTCGAGACATCTCCGCAGTTCCGCGCGCAATTTCCAGGCAAGTTGCTCCCATTAGCCACATAATTTTAAGTGTGTGCGTTGCCCGAGTTTCCCCCGACCCGAGTTTCCCGCGCAGCTCTCGCAGAGCGAGCTCATTTAATATTAAAAGGATTTATGAGACATTTTCCTTTCATTTTGACAACGAACGACGCTGGGTTGGGCTGTCTGAATGGCGAATGAAAATTCTGGCCCGTTGCCGTTGATGAAATTTTCGCTTAACAGAATTTGCAACGCTTCGTGGCGGGGCCTACGCACGGTTAAAGGGTTTTCCATTTTCCCCAAGCCAAGGCTTTGGCCTCCCTGCCCCCTCAATTTCCGTTTGCTATTGTTGTGAGCTCTCCCACTCTTGGCAACTTTGCGCTGGTTTAGCTTACGCCCGGGAATTATTTGAGTGCTTTTTCGGAAAGCGTTCCGCAAACGCCCCCCATTCCGGAGCGTGTGAAAGTGCAGACGCCTCTGAAAGCCTTTTCCCTCGCAAGGTGTGTGTGCGGGGGAGTACATTTTTGACAGATTTGAAAATTATTATGCAAAATGAATAATTTAGTTGAAAGTGTTAAATTGATTTGGCCTTTCCCACTAACATACCAGACATGCTCCCTGGCAGATGATGGAGATGATGGCCATGTCGGCATAGCTTTCCCCGCTCCAAGGATATAACCATATCCTGCCGAGTGAGATGAGCAAAGTCCGGATAATGCCGGGTTATCGATAGGCAGAATGAAATATGCATTGCCACTTGTCAACTGTCTTTTGGGCCCCGATGAGAGGCCATGATAAAGTGTCGATTTTATTGTGTTTCCATATCTATGTCCCATGCCTCATTAAAATCTAAGCTGGAAGGGAGTGAAGGAAAGGGTGGATAAGGAGTATTTATGAAGTACGAAAAATAAGGACTGACGAGGTGTTGAATTGATTGATTGTCCTTGCAGTGTTTCCTGTCCTTACAATGTTTAATTAAATGAAAGAAAAGGTGTCATTGAAAATTACTATGACTTCCTCTTTTAATGTGTAAGGATTTTATATTTTCTTTTTGCAAAAATCTCTCTCTTTAAATGGGATGACCCAAATGAAAAAACAAGGCTAAGTATACTTTATTCTCATGTTTTAATTTATCTTAAATATTTAAAATATATGTGTGTTTAATTACGACTCATTTTATAAAATTTCCCAAAGAGAAATATCCACCTTAAAAAAATAGTACAAACTTCCATAGAGAACCATAGATATTCAAGCTTAAAAAAAAAATCCCCCCAAAATATATTTTATAAATAAAACCAAATCTTATTCTTATCCTTAAAGCCCCTGAATAATAATAGTTTCCTTAGCATCTATTTTTTACATTATCACTCCAAAAAGGGACATCCATCTGAGGGCGACTCTTGTCAGCTGCATTGTAAGCGGACCGCCTTCTTGCGCTTCCGCTTGTCTCACCCCTTGATCCTGGCCCCTTCCCTCTCCTGTTTCTTGATCACGCCCACTCCTGACGTCATTTGTCGAGCTTCTCGACATTACCACGGCCAGAAAGACATGACCAGACACTGTGCCACCCCGCCCACTCGACCTCCGACTCGCCTCTGGAATATCCTGCCGCTCTCTTCGCCTCATCGTCCTTGTGGCCAATATTGACATTCCTAATCTGTGCTCCGCTGCGGTGGCCGTTAAAATGCCGTGTCACTTCGTTAGTATGCGTGTGTGGTGCCATTTGTATCTGAGTATCTGAGTATCTGAGTATCTGCGTATCTGAGTGTTGTGTCCTGTGTGTGCTCTGCGGCCTGTATTTGTCTTGAGGTCGCGTTTGGACTCGGCCTGGGCCTGGGTGTGTTTTGTTTTTGATTCATGCCCCGCTATCAGCACTGGGCGTGTTCCCGAAACTGGTTCATTTATATTTGATGATGACATTGCCGCCGCTGCCGCCGTCGAACAATCAAACTCCCGGCTCCAGTTTATTAGTTTAAGTAGCTTCATTTTGGGAGTGATTAGCGCTGAAGGGAGGGATTGAGGGAGGGAGGGAGTGCCAGGGCAGATAGATTCTCGTTCGGTTAATATATTCCAATACCTCTCATAAATCCCACCTAGCAAGTGTCACAAAACCTCTCAAAATCTGCTGAAAAATCTTGATAAGACAAGTGCTAATTTTTTGGCCAGTGCACTTACTACAAAAAATAAAGATAAAGACACCCAAAGTGCTGGCCACTGCAGTTTGAATCGCTTTTTAACAACGCTGCAATTTCTGTGCCCATTTTGTGGCTGGTGATGATGAGCCACCCGGGCGGCGGCTCTGTGGTTCCAGGGTGTGCTTCCGTTGTCTCGGACGTCATGTTGTTACAGTTACTTTCTTGCAGCGCCACTCTCAACTTGATTTCTGCTCGTTTTTTGCTCTTGCAAATTGTTAGAGGGAACGCCCGCGGTGCCGAACCCGAACTTGGCCCCTCTAAAGCCGCAACCCCCGCCGGTGACGCCTCAACCTGGCTAAAGTGCAGCATAGACAAAAAAAAAAATAAAGTAAAAACTAAGAGCGACAGGAAGAAGGAGCCAGGAGCCAGGAGCCAGGAGCCAGAGTCGCCAGGAGTCTCTCTCTTTGGGCCAAAGCGATTTGCCTTGCCAAAACCGGCACGACCAACTTTGTAGCAACATCTAAAACGCCCCTCTCTGGCCAGATCCCTGCGACAGCACAAGTGTTTTAATTTTACGACATTGTATGAATTTTACTGCTGGCACTGCAGAAACATCAGCACCGCTGTTACATATCGTTAGCTTCCTTAACGGACATATCCCACATCGCCCAGGAGAGGGGTTGTTCTTCTACCAACGCCCCAAACCCCCGTTGTCTGTGCCGTGCTCATAAATTGCAGCTTGCAAGCGTCAGTGCAATCAGCGTCATCAGCTTCATCCGGTTTATTCGAGGAGGAGGGTCCCTTGAACCGTGGATTTCGCACCACTCCATAGCTCGAGCTCCAGCCTCTGTGAACTCCCAGCCGGTGGGATCTCTCTGGGGCCTTAGCTAGCTTGGCTTGTGGGTAATTTTTTAAAAATTATCCAAATTAAAATGGAAGCGAGCGGCGCTGGCATATCGCACATCGCATATTGCATATCGTTGCTGGGCCCACTGTGCCTTAACTGCCGTCACTTAACGTTAACAGTTTACGCTTGCCTGCGAGCTAAAAAGGCTGGCGTTGCACTACACACACTACACACAGCCATCAGCTAACACACGCATACACTGCAGGGAATTAGATAGTTGTGGGAATTTTCAAGGGGATGAAAGAGGAGATGGAAGGGAGAACTATGGAAATCTGTAAAAGTTGAAGGATTTTTAGTCAAAAAGATACTACAATTATTAGTTTAATATTTGAATAAATTCAAAAGAAAATTTAAATGAATACAAATTATAAAATAAAATGTATTAAATAAATAGACATAGAAATATCTACAATTTATGATAAAAATGCAGCAGAAAGTGGTAAATAATAGCTTATATATTTTCTATATTTCCCATCTATTGCCTTTATTTTCTTCTCCCATTGAACTACTTTCCCTGAGCTGGGTATATCCTTCCGCTCAGTGCACATACATATGCAGGCCTGAGGCAGCCAGCTCGTCCTTGTCTCGCCATCATTTTCGGTGCTCGGTGCTCGGTGCTCGACGGCTGCTGCTAGTTTTCCCGCTTTTCCTGCTGCTGCTACTGCTGCTGCTGCTGCTGCTGCTGCTGCGCTAACTGCGTAAAGTTGGCACTTGAAACTGTCAGCTTAAAAATGCCAGCTGCACACACACATAGCCTTACACGCAGACAGACACAGCGGAGGAGCCATGCATGTAGTACATAAAATGCACAAAATGGTCGAACGACTCATGGCGAAAGTTGGTGGCCATAAGTTACAGGGAACTTGAGTAAAAAGGGAAAAGGTCGGAGCGAAGCCTCCAGCCCCTTTGGCTCCCGGCTGTCTGAGGGGTCATAACTTTCGTATAAAATGCATATTTAAATGCCGGGGCCATTCCACTTAACCTTTCCGCTCATTATTAACCCCCACGTACTCATTCTTTCATTTTTTGTTTCCTTGCAGATGGTGACGAGAACGAAGAAAATCTTTGTGGGCGGCCTCTCGGCGCCCACCACACTGGAGGATGTCAAAAGCTACTTCGAACAGTTTGGTCCGGTAAGTACGAGCTACTTTTCCAGAGAAAGAGAAGCCAGTCACATGCCAAAATGCTAAACGAAATGAAGCAAAATAATAATCATAAAAAATCAGAATGACAGGCAGTGGAGCAAATCATGCAATCTATTCGCACAGCGCACAGCGCGTGTTCCCCATACAATATACAAATATATTTTCCTTTCCTTTATTTTTTGTTGTAAGCAGTGACACCTTCACTGGCTGCCACTTGCTACGTTTTGTTTGATCAATAAAAACGCCAAAAAAAAAGAAGAGCGAAATGTACGAAGCCCACGAATGAAAGAGAAAAACCTGTAAAAAAAAAATTCGTACCAAATTCAATCTTGACAAGTACTGCAAAGCACAGGACTCCACTTTGGGCCCCCAAACCCTTCGGCGGCAAACTCCACTTAGACACACACACATATGCATATCGAGTGTGCATAGCCCCCGTCTATGTGTGTGTGTGTTTGCGGCTGAGTGCCGTTCGAGTGCTCTTTAAGTTCTCCATTCAGCCATGTTGGGCCGAACCGAAAATGGGGGCCGGGCCTCCGCCAGACTTGTTATAGCGCAAAAAACAAATTTTTAGCACGAGAACAAAAATTCAGTGTTGTTGATTACGATACTAAACGAAAATCGATTTGCCCTCCGCCGATTTTAATGAGCGCTGCTCCCCGTTCTCTATATCCCTATCCCTAGCCAGGATTTTCATTAACGATGTGCTATTCGAGGGGATTTTTCAAGAGGGTAGAACTCTGTAGCTCTGAAGCTGTAAAGAGTTTAAGCCTTAAATGGTTTTCTGTGTGTGAGCTAGGGAAGCAGGAAAGTCAAGGTGCTTAAACCTGTAAGAACTCTGAACATGTTAAGCTTAAAGGAAAGTATACTTTGAAAGGGAATTATTTTTACTACATAAATAATACTTCAATTTAATTTGCTTTAAAGAAAAACCTGATCCAAAAAGGAATAAAAGGATTACCCCAAAGGTAACACAATATAAGCCCCCAAAAGGGAGTTTGGAAATCTAATTCCCACTCACAATTTAATCTCAATAACTCAACTTCAGGTCAATATATATCCCGTGTGAACCAAACAGGGATAAAAAATAAAAGGATGCCATCCCTTGACATTCTCGAATTTCCCAGTCACCCGGTGACAAATTTGAATGATTCCCGGGGATAAAAAACTGGCCATATCGGGTAACAACAACTAAAAATGCCATTATTTGTTTTTCCCCAGCAAATTACAGCCTGCTCTCAAGGGGGGGATTTTCCTCGATTTTCCTCGATTTCCCCCCATCCCGCATTGAAACCCAATTCCGCAGGTAAAGCTTCCGATAATTGACATAAATTGGCGCAACTTTTTGTCAGCTCTTCACCGCAAGACGTCAACTGCCATTTGCAGGGCTCCAATGCCCCGCCCACTTAAATATATATATATTTATAAAGCTATAGCACTTGATAATGCGAATATAATGACGGAAGAGAGAGCGGGGAATCCATAAACGGCCATCAATCAAATCAGCGCGAGGAGCGAAATGCTTTTAAGTAATTTTCATCATAGCCCAGCGAAACTGTCAAAATCCATAACGATCAAATAGTGAAGATACTATATCGCACGCAAATATATATACTATATATATTTATGGAAAAGGTGAAACAAAAGACGGAAGGCGGGAGGCGGGCTGCAGGCGGCGATTTAACCAAGCGCGAATTCTTAATGGAAAACTTTTCAATTAATCCGCATTGGCAAAGGAAATTATAATAATAACTTGGCTGTGCGAGTGTATAAGCCCGGCCATAAGCTGTGCGGAGAAACTTTCGACAGGCAAACAAAACAGAAGCCCAAGACCAGTTTTGCTCCGCTTTTCCTTCGCTTTTCCCCCCCTCACACTCACACACACACACACACTCACACTGGCCCAAGTTATTGATTACAACTAATCCCCTTTGGCTTTTGCCTGCCGCCTCATTGGACAGCTGGGAAAATCCGAGGGGGCCCCGATGAAAGATATAGCGAGAGAGATTTGCGCCAGGGCCATAAACAAAATAGCAAAATGGCAACTGGCGGCTTAGTTTACCTACCAGTAACCCCCTCGCTCCTCCCTGGCATTTTCGGCGGCGGCAGGTGACCAGCGAGGCGTTAATGACTTTAGCGGCCATTTTTCTTCCGCCTTGGATGAGATGAGAGCGGAGAGATTGCTCCTGGCAAGATTGATTAGCCGGACAAGTCAGGGCGCGCCATTCAATATGATTAATAGTTGCATGCGTAGCGCCCACAACAACAGAGATTCCCCCGGCTCTACTTTATATATAACATCTATGTATACACTTTTTATATAGAAAGAAATTTATGACGCAGCCCTTGCCATACACATTCATCCAGCCAATTTCATGTTTGCCGGAAAAAAATATGTATTTTTATATCCGACTGCAGTGCATTCTATTTGCCCAGCCATTTGCTGTTCATTGTATCTTTTCAAATGTTTCCATTTTCATACCTTGTTTAGAGCTGGATTTTACAATTTTCATTTAGAGGTGGAAAAGTAAGAGAAGGTGCTATGGAATGCTCTAGAAATATTTAAATAAAAGGTTTAAATTATTAATACATTTTCCCATTGGTTCAAAACAGAAGAAATCAAATTTTCTTTTAATCAAATACTGTTTCAAAATTATGTATCTTTATCCCCCTATATTCCTAAATAAAATCCCAGAATATCACAATAAATAATCCTAAAATATCTAATACCTTCCAAGCAATGAAAACCTTTCCAATTAGAGAAGCAAGCAAACTTCACCCACAACTACCCATTAGATACATTTGTATCTCAGTATCCGTAGGCTATGTAGGACCCTTAAAGCCCACCGAAGAGCACCTTTTAAATGCAAATCAGAAAACTATTTTGCAAATACAAAACAAAAACTACACAAAAATAGGGGGCTAAAAAACCGGGCCGGATAAACAAAACAAAACGGACAAATTCCAAATTTTAGCCAGCACAGGTTTTGGATTTTCCCCAGCAAATGTTCTATTTAACAAGAACACACACACTGCCACCAAGAGGGGAAAGTGGAAGGGATGGAAAAGTGGAAAAGTGCCACCCAGCTGACCTCAGATGCTGCAACCTTTTGGCCACTGATTTTATTGCAACTGATGCAGCTGCTACTGCTACGGCTGCCGCTGCTGCTGCAAGCTCTGCGATAACGAAAAATTCCACATGCAGGGAGGCGGGGAATCAAAACAGAAACGTAAAGCTCGTTGGCTAAAAAATTGCAAATAAACTACACATTTTGTAAAGTCCCTCCGCATGGAAATTGCGGAGCCAACTATCAGGATCTGGCAGCCAAGTCCAGTCTTTGCCCGACCGACCGACCCCTTTTAAAGGTGTTTACGGTGTTTGCCTTTTATATTCGACCCCAGCGCACCTTGCACCTCCTCCTCGCCAAAAGAGAGAGAGAGGTTAGTAAATTTAAGCGCTTTTCATAAGCATTTTATGGGGCGACCAGGATCCAGGACCTCCGATCCGAGAGCCAGGCGAATGGCCAAAAGTGCACCATCTCGAAAAGTGTTGGCCAGGGTAGCTCCAACTGTCAGATAACTCTCTCTGTCTCCCTGGCCCACTTGGGTATTAATTATGACAAATCATGCAAAGCAGAGCCAAAACGAAAACAAACGGCACAGAAAAAGCCAACCAACTAATTTCATTAAAAAACAATTTTTTTATGATTTAATTATGGATGGCCAAGCGAGCGAGCGACGGCTAAAAAGTACACCGAACCGAAAAAAAGGGTTAATAAAACCTGGACATTAAGTGTGAACACAAATATTATGGCAAGGGCATCACTTGGATAATAAATAATACAAAAAAATAGATTTTGAATAATATTAGCTTACCTTTTTTATGAGCTCTTTTCTTGTTTAAATGCTGGGGAGAATAATTAAATAAACTCTAACATCTATTAGAAAATATTTAAGAACAGTGTAGGTCTTAAAAATAACCTGTGGCTATGTTTCTATTTTAAAAATGCTATTTAAAATGGTAAATTATTTTAAAAGTCCTTGGTTAGTTGAAATTTAAAAAATGTAAATACTTTAAAAGCGTTTTTATCAGACCAAGCGTAACATTTCTGATTTTGTTTGCATACTTTTGGGCGCCTTTTTAAGTGTTTTTAAATCAAAATCTTTAATTTTTCTCATTTTAGAAATTCTATTTTTAATGGTAAATTATCTAAAAAGTTATTGGTTTGTAGAAATTTCATGGAAAAATACTTTAAAAACATTTTTATTAGATTTTTTTTATTAGACTTTTGGGCGCCTTTTTTAAGTGTTTTCAAATCTCTATCATCAATTTATTTGAAGAACATTTTATATACCCTTAATTATGAGTAACCCTTTGTCTTTAAAATATAGTTTATGGTAATTTCTCGCAGTGCCCGTCCCTGGACGTGAATAAGATTCGAAATGAATCCTGGCTGGGGCCGGGGCTTCGGCTCCTGTCTCTGTCAGAGTTCACCTGGCCTGTCATAACTGTGGGCAATTTTTGAGGCATTCTGAATGAAGTGTCTCTCGTGCCAGCCCGCCTTTCTACCCCTCTCTCTCTCTCTCTGGCCCCAGCTAGCTGTCTCTTTCGAGGACGAGGAAGCGTGTGGGGTTTGAGGGGCATAAATTATGATGCGCAAATCTTCAGCTAGCTGAATGTAAATGTAAATGAAGGCACGCCATGCCAGTGTGTGTGGTGTGTATATGTGTGAGTGAGTGCACGATGAGTGGCAGATTTGCATAATCCTTAGCAAAAGGTTTCATGACAACGCTGCTCGAAATGTCAATGTGGGCGGATGGATCACCGCCCCCCGGGCAAACTTCAGCCTCAGACTGCCTGCCGCCGGCAGTATGTGAGGGCCCCCTGGTTTAGGGCCACTCTAAACCAGCCCAATCATCTATAAGCTGCGGTTGCCTCTGCTCGTAATTAACAGCACGAATATGTGTGAGTGTAGGTGCAGTACAAACACACACACACGGAGCAAACACACACTCACTCGGCCTGCCATTTACATAGCCAATTAGTTATACATAAACACAGACAACAACGATGGCAATTTCCACCTTAATCCCTTGGCCGCAACTAATTTAATTGTGTTCAATTTGGCATAAAGGCGTTTAATGCAAAAGGCATTTGGCAAACAACAAGCACTCGCACTCGCACTCTCTCGTCTGTCCCCCTCTGGAAAATCCCCAGTTCTGGGCGGTGGTTCCCCCCCAAAAGACACATTTTTCATACACATATACCCTTCTCGAGAAAGCCTTATCTCTTGGTTAGAGCCCGAAAACCGATGGGAAATCAATACGATGAGCATCCAGCCTCATTCTTTGCCAGGATCTAGGGTATGCAAGAAACTCTATTTGGAAACGAAGACGTTTCGCTTGGGTTTCTGTTTGAGTTTGAGTCTCAGTCTGAGTCTGGTTTCGTTTCGTTTCGTTTCGTTGGCCGGGTTCGTTGTTAATGCTTTGATAGACACATTACTTCCGTCTCAGTGGTTAGGCTCGACTACAACTACAACTACAGCTGCAATGGCCAGGATATACGGGGGGAAATCTAATATGTCTTGCAAGCGAGCGACTCGGCAGGGATAACCGTTTGTTTACATAGCCCAGACTATTTGCCCGGACTGAGCTTAGCCACAGCCACAGACGGACACTGAGAGATATATAGTAGAGTTACTTCTAGGCCTTAATTCTCAAATCTATAAAAAATATATATACATTAAGAGCCTTTCTAATGTAACTTGTAAAAACCGAAGGTTTGAAGCAAAATATATCAATATCAGCAAGAGAAGCTTCAATATATATTGTAAATCTCTTAATTAGCTGTTTAAAAGTATGCAATGATATATATAAGAGGCAGAACATTTTTAATGCATAATTTTAGGCACTTTTTTTGTGATTTTAAATGAAGAATTACAAGAATTTTGTAAGTAATATTAATTATTTAATTATTAATATATTATACAAACTTTTAATAATTATTTTTTGTAATGTAAATTTGTAAATCAATAGAAACCTTTAGATTTGTGACTTTAAATAATTAGTTTTAAGCCTAAATATATGCAAGAAAGTGTATAAGGGTCATAACAATATGTTAAAAGGCTTTATCAGGTCATAAAAAAAGTTAAAATGGTTTTCCAAAGGTTTACAAAAGAGTTACGGTTTAAATGGGTTAAAAGATTTAAAATCTTTATTAAAAAATACCAAAAGTATGCAACGGAATTTTCCTTAAGTTCCATTCTAATTCCCAAAGCTATAGCTTTCAACCGAAATCACTTTTCCCAGTGCACCTGCAGTCGTGGTCGGATTCGAATTCGGAATCGGAGTCAGAGAGTGAGCCCCATCCTCATCCTCGTCCTCGTCGTCGTGCTGGTTTCCTTCTGGTTACTGCGATTCTTCGCTGCTCTGCATATCTGCTTCGTGCCTGGCATGGCTTTGGCAAATTGCGCAAAAAACATTGCACCAGTAAGCAGGATAGCTGGGATGCGAGGGGGGAACCATCAGCAGGAGCAGATTTCATGCACAACAAATTGTCATGCGGGCAGGCAGGCAGGCATCCTCGCACACACATAGACGGGCTCTGCGGTTGGTCCTGATGCAGCTCATCCCCCACCAGCTGCTGAGCTCAAGCACATGAAATCCTTACCCGGGCGCAAGTCAAGCAAACAAACAAACCGCAATGACATGCAGGCAGAGTCCTGACTGCAAAAACGGGGCTGGGAAAAACTCCACAAAGTAAGGGGGAAAAATCTCCTGCTGCTGCTGCTGCTGCCGTAGCCGCCAAGACATTGGCATTGCCACAGTTGTAACCGGAAACTGTCGCACTTATTTGGCTACGCGCTAGTTTCGCATATTTCACTGTCAACTTGCGGTAAATAGACTTTAAACAAATATGAAAATAACTCGCAAGAAAGTTGCTCACATCAGAGAAGGATATATACATATATATGTAAAGCTTATATGCAGGGCAAGTGGGCAGGAAAAATGCAAAAATCTGTGGGGGGAAAATGGAAAATGTGCAAGTAAACGGTGGCTAAGCAAATGGCAAGTTGTTAAGTCCCCTTGGGCTTCCCATCTGCGATGTCTTGCCGTCGGAGTAATGGAAATCAATTGTTTACTTTACATGAGTTTTTCAAGAGCTTATTCAATATCATTAGATCCGAATGCGGATGCAGATGCGGATTGGCATGTGTTGGGCCATGGCCAACTAATAACATAATCCAGTCTCCTAGCCGTTGCTGTTTGGTAATCATTTGAAATTAGTTTAGTTTTACCCAGCCATCGTTGTGTCCTCTCCGAGCAGTCTCGGTCTCAGAAAGTTCTGCGGGCCAAAGGCGGCCCGAAAACTCTCGGCAAACAACTCTCCAAGATGGAGATGAGAAATTTGCAAGCGGCCAGCCGAAAACTTCGCTCGCCAACAGGGCAACTTTTCTCATTTCCAGCAGCTGAAATTGCACAAGAGCCCCAGAAATCTTAATTTAAAAGCCAGCTGTTGAATCAAAGGTTAACCCACCGGTGCCCCCACTTATCCCAAGCCGAGCGCCATGCGGCCAGAGCTAAAAAAATAAGGAAAATACTCTGAAAAACTCATTTTGTCAGCCATCAGCCAGTCAGCCACCCAGCTGCCATCAATCCACACATCCGTGCCACACACACACAGCAGCTGAGACTCATTTGGTTGAGTGTACAGGGAAAAATAGTTGCCACTTTTAAATACTGATTTGTTAATTAAAAGTTTGAAAAATAAACTTTTTAATTAATTATAGAAAAAAGTTAAAAGTTTAATCACTTCTTGTGACGTAAAAGTTAATTGATTAACTTAGTCAGCATCAAGAGAACGTAGTTTCCAGTTCATTTTAATGGTTTTGTAATAATTAAAAAAGTTATCTATACTTATTGATGCAGGAATAAGCGTTGTTTAATATTTTATTTTTAAATGGTTATCCACATAGTTCTTTGATTTTTCTCCGTTAAGCGATGGGTTTTGATGATTTATACCTTTAACTCAATATAAGTTAAAGCTTTCTAATAGATTTTGTGGTTTTATTTACAAGCCATTATAATCCCTAATAAATTAAATAAATGCTGTAAAATATAGTATACAGTTATTAAAGAGTTAAATTGTGCTTAGTTTACTTTTATAAGCTTTAGAAATGTTCT
Source organism: Drosophila rufa (assembly GCA_018153105.1). NCBI lineage: Eukaryota > Metazoa > Arthropoda > Insecta > Diptera > Drosophilidae > Drosophila > Drosophila rufa. The sequence goes on from JAECXS010000085.1 coordinate 9,331,904, forward strand.
CCTTTAGAATAAAACCTTCTCAATTTACTTAATTAATTCCCAATCATAGTTTCTCTTAGTGTATCTGTGTGTGGGGTTGTCACAGGAGGCAGGGGTATCTTCTGCCTCCTCCGGAGAGATGCAAATAAGCGAATATTCATTTGATGATACGAATACGAGTGTGCTACACGTGCGATGCGGTTGCCTCCCCATCATGTTTTTTTTTTATTATTTTTTTTTCACCCCCGCGACAATTTAAATGTACGTTTTATCGCAGCTCCGTTGGGGTGCAGGGGTGGCAGTGGCAGTGGCAGCGGATCGACAGCTTGAGATAGTCACGTACGCTCCTTTGTTTTTCTGGCTTTTTATTTCGTGCCAATTGTGCGCCTAATTAGCCTCGAATCGCGATGCCAAACGCGCGGCGGCATCTTTGCAATTAAAACGCACTTTTCCCCCGGTGGCAAGGATCCAGAGTGTGGCACAGTGTGTGTGTGAGCGAGCGAGATGGTGCCACAAAATGGCGCACGTTGGCTCGCCTACAAAATTAATTTGATTTATGTACGCCGCTCCGTCTGAATGTTGCTTGTTCGCAGTTGCCTTTTGCACCTGCCATGTCGTGTTACCTGTGCTGTTCTGTACCTGTGTTCTCCGCTGTTTTGTTTCATTCAGTTCGGTTCGTTTCAGCCGTTGTATGTTGGATGTCCCGGCCTGGCAGGTAACGAATTTCTGGCAAAACAACGAAAATAAAAATAAATTATTGCCATGGCAAATGTAAAGTGTCGAGTTTTGCGTGGCATATGTGTACACGTCGCTCCTATAAAACAAGCTGTTACACCCAAAAAAATATTGAAATATATACTTGTACATTTATTATTAAGTAAAGGTTAATTTTGCACCTGAGTTGCCTTGAAATTCGATTTATAGAAGGTTCGGGGAAATATCTACCAAGTAGTGGGAGTTCTCAAAAGAATAGCTCATACTTAAGTAATTAAAAAAATAATTTTCTCTGTTGTCTTTGAGTTGAATATCCCTCGGGCTAGCTTAGAAATTAAACTGTAAATCGAACTATGAAAGGATATTATTTTCCAACTCACTAAATATATCATATCAATCCATAAAAAAAGGAAAAATATCTCTAAAAGCCCAAGCAACTTTCTAACCTTCTTTTAAAATATTTCTCAAACCTTCTGATTAATTTTAAAAATCTCCATAATATTTTTCTCTCACTGCCGGAACACGATTGGCATGTGTATGTTGCACTCGCCTCAATTTTGGGAGGGTGTTGATCTACTAGGCGCTGCGAGTTTGGCAGCAACAAGCGACGGCTGGGACAGGGGTGCAGGGGCAGTGGCAGCGACCTTAGCCATATATGTATACGAGCCAACAACATATGCGACAATGCAAATAAAAGGCCATAAACTTTCATTTAAGTTTAAAATGGCATTTAAATGAATGAGTGCTGGCTGTGCTTCCAGCTAACTGCCAGTTTTGTTGCTGCTGCCTTGCCTTGGCTTTCGGGAACACTGGAGTGGCGAACACATGTATCATAATTCATTGCCATGTTTTATTTTGCGCCACACCAGGCTCTCTCCCTGTCCCTCTCCGTTTCATTTCATTTTGTTCAGTTTCGTTTGCTTTATTTGCCTTATTTTCTTTTTCGGCTGCTGTGTGTGAAAACATAAATATTCAACACGGACAACAACCAACAATTTCGCTAGCCAAGGGCAAAACACACACAAACATTCTATATATACACAGAGACACACACACACAGTCGCAAATGGTTTCGGGCTTGTTAGGCATTTTGTTATGTTTCGATTCGAAGGGGAACACATTACACGAACGTCTATAAAGCAATAACCATCGATTTGCCATTGATAAACCCAGAAACGGACTGATGGCCGCACTCCGCGTATGCGTAATGGCCTGAAACCCAAGGCATAAAAAAGATAAAGGCGACTTTTTTGGTTGTTAAGGAAAAAAGGTAGGCACAGAGAAAAAATCTTAAATTTCTTTAAAGAAATTTTTACGGCTTAAATAGAATTTTAAATTAGGAATTGTAAGCAGAAAATATAAGCACATTGGCTTGTATTCCTCAAAACATTACCATTAGTTTCAAATCACAATATTAAACGCGTATAAGTATACTGTGGAATTTTTTCCTAACCCACATACTTAAGAAAATATAATACTACATACTTTTAGGCACATAAAAAAGAGTTTTTGTGGTTAAAAATATTTTTCTTCTTAAGTAAATTTAACAGTCTAAAGAATTAATCAGAAAATTCCTTTAAAAGTGCTTTCCTTGTCATCTTAATCAATTTCTCTTTCTCTGTGCTTCCTGTGCACACACGATAAGAAATTGCTTGTCCCTTATGGTCAGAAAAGGACTTTTATGCGCTGATGTGTGTGTTTGTCCTTGTAATTTATATAGCCATATTGCCATTCTGGTCGCTTATAAATATTAAATAAATTAAAATGCAAGCTAATTGTTAATCTGAGCGGCTTGCGGCTTTTGCATATGCGCCTTTGTCAACAACGGTGACCATCATCCGCCTGTCCACTAACAAGCTCTATCTAGTCTACGGCTCTGGCTCTGGCTCTGGTCCTGGCCCTCTCGCACTGTTACCAGTTGCCATTTGCCATTTTGCCGTGTTTTAAATGTAAAGCACTTGCTGTGGTCGCTTTGAGCGACCCGAAAGTTAATCTCTGCCAACCGCTCGAAGCCCCTCCGTTCGCTCCCTCTTGGCCTTCGTCCCTGGTTAGATATTTTGCTATTATTTTTTGCTGCCTCCTCTTTCGCTGGCACTGTTGCAACCACAACTTACATTTTCACAGAGGAAAAACTCGTTTGTTTGTTTATTTTGCTGCCACTTTTTATGCATCTCCTCTGCTGGCTGTGTGTGTGGGTTTGATTTGTGGGCGGAGGCGGAGGTTGGAGTCATCTAGCCAGGCAATCACCCAACCAAGTCCAAGATAAATCGTCTTTCAACGCAACTCTGGGGGCTTGAGGGAGTGTGAGTGTGGCATAAAAAATCACACGATCAGTCATTACAAACACACACACACACACACACACAGAGAGAAGAGTGAACGCTTATATCTGATATATATAAGCACTTATGTTGTGTGTGCCCCAAAGTCATTTTGACTCCTGCATCCTGCCGCCTGCAGCAGTCGCTCCTTTTTATCGCCACGACTGCGCTGCGCTTTTACAATTTTTTTTATGCAAGCTGCGCTGCTGATTTGGCGATAGTGTCGTCGTCATCGTCCCGCATCGTGCACCGCAAAAAAAAAACAGAGTATATTTATTACCTAAAGTGGCCATTTATTTTTGGGTGATTTTTCATATCAAAATGGTTCTTATCGGTGGCTCATTAACAGGACTTGAAGAAAAACCTTTGAAGAGTTCAAAACACTGTCTTAGAAGCCTATAGGTATGCGTCATAAAATTATGTTCATAAAATGCTCTTAGAAAATGCTATAATATAATTGTGGCATATTATTAGGCTAAACAAAAATAGTTTTTAAAATCTTCTGACTTCGAAATTTACAAGATGTTAACAATATTGTTAAAGCTATGACTATTATTACTATTTTTACCAACTAAAAAATGTTAAATACTTTTCAAACTCAAAAAATACTAATAAATTAAACTGGTAAGATTATTAAGATATTTAATGTAATTTAATAAATTTGGACTTCAAAATAAAATTCTTAGCCAGAAACTTAAGTCAAACTTCTCAGAGTGAAGCTAATAAATTCAGCTATTTTTTTCTCTCTGTGTTCTTGGACATACATCCTGCTTCCCATGTCCTTCGCCCTGCATCCTGCGTCCTGCTTTGTGCATCCTGCCTGTCGAGTGCTGAGTGCTAGCCCGTAGCACATAAGTCATTTGGCAGAGGGGCTGCGGTGCACTTGTAAGACTTCGCACGAGCTGCCTCCTGCGGCCTTCAAGTCCTGCCATTCTCTCCAGGATCTCCCCACTACCCAGTCCTCCAGGGGACTGTCTCTCTCCCCCCTCCGCGCCGTTATAGCCGCTTTGCGTCTCAATAGTCTGTTACTAATACGTTTTCTTCGTCCCAGCCATCGACGCTTTCACTGCCGACATTTTAATGCCTTTTCTTGCCGAGCAGATTCTTTTGAGTGCATAAAAAGCGAAGCTCCACCGAGCATCCAATTCCTCGTTACCCATGAAAGCCAAGTCGAAAGTCCGGAGAACGGAGTCCTGAGTCCTGAGACCGGAGCAAGCTGCTGCGTCACTGCAGGCAAGCGCCATTGCAATTGCTGACGGCACAGGATATTACCGCCGTCATTCATCGACATCGCATTCATATTCCTCGCCTCCTTAAGGCATCACGCACATATGCAGAGGGGGGGTTTTTAAGGAGGGGTTTTCCAGGGGCTCTCACAGATCCGACGGGGGTAGATAGTGCCTCAATACTCTGACGCTTCCGGTATTTATGACGCAAGTAATCAAATTGAATGGCGCGCTTGCAGTTTCGCTCGCCTTTTATTTGCCCAAAGGAGCCGGTGCAGCCGGCAGCCAGCCAGCAGCATCCGCCTTCTTGCAGTGATAAATTTTTTGCGTTTTGCAAAAACCCCCTCACCCCTGCCTGGCATGGGAAAATTGTGCGAAACTTTCAGCTTTCTGCACATTTTCGTCGCTTATCATCAACGGCTGGTGGCTGGTGGCTGCAGCTTAACGCCGGGACGGCGGCTTGAGAAATTGGCGGAAGGGATGGGGGTGGGCGGTGGCCAGGAGGAGAAATCACCAGGACGGAGATGGAAAAACCAAGGGGGATCGGGGCCTGAAGAATGGCAGTTCGGGGGCCAGCAATGATAATAATGAACGTGCATGAAAAATGCAAGTTGAGTGAAAGGCAAAGGAGAAGCGCAACGTTCACCTAAGGCGTAATAAATAATAAGTGCCCGCAAGTAAGGGAAACGTTCGAGAGGGTGGAAAACGGGGAAAACCTGAGTTTCCTGGGTGGAAAAACCCCCCTGAAGAATGGGCCCATAATGAACGACATCTTGAGTAGTTCTCAACCTGACGTAGTGCTAAATTAGTGGGCAAGGTGGCAATGATTTACGCGGGATTAGACGGCAACTAGTTCAAGGTGCCGCTGGCTTAGCCGTAAAAACTGTCATCAACAATTTTCACGAAATATTCTCTCCCTCTCGCTTACCCCTAAACTTTAAGCGGAGCTAACAAAGGCTCCGGGAAATCCTCGCAGATAATGGGCATTGGAAAATCCGCTCTTTCACGAAAAAACTGCAGATGCTGCTTCCAAAAAATAGCAAACGCCATACAGAAATTATCCCAGGATGCTCTTGATTTATGTTTTTGTTATTCTGTTCCATAAACCCAGCTGACAAAGGAAAAAAGAACAGAACTGAATAGAGTGAAAAGTACAAAATTGAAAGAAAAGTGGAGAAGAACGAAAACTGGAGACAGCTGTTGTCCGAAGATAACTGGCATTTCTATTCCAAGAGACTCAATCCAGTGGAGCAAAGTTACTACATAATAGGCAATTCAGCATAAAGTTTAAAGAGATTAGAAGGAGGGCAACAGAGCCAAGTGGCAGCAGATGGTCTTTTGATTGAATTAAATTAAGATAATATTTATTACAGCATTTATCACAGAGAAAACTCTTTAAAATAATTATTAAAAAATAAATAAACTTTTTCCTTTTATTAATTAGAATGTATTTATTTTATCCCAGTTCAAATCAATTTTATTTCCCTAACAAAATTCCTTTAAATACCATGAAAGACTTTTAATAATTAAGATAATATTTATCACAGTTAACACTTTTCTTAAGACCTTTAAAATAACTATTAAAATATAACCAAACTTTTTCCCTTTAATAATAAAAATATAATTATTTGTTCCAAGCTCAAATCATTTTTATTTCTCTAACAAAATGCCTTAAAATACCCACAAAGACCTTCTTTCTCTGAGCAAAAAATAGAATGAGTCAAAGGAGGACCTGGGGAGACAGCTGCTGTCTGAAGATAAGTGCAATTCTTTTTTAAGGACTCAATCAAGAGGATTCCTGGTCCAAGCTGGACCTGGTGGTGTTGCCCCTGGCAATAAATGAGCAAATTAATTAACAAAACGCAGCCGTGAATTGTGGCACGATTGTCTTCGGACACGGAAATAAATTAATGCAGGCGGAGGATAAGGAGGACATCGAGGACAGCGACATACGGCAGGCAGGACACAAAGGCGACAGGCTACGTTAACGCTCCGATGGCTTTCCGCAGAGTCCTTGGACTCGGGGAAAGCAGCTTAGCCTGCAGGTGATGCCAGGACGCAAAATCAATCGAGGGAGCTCTGGTCATGCATAGATACGCGATGGGATACAGGATACAGGATGCAGGAGTGGAGTGGAGCGGGCACGAGCTGCCATCGCCATCTATCCTGGGGACATGTGTGGGCACGTGCTGGTCAAAAAAAACGACACAGAGAGCTGGAGCTGGAGGAGCAGCAGCACCAATAACGACGTAATCTGTTTATATCCCCTTTTCCTCTCCTTTTAGCCCATTGTGCTGCGCACTTTTTCCATTTGCCGTGGCTGTAGCTTTCCCAGCCTTTCCTGCTGCCGCTGCTGCTGCTGCTACTCCAATTTTCTGGCCGGCAGTTTTTGTCGTTTGTCGTCCGTTCCGTTCCATCCATGGATTGAGTTGTTATTTTTCGCTTAGTGCAATTTATTTTGGCCAAGTGGCAGCCATCGGGCAAGCAGCGCTTAATTTATTATGCCAGCTACTGGCCGTCGTCCTTCGTGCTCCTCCATCCTCCATCTCCGTACTTTTTTTTTGCCACCGAAATTGCCTGGCCATTGTTCAATGGCAGATAAAAGAAAAATTAAAGGCAAGCAAAATGAAAGTCTGCGCGATGAAAGGCGGGTGGGAAGGGGCGAGTCAGGGAAAAGCTAGAGAAAAATCGTTATTAATTTCAAGTTTGAAAAATTGTTGAGCAGCTTAGCACCCCGGCTATGGGATCTCGAAATCGAATGAATCCGCCGGGCCATCCATTTATTAGCAGCTTGATAAATACTTTCAATTTCCCCCGCCAAATAAATGATAACGTAATGCGCCAGCATTAAAATAGATCAAAGCCGGAAAATAATCAACGAGCTGTGGGTCTGGGACTGTGGATTGGGTGGCAAACTATCCCTCCTTGATTGTTTGGCCAAGGAGTGTTTCCCGCATAGAAATCCATTATGTCGGAGGGGGCAAGATTCCCATACAATTATGGCCATCATTTGTTATGGGGCCCCCGACTCCGGAGGGAGAGATACCCGTCTCAGTCCCCAATCTCTGATCCCGAGCCCAACTGAATTGAACTGACTGTCAAAGCCGCACACACGCGTCAATTGTTGTGATTAGCATGGAAATCATTACAAACACAAAATGAATGGCGAATCGGAGAATCAACAACGGCAACAAAAATAAATGGCAGGAACAACAAAAAAGAAGAGAGGATACGGAAGAAAAAAGATGACAGGGGCGAGTTCCAAAAATAGAAAAACCAAATGTGTCCTGCTTGTTTTTGCTTTAGCTCTTGATTTTGCACCGGGAAAAAAAATAATAAACAAGTTTATGGACTATCTAGTATTCAGGGAAAAATGTTCTTAATTATTTAGGGATTTTCAGAAAGCCTTCGAAAACTATTCCCCTATCTTTAATAGATAGATAGATATAGATATAGATAGACATAGATTAAAAATAATTATGGAAAATTGATCTAAAAAATTTGGAAGATTTTAAGGAAGACATGGACCACGATTCTTATATATAATAGATCTTTTAAAGTATTATAATAATATGTTACTATAACAGCATTCATTATATAAGTTCATAGATTAAATAATATTTATGGAAAATTGTTCTAAAATTTTTGGGAATTTTCAGAAAGCCACATCTTGAAGACCATAAAAAGTATTACAATGAAATCTTAGCTCAACAGAATTCATAAAACTAGAAATTATATCAGAAATCTTACAAAAACTGATATGAATTCCAAATCTCTTTAAAAAAAACTAAAAATATGCCCCAAAATGGCCAATCATTGCCTAATTTTCGGCACCTCTAAAAATATATTTCATATCCATTGAGATCTCTCCCAAAAAACCCCTTTAATAACAGTGTGCCTTCCTCCAAAGTGTACATACTTTGTCAAATGTGTTTTTGTGTATCGTCTCAGATGTGTCAGTGCCAGGGAAAATGGTTCGGGGGAAAATCGCTGGATTGGTTGACGGTGGAAAATGCGAGGCGGAGCAGCCAAGCAGACAAAAGGCAACCAGTGAAAAATCGAGTTAGGCAAAACAAATAGCAAAATAGTTTTGGACGGAACGTCGCCAGCAACATCGACATAAACAACAACAACTAAACGGAAAAAACATAAAATAAAAGTAGCTACGGAGGGAAAACCTCTCTCGCTGCCGTTGTAAAAGTCAAGCGAAATAATATTTTCCGGGTGCCAGGCAAAGGCCGAGGCGACAGAGAAAGAGGCTGTAGTGGCATTACTCCGAGCGTAACATTGAAAAAAAAATAAAGAGAGGGCACACGAACTTGCGGCCATCATTGTAGGCAATTTGCAAAAATAGCAACGATTTCTCAGCCTCTCCTCCGAGTCTCGCTCTCCGTGGAAGTTAGTTTAAAGGAAATCAAAATAAAAATCATAAAAATGCAGAACGTGGCGCGAGTGACTGAGATGGCGAAAGACAAAGACGGCAAATGCTGATGCTGCTTTGGCACAAAAGATGAAAAGTTGTTGCTGTTTATGGCGGAAGTAGATAATGCCAAAGATGAACAAGGCGAAGGATGTCCTGCCAGTCACAAAAGTGGGTGAGCTGCTGGCGATGAGAATGGGAATGGTAAGGGGGATTTTCGGGGGCTCTCGGAGTGAAATGAAGCTTAAGGGTCGACGGGGTCTATAATTTTGCCATTACAAAACAATAGTAAAAACAAACTGCAACAAAGTTTCAGCCCCGGCAAAGGAGCGGAGCCACTGGGGCGTGTGTAAGCCAAACAACTCGGCAAATCGAGAAATCTGGAAGCTGGCGACTCCAGACTCCCCGGACAACTGGAGCTGAAGAGAAAGCTTTGTCGCATTATGTCCAATTACTGTCGCAATTATAGCCAAAGGACTCAGGCCAGAAATACAGATACACACAGAGTCTGAGCCAAAGAGAGTGCGGGGCCTGTTGTCAGTTGGCCAAATCGAATGTGGATATCGCATATTGTTGACACTGCGGCCATGGCCGAATCATTAATAACCCACTGGCTAATCAAGCGCAGATATAGCCCCCCTTACCACTCTCAAAGTCGATTCCCCGGCCAGTCAACTGCGGCTAATGGGATAAACCCTTACGTGCGATAAGACAAAGTCACCCCTGGGGAGCCAAAACGCACCACCACTCGCCATTTGACTCCCACCTCCGCTGCACTTGGGAAAAAATAAGGGAATTATGGATTAGAAGATTAAAAAAATAATATTAAATAAGTTTAAAAATTTCAGGAACTTTTAGCTTTGTATTTTTGATTTCAAAATCAATAAATAAATCCTCCTTTAAGTTATAAATGAGTTAGAAATAATTCAGTAATTACTCTAACTTATTCCTAATTAATTTCGCGTATACCCAAGTCCTCTTTATTTCTCTCTGTGCTCTTATATTCCCCATCTCGATTTCGCCACGCGTCGTCGATAAAGTTCCATGACCAGAAGCAGCTAACCAGAGGCGGAGGCCTATCCATGGGTTCAGCTGTTTTGTCACTTATTCACAGCACATTAAACAATTTGCTTTTTACGCCGGCCAACATCATCATCAGGACACCACCGCCTCCTGCCCCTTGTTTTGGCCCTCTGCTGCCTAGCCAACCGCACATTTTAATTGTTCTCGTCATGAACATGTCATAAAGCAAATCAGATTAAATGCGTCACTTATTATTGTGCCCCCCCACTAGCCGGGCAGCTAGGGTCCCCGGTATCGGTCGAAATATATCTATGTATATAATGGCCGCCCCTCTGACCGAGCACGTGATACATCCCCGTCTCTCTGGGTCTGTGTGTGTGTTGCCATTGTTAACTGCGGTCAAATGTGACAAACGCACCACGCAACAACGCAGGCCAACGCAGGATCGCCTTGATGTGGGTATCGTTTTTATTGCATATTACCTTGTCAAACACGAAGACACTCGCCCGCACACTCACAAGCGCAGTTGGACAGTGGGGCAAGGGTTATTGGTCATTGGAATCGATGGCGGATGTGGTTGTGCGGTTAATGAGAGAATTGGTGCACTTTTCTGGACCTAAAAGCATTATATACAGACTTCGTAGATAGAAACCGCAAATGTGCACTCGGAAAGCAAGCGAAGAACTCTGACCAAGTGATTGCTGCCTTAAAATTCCCAAATGATTATTTCTAGGTACTTGTAGAGAACTTTTCTCATTGAAAAATGGGGGTCTTTGTATATATTAATCACATAAATGTGAAAAGTAATTTGAATCTATTTCGTTTTATTTGGAAATTTTAGATTTTACTATAAAGATTTTATTAAAAAGTGATTTTTCTTAGTTAAGGAAATTTTTAGACATTCTTCAAAATGATTTCAAATTTTTGCGGAGGTTTGGGCAAAGTATATTTTTTGTTTCCAAGATTTATGCAAGGAAACCAAGTTATATGATGGTTAATTAATTATTAATTATCAATACTCGAAAAAATAACATTTTTAAGCTTCTAAAATGCCTAATTTGAGCAACAACAAAGCCAACCTTGAAGCAAGTTCATCTACCTTCTTTCCACACGACTCCACCAAAATTATTGGCCTTAGAGTAAAGGCCTGTTCCTATTCCCATTTCCATTTCCGCTTCCGCCTTCCATCCGCCATTGTTGCACTGTGCCCGAGAAGGAAGGCCCGGCAGTTGCTATTTGCTATTTGCTGGCGCTGCCGCTGCCTCCTGCTGCTTGGTGTTAACTTGCATGTTAGATTGTGCGTGCAGCTTAATTAGTTGCAAACTGTTTTTCATCATCGTTGGGTCAAGGGAGTTCCTGGCTGGTTACTGGTTGCCGGTGGCTGCATGTTTAGCACACGTTCAAGTGGCAGGTCGGAAGTTAAGGGAAAGGCATGTGGGCGATGGGGGGAAAAGTTTGCGCCTTCTGCGCATCAAGGGGACATTAAGCAAATTGACACTGAAAGCATTTAGTCAAGTTAGGGGCACTTTGTGCGCTTATCTTTTAATCGACTTGCCTTAATTCATCACCCCAAACACACACACCTAAACTCGCACACACTCAGGTTAGGAGAGAGATAGAGCGAGTGGAGACCAATATTGATTTCTAATATTTATGCAATTCCATTTTACAAATTTGCATACCAAATCCTGATTGCTAGGGGACTTTGAGCCCCACACACACGCTCACACACGGTCGGGCATAGAGAGACAGAGGGACACATGCCCAAAAGTGTTTTTCCTGAGAGTTGCCGGTAAAAGTCAGGGGGTTTTTCCAGGGGTTTTCCAGAGGCTTGGTGTTCACCCATCCCATTTCCCATTACTCGATATCCCTCAATATCTCTCGCTTTCCCTTTGACTGTTTGCCAGCCGCAAACACAATGGCAAAACCTGGGAAAGCTGGAAAACTCGAGAGCCGGCCAAGAACTCTGGCACTTGACGCGATCCAACAACACTCGATTAGTTAGCCCGGCAGACAGACAGACAGATAGACAGAGAGCGGGTCGGATGGACAGACAACCGGATAGACAGTCGGACATTATGGACAGATAGTGCTTTTTGTTCACTGTAATCACAGCTAAAGTAACAACAATGGCACTGGCAATTTTCAAAATGAAAACATAAAATAATAAATACGATTTGACAGCGCTCGAGCTCTCGACTACCAATAGATGCTCCCAGTTTTTACGGGATGTGCCCTGCATTGCCATGGCCTCGCCTCCCCCTATGCATTCGCTCGTCCTTTCAGCTTCCGCTTCCTGTTTGTGTGTGTGTGTGTGTGTGTGTGTGGGAGCATCTACATAATCATATTATGCTTGACTGACACGACAAACCAAGCGCACAAATGTGGGTCCAACTGCATTGAGTTTGGAGGCAACTGCAGAGCAGAGATTCAAGTAATTTGACAGGCGACATACATTTTCGGGTGCACACACGCACACACAGTTGCACCGCACTCACGCGTTCATGTGAGTGCAGAGGGAGAAATTATTGGATAGTCTTGAAGGTCAGAAAATAATATAACCAACAAAATCTAGAAAGAGCTTCTCTTGAGTAAAAGAAATAAATCTTATTCCAAATGTATGATAAAAACAAGGAACACATTTAGCTAAACAGGTGTTTCTGGCTCTGTCAGAGTCTTCATCAGTACCTAAAAACAATTAAACAAATTTTTCGAAATTTATTTAGCTTAAGATAAGTTTTCCAAATGTATAAAGCCTTCGAGTTGCCTTAAATTAAGTACAAATAAATATAGTTGCTGCCTTCATATATCCCCAAATTTACTCCCTTTATTTTAGATGCTCTTAATTTTCTCTCAGTGCCTTCTGTCGGGGTAAGAGCAAGCGAGAGGGCAACAGCTGCGCAAATCTGTTAGCCAGTTGAATTGATGAGGGGCAAAAGCGATAAAAAGGCTTTTGCATTGGTCTGGGTTTCGGGTTGGGGAAATGGGAAATGCTGCCTTCTGCCTGCGGCCATGATATGGGAAAACTGCCCGTCCGTCTGTCTGTCTATCTGTCTGTCTGTCGCACCGACCGACCTCCCGACCGACAGTCCGACAGACTCCGAGAGAGAGAGAGGGAAGGAAGCAGACAGTTGGAGAGACAGCGCCACCTGGCAGCTGCCAAAATTGCAAAATTGAAATTGAAATGCGACTGCTGCTGTTTCTGCTGCTGCTGCTGCTGCTGCTCCACATACACACACACACACACGTAGATACACCGAATGCGTTGCAACTGGCACACAGATACCGGGCTCGCACACACACGCGCATGCATAATACGCATACGCACCGTGTGCACTGCAATCGTCTGTGGCTGTCGCAAAGACAAGCCAAAGCAATTAATGTAATGAGCAGCAGCATGTCAGAGTAACAGCAACGTCGACGTCGACATTTTTGCACAAGAATTTTCAATCAGCAGCAGGAGCAGGAGCAGCAGGAGCAGGAGCGAACATTCATTCACACTCTGGCTTGGTGGGGAGAAAAGGTGAAAGCAGATAGAGCATAATGGGCAAAGGCGTCCAATGTAATTGTTTAAAATCCAGCTACTTAAGTGCCAGGGAAGCTGCTTTTTCCCACACCCCATTGGGCAAAGCCACCTCCTTTTGCCACCCCTTTTGGCCACCCCTTTTGCCACCCCTTTTGCCACCCCTGTGTGAACAAACAAAAAGTCCAATCAGGCCTGCATTAATGAGCCAGCCTGCCTGCCATCCCCCAGCCCTTGCCAGCCTGCATTCATTTGCATTTATGTTTTGTGCCAACTAATTTGAAGGCTCTTTGGCTGCAACAAAACAAAATCAGCGACGACGACAGCGACGGCAACGGCGACGAGCCCCTCTTGACAAGACACGTTACTCGTAACCGTACTCGTAGCCGTACTCGTACTCGTACTCGTACCTGCGCTGCAAGTGCATCTAGAGTTGTTGCAACAAAGGCGATGGAGAGAGCCCGCCCAGCCCCCGCATCCACTTGCATACAATATGTGCATACTCATTAGTTTGGAGTGCTTCCATCAACACACACGCCAAGACACCGCCAGAAGATGGAGCAACCACCTGGACGTGTCATCTCCAGCGGCTCTAGCTCAGGGCAGGAGCTACACCTACACCCTTGAGTAAACAAACCCTTTGCGCCTTCCTTTTAAGTTGCAGCTAATTGTTGTTGCCCGGCTGGCGGCGGGAGTTTTCTTTTTTTCCAGCTCATAAATTTTTTTTCGCATACTGCGTTTTTTCATCATCATCCGAACAGAGAACAGAACATCGGGCTTCATCTTTTTCAGTCAGTCGACTTCCAATGTCAACCGGCAGCGGCTTTTGTTTGACGTCGCCCCGGCTCATGAATAACTGATTAAAACCATTTTCGGTTTGAGTTTTTCCTTTATTTTTGCTCTATTTTCCTCCTTTTTTTGTATATTTTTACCCAGCAAAGGCAGGCATTGAATAGGTTGGATAGCTGCAGCTATGGCTGCGCTTTCATTTATAATGACTCGGCTCCGCGGTGAAGCCAAAATGGACAGGAGAGTGCCATGTCACCAGTGTGGTGCGTCCTGGCGGTGCAGCTGCTGGCTTTGGGTTTTGCCTTTTCAAAACGAGGAAAACGCCTCGCCTTGCCTCGGTCGGAGATGATAAATAGCTGCTACCGAGCCAAGGAAAAATGATGCAGCTGTCAATTATAGTGCGGTTAAGCCCTGCCAGAGTTTGGCTTTGTTACGCAACTGTTGTGCTGGGAAAAAGCTGGGAATTTTCTCTAAGAAAAGTATCTGCGAAGGAGATTCACAGAGCACATTTTTTGAGAATGATAAGAGCAGCAAAGGGACAAACTGCAAGTGTTATGAGCAAGTTCTGAAAGTGATGGTGCATTAATAAATATGAAACCTTTAGAAATATAATTTTGAAGAACATTTAATATCACACTAATATCACTCACATTATTTAAATAAGATTTTAATATAAAATCAAATATAAAACATCGAAAAAATTAACTTTCATTGTTGGAAATATTGTTATTTAAATCTAAACCTCTCAGTAAAGACTGATAGATAATATATCTCCAATAAATCTCCTTCCTGCCTCAGTTCCGCTTGAATAAAACTTTTTAACAAACTATTGCCCTTTGCCCATTTTAAAATGCATCTTATTTACCTTGCCTGAATTTTAGAGAAAGCTGCCTTCGGAAAGCACATGAAAGTAAATATGACTGCAGGCTTATTGGCCAGTTAAACGCCGGAAAAAATATCAATTTCTTCACATTTTCCTCGCTTGCCTTAAGAGTATGAATAAAATAGAAAACATCAGGCGTTCAGTTAAAGTTTCCATCGCTTTGCAGCAGCATCAATTGTGCTGCCATAAAACTCTTTAGCCAACTATTCTGGCTCATAAATACAACATTATTTCGCCAACGTAAATCGCAGCGGCAGCAGTCGTCGGCGCTTGTCTGCGAGCGTCTCAATTCACTGCACATTTTGCAAATAACAATCGCATTTTTTGAATAATTCAAATCCACTTTGTTGGCCGTCTCTATCTCTCTCCTTCCCATCTCCATCTCCGACTGTCTTTGGGGCGGGGAAGGGGCGAGAGCGAGCGTTGTGTTATAAGAAAAGCGCTGAGCAACTGGCAACCGAGCGCATTTTCCGTATGTTTTTTGCTTTTGTTATGGCCGCATGAAAAATGTATAGCATACTTTTGTGCGTTCGCCAGTCGCATATAGCGCCACTAACACCAGTGCACAATTAGAGCGCCACCAACACTAGCGTCAGCATCAGCACCAGGAGCAGCATCAGCATCAGCATCGCAGATTCGCATTCAAATATTTAAGCCTTGCATTATTAATGGCAATTTTTTAGTTTCTTTATCTGTTCGCTATTTGTTTGGCGTCTTCTTTTTATGCGATTGTGAGATTTAAATTTATATTTAAATTTGGCATTTAAATTAAAAACCAAATTGCACATCGCCAGCAGCTACAGAGAAGAAAACATGTGAGAGATATGAATATTAAATGGCTTTGGAGCTTTAGCGATTTTAAATCGCTTTAAAGTGTGCCTAAAAGTATGCAGTTATATTTTTATAAAGGAATTTGGCCAGAAGCTGGGGTATTATGTTTGAAATAATAGTTTGGGACTTACTTTCCATAAAAAAATAAAGTTTATTTCTTCTTTTTTATTAGGGATTTTTTATTCATTGTTCTCTTTGAACTTTTGATGAACTAAATCTCTTTTTTAACACATATATTACGCTGACTTACTTAAAAAATACTATTTATATGGGAAATGAATTTTCTTTTACTTTCTATCTCAAAGATAATTAATAAATATTAAAATAAATAGCTTATTTGGATCTTCCTTACTCTGGAAAGAAGCATTTACATTTTCTCCTGTGTATGTATATAGTATATATATCCTTTTTTTTGTGAACTGCCATTTGTTGCCGTGTCCAGTCGCTGATTTCATTTAGTTTGCTTCCCGGAGTGATAGAGCTCCGGAAGCTGGAGCCCGGAGAAAGGTTCACAGGGGCCTGGTCGCCCACAATTCAAAAATCAATTTTCATTTGCAAAACGATTACATTCGCATTCATTCAATGTTCGCTGGTTCGCTCGCAGTTTTCTCTGCTATTTCTTTTTTTTTCGTATTTTTTCCGAGGGCTTTTCATGTGAGTGTGTGTATGGGTGTGCTATCGGTTCCCTTACACTCGAATGAACTTTTATTCAATTTGCAAAGCAACCACAAGCTGCACAATAGCCGTTTTAAACACTCGAACAACCAGTCAGCGAGCGAGCGAGCGAACGAACGGGCATTTCGTCATTCCGGCCCCGGTCCCGGCTCTGGCCCGGCCCGGCCAGGAAGCGTCCTGGAAAGCCCCTCTTAAAAATCACCCAGAACCCTCCTGCAGCACCAGCAGCACCTACATCTCTCGTCACTGCCATTTGCATGTCCAACTGTCTGCATTTCGCAGTCGTTCATTTAAATGCAGCGCTCGCTGTCTGACTTTGTTCTTTTGCAATTTTTCGGCTCTTGTCTTGCTGCTACTTTTTGTTGTTTTTCGTTTTATTTTTGGGAAAATTTTACAATCTATTTATTCATGCGTTGGCTGCAATTTGGTATATTGTAGAGGACCGTTAGACTGTCAAACCGTCATAAAAAGCGTATGTATGTACACGGGGAACAATCATGTTTAATATATTAGCATTGATTTTCACATTGTTCTCGCAAAAGCCTGCCATAATGGGCCAACTAAAGACTGACGCTGGCAAAAGTATGTAAAAATAAAACAAATAATAAACAAAACAATGGCGATGCGAAGGCGAAGGACGAGGGACAGGACAGAACAGAACTGAACAGAACAGGACACAGAACACAGAGGGAAGGAACAAAGGAATGCGCTCGTAAAACCGAGATTTAGGCCGGGCCACATTTGTGACCAAAAATATACAGAAAATATACAGGAAGTGGGTCCCGGAGAGGAAGATGAGGAAGAAAAGTTGGAGATGGTGGATAGAGCTCTGCTCATTTTATGCGCTAACTGAATCAGCCCGACAACCATTAACTGGGGCCATTTTATTCAATTTGGCTGGCCCCGAAATAAAAAAAAGGAAACTCTGAACGGAGAGGGAGAGACAGAGCGAGAAGCGAGACGCAGGCGGAAACGGAAGTATGTACGCAGGTTACACAACAACAGGAGGAGGACCAGCCAAAATGGCCAGGAGCTGGAGATTGAAAATGGCGAATGGCGGACAGAGAATGGAGCATGGAGCCGGGACAGGAACTGCTGGCTTCACTGTTACTACACTCTGCTACGTGTGACAACAATAAAAGTTTTTATTGCCGCCGCACACAGATGCGACAAAGGGGGTTCGGGTTGGCTTCGGCAGGCTCAGGGTTGGGGCGAGTAAGAGGAAAAACTGAAGAGACAAAGAGAAATTAGCCCCCGTTTCGGGTGCCGCATTATGCATAGAAAAATCCCTCATGCTCTCCGACTCTTATCTCTCATAAACTTTTCAAAACACAACGGGGCGAATCTCCGAAATTCAACTAGCAGCGCCGACAACAATAAGTCCCACACACACACTGTGATGGGCCCACTGGACATTTGTCCATCAGGGACTCAGTCGGATAACACGAGTGTCCTCGGCGAAAGTAGCCTCTGGCCACCAGGTGCCAACGGCACTGGACTCCTGGCAAACTGGCGGCCAATGATTGATGGCCTGCACTGTTCAGGATGCCGCCACCAGAATGCTGAAAAGTCTCGTAATTGAAAAGCCTCTTAATTGAAAATCCATAAAAGTTCACTTGGGGCTGTTGGAATTTCAATGTAATCTTCGAGACCTAAATTGATTCATTAAAATTGGTTATACTAATCGCCATTTCAGATTTGGTAAGGTTTTTCCAACCATTCAAAAGGCAAAATTAGTTCTAAAACCCATGGAAATATTTCATAATTTTTCATAACTCCTTGTGGTTTTTAATACGAATAATAGGCCAATTAATTTATTTTTGTATTGAAACTACCAAGACCACCAAAACCACATTCTACAGAAATGTTTACTTCATTTTCTTAGCTCAGATTTTCCACTATGAATTTCCCTCATCAACAATGAAGCCCTCTTCTAGGAAATGCATAAACTGCACATACTTTTCTGAGAAACCCGCTCTCATAGTTCTGTTCATATTTCTGGGTATAATTTATATAGCTAAGGATGCATTAAATGAATATTTATCCAGAAAATATTGGGTACCCAAGAAGTAAGGTCATTATAAAATATTCACAGGAATTTGTGCTGCTGATTCCGGTTAAAATCAAAATTGGGAGATTTATTATAACATTTTCTCATGAATTTAATTACTCACAGATCAGTGAATCCTTTCTTCGAAGAAAAAATTACTTTGCATTCAAATTAACTCATATTTTCAGCTTAAGCTTTAAATATCGTAAACTAAAGATTGGTTGATGGAAAGAATTTTAACTTAAATGAAATAATGATGTAATTTAAATGATTGATAACCATTTGTTATAAGAAAATTACATATTAAAAGCCTTCAAGCTTATTAATTTTTAAAACCTCCGTCAAGGTACATTTTCCTTTCCCAAAAACTCAACAATTTGTGTTCATTTCTGTGGTTGATATATTTAATATTCGAGCAGAGATGGAAACGAAAATAGGAAGCGTTCTCGGGGAAGTTTTCCCCCATTGCTTTGATCTATGCCAAATGGCCCGCTTTTCCGTTTTTTCCGCCGCTTTTTCAACCGCTTTTCCAGCTGCTACCGCTGCTGCTGCTGATGACGCTTACAAATGATGAGAATTTGAGCAGCGTTTTGTCCGTTCGGCGTTCGTCGTTCGCATCGCCATCGGACCTTGCCGCTCTCAAGTGGCCGCCTACGTGTGCCACATGCACAATGGAACAACGCGCCGGTCGGTCCTTTCCCCCAAACACCCAACAATTCGGGGCGTCTTTGTTTTTGAAAAATTGTCTACTTCATTTGGGTCGCTCGAGAAACGAGAATGGCCATGAAATATAACAGTACTCATTATGTTGGGATTACGATGCAATCAACGCAGAAAAAAGTGTCAGTCAAATAAATCACTCGCCAAACATGAGGAATGGAGCGGCCTTCAAGGGCGGGCCGCTCTGGTTCCTGTTTTCGGCCGCCTGTGACAGCTCAAGAAAAGGAAGAAAAAAGCCAAGGAGAATATATATTTCGGCTCTACCAGGCCAGGCCAGGCGCAATGTCAACATCAACAGTTCCCATCGAGTGTGTGTGTGTGTGTGCCTTTCCAGGGGCGGAGTCAGAGGGGCGCGTTAAAACGAAAGCGTAGTTGAAACTGACAGCGACGATGACGCTGGGAAGGTCGGTGGAGAAACGCGGCAAAAGCGGGAAAAGCCAGTGGTTGAGGCTGTCACACTGTTTGCTCCCGAGGTAGTCTCTAATTTTTTCTTTTTTTGGAGTGAGGAGTTTTTGGAGTGAGGGTTGAGCCACCGCCAACTGAGTGGCAAATTTTTTTTAATTATTCAGTGGCCAGCGGAGAGGTTAGATTTTGGGAGAGAAGAAAAAAAAATGTGGCAAGTGGGATTGACAGAGGCGGCAGGGGGTGGTGGAGTGGAGTTTAATCGATTTGCATGACTGAATCTTGAGAAAGCAATTTAAATATTAAATTAGACACTTTTCGGAGGGAACAGTTTCTGAGAACGAGATCATGGAAAATCGCCAATCAATCATTGTCTAGCCAAAGAAACCCAAGTCTCAGAGGATTTCTAGTGTTAAGAGCCCTTAAAAGGATATTTAACACAAGGAAATAATCTATTTTAAATCAGGAAAATAATTTGAATAGATAGAATGCAATCTTCATAAAAAAAAAACTTTAAAATCCCTTGTAAACATTTAAATCAATTATTAGTTCATAAAAAATAAATATAAAAATAAATGGTTCTAACTTATTAATTATACATTTTCCCAACATTCCCAACATAGAAAGGGAAAAATAGAATTCCTTTTCATTTAATTCCCAGTGAGATGCATCGCGTAAATACACAAAACGTAGAGATATCACAAAAGCCACACCATTAAAGCTCCCTGCCATTTTAGAGCTCCATTTTCGCCGCAGTGTAAGCTAACCCTAAGCTCCATTTATAATGCTCCCTGCACTCTGTAATCCGTGACCGCGATAATCGTCTCTGGTCCGGCGTAAAACTCCATTTCCAACAATTTGCCCCCGTCGTCCGACGACAATGGCACAACAAATGAGCAAGCGATTTGCTTGTGTCAGCGGAGGTCCAGTGGAGACCCGCTAACCACTCCAGGGCGGTACAGTGGAGCACCCCCGAGCGACATCATCATCTGTGTGCCGGGGTGAATCCTGTGTGGCCAGAGCTTATCTCGGTTTCATTACAGTTATTGTCGTTGTCATCAGTTTGCCATGTGCCACAATGTTGCACAGAAGCCAACTTCAACAGCAACAGCGACTGCTTTCCCTGGCATTTTCCACCCATTTGTAACCCCCGTTTTATGCCCCTTAAGTCCTGTTCCTTCGCCAGCTTCTACTTCTTAGCCGAGCAACAACAAGGGCCACACTTCCGCTGGCTGCTTGAAATAAAAACTTGCTTGATTCACACAAAGGCGGGGGTTGGGCACAGTGCTGCGGAAAATTGCACTGCAACCGCAACAAAAGCGAAACACACACACCGACACAGACACACGCACACGAAACATCTAAATGCAATGCCATAGAAAATAAAAATGCAAAAACGCAGTTTCCGTGCAAAACAAAAAATAGCAAAATACAGCAGCGCTTCGAAAAATAAAAAGAAATGCACTTGCAACGACTCGAAGGTACCTGGGGGTCTAGTAATTTAAAGTAATAATTATGTAAGGTACTTATATAGACATTCTCCAAAAATAAAATCTTTCAAACATACTTTCTTCTTAAATATCATCATAAACAGGTTTTTAAAATTCTACTTTCCCAAAAAAATACTTCTCTAAATATTTGTGGTCGCCACAGATTTCAAATCAATTAAAAAAGCACCGAAAAGTATGCAACAATATAGTTGAATATCCCAAGTAAATTGTAAATCTCTTCTTTTTAGTGCCCAAAATTTTGCAGCATTCTTTTGGGCCCCATTACAAATCCCATACATTTTCCTGGCTCCCCCGCCAGTGGATATACCCTTGTAATCTGCTCGCGAAGGGTACAAGAACTGCTCGTATATAATACAAGTGTAAGCGTCGATTTGGGGGCGTACTGCGGGGGCGTGGCACTGGCAGCTTCACACTTGAACACGTACACAGCCCGCGGCTTTCGACGTCTTCGACTTGCCAATGCCAAATGCCACCCACAGAGGAGAGCCTGCAACACATTACACCCCGGCAACCTTCGGGCCACATTAAGCGAGCGCTTAAAAGTATGCTACAGGATTTCGCATTTGCTTAAAAGCTGTTTCGACCGAATCGTAGGGATTATTTGATTGCGAGGCGTTTGCATAAATTGATTCTCCCCGCAATAGCAGTAGCCATGGCAAGGCAGCAGCTGCAATTCGGAATTCTTCTGGTGGTCCGCCTGCCAGTTGTGCCTGATTTATTACGCTCGTTTCAAACTCTGCGGTCGGTAGCTGGAAAATGGACAACGGACAACAGCGGACAATGGCCCTCTGTCTGCCTAATGCGAAATACGTTAAATAATAAATAAATATAATGAAATATATGTGTGGGCAAATGTGCATGTCTGGCTGTCTCCTGGTTAGGCATAAATTCGTTTTATCTGGAGCCGCAAAACGAAAATTGCATCAAAACAAAGGTTGACTACACAGAGAAAATAGGAACTAGAACTATTTCGAGCTCAGAAAATCTTATTTTTGAGGAAAATATATGATTAAATATTTTTAACTTTACAAAAAATATAAATGTAAATAATTAAACCCCTTTAAATTTTTATGAAGATATTGCAAATTCTGCATATAATATTAGCCTATGTTAGGTAAATATTAACTTTATTAATTTTAAGGCATTTAAGGGCTTTTTATTTAATTCTTCAAAAAAAAAAAAAATATTTGATTATTACCAAATATATTGCGCTTCAAAGAAAAATGATTTTGAGGTCTCAGCCGAAGGTTTAGCTGAAGATTTAATGCCAAATAAAATATATAAATAATATTTATACATTACATGCATTCTTATAAGGAAAAAATAACTTAATCATCTTAAAACTAGTCACTGAGCCATTCGGAACATTTTAAAACCATAACTTTACAGCGTAAAAAGGCCACAAATTATTTTATTTAAAAACTGCCATAGATAAAAACCTATTTGCATTTGCCGAAAGCCTTTTGAATATATTTAAAGTCTCAATTTTTTCTGAACAACTTGGAATTAAAATTGTTATGGAAAAAGTCCTATCCGATATTGCCATATATATATTTTTTCCTTGGTGTAGCCCCCACTCGGCACCGTTGGGTCAACAGTTTCGGTAGCTGTTTGGCGGTGACGTTTTTGTATAATTAATTTTTCTTGTTCAGTGGTTTTGTACAATCAACATTCGATGTAAAAACATTGCAAACAACTGGCACGCATACAGGCGCACTTAAAGCGCACACCCACATCTGCATGTACGTATAGAATGCCACCGCAGGACAACGAGCAACAACAGCAAAAACTGCAGCACTCTTGGGCGATGTATGGTCGGTCCATGGTGCACGGGTCCTTCTTTACATCCTCGTGCTCGTGCTCTGGCGCTGGCGCTGGCTCTTGCTCGTCCTCGTCCTCGTCCTCGTCCTCGATTTCGTCCTGGCTGCTTGCATATGCATGCGAAAATGTTAAAGCAAATAAGAAAGAGTGTGAAAACGAGCAGCTTGCCATGTAAACAAGTAAACCAATAAGTGCATTGGTGTGTATAAAAGGATATACACACACACACACGGATCCCTTCGAGAGCTCGAGTGTGTGGCTTTAAAAACTGACCAACTAAATCCCGGGTCTCACTTGCAGCTAAGCCCACCCCGTTTTATTCGCTGATCCCAATCGGAGTCCCAATCCCAATCACGGTCACAATCACAATCCCAATCACAATCCCGATTCCGATTCCGGAGCCCAATCCCGAGAATAAAAACGAAATTGTTTAATGAATTACGCGCTTGTGCTTGTGCTGCTTTCCTTGTTGTTATTTGCACAATTTGTTTACGCAACGCGTGACGCTTAAATGCTAAATAATGCAAATGTAAATGCGCTGGCATTGTTTGAGTTGGCATTATTTGTCCTTCCCGCTCGCTGCTCTCGGGATATCCCTGCAATCCCTTTTTTTCCTTATAAGCTGGTAATTATGGCGGGGCTCCCACGAATCCTTATGAAGCTGCCAGGATATGCTAATAAATTCTCGGGAAGCCAAGAGGGATTTTTTTAATAAAGAGCAAGAGCTCTTTGAAACAATTCGACTGTTTTGCTTGATTTTTTGAAGAGGTTGCAAGGGAATTAAATAATTAGAGGGATAGGATGCTGTTGGAAAGTCTTTTTTTATACAATTTAAATCCTTCTAAACCTAAGGAAATTATCTTAGAAAATATAATATTAATTAGAAAGTTATATGATTTATTTTAAGGAAAGATATCTTCATTATTAGATTCCCAAATATTCTAATGCCTTTTAACTTACCCTCAAACCTTTCTCTAATACCTAAAAATACATAACTCAAAAATCCCCTATAAATCTCTTAAAATTCCCAAACATTTTTGCATTTCTAAATCCCTATAAAATCAGGGCATTCCATCTTCGTTTTCGTTTATTTCCGCAATCAAATTTTTCCCTTCCGATTTCGTATTAATTTTCTTCGTCATCGTCCCGCAATAAACATGAAGCGAAATTAACATATTTTCCTTGTGTTCTTCGTTTTTGTTTGCCCTCTGATCGATTTGTGCCGCGTAACTAACGAGGAAACGGCGGCGCCGCCCTTTCTCTTTCGTTTCCCTTACTTTTTTTTGTGGGCAAGAAGGAAATTTTCGGGCAACTTTACAATTGGTCAGGCTTAAGCCGGGGGAAAATTTCAAGTGAATCCCCACACCCGGAATTCCGCCTCTAACTTATGATTCGCGAAAAAATTACATTAGAATTGCAAATTGGCGGCGGTGGCATTCAACATGGCTAAATAAAAGTTGTGTCTCTCTCGCTGCCAGGACATGTGGGCGGGGTCCTCGAGTCCTTGGGTCCTGTGTCCTGGATGGCAGCGGTGGTGGTGGTGGAGCCGTGCCGGCAACAAACAAACTCAAACATTTATGACAATAACTTCTTAAATGCTTTGTTCTTGCCCTTGTCGTCGCCGGGCCTTCAAAGGAGGAGGTGGAGTCGGCATCGGCATTGCCACAAGGACATGCAGGATGCTTGGGTCCAGCAGCGGCAGCAGCAGCGGTGGCGTTGAATTGAATTACTTTTGCGCCAGTTGAAATTTCAATTGCCAAAGGAGCGCAGGGAGACAGCGCGCACATGTGCAGGCAGCCATATGCAATGCCACCGATGTGTT
This sequence comes from Drosophila rufa, assembly GCA_018153105.1. Classification (NCBI taxonomy): domain Eukaryota; kingdom Metazoa; phylum Arthropoda; class Insecta; order Diptera; family Drosophilidae; genus Drosophila; species Drosophila rufa. The sequence goes on from JAECXS010000085.1 coordinate 9,356,614, forward strand.
CCGTTGCACTGGCCGGAAACGGAAATGCACGCCGCCATTTTAGCATGCTCCGCCCCGCACACACACTCGAATGCTGGCTGCTGAAAGAGAGGCCAGAGGAAGCGGGGCATACAAATGAGGCGTTGAATAATTGAAGACATAAATTCGCACTTGCTCACAGAGAGAGAGAGAGGAAAAAAAATCGGTTTTTATTGTTGCCAGCTTGGCAGCTCTCTCTTGGCTTCCGCTGGATATTCTCCCAGCCAGCCGCCTGCCCAATTCACTTTTTATTCTTATGTATTTTGCATTGCTCGCTCCCTGGCAGCATGTTTAATTCCCAATCTCGGGCACAGCTCGGCGACCTGGCCACCTTTGCACTCAGGAGCGCAGTGGGCGGGCCCCTAACCCCCCTCCAGCCCAGCTCAGTGACCCTCGGCAGGAGCAGGAGCAGGAACAAGGAGCCAGAGCTAGGCAGGAGCTAGAACGGCAGCGGCAGCAGTTGCTCGTTTAACTTTCATGAAATTATAATTTGCTTTGTAATTCGAGCATCCTTAGCAGCGATGACGGCGACCCAGGGCCAGCAGGAAGAGCTGGAGCAGCGGCAGCAGCCAAAGGACCAAAACCCAGGACCCAGAGCATATAACTACACATTGAAAATATTTTAATTAACGAAAATTGTTCTGCAAGTTGTTTTATATGGCCGTCGAGTTGCTCGAACTGGCCCCCCGAAAAGGGCAGGCTCCGGCTGGCAGTCAGGAAAAAAGCCTTGGGATTGGGATTGGGATAGAAAGGGAGTCCTTTCTCGTACGGAAAACCAATCCCATTAGAAATCTCAATCCCACTCGCAAGTCTCTGTGAAAATATTGAGCAGCTGCTTCCATTCTTGGGATCACACACACACACAGCGAATGCGAGTGCGGTACATATATCTTACTTATGCTCGCAAAGATTAAAAGTTTTTCAGTGCAAGTTCTTGCCTAAGCTGTAACATCTTTGTATGGCCCCAATGGACCCCGTCCCGGTAACCTCCTCAAGGCTGCCGAGCAGAGGTCCTTTCCTTTCCATTTTTCCTGGCTTTCTTCTTTTTTTTTGTGTATAACCCGCTCCCGTTCAAGTTGTTTGGCCTGCCGCAAAAATGCTGAGTGTGTGTGTGGGCGCTCTTGGGTCCCGAGCGAACCTTTTCAAATCCGAAATCGATATTAATTAAATTTTAGTAGCTCTCGCTCAAGACACACACACACAGGGAGTATGAAAAAAGTGACAAAGTTTTTGCGGCCAGCTTATTAAAAGTGATGACAGGCTGTGGCCGAAAAAGAAAAGAAAACTAGTGCGGAAAACTAACGGAAAACTGGTGGCAGGCCGAGAGGGTAACTGCTTTCATTAGGGTTATAATGGAGATTGACGCCGCCGCTTAAAATGCAAGTTTATCTCTCGGCATGGCCAGAGGAAAACTTTGCTTGTCCAGCAAATTGATAAGTGGGATAATCCGACGGCCAAAAACTAATTTGGAAATGCTTAAAAACACTCCGGGTGTGATGTAATGATCTGGGATCTGGAATATTAGATTTCCAGGCCCAATCCAATCAAATTAAAAACGAGGCCCGTCTCCCCCCTATCGCATCGCATCGAAGCCTGTGTGAGCGACAAAGGAAATTTATGTAAATATTAACTCTTTTGTGCTGTGCCGTGACCTTTTGGCCCCGCACAGGCACAGGCTGAGGTGTCCTTTTAAGCCAGCCTTTCTGGGGGAGAGAGCACAGTGAACAAAATAATCTTTGCCTTAGAAATATTATAAAATATGAAATTAAATTAAATTTATACTTCGAGTGGAACTTTAAATTAAAAATGTGAGTTAAAGAAATATATAACAAGACAGTTCCAGTTGGTTTAACGGCTTGTTATTCTAGTTCTAGTTGGTTTTAAGACTTTGTTTTTTCTGGGCAGTGGTTCTTGTATTTTCCCTTGTATTTTTCCAATCAAAAATTACTTCCTTGATTGGCTATTTTCCCAGTGTGTGTGCCTCTCAACCTCGTGTCATAGTGCGTGCCTTCAGATTTCATTCATTTCGCTTCGCTTGGCCTCGCTTCGGTTTTTTTCCATTAATAGTTGATCTACTAAGCCAGAGGCATCAACTATGCAAACCCGTTTTCATCATTCGCCATTTGCCATTCTCTCTTTCTCAGAGTCCAAATCCGAATCCGTTTCTGTTTCTATATCTCTTCCCCCGATTTCACAACTCTCTACACAACAATTTAATATTCATACTTGCGTTCCAGTCGTGCAGCTAATGTTGGGGTTTGGTTTTGGTTTCGCTTTTGCTGCTGGTGCTGCTGCTGCTGGCTGCTGCTGCTGGCTGCTGCTTTGGCATAACAAATCAAGTTGCGGATTATAAATGGAATCCTTTTTTAATTGAAATATATATCCTGTGCCTCGACTCGCACGAGTGAGCCTCATTAATGTGCCACTCGCTTTACCCTCGCCGCGTTTCGTCTCGTCTCTCTGAATGGCTTCGATTGATGCGTTTTTGATTGCAAAATTACCACAAACAGATCGCCCTGAATGCAAGGTTATATACAGTTGCGGTCAAGATATTAGCACTGGAAATGTAAGGTCATTAGTCATGGTAAAGTTTGAGGGAAATACAATTTTCTGGGAGTTTTTATACGGAATAAACGAACTTTTTTGTAAAACTTTAAATATTTTTCTTAAAAAAAAAATACTCACTAAAAATATACTTTAATTATCGGCAAAGCATCCTTAAGGACCTATTTTCTCCACCTCTGCTGTGTGTACGTAAGAGCAACGGAATTGAGCGCTTGGAGCTGGGGCATTACTCATACGCAGCGTGTGTCGGTGGCAAAAAGCAACTTAAATTCTACTTACAGCCAAATATGTAATAAATACGAGCTTAAAAAAGTTTATCTATATTTCAACCGCACGCAGTCATGTGCACACACACACTACACATCTGTAAGTACATATATGAGTGTATATATACATATGCCTTATATGGCACATAAGAAGTCGATGCTGTTTTTTTGCTGTCGCCTCGGCGAAAGTTTTTTGAAAGATGTCCCACCCCCTCCGGCAAACTCTCCTCTTCGGCATCTCGCACACGTCCAGCCCCGGAAAAGTTTACTTTTTCCAACTCCCACCCCTGGCCGGCAAAAAATCCACTATATCTACTGCGTTTTTTTCGGTCTCGCAGCAAACGAAAAATAAGTAAGTGCCGAGTGCCGGGGACAGACTATCATTAGATGTATGACTATTCAGTTGCAGCTTTAAGGCAGCCAGCAGCGGCTCTTGAAGAGAAGCACCCACCACCAGCAGCTCTGGGATTTTTCCTTTTTCATTTCAATTTTACATGGCAGGCCAGAGCCACCAAAAACCAAATCCTGACAAGCCCGACGCCGTATAAATTGTCGCAATCAAGCAGGCATACAAAAGCGGGAAACCAAAACGGGCCGCAGCCGAGGAGGGATCGCAAGTCGCAGTCGCAGTCGCAAAAAAGTCGGACGGAGAATCGAGAAAACCGCCAGCAAGATGAATTACTGCAAATTATCCAGTTAGAACTTCGGGGACTTTGAAACAAAACCAAAGGCGTGGATGGCCAGGATAAAGCGGTTCGCCGGGGGGAAAAGCCCGGCAATAGTTCGGGGAAAAGCGGCTAAAAAAAAAGAAGGAGAAGGATGGGTTGGAATTGCTGACGATTTAACGAGTGGCCGGGCAGAGCTTCATCCATCTGTCTGTCTGTCCCTGCATTCATATACGGGTCTATATATATATAATATATATAGAAAATGTGCATTCCGGGAATCTCAAAAGCTGAGCGTTCCATTGAATCGCTAACAAACACGATTGTTCACATACCGCAGAACTTAAGGCTTAACTTGTTGGGAAACTAGTTTGTTTGACTTGATACAAAAACTAAAATAGTAAAAAAAAATACTGTAATATTTACACAAATGTCACGGAAAGAGATTTAATATAAAGCTCTTTATTTGTCGACAGTACTTTGATTTATATTTAGTTACAAACATTAATGGAAGTTAATTATTGAGACAAATTAAACATCTTTAGCAGCATTTTCATATTTTTAAATAAATTTCTCAATCACAGCCCACACATTTAAGACTACTTTGAATTCTTCTCTCAAAGATTAAGCTCTCCCTCTTAATATTTTCATTTCAGTTTCACATAAATTGGATTGCTGAAAAGCCATCCATTAAGTAAATCAAATTTCACAGCTTCTGACTTTCACTTTAAACCGAGTGCTCTTATTTTTGGTTACCAGGAAAACTCCTTCCGCTGGCCCTGAAAATATGACTTTAACCTTTTCCACTTCTGGCCTGCTTATCGATGGTTTTATTTTTTGTTTTCTGTTTTTTTCGGCCGGCCACTGGCCTAAGTCTGCGAGGAGGCGGGAACTCAAATAAAAATCACCCGCAGGACCCTTTGTCGGCCACATTCATTAATGTCAGCAGCAGTCGCCTCGTCTAGGACTCACTGTAAGCACATAATGTGCCGCAAAACGCATAAAATACATACAGACAGACAGAGGCTGTCTACCAGGCTGGCACATACACAGCTGTCTGACACTGTAGTGCCGTCCCTGGTAGTCTGTATTTCGCAGTCAGCCCGCTGTTTTATATAACGATTACGATAATGAAGCGTCGCCGTTTCCACTGAGCGCAGCATTTTTGTACACAAAATGAGCCAAATGAATGGCCCGGCTTTGGGGCTTTTCGGGGGGATATTTCCAGAGGCGGCGATGGGCTGGAGGGGTTGAGATGCTGGCGGTACAGAGCAGGAGCCGCATCAACGTCTGTCGTTGATGGCTTTTTGAAGTTCTCCGCGCTGGCAGGCGGCGCAATGATTGGGGATTATGACGAATTAATGAATTCAGATTTAAATAAAATTACGCGCGCCTGCTTGTTAGTGGCACACGCACATACACACAATTGTGGTCGAAATAATAGCATTTCTGGCCCCCCCTCCCCTTCTGCTTCTGCTCCTCTCATAATTAATTACATTATTATAGTCGAGCAGCCTTTTAAGCTTGAAGGTTAAGAGGAGAGTTTCCGGGAAAAACAGCTATTTTAGTTACTTTGTTTGGTTTATAAAGGTATTCACTTTTAAGTTATTATTAGTAGGGATGAGTTTATTAAATCCTTTTGGTTTGTATCTTAAAATAAGGTTTAATAAAGAGGGATTTGTTGGCTAGAATGGAAAATATTTTAATTATATTATTTTTAGTAAAGATTCAGGTTAAGAGGCATAGGAAAATGATTTTAACAAATTTATAATTTCGGAAATCTTTTAATATGTTTATTGTTTATTTTATTTAATACAAATTCTTTATTTTGTTCAAACTTTTTTTAAGTTAATTGTATCCCTCACATCTAGTTCTACAAATGGCAAATAATTAAAACGGAAAAAGGTTCCTTATTAAAATAAATAAACTTTACTCTGCTCTAACTTTAGTAAAATAATTTTTGTAAAATATTTTTAAATATAGTCAAATATATGTATATTAAGAATTCCTTGTTAATACTATTATTTTTTCCCCAACTGTACCCATATATATCTAGATATACCCACCCCCGGCCGTGGTGTACATTTAACGTTTGCTAATAGAATTAAAGTTTGCGGTGACTCGTCGGGACTGGGAGTGGGAAATCCGGCGCTGGGAAATGGGGAAAATCGGAAAATGGGCGGCATAATGAGCCAGCCACCGATCCAGGGGCCAGCGTAATTATGACAGCTATCGATGGGGGCTCCAGGGGGCGTGGCCATCGACATTAACAACAGGCCGCAATTCGAGTTCGATTCGCAGTGTTCGCTCTTCCAGTTTTGCCCGCTTAATTAACAACAACAATTGCAATTGTACTGCCCACCTGGCCGCCATTGGGCCACGCCCCCTTTTGGCCCTTAACCCCTCCTTTGCAGCAGCACCTGAGCTGGCAATTTTTGTGTCATTTGGCGCGTGTAACCTTCGCCGTTCGTTTTGTATTGTGTTGCGGCATTGTTGTTGATTGTTAATTGAAAAACAATGTTGTAGTTGGTTTCATCGGCGGCTGCACTTGAAGAGCTGCGAATTGCGAGGCGCGAACACAGCTCTGCACGTCGAAAAAAAAGAAACTTTAATTAAATCAGATCAGATTTGATTAAAATACAAAAAAAGCATTGATTTTAGCGGGGTCAAAGGTGCAAGTATTTAGTTTCCAAATGAATCCTAATGGAGATTTTTTTTGAAGTTGTAATTGCATATTTCCAAAGTGGAATAGGAGCTGCGATAGCACAAAATTTATATTGGTTTATTACTGAGCTACAATTCAATGAATATTAAATAATGTAGGTGGGAACTATAACTTCTTGAAGCTGTTTTTATCCAGAAATATGTAAAGCTAAAATATGGAAATATAATTTAAAATATATATAATAAAGGTTCCAAAATGAGAATTAAATGAATCCTTAATGCTATGTATTATATATGTAATTAAAATTCTAGTAATGGCTTAACAAAACTATTCACAAAATTAGTTTAATAATGGAAAAATGTCCTTTAATTTATATATAATTTATTTTAATATTTACCCTATTTTTTCTCCCTCTGCAACTACCGAAACAGCGGTAAGTGGGCGGGCTGACGCTATGGGCGTTGGGCGGAAAAGTGCGGCGCAAGCTTAATTAATTTTTATAAGGCCGCCTTCGCTGGCATCGTGGCTGCATTTTAATTACAGTGCACAGGAGTTGCGAGTTGCCTTAAGCGCATTGATTAAGTTTAATCAATGGCCCATAAGCAGGCAGTCAGGCGGGAGCAGGAGCCGAAGCAGGACCTCAACCAAGGAGCTACGGGGAGGATTTTGGGGTCAGCTTGCAGCTCATTAAAGGCCGCATTGCAACTTTGACAAGAAATGTGCAATTAGCAGCGCCGGCGAGCAGGATAAAGGCGAAGTTGTCACATTATAATATTGAATGGCAGCCGTCTGGAAGCTAAGACCAAGGAGACCAAAAGGAGCCAAAAGGACCTCAAGGAAATCATGTGCCAAGCCAAGACATCCGTTGCCTGGCAGGGAATATATTAAAGGATTTGTGGGAATATCAAGTGGAAATCACTTGAAAATTATCATTGAAATTTTCAATTATCGATATCATATTCCAGCAATCGTAAGGACACATGGAAATGGCAAAAGTCAAACAATTTAGTTTCTAGTCTGTCAACTTTTAACCATTGATTTTGATACCTTTACGGGCTAATTGGGCATAAAATATATTCATGTGACTTTGATGGCCCATCAGAAGTGAATAATCCTAATTAAAGGTTGACTTTGAAAGGCAAATAAATCAAGTTTTGTTTTTAGTTACACAGAAAATTTAATTTTAATTTGAAGTTTTTGAAGTTATGAGATTAACCAGATGCCAAATATTTTCCTTGTGTTGGCTTTAAATATAATTCAGCCCGGCTTTTTGCCCTTTACTGTTGTTAATATTTCTGTTCTGCCAAAGACAATAATCGTAAATAAGCACCTTAATTAAATACAGCAAGTTATTATCGAAAATGCACATTCATTTTGATATCTATCATTAATGCCTCAATTCACCAACATTCTGGCCAATGCATTTGAGCCTCAATCAGATTGTGATGGCCAATTTAGCAGCACATTGCCTGCATTCATTCGTCGCGTCAATTAAAATATCAAATGACAACCAGTTGGCGGGTCAGTCAGTCATTGTGGCAGTCAGTTCATCATTCCCGCATGTCCAGTTAGCGGGCCTGTAATGAGCCAGTCAGCCAGTGGAAAGTCAGCGGGCGCAGTTAGTTAGTTAGTTAGTGCGCTGGTTTGACAGTCAACTATCATTATAAGTTCTTTTGCGCCATAATGGCTAAAAGTTTTGCTCTGCGAGGGTCGGTGGGTTGCCTCAATGGTGGGGTTGGCAAAAGGGGTGGCCAGCAGGGGGTGTGTGTGTGTGTGTTCCGGCCATTGTGCGCACTCACTTTGCAATTAGCAGCAGTTTTGTCTGCTGCGAACATTTATTCAGGCCATTAATTGAGTTGCTCGCACCGAGGAGGCAAACTTCGAGTGCTTATGCACCGACTGCAACAAAGGAGGGAAGAATCCGAAGACCGAGGCTCCGAGGCAGCGTGGCAGCCAAGGAAAGTCGCGGAAAATGAGTTGGCAAATGAAAAATGGCCACTTTTTACAGAGCGGAATAAATGCACATATATTTTTCTATCGATTTTAAAAGGATTCGTACTTGTTAGTCGATAAAATTAAAGAGATATATCGATTTCTGCACCTTAATTGGTATTTTTAATAGGATAAGTTACCTGTCTCTGTCTTATAACTCTGTAAAATATTAAAAGAAGTTGTTCCAATTCCAAATATTTAATATTTAAATTTAAAGAAAATCATAATTAAATTCCTTAAACAAATATTAAAGTACCTATTCCCTATAAAATAACTAACCAAAAATGTTTTTCCCATTAACTAATTACAGATCGAAGATGCCATGTTGATGTTCGACAAGCAGACCAATCGGCACAGAGGTGAGTTATCACTATCACTATCGATTACGCTTCCGCTATCCCTATCGTTATCGGCATCGCTATCTATGAAAAATCATCACCATAAATGCCACAAAACATTTGCTAGCCCCGTTTCCGGACTTTAACGAGCCCGGAGCCGGAAGTGCGAGAGCTTAGCAATGCATACACCCTCATACACACTCAGAAAAACACACACACACACAACACTCACACACCCACTCTTCGCACACACAATGTCAATGTATCATGCATGGCAGGATGCTCATAAGCAAGGGGCTAATACAGTTTTAAAACGTTGTCGGGGCATTAAAATGGCCGGGCAACAGGAAGTAGGAAGTAGAGGGACCCGAAAAGATTACCTGCCAATGCAACCGGATATAAGGGCCATAAGAGACGGCCATCCTCTTACGCTGCTGCCGGATGGCTGTTCCAGTGGGTGGGCTCGCACAGGGTTCTGGTTCTGGTTCTGGTTCAGGTGCTGCTGCGGCTCCAGTGATGGCCCGGCGAGGTCAGCAGCTGAGGTGCGCTGGCCGGCAGAAGGCTTAAATCTCCAGTGTACATCCGCTACACGAACTTGTAGCGCACGACTGCCTCCATTGCGTTTGTCCAGCAACTGTCTGTCCAACTATCCAACTGTCCAAGTGCCCTGTCGGAATGTCCGGCTTCCACTGCACTGTCAAAAATTATGGGGCAGAGATCAAGCCAAATGGTCTTGGGTTACTCACAAGAAATCTGTAAAGAGACAAAGACAAAGAAATCAAGTTGAAAATTGTGTAGCTTAACTGTTTTATGTTTATCTGAGGAAAAAAAATATTTTCTTTTATAATCTGAGGCTAAAGCATCTCGAACACAAGGTTAAATCCCGTTGATAATTTCATTTAAAGATTTAAATCTCATTTTGTAATATATTGAAATGATATTTTAATGCTAAAAACGACTTAGCAACTTTTTGTCTTAAATAATCTAGAAAACACAAATCTAAAGTCTTGCTTAAAGATTGAAATATTCAAAATTTGTTACTAAAACCCTCTTAAGATTTTAAAAACGTATACAATTTTCCTGAAAGGTTGGCTTTTGTTAGTAAAAATTATACATACAATTTAATTTCTTAAATTTTCTTACTAAAAACATCTTAAAATTATAAAATCCTATAAAGCTCCCATGTTTTGTTAGTAACATTAAGAATACAATTTTCTTGATAAAAATAACCACATTTGATACTTCAAATGATACTTAAACTTATATACCTAAACTTATAAACTAATGATACTTCAAATTATACTTAAAATCCCTTGAAATTCAACAACATTTTTTCAGAAATTATTAAAATATTTTTTTTTTTTTTTTTGGTAACCCCTTTCCGTTTAGTGTGTGTCCTTTTTGTGTCCTGCTGCACAGTCCGATGCCTTGTCGTTGTCAATTTTGCTTATTAAAGTTTTAAATGACGCCCCGAATTTCGCATTGCGACCCGGCGCTCCCGACTCCCATTGACATGTGCAACATGGAGGCTGCGAGGCTGGCATTCCGGGACTGGGACTGGGCAAAACAACCTGAGACACGGCGCATTAAGATTGATGTGCCCAATTTTGCACACAAGCCAGAAAGCAGCAGCCCGCGCGGAGGCCGCTCTGCTCGAAAGTAATTAGCTCACACGGACACGGCCCCGACCCCGACCCCGACCCCGGCTGCGGCTGCGGCATGCATCAATAGTTGTTGCTGGGGCTGGCGGGTGCGCAATCATTCCGGCACTTGGCAAACGCCGCCCCCCCGTGTGCGCCTCCGGACATTGTTAACTTTTGCGCCCTTCAAATTACGCACACGGGAATAAGAAAACATGATTTTTGCTTGTGCGCGGCCCATAAAAAATTGTAGCATACTTCTGTGCGCCGCATCGCAGATAAGCGCAAAAAGCGGCGAATGAAAAGCGGGAAATGCGGGGAAAAGCGAAAAAAGCGGGCTACAGAGATAGAGCCGTGGGCCCACAGAACATTTCGCTTAATTGGACGCTGGAGTACGCTGAAACTGCATGATGATGCAGTCATACATACATATAGTACATAATAAAAAACACAAAAAAAAACTGAACAGAAGGGAAGGCTTGAAAGCGAGGGAGGCCAATAAAAACAAATATGAGGCATTTTAAAAATAATGTGAAGGCCGCCGAGCCATCACATCAAAGATTTAGTCACCCGGGGACCGAGCACAGCACAATAATGAGCAAAATAAATAACTTACAACACACATTTTAAACGAATTTCCGGCGCAGTTCTCAGAGTTTTTCAATTAAAAATGTATTACTGGGGACAGGACTTGATACTATCAGTTACTGAGGCTTTAAACGAGTTCTAACCAATTAACTGAAATTTCCTTTTTTCCCGACAGTCACTTGACCCATCAAATCAAAGATTTAGGCCAAGTCACTATAATGAGCCGACCCACAAACAATTTCCAGCCATCGGCTCCTCCAATTACCTGGTCAAGCTGGGTCTGACCATGCCGTGATTTGCCAATTTCGCAATTAAAAATGCATTGGCTGGGCCGGGGGCTGAGTGGGACAGTTTAGCTATTGACACGACTCATTGGCCAAGCGCAATTCATTTTGGCCAGGACCTGTCAGCCTTGCAAATTGCAAATCGCAAATTACAATTGCGTGCATCGATCGGCGATGAAATATGCAGGTGCTGGCTTCTGCGAGCAGCCAACTGCCCAACTTCACAGGCGACGTCGATGGCCAAGTCAATAGAAAATGTGTGTCGTTAATCAAAGGGTATTAGTTGTAGCAGGAGCCCCCTCCCAGCGGTGGGGTACTCGTCCGAGGACAACGCCGGCGACTTTTTGTACAGTCGGACGATGTACGATGTACGATGTACGACCTTATTGCCATGAGGAGTCGGAGTCCGTTGCCTACTGGCACTTGCGATATGCCTGTAATTGCATTTTATCGATCCGATCCGGCAGCTCTCTCTCTCTCTATATATATCTTTGTGACTGTATGTGCACGTGGCAATTGCCTCACACACACACATAAACCAACTATAATAAAGAGGGGGGAAAACAGAAAAAAAAGGAGGAAAAATGTAAAAGAAAAGTGGAAAAGACGTCGTTGGTTGCTCGGCTACACGGCAGCAAGTTTGTTACTCATTCATAAATCATGTGTGCAGCACAGCGACATATAGACAGATGGACAAATAGACAGCCAGCCCAGCGAGGCAACTCATATACCCAGTTAGCCTGGTCACTGAAAATTGCAGCGCCCAGGAACCAGAAGCCAGAAGCCCAAACAAGCGTTTCATATACGGGATACGGCACACGGAACACGGCATAGACAGGAGGAGGATATGGGCTATGGGATAAGGGCAGAGGGAAAAAATAAAACAAGATATAGGAAACGATATATGAATATGCCATAAAACAATATAGGCAGCAGGCGCAGGCAACAGCAATAACAACAGCGGGGATATGACAACAACGCGGCCGAGGGCAATTGCAATTACAGTGGAGATAGGCTAAGGGGACTTGGTTTTAAAAAGAAAATCAATTTCAAACAGAGGTACCAATGAAAACGTAAATAAAATGAAACGTGGAGAGCTTAGGTAAGGAATAAGCTAGTACAGAGACTACTCACTCTCCAAAATAGCAACTAAAACTTATTATTCACAAACTTTCCCTTATAAATTTATAAAAATAAGTGAAGCAAAAGTTGAGAGTACACCGAGCAAAGTCAGAAAGTATTTATTCAAGTTGCCGCCTTTAAGCAATATGTCCTGTACAAATACAGAGAGTTCACAACAGCCGAGCTGCGCCCAAAACTATGCTATGAATTTCATTTGGCAAGCCAAGGACATGCCCAACGTGCGCCTAAGCAGCCAGCTTGTGGGTGGCCAGGGTGGGCTTAGGTGGCAAAGCAACCAAGTTCGGGGAGCTGGCAGTTGGCGTCGCCAGCCGCCACTAATATTAAAATTGAAAATTTTGTAATTTTTCTTTTTGGCAAGCCGGCGCAGCGCAGTCATAACAGCAGCTGGCTTTTGGGTCTGCCACCCTACCCTACTCACCGCCCCTCTTATAGCATATATCTGTGTCCGCTTCTTGGCAATAACATGCATGAGTGTGCAATTTTTGCAGTTGCCAAGACCATCGTCGGCTCCATATCGCTTCAGCGCGCCTTGCGCGCCGTCCTGCGGGAAATTTTCGACAGGTAAAAATGGCAACTGGGCTCCAGAACTCACAATCAGACAGACTCACCTGAGAGCTGAAAGCTTGAAGCCTGAGGCTTCAGGCCGCGGAATTAACTGGGCAACATTGCCTCGGCCGAGGCGCATTCCTCATGCCGGCCGAGGGCATTTGTATCCAGCAGATACATTTTTGATTGAGTTACGTGTGGAGCGTGGAGCGTGGAGCGTGGCGGGGGCGGGCGAAGGTACCGAAAATTGCCGGCTTCATTTGTTCCAGGGGCTGATTTATGAAGTTGCAACGGAATAGAAAGCCCCAAAGAAGCCCAGGGGCTGCACTTGAAAAATTAAATCATAAATTATGGTTTATTTAGAAATGGTTTCCTTAGGATTTTTAGAAGAAGCTGGAAGAAATTTTATTAATAATTTATTTTAAAGAACAAATCAATCTTTGAATGCAGATGCTAAATTAATACATTTATTTTATAGAAAAAATAAAATATTTATATCAGAAATGCATCTATTAAGCTTTGTACAGACTGTGAATGCAGAAAATGAATTAATTAATTAATTTACGGAATTTTTATATCAGAAGAACAGAACAGAACAGAATAAAAAGCCTTTTTTAAAAATGTTATACAAGTATTTTGTATGCTTTAAATCGTTTAAATATAATAGTAATAAATAAGGAAATAGTAAATGATAAAAATAGGCAAAAGAATAATTGTAGACATCAGATTTCTGTTAGTTAAATTAATTTAGGTGGAGCTTATGATACTTCTCCACAATTTCACCACTTTAAGTACTCATTTCTCCTTGTGGAGCTCTACGTGCAACCTGCAACGTGCGCTAATTTTATATAATTAAAACAAATACAAACACACTCCGGCCAAGAGCAGTTCGCCCGCACGTTGTCTCAAGGAAAAGGAGCTCGCAGCTCGCAGCTCGTCGAGGCTTGGAGCTTCTGCTGCTCGGCACATGTCGCTAATAAGCCTGCGTGTTTACTGTTACTTGTTTCAACTAATTTGTCAGTTACGCCCAGCTCGGCCACGCCCACGCCCATGCCCATGCCCACACAGCCCCTGTAAGGCCCGCATGGCAAGGCAAACACACGTACACGATATACACAAACAAGATGCGGGCGCCGGGGCATCAGGTGTCTGCACTTGGCCTTGCTAATTGCACAGAGAGAGAGAGAGCCCTTCTTTTCGGCCATGTGAAATCTCAGACAATTGCGCTAATTGAAAAGCCCCGATAAGGCAAAAATGCCGAAATCGGAGGGGAAATCGGAGCGGACCGGAGCGGCATAGAGGAGCCCTAAGCGGATAGAGGATAGAGAACAGAGCCTTAAATGGAATTTCCTATGGGACCCAATCTGATGAAAAGTTGGGCTCTACTTTGGGCCACTCCAAAAGGGAGTAAGTTAAAGGGAGAATGGTAAAAAAATGTTAATTAAGTCATTATCTAATTGGGGAAATTAATATTATGGCTTTTCTTTACATACGATAATGTTTTCTTGTACTAAAAAGAAATTTAAGTGATTTTAAGGTATTAACTAGGGGGAAATAAAGCTATTTTTGCATTTACATAAGTTTAAAATGTCTTAAATTATATTTAAAATAAAATACGAAGTGATGATAAAAAGTGATTTCAGTGACTTTAATTCGGATTAAGCAAAGAGCTTTATGTGTCTGTTATATTTTATTATAATTCATTAATTGTCACTGACTCATATAATTTCACACAATTATTTAATAAAATTGTGTAACAAAGCCTACAATTATAATTCCCCGTTAATCACTCATAAAAATAGCCTAAAGTTAATACAGGAATTATTTTTAAAGCTAAAACTGTTATTAAAACTTTCTGGCAAAAATAAGAAAGCCCTGTAACTTCAACCTTACTTGGCCCAAATTGCAACGGCAACAAATGGAAGAAATTTAATTAAGCCATAATAAATCCTTTCCCAATTCGGGGTATAAAAAACCCCCCGAAATGACTTGACATTCCAGGAATTTGAGTTCTTCGTCAGCCACCAATTGGAGGATATCTAGAGTGGCCACGCTGCTCTGGAGCTCTGGCCAGCGCCATTAGGACAAAGTTATTATGCCCCGATCCCAAGGCGGCGAGGGGGCGGGTCAAGATGGGGCTCGGACTGGGAGCCGAGCTGGCAAAGTTTATTATGTAAACTCGGAGCGGCCAGTGTTTGAATTACTCGCCCAGCCGCCACTTGAGGCCCTGCAGGGGATGCATATTGAGGTCAGCCGGAGGACAGCTATCCTGGCGTGGCCTGCCTGGCTCTGAAAGGGCAAGGAAGGGACGGGTAGGAGATCCTGGGTGTCCTGGGGGTGTGCTGCAAAGGGGTGAGGGCGCCGTCGCCGCCGCCTCTGTCTCGGTCTCGACACTTGAGTAAATTATTTAGCCGCTCGCTCACACAAAAGCATATTTCGTTCAATTTTTGCAGCCCTTAAACTTTTTCTGCCCTCACTCTCACTCACTCTCCGCTCTTATTTTGCAGGTTTTGGCTTCGTTACATTTCAAAGCGAAGATGTGGTAGACAAAGTTTGCGAAATTCATTTCCACGAGATAAACAACAAAATGGTAAGTGAAGCGTGGCGGTCTGAATCGCAGCCCAGGAGGCTTAACTTCCCCTTCATCTTTTAGTTTTTCCTTCCTTTCTGCCATACACAGCAAAAATATTGCCACGAATTGGCCATCAATTTCCGATTTTATTATTGCGAAAAATATCAGATATCTGAGGCATGGAATATCTGAATAAAATATATTTAGAAAGACTGAGGCACCTTGCGTAGAAATTGCTATTTGTTTTATTATTTATTATGTTTTCTTCATTAAATAAATAAATAATATTAGTAGAACATGGTTTGGCTTATTATTTAATATATGATTTTAATTTCCGCCAGCAGGAAATGTTTTTAGTAGCTTTAAATAAAGTTATTGATTTTATTTTCAACTCCAAGTTTTCCTAACTCAAAACTCTTCCTTTAAATGAAGTTACAGCCCTTGGCAACTCATTTTTAATTATTTTCCTAACGAAAAACTTTTTCAACATATTATTTATAAATAATTTCTTATCAGATTTTCACTGAAATATTTCCTTTAAATCTTTTTATAAACACCTAAAACTCATATTTAATTACTTCTCTCCCGCCCAGGTCGAGTGCAAGAAGGCGCAGCCGAAGGAGGTGATGCTGCCGGCCAACCTGGCCAAGACACGGGCTGCCGGGCGCTCCGCATACGGTGAGTTGGTAGTCTGGGGCAGCAGCCACGCCCATTCGTCGGCGGCCACGTCCGCCGCTGCCGCAGCCGCAGGCTTGCTGCCGAGTAGTTTAGCGGCTGCCGCCTCCGTGCTGCAGCAGCACCAGCAGCAGCAGCAGCAACAGCAGCAGCAGCAGCAGCAGCAACAGCAACAACATCAGCACCACCACCACCAGCCACTACACACGCACACACAGTCGACACACTCGGCACACACCACACACGCCCACCACCAGCTGCTGAGCTCGCTAAGGTACACTCCCTACCCGCTGCCCGCTCACCTTTCGGCGGCAGCCGTCGTTGCCGCCCAGCAGCAGCAGCAACAGCAACAGCAGGTCCAGCAGCAACACCAAGCAGCTGCCGCTCAGCAGCACCAACAGCAGCAGCAGCACAGCCTCGCTCAGGTGGTGGCCGCTGCTGCAGGTGCTCCGGGCCTGCTCCCGCTGGCCAGTCCCTCGCCCGCCTCGGCCACGCCTTCCCTGCTGCAATACGCGGCCGCTGCCAATGCCTTGCCCGGTCAGAGTAACGCCGCCTTGGCCAATTCCCTGTACGCCGATGCCGCCGCCGTCGTGGGCTATAAGCGACTCCTGGCAGCGGCGGCAGTGAGCAGCGGTCTCAGGACTCCCGCCTCTGCCTTGGGCGCCCTGCAAGCGGCGGCTCCGGCTGCTGCTGCCGCGGCGGCCGCCCAACTTCAGCAGGCTCAGATGCGTCAGAATGCCGCTCTGGCTGCCGCCCATTATCCGCTGAGCGAGCTGCTGGCCATGCCTGGGGGTTTGGATATGGCGGGAGCGGGCGCCAACTCCGCGGCAGCTGCGGCGGCCTCACTGTACCAGCTGCCCGGGATCTGACCGAACAGGCCGCAGTGAGAGGTCCTTAGGGCGGTCTAAATTACAATTCAATATCGCAAGATATTTGTAATAAATTCAATAAATTTCTTATCCTTCCTATTCTTGTTCAATATCTTAAGATATTCACCTATTCCAAGCTTTAAAGCTGAGCTTTACATTGAATTTCGCAAGATTTTCCTCAAAAAAGATTTGAATTTCAGAGGCAATGACTTAAAGGATCTGGGTTTAGTCAGAAAGTATAAATTTCTCTTCACATTAACAAAATATATACATTTTCTGTATATTAACCAAACATTTATTTGGCTTCATTAATTTTATTTGCTTAATCTGCAAATTTGCCAACTGCAAGGCTCACAAAAAAACTATAATTATATATTGTTTGGTTAAAAATATGTTTACTCTATATAAATTTTCCGCTCTTGACGATACAAAAATGTATTTTAAGCGATTTTCATTGGCCAATTAATTAAAATTGAATGAGTCAAACAAATTAATCAGGCGCAAGAGTAACAAAGTTAATCCTAGAAAGATATGCACAATTTGCCTGATTTATTAATCAAAAGGAAAATATATAAAAAGCCATATATTATATTTGGCTTATTGATTTTTCCCAAGAACAAAATGAAGCCGGAAATGCTGACTAAGCCAAACTCTTTAAAATTTGCCAAAGATTTTCTAGCTCTTCCAAGCTTAAATATTCTATATTTATTAATAAAGCTGCACACACCCACAAGACACACTGAAACAAATCACACTAAACTCTACTATACACCGACATATACATATATATATGACTCTCATTCCGTCTCAATGTCCAAAAGAATATACTAAGCGGCGATGGCAAGAATCGCCTTTAAAGCCTAGGCCTAGGATTACGTGTACTTCTTACAATTAGCCATGTACTTACTTATGTACCATATATCGTATACATATATCTTATATATTTTGTGTCTGTCTAAGCTGCGTTTAGGCCACGCGGCGTATGCGTTATCTAACCGAATTACTTACATACCATAGCGGCGCATTCGTTTTCTTTCCTTAGACTCTAAGCGAACTTTGATTACTTAAGAACTAGGCTAAGTGCAGGTCCTAGAGAGCTGCTTAGATACATACTTACGTACTAACGAGGCGATCGATAAACCCTAGACCTTAGAAGGCGATCGCAGCAGTTATCATTATGTAATGCGTCTTAGACACCCGGCGACTGAGAGCCCCACATGGATGTAAAGATGTAATTAATTAACCAAGTCAACTCATCAATATATATGTTTTGAAACAGAACGGACACTCTCTACTGTACTATAAATCAAACATTTTCTTAATATACTTGCTAATACGTACAACTCATATCAATAGCTCTTTTTAAAAGTGTATTTATCTAGCCCCAAAAGCCAAAAGCGAGCATTTAACCGAATCGAATTCAATCCTAGCAAATGTATCGAATTAGCGATTAAGTTGGATTAAGAGAAAGCCGAAAGGAGGCCGTCGGAGGCCCCCACTTGGAGGCTCTTCCTCAAGGTATTAGAAAGTACACTCGTCGTATTCAAGTATGCATTGGCGGTGTGTGTAACCGAGTTAGTTTTGAAAAATTGATGACCGCACCGGACCGGACCGGGGCCGAGCTGGGCAGATGCCATCGGCCGGACAGCTGTCCGAGTGTAATTTTCCGAAATGGATCATGGATAATGAATGTGTGCAGTGTGCAGTGTGCACTGCATTTCGGTCCAATTACAGGGGACCCTGCCAAATTACGGCTCAGACAGCTGATGGCCGGATTGGTAATCGGAGGCAACTCCCCCTCTGGCTTCCCCCCCGGCTATCCGTCATCTCATATTGTTTGCCATAGCCATTAATATTTGACTAAATTCGAAACTAGCTATTTATTATACATGCATAAACAACCACACACATATACACACATCTATTGCATTACGATAAGCGCATTAAGCGCTCAAATTCAAATTCAAACTCAAATTCAAATCCGAATCAAACTCCTAGTTAAATCCATTGTAACATTAGCCTAAGTTGCAACAATCGAACGAAGATATGCCAAACAGGAAACGAGCCGCCACCAGCCGCCCTTCGATGCCCAAGATGAACGAATGAACGAGAGAGAAACTGATGAGAAATTCACAGAGAAACCGCACCGGAAGTCACTCGAGAGGCACTCGAGGCCCAAGCAAAATTCAAACAAAAATTCCCCAACTAACATTTAATAGCTGTCAACCTTCCCATATATTCTCCCCCTTGATTTGTAGTGTTTAAACTAGCCCTTATATACTTTTTGTGCGTGTTTAGTTTTTTATTCTTTTACCAAAACATTTTCCTAATACCTTAGTGTCGGGCGCGGGGCAATGGTCTGTGGATATGGAGCATTTTTGTAGAAATGCACAACGGCAGGCCTTAGAAAATTGCCCCCGCCCGATGATTAACCCTTAATACCATTTATAATTAGCGACAACTTTCAAATTTATACTCATAGAATAGCCACTAAATGTCTTAGATTATATCTACATATCTAATAAGTGTTTAGAATTGTGTCATATCTACGGTATATCGAACAAATGTAACTCTACATATATACAACTCTATATAAACATAGCTCAGATCAAGGCTGTTAATGCAGAAATGAATAACAAATCGGTGGAAATTCATTTCCCCCTTAGTTGCGCACTGGCAAAGAGTCGCAAAACATTTCTTAGAACTCGAAACATATATTAAAATATATATATATAAGTAGTATATAGCGGGACGATCGATCTGGGATCGGCAGTTCCTTAGTTGCCACACACACACACACTTGATTAGAACTCTAAGTACACACGAGTCGAACACACTTAACGAATACGTATAGTAAATCAGTCTATCCATATTTACACTCTATAACGATTAGTCCTGATATAATCTCGATACTCTTTTGTTTGAATTCATTAGCTCTCTCCGATAAGATCGTAATCGAATGCCAGTAATTATCTATTTTTGCCTTTCTTTTCTGTGCTCTCTCTCTCTCTTGTTTTCCATGCGACTCCTCTAGATAACATCATGTGGGGACTGGGGACATTGCCCGAAGGTGAGAGCTAATTACTTAAAGTTTTTAATAATTTAATTGATTTATATTAATTTTCATAGGTTTTCCGGCAGCTGCCTATGCTGCCTATGCCGCTGGTCGCGGCTATTCGGGCTATCCCAGCTTTGGACTGCCCTATCCAACTGGTAAGTCCAACAAATACCCATGTTCACACACGCTTAGATACACCTGAGAACCTGCACAGCACACATAGACACTCACCTGCTCAGCCCCCTGTCATTACTTGTATGTGAGTGAGAGTGTGAAGAAGCAACCCTGTGACTAAAGCCCACCATTAAACACACATGTGCCACTTGAAAAAACCCCCAAGAACCGAATCTGTGTGCCTCTTGATATGACGAATCATCATTCTACACTGCGATAACCCGCATTAGCATTACTAACTCAACTAGTACTTCGTCTGCCTTCGATGTTTTTTATTCCAAACCGAACTACAACTACAAAACATCCATGTTGCTCTCAGTTTTGCCTTGATCAATCTTTATTCTTTTGTATTTGTGTTTTGCTTTGCAGCGGGTGTGATGGGCGTAGTGCCGGAGAATCGGATACTGATTGGCGACTACATGACCTAGGACCTCCAGCCCCAATGACTATTTATCGAGTATTACTCATTAATGAAATAAATCACTGTTTTCTAAATAAAATCGAAAAAAATAAAGAATAAGCGTTCGTCATATCAATGCACAATGTAGCTGAAGATCGGAAAGAAACAATTGGAAACACTCACAGCGCCACATGACATATAGAACCCCTTTTAGAATTGTGTCCAGCGCATCCAGCAGATATTCCATTAAAGCTTGGCCTTGACTTTATCATTTTTCCACCACTGAACAACACACTAAGAGATCCGATCCCATAATACCCCAAAAACACTGGCTACTAGGGCTTTTAGATGATGTCAATTAATTACCTTACCCTCTGTATAAGCTAGAGCTGTACAACAATCGCTAAAGTTATCAAGAAAATCGATAGAGTTGTACAAAAATCGATGTTTTTATTGAAAGAATCTCTAGGTTAAAGTTGCTTTACTAAGTCGAATTAATATTTGTTTTTCTACCAAAGAAATCTTTCTTAATATTGAAAAAAGAGGTATTAATATGTTAACATATCATAAAAATCGATAGACATGTGCAACAATCGATGAAGTCATCATTAAAATCGATATATCAAATTTTCTTTAATAAAATTATAAAAAAATTAAATTTTCTTCCAAAAATTTCTTCTTAATTTTGAAAAAAAAAATGTTTTAATGTGTTTCCATTTTGTCAATTACACATTTCCAAAAATCGAAAATTCCTATATTATTTCGTTGTCAAAAAATCGATAATTCGATTATATCGATTTTTTAATTTTCTTTCCATATTGAATAACCGAAACGTACAATTCAGGAGTTCTTTTCTTACTTTATTAAAGAAAAGAATCAATTTACCTATTTTAAATTATTTAAGAACTCAATATTTCGCATTAAATCTTTTAGACGCTTTTCTTAATATATTTTAATTAATTTAGGCACACTTTAAGGAAGCTTATAGAATTTAATTCTATTTTTTAGAAACTAGTTAAATATAACCTCTATTTTTAATATTAAGATTAACTTTCCATTTATTCAACCGACCGAAATTTATTTCTTTGGAAAATATGTCTTAAAAATAGAGACGGAAAATAATCAAATGGTGTTTGATATTTTTATAAGCAAAAATCGATTTTAAATCGATAAACATTGATGTTTTTCCAGCCCTATTTTAAACATTACTTATCAATGTATATTTTCTTTTTTTAATTAAGAAAAAGACAATTTTGTAGACCAAAGTTGATTGCCACTTTCTATTTCAAGAAGCAAATGAATCCGAAATGTCCTTATAAATCGATAGTTTTGCAGCTCTAGCATGCGGAGACTGTACCCAAACTGTTATGACCCCCCTCTCGCTATCTCGCTCTCTGACTCTCTCTCTTTCTCTCTCTGCTCATCTATCTTGTATCTCGTATGATTTTGTAGGCTTGACTATTTGCGGCATCGGTCGAAGTTATGGGACCGCTTGTAGCACTGCCCCGGGCCGCAGCAGAGTGGCCCCACCGAATGGCGCTGCCTCTGCTGCTGCGGCCCCCTCTGCCGGTGCCGCCCCTGGCCACGCCCAGTCGGCGTACCACCAACAGGCGCTGACCTTGCCGCTGGCCACGGCGCTGACGGCTCGATCCGCGGCCATCAAATCGCAGTTTCTGGGCAACATAAATTTCTAGGCGAGAGACCAAGAACCAAGTCTGATTGAGTGAAGCTTTGAGAATGATACTTGAGACTCCTCCTGAGAAGCAGAGTCCCCCTTTCTGTTTCTGTGTGTGTCAAGTAAATATACGAACGGTGACAAGTAGGTACAGCTTAGTGTAGCCTGTATCTACGGTAAATGGTAACCACTACAACAACAAGAGCCCAGTAACCACTAAAGTACACCCAGTGGCGGGGCGAAGAACTAACGAGAGATTCGATTTGAAAAGAACTACATAGAAAATGTACACACAACAAGAAAACACACACACTCTTAGCCCATATATAGTTGGACAAACACACACACTCACACAGAGAACTTACGTACTAGACGACTCCCAAAGAAGTATACCCCATATATAAGCATTTATTGTTGGAGCAGTTAACCAATTACCGCAGCAGTTAGCCGTATCCCCAAGTAGTGACTAGCGGCATCCCAAAACGTATAATAAAGTACCTATAATTGCGTATTCCTAGAGCTAGAGCAGCTAGAGCACCCGTACTACCAATACTAACCAGTTAGACTCGTCTAGATCTAGGCCAGCATAATCACTCCGCCACAGACAAGCGCCTATATAACACACACGTCTCTCTAGAAGCCCCATTAGACATATGACACAGTGTACTCGTATTCAGCAACAATATATATATAGCGAACTATACTCGATCTTCATACAGTCCTTCATACTTCAGCTCACTTCACCCACTCGAAAGTATACAGTATATATCTGTATCTGGCTTTTTACACCCTGACCTGGACCCATTTGTATCCCGGTTCCAGGGACGCACATCTATTATTTATAAAACTATTTTGCCGTAGCATTTAAATGCAAATTTCATTTGTAGTCCCGTGTATGCATAAATTAGTTGCTACCCACAACAGCAACAGCAACAGCAACAACGACAGCAACAACGACAGCAAATGCACATGGAAAAACATTTAGATAACAACAAAATTTTAGCAGGCCTGTCACATGTACTGCCATTATTATCCTTTAATTAATTTGCCGCGCATTATGTATGGAATTTTTGCCAGTTCCGTCGTTTTTTCCATTTGTTGCTGTTGCTGCTGGGTTGGTCCCATGAGTTTTTAGATAATTAGCAAACGTGCAGAGATTTTTGCCATAGCTAAAGTTCATTAATTAGTAGATTTGCCCATTATTCGTAGCTGTGTGTTATATTCCGTTTCATATTTATTAGCGACAAAACCACATTTGGCCCGCATATACGTTTCGAAGCCTTTACTATACTATATATATAGCAAAAATTCCTTCCTTCATCGGTGCATCGCAAGAATTCCAAAATGGCAAACGAGCGAAAATTTTTGAAATTTCTATTTGAAAACTACATATAGACATTACTATATATTATACCTATATTATACCTACAATATATACATGAATATTTATATATATACACATATTTAATATACGACGTTTACAAGCTAAGTTTTGAGTATTCATTTGATACGAGGCGTGACTCGATTTGATTTGTACAATAACGAAAAATACAATATTAATGTCCATCCATTTTCGAAGAGCAAAAAAAGCAAAACAAAAAAAAGGAAAAGCGAAAGAAATGAAAACAAATCTCTCTCTTAAGTTTGATGAAAAATGCAATTTTTCTATGTCCCCTCCATTCGACGCGTAACTGTAAGTCCCCCATCCACACATTTAGCTATTTAAACACACTATTACGATCAATAACTCTTTAAATGGATAAGCTGTTACTTAGTTAATTGAATGCAATTATCGCCACTTTGGGAGGAACTGCTTCGAGGTATTTGCAACTATTACCGAAAAAACGCTTGCGAGTTATTTACATTTACAAAAACAAAAGAAAAACCTATATAGGCACACACCCAAACACTCAAACCTATATGTATTTTACACGTATATACTGTGATTTATAAGAAAACGCTTCAAACGAGAACAAGAAACCCATTTGCCAAACGCAGAATTGAAATCGCTTGCGCAGAAATTAAAACAAAATGGAAAACGAAAAGTTATTAACTAAATAAATGCACAAAAACTAAGATAAATAAAAATAAAATAAATGCGGATGCAAAGCCGAAACCAAAGTCTATCCTTTCTCTGGCCTCAGGCCTGGGGCTTGTCAGCCCTTCTGTCTGTCTCTGCTCTCGTATTATTAGCGTTTTCGATGGGAATGGAACTGACGGCTCCGAGAGTGACAAAGTGGCCATCGGAGCGTATGCGTAATATTTGTGACAGCAACTTGGCAACGACAACTTCTGCGGCAAGAAGCCAAGGAGAAGGAGAATCAACAACTACAACAGCAGCAGTAGCAGCAGGAACGAGAACGAGAACAACCGCAACTCAAGCACTCCTCAACAAGGTCAGCTAATGGTCGTCTTATAGTTCCAATACAAGCATTATAATCTCTTTATATACGTATTTATTCATCTTTTTATCGAACCTATAACCGTTTTTGGCTCCATATCCGAACAGATTTTCACATTTTACGATTATTAACTGTATGTAAACTGTTAGTTGATAGCAAAAGTTTAGCAAAGAGCGATATAAAACAAATTGTAAACTGGCTGCGCCAGTCGTAGTTGGAATAACATACAAGTATATATATACATTTATGTGTAGTGTTCTTCTTCCGTTTTGAATAAAACTTTGTGTTTAGTTTAATTCCACACACACACAAATTAGCTCAGCTATACATGAGTCGAGCTAGAAATAGTGTTTAATTTACCAACAACAACAAAATGTAACACACTCATTAGTAGTAACAAAAAGTGTAACCCAACCTCCATATATATATGCGTACCTTACATAAACCAAAAACTCTGTAGTCGTCCTGATCATGTAAATGTCTTTCGTTGACCGATTTTGTTTGTTGAAATGTCTCAATTGAACCCTTTTTATGGTAGGAGCCCCCGAAACTCGGTTGCCAGGACTACCGACAGCTGGGAACAGTTGTTTTTCCGCAACCGCAAGACTGACAATTGCAATTTTCCCCACACACAAAACAGCAAAGCTCGACCCCATTCGAATCCACCGTAATGCCAATCCCGAACCGATATCCCCAGACCCCCCAGAACCCAGATCCATGACGGAAACGCATTTCATGCAATGGCAGACCGAAAAACCCCGGCTAAATAAGTTATTTATTTACAAAAGCAACGGTTACTGCTATTGCAACTGCTGCTTTTACGGGTCGGATCGGAGTCCGCGCTTCTTTGTATCTGAGATTTCCCGAGTCGACACACTAATGAAAACAACATGGCGCACCGGGATTTCGCAGAAAAACGTAAACTAAACGTAAGCCAAAGTTGATTGGCGCCATAAAACGCACAACGGCGATGACGAAGGTCGTTGGGCTTGATGCGATGGGGTTACTTGGGTGGGTGGCTGCCAGGGACATGCCTCGTTACGTTACGTCACGTTACGTTACATCAATTTTTGTGTTTCCGCAGGAAATGCAACTGCTACGTTTCCGCCCACCACATTCCACAACCGGGTCCTGCCCGAGTCCTGCCATAACCCGTTACCCATTTTTTGTTCGCATTCGGATTCGCATTCTGTTGTCATTTCAATATTGGCGCTGGCGTATTTTTACTTGCTGCAGCAGCTGTGACCATAACAAGGGAAAACAGCTACAAAAAAAAAAAAAAGCGATAACAATAATAACGGGGCAAAAAGGGAAAAATGGGTGAAACTGGGGAAAATGGCGCCCAAAGGAAAGTGCACATCGCTGGGGCAAACCAAGCGTAGTAACTGAGTTTGGATGGGTTCGGGGATTGGTTTGGTTTGGTTTGGTTTGGTTTGGTTTAGTTTGGCTTTGGCTCTGGCTCTGGCTTTGTTTTGTCATTGTAGCGTCAACATCCCCGGCCCAAAAGCTCGTTTAATAACCGAGCAGCACTTTGTGTTTTCATAACCTGCGTTCCAGTTAGCGCTTTCCGTTTCCCTATTTCCCTTTTCCTCCCGAAATCCCCTTTTATATTTAGTATATGTATCTATACGTACTTCCTTTCGCTGCTTTGGTTCGTCTTTTGTGTTTGCGTAGTTGTGTTCTGGGTCTAGTTAGAGTTGTTTACTTTCGCTTTTGATTGTTTGCTTCCTCGGCACACCGATATAGCGGAGCTATAGCCCCACATGTATAACAATCGCATACTCTCGAATACTCTCTCTCACTCCATACCCACTTTATATCTAAATATAAATATATATACTCGATCCCCGACTCCTTTGTCGTACCCCTAGAGCTCAGCCTTGATTACGTTTCGTATACTCTTGAGTCGCGGCCACCTCCTACATATAATGCATAGTATGTGGCCGAGTTTAACGACTTTTACCAATCGCCTAGCGATGATCCGCCGCCACCAGAGAGACCCGCACCCACTAATGACCACTCTGTCGTCCTCTTTTTTGCCACTTACAGTTGATCTAACCAACGGGCAGCTGACACCCAACAACAATACCCCGCTGCTGACCCAGGCGCTGTCAGGTGAGTGACCCCAATTTCTAGCTTTCCTTCTATTTCCATTTCCACTGGGAAAAATGCAGGATTCTCTGGCAGTTTCTGGCCCTAAATCTTTTGAAGAAACTCTCTAGATCCCAAAAATAAATCACATTTAATTAGTTTCTCTAAATTCATTTAGCATTAAAATTACAACACTCATACGCACTGTTGTCCCAATGTATTTTTGGCAATATCTTCAGTAGAAATCCTGTTAATCCTTTAAAAATATTTTATACCACATTTAAGTAGTTTTGTCTAAAATAAATTGAATATTTAAATTACAACACTCATACGCACTGTTGTCCCTACGTATTGCTGGCCAAAATCACTCATTCGTACTGTTGACAACACTATTTCCTTCCGTAACAAATATTTGCTTAGTTTCCTTGGTAGTTCCCTTAAATTAGTGATTAACTTTCCCTGTTTACTCTACAAAATCACCTATCTAATATATCCTCTCCCTCTCTCCTTCCAGTGATGAACAACTATCAGGCGGCTGCTGCGGCCGCCCACAGCTTTGGTCCGTCGGCATCGCCGCATGCCGCCGCCGCCACCACGGCCACCCGGCAGGGATTCCCCTCGACCAACTCGCCCGGCCCAACCATCGACATGTACAGCTCGGCGGGCGCCGATAACGTGGGCTACGTGCAGGCCACCAGTCCGCAGCCGTCCGGCTTCCCCATCGCCGTCAGCCGCGCCCCGTTGAACTACAGCCCGGTAAGTGTGACACTAACATACCGATACAATTTCCCGTGCCACCCAGACCCCAGGATCCATGTAACGGACCGCCAAGTGATCCTGGAGCCTGGCTGGACGGAGGCTAGCGATTAAGTTAGAGCAACACCCACATGAGAGATCGGAGCGGTTCGGTTCGGTTCTGAGCCCTCCGCTTGGAACGCCTGTAGGACTCATAAACCACACACACGCCACACACACTCATTCCGTAGTGATTATATATGAATAATGATAAGGAGAGACTGCCGATGTAGAGCTAAACTATTGCGTTATCCTTCTATATATTGTATGTATTTCTCTTTCATTTCGTACAGATTTATTCGTTGAACTTTGCGATGGCTAATATATAAAAGACTGATAACCCAAAAATATAAAAATGCAAAAGAACAAAAAAAGTAAAAAAAAGAAACCCCATTATATATTTAAATCGAACAAAATATATATATGAAAAAAATACAAATAAAATAAATATATAAACGAAAGCAAACAAAAGAAATAAGAGTATAAAACAAACGCAGTTGCACAAGGTAGGCACACCAACAAAACTACAGCGTGTTCTCTTCTTTTTTCAACTAAACAATTTCAATTATTAACAATCAAATTCTTTTAACTACAACTAGTCAAAAAAAAAAATATTTACAAAAAAAAACGAAAAAAAAATAAAAGTAATAAATATGTATGCACGTCACAAGCACAGTTTTCTAGGCCGTTTCAATTAAACCATTATTATTTATTTAAATTGTATACACCATATATGTATTATATGAATATTTCAATTCTACAATATTTCAATATATTCCTCCTATGCCTCCGCTGCAAACTAAAATAAATCAAATCGAAAGCATATTTATTATCCATGGCTGTCGGCGAGGTTTGATAAAGGATATGAGAGGGAAAACAAATGCAAATGGCATTTAATACATTTTTTATCGTTTATAGAAGAGAAAAATGTATTTTCTATTTTTCTGAGAAGCTAATTGTTTTTAAAAATAGGTAACGTCAAAGAGGGAATTTGTGTTGCATTTTTTTGAGTAATAAATATCAATTTCCCATGAAAATATTCCTTGCGTTCCACCAAAAATTCCAAATAGTTGTTGAAGTTATTTAGCATCGGCTACTGATGAAAAACAGTTGTAACTTCAAGATATTTGTGTTTTTCTGAGATAAAGCTTCGATTTTATATTATAAAACACAAATAAAATATGAATAAATATAGATATCCCCTTTATCAAACCTGGCCTGCACCTTGCGTGAAAATTTCCAAGTTATCTTTATTTATTTTAGAAATTTTAAAAAAATTATTCTTAAAATTTTCTTGTCACTTCTATCTCTATATATTCTATATAAACATATCTGTATACCTCTTAATGTTTACTTTCTATACATATATATTAATATATATTTATACATTTATATATACATACATATATGTGTGTGTGCGTAGATATGCAACTAGAAAATTGCATTTTATCTGAATAATTTTTGGTCTTTGCTTGTTTTGTTCTCCACGAAACGTTTATTTACAGGGACCACTAATTCCTGCGGCATTTACAAATGGATACCATTAAAAGGTGGCGCCGACAACCGCAATGACAACAACAACAACAACAACAACCGCAACAACAGTAACAACAAAAGCAGCTAACAGCAACAGCAACAGCAACAACAGCAGCAGCAGCAGCAGCAATATTTAACAACAACCAGGCAACAGGAGCAACAAAAATGCAACAGCAACTTTAGCAACAAATGACACACACACACACACTCTACACACTGTAATGCTGCAAACCGCAGAGCGCAACAAAAACGAAAAAAGAAATAATTTAAAATTATATATGTATACGTGCATATACATACACAAATATACATATATATATATATAAATATAAATCAAATAAAGTACGTATTACATATTACGTGTATTTCCACATGGCAAAAATGAAAATCCGTTAAGAGACAGCAACTGCGAGAGCAACAAACAATAAACCAAACACACACCCACACACACACACATTATAATTAATTAATTAATTAACGTATATAAAAATACGTACATATTAACGCATGGCAAAAACCAAAAAAGAGAAGAAGAAAGCCCCCACATACACACAGAGAAAAAGAAGAAGCAAGTTTAAAAAAAATATGAGGAAAAACTACGAGCGAACACAAAAAAAAAAAAATTAATTTTAATTTAACAACCGCTACAACAACAACAAACAAGAGCAGCAACTACAACTACAACATCGTGGCCCCGAAAGATGCAACGTGTGCAGCAAAAATCGTTTAAAATGCAAATTAAACGGAAACTGGAGTGGAGTGGCATCGGCGGATGGGCGGATGGGCGTTGGGCTGGCTGTGGGCGTGGCTGCTCACACAGCAAAAAAAAGCGGAGGCCTCCCCGCCCCACCAGCCAACACCCAACGGATGACAAACCGGGAAAGGGGGCGTTACCATGGGGCAAACCACTTTTAAGTAATGAGAAAACCAACAAACGAAACTCAAAAAAAGTAAAATCCATAAAAAAAAAAACCTACAAAAAATGAGAAATCAGAAAAAATTCGACGGGGGGATGATAACTAATAAAGCGATAGAGCAAAAAATGTTGCAATAATAGCGAAAATGTTATTATTTAATTGCGTATTATGAGATGCGAATTATTATTACCAATTATTATTGCTATTCTTAACGTATCTAAGTTGTAACTTTTAAAGTTAAAGTCGATATATATATACATATATATACACTCTTATACATATAAAGTAAAAACTGCAATATATACAAAGGAAATTACTTGAATCAAAACAAAACGAAAAAAAAGACAAGCGAAAACCAACCACAAATTATTGTACTTTGATATGGAAAAAAGGCACACTCTGAGGTGATTTTTTCAGAAAATTGAATTGAATTGAAAATGGATTGGTTCAGTTTTATTTCTCGACCGGGGTGAGGGGGTGAATCAAATCAAAATTGTGCTTACAATTATATTTATGAATTTATTTTAAAGTACAACAAATCCTTTATTGGCCAAAGTAAACAACAAAGAAACAAAAGAAGAGAGGAGAATAGAAGAAAAGCAAATGTGAAATGTGAAACGCAAATGCAAAGCAAAAGTCAAAGGCAATTTGTTATTATTAACTATGTTGAAGTTCTCTTTTGTCATTATTTCTATCGAATCAGGGGAATAAAAGTAGAGGAAAGAAAAAAAACCTATAACTTTTGTGTTCACATTGAAAGCAAAATGGTAAATAATGCTAATTAAAACCGTGGATAGTTAGACAAATATGTTAAAGCATTAAATATGACAATGAGAGCTAAAAGTGAGATGAGTGTATTTCTATATAACTCGAGGCATAAATCAATTTATTTGCTAAACAAAGGAAAAACCAAAACAATGGCTAAAAACAACTCTCCCTTTTTAAGAATGTAAGAAAAACACACCATTTTTGAGACACAAAAACACACACACTGATACAGACACACACATCTTACTGATAAATCAAAAGAAAACACTTAAACAAATTAGGTGGTAAGAGCATATGCAAATATAACAATGAACTATTATACATACAACACATATAGTACCGATTAAGTAAATAAAATATTTATAAAAACAAACCGCGCAAAATCGCCAATGTTTGAACATTTAACTAAATATATATACACATATATCTGTAAACAAAAGCATGTAAAAAGGATCAAGGAAATGCCGCTCGATGAAAAAGAAAAATGGGCGGAAAATTGGAAATTGAAAGAGGAAGATGAAGAGGAAGAGAGACCGATGAAATGCAGGCCACGCAATGTGCAATTAATTTTTTTCTAGTCGCTCCGTCCGGCGGCGGCGCCCCGGACGATGGATGTACTAGACATATTTGAGGAGGATTAGGCGGAGTATAAAGACGATAATGACGACGATGCAATCGGGGGGGCGTAATAGAAAAATATATTTATATACAACTATATGGAGTATTAAATTATTGGAAAAGCAAACCAAACAAAACCTATCAGCTAGATAAGTAAACGAACATTTGTTACACACACAGCAGTAAGTGGGGGAAAATTGCAGAAGAAAGCAAGAAACAAAAAACTAATAACAAAATAACAAAAAACAAAAAGCAAACAACAAGCCACAAGAAGAACAAAAAACAGAATACCAAAATAGCTGAGAAAAACGAAATATTCTATAATTGACAGAACAACAATACGATGCGCTTTTTGTCTGTCTGAACATTTTTTGCATTAGGCGACGAAAAAAACCCAAAAAGTTAAAACAAAAACCAAAAAAAAACAAGACGAGCTGACAACTATAGAGACAGAAAACAGAGAAAATAGAAAGCAGAGAAAGCTGGAAAACACACACATACAGAGTAAACAAAAAGCAAAGCAAATGCCGAAAAACAGTGAAAATGTTCCTTTCATAACTTTTTTGCCAAATTGTCAAACCAACGCTCTCCAGGACTTTGCCCCGTCAAGTCTCGGACCAACAAACTTACCCATAAACAAACATATAAAGTAGAGGGAAATCGAGGGAACCGAAAAACCAAGAAACCGAAAACCAAAAACCAAAACAACACAAAACTTATACGATATATGCATGCCTATAGGCATCTATAGATGTAAAGATGTATCATACATTAAACGTTTAAAAGTGTTGCAGCCCCCAAAAAAAATGGAAAAAAAATCCCCCGCAAAGATCATTTCAGATTTTCCAAAGATCGCGACTGGCGACTTTCATCATCATCACACGACATCCCTTATAAATAATCAAAAAAAGAAAAAAACAAAGGTAACAAATTAAGAAGCGAAAGCGGAAGCGGAAAGACATTTTAGATAGACAAAGATCAGACCACTGACAGACGTCTGGCATATCCGGGAGTTTGAACGGACCTTGTCGTGGGAAGAGTGCATTACTTTAGCAGGTCGAAGGTCATTTGGGATGAGGAGGATGATTAAGTGGAGAAGGATAATTCCAGCTGCGGCTTCTACCCCCTGCGGGGCAGATATTTTTAAAACGGGGAAGCGACGGCAAACATGTTATATTTGCATAATATATATATATATATTAAACCTACTTCTAAGGCATATACATATATATATATATAAATAAATATATTTTTAAGACATGTTCTAAAAGCAATAATTCAAAACAACAAGAACAAGAACAACAACAAGATGAAGAAACGGAGGCTAAGGCGTTGAACAAAACCCCCCAAGAGAGGAATGAATACATAAAATATACACCAATATATAAATATACACCTACACGTAAATATATATACATGCATAAAAAAATATATATACATATATGTATTAAAGAGAGCGATTAGCTAAGAGACAGATCTGGACTTTTCCAAGGCCGAGCTAATCATTTCCCAGGCAGCTATGATGCCCAGAAGTACGCTACACTTCTCCAACTAGAAACTCGTATTATTTGTGGTGTAGAAACATTGGGTGACCAATGGCGGACCCCCGAGCTCAGTTCCGGGTCCGTTTACGTTGTAAGTCGAAGCAGCTTTAAGTGTAATGTTGAGTCTTTCCCAGCAATTTCCCTGGAGTTTCCCCATTTCCCAGCTAACGCCAATCGTTGCGAGCCTGCGCTTTCCTGCGTTTGATTTGTAGTGCTCTCTATATTCGATAAGGAAGCTATATAGACGATCGGAGGACGATTTATAACTAATATTGGTGTACCGGATCAACTTCAGCTAAAAGAATACCGTAACAACAAGCAATGCGTCCTTGTAACAAAATCAATTTCAGTCAATTAGAGAACTTCACACCAACAAAAGCACAGAAGAGCAAGACAAGTAAGACAACCGAAACAACAACAAGCAACAAGAACATTTTCTAAAAACTAAAAGCAAAACAAAAATCGAACAAAGACAAAACAGTTTTCATTATTTTTTTACTGAGGCGCCGTCCGAGCGAAGGGACGAAGATCGATGATCGAAGTGCAAGGATGCTCGACGGCGCAGGCGCAAAAGCTTTAAATTGAACAAAAAAATATAAAAAAATAACACGAACAAGGAGAACGAACAATTTATAGAAATCGACAAGTGAGCTCTCTCTTTTTTATATCGAGAACGGAGAATTGTGTGTGTGTATAAATAAAGAAAACAGAAAACAAAAAGTATGCCGTAATGATTTTTTAAAAATAATGTACCCATACTGTAAGCTATACGCAACTTTCGGTCGAAAAGGTCAATTGGTGGTCGAAGCCAACAAAAAAATATAATAAAGAAAAAAAAGAAATTTTTAGTGAGGAAAAACCGAAACCAAATGCGGCACGAAAAGACATAAAGTGTAATGTAAAATAGTTTTAAATTGGCGACACACCAGATGAAGGCGTCGGCGTTACGTAGTTACATATACGAATTGCTTTCCGTTTTTCTCTTATTATTGACTTACAAACATATCAGTTCTTATTATGTGTATGAGTATAGCAACAACATCAACAAATACGATTACAATTACGATAACGATAACGATTAATGAAATACAACTTAACTAATATCTAGCGCTAACGAACGAAAGAACCTTTCTTTTTACCAACAAAATTCCACAACCACACAGATGAGTATGACACGCGCGCGTCGCCGCCCACTTGGCCTTTTTGAGAAGCGCGGAGAGCGGCGCAAAAGGGCGCCTGGTACGTGGGAAAAACAAAGAGAGTAACCATTCACAATACGACTTGTGGGCCTTCTACACTTTGACGTGCTTTTATACGATAGCAATCCTTTAACTTACACACACGAGACATTTCTATCCTAGGTTCTTTTTTATAGACATGTGTACATACACCACACACCTCACAGCACACTCTACACCAACAGCCACAACTACACCCCAAAAAGACACGCCACAGACACAGACAGACACACACGCATATATACGATGGAGATCACATACAAAAGAACCTTCATACGAACGATCACTTGACTATTTTTGCTATAAGTAAGAAATTCCCCCCAGGAATGTGTCAGTCGGAAGTGGCAGTACTCCTGCTGACAAAACACCTTTACTATATTGACAATATCTCTTATATATTTTACACTATACTATATGGAAAATTATATATTAATATATACAAGAAAATGTGGGAAACCAAAGCCCGAAAACCAAAAACCAAAAAGCAAAACAAATAATACATAATTGAGGAGATGAAGAAGACGATGAACGAGGCGTGAACGGCGTGAGTGGCGTTAAAATTGTATTTACAAAAAAAGCGTAAATGCGTTAAGCAAGATGAAATCATTTTAATACTTTATACACATATAAAAGTCAATGGGATCTTTAGAGACGAAGGACGAGAGACGAGGCAGGCAGCAGATGAATATGAAACTACAAGACAGACAACAAGACGATGAAGATACATTTATAAAATGCGCCGTAGCAGGGCGTCCAGTTTGTAAGTATTCTAACTATGTAAGTAAAGTAATTAAGAGGAGCGCAGGACGATGAGAATCAATTAAACATACATACTGTCTACGGAGCTGCGACCAGCTCCCGGCCACTTGCAGTGCGAATACTTTAACACAAAACGAAGCCAGATGGATGGGGAAGTGAGATTTGATGGCATAGGATAGGATATGGCATGGGATGATGCGTTCAGATGCGAAATCGGACACATTGGACGGGAAGGAAGCTGGGGAATGGAATGGAGGGCTGGTTGATGATGGATGTTGGGTGCGGAATGCGAGATTGCCAATGTGTGTACATAAGGTCTATATATTTACGAGCATAACATAAACTGGTACAGTACTACACTTACAGCAAACTATACAAGGTAACAAAAAAAAAAACAACATAATAATAATAATTAACAGAGCCAGAGAACCGCAACCGCAACCCAGGCGGCGGGTGGGACGACACATACACATAAATAGAAGCATAACGAGAATTTAATAAAACCATTTTTCATTTCTATAAAGAAATCCGGTAACGAATTTGTATATTTACTACGAGAAAAGCAAAAAAAAAAAGGTAAACAAAACAGACGAAGGAAAATTCGCGATATATACAAGAAGATATATATTAAATGGCCGATGAAGGACAGCAAATATGCCCGTATATACATATATATATATATTATATATATGAAAATAAAACCCAAATGATATATATACATATATATATACATAGTTATATAACCAAGAACAACAAATAAACATATAGTTAAATTCAATAATGTTAAGCATTCGAACGAACAGAGACAGGCAGACGACGGACACGCATATATACTGGAGGTTAAAGAAATGCAATTATTTATAAGGACCCTCGAACTATGCGGCCACCAATACCAACAACAACATCAGCAACAGCAACAACCACATCAGCATCAACAAACAAAAACAATTACCAACAATTCGAAGCAACACCAACAACACGATGCCACACAGCCAAGAGCCACATTTATTAAAAAGACGACAAAAGGGCAAAAAGGTATTGCTCTCTTGCATTTTTAACACTCCACCATGACACACCATACACACCATACACACACCCCCATTAACACACAGGCCGCAATATGTATATGCAAAGAAAAAACTTTAGCAGCAAATTAAAATCCACTTTGTTCACAATGTGCCACGTACAGGGAGCGATGGTTATATACACTTGTATTGTATCCGTACTATAACCCTCGATCGGGCCAAGATCGGCAGAATCGGCAACAACAGAGATCCGCAGCAAACCGCATATTAAACCAATACAGACGAAGAGCAAGGGAGGAGAGAAAACAAAGCGAAAACCAAAACTAAAACATGATTTTAAACAGAAAATGAAATTAAATAATGGCATAATAAGTTAAGCTAATGGTACATAAGTTTAAAAAACAAACGGCAGAAAAAGAAATGCTCTAGAGCAAAAAAAAAAAACAAGATGAACAAAAAGCAGAAAGGAAAAAAAAAACAAGACAAACAAATATATATATATATATAAAATAAAAATTATAATGAAATAACTGAGAAATAAATAAATTAATTCATAATGATAAATAAACCAATATGAACATTGTTCAAAAACATAAGCTGTTCAAGTGTTCTTTATTGGGTTTTGAAGGGACTTATAGGGGAAGCTTCTACTTAATCGAGGTGACCCTCACGGAAAGCTGCCCCTAACCTACTTGGTTCCCCTTTAATATTAAGAAAGGTAAGATTTTCCAAGTAATTTTCAGAGATTTAAGGCGCCTAAAGTAAACCTCATTTGACCTTAGCTTCTTTTCCCAAATAAAGGCTTCCCTCTCCTGGAATAAATCACTACCTCCTTCAACGAAACAACAACCATTTTATTCAACAGGATATTTACAGGACATCAAGCGGGGCAGTAAATACAAATCCACTTACGACATCGAAACGTACACTAGGAGTGCGTAATGCAGGATTAACGCCACTCAGCTCAGCTGGACTTCTTCAGCTTCCTGGCCTCCTTTCGCTCGTCCCACCACCTGGCATACCACTTGGCGCTCCGCTCGGCACTCGCGTCCGGATCGAAGAGCGGCATGTAGTCCATGTGGATGGAGGCGCGCAGGCGATTGTACATCAGCATCGAGGAAGTGTAGGAGGCGATAGCACGCAGGGAGTAGGGCAGACGGTACTTGGTGTAGGGATAGGCCACACGCACCACCGTCTCCAGCAGGAAGGCCAGGAAGAAGAACAGGAAGTGGGGGATGTACCACCAGCTGGTCTTCACCTTGAACCGCTCGCCGAGCACGGCCATCTTCTGGACAAACCGCGAGACATCGTTGATGCCCGTGTCGTCGGTGACAAACACCGGCAGTCCATTCACCGCCTTGTCGGACACCTTCAGAGCCTGGTAAGCGCAGATGTGTCCGTGGGCCACGTTTCCGGCGTAAACTAGCTGCTGCTTGCCACCCACACCCGCAATCCTTGGGAAGACCCAGCCCCGGGTCGACAGGTACTCGAAGATCTCCGTGATGAAGTGGGAATCGCACTCGCCGTAGGTCAAGGGTGCACGAATGGCGCTGGTGACCAGGTACTCTGCAGGGATTTATTTATTATTTAGTATTTTAATTATTTCTAAACCGAAAAGGATGGTTCTACTTACCCTGTTGGTTCTGCAGTGGTGCTCCATTCGAGTTGAGCACTATGTTCTCTGCCCTCAGCTTGCTGGAGGCGTAGCCCGCTATCAGGAACTGGTTGTCCTGCTCCCACAGAGTGGAACTGTCCAGCGTGGGCGTGTCCGTCTTGGATTCCGTGGAGTTGATCACCGCCGAGAAGGTGCTGCGGCCCTTGAAGGGCACAAAGCAGACGGAGGTGCAGCTGGTGTAGACCAGACGCTTCACATTGTTCTGGATGCACAGATCCACCACGGCCAGGGTTCCTGGAAGGGGAAAATATTGAAGATAATTTCAGGACTAGAGTTCAACTAGGCGGATACGTTATTTAAGTTTCTCGTGAAACAAATTATAAAGAAAAAGGTTTTAAATATTTAAAAAATTAAATTAAACTGTTTTCTGAAATGTTCATTGATTTAAAATAGTTTAGAATGGTTAATACTCTAGTTTCCTCAACAGATTCATGATCTTATAGGTTTAATATCCATTTTTTATGTTGAAAAACCCTAAATTAACTGCTCTTTTAGGTAAAAACTTTAATGCTCCATTAACTTAACCATTACCATTAAATTTCCACTTAATTTGCATTTCCCTTTTGATTAGTTAACAAGATTATTTCAAATTTCGAGTTCAACTTGGCGGATACGTAATATTTTCGAGTTCCTCGTGAAAGAAATTATAAAGAATACCGTTTTAAATACCTAAAAAATCCAATTAAACTGCTTAACAAAAGCTTTATTAATAAATAACCTTTTTAAATAAGTTTCTAAAGATTCATGATCTTATAGGTTTAGTAACCAATTATCAACTTAAGAAAACCTTAAAATAAGTGCTGTTTTTTAAGTAACAACTTTTATATTCCATTACCATTAAATTTCCCCTTAATTTGCATTTCCCTTTTGATTAGTTAACAAGATTGTTTCGAAATCAAAAGGCAAGCACTGAAACTTAATCACAAATTAGAGTGCATTAAAGTTGCCACCGGCGGAAAAGTACCTGCGCGCTCACTCACCGTTGACATTCACGCGCTCCAGTTCCTCGTAGTTGGGCGGATACTCGATTTTCACCGAGGCGGCACAGTGGAAGACCCCGTCAACGCCGGCGAAGATCGGGTGCAGCGGCTCCGGGTCGCCGCCGATGTCGCCCACAAAGGTGCGCAGCAGGGGCGTGTCCGCATGCCCGATGT
This sequence comes from Drosophila rufa, assembly GCA_018153105.1. NCBI lineage: Eukaryota > Metazoa > Arthropoda > Insecta > Diptera > Drosophilidae > Drosophila > Drosophila rufa. The sequence continues at coordinate 9,395,269 of JAECXS010000085.1, forward strand.
TGTTCTTGTAGGGAACGATGTCCAGCGAGCGAATCTCGCGGATGCCCAGCTCCTCCTTCCGCTCCAGCAGCTGCTTGATGAGGTGCTGACCCAGAAATCCACTGCCGCCGGTTACGAGCACCACTTCGCCTCTGTTGCCGCCGCCCATTGCGTTCAGGGGGGTCAAAGTGCACTGCCTTTGCGGGTTTAACTGCAACGAGACCGAATGCAGGTTAGCATAGCTGCTGCTACATCATAGCGCTGGCCACTTAAGCCGAGTTTCCGTGAGAGTGGCTTTTATGGCCGCCAGCGGCAGCGGTAGCGGCTGCGGCTGCGGCAAAAGCAGCCCCATAAACCCGGCCATTCCACATAAACTGGCTCATCATCATCAGTCAGCCTCAGCCGAGAGACTCGGGGCGACCTTCTTCGAGGGTCAGCGGAGCAGGTTTCCGAATGACTCGGCGCGTTTTCAAATGCTCTCGGCTTACGTGACGACGCTAATAAAGGTGGCGAATTATCTACATATTTAATTCATATTTTTGCGACATACCCATTTCCTTGATTACCAGCCTTAGACACTAAGGTAATCTACATGTTCTACATTGTTGCAATTTTTCTAGCTTTTCTTGGAGTGGAAATTATTGTAAAGAGCTTAAGCTTAAGTATGGGGTTAATCTAGATTTATTTTATATATTGGATGGGTAGAAATAGGTTTACGAAATAGTTTTATATTATTTAAAGGAGGTAATAAAATATTCCAATTCATTTGTGAATTTGTATTGCAAAATTGGGTCTATAAAACGAATTCAAAATAGATGCAGTGACACAATTTTTAATTAAAAGATTAAGACAAGTATATGTCTTGTAATATTAATAGTAATAATAAGAAATCATGTCGTATCTCTTTTTTATCTGTGCCTATTTTAACGCAAACATTTAAATAGTTTTTAATCCATAAACTCTGTTACTTTCCCATAAAACTTGACCCTAATTCATTTTAGCTTTCACATAATCGCATTTTTCAAGTAGCCACATTGCACTTAAAACCTTTTTAATAAAACTAGCAAAAATATTGTGAAATATAAAGGCTTTTAAAGCTCACCACAAAACTACACATGAAAGGTCAAAGGTTTAAAAAAGAAAACTAGTATTTATAATTGGGATAAGAAAACTAAAATTGTTACCAATAGCAGTTGAAGTTGATATGGTTTTGCTACGGTTAAATTTGAAATTAAATTTAATAAAACAAGTTACAAATATATGGAAAATGAAAAGAAAAAAGAAAATCAAAAAATCAAGATATATCCACTGAACATTGGCAATTTGATTTTCATTATCTGGCGATCGTTTGAAGCTTTCGATTTCTTAGTTTCCCCCCTTAGTGTGTTACTTGGCCACGGTCAACTATTGTGATTTTTTATTTAGGTTTTATTTGAGGCAGACTCCGAAAAAGAAACAACGCAGAGGCAACATCTATGGCCAAAACTGGCGACAATAACAAAGAGAGACACGGTAAATGTGCTAATGTTGTCGCTGGGCTAACTGGGATGGATTACAACACAGCCGTTGTAGCCGTCAAACTAGCATCAAAATAATTACCGCGAACTGGTTTCTGCGTCTATTTCGACATCAAGCCGTCAAGCACTTTACGTTGCCTAGCTTTTTTGGCCAGGCCGTGTTTGGTCACTTAAATTAAATGCACTTTTATCCATCTAGAAGCCCGAAAATCCTAACGTAATAATGGAGAAACTCCACTTACCAAAAGATAAAAAACACTTTCTTGGTTGGCAAACCTTTGCGCTTGCCTGCAGACTTGAAACTGTCCGATTTGATTTGGCCATAAACAAAAGCTGGCCAAGACCGAGGCAAGAGAGCGTTGCCAGACTGCCTAGATATCGAAAACGCGAACCTATCGATCGCAGTTATCGAACTTGAAGCGGGAACAGTCGGGTTTTAAAAATGAACGATAACGAACGATGCTTTTTGGTAAAAGGTAATTTTTATTCAACAACAATTAAATGAATGTGGACAGTAGTAAGTACGCTTAGTGATTACATAAATAGTTGTCTTCTCTGCTGTAAGGGTGCTTAGGCAATTGTAATATTCAATAAGTACAGTGGTAATTGTTTTCGTTGCACATCTCTCTCTGTATCTTTTCCATCATATATATCTTTATAAACTCCCTGGTATATTAGGTATATTAGGTATATAGATGTATAAAGTAAACGAGAAGTAAAGGCCGTTGATACAAATGACTTTGGATTAGATTAGGATTGGGGCTCGCTTAACTATTAACCATTAACACACGAGTACGCGAAATACAATTACGGATATATAATTACGAATACGAATACAAAACGGTGTTTAGTACAATTAAAAATTCTGTTCACATTTCGGTTTGGTTTATTACAACAATATCATGTAAATGCCGATGTATATGGGGGCTTTAGGGGTATATATAGGTTGTAAGTACCGATCTTAAGTACCGACTCTGCTCTGACTCTGCTTTGTTTGCCAAACATAAATAGGGGACTCTATGTTATATTACATTAAATTACACGTACGTAAATAAACTATAATTATCTAGCAATTTCATTTAGTTACACATACAAAACACAATTGTTTCTGTTTCAATTCTCAGCTCAGCCTAATGCTATTTAGATGCATTTTGATGCATAATTGGAGTGACGTGAAGCGATGAACCGATGAACTCGGCCTCTACATACGATACGTAATATATATCATGAATGTTGATTGTGTGTACATTAAACTAGTTGTATGTATGTATATAACGCCGTACCATACTGTACTGTATATATAGCAGTATACTGCAGTTTATAGTATTATTTGTATATAGTTTATAGTGTATGCAGGGGGGTATTATGGGTGTGGTGTGTGCCGTTTCCAGTAGCAACATTTCAACTAACATTATTTACTTTGCTATTACAAGTACGGTTTCTCTTTATTAGCTATTATTGTTGTTATTGTTTCTGTCGCCGCTCCACAGTTGGTATCCGCCTTCGCCTCTTCCTCGTCTCTCCTCAATAGGATAGCGCTGAGGGTGAGCGCGAGCCAACTGTGAAATCTTTGTACACCGAAAACACAGATATCTGCGGGAGAGTAGAGGAAATATTGAATTAAAAATACGCACACAACTCATCCCGTATGATTCCCCTTATCTGCCACTTTAATTGCCGACTTGCGTCACAGTCAAGCACTGCGAACTGCAGCCGCAGCAGCAGCAGCGCGGTGGCCCTGGCAGCTGGCCAGCAACTAAATAAAACTTGGCAGCATCTTGTGGGTGTGCTGGGACAAAAATGGGACACCCGGCATCTGCCCTCGCATCGGCACATGTGCTCCGACCATGCGAATCTTGGCGATATCAGTTCAAGAGCAAACGCGCCTTATCAGTGCACGTTAATAGCCAAAAATAGATCACTTTCTAGGTGGGTGTGTTTCTTCTTTAATTGATGAACAATTCCCAGTTCCAATTAAAATCAATTTTTGATATTCCCAAGAGCCAAAAAGCAAAAGAATTTGTTGTTTATTACATTTTGCTTGCGAAAATCAGACAGCAATAAAATTTCTTGATGAAATATTGCTTCATTCTTGTAGGTCGTGTGTAAAAATATGAATATATAATACGAACAATTGATTTCCTACCGCAAAAATATGATATTTTCTAAGAAAAACCCCTTAGTTCTGATACTATATTTTATACACTACAGGAAATTAATTTTAAAGAACCTATACTTCATTTCAAGCAAGATTTTATCCCTGTGTATATGAACAAAGCAATTACTTTTTCTGTATTTTATATACTTCTTATTTTCCTACCAACAGTCTTCTAAGCCAAATTCCTCATGTTCAGCCATACAAATCGCTAGTTCTTTTGCCACTTCCTGTCCTTCACTCACTCACCTTGTCTTTTAATTGCTGGCACAGTTTCTGGCCATTCATTAGGAGCAGCAGCACATCGTTCAGCCACTGAACGGATGCCTCCGCCTGGCGGGAGTCGAAGCGCATGGTGCCCTGATTGTTCAGCAGCTGGTAGACGGCAATGATCAGCTTGTGGCTCTGCAGATAGAAGCTAACGGCCAGATCCTCGGGCAGATTGGGCACCAGCGACTTCATGTTGCGCCCCTTGATCAGCTCATCGATGGGCTTCTTTTTGGGCACCAGCAAACTGTTCCTGCCCCGCTGCAGGGCATCCAGTATGTTGCCTATCACATGCAGCACTTCATCGGAGGTTCTACATGGGGAGCAGAGAGCAGATATAAGTAAGCATGAATCTCAAGGCAAAAACAAATATGTGTGACTCACTTGAAGTGATAAGAGTCGTCGACATCGTCGATGTGGTTGATGGCGGTCTGCAGATGATTGGCGGCATCCTGGACCTGCTGCAGCTTCCAGGGTGACTCCCCGGTGATGGAGGTACGTTGCGTTTGGCTGGGAGCCTTGCAGAGCTTAAAGCTAATGTCCTGGGAATAATAAATAATAATAATAATGATTTAAATACTAATTTATTTGCTAAGATGTTAAATGTAGGGGATATAATATTATTTTCTGTATGAAAATGCATGAAATTTAATTCAGTAACCTATTCAATGAGGAATTTGTGATGTAAGACTGTGGAAAATACGTGCTAGCCTGCGATTAGGCGACTATCAGTGCTATGTACACGTCATTTGACTAGGAACGGAATTGAATTTATATATTCTTTGAAAACAAATTCTCAAAGAAGTATATAAAGCAATGAAAATACTTTGAGCTTTGGTAAGTTAATTAATAGCAATGGTATAATTGGTTAATTGTTAAAAGAAGGCTATTCTTAATAAAGAAATTAGAGTCGTACTTCTCTGCACTCAATTTTTCTGCATTTAAGTCATCTGCTTAAATTTATTTAGTCTTTCCTGATTTAAATTTTAAAATTTACTCAACATTCTTATCTTTGATAAGAGATACAAAAATGTTCTTAGTTCGCACCCCTCAAGGGAACTTCCCAAGATCTTCAGGGGATTCACAAGAAATTGCTCTCTGTGTAATAATCTTCGATGTGTCACCTAACATTCTAAGCCTGAAGCTTATTTGTAAAGGAATTAATAATCACTTAACCAAAGAGGACAAAAGAGAAACCCCAAACATGAGTTAAGAGTACTTCCCACCACCCCCACTAGGGAAAAACTTACAGCCTGTGTGATGGCATCGCCCGTCAGGGTGAGCACGGCCTTCAGCTGATCGGGCGACACATTGAGTATGAACTTCTCAGTCTTCTTTCCCTCGTTCTCGTACAGCGGCACCGGAAACCGGTGGGCGCACTCCTGCCGCAACATAAGGAAATAAATATAATAATAACAAATTAAGTAAGAGGCAGGTATAGATGTAGGTCATGAACTCACCACCAGAATGGTTCGCAGTTGCTTCAGTATCGCGTGCACCTCCTGCCGCAGCACCCATTCGAATTCAATTTGCTGTGGGAATGCGGGAGTGGGGTATGTAATGTGTGTTTTGCATATTTCCGCGATGTGTAGTATAGTCCGGGCCCAGAGATTATGTATGTGCGTAGGTTTTCCGCGATAGCGCCGCCAAACAAAGCACGTTCCGTGTACAAATCAATAACGGCACAGTGGGCGGCGGCGGCGGCGACGTTGGAGCGGGAGCGGGAGCGGGGAGCATTCGTGGAAAATGAAGAAAAACAGGAAAAACAGAACGACACCGAAAATATCGATAATCAATTAGCAAAGTTGGTTAATTGCAAAATTTTTGGCAACGGTTGCTTGCTGCTCTGGCTTGTTTTGTTTTTGCTGCAGAGCTCCGTTGTCATGGTTTTTGGGTTTTTTTCTTTCATTTCTCGTTAATTGGAACTCACCAAATTGAGGGCCTCTTCCCGCTCCGTGTCCGCGAGCATTTTCATCGCGCTTTTTTTCCGCGCTGGTAGGAAACGGCGCTTGTGTTCCGCAGCAACAAATTGTGAGCTAAATGTGAGCGCTAATAATTTTTGTTTTTATTTCAGTTCAGTGTTGTCAAGTTAGCTATTTTTAAGCAAGCAACCATACAAAATCCAAAGAGACCGCATCTTCCGGCCCAACGATAAATACCAAAAAGTATTTTTCAAATATTTGTGGTATATTTCAGCATATACGGTCACCCTGATATCCCATATTGGTATAGCGCGCCAAATTCAAATGTGATATGTAAACTTTAAAAAAACTTGAACGTTACTTACGCTTTCTCGTGGGCGGGGGCGTGGTGAGCACTGCAGTTTCCGGCACCGTGTTGAGGACATGCTGCGGATAGCCACTACCGCTGCGCTGGCGGTGTAGCGGCTGGAAGGACCAGTTGTTGATGGAGCTTACCGAAAAAAAATAGAGAAAACACCTTAAGTTACACTCAAATGGAATCTTTCGCGATTTGTTTGTGTTTGCGTTATCATGTTTGCGACTTATTTGGGCTTGATTTGATTCAAAGTCAAGTGCTAATTGGTGGGATTGCCATTGTTGTGACTCACGAGCGTCACAGGCGGCGGCTGGCTGACGTCTGGCTTCAGCCGCTGAGCTGCAGAATTTTCCCGTATTCCCCCCCATCGAAAAAAAACCCCACCAACTGCAGCGCGCGTGTGACGGCCCAACCGGTGGCAATGGCTTTTGTTTTCAATCATGGCTATAATTACAAAAAAAAAAAGGCACATGAAAAGCGGCCCCAAAAAGCGCTTATCAAGCGAACTTGGCCGACAGCTCTCGGCAATCACCGCACACACACTCGAACCGAACTCGAACACACTCAACACTCATAACCAGTCACACACGCACAAATTTACAACGTCAAGCCGTTTATCAGGTCCAATTTTGTTTTATAATTTATTTGATAAGCCAATGTCAAGAAAAATGAAAAGGCCAGGCCAGCTAGCTGGCTGAAGAGAAGAAGGTATCGGGGTGCTATATGAATTTATGATGCCCTCATAAATTTTATAGGCATGGCCGACGACGGCGTTGCCGTTGCCTCGCTGCCTTTTCGCTTTTTTAACACGTTCGCATTCTCGATTCTTGGCCAAAACAAACAACTTTTGTTAACTGTTATTATATAAATAAAGGCCTTAGCTACCGCTTTCTTTATGTTACCTCTGCGGCATATTGGTTAATATTAGATATATCCCTTCACTTTGCAACTGTTCACTTTATTCTCTTTGAATTTCTTTATCAATCGCGGAATCACGAGACTCCCGGAAAACTCGCGATCGCCAGTTCAGTTTGGTTCGGTTTACGGCGGAAGGTAAGTCCGTAGAACCCCGTATATAGTAATTGGCAACAGCGGCACGACGTTCCACACTCGACGCCCAGCACTCAACTCGCTCTAAACTCTGGTAAGCAAAGGCAAATAGCCAACCACCGCTCGCGTTTGTAGACTTTGCCGAACCAAGCTAACGTGGTTAAGACGAAGCTTTTTTGGCCGCAGCTTTCTTCCGCGGCGGGGGCTTCTCTTTTTGGCCGATCGACTCTGTAGCTAGGCAATAATATTTATTCTTTTCATAACGGAAAAACGGTACAAAGACTTCTTCGAAGGTAGAAAGAAAGAAGAAAATGTACAAGTTATTAACATACAAATTATAGTACTTCCGTTGGGCAGCCATTAAAATTCAATTTACATTTTATTTGAACTTTCAGCAGGCTTAATGTTCTATCTTCGGAAAAAAAAACTCTCAAAAGCGGAACAAAAAAGTATTTTAATTAATCAAAATAAATTAAATTATATTTTCAAAGGTAACTTTAAGATTTAAAGTTTTTAGTTAAATTGCGCCTCACATAATATTATGAATTTTATTAAAGGAAAGCCTAAATAAAACGTATTCATAAGAGGAACAAAATATAAATTACTCTCGCAAAATTTTCCTATAAAATATACAAGTAAGATCTCTTATTTCAAAGAGTATCATTAAGTTTTAGGTTAACGTTCACTTGTAGCTTGGACTAATTTATTTACTATTGAAAAATTTGATTAATAACTTATAAAAAAATAGGAATTATAACAGAAATACTCTTCCCTTATTGACAAATAGAAAATAAACATAAATTACTATATATTAAGCTACAAGAAGTTTCCTTGAAGCTGGTACAATATTTATTCTTGTCACAACAAAAACCCAGAACAAAGACTCTCAGAGCTGACAAAAAATAAAAGAAAATAAATATTAGCTTAATCAAATATATAGTGTCTAGTTAACAAATAAAATGTGCAAATAAGATTCAATTATATTATGCACGCTTATTAAAGTGAGCTACCGTTTAACCTTCAGATAAACTTAAACAATTCATTCAAGCCTATTCTAAACTAAAACCAAGCTGAGACCACATAATTTTGTTCTTCTTTATATTTTTCTATAGAGTTCTTATTTATTAAATATATTAATCTGCTTCGGATAAAGATAAAAGAAAAGAATAAGCAATAAAGCAAACAGGAGCAGTAATTTGTTTTAAATTAGGGATTCTAATATAAATACTCAAAGAATCGTGATAAGTTCATAAATCTAAGAAAAAGTTAATAAATCTTCATATAAAATCAAATATCAATCATTATTGTGTAGAATCCATTTAAATAGACTATAAATCCTTCAAAAGAAATAAGAAAAATAAATCAAAGTCCAAATTAATGAACGGAAGCGAACGACTAAGAAAATTTATTTATTTTGGTTTCCAAATAATTATGTTGTTGCCCTCAAAGACGTATATTCATTCTCAAAATTCCCCTTAAACCGAAATAAGTGAAAAATTTAATCCAACAAGAAAATAACAGCAAGTGTCAATTTGTCAAAAGAAAAACAAAATAGAAAAACATTTCTGACTAATTGCCTGTGCTCATTTATTTTCGTTTTGTTTTTTTGACCCAGCATTTAATATTTTCGCTAAACCCGAATGACAAGGCATATAAAGACTAAAACAAACTGGGAAATTGATATAAAGGTATTCCTTGAATGTCCCCTTAAATATTTTTGTGTTTACCATATTTATCAAAATAAAATTTACGATAAAGAAGTGTTTACTGGGCGCCAAAACCAAATCCCAAAACAAACTGAAAATGAGTAGAGATTATGTTTTAGTTTTTTTTTTAGTTTATTTTTTCGCATACACAGTATTCCGTTGCTCTTTTAGTATAAAAAGTAGTACAAAAAGTTCTATTTCTACTTGTGTTTGGCATTGTCAAACTGAAGTACGTGGATTTGTTTGCTCCCGTGGGGAAAATGCAAATAAAAAAAAAGTGAAACAAGTGTGCAAATACAGAAGCAAACAAACGTGTGTGTGTGTCCGACGTCCAACAGGTGTGTGAGTGTGTGCTTGTGTTGGGTGTGCGGGGGGTTTTTCGGGAGGTGGCTTGTGGGTGGCAGACGCAGTGCGTTTATTTACTCGCCGGTCATCATCTCCATGAATTCTGTAAATTAAACAAAACGACAGACATTAAACCGATGCCAGGAGGAGCAGCAGCAACCGCTGTATGCATATTTATAAATAAATATTCCATAAACACGCGAGAAGCAAAAAGAATGTTTGTATATGGAAAATGGAATGAGAAAATGCGTGGAAAACATATCGAAAAGCGAACATTTTGTGTGTGTGTGTTTGTCGCTAAAAATAGCGACCGATATGCTCTTCCATGCTAGCGCTGATCAAGCTGTCATAATCAAGATCACCAGATTTATGATCACCGTACGCATAGCGTGGGCGGCTATATAGCAAGCCACTAGAATGAATGAAAATAAAATACTATATCGAACACTCACCATCGAAATCCACTGTACCGGAACCATCGGAATCGATCTCCTCGATCATGATGTCCAGCTCCTGCTCGGTCAGCTGATCGTCGAGCTCCTTGAGGATCTCCTTGAGGCAGGTGGTGGGGATGAAGCCATTGCCCTGCTTGTCGTACAGACGGAAGGCCTCACGCAGCTCCTTCTGCATGGCCTCGGCGTCCTCCTCCACGATGAACTTGGCAGCCAGCTGCACGAATTCACCGAACTCCAGGCGACCGGACTCTGGAAAGGTAGAGATATCCCATATATATAATTAGCTAAAGCGAATATATTACGGACTAATGATTGGGCCCTGGGACTGTGATGATCATAAATCAATGACAGGCTAGATAGTTAAATACGATCATCAGTCGACTCTAGTGAATCATGCTTGGTTTAGTGTAATAATAAGTATTATTAATCATTAGAGGTAGTCACTAAGTGCTCTAAGTCTTTAACTTTTTGTTGAATAACATAATAAATCATTTCTGGGGGCTATTTTTTTTAAGTTTAAATATTTAAAACACATTTTAGTAGCTTTCAAAGGGTGTTTAAAATTACTTTTTAGGGCTAGCTCTTGAAAATCCTCGTAAACTTAAGAAATATATCTCTATTAGAGAGCTCTATCTCTAGCTTCATTTTGTGATTTTTTTATAAATTTAAGTATATAAATTCTATTATATTATCTATTTAAATTCTTCAATATTTCTTAAGGTAATTTGATATTAACTCAAAATATTCTTTTCCCCGTTCCAGTTTTTTCTAGCGCGAGCTCTCTCTATACTCTATAATGATTTATTTTCACATTCATAATTTAATATTTATTGCTATTTTTATGTTTATGTTTTCCTCTGCCACCTACATTTAATTATATATAATATACTCAAATATTAATTAGCATGAACTCATTATTTTAATTGGTTTTTCTTTCGAATATTGAACTGTGTCTATTTTTATGCGAAAAATTCGATAATTTAAAATATTGTGGCTGACTCAGTGGCCCTATATAAAGGAATCTATCTATAGACCCGACAAATTGACTTTTACTTACTGTCCTCATCGACCTCCTCGATCAGTTCCTCCAGGATCTTCTTGTCGAAGGGCTGACCTGCATATAAATCCAACATAAGTTCTCCTTCAAGAGGATATAGGATGCTAGATGGCAGACTCACCCATCAGACGCAGGATATCGGCCACCATCTCGGTGGGGATACTGCCGGTCTTCTGGTGATCGAAGCTGTTGAAGGCCTTCTGCAGAACGGCAATCTGCTCGGGGGTAAGATCTTCATCCTTTTGCGAAAATATAAAAAAAAAGTAAATCCTTTTAGTAATCCTCGCGGAACGCGGAACCGGGACGCTGAGTGCTTACGACGCTGCTCATGTTGCTGCTGGTTTGGCTCTTAAATCTGTCTGATCACTGATATCTCTCGAACCGATCGCCACGGAATATTCGTGCCAACTACGAGGCTGCGCGGATGCGTTTTCCAAAATATAGACCAAAATCGCTGAACTTGCCACGCACACAAAACAAAACATCACCGAAAATCGGAAATACGAACGGAGATCGTGAGTGTATTTGTAGCGCTTTTCCACGCCGCTGCCTGAATTTTATTGTTTTTTAGAAATAACTGTAAATGTGCTATCGGAAAAAGCAAAAATAAAAACGACGAGAACCACAGATCCGGCGGCACTCGCAGCCGGAGACTGAATACGAGCCGTATAGTGGTTTTCCATGGCCAGCGAGCTGGGTGGGATGGAGCGCACGCCCCAGTGGAGGGAAGCTGCATGTATGCTATAGCTGGCTGCCCAGCTATAATGCGATGCGTTGCGCATATAAACAATATATATTATATACACACAGCGATATAGTATAAGATCTGCCACCAGATGCATGGCGAAAAGACGCGACTTGGAGAAATCGTCACTGTGCAAGGCGTGAATGCGTTCAGTGTTTGCTCTCAAGTCCAGGGTATCGCAGGTGGGAGGATCCTACTTTCGGGTAGGATGACACAGCATTGTTTTTAGGAATTATTATGATATACATATGTATATTACTGCTAAAAATTTGCGAGTGCATGCTGAGTCTTGCAACAACAAATTTAAATAAATACAGCAAAGCAAAACAAAAACCAACTGCATGAAATTAAACGTATTTTATTTTCTCTTTCCATTTTTTTGGCATGGCTTTTGGCATGAATATTTTTAAGTGTTTACCAATTTATGAAATATATTATACATGAAAAAAAGTATACAATATTTTGACAACTGACATAAATTGGCCATAATTCGATCTAGAAATTATCGTAAGGTTTAGGTGTGGAACTATTTTAGTTCCCTAATTAATAACTGTTCAGACTTTTGTGTGGTTGGAAACCTCTATATACACTATAATCATAATAAATAATTAGTACATATTAAATAGCGTACATTTACTAAGAGATCTGGAAGAATGCATTAAAAGAACTCCTATTATGTAATGACTTAAACATTATAAATCTTTTAAATATGACTCTGGGATCTCCTTAAATAAAACATTAAGCTGATTACAAATCGATAATTCTATGAGGATTTTTACCATGAAATATTAATGGTAGTGCTGGCAAAATGTAAGGCACAGCATTGGAATTATTCATTTTCGGTTCTATATTATTTAGTTTATATTATAACGATGTGTTTTGAAATGAATCGAGATCGCTAATTGGTGCGAATCTTTTCAAATTTTAGTTAAATGAACCATTAAGTTTTCCCCAATCTTTTTATAAGCGACATCTAGCGGAAATCATGTTTCGCGGTCATACTGCAGAGGTAAACAAACAGTGTGCCCAGGTACTTTTCCCTCAATCTGTACGCCGCCTTTTTGGACAGAAGCATGGTTCGCATAAAAAATAGGTAAAAATAAACAAAATTGAATTAAACTAATAAAAATAAACATGATTTCGCACAAATAGGTATATTGCTGTGCAGATAGTGCCCTACACACCCACAAAGGTGTTGTGGTTCAACGACAACACCCTGACAAAGTGCCTGCTAAGGAATATAGAGAAGTATTATGGGGTTTACGGACTGGGAATGATCGAGCAGGGATTCCGGGTGAAGTACATCAATGAGCGGACTAAGATGGCCATAATAAGGTGCCTGCATGGTGGCCAACGCTTCGTGTCCAGCATATTGCCCCTGATAACATTGGTAATGCAGGTGCTCTATGCCCAAAAACTCTCATTAACTTCCCCTTGCTTTCTCAGATAGGAGAAGTCCGGGCCAAGTTTAGGACCCTCTACATTGGCGCCACGATTATACAGTGCAACAAATTTTTAATCAAGCACCAGAAGAAGTTCCTGGACCGCGAGATGGGTCAGTTGACGTCCGCCAAGGAGCGGCAGGATCTCTTCAAGCGCGTGATGGAGTTCGACATGGATAGATAACAAGAGCAGGATTAAGTAGAGGCTACAAAAGAGTTGTATAGCGTATAATTAAGTAAATATAGTACATAGTTTTCTTGCAGAAAACCGGTGTCCCCAAATTCAACTAAAATGTAGAATGTATTTTTTGGTATTCAAACTAAACTTCGATGAGGAATTTGCGACTCGGTGACCGTGCGATCCTGGAGCTAGCAAACTGCTTTAATTTCTGCCGGATGTCGGATAACGTGAGCTTGTTCTTTTTGCTGTAGACATTGAGATAGATGCCCAGGACAACTATCAGGCCAGACCACAGATATCTGAGGGAGAAACACATAGGTTAGAAGGCATTCACTTTTGATTAAGTAAGTAATACTAACTGCACAGTGAAGGGCTTGCTGAAGAGAAGGAAGGAGAAGGCAATGGTCACAGCCTTCCTAGCGGTGGTCACTGTGGCCGCTATGGGAGCGCCACTGCTCCGCACTAGAGCGAGCACGAACTGTATGCCCAGATAGCCAGAAAGACTAAACAGGAAGCCATAACCAAAGGTTTCCATTGGATGCTCCAGGCAAAAGGCGAAGCCGCTGAAGAAGTTGCCGGTGACCAGCATAATCACAAACAGGTAAACGAAACCCAAGCCGTACGAGTAGAAGACCACCTCGCTGCTGGGCGCCTTGTGCTCCCGCATGGCCTTCTCCTGGACATTTCCAATTGCGGCGTCGCAAAGCAGGGCGCCCGATATCATGGCCACGCCCAGCAGATTAAAGTTCGGCGTCATCTGGGAGTCGGCGAGCGTGAACCAGGCCAATCCGATGCACATGCAGGTGGCTGCAGCAAAGTCCAGCACTCCGTAGCGCTTGCCCTGAATAAGAATGCTGCCCACCAGCACGGGAATGAGCTTGCAGCACTTGAAGATCACCTGAGTGGGGTAGTTCAGGTAGCCCAAGCTTGAGTTGGATAGGCCCATGGTGCCCAGAGTGAGGGCAGCCAGTACCAGGTACGTCTTCATGGGAATGCAACGTGGCTCCGGCTCGATGCTCCAGAAGGATCCTCCGCTCACCCTATAGCCCTCCAAGCGGCGCTCCACCAGGCCGAAGCCGATGTAATAGCCAAACTGGACGAGGGTGAGGAACCAGCCGTAAGGCTTGAATCCCTCCACCGTAAAGATCAGCTCCTGCAGGTAGCCGTACAGGATGTACAGGATAAAGACGCCGGCACAGCTCAGCAGGAACTGCGTAGTGCGGTTGTAGAAGGTGAGGTCGAAGCACAGGATCCGCAGTTCCGGCGGCGATTCCGACGATGAAGATTTGCGCTGCGCCACCGGCGAAGTTCCCGCCGATGCTCCATTGATGCCGATAACGCTGCTTCCGGCGTTCTCCGCCATTCTGCTGCTCATCGGATGGTGGTGAATGTAGTAGTAGTTAGTTGGTTATCACAAAGTTATATGACGGCGGAGACCGTGCTCAATTAATGCCACGCCGCAGTGCGAAGGGTAATCGGTGTGCAGGAGTGGTTTGTCATGCCGCTGGCGGGGTGCCACATCAATTACCCGCTGGCGTGAAATTTGTATTAAATCGAGCGAAAACCTGGCTATAAATACATATATTCCGTTTGTTTACTTCAAAAAAAAAACCTCGAATAGACGATAGTGTGCCCGCCGACTTCTTCGTTGACAAAGGCAAATTTGCGCGTGGTATTTAGTATTATCCGGAAAGCGGTCACACTAAAATAGCCAGATCTGGCCTGAAAATAGCTAAAACGCTAATCAATTTAGGTGAGACCAGTTGCCGCGGAGAACGAATAAAAATGGGAAATAAACTGAAAAATAGGTGGCCACACTTTCCTGTATAAAGAAAAAAAATCAGAAAGTGCCGCTGAAAAAGTGTAAAAAGTAATGAATTAAGTTAAAATACAAAGTGAAAAGTTTGTAAAACGGGAGCACAATGGACGTGCAGCCGCCCAGAGGTTAGTTTCCAGCTGGAAACGTGCAATTAACGGGTTTTTCCAGCCGCAGAGCACCCTGCGCCGTCAGAACACGCACACGCACACATGCAAACATTGATATGCTGCCCACATTTTATGCAAAAATATTTTTTTTTGCAGATGCCAGTTTACGCAATATTATCGACAAGCTGGCGGAGTTCGTGGCCCGAAACGGGCCGGAGTTCGAGGCCATCACGAAACAGAAGCAGCAGAACAATCCCAAGTTCGAGTTCCTCTACGGCGGCGAATTCGCCAGTTACTATCAATTCCGGGTGGCAGCGGAGCAGACGCGTGAGTTGCTGAGTTCCAGGTCCAAAGAATACATTGATTATTTATTATATTCATTACTTCTCGCAGTGCTCAAGCAGCAGGGCATTTCGCAACAGATGCCGCCGGGCGCCCAAGGAGGCCATTACATGCAACACCCACCGCCCATGCAGCAGTCCCAGCCGCCTGGGCATTATCCGCCGCCCAACCACCAGCAGCACCCGCCAGAAAACATTCAAGACAACATGCAGCAGCAGCAACAACAACAATCGCAGCACATGTGGCCACCAAACGCAGGCCCAGGCGGTCCGCCAAGTAACCAGCAGCAGCAGCAGCAGCAGCAACAGCAGCAGGCCAATGGCAATGCTTTGGTCATGAATCTAACCACCCAATTGGACGCCATCAAGTTGCAGCAGAAGACGCTGCGGGAACAGATCAAGCAATCTGAATCGAATCTCTCGGCACAGCACACGGTAATTTGACACAGATAAACATCATCGGTCTACTCTACATATTCTAGCAAGCATTTTTCTGAGGGTTAGAGAGCAGCTCAAGTGTTTGAAGAAAAGCCCCCCCTGTATGCCTGCCCATTCTAATGTCTTGATCTGAAGTAACCCTTAAGACAACTCTACTTGGGTCCACTTTTTAGTGTCCGGTTGGACTATCTCTCACTTGAACTTTAAATTAAACCTTCTTCCCGACTTGAACAATTGAACTTTGCTTTGAGAAACTGCCCTGAGTCATATTTGTAATATTTTTAAAATATTTCTAAAAAGTCTTTCATTTTGAAAACGGAAAACCTTTTCGATTCCAAGACATTTTTAACTACCCTTATGATAAACCCACCCCTGATGAACATATTAAGGTCCCATAAAGAAATCTTGTTGTTAAGGTGTCATTGATTTTCTAAGTTATTCAAGACGTTTAAACCTTTGCTCAAAAAAAAAAAAGAAGGAAGCCAAAATTGAACTTAAATCGGAAAATATTTAAATACCACAGCTTCCTATCTGAACAAAACACTTTGTTGAATTAGTCTAGGCTGAGCTTTGCTTTCTTAGTAGCTATCAAGGCGTTCTCCCCTTCAAGAACCAGTGTACAATTAGAGTACAGTACCCCTGAAATTATTATAATTTAGAACAATTGTCGGTTCCTCTCTCTCTCTATCGCGGGCAGCTGCTTTGACCTCTGCATCGTTTGGCTTCGGCTGGCTTTCTTTCCAACCCAACTTTGTGTTTTTTACACTCACATAAATGCAATGCCTTCTTGTAATCCCAAGTATTATGCATTTTAATGCCGAATTGCTTATTTCCCTGCAATACCAGTTGTCATCTATAGGCCGATGTCATCAACGATTCATCCGACTTAGCCTTCGTCCAAACTGACGCACTCATTTGACATTCGTCTCAAAACCGACTCTGTCGCTCTGTCAATTTCTCTCTTCAGTTATCTTGATGACAGTTCGATGAAATGTTGATGAATTTTAAGCCTAAAATGTTGTTTTTTGTCACCAATGAAAAGTTGATGAATTATTAGTGAACAGTTTATGAATCATCGATGAAATATGTTGATGATTCATCTATGAAATGTTGATGAATTTTAAGCCTAAAATGTTGTTTTTTGTCACCAATGAAAAGTTGATGAATTATTAGTTAAAAGTTGATGAATCATTGAAAGATGTTGATGATTCATCGATGAAATGTTGATAAATTTTAAGCCTAAAATTTTGTTTTTTGTCATCAATGAATTATTAGTGAAAAGTTGATGAATCATCGATGAAATATGTTGATGATTCATCGATGAAATGTTGATGCATTTTAAGCCTAAAATGTTGTTTTTTGCCATCAATGAAAAGTTGATGAATTATTAGTGAAAAGTTGATGAATCATTAAAAGATGTTAATGATTCATCGATGAAATATTGATGAATTTTTGACCTAAAATGTTGATAATAAAACCCAGTTTTTTGTTGATGAATCATCAATGGTTGAGGAATAATCGATGATAAGTTGATGAACTATCGATAAAAATAGGTTAGTTAATCATCGATAAAATGCCGATGAATTTTTTACCTAAGCTGACCAGTTTTTGTCGATTAGTGATGAATCATCGATGAATTTGTCACACATAGGTAGTTTGTATGGAGTTTCATCGATGATTCATCAACAACACCGACGTTTTTTTGATGACTTGTTGAATTATTTATAACTGGTACTGCAGGGTTTAAGCATATGGAAATATGTTTTAGTGTTGATCAAACCCTCTTCTTTATATCCACCTGGGTGAGCCCCTCTTGGCCTCTATCGATCTTCCAAACCCCTTGATCTCTAATTGCGGATAAGAAGCAACCTGAAAGTGTACTTTCAGCATTACCAATCTCCAAACTATTTTATTGCTATTATTTTAACTATTGAATTAACAATTTACAATGCTACATTAAACTTTTGCTTTATTGTATTTTTTGAAACATAAAAAAAAAAAAAAAAAAAATTACCAAATCAAAAACCACTCTTCATACTCCAACTGACAAATCCTTAAATCAAATTTGTTTGAATACGAAATACGAAACCGCGAATGCGCATATGAATATGAAAAAACAATTACTTTGTGTGCCCAATGACCAAACTGATCCGATCCGAACCGATCCGTACCGATCTGCACCGTACCAACGCATCTGAAACTAAATCGCACAACCGTAAACCGAAACCGAAACCGAAACCGAAACGAAAACCAACCTCTAGGCGCTGATGAACCAGAAGACGAAACAGATCGAGGAGGCGATCGCTGGGGCGCAGACGACGCAGCTGGAGCAGCTGGCCGGGGAGCAGGGCATCGTGCTGAGGGACTTTGATGGCGTGCTGCAGCCCATCATTGAGTCCTGCACCAAGGACAGCATCTCTGCAGGTAAATATGCCAGCTGGACGCCACCATTATTACTTGTTTGTAGTCATAGTCAAGTCATGAGAATATCTATATAAACACACTTTGCCAAGCACAAAACATGAAACATACAAAAAACTTTTGATCAATATTTATATACATTTACCTAATACCTAATTTATTATTGCCAGTGACAATGACAATATGAGTAACCCGTTTGATATTGCAATTTTAGGCAAGAACTGGATTTTACAGCATTCAACCGACAGCGCAAAAATCAATGTCGTTTTACAATATCTTTTAAAGAAGTATGCCTCTCAGTTTTATAATTAATGATACTCCACATATATTAATTAAATTGTGTTTCTTTCTTTCAACGAGTGAAATACTAACCAAAAACAGAAACGAAATACGAAATACGAAATACGAAATATCGAAAAGCAAGAGCGAGAGATGATCGATTGAGCGATTGAGCGATTGAGACTCCCCCCAAGAGAGGCTCGAGATTGATTCGTTGATTCGTTTTCGAAAGATGTTATGTAAAGATCCATGAGATACCCAGAGCGTAGCTAGGGAAACACACACACACACCTACACACACATCATTCTTCTACTTAATAAGCTTAAACAAAAAACAGACACAGTGAAAATCATGAGAAAAAAAAACAAGAAACTAAAGAAAAGAAAGAACTAACACAAGAATTCATTCTAGCACAACAATTAACTTTGGCAGCAGGTTGTTGTGCTTGACAGAAACTAGAGAAAAATATGTTTTTTTCGTTTGTTAATTTATTTTTAGGGCTTTGGTCAATGGTTCAACGTTTCAGCAAAAATTGCATCTTATATATTTAGTTAATGATATACTCCACCACTGGTAAGTTCGCCAAGTCAATCGTATTTTTAGAATATAGTTACAATAGTTAATAATATAGAGTAGAAATTAACCCACAGAGCAGCGAGTGTGCTGACCTTGTGGGTTGGTTTTTGTTGATTGTTGAGCAGACAGAACCCCCCGACTGACCCAGACTGACCACGAACTTAGATTAGCGGCCGGGCTTAGCTAGCAGTGTCCTAAGTGCAACGATGTATTTACAGCATGCGCAAGAACATCAATGACTTGAAGAACAACCTCGAGAATGTCGTCATTCCGATGTTCTGCAGCGCCGACTTGAGTATGTATAACATTGCCCCTCTTCCAACCTTTAGCTTTGGTTATTTATCATTCTCTAAACCCCCACGCAGTTGCCACCAATGATCAGCGCCAGAAGCTGGCCAAGCTGCTGTCGCTGTGGGAGTCCAAGGCCAAGTTCTTTGATGCCTGCGTCATCTCGAAGCTGCAGTCGCCGGACTCATCCATGCAGGAGTACAAAACCAACCTGCAGAACACGCATCCCGACATAACCGCCAAATTCACCCAGAACACCAAGGCCACCCTAGACAAGTGAGTAAAGAATTAAGACTATTTGGAATGGGGAACGTACCCTGACTCCTCAAGAACTCCAGGAGGGCGCCAGGCGAACTACTTGCCTTTACTGTATATTAATTGGCCTGCTACAATACATCGATCCTTTAGGACTTTGAAATCTCTTAAATAATCGTCAGGTTCATATAAGGCCCATCTGGACAATATTGGCCTATGTAAGGCACCATAATGGCCTTCAACTTATAGAACCCTTACCTTTTGCAGCTACCAAAAACAGCATCAGATATTCATTCAGCATGCCAGCCAGCAGATTGCCCAGTTCGAGCAGCAGCGGCAGCAGCTGGAGCAGCAGCTTATGGTGGCCCAAAAGACCCAGCAGCAGCAGCAACTCATGCTCCAACACCAAGGAGCAGCCGTTGGCAAGAACATACCCTCGTTAATGTCCCACAGGGTGAATATGCCGGGCAACCGAGAACTTATGGTTAATCCCTCCGCGCCGCACGATCAACAGCATCCCCAGGCGGCGGGGAACAATATATATCCGGGAGCCAACTTCCATCAGCAGCAGCAACCTTCGCCACACCAGCAGCAGCAGCAGCAGCACCCGGGCAACCCCTTTGCGGATCCCAGAGGTCCAAACTTCTTCATTCCGGACATGTCGAAGCCACCACCAGGCTTTGCCGGGCCCATGCTTCATCAGCAGCAGCAGCAGCAGCAGCAGCAACAGCAACAGCAGGGACCATATCCACAGCAGATGCAACAGGGTCAGGGCGGAGCCAACAACGAGCCACCTGTGGATCTGGGCGTGCTCAATGCTGCCATTCAGGCGGTGATGCAGCTGCAGCAACGCCAACCCGACGATCAGCCAGGACCAGGCCCTCACCCGCTGCAGCAGCAGCAGCAACCGCCGCCCATGGCTGCCTATCCTCAGGCCTTGCGACCTGGCCAGCAGGTTGAACCAGCAGTGGATCTCGATGTGCTCAACGCTGCCATTCGAGCGGTGATAACGAACCAGCCCGAGGAGCAGCACTCGTCCGAGGAAGGTCAGCAGCCCGAGAGAGACTCGGCAGAGTCGCCCGTCGTGATTGGAGAGCCGCAGATACCCACAGCGCCTTACTACGACCTGCCAGCGGGTCTGATGGTGCCCCTAATCCGGCTGGAGGACTACACCTACAAGTCGCTGGATCCAGCGGACATACGACTGCCAGCTCCGGCGCCACAAAGCGAGCGGCTGACCAATGCATTGAATGCCTTCTATGCCGCACCATCGCACGATCGTCCCAGGGATAAGTAAGTGGTAACTAGACTCCTCTCTGGAAGGTGCTAATGATGATCTATTGCAGTGAGGGCTGGGAGAAGCTTGGTCTCTATGAGTACTACAAGGTGAAGAATGCGGCGCGCAAGCAAAAGGAGGAGGAGATCAAGGATGGCATACGGGAAAAGTCGCGCTCCCCCAGTCCCATTGTGCTCGAGAAGCCCAAGCCCAAGAAGAGTAACAAAAGAGTTTATAGGTGGGTTAAGCAGGGCTGGAGATCAAGCTTAAAGTCATATCATTTTATGTTTCCTACTTAGATCCAAGAGCCGCAGTCGCTCTCGTTCAAACACACCTCCGCCGCCGCCACGCGACAGATCACGCTCCCGCTCCCGCTCCCGTTCCCGTTCTCGATCCTTGGAACGCACCTTGACGCCGCCACCAGTGCAGCGCAGCAGACCCAGCGCAGGTGGAGGTGGTAGCAATCGCAAGGGCCGCAATCGATCGCCGCGACACGAACGGGAGAACAATAACAGCAACACTAACAACAACAGGGAGAATCGGGCGGAACGCAGCCCGGCTGGAAGTATGGGAAACAATACCAACAATAACAATGGCAATAATGCCCTGAGACGAGTAGAGCGGGACAGATCTCCCACTCCGCCGAGCTTCTTGTAAGTAAAAGGACGAAAGTTTTGCTTTACACCTAAAAAACCCCAAAGAGTCGATATTCAGTCTTTTTCTAAGTTCAAAAAATCGTTTAATTTCAAATAATTAAAAGAAGAAATATCCTATTATGGCGTATGAATGTTGCAAAGCGAAACTATTTCAGTGTAGCAACAGTTCTAAGTATCTTAAGGGCGTCAATAATCCGTGAAATCTAGGGGAAGGATCTCTGATCTGGGAACCCTGAAAAAATACCTTACAGTTATTTATCTATTTTCCTTCCACTCTCCAGGGGCAGCAACTTTGCCAAACCTCAGGAATTCATCGAGGAGACCAACAAGGGCCACCAAATGCTCATGAAAATGGGCTGGGCGGGCACTGGCACTGGACTGGGCTCAAAGAACCAAGGCATAGATACGCCCATCTCCGGTGGCGAGGTGCGGGATCGTCGAGAAATGTACAAGGTACATAATTCCAGGAAATAATACCCCCCCGAAAACCCATAACTAAGGTACCTCAATCCTTCTCCTCAGGGCGTGGGCGCCAATATGCACGATCCGTTCGAGAGCTTCCGCAAGAACAAGGGCGCCGCCTTCGCACACCGCATGCGGACCCGCGACGACAAGAGTTAGAGATCTGACTCCCACGGTTTTATTATTTTTTTTTTGTTTCCTCGGCCACAAAGAAAAATACATTTTTATAAAAGCAACAACGGGGTTTTGGTATTATAATTAAAAATGTTAAGCTATAACATTGAAGCTCGTTTGCGCCGCCTTGGCGTTGACCTTCTCGAGGACCTGGACCAGGCCCTTGCCGGGACCGCACTCGAAGGTGCGTGGAAAGTCGACGCCCTGCTTGCGCTCGTACATCTCGTGGAGCAGTTGCTCCCACTTGACGGGCCTCAGGATTTGCTTGGGCAGCTGCGTCAGAATGTGGCTGGCATTGCGATAGGGCTTGCCGTCCACATTCGAGTAAACTCTGATGACCGGATCCTGCAGGCGCACCGACTTAAGGGCCTTGGTGAACGGCTCCACGGCGCTCTTCATCAGGGGAGTGTGGAAGGCCCCACTCACCGCCAATCTCTTCATCCGACGGATCTTCAGGACCTTGGCATTCTGTTCGAGGAAGTCCAGGGCCTCCACATTGCCGGCCACCACCTTGCAGTGCGGATACATGTAGTTGGCGATGCCGCAGTATGGAGATTCTATGCCCTTGTCCAAGCACCACTGCTGCGCCCGGGCACAGGCCTCGCCCAGATTGGTGTCGGGTCCGTAGAGCGTCATGGCCATTCCACCGGCTGCCCGGTCGCAGGCCGCCTGCATGGCGGTGGCCCGCACCTGCACCAGCCGCAGCGCCTTATCGAATGGGATGGCATCGGCGTACACCAAGGCAGTGATCTCGCCGAGGCTGAAGCCGGCGGCGGCCACACACGTCTCGATGGCCTTGGGCCGCTCCTCGCGCAGCTGCTCCAGCGCCGCCAGCGAGGACACCATCACCGCCAGCTGAGCGTGCTCCGTCCGATTCAGCTTCTCACGTGGTCCCTCCAGACAGATCTTCAGCAGGTCGAACTTCAGCACCTCGTTGGCCAGTTCGAAGATGCGACGGGCGCCCGGGAAGCGGAGGAGGTCCTTGGCCATGCCCACATACTGGGTGCCTTGGCCGGGAAAGAGCATCACGCTTGTCTCCTTGGGATCGATGGCGGGCCGGCGTTTGTGGTCCAGCGGATCCGCCAGCTCGTTAATCAGCTGCTGTCGCTTCTCCGGGCTTGCCTCCAGCGGGTTGGCCTCGGTGGAGGCCTTGGCGGCATCGCTGCTCCAGCGGGACCAGCTAAGGCTGCCGGAAATGCGTTGTTTTCGTAATAGCCGGGAAATTAACATTTTTACCTTTCTTCTTTTTTTGTTGTTGTTTTTACCTAATCAGTGTGACCGCAGCCCAACGCTTACATATTCGAATGCAACAGCTGATTTAATTCCTTGGCTGTGTAGATGGCGCTATGCCAGGTTCAATGCAGTGGCTCCATCTACTAGTAGTTTTGCCAGGGCGGTAAGTGATCGTTAAGATAAGTTTTAATTCTAATATTATTGTAAGTACAATTTACAAAGGCTTAGCTTACCATTATATTTTATCTAACTAAGTTGTAGCCTCTAATAATGGCCTGTCTTTAATACTAAAGCTTAATATGGTAGGAATATGGTACAATATTGTCCAAACATGACTTGACTCTTTTTTCATTACAAATACTTGTTTTAATCTGATTCTGCTGTTATTAGAATTGATTAATAATTAAAATTTCTATCTGCTGCTATTGGAATTGCTTATTAATTAATAATATTTATTTAAATTTCTTACCTTAACAGCTTAGCTGACAACTCTGATTCCGTTTGATTTTTCTGTCTCCTAATCTTGATTTATGTTGCTAAGCTATTACGTGGGCTGCTATATATATTTCTGGCCTAGGCAACACTAAGTGTTGTTAGGTGGAATCTGACATTTCCATTGAAAAGTTCGACATTTTTAAGCATAAACGTACTCAGAACGGTTTGACGTACGACTATCATTTGTGTTGTTTACAGTTACTTAAAAAAATCAATTTCGCAAAAAAATGGAATTAACTCGTGAACATTTTCGTGCGATAATTTTTCACAACTTTCGGCGTGGATTATCACGACAAGAGTGCAGCGATGAACTTAAATCTTTGTATGACTATGAAGCACCATCCTATAGCACTGTGAAAAACTGGTACAACGAATTCAATCGTGGCCGACGCTCCCTCAAAGACGAATTCCGCGAAGGTCGTCCAAAAACAGCCGTTGTGCCAGAAAACATCGATGGCGTACGTGAACTAATAATGCAAGACCGTCATGTGACATACCGTGAGATAGAGGCATCCCTAGGCATTTCTTCCACCAGCATACATTCGATATTGCATGAGCACCTGGCTGTAAAAAAGGTTTGTTCTCGTTGGATCCCGCACAATTTGACAATCGCTCAAAAGAAGGCTCGTGTGGATTGGTGTAAAGAAATGCTGAAAAAATACGATCGCGGTGCTTCAAAAGACGTTTATAAGATCGTCACAGGTGACGAATCATGGATCTATGCGTATGAGCCCGAAACAAAACAGCAATCGACCGTGTGGGTCTTCCAAGACGAGCCAAATCCAACGAAAGTTGTTCGTGGAAGAAGCACTTCGAAGCAAATGGTCGCCTGTTTCTTCGCAAAAACTGGTCATGTGGCTACTGTTCCTCTTGAGCAACGTAGGACGGTCAATTCTGATTGGTACACCACCATTTGTTTGCCTGAAGTCTTCGGTGAAATTCGAAAAACGAACAAGGGAAGACGAATCATTGTGCACCATGACAATGCGAGCTCTCACACATCGGCTCAAACCAGCGCCTTTTTGACTGGCCAAAACGTCGAATTGATGGGTCATCCGCCGTACAGTCCTGACTTGGCACCAAATGACTTCTTTTTATTCCCTCACATCAAGAAGAAAATGCGTGGTCAACGATTTTCGTCGCCAGAAGATGCTGTTGAAGCATTCAAAAACCATGTTTTTGAGGTGTGTCAATCAGAGTGGAAAAAGTGCTTCGAAAATTGGTTTGAGCGCATGCAAAAGTGTGTAAATCTTGATGGAGAATATTTTGAAAAACAATAAAACTATTTTCCTTAATAAATATTCGTATTTTCATTATTAGGCCAGAAATATATGTAGCAGCCTACGTAACTTACTCATTTTGCAGTCATGACGAAATAATTTTGATGTTACCCAGAAACAAGAGTGACTGTGTCACAAAGGTATTTGTTTTGAGCTTCCACTTTTGGCCCCTAACGAAAAGTGTATTGAACTGTCTTTTCATAGAAACTCCCCGAACCTTTTAATTAAAAGGCGGTCAAGCCTAAGGTAATCTGAGAAACTTTCGTCGCTTATTAACTTATTCCATGAGGTGTTTGCTTTATAAATTGATTTTATTTATTTTTATATTTACTTCTTCTAATTAACAAATAATTTAGATTTGGTTTTTGAAACTATAGTTGGAATAAGCTAGGAACTGACCATTAAGATTAAAGTGCAGGTTAACTTTGACTTAACCGAAAGTTAAGAAGTTGATTCTTGGTAATTATAAATTATAAATATTCATTGTAAATTAGTTTTTTAATGTTAAATTGATGTATTTAATCTAACACAAAAAGAACGAGTGTTTAGTTGAAATTATAGGGAACGGAGGTTATCTTACCAGAGATCTTGACTAATATGATTCCTGATAATGTGTTTAATTTTAATTTTTAAACTTTAAATATTCATTTAACCTTAAAATCTAATTTTCACAAGATTTCCAAATTGTACATCCCCTTTATAAACCTCCTCGAAAACGAAAGAGCATTGAGTTGCCATGGCCATGTGCCATCGGATCCCCCAAAAGAAGAGTTTCTAATTTGAAATGCGATCGCTGCGAGAGGCAATCGCAGAGTTTTTTGAACTCGGGGCGCAAAGGAAGACCCTTTGGCATACCAAAAGGAGCCACGAGAAGAGGAGATGTGAGCACAAGGATGAGGATGAGGACGAGGATGGCAAAGGTGAACGACAAAGCCGCCGGCAAAGTCAGACACTGGAGATGATGACGTGACGCACCACTTTCGCCCTCAGTTCAAGGAACAGGCGATGCATTGGGATGGGATGGGGATGGACATCAAAACAAAAACACTAGCTCACACGCTCAGCGGTCCAGTCCTTTGCTGTCCGTCTCCTGTCCACTCCCCGCGCCACACAGAGATCTTCTCGGAAGACGAGGCAGCGACATTCCCCGATCCCTGTTCTTTTCCTCTGTTGCCAAGGCAAGGATCCCGAGCAGATCAGATCAGATCAGATCCATTGCCCATGCCCTCGTCTAGACTGCACGAATATCAGATCGACGTTGGCCCCGGCGATTCTATTAGAAACCAGTTTGTGGTTTGCTGCTGCTTGCTTTTTTTCGGCAATACGAGAGACGTGATTGCGATGCCCAGGTAGGGTCAGGTATAAGGTAAGCCATTCTCCCTCCATTCGGAGATCGTTGACATGGCGCAAGTGGCGCGATTCTTAAATCAGGTTGTGAAATTGTATTTATGAATGAGAGTCGTCGAGTGGCCCGTGGAGCCCAGCAGCAGCAATTAAGTGCCGCATATTTTCGCGGTCGCAAATTTTTCCCAACATTCCTTTTGGTTCCCAGAACGTGACCGTGCCCCGATCCGTGGTGTACCGTTAGATATATCCGCAACGGCGGCACGGGAATGCACAAATTCCAAAGGATTTGCGACGTGCAAAACGGGGAATGCAAAATGCAACTGCGCCGCAGCATTGCGCATACGCCCCGGAGGCTCAGCGAGTGTTGTTTCCGCATGCGGGAATGCAGCGACAGCGAAATGCGAAAAAACCGAAAATAAAAACGAAACCAAAACGAAGCCCATAAAAAACTCGGCCGAAAGTGTGCATTGACCGAGAGAGCGGCTAAAAATACAGAGAAAGAACATAACGCATCAGCAGGGGATATGAAAAGAGCTTCCCAAAATAAGAGCCAACGACGATGACGCCCGATCTGATCCGATCCGATGCAGAACAACCGTTAAGGTGCTCAATGTCAGTGCGAAACGTCAAGAGATGCTGTCACACCAAGCCCCAAAAAGTGAGGGGAGAGTGTGCCGGAGAGAGTCAGGTCACCGGGAAGAGAGACAACCATGAAACGAGAGTGAAAGTGGCTCTCTCATCGCCTTCACTTTCGATCTCTTTTCTAGAACCTTTTACATTGGAAAACGTGTCATTGGCTTAGTGTGGGTTCTGTTTCTTACAAAGCTATAGTTTTATAGAACCAATGAGATTGAGGTACATATGTACATATGTCTTTCTTGGGGCGTGTCCATTAGTTATTATTTATTAAGTAAGTAGTATGATTTCTACGATTTTTCCGTTGTATTTTATGTGTTTAATGTAGTAGTTATTTCATAAATCGATTTTCAATCGACTTAACCTTCCAAGATTTTGTATATATTAGGTATCTTTATTTAAATTATTAAAAAGCACCATTTATATTGTATTCCTTGTATTTTGTTTATATTTAACATAGTTAATTTTTAAAGATACATAAATTAACAGGTAATACATTTTTAAAATATTTTGTAGTAATTAAAACATCTCAGTCCTTTAATTTGGTTATTTTACCATTGTGATAACAAAATAAAAACAACACGGATTTATAAGAACTCCATATGTTAGCATACATAACGGCAGCTTTTATTTACTTATATATTCCATATTTATACATTTAGAAAGCAAGTTGTTAATTTCACGATTTACCCTTCCATCTCATTGTGTATTTATGGTTTCCCAATATCCAGCAGTTGGATAATTTAATTAGATGTTTGTGCTTTAGCTAGAATAAACTCGAAAGTTGTACTTTAAACAGCATTTAATGAATTGCAAGGGCAATACAGTACCAGAATAAACTGGATACGATATTAAATCAATTTGTTGAAGTATTTATAAGTGCCATTAATTTTATATCAGTCTACATTGCTATGCTTTTTCTTCTTCTAATATATTCAACACTTAAAGCACATACAATTCTCAATAAAGCTTAAATATGACAGGTTAATTTTAGATTAAACTATCTTGCTTTTTGTTTATTATGTATTGCAATCATAATTTAGACTGATTCTTGCTCCATTAAACCAATTAACTTCAAGATTGATCAGTACAAAATTTATTGATTATTGTTTTACCAATTAATGGCTCTGTTATGGGTCCCCAACAAAATATTTATACTATCGGAAGCAAACTTATCAGATGGTGCGTTGCCCTGGCTGGAAAACCCCCCGGCAACAAGGTCTACATACCGTTATAAACATGTGAAACTTTCACTACTACGTCCAGAGGGGTGGTGACCGCCAAAGCCAAAGCCAGTCCAATTACTACCTTATTACACCTTCAAGGTGTTTGATAAGACTGTAAACAGTTTTCTGCCGGGTCGTTAATCGAGATCAGCTAGGCCATCATGGCTTGGAGGTGACTCAGCTTGCAGAAAACCATAACGATTATGTTGAAATCGATGACGAAGATTTGGAGGCGGCGCTATAAAAGCCAACTCCTGACGTCCATTGATAACATAAAAAATATATATATATATATTAATGTCCGAGGTGCGCCGCCCTTGCCGCTTACGCAAAACTCCTGGCTGGCTGCATTCTCTCCATCTCCATCGCTCCATCCCCCAATTAAAAAGGCCGAAAAAGAGCACGTCGAGAACCTGGGGAATCCGACGACGAGTCAACCTGGCCGAGCCGAAGCTGCGATCCTCGATTTGCAAGCGCGTATAAAAAGCTAAGCGGCTTCGGGCGAGCTTTCATTGTGCGCTCGTCACTCGTGCTTATCAGTCGGCTTTATTCGTTCGTTCCGAGCCAAAAGCCAGTTATTCGCAATCGTTTTCGTTCTTCGTTCAAAGTTTACATTTTTCGCTGGGATATTATTCAATTTGCCCGCCAAAAAAACACGTATACGTAGTGTGGCATTCGGGGAAGATAGTTGGTGCCTTAGTGATCCTAGAACGGATTTAAAATGAATTCAAAGGTAAGTTTGGGGCCTCTTAAGAAATTTGATTAATTTAATTTGATAGCGTATTAAATTAGATAAATAGATAAGATAGTAAAATATTAAATAATGCACACAGAAAAGATTGGATAGAGGTTAAGATTGATTGGTTGAAGTTTGTTATTTACATTTTTGATTCACAGTTTTATTGTGCTTATTTTTAATATACTTAATTGAAAAGTTCCTCACAAATAATATATTATTTACAACATAATACGAAAAAGAATTCAAGAGGTTTGTTTTTATATTTTAACTTATAAAGGATAGCAACATGGAAAGAGCTACTTCTAAGCAAGTTAGAACCTTTCCTAAATAATTAGTAATTAATAACTTTAAATATTACCAAGTAAACTCTAATTGCTTGCATTATTTACCCGAAAAAAGTGGGTGTGTGTTCTGTAACGCTGACAGGCGGCTGTCAGCTAAAAATATCAAAATAAACAAGTGCGCTTTTGTTCTCCACTGGATTGAGCTCAAGCTCCAAGCATAATGCCGACGATCGGATTTATACATATGGGAGAGCGAGTGCTAAACAGATCGCTGGCGCAAAGTGCGAAATGCAAAATGCGGAAATGCCTACCCTGCGTGGCGGCGGCGGCGGCGCATTACATAATTTCCACTCCGGCTCGAGGCTCTCTGTAATGTCGGGGAAGTTTCAGTCATTAAAAAAGGCAATTAAATTTTGACCATTTGGTCGCGTCGACTTGCAAATGCGCTCCAGTTTTCGATGTTTCGATTTTGACCCACTTTATGGGCCGCCTTAGCCGGTGCGCGGGAGTCACTCGTCGGCGACGTCATCCCGGCACCGGCGGCATCCTGCCACTGCCGTCAGCCAAAGTGGTTAATCCAGATTCGGCCTCGAGCCCAGCGCAGAGCAGAGTGCAGCCGGTTAGAGGAACATTGTAACACTTATGTAATAAATTCTGAGAGCGTCAGCCTCGATTTATAATTAGGCATGGACGGAGGCCGGTTGGATGCTTAATTTGGAATCAACAAATACTCATGATCTGCTCTCCTCTCCTCTCTTCCCTTTGCAGTTCAATCTGTGCCGCTGGACGCTGCTGATTGCCCTCGGAGTGTGCTGCCTGGTGGGCAGCTCCTCGGGCAGTGCTTCCAGCAGCTTCTGCTCCCTGGAGCGGATGAAGAAGTTTGCAATGGAGGCGTGCGAGCACCTGTTCCAGCAGGACGAAAGTGCGCGACGCGACAGAAGGTCCATTGAGTATTCGCACCATCATCTAAATAGCCTGGGATGTAAGTATCATGAAAATCTATAAGAAACTATTAATGGGTTTAGGCAAGGCCGAATGCATGCTTTCAATACATGCATTCCATACACCATTTATGTATTCGGGAACACACGAATGTTGACTATGAATTCGTCCTTGATACATAAATTAGATGGCAACGCCAAGGAAGGGGTCATATTTCTGATAATTCAGCAAACCATACTAATTTTACAGGTCTGGAATCTCATCTGTCAATATGAATACACGAATTCGTGGGTGTGTATAAATAGGGACTATTTTGATTTCACGTATTCAATACATGCATTGTATGCATGTATTCCATAGTATAAACCCAGTATTATATCCCTTTCCTATGTTGGCTGGTTAATCTCCGAAAGAAAGAACTCAAAACATGCTTAGCTTGGCTGATTAAGGTCAGAGAGTGTCAGTCAACTCGACACAGCCAATTGCATTCGGAACTGCAGCGCCGAAAACAAGTTTTAAAATGTGTAGTCTTTGCAATTAATATGCCACTGATTTGCATAAATATACAATGCAGTTCCGATGCAACAGTTAACCGACTTCAAGGTGCAGGTTCAAGATCAATTTGCTCACGTTTCCCCCTTATTTAATTATTTATTTTTCCTTTTTAGACGCCAAAGCGTACGACAAGCATCACTTTCTCATGCGGAGCAGCTTCCCGTTGGGCGGCTACCTGAAGGTCAATCGGGAGCACTTCCATCGCCTCAGCGAGCTGGACGTTGTGCCGCGCTACAAGCCCAAGAAGCTCCACCACGAGAAGAAGCAGCGCTTCAAGCGGGATCACTCGTCCAGCAGCTACAACAACATACCCTACTGCTGCTTCAACACTTGCGAGGAGGAGTTCTTCTGCTAATTCCATGTCCCGTCAGCCTTATCACTGACTCCGTCCATAGGTTAGCTTAGCACATATATATGTATTATATAGTCGTACATTCTGACACAAGTCGCGCTCACTCTTATAGAGTTCGGTACCTTAGTTGTTGTTCCCACTGCGAGGAACACAACCCAACCACATACACTTTTATAGTATAGGGTCTTTAGATGAATAAAAAGTACTCTTTATAAGAACTTAAATTATACGAAAGTAAATACTAAAAAAAAAAATTAAGAGTTTAACCTTTCTACGCGTGGTCTTAAAAATATACTCAATCAGTATAACGAGTTTAGTATAGATTTAATACTTCGTAATACCATATGTATCAAATGTGTATTTTCGAGTATTATTTGTATACGAACCTACATCGAAAACTCGACAACATATCGCGTTAGCTGGAATTTAGTGCTTTTCTGTTTGTCGCGTTAGTGATTTTTCTTAAGCTTTGGGGTGCAGATTAGTATAGTTTTTATACTTAAATTATACAAAAGTAAATACTAAAAAAAAACAAGAGTTTAACCTTTCTACTCAAGCAGTATAACGACGTGATACTTTATAATATCAAATGTATACATATGAGTATAGTTATAATACTCTATTTTTATACAAACCTACATCGAAAACTCGACAACATATTGCGTTAGCTGGAATTTAGTGGTTTTCTGTTAGTGATTTTCTTAAGCCTTGGTGCAGATTAGTATAGTTTATACTATTAAGACATTTTTATTACTTAACAGTATAGAATTTATGTAACAATAGTGTAGTTTCTTTTTTGGGTGTTCAAAATCGATAGAGGTTTTCACAGCGCTTTCTGCTTGGATGACTCTTTGGGCTCTTAAAATAATTAAATAATATGATTAGGTGATTGCCAGCTTATCTATTTTACAAAACATTAAAAAAAGAACGAAGTCGCTTACAAAATCACGCACACATTCCTTTTAAAACCACACAATTTTACGCCTAATGGAACGCGGAAATAATGAATTGGAAGAATTATTATGGAGGAACAACAGATGCAGTTCAGACAGGCTCAAGTACAGGAAACATCAACACACATCAGGGTCTATATGCGACTTATATAATAGTTGCCTTTGCACTGTGCGCACTTGTACTTGCGGCAGTTTTCATTAACCGATTCCAGTGACCTGAAGTACTTGGAAACCGTCATCAGGATTTCCTCCCGTCGGCTGTTCAAGAAGTCCTCTCCAAAGCTATCAAACGTATTCACACAGTGCATTAATATCCTATACAGGACCGTCTCAGTGGATATAAACGTGTTCAATGTTCGATCAATGGAATCGATATTATTCTCAAGAAAAGTCCGCGTCATTTGCATCAGCAGCTGCACGGCATTATCGCTGAAGTACCTGGCCATTGCCTCCAAGACGTCCGTCAGGCTGGTCGCATTTCCAATATGTTCCACGAACTTGCGTCCAAAGTGCTGGGCCAGTGCCTCCAGATCCAGCTGACCACCGCTGCCCAGGCTGACGATTTGTGGCAGCAACGTCGCGAGAGCCGCAACGCCTCGACTCAGGTGCGAGTTGATGTCGTGCAGGCTGAGCAGCGTCTCCTTGAAGGGAATATCGTTGAGGGTACGCACAATATCGAATTTTCCACCCCGACTGCTGCTGTGCAGCTTGGCGGACTCTTGCGAGATGCGATCGAAGACTTTCCTGCAAGGACAAGTGAAGGTATTAAGCAAGTTAATACATAATAATTTAATGATTAAAATACCGAGATTCAGTGCGCACGGCTCGCCTCAAGGTGGAGCCATTGGTTGCCTTGGAAGCTATGCGTAGATTATTGAGGGAATGCGTGAAGATCACCAGGTGCGAGGCCATCTGCAGCATGTCCAGGCTGTTTATTGCCTGATCGTCGCCTATTTTCTAATGAAAAAGAAGCAAAACCTACTAATATTGCCCTAAAAAGACATTGAACCTTACCAAATACATATCGTAGACGCCGTTCACCACGCCCGTCCCCGAAATGACCACGGAGCCCACATTGATGCCCTTAACGGCCAACTGAGCCGCGGGATTGACGCTGTAGCCCGCTCCGGCCGCCTTTGTCAAAGCTTTTGTTGCTCCCGTGGCCCCTAGACCGACCACGCCGCCCGCCACACCCAACCAGGAGCGACGAGCCTCGCTATCCGTGATGCAGGTGCTCTGTCCGTGGCGTCGACGATCGATGAGATGAGAGGCCGAGCGCAGGGTGCTATAGGCGGCCGTGGCCACGCCCACAGCGGTGGCGGCCATCGCCAGGGGAGCAGCAACGGGCACAGCCAGAGCAGCCGCAACTGGAACAGAGGCCACCAGACCGCCCACGGTCGCCACTTTATCGCCGGCGCTAAGCAAGCGATACCGGCCATGGGACGCCGGAGTGGGATGCACCATCAACTGGACGCCCGGCTCGTCGCTGTCGTTGGTAAAGGTGTAGATGCCCTGGCTGGGAGCAATCATCGTGCCTCTGGGCAGCGTATTGCGGAACACATACTGCTCCCAGTTGGAGTACACGCGTCCGTGTTCGTCCACAAAGATCATGCAGCAGGCGGCGCTGCTGTACTCGCCCTTCATGCAGCGGCGAGTACGGAAAACGGGGTGACAGCTGTAGTTGGTGGAGTGGACGGCCAGCTCCGGGTCCGTGTCCGGCGTGACCAGCACGTAGATGATGGCGGAGAGCAAGGTGCCGTTGGTGAAGCGCCGCTGCTGCCAGACATTGCGGAAGAGTTGGTCCCGCTGGCGATTCACAGCCCTGGCATTCCTCGTGTCGTCCTCCGGGATCAAATTCTCGATCTTCTGCACCAATACTGGCGCTTGGTCGGGCGTTAATCTATGCACGGGCCTTTAAGTGGAAGTAAAGTTACTGGAAACAATTGCATAACATACGAATCCCAAATAATCTCAGAGCGGAGCCCGCTGCTGTAGCCAAAGTCCCGCTGCACTTCGTACGCCGTCCGCATCACCGGCTGTTTCTGTTCCTCCGGCTCCTCCATCTCTCTGGTCTCTCCCAGCAACTGGGTTACATTAAGCACACGGAAATAATAGCCAAGACGCGTAAACAAACGGAAATTTGGGTAAAGTTCGGAAATTGAGTGTTCAAATTAGTGTTAAAATCAAACTTTTGTTTCTATGACAACAAAGCCGGCGCCAATATGGAGTTGCAGGGCTGCCGGTCGATAGAAATTGATCGATAATTGGAACGCCAGTGTGGCAGCACTGTACGACGGCGCTAAATTTGAATTTATTTATGAAGCTAACTTAAGCTTGCTCTTGGTTTACAAAAGCGGAGCATTCTCTTTTGTTCTTTTATTAGCATATTTTAATATTTTATTAAAAGGAAAAATTCAGAAAATAGTAAAAAAAAAAACATTAAATTGTCCCATAGGCTTAATATGAATATCAAATATGATTGGTAAAATATGTATTTCCGAACTGGTGCTTTAACAGTAATTTATTAGTTTTATCGCCGCAATATTTGTGATATCATGTTTGGTTTCCAAGTGGGAAGCCAGTTGACTCGAACCTGTGGCATCCCTCACAGCCTGACAACTTAGATTATATAGAGCATTGCGTAGAATTCAGATACAATACAAATTGTACTCTTAAAAGGTTATATATTTGTGAGCGATCTCTATAAAAAAAACGTTTAGATAAACAACAAATTTGATTAGTTTCTTTTGATATATATTTTTAGAATTATTATGTAAGATTTCCTGGTCAATAACACAATGTTTTACATTCCCCTTTCCCTCTTGAAGAGCGATTGATAAGGTACGCTTTCCTTAGAAATTGTGCTATAAGTATATATAGCTTAGCTTGAATTTATTACTCACTAAACCTTATTGTGGGATTATTTGATCAAGTACTATGTAAGGTATACAATTTAATATGTATTGGACTTCCCAAAAATTTCCGTTATAATAAGATTATCTCTTCTTTTCCCCATCAAGTGTGACTGATGACCTTGAATTTGTAATTACTGTTTGCACGTCTATTAGTTATATACGTTCGCTGAGGTATTAAAGGAAAACTTTCAGAGAATCCAAAGTAGTATTTACAAAATGATTACACAGTGCGGTACACTCTTGATCTTCTTGGGACTAACTTATTTATCCGCAGCGAGCCAAAGTATAATTAGTCAAATAATTTCTTCGTTCTTTACTATCTATGTAACTTATCTTTATTTTTATATTCTTTTAGTCGCTCCCAGATCAGCTACCCAGGTACGAATTGGCAATACACTGTATTTAATTGAGAAAACATTGAAGACCTGGTTTGACGCCCGAAAATCATGCGAAAAGATGGGCTACAACCTAATTTCTCTCGACACCAAACAAAAATTCGACGATATCAATAATCACCTGGACAATGAAAAGGATAAAGAGGCATACTGGACTTCTGGAAATGACTTTCTCAATCTAGACCAGCATATTTGGTTTCCGAGTGGAAAGGCAGTTCCATCAAATTATTGGTATCCCAATGAGCCTAACAATGGCTATTATTACGAACATTGCGACGAATTCAGATATCAAAAAACTCATCTAATGAATGATGCAGATTGTGTGGCCGTCAGATATTACATTTGTGAACTAACTTTGGGTGTTCACCATACCATTTCTCCGGGACACTGCCTACCTTTTAGGAGGCGTTCCTACTACAGGGGAAAAAAAAACGCAGCGAGCCAAAGTATAATTAGTAAAATAATTTCTTCGTTCTTTACTATCTATGTTACTTATCTCGATTTTTATATTCTTTTAGTCGCTCCCAGAACAGCTACCCAGGTACGAATTGGCAATACACTGTATTTTATTGAGAATAAAATAACAAAAAACTGGTATGAGGCCCGGAGGTCCTGCGAAAAGATGGGCTATAACCTAATTTCTCTCGACACCAAAGAAAAATTCGTCGATATCAATAATCACCTGGAGTATGCAGGCGCTCCTTTTAATTATGCATACTGGACTTCTGGAAATGACTTTCTCACTATAGGCCAGCATCGTTGGTTTCCGAGTGGAGAGGCAGTTCCATCGAATTATTGGTATCCCGGTCAGCCTAACAATTGGAATAATAGCGAACATTGCGACGCATTCAGATATCAGAGAACTGCACTAATTAATGACGTTGACTGTGGAGTGAACTATTATTACATTTGTGAACTCACTTTGGGTGCTCCCCATAATTCTTCGGGACACTGCCTACTTTTTTGGAGGCGTTCCTACTACAGAGGAAAAAAAACCGGGAATAAAGTTAGCGGATTTAATCCCAAGTAGGATTTCTGGCTGATCCCGATTTTTCTTAATCCATGCATGAACACACTCAATTTTTTAAATTCTGTTTTTAATCCAGAAATTTCTTAAATTCAGACATCAAAGACTTCAAATTCTTAATCCTAAACATTAAGATTTTTTTATTCCTAAAGTGCGATGTGAAAGAATTTTTAATATAATCTGTATTTAAAGGGTTACAAATTTGTATATATCATATAAAGCAGTAAATAAATCCCATTAAAAGCATACTCACACATTTCTTTCACCCCGACCGAGTTTCGATCCCATGTGTCGGAATTCACAGACAGGAGGCAAATCAAAGATAGAACCCCAAAGAGAACATTATTCTCGCTCTCAGCTAAAAATAGATCTATTAAGTATTTTTAGGCTTAAATCAAGAATGTTTCGGCTTATTGTGTCATTTTTATGCCGAATCGGACTTAAAAATTTCAAGAAATCGCATACACAAGCCAGCCGCTCGACTGGAGACTTAAGACTTGCAGGAACCACTGCACTCACTGGAATCTTTTAGCCTAGAGCCGGAATTCTACCAACTCGGAGGAACCCTTCTCTGCTTATGCATCCCGAATTCACATCGCCTGGCCCTGCCCAAGGTGGAGTAAGTGGAGGAGATGCGTCCCCGGCGGAGAAGGGCAAGTTTGAGTATCCGCCCCGCCGCCGACCAGAATCCTGTGCCTGCTCCGCCGCCGATTCCATTAGAACAAGGCGAAGAGACGAACTCGGAGAAGTAAGGGGATCCCTGCTCACCGCCGCCGACGCCAGACGCCACTGCTACTCACCAACGTCATCTGTCCACAGGGCTCGGCTATCTGAAGCTGTCCGCTTTTAAGCTAATAAAAAAGCTATTGCCAATGAAAAATAAAAATCTATTTAAAAGATAAATGTAAGCCAAAAAACCAATTTGATTAGTTTATTTTGATATATATTTTAAGAAATATTATAGATAATATATAATTTTCTGGTCAATATCATAATGTTTACATTTCCGGTTTAATAATAATATATCTTCCTTTCCCATCAAGTGTGAATGAGGTACGCTTTTCCTTAGAAATTATGCTATAAGTATTACTCACTAAACTTTATTGCGAGATTATTTCATCAAGTATAAAGTATACAATTTAATATGTATTGGACTTCCCAAAGATTTCCGTTATAATAAGATTATCTCTTCTTTTCCCCATCAAGTGTGACTGATGACCTTGAATTTGTAATTACTGTTTGCACGTATATTGGTTATATACGTTCGCTGAGGTATTAAAGGAAAACTTTCAGAGAATCCAAAGTAGTATTTACAAAATGATTACACAGTGCGGTACACTCTTGATCTTCTTGGGACTAACTTATTTATCCGCAGCGAGCCAAAGTATAATTAGTCAAATAATTTCTTCGTTCTTTACTATCTATGTAACTTATCTTGATTTTTATATTCTTTTAGTCGCTCCCAGATCAGCTACCCAGGTACGAATTGGCAATACACTGTATTTAATTGAGAAAACAAAGAAGAACTGGTTTGAAGCCCGAAAATCATGCGAAAAGATGGGCTACAACCTAATTGCTCTCGACACCAAACAAAAATTCGCCGATATCAATAATCACCTGGACTATGAACACTCTCCTAATGATGATGAATACTGGACTTCTGGAAATGACTTTCTCACTCTAGACAAGCATCGTTGGTTTCCGAGTGGAGAGGCAGTTCCATCGAATTATTGGTATCCCACTATGCCTGACAATATGTATAATATCGAACATTGCGACGTATTCAGATTTAGGAGAACTGCACTAATGAATGACTGTGACTGTAGAAATCTTAGATACTACATTTGTGAACTCACTTTGGGTGCTCCCCATAATTCTTCGGGACACTGCCTACTTTTTTGGAGGCGTTCCTACTACAGAGGAAAAAAAACCGGGAATAAAGTTAGCGGATTTAATCCCAAGTAGGATTTCTGGCTGATCCCGATTTTTCTTAATCCATGCATGAACACACTTAATTTTTTCAATTCTGTTTTTAATCCAGAAATTTCTTAAATTCAGACATAAAAATTATTCCGAAAAAATGTCAATAATTAGCACAGACTATAGACTTCAAATTCTTAATCCTAAACATAATTATGTTAAGATTTTTTTATTCCTAAAGTGCGATGTGAAAGAATTTTTAATATAATCTGTATTTAAAGGGTTACAAATTTGTATATATCATATAAAGCAGTAAATAAATCCCATTAAAAGCATACTCACACATTTCTTTCACCCCGACCGAGTTTCGATCCCATGTGTCGGAATTCACAGACAGGAGGCAAATCAAAGATAGAACCCCAAAGAGAACATTATTCTCGCTCTCAGCTAAAAATAGATCTATTAAGTATTTTTAGGCTTAAATCAAGAATGTTTCGGCTTATTGTGTCATTTTTATGCCGAATCGGACATAAAAATTTCAAGAAATCGCATACACAAGCCAGCCGCTCGACTGGAGACTTAAGACTTGCAGGAACCACTGCACTCACTGGAATCTTTTAGCCTAGAGCCGGGATTCTACCAACTCGGAGGAACCCTTCTCTGCTTATGCAAGTCTCTTATGATCCCGAATTCACATCGCCTGGCCCTGCCCAAGGTGGAGTAAGTGGAGGAGATGCGTCCCCGGCGGAGAAGGGCAAGTTTGAGTATCCGCCCCGCCGCCGACCAGAATCCTGTGCCTGCTCCGCCGCCGATTCCATTAGAACAAGGCGAAGAGACGAACTCGGAGAAGTAAGGGGATCCCTGCTCACCGCCGCCGACGCCAGACGCCACTGCTACTCACCAACGTCATCTGTCCACAGGGCTCGGCTATCTGAAGCTGTGAAGCTCACTAAACTTTATTGCGAGATTATTTCATCAAGTATAAGGTATACAATTTAATATGTATTGGACTTCCCAAAGATTTCAGTTATAATAAGATTATCTCTTCTTTTCCCCATCAAGTGTGACTGATGACCTTGAATTTGTAATTACTGTTTGCACGCGTATTCGTTATATAAGTTCGCTGAGGTATTAAAGGAAAACTTTCAGAGAATCCAAAGTAGTATTTACAAAATGATTACACAGTGCGGTACACTCTTGATCCTCTTGGGACTAACTTATTTATCCGCAGCGAGCCAAAGTATAATTAGTCAAATAATTTCTTCGTTCTTTACTATCTATGTAACTTATCTTTAT
Source organism: Drosophila rufa (assembly GCA_018153105.1). NCBI lineage: Eukaryota > Metazoa > Arthropoda > Insecta > Diptera > Drosophilidae > Drosophila > Drosophila rufa. Next base: position 9,435,133 of record JAECXS010000085.1, read on the forward strand.
TTTTATATTCTTTTAGTCGCTCCCAGATCAGCTACCCAGGTACGAATTGGCAATACACTGTATTTAATTGAGAAAACAAAGAAGAACTGGTTTGAAGCCCGAAAATCATGCGAAAAGATGGGCTACAACCTAATTTCTCTCGACACCAAACAAAAATTCGACGATATCAATAATCACCTGGACAATGAAAAGGATAAAGAGGCATACTGGACTTCTGGAAATGACTTTCTCAATCTAGACCAGCATATTTGGTTTCCGAGTGGAAAGGCAGTTCCATCGAATTATTGGGTTCGCAATGAGCCTAACAATGGCAATTATTACGAACATTGCGACGAATTCAGATATCAAAAAACTCATCTAATGAATGATGCAAATTGTGTGGGCGTCAGATATTACATTTGTGAACTAACTTTGGGTGTTCACCATACCATTTCTCCGGGACACTGCCTACCTTTTAGGAGGCGTTCATACTACAGAGGAAAAAAAAACGCAGCGAGCCAAAGTATAATTAGTAAAATAATTTCTTCGTTCTTTACTATCTATGTAACTCATCTCGATTTTTATATTCTTTTAGTCGCTCCCAGAACAGCTACCCAGGTACGAATTGGCAATACACTGTATTTTATTGAGAATAAAATAACAAAAAACTGGTATGAGGCCCGGAGGTCCTGCGAAAAGATGGGCTATAACCTAATTTCTCTCGACACCAAAGAAAAATTCGTCGATATCAATAATCACCTGGAGTATGCAGGCGCTCCTTTTAATTATGCATACTGGACTTCTGGAAATGACTTTCTCACTCTAGGCCGGCATCTTTGGTTTCCGAGTGGAGAGGCAGTTCCATCGAATTATTGGGCTCCCGGTCAGCCTAACAATGGGAATAAAAGCCAACATTGCGACGAATTCAGACATTCGAGAACTGCACTAATGAATGACGTTGACTGTGCAGAGCATAATTATTACATTTGTGAACTCACTTTGGGTGCTCCCCATAATTCTCCGGGACACTGCCTACTTTTTTGGAGGCGTTCCTACTACAGAGGAAAAAAAACCGGGAATAAAGTTAGCGGATTTTATCCCAAGTAGGATTTCTGGCTGATCCCGATTTTTCTTAATCCATGCATGAACATACTTAATTTTTTCAATTCTGTTTTTAATCCAGAAATTTCTTAAATTCAGACATAAAAATTATTCCGAAAAAATTTCAATAATTAGCACAGACTATAGACTTCAAATTCTTAATCCTAAACATAATTATGTTAAGATTTTTTTATTCCTAAAGTGCGATGTGAAAGAATTTTTAATATAATCTGTATTTAAAGGGTTACAAATTTGTATATATCATATAAAGCAGTAAATAAATCCCATTAAAAGCATACTCACACATTTCTTTCACCCCGACCGAGTTTCGATCCCATGTGTCGGAATTCACAGACAGGAGGCAAATCAAAGATAGAACCCCAAAGAGAACATTATTCTCGCTCTCAGCTAAAAATAGATCTATTAAGTATTTTTAGGCTTAAATCAAGAATGTTTCGGCTTATTGTGTCATTTTTATGCCGAATCGGACTTAAAAATTTCAAGAAATCGCATACACAAGCCAGCCGCTCGACTGGAGACTTAAGACTTGCAGGAACCACTGCACTCACTGGAATCTTTTAGCCTAGAGCCGGAATTCTACCAACTCGGAGGAACCCTTCTCTGCTTATGCATCCCGAATTCACATCGCCTGGCCCTGCCCAAGGTGGAGTAAGTGGAGGAGATGCGTCCCCGGCGGAGAAGGGCAAGTTTGAGTATCCGCCCCGCCGCCGACCAGAATCCTGTGCCTGCTCCGCCGCCGATTCCATTAGAACAAGGCGAAGAGACGAACTCGGAGAAGTAAGGGGATCCCTGCTCACCGCCGCCGACGCCAGACGCCACTGCTACTCACCAACGTCATCTGTCCACAGGGCTCGGCTATCTGAAGCTGTGAAGCTCACTAAACTTTATTGCGAGATTATTTCATCAAGTATAAGGTATACAATTTAATATGTATTGGACTTCCCAAAGATTTCAGTTATAATAAGATTATCTCTTCTTTTCCCCATCAAGTGTGACTGATGACCTTGCATTTGTAATTACTGTTTGCACGCGTATTGGTTATATAAGTTCGCTGAGGTATTAAAGGAAAACTTTCAGAGAATCCAAAGTAGTATTTACAAAATGATTACACAGTGCGGTACACTCTTGATCTTCTTGGGACTAACTTATTTATCCGCAGCGAGCCAAAGTATAATTAGTCAAATAATTTCTTCGTTCTTTACTATCTATGTAACTTATCTTGATTTTTATATTCTTTTAGTCGCTCCCAGATCAGCTACCCAGGTACGAATTGGCAATACACTGTATTTAATTGAGAAAACAAAGAAGAACTGGTTTGAAGCCCGAAAATCATGCGAAAAGATGGGCTACAACCTAATTTCTCTCGACACCAAACAAAAATTCGACGATATCAATAATCACCTGGACAATGAAAAGGATAAAGAGGCATACTGGACTTCTGGAAATGACTTTCTCACTCTAGACAAGCATCGTTGGTTTCCGAGTGGAGAGGCAGTTCCATCGAATTATTGGTATCCCACTATGCCTGACAATATGTATAATATCGAACATTGCGACGTATTCAGATTTAGGAGAACTGCACTAATGAATGACTGTGACTGTACAAATCTTAGATACTACATTTGTGAACTCACTTTGGGTGCTCCCCATAATTCTCCGGGACACTGCCTACCTTTTAGGAGGCGTTCCTACTACAGAGGAAAAAAAACCGGGAATAAAGTTAGCGGAATTAATCCCAATAGGATTTCTGGCTGATCCCGATTTTTCTTAATCCAGGCATGAACATTCTTCATTTTTTCAATCCTGTTTTTAACCCCGAAATTTCTTAAATTCAGACATAAAAATTATTCCGAAAAATTTCAATAATTAGCACAGACTAGACTTCAAATTCTTAATCCTAACATTAAGATTTTTTTATTCCTAAAGTGCGATGTGAAAGAATTTTTAATATAATCTGTATTTAAAGGGTTACAAATTTGTATATATCATATAAAGCAGTAAATAAATCCCATTAAAAGCATACTCACACATTTCTTTCACCCCGACCGAGTTTCGATCCCATGTGTCGGAATTCACAGACAGGAGGCGAATCAAAGATAGAACCCCAAAGAGAACATTATTCTCGCTCTCAGCTAAAAATAGATCTATTAAGTATTTTTAGGATTAAAGTCCACAGGGCTCGGCTATCTGAAGCTTTCCGCTTTTAAGCTAATAAAAAAAACTATTGCCAACGAAAAATCTATTTAAAAGATAATGTAAGCCAAAAAACCAATTTGATTAGTTTATTTTGATATATATTTTAAGAAATATTATAGATAATATATAATTTTCTGATCAATAACATAATGTTTACATTTCCGGTTTAATAATAATATATCTTCCTTTCCCATCAAGTGTGAATGAGGTACGCTTTTCCTTAGAAATTGTGCTATAAGTATACATATGTAGCTTAGCTTGAATTTATTACTCACTAAACTTTATTGAGGCATTATTTGTACTCATTTATTGGTGATTTCATTAAGTATAAGGTATATAATACTTATAATGTGTATCGCACGTCCTCATCAAGTGTGATTGATAAGGTTGAATTTGTTATAATTGTTTGCACGTCTATTGGTGATATCAGTTCGCAGAGGTATAAAAGGAGAAAATTTCAAGAGGATCCAAAGTAGTATTTACAAAATGCTTACAAAGTGCGGTTCACTTTTGGTCATCTTGGGCCTTATTTATATATCTGCAGCGAGCGAAGCACCAGATGGTAAGATCCCTTCCTTGGTGTTTATTATCCGTACTTTTTTTGATTTTTAATTTATTTTAGTCGCTATTAAATCTGTGAATATATCACCAACTAGCCTGATAATTATCGGCAATACAATGTATTTCATTGAGAATAAAATAGCAAGAAACTGGTTTGAGGCCCGGAGATCCTGCGAAAGCGTGGGCTACAATCTAATTTCGCTCGACACCAACAAGAAATTCAAAGCTATCAATAATTACCTGGACGCTCAAAAGGATTATTCGCAGTACTGGACTTCTGGAAATGACTTTCTGACTCTAGGTCGGCATGTTTGGTTTCCAAGTGGAAAGCCAGTTCCATCGAATTATTGGTCTCCCGGTGAGCCTAACAATGGAAATGGAATCGAACATTGCGACGAATTCAGATTTAAGGGAACTAAACTAATGAATGATGAAAACTGTGCAACTCTAAGATACTATATTTGTGAACGCGCTGTGTGATTGATGGATTTCTTAAATTAAACCCTTTCTATACTTTTGTAATCACATCAACACATCAACAAATAAAATAATCAGATATTGAATATTGAACAGAGATTTAGGATGACACTCAATTAATTTTTTTAAATCTTTCATTTATCAATGTACATGGAATCCGGATGTATTTTCAAACAGCTATCTGTGATCATCGCTGGTCTCCACAATGCGACACATAATGGGTATATCTTCCTCCTTGGAGATGCTGCGCTTCGTCTTATCGTCCAGCAAGCTCTGGATATAGTCGTGCCGGAACTTGTTCCACTGCCGCGTCTTCAGGAAGTTGGTGAACAGATCCTGGCGCGACGGAACGGTGCACTCAAAGTAGAACCGTCGCCGGTTCCATATGTTGCCCGGATTCTGCTCCTCCTCCAGCAGCCAGAAGCGCGGCAGGAGCAGGCACTGTACCACAGTCCGCGCCATAATCACACGGTGTTCCATTTTCTCGCCCAGGCCAAAGATGCTGCCGTAAGTTAGGGAGCCCACGTCTATAAAGTGGGTCTCGACGGGATCCCTAAAAACCTATTCAAAAAGGAAACGAAATAACAGCGCTTGTTGTGCGCATAAAAGAAACAGCTGTTGTTGCAAATAACTTACAGAGACTGGCTTTGAGATGACACTGAAATTATCATCGTTGGCAATGGAACTGGCACTAAAAATTTCGAACGAGGAAGCAGCACTGGACTTGGTTTTCGGCGACTCTTCACCTTCGCGTCGCTGACCCAGCTGGAGTTTCGTTTCGCTTCGCTCAAGGGTCAAATGAGATGAGAGTTGGCTAGAATCTGTATCGGAGATATCCTCATCATCGTCTAGATCATCGTCCAAATCATCGCCCATGTCTTCTTCTCCGGTAAGCTCATCGCTGGTAGGCACCAGCGACCCAGACACCCACGGCGTCCCTCTTCGCAGGCTCTGTATCCTCATCGTTTTCCTGGCCTGGGCCTGCGGGGTTAACATTCGTTTCTCCTGCTTCTTTCGCTTGTTCTCCAATTTCGCACCGATTCCGCAGAATTTTTCAATGTCCTGCAATCCCATATTGCGCATCTTTTTTGAGGGTACTGGTTAATAAGATAAAGATTTTTGTGGTAAGAATTAAGCCAGCTAATACCGTCTGTTTCTTCTTGGTGGCACCGCCACTCTCATCCTCGTCAGAGGATGAGGCCAAAAGGCCTGGAATGTCCATGTACATTGATTGGCTGTGCAGGTCCTTCTCCGACTTAAACATGTCTAAGCCTTCATTGTCCGTCTCGATGGCGGTCAGCTCGAAATTGGGCTTCCCGTCCTTGTTAGTGACCTTGGCCGAAGTTTGATATCATTTATTTATCTTAGTTAATTCGATTTTATATACTTTCATGTTCAGGCACTGCAGGATGACGCACTCGCCACTCAGCACGAAGCGAACGTAGCCCAACGTGGTCCCGGCTTCGCCCAAGTAAATGGTCTCCAACGGTTCGTACTGGACCAAATAGCCATACTTGCAGGCGAGAACGATCTGGAAATCTGTATTAAACAAGGCCTTTTTCATATCGCCAAGACAGACCTGTTCCGGGCTGAGGAAATCAAAGTAGTCGAAGGCCTTCAATGCCACCTTCTTCTCGTTCCATTGCTTCAACATAAAGGGTTTCAAGATCCGTTCATAGTCCACGTCGTAGATACACAAAACTTCGCAGCCAGCTAAGCACCAGAAATAAATAAATAATTCAATATTGCTTTAGAAAAATCAGCGTAGAAAAAATCAGTCATTAAAAAATAAATCAAACAGTGACCTTATGCAAAAAGCACACACAGATCTTGTCAAAGAAAGGAAACATGCTTGAATATACCGCTGTTTCATCAGCGTGAATATCACAAGTTTGCAGTCAGAACCCTTTGTGTATTCTGTCAGTACTTACACATGGCTGTATAGTTGTTCATCCTGGGGCAATTCTCAACCATTTCCACATCGCCGAAACAGTCGCCAGGACCAAATATTGCCTCTGGCACTTCAGTCGATTGTCTTGTAGTCTTATAAAAGAAAGAAATAAATAAAAAACATATATAAATATAAAATATAAAAAAGGAAGAGATTATAATAAATTGCTTAAAAGGAATATACCATTTCCTCGAGTAAGATCAATATATACATATATGCGCTTATGAATTTATTAAAGTTAAATAATATTTATTATTGAAATGGTAGTAAGCCTATAAGCTTGCAATTTCTTTGAGTAAAATCAATATATTTTTGTGCTTTTGAATTCATTAAAGTTATATTAAGACTATTAATATTCTGAGATGTTAGTAAACCCAGAAACTTGCCTTGTTGTAGACGTTCTTCTTCATTTCTACCTCGCCGTTCAGTATAAAGTAAACGCAGATGGGCATGTCGCCCTCCTTGATAATAACCCTCGATTCGTTAATAGACATGAACTGAAGGACCGGCACCATGCGAGCACGAATTTTCTACAAAATTTTATAATACATTTTTAGAAAAAAAATAAATAAAAAAATCCTTTTACCGGCGGAATTCTTGAGAAGCAGTTTAGCCCTGCTATAAGCAGGCAAAGTTTTTTCCGTTCCTCGATAGTCCTGAAAAGGGGATTGGATCGCAGTAATGCCTTCTCCTAAATATAGAATGTTTATGTAATTAATGTTCTTTTTAATGATATATGTGGGAACTCTGCAGACCCCAACTTACGGCCATGGTCAGCATGCCCGGCTTGCGCTTTTGCCGCAAAAGGGCCACATTTTTCTTCACATTCATGGAGATGCCCTGCTCCTCGGCGTCGGAGAGCCATGTTTGGTTCGTGATAACCGCGCGGACCAGTTTCTTGAAGCGGGCACGCAGCACCTTCTTGTGCTTGACCACGTCCGCATCACGGGTTCGCTTAACCGCCATTTGTCAGTGTTTTTTTTTCTATTTATTTTTACTGTTTGTATATATATTTTTTTTTTTGTGTATTTATGTGTAACCTTAAAGCTAGGTGTTAGGTGTATGTGACATTAGACTTGAGTCTAAGTAGATTCGAGTACACCCCCTGTAGGGCGTTTGGAGAATTTTCTAGCAACAATTCATGTTCAGCACCAACTAGTCTTTATATCTAACATTAAGGATAGGATAGAACTTTCTGCCTCTAGGTCTAGGGGTGCCCACAGCCCTGACTTCCGACTCAGGAAATTTCACTGTCCGGCCTCTGCCGGCACACGCACAGAAAGTAAACAGCGCACGGAGTGCGGTCTACTAATGTGTAATTTTGTGTCGAGAGTCTAGGTTGCTTCAAGAGTTAATCTTTAAATTTACAATCAATATTGATAAGGATCTCTGGCCGCAAATTATAAAGTATTACCTATCATTTTATAGTTGACATTATTCAGTAAATTACAGAACTGTCTCTTATATACTTTCCTATCAGGTATTATTGATCAATTGATTACTATTGTTTGCTTTTCTATAAATGATATACATATGTAAGTTCGGTATAAAAGGAGAAATTTGAAGAGGATCCAAAGCAGTAGTTACAAAATGTTCATAAAGTGCGGTACACTCTTGGCCCTTTTGTGCCTGATTTATTTATCTGAAGCAAGTGAAGAGCCAAATGGTAAGATAGTTTCTTCGATCAATATTTTCTTGAATATTTGTAATAATTTGTGATATTCCCTTAGTCGCTTCTAAGTCTGTGAATATATCGGCAACTAACCAGATATTACTTGGCGATACACTGTATTACATTGAGAATAAAATAGCAAGACACTGGTTTGACGCTCGTAAAAGCTGCGAGGGAATGGGCTACAACTTAGTTTCACTGGAGACCCCGGAAAAATTCAAAGCTATTAAAAGTTACCTGAACAGTCAAAAATATACTTATCACTACTGGACTTCTGGAAATGATTTTCTGACTCCAGATAGTCATGTTTGGTTTCCAAGTCAAAAGCCAGTTGCATCGGACCTCTGGCATTCTGGTGAGCCGAACAACAGCAAAGGAATCGAACATTGCGACGAATTAAATTATTGGAGAAGCACTCATCTATTGAATGATTTAAATTGTATAATTGAGAGATACTATATTTGTGAACGCACTCTATGGTGAAATGTCCTTTTCAATAGTACCCTTTAATAACATACTCTTGTACTTACACATATAACCAAATAAAATATTTACTTATGCAAAAAAAAAAAAAAAGGTTAACTTTTAACTTTTGTCTTAAAAATATCGCGCTGTATAACAAGCTTAGTATAGATTTAATACTTCATAATATCAAATGTATACTCAATAGTATAGTTTTTATACGAACTTACATCGAAGATTCGATAACATACATATGGGCATTTCCCATGGAAGGTCCACCGGGTCCGAAAACTAAAATGCTCATTATCATCGTATTTTTGTGTGTATATATACAATTAAACTTTAAATTAAAAAAAAATGTTCATAATACAATGGTTACATACCATATCTTAGTTTTTTCAAGTACAAATCGGCCAGAAAACTGAAAAACTTATATTTTGGTATTTTTTTTGTATTTTTAAAGGCATTTTTATATTAAATTTTTCGCATGCAAAACATACGAAATGTTGGCACTTTTTCTAAAAAATCGTCTCTTCAATATCTATTAATTACAACAAAAGTTGTTTTTCAAGAAAATATGAAGTTATTCATACGAAAACATGACGGAAAAAGAGTGTTCGCGAGATTGCCTGTTAATTATTTAAAAATACTTCTAGTATGTTAAATTTGGAACCTGAGGTATTAAATTGAAGCTACATTATCCCTTTATAAAACGCAATATTTATTATTTGACTATTCCTTTAAAATTCGCCGAGTTTCGCATTTCTTTACATGCAGCCGAGAAGTACTTTCGTTTTTAGTGTTCGCGGGCTCATGTTTTTTGCCAATTAAAAAAAATCCTGAAATCCACCGATTCTACTTAAAAAAAAAAAAAAAAAAAAAAAAAAAAATAAGGGTAGCTTTATAGCCAGAAAGCATACCACCGCGTCTTCGCGATGCTGAGAAATGCCCATATCTAGATAGATTCCATATACAAACAAGCTTATTTCTGCTTGAACCAAGCTTTTCTAGATCCCTGAAACATACAAACCCTTCTGATATTGGTAAGGCATCTTTATTTGTTTGTATTCTTAAAAGTTAGTCATACAAAAACATTGCTAAGGCCACGGTTAAGTCTGTTTAAGAGTTATGCAGGCCATAAAGGCCCTTGGCAAGCGATGTTCGTGGTTAAAAATCATCAACAAGAGATTAGTTTACAACGAATTAAGTGGTAAAAGCTGATTGCATTGAAGTTGTGAGTCTATCAGTTGGTTAGCGCGGAACGAGGCCCACTGGTCAGGTCAACAATATGTAAAACACTCGTCTCTGAAAACAATAAAATTCGAAGAGAATGGCTCCTAGGACCAACCGCCCGTCAGCTTGTGGAAGAGCTCCTCGTTGAGGATCTGGTTGTTGTCCTTGGATCGCATCGACATGAAGATGTAGCCGCCGATGAACTCGTGCACCACCTTGCAGTCGGCCGAATGGCAGGAGAAGACCACGTTCTCGTCCTCGAACTGGATCATCATGCACTTGATGTTCCAGTTAACGTTCCAGGCCTTCATGGTGTTGTAGCGCCAGGTCTTGACATGATCCCCGGAGCCCAGGTCCATGCGCATGATCCGGTTGTGGGCCACGCCCAGCAGCTCCTCCTTGCGGTGGCCGTCGAACTTGATGATGAACAGCGTGACGCCAAAGTCGGGCAGGGATTGCCAGGCCTGGATGTACTTTAGCTTCGAGTCCAGCGGATTCAGCTCTCGGACGTTGGCATGAGCCTCCAGGATCCGCTGCACCGCCTTGTGGGACAGCCGGCGCAGGGTCTTGGGCGAGAGGTAATCGCCAGCTTCCACGGAGCGCGGATCGATGTTCAGGTGGACTCCGTGCACGGGTCGCTGCATTTGGAGCAGGGAGAGTATCCCATCGACTTCGCTCTCGTACGAGCTGTCCGCCAGGGATCTGCCCTTGGCCGCCAGCCGGCAGGCGGCCATCCACTTGGCGTACTGCTGCTCGTTCTCGCAGCGCACCCACACCTCGCTGTTGGGCCCGTGGCCGCCCTCCGGCGAGACCTCCAGCCGGATGGCGTACTTGCCCTGCGACAGATTCACATCGGGCGTGACCTCGCAACCCTTCAGGTTGATGCTGACGGAGGGAGCAGCGCGTCGCGACTCCTCGGCGCTCTTGAAGAGATGCAAGTGCAGATCCCGGTAGGTGAAGTAGTAGCGCTTGTAGCCGCGCAGCGTGAACCTCTGCGGCTTCAGGTAGCGCAGGTAGTCGGAGAGCTCCGGAATGCGCGTGATGTTCCCCGGATCTCCGCCGCCGCCGTTCGGTCCCTCCAGCGTGATCTGCAGCTCCTTCAGCGCCGAATCGATCTCATCGTCGTTGTCGTTCTCCTGGCTGGACGTCTCAATGCCCGAATCGACTGCTCCGCCGCCGACGTCCACGTGATGGTTGACCTGAAACTGCAGGGCGGCAAACATCAGGCTCTCCTCCTCGGTGCAGTCCAGCTCCTCGTTGAGGATACTCCACTTGGCCTGCTCGTACAGCTGGTTGATGCGCACCTGGTCGCACCGCGGGTTCAGGTCGAAGAAGGTGAAGTACTTGAAGCGCAGGCACAGCGTGTCATACTCCCGTATGCCCTGCTCCATGATGGACAGCGAGGAGTCCAGCCAGCCCACGTTCAGGCGCGCCTTTTCCACCAGCGACTTGGGCCGCAGCTGCTGAGCGCGGACATCCGAGCATGGGGTGGGCGGCGAGCTGGCCAGATTCTCCTGGAAGTCACCCAAACTCGATGAGGAAGAATCGTAGGTGGCATAGCCAATCTGGCTCTGCTTCCACGTTCCCGGCGACGGCGATGCCGAGGCCAAGGGCGAGCGTCCCCGGCTGTGATTGTGCGGCGACAGCGGAGCGCAGAAGAAGGATCCTGGGGCTGAGGGCTTGTCCAGGCTGCCCGTGCTGCCGCCATTACCATCGCCGTGAAAGGAGGCACTAATGGGCACAAACGAGTTGGTGTCCGCCGCCGGCTGCAGATAGCTGGTCCCGTCCGGTTCGGCAATGGCCACGCGCTTCTGGTGCGGCAACTGGGCAAAGTTGCGCTTCAGGTGCTCCGCTTCCAGGGGCTTGCAGAGGGACAACTCCTCCGGATAGCGAATGTCCAGCTGCTTGCAGAGATTCACCACCGCCCCGAAGGTCTTCACGGAGTAGTCAACGCGGCAGTCCAGATACCGCAGATCCGGCAGCTGCACCCGCAGTATCTTGTGCATGGGCGTGAAGTGCAACAGGCTATCGGCCTGGACGCCGCACTGATCCAGCGTAAGGCGCGTCCTATTCAGCCACACATTCCGAGCTGGCCACCATAGAGCGTGGTCGGACCAGTCCTTGGGATTCTCCGGATCCACCAGCTGCAGCATAATGCCACCGATGTGCTGGTCACCGCGCACGCGCATCGTTCGCTCCAGCGCCAGATCCGTGATGAAGATCCGCAGATTCCACGAGTTCTCCCCGACGTGGATCATGGTGATGTGATGTCACCTGTGCTAGATTATCGGCGCTGTCTGGGCGTTTCTAGGTCGTCCTTGGTGCTGGGGGCGGGGGCGCCCACGTCGCGAAACGTTCGAGAAATCGAGATCGCCGCCACAGATGGTCGCCTTTTTGGCATTTCCTGCACGGTTACCCAATCCACGGGCAGTCACTGGGTCACGGACGCGTTGCCTAGGCTGCAATGCTTCCGGTTGCGGGCAATTGCATCGGTTTTGGTTACTTGCGTAAATGGAGCAATTAAAGAAAATTCATTGAAAAAGAAAGCGCCTCAGCATCTCGCGACCTGCCAACTCGTTTTGATGTCTTCTGGTATTTATCGGGCTAGCAGGGCTACTGCCGTGAAGAGTGGTCACACTAAATAAGATGGCGCACTTTTTGGAAAACTATAAAAGTAACGGTCAATAATCAATTTGAAACTTAAAAAAAAGGAAAACTTACATAAATAGTAAGTTATAATTGAACTAAAGTATAAATAAAGGTGTAAGTATTATCACAATAAAACGAATTCTTTTTGTTATGGATTTTGTTCTGTTCTTTTTTGATCTATAGGAAATAAAAAAGGAATTCGATCATGTACATATGTACAGCTAATATTTTGAAACAGTTTTCTATGAGCGATTTTATCTCTTTATCTCTTTATCTATCTCTGCATGAGTTTAAGGGTGGACCTAGCTTTTTTTTTGGAAATTAAATCCGTGTTTCGGAAGATATCCCATTTTCTTCATTAGTAATCACTGTAAACCTTGTATGGTCTTTTAGTTAAACTAAAATCACAGTAATTTTAAAATAAAAAGTCTTATACTAATTTATTTTTTAAAATTTATGTTATCCCATTTATTTTTTCGTAGCGGAAGCTGATTTTTGAGCTTAGAGACATTAACTACTTGCTTTGAATAAAAAGAGATAAAAAGATAATAAATTCGATTCTGTAGGCTTCTGGTAATCAAATTAAATTTCCTTAATTTGATTTCAATTGGCCATTATTCAAATTGGACGCAGGCACGCAGGTGAGTAGCTCTGTTGCACCTATAAAAGCCCAGGTGACTGAAGGTATTAACAGCACACGATCACTTCAAAATGGAACGCTCCAGCCTCCGTTTGGTCATGTGGAACGCACCTCTGGTGTTGGCCCTGATGGGCATGGTGCTCTGCCACGTGGAAGGACTGCCCCATCCCCCCACCTCATCAGCGCCTATGGTAGAGGCGCCCTACGACAACAAGTTCGACAACGTGGACCTGGACGAGATCCTGAACCAGGAGCGACTACTAAACAACTATATCAAGTGCCTGGAGGGCACTGGTCCCTGCACACCCGATGGCCGGATGCTGAAGGGTGAGAGAAAGGATAGAGTTTGTATTTGAAAATATTAAAAACAAATACCTTGTAGAAATCCTTCCCGATGCCATCATGACCGAGTGCACCAAGTGCACGGAGAAGCAACGTTACGGTGCGGAGAAGGTGACAAACCATCTAATAGACAACCGACCAATGGACTGGGAGCGCCTGGAGAAGATCTACGATCCGGAGGGCACCTATCGCATCAAGTACCAGAAGATGAAGGGCGGTGGCGATGAGGTTCCCTCTTAACTAATTTCCTTTAAGAATATTTCTTTACTTATATTTTACTACACTTTATTTATGCACAAAGAAACACTTTAAGATTACTTTCAACTTGTTAATTATTTAATGTTATTTAATAATTTGTAATAACAAGATACTATTACCTGTTGATATTAGTGTTGTTTTTAGTCATATTTTTATCAAGATTGATTTCAAGCAACATTATCTATCAATCTTGAATAAATAGATTAAAAAAGCTTGCAACCCAAACAAAATTTTGACTTTATGCCCAGTTTAAAGCTTCAAAATCTTAAAGATACCATTGTATTTTCATTTACTCATAATGTTTATTTTTTAATACTTTGAAACCCATTTAATAAAGCTTAAAACAATTAAAACACTCATGTTAAACCTACTTTTAAGACCCATAATCCCCTTTTGAGGGTTGTGTTCCTGAGAACACGACTCCCCCATTCGATAGTCGAGCTATCGATGGCGCCATGGCAACCATATACTGCTCCGGACCAGGACGGGAACCCCAACAACGCAGCAGTCGGCGAGCAAACAATAAACAAACATCAAACGAGGTAACCACAGCAGCAGCAGCAACCACTGGCTTTTCAGTTACATTTATACATCGGCATCGCCTCGCACCGGCTCGCTCTCTATCTTTCTATCCGTTTTCCGTACACTGAACATATCCGTATTCGTATCAGGCTCTGAAAAATTCAACAGCCTTTTTTTCGTGAAATCCTCCGGAGCAGCAGCCCCGGATCTTAGATGGTATCGCCGCGCAAGCCGGCAACGTCCTTTAACTCGGCAATACCTCGCTTGAGTCCAACCAATCTGATGGCGTGAGTGTAGAGGATAGAGGAGAAGCAACCTCCTCCAGTTGCCACCACTAAAACCCACTCTCCACTCCCTTCCAGAGCGTCGGCCAAGAGTTGTGAGAGCCTGTTCTCGGCCAGTTCCCGGGAATCGGCCAGTTTGATCTATCAGCGGAAGCAGCCGCCGCCGCAGCACCGCGGAGGCATGAAGGGTTCCAGCAACGGCAGCCTGCGCCAGCCAGCGATGGTGGCCTCGGCCCAGAACCACAGTGAGATCCATCAGAGGGTCATGTCCGCTAGGAATCTGCGTGCCAAGACCTTCCAGAACCAACTGGCCGATGCCCAGGCGGAGATTGCCAATCTGGCGCATGAGAACCGGATGCTTCGTACGCTCCACAACCGCCAGTCCTCGGCGCTGAACAAGTACGAGTCCAACAATGCGGAGCTGCCCCAGTTGCTCCACTCGCACGCCGAGGAGCTGCGCGTGTGGCAGACCAAGCACCGCAATCTCCAGGCGATCAACAAGGATCTAGAGCAGAAGCTGAAGCAGAAGGAGGCCATTATCCTGTCGCTGAGCGATCAGAACAAGCACTACAGTCAGCTCAACAAGGATAAGTAAGGGGTTTTAATGATAATTATTTAATTATTTAATTTAAATTTGCATTTATCATAATAATTATTATTTTCTAAACTCTTATTTTTCCAGAAACCTCGATGAGCGCCAGAAGCTGCAGGAAAAGCTACGCTCCCTGGAGCAGCGCCTGGAGGACAAGGACAATGACATGAAGCTGATGGCCCGCAAGGTGCAGCTGGAGTCCAAGAACTTCCGCCAGCAGCTCCTCAACGAGCAAAAGAAGTGCAAGGAGGTGATGCTGAAGCTGGAGAAGTCCAAGCTAGAGATCAGTGGCTATCGCAAGCTGGAGGAATACACTGTGAGCACAATATAGACCCTGATTTAATCAGGAACTAAATTCCATAACCAAACCCTCCTTAGCTCGGCACCGACAAGGTGAATCCCTTATCCTCCGGGCGCCGCACCAAGCTGAGCGGCGTGGGCGAAGAACCAGACAAGATCGACAAGCTGGAGAAGTCCCTCGAGATGCTGGACAAGGCCATTGAGAAGAACAACCAGATGGAGTTCAACGCCCTGACGGATGTGCTGGAATCCGACACATACTTTGACTTTGAGAAGGACGAGGCGGAGGAGAAGAGTGCGCCGAGCACTCCACCGGCACAGCCGGAGCGACAGGCAGCTGGCGGACGTGGCGGCAAGCTCACCCTGCCGCCGGCCACCAACAAGGCCAAGATGAGCCAGAACCAGAGCCGCTCCACCCTGAGCCAAGTGCTCTCGGCTCAGGCCAAAACCCCTCTGGCCGCCGCCACCAGAAAGAATGGAAATTCGACTCTGCGGGGAGTGGCGGCTGCTACCAAGACGGAGAGTGTTCCGGCCAGCAAGCGTCGCGATTCGGGCAACCTTTCCAAGATGTCCTCCGCCGAGAGCAAGGCCAAGCAGACACCGCTAAAGTCCGTGGAATACGACTACGATGATGACTATGAGCCTGCCGGCGAGGATGAAGAGGGGGATGCCTATGACCTGATGAACAAGATGTGCGATGAGGGATCCGAGGATCCCGAGGAGAATAGCGATGCCAACGATACCACCCTGGTGAAATATGCCGCCTATATGGACCCTAAGAGCAGCGAGGACGATCTGCTGGAGGAGTCACCTGAGGAGGACGAGGAGACGGACGGCCAGAACACACAGCGCAGCGAAGAGGAGGTAATTTAGTGAGAGTTTTCCCGAGTATAATATCGGTGACCCTTCCCCCTTTCCAGTCCCAGGATGGCAGCGTTCGTGCTCCGCGCCTCAAGGAGAACATGTCCAGCTTGCGCAAGCAGATCTCCGATGACTACAAGGAGCGCGAGAGCTTCCTCAAGACGTTCTGCCGCCAGGCGAGCAACAGCAATATGCGCGACGATCCGGCGGCCAAGAAGCGGAACAGCATTGCCGGCGGAGCGGCGGCCAGCAGCCACATGACCGGCAGCCGCAAGCACGCCCTCTTGGCCGCCCTGAAGACGATCGACGACAACAAGAGCCAGGACTGAGAGCAGCAGCACACTACGTTAGTTCCCACAATAATGTCCAGTTGTCCCGTTCAAGTTAGTTAGTTAGTTATATATATATATTTTTCAAAAACTGAGACCGGTTCTTCCGGCCCAGCTGGAGCAGCTGCAGCGAACGGTGGCCACGGAAGCTTCAGCGATTTTTGTAGCTGCTCCAGCGTCGGAAGCGCGGGCGTTGAGTAAATTCTAATTGAAATCTACCTATGCCTCGGTTATTATTTGGGTTTGGGGGAAGTCTAGGTATCAGAGCTAGCTTGTTGTTGCTTTGCTGGTACATTGCAGGCAAAGCGTGGAGGAGAGAGAATTCTAGAATATATAACTGTCTCTTTAAGCTTAATGTAGTTCATTAATGAAGGCATCAGAGCACGTTTGTTGCTGCTTTGCTTGTACATGGCAGGCAAAGCGTGGAAGAGGGAAACGAGAGATACAAACTAGATATCAGGAATTCTAGATTATATAACTCTCTGTTTAAGCTTAATTTACTTTGGATTTTCATTTATGAACTTATCAGAGCCCGCTTTTTGCTGCTCTGCTTGTACATTGCAGGCATAGGGTGGAAGTGAGAGAGAGCGAGAGAAAGAAACTAGATATAAGGAGTTCTAGATTATATAACTCTCTGCCTAATTATAATTTAGTTCATATCTTCATTTAAGAAGGCATCAGAGCTCGCTTGTTGCTGCTTTGCTTGTACATGGCAGGCAAAGCATGGAGGAGAGAGATAAAAACTAGTTATAAGGAATTCTAGATTATATAACTCTCTGCCTAATTATAATTTAGTTTATATCTTCATTTATTGAGGCATCAGAGCTCGCTTGTTGCTGATTTGCTTGTACATTGCAGGCAAAGCGTGGGAGAGAATGCGAAAAATAAAGACTCCTTGCGAGCTCTGCTATATTTTAGGGATTCTAGATAATAAAACCCTTTCTGTAAGCTTAATTCAGTTTAGATATTCATTTAAGAAATTTAAAATTTGTTTATTTTGTTTATACCTATTTTTTATACAGCAAAATATCCAAGAATTGTCCAGTGAAAAGTTCTTAAAGGTCTTACATTCTCAGAAGAAACAACACAGCCTAGGCAGAGGGCTTCCCCCGCATCTTGCTGATGGCCCGCGACACCTTCTTGCGCAGCTCCTTCTGGCGTCGCTCCTTGGACGCCATCTTCTCGCGCTTCTTTTCGCGATAGTTCTTGATCCGCTTCTTCGTCTCCAGGCGCTCGCGATGCCGCTTGTCCCTGTAGTTCGTCTCGATCATCTTCATCATCTTGGTCACCTTCTGTTCGTACGGCGAGTTGACCACAGCCACGCGCTCGAGCGCCTCCTTGGGATTCTCGGGTCCCAGCTTCGGCTTGTCCTTGTAGGGCAGTGCCCGTTGCAGGGCCTTGGGTATGGTTAGCGGCCGGAAGATCTTCTCTTTGCGCACAATCTCCGTGTACATGCTGTCCGGCTGGGCGGCATTCTGCATGGCCCGCTCCCGCTTCAGCTGGCCCAGCGTCTTCATGCCCTGCCACTGGCTCTTCTGCTCCGGCGGCAGCAGGAGCGAGGTTATAGGAGCATAGAAACGGGGCACTTCCACGCGGAACCAGGTGCGGCAGAAAACAATGTCGCTGAGCAGGATCTTGTCCTCGAAGGTGGCGCGATAGGAGCCCTCGGGCGTGTGGTGGGCCTTCTTGATCTGCCCACGAATGCCGGACACTGTCTTGATCTTGGCTCCCTCGAACTTGGCCACCTCCAGCGAGGAGTTGAACATGTCCTTCACGAAGGCGGTCTTCTTGTAGATCTTAAACGGGTGCCCCACCAGCTTGAGCTTCTTCATGATCTGCGAGGATTTGTCCAGCTCGGTGACACAGCCAGTGGCCGCGATCCGGAAGCCCAGCCTGCGCATCTCCTCCTGATCCTGACGCACCGTCTGCAGGGCTAGGAATCCCGTATTCTGGGGAGTTATGGGACCCCAGAAGGTCATGCTGCAGGTGACGTGGTTGGGCGTGTACTTGAGGTAGCGCTGCCGGAAATTGTCCTCCACTTTGGCAAAGATGGCCACCGTTTGGAAGCGGCGCCAGCCCATAGAGACAATAAGGGGATCGCCCGTTTTGAGGATCTTCTTGTACCAGCGATGCTTCTTCACCTTGCAGTTGACGTAGCCCACGTTCTCCTCGGTCATGTTCAGGGCACCAACCAGCACCGGGTAGCTGGCATCGAAATTATCCACAAACTCGGCGGGGAGCTGCTTGAAACCGAGCCGTACATACAGGCCCGGCCGATAGCCCTCGATCTGGATGCGAAACTCGTTGTCCAGATGGGCAAACTCGCTCTTGTTCAGCTCACTCTGGCGCTGGGCCTCCGCCTTGAGGTCCTCGTAAAAGCCATGGTCGCCGGTAATGCGACCCGTGTCCTCCTCGCCCTTGCCCTCGCCACTGTTGTCGTACTCCGCATCGAACTTGGCCTTGAGCTTCAGCTTCTTGGCCATTAGCTCGGCCTTGGTGAGGTTCTCCTCCTCCACGCGGGTCATCCGACGCTTGGCAGCTGCTGAATCTGCTGGTTTTGTAGAGTCCTCATCTGATTCTCCCTCACCTTCCGTCTTGGGCTTGCCGCTGTGCTGCTCGCCCGTCTCCAGATCCTCAAAGTCGCCGTAGACCTCGCTCTCGGCATCACTCATGTCGTCCATCTTGAGCAGATTCTCGGCATCCTCACTGGCCTTCCACTTGCCGGTCACAAAGCAGTTCTTGATCAGCGACTTGTTCTCCTCCGACAGCCAATCGCGAGTGGCATCTGGAAAGGATTACAAATGTAACAGGCCAAATAGATTAAAGCCAAGTTGGTCACAAGAACGAAAGTACGAATAAAAAGCAACGGTTTAATTCCTTTATACAAAGATCTTAGTTAAGAGTTGAAAATATTAAATTAAATTAATTTACTTACCACCCTGGTACTCGAAGAAGCAGCGCTCATCCTTGTCCTTGATGTCCTTGTCCTTCTGCTGCTGGCTCTGCTTCTTGGCTGCCACGCGGAAAAGTCCACCCAACTCCTCCTCGGAGTCTTCATTGGCCTCATCGCCCTCCGCCTCCTGCCGGCTCCGCTCGTTCTGATTGTAAACGCCGTAGACGAGGCGCATCAGGTTCTTGGACTCCGAGTGGCGCTGCAGGAAGGCATCGCGTGCCTTTTGGGCGAGGTTCGTCTTCCAGCTCATATTGCTGGCCATGACACGGGCCTCCTCCTCGTCCGAGTCGGACTCGTTGGCGGTCTTAAGACCCCCCAGACTCTGGTACTCCTCGTCGCCAGAGGAGGCGGCGGCATCCGAGTCGTCAGCATCCTCCTCGGCCTCGCTGTTCTCGCCACGCCAATCGTCCGCATCGAACTCATCCTGCTCCTGCTCCTCTTCACTGTCAGCCGCATCCAGACCCGAATCCTCGCCCTCTTCATCCTCATCCTCATCCTCGCTGCTGGCTTCCTCTGCCTCCTCTGCGTCACGGAAATCCTTGGACTTGATGGGCTTGGCATCGGAGAAGAGACGGAATTCCTGCTGCTCCATCTGCTCGTCAATGGTGGCCTTCTTGTCGATCAGCTTGCCCACCAGCTCCGCCTGCTCCGCAGCCTCGGCGGTCTGCTCCTGCTCCTTGTGCGAGTGCGAGCCCTGCAGCTCAATGTACACCGCATCCTTGTCGTAGACAATGCCCCCAACTCCGGACATGGGAGCATACAGTAAGCGTTCCTTCTCCAACAGACTGCGCTTCTTTTCGGTGCCTGGCAGGGGGCAGGGATCGGGTATGGAGCTCAACTCATCGATACGGGCATCGCCCAGCCCGGCGATGTGCACCATGTGCTCCTGCTTGAGGGCCACACCGCGCACATAGCCATACAGGACCACTTCCCGATCGCATTTCGGATCGCGACGCACGCGATCTGTGTTCGTGACGTCCTCGAGGCGGTCCACGAGGAGGTAACTATGAGCACCGCGCCACTGCAGCGGCCGGAACTTCATCACCGAGATAAAGCGTCCCAAGTTCTTGACCTCGTTGCGCAGATACTCGCCATGGAGCAGGCCGGAGAGGTAGAAGAGCTTGGCGCCGTCGTAGACCTCCGTCCAGAAGCGATGCTTCAGCTCCTTCTTGCGCTTCCGCAGCTGCTTGGGATTCTTGATCATGTCCAGGTGGGTTAGCACACCCATGATCTTTGGCATGCCGTGCACCTGGCAGATGTTAAGGAACTCGAAGATCTCCATCTCGAAGCCGTAGCTGGCGTCGCAAAGCAGCAGAACCAGATCCGCGCACTTGGCCACATCGATCATGGAGTTGACGTCGTTGTTGCACTCCAGCAGCGTGATCCGGCGCTTCTTCGAGGTCACTATGGTGATGGGACCCTTGATATCCGTCACATTCGTGCGGGTGAAGCTCTTGATGAGGTCCTTGATCAGCGTGGTCTTGCCCACCTTGGGCGGTCCCACAATGGCAATAAGGACCGGCGGCGGTTCATCCGGGGTTTGATCTACCACCGGAATGTGCTGCTTCTTGGCCGTGAGATCCTCCTTGCGCCGGAAGTTCCTTTCCGCCCGCTGTGCCGAATTGATCGCAAATGCCTTGGGATTCCGTTGGCGCGCAGTTAGCTCCGGTTCCTTTTGGTTTGAGTCCTTCTTGGCCTTCTCCTTCTTCTTGTCCGCCTTCACGCCGGACTGGCGGGCGCGGTGCTGCTTGCGCTTGTCCTGGCCGGCATCGTCAGCCATTGTTAAAGCGCTTAAATTGCTAAAAGTATCAAAACTATTTTCGCCGTTTCGCTGTTTACGCACGTGTTGGACAGTGTGACCGCGTTTCTACCGTTTGAATATACCAACGGAATTTTAAATATTTAACGCACTGATTGAATAATACTAAATACTAATACCAAATAATGCTCTATCCGAATTGGTCATGCACTGGGCGAAATCACGAATGAAAACTAATTTAATAATATTAATTATAACAATAACAATTATTATAACAAAGTAGGAGATCTAGCAAACTTTATGAATGGAATAGAGAAATACATATGTAATTCTTTAGAAATGTCAATTGTAGCCAAAAACTTAGAAACTAAAATTTTTTTTTTTCATTTGTATTTGTTTATGTAAAATTAAACATAAGGTATAATTTTCATTTGAAATAATACACAAATTTATGTTTAACTTTTTTTAATAACAAATGCTTTACATTTTCTGTTTAATTTCAATGTAAACATCTTTTCAAGTAAGTGCCGGCTTTCTATTTAGTTAAATAAATTGTTTTTTTTTTTATTCCTTTACTAACTATCCGAACATTTTGGAGTTGAATGTGCGATAGTCACTTTTATCTTGTTTTGTTTGATCAATCAGACTATAAAATATTGTGCTAACCAAGTATTATAAGTTTTGCCTTATGTCAAAATAAAAAAAAATCTAACACGTATTTGTATTATTTTACAAGGTTTATTTGAAGTTATGAGAAACCAAAATAAATGGCTCGAAATAATTCTTAAAAAAATATACATATATATAAGATGTACTCAATTTCCTAAACTTAACGATAATTAGATTTATAATTTGCTACTTTTGTTTAAAGTTAAAGCAACTAAACAATCTCTGCTTGATGATGAATATATCAAAAATGTGTCACCTCCACCGTGACACGCTTCCATCTCTAGCAGTATTTTCCTTGTTGTCATAACCAGCTAAGGAACAGCTAGCGGCGTTTCCCGGTGAGCGCTTTATCGGTATTTCGCTACATTTATAGTCACATTCAAGCACTGTGGAAGCAATTTTTCGCAATTTCATTGAATAAAGTCGTGCATCATTTTTCGCACACTCGCCGGCAGGCCATACTCCTTTTGGGCTGATACATCGATAGACCGCGCTACGCACGAGCATCGATATTTTTCAGAATTTATCGAGGTGATTTAACCACTCAGTGTTCCCAGATCAGGGGATTTCCCCCTAGATTTAGGGGTTTTTTGATGTCCTAGGGTGAATTTTAGGGGGGAAGAATTTTTAGCGGGAAAGTTTAGGTTTTTTTTCGGAAGTGATTGATTTAAAATTTTTAAGAAAATCTCTATAAAATTGCTTTTTTGGCCTTCCGTGAACCCGCCTTTAAGATATTAAAAACTGGTATTCCACCGACATTTTTCCGCTTTGCAACGTTCCACGTCATAATTAAATATTTCTTCTTTTAATTATTTGAATTTATCAGATTTTTTTGAATTTGGGGGGATTTTTTAGGAGGAAATATCGACTCTTTGAGATTTTTTAGGGGGAAAGCAAAATTTGTCATCTGGCAACACTGGAACCACTAGGAGATGGCCAAAGAGCCCAAATGCAATTGTGCATTAAATATTAGCGAAAAACGAGGGCTGGCGCGTGGCAGCCAGTGGCAAATTGTTGCTCCCTTAAGCATTGAAAGCATCGGGTTTGCATAGCATCCTTCTACGCAGCGCAGCGTTGGGGAAAAAACGTGAAAAAGCAAGAAAAGCCACAGCGCCCTGGCACGCAGTGTGTGAGACAGAGGCGGCGAAGGAGAGGAGCAGAGGGACAGGGCGAAGCCGAAGGAGGAGGGGAGACGGAGAGACGGAAGGCAAAAGTCTTTTAAGGCGAAGAAGCAACACAAAAGCCAGGTAACTAAAGGTGAAACCATGAAAATCCGGAAAGGAAAGTCCCAGCCGAGATTTTCGACCGGCTTCCTGAGTTCAAGAAGGTGGAGAAGGGGAGGCGGCCGCTGGAAGAAGGGGCTCACCACTGGTGGGTGGTGCCTGCCAGTTTTCAGGTCTTCTGCTGCTACCGCCGACCTTGCCCTTCTATCGATTTCCGAAAAATTGCATCAAAGCCATCAGATGCTTCAGATGCACGGCATCAGTGTGCAGATGCAGAAGGCACATCGCAGCTGAAGGTTAACCGTTTCTATCGGTTCAGGGCCGAGACCACAGCGCCACAGACCGATTTCGTTCTTTATTCTTTGTTCGCCAACGAATGCGCCGAATAAAACAATAAAGAACAGACATCACATATCATATATGTGTATATATATGTATACTCTGGGGACTGGTGTCCGTAATATATGCTTAAAAAATGCGCTTTACCCTTCGTTTTTGCAGACATGGAGAGTCCTTGTGAGTCGGAGAGCTCGCTGGATGGCGGCACCATGCTGCCACCGAGCCCAGTGTCCCGGGAACAGCTCCAGAAGCGCATCGAGTCGCTCACCCAGCAAAACAAGTGAGTAATCCTAGCTTCTGGCTCCGCATTCCTCTTGCTAACGTTGGGTTTTATGTTTACAGAGTGCTGAAAGCCGAACTGGACACCTTCAAGACCAAGTGCAAGGTGGTGCAAGAGGAGAATCGCTGCCTCAAACAGGCCTCGGTCATAATTGTAAGTAAAACTTTTACTTTTTGAACAAAGAACATACTTTTCAAGGGTTTTCTTAGGTTCTTTTACAAGAAAAAGAGTCACAATTGCAGAATGTCAGACATATCCGCTTTATAACCAATTATTTAGCTTCCAAAATGTTCAGATTAAATCAATTTAAATATTACAACAACTTCCCCTTAATTCACAGCAAGCCAAAGCCGAGCAGGAGGAGGAGTACATCTCGAACACTCTTCTCAAGAAGATTCAGGCCTTGAAGAAGGAGAAGGAGACGCTGGCGCATCACTACGAGCGCGAGGAGGAGTGCCTGACCAATGATCTGTCCCGTAAGCTGGACCAGCTGCGCCAGGAGAAATGCAAGCTAGAGCAGACGCTCGAACAGGAGCAGGAGTGCCTCGTGAACAAGCTAATGCGCAAGATCGAGAAGCTGCAGGCGGAGACGGACAACAAGCAGACGAACCTCGAGCAGCTGCGCCGCGAAATGGTCGAGCTGGAGAACACCCTAGAGCAGGAGCAAGAGGCTCTGGTCAACAAGCTGTGGAAGCGCATGGACAAGCTGGAGACCGAGAAGCGGTCGCTGCAGATCAAGCTGGATCAGCCCGTCTCCGATCCGACCACCCCGCGCGACATCACGAACAATGCCCACGCCAATGGCGGCGACACTGCCACCAGCCTAAGCGCTCACATCCAGAACCTGCGCTCCGAAGTGCTGCGTCTGCGCGCCAATCTCGCTGCCGCCCAGAAGGAGACCACCATCAAGATGCAGCAGTACGCGCTGGAGGAGAAGTCCATACGCGAGGAGAACGCCCGCCTGCAGCGGAAGCTCAAGCAGGAGGTGGAGCGCCGCGAGGCCCTTTGCCGGCACCTCTCCGAATCGGAGTCCTCGTTGGAGATGGACGAGGAGCGCTTCTACAACGAAAGCCTCATGGCCGGGGGCTCCTCCTCAGCCGCAGCGGCGGCGGCAGCTGCAGCAGCCGCTGCCTCGGCAGCGGTCAGTGCCCAAAGGCAGCGGACCATCAGCAGTCCCGTCTCCCACAGCCCCTCGAGCAGCCGTCCCCTCAGTCCGGGCACCGCGGGCCAGAACCGTTGCTACGCCTGTGGCCAGTTAGTGGTGAGTCCTAAATGGGTATCAAGGGATTAGATCCCTAGCTTAACCATATCTTCTTTGTAATCCCCACTAGAATCGTCGCGCCAGCGAGCGCTTTATCAAGCCAGCACTGCCAACGCCCATGCTGGGCCTAAACACTTCCGCACCCAATGTGCTGACCACCACGAACCCGCTGCTGGGCATCAACTCCTCGTCGGCATCCGTGTCAGCTGGGAATGCCGCTGGCGGCTTCCTCTCGAATCTGGGCGGCGGCGGCGGCGGCGTCGGCGGCGTCGGCGGTGAGCGGCTGAGTCTGGGATCGATGCCTTCGGCGGGCGGCAGTGCCACCTTTCTGGCTGGCGGTGGATTGTTGGGCCAACTGACGGGCACGTCCAGTGGTTCTTCGTCGTCGTCCAACCTGATGAACAACCTGATCAGCCTGAACAACTCGTCCAGCGGCGGCAATTTGGTCAGCAGCAGCAGCAACTCCTCACTGTCGGCGTTCACGCCCACCAATCCGCCCAATTCGGCGGCCACGGCTTTTATTCAGCCGGCCAGTCCCATGGACACGTCCACTTGCAAGGATTAGGAGAGGCGGACAATACCGGAGGCAACATCTCCAAGATTTCAGATGAAAGATCATGACTTATATTTTCACTTTCACACAAAAAACACAATCACACACACTCTGCTACTCATAAACACACACAACGCACGCATGCAAGCAACCAGTTAAACGAAAGTAACATAACAAAAACGTAAGAAAACTTAAAAAAAAGAAAGGAGGCAGAGAGAGTAACTATCGTAAGCTTCTTCTCCAAGGCGCGGCTCAAAGTCGCCACATTTATATATGGTTAATATGTATATGTATGTTCTATATTTGATCAAAATCTCTTACAAAAAATCCCTTTTCAATATCGGAATTCCAAGGCGAGAACGAATATTTAACGCTAATGTTTAAGATTTGAATGTTTTCTACTTTCGCTCGGTTCCAGTTTAAAGTTAAGTGAATATTACACCAGATAATGAGGACATATAGAGGATGTAGAGGATGAGAAGGATGATGGACAGCACACGCAAGAGCCAGATCGTATGAATTTATATAAACGGTGAATTCTATTCATGTCAAAACCAATTTCCCACGCTTCCTTCGCAGGTGGGCCTAAAAATTTTGAAGTATGTATATGTAAGCCAACAAAAATAAAGTTCAACAATTTAAAATTAAATCAACTTACGAAGGATTGTTTAATTTATGATCTAAGGAAAGGTTTGCGAGTTAGGAATATTTTCTACATGTTTATATGAAATATTTCTCAAGAATAAACCCCTTAAAACTTAAACTAAAACTCTAAATTATAAAATTACAGGTAGTAAACGTCTACAAACTTAAATGATTTTTCGAAAGTACATTACTTTGATCTGCTTTTTTGTTCATTCTAAAGTCAATATATTAACATTTTATTTACTAATTAAAACTATAAATAACCAAGAATTTTAATAACATACATAGATATGTAAAATGTATTATGAAATTTTCTTCAGTTTTCAAATAACCGCCACAACTATTTTCTTTAGTGTGCACTCACTGGTAATAATCCCCCGTATAAGGTTGTGTGTACACACTGCGCGCGCAGCAGCGGCCAACTTCACGTTGCAAAATGCGCTTGTGTTGTTTGTGTTTGTGATTGTAAATAAAGGCCAAACAGTCAGCGGGAAACTGTTAAAAATCAACCTTTAAACCGGAATGTAGCACCTCGAAAGGGAGCAAACACCAGCCGCAAAGTGTTCAATTAAATTAAGTGACTGGACAAGCGGGGCTTTCAGCGCCCAGGGCAAAAGAGAGTTGGCTAAAAGAGGTGGGCAGGAAGTGGGAAGTGCGTTGATTGACAACAAACAAGGCGAAAGACGAAAAAAAAGAAGAAAAAGTGTGTGTGTATTGGCCAAAAGAAGCTCGCGCGGTGGTCATAAATATTAGCAACAGAAAAACCAAAGTTTTGAGCCAACGTCTGTTTATTCTCACACACAAACATTTGCTCGCGAGCAGATCTCTTCGGCAGCTCGCTCTCTATCGTCGCTCTCCCTCTCCCTCGCTTATAATAAAAGAAAATCGTCTCATCGGGTGCCGAGCAGTTCGGTTTTCAGTCCGTTAACATTCACCACGATATTATTATTGCTAGCGTACTAACGGACTGCCTTTTGCCGTCGAGGCTGCCTATAATTATTGTAGCATGGACGCGTCTCTTGCAAACTTTTTAAAGCGGACGCCAGCGTTATTTGGTTCTCATTTCGGTGTGGAACGGTAAAGAACCTGTGTCGACGGATCGGACGGACGGCAGCGATTTCCGCCGCAATTCGCAAAAATAACACACAAAAATAGCCATATTTTTTCCTCAATCAAAAAAGCAGTGAGTGTGCTCGTGTGCGTGTATATGTATGTGCAAATACAGGAAGAGATCGGATCTGATCTAAAAGAAAAATCGAAAGAAGCAAATACGAGTGTGCAAAAGAAAAGTGCAAAGCGAAAGTTTTGATTGTGCAGCAGCATCCGCCATCTCGCTCTGGCTGGCGCGCGTGTGTCGCTCGACTAACGGTAACGTCTCGCCTTGCCTTCCCTCTCGCTTACTCCAACGCCAAAAGGCAGCGCCAACACCAACACATTCCAAGGAAAGCGAAAAGCGGGGCGCGCGCGTGTTTGTGACTCAAGTGATTTCTGAATTTCGATCTTGATTTCCATTAAATAAAATCCGGAGGCTGGCCAGATGTGTTTATTAAATGATTGCGCACACTGTATGTTATTATGGCCTTATTGAATAAACTCTTCTTTCCGTCGGCAACACCAACAACACCCGCAAATATAGCGGCGGCGCCCACGCAGACCGCGGCAGCAGCAGCAGCGTTAATTAATAGCCAAACAACGACATCAACATCAGCGGCAGCAGCAGCAACAACAACAACAGCTTTGCCGGCACGTCCAACTCACGCCTCTGCCGGCGGCGGCAATAGTTCGTCGTCCGCAAAAGCTACAAAACAAACTTCGCGAAATTATCTAAGGTAAGTGTTTATCTGCTTACCTGGAAACATTCACAGACGGACGCACAACTGTAGTGTGTCTAACACCCGGTATTAGTCGTCGATAAATGCGCAACAACAACAAAAGGAGAGAGGAAAAGAGGTGCAGCTGCAAAAACACAAAAGTCTCGCTCACGCACACACATGTGAAAAGGCGTTCTCATGATGCGTTTCACACTTGCACCTCTCTGCGCCCCGCCCTCTCTATCGTTACCTGCTGCGCTTCCTCTTTCCTTTGTTCGTACGCAAATTGGCAAAGAGTAAACGAGGACGATAACCCAGCAAACAAATTCGGCATGCACTAGACGGCGTCACGTACGCCGCCAGCATTGCTGATATATTTATGTATGATGTAGGCTGATGTACGAGTGCTTAGATTTGCATCAGCCGGAAGTCAGGCATACATGCAAATTTGTTGCGGATTTCTAGATGCCATTATCCATTGCAGCTGTCATGAAAATGTAACAAAGAAGGCTTTGTCATGGCCTGTCCCTTTCATTGGACTAAAAACAATTACAGTGGACGTTGCCTAAAAGCCACCTGGTTGCCTGCAAAGAGCTAGGTAAAATCTATTGAATAGTTTTCGGGCGGATCCTTTGAAATCAATGCAAACTTGAATAATAGGGTTTCAAGAGATCTTTCTTTTTAGATTCCTAAAAGGGAATGAGATGAACCTTTTTAAAAATAAGAGAAACCGAAAATTTGTATCTAGAGTAATTTTTTTGGGATCTTGGTTTATTTATTAGTAGTCTTGGAAAACTTAGCGAATGGTTTAATTGAAAAATTTAATTTTTTTTAACTGAAAAATAAATTAATAAGCCTCATATTGTTTTGAAATCATTTCTGATTTCCCTAATTAGATTAGCCATGAGTAATTGGGCCAACCTTGTCTTTGGCTACCACATTATGCGTCTTCACTGTATATCGATAGCGATGGCTTTAGTGCAGAGATAGCAGCAACAACAAGCCCTAAATCACCCAACACCCCCAGCAGTGCATGTTGGGTAGTCATGGCAACAACAACAGCAAAAGCAAAGCAGTGCCCTCGGGTGCATGTGGGCGAGCAGAGTCGCTGGCTATTGCCGTTCTTTTCACTCCCATTGCTCCACACCCGCGATTGAGCTGCGCGCGCAAATAACTGTGCCCCACTATGCTCTCCCTGTCCGTCTCACTGTTCTCCTTCGCGCTCCACCACCCCACCCGATCGTGGCTCGTTTCATTCTCGGCTCGCTTCGTTATCTCTTCGTGTTAGCTGCCTCTCGCTCGCACCGCTTTCGATTTGTGTCGGCAAAGGGGCTTGGTGGGGGAGAGGCGGCGGCAACGTCAGGCGCAAATGTAAATAAAAGCGAATCACATGACTTGCTAATCGGCGGTCGCGGCCTGCTCTCGTGATTATTATGTCATACACATTTTGTTGTTGGCGCATTGTTTTTGTTGCTGCCGCTCCCCCGCCTCCTCTTGCGCGTTCCACGCTTAATTCATTTCATTATTATTTATTACACTATTTATTTATGCTGCTGCATACGCTTTTACAATGTTGATTTTTGACACTTTCCGCACTTTGTGCGTGGGTTCTGATTGTGCTTGTTGTTTTTGTTTTTGTGGGGTAGGGGATGTGGATGTGATTGCGGGGAATTAACAGAGGGATGCTCAGTTAACAGTTAACTGGCGGACACACCCACGTCCGGTTTTCTAGGAACGAGCTAACTGTCGATTTACCGCTCTGCACGCAGGCAAAAATTATCAGCACAATTACCGCTTATAATTCGATCGAAATGAAAAGAATTGAAATTGGTAAACAATAATTACTTAAAGTGTTTTCAATCTTAAATTACTTTAATTTTAAAAATCAAATCTTATTATGTGATATGGGATGCTTGAAATTGAAAGAATTTGTAATTAATTATTACAATATGTCACACTTTTGAAGAACTTATTATTATTGTTTTATCAATTCCATGGAATTATGGATATCGAAGGTTGTCGATATTACCAAAATTGTATTAAACTTTAACCTTATTACTCCACTATCACCTAATGTTATCGGACCTGAAAACGGAAACATACGTCAAAATTGTTTTTCGAATTCCTAGTACCTCTCCAAATTTCGTCTTTTTCAAACTTTCCTTTTATGATGATAATGAAAAGATTCCATTTCAAGTTTGTACTTCATATTGGCAATCAAAGGAATGCTAATCACGAAAGTTTAATCGAAAATCATATCGAAATATGATAAGAACCACTTCATTATCATATTTGGAAAATATTAAAACGAGTTTTGTTTTTTGAAATGTCATGCTGATATACCATAGATATCGCTCCTTGCGAAATTATGTCCCGTAATTGATGACAAATTTTTGGAGAAATTATTTCACCGGTGCCATAAAATTATTACGATCGTTTTCCCCTATTTTCGGATCATAATCTGAGGGCCTCCGCCTCCGCTGGGAGGTGGTTAACTCGATTAGCGCCTCGTCCATGCTGTCAATCGGTAGCCTTATCGGTCAGACGCCGAGCGGGCATTTAAAATATATATAGCGTAATGGTGAAATTGTCAGATTCGAGTGTGTATTGACCAATATTCGGGGCTGTATACACATTTATGGCCGCGCTTGTCGCCAACATTCCCCATCACGTGATAGAAACTTTTCACTTCGCTAATTAAGCGCCGCGAGCTTTCGGGGTTTTTGCACTTTGCCCACAAACACATCACAACTTTACACGTTCGCGCCTGTGGAATAACAATAATAATAGTAGTAGTATGTATGAAAAAAAAACAAATACTTGTAAAGTGGACACAGCTGGTGCGTCTAACTCCCCCGCAAAAAGCCCCCGCACCCAAACGGAAGACCCCATTTATGACGCTATCTTTGCACTAGGTCAGGTTTCTCGGATTCGCTGTAAACTAAACAAACGTTTACACTAATAGCAGTTAAAAACTATACACACAACTCCACACACCACTCCGCCCAAATAATTTATTTGTTTGTTTGGTTAATTTAGTCGGGTGACGGCAATATATATTATGGCAGCACGCTTGGGTAAATTTCCACGACAGAATCTGAACCTCACTTATCGTTCACATTCACATTTCCCATTTCGCTTGAATTAAAAATAACATACTTTCGGTCTCTGATAGCCGTAGAGCTAAGAATAATAGCTGGCGAAAGAAAGAGGCCTATAATTAAAGTGGTGGTGAAATGCTGGAAATCAACATCTGGAACTTTTTTTTAAAATATTTTTTGTTCTTTTTTATATATTTTGAATTTTCTTGATCATCAACAACCTTAATATTAAAGCGATATCATTTGTTCTCTGCTCTTAAAATTCTCAAGTTTTTTTTTAGCAAAGTAAAATCTGTTAATAATGTGTTATGTATGTCAAAATAATAAATAGAATAGCTAGCGAAAAAATAGGCCTACCATTTAAGTAATGGTGAAATGGCACCCAAGGTCTGGACACCTGTCGTGAATCAACCTGGGTGTTGGCACCATGAGGTGAATCACTATTTTTTTTTTCCAACACCCAGCTCCAGTCCCAGCAGCAGCACGTCGTGACCAAGTTTAGACATTTGCTAGCCAGTTGGTCACATGACAGTTTTTTGTTTAATTTCGCCTCGATATATGCATGATATAAACGCAAAAATGGCCAAAAAAATAAAGTAGAAAAGCAGCTGAAAACCAGCCGTCCGTCGTCTGGCTCTGGCATCATGTGCCTTTGAAGGCGCGCATTCCTTAACCCAATTCGCAAGTCATTCGCATTTCGCCTTCGCGTTCGCATTCGCCCGATATCCACCACATATGGCGTCCAAAAATACATATAGCCGTTATTAGCGTGCAGGTATTAATTCCCGATAAGTTCGGGGATTTCAGGCTCTATACAAACTGTGATTTCGTACACCCCGCGGACTCCGACTCGAACTCGCTGGCTGTCGATCGTTGGACTTTCACATGGATCTCCCAACCATAAGCGCAAAATCCCCATCCCGCGGATACGCAAATCAAGGGAATTAGCACCTTTTGTGGAAAACTTTGGGCCAACAATACTCTCATTATGATCCGGGGACCAGGGCTTCAGGCACGTGTGAAACACAATAAAATATGCGTCCGATTGCCGATCAAACAAAGCCACACATATCAATCTTCCTCGCAAAATATAGGGGGGAAAAAACAGCAACAACGAAACCAAACCAAATCAAACTGTCTGAATGAACCATTATGGATGATTTCACTTAGAGCCTTTGCGCCGGCTTAGTGCCACACACCGAAATGAGTCGTAAATTGGGAGCGAATGAGAATTCATTAATAGTTTTTGATAACAGCCCGCCAATTGAATGGCCAAACACGGCCAGACATCAATCAAAGTGGCTGGCTGGCTGGCTGGCTCGTCCAGGTGTTAACTTATTACATGGGCCGTAACGTTACGATGCGAGCGGCGAACGCGGTAATAGAGTAATATAGTAATAGGCCAGGTGCCAGTGTGTCTGGCTGGCTGTGTGGGCCATATGTCAAAAGAGTTTGCTAGTGGTGCCCCGCCGTTCCCATTCCCCATTCCTGTGACCATCCCCGCCAGCCTCGTGCCACTATAATCATCACTGCAATTAAATATGTACGCTTTTGACTGCGGAGAAGTCGACACACAAACCTTAGTTATGTGCAAACAGAAATCAGCACATTTAAATGGTAGATCGAGGCAAGGGGAGCGCCAGAGGCAGGGGCAGCGGCAGCAGGCGCGATGTGGTGCTTCATGTGCGAAGTCGCGTGGTCTGCCAAGTCATATGAGTAGTGAATCGTCGGCTGTGGCGACGACGACGTCGCGTATCCAGTTTTTGTTGTTGCCTCGGGACCCGTTCCGATAGCTGATGCACTCAGAGAAACAAAAGCTTTGGTAAATACTATCTGTAAATAAATAAACATGGGGGATATCAGTTTACACGTGTGTGATCTTCATAATGTCTGTATTGTTTTAAAGATAATTATACAGAGAGGTATAGAATATAACTCTTACTACAAACAATAGAAATCCATTAGGGCTTTTGTTTCTTCTATGCACTGCTTGAATTGCCATTATTGACTTAGTTCTTTGTTAGCATATTCTTGGAGATTGGCACAAATTAAATATATTAAGTTAATGTTAATTAAATTATCAATAAAAACAAAGGAAACAAAAATAATAAAAAGTATTAAAGATTTTCTTCAAGGCTAAAAGCAAAGGTCAAGGCTAAAATTTTCGTTCTTAGCTTTACGTAATTCTCAGGAAAGTTTTTTAAAAATAGTATATATTTTATATGAGTTCATAAAAATCAGCGTTCTTAAAACCATAATATTAGAAAAATGGGAAGACGAAAGGGGTGATTTGCAATTTATTTTCTTCTTATAATTCTCAAGTCCTTTTTCGGATGGTCAAATTATAATATCCAATATCTACTGAGCCATTTTTAATGGTAAAAGTTATTCCCTTTTAATTTAATTAATTAAAATAGACCTCATACTTCGTATTTTCATGAACTTTCTTTGTTCGCTTGTGATTCAC
This sequence comes from Drosophila rufa, assembly GCA_018153105.1. NCBI lineage: Eukaryota > Metazoa > Arthropoda > Insecta > Diptera > Drosophilidae > Drosophila > Drosophila rufa. The sequence continues at coordinate 9,468,624 of JAECXS010000085.1, forward strand.
TCTGCTTATCTGCCAGTGTAGACGCCTAGCGCTTCTCTGTCTGCGGCCTGGCCCTGTTGTCACCCATTATCAGTTGACAAAACGCTTTTGTTTTCCACTGCCTGCCGCCGCCTTAAACTCCGGTATCAATAAGCAAGGCAAACACAATAAGCGCCCCGAAGTGCCTAAGCCGAGAGCTCCATTAACGGAAGCTCAACGAGACACCTTATAGGTGAACCCCATGGGGGAGCCATTCCCGAATAGTTTCCAATGGCCCATGCATACGGCTCTATTTAAATTAAGTTTACGATCCACAAGCACTGTTTGCCATTGCCTTAGGCCTAATCCAAATGCTCATCGAATCGAAAGGGGCTCGAAAAATGGGCATTATAACAATGCATACAACACCTGGGTTTATACACTCGGTTACTTCATGGAAATATTATGCGAACTGGGCAAATAAAAGTGTGAATAATGATACTGACTGTATTCCTTTTTATGACTTTTTCGTGGAAATTCAACTTTTGAGTCGTACAATTCCAGACCGATAGCTCTAGAGATAATTTAGGAATATTATAGTGTGAGCAATAAACAAGACAACATTACTGATTTTGAACTTGAAGCGGTTAGGTTAAGGTTAAGTTTGAAATTAAGCCATTACGTGCTATATATTTGTTTTTCGATATTTCTTATACTGATATATTTCTTATATAAAATTGTATTTTTTTTGTGATTTTTATAGTTATAAAGTCAACGAAACGCTTTTTGATACCCTTTTTTAACTTTTTTCTTTATATAATTATTTTATTGATTGTAAATTACCCATCGTATATATTATGTTGTAATTCCTTGTCAAATTTAGTGATAATATATTTATTACCTCGAAAAAAATGTGAAGTGATTTACTGCGTCATAATACGATTTTGTGCGAAATTTACCGCCTGTTTTCCAGCTGTAAGTTTCCAAGGAACTTGGCTCTGCCTTATCAGCAAGGTCTGCTCTTGGTCTGCCTTGGTGGTGTTTCTTTATGTAAATGCATTTACATTAATCTCGGATCCTCGGTTTGCTGAATGAAACCATTATAATTGATTACGGAGTTCTTGAGACGCTAGAGCCTGCTGCTGTTTTATTACCATATTTCATTGCCAAATGACGGAAGTTTCTGCCTTCTTGATAGATTGATGCGATCACCGGATCTCGTCATCTTTCTGTGTGACTCTTGGCCGTTGACATTTGGGCCATGAGCTCACCTGAGTGGGTTGGCTTTAATTCTCGGGGCCGGGGCTGCCCAATTGAGTCACGTTGTGTTTGCCCGGGTGTCGCAGGTACACATTAGTTAGCACTTGCTGTGTGTGCTTACCATATGGCCAGTTCCATAGTTGGGAAAATGTATATTTATATTTTTTAGGGAAATGTAGAACTGTTTCAGGCGAGCCAACGCCCTCTTCAGTACTAATTGCTGACGAGCGTGTCACCGAATTTGTACTTGTGAATTTCTAGTGCACTCTTAGCAACAACTTTTGCTACTTCTGGCTTTATTATTTATGTTCTTTTTTGTGCAGCTGATATTTCTGTGAAGCTGACCATATAGTATATTCTCTTGTTACCTGGGAACGTTCATTGATTGATTGCGCCCGCAAGTGCTCACCTCAGCACCCCATCCCGCCCCCTTTTCCGGGTCTGTTTGCATTGGTCTCAAGTGACAATGAAAATCACTCGATATTTTTGTCGTCATTTGCTCATTAGTATTGTGAGCGACGACGACAACGACTCTTGTTTGTATTTATTTTGTTGTTATTTTTGTTTGCCAGCCTGATAAATTTCTTATGTTGTACGCTGTACGCTCTCCAAAATAAATCGGGGAAAAAGGGGGTATGTGGGTGGTAATGGCGGTATTGCCAATTTGCTTTGAACTTGACATTCGATTTTCGCAAAAGGACGGGGTGAAGGTCGTGCGATTGTTTTTGTTTTTAATGGATTTATTTTTATTTTTTTATATTCACTCCCAGGCTCGGTACAGACAGAGAGAGACTTGTGTTTACTGGATTTATTTGTGTGTGCATAACTGCTTATAATGGGCCCAATGATAATGATAGTCAATTTGCTGGGCGCAGCTGCCGCCGCCGCCGCCGCAGCCGTCGTCGTCGTTATATATAGGCATCCGTGCATATATGTGGATATATCCATTGTCGCAGCCCAACGAAACGCCAACGTCTCCAGCGTTTCCATCGCCATCATCGTTGTTGGACGGTCGGTTGGTTGGTTGGGTCATGTGACTTGTTGTATGGATGGAGCAACTGGTTGTTGTTTCGCTTTGCTTTTGCTTTCTGCTTTTCTGCCGCCGCCACTGCCGCTTTTGCCTTGCCTTTGCCGGGCTTTTGTTGGCTTTGTTGTCGTCGCTTTGGAAATCTGTGTTTATTTGCCACGCTCTCTTTCACTCACACTCACCCGTAAACACAAAAAAAAACCGACACTGGGGGAAAATTGGGTCTTCCAAAGATAGGAATTTTCTTGCATTCTTGACTTTTTCTTTTTTTTTTTTTTTTTTTTTTTTTCCCAGTTTTTATGGGGTTTAAACTTTAAACTTTAGTTTTAACGGAAACACCTTGAAGACTTCCGTTACAGAAGGTCAAAACAAATAGGACAACTCAATTAAATCACAGATAGTACTTGGAAATAATGGCATTTTTATGATATTAAAACTGGTATTTAACTCCAACTACCAGCTAAAGTTCAAGTTGAATTACCGAACCACTTCTGGCCTGAGGCATATACACAATATTCAACATCGGAAGCTTTTCTACTGGATTTATGGAGAAATAAAACTGTTTGCTAAAATTTTAATTAGAATTAAATTTGTAAATTTGTAAAGTGGTTTTAATCTTGAGATGATGATTCCTGAACCTATTTAAACTTTAAAAAAAAATATATTTACTTTTTTTTTAAGTATTAAAACTATTAGTTAATATTTAAAATTCGAATTAAAGATGTCTCCATAATAAAATTGGTAAATACAAGTTATATAAAGACCTGGGTTCTTAGTATATACAAAAAGTCTAACAAATGCTTTGCAAAAATTACTGATCTGATCTTATTTTTACTGATCTCTGTGAACTTCACTATCCTGACTATAATGGCCAAATAACTATGAATCGATCTGAAAATTAGGATGATGATTCCTAAACCCCTTATATTCATATCCGAATAACTTTTAACTAGCTTAATAACTTGCTAGTTTTTCGCAGTGCAGAGATAGCAGAAAGGGTAGAGATACGCTCTGTAAAGTCATTAACAGATGCTGATTTGATTACAATTGTGTTGCGCCTTCGACGTGCCTTGTGTTTGTTTGTGGAACTGTCTGGGCATATCGATTCCGAGTGACGACTTCCCATATCAATCAGTGGCGCGGAGTGTCGGGAGTATCCGAGGGCTAATCAAAACATAATCCAGGCAAAGCCCGATAACGACACTCGAGTGGCCCTCGGCCGGCGCACATCCCCACCTATAAATACACCTGACCGAATCAATCAAAATATAGTGCAGAGCCGCGAAAGGCCAAAGAGAGCTGCGGTATGGGCGTATGGGCGAGTGAGTGCCTCCGCTGCTCATTATGTATGCATGTATTTATGTACGTTTGTACGTATTTATTTGCTCAATATTGTTTGTGGCTGTGGCTCGCTTTTGTTTTGCTTGCGTAGCTGAAAAAGCATGTGATCCCGGCGAGTGCCCCGCCACCCAGTCCCACCTCCCTCCGTCGCAGTGAAATAATAAAAATAAAAGCCGAAAGCAGCAAAAAATAGTAGAATAAACAACGCTGCCGATATATTCCTCCCGACTGGCTGGCTCTTCAAGCGATAAGTCAACTTAGCGACCGTCCGATAATTGCTTTGCCCGCTGATCTCCCTCCCATGCTCGAGTTGGCCAGGTCAGCAGCCAAGAACGCTGTGTCTGCCTTCTGACTTTTAGCCCCATATGCTCACGTAGTCAATTCCCCCCCCCCTCGGCGATCAGATCAGGGCTGCTGACAAAGTCCATTTAGGCGGGCATATGACTGCACTCTACCCTGAAAAGCAGCAGGCACTTGATTTTTTGTCGTCAACTTGAAATGGAGCATGACGAAATTCATTTGTAATACGGGTTTAATTTATTTATTTAGCTTAGTTTATACTTTATTTATTTTCCAAGAATAATTCATATAATATTAATTAAAATCGAGATAAATTGACACCTTTCATCAATTTATTTAATTGAAGAACGTGCATTCACATTTTAATGAATAAATAATCTTAAAAAAAAAAAGAGTCTTAAGACATTATTTTATTACTTTATTTGCGTAGTGCATCCAAAGTCCAGAACTAAATAAAAAGGCTTTTATGAAAAACCCGAAACACTTGGAAATTTTAAGGACATTTTAACATGCAATAAATCTTGACTTGTTATATGCAATATATAATATTATACAAAATTCAATACAAAACATTTTGCATCCAATGTCCAGAAATAAATAAAAGACTATTATTAGACTATATTTAGAGACAAGTTTCTAATAACATGCTATAAATCTTGACTTATTATATGAAGTTATATAATAATAAAGAAGTCAATACTAAACATAGTGCATTGAATGTCCAAAAATAAATAAAAGACTGTTATGAAAAACAACTTGGGAATTTTAAGGATAAGATCCAAATTACATGCAATAAATCTTGACAGCTGTATTAATAATGCAATTGTTGTTTTACCAGGTGAGTTAATGTATCCAAGATAATATTTCTCCAAAATTTTGAAAAGGTAAAAAAAAAGTTTATAGAATTAAAGTTCAAGTTGTAAATAAAATGACAACCTAAAAATCACGTGTAAAATGGCCTCCCCTAAGGCACCTAGCCTTTGCCAAAAATCAAAAAACCCGCTGAAGAACGTCTTGAGTGTCGTTATTAACTTTTGGCCATATGTCTTTCAACTAATCCATCAAACAATCATTCATCGTTGTCTCTTGACTTTTGCCCAAATATCTTTTTTCCTTTCTCTTTCTATGTTTATGTGTGTTTTTTATTTTTTGTTCATTTTTAAACAACATATTAACACATCAGTCTTTGACAAGCAACAAATGGTGGCCACATGATGCTCGTCCGACTTCGCCTCGGGTTCGGGTTCGTGTCTGGGGGCTCGGGTTTGGTTCGTTTATGTTCGGTTTTGGGTTCGCAGCTGGACGGGATGGATGGGCTGCCTGGGATCGGCTCGAATCGGATCCGATCCGACGAATCATGTGAGCTTTGCTCCAAATTGGATGCCCCATGTCGCGGCCCCGAAGTCGCCTCGTTTAGGATCGTTGCTCGTATTATCTGCATGGGGCTCTTTCAGCGTACTACCTCTCGAACCCATACGAGCCCATATCGATTGGCCAGCCGGCCCGGCCAGGCCTTATTATAATGCATATTCCGAGTGAGCTATAGCTCGTCGCTTGCGCCGTTCGTCTCGCTCTGGCGCTGTTGCCTCACGGGACCTGGGGTTCCGTACCCTGTCCGCCTCCCCCGCCTTCCAGTGCCCGAGCTGCCTACCGAGTTGCCGAGCTGCGAGTTCCCCCAGTTGCCAGTGCGATCGCGAACGCCTTGAACTTCATTTGCTGACTAGCATCGCGGCCATAAAGATATCGACGCGTTCGCGTTCCGTCCGCGTTAATCGGGGGGCCAACGGTAAATGTTACAGTTCAAACTTCACTAACTCGAAATAGGGAAATAAAATACAAAGTTAAATAATTTTTAGAAAGTTAAAATCTAATCAGAAATGTAAATAGAATAATAACTATTTTAGGGTTTCTCTACCCAGTTGTTTTAACTCAATTAATGGAACAATATGAATGTTAAAATAGAATGCAAACAGCTGTCACTTTTACAAAATCGAACATTGACGAATTTTCAGTTAAGTATAAATAAAATCCAGGTTTTTAATACATTTAACTAAAGCAGCAACACATGAAAAATTAAAATGAATACATAAATATATGAAATACAAATTCAAGTTACGAATTTCACAACCTAGTTTCTGCAGCTCTAAAAATGGAAGTTAAAATTGAATCAAAACAAATATCACCCGTAAAAAAAGCTCAATCCTTAACGGTATAAATATGTATTTTAAATAAACACAATATACATAATAATAAATTTAAAAAAATAACGTATAATTCGCGCAATAATATAATTTACAAACACACTCATTTGTATACTGTTTACTGTTTGTGTAAAAAATATAATGAGCGGCACTAATTCTACTAATCAATTATAGTAGTCGTTATGACTTATTTGTTAGTAAATAATGAAATTGTTTACCTTTTTATTGCCAAGCGTGCGCATAAACTATGTGAATTAGGCTTTAAATTGGTGATTCAGTTATGACTTTTCAAATTTCAGAGGCTACTGAAATTAGTTGTAACCTGTAATTAAAAAAAAATACCTTATAATGTCTTTTAATATATTCTTTATTATTTAAAGTGGTTTCTTTAGCATTTATAAAATATTTGTTTGCTAAGCCATAAATTTAAATAATTAAATACTTAAGAACTTGTATTCAAAAAACATTTTTTGTTTCTTATAATTATTATTTATTTTATTTGTTGGTTAAAGAACAAATTGAAGCAAATCAAACAAACTTTAAAACAATCCAAAATTGTCTTATTTAGTTTTTTTTATTTAATGTTTTTTTTGCTTGGTTTTTCTTTTTTTCAAAAGGAAATCATTTTTTCAATAAACTATTTTTTTTTAACTTTTTAAGTTGAATCCCTTCGAGTTAAAAAGAGTAAACTTTAAGTGATTTTATTATTTATTTTTTGTTTGGTTCCCACTTGCTTTCAGTTACCGAAACTTTAAGTTGGGCAAGGTCGAGAGTTAGAGAAGTGCAACCGTGCTGAGACAGTTGGCGCTATCGCGAGCCTGCAGGTGGAATTACCCTTTGTCGCATGCATACGCCGCCCTTCAAATCCATGTAAGCACTGGCCCATAAATTGGACCCGATCCGCGAAGAGCCGGACATTGGCCAACCCGGGGAGAACAAACGAATCGCCGCCGCCGCTGCAGCCGCTGTCGTCACTGGCCGCCGCCGGTCAAGTCTGGCCCTATAACTTATATAGTGGATATTATAGGTATCAGTCGGTTCACCCAGAACTCGTGACCGGCCCCAAAAACCGAAAACAAAAAAAAAACACCTCCATAATCTCGTTGCGTGCGGCGTTCGGGGTCCCCCTTCTTATCGCTGGGCTGTAAAACATTTATTAAGCTCTAAAACTTGTTGGCCCACTCCCCCGGCCAGTTAGCCCCGCCCCCTGGCATGGCCAAAGACTATCATCAGTTTGGGCTAATTGTTAATTATAGCGCTAATTTCACGAGAGCGCCTTTTCAAAGTTAGCGCTACTTAGACAAGCTGTTTATAAACGCACTAAAAATAAATTAGCTCAAATCGCTGTTGTAGACGCTTTAAATCGAGTACAATCTGGTTAGTTAATGGGATTTGGAAGGGGATATGGTTCTAGTGAGGGAGATCCTTGGACAGGGAGCGGGAATTTAAAGATATACGGGAGTTGAAAGCACTTCTTAAAGGAGGAAGTATTTTTAATTAGACACGAACGAAATTTCACAAGTCTGACATCTTATTATTATATTCTGTCATTTATTTTTATTACTCTTAACTCGTAACTCGTAGTATAATCTATTTAATTTTATTATAAAATACACACACACGCCTCAAGTAATTCCACTGAAATCCATTTAAAATATACGACGGCTGCGGTCTGTGTACCTTACTTCTCTAATATATAGGTCTACTTGGATCACCCAATTATAGAACCGACGAAAATAAATTGCCTTAATTTAACATTCGCGTTTGCCGTCATGTGACTATGTGACTAGTGACACCTTCACTCTTCGCATTTCGTCGAGTTCAAAGGTCAGCGCTAGTAAGCTTCGGCGGCCTTATCTTTCAGTTTCTGAATGTAAAAGATTTCACGACAAATACTACTCATGAGTAATCGTCACGTGCCAACCGCTTAGGTCGCTATATATAGAGCATAGCATTTGCCATTTTATCGGCGACAATGAACACAGAATTGAGAATAAGAGCGTTCTATTCGAGATGTGCGCATTATAATGGACCTCATCTGTCTCTGGCCTGGGAAAATGTATGTGGATGGGGCGCGGGTGGCACTTTGATGACCTTCGAGCGGGAGACTCTTGAATTTCGATTCGAAGGTGTGGCAAAAAAAAAAAACTACACTGTTCTCCGGCAGAACATGTGATAGAAAATGCTACTTAATTGGGGCATCATAAAGCGAAAATATTTGAAACTGTGGGAAGTTCATTTTCCACAACTAAAAAGTGCTTTAAATAATAATGTTTAAACGTTATTAAATGTTAGCTCCCTACAAAAAAACGTTAGCTTTTTTCATGCCTATTTTGGACACTTTATTACCCTATATTTACTATATTCTTCACTTCTGCCCCTATAAAGATAAACATCCTTTTTTCTGACTCATTTAATAGCCTTCAATATAGACTAACTATGAACTTTTACCCCAATTTTTTTGCAGTCGTTTCCCCTTCGAGGGCAGCCAGGTGCGAGTTCTGCTCTACAAAGAGGATGACAGTCGGCGCCTGCTCTTCGACTCCAATGCCCTGCAAAAGGTGACCCACAGGGACTCATCGGCCACCTCAGCATCGGCAGCAACCTCATCATCATCATCCACGACGAGTGGCGGTGGAAAGTTCCTTAAAAATGAAAAGTACACGTCGCTGCAGAATGGCAAGATTCAGGCCAAGGCACATTCCAACAACGGCACCAACTTCATTGAGGTGTGCGCGGAGTATGGCTATAAGGTGAGTCATCCGGTGCCTCTATAATCTATTTGTTTCGCTAGAGAAGTGTAAAGAAAAGTATAAATTACTGTGTACTTGTGACTACAATTTGAGAAATATACTAACTTTTGTTATATTGTTTATATGTCAGGTTGGTTATAAATAGAGTTCAATTTATTATGCGACGTGTTTTTTCCTTCCTAAAAATACGTTTTTCAGTGAGTCTAGTGAACTTTATTTTAACAAATTAGGTTATTATTAGAAAAATAAATATAAAAATGAATACGAATATCTAAAATTAAATTTAGATTTATGATATGAACAGCATACATTAGAATCAACAGAAATGGCATCCAAAAATATGCTTTAAATATAAACACAAATTTTCATTGCATACTTTTAGGTACATTTATAATTTGTTAGAAATCTTTTCTGTTTATATATTTTTCTTTTTAAAAAGTGATATTTCAGTGAGTTAGTTAACTTTATTTTAACAAATAAATTTATTAATAGAAATATAAATATGAAAAAGAAATACTATTGTTTAAAATTAAATATAAACGTATTTTCTGAACGAATGTTTTGAAATCAACTGAAATAAGGCCTAAAAGTATGCTTTAAATATAAAAACAAATATTCATTGCACACTTTTAGGCAAACCTAATTTGTTTGAAATCGTATAAGCTTTTCTGTGGAAATTCTATTTACTTACAAAATTAAATCCTTTTTGATTAAAAAATGAATATTAATTAATTTAATTTAATTTAAATTCTTGCCATATTTTATTCCAATTTCCAGCACAATCGACCCTCTGGAGCTGACATCACACCGCTGGGCGAGATGGTGTTTGGCTCGCTGCCAATGTCCTTTTGCGGAACAGCCCTCAAGGTCCACTGGCTGCCGGAGCCGGCCAGGATCCTGTGCTCCCAGGTCTACCTGACGCCCACCAGCAATGGCAGCAGCAGCATCTCGGCTGGATCCGGCCACTCGCCCTACTCCACGCTCTCCATGAACAGCCTGGCGACGCCGCGCAGCTCGATATGCAGCGAACTCGGCTCCATGGACGGCCTCTCGATGAACTCGTTCTCGATGCCCTTCAGCGTGAGCGTGGGCCGCCAGATGAGCCTGACGCCGCCACTGGATGTACCCGTGGCGCCGGCGGACCAGCAGTCGCTGTCGATTCACTCGGTCGACTCGAGCGGACCACGCTACTCCTCCACGTACAGCACGGCCACGGACTCGGGCTACTCGGCCAGCGGCAGTGGCAGCGGCGCTGGCGGGGATCAGTGGTCGTATCAGTACTCGTCCACGCGCAGCAGCCTCGGTAGTGTGCTCTCCGATCAGTCGGATGCGATGCGGAAGCTGAGCGTCGACTCGGCCTGCTACTCGGGCTCCTCGCCGTACCTGGACGGATTTGCCAGCGATGGCTGCCTGCAGCGACGAATCTCGCGCAACTTGCGCACCTCCTTCGAGAACGAGCATTCCAAGAACGATTTTATTGGCTTCCTCAGCGACAATTATGCCATGGCTCCCGGGGGAGGAGGAGGAGCTGGAGCCGGAGGAGGAGGCAACGGCGGCAGCGAGGGCGGTGGCATGGCTCCGCCACAGTACAGACGCGCCAGCTACTCGGCGAATGAGTCGCGGAGCAACCCCGAGATTGGCAGGCGACAGGCGAACCTGCGGCGCAGGGCGAAGCTCGGGCTGGCCGTGTGCATCTCGATGAGCGAGTCCTTCGAGGAGGAAATGGAGCTCTTCTGCAGTGAGCACATTGCCCTGCTGGAGTCGATGCTCAGCCGGCTGAGGGCCAGCACGGAGCATGCGTACATCAATCACAAGAACTTCCTGCAGATCATGTTCCAGGCGTGGCAGGACACGCAGCAGTGGTTCAGCGATCTCTTCACGGCGCCGCGCATCAAAACGCCCGTCTGGCTGAGCATCACCACCAGCGGCAGCAAGTACTCCAAGACGGTGGCCGAGAGATTCATCAAGGAGCTGTGCGACCTGCTCTCCTTTGCGGACACCAAGGACTCCAATTTGTAAGTTAAAACCCAGAGAGAATAATTCCCTTGAACTCATAACCACTTCTTTCACAATTACAGCTTCATCAGCACCATGCTGACGGGGATTCTCACGCATCACCTGGGCTGGGTGGCCACCGTGTCGGCCTTCAATAGCGCCGGCTCTCGCCGATCGGAGTCCTCTGCCTCGGCAGCGGCCATTGAGCAGCGGGCCAAGCTCCTCCAGGTGGCCCAGAAGCATCCGTACAACGCTCTGTGGGCCCAGCTGGGCGATCTGTATGGCGCCATCGGCATGCCGCCCAAACTGGCGCGAACCATCGTGTGCGGAGCGGAGAAGCTGTGGGTGGAGAAGCTGCTCAACGTGCTCACCTACTTCATACGCTGCAGCGAGGTGCGGCGAGCGGCCAAGCGGGAGGATTTCAACAAGCAGCTCATCAACGACCTGGTGGTGGCCCAGGGTCAGAGCCAAACACAGACTGCGGGCGGCGGTCAGGAGCGGCACAAGAGCCCGCCGCCGACGCAGAAGCGAGGACTGAGCAGGACGGCCACCTGCAAGCAGAATCTGAATGCCATTGCCGACGATGCGGACGACGAGGATGGCGAACTGAATGACGATGACGATGGGGTGGATGGCATGGATCCGGATAGGGATGGCATGCAGACGCTCAAGAAAAACGAGATTCCCACGGTGCTGGCCTTCCGGGACTCGCATTTTGTGCAGCAGGAGTTGCGTATCGGCAACTACCTCATGGACACGGGCATCGAAAAGAAGACTTTGTTGGCCCGGCAGGCGCAGCAATACTTTCGCACGGGCAAGGACGGCCGGATCCGTTTGACGGTGACCACGCCGGACAACGTGGAGCTGTGCATGGAGGAGGAGCAGTCGAGCACGGGCACGGGCTCTGTGGATGATGGGGCCATCGAGGCCATCGAATTCATGGAGGACAGCAACGTGGAGACGGCGCCGCCGCAGAAGAAGAACTTCTTCTGGAACATGGTCCCGGTCGGGGGTGTTAAGGAGGGCCTCAGTCTCAGCGACCTAGCCAAGCTGCAGCAGGGCATCCGGATCATCAATCGCAAGCTGGAGCGACGCTGCAGCAGCTACTCCGTGGAGGGGAATCAGGGGGACCAGCAGCAACAGCAGATCGAACCACTTAGCCACGAGCGGAGGGCCTCGCATCTGAGCCTCTCGGATCTCATTACCCAGAACAGCATGGGCAAGAGCGATCGCATGACCTGGGGCATTGAGCCCATCAAGGAGAACGTGAGCCTGGAGGAGCAGATCCACTTCGATCACTGCCACAAGCTCATCGAGCGCGAGCACGGCATCTGCCGTCAGACCTCGGCGGACAATGGCAATGGCGTGGTCTTTGTCCTCGGCGACAATGAGCCTTTGGTCAATCTGAAGAAGAGCAGCGAAGATCTCAGTGGTGGAGACCACGATGCCAAGCCCGGCCTAATGCTGTGCGCCCAGCATCAGCGGACGCATGACCGGAGCAAGCACTCGGGCATGAAGTTCAACTTTGAGCAGTATCCGCAGATTGCCACCAACTACATGAAGAGCAAAAACCTGGTCATGTCCAACTACGACCTGCTCATGGACAAGGCCACCAAGCTGGAGGCTAGCGAGGCGGCGGCGGCAACGGCGGCGGCTCTCAAGGGCAGCGACAGCACGGCCACCCTGGCGGCCAGCAGCAGCTCCACAGCGGCTCCTCTGACGCCAGCAACTCCAACTGCTACGACCTCCGATCGTTGCGTGGTATGCAGCAGCGGTGGAGGCGGTTCCACCTGGAACCAAACCCCCTCCAATGCCACTGAGTTGGAGTTTGAAACGGACGAGGTGCACTGCTACAACCAGAATGTGTCCAGCTCCAAGGTCTTGCAGGCGGTGAACTCTGCCGCCTCCATTGACACCCTCAAGTCAACCGTGGAGCCTTTGTCTCCAACGATACCGCAGCAGACCACGTACATGCGCAAGCAGCAGCCCAAGCGGGTGCCCTCCGGGCGCAGCTCCGTGTCCTCGGTGGCCGCCAAGTGCGCGGCTGTGAATGTGACCCAGCAGCTGCTGAAGCTGCCCGTGCCGGGCGTGAAGGAGTTGCCGCAGGACGACGACTCGCCGGGCGACCAGCTGCGCGCCGGCTTCATTCCCTCGCTGCTGCTGAGCGTCAGCGATCACTATGTCTCCGACATGGTACTGCAGGTGGGTTAATAACTTCATTCAATGACTTATGGTTACTATAATTCATGTTCTGCCTTTTCAGGGCACCTGTGCTCCCCCCAACAAGTGGGAAATGCATCTGCGCGAGGACCTGGCCTTGGCCGCGCGCTCCGCCTCGCTCATCTCGCAGCCGGCGGAGAACATAGCCATTGTGGCGGACATGGACAAGTGGGATGTGCGGCTCATATCCTCCCAGACGCAGCAGTTTCCGTATGCCGGCGGCCAGAGCTCGCCGGTGGGAATGTCGCAGCTGGTCTCGAGCATGCTGGAAACGGTGCAGGCCATGCATGCCGGCGGCATACCCGCCTATGAGGTGAGGCATCTTTTAGACCGATCTAATAAAGGCTTTTTCTAATCATTTTCGGATTTATCCTTGCAGTGCCTGTCGTTTCTGGAGTCCAAGCTGCAGGAAATCTATCTGCAATCCGAGACCTTGGCCGCCTTTCTCCTAGAAACGGATCCTTGCCGGCTGAGCGACATCACCAATCCGCTGCAGCTCTCCGAGAACGATGTGCCGCTGCTGCTGTCCATCGCCTACATACACACGCCCAAGATCAGCCGCAAGTGCGGCATCAGCTTCAGGTGACAGGCCGTCAGCTGAAGCTCTTCATCCAAAAAGCGAAACAAGCAAATACTCCAGCGAATTTTCATTTCACTGATTTTGTGATATATATTTATGATACGTGTACGAATCTAGCGCCTTAATGCAGGATACGTTAGTGAGCCATAGCTTAGCCTCATCGAAATTTACCACATCCACTCATCATCGCGGTCACACGGAGAAGAAGTATTGTAAATTATTTGGGTTAGATTGCGGCGATGGTAACGACCACGACCACGGCAACGACAACGATTCAGACGACGATGATTATGACTCCGGCTTAGCAGCACTCGAGAAGGCGCTGCTATCGGTTCGATCGATCGCCAAAACATATCTTGCCCCCCTCCCCCAACATTTTGTAGTGCTTGATTTAGATTTAATAATTTATGACAGCCGTAATATAATCATAGAATTAACTATTGTATACATTTACAATACCCTAGGGATGGAGTGCAGCTACTAAAGTAATATTTAAGAGAAAAATCAGCGAAACAAAATATATGATTATATTTTTGCAAAGAAGAATATACACGGAAAACTGGAAAATTTAAGTTGTTACTGATGTGTTTTATTGATTGGGTATTTATTTTGGAGGAAGTTCTGGTTCTCACTTTAGAAAAAGTCTCACGGAATGTATTTCCCAATCCTGTTCCAGTTTTCACATGCGAAAAGTGCTCAACAACTTTATTTATTTATTTATTTATATAATGCTAGCCTATAGTTAAAACTGTACGAGTATGCTTACAGGACTGTTTGAGCTATGGATGCTATGGCCCTTAGCTCGTCTGTTGTATTATAGTTTTGAGATTGTATTTACATATTTCCATTTCTATTAATTCAACAATTTTAGTGAATAATTTAAACAGGCCTTTATCGTCAATTATTACATTTTCAAAAATTAAATCCCTAAAGACGAAAATTCTACATGTAAAAAAGTTACTTACATTTTTACCAAAAGTACTTCACATTCTTTGCATACTTTTGGGAGGCAATGCCGTAACATCTCTACAAAGTCGAAAGAAAGCTAAAGAAGGGGCGGGCCTTGCTTAAAAGTTTTTGTTTCAGAAACAAAGCTTTAATTTAAAAATAATGGATTTTATTTAAAAACAAAGAAATATAATTTTATTTTTCATATCTTTAAATATTTATTCCCGTAAACCGTAGGGTACAAGGGTATTATTACTTTTGTTTGAATTGAACGCGATCAATAATTTTCTGGACAGTATGGGAGCCACCTGGAACTGCTCGACTTTTGGAAGAAAGATAGAAATTCTTGGGAAAGTGTAAATTCTGTGAGGATAAAGGTTAATCAAGAATGTGTATTAATAATACAAATATATTCCACACCATCTTCTATAAGTTTCAGTTGTTTGGTTGTACAAAAGTATTATTTATCTGTATATTTTTCGCAGACTTCCGCAAAGTTGCAAGAACCGAGTTATTAATAAGATAAGATAACATAGGAGCCGAGTTAATTATCCGTTAATTCTCTTTAAACACTTTTTCAACGAATTTTAAACAGTATAAGAGGGGATAATTTTAAGAAGAATCCAGTCAGTATCAAGACAGTATTTGCAAAATGCTCATCCTAGGCAGTGGACTGTTGGTCATCTTGGGAGTGCTCCATTTGTCAGGAGCGAGTGAAAATATAGTTAACGTAACAGGAGGTGAGCAAATCCATTTATTTATAATGATTTTTCTTTAATTTTATCCTATTTCTAGTTTCTTCTAGAGCGAACTTTAATAACGTACCACAAGGTGAGATCCTGTGGTTATATGTTTATTAATCTCTTATTATTAATCCTTCATCTTAGTCGCTTCTAATTCAATTCTTCTCGACGACACCATGTATTATATTGAAACCACTCGAGGGAGGCACTGGTATGCTGCTCGTGCAGCCTGCGAGTCCATGGGCTACAATTTGGTGTCCTTTGAGACAACAAAGAAATTCAATGCGATCAACAGATATCTCAACGATCAAGGCGACACATATCAATACTGGACTTCTGGAAATGACCTTTCGACGCCAGGTCGTCATGTTTGGCTTCCCAGTGGCAAGCCAGTTGCATCGAACCTTTGGTATCCCGGTGAGCCGAACAACAGGGAAGGAATCGAACATTGCGACGAATTCAGATTTCAGGGAACTCAATTAATGAATGATGAAGATTGTACGGTGAAGAGATACTATATTTGTGAGCGCTCTTTGAAATGAGTTTAAAAACAAATTTTATTGTATATACATATATACATTTTATATATAATAATATTTTGTTTTTGCAATCTGAACTCCTAATTACCATCTAAGACCAATATAATTACTAAAAATCACCGCACGGCCATACATTTGACTTGCAATATGCAGCCATTTTTCGGCTGGCAATAAAAATAGCGCTCTGTCGGCTCCGCTCAAATTTGAGAGCGTAAAAATGTAAAAATTATTGTGAGTAAAATATTATAATCAAAAATAGTTTAGATCTTGTTTCTTTCATTAATTATTTTATTTGTTTATCGAGAATTCGCTTACGTATCAATACACAATTATCCATAAATACAGCTACTACTCGCTATCGCTTACTCGTTAAGGGAAGAAGTAATTAAGATTCCCGTTTCATCATCCGCTTCAACGTCGAATTAAATAATTATCACATTTCCTAAAGTGTATATATAATTATGGTATATGGTACTTCACTTAGAGTTGGTTTTCGGACTATATATGGTTGGCGTTGCTCGCCTGCTCAGGCGGCAGTAGGCGGAAGATCACTTGCCCTTCTGCGCCTCCAGGTAAGTGGCCGTGAAGGTGAGCAGGCGGTGCCGCTGCTTAAGGTTGCGGGCGCGGACGTGGGCCGAGTTGAGCTCCTCGGTGTAGCTGCCAGGGAACCAGCCGACGGCGCCATCCCGGATCCTTTCACCCTGGTACCAGCCTGGAAGAAAACGATGCAGATTGTTACTAAATAATACTTAAAAGTATTCATATATTTAGGAAGTAAGTTAAACAATCAACAATTAATTAAACACTAGTGGAGATCCCCTTTATCTCACCATCGGGCAGCTTGCGGGAAACGTTGACAACGTCGCCGAGTTCCAGCTGAAGGACATCCGGCTCGTCGGACTCGTAGCTGTGCTTGGCCACCACCTGCGGACAGTCCCAGGACTCGTATAGCTTCTCGCCCGGAGTCTCCGCTTCGGGCGGCCGCATGGCCTGCAGCCAGCGCTGCTGATCGGACACCGATGGGCAGGACAGCACCTAAGGATGAGCACAGGAATTAGCTAAGCTTTCAGGGAAAGGAATGGAGATAAAGACCACTCACCAGCTCGATGGTCTTGCGGTCGCAGTTCTCCAGCAGAGTCATCAGTATGAGGTTCTTTCCCGCCTGATCCTTAAGGTCCTTGGTGGGCAGCTGGGGCAAGGTGTCGCCGGCGGCCAGGGTCAGCATGCTGCGCGGGCAATAGTCGAAGACGGTGAAGCTGGACTCCCCACGCCGCTTGCACAGCACCAGCAAATCCGAGAAGAGGAAGGCATAGATACTGGACTTGGTCAGGCGCTTGCCAAAGGTCAGCTTGGCGTCCTCGCCGCGCCACATCAGGTGGGTGAGCTCCCCGCGCTTGACCAAGAAGCGCGGCTTGGCGCCCGCCCGCGGCACACCCATCGGAGCAATGGCCAGCGCCCGGATGTTCGAGGGGAACTCCAGCTGGCGGGCTATCCGCTCCAGCTCGTAGGCCTGCTCCCACCGATTGGCCGCCTCGTTGCACTGGGCCACTATCTTCTGGACCAAAGCCAGCGTCAGCTTCCAGCTCTCGTACTCCTCCCGGTTCAGCGGCGACTCCTTGCTGAACACCGCATCGATGAGGAGCGGCAGCCGGGTGATGCGCTGCATGGGCAGCATGAGGAACGAGTGCAGGTTGAGGCCACAGCAGCTGGGACTCAGCTCCAGCCGCTCCAGATGCTGCTGGAAGGCACTCGACTCCTTGGACTCCTTCAGCCTACGCAGCGTCCGGTCCATCCTGCCCTGGTGCTCGCAGAAGGCCACGTACACATGGAAGTGCCGCTCGGCGATCTCGTAGATGCAGCGGCTCAGGCCCAGCAGCATGATGTTGTCCTGCCAGCAGGCCTCCAGCTCGGTGAGCAGCCGCTCCGAGCACTCGTGCACGGGCACGATGTAGGAGAACAGAGCCTTCCGGTCCCTGCCACTCAGCACGGAGGTGTCCACGAAGGCGCTGTGGTTCATGAAGTGGCGGCGCAGCAGGTTCAGCGACTTTAGGTAGCTGGCCTCCGAGGTGATGATCTCGAACTTGGCCTCCTGCAGGCTGCGCTCCCGACTGGTCAGCGTGGCTGGAAGGATAAATAATACATTCTTTGTAATTCTTTATAAATAAATTAACATTAAATACTCACGCAGAATGCAGGACTGAATGACCTCGGGGATCTCGCTCCACAGTGTGCGCGAGGGTCCATTCTTGGGTTCCACCAGCTGCAGGGCAGTGGGTCTTGGCTTGGCCTGCGGCTCCTGCTTGAGCTTGGCATGCTGGCCAATCTCCTCGTAGCCATCCGCCGAGCCCTCATGCGCCTCCAGGTCACGGGTGATGGACTGAAACCATTTGTGATAGAAGTTCTTGGCTTAAATCGGCAGAAAACACACTCACCTCCAGCTTGGCGGCACTGTACATCTGGTAGAGGGGCTCGTTGGAGAACAAACTATGCGGCTCCGAGTTTAGCTCATCCCCTAGGCCCGCCTCGTTGCCTGTGGAAACCCCAGAGCTGCCGCTGGAGCTGGCCACGGATATGCCGCTGGTCTGGTAGAGGCCCGACTCCGCGTACCACGAGCTGACACCCCCAGCACTTGGTGTGGGCGTCACGGGCTCATCGCCACGCGGGGAAGTCACAGAGTTCGTGGCCTGCTTGAATACACCGCACTCGGCATACCAGGAGGTGGTCTGACCCGGCTCCTGCCCACCTTCCATATCCGTGGGCGTCTTGCTGCCCGGCGGAGGCGGTGGCGGCGGATCGTGGGGACGCAGACCAATGGTGGTGCGACGCCTGGTGGCCTTCGCCTCCTTCTTGGCCTTGCGGGCCACCGTGGAGAACTTCTGTGACTCCACGGTGGGCGTGCAGCTCTTCTCGCAGAAACCAGAGTCCAGCTCCCCAGAGCCGTGGATCTCTGGAGAAGGCAGCTGGAGCGCAGGCAGTGAACCCTCGGGATCCTCCACATAGAAGGTGCTACGAGTTTCCGCCAGCGAGGCCAGGTGCTTGGTGTCGAAGCTGGATCCCACCAGACTCTTGCGGATACGAGAACGCAGGCTCTTGCCATTCTTCTGCTTGGCTCGCAGAACTGGCGGCTGCTCCTGGTGCGGACTGGTGGTCGTGGGAGTATGCCTCTCCGGCCCGTATTCCGTGTTCTCGTACTCCGCCACCTCCGCCGTTCGCTTGCCCGTCGTACTCTCCACGTAGAACTGCGTGGCTGGGGGCGGGGTGTTCTCGTACAGCTTCTGCTGGCTGCCCTTGGGAGATTTCTTGCTGGAGATAAAGTCCTTGAACTTGCGCACGAACTCGTACACCTGGTTTTGTGCAGGAGGTGGCTTCGGCAGGCGGTGGTTGCGCATGTCCACGCCGCTGTCGTTGTGCTGGGTTTGAAATATATTAAATAAGAAGTAAATGTTACATCAAAAGAATTAAATGCTGAGTTAAAATATGTAATTTTTGATCGTAATATAAAATAAATTAAATGAATTGAATGAAAGGATTAATCCTTAAGAATATATTTAATATTGTTTAGTTACTTACATTTCTTTGTCGCTGGTCGGGCTCTCCCTCCCCTGGCTCATCGCTGTCCGTCTCAAAGGAGTCATAGTCATCCGAGATGACCACGTGCTCACCCAAGGCATGCGCGGAGGCAGAGTGATTCTTGGAACGGCGATGCGAGGAGCGAATGCCACTGCTTCGACCCGCTTCCTGGTGAGGACGCAGCAGCTGCGTCGAATGGCGTTTGTTTCCCAGAGGGGACAAAGTCTCGTAGTAGTGATCGGAGTCGTCTAAGGGGGATAGGAAGATTATTATTAAGTTTATTGCATAATTTTATAATACATAAATATATATATACATATTTTCTATGTTTTACCTACTTTAATATATCTTAAATAACAATTAAATATAATATTCTTAGAACCAAGACTAACCTACGAAAGTGCTCACTGTCATGGTGACTTTTGTGGGATGCTCATGTCCCTCTGGCGACACCTCATGGGTCACCCGCATGGAGGTCAGCAGCTGGCCACGGCTGTGGGCATAACTGCAGCGCTGGCTTATGGCCGCCGCTTCGTTTTGGTAAATGGGTTCGGGAGCGGGACGCACTGGTTCGAGGGTCACGGGCCCATTGAGATACACGCTGCTGGAGTTTTGCTGACAGGTCACCGCCACCTCGCCGGCGGCACGGGGTCGCCGCTGGCGGGGAAGGGTCACCAAATCGGTGGGAAGACCACTGTTGCTGCTCAGGCTGCTCGAGCAGCTCAGGCGCTGGCCGTTGTTGCGGTTAATCGACGACATCTCTAGTCACATCTTTGGGGTCAACCCGCCTGTCAATGGTTGTCAATGAATCACAGCACTACAAAATAAACTATTTTCTTTGATATTCTAGAAAATTTGCCATAAAAAGAATATAGTTTTTAGCCTTTTGTACTTATTTTGCTTTTGAAATAACAGAAATATAATTTTTAATAATTTCTGTAAGTTTTTCTTATTTTTTTTAGCAAATTTTCTATTATTGAAAAGCAATTTTAAGCTGATTTTGTTGTGTTTAGTTAATGATGTTGCTTTAAAACTGATAGGTTTGTATTATTATTTATTTTATATATTTATTTATATTATATTATTATTCATTGATTTATTGCTTTATTAATAATTCATATTTTCTGTATCATATTACCAGAAATATACTCTTTAATTATGCCAACTTTATAACTTATTATTTCCAGTGTGGAGTTGCAGCTGCTTTTCTGGAATTCTGAACTCTGTTCTTAGGAAAAAATCACTCAATTGAAAGCAATTAAAGCTGCTGCATCAGCAGCAATTGTCTGCCCTTTTCTGATTTAAATACTCAGCCCACTGTCCACTCTCCACTGGCCACTGTCCACCATTCCGATATGCTAATTAAACCGACTCTCCGAGTGTCACAACAATAAAGCCACTGCTGGCCTTATAAAGCATCTAGTATATCAGCCAGACCAGACCGTAGGCGGCGAGTGCCAAGCCAAACTAAACTAAAACTAAACTAAAGCTGAGCTAAGCTAAAATAATAGCAAACACCCAAAGCAGGGGCATGCAAAATAGCGCAAATTATAATGGAATCATGGTTGAATGCAGACAGTCACTCTGGAATTAACATACATGGCTGGCAAAATCAAACACCATGATGTCTGATGTCTGTGGCAGGTGCCGCACATCGAATGCCCTGAAAAGCCAACGAATTTGGCAATTTTCAAATGTATTTTAGCTTGTTTTTCCATACACTTTGCACTGGGGTTAGAAAATTCCAGCCAGAGAACATTAAATTCCAACACAAAGTGCTTTTGGACTAGATGGTATCTGATCGCATATTACGTATACGTAATATCATGGAGATGAGGAGGAGGCAGGCAAGCGCAGCGAATGCCAACCGGTTCCACTGAGAGAGAGAGATAGATCCAATAAAACCCAGGCAGGCACTGAGTCAAGATCTGCAAGCTGTGGCACCCGGTCCGATCCGAGCATGAATATGAGTTTAATATGCCATGAATATCTACAGTTGCGGCCCCGATAATAGCATAGCAATAGAATGTAGACCATAATTGCTCAAGTAACATCTTGTAATGATGAAAAAGAAACGGGAATTTAAAGATCAATTGTTATTATATAATTCTATTCAATTATTAAGTAATTACTGATAGAAAGGTAGCTAAGAAAATAATAATAAAAAAAAATATAATAAGTAAATGAAAGATGCATGCTTTGTATAAACCTCGCTAATCTTTAGTAAAGAAACCTAGTTAAACCTGTTATATTTCATAAAATAAAGTCCCCTTGTAGTGCTAATTTACTTAATTAATTTCTTGGAAAAATCTCTACTATTTTGGCCACCACTGTCCCATTCTATGTGTACATATCTTGAACGAAACGAGATACTTTTTCGGCGGCGACACTTGTTGCGCGTGGGCCGTCGCTGGGAAGTTTGGTTCTGGCTGGAAAACAAGGAGCTGGGATTTCGGCCAGCTCAATGTTACCGGTTTCAGGTTATTGCTGACGTACATATCTCTCTTTCTTTCTGTCTCTCTGCGAATTTAGGCCTTTGTTTGGTGCGTGCAGAGCGAATGTAACGTTCATATCCAATACGGAAATGGTTTATTTCATTAGCCGCCTCATCGCCTGGCTCCAAGCGTGAGAGGCAAACAAAGAAACCGCGAGATGGTACAAGAAAAAGATATACAAATATGGTCTAGCAATGGGATACATATATTTGTAAACAGCGAATGTGCAGGCTGGTACATAAGCATACATAAGAGGAAACTGATCTCGGCGGTCTTTTGTTTAATGGAATGCAAGGCACAGCAAGTGCAAGGCCGGCAGTTTGCCGATCTCACATCGATGCTGTTCTGATCTGTTCAGTTTCTTTGCAGGCAATTAACAATTAATGCTGCATTGCAGCTGGAAGAAATCCAGTTGCTCAGCGGATCGCTTCCAACGGTTGATTGATCGCACGACGACGACGCATTAAGGTTAAGATTATTAAGTGCCAAACGATGTCATTGCCTTTGCAATCGTCTCTTGGTCACGTAAGACAACAAGCTGATAGCTGATAGCTAGTAGTAACCAAATGTCTCTGTTAAAATTGAAAATAATAATCCTTTCAGCTGCGAGTGCTTTTAAAATTGAAGTAAATACATTTTAGGCATTGAGTTGCTTACACGAAGTCTTATAATAAATGCTTTTCTCAGAATCTCAAATATGTTTTTTATAGGTTTTTTGTGCAGTCTACACAGTTATTTAGTTCCATTCGAATTTAAAGCAATTTATTTACTTCGAAGTACCTTTAACTATGTGAGTTCTTTCAGCAAACAACCAATTAAATTTAGCTATAAATTATTTATCTATTTCAACTGCAAAAGTTCCAGTCTTATAATAAAAAACTAATCAAATTTCTTAGTAATTGATGCACTATTTCTTGTTAATTAATTTATTGATTAGTCATCTAAGTGCCAAAGTGAACTCAATGCATTCAACACTTGAAATTTGAGATCTAGGTAAGTTTCTACGAAAATGTAAGCTTCCCAGCTCAAATAATTAATTATACACATGTTTCTTGGTAACTAGAACACATTCCTGACCATCATTGAGCCCTGAGCCTTCAAGTCATCTAATTATTAATGGGAAATAATGCTTTGTTACAACATTCTTTAAATTTCTAAGCTTCCCATTTCTATGCTTCCATTTTCTGAGCCTCTATTTTCGAAGCAACCCTGTACTACCCACCCAGTCATCTAATTGGAAATGTGCATCCATTCCGGAGCTTCCCCAAAACGAACATGATCTTCCGGGTCTGCGACAAGTGGACTCATAAATTTTCATTGCATCGCTGCGAGTCGCTGAGTGTCTTTTTGGGCCCAAGTCTGAGTTTCCACGACACTTTCGCTGCGGGCGTTGCGTGTCTGGGCGACGGCAACATGGCAAAGTTCGTAGCGGCGTATTCGTAACGAGCCAGAGTTGAACGTGCCCCGGGTAAAAGCTAAAAGTTAAGCTGAGAATTTCCATTTAGCGGGCTAAGCCTAAGCGAGCTTCGGTTTCACCCGTGAAACATGAAGCAATTACAAGATATTTTCCAATTGCCAACTGCGTTCGCTGAACTCTCCTTTTAGGAGGCAGAGACAGGGAGAGAGACACAGAGAGAGAGGGGAGTTTGTTCAGAGGCACTATCGCATTTTTCGCACAAAGCCTTTTTTGTAGGATTACGTGTAGCACTGAGAGAAATTGTAAGTGTTTTTTTCATTATGAAATGGATCAATAATAAATCAAACAAAACGTTAAATATGGATTGGCCAGTCAGTAATTTCAATGGAAAATTATACCCGACCCTGTTCTCAATCGATAAGGTTTCTTTCTTTACATATAATAGGAGTAAATATTGACAATATTGAACACGAATCTGGCTTTAAATATCTCCTTTTCGTGGAATTGGTAAGCATAAATACCTAGAACTCATTCCAGATATCCAGAAAATAAATAATCACAATCGGAATTAGCTCGAATCTATTTTATAGTATGACATTTTGATCTGCCGAGCGTTGAATTAAAGCTTACGAGTTTTTTCCTAAGAAATTTATTCAATAAATTCTTTATTCTGAATACGAATCAGGTTTCAAAATATTTCCATCACTTAAGCTTTTTGTGAAACTCTGGCGTTATAAGTTGTTCTCACTAGTTTCTACTAGGACTTTCAAATTAAATATCAGCTTCGAAATTAAGTTGATTTTTTAATTTTTAATTAAAATCTTCTTACTAAACACGAATCTGGCTTTTTTTTGTGCTGATTTCACTGTTTTCTACTAGGACTCAATTTTTCATAATGCGCGATCCCACCTACTTCGAATTCGAATAAAATATCCATTTCGAAATGAAGAGTTTTTGCCCGTGTGCGCAGTGAACAGGCTTCGTCGATTTCGAATTTCGAACTCGCACTCGAATTCGCACTGCACATTGCACATCGCCTGTAAACTTTTGTTGCAATAGCTGCCCATTATGAAGGGGTTTTTGTATTTATTTCGTTTGTGCTAGTTACAACTATTTTTGCCAAAGTCATCCGCCGAATTGGTAAATTGGCAAATCGCGATTCCTTTTGCCGCAGTGCTTGGATGTACGGTTATCTCTACGCTTTTTCCCTTGTTGTTTTGCTTTGTGTTTCGTTAAGACTTCTTCAAGGTTGCCCCGAGTGCGGTTGAGTTTTATGTTTCTAGACTGGTTTTCGTTTTCGCTAAACAATTTCGTCATCGCCACAGCAACAAAAACAACTATTAATTCAGAGAGGGGTTGATGATCAGGCGGACAGAGGGCAGGGGGAGGTGTTGGGTGTGGACGGTGGAAGGGCAAATAAAAACGGCATCGGTTTCAGTTCGTGACGTCTCCACATAAAAACACACAAAAAACTTGTAACTGCAAACTGCACTGGCTCACGCTCTCTCAATCTCTTTCTCTCTTTCTCATTTCTCGAGAGCTTTGTTAATGCTCTTGTTTCGTTAAATATTATTTGTGTTTTCTTTTGTTTATTTTTCTCAGATTATTATTAGAGCAACATCATTAATTATGCACACCGATATTCACATTTATCACACGAATTCTTTGACAGCCAGCCGATTTTTGACCGAACCGTTCGAGTGGAGCGCGTTTTACCGAATGAGAGGTGGATCCACACGGATCCCATGTGAGAGAGAGGCGGCAGCATGCTGCGCGCGGCAACAACAATGAGTAAATTGCACATTGCGTCCACTTTATGGGCATTGAGTGGAACCTGTCTCACTGCCTCCCTATCTGGCCCTCTCTCGCTCTCCCACCACCTTTTGAGCTGGGCTTACTTCACTCTCACTCTCATTTGTACAAAAAAAGGTTGCTTTGCTAATTATCCGCTCTGCTAGCTGCTCGCCTTGTTAATCACTACGGGTTCCGCTTCACTTTTGGCATTTTCTTTGGGCTACGCTACCACTTATGCATATTTATCAAAAGGCAAAAGCGCCAGCGGCGCTCGCAGCAATTAAACAGTTGATAATTATTGGTTTGCTCGCCAAAGTCACACACAGTGTCCACGCTCAACGGGCAGTTACAGTTGTGGATGGCAAAGCTCAGCGCGGACACAAACCAAACGATCGAGGCTTACGTAAACCGGCTTTGAAGGTAAACTTTGGGATTATAAGCCGGGCAACGTAAGGTATACGTAATGTTTTTGAATAAGTATACGTAATGCGTATACGTAATGTTTGGAATTTTTCGGAAATGAAGTTTTGATTTAAAAATTAAACGGTAATAATAATAAGTATTGGTTTTCAATGTACCCAGTAAAAAAAATTAACTAAAAAAATTAAGAAAACAAAATATTTACATTTGGAGTCAAAATAATGACACCAATATATTTTGTTTTCGATATTTTTACGTTTATAACATTATTTTTATGGTAATTTGGTAATTTTTAATTAAAATTTATCTTAACTTTGATAAAACACCGATTTTATGTCTTAATTTAAAGAAATATTGGTTCTCCTAAGATTTTCTGCAATTAAATATTTATTAAAATTTATAAATTGGCAAACAATAAATAATTATATATAAAAAGGCTTAAAAATAATATTATATGGCAATTAGAAACCCTATAATTTGTAGAATACTTTTCAAAATACTACAAATACCTTTAATTAATGTCCTAAAAATATAAATAGGGAAAACCCCTTTCTCTACCACAGTGAGCACTTTCTTTGGTTCTTTAAATAATGTTATCTTATTTATAGCTATAACTATTATCTAGTTTTCTATAAATATTCCATAAACATTACTCACCCTCAATGCAGCTTATCGCCTTCTTCTGTAGTCTTTTGTCTCTGATGCGTTTCGACCAATCGGGACTGCGAGTGCGATGCGGCTTAAACCGTTCCCGAACACTGAAAGTGAGCAAGGGCAAAGATATTTACACAAACTATAAAAAACCCAAATCGAATGCTTAATTAATTGACTTAAAATAGTTGTGGTTAAGTACTTCATGATTCCCCCCCGAAAAAATCGATCGATCAAACTAAAGCCTAAGCAGCAGTCTCTGCGCTGTGGTGCCTCCAACCAGAGGGTGCTGACTGGCAAGAGTGCTGGGATTGCCTCTGGGCTCTCAGAACTTCTAGGGTTTCCCTCAAGAGGCCCGTCAGTCAGTCAGTCAATCTTATCGGCTGATAACGTAGGAAATTGTGGGTCAGTGGTCTAATTAATGGGTGGAAATAGTTGGCGTTCTGAAGAGTTCCCAATCAGCCGGCAAAGTGTTGCAACTTCAAAAAGTCATGGAAAAGAAATGGAACGGAGCAGAGCGTTACATTTCACTAATTAAGTGAATGATTATTAAATGATTCTTAATTATTCGAAATTATCTCAGAGTTTGTTTTATGAAAGAGGGAGTGTAGAGATAAAAGTAGCAAAATCTGGTAGAATACAAGATAGTTTGCAAGATTTATACTTTGTTAATATTATTTTCATTTGTAGCTTTTGTTTTTTGCTTCATTTATTTACAGCCCCTTTTTATTTTGTTGGTTTTTCTGACGTCGTAGCTTTATCTGCGTTGCTTTGTTTATTTATTATTGGGATTATGCAAATGAAAAATAACAGAGTGACTAAGTTATCCAATTCTTACTGGATAAGGAATGTTTTTATTTAAAAACAGTACCTTCATTGCCAATTATACAAACAACCTTAAGTTCCTTTTTGCTTATAGAACTCTCTGATTAATTCCAGCAACTCCAGCCACCTTGACCTGCATTTCAGTATATTTTTTGGGGTCAGCCTTAAGTTAAGGGTTTAAATACTTACATACAATATATAAGTTATATAGTACACCCATGTTGCACCATCCATTGACGACAACACAAATTGAGCCGCTCGGAACCCCTGCGGTTCTTGTCTTTGGTCAGGCGATTAGATAAGGCGAAACCCAAACAAACTGATAAGGAAAATACGCAGAATTTATATAGCTTTTGCTGGAAGGGGAATTGCAGTTCCGCCGGCAATCGCTGATTTTAGTGTACAGGAAACTGACTAAAAAACAGTATAAATTGCTGTTTCAGCCCTGATTACCTCAACTTGATCTGTAATATTTCTAATCACATTTTTTTAATGTGGCAATAAAGAGGGAAAATGGCATTCAAAATGACTAATCGCTGACTTGTACTAGAAGAGGTTAGATGTTCGTAATGTTTCTGTTCAATAAATGCACTTAAAGTACAGGCTTAAATCTGTGAATAATTATTTATATATACTAAGTATTAACTATTTACTCTGGCACGTCACAGGCAGTAGCTCTAATGCAATTTAAAATAGCTAATCTATGACAAATTTGTTTAAAAAATGATAAAAAGGGCTGTAAGGGGAAAAAATGTGTTGTAATACTCAAACAAAGAAATGTCTAGACAGTTTATTTACTAGAAAAATATTATATAATTCTTCAGAAAGCTTTTTCTTAAAGTTCGTTCAAAGCTAACCTTAATTTTAAATTAATTGAAGGGCTTACTCTTAACAATATTAATATTCCCATTAAAAAACCAAACCCTTATCTTAATTAAATACTTTCAAAGAGATGCATGTACTTACACAATAAACTGTGCCTCGGTGGCCACCTCCACTGCCGCCTGGCCATGCTCCCCATCCGAGATGTCCACCCAGGCATCGCTGTTGTCACTGGAGCCCGCTATCGAGGATCGCTTGTCGCCGGGCTTGCCGCTGTCCCGGCTTCCGGCACTGCTGCCCAACGAGGAGCGGCAGCCCACACTGGCACTCCCGTAGACGACGCAGCCGGTGGCCGCCAGCGAGGACTCGTACAGGCTGTTGGTCTTGTGGTCCGAGGAGATGGTCAGAGTAGAGCCGCTGCTGGAGAGCTGGATGCAGCTGCCGGCTGAAGCCTGATTCTGTCCCGTGGCCATCCGCGCCTTGCGGAAGTGCGAGATGCTCTCGTAGCAGTTGGAGTTCAGGGAAAGGGCATCGGTGGTGAGGGTGGCTCCACCACCACTCGACGAGGACGAGGAGGAGGTCTTGCAGTGCATGGACTCGTAGCAGCCCTTGATGGTGTCGTAGATGTTCTCATCCTCCTCGGATTCCTTGGCCCCTGGCTTAGGAGGAGCAGGTCGCTGTGGGATTGCGGATTTCGGTAGCACTCTCATGGGCTTTGGCAGCTCTGGGAGCTGATCCCGGGTATTGCGGCCCAAGGTGCCAGTTCCCAGGATTATGGGCGTGCTGACCATCTCCTCGAGCCCAATGCACTCGTAGCCATCGAAGGCAGGGGGAGATGATTCCTGGGAACCGGCAATGGACTCGTAGCCCTCCAGCCAGATGTTCAGCTTGGGCTTCGAAAAGGCAGTAGTCGTGGCAGTCTCCTCCAGGGTTTGGTATATGTCCTCCACGATCTCCGCTGGAGATCCGCTTTGGGCGGCTATCTTGAAGAGGCTGGAGGATGGTTCAGTCTTGGTCTCACTGCCAATGGGGGTGATGGGTTCGTAGATGGATTCGGGTTCCTGCTGCAGGTTCTCCTCCTTCTTCTCCAGATTTTCCAACTTGAGCTCCTTCATCAGCTGCTTCTGCTCCATGATCATCTGCTCGCCCTCGATGGCATTCACCAGGGTGACATTCACCGCCTGGTTGAGCAGGATCTGATTGTTGGAGATCTGCTTGTTGGCCGCCTGGTAGACGAAGGAGTTGTTGGGCAGGATGCGCTGCTCGAAGTCCTCGTTGGCCCCCAGCAGGAGTTCGCCCTCCTGCGAGGACATTTCTTCACTTGGGTTGAGGTTCTTGAGCTTCTGGTCCACAGCCTCGAGAGCATCCAGGATTTTGGAGTCGGCATCAATGCAGGGGGCAAGAGCAGGAACGGGTGAGGGATCCTCTTGGTTACTGGGGTTTAGAATTTCCTCTTTTCTAGGAACCTCTTCCTTGGGTATTTGCAGCCTTAGCTCCGTACCTGCAGGAGCCTCCTCTTGGAGTACTTTCTCTTGGGGAACTTCTTCTTTGAGAGTTACCTCTTCCTCATCCAGAGACACCTCCTCCTTGGATCCACCCTTGGTGGGCGAGGGACTAGCTGACTTCCTGCCCTTGGCAAAGGTGAAGCGCAGTTTCTCATAGATTGTGGCATACTTGTGCTTCCGCTTCTGACGGAGATCCTCCTCTTCCGCCTCGCCTGGAGCTAGGTCTATCTCATCTCCTGGCTTCTCTGCCACCTGAGTTGCCTTTACTTCTCCAGGATTCTCAGGCAGTGGCTCCTTGGTTGATAACTTTGGTTGCGTAGCTTGTTCCTTGGGCGTCTTGACCTCCTCGCTGACCACCGCCAGCTCGGGTATGCCTGGGCTACCCGCCGGCAGCTTGAGATTCCTCTTGGTCCGAGGACCACCCCGCGGAAGGGTGCCTCCCCTGGCACTGGTACCGCTGGCCATCAGTTCGTGGTGCTTTCGCATCAGCTGCTCGCTCTTGAGCGGCACACTGGGCTTCTCCAGCTTCTCGAACTTTTTGATATTTCGCTGGACCATGGAGATGCGGCTTCCCTCTTCGTGGGATTCAGCAGAAGTGGCTGCCTGGCTGGGATGCTTCTCCACAATCTTGTAGACATGGGTGCCCCGTGATAGCCACACGCCGTTGTTCCTTTTCACCTGCTGCAGGAGACGGGCATCCTTCTGGATGATCTCGTTGAACTGCTGCGTCAGCTTGGCCACCAGACTGATGCCGCCAGTGCCGCTTCCAGAACTAGAGCTGTCCATGCTGCTAATCCGTCGCGCTGAGTGATGGTGCGGCTGATGATACGACCTGCCGGCGTGGGTTTTAAAGCTATATTTGCGACGGCCTCCAGAACGAACCGTTCCCGTCGTGGTGGTCAGGGTGTTGCTGGAGGAGATCGAGGTGGAGGCGTGGGAATTGGCGGTGTTTACAGATTCGCTACTGCCGCCGCCGTTACGGGCGCTCGCCGCGCTGAGACTGAAAAGCTCGCCGCGATTACGCTCTCGCTTGGCCCGCAGCTCGACCTGCTCCTCCTCCGCCTCCGTTGGCTCCTCTGCTGCCCTTTCCTCCACCTCTAATTCCACCTTATCTCCCGCTGATAAGACTGCCATGGCAGGTGAGTTGCTGTCGTCACTTCTCAGGCGCTTTTCGCTGGTATTTTCGTTGTGGTCCCTCAACTTGGCCCGCATCCTGGCCTGCTCGGCGTTCTTGTACTTGTAGAAATTATCCTTTTCCCTTTGCAGCTGCAGGTTTCGGGTATTCGCTTCCTGGAGATTATGCAAGCTGGCTGCTCGCTTGGCCAGAGATTTTTCTGGTGAGCCGCAATCCCGGGAGTTGTTGAAGGCATTAACCAGACAGCTGACGCTCTTGTTCAGCTTCTTCAAAGTGCCCAGCGAGGAGGAGGAGTGGGAGCCGGGACTGGAGCTGGAGCTGGCTTCCTCGCTGGCACTCTTGATGCGCTTGCTCCACAGCAAGCGGAGAGTTTGCACACCGCGGAAATCGCGAAAGGCGCGCGATTCGCAGCTGCAGTTTTGATTCGTGCTCGGATTTTGACTTTGATTCGGATTTGGATTCGGATACGGATTGGTATTTGCTTTGGGATTATTGTTTTCACTGTCACCACAGCTGCTGCTGCTGTTGCTGCTGCTGTTTACCAGCCAGTTGATAATAGTCTTTTTCGATTTACGCGGCGAATTCGTGGCCGATGTGGCTGGAGTGCGTGCTCTTGTTGCTGCCGCCGTCTTATTCCCATTGAGATCTCGGCGAGCGGCGATGGCCGACGCATCCAAGACAGGTGACATCGCCATGACGGGGCTGGCTCTGGCTTTGGCTCACTCCAATCTCGGCCAGAAGGCGATCACGTTCTCGGCCCGCGAAGAGGGTGATGATGTTGCCCCTGAAGCGACAAGAGTAAAGAAATCAGAGAGTTGAGGAGAAAGCTCATGAAAATCTTGTTCAGGCAAATGCAAATTGGGTGCCGGCAATTAATGGAGGCGCATGTTATTTTCAAGGCGTGGTTAATCGCTGCAATTATGGGTATTAAGCTTGTTGCGGAATTTTATCAAAGTTTCTCTACGAGTTCTGGTGGCTTAAATTAAATGTGACATATTTTAGAGGAGCGTAAGAGGGAGTTAAACCATTTATTGGTGAATAAACAATGCCTTACAAGCCAATCTGTATTTTTTGCTGTATTTTAATGGCTTCTTTAGCAAGTTTCAACTGCAAAAATTCCTATTAATCATGGTTTATATATTGCAAAACAGCTTAAATACAAAGAACTGCTGCCTAAAGCTAAGAATACTCTTATCAGGCCTCCAACAGTAATGTGTAATAAGGAAATGTGTAACTCAGACAATCTAAGATAAATATTTTAATTACTGAGGAATTCAGCTGACTAATATTTTTATAATCAAAGAAACTGATAATAGTTTAACCTATTTAGGTGGTCAGTTAGGAAAATGATCTTTGGCAAAGTATATAAATATTTAAAATGAGGAATTCAATTGAATGTATATAGTATATAGAACTTCATTTATATATAGAATCTTTTATGAAGTTTAAGCACTGTTTTCGAGTTTAAAAAAATTATATAAATACAAGAAAAAATGCGAAACATTTAGGAAATCTGAAAAACATTGAATTTGAGGGTCGTTTGGTTAATAATAAACGGAAACTAAATACGAACTAGGTTTTAAACAAATAAAGAAACAAAAAAACGTGAAAAAAACAAACAAACTTGTGTAAAAATCAAGAGTACAAATATTTAAAAAATCATAAACTTTTTCAAGGAAAAAACATTAAAAAAAAATAAACATTTATATTTAAATAGTACCAGAATGGTTTGTTTTCTTTTTATTAAAAAAGGGTGAATAAACAAACAAATTTGTATAAAAATCAAGAGTACAAATGTTACAAAATATGCAAAACCTTTTAAATCAAAGAAAAAAATTTACAAAAAATTAAAACAAATTATTTTTAAAGGGCTCAAGTGGCCAATCGGTTAGTTCTTTTTCAATTAAACACTTTACAGAAGCAAAACTACCTGCGAAACCCAAAAGCTGCCAATAAATCGTGTAATCTTCGCTGGAATTTTAAGCCTCTTTTCGATTTTTGACTCACAAGCCATTATATTGCCCAAATAGGTACTTAATGTTGCCTTACAAAAGTGTCGCCTCAAGGAAGTCGCACTCGCTGGGAGTTGGGCAAGTGAGAAATCACAGCATGTGCGGTTGGTACGTTGCTACGTACACCATTGCGTATGCTCGATGCGCTGCGCTGGCTTATCGCTCGCTCAGCGATCGATGTGGGCTATGTGACGATATGGCATTGCACAAAACCCAGACCGAGTCGAGGCCCAGGCCCACAATATTGTCTTGCCGCCTCCTCGCACCTGACAATTGTTTACCCGCGTGGCTGTGTCACACACAAATGCCAATTATAATGAGCGATTACATAAAGGCGAGCGAGCGAGCGTCGCGTCGGCGAAAACAATTTCTTCTGGCTCGTATCGTAAAATGGGTTTAAGCTGCTTTCAGTCAGTTCGTTAGCCGTCTTCATCTGCGGTCGCCACATGTCTTTTTCTCCATATTTCTATGTCCCCTCTATTGCTCTTTGCCCCTCTATTTGCTGGGATATATGGCCAGGTATAACCATATGTTGTTTCTAGTTGTCATCTTTTTTCGCTACTTCGCACGCGGCAAGAATAACAAAAATTAATTTTTATTTGCCATTGCAGAAAGGTTTTTTAATAAAAAATATATATTATGTACTATATACACGCACGATCCGGGGCCAATGTAAATAAAGAAGCTAAGACTGCTGATTACGCAAACCCCTTTTCGTTGAACATATTTTTGTGTTGAAGGAAATTGTTTGGCCAAAAAGCGTGTTTACATAAAATGTCTTGTTTATGCGAAATGGAATTTTTTTATTGGCGATTATTTGTCAATTGCAAGGCGGAAAGCAAACTGGCCGCCAAAATGGGGAATTCCAACGGAAGCAATGCCAACTGGCTCTTCCCTGGGCAAAATCTGCGTACAGTTTTTTGATATTTCAATGATTAAATTGGGAAGCTAAAAAAATGATTTATTACTTATTTATATTTATTACTTAAGGAAACGTAATTATTTTTTGACAAATCAATTAGCGAAAATGCGTTATAAGTATTGTGAGTTTTAGGGAAGTGATAATTGTTGCAAAGACAATTAGGAATTTGATAATTAAATTATGAAGTGATTCAATTATTACAACCGATTTATCTATTATTTAATAAAAAAAGTATTACTTTTTACAAAAAATGTACCTAAAAATACTTATATTATATTGTTATTTTATATTATTTCATATTGAAAATAATTGGAAAAAGTTCTTGAGTCTTTTAAAAAGGGGAATTCCCCATATTGATATTGTACTCTTATTGCTGTTTATTATCTTTGACAATGTCTTTGTGTCCCTTTGTCATAAATTCGCGTTTTGATAAGGATTTCAGTCGGTAAATATCTTTATTTTGCTTTAAATTGCTTAAATAAATGTTATTTCCAATCAATTATCAAAGAATCCGCAGAACAGCCCCCAATCAGCCATAAATATCTTCAGGCTTCGATTTTAGCCGCCACAGAATGATAATTCCAATGCCTTTTATAGAGAGTGGACTCTAAGGCCATTCAAGCTGTGGCGAGGCGGTCAACCGCTTTTTGGCCTGGTCAATAAAAATGTTTTGCATATTAAGCAGCCTCAGACTCAGTCGCTGTCTAAAAAAAAAACACCGAAAAGGAAAATGTAAACAATTGACAGCAAGACGAGACACCTCGACAATACAAAAATCAACCTCATCTCCAGCCGAAGAAAAGGCGAAATAACAAAAAAAGAAACTTGATGAGCTGCAGTTTTTTAGGCTAAGCTGCAGGTGGCTGCACCTGCCATACATTTATTATGAACCAATATATATATCTTCATATACCCATAGGTATGCAAATGGCTTTCAAAACGGATGCAGGCCGCGAACAGCGTTTTGTTTGATTTCTTTTATTGTTTGGCTTATCACAAAGAAACTGGGCATAATTTCAGAAAGAAAAATAAAGATTTTCCAGGGACAGATGCGAGTGAAAGTGATAATAATGCCGCAGCTGAGTTTGAGCCAAGAATCCGCCGATTAGACATGCAGCTAGACCTTTAATCTCCCGACCACTGAATGCGGAAGAGCCAATGGAAAGAAATAAAAATAAAAATAATCTGGCCGGAGACAGAAATATTTTAATTTCGAGAAATTAAATCAAAGAAAATTTATTGCCATTTTGCATAGCATTCAGCTGAACAGAAAAAACAAAAGCCGCCATTAGAAATGTGAAAGTTTACTTTTCTTTTTCGGCGTTTTTGTTTTGTTTTGTTTGTTTTTCAAAGCTAATGAACTGTCTGGACCATGATTTAGAGATGCTGTTGTTCAGTGAAAATGAGGAATAATTCTTTGGTCTTACTCTAAAGTTGCACAATGCTTTTGTTATTTTTTTCAGAGTTTACATCACCGCAGACACACACACGCTGGACGCAAGGACCTTTGACTGGCCAAATATTGTTGACTGCCCACCTTTTCGTGGTCCAAACTAACCCCTTTGTTTTGTTTTGGCCGCGTTGCCGTGACGAACAACAGTCCGTGCAGCCCTTAGCCAACTGAAAGGTCTGAAGGCAAGCTAGCTGGCTAGCAGCGAGCAACCCCTATAACCGTTAATACACCCCATCGGGCCACGCTGCGTATGCTTTATATGGTAAACAATGCCGAGATGGGTCGATAAGTGTTAGTTTCTACCAACCACCTCTCGAAGGGTAGTTCCTATTTACGATATTTAGTATATAAGCCCCTTCAACACTTGCATTATTCATGCTTTGTTGCCTTTGCTCTTCGGGCTGAGCTTAAATTTAATTTGTTAAATTTGTGATGCACACTCAAGTGACACAATTTTTGTATATTATTTATGCGAGGCTGCTTATCAGGCGACTGATTACGGTCTGAGTCAGCGGTGGGTGTTTTTTGTAAGCTTATCGGCTGGCAAAATAAGGGAAATTTGATAGAATCCATTTGGGGGCATTTATTGAGCGCAGAGAGGAGTAGAGACCAGCTGTTATTTGTGCATGCAAACGAGCATTAACTGCATTCCAAGCTCCGTTGCCTCAGAGCCGAGCCAAAGAACCGCAACCAGAGCTAGACGAGAGACCTAAGGCCTGAGATTGGAGATACACTTGGGAAAATATCAGTTAAAGCACCTAATAACAATGATTTGTTTATAATAACTAACTTGATGAGTAAAGAAATCTCCTTAGTTAATAAAATTAAATTAAATTATATAAATTTAACCAATGTTTATATCCCCATTCAGCTTAATCACCTTTAAGTGAGGTCTTAGCCAATATTCCCATTTTTTTCTCCATGTGTTTTGTAAGCCTGAGCTTGAGTCTGAGTCTGACTCGGAATCGGCGACTAAGTCGGACTATAGCCGCGTAAGGCACAGAGGCGTATAATTAGCGTGCAACATTGGCAAAGTGAAGCTAATGGAACCCCAAACCCCGCAGAACAGCAGAGAAACATGCTCGCAGACACACACGGCGGATTCTTAACCGTAATTCTTGAAACCGTAAGCGGGGAATCCGGCATGACATGCTGCGAGGCGTTGAGACGTGGAAGTCGCAAAAGTCGCAAAAGTCGCCAAAGCCGCAAAAGTCGCCGAAGTCACCGAAGAGGTCAGTTCGGAGGCCAATCCAAGCCGTGTGTGCGAAGCAAAACGGCGACAAAAGTCAGTCGAGTTTACGGTTAAGTCATGGAAGAAATTCGCTAAAAAGCAAGCGTAAAATTATGATTTCGTTTAATTGCCAGCAAAAGTTGTCAAGAGTCGGGTAAAAATTATGGCTTTTATGGGTTTTTAAATGCTCTAACAACTGTTAAGGAACTAGAAAATATAGAAGTTTTAGCTGGAAAATTGTCGATATAAATTGATTTCAAATCTATTGTAAATCTATGATTTCAATTAATTGACAGAAAATGGTGTCAAAGATTTCTAAATACTCATACTGAAGAAACTACTAAAGTTTGACTATTCATTAATTAATAAAAATATTAAAGAAGCTAGAGCTGGAAAAAACATCGATAGAAACCGATAACAAACAGATTTTTTCAAGCATAATTATCGAAAACTTACATTATTTTTCAGCTCTAATAGAACTAACCAAATGTTTGTCTAATATTTTGAATACTAAAAAATTTCCTATAAAAATCTACATTACTAAAATATGAACAAAAAAAATAGTCACATAAAATCTTCGAAAAAATCAAGTTTACTGATTTTCGATCCTGATATTTGAGGTCCAAGAAAATGTATCTAAGAAGGAAGCTAATTTCCTCTATTATTTCTATGATAAGATTATTTTTATACTGTATAATAAAATACATAGTTTAATTTTTTGTAATCCAAACATTTCACAAAACTCGAAGTTCAAGTTAAATTTCGTGGATACCGATCTACCAATCCAGCTAAGAACATTAAATGCGTTTAATTACCATCAAAAGTGGCGATATCTCGGTATAATCCCAATGGAAATCGAAGTTATAGCCAGGCGATCGAAGATTTTGGAGCCTGTTCTGGGTGAAATTTCGCTTCTACCAATTTGTTGGCAGTAAGTGTGTGAGTCGTGTGTGTATGTGGAATTGGCCAAGTGGTTTGGCTAGATTCTTTCAAGAGCAGCAGCAGCAGCACCTCGCAGATTTTCTTGTGGGCGTTTCACTTTTGCCAGCTTTCATTTCACTCTGGCCCCGAAGAACAACTTGCACAATTCCGGAATGCCTAAGATATCTGGCTAAATATGCCCCGGATTCAATTCTGCACACTGCAAGCGGCCATTGCGCGTTATTTCAAATATTTGTACGGGCAACGCGAGCTGGGAACACAAACAAAACACTGAATAACACGCGTCGAGGAGGAGTGCCAAAAGGTACTGGAAATATGTGAAATAATCCCGAGAAACCAAGCGAGCGAATGAGCAACTCCAAACGTCTCCAACGAACGACGACCGCAAAGCAACTGACGTGAGTTGCTGCCGCCGTCGACGTTGCTGATGTTGCTGTTGCTGCTGCTGCTGCTGCTGCTGTTGCTGCTGCTGCTGTTGCTGCTGCTGCGTTAGTTGTTAGTATTGCTGCTGTCGTCGCTGCCTCTGCTGCTGCTAGCAGCTCTGCTGATGGCCGCTGTCGATAGCCGTTGACGTCGCTGTCGCAGCTTATGTTGCTGCTGCGACTGAGGTTGCTTCTACTGATATTGCCGTTGCTGCTGCTATTCCTAAAGCTGTTACAGCACTGCGAAAAATTCTAAGTGATTCTGGGATAATTTACCAAGAATACTAATATTTTTAAATTTATTTAACTGCATGTCTCGGCTTAAAAAAATATTTTGAGGGTTCGGTTTAATAAGTGTAGACCTCAGACAATATTTATATTAAATTACATAATTGATTCAAGTAAATTATATAAGTAGTATTTTTTTTTATCGATTTAAATAATAAATGTTAAACAACTTTTTGAATATTTTTAATAAATAAGGTTCTCATTTTTATCGGCTAATGTATTACTGACTTTTAAACTCAGCTTCACGTAATTAGACTTAATTTAATTAAATTCTAAAAAACAATTAAATAAAATCAAATAAATATTCTTGTAACATTTTCCATATTAAAATTGCAATAAAAAAGTCGTTATTTATAAAAGAAGATAAATAGTAAGCCTATAATATCAAATTTCAATATTTTAATTTTTTAAAGCGTTTAAAAAGATTATTTTTTTAACAGTGCACTGCAACTTTACTTGAAGATCGTGAATCTTGGATGTTGTGGAGTTTGTCTCGCATTCTTGTGCATTGGCTTTTGGCGCTACGTTTTGTTCTGATTCTGTGTCTGTGTCTGTTTCTGTTTCTGTTTCTCTTGCTTGTTCTGTTTCTGGTTTATTTTCCTTTTCTTCGACTGCAAAATGCATTTCTCCAGAGGCATGCGACCCACAAAAGCAGAGAACTGAAGCCAGTAGATGGAGCTCTAAGTGAAGCCAGAAGAATCGGCTGAAAAGAATCGCTTGTGCGCGTTCGTTCACATTGATGGTGGCCTTTAATTAGGCAAACAAATTTTAATTAAGTCGCAGCGCCTCTAATTGATTTGGCAGCTTTAACCATTCAGCAGAGTCTGCCGACTCCGAGATCCGAGATAAATCACCCATTGAAGCGCCTGGGAAGCGGAAACAGGTTTTCGGAGCCAGAAGAACGCGTGATTCTTCGGAGACTGCACGCCCGCAAGCGTATTTCAATCATCCAATCAATCAGCACGAAGACTAACAGATGTCGAGCTCGAGTTCGAGTTCGACTTCAATTTCGAAATTCAATACCAGTTCTTGTCCAAGTTCAAAACAGACGAAAAGAGACGGAACAAAAACAGAAACCGAAACTCAAAACCAAACTCAATGGAAAAGGCAAAAAAAGTAAACAAAGGCAAATAAACAAAACACAAAATACAAGCAGCGCTGCTGGCAGAGCAAAAACACGTCAAATATTTAACGGCTGTTAACTGGTATTTACGTGAGTGAGGGGTATAGCCTGCAAACGGGGTGACCATTCGTCGCTGTTAAAAAGCATTAACAGCTTAACCCCTGATAGACCACTCAAATATTAGCCACAATTAATAGAAATAATAAATAATGAAGCAATTAATAAAGCGTCAACTTTAACATAATGTTTGTCAATTATTATTATTTTTTTTAATAGTTTAATAGTTTATATAATAATTAATATTTATAATTACCTTATGTAAGAAGTAATTTTGAGATACTTTATATATTATTAATTACCAGTATTTAAAAATGTCCACAATAAAAAATATATAATAGCAACCAAATATAATTATATATATTAAAAAAATATAAATAATATAATAAGAAATAAATACAAATACAAATAAATACTTTTTTTTTCAATTAAGCAATAAACAATTTCTGTGACTTAAATATCAAATGTAACTTTTTGGAAAAACATTTCTCTGACCATTCGGATGTTTTTTCTTCTATTATTCTATAATATTCTATAATTCAAACTATTAAAATGTACATTTAAAATAAAATCTAGAAATTCTTAAGTTACACCAAGAAAACTGGAATATTGTTAAAAAAAAACATTAACATTAAATCATGCAATTTATAATGGTAACTTTTCGAAAGACATTTCTGCGACAATTCGGAGGATTTTTTTTTAATCAACATCCAATTCTCATGGCTTTTCAGGGGGTTAAAAAAGACCACCGAGAAATATGTGGAAGTGGCACAAGAGTTAAGAGGAATGTTAGCATTTCGCAAAGTTTCGGCGCGCCACGAAAAACTCAAAAATCTCAGCGACCTGCAAACCTGGTTTTCGTTTTCCTTTTCCTTTTCATTTTCATTTCCATTTCGACTGCCAGTCAATGCAATGCGAAAACCAGCAAGCGGAGTGTGTGGAAAAACCGAGCTTGAAAAAACGAACTCAACGCCCAAACATGGGCTTGTCAGCGCAACCGCTTTGTACTTGAGCGGATCATCATCATCATCATCTGCGTCGAGGTGGGACCTGCTGGGACTGGGACTGTTACTGTTTATGAGGCGGAGGCACCACATGTGGCAACTTCATTTCCATAGCCGACACACTTGCTGTATCTCCGTATCTCTGTATCTGTATCTGTCTCTGTAATTTGCATTAAGTGGCTGATTTTCCTTCGGCTGATTTCGTTTTCGTTTTAATTTCTACCTGGCAGTAGTTTTTCTGTAGTTATTTTTTTGTTTTTGTTTTTGGGGCGGCAACGGGGCGTATGCGAAACAATGCCCATTAATCACCGCCAGCTGCGGTAATGCAAAACTTTAATTATCGTTACCATTTCAGCTGACGAAATCTCCACTTCTTCTTCTGTATTTCTCTATATTTTTTGGTCTATTTAATTTATTGTACAACTGTCGAGAGAGAGAGCAGATCTGGGCGCGAAAATAAATATTCGAGCACTTTCCAACTGTCACCAACTGTCGCCGGTTGCATGTTGGAAAACCCAAGGAAAAGTCAGCTAATAAGTTGGGAAAAAAAGGTAATAGAGTGGAGACAACACGCGGATTAGATGGCCTTGGCAGGGGTCTTCGGGTTTTCGGGCCTTTGCCGTCCCCATCTCGGCCCCCAAACGTGATTTGTTTAGAATTAAATCGTAACCACGTACGATCAGCGGTCGTTGGTCGTGGCCGGTTGCTTGGAATCGTGTTTAATCACTAAAAAAGAAAAGTTCCCATATCGGAGAGCAGAAATATATATATATTTACTTTTATTTAGTTTAGTTGCAACGGGAAAACTGAGCAACTGCATTGCGAATATGGTTTATTGGGAATATGCATTGAATCAGTTTGCTTTGAAAGCGGATTATAGCGTGAGTATTTTATTTTTGTATAAATTAATCAGGAAAAACTTGCATAAATATTGCAGAGAGTGCATAGAAACTTTGTCATAATGAACAAAATAACTACGTCAAAGGAAATATAAGTTAATCAGTAATAACTTACATAAATATTGCAGAGTGCCTTGATTCTTTATCATAATAAGCAGAAGAACTACGTCAAAGGAAATATAAATAATCAGGAAAGACTTACAGAGAAAAAGAGAGCCTGGATTCTTAATCATAAAAAACACAAGAACTACGTCAAAGAAAATATCTTTAAATATAGGTTCTAAGTAATTTGTTTTATGTTGCCTTTTTTTTTTTTTTTTTTTTAATGGATCCTAATCCCTTTTTTCAAGTATAATTATTTCTGTATTCCTTATACCTATTTTCAGAATTCTATTTGTGGTTATTTCTTATTTAAAAACATATGATAAACTTTACAATAAATGTTCCCAACATTTTGTCAAAGAAAAATGTCTTGAAGAAGTTTGAAGTTTTTGAAATGCTTCCCTTTTAGAAATTCTAATGATGAATCCTATATCAAAATTTCCCCACATTTTATACAAATTTGTCAACTCTGTTTACCAAATCTGCGCTTGCGGTTTCATCTCATTATAGGAATCATTTCGGGACTTCTTTCTCCCTATCTGCAAACCAGTTATTTATTTATTTTCACTTATTCATGGGCAAGTGATGTCTCATCACTTTATTTTGACTCGATCAACGAACTCTCTAGGCCAAAGCTGACTTTGGTTCGCTGTGATTTCGTGTCTATAACCTCTTTTTTAAATGTCGCCCACTCTCATTTGAGGTGACACCATTTAACCAGCATTGAACTATATCTTATATACAGAATGCTTGACATGCCACGCATAGAAGATATTGAATGCGAAACGATTGTCACACGACCTGCGATTATGGCCAAATGCCGAGTGAATATAAATTAGGGGAATTTCACATTGCCAAAAAAATAAATAAATGTTGGCAAGCAGATACAGATACTCGGAGACCGAGAAGAACCTGCTGCTGGCGATCGACGATCGGCGATCGATCGATTAAGTCAACATAATTTACGGTGCAGTTTTCACATTGAAAATGTCACCAAGTATGTCAGCGATGACGACAATGACGTGTTTGCTTCTCCCATTGTGTTGTTTCGCTAAACTTTAATATATATAGTATGCATTTTTTTTACTGCATTACTGCTGATGTCTCGGAGCTACTCGGACGAAGTTCAATGGCTGGCACGACGAAAGCATTCGCCAAGCAACTGGCCAAAAGGTAGATGCACAGGGGAAAATATTTAGGTTTTGGTAGTTTCTTGGTAGAAATAAAGAGATTTTTAATAAGGAAAATATTATTTTACTTAATTTAGAAAAAGGAAATTAGCCTTTTAGAATTTAAATGCTAAATTTGGCATGAATTTGGAACATAAGTATTGTGCTTTTTAATTGTTTAGGGGTTATAGTATAAGAAATTGTAAAGCAATACTATAAACTCATCCAAAAAGCCATATTTTCATCCCTCATATATTTCCTGATAAGGAAAACCATAAAGGGTTTTATTTTTACTTAATCTTTAATAGATTCAAGCCCAAAGACTCCAATATTCATTTCTGTAAGCTTATAAAATATTTTGTTATAAATCAAGAGCATCTTTTGGGCCTAAGATATATTTTTCAGTTAGAAAGATAGTTTTTCCTTAAGCTATAATCTGATAAATGTTATAAAATCTATAACTTAAATAAAAACTACTATGAAAAACTATTTCTCTGTGTGTTCATCTGACCACGTCAGTAAATGGAATTTTGTGCAGCTCCGTCTACAGGTTTTGACCAGCATCAGTTTCGCTTTTGGGCCATGAGTCACGGTCTTGCCGGAGGAATGCCACAGGGAAAAGTCCCCATCGAGACTCTGGCTAATTCCAACCAGGGTTGTCAGGGTTGTGAGCGCTTGTTGTAAGCTGCACCTACAAATTATTACAATTATGAGTCTATCTGTATCTAGTTGTATCTGTGAGATACTATTTGCATGCCCCCACGCGGCACAATTTGGTGTGCGCCCGTCGCCGTGGGCGTGGGCTCTAATTATATATGGACCCCCAGCACTTAGACATCCGATGATTGTTATGCAAAGAAGCTGATCTCAAGATGGTCACCGCTCGCTCTGAGATCATGTGAATGAAAATGGAAAGTGGAGCTGTAATATCGCGGAGTATATAATTTGCCGACTGCATAACTAACAGAGTTATTATGGTGATTTCTTCTGCGACGACAAAAGCGAAACGGAAGCCATGACCAGGTCACTCCACTCCACTCCACTCAGCTGGAATTCCATTGCAGAATTACACTCGTCACCATCGAGTGTGTGTAAACTCGTGTTTGCCTTTTAATGAGGCCGGAAGAAATTGTTGTAATTGTAACGGTGACTACGACTTGAAGTAGCAATGAAATGGAAACTGGAACTCCAACTGCCAGTAAATCCGTGAGCAAGCAAAGGCTAGCCATTGGGCCTAAACAAATATGGGTAAAGGTTTAGTTAGGAAATTGCCCAGACACGGAAAAAAATATATACCTACCATTTAAGACATTTTTTGTAAAAAAAATATCTTTAGAAAGCTCTAAATAAACCTACTCAATGTGAATTAATGAAATCATCAATGAAAACCTTCCTAGAAATTAGAAAAGGTTTCTTTCATTTGCGTTCATGAAATAATTTGAAAAGCGTCGTAGACTTTGGTCTATTTAAAGGGAAACCCCCAAAGCTTATTTTGGCGTTAATTAAGAATTGATTAATACGCTTGATTAAATTAGTTG
Organism: Drosophila rufa; assembly: GCA_018153105.1. Taxonomy (NCBI): domain Eukaryota; kingdom Metazoa; phylum Arthropoda; class Insecta; order Diptera; family Drosophilidae; genus Drosophila; species Drosophila rufa. The sequence goes on from JAECXS010000085.1 coordinate 9,512,285, forward strand.
AAGTGCCAAAACATACATATAATCAATTACCCAATATCTGAATAGAAGCAATTCCCGCCGTAAAGTAAATAAATATTCTTATCAAAGCAACAAGCACATACATAAAGGAGGATTATATTTACAGATAAAGGTTGCCAAGACTTTTGTCCTTTTGCAGACATTAAAGAAAGTTCTAAAGAGCTCATAATATTTTATAAATATGCTCTTGAAATTATACTTAAATAAAATTTTTACGCCTTAAATATCATATTAAAATCCATAATTTGTCTCATTATGCTGAAAGTCAAGAAATGAGTGATGGCAGCCCGTAGAACGCAGTTTCAACACGACGTTAATCAATCGTCTTTCACTTTCCAGCCCCAACTCCTCTCGGTCCCAGACCCAATCTCGCGGATAAACAACTTTCAAAGAGAGTAAAGCCCGACCTTTATTTGCTTTTGGCAGCTTTCTAACTGCACGGCAACCAAAGCCGTAAATTGGCAAAGAAGGGCGTCGAAACCACACACACCAGAAATCGGGGAGATCGAGAAGTGTAATAAAAATAAAGGTTTAGAGCTCGAACAGGCCCAAGGAGAATCTTGTGATATATACACTTGTGGGGGTTTTATTATTTTTTCCAAGAAAAAAGCGGCCGATAACTGGCCGCATTTATCACTGGGACAGGCATTCTTATTGTTATTCGAGCATTGCAATTGCATTGGGCTCTTATCACTCCCTTGTTGTTCTTTACAGCTACTTACATTTGGAGGCCGTTTATTGTGTCTTTTATTTATATAAAATCCGAATCCGATATTTGCATCCAAAGTGCTAGTGTTATGGGGCCTTTAAATCAATCAATTTCTGCTTTTCACCCTCTTCATTTTTATGCTAATTCACTTGTTCAGTTGTTATATAAGTAATGGCTAATGCCATTATCTTTCACGCTTTCATATACAAATCGGCCTTCGGGGTATTATCACTTTATCTATGCTTTGTGAGTGGCGAATCCATTGTGGCAGAAGCAGAAGCTGCTGGGACTTGGACTTCGTCACTTGCCTGGGCCACATTTTTCACTCTTCACATTTTCTTTTGATTTTCTCATATTTTTCTTCACTTTTACTTTTGCAATTACTTTTCTCACACAGATTTTCCACTCAATCGCAAGTTGCAGCACTTCGGCGACGATCAATCACTGGCTTTTTTGGTCTCGATAACAATTACAGAGCGAACCGCGCGCTAATGGAGCTCGTAAGAGCTTGATCGCTGGACTGAGACTGTGACGGAAACCCGAGACCGGAGAACGGAGACCGGAGAATGATAGCGCCGGATCGGGGATCGGGGAAAGAGAGCGTGCGAGAGTGCGACGCGGCCATAACAATGGGAGCCGCAGTCGCAGCCGATCCGATTCCGATCCACGATCTCGGTGTTCGAGCTCGGGAGCTTTGGCCGAGTGCCGCCGGGTCGGGTCACGACGCCCGAAGGCTGCAGAAACAGTTCGGATCGTTTAAGTTGGGGCACACAGGGTGATCCGTGCCGGGGAGCTTTCAGGCACGGTCTGCAGATCGCTCTCATAGCGGTTAACGACGGCCTGTCCCCGATTCCAGATTTTGTTTGCTTTTCTTGGGGAATTTTTTTGAGGTTTCTGTACCCTTAAAAGGGTTTTATTAACTAAGTCTATGCTCTGGGAATTTTGTTATTTATTGATTACCTAATATTAGGATTATCTTAAAAGGAAATTCAATAATATTTCAAGGATGTTAGATAATTTAGAGTAAAAATTTAATATTATTCCAGGGACTTATTCCCATAAAACACTTGAAACCCTGTGGGAATAAGTTCAAAATTGTTTATTTATTTCATTCTGTTTGCAGATTTGTGTTTGTTTATCCGAATCTATAGTTACTTACTTTATTAATAAAATTGTTTTGTTTATACCAAAAATAGATGACTAATGAAAAGGAAACTAAAGAAAGTTCCATTTATAGGAAGCTCTAATTAGAAAAATGTTGTAAACAATTTAATTTCTATAATAATTTTTATATTTTTAGATATATTATGATTTAAGTACTTAAGTTATTGAAACAATAGAGAAAAGAGAGACAGAAATCAAATAAAAATAAATATTTCAATGCTTTTACCTTTTCTGATAAAAATATTGAGACTAACATTTTCGCTGAAAAATGATTTTAAAAAGAGATCATAAAAGAGAGAAAGAGATCATATAAAATTAAATAAATATATGCATAATTACTTTTACCTTGGATAAAAGAGAGTAAGAGATAATTGAAACATTTTGAGAATTAAACTTTCTTTACCAATTTCCTCAAAATAATAATATTTTATAAAATAATATTAACCCAAAAACTTCACCAGAAAGGGCACTTAACCCTTCGGTCTGTTAAACCTCACACTATCCCATTTCTTTTCAAGATATTGTTTTTGGCAGAGGCACAGCCATAAAAACGCAAAATACTTGAGTCAACAGATAATATAATAAAGAATTCCACACACGTCGTGGCTGCTTCTGATACACTTTGCGCAATTACCTGAAATCGGCACAAGACGAGCCCCGAAGAAAGGCACTCAGCTCCTCCCGAGGGGACGGGAAAATATGCTGTCAACATTAGAAAGTAAGGCAGACTCTGGCGAAGATGTTCGATGAGATGGCCTGCCAGGGGCGAGGCTAGGAGAGGAGAACACACACGACCAGCTGCGTGGAAATTGACCAAAAGTGAGCACTTTACCTGCCCAATTTGTGCTGTCCAAGAGTTGTCTGGACAGGAAGATCTTGGCTCTGGCTTGCAGATAGCATGTGAAAGTGCGCATAGAATGATGGAGCAGTGAAAATGGAAAAGGCCCCGTCCAGTCTTGCCACTTCCTGTAGAAAATCTTGCGAGTAAAAAAGGAGAAAAATTAAAATAGAAACTGGTTCTGCCATAAAAGGTTCCCCACTTCCCATGGCTAAATAAATAAAAGACTTTTTTATACCATGCTTTATATAGTAAATTGTATATTTCTTTTTGTATCGAGTTCGACCCCCCAGGTTTTACATTAACTTCAAACTCCTTCCTACTCCTTGGAGCTCTCGAAAACTGTTTGTTTGCCTTGCGTAATATTTGATTTAACATTCTACTTACTTACTTGGTGCAAAGTTGTGAATTATCTTTAGTTAGCAACATTAAAATGTAGAGTTAAGGTTTGATTTTCGACAATGTCGCACACACATACTCTCTCTAAATCTCTCGTTTGTAAAATAGTTAGGTTTCCCTTAGCTTTATCACTCTACAGTTCAATATCTTATATTGGTGCGAGACAAAGTGCAATGTTAATTTTAAATATATATATATATTCATTTTCTTTTTTTTTGTAAATATTTCGTGGATTAAAAAACAAGTAAAGCGTCTTAGCTGCATTTAGATGCGCGCTCCAAAAGGGTTTTCCAAAAAGAATAATAATATGTTACGTGCTGCTTTGCCTTAAATTCCAAACACAAGTTGTTGAGAATCGCGGCGTCAAAGCATTATAGTTTCGATCTATATCCCTGATAGTGCCTGTGGCTGCATCCGACGAACAAAAGCACACCTCTGTTGGTTTTGTCATTGTTAAGTATTATACTCGTTCATTCATTTATTTAATTAAACAGAAAAAGGTGTAACTTAGGCAAACAAACAAAACACACTAAGGATTTCAGGGCCTGCGATCGATCAAGGTTGTCAAGAGCTCATTTCGCTGGGCTTGAGATATAGTTTAATTATATATAATACAATAAAATAAATATTAAACATAGGAATAAGAAATAAAGTTAGAAAGGGGGTTTTATTCATTCCGAATCGATCTGTCTAAGCGGGCTCCTCTAGTTGCTAGATCTCTGGGCTCTTTAGTTTTGCTTTAAAGACTGCTGTGAGTTTGATTGGTTTTTCTAAACACTAAACATTTCGTGTTACTTGTATTTGTTACTCGGTTGCTGCTGCTGCTTGTTTGCTCTTGTAATTTCACTAAACTAATATTTAACATTTCATTACCTTCACACACAATAGATGCTCTTAACAATTTCGTCAGCAAAAAATCGTATCAAAGAGTCTGCATACGTTTCAATACAAAATATAATCGTAATTAATATTCATCAATCCATCTCTGCTTCTCCTCCTCTACAAATCCTTCTCCTAAATCGCCTTAGGTTGAAATCGCGTCGTTGAGCAGCGCGTTCAGCTCCCGGATGTGCTGGGCCTTGGATCCGGTGGCCGTGGAGGCTCCGCAGGCGCGTCCCACATAGCTGTGAATGGTTAATGTTAAGGAGATTAGCTTGGGGATCCTTGAGAGCGTCTATCGATTTATTCATAGAGTTAGAGACACGTGCACTAGTCTTTAGTCTTGCAACTAGTTTTCATTGATTGGTTTTTAGCACACTTATGGGCAAAAATGGCAAATGTTCAATGGAAATGAGGGGGTTAGGCAAGCGCAGGGTATTAGCTCTAGTTTATTAGAAATTATGAAAAGAGAGCTTAGGTCGAGGCTGGAATTAAAAAGGGAAACCACACCGAACCCAAACATTGAGATGGACTCCTAGAAAGGGGAATATTCTTGATATATCATGTTTAATCCTTTATAAATTCCTCAAGCTTTGTTCGTACAGCAATCGGCCTGATATATGTGTATGAAATGTCTGCCTAAAAGCTGATTTTCTCTAGAAGTTATAACTCTCTTTTTGCAGAGTGTATGTTTGTTGTGTGGCTTAGACAACACTTTGGCACAAAACATATAGTTTACAGATGACAGGACCAGGACTTGGGTTAGATTGGAGCAATACATATGTCGGGGTTAACTGTGGTTATCTCTTTTACAACAAAGGGGGACTTGCGAAGGGCCAAAAAATGGGAAACGAAACGAAACGCGCGTGCTTAAATCTGACAGTATTCAGAGGTTAAGTTTAGTTCAAGACTGTATAAAGTAAAGTAGTAAGTTAGTTTAGTGTTTTTTCGGGGAACGGGAAGAACAAACAGCATGCCGAAAAAACAGAAATCAGAATGGCAATCGAGGAAAAGGGAACGGAAACGGAAACAAAACAGAAACGGAAACGAAACAGAAACGGAAACGAAACAAATGAGGAGTTAACGAAACGGATCAGAACGGAGAGTATTAATTTGGATCGCTCCGAGGGGGGCTAGTAGTTATTATTATATTGCAGATAGTAGTAGTAGATAGATAGATTAATTGTAGATATAGATAGATTGCTTATGGCATTCGAACGCGCGTAGCTGTGTTCCTGCGGCGGGTGGTGTCCTCTCACCTAATTTTGCGTCCGGACTTGGCCTTACGCGTTCCGGGGGCCGCCGCGATGCCCGCGGGCCTATTGAAATCATGTCGTACGTTCTTTAGGTCAAAGTGCTTGGCGGCATTAAACTCGCCGGCGCTCTGGGGAGCAGCAGGATCCGTAGGATCGCCCTTCGAGGCGAACATGCGGCTCAGCCAGGGTTTCGAGTCAGATTCTTGATTAGTATGATCATTAGTGGTAGTAGTATTGGTTGTGGTTGTGTTGGAGAAGGAGGATTGCTCATCGCTTTGGCTGTAACAATAACACATACACAGAGAGAAAACGAGAGAGAGAGAGAAAGGATTTGTTTTTTTTTTCTTGGGCAGTTTCGAATTCGTCACAATTTTTCCTCACAGATATATACACAACGTAAGGGGGACTGGGATTTTGGGTTTTCTTTAAAATAACACAAAACTCTGGTTTGTCGTCTTTCACAAGTTTCGATTAGTAAAGAAAGATTTAACTTAACGAGGGACAGAAATCATAAATAAAAAGCCATGCCAAGTAAAAATGAACAGTATGATATATATCTGATTGATGAAGCCAATTTGCTGATGGACTCGCTTGGAGAGAATTTTCAGTGATTTTTGATAATTTTCAAGTTTGAGGTGATAGTGTTTGTTTGGTTTTCTTTTGCGGTGCCTGGACATGCTCATCCAAAACAGAAAAAAAGGTAACTCAAGGCGGATATCCGTTCAATGTGTTTGTGTGTGTGTGGAATGTGTTGTCTTTTTTTATCACTTTTCTAGGGTCTAAGTCTAACTACTGAGAGAGATATATATAAAGAGAGATATATAGAGATAGGCGTTAGCAGCTAGGAGGCATGATGAGGGGTGAATAGGAAGCTCTAAATTAAATTAAATATAGACAAAACCGTATGACGCTTGGTTATCAATTGAGATTATTAAATAAAAGAACCAGAAGGTCGTAAAAATTCATTTAAAATCGAATGAGATTTAACCAAACGTAGCCTTTTAGTCAACAATTTGTTAAAAATATGGTACATTTGTCAAGATATTCGAGTTTTTAGGCTTCAGAAATCGGAAATCTCTTAAAAAAGTATCCTAAAAGTATGCTAAAAAAATAAAAACCCTGGGTTTGGGTCCTAAAATATATATAGCATACTTTTAAACAGCTTTTTAAAGGTTTTTAAAATCAGGTATATCCTATTTAAATTATTTCTATAAATATCACTTAAAATTGAATAAGATAAATTGAAAAGTTCTTTTAAGTCAAGAAGTAGTTCGAAATCTGGTAAATTTGGAAATCTTGTTGACTTTAAAATCTTTTTAAAAAGTATCTAAACCTATAATGACAAAATGTAAAACCCTGAATTCTGACCGTAAAAAATATATATCATACTTTTAGACAGATTTTTAAACTTTTTTAAAAGCATATAAATCCTATTTATATTATTTTTTATAAAAATCCAGCGTCATACGGCTTTAGCAACCAAAATAGATAGCTTTAGCTTCGATAAATAAAAATATAGTAGAGTAATGGTTGGGGTTAATGCAAAAATAGAGTGAAACAATAGCAAAGGAGAGAAAGATATTCAGAGAATCAAACTATAAAGAAACAGATAGAGTGCACGGTGAGAGAGTAGTGGTGCACTTCACTCCATGGGGACAGAGATAAACAGAGAGAGACGAAGCCTGAGCGCCTGAGATCCGGCTGAGGCGCGGGATCAGTGTCACACAAGTGGGTGGAATTCTCTAGGTTCTCTAGTTCTCTAGCCCTGGCACCTACCTGACATCACGGCTGTGGTTGAGGGCGGTGAGGAAGCGGGGCTGGACATAGGTCCAGCAGCCCTGGTTCTTGTGCTCCTCCTGGGCCCACACGAGCTCAGCGTTCTTGTAGAGGTTGGCCTGCTCCTTGACCAGGTCGAAGGGGAAGGGCGAGATCTAAGGGAAACATTATAAATTAGTAGGTGATCCTCCTTTCTTCTTCCGGAATAACTTACCTGCTCCACCCGCACGATGGCCACCTCGTTCTCCAGCTTCTTGTCCGCCCGCGTCTTGGTCAGATCGTAGTAGACGCGACCCGTGCAGAATACAACCTTCTTGACATTGCTGGGATTCTCGGCGGTCACTCGGTCGGGGATGATGCGCAGGAACTCGCTGCCCTCGCTCATCTCGCTGAAGGGGCTCTTGGCCTCCGGGTGACGCAGCAGCGACTTGGGCGTGCACAGGATGAGGGGCTTGCGGAAGGGCAGAGCGATCTGGCGGCGCAGGATGTGATAGTAGTTGGCGGGCGTCGTGCAGTTGGCCACGATCCAGTTGATGTCGTGCAGCTGCCGGGTGCCAAACTCATCGGACTCCGGGGGGAAGTAGTCGGGATCGTCGCTGCTCATCTGCAGGAAGCGCTCCACGCGGCACGACGAGTGCTCCGGGCCCATGCCCTCCATGCCATGGGGCAGCAGCATCACCAAGCCGGACTGCCTCACCCACTTGGACTGGCCGCTGGAGATGAACTGATCGATGATGGACTGGGCCGTGTTGCTGAAGTCTCCGAACTGAGCCTCCCACAGCACCAGGGCGTTGGGGTTGGTCATGGAATAACCATGCTCGAAGCCGAGGACTGCGTACTCGGACAGGGAGCTGTTCGAGACGGAGTAGGGCGCCTGATCCGGGTACATGTGCTGCAGCGAGTTGTAGGTGGCCTTGTCCACCAGCTGGTGGTGGAGCACGTGGTGCCGATGGGAGAAGGTGCCACGCTCCACATCCTGACCGGAGAGGCGGACGTGGATGCCCTCCTTCAGCAGCGAGCCAAAGGCCATGGCCTCACCCAGAGCCCAATCGGCGATCTTCTCGTCCACCATGGTCTTGCGGGCGGCCAAGACACGGAGCAGGCCCCTTAAAAAAATAATTTATGGATTTATATACACTCACCGAACACTTCTGATCTTCAAACTCACTTGTGGATCACAAACTCCGCGGCATTGGGTGGCGGCGACGAGAAGCGGTTGCCAATGTGGATGAGGGTCTCCTCCTTGACTCCCGTGGGCGCCACCTTCAAGGGGTCCTTGCCCTCGAAGAAGCCGGACCAGGGCGAGTCCAGCCAGTCCTTGTACTTCACATGAGTCTCGGTCTTGGCCAAGGCGAAGGCCTCCTCGCAGATGTTCTCGTACTTGGCGGCCACGGACTTGACCTCCTCGCCGGTCACAGTACCCTCGGCAATCAGCTTGTCGGCGTACAGATCCAGGCAGTTCTTGTGCTTGCGGATCTTCTGGTACATCAGAGGTTGCGTGAACATGGGCTCGTCAATCTCATTGTGTCCATTGCGTCGGTATCCCACCAGATCGATGACACAGTCCTTGTGGAAGGTGGCCCTCCACTCGGCAGCCACCTTGCACACGTGCATCACGGCCTCTGGATCGTCGGCATTCACGTGGAAGATGGGAGCGTTGACCACACGGGCCACGTCCGTGCAGTAGGGCGAGGACCTGGAGAAGCGGGGATCGGTGGTGAAGCCAATCTGGTTGTTGGCCACCACGTGGATGGTGCCGTGGGTGGTGTAGTCGGGCAGGTCCGACAGATGCATCGTCTCGTAGACAACGCCCTGGCCGCAGAAGGCGGCATCACCGTGGATCAGGATGGACATGACCTTCTTGCCCTCCTGGTCGCCGCGATAGAACTGCTCGGCACGGGTCTTGCCCTGCACCACGGGATCCACAGCCTCCAGATGGGAGGGATTGGCCACCACGGCCAGGCGGATGTTCTTGTTTGTGACGCGGTTCAAGCGCTCGATGTAGGTGCCCAAATGGTACTTGACATCGCCGGAGCCCTAGGGAAGGATAGGGTTAAAGGATATTCCTCTTTGGAAACTCCCTAGTTTAACTCACATCATCAGCCGCCTCCAGACCCGCAAACTGGGTGAAGATCTGGTTCAGGGGCTTGCGGCACACATTGGCCAAGGTGTTGAGGCGTCCACGATGGGGCATGCCCATGATGACCGACTCCACGCCCAGCTCGGTGGACACATCAATGATCTCCTTCAGAGCTGGGATCATAATCTCGCAACCCTCCAGACCGAAACGCTTCTCGGAGGAGTACTTCTTGGCCAGGAAGGCCTCGAAGCCGGTGGCACGGGTCAAGCGGGCCAAAATCAAACGCTTCTCCTCGGGCGAGAAGTTCAAGACGCCGGGTGTCTCGAAACGCTTGCGGATCCAGTTGCACTGCTCCAGGGAGTTGATGAACATGAACTCCACGCCAATCTTGTTGCAGTAGACATTCTCCAGACGGTTCAGGATTTCCCTAAGGAGCAAGAAGATCTCTTTAGATCAGTAAGGAGTGGAGGAGGCTTGTAGATATACTCACTTCAGGGGCAGGGAGGCCTCGTCGCCACCAATGAAGGTGGTGCTGGGCAGCTTGAACTGGCGCTCCATGTCCTGCTCGCCTGTTTGCCAAGATGGTTAGAGGGAAGAAGGGGTTGAGACTTTAGTGGGGGGTTCCGAAAAGTTGGGTTCAAGTGAGGGTTAGGTTAGTAAACTGTAGGCGGCAAATGTTGGTTTTGAAATTCGGAGTGTAATGATTTTTTTTTAATATTTTTGCTTTTTCTGTGTACACCCAAAAAAAAAAAATCAAGAGTTTAACCTTTTTACGTGTTGCCTTAAAAATATACTCAAGCGGAATTAAGAGTTTTGTATAGATTTAATACTTTTTAATACCAAATGTATAGTAATAGTATCAATTGTATATTGTCCAGTATTATTTTTACACGAAACTATACCGATAATTCGATAACATATCTCGTAAGCTGCAATTTAGTGCTTTTATGTTCGTGACGTTAGTGATTTTTCAAGTCTTGGCGTAAATTAGTATAATTTTTATACTTTTATAGTATCAAATTTATAAGCATCTTATTAAGAAATTTGTATTACTTAAGAGTTTAGAATTCATGTAAAAATAGTATAGTTTCTATGACGATTTTTTTTTTTGGGTGTACGAGTACAGATAGTTCGGATTGGGTTCATGCTCATCTCGGTTCTTAGCTGGTTCCTGCTTAAACACATGCATTAGACACTGAAATAGGTTCTCTGATCATCATAATCATCATAATCACTTGCAATCAGACTAATTGGGGCTGATCTTCGATCGATTTCCCTTCGTTTCGCTTGTGAATTAAAATAAATAACACTCATGCAACACTATATTCATGACAAGGTCGAACTGGTACTGGTGAGAGTAAATCATAATAATATTTAAACTTATTGTCAACAATATAATTAAAATAATGAGGCAGAGGAATGTATTGTACAAACGATGTAACACAAATTTATTGGCAATATATAGGCGTATATTTACTTGGTTCTATATATCATTGTAAACACAACATTTGTGTGGGTTTTTGATATTCGATTTTGATGTCGGGAAGGATATCGTGTGTGCGTGAAAGACAAGAGACACAGTCACTACAGTCACAATGTTCGGTACTTAGGGGTATGTACAGTACAGATTACAGATCAAGGAGGTAATGGGAGGGTTAGGGAACGCAAAACGGGGCGTGGTCCCGGCTCGAATTTACTTACCGAAACTGAAATTAGCGTAAATGGATTTCGTCGAGGAGTTGCCAGGCAATTCTGGTGTATTAATTTCGAGTGGATCGAGGTGAGCAATATTATGTCCTCGAATCTAACGTGTCAGTACATTGGGTGGATTGGTGTGGTGTGTGTTGGTTGGTAGTATTAACAATGTTTTCGGATTGGTATTGGTTCGTTTTTCGATTTTGTTTAGGTTTTCACAACACACACATAATATAAGTACAAAGAGAGAGAATTTGGAATTTGTTTTAAACATTGTTTTTGAGACGAGATTTGGCGGTAGTTTTGTTTTGGTTCGTTTCGATTGCAGTTTGTTTTCGATTTGGTTTAACATTTAGGTTAGGAAGCGGTTATATAAAAGTAAAGTAAAAAGAAAATAATCAATTAAAATTATAGATTCGTAGAAGATTCGTAGAATGGCATAAAAAACAGAAAAAACAACAGATACAACAGATTCCTCAGCGCACAGAACACAAAATGAAGCAAACACTAAGGGCGGCAGCGAGAGAGATCAGTTAGGAGACAATGATAATGCTTCGTTTTCGAGTGTTAATCAAGGATCAAGGTAGAGCTGCGAAAAATCGATTCTCAGCGCTTCGATATTTATCGATGTTTTAGAAAATAAAATCGATTTAATCGATTAAAACGTAAAACAAAAGTTTTGGATGTTGATTAAACTTTAAACTTATTAAACGTTTATCTTCAATGGATCAAACTCTTTTAAAAGTGAGATCTGATTCGAGAGAATTAATATATTTATTATTTATTTTAATTAGATATTTAAAAGCTGATTATTAATTCTAATATTCTTATTTGTCGTTAACTCTTTATTCTTTCTTCGTAGTGGTAAAGTGTCTGACGATACATCGGTTCTTTCAAAACCAAAAGAACCGATAGTATCGCTGTTGAAATCAATTTTTTCCCAGCTCTAGATCAAGGAGCGAGGTGGAACGCAGTGCAGGTGCACAAAACAGAGACAAAGAGAGACAAGGAAGTGGGGGAGGTGCCGGAGGGATAAAGAGAGAAAGTAGAGAAAACTATGTGTAACTATAAACCGTAACTGAAAGACGAACTTTGAGAAAGCCAAACACCAAAAGGTTACTTACAGGAAATATCATAAACCTATAACTAGGAACGAAACTCGCTAACTATTAACTTAAGTCCTACAAAGTAATCGGTTTTCCTGCTCCTCATCAACTCCGAATTTCACTTAACATTCTTCAGCTGTTAAATGTTACTAAAGCACGATATAATCGTTGTTTTTTAAACTTAGTGTCTAGGTGGGGGGATGAGGATTAGCGGGGTTGTAACGGTTGGTGCTTGGGTTTCGGAATGAGTGCCACTATGGGGGTTAAATGAGAGAGAGATTTCTGTAAAAAGAAGAATTTACCAAACAAAAACCCAGAATGCTGCCTGAGCACATCTTCGTTAGCACGACGTGCTAGACCATCCTTGCAAACGGTTTTTTCGCGTGTTAAAATTCCAAGCGGATCCAGATCAGATGCCAAATGACCACGTGACTATATTATATGGTTCGAACAGTTCGTAGACAGATATTGGTTGATTATACATATGTAAAGAGGTGTACAGGGTAGATCATCATTTATCAGAGGAGGTTATCATGTGTGTGGGTGTGAAGGAACTCTAGTAACTAACTCAAACAATCGAAATCAACTACAAATCAACGGGCTTTAACTTCTAACTCAAGTGCAACTTAAAAAAAAAGATATAACCCCCTTGCTGGCAATAAAGTCGTACTCTTTCAGGACCCCAGATACAAGTTAATGAGAAATGGTGCAAAGAAGTACCCGGAATGGACGTGATCGAACAGATAACCAAACTACTCGTGAACTTCTACTCGCTACCAACTAAATGGATGTGGAAATGGCAACCAATATCGATATAATGGCTTTGGGGAAATCAAAGACTAACTACCATGGCTCGGTATGATCTGGTTTTCTGGGAAATGCACAAGTATGAACACACATAAAACGGGGGGTGGGCAAAGGCAACTCTAATAATCGTAATCTAAACATAAACAAATAACTGAACCTAGGAGAACGGAAAAACAAAAAGCGCCAAAAACGAATACGAATACGAATACGATCCGCAATGGCTGCTTGTGGCTGCTGCAATCTCCACTGTTCGCCTCGGGAGGTGGGAGGAAGCCAGCACGAGCCGACGTACCTGGTAGCTCCTGATGATGGCCTGAACTGCTAGATGGTCGTCAATGGTCTTGGAGTCGGGCGCAGCGCCGGAGACGGCTCCGCCAAAGTTGAAGGCCGTCAGCGGCAGAGTGTTGGCCTGCACGGGCGCCAAGTTCGGGGGGCTGACATAGCTGTTGCTGCGGAAGTAAGCATCCCAGGACTGTAAATTAAAGGGGGGATTAATTATAAATGATTAAGGAAGCTTAAGTAAAGTATAATTATATTTAACATTTCACGAGGAATACATTAAGTATATCTCTTTTTAACATTTAACAATGATGAATACATTAAGAATTTCTCTTTACACGGAAATAACTTGAGTTAAACGAAGCAAATGCCTTTTGAATTGCTTAGCTTAAAGTTGAATCATAACCGGAATTAATCCCTGGTAACAGTCACTAACTTACGGTGTGCACAGAGGTGGGATCCCTCAGCCAGGCGTTGTACATCTCCTCCACATAGGAGGCGGTGCTGCCATTGGCAAAAGGCTCGGCAGCCGCGGAGTTGTAGGTGCGCACAGCGGCCACTGCAGTGACCTTGGCCATCTGAAATGGGTTTCTCCGATTCATAAGTAAGTGCCCTCTTGGCCACGATCAATGACCAGTCTCACCTGCTTGCCAGTATTGCTCTTCAGAAGCCAGGTGGCAAAGTTCTTGTGCGCCATGGGCGACAACGCCAGGCTAAAGGCTGTGTGGGCTCTATGCATTTTGTAGCTTTACAAAATATAACTAAAAGAGAGAAAGAAGAAGCCTTAGTTAGTAATTTTTGGGAGATTCTCTCAACTGTTTAATCGATGGCGCTTTGTTGACAAACAAGCCACGTACAAGATAGCACCCGCCCCCCTAAATAATCGAACCGAACCCCTGACCCTCGGCTGCTGTAAACGCGATTAGATAGTACCAGAACTCTTTACGTCATGGGTTTTAACTATGTCACCGGCTAATTGAAACTTGTTGCCAAGCCAGCGCTAGTCAGTTATGAAATTCCCTCACGAAACGAGTTAACAATGGCACATTTACATACGTCTAAAGCCTGACTAGACTAGACCTCACGGATCGGCGGAAAATAAGGCACACACGTGATGCCGAACGAACGTCCCATGACGTCAAGCTGGCGTGGGCAGGTTTCGCTCGTCTTTTTGATAATCAGCCAAGAAATGGCGGAGATACTTTGGCCCCCAAAAGCATAATGAAATGGTGAAATGGGGGTTTATCTTTCTATTTTTTTTTTTTTGGTAAGAGAGAAGGGAGAGAGCAGCTGCTTTTTGCGCAGTTTTTTCATTCCGTTTCTTAATCAGCCGTGAATATTTGCTGGTTAAATATAAGCGTTGGAATCACGGTGAGCATCCACCTGCGTTATTTTTTCGGGAACAAGTTTACGCCGAGAGATAACGTCAAGTGTGAGTGTACGCGGGGGTTGGAGTAATAAATTCCTGGCGGACTGTGACTAAACGCAGAACCCTCTAGACGGGGCCCCGGGTGATGATAAGATGATGGCTGATTTCTGATGGCTGCGTAGAACCGGCCTCCGCTGCCGATCATGCCACGCCAGCACAATTCCAGAATTTGTCAATTATTAATCAAATTATTCGTGATAAGGCTGCGCGTGCGGATGTCGTAATTGAATCGCTATCTAAGGCAAAAGTCGTGCAAAAAAATATAATAAAGTAAACGGAAATTCGGAATGACAGTGGAATTAATGGTGGGAAGGCTGGGAAAGAGGCGGGGCCAGGTCACATGTCTTATCGGCAAAAGCTGGCCAGACGATCCGAATCAAATGATTACAAAACACTGGCCCCCAGACCCAGAAAAAAGGAAAGGAAACAAACAATTGGAGCGTCTAACCGGTTTGGAGCGGTCAAAGTTAAGCATTTGAAAGTGCAGCAGCACAATTCGGCTTGGTTCGGTAATAGTTACAAACACATTTACAGCTGCCGTTGAAAAGGTAATTCAATTTAGCCGCAGAGACAATGTTTCGTGCTCAGTGTTATCTGTTTGCTTGTTTTGTGCTGGCGCTTTTCACAAGCTGCTTTCCTTGCAATTATATTCTGCTCGACGTCGCCGCCGCTGTTACGAAAACGGATTACATAAGTGCAAAAAAAATAATAATAAAACAGAGACGGAGACTCGCGTGAGAGCAGCGGAAATATTAGAACGCTTAGATGGAGCTAATTAGTGTGAAATAGCTCGGCGAGCGGCCCGCTTCCATTTGGAGCGTGTCTGGAAAAATCCATTGGAGGTATCTCGTATATTTTCGGGGCTGTCCCTGGATTATACACTGCACGGCACGGAATAAAGCACTCTGCGGGCTGTATGATATATAGGTGCGTATACTATAGCGCATACGATTGCTCCAAAAAGCAGAAAACCAACCGAATATATGTGTACTCGACGCACTCGTATCCGTATCTCGCAGATACGCGGCTGACGTTTGTTCGGGCTGAGTGCTGCGCGTCGACTGAAGCGAATGCGAGCGGAATGCAAAGGCTGCCGCCGTCGAGAGTGAAATACAAAATTTAGAAATCGAAAATTTGCTCTTCACGAGCGGCGGCCACCAGAGGAGGTGGAGGAGGAGGAGCAGTGTGTGGCGGTGGGGAAAGCGAACGGAGAACAGAGAGTGTGTGTGTGATAAAAAACACAAAGCTGGCTGGCACATGACAACTCGGCGTTGTATCTTTATCTTGCGGCAAAAGGGGGTTTGGTCTTCGCGCTGAGAGACAGACCGAGGCGGACCTGAG
Source organism: Drosophila rufa (assembly GCA_018153105.1). Taxonomy (NCBI): domain Eukaryota; kingdom Metazoa; phylum Arthropoda; class Insecta; order Diptera; family Drosophilidae; genus Drosophila; species Drosophila rufa. The sequence continues at coordinate 9,528,061 of JAECXS010000085.1, forward strand.
TGTTATCAGGTATATTATGTACGCCGACTGTCCTTCCTCCGGCTATCTAGCCTATCCGCCTCTCTCTTTCCGTATCGTTCCCCGAGTCTTGCGTATTTATAGCCGAATTTGTTTACAACAAACCCAAAGTCCGCTCGTCAGCCGGCTGACTGTTTGAACAGATGCCGCCCACACAGGCGAAAGGAGGGAGAGGCGGTGACACATAAAGAAAGAGTGAAATAGGTAATATGATCAATAATCAATAAACTGAAATTTGAGTTTATAAAAATTATTCTTCAAGGTCGAAAATGAACACTTGAAAATTAATGACCTCGAAAAATTAACACAATACTATAGATCTTGGGAGTGAACAATTTTATGATTTTAAAGATTGTTTTTCGAAGTCGAAATGAACACTACAAAATAAACAGAGTGAACACATTATTCTAAAGGTAAATGTTCGAAGTCGAAATGAACACTTTAATATCTTAAAATGAACACTGTGATCAATAAAATTTTAGATAGATAGATTTAGATAGATTTATCAACTTTCTTGCAGAGAAGTATTCGATGTTTTACGAAATTTAAAGAGTTAATCAAGAAAAATGATCAATAATCGATTATTAATTTTAGTTTTAATTATTAATTTTTCAAAGGTATAATAAACACTTCAAAATTAATTACTTTGAAAAATAAATAAAATAAAATAAAAAAATTATATTTTTCACACTTTACTGGAAGTGGTAGCATTCTTCACTTCTTCCAGTGTACTAAATGCGTCAAGTACAGTGCGCGTAAATATGTGAGTTTGTGTATATTGATTACCTTTCCGCTAATCAATAAACTTTTCAAGTTCACACACAAGCCAAATTAATGAATCAATTTAGCTCGCAAGAGGGTGCGAATTTAACAAGAAATTAAGATGATCGAAGCTAGAAATACCCTAGTTCTTTAGTAGCTTCAATAAACTAAAGAACTTGTCATAGTCACAGACTGTCTATTAGTAACAGGCTTAATACAGATGACAAAGGCAACTCGTTATGGCTTCTGGGAAAATTGATAATGGAAAATTACTCATGGGAAATTAATGATAAAGATTAAATATTAATAAAATCAACAAGAAATCATGTTTTAACGGGAATGATTTATAACAAAGATAAGTGCCTTAGGACTTAATAGTAAGTTGATACAAAAACAAATAAAAATAATAAATAATGCAAAGCGAAAAAACCAATAAAATTCCTAACACAAAATCTATTTTCCTTTTAATATTATCGGACTAATACTTGGAAAAGTGAAAATACCAACTATTCAATATACCCCATCAAGAAGGGTATGCAAGGGTAACAAGGCGCAATCGATAAGGTTGAGGTCTCGGGTTAGCCGCTGCAAAAACCAGTCGGCAACCTCCAACTGCATTTCATTGAAAACCCTCGACGAGCCCCCAAAGAAGAGGAAGAGGAAGAAGAGAGGCGCAACCACATGGGGTACTTGAGGCGTGTCCAAAGCGCGGTACACGGATAATATTACTACTCCTGATCTGGGGCCATTACAGCTGGGTTATCATAGGTTGCGAGTGCTCCACATTTTTTATCTACAAAAACTAGTTGTGCTTCCCAGCTCGCAGCGAGCGGATATAAAAAATGCCCCAGACAATGCGGCCGCGCGCTTTCATAGTTTTTTTTCCATTTCTTTTTGATTGATGATTCATTTGCGGGACGGAGCAAAAAGCACACGCGGCAGTCGTCAATTGCGTCATCGATGAGCGTTGTTAGTTAATGTTTTAATGGTTGTGTTGCTTGTTTTGCATTGCGAAATTTCACTTTTCAGCGGGCGGCAGGCGCAAGCGCTTTTCCGACCGCCGAGCGCCGCCCACTTGCACTTTTCGCATTATATAAGCACACACAGTCCTTGGGCTTTTCTCGCTGCGGAAAACCTTGGAAAACTCAATACTTGAAAGCCGACAAGTTGCACCAGCAAACCGAAAGTGGAGCACGCGGTGGTGTGGCACTTATTGACCGAAGAAACGATGGCTTTTCCAGGAACTCCACATGACTGGGAAGCGGGCTTAAATATGGGCCAAACGAAAATCACAAGATTTGTCGGTTTTCAATAGAAAACAACACTAACACGAGGTTGGCTCGGTTACCTAGTACTTTTTCAAATTTAAGCGCACTGAATTTACCTTAACTAGCTTAAAACTTTATATATTTACTTTTTGCAGCTGAAAACCAGTGTTGCCAGATGAAAATGTTGCTTTCCCCCTAAAAAATCTCCAATAGTCATTATTTCCCCCTAAAAAATCCAGTCTTCCCGCTAAATTTAAAAAAAAATATGTAATCAAAACTTTAAGCTCCGTACTCAGCCATGCGAACGGCGTTTCTAAGCAGTGAGAGAGAGCGAAATCAATAGTCGAGAAACACTTTTCGGCAGCGCTGTTTTAAAGGCGGTACGCAGACAAACGAACAACATACTAGAAAATACCAGAAAGAGAATTCTGGTATTTATAGAGCGGGGTGACGAACAGAATAAAAAATTTAATAAAACGGTCGTTCTATTGGTCTCTCACTCTCTCTTACTGTTTCTCACACAATTCATAAATATAGATCCCGCCAAACGCAATAATGTATTTAAAAGCCGAGTCCAGTTTAGAAGAGCGGATTAAGTTATAGTAATTAAATTGGTAGAGCCAATTCAATGATAAGGGACTTGGGTAATATTAAATATTTGCATAAATAAAGGCCTGGAAGGAAATAGGTCCCTCGATGTCATATTTGGTTATTTTTAAATTTAAAAAATATATAATGAAATCAAAACTCAATAAATTCGATTTATTTAATTTATTTATTTTGTACTAATTGCTATTTACAAATATATTTATGCTAAAACGAAAGAGGTCTTTAAATTATTTATTCAATTATTAATTGGATTTACAAACAAATTTATATTAAAAATGTAATATTGTTGACAGTTGCAATTGTCTTCACTTCACAAACACAAACAAACGAGCGTTCTAGGCTCCTCTTTAAACTCCTTTTCTTTTGTCCTTGAATCTTATTTGCATGTTGCATGTTGATTTCTTTTCTTTTCATCTTTTTTTCTCACTAGGATTTCTTAACTAATAAATTCAATAACACAAATATAAAATTTTGAATTTTGTTTTTTTTTTTTAATAATAATTTAGTATTAACATCTCGATACTCGATACTCGAAAACTTTTCCCGGCTATCGATGTTTTGGCGGTCTGATATCGATGTTAGAGCGGTGGGGAACTTGAGAGGTTATCGACTTGATTAGGCCATAGCTTTGACTCAAACCGAATTTTCTCGTTACTTTCTATCGGTTTTTTAAAACTTGTAAATTTGATATTACATTTCGGCCATTATAAAAACTAAGCAAATAACTAAATGTAGTAAAATATAATTATTTTTAACTATAATTCTATAATTCCATATTCCACATTAGAATTATTTCTATAAGGTAAATTGGAAAACATTGGTATCTCATCTTGTTGTCGTGTTCAATTAAGTAATTAATTAAAAAGAAGCGAATTCTACAGAATACAGTTCCCACAACGAAACAATACGGAGACAATCTAATGCTTTAAGAAGCTGCACCTGGAGTCGGAATTTAAGTCTTTATTTAACGCTAAAGTAATCGCTTCCAATATAGTAAAATATTATCCTGTTGTTTCGATCTAAATAATTTCCTACAATTGTGGATTATACTTTCATTATTAATCAATGGTAAATTATGAAGTTATCCTGATTCAGTCGTAAAAATATAATTGACACACTCTCCAACTCGAATTCGACTTGCACTAAACATTTTATTGCGACACTCACTCACACACTAACAAACAACATTGCGACTAGCGACTAATTAGTATCTGCTGTACTGATCCAGACAGTAGCCGGTGATTTGGTCGGATATGCAGTCGAAGACATCAAAAGCCAGATCGCAGCTTTCACCTCTTTGGGGCAGCTCCTTGCGGTTGACTTTGTACCGGACGGTCATTGTCCTGAGGCAAATGTTCACGGCCCGCAGCGTGGCCATGAAGAAGCCATGCTCGTCTACGCCCTCGGAATAGAAGTGGACCAGTCCATCGAGCGTGGGCCAGCCCTTGTTATCTATGGCGTGGTTCCTTGCGTAGACACAATGCAGCAGGCACTGTGAGAAAATTAGACAAGATAACAGTAATAATTTAGAAATTAAGTAATATCAGAAATGAAGTAGTATTTAATATATTGAGTATATTTAATATAAGGCTGATTGAAATGTAAATAGATGATTATATAATAGAATCCTAAAAACATAATCTAAAACAGGGCTTTTTAAAAACATTTTAAAGATCTGGTCACACACAGAAAATCCGGATTAAATATGCAATAATTTTGGAAAGTAGCCAGCCTTCTTCCTTAGCATCCTTTCTTTTCATTTAATTTTTTCTAAAACTATTATAATTTTGCGAAGAATTAAAAAACAATCTAAACAAGTTGCCATAAAATTAACCGATTTATATGCATATTTTCCCATTGTGTAGTTTAGGCAGAGGACTACCTTTATATTCGATTTGCTGATGCATAAAGCCCAGCTAATGTGTACTAAGTGCCGCCCATAAAGTGCGCTTTTCAGCCATCAAATTCAGCTTTGCTGGAGGTGTGCGAAAAATCTCCGGCGTGTAAGTTTTGAATGCATCTGAAAAAAATCTGAAAAAAACTGAAAATGCAATCGCATCTGCGGCCTGCGCTTCTCTTTCAATTGTCTTCTAACCCTGACTTTAGGCCGATTGTTTCTTTGGGCTGCCATTGAACTTAATTGAGCGGTGGTTTTGCATTTCATTAACACGGGAAGAGGAGCTACTTGGTGTAGATCCAGAGTGCACTTACCCCCGCTATGCGCTTGTCCTCCAGCGGCACCAGTGTGGGATGGTAGATGCCCGAACTGGCCACGTCCAGGCGGCGAATGCTCCTCATCAGCCTGGCCACATGGCGCTGGGGCTCGGGCTCATCGTAGACTATATACTCGTAGTTGCTGATGTTCACGGATGCTGCGGGTGGAGGAGGAGGAGGATGATCCAGCTTAGGAGCAGAGGGCCAAATGAAGTCGATGGAGTCATCGTTGGGATCTATGGGCGGCTGTTCGTGGGCCACCTGCTCCTTGAGTATCTCGTAGGCCTCTGATGGGGGTTTACTTAGAGTTTTTACTTAGCTTAAGTTTCTCTATAGGGACTTTTACCATTCACCAGCTTGTTCCTGATCTCATCCTGGCATTCCCCTATGACGGACTCCACCTTCCTGGCCGTTCTGGGCGGATTCAGGCAGCGCGCCTTCTTCGTCTCGAAGCGTATTATATATTCCAGCGCCTCGATCGATGCGATAACCACACTCGAGATATATAGCAGTTGTGTAATCTTCATGGCTGCCCCGATTAATTGGATACTGCACGCCTGATCGAATCGATCCTAACGCCTGGACTGATGTCAAACGAATGTCCAATCTTCGCCAGATGAAATCGAAAGCATTTTCACTTTTGCGGGCCAAGACACTTGTGCATTTCCAGTTTCGCTCAATGGGTATGTGGTTCAATGGCAAATGCAACTGGTGAGTGCCACAACTGGTTGCACATTTCCCATGCGTGCACTGCGGTGCAGTCCGTTAGAAACTTGTCCTTAAAGCCACCCCGACCACATGCCAGTCTCTGGGTGTGTATGACTGACATGGTCATTGGCATCGCATATAGCTCGCCCATCTGATCCGATTGGATTAGGTTTCGTTCCATTGTCTCTGCGGTTCAGTTGGGAACGCACTCGCTTCGATTGAGCGCGCAATTAACCAATAGAGGGCTCGGGCAAAGTCTTCCGCCTTCTAAACAATTTGCATTTGGCCAAAAAACGGCCATAAAGATTATCAAAGGCGGTAGTGGAGATGTACACTGGGCTGGGCCATAAACTATAACCGAAATCAAAGTCAGCGAAGCGACTCAGAACCTCTAGAGAGCCTAGAACAATGGCCAATAACTGTACTTGGAAGTGGTCAGCGTCTCCACACTAATTATGGCTCATTAAAGTGCCGAAGATCCTAGGCGGAAATTGTCATAAACTTCTCTGGGTTCTAGCCGCTTGTCTCCTTTCTTGATGCCCGGGTAATTGCCTTTAATTGCACGGCTGGAATTGCGGCTAAGACACTGACCCAGACTCGCTCCGGATCGAATCCATAATGGGCCCGCCGGCTAACGGTCGTCGCGGTTAATGGAAAATTGAATTTGAAAATGCTTCCCATAAAGCTCCCGCCAGCTGAAGTTCAATGTTCCGAGGAGAAGCAGAAGGAGAAGGAGACGGGGGCATTGTCAACAGGAAGCTCTCCTCCAGGGGCAGCAGCATCTGGTTACCCAAAGGAAAAGAACAAGAACAACGTGAGCTAATTGACAGACAGCTACACGGGCACGATTTCCCATTTTCCGTTCACCAGAACAAGGAGCCACTGGGGGCCACAAAATAAACAACAAGAAGCGACTGGCTCCAGGTTCTGGAGTGCAGCCACAGCAGCTACAGCAACACTTGCGTGTCCGTCATTAGAACAAATTCTCTCACCTGAACCTCCTCCGCTCTCACCTGTAACCTTACCTTGCCATGCTCCCCGCCTCTCGGGGCTGGCTTGTAACGCAATTTGCACACAAATGCTGCTGTTTCATCTTCGTGGCTTGCTGTTTTTTCGGTGGGTGGTCAGGTGAGACAAGTGGCAGCACCACTAACACCACTACCACCATGGAGGCACCACCACGAGCCGCCGACGAGCTGCCTCGCCTGAGAATCGTATTTAAATACGAAGGTCTAACGCTGGATCGCATCAGTCGTCGTCGTCGCGTTGTTCTAGCCGCCAGCCCATCGTCTCTCAGCTCGGGATCTCAGTTCTCGGTTACAGACTCAGTTCAGGTCGCATTGGATTAGAGACTTATTTGGCGAACAGGATGCCCGTTTGATGGTCGCTGGATCTCTGACTGGATTTCAAGATGCTGCATCTCCTCTGGATTCTGTGCGCTCTTCTGGGTTACTTTGCGGACCCAGCGAGAGCTGAAATCGAATATAATACAATCAACGATGATGGATCTTTTCAGTTTCGGTACAAGGATGTGTGATTAATGTTTATGTGAAGGCTTAAAAATTATCCAAAAGGACTTATACAAAAAGTGATGGCCTAAAAGTTAAAACTAATTCCTCTAGAACTGAATATTTTATCAAAGTATTTATATTTGGTGGCTTTATTATTTTGCCTTAGTGTTTTGTGTTTCGCTTTCTTTTTAAATGAAGATATATTCATTGAAACGAGTTCTAAATTTGATTTCAAATAAAAGTTTAAAGATACAGTGATGTGTGCAGAATAATATCATTAAATAATGATCTAGGAAGTTGCCAAAAGAGGATAATCTTAGCCATTACTCGATTAATTCCCTTCAAGGACTATTAGGTTGCAAGCAAGTTTAGAGACTTAAGGAATTAATATATAGAGATTACTGCACTTGATTTATGAGTATTATATAAGGGTTATATTTTTGTATTTGTGCTTGAAGGAATTAATGATTATAATCCTTTGAAGAATAGTTCTTAAAAATCAAAATGAATGTATCAAAACTTATCTGATTTTTAAGAACTGTTCTTTAAGAAAGTGTCTCATTTTTATAGCAAAATTTAAAGGATGAAATCGATACTTACTTACTTATACTTATCTACCTTCATTCTACCTTTATTCAAGCTAAATTTTTCAATATGACTATTTAGGAGTTGTATTAGTACACATATATTTGATGTAAGATATTCCTAAAACAACAAAGCAATTACTTCAACTACAAAAGCCCACTTTTATAATTAATCTTTGCCACTTGTACACGATACCCCTAAGTGCTTTTGGCAACATTGGCTACAACCTCCCGCATCCGTTCTTCAATGGAATGCGAAAACCATAAAAGGGGAACAACTCAATTACGGTTTCTTAGCAGGCATGGGTCATAAATCTAACAAATCATCTAATCGGTCAATGATGCTCCGGGGGGGCCCCACACTCTCGCACTCGCAGTCGAGCAAATCTGAGATTTTTAACACCTCTTTAACGCCTTAACGTTTTGCAACCACAACAATACCAATAACCCGCTTCCGACAATCTCTCCTCCTCTCCATTTCGCACGCATGGGCCAACGCAATTACTCGGGGTTCGATGGCAACTCCTCCTCCTCCCTTGGATCCGACAGACATGCAAATGATGACATTGGCGGCTACTATCACAGCGCCTCGGGCACTCCGGACAACACGGTGCGAGGTCGCTACGGTTCGCGGAGTCCGGCGAGCGGCCAGATCGAGGAGACCGTCTACACGGCCGGACCACGTGGGTGAGTAATGGAATCGAAGACGCCCAGCCCAGGCCGAGTGGGCAAAGTGCGGTAGTGCACTGCGAAAAATAGCAATCAGGCTTGGTATTAGCAAATAAATAAAAACGGTTAAACGGCTAGGCAAGGTTATTTTAAATGTTCAGTTAGTTTTTAAAAAGGAAATAAATCGATATCGATATTAATTCACAATTTTATCACTATACCACCATCTCTAGATACCTCCGATTATTTGCTCAATAGTTTTCTTGGGTCACACTGGCAGGCAGCATAATCAGTTACTTCCCAGAAGGCTCAGGGAAAGCAGCTCGTCTTGCTTTCTACATCTTATTTTCATTTTATTTATTTTCTTTTCTTAATTTGTAACAATTATATATACATATAAAAGAGTTCATTACTTAATTATTTATTGTAGAGCGCCTTGCAGTAATTTATAAGACCTTGTTACTACGATCACATGGGTCCCTTTTGCTCTGCCGAATTACGAACATTCGAATTCTTTTCCTGAGGCTCTATATCTCACTGATATTATGGCTATATATTCTGGCTCCGTGGTTATATTCATTTCAATTACATCCTTGTCGAGCTTTCTTAAGAATTGTTGTCTCCTGGATCTTTATTTTTTCTTGTATTATTTTTCTTTGATTTATTTAAGAGTTCATTACTTAATTATTTATTGTAGAGCGTCTTGCAGTAATTTATAAGACCTTGTGACTACGAGCACATGGGTCCCTTTTGCTCTGCCGAATTACGAACATTCGAATTCTTTTCCTGAGGCTCTATATCTCACTGATATTATTGCTATATATTCTGGCTCCGTGGTTATATTCATTTCAATTACATCCTTGTCGAGCTTTCTTAAGAATTGTTGTCTCCTGGATCTTTATTTTTTCTTGTATTATTTTTCTTTGATTTATTTAAGAGTTCATTACTTAATTATTTATTGTAGAGCGTCTTGCAGTAATTTATAAGACCTTGTGACTACGAGCACATGGGTCCCTTTTGCTCTGCCGAATTAGGAACATTCGAATTCTTTTCCTGAGGCTCTATATCTCACTGATATTATGGCTATATATTCTGGCTCCGTGGTTATATTCATTTCAATTACATCCTTGTCGAGCTTTCTTAAGAATTGTCTCCTGGATCTTTATTTTTTCTTTTATTATTTTTCTTTGATTTATTTAAGAGTTCATTACTTAATTATTTATTGTAGAGCGTCTTGCAGTAAATTATAAGACCTTGTGACTACGAGCACATGGGTCCCTTTTGCTCTGCCGAATTACGAACATTCGAATTCTTTTCCTGAGGCTCTACATCTCACTGATATTATGGCCTAGATTCTGTCTTCGTGGTTATATTCATTTCAATTACATCCTTGTCGAGCTTTCTTAAGAATTGTTGTCTCCTGGATCTTTATTTTTTCTTTTATTATTTTTCTTTGATTTATTTAAGAGTTCATTACTTAATTATTTATTGTAGAGCGTCTTGCAGTAAATTATAAGACCTTGTGACTACGAGCACATGGGTCCCTTTTGCTCTGCCGAATTACGAACATTCGAATTCTTTTCCTGAGGCTCTACATCTCACTGATATTATGGCTATATATTCTGGCTCCGTGGTTATATTCATTTCAATTACATCCTTGTCGAGCTTTCTTAATAATTTTTGTCTCTTGGATCTTTATTTTTTCTGGTATTATTTTTCATTGATTTATTTAAGAGTTCATTACTTAATTATTTATTGTAGAGCGCCTTGCAGTAAATTATAAGACCTTGTGACTACGAGCACATGGGTCCATTTTGCTCTGCCGAATTACGAACATTCGAATTCGTTTCCTGAGGCTCTACATCTCACTGATATTATGGCTATATATTCTGGCTCCGTGGTTATATTCATTTCAATTACATTCTTGTCGAGCTTTCTTTAAAACTCTTCTCGTCTTCTCGATATTCATTTTCTCTCCAATTCATTTTTTTTTTTATTTATTTATTGATTAATTTTCCATTTTTATATTTTCGATCAATTTAATTAAATAAGAACAGTGTCAACCCGTGGTTTAGTTTTCTTCGTTTTTCGTTAAATTGTTTCAATATAATTTGTTGATCAACTTAATTTATCTAAGAAGCCTGTCAACCCGTGGTCATTAAAGATCCCAGTATTCATTTCCTTGAAATTCTTCAAGTCTTTTGTATCTTTATTTACTTTCGGAGTCATACGTATTCAAGACGTTATTTCTAATTTATTTATCTTTTATTAATTTAATTAAATAAGACTAGAATAAACCCGTGGTTTTGCGAACCGCTCGTGTTTACGTTTTGTTGGAATTATTCAACATTGGATTATTATTCATTTCTTTTAGTTTGATTTATTCAAGAGTTAATTTCCATAATATTTATTTTCGGTTAATGCTGCGACATGAGAACTTTCATGTATCATTTTTGTTACATTTATTTAAGAGTTAATTTCTTTTTTTATGCGTTTGTCGAGTGTATGAAAGGCAGGCAAGAGGAAGTGGCAGCACAAAGTGAGTTATCTCCCCTCGATGTCAGAGTTGAGCTCATATATCAGCGGTTGGCTTGGCGGCGGCGGCGGCAGGCGGCGGCCACTGAAGCGAAACTCGACTCGAAAAGTGGCGGCTCCAAGTCGAAGTCGAAGCCGAAGCCGTTCTAACACATTGGACGGTTTTTTGCGGCGTTGCCTAAACGCTTTTCCATTACCGCTCCGGGCGCTACTGTTGTTTTTTGCAATCTCCGGTAAATCGGGGGAAACAAAAAGCTGTTAACAAATTGACTGGCCTGGGAGATCGGGGCAAAAACTGAAGCTATAGTGGCTACACTATAGCTTGCTCAGCGATAGCGATGATTCTGAATGGGGGGATCGCATCGCTCCCCGAGATGTGGGGTAATCTGAGTAACGACGTGCCGGGCTCAGATCGGATCTAAATACGTGCCTAGATGCGGAATCGCTTCCGCTGGGAGGGTTTACCCAACTCATTGTGATCGGCAGCCAATTAATCTCTCCCCATTCCCATACAGCTTTCGCGCGAACGGACCGAAGATCCATCGGAAAATGGACCTGGCCCAGTATCCGGTGCTGCCCCGGGGAAGTCCCGATGATCCCCTGGCCGATCCCTTCGACGATCCCTCCTACAGCTTCAGCTATCGCACGCCGGATCAGTCGCGCAGCGAGGAGAATGACTCCGGGAATAGGATCAGGGGTGAGTTAAGAGGGGAATTCTCTAGGAAAATTATAAATATATATATATTCCCCCCCATTCCAGGTCTCTACTCCTACCTGGACGACGTGGGCGAGCGGCACAGTGTCCGCTATGCGGCCGGAGCAGGAACCGGCTTCGAGATCTCCAATGCCGTGCCGGACAGCCCCTCCAGCGTGGCCTACTCCAGTCCCCTGTACAAGTCGCATCCCAAGACCCGCGGCAAGATGGCCGTCCAGCGTGGTCCCGCCGGCAGCTACAAGCTGATCGCCTCTGGTCCGGATCACCGGCGGGCAGAGAGTCGAGCTCCCGATGGCCTGGTGCGGGGCACGTACTCCTTCCTGGACGACAAGGGCGTGCAGCGGACTGTGGAGTACATAGCAGGGGCAGGCATTGGCTACCGGGTGGTGCACAATCGCATTGGTCCCGGCACCCACATCAATCCCTCCGTGGCCGACTTCCGCCTGGCAGATCCCGACTTCCGCCTGGCCAATGACTTTGGCAGGGGTGCGGGCGGTGGCCTGGGTCCAAAGCCAGGCGGTGGTGGGCCAACTGGGTCTGGTGGTTCAGGAGGCTCAGGTGGCTCAGGTGGTTCGGGTGGAGCTGGCGGAGCTGGAGGCAGGGGTCGCACTCCAGGCAGGCCAGGAGGCACGGACTACCTGAAGCCAAGTGGCGGAGACCGAGAAGAAGCTGGTGCGGGTGACAACGAGCTCGGTTCGAGTGGTGACAATGGAGAGGAAGACATCGGGCTGAGCAGCAGCTCCAGTGGCTCCACCTCTGTGCACGGCAAGGAGGACCGCCGGGGATACCCAGCAGGAGGTGGATCCCAGCGGGGCAGCACCAGATACGATGGCGGCGGTGGAAACTCGGAGAGAGGCGGTGGCGGTGGAGGCGTCCCCGGTGGCTCCACAAGGATCAATGCCAGTGGCACGAGAAACCGGAACCGTTTTAGTGGCAGCAGCAGAGGCAGTAGCTCCTCCGAAAGGGGAGGAGCTCCAGGCGCTGGAGGATCAGGAGGTGGCATAAGAGGAGGCGCGGGCAGCAGTCGTCGAGGAGGAGGAGCTGGCACCTCCAGCTCCGAGGGCGACTCTGGCCTGGGCTACCTGCCGCCCTCAGGTGGGGGATCAGGCACGAGTGCCATCAGCGGACCCGGGGACAACTACCACCTCAACGACGACGATGTGGGCAGCTCGCTGCCTCCCCTGGTCACCGCCAACCACCGCATCCTGGAGATCGATCGGGATCGGGACTGGGTCCAGAGGCACCGCGACTCCACGGTCATCAAGAACGTGGGCAAGTGGTATGTGGGTCTGCCGCCCGGCCAGAGTGTCCGCGCCCATGTCCAGAACATTGACATAGTGCCGCTGGGCGGAAGGGTGGGCCTCTCCCCATCCGAGGCACTGCGCCAGGACGAGATTGCCGAGCTGAGTGCCTCCCGGGAGCACTGAGCAGCGATGGGAACCCCCCGTGTAACATAGCTTGTAGTGCCTAGCTCTAAGTGATCCGTGTGGGGCAACCGAAACTGGGTTGACTCCACGTGGAAACTGTAACAGTATTTAAAGCGGAATACAATCTATATCTGTATCTGTATCTGTATCGGTATCTGTATCTCTCACATTGTATCTATTAGCTAATTATGGTCATGTGATATCCGTGGAGGCCGCTTGGAGCAGGTTGGGCTGCAGCTTGCGGTTTCCTGGGATCTGCATATAACCATGGGCCTCGGCCTGCCTAGGGTTTAGTTTGCTTTCGAGATGCTGCTGCTCTGGTTTGGATTACTCGGAGCTTCCTGTGTTCGGGGAGCTCAGGTCTACATGGAGTTCAATGGGCACCGCTACTCCTACAACACGGATGGCGATCGCCTGGACAGGAGTGTCCATCTGCCCAATTATGGGGCAACGGCTCCCAGTTCTTCCCTGGACTCCTTCGGTTCCCTGCAATTTGTGCAGCAGGCACTCCAAAGCAGGCAGCATCCCCTTTCCAGGGTCTCCAACCTGGCTACATCCTCCCTGAGTGCCGGCTACCTGGTATCTCCTCCGCCTGCCCATCCCCAACCCCTGCAGGGGCGCCAGAACTTTGACTTCAGCACCCACCAGATGGCACATGCCCAGCACACGGATGAGGCGGGCAATGTCTTAGGCAAGTACTCATACTACGACGAGGCTGGCTACCACGAGCTGAGCTACAAGGCGGGCGCCGGCATCGGCTTCGTGGTCATGGGTGGCAACCTGGCCAAGGCTACCGCTACCACCTCGGAGCCGCACTCGGAAATCGCAATCGGAAACGGAATCCAAGCAAATGCCTTGACAGGCTTTCAAGAGTTGCATAAATATCGCGGCTACGCGTAAATAAACAAATTAGTGGAACTACTTGCTGCTCGCTTCTACTTGGGTGTTTTGTCATTGAGCGGGAACTATGTGGACATGGATTTGGAGATCCAAACAGTGTCAGCTGTCATGTTGGTAGATCTACGTGATCGGGGATTGAATCTATATGGCTGCAATCTATTAAGTCTAGAAATAAGTGAGCTTAAGGTAGGTCAGACTGCTTATTCAGATAGTAATCACATGTTACCAAAGGATTTTTTTTAAGATAAGTTTTAAGCTCACTGAGGTAAGGCTTCTAACCTTCCAGTAAAAGTTTCGCGGTCAGATAGAGTTCTGGCTAAGAAAATGTTGGTTGTCTATCATGTAAATCTAAAGGCTGACTTTGACAGGGACCTGAACTTCCAGTCAAATCTTTTCCGGCTCAGCCGCTGATTTCCAAGTGAAAATGAAGAAGAGACTTATTGCTGTTTTGAGAGGTAACTATAACCAAAGCAATCATGGGGTTGTGCTTTACGGCACACTTATGTGTCTTACAGCAAAAATCGATAGTTAACAAAATACTTAACATCACTAATCTCATTTTTCGCGTTGAAATCATTTTTGGAGGGTAGAAACCCGATTTGCTTTACGATAAGCTCTGGTTATTATATTTTTCGGACAAATAGCTCACTGGCAATTTGATAGTAAGGGTAGAAACTGTCCATAAATATGTCAATTTTTTATAAAAAAAAAATTGTGCTGGTAAAAGAGCTGAAGGCAAAGGTAATTTATAGCTGGATCTAATGGAACTCTGTCCAGTGACGACTGTGAAAGCTAGAGCTATTTTTATTTATTGCAGAAATTTCACTAAATCTCACTTTTGGGAAGATTCAAATCAAGTTAAATCATGACATTAGCTCATGCTACAAGCTTCAGAGATTTATATCTGCTTTACTTGGACTTCTTTTCGGTCTATAAAATTAGCAAAAAAAACAAAATAAGCCCTAAATGAGTTCATGGTAAACTCAAATTATCTTATATATTAAATTATTTTATATTATTTGCATTTTATTTAAATTTATTTTAGTATAACGATCTTAAGCTCAGATTATTTATAATCTTGAAGCAAATTAAATTCATTTTCTGATATTTTAGAAATTTAATTTAATTTTAATTTTAATCTAAAACCAGCATCATAAATTGACGAAAGCCAAAAATTCGCAGTTGTTGGGCGTAAATGATTGTAATAGCTTCAATTGTTTGTGGCGCGTGCTTTGGCCCTAGACAATCGCTACGATTTATGCATTTTATAAGGCCTAATTGGTTTTCCGCTCATAAAAATGGCTTGTACAAATGGTTAGTGCATCCCCAAAAGCTAAATTGAGTCAGCGCACTGCCACTGTTTTTATTTATATTTATTTTGGGTCATTTCTTGTCGGAAAGAGACCAAAATAATGCCCACATTTGAAATGTTCGACGCGTGCGCGCACTTGCCAAATAATTTGAATCGAACGGAGAGCCTTGGCTGGCGCCTCGTGGCCTAAATAAAAAATGTATATTTATTTCTTCCGAACCCCAAGCGAAACAAGGAAAAGCCCAAGCCCGAGTAATATGCAAACTTGGCTACAAAAATATGACTAAAACGAAAGTTTCACTGCCGCAATTGGGTTTGATGTCAAGAGATCTAAGCGGTTAATTTCCATTAAACAAGTTCCTACGCACTCCGCAACTTTCTTCGGAGAATGCACTAAAAGAATGTACAGAAAAGCACTAAAAACAAAAAGCGAGCTGACATAGATTCTATTAGGGCTCGCAGAGAAACCACTGGCCACGTTCTCAGCGCTGCTATCAATGCCTCCTCCCCAGCTGGGAACGGAACGAGCTCGGCGGTGCATAATTGGGTTAGGCCCCAGCAGAACGGCCTGCATTGGAACCACAAATTATGGGCCACAGTCCCAGGTGCCAGTTAGCTGTTGTTTCAGCCGCTTCTGCCGCGGATAAACAACGGTTCTGGCTGGGATTCTGCTTGTTCTAGTGAAGGTCAGGCTTAATTGGCCTGGCCCGAGCCTAGGCACCATCGGCAGTCCCGTTCGCCAGCTTTTATAAATAGGTCTCAAGGTCTCCGAGTCCCCAACTCCAGCGGCTCCTCCTCTCTTACCTGCGGTTCGATTTATCGCCTTTTGATGGCTGCATTCCAATTGTGTATATATCTGGTGGTGCGTGTGGCGCATTTGGGTTTCGGTTTGGGTTTACAACGTGTTGCTGCTAATTTCGTATGCTCCCTCCGGGCGAAACCATAAATCTTGTGGCAATTTTATGGATGCCTGGCTGCGTGTGCCACAAAGGTCGCCCCAGTCGCAATCCTGTTTAATCAAGAAATATGCATTATTATGGCCTGCTCTTAAGCTGCCCCCATTGCCCTGCAATTTCAGTAGCTGGCAGGAAAACCAATAAAGGAATAAATTGCCCTCGGATCAGTGGGGATATAGGGGCGTGATTAAGGGGCGTGTCCCCTCCACATTGTGTTGGATAGAAATGAGAAAATTAATGGTTCTGGGCTGATAAAGACCTGCTTGGGGCGCAGAAAACAAATGACTTAGAACACGAACGGGAGAAGGAAATCAATTCGAATAAAGACTTTGATCCAGAACACGAATTCGCTTGTAATTTTTGATTAAATTTCACAAACTGCCTTGAGGCTGTGGCTGTAATCCCGACATCTGCTGATACCCGAGAAGTGTGTGAAGAACTTTCTAAAGAGTTTCGGGGCAAACATTTTAATTGAATTGCCCAAACTTTGCCCAGAACAATTCATTCATAAGTCTCTTAGCATTTTGGCTTATGTCATGTTGGCGATTCGTTCCGAGCTGATTACCTGTCCGCCGCTTCCCACACGCATTTCAGGTTCGAGACTCCGCACTCCCTTGTCCACTTGTAATGGCCAGTCACAGTCAATCAAGCCAATAAACGAGCAATTAATCAACGTCACCTCAGTGATTCTCAGAGCTAGGTGCTAGGTTAGAGAATAAAATCAAAAAACAGTAGCGTGAAGAAGCGCCTGTCAGCACAGAATCTAACAAGTTTCTTGCAAAAAAAGTGCGAGGAAATACCAGCATTTATTTATTTAGCCCTGGGGAGGGTAGGGAAGATTTCCATCTGCAAAATCCTAGAGTTGGAAGCCTGAATATCAATTGCCGTTTGGGGACCCAGAGCTGAGATGCACGAGCCCAGATAAGAGGCCGGGCCAAGGCGAGGCAGCCCTCGGGTTTCTCTTCCACTCTCTTCAACTCTTTTCTTGGCTTCGAAAGCCCAATTCTCTTACCCACCTGATTCGGGCCCTGTTTTCTTGGCCGTCGTCGCTAATGGAAATGTTATAAACAGAGGCGCTGGGCCCGGCCACCATTCAGTTCATCTTCAGTCGTCGTCTGGCTCGCTGGCTCTTGGTTCTTGAGTGGTAGGAGGTCCAGTGTGTGTGATAAAAAACAATAAAGAAAAAATTAACATAAAGAAGGACAGGCCTGAAACAATCGTAAATTTAAAGCTTAACAGGACTGGCCTGTTCACATAAAAATCGTGTGTGTCTTCAGTGTGATTCTGGCGCGTGATAAGCCCTCGTGTCACTCATTCCGCTTCTCGTTCGCAGTTCAAGGATATTTACATTGTGAAGGCGAGGATTGGTCCAGAATTTAACGGAAAGAATTCACATTAAAATGCGCTACTTTGTTGTAAGTAAAAAACGTAAAGAATATTAATTCCTAACGAAACGAAACTAGTTTATGCCTGACCGAAATTAATCATTTATTGCTCTCGGTGCTGCCGCTGAACTCATTAACGCGTCAAATGGCCCAGGTTCGTGCCTTGAGTCTTTCGTTTCTTTCACTTCTGAATTGAAATGAACTTTCACTAAGCGACATTTTTGGGCAAAAACTGAAAAATAAGAACGTCGGTTTGGTTCTTGGCCAAAGAAATTAGCCTTAATTATGCTCTGTGCCATATGCAAATATTATTAATTTGGCTAAAATCTTTTTTGGGCTTTATAATAATCAGAAAGCAATTTGTATGCTAAGAAGAGAGGTCATTTAGGATTCTTAGTCATGGTTTAATATTAAAGAAGCTTTTTGTATGAGGTATTGTGGCCTTTATAAAAGGGTTTTCTTACAAAGGGAAGCTTAAGAGGGGCTAAAAAGTGAAAACTTCCCTGGAACGTGACAATATTCTAGCCCTGCCTTTATATAAAAAGTGAGAATGATTCATTTATAGCCTGGGCTTGGGGTTATTCCTTGCATTATTCATTAAGCCTTAACACGCCCTTAAAAGTCCAAATGCGTCAAAGGAACCATTCAATTCAATTATGGCCAAAACCCATACCCAGGCTTACAACAAAAAATCCCAAAAATTAATTATGACTGGAGAAACATAAAATTAATATGCAGCAAACGTAACGAAATCATGCGTGGGCTAACAAATGGCAATTAAAGATCTCTTTCTTTTTTTTTCTCTGAGCAGAACAATCGAACTTGGTTGTGTGGGTTCTCAAAGAACTCTTCTTCGAGTTCCATGAACTAGAAGTGCATTGATATGTTTGTTTCTTTCGATTTGATGGCGGTTCATAAATTAATAAATTGATGGGCTTGTTAGCCCACACGCCCCAGAACCCGAAGTCCATCAATCTCAGCTCAATTAGGCTTCGGAAAGTTAATGTTTCTGGAATATCATTGGCAGCCAGAGACACCTGAGACCCACTTACATCTTGTTTGAGAACATAAAATGCTGCGCTTAAACTTTGCATTCGAAGCCATTAACCCAGTTTATTTTTGGACAAGCCACACCCGATCCGGGGTCGTTTAGGTATCGTTATAATAAATAAATAAGGCAAACAGACAAAAGAAAGCGCACATAAATACATCTCGCGGGATGCAAGAAGAGTCTTCTTGCAAATCAATGAGAACCCGAGGTTCGACAGCCTCGCTTTTCGAGTTACGCTTTCGGCCCGGAATCGTAACAGAGACGCCTAGAGGTTCAGGTCAATGACACAACACGAGCCGCAGCTTCAAATCCAGCTTTGGCTTCAGCTTCAGCTCCAGCCTCAGCTGGTCTTGAGTTCTCCCGGCTTAGTGACATTTCTCCGGTGATAGATGGGCGTTCTGGGCGATGCTGGCTATAACGGTTGCGTCAATATTGACTTTGCCAAATGCCCCCGATCGGATCGGTTGGGAGCGAGGCTGGCGAGGCTGGCGAGAGTGAGTCAAATATTTGCCGGATCGTGAGGTTCTTGACAATCATGTTGGGTACTTCAAATATATTCTTTGGCAGCACCAGCTCTGGTTCTATTTCTTGGCTGAGACTCTGTCTCTGGGCTGGGCTGGGACTGGGGCTGGGCTCTCACTTTTCGAAGAAATTATGCAAATTCAGTGTGTGGTGACAGCTCCTTTCAGCGGAGATAGACTTTCGCAAGGGAGTTGACCGCATTCCAGGCTGGGCTATTATTGTAGGTATTACGACATGGGAATACGGAGAGATATGTTCTATAAAATGTACAAAAAATAGAATTAAGTTAATTTCTGGACTTACATTTTTATACCCTTGCAGAGGGTATTATAATTTTGCCATGATATTTGCAACGCAGTGAAGGAGGCATCTCCGACCCCATAAAGTGTATATATTCTTGATCAGCATCACCAGCCGAGTCGATCTAGCCATGTCCGTCTGTCAGTCTGTCCTTCTGCCCGTCTGTCCGCCTGTCCGTCTGTCGGTTTCTAGGCGAACTAGTCTCTCAGTTTTTGAGCTATCGAGCTGAAATTTTCAGCATAGTCTTATTTCTTTAGCACGCAGTATATATGTATGTCGGAACGGCCGAAATCTGACTACTATATCCTATAGCTGCCATAGTAATGATGGCGAAATTAACGTATAAACAATTTTAACCTTTCTGTTTTTAAACGTTTTTCTATAAATTTTGAGATATAGCAGTTTTTTATGGTTCTAGAATTACGGTTTTCATTTCATTAAGATCGGACAACTATATCATATAGCTGCCATAGAAGCGATCGATTTATATGAAAATGTAAAATTCTACATGTAAAATGTAAAATGTACAAAATTCGATATTTTTTCAACATTACTAAAATTGTTCGATTTTCAATGATCCAATTGCAGACTGCAAGGGTATACCAACTTCGGTTTACCGAAGTTAGCTTTCTTTCTCGTTATATATTTTTTTTATTTAAAATTAAATTTCTCTTCCAGCTAACCACGCTCCTGCTGGCCTCTTTGGCCCTCAGCCAGGCCCAGTCCGCTGGCGTCGAGTAAGTAAAACCTCATCTAAGACCCAGTCCTAAGACCGATTAACCCGATTTAAGTAACACCCTGCCTGCCTGTGTGACCAGTGACCAGTGACTGTGTCCAAAGCTAATGCTCATTCCAAGTAGAAGTTGATGCGCCCGCCTAGAACTTTGTGACTAAATCCGACATGTGACTAACCCAAACTCATTGCCCCCCCGAACCTAATACCCCGCATTAGCCCCTAGAATCTCTAGCTAGACCAAGAACAACAACAAACCCACTTTCGTTTGCAGAATTCAGAGGCAGCGCCTGGTCAAGTTCCCCGAGGAGTTCGAGGCCAATGCGGCGCCTCCCGCCTCGGAGAAGGCGGACGAGGCCAAGCGCATCCTCGAGCAGATAGCCAAGGTGAACGAGGCCTTTGGCTATGTGAAGAAGCAGCCGGAGCAGCCCAAGCTGCCACCAATACTCGACTCCAGCCAGTACCTGTTCCCCAAGCCGGCACAACAGCCCTTCCATGCCCATCAGCATCACTTCGCCGGGAGCAATGGCCAGACCCTGCTCGAGCCCTCCATCCGGGCGGTGAAGCTTACGAGGAATGTGGCTCAGAGCTACAATGTGCCACCGAGATTAAGACAGGGTCAGGATAAGGAGCCGGAGCAGAAACAGGAGGAGGAAAAGCAGGAGCAACTCTACTTCCGACCCAACCAAGTGGAGGTGCCCAAGCCCAGTTCCCCGCAGGAGGCCCAACAGCTGCCCGCCCACTTTGTGATCCCCGTGCATCTGTACAAGCTGAACAAGGAGCAGTACCTCAAGGAGCATGCCCCCCAGGAGTACCGCGTCAAGGGCTACAAGATCGTGGGCGATGTGGACAGCTTCTATGGCAAGGCCAAGGCAGCCAAGGCCAAGCAGGGCAAGACCACGCCCAAGTACCATCTCTTCTTCCTGCCCCGCGAACTGGCGCTCAACGAGGATGGCACTCCCAAGAGGGGTAACTCCACCACAACCACCACCCGGGCTCCTGCTCCTCCTGCTCCTGTGAGCTTCAAGGACTACCGTCTGGACTCCCGCGAGAAGCTCATGCACAAGCCCCAGAAGATTCAGCCCAGCTCCGCTCCTGAACTGATCACCCTGAACTCGGGGAACCGTAAGAAAGTGGGCTCCACAGCCAAGCCAGTGCGTTTGAGTGGCAAGGAAGCCGAATCGGGAGCGGGATCGGGATCGGTATCGATGTCCCTCAAGGCCACATCAGCACCCATTTCCCTCAGCTCCACGCTGCCACCTTCGGGCGGTCTCCTGCCCAACAACAACCGGCTGAATCCCTTCCGCATGCCCGGCATGAACATCGCCGAGATGCAGAACCAAACCTCGACGGCCATCAAGAACGCCTTCCAGAACATATTCAAGCTCCCGTTCCGCCCACCGTTGGCTTCGTCACCCGGAGCGGGTCCCGTCATTGTGGGCAGTATTCCCGTGAAGAACCAGGGCATCGATTCCATGGACTACAAGTGGGAGGACGACAACGAGGGCGGCGGCGATGGCATGTCGGATGACCTGGACACCGTGGAGAACACAGCGGCCGAGCTGCAGGACAGCAGCGCCTCCTCGGAGAAGCACCTGTTCCCGCACAGGACGCACCAGCTGGTGCATGCCGTGGGCCAGGTGGCCACCGCCCAGCAGAGCACCCAGAAGCAGGCGCTGCGCGAGGGCGGGATCATCATCCAGCGGCTGAAGGTGCGCAAGGGCGGCATAGCGATCGCGGGACCCGGGGGCGTGGCCACCGCTGGTAGTGGCGGCACTGCGATCGTGGGTCCCGGAGGCTACGCCCTCACCCACCCACGCAGCCTCACCATTGCGGGTCCGGGGGCCAAGGTGATCTCGATACCGGCCAATGTGGACCTGAAGGACGCACTGGCTCGCACCGATCTGGAGGCGAGGAGCTTTCCGCGGGAGGGCAAGGTGGTGGCCACCGGGCCGACGGTCTACTATGCTCCGCCCACGGCGACCATGGAGGAGGAGGAGCAGGAGCAGGAGCAGGAGGGGTTTTGAGTCTGAGGCTTGACCAGATTAGATTAGGAACCGTAGTTGGTATTGTCTAGTAAATAAATGTTTGTATTTCCCGAATCTCCGTGCTTTGTGCTTTCATCTGTAGATGTACATAGTAGCTATGGCCTGGTAACTAATCCACCTCCCTGGCATGCCATTAACCCCCACTAATCCGACACAGATCTGCCTCCTTCCTAACCCCTTGTTGCTGTAAATATTATCGGACTAACCGGCGGCTCTCTCTCCACCATCTTCCTCCCCATGCTTTCCCCAAACCCCTCTCCTAACCCCCCAGTGCCTTCTGGCGCACCACCAACCTCGAGGCCTGGCCACCGGAGGCCCATGGAAAGCTGCTCCAGGGATCACAGTTCACGCCCTACGGCGCCTTCCAGCCCGTGCTGCTGAACGCGCCCTTCTACGCCTCCCCCCTGGCCTATGTGCTGCAGCAACAGCAACCCACCACGATCCCGGCAGCCACCTCAGCCGGTGTCACAACCACCACCGATCCCACCACTGAAACGGAAAGCTTAGCCGATGACAGCTCCAGCGAGCTGGAGAAACCGGAAAAGCTACAGGAGCTGCCCGCAGCGAAGACACAAACCAGCGGCGATCTCAAGAGCGATTCGGGTCTCCGATCGGCGGTCAGCAAAATAAACCCCGACTATGTGATCGAGGAGATCGTCTCCGTGCCCGGCAAGCTGGTCATCTCCACCTCCTCCTCCTCGGCCAAGCTAAGACAGCAGGCAGCGTATGGAAGAACTTCACCGAAAGTGGATGTCACAGGAAGAACCAGCTTCCTAGATAACAGCTCCAGTGAGTTGGAGCAACCTATCTAATTTTGTATTTGAATGGCCACTTTATTATTTACCTTACTTAATAAGGTGGACGCCCTGCCAAGCTGCAAAAGAACATGGCATCTCTGAAGCTAAGAAAGCAGGCGGTGAAAGGAGTAGCTCCCCCGAAAGTGGAGGCCACGGGAAGCACCAGCACCAATCCTGCCAACTTCCCGCAGATTCCCTTTGGCACCTACTTCCTGCCCTACCAGCAGGCGGCAGTGCAGGGACGCAAGCAGGCCGCCCTCATCCTGGAGCCGCACTCCAAGGCGGTGGTGGGAAACGGTGGCACCGCCATCTCCACGCCCATCTCGAAGGCGTATCTGAAGAAGGGCGTGCCCACGAACGTGTACTTTAACCCGGAGTCGGTGGCCATTGCGGGTGTGGGCGGCAAGGCTCACGCTACGGCGGATCTGGAACTGGATCTGTTTACGTAGATTAGAGGATCAGCCTCTCAACTTAATTAACTAAATAACCATTTTCATTGACCGATTTCTTAGGTGGATTGTGAGGTATTAAGGGTTATTTGGATCTTAAAATTATATATTGAACTTTAGGGAACTTAATTAAAAACTTAAGTCGCTAAATTTGCTCTTACAACAGATTATTTTGATCTTTATTAACGTCGAGTTCCTTAATTAAAATAAAGAAATGTCACCTTTATATTATAAAGAATTAATGGATTCTCTTGAAAAGAGAAATTTAATATTTTTGATCTTATTCAATATAATTTTGATCATAATAATTAAAGTAAACTCATTTTCACTCCCTTTTATCGAGAATAATTTCTGTTCCTTGAGGATTAAACTCCCTAAACCTTAATTTCAACAATCCAGCTAAGAAACCAGGTCCCGAAAGTCCATCCTATGATATATCGTAACCCAGTGAAGCTCATCCGAGTGGGTAGTTCCTTTTCCCAGCTCTCCCCCATGTTCCTATGTTAAGAACAGAGGCCCTAAGAACGTGTCATTGCGTAGATTGTAAATAAAGTTAAACGTAAACTGTACAGCTTCCGCCTTTGGGTCACCGAGTAGTCCGCTAATCCCCTGTAGATATTCCGATGCTTTCGCCACATCCCCCCCTCCCAGCTTTCTCCAGGCAAACCCCGACCTTCCAATGCACTCTCTCTATAACCACGTCTAACCCCACAAAGCAGACACAGATCGAGGGCGGCTCCGCTGGTCTTCGAGGAGCACCCGTACTACGGCGGCCTCAGGGGTCAGCTCCTGCAGCTGCGTCCGCAGCGGGACGGCAGTGTGGGCAGCTTCATCCTGCAGCGCCAGCAGCCGCAGGTGAGGGCTGTGCCCAGGGACTCCGACGACACCATTACCATCTCGGCGGCCAGCATCTCGGCCATAGCCGACGGAAGTGGGTCTAGCAGCACCAGCAGCAGCTCAATCTCGGCCAGCGCCAGCGACTTTAACCGGATTCAGCTGGCCGCCGCTCGCCTGGTGGCCATCCAGGAGCTGGCCAAGCGGAAGGGCTCCTTCAGCGAGGAGGACAACAAGGTCTATGCCAGCAGCCTCCTGGAACTTGGTCAGGCCGCCCAGAGCCTGGCTATGCTCCAGCAGACGGGCCAGATCAAGGACTTTAGTGTCCTGCTGCAGCCCGATCTCTTTGCCATTCCCCAGAAGCAGCCCTCGAACTTTGGCCTGGAGGCCAGTGGCAACAATCCGGCGGACCAGAAGATAGACGAGCAGAAGCTGGACGAGGTCACCGAGCAGCAGTTCTCGCCGGACGAGCAGTTCCTGCCGTCCAACAGCGAGGATCCCTACGAAGATGTCAACGACAGCGTGTCCGTGATGGCGCCCAAGAAGGATGCCGCCGTGGCCGAGGCCAAGCCAGTGGGTAAGGTTTACTTATGAAGGTTTTTAATACAAAATATTAAGTATTGAATTTATTTAGGTCTCTCCATTGCCGGCGAGGGTGGCGTGGCCTCCTCCAAGCCCAATGCCGTGGCCCTTTCCGGCCGGAATGGCCTGGCCGTTGCCTCGCCCAAGGCCACCGCCATTGCTGGTGTTTCACCCGAGGAAGCGGCTGCCTTCAGCATCTCGCTGCCCACTCGCAACCAGCTGGTGATCAAGAGTCCCAACTCGGCGGCGGAGAAGGCCAGCGATGACTACGACTACAACGATGTGCCTCTGACCCTGGCCCGCTTCCCCTTGACCCGCGAGACGCCACAGCAGCTTGTACCAGTACGCATTTCTGGCGGGGATGCTCTCGTGGACAGGTGGCGCACTGCCATTGCCGAGGATTATGCTGCCAGGCACCAGGCTCAGGCCAAGGTTGCCATGACACCCTACATACGGATGGCCCCCAAGCGACGCCTGCACTCGGAATAGGGATGGGAATAAGGATAATGCCACCCGCTTGATCGCAATGAGATTTAAAGTATACGTTGTACAACATTTTGTGTGCCAGCTACCGAATTGCCAATAAAGTTTATAATATTTAATTGGAAACGTTCGTTATTTAATTTAAATTTATTTAAAAAAAACCCTTTACTTTCCACGTTCTTTTATCAGAAAACTTCCCCAACAAGTTCCCTTAATCGAATCCAATTAAAATCCTAAAGTGACACTCTCTCTCCCAGAGAGAGGCCAATGAACTGACCACAAATAGATCCCAGATACCAAGATCAGGCTGGGACTGTGACAGCGGGCGGCGATGCATCTAATTGCTGCGGGAAGTGATTATAGTTTATAACGAAAATACATTTATTTATGCGATTGCCGACCGAATGCAAGCATGTGCAAATCTTGATTAATCTTTTCCGCCATACAGCCGGGCGGCATGGAAATAAATTATCTAAGCGGGGAGCGGATGGGGGATCTCTGTGCCTGCGCCTGTGCCCGGCCAGAAAGCATTCAATTTGCACCTGAACCAGTTGGCCGCGTCAATGCGGCTTCAATGCAATCTCCCAAGCTACGCTTGACTTCTATTACGCGGCAGGTTTAACAAACTTGAGTGGCTGCGAGGCCTCAGAACTTGGCCGAGACCGAGACCGAGACCAAGACCAAGACCGCATCTCCGTTGACCATCTGCCATCTGCAAAAGCGAACCTGAAACCAGTACCAGTACCAGTCCAGCAGCAGTACTTGCAGCAGAGTTTATCTGCAGCCAGCTCCTCCTTTTGGCCATCGGCCATCAGGGAAGCACCCCGCTTCCCCTGGGAAGCTGGGCATTTCCAGTTCTATCAGTTCTTCGCCAAGCTCTTTGTTCTTGGCCCAGGTCAGGGCGAGGGGTCCGTGGCCGCACATTATAAAAGGCCATGGCCGGGCTGCGTTGGCCACCAGTTTCCTTGAAGTGGTCGCCGTGTCAACACTGAAGACTGAAGACCACGAAGCCACGCTGCCACGCTGCCCAGACTGCTGTGCCAAGACTGTCTAGTGATAATTTAGATTCTTCTTCTCGAGGGGATCGCGCGGATCGTGTGGCCATCAAAGAGCTCTGTGTCGACTCGCATTGCATTGCCTGCCTAGATTTGGGAAAGCAGTGAAAGGCCATCAGCAGCCAACTACTAAAAGGTAAGTCTGCCTTCCGAATTGCTCCCAATTTGGGTTCTTAAGTTCACACTTTACGTTCGTTTCGGGTCGAGAAAGTTATGGCTAGGCATAGGTCTGATTGCCAGCTCAATTCTAGCTGGTTTTGCGAAGCTATTAAGTTCCTGTTACGGTGAAAGGTTGTTTTAGGAAAATTTTACTTTAATTAAAAGTTAATAGAGAGAACAGATTCTTTAGACAAATTAAACTGAGAATAAGAAAGAACAATTGTCTATTATTATAGTTAATTTACTTAACAGAGAGATTTTTGAATGCAGAGGCTAAAAAATTCATAAAGTTTTGCTAAAATAATAAAGATAAAGAAGGATAATTGCAGAAATATAATACTTATTTAAATAAAATAATTATTTAAACTTATCTGTTTTGATTTTGTTGTGAAACATACTTTATAACTAGGACATTTACAATTGTTTTGATCCCTTGAAGACTTAAATGAATAGAAATAGGATCAAGGCTAGGGAAAATAAATTTTATTTTAATAATTTAATACTTTCTCAGGAGTAATACAGCTGCAACAAAGATTTAAGTTTTAAATCCTTTCCAATAAAATAAAAAATAGCTCGAGAACATAAATGCTTTAGGAAGAAGAGAAAAATATTTGCAATTTGGTAGTAAAATTCTTCAATTTAGCTGACACCCGTGTACAACAATTTATAGAACTAATGTGAAAGTTCTTTATTAATTTTAAAGAAGCTTAATAAGCTATTAATTTAGAAGGTAATTAATTAATAACCTTATTAATTAATAAGATAATGAATAGTAACTAATATATATTAACATTAAGCGCATTCCTAATCATAAAGTAAGCCCACTAACTTCCTCTAAAATTAATTAAGACGTGCCCAGTGCGCAAATATGAAATCCTTTACCATAAACGAAAGACTTAGACAGCGAACTTGGCTAGCACTTAGACTTAGACCACACAAAGAACATTCTTCAGCGCAGGGGGTGCGAAGGGGGATCGAAGGGGACGACAAACTTGACTATCAAGTACCGATTTAAGCCATAAAGCTGCTCCCAGTCATTAGCCAGTATCTACACTAGAAGTGCTTCAAGAAGAAGCTCCATTGGCCGGGCCAATCAATTGCAAACCGGTTGATAGCCCCTCGATCCATGTATAATAGTGCACACTCGTTGCGAGGCGCATCCTGTCCGGCCAGGCAACATGCAACATGCAACATGCAATTACACACGGACGCACACACTTGCGCCGAATAACGTTAAATTTAGAATGGACTTTGGTTCGATGGCAGGAGCGAGGCTAAAAATAACATAGCCACTAGACCAGTTTTGTGAGGAGTTAAGCGAAGAATATAATATGAGGGTATTATAGAGAACTCAATAGGATGTTCTCTATGATGAATTTATTATAGTTTAACTTAATTTTAGTCTTATTAACTAACTAACTTTATTTGTAGAACTTATATGGATCTTTATTCTTATAGTTTTTATTTTAAAATGGAATTTAACATTGTTTTTTGGGAAAATGGAATGGTTTTAACTAAAATAAATATAAGTATATCCAAAAAATACTTGTATAGTAACTAATTTAAGAAATTTTACCTTCTTAGATTTTTAACTTAATTTCCGAAAATTAAATAGGTTACTTTAACATTAAGCAATTTATATTTAAATGTAATACCTATTATAATACATATTAAAAAGGATACATATTAGTAGTTGATGTCAAATGTGATTAATTGCTTCTGGATACTTATTAAACCATGAAGAAAAACTTAGACTTATGATATTAAAATAATATTATCAGTATAAAAAAATATTTTTTAATAATTTTCTACGTAAAAATTTATACCAAAACTTTCTTAAAAGATTTACAATCCTTTCCAATCCAACCTTCTCCTTCGAACCCTTTGCAGAATGTTCCTTCTAGCGGCCTTTTGCTTGGCCCTGGCGTCCTGCCAGGCCAGGCCCCTGGAGCCCTCGGCACAGCACATAGTGATCGTGACCCCGCAGGCGCAGGTGCACCTGGAGCCGGCTCTCCGCTACGTCCATGGCCTCTCGCCACTGGCCCGTGTGGCCTCGCCGCACCACCATGAGGAGACCATTGTGTATGTGCCGGCCGGAGCTGCTGCCCAGGTGGTGCCAGTGCTGGATGCCGTGGGCTCAGGCCGGGCTGATGGTGCCAGCCAGCCAGGGACGAAGCAATGGGAGAACACGGGCGAGATCATCAACCAGATCCAGCAGGCCTCCATGCAGGGCGTTGAGATTGCCAGCGGCCAGTTGAGCGAGGCAGCAGCGTCGGCAGCCTCTGCCGGAGCAGGCTTCTTCCCGGCCCTGTTCCCCCCGCCGGGCTCCAAGAAGGAGGAGCAGCTGCAGCAGGGACTGAAGAGCGAGAAGA
Source organism: Drosophila rufa (assembly GCA_018153105.1). NCBI lineage: Eukaryota > Metazoa > Arthropoda > Insecta > Diptera > Drosophilidae > Drosophila > Drosophila rufa. The sequence continues at coordinate 9,557,019 of JAECXS010000085.1, forward strand.
TCGAGCTGATTGAGACGCCGGCCAACACCCAGCCCCTGATTGCCACCGAGGCCAGGCACTTCTACACCATTCCGCAGGTCTATCACACCCCGGTGGTGGATGTGGTGCACACGCCCGTCTACTCCTGGCCCATTCCCGCCATCCGGGCCCGCAGCATCCAGGAACCCGAGCTGGAGCAGCAGCAGCAGCAGCAGCAGGCGGCTGCTGAGCCTGCTCTGAAGCAGACCTTGACGACGGAACCGGAGTTACAGGCGGAGATCCAGCCGGAACCGCAGCCGCAGGCCCTGTTGAAGGAGCAGCCTCTGCTCAAGGAGCAGCCACTGCCCCTGCTGAAGGAGCAACCCCTGCTCAAGGAGCAGCCTCTGCTGAAGGAGCAGCCGCTGTTGGAGCAGCCCGCCCAGGAACAGAAGCAGCCAATCATTGCCGAGGCCAGCGAGCAGAAGTCCGAGTTCGCCGGCCGCCTCCTGGAGAGCAATGCCATCAAGCAGGAGCTGCAGGGAGCCGAGATCGCCAAGGAGCAGTTGAAGGAAGAGCGTGAGTATCCTAAGGAATATTATCCCAATATTATTATGATCCCCATGATTCCCCCACAGCAGCCAAGGCCCAGCTCCCAGAGGAGCCGCTGATCAAGGCCATTCCCGCCGAGCCGCTGCTGACCAAGACCATTCCGGCTGAGCCCATCCAGGCAGAGCAGCCGAAGCAGGAGCAGATCCAGCAGATCCAGCCGGCGCAGCCCGCAGCCGCAGAGATCATCGCCGATGCCATTGTGCCGCAGGCCTAGAGCCTTTTGGCCGGAACCAGAACTCTGAATCTCTGAATCTCACTCAAACCCTTGGGCAGCTTTGGTTCTTCGACTGACTCTCATCGCTGGCCCGGCGCTGTAGATGGCCGGGCCACGGGGTAACCCTCATCCAACCGTACATTTAATTACTAACACGAGACACACGCATCCGCAGACACATTTTCCATTTTCCAGCCATTAATTAACACAGAAGCGAAACGCGAAAGAGACATTCATTCATGCATAATTATCATCACGAAAGACGTTCGTATTCATCATCATCATTACATATTCATTAACCATAACATTGAAAACGTAAAACAGAACAATAAAAAAGTGAATGTAAAATGTAACAAGAGGGGGAGTCTCTGGATGGCAGGGAAATATCTGGGAATGATTTTCTAATGACTATATACATTTTATGAAGATTTTAATTGTTCCAAAAAGTTAAGTTGTTGTAAAGAGTTTTATTATACATATTTATGTGGAAATCTAATTTTATTATAAATATTTTAAGTATTGCATAAAACTGAACTCTTTAGAAACCATTATTCCCAGAGATTCCAATTTGAAATAATCATATTTGAGCCAAAACAGCCTTAATTTCAATTTGGAAAGCTTCTTTATGTTTGTTTTAATTTGGTTAATTAATCTGCAAGCTGATTTTAAAAATTTGAACAAAATTGTTTCTATTTTTTTTTAATATTTTGTGTCTAAGCTATTTAGATTTTGATGGCGAATCCAAAAATATACGGCACTTGGCTGTCATATAATTTTTGGGCACAATATGCTCTCAGAAAGACCTCAAATATGGTTAATTTTTATATTATAAAAAGACAAAAGTTCACTTTAAAAAAAACATTAATAGACATTTTTTAGCCGAAAAGTAAATAATATTGCATACCTTTAGGCATTTTATAATATATCTGCTCAAATAATTGTGCATCTATTAGGCTGACTTAAGGAATTAAAAGGCGACAATGGAAAATATTGCATACTTTTGGGGTTACGATAATTGCAACCTTTAAGCCTTTACAGTTTGAGAAGCACTGGAACTAGTGCGAAGTAATATATACTCTTTCCCACTCTCACACCACCCGCCATACCAATGACGTCAGCGTGCAAATCAGCGCATCGTCGCTCTACTGCTTGCTGTTCGCCTGTTACTTGAAATGGGGAAACCGAATATTTGTACGGCAAATTCGAGAAATTCGGAGTGAGAGTTGTTGTTGTTGTAGTGTTGCTGTTATTGTTATAATTGTTGTTGTCATTATTGTTGTTGTGGTAGGCAAAAACCACAATGTAATCTCCAGTTTTCGCAGTACAAATTCATTAAATGCATAATTTCATGTACCAGGCGCACAGGAGGCAGTAGCAGGCCGATTCAAAGAACTACACCTGCTCTCCCGCTCTCCCACCTTCCGCTATGCCAATGACGTCAGCATACAGATTAGCGCATCGTCGCTCTCCTGCTCGCTGTTCGCCTGGTACTTGAAATGAGAAGAGCGAATATTTGTAGGGCAAACTCCAGAAAATAGGGTTGGAAATGTTGTTGTTATTGCTGTTGGTGTTGTTGTTGGCAAAAACAATAATGCAATCTCGAGTTTCCCCAGTACAAATTCATCGCATGCATAATTTCATGTACCAGGCGCACAGAAGGCAGTAGCAGGCCGATACGATCGATAATACCTGCTCTCTTCCGCTCTCCTTCTGCTATAGGAATGACGTCAGCATACAGATAAGCGCATCGTCGCTCTACTGCTTGCTGTTCGCCTGTTACTTGAAATGAGAGGAGCGAATATTTGTAGGGCAAATTCGAGAAATTAGGAGTGGCAAATGTTGTTGTTGTTGTTGTTGTATGCAAAAACAATAATGCAATCTCGAGATTCCGCAGAACAAATTCATCAAATTCATTATTTTATGTACCAGGCGCGCAGAAGGCAGTAGCAGGTAGATTTCACCTGTTTCTCTTATCTCTTTCACACTCTCCCGCCATCCGCTATTCCAATGTGAGAGTATAATGAGTAGCCCCAAAAGTATGCACTGCATTTTTCCTATTCCACTGTTGCTCATCGCTTCAGCCTAAAAGATGCGTTGTTTTTTCCAAAGGAATAAATAACAACCCCCAAAAGTATGCTTTAAAAGTATGTTCGATTTATCTAAGAACAAATGTTAATAATGAATATTCAAATATTATTATTTTTTTTTGAAAAATTTAGATATTGAAATTACAGCTGCTCTGAACTGATAGAATTACATTTATTTTGTTAAAAATGATACAAAATGTATAAAAATGCTTACAAAGTACTTGAGGCAGCCAAGCAAATTGTACTGCATTTTAAAAAGTGAGAAGCCAATTTATTTAAATTTATTTATCACCAACACATTTTACTAAACAAAAGCAGTTGTAAGAATAATTGTATGATTTATTTATCGTTAAGCTTACTAAATATAAATCCATAAAATCAGTTTAAAGAGCTGTATTTTCGCACATATCTCTTCAATTATGTAATGACACTGACCCTCAAAAAGCCAGGTAATAAGGTGAGTTTCTTGCGTAGTTCCGCGAATTCCCAGACAGCAACAAAATATTGCACAAATCACATGGACGGGTAAACAAAATCATAATCCGCAGGGCTGCATACTAAGTAAGTCCGGAACGTGCCCCCGAATGAGGGTGAAAAAGATCCGAAAACTGATTGGAGTACGGCACTTTTATTAACTTACACAGATATTGACATAAATATTTAATAATTAGAGCCACGCAGAGGATCGTCATCTACGCCCACTGTAATGTAGGCATCCTGTTCTCCTATGGCTATCAGATCGTCTTCGTCCTTTGGACTCGAGGTGGTCACATCCGGGGAGTCCTCCGCCGCTCTGGTGGTTATTTCCACACGCTGCAAGGGCTGACTGGTATCCGTATAGCGATAAACCGAAAAGTATGTTTGAATGCGCCGAATAATGTTCTCCAAAAGCGGCGGAAACTTGTGCTCCACTCCGTCTCCGTAGATCTTCAGGTCCAGCCGGGTTTCGCCACCAGCCTCGGAAATATGCGACGGACTGATCTTCAGGGCTTGAAGAATGCCTCGCAGCATAAGAAGGTTCTGCAGGTTATTCCCACTCTGATCGGGTGCCCGTCGGAGTATCAGCGAGCCATTGGGCTTGACCTCCAGATAGTCGAACTTTTCCGTATCCATGGGCAGCGCCTGGTTGGATTCCACGCTCTCCTTGATCAGGGTCAGCGGCAGAATGGCCGCCTCAAGAAGAGTCGAGGAGAGAAGGCCCAGTCCCAGCGTCATGTAGATCACCTGCATCTCGACGGCGACTAAGCTTTCCCGGCGATCCGCTCTGGCCCTGGCCTGCGGCTGCACTAATTTGGGGTTCGCCTTGGCCAACGAACTTATTCCAAGTGCTGCGCTTTTTTCCACATTTTACACACATTTTACCACTTTTTCGTACGCATCTTGAGTGTAATTGAGCCCTGTTTGTATTTGCCTTTGTTCGGTTTGGTTAAGCTGTTTCACTTGGCACATGGCCAATACCGATCCGCGCTTTGAGACGTGCCCTGAGCACTCGCTGCGCTTTGGCTTTGAGCCGTTTCAACTGTTTGAGTTACCCATTTGCATTTGTTTGTCAATTTTTCTGTTATATGTATTATTCTTCAGCTGGCCCCGAAATTACACGAGTTTATTGCCAATATCGCTTCATATGTCGGGCAGTGAAAGTGTTATATTTCCTGGAGAGAGAGAAAACCAAGGGATCGTCGGACTAAGCTACTCTTTGGGTGATTCATATATGAACTTATCTTGACAGTAAAGTGTGATCTTTATTTACATACTTAAAATATAAGAAGGATCAGCTAAGGCACTAAAATTATGCCAAGACTTCTGTTTATTTATTACCCCCTTTATTGACGGCCTTTATTTTCATGTTATTTAAAGAAGAAATATAAAATATTGTCTTAAAGTGGCTTATGAGGTTATACGTATTTTATTTATTTGTTAAGGGTTCTTGGGTGTATAAGTACCTCCCGTAAAGCAGGTACAGATGAGAACCAAAGCTTATAAATCACTTTAAGATGTATTTAATGTTAATTTTCATAAATCTAACCGTTAACATAATGTTAAATCGAGCTTTAACATAGTTTTCATCTAAGTGGACCAGTCTGGCAGCTCTAAAAATAATCTGGCAAAGTGAAAATTTATACCTGGCCACTCTGAATATAGGAAACGAAGTTTTAAAATCCGCAAGGTAAAGAAATTAAAACCAACTTGTCAAAACTCATTTTAAATGACATTATTGTCTTAATAAATTCCTTAATAATAGTTATGATAACATAGAATTATACAAAATCCATATTTCCTTTACAAACCCATTTAAGAAAAACATTTGGTTGATAATTTATTAATTTATTTAGATTGAATTTCATTAAATAGTTAAGGACATTGATATAATGTTGTGTCGCAATTATCATTATTATTTTTGTGTGTTTGCGCGTGTGTCTGTGTGTTGTTGGTGTGTGGGTTTAGTGCTCGAAGTAAGCGGAGTCTCTAACTTACGTAGAATGACCAAAAATATCGAAACGAAAATAATATAAACTAAACAATTAAATTGCTAGGACATGTGTCTGTGTTTGTGTCTCTGTGTCTGTGTGCGTGTTGTTTTGTTGCTGTTTAATAAACATACAATACATATCAAACATAAATCGTGTGGTTTTTAATACAATAAAACTGTTTAGAACTGAAACCTGCGGTAAGGAAACTTTCATCTCATTCTTCGCGCTGCTCGACGACGCTGGGTTAAAACTTAAAATAAATAAATAAACATACATTTTTCAATGTGGCAACAATAGTTACAATTGGTTCAGTATTTCATGTTGATTTTTTTTGTGGTTTTTTGTTTTCTTTTTTTAGTTTTCTTTCTTATAGATTTTGATTTCGTTCTGAAATGCAATTACAAATAATAAGTATCTATACAATCCGATGTGCTGATCTACTCGCGTGAAGATAAAGCAAATATTTTCGTAGATTTTCTTGTTAGCTAACTCTATCGACTTGAATTTTACAAAATTTGATTTGCTTTTTGATTTTAGTAGGACTCATCCTGCTCCTGCTTCAGCTAGCTAGTTTCTCTCATTTCTAATGTAAGTGTAAGGCATTATCTTCTTCGTTTTAATACATGTGTATATATTCCTCCTCGTCAGCGATCTCCACTTGTATCCCTCCGATTTGATCCATAATTTCGTTGAATTTGTTTATGGCTAATGTTGGCTGCTTCGCCTTCTCCTGACTCCTCCTCCTGCTGCTCCTCCTCCATCCTGCTGCCACCTGACTCTGGGACTTACATCAGCTTCTGCTTGGCGCAGTCGGGGCACAGGATGTCGGGTCCGTCGGTGATGAAGCCTCGTCCCACCAGGCTGGCCTTGCAGCTGGCGCACACGAAGCAGTCGTGGTGCCAGTGGCGATCCTCGAACGAGATGAAGCGTGTGCCGCCAATGCCTATGATAAAAGGGGATATTAATAAGAATTTATTTATTTAAAGTGGAATATATTTAACCCACCTGTTATGGGCTTCACACAGGCCGTGCAGCGCTTGGCAAACAGCTCGCCAAAGCACTCGGCACAGTAGGGCTTCTCATCCCGGCTGGTGAATCGCTGGCCAGCTAGCGTGATGTTGCAATGGGTGCAGGTGAAGCACTCGCGATGCCAAGGCTCGTTCTTGTAGGTAACACCTCCCGAGGTGATGACCTGGAGGGATAACAAGGGAAGAGGTTTTATTAGAAAAGAAAACACCATTTAAAAGTCTTTGAAAGAAAGCCACTACCCTTAAAGGAAGCCTTTTATACATTTTAAATATATTTATATTAATTAAAAAACTCATCCTTACCTTATTGCACTTGATGCAGCGCGTGGCAAACTTCTCCTCGTAGCAGCCGGCGCAGTAGATCTCCTGCTCCCGCGGGATGAAGGACTTGGTGCCGATGGCCGTCTTGCAGACGCAGCAGCAGAAGCAGTTCTCGTGCCATTGCCTGGTTTTGTACTCCATCTTCTTGGTACCTGAAAACAACAAAGGAAAATGGGGTTAAAATCAATTTCCGCATTATGGGAACCTTGAACCCTGAACTTTGGCAACCCACTAACCCAGCTCTGGATCTTCGATCTAAACCATCTAGGCAAAAACTCAATTTCAGACCAAATGACAGATTGGGGGCAGAGTGGCAAGCTCAATCAGTGGATCCATTTTCGATATAAAAACAAAAAACTTTCCGCCGTTATGTCGGCCAGACATGCAACTTTTTTCCATTTTTTCCCCACAGCGGGGGCGCCTGTCACGCCTCACCCGAATTTTCCGGGGGCTTCGACATTTTCATAACAATTAATGCAGAAATTACGCAAATTTTTGGCTAGTCTTGAGACAGCAGACATTCGCCGCATGATTTAGGGCTATGTTGGCTTTAGTAGTCCATATAAACCCTTGAGGACCTGGGTTTAAGCTTATTTATTGCGTGTTCGAAATGTTTGTGGCCAAAAATAGGCAGACAAGAAAGAGTTGAGGGAACAAAGCTCTGCTAGAGCGGGTAATTGAGTGGAAAAGTTGACTCTGTGTCGTCTGAAAATTATTATTTAATTCACGGTTTGCCGAACAAGACAATCGAGGAAAGTTAGGGCAGGCGCGGGAAAATTAAGTTCAAGTTGTTCCCTATTGTCTTGGAAGAGTCTCAGCAAAATATGTCATTAAATTATTAAATTATTCTGCTCTAATAATGTGAAAAAAATATATATTTCTTCTAAAAATCAAAGCTAGAATGCGGTAAGAATCAAAAGCAACCTTCGTCATAATTCTAAACACTTTAAACTCTTATCAATATTGCCATAAATTTTCTACAAATTATTAACCCATAAATAAGTAAAATCTTTTCCTTAATTGGTCAAATAAAATGAATAAAAAGCACTTAAAACTAAGCCAAACATTTTTTGGGCACTCGTACGTCTTGTAAATCAAAACATTTCGATTAAAGTTTTCTGTTTTATTATTTAAATTTTATGGCTTGTCTCTTCTTCAATAAAAAACATAAATTAATAGACCCTCGGATGGATTTCTTGTCTGGCCTGTTCGAGAGACTCCGTAAATGGCAAATTCATTACTCATCATCATCATCAGCCAGCGATGACGACGACGGTATGGACCTGTGGGCGGTTCCTTTCTTCTGGCCAATTTGAATAGTTTTCGGCCAATAATATTGATAAATTATGATGTCTCATCCGTCGTTAATTAAGCACCTTTTGGCTCTGGTGGTGGTTACCTGCTTTGGAGTGACGCGGATCGCCGAGGCGACAATAGTCGCCCAGCTGGCAATAGAAATTGCGATTCTCCTCCACGGCCGAGGCGTTGGGCAGGAACATGCTCAGCACGGCAATGTCCTCGTTGTTATCCTTGGCCTTCTTGATCCGCTCGGCGCCAATGGTCTTGGTCTGCAGGTGGAGGCGCGACTTCATCCTCGAGCTGAGCACATCCACGTCGGTCATGTTCGGTTGCTACTCTTTAGTATTTCGTTGGATTAGAAATCAGGAATGCCAGAGAGTGTAACCAACTAATAACGGCTTAAAGCCAGAACCCCTTCAATAACTCACGATAAATGCAATTTCATTGAACTCTAAACGGCTTAAAGTGGGTCAGTCAGCGATCAAAGACCGGGCTATTAAACCACCGAACATCTATCTAAAAACGATCTCTGGAATTAAGCACGAACTTAATTTGGCGACGCCAAGTCTCTCTCTCTTACTCCATGACAGATCTGGTATGATCTCAAGGCGTTGTCTCTATGACATCATGGGCCAAATAACAAGTTTCATTAAACTTAGCGAATGCTTATAAATAAAATCCAAAACCAAGTTGGTTATAATGGAAATGAAACAACAACTGCCGCAACTGGCTATCATAAATCATTAAATAATTAACTTTTTGTAAGCAGAACAAGGCACAACAAAAAATTGTGCTGAATTTCATGAGCAATTCTTTTTAGATTTTGGACGAAGCTCGTGCGCAAATTGAAGCAGGAAATTGTCCAAGCTGGAGGCGCACAGGAAGCTCAGAATGGAATCGCATAGATTAGAGTGGAATAATCCAAAGAAACCCACACAATTGGGAAGATACGATGGCCAGATAGCCGCGGAATGCCAGAGAAATCTCCATTGGTAAGCAATTGGAGTCGTCGGCGATTTTCGGGGGCGATGATGTAAGATTAAGTATTTGGAAAGTATTTCAGCTAGAAACTGATTCAAAAATCATTCAAATTCAAAGGTGATGTAAGGTTTTATAATTCAACAGGAAATTATAATAATTAATTTCCAAGCTAAGCTCATTTTAATAACAATAACTTAGAATATTCCCACAGTTGGAAATATTTATATTAATTTGGCAAACACACACAACAAGTTTAAGTTAAGTAAATAAATTTATGAATAATTTATATAGAGGCTAAAAATTTGTAAACAACACTTTTAATAATTAAAATTCAGCTGTAGTTGTTTTGAATACTTTTTAAAGACTATGTAAGCTGAATTTGCTTAGCTAAAAATATTCCATAAACAACAAAAAACATTCCACAACCTTTCTTCACAAAAAAGACAAAGCATTAACTAATATTTAACTTGACAGATAGATGTGAAAACTGCTATTTTGAAAGAGAGAAAATTAAGCAGAGCTTGGAATGTATGAGTTATATTTCAATTTATTGTAACTTTCAAAAAGGAAAATTAAAAAATAAGACTTTAGTGTATATAACTTGTATTTTTCCCTATCTAGTTCATCTTGTAAGTGACCCCTTGAGTGTCTCCCATCCGTTTTGGATTACCAACTCGTAACCACAGCATTCGTATGGGTTTCGGCCGCCTTTTTGCGGCTAAATCTTGGGGCATAAACAAAGTTTATTTATGGCTACCAGTGCCTAACATAATTACAACTAATTGTGATGGGTTGTCAGCTTCGCAAAGACCAAACACATCGCCCACTGAAAGATACTGAGACACTGAGAAACTGATAGATTGGAGCCTCAAGCCGACGTCGACGACGACGCCTACAACAAAAGTCACCGCCGCGCGGCAATGACGATCGCTGCTGAGGTCAAGTGGAGAGACATTGAGACAATGATATATTGACAGGTCGCTGACTGCAGGCTGATCGATGGCATTTGCATTGGCCTGGCCCCCAGCCGAAAATGAAAGTGGATTCGCATTCGCATTTGGACTCGGATATGTCAACCCAAGCCAAATGCAGAGCGAAACCCAAAACCCTTGCGTCGTGCATGGTCTGCATTTTTAATTGCAATCGGAGACCGTCGGCAGCAAATAGCAAAAAAGGGGAACACAGCAAAAAATTAATTGTGGTTATATGGCACTAACAATTTGAAATGTTTGAGAAATTTCTAGGAACTGATTGAGGAATAGATTGAGAAATCATAAGTCAAAGATATTTAAGATATTCTAAAGTATTGATTAAATAAGAGATTGTGAAGAATGTGAGAATAAAAAGAAAATACAAAACAAAACTGATTAAATAGCTTTGTTTTATATAAAGTATTGGATATACGTTTTTAAGTAAATAGAACTGAGAGATATTTCTAGGAGAGATATTTGTGAGACAGATTTAGATATATATTTATTGTTACGATGTCTTTCTTTTAAATAAAAAACAAAGTGCTAGTTACAATAAGTACTAAATCCCATTATTATTTTAAGAAAAAGCTTTGATATATGTATATGCTCTCAAAAACTACTTGACTTATTATCTGAATTGTTCAGAAAATATTACAAAATTAAGCCTTTTCAACTGTGTTATTTATAGGTTTAAAATTTCTTTTTCAGCTGAAAAGCTTTTATTGATCTTCCTAAGAAAACTATTGAAAGTATTAATTTAGTTCATGAAAAATATATAAATATGAGTAATAAATTGTAACACCTTGATTTCAGGCTTAGAATTTACTTTGCATTTTTATTTATTATTTTTTGCTGTGCACTTGACAGTGGCTCCATTTAGCGGCTTGCCGCAATATTTGATTTTCACTGTGGGATCTTTGACTTTGACCCGCCGCAGGGCACAAAAAAGCGGGCTTAAAAGCCAAGATTTATTGGTCTCTTAGATTCGTTGAAAAAGAGAAATTGAATTTGCTTGTTTTTGGGGCCTTTGTTTTGATAAGACAACCGGATGACATCGTCTAAGCGGGATCAGCGTGAGCTGTCGACTTAGCGGGTGTCTTTTAAAAGCTCCCCGGATAGGATCTTTAATTAAACCCAAAAAGCCCAAGGGGGGCATTGAGTTAATTAAGAATCGTTTTCACAGCCGTGCAATTAACGCATTCAATTGGAAGCCATTTGGCGGCCAGCTCGGAAATAGTTTCAAGCGATTTCATTTCGATTTCGTTTCCATTACCAATTGATATTCAGATATTCAATTGCAGCGACAGCCACACACAATAATACTAATAAAAGAAAGAAATGCCAACTCAATGGCCTGCATATTCATATGGTTTAAATGTTTTCCCATTTCGGATCGAATTTAAATGTGGAACACGTCGAATTGGCCATCGCTTGACATTAAATGCAGCCAAAATGGGTTCAAATTCGTTTCCGGCTTGTTTGGTCTTTCTCCTCGCTCGCTTTCGTGGTTATTTATGACACGGGGAAAAGTGTTTTTGGGGGAAAAATTGTAACTGGAGTGTCTCGATTTCATTTCGGGCCACCTGAGGATTGTGCAATGCCCCCCGAAACCAGAGAGTGTGCGTGCTTGTGTGTGGGCCGTGCGTTACGTATACGCCCAGGATGCAAAGTGAAATCAGATGTCGAGCATACGCCGTATGGGCCGAAATCGACCTCCCCCCCCTTTGGCTGCAGTTTATAATCGAGGAAAACAGATGCCTTGTTGGTTACACTCCTTTTGCATTCTCCATATATTCCATATTGTTTACAGGTGATTTCCCCCAAACAACAAGGTGTTTATAATCGCGGACTCGGACGCTGGCACTGGCTTCTGCCACTCAGCGCCGCCGTTCCTCAATTATGAACACTAACTGCGGATGTACTTTATTGGGTTCTTTATGGTATCGCGATGATCAAAGTTTATGCACATGCAACACGTTGCTGCTGCTGGCGAGAAAAATCAGCAAACAGAGAAGATTTTTAATATTTTAGGGAATCGCTTTTGTAATTGTTTCCGCGGCACATTCCACGCGCTTCGAGAGCCGCTTTGAGACTGAAAAAACCGAGGCGAGGGCCCAAAACAAAACAGACTTCCGAGAGCAGCCAGCCAGCCGAGCGAAGTGACTCAAGTTTCAGCTGGAATTGAGTCGAGTGAGAGTTCGGGGGGAATATATTGAGCGGAATTGTGTGTTCAAGTGTACACCAGTACCGGTACCTGTTGCATGCCGCCTCCGAGCACAGATCGAACACGACAAGCTGGAAATAGCTGGCATATTATATTCACCCGTGCCCGGCCCGGCCTGGCAAGGCAGACCAGGTGCCATTTAGAGAGCTGGGACTCCTCCGCTGGCCGGCAATTATGAACTATTTTGACTGCAGGGAGCGAGAGAGATTGACGAACTCGTTGTGGCCTTACTGCCTATGCAGATCGGGTGTGGGCACACATCCAATGAATAACTTTGCATTGTAACTCTGGGGATATGTCAACTAGACCTAGGTTGGCTGGATTGCATGGTCGCAACGCCCAGTGGCAGGCACTTGGATCCAAATAGGAAATGGTTGCAGTTTTTAATCAATTCCATCCCGATTTGGCGGTGCCAGGGCTTAGAATGAAGTTAATTTCGCTGCCAAATGCTTTTGATTAATGCCCGCTCGCCACGCGTTGGATGATCTGAAGTGAAGGCGTGGGATTCCCCTTGGGTCGCTACCAGCAAATCAATCAATTGAAAACCCATAAAAAATCGAAATTCATTAGAAAAATTATCGAGTAATTGGCTTTAACAAAGTTGTTTGTGCTGTGCAGCATTTATTTAATGATTATTGCACTAAATTAAAAGTGCATAGCTTTTAGAAGCGAAGGAAATATCAAGGCAAGGCTCTCTCTATAACTCTTTAAATTCCATTTATATTTATTTAAACAAATCCCTTCTTTTATTTCAAACAATTAAACCCCAGCAATGGCATAATCATCTATACTCGGCCCCAAAATGAAAGTCTCTTTCGCATCGTGCCAAAAACCACATTCTATTTAATTATTCCCGCCGATTCGCAATGTCTGCCGCACCTCCGCCCCCGAAAAAAGCAACATAATAACCATTTTTCATTCTAATGAATCCGAACCATGGTAATTTAAAAGCCACAAATCAGGGGATACCGCATACAAAACGCAAAAAAAAAACGTAAAAAGAAATTAAAATCCCAAAATCTTTGCTTCGACGACGCGTGTCTCTGAGCAGATAGAGTAAATAAATCAAAAGAAACGTTCGCGTATACACGGAAAAATGTCAAAAAGTCTTGATAATGATAATTTTCTTTCCATATAATGAATGTTTTTATGAAAAATATAAAATGTTCTATAAACCAAAAAATAGGGTAATAAAAAGGTGGTACCTTATGGAATTTATATTTGTATAGCTTCATAGCGAAACACAAGGCATACGAGCTTAAATTTAAGTATGAAACATTCTTGATGCAAAAAAGGTTTATTTGACTTCATTTTGTCCTAGGAATAATCATTTTTAGAATTAATAGAATATATAAAATTTTAAAATTAAATTTCTAGAGAAATATTCAGATTAATAATGTTTTTGGATAACCTTTTATGTATAATTCAAGGGTAACTCTTTCACAAAATAAATCTTTCTATAATAAATATTTCTGATTCAGTTCTGCTTTTTTCAGTGTACACTTTATAATTATTTTCCTTTCTTTTCTGGTGAGTCACCGGAGTCCGAATTAGATGTGCTTAGAGGGGATCTATGGGATCTCAATGGGCTCTAGCCCTGCGTTCCGGGATGAGTTCATGTCAGGGAGACAGACCCAGATCCCGTCTTGCCTTTGTGAACTTCAGGTAATTAGCAAGTATTTATTGTGCACTTGATAAGCATATTAGCTAGCCCCCGATATGGTCAGTACAGTGTGGACTGTCAAGCCGGGATCCACCTTTGACAAACAGCAGAAGCTCTCAATCCGAGCTCGCGATCTCGGGAGCGTGGGATGCGCTGACATTGAAATAACTTTTCGCGAGTGCAGGGAAATCAACAATATAATAATAATATTTACTGCCGCTTAGCTGTCGCGATTTCTGCTGTTTCTGGCCTGTTCTACACGTAATTGGCAACGCGTGGATGTTGGCAACCTCGCGCTAACGCGAAAGTGTCACGGCCCCGCGGTGTTTTGGCCAAATTGGGAACGTGCCGAGGGGTCGGATCGGATCGGATCGTATCAGATCGTATCAGATCGCCTCAGATCGCATGGCATCGGCCATAAATTTATCAGTCGCTGACAAAGTCAACGTATTCTGACACTGTTTGCCTTTCTGTCATATTTATTTGCGCTACAATTGAAAGCGGAGCACCGGCAGACACCTTGTCTTGACTTTGCTCTCTCTTAAAAAAGAGGGGAACGGGTTCAGGGTCTGGGGTCTGGCGTGGGCCGCCTTTAAAGTCTGTTCCATTAATGACTCCGCGATCACAGGTGACAATGAACTTGCAGTTTGCCAGTTGAGACATCAAGGCACTTACGTAAGCAACTCTCCGCGTATCTTTGCATCTCAAAACTGGACGCACTCGAGTGTGGCAGGTTCGTTAGCCGGAATGCAAAGCTGACAGATCTAGCAGATACATTCGGGTGGACCTCTTTGATAGTCTACAAGAGCGAATAACTATTGTATCAGTTTTTCTAAAAATATTCTACACATTTTTTATTACCAACATGCAATATATAAACCCCTTTGTCTAGTTAAACCTAGAAGATAACATCATAATTGCCTGTCAATCCGGTAAATAATTGAGTGAGTTATGCTTCCGCTTGTGTCGAAAAAATAAACTAGTTTGTGAGCAAAAAGCGTTTAACAACTCAGCTGATTGTAATCTTTATCCGAAACTATATAGGCAAACAAGTTTAAAATCTCAAAGAATTTTTTCCTAAGCTGCAGAGACAATTGAGATTTAAAAATAATATTTAACATTTAACAGCATTGTTTTTAATGCATTTAAACTGGTTTTTAAGTTCGTCACTCCTACATAAAACTGTCTTAAAATTGATGTACAGTCACAGGCAATGAACTAAAAATACTTAAACTTAAGTATAAGCTTTAAAAAAATATTTTTTATGATTTAACTGCTGCCTCGCTAAGTCTTTTTTAGTATATTCGTGACAACTTAATTTCAATTTGCTTTGAAATTGATTTTACGATGTTGTTAAAGTTTTAAAATAAACTGGATATTTTGTAATAAATTCATTTGATTACCCGTGAGCCAAAACATAAATTTAAATTATTTTTTTAAAGAGTTTTCTCCACTTTAAAGCAAATATTTATAATTTATAAAGTTCCAGCTTATACAAGTCCACCCCAATCTAAATACTCAACGCTGCTAACAAATAGCCAGGCCAAAAGCAATCAATTTCCTTGCGATGGCATTATAAATTGATCAGGTGCTCGAGATACTCGGGATACCTGGGCATATCCACCTGAGCCGAACCAGTTTCTGGCAGCTGTTTCTAGCTCCTGATCGTATCCATCTAGTTGTAACAATTAGCAGGCCCTAACGGGAACGAGAAGAACTTGAATTCCCAGTGCGCATCTTCAAGATATTCCCACAGCCGAAATAAATTCGTGTTTTGGTGCTGCCATTTTTCGAGAACCGCCCGCAAGTATGCCACGAATTAAGAGGATTTTCTTTGGACTTTCTTACCTGCACGAAAAACTTCGCCGCAGCCATCGCAACGGGACGCAAACTGGGCATCGTAGCAGTTTCCACAGTAGATCTTATCCGCCTTGGCCCCGAACTGCTTGTCCACCAGCGAAAGGTGGCACTTGAAGCACAGGAAGCAGGCCTCGTGCCAGTGCTTGTCTTTGTAGGAAAGATCCTGTATAAAGGGGGATATGAAATGGGTTAGATATCAGGAAGAATTTACATTAAGATATATATCATTTTATTTTATTACTTTGTTTTTCAGAATTTTGTACTATTTTGAAATGGAACTAGTAATTGGCAGAGCATTCTGTATATGCATTTCTAAGTGCTATTTATATAAAGAAAATTAATTACAAGAATTAATAACTTTCAAAGGAATGCATATACAATTTATATATGAAAATAAACTATACAATTCCTTACAGTAAAATGCGACTAAGCTACGAAGAAATAATTATTATTGCCAGAACACCAAGCCAAGAATGCGTTCTAATAATTGACAGGAATAATGCCATACATTTTTAAATACTTAGATTTAAACCTTTATCAAATCTACTCTTTATTTAATAAAGTAAAATATTTTTTTTTCATTTACGGATATCTTATTTATTTTCATAAAATCCTTTTAGACATTTATCGGCACTTAGCTTCTTAAAATGCGTAAAACTAATTCCCCAAAAATTATCTAACTTTAAGCAAATGCATACTATATTAGCTCATCCTGCAGTTGTCATTCTATTTTTAAATTGATAATTAAAACAAATTACGGCTAGACGCATAAAAGCAGCATAAACGAAACTCGATGAACATTAAATGAACATAAAAAGCAACACACTAAAGCCATTAAACCCGCATTAAAATCAAATCTTTCGGTAAACTGTTGTATTCTGTGATATTTCGATTGATTTCAAATATTTATGGATTTCTTTTCCCTTTTACGAGCTCCGAGCTGCAACCGAAAAGGGGCTTTTGTCAAGGGAAGTGTGCGCCATATAAAATGATCTTTTGGCCCGTGTCTTTGCCCTACTTGATGGCTTCATTATTAAACTGCCCACATATGGCCAGCCATAAATTCGGTTTACGATCAGTTTATAGGCCCTGATTCCCGGTTTTCCAGATTTTTATTAATATCTGTACTCGGACTCACCTTCGAGTCGATGCCAATGATCTTGTTGCACTCCTCGCACGTATTGGCGAACACGTTCTCGTAGCACTTGATGCAGTACGGATGGTCGTCCCGGATGACGTAGCGCTGTCCGGTGAGGCTCTCGTCGCACTGCCAGCAGCAGAAGTGGCCGGAGTGCCAGTCCTTGTCCATGGCTTTTGTGTATTCGCCACTGAAAATTAACTGCAAGCACACACAGAGAAATTGGGGATATAGAACTTGTCACACGAAGTATATATTAAGAGGGCTGTGAACTATTAAAAATCGGAAATTAAACTCCGTTTTCTCATTTTATATAAATATATAAATACCTATAGCAGCAATATTAATTTAACAGAAACATGTATTCCTCTTTTTAGCCTTTTAAAATCATGTTAATATCGTTTTAAAATGAACTAAATATCCTTTTATTTTTATACATTAAATATAATAATTAAGAAGATTAAGACATCTTTCTTAAGGTATAATAATCTCATATACCGTGCTTAAATCCTTGTAAAAAGAATATAATCCATTTTGAACCTGAACTTCGCTCTATAATATTTAAAAATATGATTTTTGAACTAGAACCTTAATGTAGTTTATAAGTTAAATTTTTAAACCGATCAATTATAGAATTCACAGCCCTAATATTATCACATATAAACAGTATAGGAAATATATCACAGAAAGTGTGTATTATAGGGAACACATTAAAATAGTTTCCAATTGGTTTTTGTTTTCGTTTCGTTTTTGTGTTGTGCAGTGTGATTTTGGTATGTTATTTGTGGTATTGTTGTGGCACTGTTTCTGGGTTTTTGATTTTTGGTTTTAAGGTTTTGGTTTGGGTCTGTTGGTGGTGTACTTAGATCGACTTTGTGGATACCTTTTAGTGATCCGAGGAAAGTAGAGTAGTAACGTGTGTCGTTTTGTAAAAGTTCGATATGCGAGAGAGTTCTTTTGGATATATTTGTATACATTTGGAAAAGAGTTTTGGGGTTTTCGGGAAATTTCGAATGTGAGAGACTCGGGATAAATGATTTCGGGATGAGCTCGGACAAAATACAGATTGATTGTGTGATTGATAAATCATGAGAGAAGAGAGAATATGCCTTTAACGAACTGCCACAAAACTGTGCTGGGACACACATGACACAGGTCACCTACCCCCTTTCCTCGATGGAGGCGTCCACCTCCACCTCGCTGATCTGGACCTCGGATTCGCGCCGCTTCGACGACTTCTTGACCTTTTTCGTTTTCTTCACTTCCGTTTGCACGGTTTGCATAATTTCCACGTCCGCCATCGCGACCGACTGAACTTTCTTTCTATAATTATTGTATCTCGGGGATATCGGTGTGTGTGTATCTGTTTCTGTTTCTGGGCGAGATGTGTGCCGCGCGTGCTGCTGGCGTGTACTGTGAGTGTGTTCGCTGTGTTTCGAGAGGGTTTCGATTTTTTTCGTCGGCGTCCAGAACGTTATGTTCTTTGCCGAGTCGGGATCTCAACTGGCGCAGCGGTTTCCGAAAATGTTTTTGAAACGCTCGAATGTGCAGCGGCCCGCTCGCTCTGTATCTAGTTTCGCCACAGCGCCAAGTGTAAAAATAAAATCTCGGAGCGAACGGAGAGCAGTCTCTAGAGATCTTTAGAGAGAGAGAGAGCGGAAAATAGAGACTGGCTAAGATAGACAATGTAAATATCGCCAATAATTAGTGGGATTATTGAATGTGCAATGCAATTGGGTAATTTCTTCTGCGATTTCGGCCAATTTGCTGGCAATATTTCGTTCTGAAATATTTAGAAATCTGTAAGAGCAGAATATGAATAATAATTGAACGCAGTTCAGGTGCCAAGAAGCGTGGGTGGCACACCTGCCTGTCGGGGTGTCAAAGGGGTGTGGCAGCCCCCTCCAAGACCCCTTTAAATGCTTGTCAGAGATTCGGATTCAATCTTTCCTCCTCCCAAGTGAAATATGTTAGCGATGGCGCTTGTGCACACGACACACAAGTCGCACCAAAAAAACACTCTCGTAAATGGAAAATCTCACAGATACACTCAGCGATTTTTCTCTGGCTTCCCACACACACACTGCATAATGGAGCATAAATCGGTATTGGATCGGGGTTCGGATCCAAGGCGATGATCTGCCTCTGGCATTCACTCGATATTTTCGTATATATATTTCCCTTTAGTTCTGCCTTAATTGATCTGCGCGAATGCCCATGCATTATCGTAATTGTATTAATATATGGAATTTATTTTCGCATTCCTCGATATTCTGGCAATTTGGCATACAAACATCATTGGGATGCCAATGGATGCAAATGTTTACTGAAACGCGCCAACAGGTGTGCCGGCTTATGAGAAAATCACTAGCAATTTAATTATAAAAAAAATCACAAAAAGAGCAATGCCATAAATAGAAGAAAACGTAAATTACAAGTTCTTGTTTAAGTAATAAATTGTAGACAATTGATTTCGATATCAAAAGGATTTTCTTAGAAAATTTACTTTAAATAGGCTTTTCCTTTTTGTTTATTTATGTGACAGCATCAGTTAATTAAAGATAAATATGTTCTAAGTAATATTCAACTTAAGTTAGCTCTGTTGTAAGCCAAATGGAAAATGTAAATGTTAAATAAAATATTTAAATATATAAAAAAGCTACAGCTAGATTTATCAATTTATCAATTAATTTAAGACACATACTCATTAATCTATATTATTCAAGCAAAATTAATATTAATTTATTAACCTTGGCTTCTACACTAGAATTCTTTAAAGCAAACTTTAAATTAATTTCCTTTAATAACAAAAAACAAACCCATATAAATGGTAAATAAAAACTCTTGACGTTTGATGGATATGGAACAACTTTTCATGGAGCTCTCATTCACAGTGACCTCATCACCAGCCTGGTCCTAAATCAATTTCAACGTATTTTGCGGCAAATTAAAATATTGCACCCCAATTAATAAGAAGCAATGTTTGCCATTAGACAAATTGACGCGACATTTAAGGGCAGCCGCCCAAGGAAAATTGGCGCGAATTAAACAAGTACAAATGGTGGTGGCCAATGGGCCGCCAAGATGTTCTATAAAGCGTAGTGACAGTTCGGTGGTAGAAGGCAATTAACAAGGTCCCTCGATGCCTGCTCTAGGTCGTCAATGGTGTAAGAAAAATGGCTCGGCTCGGAATGAATAATAAACGAAATTAACAAATCGTAAAATCTTCTGGCTGGCGACCGGCACATATTGTTTAAAAATCAAAATGTTGATGTAAACTTATTCACTGCTGCGATGGGAATTTATGGCTTTAATAATAATATGGTTCCAGTGACGTGGGTTGCAATGCGATGAAGGGGGCTTATAAACAAATAAATATTAAGGGAATGGATATTATCCACAAAGCAAAACAAGAAACCAAATAAAATAAAGAGTGTAAACAGCACTTAATAGTTTTAGATTTTCAGATTTCTTTGTATTTATTGAGTAGTTTTGAATTGCTTGATTTGTTTGTTTTTAAAAAGAAATATTTTATGGGATTACATTAGATTTATCCATCGTTTATCGTATAGAAATGATCTTTGGAAACTTTTGAAAATATATCGGTAATTAGTACTCTTTCGGCTATGATTGTATATTTATTATTTCTATTAGATTTTTTTATAGATTTTAAATTAATGTGACTTAATATGTTTAAGATGAGGCAAAATAATAAAATATCGATTAAACAGTTTTGTTTTATTTTAATGTTATTTATTTTTAATGTTTAGTTTATGTATTTTAAAATATAAATTTCCTAATAATTTATATATTTATATTATTTTTGGATGTTGATCATAAATTTTATGACTTTTTTGCTGAGTAATGTGAAAGGATAATTCATATAATAAAATATAGAGCTCATAAACAACCAATGGTCCCTTGACTCTAGTTCCTTCAAATGGAAATACTTTTTGAAGTGTCTTTACTACTGGCTGCTTTTCTATTTCCAGTCCCTGCTTTAAGTTATTATCCATATTATTATTCATAAACAAACAATACTAAAATTTTGAATTATTACTCCCAAGGAAGTGGCTACTTTTCCCTCTCAAGATCTGCCCCCGAATTATTTTTCGCTGGCATGGCCAGCCGTTCCATATTCTCCTATCTATCATATATACTAGAGCATGATGTATGTTCGTGGCTATAGGCACATACATACTTATGCATTAAATAATGCATGGCATGTGTATATTAGTTGTTGCTATTTTCGCCACAGACACACAGCAGCAGCAGCAGCAACAACAACTGCAATGGAGCCGAGCCGAGTGTAATGCAATCTGCGAGTTGGTCTATAAATATTCCGCATTTCGCATTTCGAATCTTTGATAAAAAGTTTTGCGTGTTGTGACTGCTCCTCCGCGCCGGCTGCCCCTCATTACGATTATTTGGCAGTTTTCTCGCAGGCGTTAAGGCGTTAATTGGGTCATAAATTCAGATATACCTATATATACATATATCTTGTATACCGCAGGCGTGCGTATATATTTTCCAGCGTATTTTTATATTTTTGATTCTTGATGTTTTTATTGAACGAAAATCAAAGGCGCGACCCGGGAAAGTTTCCCCTAGACAAGAAGGCAATTCTCTGTAAGTTCAAGTTTAAGTTTGTTTCACAAACAGCTGCAGCCCGAAAGAGATTGTAAATTAATTTGGCACTTTGCTAATTTGTCCCTAATTCGGTCGAGATAATTTGGAAAATTATTGAAACCAAGCCCCTCGAGTATCTATTTTGGGGCAAATGCAGCAACAAATGTTTGGCAGCGTGGAAAAAGGTGTTTCATTTAACTGACACTGAATAAGAAAAATTCATTTACCAGCTGAACGCACAAAATTCAAGTGAATTCTCTTCGTTTTTTTCTTCTATAATTATTTAAGGCAAAAATACTATATGCCGTGTGTACTGGTGTACTTTGTGGGGGAAATATGAAAGCAAATATAACCGCAGGCTTTTAAGTGTGCCCCGTAAGAAAAATGAATTCATGTCAAAGACAAAACTATTGAATAAGACTTTTTGGCAACGTTTTCGTCGTGTTCTGCTTTATTTATTTTTTTGGGCTCTAACGCAAGTTCGTAGAGATATGTACATGCGATGCATTACGTAATGAGTTTTACAGAAAATAGAAATATAAATTCCAAATGGCCAGTCGCCGATACAGAGGGGAGAACAAAGCCAAAGCCAAGTGAGCTACGTAAACAAATCACTCGAGTGACACACTTTCCTGTTCGGCCTGTCATAAATATTTTGGGAATTTTTCATTTCCAATTTCCCCCTTTTGCGGCCATTTGACAGTCGCGAAAATAATTTGTTATCTCCGCGAACCTTTGTTTTGTTTTCACTGGCTGGCTTTAGCTTAATTTGACTAAGGATACGACATCTAGAACTTGACAGCAGCATTTCACCAAAGAAAAATCATCGCCAGAGAGAAGTGCAAAAATATTATATTTCCCAGAGCTGACATAAAGGAAAATAATGAATGAATTGCCTTTTTGCTAGGAGAACTGCAAGAGCTGGAAATGTGAGGAGAGAGCTTGGCATACTTTTGGGATCAGAATGCTGCATATTTTGGGGAGGTTTAAAAAAAGCATTGTTGGGGGATAGAATTTACTAATTAATAGAATTAAATAATGATATTAAAGGGTATTTATAAGTAATTGAATATGTGTACTCCTATAATATTTTATAAATTATTTATGAGACAATTGTGAATATATATTTTATTTTCTTTATTAATGCATAAATGCATATGTTTTATTTTATTTGCATATATAAGAATTCAATAAGTTGTTTTATAAATGAATGTATTTAATGTATAATAACTTATTTTCATATATATTTTTATATTTGAGAATAGGACAACAACAATTTTGGGGATAGAAATGTACAATATATGTATATTGATATAATAAATTAGTGTTTTTTTAAGGCAATTTTTTGGGCATTGAATTCTATTTCTGGGTTATATATTTAATAATTCTGTTTTGAATTTGTTTATTTTATGTTTTATTTTATTTGCATATATATGATTTCATTAAATAGTTTTATAAAATGTCGAAATTGGTGTATAATAACTCATTTCCTTATATATTTTTATATAGGCTTTCGTTTTTTTAATATAAGTATATATTCTCTCAGAACTATAACGATTAAAAATCCCCTATAAATCAATTTCCACATCTCTTCTCTTAACTTTTGTGACATCTTCTAGCTAAACATAATGCCACTTAACCCTGACCTTAGAGCCCCATTCTTCAGACATAAGACCCCCGATATCCCAGAAGCCAAATATATAATTCGGTTGCATGACAGATTGTTTTCGTTCGCGTTTATAGTCGCAATGACAAGAGCATTAAAAATCGAGTAAATCTATGTATATGGCGCGTAGCATTTGCAGGGGGATTTATGCGTTCCACCCGTCATTGGGGCTCGTAATACCCGCGTATGTCAAACGGTGACATCATGCGTTTGGGGCAGAAGGAGCCAAAATGCAAATATATGCTATAGACTATATGGGTAATTGTGGGACGATTTATGGGCCCAGCACTCTCTCCCCCTGCGGCTGCACTTGGATGGATGACACCAGTGAGTGATCTCAATACTCGGGTATTTCGGTGGCCGGTGCAGAATTGGCACAAACAGATTGGCAGATACGTTGGGGGAGGGCCCCGGCACTACTGCGTTATTTTTAGCCACCAAACACACAGAGAGAGGAGAGAACAACAGCAATGCTTTCTTTCATTTATTCAGTTGGCATTTTATTCTCGGCATTTTTATAAAGACAAAATCGTTAAGTAAACTAACAGCTACGAGTATATGGTAAACAAAATCCTTCAATCGTTCGGTATTTCAGTATTTCTTGGGTATATTCAGTGTGTTTCTCTTTTTGGGGTCGTTAGTATAATACATAGTTTATACAGAGCGGGATCTCGGGGATCCCATCAGTCAGAGGAGCGGATGCTGGATGCTGGGCACTGGAGCTGGAACTGGGTGTGCTCGGTTTGGGACTGGTTTGTGCTGGGCTTGACTTGGCTTATGAACATGTCTATAAGAAACAGATATAGAGAGTAAATCGAGTGAGTGAATCAATGGCATGTGGCGTGGGCGGGGGGTTAGTTCTCAAACCAAGCGGGCTAGAAGAGCGGATAGAAGTTGGCATCCTTGAGTATGTCGAAGGTGTCCACCACGGATCGTGCCGGGACTACTGCTGTTGAGGGTAAAGTCCTTGGGGCAGAGCTGCCTCCAATCTCCTCAATGGACGAGGCCGGCGTTATGCACACACTCTGCCCGGCACTGATGATGGAGAGCAGATTCTGCTGCGTGGATTCGGGAGTCAAGTTGGTGGACACCGAGACGGGTGCAATCTCCGCCAGAGCAGCTGCCAAAGCCTGGTCGAGGTGGGAGTCTTCTGGGCGCTGGGTTTGAATCTCCTCCTTGGCCTCCTTTGTCGAGGTCTTCTTGCGTTTCTTGGTCTTCTTCTTGGTGGAAGACTGCTCTTCGTCCCTCTCGAACTCGGCTATGCCCTCGAGGGAGTCACCCACAAAAGCCAAGCTGCTGCGGGGCGAGAAGAGACCGGAGCCACCGTTGGCATCCTCGTTGGTGAGGCTGCTCTTGGAGCTTCGCCGGGAGCGGGACTTCCTTTTGGGTGGCTCTGCCGCCTCCTGATCATCTCTGCGGCGGGAGTAACCCATCTGGGTGTCCGAATCGTTGTCGTCTCTCAGTTCCTCCTCCGTTTTGGATCCCTTGCGTAGCTTCTTCTTGCTCTTCTTCTTTTTGGGCTTCTCAGCGGGCAATTCTTCCAAGGGAACCGATTCTTCCGGCTGCTCTTGGAGTGGCTCCTCTTCTTGGGGGAGTTCTTCGGGCACATCTGAGAGAATTTCACGAACAGGACTGCGACTGAACAGGGTAATGCTTTCTCCACCCAAGCTGAAGCGGCGAGTATCCAGTGGCTCTCCTATGGCACCTTCCTCCTCATTCTCCTCCTCGTTTGCGTAAGGATATTGTTCCTGATCCTCCTCCTGATAGCGATCCTGTGACTCCAACTCCTCCTCAAACTGATCCCTGGCCTCCTGCTCTTCGTTCTCAATAGGTTTCTCCTGGCCATTCCTTTCCCCTTCATCATTGTCATCCAATCGGAAGTTCTTGCGCCAGTTGTACTCCCTCTTGGGCGTGTAATTCAGGTCCACCTCGATGTCATCCTCCAGGACGTCAACGTCCAGCTTGGGATTGTAGCCATAGCGGGTACGCAGCCTGGTGGACTGGCGGGCAGCCACATGGGCATCGCCCAGGTAACGCATCTCCGACTCGCGGCGCTCGGTCTCCGGCACCAGGCCCAGGGCTACATCCACATCCGTGTGACGGGTTCTGGAGCTGGATCGCTCCAGCTCCCGGGTCTTGGCCCACAGGGCATACCGCTCGCTCTCCGAACCCGACTTCTCCTTCTCCGATTCGCTGTGGTCCGAGGGCAGCTGCTCCTGGACCATGGTCTCGTAGTCCCTCAGGATGCCCGACTGCTTCCGGTTCTTGATGGCCTCGTTGTAGATCTGCTCGATGAACGAGTCCGGATCGGAGTAGGGGGTGGCTCCACCCACAGCCCCGTCGTCCAGGTTGTAGTCCAGGAAGTCCTCCACATCCTCGACCTCCTCCCAGTCCTGGGCACCCCGATTGGCATAGCGATCCGCATTCCTCTCGGCCTCCTCGCACTCGGAGGTGTCGTGATGCGACTCATCGGTGGGCTGCGTCCGCTCGTTGTTGTCCGAGATGCCCTCGTCCAGTTCGAACTCGTACTCGTCCTCGTCATCCTCGTCGATCTCCACCACCGTCTGGCGCTCATCCTCGCTGTCGTTGGAGCTGCTCCGCTCCTGATCCAGGTTCTCGTGGTCCCCGACAATGTCATAGCTGTAGATGGCGTTGGTGGCATCGAATTCAGCGGCCTCGGCCTCGGCGGCCAGGACAGCTCGTGCCCAGGAGTCCTGATCCACCACCTGACTCTTAGAGCCCGAATAATCCTCCGGATCCTCGGTGTAAAAGTCCTCCTTCAACCAGGTCCTGGTGCCCGTGAGAGTGCGCACTTCGATCTGCGAGATGTAGACGTAGTCATCGTTGGGATACTCCTCCACGGGCTGCTCCTGGGCCAGCGAATAGCGCCGGAAGTGATGGTACTCCTCCGGCTCCAGGTCACCCATCAGAGCCGAGTCCGAGGCACGGCGCTCACTGTCCAGGAAATCGGCGTTCAGGTACCGGGAGAAGCTCTCAAAGTTAACGCTCGAGGCGGCCAGCCTGTCCAGCACCTGATCCTGCAGCTCCCGCTTGGCTGCCTCCGCATCAATGTCCCTCAGCTGGGTTAGCTCTCCTTCCCTCAAAGGAGATCGACTCTGACTGCGAGAACGCTGGAACTCGGCGGTGCGGTGACGCAGATCGTCCAGCTGGGCGGGGGTTATGTCCTGGCTTTCAGCGGCAGCTCTCTCCTCCGAGTATGTCTTGGGTTTGGCCCCCAGTCGATTATCTGTGATGGAGTCCAGTATGGCTGCCTGGAGTTCCCTTTGAGCCGCCGCTTGCTCCCTGGCCTCATCCATACTTGCTCCAGGCGAAGGACTGCGGGATCGCTGGAACAGAGCCGCCTCCCTTCGCAAATCCTTGAACTGATCGCTTCCCAGGTCCAGGGACTCGCCCACATAGGTGGAGCGCTTGAAGCCACTGGCCATCAGTTCATCCTGCAAGTCCCTGGCCGCCTCGGAAACCGTGCGTTCCAGATCCGGGTTTGGTAACTCCCTGGTCAGCTCAGCCACCCTCTCCAGCTCTGAACCAGTAGGACTGAGGACACGCAGCTCTGTCTCTTCGTTGGCATTATGGAGCTTCTCCAGGGCCTCCAGGTCCAGCTCGCGTTGCCTCACACTCGCCGCCAGGACACTCTCCAGCTCCTCGCTGTTCTTGCGAAGAGTTCGGAGTTCGCTGCCCTCCAGGTTCAGCATCAGGTGGAAGTCATCCGCCTCCGGCTCCATGGACTGAGACCGCGAGCGAGAGGGTGACAGGGAGCGCTTGTCGCGACCTTCTACGATGTGTTCCTCCTGCTCCTGGACAAACTCGTAGACGTACTCCACGGTCATGCGGGTCTCCGGCTCCGGGGTCCTTGCTCTTTCTTGGAGTACCTCGAAGAACTGGTCGTTCTGAGCTATCAACTTCTCGCGGCGTTTTTGTAGGCTCTGCTCCAGGTTAGCAGCTGTGGGTAGAGGAGATCGGGAGCGGGAGCGGGAGCGGGTTCGAGAGTGGGAGCGCACTCGGTTCAGGCGCAGTTGCTCGAACAGCCTGGCCATGCTCTCCGGCGTGTCCTCTGGCTCTGCTTCGGTTTCTTCTTTCGGAGGCTCAAATATTTCAATGGAAACCGAGGGCACGGGCAGCGGCGACTTCGGAGGTGAAGCTGACTCTATAATGATCTCCGGGGAGTGCATTTGCTCTTGCAGCCTCTCCAGGACTTCATCATTGTGCTGAATTCGCTTTAATCTTCTACTTTCCAAACTCTTTTCTATATTGTCAGAGGTGGGTAGAGGAGAACGGGAGCGCGATCGGGACCTGGATCTCGACTGGGCATTCCGCTCGGCTCGCAGGGTCTCCACAAAGAGTCGCATCTGTTCGGGCGTCGTTTCCGCATCTTCCATGGGCTCGTCGGCCAGTTCATTGATCTCGATCACGGGCTGCGGCAGGACTACTTCCTGCTGAGGACTAAGCCTCCCATTGCCATTGGTCTCGACTTCCATGGAGAGACGCTCCGCGATCTCATCGTTGTGTTTGATCAGTCGCTCCCTGCGTTTGCTGATGCTCCTCTCCAGATTCTCCGAGGTGGGCAGAGGGGAACGGGATCTCGACCGCGATCGACTCCTCTCCACCGAAGGCTCTCGTTCCCTCGTTTCCCCTTGGGGCGAACCAAGGGTAGCTCCCTCCAAGGACTCGTAGACCATGGGGACAATGGTGTTGCCATTCCTGGCATCATCCGCCACAGGCTGTACTTGGAAAGCTTGATCGGCTTCATTGCCATTCAGATTCGATTCGAGGAGCTGAAGCACAGATTCACAGTTCAGTTCTCCGGCCACCACGCCCTCCTGGGTATCATCGTACACTTCCAGGGATCGCTCTGCATCCACATCCATGAGGTTGGCCACATTCTTGGGCGCTGGCGAGGGATTCCGCGAACTGGAGCGGGATCTCGAGGGATTCACCGAAGCCGTAAAGTCGTAAAAGTCGCTGAGGCCCTCCATGAGCAGTCCGTACTCATCGCGCCAGGGGGCCGTATCCGGTTGCTGGACACTGATGGTGGGAGTCTGCTGCTGCTGCTGCTCCTGACTGGCCGACCAGTGCTCCTCGTAGTGATTCATTTCGTCGATGCGCGGACTGCGACGCAAGCCAGGTGAGCCGCCCCTCGATTGCTCCTCGGTTGCGTCAGAGGTTTGCAACTTTCGGGGCCAAGGAAAGCGAGAAAGCAGGCGGAAGGACGAAGCGGTGGTCATGTGGAAAGCAAAGAGGTAAAGCAGTTAAGGCAGGCAGCAAAGCAAAGGAGGAAACTGGAGGTTTGAGGATCGAGTTTAGTGGAATTGGAGTGGTGCTGGTGGGTTGGCTGACCTACGCACTTACATTGGCTTTGTTGCTGTCGCTGGTCTCCGCCGTCGGTGAGTTGTCCTTCGCCTTCTCCTTTTCCGCTTCCTGGCAAACACACGGAAAACCTTTAGTAAGGATCCTGGACTGATAGCTTCACGTACTCACCACCTGCTCCTTGGAGTGTTGCTTTTTAAGGGCCGCCACAGCCTCTTCGTTTTGGGCCTCGGTAGCCTCCTCGAAGGAGGAGGACTTCGGCTCATTAATAACCTCGTCCTCCACATCTTCGCCCAGCGATGGCTTCTCCAGTTCGACATCCTCCTCGTCTATGGAGAGGGCCTTCTCCCGCTTCCAGAACTCGGTGTCCTTGTAGTGCTCCGGTACCACCTCACCCCATGGATTTGTGCTCTCCTCGCCGAGCATCTCCAGGGATCCACTGGCCTCCGACGGTGGTTTCACATCCTTGGCCGGACTCCGCTTGTGGCGACGATGGTGCGACTTTACCTTCAGTGTGGGTTCACTCGTGTACTTGATGGGGTTGTAGTCCTCCCGCTCGCCGTGACGCAGCTCCTCCTCCTCCAGCGAGGTGAACATCTTCAGCTCCTCGTCGCGGGAGGCGCGTGAGTCACGCGACGAGTTGGAGCTGCCGCTGGAGCGTCGCTTCTTGAAGGCTCTCCTTCGGCCCGAGCCATCTTCCCGGACCAGCGGACGATTCTTGATACCGTCCAGGGACCGCAGGTAGTCCTCGTCGTACTGGACATCGGGTATTTGATCCTCGCCCTCGGGCTCTGGGCGCTCGCCTTCGCCGCGGGTAAGTTCCTCTGAGGCCTGGGTGCTGAAGGACGAGGACTGCTGGCTGGAGATGGGCTCCACGGAGGAGCCCTCATCGGAGACGCCGGGGAAGGTCTTGGAACTCTGACCGAACTGGGTTTTTACTTTCTGCACCATCAGGGGTTCGTTGGTGGGCTCCTGGAATCGCGGGGGCGCCACCTTCTTCACGCACGGCTCCTCCACCACGGGCTCCATGCCGGCGTACTCGTCGGCCTCCTCCTTGCTGCTCCTGGCCATCAGTTGGCGCTGCTGCAGCATCACCATCTCCTCCTCGGCCTCCAGGAAGCGGCGGGCGTTCTCCTCGATCGATCGCTGCTTCTGCTCGAGCCCGGTTCTGCTGGAGATCAGGCGGCGTGATTGCTCGGCCAGGGCGGCCTCCTCCTCCAGCTCGCTCTCGGTGGCGCTCATCTTGCGCTCTCTTTCGGCGGCCAGAAGACGCTCCACAATCTCCGCATCTCGCTGGGCCTGCTCTTCCTCTTCGTCGGCTACATCGGCTTCGAAGAGCCTCCGCTCAGCTTCTATGGCCTCGGCTTCGGCTAGGACTCTTTGTCGTTCGGCTTCTTCCTGTTCTCTCAGTCTCTGGGCTTCAACCTGCTCTCTTTGCCTTTCGGCCTCAGCTTCGGCTTGCTCTCTTAGACGCTCGGCCGCGATCAGCCTGCGTTCGTTCTCTTCCCGCTCTCGCTGCTCTTCGGCCAAGTGCAGCCTGCGCTCGTTCTCTTCGCGCTCTCGCTCTGCCTCTATGAGCCTTCTCTCGTTCTCCTGCCGTTCTTTCTCCTCGTTCTCTCGCTGTTTACGCTGCTTCTCCTCCGCCTCGCGCTCTCTTTCCGCCTGCTCTCTTTCGCGCTGCCTCTCGGCCTCTATCAGTTTCTTCTGCTGCTCCTCGGCCTCCTCTTCCTGCTTCTTCACCCTTAGCCTCTCTTCCGCCAGCTTGGCCTCTGCCTCGGCCAGCTGTCGCCGCGTCTCGGCCTCTATCTGCTGCTGGCGCTCCAGTTCCGCGGCCAGGGCCTCTCTCTTCTCGCCGGCGGGATCCACGCGGATGCCCTTAATGTACTGGACGCCATCCTGCATCATATTAGTGCCGGCCAGAGCCTCCCTCTCGGCGGCCTCCTTGATCTCCTTGTCCAGGCGCTCGCGCATCCGAGGCAGCTCCTCACTATCAGCCGCTGCATCCAGGGCAGAGGCCTCCGGATGCCGGAAGGTCCAGTGGTACAGGTGCCGGGTCACATAGGCAAACTCCAGGGCTCCAAAGTAGGTGATCAGCAGCGAGAAGAGCAGCTCGCCAATGCCGGTCAGCGCCGTCTCCCCGGCGGCCATTGCGTAATTCCCACAACCGTATCCGAATCCGAAACCAAGTCCTCCGACGTTTGGCGATGCAATGAGCGAGCACGCCTCCGAGTATTATATAAAATGTATTCACCACGCACTCGCACTCACTCACTCACACCTCTCACGGTAATGGCCAGCCGATTAGGTAATTCGAAAAATATTTATTTCACTTTCGACGCGCTCAAAAATGTATCGATGGATATTTATGTTTATTTATCTTTAATTTCCGTATATTATATCGAGATATTCGCGAGAGAGATTCGAGATTCGGGTTATGGGAAATCGCAGTCCGGCGGCAGTTGCACCGGCGGCCTCTTGTTTTCCGCTAATCGATCGTCTTGCAACTGATTAGTGCGCCCAGTGCGAGTGGCCCAGGGCCCTCTATATCTCTATATATCTTAGAGTGAATCAGCGGCGAGAGCACCGTATCTCCGAATCCGCCCAGAACCGAATCCCAATCGCAGTCCGTTCAAATGGCAAGCGGCGCTAATTGACGGCCAGCGAAGAGCGAGCGACTCGACTGACAAGACAATTCGCGGACCAAACTCTTGGCAACACAAAACACAAGCGCCTCGGCCGCTGCACTGTCACTGGGTTTCTGCTGTGCCTGCCTCTGTGTGTCAAATGCCAAAGCAATCGGAATTGGCCAAGGCGGATTTTCTAATCAGTTTAGACCCCCCCCACCCTCTGCTTTAGCCTCTTTGCCGCGCCCCCTTTTCGCTAAGGGGATCTATTTTGGGTCCGTGTTTCGATTGTCGATTTCCACAAAACACTTTTCGCCACTTTTTGCTTTGCTCGCAGCTTTCGTGCGGGAGAACAGTCGGTGTCATGACCATAAATCAGTTGCATATGGGGAGTAGGATATTTTACTTTTATTGGAAATTGATTCTTGAAGATTTGAGATATTTATAAATATCAATTAAGCCAAGAGGTTGGTTTTTGATTGAAGTTTATGAAGTAATTCTCGAAAATTGTCTTAAAAAGTGGAAATTGCATTTTACTTTTAGATTTGTCATCTGATATCTTAAAACCCATAAAGATTTTATATTTATTAATATTAAAATCATTTTATAATTAATTTTTAAATCAATAGATACATGTTTTCTATTCCTATAAATATTGCTGTATATTACTCATACGCCCCATATGTATACAAATAGAAAAATGTTTCAATGTTTATTTAAAATTGATTCGAATGACTAATTGTAAAAATAGACAAAATTAATTCATTCATTCACAAATCGTTAAGAAAGCAAAGTTTGACTCACTTATTATATTTTTACAATTATTAATGCCTTAAACCATTCACACTAGTAAAACGCTATATTTAGAGTAAAAGCCTTTATAAATTCCCAAAAAAATATGTCCGACACTGTTTTGTTTGCTGTTTTGCAAATATTTCTCTCTCTTAAGCATGGCCAACGGCCGGACCCGGGGCCAGGGTCGTCACGCCCCACTTCCACTTCCCCACGCCCCGCGCGGACTGCACACAAATGTTTGTCATAAATTTTCGACTTGGCACTGACACTAACATTGCCAGCAGCTTGCGGATTCTTCTCTCTTTCTCACTGATTTCTCGGCACTCTCTTTGGGTTATTCTGTCTAGGCTTTCTTCGCATTATGCACCACGAACGCAGCACCACGAACAATAGAAACAATCAGCATAATTATTGTCAATTTGCGGCATAATTGTGCTCTTGGCCCACATTAGAGCCTGACTATTTCTGAATTCTTTTGTTTATTTTCGTCAACCGATTTGCATTAGATGTCGGGCCAAAAATACATAAATTTAGATGAATATATATAAATGGGTCGCCTGGGTGCTGATTTATTTATTTATTTTGGTTTTTCGCAACGAAAGCGAAAGTTTTTCTCTGTTGCGGGTTTGGGGAAATGATCAAAGCAGAGAAGAAGGAAAGACAAATTTAATTCAAAACGTTTGAGAGAACATTTAGTATAGATTTGGGATGTTTGAAAAGAGAATGAGAGCAGAATAACTTTTAAAAACTAGTATTTTTCAACTAGTAACTCTTGGTTTCTATCTCATTCCTAAGCTCCAAAGCTTGTATCCTTTGAAATATTCACATTTATGTTTGATAACTTTTGCAAGCAATTAATATATTAATAAACCTACTTATTGATTTAATTCTTTCCCTAAACGTTCCCTTAAAATTCTAGAACTCAGATTTCTCTAGTGATTTTTTTTGCAATCTCTCCTGACTGACCTTCACTGATAGCCACTAATTTCCGGCTCACTCGCGACGAACTTCCGCTCGCAGGATGACAACGCGTCAACAGCCAGTGCTGCCAATGAACTGGCGGCGCTTCTCCTTTCTTTTCTGCAGCGAGCAGCTGGAAAATATCCCCGCTTGGTATCCTCTGGGCCAAAGTGAAGTTCAATGAAAATGCCATAACCTTTGGGACGGACAGGTAAGACAAGGGGGAGGAGCAGCAGGAGGTGGAGGGCCGCGGATGGCCGCACCTTTGCAATAAATGTGAACTGCGTGCGGCGGGCGATAAAAGCCAGAAGCCGTGACAGCGGGCACTCACTCACACCGACACTGCCGCGCCGATTGACACACAGATACAATCTGCAGAATGCGCCCCCAAAAGTATGCCACACATTTGATTTTCAATTAGGGATCGCAGGCGAAGCACTGAGAGAAAGCGGTAGGATCTAGAAGGGATCTCTTATTTATCATATTTTAAATGAGAGAGGAGCTCGGGGTGTTCCACTTATAACTTATTTCACGGAAAAAAGTATATCCCTAATATCATAAATTATTCGACTGAATAAATAATACATTTTGATAAATCGAAATAGGACTTAGAAACAGGGACTCAAAACTCTGGACTCACCTCATCACAGCCGGCGCAGCGGGGCTTCAGCATTTCCGCATAGTGCCGCTCACAGTAGACCTTGTCATCGTGGACGCAATAGGTGAGGTCCACCAGGAGCGAGTTGCAGGTGCTGCAGGTGAAGCACTTTGGGTGCCACATCACGCTCTCCACGAACTTGGGCGCCGCCACCACCAGTTCTCCGGTGGCTATCTCGTTATCACAGTGCGCACAGTGCTCATCGTAGGGGGCATCCTTGATGTAGGCTATTCAACCGAAAGGATAATGTTGGCAATTAGTTATGACATTCAAGGAGGGGTCACCATAAGGGAATTAATTTAGAAATTAAATTAGTTTAGGTAAGAGCAAAAACATGAATAAGGAGAATGATCCCATGATTTTAAATAAGAAGTCCCATTCAATAAAAATCTTTAATTATTAAATTAAACAAAATAATTAAATATAGCCAAATATTATTTAAAATCAATAAAATTCATTAGGTGATCGGCTTATACATACTTTAAATAATTTATAAAATAGCAAAATAATGAATTCGAAAATAATAACTGGAGGTCATAATCGGCCTAATTTCTCATAATTATCAAGTTAAAACTTAATTGAAAATAGATCAACAAAATCTAATTGAGTTAAATGACATATTTTGATTAAAAACTCACCTATATCCAGTGCAATTTCATTCCGCGCCGTCACAAAGTCCTCGAAGGAGGCCTCGTGCTGCACCTCCAGGTGCTTGCAGTGCTCCAGCGATAGATCCTGCTTGGGCAGCTGGTACGAGATCTGTCGCTCTCGACTGCAGGCGCCCTCGCTGCCCAGCCGGGGCACTACCTCCTCGGGCAGCTGCTCGAAGTAGCGGTTGATTCGCGAGGATGCCCTCACTCCGGGTGGCACCCACGTGAAGCCCAGATCCCGTGCCTCCACTCCCGAGTCCGCCGGAGAGACGAGCTTGAAGCCAAGTCGTTCGTGGACATTGGTCGTCTGTTGTTGGTAGATGGCATGCGCCTCGCGAGGACATTTGCAGGACTGGCAGGTTTTTCTGGAAGATCAGAGGGGGGTGGAGATGGATTAGCTTTGAACTGGGAACTAGTACGGATATTTGCCCTTAATTAAAAAATATAAGTGTCCTTCTATATGACAAATTTAAGCCAATAATAATTATAATTTGCCTTAAAAATGTTATTAACATGAAAATATATAAATATAGTAAGAATATAATTATGACTCTGCCTTAGAATAAATAAAATTAAATAAGAACAGATAGCCTCTTATATTGTGCCAAAAAAAAAATCGTAAAATTCCACTGTAAACATAAAGTTTTATGCCCTTAAACTACACTATTTATTCCACTGTCAGCAGCTTCGTTTTGGCCGAGCGAAAAGTTGGCGTGGCGCCATCCAGCGACAGCTTTGGGCACCCAGCACCGGGCGGGATATCACGGAAGTCTTACCTCACGATAAGATCGTATATCTCCTTCCGGTCGAACACCTTGCAGTATATGCTGAGCACGTTGAGGCAGGCGTAGTCCATGCCCGTCCAGGGTACGTCCGAGGAGGCCAGAGCCGCCCACAGTGGGCACTCTGCGTGACGGTCCAGGTCGAGCATTTTCACCATTTTACGCCACTTTTAGCTTTTGACTTTTAACACTTTTAACCCACAAAGGTGCTTGGCCTTTACACTGGTCACTGTTGCCTAATGAACTTGGCAATCATGGGTTTCTGTTTAAATATATCTGTATCTGTGTTTATGGCCTGACTCGGCACTATTATTCTTGGATCTTCTTGCGGCTAAATCGCTCTGCCACCTCCGCGAAAATGAGAGAGAACTTGCGGTTAAAGCTAAATCACCTTTCGGTCGGCACGTCGGGTTATTTGCGTTATTTGCTCATTGACATTTTGATTAAAGTGCTAATTTGACCTTTACTCTGAACCGTAAGTATCTGCGTACTCTGCGGCCCGTTCTTTCTTTTGTTTACTATCGAAGAATTTGAGTTTAGCCGGGCGGCGGAGGAATTCTGCGGACTGGGAACTCTACACGTTGCGAATAACTACATATAATTGCTTGTTTACTTATTTTTCAATTAGAGATACAAGCAAAATAATCGGCATCATAAATACGCCCGCACCAAACGGAATGCTGCGTAAACATGTTACGTGTGCACCGAAAATAATTAGAGAAGATTATAGATTTATATTTAAAAGAAATAAAAGCAAGGTGGAAATTTAGCAACACACTGAAAATTTAAACCATTTTCTTAGCACTAAAATGTGTTAAAATAATAAAAAAAGGAATTTTAATAGCAGTTCTATGCATGTTTATGCATTTTAAATAAATTATTAAACAGGTAATTTATGCTTTTAATATCCCATTTGCATTGTAAATTCTTATCAAAATGTAAATAAGTAAAGTAATTCCCTTTTTAAAATGATAAATACTTTATTATTTATTAAGTGTATCTCTAAGTGAAATGAGCTCACGATTACGACCTCTCTGCTTGGCTGACAGTTCACGAAAAAAAACGAAAAAAGTGAAAATAAAAAACGTCCCGGCAATGAAATAAAATAAAAGGTAGAAAAGCATCTTTTGATAAGATTAATAAAGGTCTCTCCCCGCACCACACACACCAGACACACACACACCCAGCTCCTGGGTAGGATTGGCCAGCGGAGTGTGTGATGTCATCGTCGGGGGAGCAGAGAACGAAAAACCCAGGTCCGAGAACCGAGAACCGAAAACCCAAAACCGAAATTGCCAAATTCCATTTGCTCAATCATCAACGGAGGCCAAACTGCGTTAGCGTTCAAAATAAGATAAGCCGATGTGAGTTCCTCCACCTAAATGCTACCAAACGGAATGAGAAGGTGGGGATTCTATATATTACACAAACTATATGCTGGTTCCAGAATGCCAGTTGACCTATTATGGTCTTGTCTACGGATGAGGAAATGTTTGCTAATTGCTCACGACTTTGATGCGGAAAAATGCAACAGGTTCTGGCTTTGCATGGGAGACCAGGTCCCCGGTCCCAAGTAATGCAAATAAATGGAATAATTTAATGTGTGCTCAAAAGTGAGTCACGTACCGAGTGACACACAAACTGTGCACTTATCAAGATCTAGCTCACTTTATGTTTACATTTTCCAAGTCCAGGGGCATGAAGAATGTTCCAAAATTAAATTTGCTACTCAGAAGTTATTTCTGATTAGATTCGAGCACATAAAGGTTACATTGAGGGGTGGGAAAATCATACTTTAGGTAGGGAGTTATCTATATTTATATGATTATAGCCTTTATCGGGGAATTATCGATTGAGGAAGCGTGTACAAAAATTTCTCGCTTGTCAATTAATTTAAGCTTGATTTATTGGATTCCTCTGCAGGATGATTTAATATTTAATAGCAATTGAAATAGCACATAAAATATAAGGAAATGAGAATTATGTGGGAAAAAAGTGTTTAATAGAAAATAGCAAAAGAGAAGGCATGGAAAAACTACAAGTTTATACATTTAAAACGATTTTTCCGTTTGCCTTATTAATTGTAAAGTTTAACCGCCAAATTAAATACATTAATATATACAATTAATACAAATAATAGCTTACTGTTTAAAAGACAAATAAATCCAACATTTAAACTCATGACAAAAAATATTATAAAAGCCAATTTAAAAATAAAAATCAACTGGCAGGAAATCATCACAGAAAACTCTCCCCTCTTGGGTAAAAGACGAATTCCTCGCCCAGATAAATCCCATTTCACGAATTCTTGATGTAGAAACTAATTGAATTTGACAGATTTCCAAGTACAGATAAACGATCACACGGGCAGAATCTAAAATTAAATATATTCAAGTGAATGCGGAATACCCGCAGTTGAATGGTTGGATGGAGCACTATTTTCTCTTAGCTCAGATGGCTTTCCGAGACCTTGAGGAACACATTTGTTTGACCGCCGCGTTAAGTGACAATGCACCAATGCGGGCCATATGTGCTAACATGGTTAATAATGATTAAAACTTCTCTCCCGACTTGTATCCGCCCCAGAGTATCTTTCTCTGAGTGTGTGATTGTTTGCTTTTTTGGCTAAAGAGGGGAGATGCGCAACGTTATCGCAGAATAAACAATTAAAATGCCATTAAAACGTGTTCATTTCAGATTAGAGCCGTCGCTCTCAGAGACAAGACTCCGGTTTTTTTTTTTTTGTCATATCAGGAACAGACGCGAAATATAAAAAGCGAGTGCTCAGCACTCTGCCATCTGCTAAAGATTTTTATTTAATTGAAACGCGCAACAACAACAACAACATAGAAGTCAAGCAACAACAAAATATGAAGGGAATCGTAATATAATAATAACTGATATCGTATGGCGTACAATCAACAGAAATGCGTATGAAAACAAATAAAACTAGTTTCGGGGCAGAAAGTTTTGCCAGATAAATGTAATTAAAAGCCAAAAGTTGGCTCACAGTGCGGTACATAGCTGATAAGGCAGCCGAAGAAGGTAGCAAATATTTATTTTCCATTACCTGACTTCTTTTCTCAGTAAAATATTTTCAGGGGTAGCTTAGCCTTTCCCTAAAAATCATCCCCTAAAATATGCCACAAGGAAATGAACTGTTGTTCCTTGTGCGTGTTTATAATTCTCAACTGTTTCTGCCTCAGCCTGCCTCAAGTCCTGACCGTAGACTCCGAATAGTTATCGCTTCTCGGCCTTATGGCTAAGATCAAAGTGTAGTATCTGTTCTTATCAGCTTAACATCTGATAGTTCCTCCATTGGAGGACAACAAATGTTAAACTGATTTTTGGAATCAGACGGAGTGCTAGGAGCTTGCTCCACCTCTGTCGCGGGTTGGCCCGGTATTGCAGTACCGCCGGGATTTCGGCCCAACTTAATAATAAATTTTACTCAGTATTAGAATTAAAGTAGTTGTTTTCCGAAGTATTTAGTTGGAATTAAATTAAACTTGAGAGATGTTCAAGGAAGATGGGAAATGAAGGAGCGCCTAATGTGGCCAGATTATTAGAAACCATTCTAAGAAATTTGTATATTAACATTTTTTATTTAAAACTATTTTATTTTATTAAATAGGGATATTTATTTTAAGGATACAAAAGACGGTGTTGTGTTGCCTGAATTATTATTGCAAAATATTAAAATACCTTTCTGGAATTAAAGCCAATCTTAAAAGAAATATCTCTAATATTATATCACAGCCACTTTTGACTATAAAAATTCGGCAAGTATGCTTAATAGTTTCGGCACGCACTGTAAGCGTAGAGCAAAACTCGCACACTCAGACACACACTGTCTGTCACACACAGATAGACAGTCAAACTCGGCGACAACTTTTCTTGTTAGGCCCCGCAGCATTTCGCGCTTTGGGTGAAAGGGGGAGGCCAGTGGAGCCATGGATGCCGCCGCGGAGGTAACCCGGACCAACAATTACAATTGATAAGCCCCAAAGTCACTTTCATTTATAGTAGAGTCAAGCGCCGAGAGGCGACCGCAATTGGAAAAGTTTTGGGGCTACGACCCCCTCGATGGCACACCCCCGTCCAAATCACCAAATCCAGCATATTCTGCAGATCGTCGGGGGCAGAGGGCAATCAGCATTGTTTGACCAACAATTTGCCAGCCACCTCCCAGAAAAGCTAAACCTCTGCGTAGCGCTGCCGAGAGAGCTTTTCCGCAGCAAAGTGGAAGGAAATCCAATTTTCCACTGTAATTGCACTTACATGTTGCCGCTGTAAACAATAAACAATAAAAAGCGCTCGCATAAAAGTCAGCGTCGGAGTGCAACAAATCTCAATTATGAGCCGTGGTCCCAGTTTCCCCACAAGCCCTCGAACCCGCTAGCTCGTCCCACTTCATCATCCATCCCCTACTACATTTTCCACCCACTTGGCTGAAAGTGGCTGAGGCGAGGAAGGGCGGGGAAAGACAAAGGGGATGGCATGGGGCAGTGGGGTAGTTCTCTTTTTCGCTTTCGATTAAACGACTTTTAATGCGATTACCCCAACAACAACAGAACAATGCACTCTACTGTCGGACGCTCAGATTGCCCTATATAGTAAAAACGCATACAATTGCAGCGGCACAGACAGAAAAATCTATTACTTAATGGGAATTTATCTGTAGATAAAATTAATATAGTCAGATGCAGGATATTTTAAATATAGAACTTCACTTTACTTCACATAAATATTCAACGTTGATAGAAATTTCGATCAATGTATTATATTTTATGATCTAAATGTGATATTCTTACATTTTTGATTAATTACTTTTAAATATATGTTTTGGTATGGTATTTTTTTAAAGTGTGATTAATATTTTAATTGTTTTTAATTAAATAAGCGCTTTTGCTAACTCGAGGTCTAATGGAATGATACTAGCGTATCACCGAATTGATACTTGGGAATTTTAAGATTCATAGATATGTAGATAATAGATTCAACCTTGTTTTAAACTAATTTTTGTTACATTTTACACTTTAAAAATCACGTTTAATTGTACAAAAGAGTTGTATCCAAATTATTTGCAGTATTTCCTTTACCCTTTATAGTTAATTTGATACCCACTTTTCTCTCCATGTAGCCATAACTACGGACTATGTGCGTATGGCTACCGCTAATTGAATCACTGAGCAGCCGCTGCCCCCCTTTCCTCAGCTTTATCCAACTTTTACCCCACTATCATTGGCCAGGTGGGATAATTAACATATGCACTGCACCAGCCCCTCTTCCCAGTCCCTGCCACCTCACTCTTCCCCGCTTTCGTGAGGCAAGAGCAGCTTAGTTGATATTTACGAGCACGGGCACGGGGTTATACTCAAAGTTGTTGGGGGCTGCCGGACGGAGGGACGGACGGAGAGCAGATAGAATATTCTTTGGCTACAAATTGCATAGTGAATTATTACAACCTTGCGGGGTTCCCACAGAGATGAACCGCAAATGTCACTACATAAATCACGACAAAGCCAATGTGATTTCTAAGGGAAATATAGGGAATAGCGAAATTATAAGGGAAGTTTATAATAATTATAGGAGTAGAGGGAATAGTAAAGGGCAATTTTAATGGTATAAAACTTTGTGCTTAGTTTTCTAATAAAATAAAGATATAATAAGGAAAATCTATGTACAAATCAAATGTTAACATGACTTGAAATCCATTAAAGGCAAATATAATAAGATCTTCATTCAAAGTAATTATTTTCCGACCAACAAAAGCCCTTGACAGTTCATAAAATAATACAAATTTATTGTAACAAATCTTTATGAATGCAAATTCTTGAATTTCCATACTATTAAGAGTAATTTCCATTGGAATGATTCCGCCACAAGGAAATAATTAAGAACTTATTTAATTTGTGAAATTCAATAACAGAAATATAAAATACTATTATAAACATTTGAAAAGGCTGACACATTTCGAAAACTCTTGTTGACTTTAGAAGAAATAAAAGTACTCAAAAAGGAATTACAAGTTCCCAAGTCTGCCTGCATTGCCGAGGGATTTACGGGGTCTCGAACACAGCGCCTGGAGCGATAACACTAAGAATTAGATAACGTTGTTGAGGAATTGATAACTCTGTTTTTCTATCTCACAAGAGCCATCACTATCAAACTGTCCGATCGGAGAGAGCAAACACCTCATTACCCAGTTATGTTGTTTACCCAATTTACTGAGCATTTACTATGATTTATAATACACTTTTTCACTTTATTGTCTCGTCAATTTAGCGCGGGTTGAGATCCCCATTAACCCAGTAAGATCCGAGCCAAAAGAAGCGTCACTGAATTCTGGGAAACTATTACGGATCAAGAAGAGATATACCACTCGCATCGCGCTAATATTTATCACTCAGCAGTGGATGCAAAAATTTCCGGGGCTTACAGTTCCGCGAAATCTGGTCACAATGTGTTACAAAATTGAGAAAAGCGCAAATGGGCCCTGAAAAGGCAGAAAAAACGGAAAAACAAATGTCAAATGTGTGGGATAAATTTAATTAAAAAAAAAAGAACTGACTCATTTTTGGCCAAGTGAAAATGTAATAATCCGCTGAAAGATTTCTGGAAATTCTCTCGACTTTCATTCCCGGCAATTGACATTTGCATTTTTGCAAAAGCCAAAAATGTTCGGCAATGATAATAATAAAAGGAGAAGCAACCGCAGGGCAGAAATGTAAACAAATCGAGGCCTTTTGTTTTTGTTTACGATTCAAATAAATGTTAAACACTTCAAGTCGAGCAATAACACACACACACACACACGCCACACCGACGTCACGCGCAAGTCATTGGCCAAAAGCCCAGAGGTGAATACACAAATAAAAGTGCAATTAAAATAAATTTAACTCAATTTATTTAAAATTTATTTCATATTTATTTCACCGACCGATGAAAACGCGTGCGAAACGCGCACGAAACGCGCGAGCGGCAGCCGAAAGGGAACCGAAGGAGAAACGCCGCCTACAACCCCACCGTTATACAATCCAATTCTAACTGAACTCTGCTGCGTCGGCGTCGCTGTCTGCGCCGCGGTGTTCGGCGCTCGGCTTTCCCGTTCGTTTCGCCAGTGCCGAGTGCCGGCCCGAAGCGCAGCATAAAAGCACGAAGCTGCTGCGCTGCCCCAAAGAAAGCGTGGGGGAGTGAGACGCTGCCAGATAGTGCGAGATACTGCGGTAGCGAGAGCGAGATGGGCGGGATTGTTGCCACCCCAAAGGTAAGCGTGATAATGACACAGCACACCTGCCGCGCTGCATCCAAGGCGGTGGAGCGAAGGAGATGCCAGATGCCAGGCGGGGGCGGAAGCCGCAAGAACCGCTTATTAGCAATGCATTGCGTCGGAATTTTATGGCGCTCTTCATTAACACACACTCGGGCACAAGCACACACAAGTGGATGCATGGGG
The DNA here is from genome assembly GCA_018153105.1 of Drosophila rufa. Taxonomy (NCBI): domain Eukaryota; kingdom Metazoa; phylum Arthropoda; class Insecta; order Diptera; family Drosophilidae; genus Drosophila; species Drosophila rufa. Next base: position 9,599,391 of record JAECXS010000085.1, read on the forward strand.
AGTGACAATGTGGTGGGAGTTGCAACTTCAATTCGGAGTTTTCCACACTTAGAGAAATTTTAGTTACTTGATCTTTCTTCATTGGGCCAAAAAAGGTTGGCAAGTTATACAGAAAATATTATTTAAAGAAAGCAAATCCAAGGGCTTTACTTAAAAAAAAAAAAAAAAAAAAAAATGATATTGGTTCACATTTTTTTTAAATTAATAATCTTACAAATTAAACTATTTAAATTTTTTAAATATTCTCTTTCCAAAAACCAAATTATTAATCAAATCTGCCATTTAAATTGTTTCAAAATTATCATTTTTTGATGGGGTGTACGACAAACAGGGTATTTTGACCCTAACTCCGAATCCAAGGTCCTTTTGACCCTAAAGAATATTATTAATAATATTAATAACATTTAAAATATAAAACAGCAAATCAAAGATTAAAAAAATCTAAGAGTAAAATATTTATTAAATAAGTGTATACCCTTTAAAAGGAACCCCAAACTTTAATAAAATTAAAATTGCTTTTTAAGTAAAAAATATATGTATTTAAAAATTAGAAAATCATTCTGTCAAAAATCAACTATTTCATACAATCTACAATTTAAATTTTTTCAAACTGATCATGTTTTGATCAGCCTTTTTCAGCTATTTTTTCACAGTGTGATCACCAACCTGAGTTAATGAGTCAACAGGTAGTGCGCTTGGCTGGCGAAGCGCTTAGATAGTGACTTTCAAGGGGATACGAGCCGGCGGGTGCCCAAGTAATTCCGGAAAATTAATGGCCAACGGTCGCTGCACTTATTACGCAAAATGTAAACCGAGCCAAATGCCACACATGGGCTTCTTTCCTTCCTGCCGTCGAAGGCGGTCAAGGTCGGAACGGATGGGAGGATGGCCCCCACCGCACCACTTGCTACGGTCATTTATCAAACGCGTCTGCGACCATTTTTCCACACTTTGACTTTGATTGCCACATAAGCCACTAAGCGTCTAAGCAGCGAGCAGACATGAAACAAGTTCCGAATTGCAATTATTTATAAGCACAAAATGCAACTAGCTAAAAGGCCAACTGATGTATGTAGTTGGCAGAAGCAGGAAAAAAGAAAAGAAAAATGGGTAAAAGCTGGACAAAATCCATAAAGACAACGCAAATGGCCCGTAAAAAATGAAAAGGCGTAGTCAAAAGAGTTATAAAAGGGGCTTAGGTTAAGCTTTCGGAACTATATTTTTACTACATTTTATTTCTTAATTTTCAAGGAATAAGTAAATGTTTATGAAAATAAAAAAGAATTTTCTAAGGCAGAATTATTGCTAATTTAATATTTAATTGAATAGAAACCACAAAAATGATCTCTAAATGCCATATTTATCAACACCTCGTTTAAACCCCAATAATAAATATTTTAGTATAATTTATACATTTTTAAATAAGTTTAAAACTGGCCTCCCATTAATAATTTCATTCGGAATATTTATGAATTTTAAGTGCTCATCTAACACTACTCTTTAGATATATAATTGGACATAAACCAACTGAATGCTGCCGTTATAAGCACTTTATTTATTTTTCCAAGAGCTTCCACCTTGATCCAACTGATAAAGACGGTTTATTAAAGCATTTGCGGCCCGATGTTGTCTGAAACAATAGCTGGCCGCCCCCTTTCAACATAATGCTCGCGTACGCAACTGCTTTAATAATATTATGATGCCATTGGATTCGGTTTGCTCTGCTCGTTGCTGCCTCTGCTGTTAGGCAGCACTTGGGCAAATTTGTGTGTGTTTGCACCAAAAATACACAAAAGCCTTTGAGTGGGCGGAGGCGTGGTTTGATTGGTGTGGCCAAGTGTTTTCATTCATGGGGCACCAGCACGACAAGAGTCAACACACCCATCTCTCTGTATTCTCGGTGTAATTTATGAAGAGTTCTTTTTGCTTTCGCTTAATCGTAAATATTAATGATTAATTTGCCGGGCTGTACAATAAAATCGGACAACTAATGTGCGCTCTTTGCATCTGTCTTGGTACAGACGCATATCTCCGTACATCCGCAAGATTGATGGCCATCGCCGGGCCTGGCCGAGTTCAAGTTTGAGCTGGAAACCACTTAATTAGAGGCTCACGAGCGTGTCCAGGTACGCAAAGCGTCCAGGTAGTTGCTGCGGTGTCGCCGCCATGTCTGTCAACTTGATAAGCAGCCGCATTAAGTGTGGCCTCACTGCCAGATACACCTTGACAGTGTATCTTACCGATACGCAGATACACTAGCAAAATGCAAAACGTGACTTTGGCGAGGCAACTGATTAATGGAGCCAGAACTATAGTCGGACCAAGTGCCGGAACAAACTGGCATTGCATAGTAAATGTTTATACTGTATCTGGATAATGTATCTTCTTTTGGCAGGCCATCGATTGCATGTATTTATATCTCTTTTCGAAGGCAGCACGTGATTCTATTTGAGGTGGTTTTTGCTGAGATTTATTTAGGCCTAAAGCAGTCAATTAAGTTATGAGATAAACTGTTTTGGGATGCGGAATTATATAGTAAATATTTGCACCTTTATTGCCTTAAATTTTGATGATAATTTAAGGTAGCTTAATTGTATTTTCAATAAGCCCAGTTAAGCTTAGATAAATAATTATTTATCCACAAAAACAAATTCAATTTAATCGAATATTTAATGCTTTTATTTTATCCCAATAAAAAAGCTAAATAAGGATTAATATAACACAAACACCATGAATATTTGAATACCAGAAACCCCCACATTTGCACTTATATCCCATCAATTCTTTTTAAATTAATTCACCCACCACGGAGTCCATTGAGGAGGCAATATTCACTGCACATGCAGGTGCAATTGGGCATAACTCAGTCCATTTATCATGGACACTCTTTGGGCCAGGTAAATATCTGCGGGGGAAGCCTGTTTGTTTGTTTGTTTGTTTATTAACCCGCCCATCAGCTGCCCCCCTCGGTGCACGAGCCTGTCGTTTGTTGCTTTTAATTACACGTACACGCAAAAACAGCCAAAAGGAAATTACATTACATTACATTACGTTGCAGGGAAACGAGATGATGGCAGAAACACAGGTGCAGAGACTCAGACACACAGACAGATACAGCTACAGATGCTGTAGCTACATGAGGAGCTTGTATCCGCCGGCTACATTTGGCGTTTGTCGCTGGCTGGCCGCAGGTGTAAATGGCTCTGATGCCGCGCCATTAAGGCCATCCTTCTACATTAGATGATGATTTTTGTGCTGTGTTCGGGCCGCCTCCAAAAAGGTGACTACAAATGCTGTCTTACTTTTTAATGGAATCTATTTATTAATTTCTTGTGCACATATTTTTTAGGCTTTGACGTTTGCTTTGATTCGTGGAAATTCACGTTAACGCCAGCGTCACATTAAGTAAACACAGAAATAATTTTCCTTTGCTCCGTTTGGCCGGTGTTTATTGTTGCTCCAAGTACAATGATCATTCGTCACTATTTCTTTTATTTTTTTTATTGTTTTTGTTCTGTGCTGTTGGCCTTTGGCCGGCAAATGTTTTAAATTGCTTTGTTGTCAAAATTTTCAGTTGAAAAGGCAGCTCACGTGGGGCATTCCGGGTTTATTTATGGGGCCAGATCTCGTGGATTTTGCATAACCAATTTGTATATTTTTTTTACGGGAGACCAAGTTCGGTGCAAATTAAAATTCTAAAGAACTGTAAATTACTACCTTGTGTTTATTTAAAAGAGGTTTTATGTATACAGTTTGCATATAACTTAGAGAATATATCTTTGTAGCTTTGCTTGTGTATTTATTTATACTGTTACAAGTAGACAATTTATGATTTTTGTGTGCAATTGAATTATTAAATTAGTAGTACGGAACCAGAGTATAAATAAATAAATAAATAAATAATTCCATTTATAAAGGTGTTAAATTCTCAGGATTTTATGTAGAAAATATTCCCTGAACTTGATCTTATATTTTATATTTATTTTTTCACCGAAATCATTGATTGTTCAGGCCTTTAAAAAGTTGTATTTATATAACGAGCAATCCTGGATCCCACTCAATATTCAATCAAAACCGAAAGCATGCCAATGGCCGCGCATTTATAATTATTGCAAGCGATTATTTAATTTGATTTGGCTCTTTCAGCACTCACTTTTTGCGGCTGAAAATGGCCAGGAACGGAAAAAAAAAATCTGATACCGCAAAGTGTGAACTTATGCAAAACAGCAGAGATGCCAAAATCAAAGTGGAATCTATTTTTTTCTCCTCTCTCTCTCCCTAGGCGAATGCCGAAAGATTGATGCCCAATTAAAATACTTTTGGGGCCGCGGGGCAATCCATTAGCCGATAATTACCACCTCAATAACTCATAAATAGCTGAGAGGGGTCAGCCCCGAAATACTCATGATTTTGTTTTGTGCCACCTTTTCCCCCATCTCTCACCGTTGCTCCGGACTCCGTGTTGTTTCTGGCGGGGACGTGACCGTGACCGTGGACTTCTTCCGCCGGATCGCCATGTGGCGCTCGCGGGTGGGAAACTTGGGCTGCTTCTTCACCATTTTCGGCTGCACTTGGAAAACATCACATGACTGGGTCCGCAACAGCATGTTGTTTTAGCTCCGGGCTGAAACTTCAACGTCAACGTTGGTTTTCAACTCTTCAGCACGCAACGTAAAAACACAAACAATCGCAGAGGTGAAACTCTCGGGGCTTTCCTTACACTACTTTAAGACCGCACAGATATTGAAATTATGCTGGGGTTGGCTTTTAAAGTCTTTTGAATTTTGTATTAAATTTATTTATATTTTTTTAGGTGCTATATTTATAGGTTGTTAATTCTTTTTGCTGTGTATAAGGGTTCAAATTGTATTTGCGAAACACCAACATATAGTTTAAAGGTAATAGGAAATTATAATTAATCTTACGAACATTATTTTATATACTCGAACCTAATTATAGGCAAGTGCCAATGTCAAATTCCAGCAGATTAAAATGATTAGTATTTTATTTAACACTTGATTCCTTTCTAGTTATTTAATTGGCAATCAAATCACATAGGTTATAATTGTTAAATCGGATCATTAAAGGTTATTATCTTTGGTAAAGTTAATTTCTTATTTAAGTTGGTTCAGGATTTCTAAATTTATTGAAGATTATTGCCTTTGTATGGGCATTTAATTTGTCTTTATTTATTTTTGATTTATTTCTGCTTCACATTTGAATAAAATATTCAATATATACACTTTTAGGGAGTTTTCCGTTCACTATATTATTATAAAACCTCCTCTTTAGTCTATAGTTTTCCTCTCACTGCTCTGTGCGTACGACAAAAGAGATTTCGATTTTGATAAGCACAATTGACGTTTGGGCCAACAGTCTTTGTGGAAAAGAGAGTAAATTTAAACGCGATAAGGTGCTGACACATGGCGTGCTCAGCTCCCTTGGTTTTTCATTGAAAAAAAAAGCACCACAAAAATTAACTTGAATATTCATTCGCTTTCTGACACAGACCGATCGTGTGGGCAACTGAGTAACAACTGTTTTAACAGTTAAACAATGCAATTTGAGCGCGTCTCCGAGCACAAAAAACAAAACAACAACAAAATATATGTACAACTGCGACAACAACAAAAAATATATATAAATCGGCAAACTCGAAACGAGCACGCTGTTAGAGAGATCGGCAGTGTATAATATAGGCACATATAGTACAAGTAAATACAAACACAAGCTCGAGCCAGTCAGTCAGTCAATGTCGGGCTTTATTGCTCAAGCATAAGCCCTACAAAAAATAAGAGACATCAAAAAATATATATACGTATTCAAGAAACTGCACGCGTCGCTCGAGAGCTTGAACTTGAGCTGAACCCAGCAAATTGATGTTGCAACCACATCGCAATCTTCGGTCTTCAATCTTGTATCGCAATCAATTCAATCCCAATCTAGGGAAAGCAAACACATGTCTGGCGGTGAACCCTTGGGTAAATATGTATGGAAAATCAAGTCGAGGTCTTTAATTGCCCGCTAATTGCAGCTGCAGCTGAGGGAAATCGAAAATGCATCGAGGTGAAGGTTGCCCGAATGGGGGCTTCAAGCACCCAATTTTCCTAAATTAATTACTTATAAGCTCATTATCACCTTAACTCGAGAATTGTTATATAATTTATTGTGTTTGGTATTTTAAATTAAAGCTAAATATCAACACTTATGCATTTGCTTGTAATTACATTAGTTAATTGCTTTATTTATTAAAATCTACTAGAGTATAATTAGGAAATATTATTATCAAAGGCAATCTTTAAATCACAAGCTTGACTTAGCAAGCTTTTAATTAGATTCCTGATTATGTTGCGTGCTCAATAAATTAATAAATATTAATTTAGTTATGTCATTTTCGGAAACAAAAAATACCCTTAATCATTTTATTTTTAATCTTCATTTAACAGCTTATTAAAATTTATTTTAAAATATAAGCTTGAATATATTTCTTTCTGTGTATGATTTCCTACAATAAATTGTTCATTAATGCCGTTTGATCTATGTTTTCATCAAATGATTTTAATAACACGATCATAAAAAAATGCCTACGTTTTAATTAAAAATAGAAAATTTCCAAATCTCTGCTTTTTTACGATTTCTGAGCGTTGAGTATTTGTGTACAAGTTGCTCTGTTAGACAAATTTAAAAAAATGTAATTTACTACCCCCTAAAACTTATGGCAGTAAAAAAACCACATAAAAACATAAATCGCCAAAGGAAAACAGATATTTTAGTTGCTTTTAACAAATTATACTTTTAAATGCTGCCGAATGGCAAACAAATCCAATAAGGCGAAATTAAAGCAATTGTAGAGGGAAACTAAGAGGTAGGCATGATGAATATTAAATACCCTTTACCTTATTCTAAGACTTTACAGGAGTATAGGAATTATAAGTAAGGTAAAGGTGTAGTTAGGATACGAAAGTTTGGCTTAAGAAGGCTTAGACGATGCAGTCTTCCGTGAGGTTGAGCTTAAGGCCATCATCTGTCTTTGCAATATTTATTTAAAAAAATTCTTAGAAGTATTTCCCTATACTACTTAAACCAGATACAAATATGTATTTATTTCATTTCATTTATTTCTAAAGCAAAAATTGCTATACCATACTCTACTGCAGGGTATTGCGTATACGCCCCGTAAATCATCAAATGGAATTGGCGTGCGGCCAGCATCAAAAATCAAAATGAAAACACAAATACAAATACAAAGCAGCGAACAACCGCAGTTAGACAAAGGAGACGATAGACAGACAGACAGTCGGACATTCGGTTGAGTTCACAAATTAATGGCGTAATTTGAAATGGTTTTCGCGGTCGGAAGCAGAAGCTGTGGGAAAATGTTAAGTGTCTGGACGATTTGCCAAAATGTTGCCCGATTAGCGTACTTATTATATCTCGGAGAATTATAAAATGCAACGCATAATAATTGCGTAATTCTAGCGAGTTGAATGAAACGCAACTCGAGGGGAATTCGAAAATATAACAATGATATATAGTGAATAATGAGAGGCAAATATTTATTTGGATCGCGGCCGCAACTCGGGGCAATAAATTAACGTTGTGGCCAGTCATTATCCGTTGCACATTGCACCGATGTCATCGATTCTATATATAAAGAGAGAGATAGAGAAGGGGATAGTGGGAATATAGAGGCAGTGCCAAATCGTGGCACCCACTGACTTGCGGTTTTCGTTTATATATTTTCTATCTCAACGTTTATGGACCACAAGTTTGTTGGTTTTTTTTGGGATCTTGATTCCCTGCTGCTTGAGAGGAGGTTTCTCTGTTTTTGGCACCGCTGACGCATAATTTATTTACCGAAATACACTAATTCTGATCCCACACAGGAAAGATGGTCTATAAACGTTGTATTTAAATCACCCCAAATTAATCTATTATGGTGTTTTATCCAAGCAGATTCCAGTTCCTATTTTTGCTTATTTATCTTTGGGGGGTAATTATATTTTACTGGTCTTATTTTGTTGATTTAATAAGGTTTTTAATTTTTTTTTTAATTTTAAAGCGGACTCCGTTGCTCCACCTGGCGGCCGTGTCTGGAATAGCACGTAGCAGGTGGAAAGCTTTTCGTTGAAAGCTTTACAGTGAAGGGGAAAATAATTGATACGCTTATCATGTTGTAATAGAAATGCATTGAAATTATAGATTTATGAGTATTTTGTTCATTATATATTACAAATAATAAGCACACTATTTTCAAATATTAAATACTATTCTTTGAAAATTATGTTTCTGGCTTATCGTAAAGATCCTCAATATTGGATTATCAAAACAAATTGTTTTCTAATAATAGGCTCTTTTTTTTAATTAATAAATTGATTAAACTTATTTATTAATTTTTGCTGTCAAAGCAATATTTCTTACCTCCAATCATGAGCTGCAAAGCCTGGACAATCTGATTTGCATTGTTCACAGCGCACTCCATCCTCGACTTCCCGGATAATGGCACCCTGAAAAATAAACAAATAAAATATTTTAAAATTGTATTATTAAAAAGATTAAATAATTACAAATGGTACCTAAACGCGACTTTTCAAAACTAATTTATTTTTAGTACATCTAAAAATTTAATATACTTTATAGTTTACTTGAAGATTATAACCTTTTATTTATATTTGCTAAGCTCCTTAAAAAAAACACTTTCCATATTACTTTCATCAAAGAAATTTAAAACATAAGCTAGAAAAATATAAGCTACGAATATATATTTTAAACCGCAATTAATTCCATTCAGTTTAACTTTTGAGAGCTAAATGCCTCTCAAAACGGCCATAGAAAATAATAATGTGAATGCATTAAAAGATAATTACAGTACCTTCACTGTGTAAAATTTGCATCTGCCTTGCCAGCACATTGCAAAGACTGTGCCCGTTTTTAATATAACTTAAAAAGCATGTTAGAATGGCAAGTGAAAAAACAAGGCGCCCAGACAAAAGCGATTTACGATACAACAACTTAATTTGCGCTCTGCTCATTTACGCGCCATTGCGCCAAACAATTCCATGTACAGCTAGCCATATCTGAAATTACCGGACCGGACTCCGGACTCCGGACTGCGGACTACGGACTCCGTTCTCCGCTCTCCGGGATGCAAATGCGGGGGAAATTGCAGTTGGCCAAAAGGAAACGGAGGCAGAAACCGATGCCGCATGCCAAAAGTTAAGCTCAAACACAGAGGGAGAACATGGGATATGGTTGTGGCAGCGCAGTGGCAATGGCAGTTGCACTTGCTGCCGAGGACTGTGTGTTGCAGTTGCCGCCGTGGATGTTGCACTTGTTCCAAAAATACACGCTGCCAGGCAAGACCAACCCAAAAAAGGAGAAAAAAAAAAACCGAGTAATCGCACTTGGCACGCTTCCATTTTTGGCCAACTTGCCTTTGTCTTTGTTGCCGCGTTTCGAGAACTGCAGTAAAACTTGATTTGGTTTTATTTTCCAGCCGGGTATATGTACGTAATCCTTAGCGTTTGCCAATAAACACGAGACTTGACTTTTCATAGCTTTGACCCGGGACATTAATATTCAGGATGTCCTGCCCTGCCCATAGTGCATTCGGTTGGGCTTTTTTGTTGCTGTTGTGAGAGGTATTCAGGGAGTTCAAGGGTATATTGGTTTTTTGTGCGAATATATATTTAATGACCTTATAAAATCTGTACTGGCCTATATAAATCTGGCCTTAAAAAGTCTGTAAAATTGTTTATTAAGTTTAGTAGCGAAGCTCATATTTATAAACATCGAGTTATTTCGGGGACAACCAGAATATTTAGGAACTCAAAATGCAATAAAGACAAAATAATGTTAATAAACAATATCACAAACTATAATTTTTTATGATCGACAGGTAATTAAACAAGACAGCTTCTAGAACTTATAGAGTGTGTTTGTGACTGATATTTATTTTCTGTTTAACTTTAAAACTTTAACTTTATATCTAAGCACTTTATTGTGTTTAAGAAATATTTAAAAAATAAGTATCCGTAAGTATCTTAAAGTGCATAAGCCAGCAACGATTTCGCAAACAGCCAAAGTGCAACGTTTTAAAGCCTACTTTTCGGCACGTTTTTAATCGATTTTAAATCTCCAGAGGCTTATTTAGGCTTACTGAGTACCAGGTGCCCTTAGATTGGAAGGAAGGAAGTGCAGCAGTTGTTCACATTTTTTTTGTGGATGGCCGCCATTTGGGTGCCATCGAATCCATCGCTGGCAGCGATAATTGTGACACGTCGCTGGCCAAAAATCGATGCTGACCCAGTTGAACGGCGGCGGAATAAAATGCCAGCGAGACAATGACAATGCCGGGGGAACAGGGAACAGGGCACACAGCGTAGGGATCAGCAAGCCGAGGTCAGGGGTCAGGGGATATAAAGGACGAGGACGAGGCAGACAGACAGGGCAAACATTTGCGCCTGACGCGCGGATATTATTGGCATTAAGTTGCAACTTGGCGGGCTGTGAGGCAAATGTTTGATTTCCACTTAAGCGGGTCGCCGCTTTGTCTTCCGCTTTGACTTTGACGCTTTATCCTCCGTCGTTCTCGGGCCCAGATTAATGGGTCTCCAATTAAACAAATGGCAGTGTCAATAAATCCCAACGATGGTTGGTTGAAAGGCGAAAGTTTCACAGCATGTTATGGCCGTAATTTGATATTAAACACATTTCCAACCAATCGGATTTAATGTAATGCATGGATTATTCCTCCTTCACCCTCGATTTTTTTATACGAATCCCCATGATGTCACTTGCCATCTCGTCGTCTCATCTGCTGTGAACCAATTTCGTTTTAATTTTCATAATCTCTTGTATAAATAAACATGAGCTGAGAATTCGTTTCGCGCGATACAAGTATGAGAAAACTTATGCTGCAATTGCCATTTTTGGCATCTCGACTTTTGGCTCGCGGTCTTGTAAAGTTTAGCACATACAAATCGGGCCACTAATGTCGACCAGTCCAGTTCGCTTTGGATCGGGCTAAGCCCACTCACGGAACGGGACTCCCACTCGGTGTTAAAATTCTGTCACAGCCTAGCCAAGTGTTTGGCGAAATATATCGAAAAATATATACATAAATCGGAATCAAAGTTCGTTCAGCCACTACATTTTCGAACAATGACGCTATGCCACCGGCTGTTGACTGTTTGTCTGCAGTAAAATGGGAGTAAAGTAGCTTCATGATCGACTGTGGAGTACCTCTTCTTTTAGGAGATGAATTAAATAAATTTAAAAATAGAAAATGGTCTTGAGTAATGTATAATATGCATTTTTAATGATTTAAAAGCTAAAGTTTTACAACTTATTACTCATACAACTTTTATTTAAATTACAGAGAGCAGTATGTAAATTTAAAATAAATAAAATAAATATAGTATAAGAGTTAATTACAAATTCACTATACAAAAATGCAGCATCCCTGCTTATTAATTTAAATTACTCATACGCCCTGATGGCAAACCTAATGTGCACTATAAATTATTCAATGTTGAATATTTCGCATATTTGCTTTAATTTAAATATTTTTATAAAATATTACAAGAAAATGTGGTACATTTTTAAGTATAACCCATTTTTATCAGTATGACAACATTTTATCTATGAAATTTGTACTAATTTTTAAAGAAATCTATTAACTTTACACCAAACTCCAGCTTATCGAGGTTTTTCCCACTTATCACATTTTTTTATGGCCTAAGCCCCTTAACCAAAGCCAATCAGTAAAGGGTATTAAAATCCGTAGGTCGTCGTCTCCGTTGGCGGTAAAAACAGAGAGAAAAAAAGTCAAGAAACCGGTCTTCGTTACTTGGAAACGTATCTATGCGTAGTATAAAAAAATACACTTTCGCATATATAGTATATCTTATAAAGCGCAAGCAGAACACAGTAAGTGTTTGTTTATTGCAAAACTCAACCCAACAACAAAAAGAGAGAGAGGGAGACCCAAAAACCCAAGCCGACACACTTAAGCCAAAGTACCGAACATACAAAGCAAATTAACAAATGCAGAGACGGAACAACTGGAGTTTCTGGGGAGTGAGCTGAGGGAACACCTCCGACCTAATGATCGCAAATTAGCCCGCCGCTACTTACAGGCGATGATGATGACGATTCAAAGTCGGATTTCAACCTGTTTCGTAGACCAGACCCACGCAAAAATCGCGCCAAGATCCACAGTCCCAGCCATAGAGGCAAGGTTAATCTGCGTTTTAGCTTACATCGCTAACTTAGTCGTTGTCTCTTTTTTTTCACACTCTAGTTAACATTAACGCAATAACTAGACAAAGTGCGTCGCCAGCTGAGACTAATCTCGGCTGAATTTAGTTCAAGATCATGCGTAGAGCCGCGCAAAAACTCAAGTTGCACTGACCATTTTTATTGTGACTAAAGAAGTATCTTTTGGATCTTTTGGCCAGAGACGAGTCTGTTTTGGCCTCGTTGCTGCCGAGATTAGAAAGTGAAATGTGCGGAGAGTTGAGCTGGAGTCAGACTGGGGCAATGATCCACTAATTAGCGGACAGGCCAAGAGACGGATGCGGTCAGCGAAATCGGAGTTTAAAATGAAGAAAACCCAGAAAAAATAGCTAAGAAATAGCTAAGAAATTTCAAAGCTTGAATGTATGATAAACTTCTGGTATTTAATTTACTTAAGTTACTTATATATTTATTTACTCAAAAGAGTCAGAAAGTTCCTTATATTAAAATCCCAGGGTACTTATTCAATTAAAGTTGTGAGAATAATAACAATTTATAATGACTCTTTATTATTTTTATAATTAAACCGAAACTACGTATTTAATTCAATTTAATTTAATTTAAACGGATATTATTAAATTAATGACCAACAGAGAGAGAACGTCCAGTCATCATCACAATCTATTTTTAAAACCTCTAACAGAGACTCCGCGATACAAATAAGGAGATTATAAATATTTATTTATTTAACAGTGCCATTTATTGAGGAAATATAGTGAGAATGACATGAACATATACAAGACCCTCCCCCTTTAATGCATCACCCCCTAAGTAAACATCTTGAGAAGCGCATAGAACGGCTGCTGACATCACCCTGGTGTGCCTGGGGGACTTCGACTCGGGGGCAAAGACAATTTATTCCATAATTTGTTTGTGCGCGAGTACGAATACATCTTTTCCAGAGCCAAATACGGCCAGAAGCTCATCAGCTGCTTTCTAACTAGAAATTGTCCGCGCCCTCTCCACATCGGGCCAAATCGAGTGACCATATTTAATGCCTGTCACGTAACGCTCGCTCATTTTCATGCACAGTTAGTCATACTCGTAGAGCGACACACCAGGCGATATATGCGCTCATATATCCGTTGAACTAACTACATTTTTTTATAGAGCACACATATACCCTCAGCTCCCAGGGCAGAGAGCCATCTTTTTGGGGCCAACTCGAAACTGGCAATTAACACTTAACAACCATTCTGTACTGGAAATACCGAGTGCTTTTTCGGGTTCGCTGGAGCCATCAAAATGAAAAAAAAAATCCCCTGTGGGGTCTCGCGTACATTTTGTATTATTATCTGTTGTCGTTATTTTTTTTTCTTTTATTTACTTAGCAATAATTTGACGTACAAAAAATTCACAACACACGGTACGGTTTGTATGGGACTGATGGATACATAAATCATTTATTTGCACATTTATTGATTCGCTTGCCAAGCTGCGCTTCCCAGAGCAGATCATGACGCAATATCAGCGGTGACTTTGTCACTTTGGAAAGAAGCTATAAGCCACTCATTCTTGATTCTCGATTCTATATTATCCATTCTCCATTCTCTATAGATTGGCCCGGGTTGACGCCTACCGCCAGGGCATCTTGATCGGCGATCGGTTGCGTCGCGGCATGGAGGCGGCAACGTGGGCGGCGCTGCTGCTGCTGCTATTGGTGGCACGTGTCATCGGCGGATCGCGACGCCCCAAATATACAGTGTGACCTCCTCCCCCGACGGACGATCCTCGGGGCGGGGCGGCGGACTTGACAGGTGCATTGTAGTGACCTCCAAAGTAGGTCGTCGGTGGGGGGCGACTCTGCGGCTTATTCCCGTACAGCTGGACCCTCGTGGGCGCCCTTCCTCGGGTTGGAGGTATCATGGCCTTGCCCTGGTCGGATCCAGCTCCTATGTGCACCAGGGTCCGGCCGCCCTTCTGCTGGGGGGGATTGGGCATCTGGTGATTCATACCCAACCTGTTGGGTGAAGCCTGCTGGCGGTACCACCGAGAGGTCTGACTTTGACTGGGACTAGGGCTCCTCACTCCCAGTCCGGATCTGTGAGGCTGCTGCTGCTGGTGATGACTGGCAGCCAGCAGTCTTTGGGCATAGTACTCCGTGGTGGGCATGGGCTTGGCCACGCCCACGGGCACGAACCTGCCCGGAGAGTGCGGCGAAATGGAGTTCTTGATCTCGATGCGGATGGAGGGAGCTTGCGGAGTCGGAGACGGAGATATGTGACGCATCGAGGGCTGGGCCACCCGGAAGGTTTCGTTCCGTTTCACTGGCGAGCGGGTGGCGGAGCGGGATGGGCGATCCCGGAGCGGAGAGCGCGACTGGGGCCGGTAGTTGTCGTTGTCGAAGACCAGGAAATCGGGACGATTCTCCTTGGACTCGCGGCGTTCCGAGGTCTTGGCCGTTGACTGCTGGGCGGGAACCTCCACGAACCAGGCGGGATTGTGGGGCGTCTCCTTCTGCTGCTGCAGCAGGCGATCGCGGAAGGACTTCCTAAAGCTGTTCAGCGTCACCGTCTTGTACTTCTCCCGCTCATCCTCCTCCCGCTGCTGATCCTCCAGCAGATCGTCATTCGAGTGGGTTTTCAGCTGCTCCAGCTGCTCCCGCAGATGCGTGGGCGTTTTGCTCTTGCGGTAGGTGGAGGAATCGAAGCTCCCACTGGAATTGGAGCCAATGCTGGCCTGCCGATGGACTCCACTTGTGCTGTCGCCCGTCTGTAGATTCCTCAGGCTGGAGTGCTGTTCGTACAGGAAGTTGAAGGGATCCGCCTGAGCGTCGTAGTCCTGCAGGCGATCCGCTCCATCGCTGCGCCACTTGTAGTACGTGTTGGTGGCGGTGTCGCTGGGATGGTGCTCATAGCTGGCCACCTCCTCCGGCGAGGGTGTCTTCTTGCGCTTCGTAAAAGTGCTGAACTTGCTGAAGACCTTGGACTTCTTGGACTTCTTCTCCAGGGTCGAGGTGTTTGAAGCGGGTCCCGCTGTTGCCTCTTCCTCCTCGGAATTGGGCAGTATGAAGGTGTCCCCTCTTTGGAGAGTGGAACTGGTGGTGGAGTCCCTGCGCTGGCTGAGCGCGCTGATCACGCTACCGGGCCGGGATACGGAGCGGACGGGTGTCGTGTCGCGGGAGGAGGAGCGCGAACTCTTGGCCCGTGACGATGACGACAGGGAGGAGCGTATGTTGCGGAAAAACGACATCTCATAGATTTGCTATCTTTGGTGATCTTCGTTCCCAAGCTCCAATCTCGGATCTCTGATCTCAGATCTCGGATCTTGGCTAATTAACCTTGGGCCAAATACACGATCCACGAACAAGCCACGAACCGACGCTGTCAACTGCCGCTGAGCAACTGAGCGCCCAACTTCAGTTATTACGCGGATCACTAGAATTTCTGTCTGAATTTCTCTCTCTCTCTCTCTCTCTACTCTCTGTTTCTGTCTCTTTTGCCAAAGCTGTTGTCGTCTTTGCTCGATTCGTTTGTTTTGACCAATTTAGCGTATTAACTTCATCATCGTGTTCCGCGCGCTTTGAGCCGCTTTTGTATTATGTATTACGACGGTCGTGAGTGAGTGTGTGCTCACCAGCTGACGGCGTGGGCGCTTACAGGTATTATGTAAATTAGCCCTTTTTTCCAGCCAGCCAGTCAGCCAGCCAGACTTTGGGAAAACGGTAGATTTTGTAATTTATGCATCGGAAATCGCTCTAATTAGCCATCGCGAGCGGGCATCAACAGCTCATTTAACGCATTAGCGTTTACACCGCGCATGCAAAACGCCACAGCAATTAATAGAACACCTCAAAACCCGTATGATGCGATTACGTGATACCCTATATAAAATAGGCAATTAACATAAGAGAACTATGAGAGCTATTTTGGCCATATAGTAATATTAATCAGTACCTAGTTGTAAGTTATCTTAGTTTCTAGAGCTTTAAGTTGAGGTATAAATGAAATATATGAAATTAAAGTAATATTTAATATTGGTTTAATTAAATTATAATTCTATAATACATAACTTGACTTAGCTTATACATATCAAAACTAATTGGTACTCAAGTGTTAAAAGTTTGGGGGAAACCTACAAATTCGTAGGATATAATGGAAAGTATTAGTAAAGTTTGCCGTTTTGATAAGTCTCATGTTTTTAGTAAATAATTTATACATTAACAAATATAAACCTCTTAAAAACAAAAGCTTTAAGACCTTTATTCCTTACATTGATAGCTCAAGGCTTTATTTTTTATATAAAAAGAGACTAAAAAATACACTATTATTTTAACTAAGGTAGATGTGTGATGTCCTATTTTATTAAGGGTTCATCAACCCTTTTAAGCTTCAAGACATTCAGAAAAAAACTCTAAAGTATGTAATAAAGCATGAGTACACCATTTCACTTGATTCATATTTTACATAACTAGTTTTTTGGCAACATTAAATCATTTATATACATTTACGTATAGCTCCATAAATTAAAAATACATTTTCAAAGACCCCATAAAAATATTAAAGTCAATAAACTTTCGTAGTCATCATAAAAATCGAAGTCTTCAGGAAGAATATTTCTTCCAAAAAAGAAATATGGATATGCGCCTTATACGGAATCATAAGCCTATAAGGAAATCAATCACCTTTATTTATTTTTTACATATCCTGACCCGAACTCTACTGAGGCCTTATACGCCCCATTTTTTTTGTGATTTTCCAACTACCGGGTGTCACTTAGACAATAGAAAATAGGGGCTACAAAGGCAACAAAACCTGAACTCAGGTGTTTGAACGCCGCTTTGTTTGTCAGTCAGTCGTCAGTCTGCCTGTTTGCCGAACATTCCACGCTCAGATTTGATTCGACGGAGCTGATCAAACGCGAATTCGATGACGGAGACGTCGAGTCTTTGTCTCTGAGATCTGTGGGGTTTTTTCACCATCTTTTTGTGGCTTTTTAGTAGCACTTTTGATTCGTTTCGCTTCCGATTCCGCGGCTGTCGAGCTCTTAATGCCAGTCATTAGATTGTATCGGAGTATCTGTGAGATTCGAGTGCTCACCCACTGTTGAATAAAAGCGTTAAGTGAAGTTGAAAGCCGAATGCAGGCAGGCAGGCAGCCAGCTGGCTGACAATTAAAGCATGCATATTTTAAACATTTAATGGCGACACACATGGGCTCAAATACTCGCTTGTACATTCCCAAAACACTGGGAAATTAAGTACACGAGCCAACTGCAGTTCGGCAATCCCAGTTGGCTCGTAAATCAGTTGCTTGTTTCTGCCTCTGTTTTGGTTTCAGTTTTTACTTTTTTTTTCAAATTTAATCTTTCCCAATTTGAAATTCAGGTTTTGGGTTACACAATTGCCTACTTTCGGGCTTAATTCATGGCACTGTGCAGCTGCTGCCCAAAAGCAGGCAATGAACCAGAAAGCTGACTGTCGAGTTAAATCCATACATTAATAGGATTTTGTGTACACGAGTGCGGCTTAAAGCTGATAAATATTATATTTATCGGCGGCTTGTCGCTGTCATTTAAAAACGATTTATTAAATTTATTGCAAGCTTAATTAAATCATTTGAATTTTAGGCAATTATTTAGAGGCCAAAACAAGAAATTAAAATTATGTATTTGTAGATTTATTTAATATTAAATGATTAGATAAATATTATAAATAAATACATTTTAAATATTTGTTTTTCTTAAGATGTATATCTACTTTTAATTATTATAATATATTTCCTAATTAATTTGTAGTATCAACAAGACATATAAATAGTTAGCTTAGTATTTGCATATCTAAATTGTTTATAGGACTTAAAATGAAATGCAATTAAAGTTTCCGCTAAAAATATTAGTAGAATAAATTCAATACACTATAAATTTTTAATCTGTACGTCCTGCTTAATTATTCAATAAATTACATGCTTTAGTGGTAGTAATTTCCAATAGCTTAGCTACATTTTAAATTAAACAAATCAACACCATCGAGAGCTCTTAAACTAAATAAATTCCTTAAAGTCTCCAAATATTTTCTTTACTTCCCACTCTATTATTGCTTCCCTAAAAATCAGTAGTTTAACTAAAGATTTATGCTCAACCAATCAGAACAAACAGGATTACTAACCTGAATAAATTAAGGAAAGCGTTCTAATATTTTCTTTATCTTCCACTATTTCCACTTTTTTATTTTATTCAATTGTTGAAACCGCAAAAAAAAACAAAAGAAACAAAAAACAAGAAAAAACACTGAACGTGTTAAGATGAGCAAATACTTTTGACTCTTAATACAAACATACGGTTGGACTGGGCGCAATCTAAAATCGCAGCGGGATGCGAGTTTGGAAGGGGAAAAGTTCACGCCATTCGCAGAATCATGAGCCAGCATCTTCCGCAGCTTCCACATCTTCCATCTACCATCTAACATCTTCCATATACAAACAGCAGAAGTTGCGGCAACCGCATCTGCAGGCGAGAGAATAAAGGAACCCGGAGACTTGCCACATGCCACATACAGTCGTGGTTGCCAAATTGGGTGCCACCGCCTCCTCCATCTTCTGCCGCCTTTCCGCCCCAAGAGAAATATGGTTGCGCCAAAATGTTTATTGTGAAAAGATTAATAAAATATGTATAACTGCAAATTGGAACGGTTGCGTGCAGAAAACGGGAAATAAATCTAAACTTCCAATGAATATTAAATAAGAAAGGCACATATTACTCATACGAGCCGTTGTCTATGACAAAAAGTTTATGAATTATAAATGATTGTAAACGTAAATATCAAAGGAAATTGATTTTTGCCTTGAGGTAGGACTGGGAAATTGAATAACAAACTGTAAACACTTGTGGGTAATAAATCTAGGGTTTCAATAAATAAATAAATATAAAAGACTTACATATTTTAAGATTTAAATATTGGTAACAATTTATAGACATATTTGCCTGCAGCTCACCATAAAGAAATCTAGACTTCCCAGGAATATTAAATCTAGAAGAGATATTACTCATACAGCCCGAATTATGAATTAATCATTTTTAAATATTGTTCTTAGGGGATGTGGCCACATTTAGTAAATGCTTTGTTCTAAACATAAACATCAAAAGAATTATATTTTCGTCTTGAGGTAGGCCCAAAAAATAAAAAAAAGGAAAGAAAAGCCGCATAATAAACTTAAAACATTTTTAATATTTATTGCTCGTGTGCGAAATAAATCACTGAAAGAGAAAAATCATACGAGAATAGTGAAGAAAACCAAATGATAAATCATAAGGTCAATTCCCCACAGCTTGAGTTTGTTTATAAAACCTCTTAAATGCCTCTAAAGCATAAACATTTTATGAATTTTCATTGCTCGATCATCATGAAAGTGTACATAAGCTTTTAATAAGGAAATTCTTAATGATTATTCAACTAAAATCTTATTTAAGTGAGTATTTTGGAAGAATATTGCTCAATTATTAAATTTTTCTTAGATTGATTTATCAAATATTTATATTTGATTATGCCATTGCTTTTAAATTGATTATGTATTTTTAGGACCCACCTTGCTACCGACATGGAAATCAATATCAATATGCGAATTAGCAAATTAATTTATGAATGTATCTTGGACTCTTTCTGCCACCTTATTCGCCAGTGGACAACTGCATTGTGTGCAAAGTATCAAATACTCAGATATATATCCGTGTGTGGCTATATGACCTACCATATAACATTTATCAGCTATTAAGTCATGCACAAACACCGATACAATGACAGCTGTTGTATCCCAATGCCAGCGACAATAATACAAAGTAACACAAAAAAATATATAAAAAGCGTTTGGGGGAAGGCGGAAAAAAAGCAAGCAGAGTAAAAGCCACAAATAAGCCAAATTATGGGTGGGTGTTGAAAACGAATTGAAAATTGTGGATTGCGAATGCTGCCTCCGAACGGTTATTGTGTATTTTATGTGCACATTTAGCACAATTAAAAATTAACACTCGCACGGGGGAGTCTCCCACACCGAGGCGGATCCAGATACAGATACAGATACAGAGATCTCGCGGATCGGATTGGGGTAGTATAAACGAAACAGAAACCAAACAAAACGACGCCTTGGTCAAAACGCCGGCTCTTGAGGAAGTGGGCGAGCGTGTTTTTACAGTTATAGAGCACACACAGCTGCTCCGATCCAAAGCCTACCTACATATCCACTTGGAGAGGGGTGACAGTGGAGAGCAGCCATGGGTCTCCCCCTGGCGTCAGCAGTAACAATAAGGGGACACTGGGGAAAAATTTAAATACTATTTTTAATCTAGCAACACTACTTAGACCGAATTCAGTGCTTCAATTAAAATATTATAGTAGATATTAAAACTCCATATTGTTAATATCTTCAAAACATCAGGGATGCCGCAGAAATCAATGTGAATTGAAAATAAATAAAAATAGTGCTATTCTCAAAAAAATTGACCTACTAACAAAACAAAATATACTACCATATTGCCTACTTTTTGACGGGTTTATAATTAATTTAAAATCAACTTAAGTTTCTGTGTAATTTATTATGCAACAATAATAATAAAATATGTATGTTCAATATATTTTTTGCTTAAAAAAACAATGATTTTGGGTTTTTCTTCCCTAATATTTAATAAATCAATATTAAACAAATTTGTAAAGGTGACAAACTTATTTATCTAATTATAACGATCTATTTAATACAAAAAATTTAAAGGTTGTATATCATCATCAATTTTTATATATTATTTTTATTGTTTATAATTTTTAGTGCAATAAACGTGACCGGTTGCCGGCAGGCAAAGTACAACAACACGAGACCGCGTCTAAAGACAAGGCCTAGAGAAGCGAGAAGGAAGAAAAATAGACCATCAACACGAGTGCGAGTGTGAGTACGAGTATGAGTATGAGTACCTGGTCCGTCCAATACTCACATGCGATAGCAAGCCAACATTCAAGCACACACATAAGTTTGAAGCTGCTTGAATGCCACCACATACAAGATGAACAATTGTGGCCACGAGAGAGGTATTATTTGAATTCAATAAAAAATAGAAAAAGCAAAATTAAAATAATAATTTAAAGTATTTTTACAAGATTGCAATACAAATTGTATTTGGAATAAAATAAATGCCACATAAAATGTTAGTAATTGAAATGTCTTCGGAAATGATGTGCAAACTTAACCCCCTAAATTCCTTTTCTCTCATATGAATTTCAAAGAATTGCATTGCTTTATAAACCTTTCGAAGTAATTTCGGATTTCTGTTGATATTTTCTCATATATTTTTTGTATAATTTCTTTAAATACGCTCGAAAATTTGCCAAATTAGAGGTGTGTACTATTACTCCGGCCAAAACTGTGTCTACACCTAAATAGGTGCCAAGTGGAGGCACGCATGACGCGAGCTTTACAAAACTCTCCGTCAGCTATGCTGGAGTGGCTGTGGATGAGGTGAACTGGAGGGCAGGTGGTGCTACAATGGCTGTTTTATTTGAACATTTTTGGGAGAAAGGCCGCATGGCCACGCGACGACGACGACGACGACGTAGAAGAGGCCGGCCGAAAAAGCGAGTGCAGTGGTAGAAGGCGGCGGCCGTTTTGGCCAGTCCCGAATGCTAAACGATGACGTTGGAGGTGTATTTCTGGGCATTGCAGAATGCAGATGAAGGTTTACTTAACTCACTTATTCGAGCGTGGAGCCATAAAGAGCTGGAAATAGCTAGAAAGCTAACAGAGAACCCGTTTCGCCTTCATTGTTATCTGTGGAACGTGTCTTTAGCAGCTATAATCCTTAATAATCGTATGCAAATATTTCACTCTTGAATTCCTATACCCTGCCCATTTGTTCGTGATGGAAATGGTGTTTAGCGAATTAATTAGGTCTCTGTTTATTTATTATGTTAATTTAATTTAATGAATGGCTTATAAACGAAGTAAATTTTAAAGTTATCCTGTGTCGGTCTTAAAAAATGGAATTTTGGAGGCTTTATAGAAAAACGTAAAATCTTTTAAACTAGAAATCAAGAAATCCGTATTTACTGCATGTTTAATGAAATATCATCATTTTTAATGAAATAAAGATTGTTTTTAATAGTTTTATTTATTTTTTGAATTTGTTAAAAATAAGTCAGAATACAATTTTACTTTGTAATGACTTTACTCAATTATTTTTTGAGCTTTACATTTTTCCCAATAAAGTCTTTTAATCAGAAAAAAAAAATTATATAAATGTAAAAAACCCCTTCGCTTCAATTGAAGTGAATAAATCGTCGATCGCCGTGTTTCGCCCTCGATGACGTCACTCGGCGGCTCAAAGCCAACACAAATATTGACTTTCAGCTCGAAGAGAGCTTAAGATTTGTTGACCAGATTTGAAGGGTAATGCCAGCTTCGTTGCCGCGTCTCCGAAACCAATTTATATTCAAAACGCTGAAACTGGATTTTTTTCCGCCCGTGAGGTGTGAAACGTTGACTGGCGCGGATGATTAGCAGAAATTAAAGCTAAACAAGCTGACAAAAAGAGGTATAGAAATATATATCTGCTAAAGACATCTGATGCAAATTGGGGTTAGCGGGGTTCAGAGCCAGCAAGAGATCACACAGAAAGGCATTAACCATTAAAGCAATTTGAATAAAACGGCAGTAGTTAAGCCAAAATTTATGTCCCAAGTATATTTGAATGGAAAATGTGTCTAAAAATAGGCAAGCCGAGTCGGCTGAGCGTAAACTTTTTGTGTTAATAACATTTTCGCCAGCTGTTCCAAAATAAACGAATTAAAGTCCAAATCAATTAAATTAATAATAACAAAATGAAATGTGCGACAAAGGCCGACACGCCCAGGCGCCCCGAAAAATGATGAAGACAAACAGAAACAGGAGCGGGAGCGGGAGTGGGAACGGGAACGGGAGCAGGAGCACGAGGTGGAACCGGAGCAGGAGGCGGCTGGCTGATGATGATGATACGAGCCACCACCCAGTCCACCCCCTGGCAGATGGAGAGCCCCGAAAAAGCGATAGCGTGCCGGCATTCCATTGCGCAAACACCGCCATGTGATATGACAGGGCCACCTGGCCATCCCACTGCCCATCCTATGCCATCCATCCCCTCCTAAACCCTGACATGCCACCCCGTGTTTGGAAAGGTGTGCAAGATGATAGCCCACGCCCACGCCCTCGAACCTCCCCCCAGTTACCGTTCACAACTCTGGCAGAAACAATAAACCTAAGAATAATATAGGATTTATCCTTTTATTGTGTTTAGATAATGTTTACAAATTTGTTATAAATTTATTTTAAAGAGGGAAGGGAAGCTACCATAGTACATATTCTTGATCAGGATTTGTGAGTCCTCCGGACACGAAATGGAACAAATAACACTTATATGATACCCTCCCAGGTGGAGTTGATATATCTTATAAAGTATTTCTTATTCACATTCTCACTGACACAAATGTAAAATAAAAGTTCATTTTCAATATTATAAAAGGTCTCCAAGATCTATTTCTTTGACCTCTGCTGTATGCACTAAACAACACGCCCCTGGGAAATATAACAAAGGCACGCAACAATCTAGGGGAAAGGCCAAAAACGGACACCGGAATATTATAACTGATGAGGGGGACGCGCGTGGTGGGCGCCAAAAAATCCATCCCAACTTTCAAAATTTCGAAAATGAATGGTCTGCGGGGCGGCGGAGGCCTCCATAATTTAAAGCCATTTGCCCGCAAATTGTCAGGCAATGAAAACTAATAATGCAATTAAAAGCGTTGACAAAGTTGTCAACTGTCAGTCGCCAGTCGCTAGTTACCAGCTACCATACCAGTTACCAGTTAACAGTGGCGATTGTCGATTGGTCGTAGCTCAGCAAGTGCAAGGTTGTTTTTTTGAAACGCAAATAACGCCAAGTGTCGCGTCTCCAAATGCAAATACATACCAGAGCCCACTTATATGCACATATGTACATATGGCGGTACATATCCGTAGTATATATGCCCCGGCATTTGGAAAGCCGCAGAGCGATTGCCTCGGGTTACACAGTGTCAAAAAAAAATAATAAGAAGCGGAACGGAACGAAAAACAGTGCAAAAATGTTGAGGGGTGCACTGAAAATATCCATAAAACGGCGCTTACAATTTTTGTAGACTTTTTTTGTATTAATAAGCATTTTTGGCACATCCAATTTCCCAAGGAAAAACAATGGAACTCAAATTTGAAAACGGAATTGAATTCTTTTTAAAAATATACCGTATTTGTTTTGCAAATTTTTTGATGAAAGACCTGAACTTCTGGACAATACAAATATTTTAGAGAACTGATTTTGAACAAGATATTTTTTTTATATCTGAATTAAATCAATCAGTTTTGCCATAATAGTAAGCAAACTTATCGTTTTATAAAATCTATTCCATAATAAGTATTCAACAATCTGTTGTATAATCTGTAAGCCGCAAAAAGCCACAAAGTAATCTTGTTTATTGACATGTTTAGATACCGATCATTAGAGATTGACAGCTATATCATATACAAAGTACTAGTAAACTTATCTTTCTAATAATGGATAGCTTATGATAAAATATTTTCCATTTTATTTATAAGCTTTAGTTGCACTCCTTAGGCTGTCTTGGCTGCTGAAGATTCTCGTTGGGTTGGGCTAATGAGAGCAATGACTCAGTTCTAGTTTTTATTCAGCCTGAAGCAGGAAATCAAAAGCCACTGGACAACAAATTAACTGGCTGCTATAAAGATTGCAATCAAACTAGGTAATTATAATTAAAATTCGCCACCTCATGAAGCTCAAATTAAACCGATTTAAGATCAGACTTCTGCGAATTAATTAACAATTCGGAAGCATGGTTTTTTAGAGTGTACGGAAATGGAAAGTCAGCTGCAACAAAGTCGGGGAGACACAAAGAACCAGAGCATCCAGAAAAGGAAGAAAAAGGAGGGCGATGATGCACCAAGGAAGCCAACAGATGAGTCAGAGGAACACATCTTATAAAAACCGAAAAGAAACCGAAACTCGCTCTAAAAACCAAGAGAAACTTTATCAGTTAAAGAAGGTATAATGTTTCAGAAGGAATAAGGAATCCGAAAATCGCTAGAAAGCTTTTCCAGCTAATGAAGAGATTATGCTGGCTCTACTAATTATAATTATGAAACTTATGGCTTATTAATGGAACCCCGGCTCGGACTCCGATTCGGATACGGATGGAGAATCTTGTCGGGT
Source organism: Drosophila rufa (assembly GCA_018153105.1). Classification (NCBI taxonomy): domain Eukaryota; kingdom Metazoa; phylum Arthropoda; class Insecta; order Diptera; family Drosophilidae; genus Drosophila; species Drosophila rufa. Next base: position 9,624,903 of record JAECXS010000085.1, read on the forward strand.
TGTTGGTGGGCTCTCTGGGCGATGATCTCATCGATTGCATCAGATTTCGCACGGCATGTCGTTCTTTTTGTGGCGCGCTCGCAATTTCTGTTCCCATTTTCGCTCCCCCGTTTTTTGTGTGTGCTGTGCTGTGTGTTTAATGTGTAAAAGACATATGCAGAATATTCAAAATTAGCTGTTAGCACGCCAGTCAGCCAACCAACCGACTTTTAAGGCGAGCCAATGAAAAAGAGACTGAAAAAGTTACTGGGTGTTTAGGCTTCATGGTCAATGCCATGAAATTCGTTGCACTGGACGCTTGAGTGACATTCGTTGACAGGCGAAGATATAAAATCGTACATATAACTCCCGCACAGGTAGCCTCGAAAAGTGTATGAAAAAGAGGAGAAATAAAATCACGGCGTGTGCAGCAAATTGATTGATCTACAGCCAAACTTGTTGGCGACTGTGGCGAATCAATCAATTGACCGAAATTGAGCAGCCAAAATGAAAAGAAGAAACCCTCTTAATTTGCTTCAAGTCTTCGCTCGCTTGACATCTCCATAAGAATACGTTCTTGGGCGTTGTCTGGCGGCTAGCCCCTATACAAGCCATAAATAATGCGATTTACATATGAATCTGTAACTGTTCAACTTCTATTAGTACCTGTATCCATCACGCTTGAAATGCTAATGATCTGTCTGAAAAATCCAGTTTTAAGCATTCGCTTTTCACTCGTAATGAGGCGCTTCCCAGCAGCAGCAGCAGCAGCATTGACCTCTCATTAAGTCCGAGCGGTGAATTTTAAATTTGAATTTTGTTACTGCAGCAAGTGTTTTCATTTCGCATTTTTTCCTTATTTTTATTTTTGCATTTCAAGTGGCTCAAGTGACGTAAGCCGAAATGCGAATAAAATCGGGGTAAACAACAAAAAGTACTGTCGGATATATCAAAAGTATCGACGAGACCTTAATTTCAATCATCTCTTACTTAATTCAAGTTTATTTTTTGACATTCATGATATTATACTAGGCAAATATTAGGCTTCGACTTAGAGACGTTCAACTAAATAAATATTTAGGTTTGAAGAGCAAGTAAAAATCATTATCGTCCTTGAATAATTTATATAACTTAAGTATCAACTTTCCAATTTAATTTTCCACCAAAACACAACACGGGACCCCATCAATCGTATCTCTGCACCGACTCTTTCCCCCCGTTTAAAGAACAGCGATTATGGCTTGCCAAACCGATATCTTATCAATGAAATTTCAGCGTTACGTAGGCCAGGGCTATTATTTGATTCGATTAGTCAGAGTCGAGAATAAACGCAGACACAAACGCGATCGAGACGGAAACACAGTGAACCTAAGGTGATGGAGTAACGGAAATCATAATGTGTAGAAGCTCAGGTGAAACGATTACGACAGAGGTCCAGAAGACTGCCGATGACAGCGATATTTATTTTCCCAAACATTGATGTGTGTACATATACGCGGATCCAAGTACACACATATATTTTATTGTTCGATGCACAAACAAACAATGGAGAACTTTAAGGCGAAAGGCCGAAAATGTTTATGTTTTTTTACCTCGACGGCATCGCAACACATTTGGGGTCGATTAATAGAAACACAGGAAGTTTAGCCAATATCATCTGGGGGGCTGTTAAATCCCAGGGGTTGGTTTAATATCTACATAGATGTTCAGGGAAAAAAGAGCAGTAAAGAAGACGCAAATTTTACTACAATTTTGGGAAGAAAATGGGACTATAAACTGATCGAAGAAAGAGGGTTTATAAATTCTAATTATGAGATTTTTATGAATTCTTTTGCAATTTGGTAATAAGGAAATGAAATGTATATTCAATGCTTTCTTCACAATTGCTGGTAACTATATGTACTTTCCTCATACTTTCTAGCATTTTTTAATTTAATTGTCATGTATTCGTTTCCATTTCTAAATAACCTGCACTAAGAACTTTCTCTAAGTGCAGTAGTATTTGAATCTATATTTTTACTTACCTTCTCAGCAAACTCCTCCCGCGGCCGACGCGAAATCGTCGGTGAGGCACTCGTGAGCTCCTTGGTCGGCGATGGTGTCATTATTAACAATTATCTCTTCCTTCGCTGCTACTGGTGCCGGTTATCGTTTATTATGAATTGCACTTGCTGGCTGTTGGTTTGTTCTAATTATAAAACTCACTGGCGACTTCTTTTCGTATTGCTTTCGGTTGCACTTTATTTTCTTTTCATTTAGATTGCCTTTGCGTGCTGCGGGGTAAATTTAATTTATAACAACATTTTATCAGTAGGAGGTTTTTTTTTTGTGTTGCCAATTCTGTTTGGTTTTGCTTTGCCTTTTTGCGGTCTATAAACAAATTATTGCGTAGCCGTTGAAAAATGTCGCTAACGTGAAACTGTTTTTGCCACTTCACTTGGCTTTTGTTTTTTGCCATTTATTAATTGCCGGCCGGATCGGAGGCGTTGGGTTTTTGCACAGTAAATATAGGTAAGGGTCAAACTATGATTTTACAATCTTATAACACAAAGTAGGCAAATACTTCCTCAGTTACAGTAAATAATTATTTTAAGAAACTAATTTTGTAAAAACGTTACATAAATATATTTTGTTTAATTGTTTTTAAATATATTCAAAGCTTTAATGTTCTAAAAACAATTGTAAATTGTAGTTTAGTCCAAGCTCTAGATCCGGAATGGATACAAGCCATCCTTTAAAGATATAAGCTCCATATTTGCTTTACTTTAATTGAAATTTATTCGATTTCTGAGATATGCAAAACAACCGACAAATCGTGGGTGTCCGTTTTTAAACCGACATTTACTGTATTGTTAATCGATTTCCAATTACTGTTACAAATTTAAAAAAAAATACGCTAATGAGCCGACGAAAGAATGTTGTCATTTTGTTATTTTTAGCCGGGCGACGTCACAATTATAAAAAAAGGTGAACCGGAACGCTCCCAGAAAGAATTTCTAGCCGCTTTTGTTGTTGTTGTCGAACGTTGATTGACCCCGAATAGGAAAAAAGAGAAGAGAGCGCCAAGCCGGCCGGCCAATTAATTGAGTTTTTTCTGCTTTGTTGCTTAGCGATTTAATAATTCCTTATACTTTATCTGCCAGTTTTTCATTATCTCTTCTCCTCCTGCTTCTTCTTTCATAATTTCTCCATATTATTTGTTGAATTTCCCAACTCGACCTTCAGGGGAATTGCAATTCTAATTGGAATTCAATTTGAGCAAGAAGAAGAAGCAGCGCCAGCAGAAGAAGCAACAGTTTGTTGAAGGAGTCACGCACACTGGGACACACAAGAGCGCGCACACCAACACACCACACACGCACACCGGTTATCCGGTTATCGGCCGCATGCAAGAACCCAAAATTACAACAACAACCACACGCAGACTCAAAACTCTAAAACAAGTTCTGGACTAGCCGCAACAACATCAGCAGCACCAGCGCACCACCACTTACAACAACACCAAAGCGGCGGCACTCAAGTGTTTTATTTTAAAACGCTCCTAGTTGTATGTAATTTGGTTTAAAAAAAAGGAGGGCTAACACACACACACTCACACACTCGAGTTGTTTCTGTTTCAGCTTCAGCTTTAACTGTCACTACCGGTCAAATTAAAAACAAACGAACGTAAATCAACGGAAAAACGAAAAAAACACGAACGCCCACAACAGCCGCCGACGCGCTTTTGGCTTTTGGCTTTTGGCTTCAGTTTCAAAACACTGCTTCTGGCGCTTACTAGAGATGTAAGTAGTGAAGTCGATATACACATTAAGCTATCGATGTTTCCGTTTGCGATACTCAGCGTGGGAGAGAACAACATAAAAATAAGGATAGATAACATAACATGTTAAGAATAACATATAATACAGGCGCAACGGATTCAACAATTGCAAGCGGTCAAACATGGTCATTTATTATAAAATAAATTTTAACAAGTACTAATAATATGAAATCCCATTCAATTACCGCACCTAGCAGTCGCTTCGACTGTCTAACAGGACAGCTACATTTATAAATTTGTTCGGGTTCGGGTTAATGGGAGTAAATTAAAAGAGTTAAATTAAACATGTATATGGGCCGAAAGTAACGCTATTAAGAACAGTCTGCTAAAGGCAGAGGAAGCTTCTAACGCCTACTAGAAATGTGACTAGTGTAACATTATCGATGTTTCTCTTTGCGATACTTGTATTATTCGATAGACATAAGCAGAAGAAACTGGAGGTGGGCTAAAATCGATGACATTTAAAATTAGGATATCCGTTTAATTTGAATTTAAATAATTATTTTAATGGAATGAAAGTAGAACCCTAGATAAACCAAGGCCACAAAATTCGTTTAGTCAACTGCTAAATAAACGTTAAGCGTGCATGGATTCCTTTATTACATTTATTGGCATTAATACACACGAATGTCTACCGAGTGTCTAACTTCCGCCATTATTGGTCTGGGTTTGGGCCTGCTCCACGGCGCGTATCTGACCCTGCAGCTCCTGAATGTGCTGTTCAAACTTCTGGATATCCCCGGTGATCTGCTGCAAACTGGTGAGCACGTTCTTCAGCTTCTCGCCGTCGATCTGGACCTCCAGCTCGCGGATCTGCTTCGTCACATTGCCGGTGAGGGAGACGCAATCGACCAGCTCACTGCAATTGGCATGGAGTTGGGCCAGCAGCTTGTACGCCCGCTTGGCGTGCAGATCATGCTTGGCGCTCTGGAAGAGCAGATCGTCGGTGTAGTTGAACTGCCGCTGCAGCTGGGCGCCCACCACGTTCAGTTGCTTCTGGAGCTGCCGGGTGTCGTCCAGTACCTTGAAGATATCGGCTCGCTGCTTCCGGATATTCCCTATAAATTCGTGTATCCTGCGGGTGTATTCCTTGCGAGGAGCCAGGGACTGGCTGGCGGTCCTCAGGGTGGCATTTAGTTCGTTGTGCTGCTGGGTCTTCGCTTGGAGTTCCTGCTCCAGTTGTTCGATGTTGCTCCGAATGCCCTGGACATGTTGGGCCTCCTTGGCGGTCTTCAGGGTTTCCAGAGTTTCCAGCAGGGGCTTCCTGTACTCCTGCCACTGCTGCGTGAGGGTTTCTCTCTTGGCCTGGGTACTCTTCAGTAGGCCCTCAAGCTTGGTCAAATTCTGCTCGGAATCGGCCAGGACCAGCGAGGTGCGTTCGTGGAGTTTTAAAACGGGTTGAATGCGGCTTATCTCCTCGGTGGCCTTGCTCTCCCGCAGTTTGGAGGCAGCCAAAGCCGCTGCTCGGGTTTTCCGCTCCGTGAGCAGGGTTTCGCACTGGGAACGCAGCTCCTGGACCTCGTTGCTCAGTTCCTGAAGGGGCGAGACTTCCTCCTCGGCGCCAGATGCTGTCGGCTTACCCGCAGGCTGAGAAACTGTGGGAATTACAGGCGGTGCCACCTCCTCAATGCCCGAGAAGAGGAGGAGCGAGTCTGGGAGCCCATGACCCCAGCGCTCCAGTTCGTTTTTGTGCAGCACGGAGGCGATGAGATCCACGGAACTGGAGGCCGTTTGCTGGAAGATATTGGGCGCCAGCTGGTCGAAATACTGCTGCACTTCCTTGGTGCGGTCCTCGGGATTGGCGGACGGAACGCTGAGATTGAGCTGTGGCCGGAAGTCGATGCACAAGCTGCTGCAGCCGAGCGACTTCCGGTTGCCCACCGAACGGGCAAACTGCGGCACCCACGGCGTCTTCAGTTGCGTGGCGAGCTCTTTGCGGATCTTCCGCTGCAGGAGTTCCCTGTGGCTCAGCGACTGCGACTTCCCGACGCCGTCCTCCGTCGCCTGGCGCTCCCGTGGCAGCTGCTCAATCAGGAACATGAGCAGGCGCCGCAGCTCGACGGCATTGGGATAGAGGAACGTCTGGTAGCCGATGTCGCCCCTGTAGCCCGCATCCTTGCATCCCTCGGCCAGGGAGCTGGCCACTCCGAATCGCTGCGCCATCGCTGCGCCGGGCAGGGTCCGGGGAAGCTGGACATCCGGACGAATCTCAGCCAGGCAGCTAGACACCGCCCGCACGACCTGTTCCGGCGTGAATCCGGCCAGTTCCTCCGTCGGTTCGATGGTCGGGTCCACCTGGTGCAGCTGGTGCATGATAATCTTGTCCACCTCGTCCATGTTTCTGTTTATTTCCGTTTATTTTCGCATTTTTCTGTGATTAATTTTGTTGTGACCTGTTTTGTGCGGCAGTCACCGCGAAGCGCCACAATTAGCCGCGATCTGGCAACACCGATGAGCGCAGTAGCACAAGGTGGCAACCTTAAACTATAATTTAAATTGTAACTAACTTTTGCTGAACCTGATTTGTCTCAAAGTGAATATTTAAATTAATCTAATGATTATAATTGATTGAAGAATAGGCCTAAGAGGTTAACTAACAAATTAAATGGTAAATCTTTCATTGAAATATGGAAAAACAAAGAACCTGTACAATTAGCCTTTTTAAAACTCAGGAACTTTAAGGTGGAATTAAGTTCTTGTATAACTTAATTATCATCGTTTTTGTGTTTAAAAATCGCATATCCTCAGTTAAATATATATTTTTAAAATAAGATGTTCTTGACGTTCCAATTTAGACAACTCAGTTTCTACTGGTAGTTTTAGTTTAGAAAGCAATAAACAAACAAGTCTAGAATATCTGCAACGTCCCCTTAAACTTGGTCCCTGACATTTCAGGTCTTAGCGTCATTACTAAGTATTTAACCCCCCCTTTTGGGCTGTGATTCGAGTTATAGCCGTGTGGACAGAAAATCGTCTTTACGGACACGCAACCACAAAGCCTAATTGAATTTGGCCAACGTTGCGAGTGCGATATAAATGTCGCCCCGCGACAGATGCCAACAGTTCTGCTCGCTCTGTAAGAGGGGTTGAGTATCGGGAGCGGGATCGGGATCGGTATCGGTTTCGGTTTCGGGATGGAACCGCTGTGCAATGCCAGCGAACCGCCGCTGCGCCCGGAGGCTCGGACATCCGGCGGCGGAGAGCTGCAGTTCCTTGGCTGGAACGTGCCACCGGATCAGATCCAGTACATTCCGGAGCACTGGCTGACGCAGCTGGAGCCGCCCGCCTCCATGCACTACATGCTAGGCGTCTTCTACATCTTCCTCTTCTGCGCCTCGACGTTGGGCAACGGCATGGTCATCTGGATCTTCAGCACCTCCAAGTCGCTGCGTACGCCCTCCAATATGTTCGTCCTGAACCTGGCCGTCTTCGATCTGATCATGTGCCTCAAGGCGCCGATCTTCATCTACAACAGCTTCCATCGGGGCTTCGCCTTGGGCAACACCTGGTGCCAGATATTCGCGGCCATTGGTTCGTATTCGGGAATCGGAGCTGGTATGACTAATGCGGCCATTGGATACGATCGATTTAACGTAATAACCAAGCCAATGAATCGGAATATGACATTTACCAAGGCGGTGGTAATGAACATCATCATCTGGCTGTACTGCACGCCGTGGGTCGTCCTGCCGCTGACACAGTTCTGGGATCGATTCGTGCCAGGTGAGAAAGAGAGCCCTTAGCACTATTTAACGGTGGACCACGTTTAATTTCTATTTAAAATACACAATTTCAACAACAGCGTTCAGAGATTAAAATTTTGAATAAGCTTCAAGACAGTAAAATTATTTAACAATTGCTAATGCTTGGTGCCTTCGGCTCCTCCCAACGGGTGCCATCGTGGGGCAATGGACTGCGTATTGTGGGCGAGATGAAAGTCCAGTAGGCGTTCCGTCCCAAGAGAAGCTTGATATTCCCTCGAAGTCCCAGGTCGTAACGGTAATCTGAACTCGCATAGAAAGTGGTATTCTTATAGACGATCATCACTTGGTAGGTGAACATTAAGAGGGGAAAAACGAAGGCATAGTTGTTGAGGAATAGAAGCCAGTTCTGCCACATAATCGGCCACCAGGAATCTCCTGCTGAGTGCCGATGATTTAAATGAATAATCACAAAAAACGGATATCGATCCCAAAAGTCCTTATTTACAATACACGCCAGGATATGGCTGCCCAAGGACAACCCAGAGCCAAGGGTCAAGTAGAAAATAAGCCAGAAGAAATATCTGTAGTTGTTGTGGCCAATGCAAGTGGCCGTGAAAATGCAGTGGTGATCCCGCCGCAGGGCACAGCACTTGCACCACTTGCAGTGCCAGGCTCGGGGCTGTAATAAAGGGATATTTATCAAATAAGTCATGCAGAGATTAAAATATAATATAAAATGAAGGAAGCGATTTATAAAGTCCTCCCATATTTATCACCACTTTGGGTGGACTTACCGGCACTTTCACTTTGCAATCATCGCAGTAGACCCACAGGTCCTTCTCCTCCGGCTTCGGAGTCCGACGCTCCTCGGGCAAGCTCGCCACCGAGGTGTCCGTTAGATAGCAGGCCAACGCGTTGCCGAGGATGTTGTAAACAATGAAGACGCCCAGCACCCAGCAGAGCTTGTACATCACTCCGCCGGTGTCGAAAATTGCGGGAACCACAAAAAACATTTCGGCCAGGAAAAAGAACGCAGTGCTTACCACCAGCAGGCTAACGGAATAGGGATGAGTTATGAGCTTGAACGCCTTTGGATGTGTGTTTGCAAAAGCCTTGCAGACATTTATTACGAAACACATTGTTTTGGCTTTTGGAAAATTCCGAAAATTACTTGAAAAATAAGGTTGTTTGTAGGTTCTATATGAAGTGATTGAACAATTATGGAGTAGTGGCCAAAGTTCGGAATTCGTATTCTAGGCCATCTGGGATTTTTTCAAAATATATTGGGGGGTTCAAGGGATGTTTAAACTAAAAAAAAACTATGTCGTTCCCTACTAAACGGAACTTACAAGCTGTTGTTGCTGCTTTGCTTGTACATTGCAAGAAAATCATGGGAAAAAAATCGGTCTCTTGTGAACTTTAAACCAAGACTGTTGTATATCACTGGTTATATTTAAATATACAATTTTAACATTTGCGTTTAAGGACTGCAAGACTTTTCCAGCTTCTAAGAATTTTATTATGTTCCCAACGGCTGCCATCGTGGGCCAGTGGACTGCGGATCGAGGGCGAAAGGAAAGTCCAGCGGGCGCGCCGTCCCAATAAAAGCTCGATGTTCCTTTGAAGTCCCAGGTTGTACCGGAGATCTGAACCCGTATAGAAAGTGGTATTATAAACCAAGATCATACTTTGATAGACCAGCATCAATAGAGGAAAGGCGAAGGCATAGTTCGTGAGCATCAAAAGCCAGTTCTGCCACAATAACTCCCACGAGTTTTCAACTTGGTCCTTTTCTGTTAGATATCTTAATATCCAAATAAGAAAAGATCGCTCCCAATAGTCCTTATTTACAATACACGCCAGGATATGGCTGCCCAAGGACAATCCAGTGCCAAGGGCCAAGTAGAAATTGAGCCAGAAGAAATATCTGTAGTTGTTGTGGCCAATGCAAGTGGCCGTGAAAATGCAGTGGTGATCCCGCCGCAAGGCACAGCACTGGCACCATTTGCAGTGCCAGGCTCGGGGCTATATTAAATGGACATTTCCTCAATTAGTTAAAAAATAATATCTCCGAAAATTTAAAAATAAAATTAAAGGGAATTACCGGCACTTTCATTTCGCACTCATCGCAGTAGCTCCACAGGTGCTCCTCCTCCGGCTTTGGAGTCCGGCGCTCCTCGGGCAAAGTCCTCACCGAGGTGTCCGTTAGGTAGCAGGCCAACGCGTTGCCGAAGATGTTGTAAACAATGAAGACGCCCAGCAGCCAGCAGAGCTTGTACATCACTCCGCCAGTGTCGAAAACTATGGGAACCACATAAAACATTTCAGAAAGAAAAAAGAAGCAGGTGCCAATGAGCAGCACACCAACGGAATAGGGATGTGCTGTGAGCTTGAACTCCTTTGGATATGTGTTCGCAAAATGTTGGCAACCCCCCACAATGAGACACATTGTGTTGGCTTCTGGAATAATCCGAGAACACTCAAAAAATTATGTAACTTGTGTGTTGTATTTGAAGTGATTGATAGATCATGGAGTTGTAGCTAATAGTCGGAGTTGATGATCTAGGATTTTTTATTAAATATTAATGGGGGTTCAAGGGACCCTTCCCGGAAGGACTTTGATTCATGTGGTGAACGAATCTGTATCGAATTCTACGTGAAACAGGGATGACCTGGGGATACATTCCCAATTCAGTATGTGGTAAGCGTGAGATTCAGGTATACCTGAATCGTACGCTGCTCCGTACAATGACAGTTTCGCTACATGAGCAAAAGCGAATACTTTCCCGTAGGTAGTAGGTTCATACCACCTCCGAATTCCACATGAAAGTTGTGCATATTTCAGGAAACAAATTTCCACTGGTTTGTTTTTCCATGACTGATGTCAGAAATGGATACCTCACTTTTGATATTTATTACCAATCGGAGAACCACTTAACTGAATACTATTGATATTTATATGTGTATTTATAATTATTAGCTTTTATAACTATAGTTCAGATTATGCACTTATCTTTCCGATGTTGCAAGCATTCTCATCAATTCCTTTTTTAAACATTAACCCCCAAGTGGTACTCGTACTCCCATTTTACACTAGACAGACCCCACGAGGTACAATTTATTACGGATATGGTACGACAACTTCTAGGTACAGCTGCTCACTACCGGGCTGGGCTGACCTGGTGTGGCGGCGTACGTGGCCAATGCAGATGGCCAAGGCTTAGGGAAAGGGCAATCGTCATGCTCGTGGTTCAGGATGGATGGCTGGCGACTTGAAGCCGGGGTGAGGGGATCAGGAGCCATAGCCAATCTACACCTCGCAGGGATCCTGCGACTTCTTAATGACCACGTTCAGGGCCAGGTCGCCATCCTTGGCGAACAGCTGGACAGTTGTCTTGTTGAGCACTAGGTAATCCGAATTGGCAAAGACGAAGCACTCGCGAATGGACTTGGGTGTGGCCTTCCAGCGCAGGATGCGGTTATTGGCCTCCAGCGTGATGTGGTACGTGAACTGGGCAGCATCCTGCACTGACCCGATTATCCGGCAGGTGGCGTAGAACTGCTGAAAGTCCTCGGTCATGTTGATCTTCTCGAGGGAGAGCAGGAAGTGGCGGCCGTAGCAGGTCTGCACCATGGTCCAGTCCAGGGCGCCCTCCAGGTTCACGTTGGTGGCCAGGAAGATGATGTCCGTGCCCTCCATGGTGATCACATTCTCGTGATTGCCAATCAAATGCTGGTACACCTCGTCCATCGGTCCCTGCCAGACGCACTTGTCATCGGGATATGGGCAGCGATAAAGACTGCACTCGCACCTCTCCTCGTGACGATTCTTCTCGGAATACGCGAGCCGGGCTCGGCAGCCCAAGTGCGAGTACTTGCAGGGGAAGATCAGCTTGGAGGCCACCTGTTCCATGGCCAGGTTGCGGATACAGGTCAGGCTCACGCGGCAAACGGGACAGAGGGTCACCATCTGGCGGCAGGGCTGACAGATCAAGTGGCCCCGCGGACACTGCATGATGGGGGGCATCATGTAGCCGAAGCACACGGGGCACTCAAGCATCGACACCAGGAAGTCGCTGGAGACGCCGCCCTCCTGGGCTGGAACGGCTGCCTGCAAAGCCAGAACCAACTGACCACCCTCAGCAGAGGAAGTCCTTGGGGCACCATCGCTTCCAGAGGCTGGGGCTGCTGCTGGTGCTGGTGCGGGGGCTGTCGGATTTTCACCGCGATTTTGTTGGTTCTCCAAAGGCATCTTGAGTATGAAACTTTAGTAAACGGAGGGAACTAGAATTTACGCTTAAAAAATAAAAGAGAGATCGAACTGGCAACAGAAATTTTGGGACTAGTTTTTTCACTTAAAATTTTTGTTCTGGCTAAAACCGATTCTAAAAGACTCAGGACTGAAAAAATATAGACTAACTGCTTTAGACTTTACGAAATAAATGAAAAAGCTGAACCTGCTTGGTACGAAACAAACTTTTCAAAGAATTCTCAGGTAAAGCGATCTATTTTTTTTTAGAAAATTTAGATTTTTACTATTACCTGGTGCTACAATGATTTCCTTATAAATTTATGCACTAGTCACTACATTTTGATAAGTCTTTCTGGTAACATTTTACCCTGTCCTCATTGACCATTGACATAAAGATTAATAGTTCATTTCTTAAGATAATAAAAAATTTTAAGCTCTGCAATATTGTCTTGAAATAAGTTACACAGGATCAGAGGATTCTTCTAACTCGGAGCACGCGGTGTTTTCTTGGTCTCGTATAGTTTTGATATGAACTTCACTAGAGTGTCACTAAATAAGAACTTGGGAATTTCAGGTGCACTTTTTGCATAAACTTTGCCAAAGGGTGCATTCCCTTCTATATTTCTCTACGTTTTCTGTTTTTTTGTATAGATTAATCACTTAATTTCCGATATCGCTTTCCCCTCCGACTTAATTGCTTAATTCTTTGATTTCCCAGTTTAATGAAGAAACAAAACACACTTTTCTTTACTTTTACTAATCACGTTTATTTCACTTTTGTAGTTTTGTGTCTGTGTAAGTGATCTCGTATGGTAGAGGCGCGATAAATCGTCGCATTAAAAGCTAATTACGGTGCAGATGATGCTTAAAATCATTTATCTACCGTTTTCCTTTATTATCGAACGAACGTTTGGAAATGAAAACCAAAGACATGAGCCGGACCGAGGGGGGGAGATTGCCTAAACTAGGTTGGAAATTGAAACATTAACATTGCTTTGTTTACTATTCCGGGGATGGGGTTTGGGGATAGAGGAGGGCAAGGGTTAGCTGTCTTTTTAGCATTGCAAAAGAAATATGTCCTTCTTTTTGTTAGTTTAACTTTTCGTGTAAAGATGGTTTTGGCATGAACAAAACAACTCTCGAGTTATTACAAAGATTACTCTATCTTTGTTGCATTTTCTGCTTGTATTTTTCCTGTTGTTGTTTATGTTTGTTTTGTGTTGTGTTTGTTAGTTCGTTCGCTTATTACCATTTACAATTATTGTATAAAATAATTTACATTAACTAAACTAGACATGTTCGAGTGTGATGAGTGAGTGGTAACGGACGACCTTCTCGTGTTCTCGTGTTTCTTGTTGCTTGTTTCTGGTCTGCAGTGGAGTGGAGGGTGGTGTGTGTGTCCAGAGTGCACGCGCAGGCAGCTCTGCTCCAGGTGCGCTTACAAACTAAATTAAACTAAAGCATAATGAAACCCAGGGAGCTTACAAAAAAACACACTGAAACATTCAAGTATAGTATAGAGTGTGTGGGTATGGTAACTAAAAAATCAAGTCCTACATCTAGAGTACCAATCGAACCGTTTAGACATACAAAAAAAAAAACATACAGGCCCTGTTCCTATTTTATAAACAGTTCGCAAATTGCAATTTGAACTAAACCCATCAAATAGAATATATATTCTAACTGTTGACTTATCCTAGAATTATCCTTGCAAGGTTTAGCGAACTGAGCACGAGTATCATTGCTTCGTGAATTAAATGTATATCAAATGTTTAAAATTCGCTTTCTAAGCCCAGATTTTTGTTCGCTTTTAGTTAACCTGCAGGCCAAGCTTTCTGCGACTTCTAGACGAATCTGACAAAACGGAACAGTCCTGATATTTCCATAGATATATATATACATATGCATGTTGTATGTGGCTAATTATTTGGAGAATCATTTTTATAAAACAACTCTGCACAACTCTCTCCTTAGTCCCTCTCTGTAACTCCCTTCTCACATCCTTTCAAAGAGTTAAACGTACAGAACAGCGGGCTATAACCTATATGTATGTATATAATGTATATGTAGCGGAAAAGTAAAACAAAATGAATGAAGAACTCGGCGAATTGACAGTGCGCTTAGACCAGGGATATGGTCACGTTAATGCCCAGATTGCCGTTGTCGGCAAATAGTTGCGCAATCGACGTGTCGAACACCAGGCAGTCCGAGTTGTGAATCGCCGAGGCCACGCCCTCGTGGATCGAACGCGGCATGGCCTCCCAGGTGAGCCGGCGCCGGTTGCCGTTGAGCTCCAGGCGATACACAAAGTTCTCCGCCTCCTTGCGCGATCCAATTAGCTGGACAATGGCAAAGAACTGCTGGTGGCCGTCGTACTTCTCCTGCTTCTCCAGCACGAGCATAAAGTGATGGCCGAAGCAGGACTGCATCATCACCCAGTCGACGGCGCCGGGCAGGTTGATGTCGGTGGCCAGGAACACTATGTCCTCGCCCTGCAGCGTCGTGATGCTCTTGTGCGACATCATCAGATGCTGCATGACTAGGTCCAGCGGGCCCTGCCACTTGCAGCTGGCGCCCGGACAAGGACACAAGTAGGGCCGGCACTCGCACGTCTCCTCGTGCTCCGTCTTCTCGGTGTACACCAGCGAGGCGGTGCACCCGTAGCCGGAGTGCTTGCACGGAAACTTGACGTTCGAGGCCACCTTTTCCATCGCCAGATTACGGATATTCGCCAGGGGGCCGCGACAGGTGGGACAGCAGGTGAGCTTGGAGCGGCAGGAGACGCACACCAGATGCCCGCTGGAGCACTGCAGGATCGGCGGCAGTACATAGTCAAAGCAGACGGGGCATTCGAACAGCGAGGTCAGATCGGCGGACATGCCCGCATCACCGCCGCCTGCGGACGACAGCGACGAGCTGGACGATGAGGATGTGTTGGCCGAGGACGTGTTGCCGGCACTGGAGGATCCAGTCGAGCTGCTCGTATTGGTGGCCACTCCCGTGGCGGCTCCTGCTGCTGCTGCTGCTGCTGACGGTTCGCGGCGTTTCGGGTTGATTTTATTGGACATCGGAAGGGTTCTTGCGGCGGCACGAATGTGTCTACAATTCTCCTCGGTACCTCCAATCCAAGCCAGGTTCAGCTTTGGCCCGAACTTTTCTTGTGCGTTTTTCTGCAAAAAGAAAACATAGTTAGTGATGATCATAGGAAATCGTTAGTAAAGGTAATTAAATTTGGAAATTGGCTAAACGGAAACACACATAATAGAAGTAAAAGAAAAGTTCCACACAAAAATTAATTGCTTCCATATCGATGCTTGTTCGAATAACTATTAAATTCTTAAAGGATTGGAACCCAAGGACTCCTAGATTCATTTAAAGTGCTTTTTAAGTCTAATTTAAATTTAGAAAAAAAAAAGAGGAACCTACTTAGTTTCATGATAGCCAAAGCACCCAATCTCAATTTATTCAGTCCAGTTTATATCAGTATCATATCATTCTGACGAACGCTATCTCAAAGGAAGCAAAGTGATTCATAATTTTTACGCAGAGTTGTAACTTTTTATCGTCATTTGTTATGCGTAGTTAAAGAAGTAAACACAAATCCTAAGGGTACCTACACTTGGTCACATTCCATGCGGCTTTATGCGGAAAAGTCACAGCGATTAATCACCCCTGACCTTCACCTTGCCGCGGATTCACAATTGTTGTTATTACCGAAAAAGAAAAAAGAAAACTCACGCATTTGCGTGTATGGGAATTGCATTTAGGCAATTATTTAACGCGGAACGTATCGAACCTAGAGTTGGTGTCTAAAAAACTAGAGCCGTAAGCCCGTAGCCCGAGGCCGCCGTCACGTCTCTGGGCCCAAATGAAGGCCCGAAAACCAAAGGCCTCTTGGCCGGCACGTGTGGAACGACGCAAATATGTTGGCTCTTATCAGGCAGAGCTGACGGACGGCCATTAGGGACGACGACCCGTTGAGGGACTGTGGCTCTGTTGGGTCTGTGGGGGGTGTCGTGCTGGATGTAATGGGTGTGGTTCACATAGCTGGACACAATGGGCACACATGAATATATATGGGGTATTGGGTGGGTGCGGGTGCTGGGTACGGGTATATGAGTGAACCTCAGTCGGAATCTAAATATTTCTTAAATTCAGGATTCATTAATTGATTTATAAAAGAGCTATAAAAATGAGAAACATTTTTCTGGATGTTTAAGCAAAGCTAACCCCAAAGAGCGATTTCTTATCTAGTTTATCGTCCATGTTATGCTTAATAACTTTAATGAGCATGTTTTTCAAACCCACTTTCACTTTAAGTCTTGTTTTAATGAATTCAAGTGTTTGTTTTCTATAATTTAAGAAGACTTTTTACAAGAGTTATTTCTTAATTAGAACTTCCAAAACTAGATTTCCTAACTACTTTATAAAGTCAGGTCAGTAACACAACTCTATTGGTTTAAGTATATGTAAATATACTTTATAAACCCGTTTAAATTATTAAATTAAAAATATACAATGTCTTATCATAAATAAATCTAATTTGCAAGTTTTTAACAGGCCTTCTTGATATAAAAATCAAGATGAAAGTGAGTTTACCTTTATTTAGTTGAGTTCTTCAGTTGGGTCTAATGGTTTATTGGAAAATAATTTACGCTTATGAATCACAAGATGTGAATCATGGTAAAAAAAACACTCTAAATTAATGTTAAATAAAGGTTATTCAGTATTGCATATTATCACATATGAATATTGCATATTTTAACAGGAAAGCCAAGCAAACTAAACTAGTTATTCCTGAAGTATCAAGTATCTGCAGAAGTTTTCGGAGAATTTAAAGTAGCAGCACCTTAGTGCATGAAGACACATCAATTTGAATTTGCAATATAAATTCCAACTTCGTAACTTCTCCCGCATAAACATAAGAATGCATAAACATGGGGACACGCAATGTAATGCGCGTAACGTAACCGATGCAACGGGGAATTCGTGAGATGGTTATGGGGAGGCAGAGTAGTGGGCGGGCAACAAACAACACTCAGATACTACGCACGCACACAGCGACAGGCATATATACATATATGTATGTAATTAACAGTTCGTTTACGCTGCGTACCGTAGGCAACATTCATACGGGGTAAAAATGGTAATTGCTGCCACTAAAGTCATAGCCATGAATATAATTAACTCGGCTTTTTTCTTTCAATGAGTTGCGAAATATAAAATAGAAAACGTAAGTTGCTAAGTAAGTTGCCGACCAGAGCGAAATGCTCTTTTTTAAGCCGTCATTAAACTAGCTGGCTGGCTGGCAGGCAACTTTAACAACCAAACAACAAAACAACAACAGCAAGAGTGCAACATAAACAACGGCAAATACATAATAGTCAATGTAAACTTACATGGCAGGCTGCTGGGCGCTGGTATGGGTGCCTTGCCTGTTTGCGTTGGTGTGAGAGCGTATATATATACGTGTATATATCCTCACGGTGCAAGTTCCGTTTTTTATCCGTCTTTTACACTGTAAATCAATGCAGGTGGTTTTCCTCCTACCGATACGGGTAGGGGTCGCGACGCGAGAGGGGAAAAACTGCACACGCACACTGCGATAATGGAAACTGTTTTGATTGCTTTTCGCCTTTTCGTTCACCTTGCGCCAAACTCGAAATTCAGGCGTGAGCTAATTTCATTTGGCTTTTTATCTAATTTTTCTTTAACGCGCACACATTCATATTCGCCTGCCGTGCTCAGCTTTTGTTGTTATTTTTGCCTTTTCTGCTGCGCTGCTGCCGCCGACACTGCTGCTGCCTTGCTGTTGTTGTCGCACGAAAATATATCATTTGCATTTACACACAACAGCGAGCGCTGGGGTTTTTTCGTGTGTATTTTCTACGTTCCTATATTGCGTACTTCATGTTCAATTCCATTGCCTATTGCACTTGCACTTGCACGGTGTGTAGTTCAGTCTTTTTCGGCATTATACATTTGTGTTGGGTGTGTTAACTGCAGTCGCTAGACGGTTAATTAATTAATTTACAAAGTTTCTTCTAATGTCCGCGTCGGTCGAGTGTGGCCGCCGTCTCTTTTTTTATTCAGCCGAAATTCGGCAGGAAATTCGGCAGAAAAGAGCGGATTTTGTCCTCCGCGGTAAGGGGTCACACTGGCCGAACACGACGTAACCGAAAATACGTAAGTGAACAAAAACGTGAAGATTTACGACGTAAGTGAACAAAACGTAACGATTTACGACGTAATGAACAAAACGTAACGATTTACGACGTGATCGGTTTTTAGTGTGCCCGCCAGGTCTTTCGTTTATTTGGCTGAAACTCGCCAGAGAAAGAGCGGATTATCTCCTCCTTGCCAACTGGTCATACTTAGATTAGACGTAAACAAACAACGTAACGACTTGCGACGTGATCATTTTACGTTAGGGAACATAACGGAACATTTTTTGACGTAATTCAACAAAACGTAACGACTTTTTTCCAGGGCTGAGCATTTTCCCTGATTTTCAACGGAAAATCTATATTTTCCAAATCTGGAAATCATTAATGCGGATAATACTCGTGGAATCAACTAAGTTTAAATTAAACTTTAATTCATTTCACAGATCATCATAATTATGAATGAAAAGTTTATTTATGAATTTATAGTTCATTAATGAATTGCATGAAATTATAGTTAATTGTTGTTAATTTAAGATATCAGGATACTACCTTTTCCAAAAGTATGCTACAAAGTATGAATGTAAAATTGGGGTTCCCCTCATGTATTGTTAACTTAAGATTTACTGATTTCGACACAATTTTAAATTCTTAAACTAACTTAAAGCCAAAATAATCCCAACTTATCCCCTTTTTCGTCTTTCCAGAGGGCTACCTCACCTCCTGCTCGTTTGACTACCTCTCGGACAACTTCGACACTCGCCTCTTTGTGGGAACAATTTTCTTCTTCAGCTTCGTATGTCCCACGCTGATGATCCTGTACTACTACTCGCAGATCGTGGGCCACGTCTTCAGCCACGAGAAGGCGCTGCGGGAGCAGGCCAAGAAGATGAACGTGGAGTCGCTGCGCTCCAATGTGGACAAGAGCAAGGAGACGGCGGAGATCCGCATAGCCAAGGCGGCCATCACCATCTGCTTCCTGTTCTTCGTGTCCTGGACACCGTATGGCGTGATGTCGCTGATCGGAGCGTTCGGAGATAAGAGCCTGCTAACGCCAGGAGCCACCATGATCCCGGCCTGCACCTGCAAGTTGGTGGCCTGCATAGATCCCTTCGTGTACGCCATCTCACATCCCAGATACCGCATGGAGCTGCAGAGGCGCTGCCCCTGGCTGGGCGTCACCGAAAAGTCCGGGGAAGCCTCCTCGGCGCAGTCCACCACGACCCAAGAGCAGCAGCATACCACGGCGGCATAGAACGGACAATGGACCACTCTTAGCCCAACTGATCTCGTAATACAAAAGCCTAGGAAAAACTATAAAGGATTTGATCAATCCAACTATGAGATAATGACCGAGAGAGACGTTTTTGTTATGATTTGTAGCTTAACTTTCCTGAGTTTCTAATAAATAAATAGCAAGTTATGGCAAAGTATAAAGTAGAGACTGACTTATTTGGATTGGTTGGTTTTTGCCCAGAGGGCGGGGTTTAATGCGAGAGATAATTATAAATGGCTTATACTTTAAATGTATTGAGACATTGTTTGAGAGCAAATATCTTTTCCAATCTTTGCAAATTTAAGTGTTAGAATTCGGGAACATATTTTGGAGAACGATCTTACTAAACGAAATCCTTTATTTTAATTAAACTTTCTTGAAAAGGTACTTCCCCTCTAAAGGTAAATAATTACGGCTAAAATAAATCAATATGCTGCCTTACGCCTTAAGCACACAACAAGCTGACTTGGATACTTATTGTTAGCCAAAATAGAATAGACAAAAAATCAACACCCCGCCAGAATAAAAAGCCAGCATCGATTGTTTATCTAAGAAAAAGTAACTACTCTCGGCTAAAACAAAAATCAGCTCTATATGGCCCATTCAAGCGAGGTTTCGTCTACAGCAGCAATTGATTTCGAAGGCGCGTGTCTTTCTTTGCACAACGGCAGCCCGCCTGTTTTTTTTTTTACAAAACAAAAAAAGGTACAAACAAATCCACATGTCTCTTATTGTTAAATACTGTTAAATTCAAAGTGCGAGGGGAACTTTTCACAGCCTTACACATAATATTTTTCAAATTGGGGGTAAACAAATGCCGAATATATAAAAGTATGTATTATCAAGGCAGTCTGTCTCTCGATTTAATACAAGCTCTGCCTCGGCGGGTAATTGAAGTGTCAACCCCAGAGCGGCATGATAACTCGATCCTCAATACTACAATAATTATAATTAAGTGATAATATTGTGCTCTTATCTTACTTATTTAATATATTTATAATTTAATTTGTGATCACTAACTACTAAAAAATTGCTGAGAGTGCCGGAACTTCCCCGCCGAAGGAGATGCGCATCCTGTGCTTTGACCTGGGCTCCTTCAACCGCCCAACCCAGTTCCTGCTGAGCTGTGTCGGTGTGTTCGTCCTGTACATCCTGTACGGTTACCTGCAGGAGCTGATCTTCACGGTGGAGGGATTCAAGCCGTACGGCTGGTTCCTCACCCTCGTCCAGTTTGGTTATTACATCTGCTTCGGCCTGGTGGAGCGACGCCTGGAGGGGCACCGGATGAGCGGAGGAGGATCCTTTTGGAGCAGCAAACCCGTGGCGCGTTGCATTCCCATGAGCACGTACCTGGTGCTGGCTGCTCTCACTCTGGGCACCATGGGCCTGTCCAACTCAAGTCTGGGCTACCTGAACTACCCCACACAGGTGATCTTCAAGTGCTGCAAGCTCATTCCCGTGCTGGTGGGCAGCATCCTCATTCAGAAGAAGCGCTACGGAGTGCTGGACTTTGCGGCAGCCACCTGCATGTGCATCGGGCTGGCCTGGTTCACGCTAGCCGACTCCCAGATGACGCCGAACTTCAATCTGCTGGGCGTGGTCATGATATCGGGTGCCCTGCTCTGCGACGCCGCCATCGGAAATGTCCAGGAGAAGGCCATGCGGGAGCACAAGGCGCCCAGCAGCGAGGTGGTCTTCTACTCGTACGGCTTGGGTTTCGTTTACCTGCTGGTGATCATGCTGGTAACTGGCCACTTCTTCAGAGGATTCGCCTTCTGCCTGGAGCATCCCATGGAAACCTTTGGTTATGGCTTCCTGTTTAGTCTCTCTGGCTATTTGGGCATCCAGTTCGTGCTCGCTCTAGTGCGGAGCAGTGGCGCTCCCATAGCGGCCACAGTGACCACCGCTAGGAAGGCTGTGACCATTGCCTTCTCCTTCATCCTCTTCAGCAAACCCTTCACCATGCAGTATCTGTGGTCCGGCCTGATTGTCGTCCTGGGCATCTACCTCAATGTCTACAGCAAGAGGAATAAGCTGACTTTCGCCGACATTCGGGGGAGATTTTTGTGGTTCCTTAGCTCCAAGGATGCACTGTCTCCGAGTCGCAAGTCCCTCATCGAAGTTTAGTTAGTTAAAATAACAAAGAAAAATATCCCTAAGTCCGTTAAGTTCTTAGCTCAAAGGCGGCGTGGTTTCCGAGTCGTGAACCTAATCCATGTTTAGTTAGAATATTAAATTAAGTTAAACAATTTATCGAATTTGGTAAAACAGCTGTCTACATTTACTTAACTATTTATCTTTTTTTTTTTGCAATATAAAAAAGAAAAGAAAAAAATACAGAATGGCATTTTAGTTAAGTGTGCCGACTACAGAATACCCGGTACTCAACCCATTCTGCATTTATGGGAGCTTCTTTACACTTTTGCCAACCGAGTATGGGATATGTGGGAATTCTCAGTGGCTTATATAGTGCTACTTTTTATTTATTTAATTAGCACTTGATCAGAACAAAGTCTATATAAATCTACATATATTTATTGGAACCAGCTTTTATAGATTCTGAGATTAATATAGAATAGGGATATAATATACCCTTTCACTCAAACAGTAACAGGTATTAAAAAAAGAAAAGAATAAGCTTGTTTGCTCTAAAGACTTGCAATAAAGTAGACAGTCTTCCACGTGCGAACAAACAAAAATTCGCAATTAGACTAAAGCAGTTACCCGAATTCGGGCTATGTACAATTCTCCAGCAAAAAATACACAAAGCTAAAAAAATTCCATTTTAAATATTTCTTAGCAGTCGGTAATCCCACATCGACGACTTCACAAACTTTTAAGACACTCTCTAAGCTCCTGGAAAGCATTGCCTGAAGGGAAACTGTAATAGACAAAACAATGAAATAAAACCTATTAATTATATTTTAATTTAAACTTCTGCTATTTCGAGGATCAAAATTTAATATTAATTTATGTACACAAGTACTCATGTTAAGGATCAATTTTACCAATTAATTTGTATAAAGATTTAAAGATCTAAAATTAACAAAGTTTTTGAAAAGTACCTTATGATATTGAATCTATCAAAAAATAAACTGATCACTTTTTTTTGGTAAACAAATCGACACACCCAATATCAACATTTATTCAGCTTTCATTAAGTAAACTAATTCTCTATCAAACCAATCGAGCCCGCCAATGCTAACATTTTTCCAGCTGCTATTGGAATAAATGCAAATGCCAAGAGTTGTGTTTGCGGATCGTTGTACTTTGGCCCCCAGTTGGGTTCAGCTTTCAGATATTTTCATATTTGTTTGGCAGATTATTGGTTACTGCGAATAAGATATAAAGTAAAGTAAACTTCAACCGATTGTTGCTATGCCAGCTTTGAGAAATTGTTATATATTGTAACTGTAACAGTTGGAAGGGAATGCTGAAAATCAGCATTGAGGCATTATCTTAGGGGCTGTCAACATATATTACGTAATCACGTTTTTGATAATTTTCGACCCCCTTCCCTCTATGTAATCAAGGGAAATCATTAGATTTAATCATGCTATGATTATGTAATCATAATCATTTTTTCCCCCAAAAATTCATAAAAATATTTTTTGTTAAATATACATATGTAATTTGATATAAAATGATTACGTTATCATTGTCCAATAACCTCCTCCCAAAATTTTCAAATATAATCATTTCGCTGACCTCCTCCCCCATAGGTAATTACGTAAACAGCACCTTACATTACATGGCTAGATCGACTCGGCTGGTGATGCTGATCAGGACAATGTTCTTTTGCTGTATGATAATCTTCTGATTAAAATGATAATACCTAGAAAGGTCAGAAAAACTGCGTCTCACTATAAGTAATTGTTTTTAAAGAAGTTCAAGTTCTACAGGCACTCCGCATAAAATATAGCCTACTTTTTGGCGGCTGCGAACCGAGTTATCTACAATAAACAAAAACCTAAATCTATTTTGTGGCCGTAATACTTGTCCAATAATTTTAAACCTGGCTAAGTAAGTAAAACTCACC
Organism: Drosophila rufa; assembly: GCA_018153105.1. Lineage (NCBI taxonomy): Eukaryota > Metazoa > Arthropoda > Insecta > Diptera > Drosophilidae > Drosophila > Drosophila rufa. The sequence continues at coordinate 9,648,137 of JAECXS010000085.1, forward strand.
GATCCAATATAAGTAACTGCTGACTTTATTTCTCTGGCTTAAACAGAAGCCACCAAGGCCAAAACAATCAAAGATATCTTTTTCAAAGATTCCAGGATATTTAGTCACAAAAATAAATAAAACCTTAAGACATCGAATTGTGAAAATAGTCAGTAATGTATTTTTTATTCGGTGTTTTGGGTAATATCTTTCAGATACCCAGTGGATGTGAAGTCTGTTGGCATTTGTTAAACAAAATGAAAGTGTGCTTCCCCCCAAATCCCAGTCCCAGTCTCCTCCCTAGTTGCGCAGGAGCGAGTGCAGCCGGATGACGGCACGGTAGTCGTTGTGCGACAACTGGCCGCGCTGCGATCGCTGGAGCACCCGGTTCAGGCGCTCCACGGTGTCCTCGTTGGAGGTCATCTTGAACAGATCGTCGAGGTACTTGAGCGATTCGCGGGACCAGAACATGGACGGCTTGTTGGCGTCCTTGTTGATGCTGCTGCCGCCGCCGCCGCCGCCGCCGCCACGCTCGCTGCGCTCCATCTCGGCCAGCAGGTTGACGCACTCCGGGTTGAGGGTCTGGCGGAGCTGCAGATCGACGCGGGCCCGCTGCTGGGGATTATTGAAGGGCATAATGGGTGCGGCTTGCGAGCGTCTCATTTGTTGCTGTTGCTGTTGTTGCTGCTGCTGCTGCCTGTGCTGTTGCTGCTGCTGCAGGCGTTGCTGTTGCTGCTGCTGATGGTTCTGCTGCTGTTGCACCATGTGTTGCAGCTGCTGCTGGTGGTGCTGTTGCTGGCGTTGCTGCTGCTGCTTCTGCGGTTGTTGCTGCTGCTGCTGCTTGTGCTGTTGCTGCTGCTGGTGCTGCAGGCGATGCTGCTGCTGCTGCTGATTGCTCTGCTGCTGCTGGATAATGTTCTCCAGCTGCTGCTGCTGGTTTTGTTGCTGCTTCATCATATCCTGTAGCTGCTGCTGCTGCTGGGTTTGCTGCTGCAGCAACAGAGCCTGGCGCTGCTTCTTCTTTGGCATCTTGGGCGGTGGTGGCGGCGGCGCCATGTGCTGCCAGGCCGGCGCTGGCGGAGTGGGCGAGGGAGCCCGCTTAGACGGCGATGCTGGTGGCGCCTTCTTCTCCTGCAATCCCAGCAGAATGGGATCCAGGTGGAGTGAGGGCAGACGATTCTTCTGATCCAGGCGACCGTAGCTACTGATCAGGGAATCGTAGTTCGGATGCGGATACGCCGTGAAGATCATGCGCCAATGCTCCTCGATCTCGTTGCGCAGCTCCGGCGTGGCGTTCTCATCCGGCGAGAAGTCGTCCACGAGGCGCCGCAAGAGCACCACCAACTGATCCAGGTGGGTGTGGCCATTGAGGAGGCCCGCCTGCCCCACCAGGATCATGTTGAGCTGGCGACGCTTCTTCTCGGCCATCTTGAAGCCGTTCTTGGTGTTCATCTCCTCCAGCGCCTTGATGCGCATGTAGTGGCTCTTGGCGTTGCCCAGATTGCTGGCCAGGCTGTTGATGCCATCCCGCAGGAAGCGGATGAGCACATCGATCCTCTTCGGCGGCTTCTGGCTCTGGAACTCGATGGTCTTGCGCTTCACCTCCTGGTGGCGTCGCAGCAGCTTCAGCTGCAGATCCTCCTGGTGCTCCTTGAGTCCATATATGACCAGGACGTAGCCGTAGTCCTTGAAGTCCATGCGCACGCTCACCTGGCACTGCTTGGCGGTGGCGGCCAGGAAAGTCCTGCCCTCGGGACTGAACAGATACTCGGACTGATCGCGCGCCATTATGATCTTTCCCTCACAGGGTATGTCGCGCGGCTCATCCTCCTCGGGGGATGCCATGTAGGAGTCGCCGCCACTCCTTCGTCTGTTGTGGCTGCTGCTGCTGCTGCTGGCGTTGGCGTTCACGCACATGGAGATGCCCTGGCTGTGGGAGGACACATCGAAATCCTCGTCGGGAGCTGCACTCAGAGGTATGACATCCGGCAGGTTGGCCAGGGGATGGTCGGCGGGCAGAGAGCTGCCTTTATCCTCGGTTGTCGTCGAGCTGGGCACCTCGAAGTGCTCGGAGAAGCTGTAGTTGGAGTCCGAGTCCAGCTCATGGGGTGTCACCGGTGGCTTGGCTATCGTGGACTCCACATCTGGAGTCTGAGAAATGCTGGAGACCTCTTCAGGCTGAACGGAAACGGTGGCATCCTCATCCTCTTGTACAGGTTCCTCCTGCACAGCTTCATCCTCTACAGGTTCCTCCTGCACAGCTTCATCCTCTACAGGTTCCTCCTCCACAGGTTCCTCCTGCATAGCTTCATCCTCTACAGCTTCATGGGTTACAGCTGCCTCCGGAGGAGGAGGAGTAGGTTCCTCCACAACAACTGGCTTCTCCTTGGGTTTGGCAGGCACCTCCCCGCGAGCCGCCTTCGCCTGTGCATTGGGTACATAGTCATGGGTATAATAGACCTTGGCAGGCGCCTCCATCAGAGCTGGGGCTGACTTCCGTTTGATGGCCTGGGGCCGGGCCAAATTCACGTGGACAAGGAACCTAGAATAGTAGCTATTCTTAGGCATTTTCGGGCTGCTCCACTCAAAGTGGAAGGGAGTCTCTAAAGCATAAAAACTACCCAGATCGCCGAGATCGCTCAGGGGTCCGCTGCGATCCTTGTAGATCTTCTGATGCGACACTATCTGGCTGGTGTAGTTGGTGCTGCGATAGTCGCCGATGCGCTGGCGGCAGTTCTCGAAGAGATGGCCACGTCCGGCGCAGTAGCTGCACTGCTTCATCCGGTACTGCACCCGGCTGTCCAGCTCCACATTGGATCGGGTCTGTGGAGGGGAAAGGAAGTTTAGAGGTTTTGGGTTTTTTTTGCTAAGTGTATGTAGATTACAGTGGAGTGATAGCGACGCCACTTGTCCGGGCACTGGTCCGTGCCATGGCCTCGCATCTTGCACAGCTGACAGACCAGGCGGCTGTGGAAGGAGCACTTGTTGCATTGTTGCACGTAGATGGCCTGCTTGGAACCGCACTAAGAATAAATAAGAGGAAAGTCGTGTTAAGGGGGAACTATTGTACAGAAATGATACAAATTATAAAATAATGGAAAAATATAAATTTATGTTGTAAACTCGCAGGCTTTTATTTCAAAATAATAACGGCGGTTGGCTTTTATTTGTATAACTTTTCCTTTTTCTCGATCCAAAACGTGTCGATCGCTCTTTTTGCCAAACCCAAGTGACCGTATATTCTTTTCTTAAAAATCTGGCTTAATTCTATGCGTTAGGACTATTATCGATTATGTGACCGTGTAATACAAAATGAGGTGTTTACAATGTCGATTTTAATAGCTCCATTCCACTTATTTTCGAAAATTGAATGTAGGTGATTCCACTGCTTCATCTACATTCTTGTTTTCATTAATCTTTTTGTCAAAAATATTCATAATTTCAAAATAAATAAGAAATTAGGAAAGGGTTAGAAGGTTTAGGGAAGGAACTTAGGAAATATCGCTTAAGAATCGATATTCTTCGCAATTTTACGGAAGGAACTTACAAAATATCATTAAAGAATCGATATTTTACGGTATTTTAGGGAAGGAACTTACGTAATATCGCTTAAAAATCGATATTCTTCGGTATTTTAAGGAAGAAACTAACGAAATATCGCTAAAGAATCAATATTTTTCGGTCTTTTAGGGAAGGAACGTAGGAAATTTCGCTTAAGAATCGATATTCTTCGGTATATTTTCTAGTATGTACAGAAACCTTCGGGGCGAATGGTGAATGGATGAACAGTCTATTTTGGATGTACCATCCTCCCTTATGAGAGACCCCGTCTAAAAGAATGGACTATCCTCGAGAATGTAGCAGAATGTTCCAGTGGAACACGCTACAAGATAATAATACCTCATCCATATTAAGCAAAAACCAGAGTCAGACCTTTATAACGCGACTCACATTGTTCGATCGTTCTTTTGGGTAATTTCTAACCACCTTTCTTTATAATTTTACTCAAAACTTACCCCAAAACAGATGGCATTGGGACAGCGCGGCTCGGCATGTCCCACGGCGCCGCAGAGGAAGCAGATGAGCGGCTTGCGTGGACGCGGGCACTTGGAGCGCACATGGCCCATCTCGGCGCAGTTGGTGCACTTGGCATGGGAACGGGGTCGCGACACCGGAAAGCGATCCGCATTGTTGATACGCCACTCCTGGCGATGCCCTAAAGTTAAGAAAATAAATTAATAACCTATTTTTTAAGCAGATTTAGCAGATTTAGTACTCACCACTCATGGACCTTTGCAGCTTGTGTACCGAGAAGTGCTCGCCATGCCAGCTGTCGTCGTAGAAGCGGCGCATCTCCTCGTTCCAGCCTATGAGTTCCCCGCCACTGGGCAGACGCTCGTCTGTAATCCCAGGCAGATTGTGCTCCACTTGGATTTGTGGCTCTTCTTCCACCTGGGTCTCCTCTGGATCAGCCTCCTGCAGCTCATTGGAGGCCTCCATGGACTCCTCCAAAGTGCTGTCTGCCAATTTGTCGCGAGAATCCTCCTCTTCATCCGAAATGTAGCCGCTGGCATCCTGTTCCGGGTCAAAGGGCTTCCTAGACTGAGCATCGATGCGTTCAAAGACCGCCGCTATGCGATCTGTCATGGCATCGCGAAACTCTGCCTCGCCCTGGGAATCCGCATCGGAGCCAATGGAGACGGTATCAAGCACCTCGCTACTCGCAGATGGCTGCTCCCTGGCCAGGCCCTGCTCCTGCTTAAGCAATCTCTCCGCTATGTCCCGGGCACTGGGCAGCACATCCTCCTCGACAGCAGACTCCGAGCTGGCCTCCTGACTGGCCGATAGCCGCCTGGGTTTTTGAATTCGAGCCGCTTTCCTCGGGTTCTCCTCGGAGCTGCGCCTGGTGCTGAGCCGGCGGATCTTGCGCTTGCACCGCTCCACGGCCATGCCGCGGGCAATGCCCGGCACACCGGTGGCCTGGACTCCTTCGTCCTCGCTGTCCGTATCATTCTCCCCATCCTCGTTGTTCTCCGAGTGGCTGTGGTTGTTCGTGGAACAGGAGCGCTTGCGCAGACGCTTGGTTTTCTGCACGCTGGGCTCCACCACCTCCTCCAAGGAGGCGGAGCTGTCCGAGGGCGAGTCCACGCTGCGTATGATCGTGGGCGTTACCTTGGACTTGGCCTTCGAGTAGATGCCACTCTCGGTGAGATCGGATTCGCTTTCGTAGACGTCCAAGGCCCGGAACTGCTGCTCGTCGTCCACGCGATAGTTCTGCTTGATCTCATCCAGGCGCGAGGGCGGCACAAATTCGTACTCCGAGGAGGTGTCTTGCCCCTGAGGGGTCTCCGGTTCCACTACCGCTTGCTCCTCAACTGCAGTCTGCATTTCCTGAGGCTGATCCCCAGCCTCTCTCATGGCATTTTCGGTGAGCACCACCAGATCGTCGTCATTGGCCTTCTCCCGGTCGGCCTGCAGGCGGCTGGTGTCCTTTTGGACTATGAAATCATCGCTGGACATGACGGAGCTGCAGGGCGAGTGCAGGGATGGCGTTGCAATGCCAGTCGGAGCGGTGACCTCCGGCTCGGTAATGCAGGATAAACTCATCCTCACATCCGCCGCATCCATGGCATTCTCCTCGTGATAGAGCTGAGCTGCTGCCGAGCTGGTGCTCGGCTGCTCATTGTCGCTGGCATCGAGATCGATGATGGGCACTGGCGGCAAGGGCACGAGCACCACATCATCGTCCGAGGACTCGCCGCTGTAGCTCTCCGCCAGGTCCACAAAGTCCACAGGTGCTTGAGGGTTGAGCTGCTTGCGTTGCTTCTTGTTGGCCTGAGCCTGCTTGGATTTCTGTTTCTTCGAAGCCAGGCGCTGCATCTGCTCCAGCTTGCGATTGGCCTTGCCAAAGGGACCGGGTCCGGGTCCAGGTTGCTGCTGCTGCTGTTTCTTGCTCTGCTGCTGTTGCTTGTTTTGCTGCTGCTGCTGCTGCTGCGGTTTATTCTGCTTCTTGGGCGTGCAGTTCGGTGGGATGGCCACCAGCAGCCGCTGGTCAAAGCGCTCCTCCTCGTAGGCTTCATGGTTGGCCTTGGTGGTTGTATTGGTGGCCTGTCCCTTTGACGCCTGCTTGGGCAAAGGCTTCTCTTTCTGCTGCTGCTTCGTCTGTTGGTTTTGTGGCTGCTGCTTTGGCTTCTGATTATTCTGTTTAGCTTGCTGCTTTTGTTGCGGACTTTGCTGCGGTTTTTGTGGCTGATTTTGCTGCTGCTTTTGTTGTGGAGTTTGTTGCTGATTTCCCTGTTGTTTTTGTGGCTGTTTCTGCCCCAGATTTGGCTGCTGTTTATTGGTTTGTGGGTTTTGATGATGTTTTTGCTGCTGATTCTGCTGCGGCTGCTTTGAAAATGGGTTTGTGGCTTTCGGTTGGTTGGGAGCAGCCTTTTTCGGGGAAAACGTGGGGTTTTTCTCAGAGATGGAAGCTTCTGGAGCTGAAAACCGGGAAGGTAATTGAATTAGAAATAAATTTCGGGACAAATAAGGAGGTTTAATGGGGTCTTTAATTAATATACATTAAAAATAATGCTGGGAATCGTTTTGTTTACTTTTAGAACCTTAAAATGGTAATAATTATTATTATTTGGGAACAAATAATGAGGCTGGCCAATATCCTTAATAAATATACATTGAATATAATAATGAGAATCATTCAGTGTACGTTTAGAACCTTAAAATAAGAGGTACTCATTAATATTTATTTGATAATTGAAACTAGATATTTTTATACTACATTTTTTATATTTATTTTATTAACAAGGACCCATATGTAAATGTAGGAACTGGATTATCTACCACAGAATCCACAGAAAGCCCCTGCCTGAATCCTTAACCCCTCAAAGCCTGAGATATCAAGGCAAAATCCCCTTATTTGCTTAGATAATAGCCAAAAGCTACTATTGAAACAATAACCAGCTGCCTTTGGCCCATTGAAACAAGGCTAATTGCGAAAACAGCGTTGAAGAATAGCGAAGAAGCATTAGAACAAAAGCTAGACCTATTATTCATACAAAAGATGTCTGTGTTTGCACATTTGGTTAGAATAACAAGGCAGAGGGCGCTTTTTGTGAAACAAAAATAAACAAATCCATCAATTTCCTATTGTTATATGAGAAATACAATAGAACTTTCGTTTGACTCCAGTTCGAGATCTAAATCTTCCACAGAAGATCATATTATCTGAAGTTTGTTTGCACCCAAGACAAGTAAAAAGTCCCTGCTCCACGCAAGAAGTGTGACGATTTAGAGCAAACACAGATTTAGCAATTAGAACAAAAATTAGAGGAACCTTTTCCCTATAAATACCGAAGCTTAAACCAGAATTAAGACAGAACTCCTGCCAGTGAGAAACAACAGCCAGCTGAAGATGCATTTCCAATTTACCCTCCTTTTCGGCGTGGTGGCTCTCATCGCGACGGTGTTTGCAGCAGGATCGTCTCCAACTGCGCCCACCACGCCTACTTCACCATCGCCTACCTCGCCTACTTCGCCGACGACGCCAACTTCACCAACGACCCCAACTTCGCCATCACCAACGTCGCCTACCTCGCCAACGACCCCAACTTCACCATCACCAACAACGCCTACCTCGCCATCGCCAACCTCCCCAACGGCAGCTGCTCCAACAACAGCCAATAGCCCCAGCCCCAGCCCCAGCCCATCGCCCAGCTCGTCCTCAAGCTCCGATGATTCGTCGTCCTCGAACTCCGAGGGCAACGCTACGAGGAACAGGCGCCGCAGGGAGCGCAGGCAGCGAAGGAGGGCCGCCGCAAGGCGTCGCCAGAGGCGGGAAAGGCAACGCCAGCGTCAGCGGCAGAGCAGGAACCGTGGTTGAAGGTCCCAAGCCTTAAAAGGAATTCAAACGAAGGCTTAAGCTTCCCAGGAAAACGCACAATGAAATGTTTGCAATAATTAAATAAAGTCTGTTTCCAACTGCAAAAACTGAAATATTTTGTATGGCTATGGAGAATGGAAAACCCAGCTTATTATTATTTAATAGCAGGGCGGATTCAGCAAATGACTAAGACGCGCATTGACAATATCCTGGTCGTTCACATCGCCCAGGCCGTAGCCCTGTTCGGCCAGCTGCGCCAGCTGATCCTCGCTGATGTGAAAGAGTACAAACGCCTCCGCCTGCAGGTCCGATCGATTGGGCCACAGCAGAACCCTCACCGCCGTGCGAAACTCATCGATCGCACTCCTGATCAGCTGCTGAGCCTCGCACAGATTGGCCAGGGGCACCACCATCTCCAGGCCCTCCTCCGACTGCCTTGCCTGCTGCACCTTGAGAGCCTGCTCTAGGCGCGCCACCAACCGCATGAACACGAACTTGCGGTAGCGCTCCTCGAAATGCTGCCGCGGCATATTGTGGCGACTCATCTCTCTCTGGACCAGGGCCGAGATGATGACGGCATCCACACAGGAGCCCACCACATGGACGGTGGCTATCAGCACGATGGCGGAGAGCACGTACTCCACGAGTCGCCGGTTCAGCTCCTCGCGCCAGAAGAGCAAATCGCTGCCGTGCCACACAAGCTTGTAGTGGAGCAGGCACACCAGGCTAAGAAGATCCACAGTGGCCACTGCCACTGTAAAGTGGTTGAGTTGGCTTAGCCACCTAAGAAGCGCATCGAAACGGGCTGCCACGCCCAGCAAGTGTCTCAGAAAGCAGGTCATTGTGGGGAAGATAGGGAGAATTTTGAAGGCTCGCCGAAAAAAGTTAGTTTTTGAAAGGGGTAGAAGTAGAAGTCTGGCTCCCAAAGCCAGCCTGATTGTCGGTAAGAGGTAGAGTTCAAAGCTATTTATGTATGTGATTTTGTGTGGAGAGGATAACCGTGGTGAAATTCACCATTTCCCAAATTTAACTAAACCATGGTTGGCCACCGAACTTGAAGATCGGAGCCACCAACAAAAACTGAGAAGAAAATCCTACACTGAGCTCATAAGACAAACAAAATAAGCAAAACAAATCGGAAGAAAAGCCGTACGACTCGGCACGTGTACGATTTTATGCCCTTGCGAAGGGTAATATATTTTTTCCATGATATTTGCAACGCATAAAGTATATATATTCTTGATCAGCATCACCAGCCGAGTCGATCTAGCCATGTCCGTCTGTCTGTCCGTCTGTCGTTTTCTACGCGAACTAGTCTCTCAGTTTTTGAGCTATCGAGCTGAAATTTTCAGCATAGTCTTATTTCTTTAGCACGCAGTATATATGTCGGAACGGTCGAGATCGGACCACTATATCCTATAGCTGCCATAGGAATGATGGCAAAATAAATCGATTTTCAATGATCCAATTGCAGACTGCAAGGGTATACAAACTTCGGTTTACCGAAGTTAGCTTTCTTTCTTGTTTTGTTTTAAACATGAGCATGCGTTGTTTGTACATGACAATGTGTAGGTTTTGTTTTTGTAAACCCGTGCACGTGGTATTTATATGTACATATGTACATATGTACATATAAGCTCACTTACTGGGATCAGTTCGAATATGGGGAATAGCGATAATCCCAAAAACACAACGGAAAGGGCACTATGGAGCTCCCTATAACAGTTATACACACTTTGTTCTTCTATACACTAATGCCATTGTATTGAAAACAAATTAAATTATTCAACAGGGGCATACATAAAAAAGTTAATTTTATATTATTCGCACATTATTTACACCCAACCAGGTACATAGTTCCCCTCTAAGACCTTACAGACACCTTATCACTCACCTGGGCTTGTTTTGTTTGATGCCGCCCGCTGCTCCCCTTCTGGCTGTTTTACCTGCCCCTCAGTTCCCTCAGCCCAGTAGCGGGGCTTCTGCCGACCTGCCTGATTGTTGATCACTCGCGTCTCTGAGACGAAGCGCTGGGACTGTTGCTGCTGCTGACCTGGTGGCGGTTGCTTTCGCTGCTGCTGCTGCATCGAAGGCGGTGGCATGCTCCTGGCATCCGCATCCTGGTCGGTGGGTGGCTGTTTTTCCAGCATCAGCTGATCCCCAGCACCTTGCTCGCCAGCCCCATCGCTGTAGTGGATCGAGGCGTAGAGAATCGATTCTAGCTCGTTCAGGCGCTCGCTGTCCAGTTCTTCCAGCTGCAGGAGATCGGGGAAGAGATGTTATGGCCTTTTCAGGTGCTATTATGGAAACTACCCACATCGGCCATCGTGTGCGTCTTTGTTTTCCCTTGTTGTGGCTTTCGTTTTTCTTGCGCATTGAAAATTATCTTTTTTTTTTGAGAAAAGAGAGCACGTTGATGGAAGAGCACTAGGGTGGGCTATCGATTGCAAACAGAAGAGTTATCGAAGCAGTGTTGGTAGTCTAGCTGTCAGTTGTCACAACAATCGAATGCATAGAAAAGCAGAATTTGAAAAATGTTGAAATAAGAGGTTATTTCATTGAAAATTAAAACTTAAATACTTTTAAAATTGCAGTAAATTAAGGAAAATCTATCAAAGTCAATGTATGCCTAAGATATACCTGCTTTCAAAAAACTCTATTATTTAATTATATTTGAAGGAGACAGTTAAGAGATAAGGAATTACGAGTGTATTATTTTTACAATATTTATATCCCTTTTTAAAAAGTATGTATTAATGTTTTTAAATAATATTACAATTTTTTAGTGATTCGATAGTTTTAACCTCGCTATCGATAGTGGGGGTGTCCGCCGATGACGATAACCAGAAAAGGCAACTCTAGCAGCCGGGCCACGTACAATTTGTTATAAAAAATAACAAGATTTAATTGCAACCAAACTACAATGTAAGTTAATGTAGAATCTGTTAAATTAAAAGCAATACTGACTTCCTTTGGGATTTACAGTATGGATACGATGATTCGCTACGTCTCGCCCGTGAACCCGGCCGTTTTCCCCCACCTTGCGACCGTGCTGCTGGTCATCGGCACTTTCTTCACCGCCTGGTTCTTTATTATCGTGGTGTCGCGGAAGAACCTGAAGGATAACACCAAGGAGAGCTCGCTCATCAAGGAACTGCTGATCAGCCTATGCGCGTCCATATTCCTGGGCTTCGGGATCGTGTTCCTGCTGCTAACCGTCGGTATTTACGTATGAAATTAAGGCAAACCATCACCATTCCGAGGATAAAATAAACTTAGAAGCTGTCCGTGGGCGTGAACGTACAACATGAGGCCTTCTTTTTATTTACGTTTATTGTAATTTCAATTTCAAAGATTCAATTTTGCGCTTAAAACAATGTCGAATATATATATTTACGCTAACATATAAATCGTCTACACTCGTGCACGATATCCCTGCCGCGTTCCTATCCGGCCAGTCCGGCCTTCTGTCTGCACTTCTGCATGGTGGCCCGCAGGATGAACTGCTTGCGGGACAGCTGGCGAACGTGCTTGAGGAAGGTCTCCAGGTCGATGACACCGCCGCGCAGACCTTCGCCCAGGTAGTAGATGGCATCCTCGGTGGCAGCCTCGTCGGCATAGGCATTGAGTAATCTGCGGACAAGCGATTATATCTTATCTTGGTGGGAGTACATACAGAAACTACTCACTGTCGGTATAGCGGCGCTGTGGTGGTCACAGCCTCGTCCGGATCGATGGCCTCGGCGTTCTCCAGCGTCTCCAGGCTCTTCTCCAGCTCCTGTTCCTTGTCCTTCAGCACACTGATGTTCTTCTGCAAGTCGACCTGTTCGCGCTCGAGGCGCGAGATGATGCCATCGATCTTCGCGCTGCCCTCGACCAGCTCCTGTTTGGTGCGATTAAGCGTTTCGATCTCGGCCTGATACTGATTAACCTTTTCCTGAATGCGACGGCGCAGCTTATCCTCTACGGCACTGATGAGTGATGCCTTGATGTGCTCCTCGGTAATGGTGCCCGTGGAGCTGGCATTGGATGAGGGGTTCTGTTGGAAATTAGAAAATTAGCAACGTTTTAAGGGATTAAATGAGAGATTCTTACATATCCACCCGCTGGCGGGTAGCCACCGCCACCACCCGCTGGCTGCGGGAAGTTCATGTAGGGCGGATAGGGTCCGGCCGCCGCTGGGAAACCGCCGCCGCCTGCAGGCGGATAGGGTCCGAAACCGGAACCAGTGGGATACGGCGGAAAGTTGCCGCCGGCTGTGGGATACGGCAGAGCCGAGTTGCTGCCGCTTGGTCCGCCCGGCTGAGGCATGAAAGCTGAAAAATATTAATTAAAGTTAATTAAAGTATAAAAGGTCATTAAAGATGCTTTAAATTAAAGTTATTTTAGGAATTATTGATAAGCTTCCGGGCAATTGGCCTTTTATCAGTTCTACAAACCCAGCATAAATAAAAACCAAAACAAAGGGGAATAACCATTATTCCTGTTTCCGATTACGATAAGATTATGGGGAATTTGTGTTAAAAGAATCTAAGCATTCCAGAAATCTGACTATTTCCCATTTCCCCCAAGTCAAAAAGAGATTCAACTTACAATTCGGCGGATATGGCGATGCAATTTGTTCCTTAGGCTTGGAGTAGACCGGCGGATGGTCGCCGAAGGTGACGATCATCACTTGGATGAGCGACAGCAGGTCGGAGGAGTGCGGCTGCCAGTCGTGCAGGTACGGCAGGTAGACCTTGCCGTTGTGATCCACGTACATGGACACCTTTATCTGCATGGTGGTCGTGGGCCTCACGAAGCACATGGGGGCATTTTGCGGATGCGTGTCCATCAGCCATATACAGATGGGAATGTAGTAGGTGTTATCTGTGATACAAAGAAAATACATTTACATCACTTTATACACAGGTGTGGGTGCTCTAGTTACTTTTGTAGACCACGGGAATTGTGCCCTGCAAGGTGAATAAGTCCTTGGCATTGCCATCGTTGAAAACTGGAAATGATCAGAAAGTTTCGTATTATTTATTGCACCATCTTGGAGGCTGTAATCACACGAAAACCACTCACCGAACTTCTGCAGGTCGTAGGTCAAGCTGCGGTACGTCGTGACCACATCCATAACGTCCTTCTTCGTGGCTCCCACATATTTGTACTGAAATTTAATGAATAGTTAATGTATTTGGTGAATTGCGTTGCGTGCAACAGCACTCGAGAATGAGAAAGGCAAATCCCAGAGAGTGGGACTATGACTCATCTGCGGCGGCCTCACCTTTGAGAGAAGCTTTGTGATTTGTGTCTCCTCGACCGCGGGCATTATCGCGCTTGCTTGACTAACCAAATGGGCCTCGGCACCTGACCTATAGAGCTCTCTTTATCGGAAAATAACTACACGGGCAAATTTTGCTGAATAAAAACAAAAGAGACAGAAACAGTGTGGCCAACTTAGCTATTTTACTGAAATTCCCCAGAAAACTGAGCGGCAACAGGTCACACTAAAAGCACAAATTCGAGCAGCACTGTTAGATCGCACATTGGGCCTAAAATTGTCCAAAAACGCGTGACTATCGATATCCTGTATCGGTATATTGGGCGGTTCGAATGATAAATTCAAAAAAGATTATTGCAATTTATCCGGCTATTGGAGTTTAAACATTTTAATTAAGTTAATAACTAATTCAAGAATAAACTACTAATACCTCAATTTCAATACGTATATTAATAATTATTTCCTTCCTATGTAATCAATTGTTTAGGACTAAACGTCGACTAAATATAATTAAAAACTATAGTTATTAATCATCTTTTTAAATATATCATATAACGGTACCTTATTCAAGGGTGGTGGTTTTGACTAAAATTAGGCCAATAAATGACGTAGATTGCATAATTAACTAAATTATTAGTTTATTTTTGCATTTCCCAAAGCACAAAGTATAAAGCTTAAATTTAAATTACGTCTTGATGCTCCTTCCTCAGTCACTCAGTCTAATCTCTTCATGATTAAATCGTTGCTGGGGGCCGTTTTCCATCTTAATCGGCGACCCGCGCCTTATCAGCATTATGAAATAATGAATTTATTAAAAAACAAACACCATTCGACTGGCGGTGCAAACAACTATAACTGTTTAATATATTTACAACTGCACACACTTAAGTATTTTGTTAACAACATGCAAATAAATAAGAATAACATAAGATTGTTTGTCAATTTTGAAATTAAGATGTAATATTAATTGTCTGAATTTTCAAATTTTCGATTGTCTGAAATTCTAAAATTACAACTTAAAAAAATCTTTAGTTATAATAGATTCCGCGTTTATAGATTAATTATTAAAAGTTGCACATAAAAGTGATATTAATTTGTTGTTAAATGGGCTTGACCTCAGTTTTACATTAAAATCTTACATTAATATATCACCTAAGTTTGCCTTTTACTTCTCTGGTTCATTAAAAAGATGAACTCATTTATTTTATTCGGATGTTCTTTTGGATTCTTTCAAGAAATTAATGTTTCCGAAATAAAGATAAATCGTGTGGCTTTAAGTTACCCGAAAACAGAATTTAGAGCTTAACATTCTTGAATTTATTACTCTTGTCCCTCAAGCGCCTGGTGACTTTAATTAAGCAAATCGTGTTCCGATCGAAGCCCTCGGGCTAGCTTTGCTACAATTAATACAATTAATCCAAAAACGTGCCAATTACGACCTGGCTTATCTCTGCAAAACCAATCCGTGTACAGAGACAGAGAGACCCATTGCTCCACTCGTTAAGCCTAATTGTGGCCACAAATTGGCGCGAGTCGTTAAACTTTTTCGAGGCACTTTGTCGCGAATTTCAATTCGGTTGCGGATTCCGGCTTTGACAGTAATTACGTCCAATGTCTCAAGTTCGCGCACATAAAATTTCGATTCCAAGGAAGGTCAGATCTAATGCCTTTTGTTACTGTTTGCCTTGCTGATTGATTTCCAGCCGAAGCGCAATCAATGAGCCAGTGAACACTTTACAGTAGCAGAACGCTATCATTAAGGGTAGATCCGTCGTGGCCGTGGCGCCTGCTGGGAGTTTTTAGGGTATTTCTAGGTATTTATGCAGATTTTCTGTCGATTTTAAAGCGAATTATTTAATATTTAAAGAAATAACTATCATATCCATTAAAATAATTATACTTTTACACTATTTTTTAACTAGGAGGGTTCCAGAATTTAATATATTATTTATATTTAGTATCTCTTATATAAAAATGAGCAACGACTACATTTACTAAGGTATTTCTTTTATTCTTTCAAATTAAAATTCAACTTGACCGGAATGTGGATCAGATTTACTGTTCTTCAGCACAACATAAGATTATTTAAACTGAACTGTGAGTTATATTTCACTTTTATGGTTAACTTTTGCGTAATAATTTATACCTTTACCTTTCGCATCACTGGGTATAGAAGGCTTCGGTTGGATGGATTTTTTGTTGCTGGAACGGCAAGTGCTTTTGGGCAATTGGCTTCTTGTGCGCTTTGCCTTCGGCCAAAATAAATGAAAAAAATATATATATATAACAAAAAATTGTTGTCTACGTGTACTTGAACTCGCTCGAAGAGCTCGGCTGAGGTTCAAATCAGAAGTGAATTCACATAAATCACTTTGGGCACACTCTTCTAGCTGGCTGGCTGCCGATTACTCATACGCCTTGTGGTCGCTTTTAATTAGCCAACGCGATTCTTATCACTGTTGGCTACTGGCAGTTGGCTGGAAGCCAAGCTGAAGCTACTTTTGAGTCTCTGCTATGCACGGAGAAAAAGATTGGGTTAAAGTAGTTGGGAAATTAGTTATTTATTTATAAATTATCGTTAATTTAGCATAGGTTTTGCTATTAAAAGTATTTTAGTCTGGTACTTACTAAAAGGAACTGAATTAAAGCGACTCTGTAGCTCTTAAATTTAATCCCATATAGTATATTATATTATTAATATATATTGTGGTATTTCCTTGCTAATTGACTTACTGACAACGTCTAAAAAATAAATTGATATAGAAAAATGTTACCTGTATTTTTTAAATATTAATAAAAAGATTTTTTAGCAAGTTGAACTTTTACGAGCCTTAAAAGTCTCAAATTCTTTTCTAATAAATCTTTAAAAAGCCATAAATGTTTTCTCTGTGTGCCCCTGTAATTGCCTGGCTTTTGTAAACTTGATTTTCTCAACCGCGTTGACCTCCGGCCAGCTGCTGCTTCTTCCACCACCACCACCACCGCCGCCGCGATCATAATGATAATCATGGTAATAATCATGGTAATAATCGTGGTAATAATGATCGCGTTCATTGGGTCTTTGTGTGCGCGTCCGTCTATTCTCTCTTTTGGCTGTGAAATCTTCTAGCCCGCGTCCCAAGGCCACACAAATTACAACAAAGCTCCGGGGGCAGCAGCAATTGAGTTCATTATCATAATAACCCATTGACCAACTAACTGTTGTAAGTCTTAGCCGTGAAAAATGGCCAGCTTGGGTTTCACCTCAGAATCGAAAGTAGAATGATATATGTATGCACGTATCCGAGTTCGGGGACCACCCACGCCGCATCGGGAGATCGGATCTCGTTTAGAAGTCATCAATTTTGTCAACTGAAATCCACGGCCCGATTAATCACTTCACGCCTGCCAATGACTTTTAATGAGCAGCCGCCTTGCCAGCACTGCGGATTTAATTAAAACAATTTCAGCACAACGCTCTAAGGCCACCGCCGAGCAATACCGAGTACTTGACCCAAACAAACTCTCCGGCGAGAAGCTTCTAGCTTGATGGATCCGTTTCGGCGTAATGGACTCGCGCTGAAAGCGGAAGTGGGCAGGCAAAAAGCCCGGCTAATTGGCTGCCATTATGTCTTTACATTTTTATAAATAGGAAATCTTCGAGATTTATTTTCGGAGTACTTATATAGCTCCGGGGTTCTAAAAATAACGCCTAATGAGCGCCAAAACAATAATAGTCTAAAAATAAAGTCTAATCAAGAAACCAATCAAATTAAACTGTCAGTGATGACCGCAAAAGAGAGTGCCAAAATCCCCGGATAATTCCCGGGAATCCAAACCCATCCATCGGAATCCAACTTATTATTAATTCCCTTCATTTATCCGGCCCAGTGACCTCTTTGAGTCGACTGACCAAAGGCGGAACTCCCAAAGAAACACGAATGTAATGCTATTTAATGCTGTTTATTATTATGCCATAAAGACAATAAACCGAAGTGAACAAAAGCCCAGAGCGCAAGAATCAATATAATACACCTGATGCTGCCATGACACGACATATTTGAGTGTATCCAAAAGGTATCTTCGGTACCAGCCCCCACTGACAATATCATTAGCAACAAAGAACAAATTTCTGCCAGCATCACTTTGCAGCTATTAATGAACAATACCCAAGACATTGGAAAAACAAAACATATCCAAGAACAAATAAATACGTAGAAAAATACACACAAAGGCATGAAATAATATTCAATAAGAGATGCTTGAACTTTGGGCATTGATAGATTTTTCCCATAATTGTTATTTAATAACTGGAGCTGGGAAGTTAATTAAATTATAAGAGAATTTGTAAAAGCATATTGTATTATGTATTTTATTTATTTATATTATTATTTATAATATATTTATGAGGCTACTTGTAGTTATAAAAATATAGCTTGCTTTATAAAGAAGAAAATAGTTTGTAACTAAAATAAAACAAGGCTAAAATTAACTATATTTCTAATTTTAATTATACAAAACCTTGATAATAGCTAGTAACTAGAGGAACATAATTAAAATAATACAATGCTACTCCATTATATATTTATCTTACCCCCAAGCTAATTCTTCTCAAACACTAAAGTGTCTAATTCTAAATAATTTAGTTTTTAAGCCAAATTTTCCAGGTGATATAAGTAAGCGTGCTACAATTCCCCTCCGGCCACTCCAAATAGCTTAATTATATATTTCAATTTTCGCTACAAACTTACAATGCCAAATATCGCTGCTTTACGATGTATATTCTCCATAACTCATCATCTGCCATCTTGCACAACCTCTCGAAGCGTAAGCGTGAGTTGGGCTCAAGTTTATGGTTTTTTTGGGCGTATCTAGAGGTCACTTCCGGGTCAAGCCCTGTATTCACCTGATGCTCCTCCCAACCCGAGCGTTTTTTTCTCATTTTTGAACTCTTCCACTCGTCGAACGTCGAAACCATTAATTAGTAAATTGCTTTGTTTTTGTGACAAAATACCCAAAAATTGTTCGTGTGCTGCGGATGATTAATGGTTGTTTGATTTGTGGCGAACTCCGAATTAGCCATCATTTGTGCGGTGAATTGAACAGGGAATTGGATTCGGGGGACGAGTTCTTCCTCCAGGCGAAAATCTCACAGAGAACTCAAAAAGTCAAAAGGTCCGTGGACAAAACCGTAAGCTCCGGTTCCGCATTGCTAAGGAGAAAAAAATATATATTATCAATCACTGGGAGGCTTTTCAGTTCTACTTTCTTTGCTTTAAAAGAAGATCAGCACTCACTAAATAAAAGCATTGACAGCGCTGACAGCCCAGAATGTAAAATGAGGTGAGGAAAACCTTCGGTCAGTTTTGTTTTTGAGTTTTCTAGAACTCCAAAAACCCATTCAAGTCAACAATAATTTTGGAGCATAATAACGACAGCGACACCGACAAACACAATTACCTAGATTTATATTTTTTTTGAGCTACAGAGGGGAACTAACTCAATGTCAGCCTTACAGGAAGCAGTTTTCAAAGTACTCGCTTGGAGAGCTAGCCCTGGCCGCCTTATCATGCCTCAAAAAAAATATTATTCTAACTATTCGTTTGGAATAAAATTAACTGCCATTTGTCTATGTTTATGGCTACTGTTTTCGGACTTCAGCTGTTAGATTTCGCATAAAAGTTCAATTAATTATGGAAACAAATGATCGCGAAATATTTTCGACTTTGATTTCGATTTCTCGATTTCAGTTTCGTTTTTGCCGTCTGCTCCGCTATCGTTAGAGCGAAATTTATGAATGATCATTGGCTGACTGGGGGTTTCCAGTTTTTTCGATTTAATTTCGAATGGTGTGCACGTAATCTCACCTAGGCCACTCCACTTGGTTTATATAATTCTATGGACATTTTGCATTGTAATCTTTTGCTGCCAAATGAATCGAATCTGTTCACTTTTCTGGCAATTAATGAAGTGGGGAATTATCCATAATCTCTCGCGAGTGAGCTCCTTTCAAGTGGCAAATTAGAACAGAAGTTGATTGATGCTGATTGAATAAGTTTCGCCTTTGAATGGGGTGTTTGAGTCATCAAGAAATATTAGTCAGCTTTGAAGTGGGTTGTGTAAACTTTATTTAATTAGCAGAAGAGCTGTGGGGAATTCTAGCTAAGAATTATGGTTTTGTGTTGTGGGTTTGGAAGTTCCCTGAATTTTATTACAAGACAATGTTTATAAAAACTAACTAAATGTACACATTGTGGGATTATTTATTACAAGATAATGTGAATAAGATCTGTATTTAATTTATTTTTATAAAGAAATTACTTTTAAAAGTAGGATAATATTTTGTAAAATGTATTAAAAAGAATATGAATATAACTATCTCTAAAGGGGTCATAAAATCTATAAAATATATTAGGGAACTATTTTTAGGGATAATATAAAATATAAAATGTTTCTTAAGTAATTAAAGCTTATTTTAACCTTCAAAACTTAAAGAAAATTATTGAAATAAACCTTTCTATCTTACAATTATATTTAAATAAGTATTTTATTGTAAACAAACTTTTATAGATACCTCTTACTATATAACTCACCATAATCAATCAAACCTCAAGTATCTGCGTGTTTGAGTCTCACTTGTAGAGACTTAACCTGAAAAATCCTAACCTATCACAATAAAATTCCGTGTATCGTTGTAAAGTTTGTTGAAAACACAAATCCCCATTTGTCAACACATTTTTTATTTTTAGTCACAATGCCTCGTTTTCCCCGACTCGAACAAGCCACGATAAATTAAAAAAAAAAAAAAAAAAGCACCCTTTGGGGGAATGATGATGCCCCTTACCGATCACGATCCACGGTAGCACTTCACTGGTCACATCCGACTACCGCAGTTACTCATCTTCCGCTGCTTCCGGTAATGCGAAAAAAAAACACCTGACGAAAATCGAAAGACTTAGGCAACGAACTTTTCGACCTTTCTCATGCCCCGGCCAAAAAAAATAAGCCGCAACTACAACTACTACGGCTGCCCCTCGAGCCCCTGCGCATACAAATGACGGCTTAAGTGAACTTTAATTGTCGCCAGGGCCACGCCCACTCGCCTTCAGTGAAAATCCGCCCACCTGCTCGGAATCGATGAGTTTTGGCACGTAAAATTGATTTCTGTCCCAGGCCCCAGAACTTATTTTTTCGTGAGTACGTGACATGGCAGCTGGGCCGGAGATAATGAGAGACCCGAAGCCCAACTGCCCCGAACCCTGTGACCAAGCGGACGCGGAGGAGGAGCCACGTCACCGCGAATGGAATGCAAGGCGAAGAGCATTCGCTGCGCCTGCTGTCTCAGCTGATTCGGCGGCGGCGGCAATTGACAACGCACAGCACAGCGAGCAGTAGCCCAAGCTGAATTTAAATTTAAATTCAACAAATTCAACAAATTCGAGTTAAATGAAAAATTGATGTACCATCGGTCGAGGCTCTCGACGAGCGTTAAATGTTTGTTTGGGGTTGACAGTTGTCAGTTGGCGTTGTCCGGCATCGGGAGTCTCCAAAAACTCCGTCTCCGTAAAACCTTAAAATTTAAATTTCAATTAAATCTCGAATTAAATTTTTAAAAGTGCCTAAGTTACGACATTTTCAGCTTCAGAGTGTTCTTGCGCGCTCGTGTGCCTTTTTAACAGTTGTTCAAACACCAATCGAATCCGAGAAAAACAAAACAAAGGCAAACAAATCTAGGAAGCCCGTCGACTCGAGCGACGCCCACAAAGGAGAACTTCAGACTGCGGCCACTCAAAAGTGCATGAAAAAATTATATGTATATTTTTTAGTCCAACAAAGAGCGGAGTAAAAACTCGAAATTATTTTCATAAACAAACGCGTTCATTGACCAATTTCGTGGCAGCAGACAAGAAACAAAAGTCAGCAATCAAATGCGTCACGCTTGGCTCTAAAGTCAACCACAACAATAACTGGAAAATTTAAATAAAGCAAGACAAGGAAGAAAATATTTAGCCAGAGAAAAGGTAAGTTAGGCAATACACTTAACAAGGGAGAAATAAAATTATACATTTAAATTCCCAAGAGTAAGAAAATACTGAAGAATTTACAAGAACTTCTTATTTAGTTTTCTAGAAACTTATCCAAATAAAATAGGTATATAGCTTAATATTATTTAATATATGTATAACGTTTATTATACGATATAAATAAATATAATATTTTATGAAGAAAGAGCATATATAAAATCATATAAAGATTTTATATTTTTAATTAACCTTTAAAGAATGATACATAAATTCTAAACCTTAGAGATTATGTGTAAATTAATCTTTTGACCAGCAAATACATCTCCACTTCTTCTAAAATTCCATAAACTCCCCTTAACTTAATTACCCATTGCTTTTACAGTGTATTCAATTATTTGATTCACAAAAAACTGGCGCCAGTTGCGTTTTCTTACTAAATTTATGGCTGTTTTTTGCTAATTTTATTTTTGCGGCTACGCGCTTTGCAGTTTCCTAAGAATTCGCATAAGAATTCCACATAAAGAAATATCAAAAGCAGCGTAAATATTTATCATATTTTATACGAATATTGTATGCATAAATTTAAGCCTGATTGGCTGGCGCCAGATGTGCTGAATCATTTGCCAAAAAAGCGCAAAAAAAAAATACAACAAAAGCCGAGATGAAAATCAAATGAAATCGAGTGAGTTCCAAATGGGAATGAAATGAAAATTGCCAACTGATCAACTCCCAGGGTCAATTGCGGCCGAATGTTTGATATGTAATTTGTGATTTTCGAGGGGGTGATGGGGTGAGGTGATGGCTTGGCATTTAGGGGGCGGTGGGTGGCGGTTCTGAGTGGCGATAAATGCTGCCAGCTGTTCGGATCTCGAAAGCGAGGGCCGGCTGGCTACAGCAACGGCAATGGCCATAAATCTCGCTCAGAATGTGTGCACAGCTGTGCGCCCTAGACAAGGCCACCGCCAAAGATCACCTCAAGTCACCCCAATCGTAGTCTCAGCCCGCCCCACGTGTGGCCTGCAATTTAAGTCCAATTAGCAGAAAAGGGTAAGCGGTTGATTAGCACCTACGGTTGCTGCTGCTGTTGCTATCTTCTGCTGCTTAATTAAATGCTCCGGGGAACTGCAGCCTCATCTCGGTCGCTCTGATATGCATTGAGTTTGATATTCATAATTGCACACAGAAAAAATTAAGAGGGTTAGATTCCTTCTTATTTCTTTGTATTTAATAAAAGAAATTAATACATAATGTAGGGAAGAACTCTCTATTTTTTTATATTTTTGATACAAGTTGTTCCTCTATTATTATTTTTAGCATTCTTTTATTTTCTAGAAAACTTATTTCTTAGTGCATACTTACGTATATTCTATTCAAAAGTTGTCATTCCGTTTGCCTTGCATATTGAAGTCTCTCGAATCGTGTTCGCCAGCTGAAAAAAGTCGTGTCTAATTTGTAGATTCTCTTCTGACTTTTTTTTCTATTTCTAATCCGCATCTGTTGCCGATGCACTACATCGATAGTCAGATGGATATATATAGATATACATATATATATGCATGCATGTGGATTTAAACTCAGCCGTTTGCATTAGCATTTGCATTCATAACTCAACAGATGTGGCAATAAACGGCTGAAAAATTTGTGCATTTGTATGGAGATGTAGAAAAATTGTTGCGCCCGCAAATGACACATATTTGAAATTCGAATTTGCAATTGGAGGCATTAGACACTGGTCATCGGGGTTGAGGGAAGATTTTTGGGATAAGAGGAAAAAATATAAACATGTGGGGAAGAATTAAAATAATCAAAAAGAATAAATTACAGATACCAATATACTTTTTATGAATTATATACTGTACTTTATTTATTAATGTGTTAATTTTATGTGAAATTTATGCAATATGAAAGATAAAATATGGAGAAATTCATATTTAATTGGTAAAGAATTCTACTTACCTACTTACATTTATGGCATTTTATTTAGTATTAATAAAGTATATTTTAATAACAAAATTGTATTTATTATGATAATAATTTGGATACTATTAATGACGCATAATATATAAACATAATTCTATTTATTATAATAACGACATTAGTTATTTAAAATTTAAGTTAAGGAATACCTAACTTATTCTTATATAAACTATAACTATTCTTATATAAACTATAACTATATTTAATAATTTTCTTATTTAGTTATTCTATGAATTCCATGATATATTTTTTAAAATTTTTATAAATTTTTGTTTGATTATTTGATGATTGTTGATTTAAAAAAACCCACTATTTATAATTTAAAAAGAAAGCAGGAAGTCAGCAATTTATTTGCTTGAACTCTTAATTATATAGAGGGAATATTTTTAAAAAAGAATCACAAAAGTAATGGGCTGACTTAGAAGCGTTCTGTGTTTTCCAATATTGTAATACTTTCATATACCTATACTTTAATACTTAATACTTTCTTTATGATATAAGAAACCATTTAAATATTCCCCTACATTTTCTATGCAGTCCAGTGTAGCTTTTGAGTTCATCTAGCAACCAGCTGCAGTTGCCCTGTTGCCACCTGTTACCCCTACCCGACCCCCTCGGGATCTCCCTTCGATTGTGCCGCCCTCTTGGCCTGTTTTATGTGACCGCACAATTAATGCACGTAGCGTTTGCCAAGTCGACTAATTTTGCAAGTGCCGCGGCCGCGTTCATAATTACCATGATTTGCGATTTTGCCATCGCACTTAACCCTTTTGGCCATTTTATTTATTAGTACCCCATCCCACTTGCTTGGCTAAATTACCCGAGAGCCAAATGGGGGATCGGAGCGTTTTCTGTGGCAATTGATTGACTAGATCCGATAATCTGGAGAATCGAGTGCCGAGCTAAAGCGGGCTCCAGTCCAGATGTGCTCACGAACTGGCTTGCGCCTTTTTTTTTGTATTTTGTAGACAATTATCAACTTGAACTTGTCTCTAATGTTTATTTATATAAGCCAAATGATCCGGCGAGTCAGCTGGCAGAAGGGGTTTCGTTTCGCATTCATTAGATAACCGAGCCGGAGATTGTCCCATTAATGAATGCAAAATAGTATCGAAAAGCGTTGGCGTGGGAATCGTAGACGAGAACTGAGCAGAGTCGAGTGGTGACCCTGTGACCAACTAATGGTCCCAACGCTCGGCTGCACAATTGAAGTCTAATTGAAACTAGGAAGTTCCTAGGAAGTCGCGCCTAGAAAAAAATGGGAAGTGGATTACATTTCGAGGGCAATTAGCGCGAAGATTTCGTAATAAATCAAAGACAAAGAGTCCAAGACCCCGACAGAGTGTGTTCCGACTTTACTTCCGCGATGCGTGTCCAGCCCTCCGGTTTTGGATTATATTCCTCCGGCGCAGCGCGCCTCCGCTCGCGAAGGTCGCGGAGCGTGGCGCTGCCAGATGAGTAATGCCCATTAAGTGAGTTGTTATACTTGTCGGGCGCTCGCCGGCTCGGTCTCCTCCTAATGGTCTATAAAGAATCGAAATTGGCCATTACCCATTGGGACGGACGTAACCCCGAACAAAGAGCAGGAAGCCAGCAGGCGGCACTGGCGGCAAATGCAAAATTAATAACAAGCAACGGCGAAAATACCTCAAATATGTTTGCCATTTAACGCTTTAAAATGTAACAAGTCTCGTCGAAATAATAAAAACACATTCCTTATTAAATTACCCATTAAGTGGAAAATTAGTTTCTAAAAATAATTCAATTAAACTTAGGCACCGAGGTTAAATTCATAAAAATAAACTTGCTGCCGACTGTCTTGTAATATATAAGCCTTTCGAGTTATAATTTATATGGACATTATTACTTGTTAGCTGTGGACACATAAAGCCTGCCATTATAATTTGCATTTTAATTGTATTTTTCATTATTTTTCATAGTTATTTTAATAACCACTCTTCTGTTTGATTTTTTACTTAACAACTATAGGTTTTATGAACACTTAGTAAGGTTTCTTGCCAATTTAATCTTAAGAACATTAGAGTTTAATAAATATTGTTTCAATTTATTACCATTATAATTAATTCCGCATTTCGGCTAAATAGGCATTTTCTTAATGTTTTATATAATAATTTTTGCGTATAACTTTTAAATTTTTCTTTTAAGCCAGATACCTTTTCCTTACCTAATTATAGTGTGATTTGTATTACAAACTCGCCCATTCATTTTTTACTAAGCTGATAGATGTTATAACTTTTATTAATTGGCATACGCTGATAATTTGTAATTATAATTTTGTAATATTACTTACTTAATCTTTAGTCATAACTGGTATTTAAATTGTATGCTCAATGATATACAATAATTTATAATTCATTTGTTGAGCTTATTTATAACTCAGTAGCTACTGCAATTTATTAAATATAAATTGAGACAGTAAGTGATACTAATAAAATATTATTATATTAAATTAATGTGTCCTGAATATATTGTAAAGAAATAATAATAATTTTCGGGGCGAGGCACTCAAATTATGTAATAATAAATCGATCAATGTCTTGTACTTTTTTTATATTTCCTTTATCTAGTACTTAAAGGACTATAGAAATTCTAAACTTCTTAAAGAATACACAGCCATGTCTCTATCAATTCTATTAAATCACTTTCAATGTAATTATCCAAAACCCTTAAATAATAAAAAACCGAAGGAGACCTTGACTCCGGTCCCCGACCTGCGATTGGCATTCGGATTCCGTAGATGAAAACTTTCCCAGCAACCTTAGAGAACGTTTAGCAAACAGTGGCAAGGGCAGTGCCACAGTGAAATCTGGCCAAAATCGGCGCTAATGCTAAACCGCAGTTGAAGGTTTCACAGTTTGCCGGCTCGCAGATTTTGTATGCATATAAATTGTAAATGATTTGCAAGCCTGTTTCGTCGGGCTTTATAATTTGATTGAGCTACCGAAAAATTGAACGAGGCACGAGTTCCCCGCACCGCTTTTCATAGTCCGAAAATTATGACAGCTGCACACGTCGGCCGGCCTGACAGTTTATATTTATTAATAACTTATTTATTAAGTTGCTCATGTTGAGCGCAGCGAATTGATTTGCCAAAATTATGGCTTTTGGCCAGCGCAAAAATGCTAATACCAGAGTGGGGTTCACTGACCGATAAGCAATGTGACATTGATATATCCCCTTCATCACCTCTCAGTGTCTGTGTACGCGACGTTTAAGTTTTTTGGCAAACTCATTTAACACCTATTATTAATTAGAGTTGGCATAAAATCTAGCAAAATATTTATATTAGTTATGGCTTTAGCCACGCTGGCTGGTAATTGGGTATGCAAATTTTTTTGATATAACTAAAAAATAGTCGTTAAGTCTTAATAAGATATGTCAGGCGAGGCAACGCTGCGAATGAGTGATGTATTAATAATAAAATAAAGGTATATAGTATGAATACAATATGTAAAATAAATATATAAATATATAAATATAAATAAAGATATGTCAGGCGAGGCAACGCTGCGAATGAGTGATGTATTAATAATAAAATAAAGGTATATAATATGCATACAATATGTAAAATTAATATGTAATGCAAATTTTGTTTGTATTATTTTATATTGGAAACATTGCGTATGAGTGATATTAATTTAAAGGCATGACTACCATAACGTATGAGTGATGTAATGGAAATGCAATCTAGAAAGGGTACAAAAATATTAAAAATTATTATTTTTTGCTATGCTACCATTTACATTTATCATTTTATTTTATAGAAATATATTAAATAATAAACCTTTGCATGTCTTTTTCGTTTAACATTTAAATTATTAACATCTTGCTTGAAAACCTGATTTATTGATGATTTATTTACAAGCAAGCTCGTATAAGATTATGCAATACTTGTCACTAGTTGCAATTGATATTTCTGCCCAGTATAACATAAATTTGTATATTAATGAGTATTTAATATTGCGACTCATAAGACACAAATCAAAAGGCTCACACACCTTGGGCACATTTTCCAAACTCCCACCCGGGGAAATCTTGACTTTTGCACTTGGGTTCGGTTCTCTTTTCTGCGGGATAAATAAAAACCATCATCCATGCAAATGTCAGCTCAGACACCGTTAGCTCGAATAACCGTAATTAAAGTCATCGCCGGCTTAACTGGCCAAGAGAGCTGGCTGGCTGGCTGGTTGGTAAGATGGTAAGTCGTTGCCAAGGCTTTTGTGGCATTTGTCAAGCGATCAGACTGTGGCTAAGACTCCACCGCTAAGACCCCCTCCAGAGATTAGACCTCGCCAAAGGGGCGGTTGGCGTAATTCTGCTCAGAGAGCAGGGAAAATATTATTATACCCTTGCAAGGGGGTATTAATCGTTTGGGTAAATTTATGTTTTTTGCATCTACTCGTATAATAATTTTGTAATAAAAAAAGGAGTTATGAGCGCATAAGGCGCTGTTATGCGCACAATATATTATGAAAGAAAAATTAGGACCAATTGTAGATGCCTAATCTCCCAAAAATAAATATTTTGTATACTTTTAACGGAAATTTTAAGCTGTTATGCTCACAAAATACACTGTATATATAAATATAAATAAAGATATGTCAGGCGAGGCAACGCTGCGAATGAGTGATGTATTAATAATAAAATAAAGGTATATAATATGCATACAATATGTAAAATTAATATGTAATGAAAATTTTGTTTACAATTGCACACAATCTACGCTGTTATGACCATAAAATGAATGATAAAGTTAATATCCTAACTTGTAAGTTGTAAGGGTATATAAACACCGGTTTTTCAAAATAAGCCTCTTTTCTCGTTTTTAATTTGCATTTCAGGCGTTTCGCACTATCAAGGTTCTTGGGGCCAGCTTTGATCCACTTATTTCTCCGCCGCGCCATTGTCTGGCGGTGTAAATATTTATGTTGGAAATTAACAGCAATTTGCAACTGAATGTTAAACGAGCCGTTTAAGCCGGCGAGAGTTGGCTGAAAGCTATTGCCATCTTGAAGGGTTCAAAGCTGTTGGCCTGGAAAATTTGCCCCGTCATTGGCAAACAAAACAAAACTGACCATCGTCAACAAAGCAAAGCCTCAAAAGACCAAAAATGAAGTTGAATTAAATATGCAGCTGCTTATAAGGTTTATGGGGGAGTTCCCAAAATTTATCAGATTTATTTATTAAATAATAAATGTCTTGCCTTAATGCCAAGCTGATGAAATGTGAATTATTGTTCCGTTGCGTTGATGAAATGCTTATGTCTGAAGATGTTTCAATAAATTATTAATAAAGTTTTATGCTTTAAATTGTTGAAACTCTTAACGTTCGAAGTCTCACTAATTCGCCATTATTTTGACTAGGCTCTTACATTTAATGGTCATAACTACGACTATTAATTTGCACAGTATTATACAATTGCATTTACAACCGATGATCATTTAGTGGCCACACATAACATAAATCTTATTTACGAGTTTTAAGCAGACCTCTTAGCTGTCACGTTTTTTTGCACGCTTCCGCTCAATGATAAAATAATCTATAGAATGAAACATTGATAAAATTGTTAGCTCTTTGAGCTTTCAGAAGGTTTTAAAAGAAAGGTATCAATTGAATTTATGGAGCATTATTCAATATTTTAAATAAAGATTAAAAACAATGTAATATTATTTTATATATATATATTAAAATATCCTAAGCCTTAACCTTTTTATTTCATCATATCTGTAATTCAAAAACTCCCAGAGTAAAACAAATCAATCTAATTTTTTCCCCTGTCTTCTAAAGTGACCTTCATTATTAGCTTTTGTACCGATTCGTTCAACACGAAACCCGCATCGAATTCAAGTTCATGGCTCAAAGATACACCTGTTTGCCCCACTCTCACTATCTCTTCAACTCTTTCTCCACGTGACTCACCTGGCCGAAAAGCCGCCAAAAAGCCGCCGCAACAGTAACGAGTTTTCCGAGCCAGCTCTCAGCTTCGTTGGTCGTTGACTTCGGCACCGAATATGTGTCAAGGTCGTTGCCGGCACCGCTCTCTCTCCGTCTCACACTCTTTTCTATCTCCATCTCTTGTGTACGTGCGGAATGGCAGCAGACTACAAAAAAAGTAAAAAGGTAAAAACCTTACACAATTTCACAATTTGCCGCAAAAAACCTCATGCTTTTGGGAATCTCCCTGTGCGAGGAAGATGATCAATTAAAATTGCATTACATAACGCTGTGAAATATTTCAATTCAAAAAACAATTATTAAGAAAATACGCTTAATAAAAATGCAAAGAAACCGCATTGAAAGAAACGGAAGTATGGTGGTGACCTTGATTTTGTATCTGGTTCTGCGATAGAGCAAAGCTTAAATGCAGTTACACTAGGAAAAATTTACTTAATTCTAGGAAAACACTTTACAAAAAAAATATTTGCTAAGAAATGAAACAGCCATTTATTTGGGATTATTGTAAACAAAAATAGTTCATAGTTTTATTATTATAGGGTTTTTTAAGGGATCAATTGCCACTCTTGCGCTTTACTAGAATTCCCAATTCTTAAAAATTCGAACAGGTTCAAGTAAATAATTTTCAATATATTATTTAAAGGGGGGACAATCTTAGTTTTATAGCATTTCATGGGCCCAAAAGGCATTTATATTCGTGTCTTACTTTATTATTATAATCATAAATTTATTATAATTTAATGAGGAAAATTTTAACCAAAGTTCACTGTCGAAATCGATGTAAATAAACTTTTTCCAAAGCTAACATCTCATTGAATATTTCTTTTACTGAAAATAATTTCCCCTTCATTTTTCCCTGTGTACCCTTAGTCCACTCCTGACCCCACTTCCACGCCCACTCCGGTCGCAGCTTCTTCGCGGCTTCGGCCCGACTTCGGGCCACTCGACCAGAAGCCAACTTTTGGCATTAACCACAAAAGTTCAGATCGGCCGAGCGGCGTACAAATTATTGCCATGCCGCCTGGCGTGGTGTGTGTGTGAGTGTGTGTTCGGCCGAGTGTATCTGTGTGTGTGCAGGCCCCCAAAGCAAATAATGTTTAATGTAGTTTTTTCTTAATACTTGAAGCGTCGGGCGGCCGCCGTCGCAGTTAGTCTCAGCACAGCCGCAACGGAGTGTGCACGCGCCAGCAGAGCAGAGCCAGCCAGCTTAGAGTTAAAGATAGAGTTAGAAAAAGCAAGAAAAATAAAACTGAGTTACATTTGCCAACTACCGCCAAAAGCTTTGAATCCCGAACTAGTTTGAACGGTGAATGCGAAAATTAATCTTTTCCAAATTCGCGACAAAGTTGTGGCGGCGAACGGAAAAATCGAAACCGAAAGAAAAACAGCAACAAGTTGAAAAGTGTCAATTCAAAATTGTTGTCCCGCAATCGAAAGTGATCGATCGATAACGAAATCGAAGGACTTTGAGTATCGAATTAATCGCGAGCAGGAAGAGAAACTGATTACGATAAACTGAAAACAGATAACCAAAACCGATAAACTAATAACAAACGATAACGAGCTAGGAAAAACCCCATCAGCTGAAATCGAAATAATCGAAGAAATCAAAAGTGACAAATTTCACTGATAACCTTCAAAAACAAACAAATCAAAGCTAAAAATACACGCAAAGTAGCCCAAGTGAAGACACCGCCAAAATAATAATAATAACAAGACACGAGAAAGAGAGGCCAATTGAATTTCGATCATCTCTCCCACTCCCACACCTACCTTCGCTCACCTGGTCAAAAATGGATGCGCCCAAGCAGGTAAATGACAAATTTATCCCACCAAAAAGATACACACTGTATCTTGTATCTCTGCAGCTTGTTGTTGCAACTTTTTTTTTAACTTTAACAAGCTAAGTAGGCTAAGCGAGAGAGCAACAAAAATGTGCGTGACAAGTCGGCGGCCTGTCTTTGTGCCTCCAAAAAGTGCCACGCCCCTTGGCCCATTAATGCAAGGCGGCACACCGCAATGGCTAAAAAAAAAAACGTGTTTACAATTTGCTGTTGTTTTTCTCTTTTTTTGCCGTATTTGTCTCCTTTTTTCTCCATTTCGGTTTGTTTTTTACGTCTCTCTGGCAAATTGCAAATTTTTCCCAACCCCATCATTCATCATAATTTCGCGACATATATATGCTTTATTTTATTTTTTAGTTAAGCCTCAGTGGGTTGATCAATAAGTAAATTGGAATTATTGCCTGTCGGTCTTTCCTTTTGAAGTCGTTCGATCTCACTTTTATTGCAATTATTTCGAAATTGTTTGGTAATAAGGCTGAAGATCGTTAGGGATTTAAATAAAGGGTGTTTCTTACAAGAAATCTAGGGATTTTATTTTAATATGTAATAATAAAATAATATAATATTAATAATAATAATTTAATAGGGCTGCTTAATAAAAATACTACTGAGTATAAAATGTCCTTAAGATTTTAGTGCAGAAATTCTAGACCTATTTTCGTTGAAATATATATTTTAACGACTAAATTTAAGTTCTGCTTACAAATCCTTTTTTTTTAACTAAGTATGTTGGGGATTTACATACTACTAAAAAAAATAATAATTTCAATATTATTTATAGAATTATAGAATAACAGCAAACAATAAAGAAATACAAATGAAAGCAATTACAAAAACAAAAATACAAGCACTTAATATAAGGCCTATTTATCCCTTAAACCATATTTTTGTGCCAGATATGTAAGCATTACTTGTAATAAATTCTAAACTTCCCTTGTGTATCAATTAGTGTCAGGGTTGGTTATTTTAACTATAATATATGAAATATATATACAAAGTCAAGTTGTCTTTTTAAATCCTATTCACTTAACAGCATATTAAATTTACGAGTATTACACCCAACCTCCCAGCTTCTCGTCTATGTTCTTTATGTGAATGAGTTTCTGAAATCACTACTGAGTCTAACAAATTTTAAATGGTGCTGCCCTGCTAAATTTTATTGCACTTTGTTCGGTTGGCAAAACGTGCCAGATAGAATTGAAAACACAGACAAGACTCACACACAGCGAGAGCGAATGAACTGCAAATTGCATTCGGTTATTAAAATACTTAAGCAGAAGCAATTTTTCGGCGGCTTTCAATGCAAACTTTAATTGCATTCAATTTGGTTTTGGCGGCGTTGCTGGTGGTGTTTGTGTTTGATAACCTTGTGCAGAATTCTCGAACAAAAGCCAAAGTAAATGTTAAGTGTTGGGCAATTTCTGCTCAGCCATGCAATTTTGTTTAATTTCCGAGTTAATAACAAATTCTATCAAGTCGGCGGAGGTCTCTTTGTTCCCGCGACGGAAGCTTAGAATATAAAGTTTACGAACCCCGAGCTCTTTGGGACACGTGTCACAAAAAGTAATGCTAAATACACTTGTACTCAAGCCTCAATCACAAGTCGATCGCATTCCCAGACACAGTTTTCCCTTCACTTTGTCGATTTGTTGCCACTTCCAAGTCGGATTTGACAATATCGTATATAGCCAAGAGCCAGCACCCACGTGAATATCCAGCTGAGATGAGAGCGGCAAGAATGGGGAAGCAACCGAGACATCATCCAATTTGGTAGCACACAAAGCACCAAAAAAAAAACTCTTTATAATTTATTGTTGTGTAAGAGATACACAAATAAACATTCTGAAGAGTCTCCTTTTTGGTTCGTGGGGGCTGCTGATCTTTAAATCGGATAATGACAGCGAGCGAAACGGATTTGGAATTGCCATCTGGATCCGATTCTGGTTCTGGCATTTTCACTTTCGAAAAATGAATTAAGCCAGGCAGCAGCAGCAGCAGTCGAGTTTAATTTATTTTTGGGACAATAAAGAGATAGATCACAGAGGAAGGAAGTTTGTTAAGAAGATGTTGGAATTTGT
Source organism: Drosophila rufa (assembly GCA_018153105.1). Taxonomy (NCBI): domain Eukaryota; kingdom Metazoa; phylum Arthropoda; class Insecta; order Diptera; family Drosophilidae; genus Drosophila; species Drosophila rufa. The sequence goes on from JAECXS010000085.1 coordinate 9,681,145, forward strand.
ATCTGATTTTAGAACGTGAGAAATGCAAAGTATCTTAAGCAGAGCTTGGGAAGTAGTTCGCTGGAAAGGGAAATCATAAACATAAAGGTAGTATATGGTTTCTGATGGATTTTTATAGGAATATGAACTGATCTAATTGCAAAAATGATTTTCAGTCTGAGAACTCAACAAAGGAAAATTTAAAAATATGGCTAGTGTTTACTGAACTAAATAAAAACTAATAATAAAATATATTTAAAGGCTACTTCAATTATTGAGGATATAATAACGAACGTATCGGTTATTAAATAAATTATGAAGTACCTTGGAATTTAATTGAAATAATCACACGTATAGATTAGTTCCTAAATAAAATTCTAATTAAAAAATATATTCTTTGCATTAAAACCCAGTTTATTATAAAAGCAATATCTTGTTATGTTAACTGCTTAGCCCCCTGCTAATAAAATCCATTAAAGGATTTATTCTGCAGTATAACTTATCACTTTATCTGCTAACACATTCTTGGGTAATAAATTCTGAAGTTCCCTATCAACATTTTCCAATCAGCTCCCATTCACAAGATCGCCGGGGCGATGTCACCTGCCACACGCGAAATCCGTTAATTGCCCACCTTGATAATTCCATGCAAATCTCCCGCCACAAGGTGTCCGCTTGAAGAATGAAATCCGGCCAAGAATGTATTCCCATTCGATCGAGCGGGGGATCCATGGTGTCAAGGGGGAAAGCAATGGCAATAGATATGTGCATATTGATGGGGGAGAACCATAAAAAACGCTTCCACGTGCCAGCGATGAGTCGCTTTCAGAGCTGCTCCTTCATTAATGCGCGAAATGTGTTAACTAATTAATAATAGAAATTAAGTTGGTGGCTACTAAAAGGAAAAGCAAAAACAAAGCCCACAAAATTGAAATTAATTAGAAGTTCATTGTGTTCAGGGGAGGTCTCGATTTCTGCTTTTTTATCCCCCTCTTAGCCAGGCCCAGCCAATTTGGCACCGAACATGACTCAAAATTTGTCGGCAGCTCGCCTTTGATCCGATCCAATCCAATCCGATCTGGGATTGGGATTGGGATGGGAGAGAGATCTCGAATCGGCTAAAAGGTCTGATCCGGCAGACGATCGTGAGATGATCTGACCTGACCCAGGCCTGGGATCAAATCCGGCTCCGATTTATTAGAATTTCCAATGAGTGCTCCCCATCGCATGCTCATCGCACCTCATCGCTTGTGCAACCCCACCCGCACCCATGCCTCGGTTTGTGCCTCCGAAAATCCAGCAAAGTTCAGAGCATGCAATTCTCAGACTTGACTTCTTGGCAGTAAAGTAAAAAAGAAAAACAGTTTTCGTAAGCCGTTTTGGCCATGTGAATGCCGGTGGCGAACAAAAACGCGAGGTAGCGACGTGTAACGACGGAGGGTACACAGGAAAAAAAAAACAATACAAGATCAACAAAAGAAAGAAACTAATTAGGAAATAAAATAAAAAAAAATCAACATCTTTATTTATGACATTGTCCGTATAAAGTATTCTGGATTTTATGCAGAATTGTACTTTTCCAAATAGAAAAGATTGAAAACAGATTTAAATGATTTATTGTACTTAATATTTTACTTAAAATGTAAACCAACATTTGTCTTATTATTATATATTATATGTTTTTTTTTAAATCCTGAATGCATAAATGCATATTTTCTTAATTTGTGATGTTCGATATTTCTAAATTAAACGAATAAATAATTTTTGTGGACTCTTTCTATATTTATTTGAATTATTATGTATTTATTTTTGGTTTTGTTTTATTTCAGGTCTTCTAAAAATTACTAATATTATTAAGACACTAGAAACACCTAGATTTCTAAACACTTTCTTTAAATTTCTCTCACTGCAAAAGCCGCAAAAAAGTGGAGATTTTTTTTTTTATGTTTTTTGTTTTTAGTTGGCCCGCACTTGAGGTTGAGTTATTACACGGGTTTCTGTCTCCATCTCACCTGCCGCCACCTCACACCACCCCGCGCCTACATTGTTGTTGTCTCTTTATGTGTGTCGCCGTCGCCCCGCACACACTAGTTCACACACATGGGTGTTGTGTGTTGGGTATTCGCCTGCCTCCCTCGCTCATTTGTTTGCTTCTCTGTTATGAAACGGAATTGTGTCAAGGTCGAATTTGCATGAACACGCTAAGCAGCCATCGGCGATCCGTGGGGCGGAGAAGGCGGCCGGGCTGGCGATCAGCTGTTCTGCGAGATTTGCCTGGTAAATAGTGGATTTTTCGGCTTTATCTTTACAGTTTTTCAAAGTTATTGATCATATGGGAGATAGCTTGTACTCTTAGGTACTTATTTGGAGTTATAATTACACGTATTGAAAATAGGTAGTTCAAAGGCACCGGGAAAAATTAAAGTAAGCATTAGAAAATGTAATGTTATTAAAAATATTCAAGAGCTAACGTTGAAATCTTACAAAAACTTAATATATAAAATAAAGTACTTTTTTATTAAATTAATTTTTATATTATTTTATAAATAATGGTTTAGTATCTGCATTTACTAGATATATGTATCTATTAAATAAATAAATGAATAAAAATAAATTTTTGTACATTAAGTTATCATATGCTTAGTAAACGATCATTAAAATTGGTACCTATTCATAAAAGGCCATTTTTATATTATGTACCATCCAGTTACGTGAGTATCTATATCTAGATGTACTTAAGTAAATATTGCTTGAGATACAGATATATTTAAACAGATTTTATCACAAACTTGAAATTACAAAATCGTAAAATTGTACCTTAGGTACATTTCCTGTTTAGATAACTCATCTCTCCAAACACTCCCAGTGAGAAGCTGTCCAAGTAAATAGAAAATAGAGGTGAAAACTAAATAAATATTTGCCACGCCCTGGAATGTAAGCTTCAAGGGGGGCTGCTTTGGGTTAAGTATTATCCCATGTTTACATTGTGGCCCCCCTCCCCAAAATTTGCACTCTGTTCACCCCTTTTCGTGGGGCATTTCCCGTGTCAACTTTAATGACAGTTTTTTGTTGGTTTTTTCCTCGGCCTTTATTTAACTTTTGTTTTATATTTAACTTGCCAGATGTGTGAATAATTATGCAAGTGCACACACAGACAGCCCCCTCTCACCTTTTCGGTACAGTGTGTTAATTGAAGGGGCCAGGAAAGCCTGGCCATTAATTGGCTAATGAAACGTAAATGATCATAAAAACCCAACGATTTGATATAAAACTGATAAAAAATAAAAGGTTTTAAATAAACGAAATGTTTGTAGAAAATTTGGCAATACAATTAAATGAGTAGCAATTATAGTAATTAGATTTGAGTAAGCTTTTGGGTTTTGGGAAATTACTTTACTTAGGAAGAATTAAATAGGAATTCTGGCCATTTAATATAAAAATTACCCAAATTAAATTAAATATAACGGGTATTATGTGCTAATCCCACTTTTTAGTGTGTTATTATACAAAATCAATCAATAGAATTAAGTTTAGGATTCTTTTAATTGCATTTCGATGAGCTGGCCTTAATAAGAGAGCTCTCTGTATGGGAAATTATGCAATCAAGGCCCAAGCACTTATGCAATCTTGAAGCCCGACCAAAGAACTTCCTCCATTCAAAGTTGAATCGAGTGAAATCATTCTCTAATTGTCCAGTTCCATTTACTGCATATCTAGACATATATGCATTAGACCCAATCACGATGCATCATCATCATCATCAGAGCGATTGTGCTCTTCTGCCTTTCACACAGCATTCTCGGGCGATGAACACAGCATAAAGAACAGCAATTCATAAAATGTTTAACAAATGATATTGTTGTGTTATTAATAACTTTGATTGTGCCGGCCATCCCCACCTCGCATTCGGATAAATGATTGTCGACCACCCACGATGGCCACTGGATAAACATTTGCTTTCGACATGTTTACCATTGAGTGAAAAAATAAAATAAACTAGCAAGGAAGTTGGGATTAAGTGAGTCATGGGAATATTCTAAGATAATTTTAAATATGGAGCGTTACGCCATTTAAAATCCCAAAGAGAGCTATAACAATCAATTATATAGCGGACACAACTTTCTCATATTTAAAACTTAAAAAATAAGAAAATATCAGCCCACAGAAAATAGCCAACAAATTGGTTGTCGCCCGCACTCTAAATACCATAAAATTAGTCATAATTCAGACAAAAGATAAAACCCGAAAACAAAGCATTAAAATCGAACAGAAAAAAATTCGGCAAATAATTTGCCAAAAATGGCCAATTAATAGATCGCTATCAAAAGCGGTGAACGGTTAAACAGCTGCTGTATACCCGCTGGCCAACAACATGATTTGGGCCAACTCAAGCGGGTTGGCAACAAGAAAAAAAGCGAATAACATGGAAAAAATGTAAAAATAAAATAAATAAAAACTGAAAAGTACGCTTTGAAATTAAGTACAAAATGTTCTTAAGAAAAATACACATGGTTTTTGACTTGAAATGTATATAATTGACATGCTTAAAATATAGAGGTAAGACTGGATAAACTTATTATGTAATTACTGAATATCCCAGCGTTCCTTTTTGGTAAAGGGTTACTTTCCCTGACAACTAGATTTACTCCCCTAAAATCCCCATAAATAAGCAAACACCGAAAAACCTGGCTAATAGCATCTATAAATCGCTCAGCGGACCCGATATGCAAATGCAGCAGCCAGGTACAAAACAAATTGTGCGATAACCAAAGCTAATTGGAAATTCCTGCAGGCAATGGCAGGCCGAAAAGTGAAGGCAAAACCCGCAAGGAGAAAAAAAATATACAATAAATACGAGTGCAGGCCAACTGCAGCATGAATCAGGTCCGGGAACGCAGCCGGATATATTTAACCATTTATATTGACATGCAGCGCTTAGAACCCTGGAACGATCGGCTGACGAAATGGCAAGCACACCGGGTATAAGTCAAAGACATTAATCTCCGCCTGTCTGCACATCTCGAGAGCCGGCCAAGACATTGCCATGGTTCCCCTTTGAGCACTTGAGCCACACACCCGGCTCTCAACACTCCACACTCCGCCTTCATGGTTCACTGGCGTGACAAGCCCACCAGCTCCGGTCTGGTTCGGGCCTCCAGCTTAAAACAACTTTGGGAATTCCCTTCTCTCAAAGGAGGAACCTTAACACTTTCAAATTATATAGGTAAAATACATATTCAAGAATTAAATATGTACAGGGATTAAAAACATTCTCGCTTGATGACCCAATCAGGCAAATCCGATTTACTCATTCTTAATGTATGCTTTATGGCTGGTGATTAACTTTGGCTGAGAGATTTAATTATACGCACTATTTCCTGCTGATTTATGGCAGGGGCAATGCATTTTGCAATCAACGTGGATTCAATAAAGATTTTCCTGTTCTACACAGATGAATAATAATAATAAATTACTTGTGATATATAAAATTAGGCTTAATAAATAAATAAAATGATGAATAAATCAGGCGAATTCGTGGTAATTATGAAGAATTTAACTCGAAATTCTACTAATTTTTAGAGATTAAAACATAAATCAGTTATGAACCTACAAAAATATATTTTTTGGGAAGTCTACATATTTAAACTTAAAACAACTCCTAATTTAATATATTTGTAGTTAAAGTCTTACTTTGTTAGCTCTTGCAAGCCTTAAGCCCTGAAAATAAATTGGTTTCAGGTCACATAAACAGGGTTAATATATTGGCTGGCTCTCCCTCTCCATCTCTTTATTTTTATGTCTTTTGGCTTTAAGGTATTTACTGTTATGGCTGCTGCCACTGCAGTTTTATGCTTGACCTTCAAGCCGTTTACAGAAACTGGACAAAAAGCGACTTGCTTTTTGCCTGGCAACCTGACAACCTGGCGACCGAAACTTTCCAGCGGCCCGCGGAGATTTCTATGCGAGTTCGTTGCCTAAGTCTTTTGTCTGAGCCAAAGTCTAGACGAATTTATGAGGCGTGACCGGGCAACATGACGCTGTTATTACAATAGAGTCATCAGCCCTGATCACAAGTCCCCCTGCCGATGCCCCGCCGATTCCCGATTTACCCATAGCCCCCCGCGCCGAACTGTTATACTTAATGGGCGAAACCAGAGTCAAAAATGGCTAAAAATAACAAATGTGCCGCAATTACCAGCATAAAAAATAAGTTTCGAGGGGAAAAAATAGAATAGCCCACGCGACCCGACCGTCAAACAAGCTGAGAACGCCCCAGAGGAATAATTTGCGCTATAACTCGCCGTGTTCGTATGTGTGTTTGATGTGGGAAACACTCGAAATTACCAAAAATTTGCGGCTGTCGAAATAAGTAATAATAAAAACACAACAAACACAAAAAAAATGAGGCTCGAACAGCAGAAACAACAGTAGAACCCGGCACGGCACCCGGATTCATTATTTATGGCTCCCATTGTTGTTGATTCGCTATTTTTCTTTTTTTATTATTTATTTTTTCATACATTTAATATTTATTGATTTCTCTGCTGGACACAAGACGCATTCATCACGTGCGTCATTTAACAGTTCAATTGATTTGAATAAAAATGCTATTTATAGAGCCTGACTGCGGCCTGGAATTTAATTGCCAAAGCGCCAGAGGGCCAAGAAACTAAATTTCCCTTTAATCACTGGCTTTGATTAGTCAGAGATTCTGGATGCAGAAAAAGTTTTTTTTTTTTTGCGGCGACTTGCTATTATCTAACCACATTTAGTGGCTTTCTCTTTCCCCGGCGAGACCCGGACTCTTTCGCTGGTCAACCGGTCGGTTTGCCTTCTAATTGGACGGCAGAAAACCGAAGCGGATATATATGAACCGAAAGCAATCGGTACTTTCCAATTTATAACAAACAAAATTCCACATATTAAGTTCAAACCAAAAATCCGGTTCTACTCCGTGTTCTGTTCTGTTTGCATTTTGTTTGTTTCTTTCTCTCCCCAAACAATTTGTTACAATTTATTTTTGGCTATTGGGAGCGGGGGATAATGGCCTCCCACAATGCGAATTTTTTGCACAAAGGCTTTTTTGTGCGCAATTCTCGCAGCTGACAGTAATTTATGATATTAATTGGTAATTAATTAAGTAAAGCATAGAGTATTAGAGACCTCTCTCGCATGACAAACGATGATTTGATGGGATTACTACTATCCCAAAGCCATCTCCTTTTTTGGCCTCCACCCCATTGCGATATGGGGAAACCATCATAGATCGCCGCAGCCATTCATTAATTAGGGCCTTTTGGCATTGTTCGTGCGGCGTACGCTTCGCTTTTTACGGCTTGTTAAACACAGTTTGAGAAACATTTTATTTAATTAATGAGCTACGAGAATTAACAACTAAACGGGGCGTATCAAATGTCTTTACTATACTTTGGTGGTTTTGTTAAAACTAGAGATGGTTCGATTTGGGGTGTATTTAAGGTGTTTCTTGAATTTATAGAGCTTCAAAATAATATTTAAATATGTTTTATTGCCTTAAATATTATATTGGTAACTTAATCTATAAATTTCACTGAAGTTTTAGAGAAAAATATATAAATTCGTAGATTTTTACCTAGGAGTGTTTAAATATTATCATTTTATAGCTTAAATATTTCCTTTAAATACGATAAATACAATAAAAAAATGCATCTTTCTTTTATTTTCTCAAATACCGATATAGTATCTTTCTCGTAACCCGCCTCGTGTCACGCTCTCATCCCAAAGGCGCAAAATCACGGCGCGTGGCAAATAAAAATACGCAAAATAACTTCGAAAAGTCAAGACAACAAATTAGTTGCCAAATTAGTCGTAGCCATTAAAAGATTGCTTAGCACTTTACAAATTAGACAAAGTCCAAAGCTTGCCAAATCAGCATATTATATATAGAAACTATTTATTAAAAGAGCCGCCACAGACTAAATTTATGATCATCTACCAAGAACAAGTTCAAAAGTGATCAGAAATTAATCAGATCATTGACCCAGAGAACTACTGAGGAATTCTGAACGGAGGCCACACCCTCCTCTCGTCGAAGAGGATTACCCAGAACCGTTAAAGACAAGTAAGTCTGGAGATGCGACGGATCCAGATCCAGTTCGGTCAACCAATAAATTAATTCAATTTAAATTCAGCTTAAAAGGTAGCCATAAAAGCGAGAAATTACCTGGGATCATTTGCAGATGACCAAGCTGGTTTCATCCCGCCTTTTTCGCCATGAATGATCGATTTTTTTCTGCCTTTTGGCTTTCACTAACTAATTGGTATTTAACATAATGAAATATTAAAAAAGTCGGCGGGTTTTATGTTTTGCTGTACGATTTATATTTATTTTCTTGCATTAGTTTATTGGAAAAGATGAAAGGATGAAGAGGAGAACACACACATTTCGAATGTGAAAGATAGTGAGAAGTCTCAAAAGAGTGCGAAAGTGAAAGTTGTACAATTTAAGGCTTAGAATGTTGAAACTAATTGAATTTGCACTTGGAAAAGTCCATCTCGGGATGCTGTTGCTTGAATCTGTAACGAAAAGAGTAATAAATCAGTTCTTTTTATAGAGATAACTAGATTAAAGGCTATAAACATTGCATAATCTAACTATCAAGTCCGTAAAAAGCAATTTAAAGTTGTATAACTATTATTTTATTGAGTTAAAACAAGTATTCTAGCTTATATTTATTATATAGACACTAATAAAGTTATTTATCAACAGTAAAAAATAAAAGAAGATAGTTAACTTGAAGAACTGCTCGAAATTATTAAATTTAAAATCCTTCTAAAATGTTAAGACTTACTTTTCGAGTATATCCTGCTTCTTGCGATCATCACTGGTGGGCAGACCCATCTCCTTCTGTCGCTGATCAAACATCATCTTCTCCACCATGCTGCGTGTCTCCCCGTCCAAATCGGACAGCTTCGATGGCTCTGGGTTGATTTTGCGCGTGGAAATCTCTGGATCGGTTGTAACCAAGCGACTCCACCAGTTCATCTTGTTAATCTTCTCCAGTGTGATCATCACCGTCTTGCTATCTTGCAAGACCCACACGCACTCCTCCTGCTTCACCTCGCCGCACAGCTCGCCATCAATGATGGGCTCTTGACCTTTGAGACCCACCTTCAGGTGCTTCTTACCAATGTTGACCACCAGATCGCGGGAGCGTAGAGCGAATGACACGTTGAAGGGAATCTTGAGCTGCAGAGAGCAAAATAAACAAGAAAATAATTTAAATTTAATATGTAAAAGGAGATTCGAAGGAGATCTAAGCTATAAGCAAAGTTTGGTATACTTTGATATAAAATCTGACAACTTTAACCCATTAATTTTCTTGGTTTTTCTGCGTGTAATGCCAAAGCCATTCCGTTAATGACAATCAAACTGGAGTAGAGTGGATTATGCAGGGGGTTCTTCTCTTCATGTAATCAAGCTTGGAGTGGCAGGTCTCTGGTGATTAATGATCGGATGTGTACATCTACGGATGATTCTTTAGCCCCAGACTTTGCTTTGGTCATTGCACAACCTTGGCGAGCTAATAACGATCTCTCTCTCGCTATAAATAAATTCAACCAACTGCAGGGGCACGTCTCTGGGCTCCATATCTCAGCTGCCAGATCTGGCTGCCTGCCCTTCACCAAGATCAACAGATTCCTTTGTTCAAGGACCCCAAGTAGAACGGGAATTTAGTTCAGCTGCCAGTTCAAGGACGTACGTACAGCGGTTCTTGAGGTCCGGTTAAGGGTCTGAGCTCCTTCGCTCGCTTGATGGAGATGGGAATGTCGCTCAACAGGTTGCAGAGGCGATGGAGTTATTTATGCTGCTGCATCAGCCTGGCCAAGTTCACAGCAATTACACTGGCGTCTAGAATTATATGCCACGGCTGGCCATTAATTATAAATCGCACGGATACATGCATACATTAACACCTTTCCCATTAGCTCGCAGCATAATTAAAGCCAGAGAGTTATTAGACAACTGGCTGTGCAATCAATTAGCGAGCGGCTCTCGGCTCTCGGCTGAAACAATGAGCGGGGGTAAGGGTGAGCCCCTTTAATTTAAATCTCACGACGCCGCCGCCGGAGCAGCATCCGACCAAGGACGCTTTCCACAGCGGCCACAGCTCACATCGTTCGTGTGGGCAGCCATCCAAGGTGGCTGCCACTTCGAACTCCGAGACGATTCTTCTGCAGCCGCACGCGGCTCGTGTCAACAGAAGCTCACCGATCTCCGATCAGCGATCAGTGATCACGGATCACCACCGACCATGTGGGTGGCAACTCATCTTCATCACCCAGCGATCGCCGTGACCAAAAAAAATGTGTCAAAAGCTGAAAGTGAAGCGGATGTCAATTGGAAACGCTGAATTGTACGCGGATGTAAGGCAACAACACAGAAATAGCTCAAGACAGAATCGGCATTAGAAATCTGTGGATACGTGGGCACTCACTTGGCTTGGCAACAGCAACAAATTATATAAAACTCGCAACAATTTAGCTCCAGAAAGGTGCAAATAATTTTCGCAAAATGGTCCAATTATTTTGCAGATTAATGAGTTGAAAAAATCGAATGGAACTAAGAACTGAAGGAATTTAGTTACCTTTCACCTAGAGAATTAGGAATTAATCATTGAAGTTATTAAAGAAATAGGAAGAAAAACTTAACTGACTTGAATTAATTTAAAGTGATTGTACTTAAAGACATTTTCTATTAAGAATTTAATCTAATAAAGAGATTGTAATTAAAGACTTTTCTATTAAGAATCTAAAGTTTTTTCCGTAATATTATTATATTAAAAAACGCTTGCCTTTTCTGTTAAATTGTAATTAAATTAGAATTTTTATTTCATTTTCAATAAGCATAATTGAAACAGTTGTGATTTGTTGCTAAAAACTTATATTACAATAAGATATTAATCATTTAATATCATTAAATGAGAAAGCAGAAAATAATAATTAAATAAATCATAAATATTTAGTTTTTTAGAGCCAGCCAAACCATAGTTAGATTCAATAAATTATATTTAAAATAGATTCTGGCATGATTTTAAAACCTTAAAACATAATTTATTATTATTTTTAAAGAGACTTTACTACCCCTTCGTTTTAATCAAATTTTATGTTTAAAAATTGTATTTTTATATACTTTTAAAGTTATTTAACTTAACACAAACTGTAAGCCAACACCTCAAGGGTTTTACAGCCAAAAAAGGCCCAAATGTGAATGTTAATATATGTTTTTGTTGCTTGAATTATTCGAAAAGTTAATTAAGTAAATGTAAAGACAATGCCGTTGGCTTTCTCAAGGGACTCTGCATGCGACGAAGGTTATGCAAATATCGGCAGCCGCAAAAGAACACCAAGCCCGAGACTAGGAAATTTACACAAATCACAAAAATCGGCAGACAAGAGGGAGACTAGCACACACCTACGGCCATTGAAGCACCTCGGCAACAGGTGGGACACACATGCAAATGCCGAGTGGAGGAAAAACAATAGAGGTACGAAATGAAGCTGTGCCACCGCCAAAAAGGTAAACACTAAGCTGAAGAGTCACTGCCGCCAGTCAAAGTCAGAGTTCGCCGCTATTGAGTTCAGAGGCGAAGCATAGGTGTCGTCGTGAATGAATTAATGAATAATAACAAATATTGATGGCTGCGACGACGGGCAGCAGCAGCAACAGCGGAGAGAAATATAAAAACTATCAAGCACGAGACATGGCACACTTATCCAGGTGAGAGCGCGAAATCGCAGACTGATCGTCGTCAGACGGTGGGCGATTTTATGCAAATTCTGCGAGCCAGGCTAATGCCGATGCTGCACGTTAATCGATCATTCAAATCCCAAGATCTTCGTTTTTCGCACTAATTTGTGTCCATCCTCTGGCTCCTCGTCTCACTCACTCTCACAATCTGTAAAGTGAAAGACATCTTTGTCTGCTGCCGTTTTAATAGCGCGATTTGTTGTTATTGCCGCCGCCGCCGCCTGATTAATTCTATAAAACTTGAACAGCATTTCATTTTCTTTAAATATCTAGCCGAGTATAATTTATGCTAAAAGATGCGATCCGGTGCCAGGCACCACCAAAAAAATTAAATAGGAAAAAAGAACGGCCCCAACAACAACCGAAAACGGTCTTCCACAAAAGTAGCGTAGAAACAACAAACCAAACGTCCATTTAAACAAAATAGAGAAAAAAACAACGATATAGCTACGTTGATGGAGTCGAGTGTTTATAAGTGTGTGCCGGACGGAGTGTTTTGTATTCGATAATGTTATCAGCCAAAAAACAGCTGAGTCGTCGCAGAAACTAAGGTGTAGGGTACAGTGAGGGGTCACATAATGGAACTTGGAAGCCTTTTTTTTAGATTTATTATAAGAACAAAGTATCGAACTTAAATTCGATTTTTCTATAATTTAAACAGTCGGAAAAAAGCAAAGTTGCCAAGAAACCAACTAAGGCACAGGGATGGTCAACAAATTGGGTCTTGGGAGCCTGTATTTTGAGATTTTTTAAAAAAACTTAGCAAGGAAATTTATTAATTAATAAAATCGTTATTTTCGATAATGTTGTCAGCTTAAAAATGGACGAATTGTTTAAGAAATAAAAGTGTAGGTTACAGTGATGGGCCACAAATTGAAAACTGGGAGCCTGTTTCCAGAAGTTTTTCATTTGGAAACTTTTTTTTAGATTTTGTATACGAGTTATGTTACAAACTTCTATGATAGATTAACTCCTCGTATTTGATAAGGTTTCGTAACAGAAAATAAGGGTTTCAGGCAGTGATGGGCCAAAAATGATACATTGGTTGTCTAATTTTTGAGATTTTTTATACTTAATACTAAATTTGTTTAATACTCCAACCAATTCTATTACTGAAACCCTCTCCGAAATATCTTCCTTAAAATTAAATCTCCCTAAAAAACGAAAGATTACAAATTAATAAAACCTCTCCGTAAATCTTATTAAATAAAACCCATTCTCCCGGTTTTTCCCATTTGCGATGTGCTACTGTATGCTCATTAAAAGCGGCTTAAACTTGACTTATTTGTGGCCAGAAGTGGAGTAGAGACCCCGAAACATCTCAAGAAAGAGGGAGATGGAATCGAAATCGAGCGTGGCAAATGATTTGTTTTTTTATCTTTTTTATTCCTTTCCATTTAGAATTGTTTTGCCTTTAAATCTGATTAGAACGTTGCCACCAAAACTAGTTCCCATTGGGAACGGCGGGCGCTCAACTCCGCGAGCTTCTAGACGAAGTGTACAATGAGCTCTCGAGTGGCTACAATAGAATCCGTATTGACATTTGCATGGTAAATGAGATTTGAGAGATCGATCTGGTAGCTATTTATTTATTTGTTTGCGCCATAAGCGGATTACAAAACAAATTGTATTTGAAAACTTTATCCGGTTAACCTAGTCAATTTTTTTCGGGTGGGATATCCCATATAATGATCATAGTTCAGGTGAGAAACGAGATCTTTGGATAAAGAAACTGAAACTGTCAACGTGAATGGTTTTTACATAAATTAAATACAAGTAAAAATTGTAAAGAAGCTTCCAGAGACAGACACAGTAGTTTAATGGAAATCAAACCCAGAACAAGACAAACGATATCTCTGTGGATTTAAACAAGTTTTTTAACAGCTTACTAATTTGGGTAATTTGTAGGTTTATGTATTTTAAGGTGATATAGTTTAAGGTGATAAAACACTCCGCGAATCTAGATAGAACTTAAGATAAAATGCAGATTGGAAAAATACTGGTTTATAAAAAAGAAAAGACATATTAAATCACAAGAAAGGGTCCATAAATTTCCCAAATCGAACTATTCTCACCAAAGTTAGACTAGGTTCTTGGAAAAATAATGCCAAATCGCATAAATCAATGCCACGACCGCATTTTAAATACCTTTCTGGAACTGCGTATGTGACCTGATCTCAATAATAAAATATTCTCGAACCAGGAAACCGAAAAAACGGATCTTAAAAGCGGCTAATTTACTTAAAAAGGGGCTTTGTCAGGTTGAATTCTTTGTTCACACTTCGTTATGGGGCTGCCATTCCTTTCCAAACGATATTAAAACCCGCCAAAGTTCACTTTTGCCTTTGATTTATAGGTAGAAACCCATTAAACGGACTTTTATAAGCTAAACAGGTGTGAAACGGACAAATAAAAGATCAGTTGCGTTATATAACCCGCAATTAGAAGCTATAAATTCAATTATATATATATAGAACCGACACGTAATACCGCTCTTACGTGATGAGATATCAATAAGATATTTTTTTGTATTTCCGCTTGATTATCTGCGGAGTGAGTCAAGCTCTCTGGAATTTCGCATGGATTTCTGCATTAACGAAGAGGAGCCGAGAACGTTAGAATAAATCCCCCCTGAAGGCAGCAAACCGAAAAATTGTTTGCATACCCAAAAACGTATTTTCTATATGCGAAAATTAAACTTTAATAGCGGCAATCAATGGAGATGTAGACCCCTCGGGCCCTCCACACATAAGCGTGGCAGACGTCAACGGATCTATCTGTGGATGCCTCCAAGGGATTTCCCCGTTTAACGATTCAACCTTTTCATTTTTTTTAATCCCAATTGTTGTCACCCAAAATGGAACAGAAATCGCGGGGCACGTCAGATTTCATCCAAACCATTCGTCGGCGTCACTGGCAACTATTTTGCATTCTTAATTATATGCATAAAAAAAAACAAATCTCCGTTTGTTTGTCTTGGTTTTTAGTCTTTTTTTGTGAGGTGAATGTTGTTGATTCTATATTGGGGGAATGTCTCGGATAGCTACGATTCGGTTCTCGGGCGATCTATAGCAAGTGTTTGGCCGTCAATCCCATCTCCTCGAGTGGCCACGTCCCTCAATCTTGGCTCCTCTTGAGATTCTCTTTCGGTTTTATTTTGTTAATGCGATTCGGAGTCCATTGCCACTGCTCGGGTGCTCTGGTAACTGGCCGTGTCAGGTAATCTTTGTCAACTCTCCGCTGATTAAATCCATCGCACTTCACCCATACCACAAAGCCCGAGAATACCCCAAGCAAAAAGGGGAAAAAATAAAATAAAATTCAGGCGGCAGGCCACTCACTTGTCTCACTTAAAAGGTGATAACAAGATGCTCGACAGACAGCCAAAAAAAATTAGATACATTTGCTTGGCTCTGGCTACCGACCAGCTCCGGTCGAAATGACAGATGGAGCTCTCCGATTTAAGCCCCCAAAGCAAATAAATCTGTAATAGAAATGTTGGCAATTCTCCTCTTCGCTGTTTGCCCAAGCAATTCTCGAAAGTTTAATGATATATTAATATGAGATCAGTGGAAGAAACAACTATCGAATCCGGGCCTGGGATCAGCTAGAAAACAAATAACAATAAGACGTCTTGGGGGATTTTCGGCAATTTGTTTAACAAATTCCTCCCAAGAGAAACGCAAACATCTTGGGATTATTCAAAAAACTATAATTTATTAATGGAAATCAACTTTGGGTAGTGGTGACTCACTGATAAAGTGGGTATTTTCATTGACTCGACAAAAGATTCGTTTCGAAATAAGAATTCGAATTTCGAACCAGAATTCTGTAAACATGTTTTTACCATGATTTAAACAAAATGTAAAGAAGAACTCGATTTGGAATCGATACAAACGGATCATGTTTCAAAACGCACATTAATTAATCGATAAATTCATTTTTTTGCATCTCTGATCGTGTGTGTTGATATAAGGCCTTTGTGTGGATCATTGACGTTAAATGCTTTCTTAGAATTCCAAATTAACCAAAAATAGACTCGACAAAATGTTGCTTAAGAGCCAAAATAACCATTTAAATGAATGGCCATATTATTTATAAGATCATAAACCGTTGATTTAATAATGAAAGCCGTATTAATCAAACATTAATGGGCTGGGAACGGCATGGTACTACACCGAAAGGGCGGGGAGTGACCGGTGTCGGTCAAGGTTTGCCCTTAATTAAGTTTTACATTAAATTAGAATTAGGGTTTTCCCGCAATCAAACTTCAATTTCTGGGCCGACTCTGCCGCTGAAACGGATCTAGACGAAACAACGCCCACACGCCAAAAGACCACCAAGGGCCCTTCACTGAAGATCTCTCTGAAGATAATCAGAAATACCCAAAAAAACAAAATAAAAAAAAAACCAATTGCAACTTAATGAGCAAAAGGGCGGGCAAAGGAGCCAAGAAAAGAATGCCCGAAAGAAAGTAGACAAGTCCATCGGTGAGCTGATCAAACCAAGGCGAGCAGTCCAAACATCAAAGCCGGCAAAGTCAGCCCATTAAACAATATCATAAAAAAAAAGCAAAAGAACGGGGGAGAAAAGTTGCCAATCGTTGAGAGGCTGTATAAATGGTTATATCTACAGTGGGCTCTGGGAACTGGGAAGCTTTAAATAACAGAAGAGGAAGATAATTGAATGTATGAACAAAGAAATATATTTATAATTAGTAGAGACCGTAGAAAAATAAAGAATGAGCTTAACGATTTGATCCTCTAGATAAGGTTAATATTTTAAAAAATAATTGGTTTAAATCTCTGCATTAATTGGTAGAAAAAAGCATTTTAATTTTATAAAAGGTTAAATTTAGCTTTAGCATACTGTACGTGTGCCGGCAGAGGCCGAGTAGAGAAATTAGCCGACTCGCATTATAATTACATAAGGGCCGACTTCTTCCCTCACTTTCAAGATAAGGTTCCAGGTAAAAAAATTTGGTTGTCTATCGTGTAAATGTGAAAGCTAACTTTGACAGGGACCCAGACTCCCTGTCACATCCTTTTCGGATTGAAAAAACAGCTGATTTCAGATAACCAAGTGGAAAGGAAGAAATCAGTTGTGAGTGGTTCGGGTAACCAAAGCAACAATGTGATTGCGCATTGCATCACAATTCGGTGCTTTGCAGCAGTAATCGATAAATTACAGCGCTCTGTTATTCTTTAGCATTCAGATAAATTTACAGGAGAGCAGAAAACCAATATGCTTTACGATACGTTTATATGGTGATTCATTTTTTCCGAACAGCTAGGGCAAAACCCGGTCCTAAATATGATTAACATCTGTCAAACCCTATATTAACCCTAAAATTATCTTAATAAATATTAAACCTCACCTTAGTACCTTGAAAAAAAATCCCCCAAAAAGTTCTCTGCAATTAGAATTGTTTCATAATTAGCGAGCACCTACTGTGGCACAGTGGCAACGCAATGAGAACCGCACAAATGTTATGACATGCGAAATCCGGCAAGAAAGCCAAACCAAAAACAACAAACACTTACACTTAAAAAGGTTTGCGCATCGACGCCAGCAGAGGCAGCGACAGAGACAGCGACGTCGCGCCGCACCGCTCAGGTGGGCAGAACTCAGGTGAGCCGAGCGACTTATCCGCTAAGCTCGCTTCAGTTCGATTCTTGAGGCCGTTTAGATCGGTTCTGTTTTTGGCGACACGCGCACTTTTTCAACAGAAGAAGAATTCTTCGCTGCGAGAAGAATATACGCGACTCAGAAGAATTTGCAAAAATTATCACCGGTATCCCCAACAGCAGCCAGAACAGCTGAGTGTTTCGCGAGGAGCCGTCGCCGTAATTAAAATATAAATTTAAATTTTTACGTGTCGTAAAAAGCCCAATTAAGAACCGAACCAGAGAGACTGACAACCGGAGCGAGACTCTGAGTATAAATACTCCAGATTGTGATATACTTACTAATTAGTAATTACCTTAAATTGTGTGTGTGATAAATTGCTGTAATAATCAAACAAATCCCCGGGAACCGAGCCACAAATTAACACAAAACAAAAGTAAGTAAAAAACAAACAGGCGGTGGTGAGAAGAAAAAACAAATCGAAAAACTGGCCAATCAAGTTGAATTTCAAATAAAGAGTGTGATAAGACTTCCGCATGCCTAAATAATATTTACAATAAATAAAACGCAAGAAGCAGCAGCCGACGAACGGCGACGAACAAATTTATTAACTTCTGTGCCGTGTAAGCTCACACAAAAATCGAAAAAATCGAAAAAGCCGAGCCGCAAACAAAAGACACAAACTCGAATTGCAACTTTTGTATTCCGGCAAATGGATTTTATAGGATCGAGAACAATTGATTGCCACAATTACGTCAAAGCCAAACAAACGAAGCGAAGCCATTTCGGGAGAAAGGCTGAAAGATAAAAGCTTGCCCAGAAATAAGAAAAAAAAAAACTAATCGAATTAATAATAAATACAAATCAGGCTTTTAGCCAAACCAAGACCAGAGCCCATAAATATCAAACAAGTTGCCAACAAGCCAAATGCAAAACAAAGACAACCCAAAAGCCCAAAGACAACTGGAAAGTTCAGGTTTCTTAATAATTTTGTTGGATTTCTTCTGACGCTAGCAAAGATTAGCAGGAAAAAGAGAGGAGGAGGTGGCGGGAACAGGGAAGACTTAGATGTGTGACCAAAAAAAATTAAGAAGATATTCTAGAGCAAGCGGATGTACGAGCTCGTGACAAGATCACAGGGCTTCCATTTGGGGGAGAGCTAAATTTTGTCACAAGGGTTGCTTTTACAGAATGTACCTGACCTCACCAAATAAATACACTTTAAATACGTAAAACATTAAATAAAGTTAATCAAATTAAGGGGTCTATAGGCATACTATTGTTTAACTTTAAATTATGCTTGGTATAAGGTAGAAAATGTGCATTACCAATGTTTGTATGGTGCTAATTAGGTTCTTAAATACAGAATTACAAATAAAATATTTGCAGATCATTTGATCATTTGTAAATATTTATTTACAATATAATATACATTCGATGTTGTTCTCCCATAAATAAGGAAGAAACTATAGAAAACAAACATGAATACTAAGAAATTAAATAAAACAATCATAAATAATAGGAAATTTAAGAAATATAAACATAAATCATAAATAATACGAAATTAAAGAAATATAAACATGTAAGAGCTTAACTTTATGGAAATCGAAATAAAGAGAAATTCCCTACAAGCCTGAAGTCTAAACCTTTCAAAAATCCAACGTCTACAGCTTGTTTTAAACTCTTCACCTAAAAGTAGCTTATATATTTTAAGATCTTAACTGAAAACTCTATATATGTCTACTATTTATACAAATTGAACCCTATTTCCTACCCACAACCAAGACTAATCAACTTTTCAAACCTTCGCTTACAGATGCAGGACTATTGGCACATTCCCCGCGCCTCGCTGGCCTCCTCCTCGAGCTCGGCCATCAGTTCGGCCAGCTCCTCCAAGTCCTCGAACAAATCGCACTCGAATCCACCCACTCTGAACCAGCGCAGCCTGCCCAGCAATAGCAACATCAACATCGTAAACTCTAGCAGCTCCACCAGCAACAATAATGCGACAAGTGCCGCTGTGACGGCGGCAGCGGCGGCGGCAGTACTGGCGGCTGCCAAGAGGGGATCGAGAAGCTCGCAGGGATCGAGCGACAGCAATAACAGCACGCGGGTGAGTAAGCCGAGCCCACGCAGGCCAACGAATCGGAGTCACTCCGCTCTGGAGCAGCATGACTCAATGGACATTCTCTTCTCTCAACAGAGCGCTGCTTCCGGCTCACTGCTGCTGACGGCAGCGAATCTGGAACGCTTCGCGGAGATCCACAAGAAGCAGGAGCGCAGCAACAAGATGCTGATCCAGCCCTCCACCAATCCATCGTCATCGAATTACAATGCCAACCTGGCGCTGGCATCGAGCAATGGCAAGGATGCGGTGATCGCCATCGATGGCCAGCAGCAGCTGGCCGATGCCGAGGCGGATCCCAACTTGGAGTACATTAAAACCAAAGACCTGGACACCGTGTCCATTGCCAGCTCCATGCACTTCACCATGGTCAACGGCGAGGGTGGTCCGCCCAAGAAACCCAAGCGTGGCCTCTGCGATCGCGGCCGCCAGGTCACAGTGTTGATTGTCAGCATGAGCACCATCTTTATGCTGCTCATCATGGGCATGGTCTATGCGCTGGAGAGTAAGTATCTTAAAGTAACCTCTAACTATTAAACCCGATTTTAATTATTTTTTTCTTTTTAGTGCGCGCCCGCGACATGCCCAAGAGCTAGTGTTCAATCCTGTCTGCCTAGCCCAATTAGTTTATTATTTATTGTATTGTCTTTGTCCCCCAATTATTATTATTATTAATATTATTATTGTTATCGTGTCGTCGTCTTGGCGCTAGTTGTCTAAGCTATTTATTAAACAATTGTTTGCATTGGAGGAGTAGTCGGAGTTGGAGTCGAAGTCGAGTTAGTCGAAGCTGAAGGGAAATTTCGTTAGTATTAAGCGCCCTATGCTATGGAGACAGAGAAACATACGAGGAACTAGTAGATCTGTATCTGGATCTGGTACCGGATGATAGTAAATGCTGTATTTTCTGGTTTAGCAACTAAGTTATTTATCCCTGTGATATGTTTAATAAAGTGAATTTTCTACATTGTACACCAAAATGGGAGAGTGACTCACACCTGTCGAGGGGTCAATGACTGTTTGGTGTTTTTTGCAGTTGTGACGACAGGCCTTAGCAACCAAGTGATGGTTGTTTTTAAGGGGAAAGCCCGTTTTTGGCGGGAAAACGTAGCTTAAAAGAGGATTTAACACTATTTAAATGAGTCAAAAAATAAAATTATCTTCATTTAGGCAATGGCTGTACTTAAATCCGTTCAATTATTGTTAAATACACCTTAAATCTCGTGATCTTGATGAATGTTTGACCCAAACTCAAATAATAGCTGACCTAGCAACACTTCTAACCATTTCATAACCATGACAACACCTCACTGGGTCAGCATATAGCCATAAATCGTGGTCTAAGGACCACCCTTAGCCGGGACTCACCTCCACCTCCGGCAGCGTCTGTGTCCAGTTGTACTTGTCCAAGTTGCAACCGTTGCCAGCATTTGGCTGCAGCTTGCCCACCTCGCCCTTCTCGGTCTCGTCGTCCACCTTTTCAATGGGCTTGGAAATGTCATCGCGATTCGAGGCAGCCGGCTCACCGCCAGCGCCATCCAGCAGCTGCTGTCGTTTTCTGGAAGGGAACAAATTGGGATATCGTTAATAACCAATGTAATTTAAAGTAAATGTCAAAGTTAATGTTTTTACTGTTTTGGGTTGCAATTTCTAATAAATTAAGCAAAAAGAAAGCAAATTCCTACATTTAGGCTGTGAAGGTAAGGGATTTATGATGCATTTCTTAATATTATTAAAGATTAGAATCTATTAGAAACTCTGTAAGGAAAAACAGACTCGGTCTTAAAATTAAAACAAAAACAAAAAATGATTTGCAAAAACCCATTTTCTTACTTATCCTCCTCCTCTTTGATTATGGCCGCTGCCTCCTCATCGGTGATATCACATATTTTGTTCTCATCAATCTCCTTCTGGCGAGCCTCCCGCTCTGCACGTTCCTTCTCATCCTTAATCTTCTGACTGGCCTCGCGCGCCTTCACCTTCTCCTGGTGTGCGCTCATTGCCAGCGCAGATTCTTTATTAAAGACGCCTAGCAGGAGCTTCTCCCACTCGGCCTGCTTGGCGCCCGTGAAGAAGTCGGTCTTGCGGCGCAGAAAGCCAGCCAGTGTGCCAAGAAACTGCAAGAAAAACACAAAAAAACAATGATTAATTCCTATTTCCGGCACAAAGGGGCGCAGTCTTTGTTGTTATTCTTACCTCGGGCACGCCGCCGCGGTGCTTTTCGGCCACGGCCAGCAGGATATTGTCGAACTGTCCTTCTTCGATAGACATGCTGTAGCGTGTTTGTACTTCTAGGAAATAAAATTCGGTTGCTCTCTGGAATATTCGATCAATAAACTTTTTTGTTTTATCTGAAGTTCTGCTGCCGGCACATGTGAAATAGGGATGTCAAAACCTCAACGACTTTAGCTATCGATGACATCTATTGCATGGCTATATCGAAAGCTCGCCGTTTCAGGGCTGGCAAGGTATGGTTGCCATTCTCGATAACGACGGCGATGGCGCCACTGAAATATTCCAAAAAGCTTTCAATTAGCTTTCGACAGTGAACATCGTGTAACGGTATTTACCCTCAAATATTTTTTAAAAATATAGAGTAATAAATAATTAAAATTAAAATAAAAAAGCAAAAAGTGAATCGTTAAAAAAAAACATTTTTTTAAATTAAAACGCTGCTTAAGAGTTCAAAGTCAAAACTTTCCATATTTAAGCTCTCCCATTTCTGCTCCACTCTCCGGCATTCTCTCGCTTGCTCTTAGGCTTTTGTTTCGCACTCTTTTGGGGGATAGTTGCGATTTTCGTCCTATTCGTTCATTCTCTTTCGGTATTTTAAAGGAATCGCACGTATTCTGAGCACGCGGATAAACGCAGCAAATTAAATAAAATAAAATCCAAATCAAAGTTTGAGTGGAAGTGTGCTAAAAGCAAGTGGAAAAGTGAAAAACTCTGAAGTTCTCGGTTTTTGTGGAAAGCGCAAATTTCGAAAATCGGTGCAGAGCAAAACGGTTTCTCGGCAGAGTTCAAAGTAAATGCAAAGAAAAATATGCGGAGTTCCCCAGTCGTGGCTTAGAAAAATGTGATATGCAAATTACTTAACCCACACACACACATGCACAAATATAGCGTGCTTGATATATTTACAAATAGTTGGGGAATAAGAAAAACGTAATACGGAAAAAAGATAAGGGTTCCGGGCTCCCGCTCCCTCTCTCCCACATTCCTGTGCCTCCCAACCCCCCACACCATTTCCCGTAGGAGTTTCTCTGGAAAATCAATAAATTTTACATGGCGCACTCACACACTCACTCACAGACAGGCAGGCGGGAGTACTGGAAGAAGAAGAGCAAGAGAGCAGGAAGAAGTAGGGAGAGTTTAGCTCCCACACCACTAAATACAGTGAGGGACATAAAATTAAGAGCCGTTTGAGCGAGTGATTTATGGACATCTAAAAAGTAATGATAAATAACTGTGTTTGCTTGATTGTTTTGTAAAGTGTTACAGGATTGTTGGCAAATGTGTTATTTATGCGCGTTTTTAGTGCCAAAATGTGGAAACTGTCAAGTGGTGTGTTGATTATTAAACTTAACCGGTTCTAAATATTGTTAACGTCACAATTGATTTGGGATTTATTTCGCTGTCGTGCACTGTCGTCGTAAAGTTAATAAAAGTTCTTAGACTTAACATAAAGTTTTTAAAAAATGTGTTCAAATTTAGTCATTTACGATGTTTTTAAACGATAATTATATTTCTGTTTAATTAAATAGAAATTAAATTGATACTGGCTATTAGTGAATATTTTTTTGACAAGCGGAGATCT
This sequence comes from Drosophila rufa, assembly GCA_018153105.1. Taxonomy (NCBI): domain Eukaryota; kingdom Metazoa; phylum Arthropoda; class Insecta; order Diptera; family Drosophilidae; genus Drosophila; species Drosophila rufa. Next base: position 9,704,485 of record JAECXS010000085.1, read on the forward strand.
AGTGACAAAAAAAAAAAATAGGGGCTTATACATTTTATTTTTTTTGTTTTTAATAAAATATTCTATGATGGACCAATTTAAGTAACCGGCACTGTGGCAGCGCTGCTTTGCCGCCCTGCCGCAAGCTTCTCGTTCTTGTTCTTGTTCTTGTTTCTGTTTCTGCCGCTGTGAAGTTCTCTTCTCGCTTGCGCTCCACCCCCCTGTTTCTGCCTCCTCTTTTCGCTCCTGCTCGTTGACTATTTTATGGTCTGTGCTTCATTCGTGAATCTTGTTTCGCTATTTCCCGCCCCTTTCCGCCTTCTTCCAGCCCCCGATGCTCTACTCCAGACATATGCGATGCAGACCAGATCTTCGCTCCTGCTCGCTCCGCTTCAAGGTCAGAGTAAGGTTAGCTCCGCTCCGCGCCTCTCTTCTCTGCTCTGCTGTGCTCTGGAAGGGCCATGGCAGTGATTTCTTCTCCATCTCCATCGCCAGCCATCCATTGCCCTCTCACCATCTCTCCCTATCCGGGAACAGTGGTGGCCGAAAAGCTGCGGCCATGCGATTGCCACAAATTGTTTTCCCTAATGGTCGCATCAAAATTAATGACAGCTACTGTGTGTTTGTATTTGTATTGGAGCATCCTTTTTTGCTACACTGAGAAAAAGTAGGAAGCAAAATATTTAACAAAATATCTCTTTATATTTAATAGTTCTGAAAGAAATTATTTATTTATTATAGGGGGGTGTGGTTATAAAAATCGTTAGAAGAATATATAAGTATATAATCTCTACTTACCAAATTTATATTATAATCGGATTATTATTATTGGATAAACTTTGCATGTTGCAGTTAGGCGCCAATAAGTAGGCAATACATTTTATTAAAACGTTTCAGTATTATTTTTAAATTAAAGAAATTAAAAGATTTGTTTATGACCATATATTTATTTCTCGTGCAGTTGTGGGAAAATGTTTGCCTTACTGCGTCACTGCCCTTTGACATTTACACTTTCTCTCTGCGTGGGTGGCAGCTTCCGAGCTCGCTCTCTCGTCCACCCACGCTCTCTCTTTCCTTGTCTCTCGGGCTTTTCCTCTCCTGACATAACAGTTATGTAATCAGCACGGCTTTTCCTAGTTTGCCGCAAAGAGAGAAAGGCTTTCGCAGTACAATTGCACTTCAATTTAAAGGATAACGTTCTTGCCTTTGTTTTATTACCCATTTCGTCTGTGTTTGCCTGTGTGTGCAGGCACTTAAAACGGATTGTGTGAAATTGAGTGAGCAAATAATGTACAATAGACCTAGGACTTAAGAAGAGATTGTGCAAGATTTTCCCTAAAGTGTGAACTAAGCACCCTCGTACGGCAAAAGGCGTTAAAAGCCCCCTTTAAGCTTATCACGGATTTCTGGAGATGAAAAAGAAAGCAACCGTGCAGTATCTCAACATTTTCCACATTAATGGACAACTTTGCTACTAATTCCTCACAGCCCCCTTTGAAATCGGATATATTTTGCGGTCTCGGTTGAAAAAGGTGGCGCCGCAAGTTTGATTTAATGGTTCAGTGATTTTCCAAACGGAAAACTTTTCAATTGCGTCGCAGCCTCTAAATTGGGTGAGCTGCTAAGGGAAAGGTGAAGGGGATCGAAACAAGTGTCCAAAGTAATTACGATAACATCGTATTCTGTAAGTATACCCTTAAAGAGCGTTACTCAGATTGAAGCTATAAATGTATCCTCTAAAAAATTCGTATTTCTTAAAATTATATTTTCAAAGTTTTACACTATTATTTGTTTTTAGCTTCAGCAAAGTAAATGGAAAATTTCTCAGCTAAGTTTTAACTCTAAAATATTTCTATTGTTATGGATGAGTTATGAATTCAGTTCCCACAATGTATACTATTTTTAAAATCAATCCATAAACTTAATAATATTCGAGTTTATGGCCGGGTATTCTATGATCAGTTAAAAGAACTCAAGCATTGACTCCCAATTGCTAGATTGCATTAATTTCTTTCGTGTGAACATCGTTGACTTTTGAACAATTAAGGTTATACCTTGATTGATTTTCCATCGCCAGGATTACCTATAGTTGGGTTGTACGCTGATAAGCTCGGTCCCGAGGTCTCTTATGGCAAAAAAGATAAACAGAAGCACCCAGAACAGAGAACTCGGGACTTTAGACTCGGTACTTCATGGAGTGAATCAGCTCCCCGTTGCAATTACCTTTTATTCTATTTACATAACTCTACCGCAGCGGTGAAGAAAAGGGGCTCTGGAAGGGTCGGACAACCTACCCCAAAAGTGCAACCGATCCCACCCAGATACGGTCATTGAAAACTAATGTAAATTGCGCCGTTGCTTGTTTATTGACTGCAAACTGTAGTCGCCTCTTAATTGGAGAGGTTCTGTGGAGGTGGGTAGACGTCCGCACCTATGCCATAAATAGCAAACAGCTGCGATAATTTTCTCGGGACAGACAGGAATTTATGGAGAAAATAAACAAGGGAACTGAACACTTTTCAACTAGGCAGACATAATGCTATGTTATGACTAAGAAAAAACTGGACTTTTAGCTATAAAAATTTGAAACTTTGTGATATTTAATATGTTATGATATACAAATGTTTAGAATTGTAAAACTTCAAAGAAACTTCATATATAGATTTACGGGGAATCGAAAACTTGATAGGTCAGGCTCTCAAGAACACCTCTGATATTTACAGAGATGTACCAAATGTTTATTAATTACACTCCAAGTTCTAGAATTTAAGAAGTGAATGCTAATTGATGGTTTGTTAGCACTTCTCAGATATACACAGTACCTTTGGACCTTCAACATTTCAAGTTTAATTAGTTACCTAAATATTTTACCTGAGCCCCTAATAAGCAGTACACTAAGTTTCAACACCTTAATAATGCCATATTGATCTTTTTCACCAAATCAAACTCAATGTAAGTTATCAGCCATTTCAACTCGTTTTGTTATTAGAGGGGTTACTGAACAAGGTTAATTATCAGCTCTTACAGCCCTGGCGCCCACTGTAGGTGTAGATAAAAAAAGTTCGCATAATTGTAATTACTTCTACGTAATTCTGAAGCGCAATAAAAAAGCAAAACCGCAAGACGTCCCGCAGGGGGAATCTCTAATTAAACCGCCGACGCGGGCGATAATGAAAACAAATTGTAACTATTTTTAAAGCAATTGAGAGGATCCCTTTCGGAATTCCCCCGACCGTGTATGCGGCGTCCAAACTTTGCACAGCTGACTCAAGTGCACAGGTTGGAGGCCATAAAACAATACGGGGTACCAATAAAGTTGGTCCCGACCACCACCTGATAAGCCCCCAGGCGGGTCAGATAATGCGCATTTATAATGGCAATAGAACCGCCCCCCGACGGATCCCCCCAATCTAATTTCTGGCCTATATCGTATCGTAAATCGCTGGCACACAAGCTTTATAGCGACGGTGGCTACCGGAGTTGGGTTCTCTGGCGAATCGAGATTGGGGCACGGAAGAATGTGCGCTTCGGCTAATGACTTTTCCATTGTTCGACGAAGATGTTCCAGAGCCTGGCACCCATTAGGACCTGTGATTATCCTCGATAATGGCCTCGTGACATGCCCCATCGCTAATCGCACAAACTAACCACACGCAATGTTGTCGACGCATAATTTATTTATTTATTTCGGCTTTCGGGGTTATTGAAACTTGTTGCCTGCGCTTGTTTACATTATAAATAAATATATATCACAGGGGGGATAGTATCTACAGATGCGCGTATCTATATCGGGGCTCTTTGTGGATGTGGGCCACACGCGGCTGGCGCGTTTCGGACTTTGAGCCAACGCAATGGAGGTGCTGACTATATCTCTCTCCGTAGCTCCTCTCCGATCTGCGATCTATTCTAATCTGGTAGTCTGCAGACTTGTTTGCCATATTGGATTTTTGTTTTGCCTTTTTCTCCTTGTCTTTTTTTCGCTCAAGTGGAAGTCTAAATATTTACGATGACTGCGAGGTCTGCGAAAGTCTACTCTTTCAGGTCCCTGGAACACAGGGTGTCCCCTTTCCATTCCTCGGTAATTATTCGGATTAACTAAATGTCACAATAATTTGTAATTACCATTCGACACGTGATCGATAATTCCAATGGAATTTATGTTCCGAACGGCATTGCTCCGATGTATATAGATAAAGTATATGTGTTTTTCCTTGGCTGGCATTATTTTCGTACTCTGAAAATAGCATTCTATTGGTCTGACGCATTTCGGAAAGTTATGCAAGGAGAACGGCGGAAATGTGATCAATTAGGGAAAGGAAATGGCTATTTGTCAATCAGAAATAGAGGTATATTAGTAGGAATGGGGTTTTAAGAATCCAAACTTATCTGTTTCTAACTTATTTTATGATGAACATAAAGAATTATTTATTTGAGAAATCTTACACCAGTTTCTTTTATATCTTTATTCTAACACTTTTTTAACCTTTGCTACCACTATCATAAACCAAGATATGTGTTTTATACAAGTCATGATTATCAGGTTTTATTGCGGCTCTCTTGGCCATATAATGTGGTAACATTTTTTCTTAGTATTCCTCTTTTAGCGACTTATCTTTTGGTATCTCAGTTATGGGTCAAAACTTTTCCACTGAACCCAGATCGGATCACGCTATCTCTGATCCCTTGGTGGGCTAATGTCCCGTCTCACATACGTCACATTTTCGCATTCCACGAGTCACACAACATGGGCCTTATCGGTCCGGGACCCTATTACGCATGCAGCCAGAAATCGAACATGTGTATATTTATAGCCCACTCCTCTCAATCACGCATGCAAATCGTGAATAGCGCCTTATAGCATTGCTCCCCAATGGAACGCAATCTCATCGTACGAAAGGAAAAAAACCTTCCACAATCCCACCCATGGGTGGGTTCAGTGTGCCATTAGAATCTCCACTGCTTGGGTCCGTGAATGAATCTTATCTGGTCTGTGGAATCGCCGGGGGTACCGCGGGTGTGCCAAAAGTTTATTAACTTAATAATAAAAAAAGAACGAAAATAAACCATAATGAAAGAGAATTCCGTCTTCCTCTTGCCTCTGCCTCAGTCGCAGACACTCGCCCGGCACATGTTAGACGCCTGATACCAGATACCAGAAAGCCAAAAGAAATATAAAGAAACAAACATTTAACAAATATAAGAAATTCGGGGGTGTTAGAGAAGGTTTGAAATAGAGAGTACCCCTTATTAAATAAATATCAATATAATACAAAAGAATCTTCATTGAAATTAAAGCATAGATTAGAAAACTATAGGACAACAAATTATTGTAGTTGATTTGGAAGGAGGATTATCTTAATCTATAGTTCATATTCCTTTGATAATTTTATAAGAATGTACTCCCAATCCCAGATCCCATATACCCTCTAACCCCTCAGTCATACCAGGTAGATTCTTCGCAATAGAGAATATTATCGCTCGACCAATTTTCGGCACTTATCTCTTTGCGAGGTGCAGCAGGGAACCGGTTCCATGGCCCCCATATTCCGTGCTCCTCCTGAAATATCCCCCAAGTCGGCGAGACTGCGAGAATGTGTCACCCGAATGGTTCGCCGAAGATTGCGATGTGACGTGCTAGCCCCCGGCCAGATAATTCCGATCGCTCTCTGGGGACTTTGAACTAGCCAGCGATCGGTCGTTCTGTCGTCTGCGGAGCACAATAGAAAGTCTCTCTGATTAGATGGGAAGTGATTTAATATGGGCAGTGGAACCATGAACTTGGAATCTAGTCCCTCCTTACCGCTTATCGCACTCCCCTTTCTGATTGATTAGTTTATGTTGGCCTAATTAATCGAATCCCACTATATGGCGGTTATTTTGGGAAAGGGTATTGTGCAAAAAATCAATTTAATCAAAGCGCAAGGCGCAATGGAAAATTTTGAAATAAAGAATTTCACCATCAACATGATTTTCTAACGGAGAATCTATTTTTAAAGCAGCAAAAATGTATATAAAAGAATTTATTTTCAAATGCATTTCTTTGGTCAAAAGTTGAAGGACCCCATAGAGAGATATGTAAGTGAAGAAATAATATTCCATGTGTGACAGTGAATTATTATCGTTGAGCAGCTGATGTGTCAAGATGCCGAGATGGAGGAGCATCTAAAATTATAATCCTAAGACAACCGATTTAATGACATTTTTGCTGTTGTTTTCGTCGGTTCATTGGTTCTTCTGAAAAACAGAATTCGTTTTGTTGTTAATTTCGCATATTTCAAATTGTTATTGCTCAATTGAATTTATTGTGCTTGCATTCTATTGTAATTCGCATTTTAAAGCATTTTGTTTTTGTTTTGACGCTCGACGGGTATATATATTTATTACATATTCGTAGAAATATATATAAATCATTCCACAACTGCATTTGATAACGTTTCACGATTCTAAATCAATGCCCCTTTCCTAGTTAGATAAAAACAATGTAAATATGGGGCGATTTCGTGGCATTACGTGTGTGCACAGGTTTGAAGGTTCCATTTCTGGATGCAACGATTGTTCAACCAAACCGTCAATCAATTGAATCGATTGATCGTCAAACTGTTTATTTAGGTAGCAATTTAGAAAAGCCATTCAGGCGAAGAGGTGCTCAGAGTGTGGGATTGGGGGAGATCGAGAGCGTGCTAAATACAGTTTAACCTGTAGGACTTGTAACCCTTTTGGGAATTAAAAAATTTATTTTAGTTGATTTTAAATTTTTGAAATAATAGATTTATATAATTGCTGTAATAAGGAAAGACGTAATAGATCATTAAAGGAAAGTACAGAAATTACTAGTATTTCAAATTTTACTGAAAAGCTGTCAAAAATTATGCTACAAAATGTTACAAAATAACAAAAAATAAATTGGTACCTCAGACATTTTATAGCATACTTTTAGACATATTTTTTAATTGATTTCAAATTCCTAGAATTTTTTAGCACCCCTGGCAAAAATTCCATTCCATCTTTAAGTTTAAGATATCAAAAAATGTTGTTTAATTATTTTACACTTACTTATTTCGTTCCATTAAAAAAAAATCCAATGAAGGACAAAGTCTAAGTACTGCTTTTTAATATCACAAATTGTAGCTTAAAATATTTTAATTAATATAATTAAAGTAGTTTGTAGAGAAGCCCCCCTGTAAATAATTTTTTGTGATGAGCGCAATTGCATTACATGATACGAGTATTGATTCAGAATTGAATCAGGCGCCCGATTGCGTGGGCAACATGGGGAGAGAGACAGAGATATAGACGCGATGTTATTATAGAGCTATAGGAAAGAGAGAAAATTGCCACGACCAGGAGAGAGAGTGATCATCTTGGGGCGCGTGTTCTCGGATTCTCGGGTTCTCGGCTGCTCCAACGCTCCACCGGCGCTCATTCGCTTGTGAGCAGCCGTCAGTGTCGCGTGTGCCAGCAGCGAGATAAATCGAAAGAACTATATAGAAAAATATCTAGCAGTGTTCGTGCGTGTGATTGTGTGTGAGTTGATGTGAAAATAGTGCAAAACGCTAGCGAAACAAAATAACTGAATATCGTGCAAAAAATCATTTTCAAATGCAACCAAAACAAACCGGAAAAAATAATCAAAATTAAATTAAAAATTTCTCTTTCTTACTATTTTATTGCAGCCAACAAATAAACTGATCTAAAAACTGTGCTAATTAAAACAGAAAGAACTGTTATCCTGTTAACTGAAAAAACTGTTTAAACTGTGAACGGTGTAAACCAGACTACAACAAATAAATAAAGAGAAAACGGAGTGAAAATCAAATTAGATCGCGAGAGACTTTCAGCAAGTGCAACGGGAACAACGTATAATGGCACCAACAATCACTGACAATTGCGAATTTGAATGTGCTACTGTTGAGACGACAACAACGACGACGACCAGCGGCGATAATTTCGATAACTTCGATAATTCCGCCAGCAGCGGCAGCGACAACATCGAACAATCGAATGAATTGCATTTGAGCGGGCAGCAGGAGCAGCAGGATCAGGATGTCCAGCAGCAGCAGATGCCATGGGAGGCACCCGGCAAACAGGGGCTCTACGATCCCCAGAACGAGCACGAGGCCTGCGGAGTCGGTTTCATCGTGGCCATCGATGGCAAGCGCTCTCACAAGGTAAGGATCAAGGAAGGAAAATGAATGGAGATATGACTTTAAAAATTTTCCGTATGCCTTAAAGTTAAATTAGGAAAAAGGGTTTCCTTTAAAAAAGATGAACTAAGAATTATTGTATCCTAAATCTTAAAATATTTAGAAGCTCGTTTTCAAAATTATGACAAATTAAATTTTTAGACAAAATATTAAAAAAAATTGCAAGAGATTTAAGATATTAATTAATAAAGAATGGGACAAATTTAACTTTTTCTAAAACAATATTTTAAATCCAGTTCAGTGTTCACAAATAAATATTTCTGTACAATTTGCAACACCCTTAACAGACATTATAATAACCAGTTATTTAGGAGTTATAATTTCTATCCTGATCTTGCTAATCCTTTCAAATTTTCCCTTATTCCCTATTAGATTCTACGTGATGCCCAGACCCTGTCAGAACGGATGAATCATCGTGGCGCCTGCGCCTGCGACAATGACACTGGCGATGGCGCTGGCGTCTTGGCTTCCATTCCGCACGGACTCTATGTCAAGGCTCTGTAAGTATCACTTATGCGAAGTACATATGTACTCGAAACCCATATGTATATATGCTTCTTTATGCCGGTTTCCTCTGGCGCCGTCGCCATTGATGAACGAACCGCTTACACGGGACCTGTCTGCGGGTTGGACTGAGTGCCAGCGGGGTGTGCCGGGGGAATAGCGAGACGATATCGGCGCGATCTCGTGCGCGAAATACGAAAATAGCTCAAAGCTGCCGTGTCGTTTGTCGCTGTCTATCAGTCCGAGATATACTCTCTAAAGAAAAGTTTATTTCATTACAGATCATTTAAAAAAAAATAAAAAAAAATATTGTATTAAATTTATTGAAGAGTTACTTCCTATTATAATTATTTATCTTAATATCTAAGACAGTTCCTTGAATTATAACTTGAATGATAAAATGTTTAATAATACTTGATAGCTACTGCCACTGATAAATCCTAAATCACGTGATTTCCGAACTTGAACTTATCTTTAATAACCTTATAAAGGCATATAATCTTGAAATAAAAAGCGATTGTAGGTAGGAAGTGCTAGGATAAGGTTATTATTGCCATCGGTGGCTAAATAGAATAAATCACTGATAGGGTCAATAGTCCAAGCACTCAATGAAAGCATTATGATTGCATATAAAGACACGTAACAATTTCAAGTGGCTACTAAATGCAGCAAAGTGTGAATTAGCATGCACTCGTAATATCCATAAATTATTTATTAAAGCAGCCAAATCTTGCACATGCTATCTCCAAGGAAGGGCATTAAAATTAGCATTTGCCTTTTCCCCAAAGGCTGCTACCCTTCATTGGCTAAATCTCAAAGTACTGTGACCGACAGAAATCGAGCGAACGTCAAAAATAGTCTGCTGAAATGAGGCACATCCACAGATCCGCAGAGATATATCCTCACTGAGGTGGAGACCGAGACCCAGCCATGGTCATGTACATATAACCGAGAGCATTTATTTGCTAAACCTACAGAGATCCGACAATCCAACATCTGCTCTCTGCTCCCGACCGACGACGATTTCTGTTTTCTGTTTATTTTATTCATTCTGTCAGCATTTTGGCACGGTTCTTGTTTTCGTCACGCTTTGACCAGAATCTGTACAAATATATGTGTAAATATATATATAAAGCTAACCAAGTATATATACTTAATAGGCTATATATGGGATAAAACGCTTTTTTAGGGACTAGCCCAAGTGGCGAGGGGCATGGAGGCCATTTGCAGGCAATTACTTTGCTCGAATTATTCCATTCCACAATATTATATTATATTATTTGGCTCGACTATGCGAAGTGGAAAAACACGACAAGGTCTCCACCCGGGTCCAGTATAAATGGGGTACCAGATGTGCATAGTAATGAGGCCTAGTCCGGGCTAGAATCAGACGACAGTTTAAGCGAAGAACAATTTGGGAATTTCACCAGCTGGAAAGCATATTAATTTTAATAGGTACTTAAGTTGGGGAGTACCAGTAATTGATAGTAATGGAGACAGGTCGACATTATTTAAATGATTTAATAAGAGGGCCTTATACTTTTATTATAGGTATTTATTGACCCAATTTTTTTCACAAACTGGCAAGCACAATTTTAAATAATTACAGTTATTTAAACGAGTGCAAAATAGGAACTGTGAAGCCATAAAGATTGCTTGACAACTTTAATAGGGTTAACAGGTTTAAATCACTTAAATCAAAGTCAAACTTGGTAAAGATTTCAATGAATTTAAGTTCAATTGCATTGACCTCTATTTAATATTTTATCTGGAACCGAAAACTATGTTGCCAGGCAGCTTTTATGGAGTTTTCTTAAATTATTTATCAATAAAGAATTATTAAAATTCCTACTAGCTTTAAATTGAAACAATTCCTAGCTTTCTTCTCCACAAAAAACCCTTTGAAAGCGTATTTCCTGAATGACAGCTAATAAAAACGCCACAGTCCCATCGATTTACAACTCAATGTGCTAATCAATGGCGCGAATTTGCAACTATTTGCTATGTAATTAGTGGCACAGCTGTCAGAATCTACAAATATATATACAAAGCGGCGATAGATGGATGGCCCAACTGGTTGTTGGGTCATTAAAACGCGTAATGTCGCACGACAGCCCATAAATCTAGTTTAATGAGCGTCTGGCCGAGGGTTTAATTAATATGTCCGAGTATTTTCTGGGTGTTCCGGAAGATTTTTGGGAGGTTCTGGAGAAAGCATAGGAATTGTGAAATGCTTAGCTGAGAGCATGAAATTCACTCTAGACACGCACACGTGCCAAGCTTCGAGAGATTGCGATCTGACGAGCTGAGAGCAACAAGTCGGCGCCGAATGCCAAGTTCAAGGACCGCCTCTTGGACTAATTGCGAAATTATGGCAAAACACTTAGCCAGTCCGTCAGCCGTCGTCCAACGGATCGAGCGGAATGCTGCGACGTAATAAGAACAAGATTCTCGGTTACAGTACGAGCTCGTTCAGCTTGATTGCACAGGGAGAAAAAAGTTAGAAAAGATACTAGAGAGATTTTAAATATTAGAAGAAACCTTGGTGATTTAAAGGGCTTTCTCAGTTTTTTTCTGAGTTGAAGTATGAACTAGCTTTGTTGAACTTAAAATACAATTTTTGTTTAAGAAATTAAATTTGAGCAGAGTGTCTCGCGAGTCAGCAAATATCTCTGAGCGGCCTCTGCCGGTACACGCACAGTATTCACAACGCACCAGTGTGGTTAAATTGTAATTCTCTGGCTACATCTAGCCTTTTTGAGAGTTTAATATTTATTTCTTTATTTTAATCTCATATTTTGCTACTTTGTGCTATTTCTTACTCAAGTCTAAAATGTCTTTTCTTTTCTAAATTGTTTATTTTATCTAGAGGATTATAATAGATATAACCTCTATAATTTATTAAACGATTTCCTAGTTTATTTATTTAATTACAAAGTTCTCCAGCTCCCCTAGTTTGTTATAAATTGTAAAACATTTTTTTTCTCTGTACGAATGCATGTCTGAATGGCAGATCAAAAAAAACAGGTGGTAGTCAGACGATTCCGTCGGATCGGTGGGGTATATGGGGCGGTTATAAGTTATAAGTTGTGACGGCTGGACCGCTGACAGCTTCTACCGAGAGACGCTGATAAGGTGAGACTTGTGGATGAATGAACGACTGAATAACTGAACCGGGCGAGTCGGATTCAATTGCAGTAAATGGAAACCTGACTATGAGCGATTTAATGGCGCATTAGTCGAGACATTTAGGGAGGGGAGAATGTAGACAATAAGTGCGACATAGCCGTGACACAATCAAGAAAATGAGAGATTCCACTATAAGGAAGCTAGAAGTTAAGTAATCTCTTCAAAACCCATTTAACCCCCATTATCTCTTTCCCCCTTTCAGTGCCAAGCAGGGTGTAACCTTGCCGGATCTGGGTGACTATGCCACGGGCATCTTCTACCTGGATGAGGCCCAGCATGCTGCCGCCGAGAAGGAGTTCGATGCGCTGGCCAAGAGCCTCGGTCTCGAGGTGATTGCCTGGCGCACTGTCCCAGCCAATCAGGCGGCCATCGGCGGTGTGGCCCGCAAGTCGGAGCCAGTGTCACGTCAGGTGTTTGTCCGTCGCCCGGAGGGAAGCGATGAGAAATCCTTCGAGCGTCAGGTGTTCGTCCTGAGGAAGAGGGCCAGCCACGAGCTGATCAAGCCCGGTCGACGCTTCTACATCTGCTCGCTGTCCGATCGCACAGTGGTGTACAAGGGTCTCTTTACCTCCGACCAGCTGTGGGACTACTACACCGACCTCAAGAATCCCGAGTTCGAGACGTACCTGGCCCTGGTCCACACGCGCTTCTCCACCAACACCTTCCCCAGCTGGGAGCGGGCCCATCCCCTCCGCGTGCTCGCCCACAACGGCGAGATCAACACCCTGCGGGGCAACGTCAACTTGATGAAGACGCGCGAGGGCGTGATGCAGTCGGATCTGTTTGGCGATCAGCTGAAGAAGCTCTATCCCGTGGTGGAGCCGAATCTCTCGGACTCGGGCAGCTTCGACTGCGTGCTCGAGTTCATCACCATGGCCAGCGAGCGCTCGCTGCCGGAGTCGGTGATGACCATGGTGCCGGAGGCGTGGCAGAACGACAAGACGATGCCGCAGGAGAAGCGTGACTTCTACCAGTGGGCCGCCTGTGTCATGGAGCCCTGGGATGGTCCGGCTCTGATCAGCTTCACCGATGGCCGCTACATTGGCGCCGTTCTCGATCGGAACGGGCTGCGTCCCTCGCGCTTCTACGTGACCAAGGAGAATGTGCTGGTCATGGCCTCTGAGGTGGGGGTCTACGATGTGGATCCCTCTCAGGTCACCCTGAAGAGCCGCTTGAAGCCGGGCAGGATGTTGCTGGTGGACACCAAGGAGCAGAAGCTCATCCAGGACATTGAGCTGAAGGCCAAGATATCCAAGTCGAGGCCGCATTCCGAGTGGCTGCAGCAAAAGGTGGGTTGGCTTTAATTATGAAAGGTTTTTGGGATATGTTGGATGCTAAGTTATTTTGGGGAGAAAGAGGAGATTTATAGGTTCTTTGAAATTTTATAATATTTCAATTGAAAATATAGATTGTTTGAAGAATATTCAAATTTTTGAAATATATTAATGTTTTTATTTAGAAGAATTTTCGTTCTGTTTTAAAACACATTCCTTAGATATATTTTCTATTAATTTATGGTCAATCATTTCTTCAAAGAATTAATGGAAAACACTTTGTCTCTTTTAAGATTTATTACAAACATAATTCAAGTTCTTTCAGCTATTGTGTTTTTTTTTAATAAAAAATATAAAATATAAAGGATTTTCTTTAAAATTTCATAATATTTTAATTGAAAAAATTATTGGTGAAGAATATTTTTTTTTTCGAAAATTATTTAGAACATTTTTCTGTGATATTTTTAAACACATTCCTTGGCTATATTTTCTATCACTTCATATTCAATCTTTGGTTAATCAATGAATTGATAGAATTTCAAAGAATCGATAGAAAATGTTCCAGATTTTTGTCTAATTTTAGATTCAAGAGAAAAATAATCCAATCTTTCAGTTATTGGGCTTTTATAATACTCTTCATTCATAAATTAATGGTTTAAACTCTTAGAAAATGTAGGAATATTTCTCTCTAATTTTAAAGGCTTTATTTTCCTTTCTAAATATAAAGAATTTTCCCTTATGACTTGGTATCCAACAAATCCATCAATTTTACCACACAGATCAGGCTCACCGGCTCGATTCCCACTACTAATCATCTCGAGAGACACTCAACTCATCTCCAGACACGAAATTTTGGCAAACTTAATACTCAAAACGAATAATCCAATAATAATAATATGTATATCTGGTCTAAATTCGTTCATTCTCTCTCATGCTATCCCCTAATCTGAAACTCAAATATGTGTGTGTTTGTTGTGGGACTGATGCAGATGGTGAGTGTAACAATCCCAGAGGTTGCCCCAGGTCCTAGCCTTGCCTTATCCCCCCAAGTAGTTCGTTGTTGCCTCCCCCCGTTGCGTTCCATTAAGCATGCTTTTTGTTTGCTTTTCTCTCTCTTTTATCACCTTTGAACCCCTTTAATTGGTCTCTTGTGCCCTTGGATAGATCACCCTGGATGAGATTCGCAATGCGAATGTGCTAAACACTCCCGAGGTGGATGAGCTGACCAAGCTGCCCGCCTCTCAGAGGGGCATCTTCGATCCCAGGCTCTCCTTGTTTGGTTACACCACGGAGACCATCAACATGCTGCTCATTCCCATGTTCAAGAACAAGTAAGTGGGATTAGGAATGCTAAAGCAAACCCCTCTTACTTCAATCCCTCTTCTCAATCCGCTGCTCCCCTGCAGAAAGGAAGCCCTCGGCTCCATGGGCAATGATGCGCCGCTGGCCTGCCTCTCCAGCTTCCAGCCGGTGCCGTACGAGTACTTCAAGCAGCTGTTCGCCCAGGTCACCAATCCGCCCATCGATCCATTCCGCGAGAAGGTGGTCATGTCGATGCAGTGCCCCCTCGGCCCGGAGGCCAATCTGCTGCAGCCGTCGGCCCAGCAGGTCCACCGCATCTGGCTGACCAATCCCATACTGAGCATTCCAGACACCCAGCTGCTCAAGCGGAACACGCACCGCGGCTGGCGGACCAAGGTCCTGGACATCACATTCCAGTACGGCGAGGGCGTCCAGGGCTACCTGGACTGCATCGATCGTGTGTGCCGCGAGGGTTATTCCGCGGCCCAAGCCGGCTACCAGCTCCTGGTGATCTCCGATCGTGGAGCCGGCGTCGGTGGCAAGGTGGCCGTGTCCGCTCTCCTGGCACTGGGTGCCCTGCATCACCATCTCATCGAGACGCTGCAGCGCATGAAGGTGGGCATTGTGGTGGAGACAGCGGAGGCCCGCGAAGTCCATCACATCTGTGTGCTCCTAGGTTATGGAGCTGATGCCATCTGCCCGTATCTGGCATTTGAACTGGCCCAGGCTCTAAGGGATGATGGAGTGATCAGCCAGGAGGTGAGCAACAAGCAGATCTACGCCGCATACGCCCAGGCCATTGACACGGGCATTGCCAAGGTGATGGCCAAGATGGGCATCAGCACGCTGCAGTCCTACAAGAGCGCCCAGATCTTCGAGGCTGTCGGCCTGGGCATCGACCTGGTGGCCAAGTGCTTCCGCGGCACCCAAAGCCGCATTGGAGGCGTCACCTTGGAGATCCTGGCCAAGGAGGGGCTCGAGCGCTATCAGCTCAGCTACTGCAAGATCTCGCCGGATACGCGCATCCTACGGAATCCGGGACAGTACCACTGGCGTCATGGTGGGGAGGCCCACATCAACGAGCCTTCGTCCATTGGCAGCCTGCAGGAGGCGGCGGTCAACAAGAATTTGGATGCATTTGAGGCCTTCAAGAAGACCACGCTGGAGAGTGTGCGTCGGTGTGCTCTCCGAGGGCAGCTGGACTTCGTCAATGATCGCGAGAAGATTGATCTTTCGGAGGTGGAGCCCGCCAGCGAGATTGTGAAGCGGTAGGAGGTCCTGAAACCTAATAACTATATCCTTTATAAACCTTATAATCCCTCAGCTTCGCCACTGGCGCCATGAGCTTTGGCAGCATCTCCCTGGAGGCCCATCAGACTCTTTCCGTTACCATGAATCGCATTGGCGGCAAGAGCAACACCGGCGAGGGTGGCGAGGATTCGGATCGTTATTTGAGTAAGTTTTGGTAGAATTCTTGGGGTAATCCTAGTACCTAACTCTCCTCCTTACCCCCTCAGATCAGGATCCCCATAACAGCCGCCGTTCGGCCATCAAGCAGGTGGCTTCCGGTCGCTTTGGCGTGACCGCCTCTTACCTGGCCAATGCCGATGATCTGCAGATCAAGATGGCTCAAGGAGCCAAGCCCGGTGAGGGTGGTGAGCTCCCAGGCTATAAGGTGACCAAGGACATAGCCAAGACCCGTAAGTCGGTACCCGGGGTGGGTCTCATCTCACCTCCTCCCCATCACGACATCTACTCCATCGAGGACTTGGCCGAGCTCATCTACGACTTGAAGTGCTCCAATCCCAATGCCCGCATCAGTGTGAAGCTGGTGTCCGAGGTGGGCGTGGGCGTGGTGGCCTCCGGTGTAGCCAAGGTGAGTTGGGAGCGGGTTTCTCCGGGGGATTACCTTTATTAAAAATCACTCAATTCTGACAGGGCAAAGCCGAGCACATTGTCATTTCGGGACACGATGGTGGCACCGGCGCCAGCTCTTGGACTGGCATCAAGAATGCCGGCTTACCCTGGGAGCTGGGCGTGGCCGAGACGCATCAGGTGCTGGTGCTGAACAATCTGCGATCACGGTAAGTTTCCGACCAGGAGAAAGCCGGCTCTAGAGCCATTCCCGCTCTCTCCTCTTGTGTTGTTACTAATCATGAACCGATACATTACCGAAGTGCCTGGTGGTTATCCAGATGACAGCGTTGGAAAACCTGTTCAGAACAGATGTATTCCCAAAATGCAGAGAGATCCATTGATCAACGGAAAGTTGAAAAGCGAAAAGCACACACACAACCCCCATTGAATCTCCTCCGTACATGTGTGGCCAGTGGGCGGTGTGGGCGATGGAGGACGATGACAGAAGGCAGAAGGGAATAAAGAAAATCCTGCCAAAAATAAACCCAGGAAGGGATCTGTATTAAAAAAGGGGCTCCTACTCCAATTCTAAGACATCAAACGAAGTGATTCTTTGAGAGAAGAGATGCTTCTAAGGTCTAACTGGGGCATAAGCCTCTGAAGATCCAAGAGAAACCATAATCATCTAGAAGAGATGAAATCAAGGCTCTTTCCCACATATAAGCCAGCAGATACTCGATCGATCCAAACTCCAGTCCACTCGCTCTACTCCACTCCACTCACTTGCTCACTCGATCACGCTCGTCGCGCTGTGCTCCATTCGTAATTTCTACTCATTACATTGATCTTTCGGCGGTTCTGGAGTTAGCTAACGTTGCCTTCCTTTCTATGTCGTGTCTTCCCCACTCTAAAACGGTCTGGATTTGGTCAATGATGATGCCTGCTTTCTCCCTGATGCTCCTCCTCTTCGCTGCTCCTCTCCAGTGTGATTGTCCAAGCCGATGGTCAGCTGCGCACAGGATTCGATGTGGTGGTGGCTGCTTTATTGGGAGCCGATGAGTTTGGTTTCAGTACGGCTCCCTTGATTGTCATGGGTAAGTTCTTAGATTGAAAATAAAAAAAGCTGGGAATGGATATTATAATAGTAAATATTTTCCAAGCTTTATATTCGTTTAGTTTTTATGAAGGATCTTTATTTAATGAGTAAATTTTTTCTAAGCTTAATATTCTTTTACTTGTTATTAAGAATCTTTATGAAGTTACCCTAATTGAGGAAGAATACTTAATAAAGCTGGGAATGGTTATTATTATAGTAAATATTTTCCCAGCTTTTTACTCGTTTAGTTTTCATGAAAAATCTTTATTAAACTACCCTTAATTTCCTTCCCTAATCAAAGGCTGCACCATGATGCGCAAGTGTCACCTGAACACCTGTCCTGTGGGCATTGCTACCCAGGATCCTGAGCTCCGCAAGAAATTCACCGGCAAGCCCGAGCATGTGATTAACTTCTTCTTTATGCTGGCTGAGGATGTAAGTGGCTCTTTAATATAATTATTAATATAATTAATATAATAATATTTAATATATTCCTCAATTCTCTATACTTCCCTTTTAGATCCGCAAAATCATGGCCAGCTTGGGCATTCGCAAGTTCCAGGATCTGATTGGTCGCACCGATCTCCTGCGCATGGCCACCCATCGCGATGCCAAGCCCAGTAACCTGGACTTGAAGCTGCTCCTGCAGCCTGCCCTGGAACTGCGTCCCGGCACCAACATTGTGGGTGGCTCTGTCAAGCAGGACTTCCAGCTGGAGAAGCGCTCGGACAACCAACTGATTGCCAAGGCCCAGCAGATCTTCAACGGAGCCGACGACAATGTGACCGTCAAGATGCGCATCCACAACGAGGAGCGGGCCTTTGGTTCCACGCTCAGCTACCACATAGCACTGTGGGTTTGAAATTATGGAAGGTATTTATCTGGAAAGGAACTAATTATTATTTTCCCTTTCAGGAAATATGGCGAGGCTGGCCTGCCCGCTGGCAAGAGCATTGACATCTTCCTGGAGGGCTCCGCTGGCCAGAGCTTCTGCGCCTTCTTGGCCCGTGGCGTTAATGTCACCCTAAAGGGCGATGCCAACGATTATGTGGGCAAGGGTCTGTGCGGTGGCAACGTGGTCATCACCCCACCGGACACGGCTCCCTTCGAGTCGCACCTGAACGTCATCGTGGGCAATGTCTGTCTGTATGGAGCCACCGAGGGCACGGCTTACTTCCGCGGCATTGCAGCCGAGCGCTTCTGCGTGCGCAACTCTGGAGTCACGGCTGTGGTGGAGGGTGTGGGCGACCATGGATGCGAGTACATGACGGGAGGATTGGTGGTGATCCTGGGTCTCACCGGACGCAACTTTGCAGCGGGCATGTCTGGAGGAATAGCCTACGTGTACGATATTGATGGCTCCTTCAAGCCCAAGGTGAATCCGGAGAGTGTGGAGCTGCTGCCGCTAGAGATTGCTAAGGATGTGGAGTTGGTGAAGCAACTCCTGGCCGATTTCATTGAGAAGACGGGCTCCAAGGTGGCCAAGGAGCTGCTGGATAACTGGGCCGAGGCCCAGTCGAAGTTCGTCAAGGTCTTCCCGTACGAATACCAAAAGGCTCTCCAGGACATGGCCGAGCAGGAGGCGGTGGAGCAGCCCCTGAAGTCCGCCATCGAGAATGGCAATGGCAAGCACGAGCCGCACATCAAGGACATCGAGGAGGCCATCCAGGATGTGGCCCTGGAGCAGAAGCGCGCCGATCGCGTGCTGGACAAGACCCGTGGCTTCGTCAAGTACAAGAGGGAATCGGCGCCCTACCGCGATGCCGGGGAGCGACAGAAGGATTGGGACGAGGTCTACAACTTCCCGCATGTGAGGAAGAACTTGAAGGTCCAGGCCGCCCGCTGCATGGAGTGCGGCGTTCCCTTCTGCCAATCCAACTCGACGGGCTGCCCGCTGGGCAACATCATTCCCAAGTGGAACGACCTGGTCTTCCACGGCGAGTGGCAGGAGGCTCTCCGCCAGCTGCTGCAGACCAACAACTTCCCGGAGTTCACAGGTCGTGTGTGCCCGGCTCCCTGCGAGGGCTCCTGTGTCCTGGGCATCTCGGAGCCGGCGGTGACGATCAAGAACATCGAGTGCGCCATCATCGATCATGCCTTCGAGCAGGGCTGGATCAAGGCGGAGATTCCGGAAGTGCGCACCGGCAAGAGGGTGGCCATTGTGGGCTCCGGGCCCTCGGGTCTGGCTGCCTCCCAGCAGTTAAACAGGGCAGGTCACTTTGTGACCGTCTTCGAGCGGAATGATCGCGTAGGAGGACTGCTCCAGTATGGCATTCCCACGATGAAGCTGTCCAAGGAGGTGGTCAAGCGGCGCGTGGACCTGATGGCCGACGAGGGCATCGAGTTCCGCACCAATGTCCATGTGGGCAAGGACCTCAAGGCCGAGCAGCTGCTGCAGGAGTGAGTATAGGACATTAACCTAACCATTAACCATTAACCTTAACCAATAACCTAACCATCCCTCCCCAAACTAGGTACGATGCCGTCCTCCTCACCACTGGCTCCACTTGGCCCCGCGACCTGCCGCTGGCCAACCGTGACCTGAAGGGCATCCACTTTGCCATGGAGTTCCTGGAGGCTCAGCAAAAGAAGCAGCTGGGCGGCAAGCAGGACATCATCTCGGCCGCCGGCAAGGATGTGATTATTATCGGTGGCGGCGATACTGGCTGCGATTGCATTGCCACCTCGCTGCGCCAGGGCGCCAAGAGCATCACCACGTTCGAGATTCTGCCAGAGCCGCCGCAGAAGCGGGCCGAGGACAACCCCTGGCCGCAGTGGCCGAAGGTCTTCCGCGTCGACTACGGCCACGAGGAGGTGAAGCTGAAGTGGGGCAAGGATCCGCGTCAGTACTGCACCACCACCAAGGAGTTTGTGGGCGAGAATGGCCACATCAAGGGCGTGAACACCGTCGAGGTGGAGTGGACCAAGACGGAGACGGGACAGTGGCGCATGGCCGAGATGGCCGGGTCGGAGAAGTACTTCCCCGCTGACCTTATCCTGCTGGCCATGGGCTTCCTGGGGCCGGAGAAGACTGTGCCCGGCGAGCTGGGTCTGGAGCTGGATCCGCGTGGGAATGTAAAGGCCGTCAACGGGCAGTATGGCACCTCCAACTCCAAGGTCTTTGCGGCGGGCGGTAAGTCGAGAGAGCTTTTAAATAATAATTTATTTAAGGTTAAGAATCCCCTATAACCCACTCCCTTTCTATTCCTCCTCCCTTCACAGATTGCCGGCGTGGCCAGTCGCTGGTCGTCTGGGCCATCACCGAGGGTCGTCAGGCCGCTCGCCAGGTGGACTCCTACCTGACCGGCCGCCCCAGCGGGCTGCCAGGTCCCGGCGGCGTCATTGAGATGTCCTAAGCTACCGCAGCTGCTCTAATATCAAGTTTTCTGTGTGCGTGCATCGTCCTTAGCCTAGAGAGCGATATTCTTTACCGATTTGCAATTTGTGATTTTTATTTTCGCGATTTTAGTTTAGTTTACACACTAAAAAAAAAGAAAAGAAAAAGACTTGAGTTTTTTTACACACCGAAAAACCAAAAACAATACGAAAACCGTTTCCATTTACTTAGTTTTATTTTCATCGCAAAGCTGGCTGGGAATTGAGTTGAATTTATTTTATGGTGATGATGCCCTCCATAGGATGAAGCTGCGGCAGATGTCAATTAAGAGTGCGAAGTGTGGATTGCAGATTGAGGAGCCAATCGAATACTTATATATATCTAAATCGAATATATCCAAACAAAAAATCTAAGGACAATAACTAGAAATTTACCGTTTATCGTTAAACTGCAAGAAAATATGTAGAAAATGCATTTTATTTCAATGTTGTTCGACTTGTGTTGCCTGTTCTTGAGAAACTACATACAAACTACACAAATTGGTATGCTGATCTCCACCCTCCTATATACACACTATATAAGGCGTATATCTGATATATATGCAGACACAGACAATGTATTAAACTCTCGGCCAATATCGTAACGCATTTTTTTTAGATGTTGTTTGTGTGTTCTGAACTGCATTCTCGAGCGTTAACCGCAGAAGTACCTAAGTGGCTAATTGTTAAAACAGAATGTGCTCTTAATGTGCAGTTATTGAAGTGTTGAATTCAACAAAAAATACCACTATTTATATACAAAAAAACAAATATATATATTAACCCCAACTGTATACCCTTATACATTCATACTATATATGAATATATTTATGTGCAAGCATTTGATGAAATAAATATTCAAACTTATTGGACTTTTTTATTTTTTGAAAGGGTGTGGTGAAAGTTAAAGTAAAAGTTTGGTTAAGAGTAACGAGAATAATTCAAATTCGGGCGCCAGTTTCAGTGTTGCAAAGTGAAATACAAAGTGAAGTACAACGGTGTCCGATGGTTAAAGTTATCGATGGTTAAATGTGACAGCCCTGGTTTGCGATTTCGTCAAAGTAGCGTCGCGAGGGAACTAATTTTTCGATTCTTTTATAAACTTTGTAATTCATTCCCTAGCTTCAAGGGATCTTTAGTTAATTTTAAACTTTATTTTAAAAGGTAAAAGTATGGGTTTCGAACTCAAGCGTTTCACTTTGGACACTAATATTTCTGAAATGAAGCAAGGAAAGCATGGTCACCCTAATTTAACGTTTTCTACTTTCGCTTAGAGCATTTGAAGTTTTTTAACTAGTTTTGTGGTTTAAAATATTCAAATAAAAGTAATTAATCAATTTACGCAAAGCAGCTTGTAAGATAGCATTATATTTAAGTATGTTAAATCCTGTAAAAAGCAGAACAAAGTTAAAAAAAATTACCCCCATTTCATTAAATATATAAAAAATCGTTCAAGAGATATTCTCATTTAATTGCAATTACTTTTATTTTATGCTGACAATTCTCACATACACTTGTCGTCGTAGTTTCGTCACTTAAATTCAATTATTCGCCCTTCCAATTTGATGTTGTAAACATTTGTAATCGTTAATACGTATTGTATGCCTGTTTTGCGGTTCGAATTTAAAATTAGATAAATTTAAGAATTTTGGAATTATTTATTGGCTGCGTTCGCGCAGTATGTTAGTTTATCATTCATTCGTTTACATCGTGTTTATATTTCTTAAAACATAAGAAAAACAGTTGCTCCTGCGCACTTAAGGGCTAAGGCATATAAAGCATATATGCGAAATGAAAGTACAAAATACATATGGGAAGAGGCTAGCAGAAGAATACCTAACTAAAGATCTAGCTCGCTCCGCCTGGATGTTTCCCGCAGACTTGCGTTTTCAGTGTTTTTGATTGTGGTCTACAAAATATACAGCAGCTAGGTACTATATATTCTTATTAATGTTAAAAATAAATGTAAATTGCAAAGTGGCGGCCGCCCCGGCTTTGCGTTTGACTTAAGCCTTAAATGTTGTTGTGAACTTAAGATCCTAGGGTTTTTCCTAAATCATAATTACTTGCAAACATAGTGTGTGTGTGTGGTGTGGTGTGTGTGAAAATGTACAAGGCAAAGAGCAATACAAAATTATCATCATTAAATTAAGATTACGAATTATGCATAGAGTTTTTTGTGTGTGTAAAGTAAAAATGTACAATTGTTGCTATTTATATGAAATATATAAAACAAGCTAGCGCGTTCTTTCTTTTATCAGCGTGTGTGTGTCATGCAAGATTGCCATAACTTTCGCCTACACATATTCTTGGGTCGATGTCCTTTTCTTGATCTTCTTGATCTTTGCATATTTACCTAAGTTTTTAGTTTTTAGGGGGCTTCATTTTTTGTGGAGCACTCGGCCGCTTTTCAATTTGGTCAACTGGGAAAAGCAACGAGTGCCAAAGCCGAGAACTGAGTAAAAATAATATCATCAACACATTTTTAAGTGAAACGTGTTCACAAGATTACTTTTTAATGCCAACAAAGGCGGTAGTTTTCGTTTAACTTTAAGTTTTCTTTTCATGTGCCATATAAATCTGGTTCCATATATGAATATATAAATAGGTGTTATCATGATTGATTGTTGTGGGTGAAGAGGGAAAAGTTGCGTGCTTACAATTAGGTGAGGTCTGCTCGTAGGTGCATATATACGTATATATGACTATAGATAGTATTTATAGTATGATATAGCTTGCACTACCATAAGATCAATGACGTTTTAAAATCAAAGTAAATATACAAAGCATACGAAGGGTAAAATGTCTCTCGAACTTAGCTTAGGTCAAAAATGTACAGTGTGTCTGTGAAGAAGGGTTCGCGGTGTGTAATTGATGCAGCTGGTTTTTTTTTCTTTCTTATTTTGGGTTCATGTGTGTATGTTGTATGGCTGTCCTACAGAACGCAAAGTTATGACAAAAGTACACAAAAATCGAACAGAATCGAACATACGCTAGACTTTTGCTGAGTAGGTAACTTTTAAAACCTTAAACTTAATCCTAAGCGTACAGCGTGCACTCGATATAACTCGTGGGCACAAATCCCTCGTCCCAGCCATTCGAGTTGTTCGCCCGCCGCACCCGCGTCCAGCCATCGCCCTGATCGATCTCAATCACCTGCAGCTCCTCGCCCTCGTTCATGGGTATGCTGCCCTCGCTGGAGGCTGTTTCATTAGATATTCGAAATGAATAATAATTTAATTATAAATTTAATTATAAATTCCACGAACTCACCTTCAAAGGGATAGAGGGCTCGACATGTGCCCAGCGGATTCAGTGTCTCCACTTCCGTTTCGTAGTAGGTATCCTCGCCGATGGCATTTTCGTTGGCACTGCCCTGCCCGGAGCCCGGCAGCGATGTGTGCGATGTGCCCAGGCCGCTTTCGGGACTTGCCGAACTGCTGGATTTCACCAATGGGAAAAGGCAAAATGAAACGAAATATTTGAAGAAGTTGCAATTGTCACATTATTAAGTGTTTGTCAGTGTCAGAGCAATCAAGAATCAAAAATGTCAAATATCAAACCAAAAGGAGATTTAAAATTTAAGAGCTACAAATTAAGAGTTAAGGCAAATTGTTATTTAAATTTTGTATCTTTTCGGGCATTTTTGTGGACTTTCAGGCAGAGCTTGTAAGTAACAGTTTAGCGTTTTTTTTCTTCTCTTCAAAAAAGTTTTTTTTTTTTTTTTTTTTTTTTAATTTAATTAGTTTAGCTTTTTTTGCTTATTTCTTTCAATACAAATTTAAAGGCTGTGATTCGGTTGAGAGTTCGCACAGAAAATAAGAACAAAAAAAATATGAAAAAATAATATATAAAAATAAAAAATAAATTTATTTTAACGCTAAACTTTTATTTACAAACCCTGCTTCCTGGGCTGTGTTATTTCTTTATATAGATTTTTGAAGTTCTTGTGAATGAGCAACCGAAAAAGGAAGAACCCACACCCGAAGAAAATGCCACGCAAAGACGAGTGCATAAGGTGCTGTGATTGTGATCAGATATTAAGATATATGAAGAATACAAAGAGTTGAGAAATATGCCAAAATCATAAAGCTACGATAATGTATGTACGAGTATAATGCAGATGTGGGTGAGGAATATATATATATATATAGGATAAACATTGAACGTAGACTTATGAGTGTACCCGTTATTGTTATTATTATGCCCATTTTGTATTTGCGCCACATTATCCTCAGAACCTGACCTGCTTAAGCTGCCAGCGTCATCGGGCTGGTCGTCGCCATCATCATGATGGTCATCGGCACTGCCATTGGAATGTCTAAAAGGTTTAAGAATCATCTTTATTTCCGAAGAAACCTAAGTTAGCAACTAAAACTCACCTAGAGGTTCGGTGACCGTTCTGCAATTGATTTCGATTCGCCTGCGGACTACTGGTGGCCACCTGCGCCTGACTGGCCTTGTCCAGGTAGCCCTGGTACTTTTTCAGATCCAGCTTCAGCTTCTCCAGCTTGTGTTCCGACTCGTTCAGTTGGCCCTCAACGGTCATGGGATTGCCCAGCGATGAGTTCGCCTCATAGACGATCTTCATCTTCATCAGGCCATCCCGGGCGTTCGTTTCCTGGGCGATCTTCTGCTGCAGCTCGGTGATCTTGGCCTGCAGCTTCTTTCTTCGCTGATTCGGTGGCAGATCGCTAAAGTCCTCCTTTTGACCGTCCGCAGTGAGAGAGTTCTGTGGGGAATCGATATTTAAATTAGCTTATAATATTATACAAGATTTAATGATATTTATAAAGACGAATGCAATGAGTAATAAATACAATACAAATACAAAAAAAAAGAGGACAACACGAGTTATACAGCAAGGCGAGACATCCACAACAACAACGAGAGAGTTGCACGCAGCGAGTGAAAATAATTAAGAAATCATAACAGAAAAGAAGGGGAAGAACAAACAATAAATGCAAATATTCTGATAAACCAATGACCCGCTTTCGACATCAATCAAAACCTGTTTCAGGCCATTTAAAATGGTATCATAAAGAAAAGTTATGGAAATGGAACGTAAGGGAAAATCAGAAAGGCGGCATTCCATCATGCAGAGGAATTTTTCTAAATTAAAAACTTAAATGAAATAATGATAAAGTATAAGATTTAGTGTGAGTGTGCTGCTGCTGCTAGTTATGGCTAATTTCTTAAATATAATAAGTATATTTAATTGGTATTGGTTGGTGTTATTTTTAGAATGTTTTAAACAAAAGCCAAGAATATGCTTAAAGTGAAAGTGGTGGTAGAGTGGCTCAGAGACTATTAATTATTATTTATGTTAACGGTATTATGCTTGCTAGTGATGGTTAGATTCGTATTTAGCTGCATTGTGATTAGTAGATAGCGAGTTGGTGTTATTAGGGGAGCTATGGTTAAGGCTAGGCTTAGTTACGAGTTAGAGTTAGTTAGTTATTTGGTTAGGAGAGAGAGCTGAGAAAGATTCATCATACCTTCATGGTGATACAGGCTTCAATTATCTGCCGTTGCTATTGGCAGCGAATTGTTTTTAGTAATTGCATTTTATTTGAAATTGTATCACATGTTTGTCGTGTTGTGTTTTGTGTGAGTTTTTAAGCATTTTTCAATCATTTTTAAAAACCGAATGGCAGCGCAACAAATATGTGTACAAAAGTAGAAATCAAGAGTTAAATTCAATTAATGTTTGCAGTTTAGAGAAGAAGCTTTTGGATTTGGGAATTCGCTTGAGGTAGAGCTGTAAAAACATCGATAGTGGCGCCATCGATATTTTTAATTTATCGATACTATCCTCCATTGTCCTTAGAGGGACTACCGCGATAGTCATAAAACAATCGATGGCGCTTAAAAATGTTAATTTCAGTTAATTTCACTCTGTTAAGTTAACAGATCGAAAACATCGACTCTATTGATAGTTTTCTCGATAATTTTAAAGCTCTAGCTTGAGGTGGTGTTTCGTGAGGGGAAACTCAAAAAGCAAAGCTATAGGACAGAACACAGAAACCGTATTAGTAAATGAGAGGCACAAAAAACAAGGCAATATGCAGGATCAGAGGAGTGAGTGAGGCGATGTACAATGTATATATGGAAACGTCGATCTGATATGGAGAGGGGACATGGACCTGGGACACTTGGTACTTACGGCACAGACAGAACCAGGGTCCAAGTGGAAATTAAGAAATATGGGTATCGATCAAATCAATATTACACATATAGAAATAGAAACGGAAAAGAGAGAAGACTGGATGAGTAAAACATAAAGAGAGAGAAACCATAACCGAGAGAGACCTACGACTTAACACGAAACTTAGAAACTAATCAAGAAGCGGCTCAACTCAAGAGGCTGGTGCACAGAATGGAACGGAGTAGAGACACAGGTGAGCAGAACTGAAAACCCTGGACGCTAGAGAGAGAGTCAGGCAGTGGGAAAAGGTAACCCCCGCTCAGGAATCGCCTCCCTTCCTCACCTTGGTGCTGCCAAATATATTGAAGATGCCCACGCGCTTCTTCAGCTTGTTGGCACCCATCGTGCCCTTCATGGTCAGGTGGTTCGATATCGAGTTGCTGTAGTGCGAGTCCTGCACGGCATCCGGATCCAGCTTGGACAGATCCTCGAAGGGTATGTCACGTGGTGGCGTAAAGCCCGATTGGTATCTATAAAAGGTGAATTTAAATTAAATAAAAAGTTAAGAAAAGAGTAGAGTTAATAAGAAATTTAAATAAAATAAAAAGTAAAGAACTTCACACATTAAAATCAAGAACAAACCTCTCTATGACTTTGAAGGAATCCTCCTTCTCGTTGATGGACTCGCCCGCCTTGACAATGCCCTCCATGCAGCGTGCAATAATGGGCGCCACCGAGGACTCCACCTCCGCTGCTCCTATGATAAACTCCCTGATGCCACGCGTTCGCTTCTCGTCCAGCTCCTGCAGCCGATTGAGCACGGCTGGGAGGAGCATACTGAAGTGCTGCTGCTGCAGGTTGTTCGTCTTCTGCAGCTGGTTGGCATACTCGTTCTTGGCATCGTCCGACTGCTGAATCTTCGATGTCATCACGTTCTTGTAGCGTTCCACCTCGGCGCGACTGAGATTGAGGTCCATGTCCGCCCTTTTATAGCTGTCCACGGCCTTCTCCGAGTCCCGGTAGGCCTTCTCGTAGTTCCGCTTGGCCCGGTCCAGCGAGGAGAGCTGTGTGGTGAGGTTCTGTTGCAGCATTGCACCATCGCTGAGGCATTTCTGTGGGAGAGGGAATTTGAATTTGTAAGCCGTTTATCACGGCCTTAAGCCCACGCAGACTCACCTTGCGATCTTCGCGCAGTGTCTTGGACAGGAGCGTTAGTCCCTGGATGACCTGGAGCTGCAGGGACTCGGACACCACTTCGCGCTGTCCCGCCAGGTCGCCCACCTCCTTGAGCAGATTGCGGAACGCCTGCATCGATGTGTATCTGGAAAAAAGTAAGTAATAGGAGCATGTGAATCAGTTCGACCTACGCGAGCCAATGGGCGACCGAGGAGGAGCACATATTTCATGCACAGGGAGAAATGTCTAAGACAGTTTTATTTATTTTATTTAGGGCCGGTTTCTACCATCCCTGTCAAAACTTTCCGGCCAGATAAAGATAAAGACAAAGAGGTTTACAGCACTTTTGAGTGGCTCCGATAACCAAAGCAACCGTGTATTTGCGCCTTACAGCACAATTCGGTGGCTTACAGTAATAATCGATAGTTAACAGAGTAGTTAACAGCAATATATTATTCTTTCAGGGCAGAAAAACGATTTGCTTAACGATAAGTTTATCTGTTGATTTTCTTTTTCGGACAGATAGCTGTCCCTATCATTAAATTTGCTAATTTTTGGATAATATTTGTAGAGTTATCTATCACCTCCATAAGGCATAACTTTTTGACAACCAGTTAACACCCCGATTATTTTTATTAACCTCTTTCTTCCTGTGCAAAAAATATAGCCAAGCCAGTCACACCATAGTCCATAGTCAGGGCCCGATTTATGGAGCTCTCGGGATTGACAGGGCTAGACACGCGCTGTGGAACGCCCACGCAGCTCCGGACTTTGTCCATCAACGACGCCAGAATGGGCACTCCAATATGGTCCGAGGAACGGGCCTGAATTTATGGACTTTACAACTGAATATGGCAAGAGCTCGCTGGCATTTCATTACCAAGTCTACCACTTGGCTCTGGCTCTTCATTGTCATGTTACACACATGCCACAGTCTCAGTCACACATCCAAATCCCAATCCACAATCCGGAGGAGATCTATTTGCGGGTCATGATGTCAGAGTCTGTCCAAGTGCCAGATTTGCATGGCGTGTAATTAAAATCGGAGATTTTCAGACCACACACCGAGACACACAACTACTTGAGGCCAAGCCCCAAGTGGATCTTTACCCGGACACGCACAATTAGAGCAATGAGACTATATCCCAGGCACAGCCCAACCCGA
Organism: Drosophila rufa; assembly: GCA_018153105.1. Lineage (NCBI taxonomy): Eukaryota > Metazoa > Arthropoda > Insecta > Diptera > Drosophilidae > Drosophila > Drosophila rufa. Next base: position 9,733,754 of record JAECXS010000085.1, read on the forward strand.
CCCACAACCACTTAGCACTTTGCCAAACAAATATGGCAAATACAAAGTGCAGCAAATTACGGATAATTTTCCAAAACATTTAACAACACGAAGAAGGTAAGAGGGTAAAAAAAAAAACCGAACAACAAATTATATATATTTTCTATACGGTTAATGCTTACTCATTGTCTTCCTCCTCCTTCTTTTTGGGCTGATAGTTTTTCACCAGGCGCCTGCAAGAGAAAAAAAACGAAAGGTAAAATCCATATCATGGCATTAGTGAAACTTTGTTTATACACATACTTATATATACCAAGAAAGAAAATAATAATATAATAATCATAGTCTGTGTGGCAGCAGCAGCAGCAGAAGCAACATATTTGCATTAACACGAGACTTTTCATTTTGCGATTGCTATTGCCAAGGCGGAGCACGGAGCACGCAAAAAAGATTTCACTGCGCCGCGCATATTAAATACAGTTTTTCCTTACAGTTTCATGCGGCTGCTTTGTGGTCTAGTTGCTACTCTTACTCGGTATCTAGCTCTAACTCGTACGAGTATACGAATACTAGACGAACTCATCCAGACTCCAGCAAGCATAGGTACACTCGGAGAATGATTAGGGAATTGCTTACATTGTTTGGTATTCATTATTATAAAATGTATGTCTTAAAATGTTCCTTAATTTCTAACCTAATTCAATTGTTGAAATTAAGACAATAATTTATATTTTATTTGTTTAATAGTTCGAGATTCATTGCTAAAAATCAGAAGATTGTAGCTTCAATTTTTGGCACGGTCGTCATGTAGAAATTAAATTAAATTTAGTTATAGTTATAATATCCAATCTCTTTTGCCAGTGTACAACTGCAACTAAGCCCGCACAAAACCACGTTAGACGCGTAATGATAAAGTCATTAAAACGAGTCAAGACGGTAGCAGCTCCCAGCCATATCAGGGGCCACAGTTCACTACCAGTCCCACCACGACTAGAAGAAGCAGTAGAAACCACTGCGAAGCGGAGTCATCAAGCATCAAAGCAGCGACTCATTGTGGGAACTTTGGTGGCAGTGGAGTGGCAGTGGGAAACCGATTCCCCCACGATCCACGATTCCAACCGGACGAAGCAACACCTTGGCGGCAAACATAATCTTTGCTTAAATTAAACAATTATGACGAACCATGATGGACGGGACTCGACCCACGCAGCCATAGGCGCGACGTTGGGCAATCGACTGGGTAACTCAAGCCTAATCCCATTAGGTCCCCTCATGTCCAGTTCCCACTCCGAGTCAGTCGCGTGTCAATTGCGTGGGGCAGGTCGTGGTCAGCGCTCGGGTGTCACTCAATTTAGTGCAATTTATGGGATAAGCCAAGGGTTGGCGACGTTGGCGTTGTCTCTCTCTCCACGAGGTGTGGCTCCCCTTTTAAACCGAAAATTCCTGGGGTCCATAAAAAATATCAAGCGTAATTGAAATGCGCCACAAGAGTATAATGCACACAGCACACAATTAGCTATTTACGATTATTATTGTTTATGGCGCACGTTGTTCTGTTGTCGTCGCCCGGCGAAGGTCGCCAAAGACAAAGACTTGAATTAAATAATACGATGCCTACGCGAATGGATTGTTTTATATTTTTATTATTTTTATAACTTGGCCAGGAACGGAGCCTGCTGCCGCTGCTGCTGGTCAGTATCGGGCGCAATCACTTCCACAAGTGGACGACCTTGTGCTTATTACTTGAGAGCTGCTTTTTGTCTTTACATTTACATTAAGAGTGAGAACATTATTTTTGGCAGCTGCAAAAGCCACAAAGCATGCCACAAATGGGTGAGGCCTGATGCAACTGGCTAAGTAAATGCTCGAAAAAAAAATATTTATTTTTAATTGGCGATTTGTTAAGGCCAAATACGGAGGCGCCAATCGGCCAGACACTTTGCAGTGCCTTTAAACTGTTTTCCAAACTGCTGAAGGTAATCCTTGGTAATTGATATTGATACGAGGTAATTTTTGTGGTTGAAATTAATTTTAATTTTAAATTTGCATTTTTGGGAAGGTGCTTTTTAAATAAATGTATTTTTACCATTTATGTATGTGGAGTTTTTTCGAAAGGTTAAAGCCATTAATATTATTTTTTTCAAGCTTAAGCTTTTGGAAAGTGATTAACAAGGATGTCGCAATATTTTTTATTTAGCTCTTTTATTAATTTAATATTTTGCATACAATTTTTTTTTAATTTTTAAGAATTTAAAAATACCCTATATCCTTTTAAATTCATTATTTTTTACCCCATTAAAATTCAAATATTCTTGATCATAAATTCTTATATTTTATTTAATTAAATCAACCCAAAAACTCACCTCAATTTGCCGGCATATTCCGTTTCTATGGCCACACGATCGCGTAAAAAGTTGGCATACTTGTCCAAAGCATCGATGCCTCTGTTTGTGTGTATCGCTATATTATCGTTCTGATCCTGAAAATATATAAAACGGACACATGGTATCGATTAGAAAGAGCAGACCAAAAATAACACTTAATGCCTCTTGACATTGAGCCAACACAAATGCGTGGATCGAGAACAGCGCAAAAAAGATAAAGAAATAATGCGAAATTAATCTAATTTTTTAATTAGAACGATATACGAAAGCAACTGCGTAGCGGGCAAAATGGAATTCATTTATACTCAAGCACCCGTGGATAAAGATCTCTCTCAGTCATCGAATATGTATCTTAGTGGAGGCCATAATGGAACGCTTGAGAGAGCTCAAAACAACTGATCCATTAACTCATTAGCCATATAGAGCTGGACCTAAATTAGCCGCCACTAGTTGACAATATCGTGAGATTTAATTTTAATTTATTGTATGGTGTATTTACCAAGATATTATTATTGCCTAAATGTGGGCAGCCACTTCCTCCTCGACTCCAAGTTGTGACATAATAAAAGCCTCTCTCTCTCTTTCTCTGTCTCTGGTTTATTTTGCTTCTTTCTTTGGCCTGGCTTTGTGAGCAATTTGCAACACTTTTCAATGCTGTTTGTCAATAGCTCAATAGAGCCAACAAACAATCAAAACAAACTGCGCTCCACTTTTGATTTTATTTTCGCACGCCGCCAACAAATACAACACAGAAGAAAAAAAGTAAGACAAGAAAAGACATCAAAAGAGGCAGCCGTTTTGACCGAGTTAGCTGCCAATCACGCCCCCAAACGCAATCATCGGTGGCAGGCAGATTTGAATTTTAAGTAAAGTTGAAAAAACCCCTAAAAAACGGCTTAAATGGCAAAGAGTCGAGACGAGACGCACAGCTCGGCCAATTTGCATTTGAAGTTCAGGAAATTACCATCAATTACATAATGAAACCCAGTTCCGATCATGGCCCAAACAATTTTCGTGGCCAAAATGAGCGGTAAATTGACGAAAATTTACGTTGTCCGTATATTTGGTGTCGTCTTCAGAGTGTCTCTTGATGGGTTTTGTAATTTTTTCTTGTTTCTTCCAACGATTATATTAACAAGGTTGCTGCTGCTGCCTGATCAGTGAAATTTGGCAACGTTTGCTGGCTTCGATTTTCCCCCGTCGTTGTTCAATTAAAACGTGTCTGCCATTAATTAAAACAATTGTCAATTACCTACGTTTGCGAGCACATCATTAACGAGTGCGTTTGTAGAATATGTTTGATTTGGCTATTTGTTTTATTGCTGTTTTGTGGGGATTTTTAAGTGCTTGCGTCACTGAAAAAAAACTTTCACCCCGCTCCAAGGTGCGGCATCTTGGCAGCACTCGATGAAAAGCGTTTTTCGCGTGGAAAAGTGTCGGGCAACATGGCAAATGTCGTCGCCTAAAGTCGCTGCAGCCGCAGCAGCAGATGTCATGCGAGTAGCGGCGATAATTGAGTTGCAACCGCGCCGAGGGCGTTGCCTTCAACATTGTGGGTGTTATGGTCGCCACCAGGACGACTCTGGGCGCTCCAAAACTGGGCCTATAAATATGTCTTGGCTGTCAGCTTGTGCCCCTGGGAAGTGCCTGCTGTCTGCTTTATGCAATCGAAGGCACTCGGAAAATTATTTGCCTACCATAACATAATAAATGGTAAGTGAATGCTCGCGAGTGTTAACAGGGTGTTATTCAAGCGTTTGTAAAAGTTGAACATTTTTATTATTGCAAATTTTTAATTGTCTGGATGCTGGAAAAAATGTATGCTTTAGTTCCGTGTGTCTACTGTTTGAAAATGCAATTTAAAAACTGCAATACGTAAGGATCGTTTAATATAAACAATAACTTATTTACGGATAAAACAAGCTACTGGAAAATACACTTTTTTTTTTTGCACATATTTTTTTATAATATTTATATTGTTTGGCCTTAAATTGTAATAATTATTTAAAATCTTATTAGAAATGTTGTAAGAGGTAGTGTCACCAAATTCGTACTTGGGAATTTTAGGTGCACTTTTTGCTACAACTTGTATTAATGTTTAATGTTGGAATGACCGAATGTTGCAATAAATTATACAATTCTTTAAACTTTGAAATTTAATTCACATAAGCGAACTCTCGACAACAACTTTATTAGGATTAATGCTAAAAGGCCAGTATGTTGCAAGGAAAGATAAAATTCCTTAAAATTAAATATAAAAATATATGTTAAAAATATAGTATGCCTTAAAACTGTCTTTATTTTTAATTGTTAACTAATATATTCCAGAAAAGGATTCCTGCAGATTTAATATTCATTATGTTACATTTTTTTCACATTTTTTCCATGCTTCTTGGCACCTATTTAGCATGCATTTTCTACAAGTGCACCTGGCACAGACATTTTATGCCCCCAGCGCTCCTGCCTTTCCATCAACTCGACTCAAACTCAAACTCAACTCAGTTCGACTGAAATCAAATCAAATTAATTTACTTTGCACAGTAACTGTGGTGCGGTGGTGCGCTTGCGCAATATTCCCGCCCCCCGCCGGCGGGAAATTGTTTTTCCAATTGATCTGCTTCACCTATATAGGCATATACATTCAATCTATATATACATATAGAGAGAGCCTATTAATATATGAGTGTGCGTGCCAGTTTTCCATGTTGCCTGATTAAATGGAATGGCAAATTGGCCGTCGGTTGTCTGGGCTGGAAAGTTGCCATTAGCGCCGTTGATTTATATAAATGTTTAATGATAGGCCCCAGAGTCAAATGCATTGATTATGATAAGTTTATGCTGTTACCGGGAGATTACGAGGTGAGAAAGGAATGTCTGGGAGTAGAGATTTTTTCTGGATCGATCGATCGATCATCGATTGATTGTGGAAGAATGTGGGAAGCACTTATGTATAGTATGTTGTTTTTCAGCGAATTTCTATGGTTGCCGTGAGGCCGAACATGATCGCTTTGAAGCTCATCATGATCATCATTCGGGGCCTGACATTGATAGACGACTCTCGAGGTTGTGTTCGCCAATCGGATCGCATTGTTGACCTTGACCGGATCGCGTCGAGAGATCGCAGAAACGATTCCAAGATCGGAGGCAGTCTGCGCATATAAGGAGTGTTTCGATTGGAAATGGCAAGGGTCTCTCTCTTAAATTGGCCAGAGGTGGGGCATAGCACATATCGGTGGAATTTTCTCCCCTCCTTCAGGTTAATGACTCTCGCATTTAAATAATATTTATTTATTTAAACAACCAAAGCCGGAAGATTAATCTCGCAGCCTCTGCCCAAAAGCTAGTTGGCTGAGACTAACAAGCTGTCCAATAAATCATGGCGAAAGTTTTACATGGGGGCATCATCATCATCATCATTATAAACTTTATCATCTTCAACTGGTGTCACAGAGTTTATTAGCAGAAGAAACCCCAATCCAGAGAGACGCATCATCCAATCCAATCCAATCCAATCCCGATACCAATTCCGATTCCCACTTGATGACTTTCACTTGACACAAGTTGGTTCATCAAAGTCATGAGAAACCATCAACAAAATGTAGCAATAAGAATTCGAAAGAGCAAAGAAAAGCCAAGCAAGTTACTCGAAAAACACAAAAAAAAAACACCGAAAAAACCAAACAAAACAATGACAATAAAAAGCAATAAAGAAATTAACAAATTGCTGGCAAGAGGAAGAGGCAAGAGCCCACAGAAAAAATAAAACATTGAAAAGTGTTAAATTCGATTGAAGATTGTCATCGATTGTTTTGGGTTCTCTGTGGGCATTGTAAGTGTGAGCAATCAATGCCGTGGATAGTGAGGAATTTACGGTGGGGACCAAGCCCTCGATATAAGGGCATTCCATCAACTGAGTGGGTCAAGATTGAAGGCTGATCGATCCGATTGATTAAACGCATTTGTCGCGTTTTATTTGTTATTTGTCCGCCGGATTGCATTGTTCTGTGTTCTCCGCGGGCTTTCATCCATTTAATCGTGCTTTCGATTCGTTCCGATTCGTGTTTCCAGGGCTCGTGACATTCGATCGAGGAGGAAAGCCCCCAGAAAATGGAACGGGGACAAGCCCGATGGAGTAAGTATAGATGATAATCAAGGAAAGTATTATTATTTATTGCTTGGTATTGTGAAAAATAATACTCATAATATTTAAGAAGTTATCAGGCATTATTGAGTGTGAAATTTTGTCAAAGCGGGAAGTATTTATTGTTTATGGTTCAATTTTTTAATAAGAGAGTTTAACAACTATTAATATATCATCAACAAATGTATTTTTATTTATTGTTAATTTTTTAAAGAATGTATTAAAGCTTTCCTTGGAAGTTATCATTTATTATCAGTTGTTCAAAGCGAATTTGATAGTATTTCCTAGCTATTAGTACCTCTCACGGACTCTTGGAAAGTTATCTCATAGGAAAGTACACATATATCAACCGCAAAACCTCTTGATGGATTCAGTTTCATATACAATTTATGATAGTTGCTATAGATAATGGCAAATAGCCTATACCTTACCCCCATTTAAGGGAAAATGTTAACCACCATAATCAGGGGCCAGAAATCAGGCTGTTACGCAAACAGTTGCAACGGTAAAGGGAAATCTCTCGGGTTGGCCTATAGACCCGGGCCCTGTCAATGCTCGTTGTATGTGTCTTTATGTAATGACTGCCAAATGCAACTGCAACTAACAGTGCAACTGCAACAGACGAGGGTGTCAATTGAAGCAGAAAGCGTTGACGGCGACTGTCTGGCAGTTGTCTGTCTCTATCTAACGCTATAGCTATCTCTTTCTGCTTTGATTAATACACAAAAAAGAAAAATATATTATTAAGGGATGTAGAAAAGGCAGAAAACATATTTATATAGCGTTAAATATCGAAGATGTCCCTGAACTCAGATATATTTATTGCTTGAAGCATTGATTACATCCAATGAATAAGTTTATACTCTACCCCTTCAAAATAAATAGAATATAAACTAAACCCATTTCTTTTATGTGAACAACTGATTACATAGAGGGATTAAATATAATAATATACAATTTATTTATGTTTTCCATAAAAAACATTAGAAGAATCATTTAGTGGAACATTAAATTGAAAAATATATAATAAAATATATGCACAGTACTGTTTCCTTGACGATTATCACTATGATCTCATTTATGTATACATTTTTCTCGGTGTTTATCGCTTACAATATGGTTCCTGTTTGCATTACAATTGCAGGAGCTCAGTCGACCAGAAACGTTGGCTTCCTTTTGCCTCGGTTTTGGCTTTTGTTTTTTACGTTTTATTATCTTTTTTTTTTGTTTCAATGATTAGGAGAAGCGGAGAGCAGCCAGAGAGAGACCCAGTTCGGACGACCGACTAACCGAGCGAGCTGATGGCAATGCCAGCGGCTAAAACTGGGTAACAGGTGCACAGCGGTGGGCTGGGACATGGACTCGGCGGTGGCTGTGGGTTGTTACCAACGATTTTGTTACCACCACCGGTCGGTCGGTCGGTCTATCCGCTTTGTTATTCAGCTGCGGTTTTTGGAAGCCATAGGCAGCGGCTCAAGCAACAAAATGGGGTGGCTTAAACAACGAATCTAAGCCAGGTTGCTGGTTCTATGTACACTTAACAACATAACGGTTAAAGTCGTTAAATTGAAACGTATTTTTATGGCCATTCAAAGAAATATTAAAGTGGGTCCTAAGGGTTACAAAGCTAGAGTCATTAAAATCACTAATAGACTATTATTATTGTTATTATTGTGTTAGAGAAACTATATATTTTTATGAACTTGCATTTAATAGAGAACCAAAAATATTTATTTTGGAAGTATTGGATATTAAAACTTTACGAAAGCGTAATAAGAAAGTAAATATAATCAACTTATTAATACACCAACATTAAGTGTAAGAAAAGTTGTTGCAAAAAGTGCACATGAAACTCCCAAGAACGAATTCGGTGACCGCGCATAAGCTGCCGACTTGATCCTGAGTTAAAATAAATTTATATTAAATGTGTTTCCATTTTCTAAACTTTTCGTTTCGAGCAGTGCATGGAATGATGAATTCTCGGAGTACAGAAGAACGGATTCAGCTCATGGGCAACTCAACTCGCTCAATGGAAGTTCCGCAGCACGCGTTTTTATCTGCAACGGACGTGGCACGCAAACAACTGCAGCAGCAACAGCAGCAGCAACAACATCAGCAGCAGCAACATGCACAACAGCAACATATTCATTGCAGCTGATAAGCAGGGAAGTGCCTTCCACAAAACCTACATATATGAGCATATAGGGTTTGTGTGTATATCGATAGTGAAGTTGACCGCCCGCTCGGCATGACGAGAAATTGTTTGTTATTTTTTTTTTTTGCTGCTGCTGCACCCAGTTGACATTTACTACACGGAACCAAAAATAATTAAAAATTATAAATACATATGCTTGAAATAATATTTTAATGGCTGAAATTTGCAGTTTTCTTCTAAATAATGGCAATTTAATAGTATCTTAGAGATATTCCTTTAATTTGTAGACTTTTTCCTGTTGACTATTGTAGAAGCTAATGAAAACTGTGTTTTATTTTAGAAAACTCTGATATATTTGGTTTAAAATACTTTAGAAAAATATTTTTCAGAAAAAGCCTTGTAAAGATTATTTAATATATTTTTATAATATCATTAGATTCAAATTTCATCGATAGAAAAAGCTTCCTATCCCTTTTTATATTAATCAATATGGAATCAGTCATCAATTTAAGAAGCCTAATTTCTAAACCGAATTATCACAAATTAAAATTAATTTAAGATCTATTTTCTCATCTTTAAGACTATTTTTTCGGTGTAAACGACGATGATGTTCGATGACTGGTCCCTTGACTGACGCAAATTGACATTGCCCCCGAGAGTGAATCCGTAGTGAGTGCAACATGCAACCTATGTGTCCATATGTCATATATGTCTATTGGCTTCCGCCACGCCCATTTTTGCCGCCCCTCTTGCTAGTGCTTTTTGCATGACAACGTTTAGGCGGCGGCGGCGCCTTTGTTTATCATGACCATGGCATGACGATTAATGAAAATGTTGAGTATGTGAAAGCTAGTCACTTTTTTTCTCCCTATACTATCAGTTTTTTCCATTACAACAGGTCAGGTCAGGCGTTGACCCCGCTTAAATAAATTATATAACTTGTATTAAGGTTTAAGCTTCTGAGAGCAGATTACAGGATTAATGGGTATTTAAAAGTGAAAAATGAGCTTGTTAAAAAATTGGGAACATGCTCTATAAACTCTATGTACATCGTGTGATCTAAAACCTTTCAAAAAGACAATAATCACAGACACACATGCCAAGTACTCTTTTGTGCCATTTAGTGGCAGTTTTCCACCAGAAATTTCCCCAACAATTACCAAGACAATGAGTGGGAGCTAAGAAGCAACTCCTGGCTGACCCGTTTTCCATTTCCCATTTCCACATTTCTATTTATAAGCGGCTTTCGTTGTTGTTCCTGCCCATTTTCAGTTAATTTGCTGTAACGATTTTCCGCCTCAATGCAGCGCCGTGGAAAACTCTGCTCCCATTTGTCTCTCCCACTCGACACTGGATCTATATTTACATGTCGTTTGCCACTTCCCCATTTATTTTTTTGCTCCACTCCACACACTCACACACATTCTCCCTCTAGTTGCAAATTGTTGTTGACAGTGGGAACCCAAAATTAGCACATTAACCCATTGGTGGCGGTGGCTCTATGTGCCGCTATCGATTAAATAACTTTGTCTAGTTTTTTCTCGCACTTTTCGCCAACACATAAATCGATATTCAGGTCGAATCGGTCAACATCAAAGGCGTGTGTTATCCAATTAGATCAAAATACACTCCGAATACTTTTAAGAACATAACTTGAAAGCGTGTTAGAGACTGACAAATGGCAGCAACTTGATAATTACACACGTACCTATGCAATTATGCAAGAGAATGAATAAATGAATAAATCAAGCGACGCCTTTTCACAGTTAAAAATGTGGAAAATCCACAAAGGCAACTTGATCTTGGCCAGAAGCGAGGCGAAGAATAATGCTTGCAGCACTGGCAAACAGGAAGCATTAAACATCGGCCGAAAAAAGGCAAGAAAAACACATTCATATATCTTCTTGTTTTTTCTTAAAGCTGCGAGGTATCGTGTGTGAACCGTTAGTCACCGCAAAGTTGTAATCATAAAAATAGTTGAGAAACATCGTTCAGTTGAACTTTAACTTTCAACGTGTAGCCAGCAGCGGACACAGAAGCCGCCGGCAGAAGCCGTTGGTCAAGTGTTGGAGCTGGATATGGAGGCCCGGTCTACGAGATCATTAGAGATGGGCATTCCAAGAGAGTGAGCGGCAGATAAATAATATGCAGCCTCCAGGCGGCAATGCCTGATGAATAGTTCTATGGAAAACACTGATTGAACGAAAGATCAAAGGTTTTCCACTTGCAGCAACAGAGAGAATATTTAAATATTCATCTAAGGTACCGTTTTCGATCAGACAATGAAGAGTCGAAATTGATTTGTATTTGTATTTGTTTTAGAGAATTACGGGTTTCTTAGTTGGTTTGGAACGGAATCTATGACATTAATCGAATAAGAAGATGTAAATGCCAATTAAATAACGATTTATAAATTAATCGAAATAATAACTTGGGTATATTATGGGAAACAAATATTAATCGTTGCTTAGAAAAATCCTGATCACTGAATTCTTACATTTCAGTATATTTAATAGTAGTTCTCTATCAGTCTAGTACAGGGGTGCCCACAGCCCTGACTCGAGAGTTAGAAAAAGTATTTTAAAGGTTTATTAGTCAAATTGTTTAAAAACAGGAAGCACGTCTGTAATTTTATATATATATTTTAATCCCTCAGATTTTCTATTTTGCCATTTTTTTGAGTGCACCTTCAACTGGTTTAGGCCAATAACGATCACCTCCTCCTATCTACCGCAAGCAGTCGAAGCTCAATTGCATTTCGGTTATGCAAAGAATCAAATCACATTTAAACGGCGACATTTAATTGCAAACTGGTTGGTTGTCCAGTTAACCACCTGCGGCGCGGACCATTCTCGTTGCTGGATACACACACCACAGCACACACCTCCTTAAGAGCAAGTCGGACACGGGACTTGGACTCACCCAAAATTCCGCATGGCAATCCCTGAGATCCAAAACGGTTGCCACTCCGGATCCGCTGAGGCTGCGAGCCGCATTCAAATAGCCGATCAGGCAGTTCATGTCGAGAGCCGCGAGCAAACTAATTGACCAACTGTTCCAAGCCAGCTAAGTGGTCTCCGATGGCCGATGGGAAAAGTGGTAACACGAAGCAGAAGCAGGAGAAAGAATAGCGATCGAGATAGCCCAAGAATGTGAAAACATGTGCCATCCGAAGACATGGGAGTGGTTGTGGGTTCCCGAGATAGATAGATGCAAGCACTCACAAATCAAGAAGTGTTCTCATCTCTTTACTATTATTATTATTATTATAAAGATTTATATTCAGCTGCTTAAGCTGATTGCCCGCTGTCCAAGTAACCTCGAAACGTGCCAAAACGCCAGAGATCTTGTGCCCACACTCTGGGTCCGAACTGCCATAAAAATCCAGCAAACAGTTGACAATTGCCGCTCGTTAGGTGAACAGGCAGCCAGCAAACAAGAGGGAAGTTGGTCAGACTTAAGACCTAAGGCCAGACTTGGACACTTCCGGACAGTTTCTGCACTATATGGAGTTCCATATACCATACTATATACACATACCAGAGATAACCTTACTCTGTTACATGGAGTGGATTGGATGGATCTCGGGCCTGTGAAGCGCCATTCAAGTTAATTTGCTCCAATTATGAAAATGCTCATGTGCTCATTAAACTTAATTGAGAACTGGGGGAAAAGGAGAAGGCAAAGCCAAAACAGACAAGATACAAAATAAAAACAATTCGAAAAAATAAAGCTTTGGCCAGCTTAAAAAAAAAACAGCCTTGAGTGAGTGAGTGAATGAAATGTTTGAACGACAGAAGTGGCAAACGGATCAACGGATTTTCTTTTTCCTGCCATCATCTCATCTTCCATAAAAATGCTTTGGTTTTTTTTTTCCTGCTTCGAGAGAGGTAAAAGTACAACATGAATCAAAACATAAAACTCCATCTTAGCCCAAACAAGCGGCTTAGGAAATAAGTTGTGGAAACCATCAAATACACTGGTAATAATAATTTATAAGGAAGACCGCCTCTACCCTCTAATCAAAGAGGAAAATATTAAATTTATGTGAGAGAGGAAAAAATCACTCCTCTGGCTTTACAACGTGCAATGTAATTTAAGTTGTTGCAAAGAGTGCACCTGAAATTCCCAAGTACGAATTCGGGGACACGCTGATGTATAAAACGTTCGTAAAAGAGGAAAATTAAAAAAAGGGACCAATATATGTTGTTTTAACGTCTTTCTACTTCATTTAAAAACAGATAAGAGCTTGACCTAAATAGTTGGCTATTAATAACATCAAATTCCCAGTAAACATGATATACTAGATATCATTAAATGTGATCTAGCATATCTCTTTTTATAGCTTTTTAGTTGCAGCTAAATTCTACAACAAATTTAGTTGTTAATCTTATAATTTAGATATGATCTAGTCAGTGAAACGTGACGAACTACAGATTGCCCTTAAGAAAATATTAGTTAGAAATAAATACTGAAGAAACTGATTAAGAGGTGTCTAAAATTAAAAAAATATAAAAGATCTCGTACATTTCAGGAATTCGTAAAGCCAGAAGCACATTTTCCCAGTGTACTTCACATTCCTTTTGATGGGAAGCAGACTTCAGCCTCTTGTCTAGCATTTTTTATATACTTTATGTGACTTAACCATTTTTCAGCAACATTTTGCGTAAATCTTGCAAGTAAATTGCCACGAAAGTTTAATCTTTTTTTTTTTTTTTTTCTATTTTCAGCTAATGTCGCTGCGGATGCTGCTGAAAATGGTCAGGAGAGGCGGCTGGAGATGGGCAGTGCTGGCGGTGGACACATAGAAGCCAAGCGTGGAGCTGGACAGAGCTGAAAGCAAAAAGCGCTATAAATTTGCAGCCACATTCTTTGGGACCGGGCCAAAGCCGCCGAACAGGTTGAACTACTTTGGCCAACAGAAACGGAGACCAGCAGAGAGACTAGCAGCCACAGAAACCAGCAGAACCATGGCCAATTCCTGAGCTCAGCTGCAACTGCAGGACCGGACATTCATTCGGTGGCTTCGAGTGCGCCCAGAATCGATTGGATAAAGCTGCTCGCTCTATAAATAGAGCCCCGGCCCGGGCCTTATCAGACCCGATCCGCGTGGCCAGAGTTTCGCTTTTCAAGTCTCTCTATTATTTTATTTCTTTTTCCTTTTTCTTTTTTTTTGCTTTTGCCTTTTCCCTCGCGCTTGCTCCCCAGTGGCCATAAAAATTCGCTGCATTTCCGTTGCTTGTACAAGAAAATATGCAGCCACTCTCTGGCAGCGAGATGAAAACTGGAGCAACAACAAAGGCTGGCCAGCATTTTCCAAGTAACTCATTTCACATGCTCTCTCTCTTTCCGACTTTACTTTCAGGCTCCTCAAGTTATCATTAATCTCTTTTGCGGCAAACAAGATGCACACTGAGATCTCGCGGCAATATACAGATGGGGTTAAGATATTAGCACTCGAAATATATTTTGCAAAATGCGAATAACTGATGTTTTGTAGGGTAAAATCCTTTGACATGTTAAAATAAAGAACAAAGTAACTAGATATGAGGGTAACATAAATCCCATTTTCAAAATATTTATGGCTAAACAAATATCTATTTAACTCTGAAAAATACTGTGCGTATAACGGCAGAGGCTTGACATGCGAGTAAGGATTTTGGGCACCACTGAACTATGTAAGTTCAAGCCTTTGAACTTATCCAAAAAATATAATAAAGGATCAATTAGAAATAATGGACTGATATTATACCAAAAAACTGAATTACCACTTAAAAATATGCTGAAACTATTACATTCTTAAATATTAATTTTAATTGTATATACAAATTTCTAATTTCGAATTAAAATGTTTCCCTTATAACATGTAGTTACTACTTTTCTAACCCCATCTGTACTTGATAGTTGTGTCAGCCGCTGATGGCTGGTAATTAAAATTTCTCACATATGTATTTACATACATCTTTGATTATACGAGGCGATAGCTTCATGGAGCTGAGAGATTCCTGGAAAACACGGTGGCAATTAACCAGCTAAGAAAACTAGGCGTATAATGCAAATACTTGGTATTCCACGAGCCATAGAACAAAAAGAATTGCTCACACGCTTTCAGTTTAAAGGCAACAAAGAACTGCGATGGGGGGAAAAATATGTTTAAAAAGTTCAACTGCAATCCTTTTGCTATTTTTATAGCAACAAAAATAAAAAAACAGCAAACAGAATGTGCAGCGAGAATATTGCAATTTCCATTTATTTATGAGCCATGAAAAAGCAATGGGAAATGGTCGGTAAAAAAGAGGGACGACTCTCGTTTAGTTTGGGAGGGAAAAACTTGATCAATTTCCTCAAGCGGCTGCTTCCGAACTTGTGGGTGCCCTTCTCCCCAACCCCTCTGTGGTTGCTGTCTCCCACAGACAACGGGGCGTATGCGCAATAAATTAAGCGCTGTCATTTTGCCCAGCAGCAGCAAGTCAACTCAAAAGTCAATTAATAACAAACACAAAAAAAGCAATAGCATTTCACTGACCAGACAAACATCTCAGAGTTGTGGCATCACAGCTGCAGATGAAGCTATGGCCAATATTGGATGCACAGGAAGAAATATTGAGAGTTTTAAAAGCTAAAGATATTTTTTATACGAAAAGATAATTAAATAAATATAAATTAAAGCCCTTTTAATAACTTGGGTCTAAAGTTCACCTATGTTATTTAAAGAGCTTTCTTATAGTGTGATTTGCATTGCCACTTAAATTCCCAAGTCGATATTCGGCGCTAGGCTGGTACGCTGAATGTTGAGGTAGGTCAGAAAGCGGATACTGATTATAGTAATGGCTTTTGCATAGAAACACCAGTATATCCAAGCCTAATGCTTTCTTTTATGTATTTACAATTTAAATATACAAAAATTCTGTCAGAAAACATTTAAATAATTTTTCCCTGTGCACAACATTGAGCTGATTGCCTCTAGTGACGTCACAAACAGCCTGCACCGCGACTCTTGACCAGTTGAAAAAGGTTAACTCGGGTTCGCCTTCTTCCAGCGAACGTGAGAGAGTTTTTTGGAGTCTTGCGCAAAAGCTAACGAGTACTTCAAATATCTTCCCGCAAACTGATTGCAACCGAGTGAGTATTATGGATTTCGTTTATTTCTAAGCGCTTCATTGTTTCCGTCGGCGAGACAAAAGCCAAGCGCGCTCCAATCTCATTCCGCGTCAATGTCAATTTCAAAACCCAATTGTTGCCCGGCAAAGTCCAAGTCCAAGCGACTAACTAACTAACGGCCGGCCGCAGTGTTCAAACATTTAGACAATTGCCGGGCTCAGTCACAAAAACGCTTCCAATTAAGTCGGTGAAAAGCGAAGGGAAATATCACTTGGACTCGGACTCGTACGAAAGCTAAGCTCGGTTCAATGGAACATCTGCGCGCCTTAGAACAAAAACAATGTAAATTGCCCTGACCAGCTGCCTGTCTGGGGATCAGGGATCGAGGTGAATCGAGGGAGGATTGGACAGGGAAATGCTGCAGGGTGTGGGTTAAACACGTGCCTGGACAGCGCTTCAAACGGCAACATTTTAGTGGGAAATAACTCTTTCCTTTTATACCCTGTATTTATAAGGACAGCTTAAGGATAAGTAAATCAACTAATGTACTAAAAATAAATCCCTTTTCATGACTTCTACTTAAAGACAGCACTTAATGTCTCACTATAAATCCTTCACTTCAAGCATTCACTGTTACCTTTCCTGATTTGATTAACCCAACCTTGCGAGGTATATCCCACGTCGACTTAACCCACTTCGTACCAAAATGATTCTGAAATTGAGTAGGGCAAATACAAAAAAAAGAAAGGGAGAAAGAGTGAAGGAGGAGGCGCTCCGGTGCCCGGAGGAAGTGCGAGGGCAGCCGCTTCGAGGGGGGAGTGTCCGTCAAAACAGCCGCAAAAGTGAAAATCTAAACCAAAACCAAACGAATTCTGGTTTCCAATTGCCCCGCGGTTTGAGTTTGCCATTGTTTGGGCACGAGTTTTGTTTTTTTTAGCCCGCCGAGTGCTTTAGTGTGTGCTTCAATGTGTTCCAGCTGCTTGACGACGATAAATGCAGTGTGCATGAGGATGAGGCTAACTGAGGCTGAGGCTGAGGCTGAGGAGGAGATTTGCCAGCATTTTGGCGAGCGAAAAATAAAAGCCAAACGGGTTTCGTGCCCCAAAGTGCCAGTCAGTCTGGGAGTCGAAAGGCGGGGTACTGACTGGACCTGCGGCTGGGAGACTGAGGCTGAGACAGTGACTGGGTCTGGGTCTGCGGTGAGCCATTGTTGTGGGCTGCACAGCAACAAAGTAATAGGAATCACTGTGGACGGCAGTCCACGTAGTGACGATGAGCACCGAGACTGTGGTGCGCAAGGAGACTACTATATACAGCCGTAGAATTGAAAATCTGCTACGATAGTCCGATCAGAACCATTTATATCTTGATCGAAAGGTATTGTAAACCTCTTTGAAACTGCATACTAAGATTTTTCAAAAACTGATAACTTTAGGAGAAATGAGAGTGAAAGTGCGAAATTGACAATTTTGAAAATTGGAGCAATTGGGGCCGGTTGAGCAAAAACCCCCAAATTTTTAAGGTTGTTGTGATCTAGCTTTAAATACGCGTCGAATGACACCTCGATCGTCCTGATCCGATACTCCGTTCAAAAGATATTCAATAAACAAGATTTCAACGGCCTTTCCGAAATGAAAACGTTTGTCCTGTTGTTTGTCTGTTTGTTTGTTTGTTTGTTTGTCTGTTTGTTTGTCTGTTTGTCTGTGGTATTTTTTGTTTTAAAGTCCTGGAACCACTTTTGTTTTATTAATCAGCTCGAGCTAAATAATTTTTGTTCTACGACTTTTTGGGTTTCCCGCTAGTTTGGCGGGAAAACAGCTAGAAAAGCCAGATTTCCCGCGCCCATAACTTCTAAACGACTAAAGCTACAGAATCGTGCTTTATGTCGTTTGAAAGGTATTTTGAAATGATAATAGCTTTGCCTTGACATAATTTATATAAATATAATATTTAAGAATTTATAATTAAAATTAATTTTTTTTTTTAAGTTTTTGAAGTTTTCTTAAAAATGGCTCTAACGATTTTGATACTCACTCAAGGCCAGATAGCCCTTGAGATGGCTCAACTTTTGGTATATAACACATATCTGGGAAAATTCGCTTTCTCGAGATATTACTCATTTAAATTAGTAGCAAAGATCCCATATACCTAACCTTTTACATGCACTATACATACATTTATGTAAAAACTCATGTATAGTCATTTAGAGACGTGCACAATGCAATAAAATTTAAAGCCATCAAAAAAAATTTAATATCATTTAAATTTAAAAGAAATCGTTTGAATTTTTTTTTTTTAATTTAATCTAATGTTTGCTTTTTCCACTACTTTGGCGGGAAAACAGGAAATTTCTCGCGCCCATAACTTCTGAACGACTAAAGTTACAGAAACGTGCTATATGTCGTTGGAAAAGTATTTTGATATGATAATTACTTTGCCCTGACAAAAATTTTCTAAATATTATAATTAAGAATTTAGAATAAAAATTATTTTTTTTTAGATTAAAAATTTTTTTTAAATAGCTTTCACGATTTTTATAGTAACTTCCGGCCGTATATCCCTTGAGATATTTCGGGGTACAACACATATCTTCGAAAATTTGCTTTCTCATCAAAATTAGTAGCAATGCTCCCATATAGCTAACTTCTTATATGAATTTTGTTTGTTCATTTTTCCCATTTGAGTTTCAAACAAAAACTTATAAAAACAATGGAAGACCTATGTATGTACATACATAAGTCATTTACAAAACTTCTGATATCAAATAAAAACACCTCTTAACGAGGTTAGATTAAAGTGACGATGGCACACTCAACACAAAAAATTTCTGATATCAAATTTTGTGACGATTAATAGTTATTTAAACAAAAATATTTAAAAAGTTTTTAATTAGTTTCAAAATCGGCACTTAGCTGAAAAATTTAAAAAGGCAAAATAGGCAGCGTGCCGATTTTGAAACTAATTAAAAACTTTTTAAATATTTTTGTTTAAATAACTATTAATCGTCACAAAATTTGATATCAGAAATTTTTTGTGTTGAGTGTGCCATCGTCACTTTAATCTAACCTCGTTAAGAGGTGTTTTTATTTGATATTTAACTAAAGGCATTTTCGGACTTTATATTTTGGATATTTATTAGACTTTTTTAAACGTTTTTTGGCTTTCTGCAAGCTAAATTCGAAAATTAGCCAAACTAAGAAAGAGCATACTTGGAAAATGCGACATTTTGGTCGAAAATATATCTGTTTTAGAATAGATTTTAATTTCCAACCTTTACACCCTTTAAAACCAACTACTTTCTGTTTATTTGTAACTTTTAACCGAGTTAATAATAATAAAATTCTAGTAACGGTTGTATTTTTGTAATTTAATCATCGATAAAGACCCTCCCTTTATTTCTCCCTGTGTGGCTCAGCTGGCGTGGTTAAATTTTCAGCTTATATCGGCACGGATTGAAAAACGCCTTCGCAGTGTCCAAGGGGAAAATGGAAAATCATCGGGCATGTTGCAGTGGATTTCATAACAAGTGTTGCCAAATGGCCGAAGAAAACAATCGGCCTATAATTTAAGATCTATTTATGTATACGGCCGGACAAGCATTTGGCGTGGGCGAATTTTTCCTTTGCAGAAAAATTCGTATATGTACTTTCGAGTGGTTTTTCATCGAGAATTTCTCTCTCATTTTTCGGTTATTTTGTGGTATTTATAGAACTTTTCTTTTGCCATACTTTATATATATTTTCCGTTGATTGCTCTATCTTGTATGCCTGTGTGTGGAACAACAGTTAGGTATTCTTTAGAATCCCCATAAATACCGACCTCATAAAGGTTGCATCAACCACAGTTAGGCTTGAGTGCAGCCTAAAAAGCCGTTAAGAAGATTCTCCAAACAAACGGAAATATGTTAATGAAGCCACCAATTTGATGACCCAACAGGTTAAGGCATTGTCGGCGCCTCTTAATTTACATTCAAATGATATTTCATTTGTTTATTACAGAGACTTTTGGGGATTTGTTAGAAAACCGTTTTCACTTTTGCAAACGGACAAAAGAGAATCCCGAATGTGTTGAGAGATCGTAAAGATCTCTTTCTAAAGCTGAAGTTTCCAATTTGTTTATAAAATTAGGCAGATCTTTCTCCTGTTTTTTTTTTTTTACTTTTTCCACAAACCGGTTTTGCACTTGTCAGGAAATTATGAAAGACCCCGCGCAGCCATAGAATGCATGAATAATAAATACTAAACAAACAAACAGAAATAAAATCTTTTACCAAAACATTTCCACTCGGTGTATACTATATAGTATACACAATATACAATGGAAATGCAAATCGAGTTGACGCTCGGAAATCTTTATGATTTGTAATGTTAATTATGCCGGAGGGGAGTAGTTTCCATTAGTCAGCAAATCAAATCGGGGCGAGACAATAAAGCGAATGCATAATCCATCCGCGAGCGATGATGATGATCATCGCATATGAAAACCGAAAGTGCCCAATCCGGCGAAATGCGGAAATATAAATATTGAATACGCATTCGAATTCGAGTCTGTAAACAAATAGTGAACGCATAGCGTTTCAAATACAAAATTGATTCGTCTTCGAGTCCACCAAGAAGAGTAAAAGTAGCCAGCAGGCCTTTTCTGGGTATCGGGAATCGGGAGCACCGCTTGATATTGTGTGGTTACTGTCTGGGCCAGAAAAGTTGTTTACTAAATAGGAAAAGGCCACGGAAATGCGTCAGGAAAAAGCATTCTTCCCGTGGGTGGTGGCTCACTCATTCTCTTTCTGTTTTTCTCTCCGGCTTCAAGATCGATCCACTGACTGGCAGTCAATGTTAACGTAAACATTATATCCCGGCTATCAATTCGGTTTTTGTTTATAATAAATGCGCCGAAGCCTTATAAAAATAAACTCGCAAAGGCAAATGCATTGCCATTGCCGTGGCGAGGTGAGTAAATTCACTCCGAAACCATTCCCATTCGATCTGGTTCAAGTCGAGAGACTTTTCTTTACCCACGGCGCTTTTTTGCCCAATTGTTTACGAGGTAGTTGTTTTTTCTTCTTTTTCAAAAGGAGTGCGCGTCTCATGCCGCTTGATTAATGTGAATTGGATCTTACCTGCAACAAAGAAAGAGAAGAAAGGTTAATAAAGTACAATAAAAGATAACATTTCTTGAAAAATGAATTATGTAATTATAGAAATATATTAATATATAAAAGTAGGACTACAAATTTAAGTTTCTGTACAATTTGTAAGCTAAATTGGTTGATAAAAACTTTCTTTATAAATATATCCGTGAACTATCAGTAAAACATAAGAAGGAAGGCCCTTCAACATAAGCATCATAAAGGGTGCACCTAAAATTTCCAAGTACGAATTTGGTGACACGCTAATATATAAATGCGCTCATATAAATAAGAAAGAAGCATAAAATGGGAAATTAATAATAACAAGGATACTTTTCTTTTGGTATATAAAATCTTGATTAAAAAGTAACTCCATTAAATATGAATTTAAGCCCAGTAAAAATGTACACTGTAGATAACAAGCTGATATAAATTAAAAACTGATTAAGACTTGGATTTTATCGGGCGCCATGCGGGGAACCCTTTGATTAGGCCTTGATTCTGCACTCTTTTGCTCTCTACAGTGAATCACTTTTAATAGAGCCCATAAACCAATTGAGTTGTTCTCGGAAATAATGTGTAACAGCACCGATGTTGACTGATTAAGCAAACTGCTCAACTTTCCACCCAGCGAAGACGAAGACGAAGGCAAAGTCAATGTTCTTTCCGCAAAGTACTTATTCTTGTTCGTCGTCAAATCAGCGCGCTACCATCTTTCCATAATAGTATTAACTGAAGTAGACGTCGCATCTTGTTTTTTTACAACAAACAAGCGAGCAAACAGAACACACAGACACCGACACCGGCACGGCACTCTCACATGGATGCAAAATAGTTGGCAGCTGCCTCAAGTTTGCCAGTTTTCCACAATGACAGCGAGTGCATTGCTCCGGCAAATGCCTGCCTGCCCCTCTTAACCCCCACCTTAAACCTCCCTTCCTTAACCCCCCATGGCTGCTTTGCTCCACTTGCCGCCAAGCAGCGCGCAAGTTTTATGCCTTCGTCGTCGCCATCTGCAGCTCCCACTGGCATAACTTGTACTCGTACTCCTATACCTTAGGCCACATCTCATACCTCATCGCCCGCGTCGTTTAGCAGAGTTTTATGTCGGTGCCTGCCGTTTTTATACCCTTGCAGAGGGTATTATAATTTTGACCAGATGTTTGCAACGCAGTGAAGGAGGCATCTCCGACCCCAAAAAGTATATATATTCTTGATCAGCATCACCAGTCGAGTCGATCTAGCCATGTCCGTCTGTCTGTCCGTCTGTCTGTCCGTCTGTCTGTCCGTCTGTCCGTCTGTCGGTTTCTACGCGAACTAGTCTCTCAGTTTTTGAGCTATCGGGCTGAAATTTCCAGCATAGTCTTATTTCTTTAGCACGCAGTATATATGTCGGAATGACCGAAATCGGACTACTATATCCTATAGCTGCCATAGGAATGATGGCGAAATTAATGTAAAAAAAAATTTAACTTCTCTGTTTTTCAACGTATTTCTATAAATTTTCAGACATAGCAGTTTTTTATGGTTCTAGAATTACGGTTTTAATTTCATTAAGATCGGACCACTATATCATATAGCTGCCATAGAAGCGATCGGTCAATTTATATGAAAATGTAAAATTCTACATGTAAAATGTAAAATTTACAAAATTCTATATTTTTTCAACATTACTAAAATGGTTCGATTTTCAATGATCCAATTGCAGACTGCAAGGGTATACCAACTTCGGTTTACCGAAGTTAGCTTTCTTTCTCGTTAATAATATTATGTGGCACGTCTGAGTGGCAACAAAGTTGCAAGCTAATTTAGCGAGTATTTGTCAGCGGAACAGGAAAGGGGAGTACGATTACGTTGACATTGACAGTTCATTAAATTCTATTATTAAATAGTTGTAACCCAAGGAACTAAGAGAGCTTTAACTCTGATGCAGAAAATAGCTTAGCCCATCCGATACCATTGAACCCATATCAATGCAATTTCTCACGATGACCAGGAAAATCATAGAATAACATTATAAAGCCCGCAAAAAACTGTATGATGATGCGATATTATGCGTTAATGGATGCTTTTTATTTGAAGCCGTCATAAAACATCAAAAGGCAGACAAAAGGCAAGCACTTCATGTGCAACACACATCAGAAAATCTGCCATCACATTGCTGCCGCCCCTGACACGCGTCGAAAAAATGCCTGAAATGATTCAGGACTGTGTGCAGAAATTGAAAGCGACCCCAAAAGCGACATATGGATATAGAGAGCGACCAGAGATGAGTCAAGGAGTGGATCACAGGGTCCAGAATCGAACCCAGTTCAGTGACTTTTTGCAGCAACATGTTGATGCAACATTAGGCTCTTATCGCTGCCAAGTATTTAACGATTTCCGCTATAGCTCCTATAGCTCCATGTGGAGGAGTCTCTCGACTGGCCCACGCTGGCATTAAATAAAAAACAGACAACAAAGTTTGTTCACATTTTTTTTTTTTTTTTGCAAACAAACACAAGATGGCCAACGAACGAGAAATTTATGTATTTCTGAACAGCATAAAAAAAGAATACTTGAATTTTGGCAGGGCTAAAAACGCTGCGCCCGCGTGTCATGTGGGCAGGAAATGAAGCTAATTTGTTTTACGGGTGTGCCATCGGTTATTTTATATTATTTTTTCTGTCAAGGGGTTGAGGAAGACCCAGCGACAAAGGCGGTTACCCAAAAAAATTATTAAACGAAACCCAAACTAAAGGAAACCCAAGCATGCAGGCAGCCAGGCAGGCAGCCCGGCCGGCTTTGGCCTGCGTTTATGTTTATGACAATGATAAAAGCGAAGCCGGGCCTGCGTCCTCGATTCCTCGTTTTCGTCTTTGCATAACATTTGATGACGAAACAGGGACACAAAGCAGCAGCTACCTTCCCCTGGACATCTTTTGTTTGCCTTATCCCCTCATCAAGCTGCCTTTGAACTTGTCTTTGCGCAGGCGGAAAAAGCTCCTTTTGAATAGGACTCAGAGCTGTGACAGCTTCGTTGCGATAGCTGAGCACTTGGAAAATATAAACTCACGAAAAGATGTCCCCAAAAATTACTGAAAATATATTTTCATATTTAAATACAAGTTTTAAAATGGTTAGCAAAATAAATGAATAAAACTAGAGATTAAGTTCAGGATAACTGAAGTGTAGAATCACACATATACTTTCCAAAAGCTGTTTTGCCGTGATTATTCTTATAATCATTTTATATAATAAATTCCTTTAAAACTAAAGCGTTTTCTTCAACTAATTTAAAGTTCCTTAAGGTATAATTTAACCGCATAATAACCCCAAGAAACTACCTAATAATCTATGCACTTCTGTAATCTTCTCCCCTGATTGCCCTCTTTGTTGAAAGTCTGGCTTACAAACTTTACTTTATATAAAATCGCCCCTTTTTTAAAGTCCCCATTTCCTGCAGTGCACGCCCTGCACCCCCTAAGTCAACATTGTTCCCTTTGGCACAGCAAAAAAAATATTAAACAAACATCATAATCAAGCACTTTGCCGCAATGTTAGCGACATTACATGGGGATTCCAGAGCGGGTGGGCGTTGGCCGGGATATAGAGTGGGTGGTACTGTGGGGGCTGAAGGACAACCGAGGCTCAGCTGATGACTCATCCAGCCAGCTGTTTGTGTGGGAGGGTGGAAGCAACAGCGCCAGAGAGTCACCACCACCCTCATCCCCTGTACAGAGTGAGTCAGTCGGCCGAAGTGGGTGACTCAAAAGGAAGGACGACGACGCTTCTTTATCAACTAGCTGGATGTAAATAACGAAACGTGTCGCTAGAATCAACGGCTAAGACGTGTTACAAACTGAAACAGAGAGAAACCGGCAGCACACGAGGGGATCGAGAACAAAGGCCATTGGTTGCCATGACGGCCCATTTACCACTTCAATTCGAGTGCATTTTCTGGGACTAAAAATGGGGTTGTCCCGCTGTTATTTTGGTGGCCGATTTCTGGCAAAATGGCAAATATATGTATCCCTTTCAAAAGAGGACTCTCGAGGCCTTAACTTGACTTGGTCATGTGCCATCGGCGCGGCCACATGTCGCCTTGAAAAGTCAGGACGGCGTGAATGAATTATAATTCGTTCAGTCGCCATAAATCTCCAGGCTAATTAATAAATCGGAGGGGAAAAAATAAAAGAAAAGCGCTTTAAACAAAAGCTGACAGTGCGGGGTCAGAGTTGAGCCCCCGGAACCTGTTGATAATGGAACCAGCGTCGCCGGAAAAGCGTTCTTATCGAGTCAGCCCCCTAACTTAAAGTAATCTGTTTGCCCTTTACTTTCCTATAAATGTGTAAGCATGATTAACAATATTTCTTCTTTGACTTCAGCTTTCCAAACACACCCCATAAATCTTTGTGGAATTTTAATTATTATAAAATAATTCCCCGCCAAAAACGAATTTGAGATTCTTGTTTCTGTACTTTTTGCAGCCTTAACTCATTCCGAGCCACACCCAATTTTGGCCATGTTGTTGCCGGCCGCAACTATAATTGAATTTGGCCTTTGTGCCCCGCAGACAAGAACAACAAAAAAATTGTTCTAAGCGATACGTAGCACTGTCCGTTCACATTGTGTATCTAATGTCTAACTAATATTTACTTATTAACCTTTGCTGATATGATATGGTTCGTGTATGAGTCTTTGTGTAGGTGACTCTGAGTGTGTGCTTAGTCAACAGTATAATATTTGGCTGGAAATCGCTGAATTTCACATACTCTTGCCGAAAAATATGAGGAAACAAAGGAAAAATATTTAAATTTATTACAAATATTTTTCTGGGCGAGATTAAGCGCTCTTGGGTTTATTTATTTATGCTAATAAGGCATTAAGGGTAAATAATAACAAATATTTTTCAATGCAAAACTGTATGCCTTGACCAGAAACCATTATTATTCTGTAAAATAAGTTTTTTGTCTTAAATATTCTTATCTTCTTATTCACTAAAACAAAACGTATACCTTTTATAAATAACAAATACTTTTATTTCTCAACTAAACATTTACTACCACAAATTATAGAAAGAAATTCCCCATTCCCGCTTCCCTCTAGGGTGTCATAATCTATGGTTGATATGAAGGCCCAGGCAATCCCTCTTCCACTTCCGAGCGATAAAGTGAACCAAAACAAATTTAATAAACTCATCCAGGGATTTTTTGTCACCTGTACATATACAAAAAACGACTGTATGTGTGTCCGTGTCTATATAGAGTTTTATGACCGCGCCAACAGGTTCATTTAATTTAGTCACATACAAACGGGCCAATGGATTTGCTGATAAGTTTTCTTCTGACACATATTCTCGGCGACAAAGAAACCGAAACGAGCGGAAATGCTAGCGACTTCATGCCCAATAAAAACTAAAAACTCTCAAATGAAATATAATTATGCCGAATGGCTCTAAAAAATCTATCCAAGATTTTTCTCTCGCTGAATCAGCCTCAGGTATTTATAAACAAACCAAACAGCTTCTTCTGACTCACTATTGGAATGGAAACAAATCAATTTTGTTTTTGGATGATGCCAAGGTGTTAATCATGGAAATTCGACAGCATTTTGTTCACGTTCTTTGCACTTATTTATTTATTTTGAGCTGCAGAAAAATTTCACAAAAATGTTTGAGTGTGTGGAAATGTTTTCAACATTTGGTTTCCCTCTTTTATCGCTTTCCAGGGACAAACTATACTTAAGTTGGTCAACTTATCAAAGCGGTGGCTTAAGAGGAAAGGAAGTTCGTCTGCGATATAAATGTTTCTTATCGCAAAAATGTTTTCAAATAGAAATAAATGCATTAAAATAACATATTATAACTCCCAAGTGGAGTATTCGCGGAGCACTGGCACAAATCACATATGGTCACTGCAGGCGCCGCAGCCGATTTTTATTTTAAACTCCAACGGTTACAATTTGCATTTTAAAAGGCTTATTTTTGTTGCTTTTTTCTGCATTGGCAAAAGTATCTGACGGCTGCTTAATATGCATGCGGCGCAAACTGGCTGAAGGCTACTGAAATCGATAGACGCTTCAAAACGTGCAACTTTGCAGCCATAAAATAAAATATAAAAAAATGCAAACAAAAAGTAATATTTTCACAATGCACTGGCAAAGCTGATGTGAATAGAATTTGCAATCGTGTCGAGAGTTATGAGACAAACAGAGAAGGATATAGATGGTGAAAGATGTTATGGAATGTACAGAACGTTCAGGCTTTTAGGAAACCTAAGTAATATAGAAATATATAGAAATATTTAAAATTAGGTTTTTAGGATAAGCGGCAGTATTATAGTATACAATTGATTAAGTTTCCAGTTAACAAACCTTATGTATACTAATTTTGCGGACGCTGAAATTTGTACTTGGGAATTTTAAGGCAACTCCTTGTACCTAAATATATATATTTTTTAGGCATTTTTAAGATTTGTATCGTTCTATATTTTTGTGACTTATAAAACACTTTTTTATAACTAAACAAAATACCTTTAAGCTTGGTCCCACTGTACCTTCTCCCAGCAAGGCTGTCAAACGTACTTTAGAAATATTTGCAACTGACGCCACTTTTGACACTTGGAAAGACATTTGCTTCTTACTCAGAACCCAAACGATTTGGCAAATATTTAGCCCCTTTGTCAGCCTTCCAATTGCGTCTCGAATTGCCGCCAAATTCAGCTGAAATCTTTATATCCGGTTGCAATAAAAATCTGCGAAAATGTTTTCGCAACCCCCTGTGGCGAGCATGAACTTGGGAAATTCCCCTGAGGCAGCCAAAAACTATTTTTATTATATTCCGACGACATATTGCAAGGAGGATAAGTAGAAAAAAATCGATAAGGATAAGGACGAGGCGACGGTGGCGATGCTGAAGCTGATTTAGATTTTCAGATAGGGTGCGTTTTCCACTCGGCAAGTGAAGGAGAACAAGTGAAGGAGATGGCCTTGAGCTAGAGTCCACCCCGTTTCCGGGGATGTCCCTGCCCCTGACACTTGCCTTGGCTTAATTGGACTTCTGCCCAAGGAGAAAATCTTACATGGGGGAGAAATGTGCAGTCTTGAGCAAGCAGGGTTCGGCCCTCTCTCTGTGCGAGAACTGGTGATAGAATTTCAATCATGGCGGACACGTTAGAAATAGAAGAAAAGCATTCATCCCCAGGAATAACCTGCTGCGAAAAGATATATGAGCTTAGGGCTCTTCCTTCACATAATTCCAACAGTTCCTTACAGCATTTTTTACACACCCAAAAAGACATAAAAAATGGTTTATAGGCGTCTCTGTCTGTGGCCATATTTTTAGCCGCTCAACAAGTTTCGGGGGTACGAGTGTAATAAAGGCACCGAACCTAAAGTTGTTCCCTCAATTCGAAACATAATTTTTGGCTAATTGCTTGGGTGAACGTCTTGGTGAATGTTTCTGTTTTCGGTTTTTGTTTTTTATTTTATTTCGTTTTCTTGGGCCTTTCAATGTCATGTGAAAAGTGATCGAAAACGATCACCAGCAGCAGCACCAGCACAAATTGCATGAAAATTATTTACACAGTGCTCGACAACATTAAACAGCTGCACTCGACGCGATGGCATTGAACGCCGAGTGAAAAATATGGAGAGGAGCCAGAGCCGGAGCAGGTCAGTCGTCGGCTTGTGAGATCTTGAAAAAGTACTCCAAGAAATCCAGCTGATTATATAGGGTATGACAAAGCGAAACACTTTAATGAAGACAAATTATTCGTAAAGACAGAGAAAATTAAAAGACTGATAAACTAGAACGAAAAGTGATGAGTAAATGCTCCACAAAATAAATTATTCAACTGTTTTCTGATATAAAAAATAAAACTGGCGTTAGGTGACGAATTGTTTGAGTTGGGTTTATTATATCTGTGAAAATGTATGTAGTTTATTTTCAGTTATATTATTAAATGGAATATTTACTCATAATATAGTACATTCGTTTGTAAATAGGAAGAATTATTAAGAGATAAATTGTAGGAATTAGGCTATCGAGAAATATCATTTTCTAAAATAATATATTTTATTAAATAAAGAAATCATCATAACAAATTAATAAATAGACAAAAAGTGAATTATTTAAGCCTTGGAAATGAGTTTTATGACAAGAAAATTCTTCTTTAAATTAATAATATTTATAGCACCTTGAATAAAAAATTTTACGCTCTACTACAAATATTTTAAAGTAAATTTATATAATTTAATAAACGATTCTGACACCAAATCATCATCATTATTTCAATTTACTCTCTGTCTAGGCCCGAAAGTAATTTGAAATTACAAAAAGACAGACTATTTTTAGGTCCACTCTATAGACACAAGAAAAAGCAAGAAATAGAGAGAGGGAGATACGAAAGAAAAATATATATGGGGGCGGGGAGATTTCCCAAAAAAAGAAATTCACCTCAAAACAAAAACAAAGCGCACGCCACTCGAAATAAATACCTTACAAAAAGTGTTGCTTTTATTTACCCAATTTTTTTGTGGGCTCACAACTTAATTTTATTATCTTTTTTTTTTGCATATGCAAAGCAGCGTCAGACGGCGCATGCCTTAAATTTAATTAAAGTGAAAATTTTGTTCATAAAAAAATAAGCAACAAAAAATGCAAAGAAAGTTTTTTTTTACATTTTTTCGTATTATCCGAGACTGGCGCTTGCTGGCTGACTGGCTGGCTTATGCAGGCCCCGCAATTGACCCGCTTAGCCACGCGCTGCTCCATCGACGTTGGTATTAGCCAAGAAACGGAGGAGGTCTATGATTTTTGCATTAAAAATGTACATTATTATTATTATTTTTTCTTTTTAATTCCATTTCATCGAGAGGCGACGTCCGCCTCGCTTTCCATGCACAAATTCAATTAACCGAAATCTTTCTGGTTACACTTTCTTTGGGCCGCCGAAAGAGGCGGCGGGTTAAGTGGCCTATCGAGTATTTCTGTGGCGTGCAAATCATTTATGTAAATGTCATAGAAACAGTTATGGGCATTATATTGGGTATATTGTCCGGCTGCTACCGATTTTCGCTAAGCGAACAATACGACGTGATTGAGTCTGCAAAATCCGTAGGAGGAAACGAAGGAATGGGGGGCTTTAAAAACTGGATTTCCACCTCTATCATGAATCACTAAACAAAGTCGTGAGCCAAGAATAAAGCAGAAAAAACTCAAACAATGTTGAATTGGCCATAAAGCATGAGAAGAATTTGTTTATTTATTTTCTTGGTAATTTTTGTTGATGAAGTTCTTTTGGAAAAATTATAAAAATCGTAACCATTTTGAGACCTTTTATTTTTTAATGCACTTTTTTAGTTTTGGCATACATAAAAGCTGGTTTGAAATGAGTTTATTAGGTTGTGAAGGTTTGTTTTCTTTTAATTTATTTATGTATAATTTGTAAATCTAGTTATTCACTTTATTTATATAATATTTTTGTGGAAACGTTTAATTGATTCTTATATATAAAACATTTCCTCAAAATCTAGACATTAAGTTTGGCCTTGTTTTTTCACCTATGTATGTATATGTATGTTGCCTTTATAAATTTCTGATATTTTCTACAGAAATAAACTTTCATTACTTATTTTCTGGCGAATTTATCATATTTCTCTCATTAAATGTTTTGGCCTTTTGCTAAATATTTAAACAACACATAGTTTGGCCTGGTTTTGGTGGCAATACATTTCTATTTCTTGACTCTTTTATTTACTTTATGAAGTCTGTCCAACTTCATGCTGCATTTATTAGTTTTTTTCAGACTCTTCACTCTTTTTTATATGCAAATCCGCTAGACAAACACTTGGGTAAGCCCTGCGAAGCTTAAAACTAACAGCAGACACTAAGCAGAAACTCAGCAAAATCTCCGTAGCCGAAAAAATAGTGAAAACTGTGGGAAAAAAAGGGGAAAATGGAAAATGGTATAACAAATAGATTGCAAAACGTTGTCTAGACGTGCAATTTTGGTCCTGACATCGGGGAACCTCCTCTGCTGCTGTCGAGGCAAATTTTCCGCTTACACACACACACACACAAGCACACCTACACTACTACGCACACCACCAGACGACTCACTTCGAGGGTGTGCCGGCTGGCTGCTGTCTGTGGATTTTTCGGCTCTGAATGAAAACTACCCCCGAAACGCGGAAGGCATAAAATCCATCGATATCCAAATTGAATTGAAATCAGCAAAAAATAAAACTAAGTCGGCCAGAAGCGGGGGAAAAGCAGCTGAGGCTAGCTAAAAATTCTCATTTTGCATTTCTTTTTTTCAATTTTAAATCCCTGAAAATACAGGTAAGCTCTGCTAGGGCGTGTCAACGCCCTGAGAACAGAAACCAAAGGAGAAACAGCTGTTCAAGCTAATAGATGGAGAATAACATCAGTGCTGTCAGTGCTTGGGCGGAAAAAGTCTGTTTTTGATATTAAAGTTACTTTTAATTTGTATATTAAGTATTTGGCTAAATATTATTCCTAGGAACTAGTGAACATATTTTTTAACAATTGCTTTATCGTGTTAAATGGAAATATCTTGTATAAATACTTAAAAAATATATAAAGTCTAACATTTTTACATCCTTAAAAATTATTCAAGTCTAAAAAAATCGTATATTTTTTTTGACATAGCAAATTAATTAATTTTCAGTTTTATATTTTATTTTCTTATTATTTCCTCCTAGAAATATCGTTAAAAACCGGACACCACTGTCTAGCCTAGACAAAGCGGAAAACTATATGGCCAAAACCAAAAAATAATAACAATAATAATAATGTCGAGACATGGTACTGGGAAACTTGGAGCTCGACGGATCGAAGTGGAATGTGTGTGGAGCCTCCGAAACACACAGAACACAAACAACTAAGAAAACAGAAACAGCAGCGGCGAGAAATATCCGAGAAATATATACTATATCGCTTTGGGGCGCACGCTGGCCGTGCTCATATGGCAGCGATTTACATAAAACCCGCAAAACCAGTTTTTTTTTTTCTTTATAAAGTTTCAAGTTCCAGCTTAGTCTGGGGCGGGAGCGAGATGGCAAGAGCGCGAGGGAACGAGAGGGAGGCATAGAAGCGCGCGTTCTTAAAACATTTGCCTGCACTTTGGCTTATGGGAAGCAATTTGTAAATTTCTCACTGCTCGAGAGCATTTGAGCGGATTTTCTTTGGCTAACTACCGATGACATTGAAATTATTAATCGACATGGAAAAGCTAACTCGGATTGGGTATCCAATTAGAAAACATGGTTGTTTTCAGATTGGAAATGAGTTTAAGGTTTACATAAAAACGGTAATTTCTTGGGAGATTAGGAGAATTGGTTTTACGCTTTGAAAAGAGAATTTTTGAAATTGAATTTACCGGAAAAGTAGTTGTTTTATGAGGAATTTTAGAAATATAAAATATGCGAAAAGTTTTTATGAAATTACTTAACCTCAATGGGATCTAATAGGATGGATTTTCTTAATCAAGTTCTTAAGTTTTTAAAATACCTTTTAGTATTTTAAGAACCAGAATTTTAAGAATTTTCTAAACAGGAATTATTTCAAAAAGTTTTGGGAAATTTAACGTACTACAATTTTGTATAGTTTTAGTGATTTTGTGTTGAAATTTGTATATTTAATTTAAACGAAAAGACTATAAAAACTGAATTTTACCA
Source organism: Drosophila rufa (assembly GCA_018153105.1). NCBI lineage: Eukaryota > Metazoa > Arthropoda > Insecta > Diptera > Drosophilidae > Drosophila > Drosophila rufa. Next base: position 9,766,324 of record JAECXS010000085.1, read on the forward strand.
ACATAAAAAATATATTATTAATGGTTGAATAAATATTACTGAAAAACATGAATTTTTTTTATAAATTAAGTAAAAATGTTTCTTTAAATATTTAATATTTTCTATAATACTTTTCCTCACTCAAGACCCCTTTCTCAATGTCCGGTTGGGACTAACTCTTACCGTAAATTCAATGAAAGCCTTATATCTCGGAAAAGCCTTAACTCTCCATTAAAAAACTGGTCCTTAGCTCCTCCATATTCCCAAAAATACTAATCCCATCTTCGGAGACTACATTCCTCTTGAAAAACAAGAACTCCATGAAAACTCACCCATAGCTCGGTGCCCCAACTCATGTTGTTGGAGTTTTGCGCTGCGCTTTCCGATTCGGCCAGTTTGATGCTGCTGCTGCTTCTGCTTGTTCCGCTTGCCACTGTTGTCGTGGTTGTTGTTGTTGTTGTTATAATAATAATCCAAAGAACGATGAAGATAAAATAATCCAAAGGCGAACGGCGAACGGGACGGGGAAGCAAAGGAAGAAGAGTAAAAGATGAGAATTTCTGCTTTTGCTGTTGCTGTTAGCTGGTTTTATGTATTTCCCGCAAAGGTTAATTAATTTGATAGTTGCTTTTTCGTTTTCATTTCGGTTTTCATTTTTCTTGTTGGTTTCAGCGTTGCGCGACGCGATGTTTAATTTTCTATGAAAAGAGAGCAATTCGGCAGTCTTTTTTTTTATTTTTTGTTTGGTGGTTGGGCAGGTAAGAAAGCATGTAAAACCGAAAACCAACAAAAAAATAAACGAGTGAATGCAGACGTGTCAGTGCAGCGACGCCGACGTTGGCAGAGACAGCGGCAGGTAGGGAATTTTACAAGAATTTAACTAACTTAACGAGGAAATTGTTATCAAACTTTACGTAGTAGTTTTAAGGAAAATGTAGTTGAGGAAAATTCGATGCACTGGCATTTGTGCTGCAGCGGTGGCGCAAAGAAGAAAGAGAGAAATAGGAAATAGAGAGTTGGTGAGTTCAGTTGAGAGTGCAACTTGCATTTCATAATTCAGAAAAAGAAGAGAGGACAATTGGAATCGCAGTTATTGTTGTATTTACATAATTTCGCACACAACATCACACACGCACGCACACACACCAAGTAAACACAATTGCCGAGTGCACGCACTTCTTTTCTCACTCTACTGCCTCTTTCCACCGTTTATTTTTTGTGTGTTATTAATGCAAGTTGCAACTTAGTTTCCTTGCTCATATGTTGTTGTTTTATCAAGCGCCTGCACTTTGGTATGCGTCATAATTCGGGCGACATTTGCACACACATACGAATAACACCCGCACTCACACAACGCAAGCATTTGTTTCTCCTTTTGGCGAGCGAAAAAGACGAAAACTATCCGCTCGTTGCTTCTTCTCCTTCGGCATAAAAACACAGTATGACCAGAGGTGGGCCCAACCACTCCCGATAGTATCGACTTGTGGCAAAACATCGATGAAATTATCGATACTAGTGATGGCACTCCGGTTGGCTTGCTATGCGGCTATGACACAGTACACAATTTTCTTATCTTTCATTCCATGAAAAATCTTAAAATAATTTGTTGACCTGCTCTTGTATATACATTTAGTGAATTAATAAAATGTACACTTAATTTGTGATACGTCAGGGTGCAAAAACTATGGCGTCGAATTTTCTTTATTTTTCTTGTTTTTGTGCAGGACTCCAGAAAAAGCCATACATTTTGTGTGATAATTTTTCACAGAAACTCAAATCAATTAAGTTTTAAAAGTAGTTCCATTAGGCCATAATAGCTATCGTATAAACTCTTATCCGAAATTTTAATAAGATTTGGGTAAGTATAGTGGAAAGTAATCAATTTATAATAATATTTTTAATTATTAGTTTATTAATTATATATTATAATAATAATTAAAAATTGTCTATCTAAACCATTTTAATATTTTTTCCATCCATTACTTAAACCATTAATAAATAGGTTTTTTTTTTGTATTATTTGTTTGTTTAAAATATTGATTTTGTATAATTATAATTTATTATAATTAACATAAATTTTACAAGCAAAAATGTGATTTCATCTTCTACTTGACGAATTTTGAACGATAGATATCGGATAAACTTACATATGAGTTCCATCTCTATGAGCAGCTGTTTAGTTCTGGACGAATCAACAAATTGTTTTGCTGACTTTTATTGAATTAAAACTGCCTAATATAAGGCCTTACATTTTGAAATTAACAAATTTACGGCTGAAACAATCTCTTAAGGACAATGCCTACCTACGAACTGGCACTGGTGCTGCGTCAATTGCCCCGCGTAAGTTGCCTCGTGCAAAGCACCCAAGGATTACATAAAACCTGACCATATTCTTCCATTTGCCGGCAGCCCGAGCTGATATCCGTGATACGGCGTACCGCAGAGGCCATCCTGGATAAGGGAGGCATTATTCGAAAGCTGGAGAATCTCGGAACACGCGCCCTGCCCCACAAAGTCAGCGAACACGGAGTGGTTCATCGTGAGGGCACCCACTTCACCATCGCCTTCGACACGGCGCCCACACGGATCGCTGACTTGAAGGAGGAGTTTGGCCGCGACATAGACATCATCCGGCGGTACGTGTTCAAGGTGCAGGAGCCCGAGGAGCACAAGTGCACGCTGCACGAGGAGATGCTGCCGCCCGCCTACCGCAAGGACGTGCAGGAGATAGTGGAGGCTGCGAAGAAGACGCAGAAGAAGAAGTACAACTACAACTCCGGGCTGGATTACTATCCCTTCCAGAAGTAGATCCAATAAAGCTGTTAATTTGTATTTAAAGTCCATAGACGATCGATAAGGGGAATCCGCAGTTGGTGGCTATTTAAAGGTGAAGCGTTCTTATGAAATGCTCCGGTTATCGAGGCATTTCGCACAATGTTTGTCTTTGTTTAGTTTATGGCTGCCCAATCGGCGCACTTATCAGACATTCTGATAACGCGTCATATAATTCGACCATCAATAGAACGCAGATTGGGGCGGCGCAAGTAGTGCCCCAAGAAACGTTGAACAGTTCGCTCGAACTTCCTCTCAAAGAAAAGCACCTCGAGAAATGGCCCCGCAAATACGCCCACTCACGCCGGAGCTGCAAAAAGCGGCCATCGAGCAGCTGAAGGAGGATCCCGCCCGCCTGGAGGCCGATCTGCAGGCCTTCAAGACCTGGATTGAGCAGCAGCCACATCTGAATCCGCGTACGGACGACCAGTACTTGGTGGCCTTCCTGCGCGGCTGCAAGTACAGCCTGGAGCGGGCCAAATCGAAGCTGGACAAGTTCTACACGCTGCGCACCAAGTATCCGGAGTTCTTCAAAGTGACTAGCACGACGGAGGGCAAGTTCCGTGAGATTCACCAAACGGGGTAATTATAAAGTTCAAAAATCATGGCTATATTTTATAAATTTTCATCATTCGCTTTTGAGATTGTGTGCTATCTTAAGAAGTATCTTTATCTTGGATAGTTTATCTCGAAAAGCGATAGGAAAATGCTACGCTATTGGAGTTAAAAGTTGCTAAGGCCGTGTGTACTATATATTTCATAAAACTTATACTTATTGAGTTGAAATCGACTGTAAAGGTGTCCAAAAGTATTCTATGAAATGTTTGTTGGTACGGACTACACTTTTTGGCATACTTCATTCCTACTTTTCCACATTTTCCTTAATGTTATCAAATTCCACCTAAATCTCACAATCTTCATCGCACAATCAGGGCTATCATCTACCTGCCAACGCCCCTTAATGGAAATGGACCCCGCATCGCCATCTGGCGCATGGGCCTTTGCCCCGTGGAGAAATACCACATCCTGGAGTGCATGATGGTGGCCCAGGCAATGCAAGAGATTGCCATCCTGGAGGATGACTATGCCAACATCCACGGTGTGGTCTTCATCATGGACATGAAGGGAGCTACGGCGGCGCACATGTTCCAAATGACGCCCTCGATGGCCAAGAAGTTCACCGTCTTTTCGGAGGAAGCTCTGCCTTTGCGCCTGAAGGCCCAGCACTTTATCAACACCATCACCGGCTTCGAGCAGATCTTCAATATGTTCAAGCCCATGATGTCCAAGAAGATGCAGTCCCGCCTCTTTGTCCATGGCAACAAAATGGACTTGCTAACGGAACAGATACCGCTCAAATATCTGCCCAAGGAGTATGGAGGCGAGAACGGCTCAGCGCCGGAAATAGTCGCCGAGTGGGAGAAGAAATTGGACGACTACTCCGATTTCTTCAGGGATAACGCCAACTACGGCACCGATGAGAGTCTGCGGCCGGGGAAGCCCATCGATTTCGAGGGACTCTTTGGCATCGAGGGCTCGTTCAGGAAGCTCAATGTTGATTAGTTAGAGAATGTTTATCAGAATATGAATTTTGTTACTTTAAATGTTTATTTGTTTAAATTTGAATTTATCAGTGTCCCCGTCATCGGTAGAAGCAAATCCTTCGCTGCCATTGGGTGGGCGCGGATTCGAAAGTCTTCTGGCGGCCCAGTGTCTTCTCCAGGTAATTCTCTATCTGCTCTTCCACATCAGAGCGCCATTTGAGTGTCGGGAAATGCGGGAAACCGTCGCCCGCTCTCTTCATACGTCTCGCGCCCGTTCTATAACACTTCCAGGGTTGCGGCTCCACCACCAGAAGTTCAGCTATGTCCGATAGCTTATTTAGGAACAATTGGAGACCCTGATCATGGTAATTCATGTGAATCCACATGGTTATGGAGTAGCAGCAGACGGCATCGAACTTTTCCCGTTGTATGCAGTTCAGGTATCTCGTTATGGTGGAAAAAGAATCCTCATTTAGGATATCCATGCAGTTGTAGCTGACAGGAACCGGAAATTCGTTCTCCGCCAGAGCACGTTCTATCAGGCGTTCGTCTATATCGACACCTATCATCGTTATAGGTCGCTGCAGGAGCTGCTCCAAGTGCTTGTACAGAAGTTGGGTGAAAACGCCGGAATTGCAACCCACATCAAGGACCACGTAGGGTGTATGATCGGGGGTTTCCCGACCTTTGTCAACAGCAGACAGCCATATATCCTTGTCCGGCAAAAGTTTAATACGCTCCGGGGCCGAATTGAATTGATAGTAGTTCATGAAATTTCCATATTGAACGGCGCCGGGATCGTTGTTTCGTATATTCATTTTATCTAGACTAATTTATAAAAGAGTAAAAACAGCAAATTTAATTGTTTTTAAGCAACAGGCGAGTTAGAGATGGTACTCTGGATACAATCGATGTTTAAAAAAAAAGTGATTTATCGATGTTTATATCGAAAAAGCCCGGATAAATGTTTAATTTTTCAAATTTAAATTTCGACTTTAATTAATGGCTTTACTAAATGTTATTTTTAAAAAACCGGCGAATTCTGTAAAGTATCTTGATTAATATTGTTTAAACTAACTAATTAATTAAGTAAATTTCTTACTCTGGAAGTCCTGAGCAGGTCATCCACAAGAAGATAGATTTTGCTTTGAATATATTTGGTTCCTAAATGTGTCGGTTACCATTTGTAGGCCTTGTGTCTTGCCGCCGTGTGTGTCATATTTTAGTAATGTGTAATTATGGTGTTCTCTTAATTTAGACGGTAAGTTATATAGACTTCTGTTTGGTTTTCTCATGGCTGTTTTGTGCATCCGCACTGCAAATTCGACGTTTCGCCACAAGAACAGCCATGAGCCAGGGCTGCAAGCTGTAAAATATTTTCCATTATACAACACTTTTAGGGACTGAGCCAGAGTTGCCAAGCTTACCAGCACCAGCAGCAGTGTGATCGCAAGCAAATAGGTAGCCTTCATATTTATAACCACCAAAAAGGACGCACAGCTTTTTGTGTTGTTAATATTTTTATTGTACCAGAGAAAAGTAGTAAATGTACTGATTTGAAATCAAAAGGCTGCTTATGACTAGAGTGATTGCATCGGGGCCAACTGTTATTAGAAGTTCAAAGATTTGCGGGCCTTGATGAAGTGGTTATCGGCCTCATAGGTGTAAATGCGGTTGTTGCGTTTGGTTTTGCGACGTTTCTTCAGATCGGTTTGAAACTTTCCGGGTCCGCCGCTGCACGGAGTGGCGGGGACCCGTTGATACTTCTTGCTGTCCAGGGAGTAGCACTCTCGAGTAGCGGCGAGATCCTTCTGCTCCTTGGGGGTGTCCACAATTTTCAGGCTGTCCAGACGCTGCAGCAATTGGTTGGCTTCATTGTTGGTGGTCGACATGATTCTTATTTTTTCTCTTTTCTGAATACTTTTGGCTGATCAGGAAGTTATTACGTTGCTTGACGTTGTCAACTTGCTACTGATTTCAATTTGGCTCCCGGCCCTCTTTATATCGGCTTGATGAGTGTGCAATTTCAGGATGTCATAAAAATCTGTGTGGAAAGTATTCTGCTAATCTTTTCCCGCATCTGTCATTTTATGGTGTTACCTGCTGGAAATTGAATTTTCCACTGAAAAGCCCTGCTAATCCGTTTTTAATGCGTTCAAAATTACGGGGGCAGGTAGAAAAATCAATGCGTTTTCGGAAAACGGATATTTATAGGCGGCCGAACGGTAGTTGGAAAATATGTAGAATAATTCCAAGGTTTCAAAACAACTTTTTTTTGCTCAACGCAAACTGTACATTTGAAGTTAGTGAAAAATTATAACTTTTATCATTCTTGGAAATCATTTTAGTAATAACCTAAGCATTTTATAGAAAATTTGAAATTACGCGCGCAAGAAGCTGAATTACTGCCTTCGAGCAGTGTGTACACACTAACGTAAACATATGGTCTCTCTGCACGTGTAGCGGTTCGTTTCGTTTATGCAGAACATTAATTCATGATTTGTGGCTTAAAAATATAATTATAATCATTTACTAAGGGCTTATAACTAAAACGTAGTAACCCCAAGCAACAGAAAATATGCAATCTTATTTTCACGGGGTAAATGGAAGGTTAGGAGGGGGATTAAAAAGAAATGAAGATTGCGACTTGCTGAAGATCGCAAGGTACGCCGCATAAACGCGTTAACATATGGCGCCTGTTAACGTTTCGTTTTTTTTTGATTTGAATGGTGCATTGGAGCTCCGGCCGCTGCCGCACAGAACGTTATAAAACGCCAACCCATCCAGGAGCAATTGAGTGTGATTGTGATTGTGCTTACGAGACACTTGCCTATGAATGAAATCAATTGATCCGGCGAGCGCGAATGAAAAAGAACGAAATCAGAGCTAAACTGTGTATTGTGTAACCGCTAAAAACGATGACCGGTGGGCAGACGAGAGCAAGGAGGCGAGGAGACGGGAGCCACCAATGATCATATGATTGCCCCAAGAACAACTACAACAACAACGAGCCCTCACATATATACTTCAGGCGTCAAGCGGAATAAAACTTAAAACATAGCAGCAGTCGCCAAAATAGCAAAATAGTATTTCGTTTGCCAGAAACAGAAAAACAACATCAGCAGCAGTAGAGGCGGCAGCGCAGCAGCAGCAACAGAGGCTGAGCTATAACGGAAGAAAGTAGGAAGGACAACAACAATGTACACGATCAACAAGGGACCCAGCAAAATTGTTGCTAAATCGCGTCGCGGTAAGTGCAGCAGCCAAACATGTAACATTTAATTATTCGAAAAGGCACGCAAAATAAAACCCTTGCAGAGAGGCATGTTGCCCAGCTGTTATGTCACAACATTTGCCAGCGCGCTCCCCAAAACCGTATCGCTCTCTTGGAGCTCTTTCTCATCCCCACTCTCTCGCTGTCGCTCTCCTGCGCTGTTAACTTTTTGTTTTGCCGGCATTTTCCACTGCGTGCTGATAATTTACATCATACTTTTCATCGATATTGCAGGACTGGCGCAAAACTTTGAAAAGTTCGAGAGCATCAAGGAGAGCGGCCGGAAGAATGGCAGCTTCGATCTGAACAGTCCCGAGGAGCACAACAAGTAAGGGCATCGTCCAAATCCCAATCTTTTCGGCCGCTTATGCAAACGCCAGCACATGTGTGGAAAGTATGTAGAGTGGGGGCAAGGGGAAAGCGGCGGGGCCGACCCTCGTCTTATCTTTGACATTTTATCGCAGGAATCCGCGGCGACCTAGCACCGCCATGCTAATTGCTCTCTAGGAGACGCTAGCTAAGGAACACGTGGGTCAGGCAGGCGTAGCGTCGGTTATCGGCTCCATTTTAATTTAAATTCTGCCCCGAAAGGCATTGACTTTTCCGACTACACTACGGTTGCGTCACGACTTCGGCGGGAGATGTAAGCGAGAGGAAAACTTAGGTTCTGGCATACACCACTTAGCATTGATCTTATAAGAGATAACCCAATAATGCATAATATGCAGCTCTGCCAGAGATTGCTCTTCATACATATTTCTTTCTAATTAAGATATTTTCACTTTACTTTAAAGTAAAACAGGGAAGAACCTATAATTTTATATTTAAATCTAATTTTTTTGATTATTTTAATTCGGTTTTGCTAACTTGTTTGGAATATATACGAATTTATTCGTAGTTATTATTATTTTGGACTTTAATATTTTATAATTCATGTTAATTAATTTTTAATCAAATAGGACAAAAAGTAGTCAGAGACCCAAATAAAAATATTAGACTTTACACACTGCTGTGCTTAGATTTGTTATGACGAAATCAATCAACACATTTCCGTTCTCCGATCGTTATGTCACGCCTTCAACAGAAGGTGAACAGAACATTTTGGTAACTATTAGCACTTTGGTTAATATTGTTTTAAAGATTCATTAACAAAAGCAGTTAACTAATTTTAAAATATATATATTTTTATACCGGCTTACTACTTCTTACTTGACCAAAAGTTGAGCTAATTAGTCTGACATTTGTTCATATTTATTAATAATATTAAAAAATATTACCTCCTCAAACAATTACTATCAATCCTATAAATAAACTGGAAATCTTTATCAATCAATAGATTCCTTATCATCAGTATAAAGTTTGCAACACAAAACGAGACGTAACATTTTATTATATTAATATCCAAAATATAATTCCTTTTTTTAAATTTTATTTTATTTTCTGGCTTACAATTTAGTCATATAATATTTTTAACTTTGTAAAATGTTGTTATCTGCCTAGAACTGTGTTGTCAATCAATAGATAGTCAGCTATCACTAACGCTTGACTCGCTATCAGCTTCATGGCCAAAAGGGTTATGGCCCTAGATTAATATCGCAATTTGGCTATTACTTTTCGTCTAATTTATTGCAGGCCGACATTGTATTAATATTTTCATACTATTTTACTGAGATAACTGTATCTAAATATAAAGAAATTATTAAGATGTAAATGTAACTTTGATTTCTATTTTATTGTTTCTTTGTTCGATTTCACAACTTAATTGAATTAACGATCAATGAATATTCGCACCTTGTCTGAATCTTAATACATTAAACGTTTCCAGAGCTGAGTAGCAAGTTGTCGAACCCAGATTCCCCCACCTTCTCACTTTCCTCGACTGATTTATTTTCGTAGTCCACATGTTCGGGCAGCGCTGTGTGTATGTTTGTACTTTGCATAAGTGCGGCGACGTCGTTGAAATTCAGTCGGACATTGTCATTAAAATATATTTGAAACCCTTTATTTAATTTTCATGAATGCAGCATACCGCGTCCAGTGTTTCAACAGAGCTTCGCCTCCAAGCGGATAGCACCGACCAAACTGATCGAGGATGAGGTGATAACGCCGCAGCATGAGGAGATCATACGTTACATAAATGACTGTAAATAAATGGGTTTTGAAGGTCAAAAGTCACTTGAGAGCTAATCAAAATCCTTTAATTAAAACAGCCTGGAATATGCTGGTTGCGCAGAATCCCTACGATTCAAGCTCATCCGCCAAGCCCGCCGAGAAACCGGTGGCGGATGCCAACAACAACGACAGCGCCGCCAGTCCTGTGGACAGCATCATCGCCAACGCCAACACACAACTGGTGCCCGCCTCGACTTCGGCAGCGACTGTTTGGGTTGAGCCACCCAGTCCGGCGCTGCAGGACTTCAAGCCCTTCGATCTGGAGTCCTGGTGGGGTCGTCGCCTGTTCCAGAACATCACCAAGAGCCTGTAAGGCTGGGCCTTCACTAGGAACCCTAAAAGTGTATCTGTATAGATGGGAGGAAGGATAGATATCGGTTTAGTGGCTAAGTAAATATCACCTTTGGATGTTAGGATGGTTAGGTGGCCTCTAATTATGGCTGGCAAGTCATGTTTTTTAGTTGCCTTTTGTGTGTGTTTTAATTATGTGTAAATGAAGTAAATTAAGAGTCGTCGCCCCGCCGCTGGCCAATTGTAAATAGTACGATCTATCATTTGCACGTATGAGAATGTGTTATAGAGCTGTAAGAGAAAGAGTATCTGGTTTGCTTGCTTGCCAGTTTTTAAAGAGAATTGTGTGTAAAAACAATAAGAATTAAACATAAAATTGTGCTATATATTTTCGGTTAACAATCATCATGTTTGTAAATGCTGAGAAGCAATTCTAAGGATTTACGTGTATATATATTAAAAGCATAAAATTCGATTTTCTTTCTTCGTCGATTTAGATAAGTTTTTAAGCAGTATCCAAGCGGGAATTGGTTGAGCCGATTCCTCACTTACTGGCAGCGCATAAAATAGTTAGTTTCTCGCTCTAAATCGTTTTTATGTTTAGCATAAATAATAAAAAAAGAGAAAGCATGTTTACTAAAAATAATGTTTTTGCATTTATTGGGGGAAATTGTCACTTATGTTTCAGAATCTCCGAATTTAAAAATTAACTTAGACTTTTAAATTTAAAAAAAAATCAACATTAAATGAAAATAAAAGGTTTCTCAAATTTTTAATAATTTTGGAGTACCAAAAAATAACGTATCAAATATTAAAAAAATATATTACAATCTTTGGTATTGGTCTTAAAAAAACAAGGTAATTCTCTGTATTTAATTAAAATGTATTGTTCTTTTTTTATAATAAACTATTGTACACTTTTCTTCACATTTAAAAGATATATAAATTGCAGTTCAAAAACAATCGACCACTCGACCAAAACCGCCAATATTATCGATATTGCTATCGATGTTTTGTCAGCTCTGCAAGCCTCAGTACTCCATGTTATCGATATTGATATCGGCCTTGTGCCAGCTCTAACCGCTGCTGAAAATTACAGAAAACTTGGTTTCTTTTAATTAAACTAAATAACTAAGCATGGGCAGCGAGGACGAGGGAATTGGAGAGCTAGACTCCCGCCTGGAGGATGTGAGTCTGGAGGATATTGGCGCCCGCCATCGCCGCGAACGGAAGGAGCTGCAGGCCAAGCTGCAGGCAATGAAGAAGAATGCCCCGAAAAACAATAAAAACAAAAGGAAGGAGTTTTTAGAGGAGATGGCCCGCCTGGAGGGCGAACTAGAGCAGCGTCACAAGGTGGAACTTAAGGCGGCGGAGGCCAGTGGACCGCCAGAAGAAGTCAAGCAGCAGAAGCCGGTGGAGGAGAAGCCGGCAAAGTCTTTCCCAAATGAGGAGGAAACCGAGGAACCGGAAGAGGAGCCGGAGCATCCCTCCAATCAGCGCGTGTCCAAGGCCCAGAAGCGCAGGGATAAGAAGGAGAAGGAGGCGCGGGAGCGCGCGGCAGAGATCAAGGTGGAGCTCCAGAACGCCGCCAACCAGCCATCACCCAAACTGATCGAACTGCAGCAGATAATAGCGAAGCTATCGAGCCGCCAACTGTCGCTGCACAACATCGCCTCCGATGGCGACTGTTTGTACCAATCGATCAAGCATCAACTCATTGTGAACGCCCTTCCAGGTCACAGTGTCCAGGAGCTGAGGCAGGAGACGGCCAACTATGTGCGGGCCCACAAGGACAGCCTCATCTGCTACATGACCCATCCGGACACAGGTGATCTACTCAACGACGAACAATTCGAGCAGTACTGCCAGGATATAGCCAATACGCACGCCTGGGGCGGACACATTGAACTGAAGGCCATATCCTCGCTCCTCAAGGTGCCCATTGAGGTTATCCAAGCGGAGGGTTCGCCCACGCTCCTCGGGCAAGAGGAATTCGGCGGAGCACCGCTGGTCATCTGTTATCATCGCCACATTTACCAACTGGGCGCCCACTACAACTCCACGGTGCCCGTGGCCTAAAATAAAGACTCTCTCGATTTTGTAACAGTTTTTTTTATGTTTTAATTAATAATTAATTATGTTGACTTTATAAATACGTACGCATTTTGGAAGATTTGAATTATTGTCAAAAATTGCAAGTATGTAAGTAGTTTATATACAATTAATAGTCGATATACATATATATTAACAATTTTGCCTAGTTTAGCTAGCAACTTGGTTAGCTGGATTTGTTCTAAGAAAATATTTCTTACATAGAAAAATACATACAATTCGTCGTCTATTAGCTCAAAGTTTAGGTTTCTTGTGGCGGCTGATTTAGTATGTGTAAAATTCAAGCAATAATTTGATTATTCCTCGAGCCTAACTAACTTATTAATTTGTAATGTGGTTGCAGCAACCCATTATTTGTCCTTTTTGTTGTGTATTTTTGGTTGTGTATTTATTTATCCTTCTTCGAGTCCTTCTTGGGCTTCTGGGCAGCGGGCTTGTTAGGATAGATGGCGAACATGGACAGCTGAATGCCGCCCAAGACAAGCAGCAGTAGGTTCTGGAGCTGAAAGAGTAGTGATTTGTGGTTGGTTGATTTTTACTACCTTAAAAATGAAGCTAGAGAATTATAAACTCACCACCATCACAGTATTCTTGATCGAGATGGCATACAACATCCATGAGGCGGCCACCATGTTACCAGCCAGGATAATGGGGAAAGGCATGCCCTCGGTGCTCTTCTTCTCAATGATTTTCGGAAGGTGGAGCAGTGGGGAGCCCACCAACCAAACCAAGATGCCGGTGATCAGCATGCCCAGGCGGAACTCAATCTTCTTGGGGTCCTCGAAGTTGGCATAGGCCGTGGTGGCCAACAGGAAGACCGAGGCGTAACCCACCTGCTTCCAGATCTTGCCCCTGCTCCCACTCGAGGCGTAGTAGTAGAAACCGAAGAGGAAAAAGAAGTTAATGACCAAACCAATTAGATTGGTGTTGATCATGGCGGCATCGTTCATAATGTAAGCCAGCTTTAAGCTGAGAACGGTCCTGGAAAGTAAAAGGAAGTGCTTGCTTAGATTTTTGGCTTGCTTTTTATTATATTTCTCAAGTAAAATAAATTAAAATATATTTTATAGAAGAGTGAATGGAGTAACTTTAGTTAAAATCCTTTCCGAAGGTTTTTTAATAAAACAATAATTTAATGTAAACAATTATATACCCAAAGATAGCCCTATTCTCCTGAACAAGAATTTTTACTTTTCTTTCACATTACAGAACAGAAAGCATAATATTTTTAAATAAATTAAGCATAAAACTCGATTTTGTATTTACAAAATTGATACACAATTTAGAAAAGTTAGAAGTTAGAAACTTATATTAAAATCCCAACAGAGAGTTATTTTTAACTTTAACAATTATTTACCGACAAAAATGTTATATCCAAAAAAAGTTTTCTACTTTGAAAAGAGACCATTCTAATACAAAACCCAATATCTTTCATTACACATAATAATTTGTAATAAATAAATCATAAAACAAGTTTTTCTTTTATAAAATAGATACACAATTTTCCGAGTTAGAGAAATGAAACAAGTTTAGACCTCAAGCGTCTCACCACCAACCATTAAACTGCATATTTCACTGCGCAGGGTCATTAGAAAAACCAGTGTCGATTAATTAATTAAGTTATCTACAGTTCTACATTCTTTTAAGTGCAAACATGCTGACTCAAATAGGTTTTGGGGATACACCAGCCCGCTATTATGTTTTTTGGACAATCATTCCACACGTAGCCATTGATAAGAATAAATAAATACAGGAAAAAAAAATAATAATCAGCTACATTATCGATGAACTTATCATAGAACCCACTACAATGGTGAAATACATTCGTGATTCGTGCGAAATTAAATACACAAAACTGGCCGTTGCCGGAATATTGCCCTTGACCTACACACCTTCAAATGGAATTCATTTAGCGAACAAACTGTTGCTTCGCTCGCTTGCATGTCTGTGGGTCCTTACACTTGACACAGTCCAAGTTAACACCTTCCGGTATCCAACCACCCCCTGAATAGCCAATAGTGATGGCAAGGTACCAATTAAATGTTCCCATTGAAATGTACTCAATGTTTCTTAGCCTTAGGCATAGGTTTGTTTAAACTTTGTATCTAAAAATGTATACATAAATCCAATAGGTATTAGGTGTTCTACTTTTTGTTTAGTAAACAAGGAAATTCATACTTTTTAAAATAGAAAAGTGCGTTGTGATTTTAAAAATAAATAACATGAGTGATTGAAAAGTTTTTTCTGTAGTATAGAATTTATGGGTGTGATTTTCTTCAGTTTAAATGGGGAATATTAAATTTAATTACGAGAGTTGAATAATTAAAATGTCAATTATTATGTCAAGCTAGTCGTTTCTATATTAGGTAAAGAAAAACTCGTAAAGGCATATTTTTTAACCTCTTAATTTGTATAATTAATACGAACTTATTCCTAATTTGTGGTCACATGAAATATTAATAAATTTATTACATTTCGGGCTCTTTTATAGTTTTTGTTTATATTAAAAAAAAAAAAAAATCCATTTTGCAGGTTTGGATACACAGCTATTTCAAGACATAGTCTTTATCTGTCATCAGTATCCATTAAAAATACAATAAAATGGGATAACTGCTGCACTTGAGTGTCAATAATAGGTTTATCTTCTTAGCAAGATTCCGTCTAACCCCTATTATCTACAATTAACACCCGTAGTTAGTATGTAGTTATCCCGGATTACCTAAAGATAATTCCTAGGTACAACCTAAATACTCATCACTGAAAGCCACCCCCAAAAGAATCAGAACCCCCGGACTTATGCCGAGCACGTGGCAGAGGCGAGCCGCCGGCCAGCCTATCTTCCGTCTGTCCTGTCTCATAAACGATTAGCGGCTGGCTCTCCCCTACGGATCAGCATTCATAGAACGTAGCTATTATTCTTATTGTTACTAAACACTCCAGATAAGGGGTACGTGTTAGTGGAGGGCGCGCGTCGATAAGGAGCCGAAAAGATTCCCCCGACGACCACAAGGTTAAGAGATTTCGAAATGAAATTTATATTTTTCAAATTGTAACGGCCAAAAATGTGATCGGTTATTTTAGCCATCGAAGTGATGTAACCCCCTCCTCCATTGTTATCCTATTGAATCGAGTGCATTGAGGGGGGACGGCCTTGAGAAGAGAGCCAATTCTGTGGCGTCATGGCGACAGTTCAAAAATTTAATCAATTCCCACACAGATGCGCCGCCTGGCCATTGTTTTTTTGTTTTTTCTTTCGATTGTTTTGTTTTCTCCTCTGCCGAGGCAGTGGAGCATTACGAGTCAGAGAGAACTTAGAACTTACAGCACCACTCCGCCCAGAAATGGACCCACGGGATAGATGTCGCTGCTGCCCTTCTTCCGGATGTCGTTCATCAGCGCCACACCGGACAGGAATTGCAGGGTAGTGATTGTGCCGGCTACCTTGGCAATAAGTTCGCTGTGAGGCGCCAATAGATCTCCCAGAGCTTCCATGATTTTTTACTTTTTTCTTCGTATCTCCGGATTTTTTAATGGGGCAAATCAAACGAGTTCCGTTCGTGGGGGTCGGTCGGGAGGAGGGGCGGTGCCGCGAGTGAGTCTGTGTGTGTATAAACAAATGAACAACGAAAAACAAAAACTAACGACCGACTGGCAACTGCCGTAACAACAAAGCGACTGAGCCCCAATCGTTGGGGCTGTCCACCTTTTATAATCGAAAAAGCTCCACAAATGGACACGTCGTCGGCGTTATCGTTATCGCGGCGTTGGGGCTTATCGGATCCAAAATGTATAATTTCGAATATCTGGAAAACATTACACGACGGTTGAAAAACACAGAATGACAGGGTTTTCCAGGTTGGTTTGTATTTATATTAAAGATTATACAAAATATATTAATAAAGCTGTAAAATAGTGACCTTTTGAAAGTAAAATAATTGTGATTTTTGGATAAAGAATAATCTTCTCTAAACGACTCTTAAATCTGAAATAATAAAGCTCTTTAACTGATTTTAAAGCGTTTTAAATATGTTTAACAATGCTGCATACTGCAATCGCACAAAAATAACTATAATTAACTTGAATCCCCTAATAAATCATGAAAAAGATAACAACTTTATTATCATGTTCTAAACAAATAAAACAGCAAAGGGCTAAAGGGTAATCTTATCTGAAAAATTAGAGAAACCAATGTAGAAAACGATAAAGTTAATTGGTTCTTATAAAAATCAATATATTTATTATCCAAACTTATTACAAGTAGTATCTAGACCTCCTCCTTGAGCACATGCTTCTTCTTCTCGCTGACATACGGCACCTTGCCCTTTTTGGAGTGCTTGCGCACATTGGCCTCCTTGACCTGCTCCTTCTCCTTGACCGTACGCATCTTCTTCTGGGCATTGAGCACATGCCGCGGCACCTGCCTATGCCGAGCAATGCGCTTGATCTGCGGATGTGCCGCGTACTTCTGCTTCAGCGCCTCCTGGTAATTGAAATTGACACGCTCGCGTGGCCGTATCACGCCCAGCTTCTCGGAGGCCTTCGCCTTCCACATGCGCACGTTCATCTCGTCGGAGCCGGAGAAAACGTATCGATTATCCAAGGACCAGGCCACACACACCACATGCTGCATGCGTTTGGTGTGGTAAATTTCCCGGGAGTGGCTGTGATGGGCATTGTAAATGCGGACAGTCTTGTCGTAGCTGGCGGAGACGAATTCCTTGCCCGTGGGGGAGTAATCCACATCGGTCACGGCGGAAACATGGTCGAAGTGCACCTTGAGGGGAGTTTGCAGTTTGCGGGTGTCAAAGGTGTAGAGGCTGCAAGGGTAAGCAGAAGAGTTAGAAATCAATCAATAATTTTATATAGTTATGGACTCACTTGCAATCCTCATTGGCCACCGTAAAGTTGAACGCCTCCATGGGATTCCAGGCCAACTTGTTGCTCTTCATCGTCAGCACCACCTTGCGCAGGGGCTGAGCCTCGCGCTGGTCATACAGGATAATGCTGCGGTCGCTGGCACAGCACGCCAGGATATCCGTCTCCACGGGATTGTAGGAGATGGTGTGCAGCGTGTCCACGCCCCATTTCAGCGTCTTGAGCGGATCGTTGTGCTGCTCATCCCAAATGGCGCACACCTCGCCGCAGGTGGCGAACCTATTGTCCTTCCGATTGTGCGAAATGCCATGCAGCCCGTATCTACTGAGTATGGTGTTCACTGGCTCCTCTTCCTCGCCGACTTCCGGTGCCTCAGCCTTCCAAACCTTGATGGTCTTGTCGTCGCCCACGGTGAAGATGCGATCTCCGCTGCGGGTGTAGGCAATGCCCCGCACAAAGCCATCGTGAGCCACAAAGTGGCGGGAGGTGGTGCGATTGGCCAGGTCCCAGATGCGCACCTCGCCGTCATAGGCGCCGGTGGCCAGGTTCGAGAGTTGCTTGGGATGCTTCCCAAAGCACGCCACACCGTCACGATGGCCACTTAAATTCGCCACAAAAGGCTTGGCAAACACTCGGTCCAGCTTGGTGGCATTCAGCGCCCGCACATACTCCCGGGGACCCTCCAGGGGATGCAGCGATGGATCGTAGTTCCGGGGCACTGAAAATATGCGCTGTTCAAATTCCATGCCTTAAGGCTTGAATCCCACTCACTTTTGTGCTGCTGCAGCTTGGTTTCCCGGACATAATTGTCCGGATTGCGACTAATCATCTTCACCTTCATCCTGTTGGCATTTATTTCGGTTTTTAGCGACGCAATAAAACGTTTTGAATGAAAATAAACAACATGTGCGAGGAACAGTGATGCCAGCCAGTGTTGCCAATTTAGTTATGTTCTAGCTATCTAGCTAGATATAGCTATTTCCACCCTATTTTTAGCTATTTTCAGCTATTTTATAGCTATTTTGCGTAGGCGGTGTGGTCACACTTTTGCCTAACGACAAGGGGGCAACACTGAAATTCAAATGTTGCGCGGCACATTTCCGGGGAACAATTTATTTTCAGATAAAGATAATTGTTATTATTAATTTAATTATGGAGGTTTCAGCTAGAATGATAAATAACGTTATATTTTTACATTTAAAATAATATAAAAAAATTATATTTATATTGTTTTATATAATTAAACAATATAAAAATAAAGTATTCCTTTTATTTTATATTTCCCATATTAAAAATATTCTCTTAGTTAACTTTAATTACAGCAAGGTTATCTAAGGGACAAAATAAATTACTTAATAGATTATTTGTTCCATTGCTGGAGCAGTGCAGAGAGCTGGTACCCAGGATTAGTAAGGCAATGATCATAAGTTCCCACTTCATGTCAAAATGTTTCTGAAAAGTAAGACGAGTTCCTATTTAAGTTGCGTTTCGCCTCGGGAACAAATCCATTCGGCAGACTAGGCTTCATGCTATTATTCCTTAATTAACCAAGTACATTTTGCAATTTAAAGCTTTATTGAAATTCTTAGCACTGAAACTCAGTACTGATAACAACCAAAAACGGTGACAATGCAGACGAAACTGCCGCCGTCGTAGGTATAGCGCTCATAGTCATCGGATAGCTCATCCCAGATGGCGCGGGCTCCGTAGAAGCATCCCGCTCCGGTCTGCTGGTATAGCATCACGTTTACCACGTGCTTGAAGCGCGGAACGGTGCCGTGTCCCTTCATCTTCAGATTGACCTCGTCGGCGAGATCGCGTGCCCACTTCAAAGCATCTGTCTGATTGTAGACCTTGTTGGCCAACTTGTCGTTGGCCAATTGCGACAGGAGAAACCGGATATATGGCGTCGGGAATTTTTTGCCAAAAGCAGGTCCCATGCTGTAGGCATTGTAGATGGTGACATCTGCTGCCGGGAACACTTCAGTGCCGACCTCGTCGACATCCTCGGTCTGATGGTAATATTCAATCACTTCGGTTCGGCTTTCTCCGCTGCCCGAGGATCGCCGCTGTACTAGAGTTGGATTAGTAACTGACATTGTTCCTGTAATTTTTAAACAATATTTGGAGAATTATATGTGGGTCCCAACGGAACTGAGACCGAGTGATCTCTGGTTGTAAGTTAAATTAGAGTCAAGATTCTAGGACTACTAATTTTCTGTAAGTTGTTTTTAAAAGTACTAGAGCTTGCAAGGGGAATTCCCTTTTCATTAAAAGTAGAAAAAAAAAACTCGATTATAATGGCATTTTTCTTCTCTGGGAATCACGTGGCTCCAATCTCTTTCGCACTCCCTCTTCCTCGGTTAACCTGCAATGTACAAGCAAAGCAGCAACAGCATCTTTACCGTTACACTCAGTAGCGAACAAGGGTTCGTTTCAGCTGCACTCTGAGTGTTTCGTATTAATTTCGCTTTAAATATAAAGAAACGCCTATGTATTTATTTTTAAATATTTTTATTTTTGTGTCAACATATTTATCAATTTTTTTTAAACACTTTTCTGTTACTTAATTAAAGAATTTTCCAAGGGGTTAAAGGATTTCACAAGTAAGCTAACGTTAAGGAGTAACTCGAAAGTGAACCTTCAACGATTTAAATGCCTGGGACGTCTGCGGCTGCGATGGCGTCGCTTCGAGGATGGCTGACTTGCTGAGAACCTCTCATCGGTTGGAATGAGAGTATATTGGATCTCTTCCCTTTGCAGAGGAGGATGCTCTTTCTGGAGCAGCTGCTGCTGTTGCTGCTGCTGCAGTTCGTGGACCTTTCGCAGGCAGCAACAATTCCGCAAGGCGGACATGAAAACACCTAGGTTTCTGTTGAAGTTATCCAGATGTTTCTGGGAAATGAGCGGGAATTCACACCGCTGACAGCACTCATCGATGGCCACCTGGGCATGGAAGATGCACTCACTGGCATGACCCAGGGTGTTCTTCAGATTGAAGATTTGCTGTTTCTTTTTAAGCTGGCTCTCCATGTACCGGGAACATAGCATCTCGAAGCGACGCTGCTCACTCCGGTACTCGTCGAACAGTTGATCGTATTTGGAGTGCAGCTCCTCCGTTTCGCACTTGAGGATTTTCAGAGCTTTGTCCTTCTTGGCCAATTGGCGGCAACTTTGGCGATGGGACACAGAGAGTTCGTCGTAGCTGTTAATCAGTACAGGATTAGGGGACTTGTTTCTTAAGGAATATCCCTCGACTCACCGCTGTTGCATGAGCAGTGGACTAATGGAGTCGTACAAATTCCCCAAAGACGACACTGGGGATCGCCTGGTATCCCGCTCCTCCGGATCGCTGTCCTCGCCACCAGAGGTATCGACACCTCGTAGCAGCTGCACCAGGCGCCCGTTGCGCTGCTTCTCCGTGTCCAGCGAGAAGGCCAGTTCATGAACCCGATCCGTCTGGCGTTCCAGGGCCATTCGCAGCTTGAACTCCTGCTGCTGATCCTCGTAGAGCGTGTGCTCTAGCTCGCTCACCTTCCGCAGGATCTGGTCTATGATCTGCTGGTAGGGATTGTCCGTCTTCTTACTCAGCCGAGCAGCGGCCGAGGCCAAACGATTCTCGTCCGGAGTGGGCTCCTCCTCGTCTTCCGTGGGGTTTGTCAGGCCAAGTTCTAGACTGGGCGAGTCCGAACTCTGGACAAAGGAACTGGGCGTGGTAAGGGGACTGGAACTGGGATAACAGCTATCGGAGGAGGAGGTTATGGAATCCGAACTGGAAGAGGTGATTGGAGTGGAACAGGGTCTGGCTTGCCCAAGGTGTAGTCTGTTGCCCACGCTCTTCAGGATGCCGCTCAGGTTCATCCTTGGTCCTTTCCCAGTTTGCTGTCGCTGTGGCTGTCTTTGTCGCCGTTGCTGTCTCTGTCGCTGTCGCAGTCACTGTCTCTGTCTTTAGGCGTGTCGCCTTTTCTTTAGCTCTTGCTCTCACCTGGCTCTGTCTGAAAATAGTCAGGTGTGTGCTGCGTTGTGTGCGTGGGTTGTTTGACAGTCTGCCTATTTGGCACTACACTCAGAGAAATAACAGGAAAAGTATGGCAAGGCAAACGTAGAAAAATAATTAGTGCCTGGAAAGAATAATAATTTTCGATGCAAAAATTGATTTAAAATCGATAAACAACGATGTCAGCTTTAAACGTAATCGTAAGTTCTATCGCTGGAAAGTCGATATGTGTTTTTAAAAACTATTCAAAATGGGTCCAAAAGTATGCAATAAAATATGTTGGGTCCCAGATTAATGGAGTAACTCTTATGATTTTTGGAAGCCATGTAAACTCTATAAAAATATTTTTTTTTTTCTGAAAAATTAAAACAAAAATATATATCTGAGGTGCCTTAATAATAAAAATAGCCTATGATTTTAAATCTATTTAAAAAGTGTCCGAAAAATAGACAATAAAATGTTTCAGGTTCAAAATGTAGGCGATAAAATTTAGTTGCATACTTTTGGGCATTATTGAAATTGATTTCGAATCCACAGTTTTTATTTTATTTTTAAATACTTGTAGTTAATTTTATAATCTACATAAACATATTGAGATACAGATGCAGCTGTATTTTTTTTCGCAGTTTACTCACATCCATGCGAAAGTTACTGCCTCTAAGGCTCACTTTCCATATGGTTTCGCACAACTTTTTAAATTGGTTTCAGTTTTAACACCTCCAGTTGCCTCCAGTTCGCCTGGCACTCAATCAAAGTTGTCGTTTTCGCAGCTCTAGCGTCTTCCAGCCTCCTTTGGCATATGTTTTGAAGTCCTCCCCGACCTCTACTCCTACCGCATCCTCTGGCAGGTTTCCTCTGGTGTTTGTTAGTCGTGCGTAAATTGCCATTAGCCAAAAAGGGTTTCCAGGACTTGATACACTTATTGCATTTTTATGGGTAAAAGTTTTGTTGTTTTTCCGCCTCCCCCAGCCGCCGTTTCTTTTTTATGCTGACTGAGGGAGACCGCCGGGCCAAGTTGCATGTGTCCTTGATTAAGGTAGGACTGCCGCTGGATTTGTATTTTAAACTTGATTGCGGTAATTTCGTAGCTAGCAGAGGAAACGGCAAGGCAAGGTGCTCCAAAAAGCAGAAAGTTACTACTATGTGGTCTTGGTTTTACGAGTTTGCCTTCGTGGAATGTTTACCGATATTGATTTCACATGGTTTTTGGGTAAATGTTATTTTCGTTTTAACATTACTTTGGGGGTTATAAAAATCAAATTAAAGTTTAGAGTATAATAGAATTATATTATATGAAGATAGTATATAATTTTAATTATAATATAAATATGTACAAGCCTATATATATATATATGATCTTAATTTATTCATAATCCTAGCATAATCCTTTAAGCATAATCCTAGCATATATGTATTTAGGGTATTATTTAGGCTAAAATTTATTCGCTCTCTTAACTTAGTTGCATCTTACTTATCTATAGCTTTCTATATATTCTTGTTGCCAACTGATACCATGGACAAATCTTATCTCTATAACCTGATAAGATACTCCACAGATATCTCTAATAAAAAAACTTTATTTTCAAGCTTTTCCTAATCAGCAAAAGTCATAAATCTTTGACTCTTTCTCCTCGCATTGCATTCCGGAAACGTAAACAATCCAATTCTCTCTTAGGTATCTCTTCGTCTTTCTCTTTTTATCTCTGTGCCGCTTTCCCCCTCTCTTTCATCACTGATTGTCTTTTGTAACACAGCTGAGCCATAGTTTTGGAAAATTTCCTCAGTAAAGCTTTGACAACGCTGGCGGCTGGCCGCAGTCAAAGAAATATTTATACAAAAAATATAAGTAATTAAATTAAAACGAATTTAAGCAAAATACAGGAAGAGAAATGGCTCGCCTAATTTCTGGAGTCCGAACATTATTCCGTCGTTACCCTTTTGTGACCAACAGCGCCATCTATGGGAGCCTGTATGTGGGCGCGGAGTATTCCCAGCAATTTGTATCCAAACGCTGGCTGCCTGTAAGTTTTATTTACTACTTTTTAGGAATGCGGATATATCTGAAGAATATAGGGTTGATCTGGCAATTTCTAATGCGATTTATGTGTCTTGTAGTCGACGGGCGAGCGTGAGGATATCGATTATGCAACAATAGGAAGATACGCTGTGATGGGCACCGCGGCCTATGCCCCAACACTATACTTTTGGTTTGTGCCCAAATAACAGTAAATGAATCTGTAAATATGTATCAAAGTAAACAGCTGAGGTCAACATAATAGCACTGGTATTTTTAGTTAGGTGGTTATTATATGTGACTATTATTTAACGTATACTTAACGTATACCTTTAACTTGTTGCATTGATTATTAAAATCATTAGGGTTAAATATTAAATAAAAAAACTATTAGCTACAATATAGTGTTTCTATATAATTTGCGATTGGTTTTCCTTTCGATTTCTCCAGTATTTGTATCATATCTTAACGAAAAACTTTAAAAAATTTAAGTTTAAACCAAGAAGTTATATTATTATAAAGTACTTACTTTGACCTTTTCTCAGTTTATTAATTAAGATTTTAGTTTGAGTTAACATTTCAGCGCTATTGTCTTGACCGCAGCTGTGCCTACATACATACTCACACATGGGTGGTGGACCAGTCAATTTACACACATATTCATACGTACTTACATGCTCGCCATTTAACCATTCTTTGCATTTCCTCAATTGCTTCGCCGAACGCTTCTGTTGTTGTTTTCGACTTTTATCAATTTGTTTACAATTCCGTAAAAGCTCCGCCAGCACGTGTCGCAAAGTCAAGAGCATGCTCTGCATCTCTCTCACTTTCTCCTCACTCTCTCTTCACGTTCTCTCTTTAGAAGCACCATCTCAGCCACCAGAGCACAAAGCTTTTCCGCCCACTGAAAAGCTATCGAGAAAAGCACGCCACGCACTGAGAATTATTGGGGCATATGTGCACGACCAATTAAAGAGTAAAGCGCAATGTAAGTGAAGAATGATGAAGTATGAACGAAAAGCAGAAGGACAAAATCATATTAAAGCAGACACAAAAGGACACGAAAATATATTTCATATTAAAAAACATGACACAAGGATTTGTAGACACCAGGATACACACATTTATATGTTTAACGCCAACACAACACGAAATAAATTACATTTATTTAAAACACTAAAACATATTATTAACCCACAAATTCCTCTATATATCTCATCTTGCCTGCTTCTGCTAATATTGGAAAAGTACTTCAAATAAGTAATAAAATCTTACAATAAGTTTTTTACACTTTCCCTAGGTACAAATGGCTAGATCGCACATTTCCCGGCACTACTAAGGTGATTATTGTTAAAAAACTGGTACTGGATCAGTTTATTTTAACGCCTTACCTATTGACTGTCTTCTATGCAGGTGAGTTTGATATAACAATAAAGATCTTAATATGACGAAATAAATAAATAAAAAATAATTTAAGTAATTAACAGAGTTCGAAGTAAATTTATTTTTTTCTTTTATTACACACTAGAATTGTTAAATTTCTTCAAACAGTACCTAGAAGTATGCAATAAAATATTTGCGGTAGGATGTCAAATTTTGTAGCATAGTTTCTGACACTTTGTTAAGTGATCTTAATACCCTAGTGATTTCATAGCACACCCAATGGAAAAATTAAATATATTTAGTTTTTAATTTCAAAAATAATTAATTTTAAAATTAACAATAAATTTTAAATGAATTCTTCCCAGGCATGTCCCTTATGGAGGGCTCTGAGGATACTTTCCTGGAATTGCGCGAGAAGTTCGTGCCAACTTTTGTGCGTTCCTGCATTTTCTGGTTGCCCGCCCAGGCCTTGAACTTTACCTTGGTCGCGCCCCGATTTCGGGTTATCTATATGGGTGTTTGCGGTCTGATTTGGGTGAATATTCTGTGCTGGATCAAGAGACAGAGTCTGCCGAGCCTAGCCGAGACAACAGCCCCACATCATAACACTGTGCCTTCTTCTGCTGCCATAAAGAATACCGAAACATGAGATTTGGAAAACATATTTTGGAAATATACGTACATCCGTGTATATAGTCTTAGATAGAAATTGGCAAATAAAGACGGACGTGAGAATAGTTGGTGGCCATGGAGTTGTTTATTTAACCTGGCTGCAAATCGCTGGCGCACAGTGCGTATGATTGATGTTCCAATAAAAGGGAACTCATCAATTACTACTTACCCTCTATTCATCTCTATTTTCTGGGTGTGTGTGAGTGTGTCTGCTGTTTATCAGCGTGTGTAAACGTGTTTAATTGTGTGCGTGTGTGCGTAAATGTTTCCATCAATATTTGCCACACACAAGCAAGAAGGAAAACCATCTCGGATTTGGCTCCCATCCCGGTTCGACGAGATGGTAACTATTGTGCCAAAATACTGGCAAGGCGGCACAAATGGAAATGAAGACGGTTCTGGTTGTGGTGGTAGCGGGGGCCAAGCCGTAAAAACGCCTTAATGTATTTAGTTGGCGGATATATTATCGGGTTCGGGATGGTGGTTTCTAGGTTTTAGAGATGAGATAAGATCTATAATTGGGTATGTTTTTATTATGTGAAATAGAGGGGGTTCTTTCCTAATTATTGTTTAAAAACTGTGGGCATTCTATAATTGTAACATTAAAACAATTTAGAAGGTGTCCAAAAGTATGCAGTATAATATTTTGTGTCTTAAATTCAGTGGTTTTTGTAATGAAAATATTTTATAGCATACTTTTAAACACACTTTCAATTGATTTTAATTTTCCAATGGATTTCTGCGGCACCTCAGTTAATGATCATTATTTAAAGGAAATTCTTTTACCAATACCAGCTGTAAAATTAATAAACTACAATAATTACTCTCTGCTATAAGGCGAAATTTGTATTTACGACCCAAAACTAATCACAATTTATCACTTAGCCTGGCCATTGGTCTCCCTAATTTATGTCCCCTGTTTTTGCCAGCTATTCCTTCCCCCCCGTCTAAATGCATTGTAATTCCCTCATCGCATTAACTTTTTGCCTAATTATTGCTCATCTCTAGCATCTCGGCCGATGCCGATGCCCCCTGGCCTCCCCGAGCGCCGAGCTAAACTAATTAGACATAGCGTGTTTTTGGCCAACGCCGCCCCCCTTTTAGCCGCCCAATGTTAATGCGTTGAATGTGTGCGTCTGTTTAACTTATTGCTGTCTATTTAAATTGCAATTTGTCAATACGCGTGTGTGTAGCCTTACCGCACGCCCATCAGGGAGCCACCTCCGTTCATTCCACACACACCGCAGACCGTTTTTCCCCCATAGTTTTCCAAGAACAGCGAGAGAAAATAATGGAATCTAAGTCAAGGGTGCTAAAGAAATTGTTGGAGATTTGAAATTTATTTAAACAAGTGTCAAAAAGTATGCAATAGAATGTCAATTTTTTTTGTAAGGTGTAAAATTCTACTTTAGGACCTACTTTGGGCTTTATTTTAATTGATTTCGCACTTATAGCGATTTCAGTTTGAAGAGAAATTCAGAAATAATAAAAATAAAATAATAATAATTTAAATTAAATGGTTTATTAAATGGAATAAACTTTTGAATTGTATGTAAGAAATATTATTATTAAAATAAGAACTATTAATGGAGTATTTGTGTTTAAAATTCTATTAAATAATTGATCAAATAAAATGTATAATGGATTAACAAGCTAAATATCGCAATAATATATTAATAAATAAATTCCAATACAATAGAAAACAAAAAAAATCAGAGCTTGGATATTCGTAAATACAAATATTATTTATTTATGAAAATATGAAGATATTAGTTTAAAATATATATTTGTTATATTTTTACGAATAAAATTCAAATAAGTAAATTGTTTTCACATTATTTCTCTCCCTGTAGGCAGTCGTACAATTAAACTTCTTGTACAGTCATTAACAGCACATAACGCTGGGCCAGCCCGTGTCCAGACTAAACTTGCTAAACTTGGCAGACGTCGTAGCTCCTGCCCAGCTGCCCCTCCTCGATCCCGGCTCCCCCTCTGCCCAGTCAACTCCCCTCTTTTGGCCTAAGCTTCCAGCACTTCCTTTTGGGCTCCCCTTAGCGCCATGCCTTTGACTTTGACGGCGATGTCTTCGCTGGTTTCTCTAGGTTTCTGCCGCTGCTGCTGCTGCTGGTTCCTGGTTCATTTTTTTGTTGTGTTGCTTTTTTTTTTTTTTTTTTACATCCGCTTGTTTGTTCAAAGCGGAAAATTAATTCCATCTTGGCTTGTTTCCGTTTATCTTGAAAAAGTATTTCGTCGTCTTTTCGCTTTATACTGTATTTCAGGAGCTCTTGCTCTGGCTCCGGCTCCTTCAACGCGGTCCCACTTTGTTTTACTTTTATTTTTCGACAGCCTGCTGACCAGCTGAAAACTGCTTTTCCTACTTTATATTTGAGTGTGGAGCTGGGGGGTCCAGGACTATTTACTTCATCTACGGGTCCCGGGCACATTTTTTTCGGCTGCTTTGTTGCTCTTGTTTGGTATTACGGGTATCTGGAGTTGGTAAAGCGATTAGATATGACTAGGAAGTGCGGAATTGTATTTAAATTTATGTATGAAAGTTGAAGATCCTAAATATTGTTTATTTCTTAAGGTGATAATAAAGGGAAATCTATTATTAAATTAGAAAAAATTAAGGGAGATAAGTTGAAGAGGAGAGAAATTAAGGGAAACCCATAAATACGAAGAATGTAAACGTTTTAGGTATGATAAGTTTAATTTATATTTTCCTTTGGTTAAAATTAATAGCATAAGGTACCTTATTATGTATTTGTCACTAAAAATGAGGTCAATTTTGAATACTTTAGGTCTCAAAATTATTGTTCATTTGTTTTAATTTAAGCTAACATTTGGCTAAAATTTTACAGGATATCTCTTACAAATACCATTGAATATTTTTAACTATTCCCTTATTAGAGCATCAAAATATCCACATCGAAACTCCAGTCCCGTTTGGCTTTCCACTTTTGTTTTCTTTTGCTTTCGCCACTGTTTGTCTTGGGTGGCAGTGTGAGAGATAGATGGATGGTTGTTCCGCGCCCTGTTCTTGGCCACGCCCACTTCCGGTGGCTCCAGCCATCGTGGCGTGAAACTAGCGCGTCGCCCACCACACGTACATTAAATTAAAAATTAATTTACAAAAATAAACAGAGTTATGCCAGACAGAGACTGAGAGAGGAGCGGGGGCAGCCGCCAAGCGATACCAACGACCATAAGAAGCTAATACTAATGCTGCTTCATTTGATTCAATTACCGGAAGCAGTCCGTCCGGCGGAGTGGAACGGAACTGGCGGACTCCTCGGGAATTTTCGTGTTTGTCTTGGACACGCGGCAGGAAGTTGGCCCGGGCATCCATCCTCCTTCAAGGACTTGTCGTAATTACCGCACAAGACAAATAGAAAATGGCGTAAAAACGAGAAATTAATCAACGTTCGGCGCCCCTCGATGTAGTAGGTCGATGTATATAGAGTCCATCCATCCGCCTCGATTGCGATTCGATGTGAAGCGCTTGGCAAATATGGCAGCTAGCAGCTATGGGGCATCAGCGTCGCCATCACTAAACTACTGCCAAGGGACAAGTGCCGGGAGTTTGGGCTCTTTGAAATGGAGATGAGAGCGTGACTTCCGCGGCAATGAGCTGCGATTTAATTTGATTATAAATCTGAAGGGTTTAACTAAGGAAGCTTTTACTTAACTAACTAAAAACTAAGGCGTTATAAGGGAGATTAATATTATATTTCCTGTCAAATGTTTTACAAACTTATAACATTTAGTTTCATTTACAAAAATATATATTTTGATATTCTTTGGATTTAAAATAATAGTTAACCTAAGAAAAAAACGCGTAATTACGAAATGTTTTAAGGTAAGTATGTAATTTTGTGTAAAGGCTTAACAATTTTAGGTAAATATACTTGCATAAATATAATTCACATATTTTTAGCTTACCAAATAAGCATAGATTAAAATTCAATAGTTTTAATAATTTAAATATATTATTTACAAATTTCTACCTTATTAAATAATCGTATATTTATATATTAATTCATTATTTTTTTTAGTTTAGCTTCATACATAAAAATGGATTTATTTGTCAAAGGTATTTTAGTTTATAAATATTATTTACATATTTTAAGCTCACCAAATAAGCATAGATTTAATTGTTAAAGGTATAATAATTTATAAATACAATTTACTTATATTTACCATACCAAACAAACTTTGAACAATTTTCTTAAAAAGAGTTTTCCGTAAAATATAAATTTAGCTTACGACTCAGTTCTTTCCAAAGAAATACTATTAAGATTTAAGAAACTCGGAACTCATTTTAACTGCCGCTGAAGAAGGGCTCTTCATTTGCATAAGAAAGCGTTAATTGGTATTTGGTTTTAATTTGCGTTTGCCGTGATTTCCGAGGCCCCATCTCTCTGCCAGGGGCTCTGTGTGTCGTCTGTGATGTTTGTTCCGGCTGTGATGATGGTCCAGCATCTGATGATGGCTCTTTCACGCGATGCGGCATTATAATTTGAAACTACTTCTTTGGGCAGAACCCCCTTCAGCACCGATCGCCCCCCTTTTTGAGGGGGTCTTCACTCCCCCCTCACTCCCCCTGTGGGACATCCTGGTGCGGCACATTTGTTCGCCGGCATGTGAAAATTGATTGCTGTTGTTCATAGCTGCGGGATATGGCCAAAGTTTTTAAGTTCCCAATGCCTGTCCTGAAAAACCCCGAAACCCTGCCCGAACCCCCCACCCCCATTTTTGCGCACCTCCCCCTCCTCCCCGCAGGCTTTCCGCTTTCGGTTGTTGTTTGGGCGCTGAAAAGCTGAAAACAATGCGCATTTTCCTCGCGGGTCTGCGTCGCCTTGGACCGAGTTCTCTCCTCCTTCGGGGCATTTGTGTGTGCTGCTTGCTTGCTTGTTTTTTTTTTTCGCTCGTTGTATTATTAAGAAAGTTTTATATTTTTTTGTCGGTTTGGGGTTGGAGTATATTTACATTTGGCAGTTGGCTGCGTTAAGCGGCTTGCGTTGCTAGGGAAATTCTGGAAAGGCGGCCAGGGAAAATATCTCGGGCGGCTGGAGAGCGTCCTGTGTTGGTCAGAAAACTCCTCGGTTGCTGGTGCTGAAATTTTTAATACTCTGTTACCTTGTCGTGCAGACAATTTGATGCCAATGGGAATATGAGTTTTCCCTCCGCTTCTTCCCTGTCTGTCTGTCTGTTTTTTTTTCGGTTTTTTTTTTTCGGGCAGTAGTGCCATAAAAACCTATATATATTTATATGTGTTGAACTGAGTGTGAGGCGGGGCTTCGTGTAGCTTTATAATTAAAGAAAGACGAGGCGAAAACAAAGGAATAATAGCAAAATAAGAGCTTGGCAACCGTTGGCAGGAGATTGCACTTATAGAGGAGAGCCTGTTGATATGGCTCACCTTAAATGCTTCGGGGGTCAAGCTGCCAAAAAAATGAAGTCGAGGCGAAAATTTGGGAAGAAAAAGAGAGAAAAAAAAATGCAGAAAGCTTAGTTTATTAAGGTATCTTATGAAAGATTTTAGATAATGAAACCAATTTAAAAGTAAATTATTATTTAAAAAGTAAAGTCATAGAGTTATTTATAAATAAGAAACATATATTGTAAAAAGATTTTAATGTTTATATATATTTTAAATGCTTACTCTAAAAAGTAAATATTGAGGTTAATACCCTTATTTTTGGGAGGACTTTTACGTAAAATACAATTACTAAATGGATAAATATACAAATATATTTTATTATATTTCTATAATGATTAATTATGGAGAGAGGTCATAGAGTTACTATAAAAATAAATATATTTTATACCAAAAATCCACTTTGAATTTATTTTTAAATATTTACCATTAAGAAATCAAGTCATTTTCCACATAAACTTAATATTATTAATTTTGTAATACTATTTTGTATGGACTTTTACAGAAGAAACAATTATTAAATGTTTAACTAATCGTATTTTATTTAAATTTATTCATTATAAAGGCTTTTTTCAATCAAATGTTCTGAGATTGATATAAATATTTATATATAAATAATTAAATAACATTAAAGCCTATTTAAGCTGTTTAAAAAATATATTCTTGTATGCCAAAAATACGTCGTTCTCTTAATTTTGATTTCTTAATAAGAAAAATATATAATTCAATTAAACTTTTTATCTGAAACTGTTTTGGTTGGCTGCCTTACCTTCCCCGTAAACGATTTCCCGTTCGCGTTTAATTTCCACACTAAAAGCGCACTTAACATTTACATTTACGAACCAACTAATTAGCAAGGAAGTGCAAACATTCAATTAAAACGTTAAAGCGCCCGCATCTTTGGCTGGAATATTAAAACTGGCAAATTGAAATTGCAATTATGCATTATCTACATCGGGCTATTCGATAAATTAAATGCGATAGCCCCGACGCACAAGGCTAACCCATTAACCCACTCGCTGGCAAGGTCAGCTAAGCAATTAAAAGCGAAAACTGGCTGTGCATAAATGTAACAAAAATAACAAACACACACAATGTGGTTTTTAATGGCAATCTGACCCCATCCTTGTAAATACATCCCCCCATACCGCATACCGCTGGATACCAAAGGACACCCGTAACTTTTATGGCACGCACGCAGTTTTTATTCTCGGCGATCTGCAGCTTGAAATGCCATCAAATGTTTCAACTGCCAGGCGACGCCGACACCTGCTGTCAAAGTCAGCCAGGTAAATATATCCTCGTGTATAAAAAAATAATAATAAAAAGGTCGAGGTTTGTCCCGTGTTTGACTTCTGCCTTTATGTGCATGCAAACGCATAATCAAGCGTGAAGCGCAGACATCCCCAGACCGAGAAGATGTCGGTGTCCCGGGCACGCATCCCTATATCGCCATAGTGGCAGTGCCTGTACGAGGGCACGCATCCTTTTATCCCGCATCCCTTAGCCCCCTTATCCCCTCATCCCCTATCCTGCTTACATTTAATTTCACCTTCAGCCAGCGAATCTGAAGCTGCCACACCGCCAAGACGTCGCGTCGCCTCGTCGCATCGAAGCCACCGCTCGCTGCCTTCCCATCAAGCGACCTTTCTGGCTGCTCTTCCGCTGCTTTATAATGTTCCTTTCCCCATTGGATGGTTTATACTCTAGCAGAGGGCTTAGGGATTTTTTCTGCATTTTTGCAACACTTAAAAATAAATTGATTGTGATATTTTGAAGGTAAATTAATAGAAAAACTCTTATTCGTTTGTTGGGGTTTTATTGTTTGGTATTTATAACTCTTTTGTTGGATTTTTACTTTAGATTTTTGCTTGGTTCAGAGTAGGTATTAGTTTATTATTCACTTATAAATTTTATGCAAAAATATATATATATATACATAAAAATCCCCATCTGACGATTGCAGTTGCATTGTAGATTTGACTTTTTTGGGAATACAATTTGTATTTTTTTGTTAAACTATTTTATAATTCTCCAATCTATTATCTTTTTAATTTTTTTACGGTCTTGGTATTTCGACTTACATATTAATGTAATTAATTCGATCAATAAAAATAAAAATTAATGGGGCTTCAAGCTCTTAAAGATTATTTCTTTATATATTTTTACTTCAAATATTTTAGCTATATTTAAATCATGATATCTTTTTGCCGCTTGAGAGTTTACTGGTATATTCTGCCTGCAAAAAAATATAAATCATATATTTTATAACGTGCCAGGATATTAAATATGTCGGCCTTCGCAGTTAGCCAGTCTCTTACATTTTTCTTTTTTTTATTTGGGGTTCCTTGTTGTCGTCTGTGCATTTGACAGGAAAAATTAGTTGGCTACGAAAACTTTTGGCCCCGCCGCTGTTTGCCACACACATCTCCACACACACACACACACCATGCGATGTGCTCTATCACAGGACTGCTTCTTCGTCCTGGCAGTTGTAAAATTTTTGCTAACGAAAAACCATAAACAGGTGTTGTTTGTTGTTGACGCTGCATGTGGCCTGCCGCACAATCTGTTCAGCCCGTGCTCGCATGTCTGTTCTCTACATAATCCGCTCGCCAAGGCTGATCCTGGGTTTCGTCCTTCGTCCTTCATAACCATCCCCCCAAACCAATCGAATGTCCTGGGGCCTTCGCTTTGCCGGCTGGCAGACATTTCGTAACTGTTTCGGGCACCGAAAGTTATTAAACTTAATGCAGTTTAATTGACCTTTTTCGGGCTGCAAGGGGGAGGAAGCCAAAACTTTTGCACCGTCTGCTGTTGGCAAGGACTTCCCAGGAAGGGAAAGGGGAAGGGGCGAATGGCACGAAAAGGACAAACACTCGCCTTCGCATTATTACTTTTAATTACGGCTTAAACCTATTGAGCGGAAATTTTAATATGTTATTTATTTACAATTAACGCCCCGGCAAATGCTTTCGTGTACAACTGGGCGTATGATTTATGGCTCGGCAATTGTAACTATTGTTGAATGCAATTTCCTTTTGTTTGCGATTGTACCTACGTGTATATATTCGTATACATGTATGTATATTATGTATAAGTATGCCAGTGTATAATTTTGTGCGTGTAACAGTTGCCTCTCGTAAATTACAGGTTTAAGGGTTTTCGCCCTTCTCGGTCGGAAGGCGGGGGGGTGAGTGTCACTTTTAAAACCCGAAATCTTTTGGGTTGGATTGAAACCGAAATGAAAATGAAATTATTTATGATGCTCATTTGATGTGACAGCTTTTGGCCAACGCTATATGGGGGCTCGTAGATGAGGCCAGGCGGAAATATTCCAGGAAGTGGGGCTTCGATTGGCGAAATACCTCGAAATGTAAAAGTATCAATTCGATTTTTTTGCAAAAATTATTTTAAATTTGATTCATAAGTTAATTATTACATTTTTATTATAAGATTAGAAATTGAATAGGCATTTATTTACTGAAAAAATAACTATAATCGGGTGAGGAAGTTATTAAACATTAAGCTAATACCTTCTATCCTTGCACTCACCTCAGATAGTAAGTCGAGTCTCAAACCTGGGTTTCGAACTTTGGCGATCCAAAGTGAACTTTTTTTTTCATTTCTACATTATTATTATTATAACATTTATTTTTCAAGTCAATCGGGAATAGTTTCGAAGAGTCTTTCTTATTTCTTTTCCTTTTATTCATCTTATTTATTTTTGAACTGTTTGTTGTAATATCTGATGATTTGTTAAGTAATACAATTTCTTTTTATTGCCACTTTGTAATTTATTCTCCACTCTCTGATTAACGCAAAATATTATTTAGTCTTTCCCTAAGTCCCAGCTGCATCTAGCACTGGCTTCTGCAGTTACCCAAAGCCTCCTGCTTCGTTTCTATTACTCCTTCTTCGCTCCGAGCCCACTCACATATTTTAATTTGTTAATTACTTAGCCTGGCTTGTTGGTACGAGAGTACGAGGCAGTAAATTCATACCCCGAATAACTGCTGCAGCCCAGGCAACAGAGTAATCAGCATATAACCATAGATATACAAGTAGATGATGCTGGGGGAAGTCCCGGACTCCTGACCCTCGTCCCTCCGATACAGATGCGTTTCGTTAAAAAGTGAGTGTTGCTTACTGGCTTATGGCTTTCCTTTCTGGGTAAGGGATAAGGTTTAGGCCAGACCAAAGACATCAGAAACATATTAGGAGGCACTGAGACTAAGAAGCAGCCAAGAGCCGGAAGGAGAACAAAATAAATGCAGACGCAGGCATAGTTATTTCAGAACAGGAGCGGTTTTAAGATAGAGCGAGGTTAATGTGAAAATGCTAATGAGGCTTGAGGCTATTAATAAAGAAAAAAATGCTCTTAATGGGCATAATTTGTTATGTATATATATAAAATTTTAAATTTTATTATATTAATTTTATTATTTCATGAAATATTTTCTTCCAAAAGAGTGTTCTATATCTATTGATAATATTTATGATTTAATAGGAAGTTAAGTTTGTAGAAAATAATTAAATCCCTAAAACTGCATATAGTGCATATTGTTTACACTTTATAATCCTTATAAAAAGCTTTTTTTTCGTTCCCATTCCTGCATTGTATTGCTGCAAATTGAAGGATCCGGGGCGAATTTCGTTGGCCCCAAAATAAACCGCTCCGGCAGTCAGGATCCTTATTAAGCTGCGAACCCGCAGCATCGCTCTCTGTCTCGCTCCATCTCCATCGCTATCTGCTCCTCGCTGCTCCCTCACCCCGCGTGCCGCTGCGCATAAGCGCTTAATGAGTATAAATGAGCTTGATTGCATATTCCAAGGCGCTGCTGTGTTCTCCCATATGCACGTGTGTGAGTGCGAGTGTGTGCTCTGTTTTTTAATAGCCTGCATATGGCGTTGTAAAAGTTTTCATTACACAAACAGCAGCAGTGGCAGCAACTACAATTTACCGGCAACACCAGCACCAACAACAACGGCAGCAACAACAACTTATTGGCCTGACTTTTAAGCGCATTTAACACACGGCGTATGCGTAATGTGAGCGAGTGAGCGAGCTAGCGAGCGAGAGGCTGGCTGGCAGTCAAATTGAATACAGTTGCTCGTAAAATGCTTAAGCACCTGCACAGAGCAACAGCAACAACAATTACACAGGTAGCAGTAGCTGGAGCAGCAGCGGCAGTGGCAGCAACTTAAAAAGGGGACAGCACAAGGACTTTTGCAAGGACCTCACTGAGAATAAAAATCATTAAAATAAAAAGCAAATTATCATAAACTTGAAATTGCTTTGTTAACACATAAACGGGTTTATACTTTAAACGATTGAGGTATTTTCCCCATGAGGATTTTATTTTAATTGTTATGTCTTGGAACTACACACTACACTTTTAATTTTCATCTATTAGGCAATTATTTATTAAAAGAGTTTTTATATTTTTTAGGATATTTTTTATATGAGTAATAGAGGTTTTAAAGGTTGAGGCATTTACTTTTTCATTTGGAAAGTTAATTTATTAGTTGTAAGTTGACAATTTGATTGACATTATCGTACACTTTAAAGTTAAATTACAAAATGACTTTATATTTTATTTATATTTATATACTTTATAAAATGGTTAAATATTTTTATGTTGCCTTGGATAATTTATAAAAAATAGGGTTTAAAATAGAAAAAGATAATTTATAATGTTACTTTGTAAATTCTTTATTAAATTATTTAATAACAATATTTTATTTCCTTTTTTATATTATTTTAAATATAATTATTATGTGAGAATATTCAAGAGTAGAATTCCGAATTGGATGCTTCTCTTTGTAAAGCTCTTGGTAAACGTCATTTGTTATTTAATTTTTAAGCTAATTATAACTGTGGGAAATTGTTTAAAATTTTTCCTAAGAGTTTCCAATGAGTTATTTTAAAACAAAAAAAGGGAAAAGATGAAAATATTTATAAACACCTTATTTTATGATTTTCTCAAAGTGTACACTTAACGCTAATTTGGCGTTTTACCGTCGAATGATTTTTGAGCATACGCAAGTTACATGCCCACACACACACATTCACACTCACACACATACGGTGGGAAAAAATGCTGCTAAAAGTTAAAAAAGTTTTTTTTTTTTACTTCGGATAGCGTTGCTTTTGCCGTTTCTGTGGAATTTTCTGGGCAAAATTTCATCTGCGGTTGATTTTGATTGTGAAAGGATTTGCCAAATTGCTGTTTGCAACGGTGCGGCAAAAAATCAAAGGGATTTTCAATACCAATACATTCATGCGGCAGTAGATCGCATCCCCATATGCCTCTGTGTGTGTGCGAGTGTGGCTCAGTTTGTGGTTCGCACAATGGAACCGCCCAGCCACCCAGCCAACCACCCAACCAACCATCCACCCACTTATTTCGCCCACTGCCAATGCGTTTAAACAACAGTTTAACAGCAGTTTGCCTGCCTTTTGTTATTGGTGAGGCTTTTGCCTTTGCTCCTCCGCTTTTCTCTGCCGCTGCTGCTGCATTTTCCGCCTTTGGTGGGCGGAAAATTGGGCGCAGGGCGGGTGGAAAATGCTGCTCGATTTATGGAAATTGTGCAATATTTTTTTGGTGCCCCCCCCTGATGCATAAAGAAAGGCTTTCTGTATGGTTTCTTTTTTTGTTTGTTTTTGGCTGTTGTTAGTTTAGGTCTAAGGCTAAGCCAAATTAAAGTGTCTTTTTGTTGAAGAAATTTATTTGGAATATTCTGTTCAAAAAAATGTGTGAAAATAGGCTTTAGACATCAAGTTATGAAACAAAAATTACCAAAGAAGATGGTAATAAATATGTATAAATATAATCTTATAAGTTTTTGGACAAATCAAACTATTTTTTATTCAAGAATATTATAAATCTCGAATAAAAAATAGTTTGATATGTCCCACAACTTTTCGATAAATCTTACTGTACCAAAAAAATCGACAATATTTTCCCCATTTCCCAGTCCCAACCAATCCAATCCACTGCCCTCACCAATTGTCCCTCGTTTTATTATTAAAAACCTTTGACTTTGTACCGAAACAAAATACGCTTTTAGTCCCTTTTCGCCATCCATGCCGCTGGCTATGCAAAAATAATGGAGCGAGGACGACGAAGGGATCTGGAACTGGAGAAAGCGTTCAGTAAAAAGGAATGCAGCCAATAACTTGGCTCTTAATTTTTGCACAATTTTTGGCCGCCAAAGGCCAAATAAATAACTTGCTACAGCCAAAAACGGGCACAAGAATATTTTGCCAGCGTTTTTCGCTCTCTCCATTCCATGGCGTAATTATGCGAAATGCGGACGCATTAAAAATTAATAACTAAACTGCCTTTGGCAGTATTTGCCATACGGTCGCCTTTGCC
Organism: Drosophila rufa; assembly: GCA_018153105.1. Lineage (NCBI taxonomy): Eukaryota > Metazoa > Arthropoda > Insecta > Diptera > Drosophilidae > Drosophila > Drosophila rufa. The sequence goes on from JAECXS010000085.1 coordinate 9,804,291, forward strand.
GCCTCCGCCGCCCTCGCACTCAGCCAAGGGGGCGTGGCTGTTTGGAAAACTAAAAGCATATTTAATAAACTGCAGCAACAATGAGCGGCATTTGAAACAGACTGCAGCGGCTAAAAAGAGATGGCAAAAAGCGAAGGGTGGCGACACAGAGGGAGATGGAGAGATATTGGAGTAAAAAGGCGCTGGCAAAGCTTATTAAGTATACGCCATGCTGGCCAAATAATCGCAAAAAGAGCGCTCCGGGAATGTGCATTAAAATAATGAGAAATTAAAACGAAGATTATACGACATACAAGAAAAAATAAAATCAACGAAAATATATAAGGAAAAATTAATTTTAAGACATTCTTTGACATCAAATTAGAGCGCCTTGCGATTGGTTAGAAAAAGGAATGTTAAATGGTTTCCTTTTAAGCGAAATATATATTTTTTTGTTCAGCATTATAAAATATATTTTTATTTGGACAGTTTATAAGATTAATTGTACAAATTATATTTATTTTTCGACAAATTTTAAATAAGAATATAGACTTTATAGTCTCCATTATGTAAAATTCTGAAAGGTATGTATGCATGTAGAATCACAGAATAATTGTCAAAGGTTAATAGTCCCGCATAAGCTTAGAAAAACTGCTAGGCAATAATATTAATAATTTGTTCAATAACTAAATAGAGAATAAAATATAAAAAAGCTAAAGAAATCACAGATAAAAAGAAGCATTAATGCACTAGAAAATATTACAGATCTAACATTGTCAAGTGAGATTATCATTTAATGAAAATAACTACAAACAAAGGCAGATTGTAAAGCCTTTTCTTTTTCATAATATATTTTAGATGTTATAAATTACTTTTTAATTTGAACAATTTTACCAGCTTGACTTGCAAGACTTGAACAACTACAGAATATTAAACTTTTAACTGATTGCATATCGAATGGTTGATTCATTATTCATAAGCTAGTTTGAAACTAAAGCACTTACCATAAATTTGTGAGACATTTTTCCAAGGGAAGCCGTTCTCCGGCTCTCTACTTTGCTGGAAGGCAAAGGAAAAGTCAAAAGGCGTTATTAATAAATACAGAGATAGAGGGGCAGGCGAGGAAACGAGATATATAGAGAGATAGATACTGTGCAGCTGGTTTTCATTTAACTTTTTTAAGCTACTTCACAGTCTCTCCCCTCCCGAGAGAGAGACTTTGCCCATTTGGGCCAACTAACGCCATTAGCTGGCCCATTGAGCGCTTTGTTGGCTTTCAATAAAAATGTCCATTAAAATGACCCGCCGCCCCATGGCTTCCGTTCCCCGCCATCATCTTGTGCCGCTTTTGCCTGGCTTTTCCCCACTATTTTTCCCGCTTGCTTTTCCATCCTCCGTCATTTGCTGGTGCATCGCATAAAATGCGTATGCATATTGCCAACTTGCAACGGCTTTGCTACTACTGTTGCGTTTGGTAGCTGGGCAGTAAATTTTAACTACTGCCAGGGAACGGGGCATCCCCTTGGCCCCTCCACGCCTCTGTTAGACAGATAAATGGCGGCTAGTTTTGCGTTTGCATGGCTAATGGAAATTTGCATCCAGTTGGCGGCTTCCACAAAATGCGCTAAGCGTTTTTTTTTTGCCCCCCGATCTCTAATGAAACTTTGCCCAAAGTTGCAGCGGCCGAGAAATGAGCTGCAGCGGCTATTGATGGGTTAATGGGAAATACTAGTCTTTGCACATTTAATTAGATAATGGAGGATGATAAAAATGTGAATAAAAAATCTCTTTGATTGCTTAATACCTTTGAAAGTAAGTAATATAAAAAATAAGGTTTTTATAGCATAAACACTCATTTAATTGAAGTATTAATTTGTTGTTTTTATACACTTTTTGTTTGAACGGATTAATGGTAATTAACAAAGTAAAAACAAATATGTTCTGTTGCTTGAAATAAAACCAATAAAGGAATTATGTATAGTTCAATCTCTCTTTTAAAATTTCGTAGTGTATTCCTGGAACTATCAGGTCAAACCCATAATCCCGAGTTGCGTTTTCGAGTGCTTCGCTCTTGGCGCTCTTTCAGTGCGAAATCCATTCGATATTGACTGTTGTTCTGTGAGTGCGCGCCCGTTTCTCTGTGTGAGTGTATATAAATCTTAATTATGTACAATGCACATTTTCTAATTGACTGCACTCGCACACACACAGCGCTGTGCAGACAGATAGATAGAGAGCCGTGCGCACTTTGCATGTGGGCTGGGCCTCACCTAGGCAGCTGCATATTACGTATACGTTATGTCAATTATGTAAGAAAAGTTACCGCTTCGAGCGATGCCGTGCGCCAGTTTTTGGGGACTGCACAGAGAAAAATAAATGCTTCTTATTATTTTAGCTAAGTTTTTATAAGGAATTTGCTGGTTGTTTTTAAAATTATGAATTGGAAAATTAGATTTGGCAATTGTTCTCAAGATTCTTAAGTGCAAAGTCTAAAGTAAAAAATATGTTTTTGATCACAATTAATTTTTTCTACAAGTAATAATTGTTTTATATTATTTTAATTAATTTAATTATATTTTTCAATTACCTTCCACTAGTTCTCTATAAATTACTTATGTAAAATGGTCTCTAGAAACCTTTTTAATTATATATTTATTTTTACCAGTGTTATTTTTGCACCGAGAGTGGGTCGCGTAATTTGTTTACCAGGCGACCACTATTGGAGCTCGACGCTTCGCAAAATGTCCAACCAACTGTTAAATTTACTATTATACGGGCTATTATCCTGGCCATGGCACTTACTCCTTCGGATGCAGCGGCTTCTGCTGCTGCTGCTGCTCATGCTTCGGCTGCCTTTGCCTTTGGCCCTCTGTCTGGTCTCCATTAATGGGCTTTTGGCCATAGGCAAATTTTTTGGCAGACAGGAGGAGGCAGCAGGGTCTGGCGTAAAGTTTATGCGCACATATGAGCTTTTAATTGCAATTTAATGGCCGGTCATTTATTATCTAGCGGCGACGACGACAACAACAGCAACAGCAACAAAAGGGCAACAGCGACAGCGAACGGAAGGCCACATCTCATTGTCCATGGGCTTGAAAACTTTTCACTCTTTCACTCTTTGGCCTTATGTAAATTTAACATTGTACACACTGTACATGCAGTTCTCCCATATTTTTTTTTTAAGAGGCCACACTGCGTATGCGTTATGTGCTCTGTTCTATTTTCTTTTTCGTTTCGTCCGCCTAACTGGAAAAGTTACTAATGGTTTGTGTTTCTGTTATTGTTTGCCATTTTCAACCAATTTCGTATATTCTATACTTTTTGTTAAATGAATGGAGTTTGTTTCCTTGCTTCTAAAAAAGAAGAATATGTGTGTGTATGTTGTGTGCTAGAAATACATTTTTATTTATTTTTAGGCAAGGCCATCATGCAATTTGTTTTGGTCAGGTTTATTTCATTTTTTTTATATTGTGTTGATTTAAAGTAAATTCAATTTTTTGGTTGCGCATGTTTAGCTTTGCCCGAAGGCTGGATGTCAAAATTAAGGTGTCGCTTTGTTGTCAATGGTTTGACCATAAAAAAGTATTTAAACTTAATTGTATAAAATATTTTAAATTAATTTTAATACTTAAAAAATATCAAAAGACTAAATGTGTTTACTTTTTAATATTGAAATTTTATTTAATACATTTAAACTAATAATATAAAGTAAAATATATTTGATTTGCTTAATAACATTTTTTTTAGTATTTATTTTAATTTTTCCAAATAAAGCTAGCTTTAATCTGTATCCTTATAAAATTTTCCAGACAAATCTAGCGTTAAACTCTGTGCCTATTAAATTTATGTTGTTAGTCAAATAAAAACATTGACACATTTCAGGCAAAATTTCTGCATTTCTGCAGCCAAAACAATTTCAGAAATTGATTCCAAATGCGTTCATTTCTTTTTTTTTTTTGTTGGGGGGAAAGAGAGTAAGGGGTCGGCTGAACAATTTAAATTGGCAGAAACCATAACAATTGACAGTCACATGCCACAGACAAGCCATAACACACTCGCATGCCATCGCATTAGCCAAACTATTTCAATGAGAGAGACAAACTCCAAACTGACCACAGTGGAAAACCAAACAAAACCCCATTGGACGGCCTACGAACAATGTTTAAATATTGAATTTTCGCGTTTAGCAGAGCCAGAAATGATTTATCTACCCCTCTCAATCCCTAGCTTCATTTCGTATCCCTCCAAAAAAGGAGGAACCTAAAATGAACTTTGTCAATTAATTGCTCTGCAATTTTTCGAATGTCGAATGGAAAATGTTGCCTGGGAAAATTCGAAATAAATGGACACTTGGGGAAAAGGTCTATGAACGATATAAGATTTTTCGAAGAAATAAAAATAGGAGAATATAAAAATATATTATAAAAATGCGAAAAAAATGGTATATATTTTTGGTTAATGTTTCTACTATAAATATTTAATTCAGGTTTTGTCAGAAAAATAAATAATTATAATTCATTTATAAATCTACTTTTTAGGTTGTCTTTGTCCTATTTTAATTAACATTTTTTTCTGTTTCTGCCTTTTGAGGGCCGTGTACGATTTCTGTGTGTACGATTGCATTGTCTGTGGACTCGTGTGTGTAAATTAGCAATGTAAATATAGCAATTTAAAATGCCGTACAATAAATATGAATGCAAAAGCGGCGAACAAAAAACAAACGACGATATCAGCGGCAAATAATTGAATTTACCCACAGCCAGCTGGAGTTCTCGGAAAGAGCAGGATAAAGGACGAGCAGGGGTACCTTTGTTGGCCAAGGGCACAACCCGCATTCCACGCACACTCATACACCCAGGCTGGCAGACAGACAGACAGACATATTGTGTGCCTTTGTACGGATCTAATAAACCGAATCATGTATACATATATGCAAAAATAACTTCGGCTCGATGTGTGTCTGTGCGCCGTATGTGCCCTTGTGGTTGTGTATTTGCATATGTGTGTGTCTGGCTCATCGTCTACACTAAGCTGCAAATTTCTATTTGGAATTAAATGGGGAATATTATGAAATTTATAAAATATTTTATTTCTTAAAGTAAATTAAAATAAAGGCAGTTTATAGAAAGAAATTGTGGCGAGCTTAAAAAATTCATAAATATTTTTGCACTGAAATTATGTAATTTAAGTCTGCTAACATATTATTTAACAAATTTTAAATATTTATTACATTTTAGATACCTCAAATGAATTTTTCCTTTATATTTCCCCATCTGTTGTCTAGTTTAAAATGCGAATGAGGCTGGTTTTGCTTGATTATGGCGGCCAATACTCATGAAATATTGAAAAGAGCCCGTCACAAGGACTTGGCTGATCTACTAATGGGATGGTGCAGAGGTTGGGTTGGGATTGCAAAATAGGTACATCGTGTCACGCATATCACACACACAGTCACACACTCGGATTGATGAAATATGCATGAAGTTGACTTTTGTGCCAAGCCAAAATCACAACAGAGCAGCCTCCTCCATCCACCTTAACAAATCTGCATCCCCATCTGCATTCGCCTCCACATTCCATGCCCACAAAGGTTGCCATTGTTTGATGTTGGGGTTATGTAACTTTAATTGAAATGTAAACTGCAAGCCACACGCGGCTCAAACGATGTAAAGCGATGTTTTAATGTGACAAACAATGCCAGCTATTCCTCCCATTCCCCATGCCTGCCGTCGATACAAATATAATTTCCGTGTTTAATTGCGTCAGAAAGTCAGAAATGATTTCCCAAAAAGGTTGCTGCTCACTTTTTGCAGCCGTGTATTGGCTTTGGGGTCGGGCGATGTGTATTAATTTATTCCGGCGTTTATTGTTGTGTTTTTAGACGGTTATATCATGCATATGAAATGAGCAGGGATGCCAAGCTTTATGGCCAACTAAAATGTATCCCAAAAATTTGTTGAATGATTGAATGAGCCGGCACAGCCGCAAACATATATTTTTCTTTATTTTTATCTTTTACCTGATGTATAAATATTTATTGGTTGGGGGAGGATTGCGCAAAATGTGTGAGGCTCAAAATCTGCTAACAATGAATTCCAAATTTTATTACTTTTTGTTACTATTTTGTGATGAAAGTAAAGTATTATCTGTTGCACATTCTGCGAGCAATTGTGAATAAAAGTGTTTATTAATGACGGAAAAAATATTATTAAGGCATTTTGACTTAAGTTAAATTAAAGGGTTCTCTGGACTTATTTAAAATTAGTTTATTTTTAAATAAAATTGGTATACGTCAAATAATTAAAAAACACATGAAAGATAAGTAAATTTGTTACATGTTTATGCAAAAAAAAAAAATATAAAACTCAACATATAATTTAATCAATATTATTTTCTGTAGCTTATAAAGCAAAAGCCATAAAATCTTAATTTTATCACCGGACTTAAAATATCAATGGGTTTCTCTGGAACGTGGCATCCGTAAAATTATTATTATTATTAAAGATAATCTTAAATCAAAAGCCCCATAAAGCAGGCAACATTTTTGTTTGTTTTTTGTTGCTCTATAAGAATTTATGGTTTTTAAGCTGAGACTGCCATTTGCCATGCAAAGTTTTCCATTTTCTTTATCTATAAATTATCCGGACATGCATCTCATACCCCCCATACTCGTCCATCCATCCATCCAGCAACTTATCGTGGCTTATCTTCCTCGACTTGAAAATGTTTTTATAGTCATCGTCTGCTTTGTCGTTGCCGTTGTGTCTGTGTCACGTTAATTACCCAATAATTTTGCACATGACGCGACTTTTTTACGGCGAATTTTTCATAATCATTTTTTTCTGTTACTTTTTTTTGTGTTACGGAAAACTCCTCCCCAGACATTTTGGCGCTCCCATGGAGGAGCGGCTGGGGGCGTTTCCTTCCTACTAATGACAGCTTCGCCCCATGAAGTTGTTACTTTGTTTAATGTCTAAGGAATTCCTGGGTACTCACATGCAAAAAAGCCAAGTGGGAGGAAGAATAAAAAAAGCTGGGAGGGCGGAGGCGAAGGGACTTTCGTTGGCTTTCCATTTTTTGCGTCAATGAGCGGATCAATCAACGTGTCAAATCGTCTTGAAACGATGTGGATGCGCACGTGATATCCGCTGGAAAACCGCTTTAACAAATTACCACAGCAGGCATTTTGGTTAGTTAAATTTTGGGTTCTCTCTTTTTCAAAGAAAGTCTCGGAGGGAGCCGCCGATATGTGTGCGTTATGTCAGAATTTTCTTTTGGCAATCACGAGCGACTTAAGCGCCGTTGATTGACGTTTGATTGAGAATTACCTTAGCCATTGTGTCAATCAAGGTGTGCTGGCTAAATCGAATTTGTCTTGGCACATATCAAAATATGCCTCAGACCGACAAAATTCAATTGAGGTGTCAGTTGGTAGATTTAATTTGCCTGTCGCCCCTCGTTTTTTCTTCGGTGAATTTTCATTCCCTTCCCCGTCTCCTTTTTGGCAAATTTTAAAACGTTAATCGCTGAAGTTTTTGTGTATTTTTTTCGCGCTGTGTTTTCTTTTCGGGGGACATTGATGAATGGGACATGGACAGTGGCTGCCGATGAGGGGGTCTGCGGGCGGGGTCAGATTGGAAAATAAATTGAAAAGTTGCTGCGTTAACGTTATTTTGTACTATTTATATACACACCCGTGCCCGTGCCCGTATCCGGATCGGTATAAATAAAAGAGAAGATGGCGTCTGCCGAGTGTTTGCCAAAGCGTAATTGAACGGATCTGAAAGTGAGTTTAGGTCGGGCTTACAGCTTTAATTGAACTCCGTTGATAGCGTATTTCCAGTAAAGGATATCTGGAATAATTAAGTTTTCTTCAGGTTCCGGAAATCAACAGTCTTGTCCAGATTTTAATTATAAAATTTAAATATTATTGTACTATTAAAAATTGGTTTATTATATTTATTTAGGTAGCTTTAAGTTCCAGGTAATTTGTTTAGGATTGTAAATAAGTAAAATAATTGAAATAAATAGCATTTAGGTTCAGCTTATTATAAATGCATTCATTAATATTTATTTAACGCGATTTTAATATTCAAGCGACGAATTAAGTACAAGAAAATTAAATACTTTAAAATAAATAGCATTTAAGTTAAGTTAATGTTAAATGTACTTGTTCATATTTATTTAAAGTGATTCTGTGTCAATTAAATGAGATTAAATTATTTTAAAAATGTTGAATATTTTTAATTATGTAGCTTTTAGATTCAGGTTATTTTAAAGCAGAGTAAATAATAACATAAATTTAAAAAAAGAGCATTTGGGCTTAGTTTGTTATAAATGTACTTATTAATATTTATTAATCTCGGTTTTGTGCCAATGAAATCTGAATAAATAATTTTAAGCACCTATTAAATGTTTTAATTATATAAATAAATTTAAAATTAATGACACCTAAGTTCCATTTATTTTAAATTTATTTATTAGTAAATCAAAACGCCTGTTAAATAAGATTAAAATATTTTAAACACCTACTTAAATGACTAGAATGTCACTAGAAAATTCTCTGACACCTCCAAAGTTTGTCGGAGACTTCTTATAAATAGCCCTGCCCCTACTTCCGATATTTTATATTTTTCTCTCACTCTTCCATCTTCAGTATTATTTCCCAACGCACATTATGCGAAAAACAATGAAATTAACGAACCAAACACGAATAAGAAAATCGCGATGTGAAACTCACTCTCTCTCTCACTCAGTCTGTCCCTAAAGAAAGGCAAAGATATAGCCAGTCCGATAGGAGGATACCACGTGCAGCGGGCGGGCTGGGAGGTTGAAAAGCAGGCGCCGCACAAAGCAAAAAAATGTTCAAAAAAGCGTAAAATCAAAGCGCCCCTGCAAAACGCGCACAGATGGTTCCATAATTAAATAAGCATCGACTGGCTGTAACTCGGGTCCAGGAGGTTGGCTGAAGGGGCGGGCAGCTGCTGAAATGGCGGCAATACCGACACCAGTTTTGAAGTCATCCTGCTTGCGGGTCTAATGCTCCAGCTACTCCCTACTTAACACTGAAAAAAATATGTTAAATATGGAATAAAGATGATTTAAATAAATATTTAAATATGTATCTAACTCACTTAAAAACTCTACATTTCTAGTATTAGTATTCAAATAAATTATTTCTGATCTAATTTTATTTTTACAAAAAGTGCTTTCATATTTTGAAATTATTAACAAAATATATAAATTAAACTGCTTACAAATCTAAACAAATTATTTTTTGAGAGATTTAATCCGAAAATTCTTTAAAACGAAAGGAAATACATGTCCTTTTTTACCGCAAATCAACTTTAATAATTTATTAACAGCTTCTTAATAAATTAAATAATATTTGAAGGTTATTATCCATTATTTTCAGTGCTTCGTTCCAGGTTGTTCCTCCTACTTTTCCTGCAGGTCCTTGTCTCGCTGCCCTTTCTTCAGGATTCTCTCCTGCCAAACCTTCTCTGCTGGTCTCACATTTCTATCTCTTTCCCTCCCGACACTCACTCATTTTGCCATTTTACCTAATTGGTAATTTTTACTCCTCCTCCCCGGCGCTCAGCAGATATCCCTGCTTTGGCTTCAGCTCCTTCAGAGCCGTCCGTCCGCAATTGATTTCGGTTAGTGTGCGAGTCGGCAAGGACGATTGACAAGTTGCCTGGAGGACACTCGAACGCGACACTTCAGGTATGTCCTGGCTGCTTTTCACGTGCTCTTTAGCCTATTTCCCGTTTCCTGCACCGAATCCGAGACCGAGTCCGAGTGGCTTCGCTGCTGTTGTTGGCATTCGTTAGCGAAAGGGGGAGGAGGCAGAGGAGGACCAAGACCAAAGGACCTTTTTTGGGGCTGCGGCATGCGCATGCTAATAAGTAAATCCAGCGATCCAATCCGGAGAATAAATATTTGACAAACGTACGCAGGGGCGGAAAACTTGGAGTGTAAGTATAATAAATGCGATTTTGAATTTGAGTCTCCTCGCTGGCGTTTTTCGGGGGTGGTCCTGGTCCTGGTCCTGGACTCGCCGCTACGTGCCACTTGTTTTAAAATTCAGCGTCAAAATCGTTTTATTTGCCAATATTTCATTGTGCGCCAGAGTCCTTCGTTCTTCTTCGTCCTGGCTGTCCTGTCGCTCAGTTTATTAATGGTGTTGGTTTTCGGATTATTTAACGGTGTATTATTTTATTATTTATTTTTGCATTAATTTTTGATGCCCTCTCGGAATTACTTTGGCCCATCATCATCATCATCCGCAAAATCCCACAAACCTCTCTAATGGGTTAAGCCAGGGCTATCCCTCTTCGGGTCGGGCCTGGGTCTGTTAACCCTTCAATTATATCCATTATAGGTCTGGAGTTTTGCCTCGATTTTCGGTTTGATTTCTCTCTTATTCGGCGGACAGCTGTCCGGTAATTATTTATGCATTTCCACGGCGTGGAATCGTAATCGGAATGGGTTAAATCGGTTTTGGATAGGCCGCTATTTTCGTGACAGCTTGTGTCGGACTTTTTTAATTGTGTCTCTGGGTTGATCGCAAAAAATGTGGCCACTCTATTAGCTATTCGGCTGAATCAATAAGTGGAATAATTGGTTAGGTCGAAGCCCTTCAAATAATACGACTTTTTCACATGTTTGCAAAGAGGTAAAGGGAATTCTTGTGCATTTTTTATGAGTTAAATTTTAAGCTTCGCTTTAATTTTTAAATATTCTGTAGAAAGCTTTTTATAATTGCATTATTCTTCCGGAGTAACCCTCCACCTGCTACTCCTTCTGTTCGATTGCCTCAAGTTCAGTGCCAAGTGGCAAGTGGCGGGGTGGCAGTTTGTCAAAGTGCTCGCTCATTAGCGAGGCCAATGTCAAAGGCTACGTGTCGCAGACACACACACATATAGCTCCGGGATTCCCCCAGTCCTCTTCAATACCTCCAGCACGTCACAGAATTTTTATTTAGTCCTCTTGGGCGGCTGGCAAAAATTTACAGGTGCCGCCGTCTTCGCCGCCATCGCTCTATCTATGCAGCTTCTGTTTGCCAACTGTCTGTCCCCTCCCGCCGAATGAAAAAGTATACCGAAAAAAATATTAAAAAATGAGCTGCCATATTTTTTGTACGTCCTGCACTTGCCTTCTTCATGGTGCTGTCATCTTATCATTTTTCTCACAGACAGCGCTCCAAATTTCTCCCCAGAATCTTCTGCCATGTAGGGGTTAAAATATTTTTTTGGAACCAAGTTCAAAGGCAAAACGCAAATTGGCTTGGTGCAAATTACGACATGTGAGCAGTGAAAAAATGAGGGGAAAAATCTAAGGGTGATGGAAGAGGAGTAGGAGGAGGCCGCCTCGGGAATGCCATGTCGGTTCGCATATGTCTGCCAATTTAGAAACACTTTTTTGCCAAATTTGATTAAAATGTTCCCCAGGTTCTTGGTTTTATTTTGCTTCTTTTTCTCAAGGAATAAAAATTTATTTCTAATTTGTGCAAACTTTTGCACGGATTGCAAAAATTACAAAAAAGTGATGTGAGTTGGAAGAAAAATTTTTTTGGCTGGCAGGTTTTTCATATACTCTTAGGGTTACTTGAGGTGGCTGCTGAGAATATTGGTTCACCATTTAAAGAGATTTAAGGAAAGGAAGATTTATAAATTAGGTCCTATAAATTTAACTCTGAAGAAAATATATCAGAGGGAAGTTTGGCATGAAGACTAATTAATTGGTATTTTATAAAAATATATAGACATTTTCCAAGCTTTGTAAAATGTAAAAATATATTTAATTACTTAAAAGTTAAGTAGACATAGCCGTAATACCTACTTGTTACCAAATCTCTAGGGAAACCTGCATACCCACTCTAGAAAAAATGTCCTGAAGCACCTATAAAAATATCTTATTTGCTGCCAACTTAATTTGTCACAAAACGCAGAAGTCATCGCCAGAAAAAGAAACAGAGTCAGAGTCAGAGACTGAGAGCCAGCCAAGCCGTGCAGGGAAGAAAAACAATTCATGCTAAATAAATTGCACAACAAAAGCCAGCTAGCAATATAAAATGAAAATATTTCGCAACGCAAATACGTATGCAAAATATATAGCTTCTTCGGTTCCAGAGCTCCAGCTCCAGCTCTCCAGCTCGGGCTCTTGGCCATAAGTTGGCTGGTTCTTGGCCGGGCTCAGTTTGCCACTTAAACTCCGCTGCACGACTTCTTCGCTTGGAGAAGGAGCGGAAGAAGTTGGCATTTTACTTTTCTACTTTGTGGCTTACTTTGCCTTTTAGCTTTTAGCCATTTGGTTGACTGTTTCCCATTTTTTTTGTTGCTTCTCCCACGTTTTTAATAAAAATGTGTATACAAAAAAAAAAACATAATAAAAATATAAAGACCGAGGGTATAGTTATAAATTTGCTGCAAGGGCGCAGTCAAAGCGCATTGTTCCTTGAATGTGGTGGGATCAAGGGGTAGGGAGGAGGGAGTTATAGGGTCCTATGGTGGGCGGGATCTGCACGCAACTTAACCATAAACAAGTTGTCTAGACTGTGGGAATGTTGAATGCTCTTTCGCCACCTCTTCTTGGTCGTTTTCTTGGCTGGCTACAAAAAAGAGGTAACTTTTTGAGGCAAACATAATAAACATAATTCAAAATTATGTCCAGGTAGTTGGGGTTAAAAAGGATATGCTTCCTCTGTTTTTTTTTTTATTTTCCCGACTCTGGCGAGGATAGACAACTTTTGTAATGTATTTTTGATTGAGATCTTGTGCTCTCCAGACTGGTAAACTAAGTTAAAGGACTTTTAATTGCTGAACAAATTAGGAAGTAATTAGTAGGGGAAATTTGTTAATTTTTGATGTGATTCAATTGCGTGATTATAGGGAGAGGAAATTGTTGAGTATTTTTTGTAACAAGATAGGAAATTTCTGGGAATTGTAAAATAACATATTTTAAAAAGTTTTGATTGAAAAATTCATGTAATATATTGGATTTAAATTTTTTATTCAAAACTTCTGTTGACGTATGCTGCAAAATTTGCAAATTAAGTTACCATAGCAATCACAAAATTCAGCAACCCCTCAAAACATATTCCCAATTCTTCCATGTTCTTCAAGCAAACCTCAATCATAATTTGGGGTTGAAAGAGTATGCCCAAGAAATCCGATCCATAATTATGTATGAAATTCCAATCAAAATTCATCCCAAGAATATGAAAACCATTCAATTTGTGCAACATTTCCGGCTAAGAAAAAGAAGGAAACAAAGAAAATTATTCAATTTGTAACTTCATTCCTTGGGAGCGCCTTGACAAGCCACAAAACAAAATGTGGGCACAAGAAAAGCAAATAAAAACACACACATGAGGGGAAACTTTAAATTAGCTGATTAACTAAGTAGTAAAACAAAACCATAAGCCAGAGGCAGAGCACGAGACTCGGAGCAACTGAGGCAAAAGATTGTCATGTCCAATGTCTACATAGGATTTGTGTCTGCCAGGATAAAATGGGAGGAAATGGAAAAGGGAGGGGATAGGAAGGGCCGTGTTGGGGGAATCGCAGGAGCAACAGGAACAACGGACGGAGGCAATCACAAAATACCGAAAATAATATTTTCTCTACTTTTAATACCGTCGGTGGCGGTCGAGTAAGTGAAGGTATATTATTACCATTATAGGGTTTCTTGGAGGAAGAACTGTAATGATAATTTTATAGAAAAATTAAAAAAGATAAATATGTAAGAATTTATATTATAACTAATTATTTTTGTATGACAAATAAGAAGCTCTTTCTCAAAGTTTTTTGATGTTTATATTCATTGAGTTAGGAATACTTAGACAAATATTATTTAAAATAGTTATGCCGCTCAAATAGCTTTAAAAAATATCCATTCTAAATTACCTATTAAAATACATGATTTCTCAAGGATCGACAGTACCAGGTATCCCATAGTCGGCGACCTTCGATTATAGCCATTCTATCATGTTGCTTTTGTTTCAGTTGCGCTTCGCTGCAGAAAATGAGGAAAAAATCGGGGGCCAGCGAACGAAACACAGCCGGGGCTAAAAAAATCAACACAACCAGCGCCAAAATCAAGCCAACAGAAATTTTTGGGGCGCTGGCACGGGAGATTTTTGGGGGGAAGTTAGGAACTGCAGCGAAATGAAAAACGTATTTTATCTTTCCACTGGCGAGAGGCGAGCGCGAAAAGCGAACCAAAGCTCAGGAGCAACATGATAAAAGAGCACACCATTTATCAAAAAAGCAACAAAACCAACACACAACCAACTCGCGTATATATCTGTATATCCAAAAAATATATAGCACCGAGACGCAACCGAGAAGAATATATGGCGCACAGTGGGCCCGGAAATCGACCCCGTCGAAAAATGAGACTCTTAGGCCGGCGATTCAGCTGTATTTCAGCAAATGTTGACTGTACCTGGGGTACAGTCACGACCCCTTTTGCTAATTTTCTTCCGAGTGCAACCCTGCAGCCGCCAGGGTTGTCTTGCTAATTGGCTCGTGTATTTTTTTGTTGATTTTTCGCTACGACCACTGTGGCTACTCTGGCTGAGCGGCTGTTGGCTGTCGTTGCCCTTTAGTTTTGACTTTTATGTTTTCGCCGCTAACACATATAAAAATGTGCACAGTCACGCACACAAATATACAAGCAGACATATATGTACATGAGTAAATATGGGGAGAATGCTAGGGGAATACCCTTTTACTTTGGTTTCTTTATAAATCTTAAGAAAACATTTAATAATTTACAAACTTGGTTTCAATGTTTAATTTTTGCTTGGAAAATTACCATTACATTAATTAATTAAATTAAATGTTGTTCATTATTCTTTATTTAATAGTTGTTAAACATTTCCTAGACACAGTTTTTTATTTATTCATTTAAAAAAGGACATCCATTGTTCCTCTTATCCCAGTTCCTTCTCAGTTAACTCTTCTTTCTTGTAACATGTTTTTTTTTATTATTATTTGGCTTCCTGTCGAGCCAAAAATATTTTGTACGCCAACAAAAATAACTGTAAATGTGGCTTACTAACATTTTCGCTGCTAAGAAATAAGAACGCACACCGTGATTGTGGTGGTATAGCGGTATGGGTGGAATGGGATATGTTGTAAAATAAACCCAAATATGAAATGAATGAATTTTTGTTACCCACTGACACGATTTATTTACGAGTGTCCCGCCATTGTGTGTGACCCCACCCACCACCATCTCTCCCTCTATTCCCTAACCCCAATTTTCGGCCAAAAAACAAGAAGAAGCAAAAAATAACAACAATAAGCTCTGAAAAGAACAACAATTTTTATTATCGTATGCTGGCTGGATGGCCGCACTGTGTACATCATTATACAACAATTGAAATGTTGTTTGGCGTCGCGTTGGCGGTAACGAACAGATGAGATGAGAGTTAACAGGCGAGGTCAAAATGATAGATAAAGGGGTTTCGGGAATTAAAAAAAAATATATATATTTAATAATATATATATTTAATATTTAACAAATAAAAATAGAGTTAAGATCCACAGGGAAAGTAATAGAGAAACGGCTTCAAAGACAACTATGAAAATGGCTCTATTATTTATTCAAGAAAGGAAACTAAATTGCTTTAAAAATATTTTCTTAAAAGTTTAGGTAGAAAACGCAGAAATTAATTTGACTAACTTTAAAACAATAAATGATAAGGGTATCTAAATAATATAAAAGGATTTAAAAATGATGTTTAAGGGAGCTTACACTCTGAAGGACGTATCTTTTTATGAACAAACTAAATTGATAAATAATTTTCTTACATTTAATATATGCATTTTTTTTTTAATATCAAATAAAATGTTTCTACATTTCTGGGAATACGTTCGGGTATGCCTATGATATAATATATAATATAATTTAAATTAATTTAATTTTTGTGCCGAGATAAGACTTATAAAACTATTGCTTTGATCGCAGCTGTAAAAGTGTGTATGTCAGATGGGTTTAGTTTAGCTTGGAGTTGGGGTTTGCGCTGGCGGTCCACATCCTCGTCCTCGTCCTCGGACTTTGGCGACGCTGGTAAAGCGGAAGAGAGAGGGAACCAAAGGGAGCGAACCAAAGGGCGGCGAGACTGGAAAATCACTGCCAACTTTCCGGCAATTGCTAAGACGAGTGGAGGGGACCTTGGCACCAAAACAAAATAAAATACAGGCCGATTTTTTTCAATTACCAGACATAATATATGGGTCCTATATGCTGTCATGACCTTTGTACGAAATTAGATGGCTTTTTCGGGAGGGGTGGGCCTTGGAACGAGATGAAGTACCGAGCGTAAGGTGATACATATCTGAAATTTATGTTGCCATGTCCCCTAATATGATTTGGAATTCTTTTCTCTTTGGTTGGCGAGCCAAGCTATCTTGGCAATTGTCATCAATTTGTGAGCCCCGAAAATTGGGGTCAATAAATGTATTTACATGCAGAGAATAACAAAGAAATTAGATGCCTTTGTTTGTTGTTTAATTATATTGGTTCGTAAATAATGGATGCTAATGTGTTTTTGTTGGGTTAGAATTACAATGAAATGGTTTATTTATTTTTAATTATATTTTGTACTGATAAAGTCAAATAGTATTTATTAACCAGCACTTGATTTATGTGGAAAAGAGCTTAAATTCTGAGTTTAAAGAGTAGATAATTGCCCATTAGGATATTTTATATTTGATTTGACTTTTAATAAATTGATTGATATTTGTTATAAATAAATATATATTTTGAGCACTTCTTTATTGAAATAATTAAATTAATTAGTTTATTGGCTAGAAAAATTACCTCATTTTCAGTTCATTAATTAATTACTTGTAATAAACTTGTATACTAAAAAAAAGTTAATACCTTAAAGCTATAATCGGAATCTTGTTTGATCAACTCCATATCTTAAAACTTAGTTCCCAAGGCTCATACAAAGGCAACCCTTTTTCAAGCCCATCAAGATGCCAAAGCTCGATTATTTTATTTTAGAAGGACCCGAGGACCGAGGCCGTGTGCTGTCTGTCTTTCATTTAAATTCATACAGAATGCGAAATATGAAAAGTTAATTTAAGTTTCACTTACAAATGGAAATGAAACAAAATGAAATGAAATCCATCTGTGCCTGGGCCCCCGCACAGCAGGCAAGTTGCCCAAAAAACAGCAGCCAGCAAAAAAGGCCAGCAAACATCATCCGCTGTCTGGGATCCCCGGACTCTAACTGTGGATCCGTGGACGGCGCTGAAAAGGGTTGCTCTTTGCTAATAGATTTCGCATAAATTTATGCGCCCCTTTTTCTGAAATATGAGCGCCACGACGACGAGTTCACGACATTTGTTTAGACAGCTGAAAGGGGGAGGAATGGAGAATGGGGGGATTCCCAGATGAGTGGAAAATGTTTTTCTCTCTATTTGCACAAAATTAAACGCATTGCCAACTGCGAGCCAACAATTATCCCTTGTACAAATTCATTTGCCGCACTATTGTCTCTTGCAATTAACAACAACGGAACAACGACGATTTTTGATAAATGCTCACAGATAAGAAGTGAAAACGCGGCCAAAATGAGGAGCGCCTGCTGCCATTTTTGAAGTCTGTCGTAACTTTTGGTGGCTGGTAGCTGGTAGCAGGATTCTCTGGTAGCTTTACGGCTTTTTCGCATAATTGCTCTGTCATTGTCGAGTTGGTTCCGAAGACGCCAAGGAAGCCGGCAACTAAGAGAATCCTTATTCCGGGGGAAAAGGGGCTGAAAGCCGAAATGCGAATTTAGTTATAAAAAGCAAATTGCGCTGGCAAATTAGTTGCCATTTAAGAAAGCATCGAGCCAACGTTGTCGTGGCAGCAACCATAAACCGAAGGAGTAAAATAAGGGTAATCACAGTCTCTACCAAGAGTAGACTTTGCAGGTACTCTACAGCATCTTTTCAGGATAATTTAATTAGGAATTGATTAATATTACTTAGGAAACCAGAACTTTTCATATAATTTTCTAATAATTTCACATTGTCAACCAACTTCTTAAGGAAAGTTATCTGACAAATCCTAATTGTAATTTCCAGGCTTCCTTTGGTTTCAGGACTCAGGTATACCCTCACCCGAGTGTCCACTTAGTTAATACCATAAAAACTGCACTCGAGACAGACGGAATTTTCTTTTCTTGGCTTCTGGCTCCTGTCCTTGGCAACAATGTGATAAAACCATAAAATTTTTGATTTGACAAAATGCATGTTTGAGAGCACGCGGAAATCTCAACTCGCAACTCATCTCCGCGTGGAGTAGAGAGATGATAGAGAGGCAGAGAGAGAGATCATGGATGGAAAGCCCTACCTGAGTTCTCCACTCTTTTTTTCGAGTTGTTAACAAAGTTTGTCGCTTGGCAGAGAAAAAGCGAGAGGGGGGGAGACTGGAAAACAGGAGAAAAAGTTAGCAGTTAATGCGACAAAAGGGATTTACGTAGACAAAGTTGGGCCGCATTGCAGTCATCGCTGGCTTCACTCGGTCCTTGGGTATATTAGCTCACAGAAAAGTGCACATGATGAGTGGGAAAAGTCGAAGGGAAAGCGGGCGAAACGGGGGCGAAAAGCTGACGGGGAAGCCCCTTGAAGCATAATAAAGAAAGCGCACGCACATCACGCCGTCAGCAATGGCGCACTTCAAGGCCTCCAGCCTTCTTCACTCTGCTGCGTTGCAAGGAAGAAGGACCCAGGATGAGCTCATAGGCTTCAAGGTGCAGATAATGCACAGAGCGAAAAGGGGTACGAAATTTTTTAATTTTCTGTATTGAAGTGAGGATTTAAAATGAGGGTTAAACGAGGTTGGTGGGGTTTTTTTTCGATATTTGAATATCAAATTTATCGATAGTCATATAATCATACGCATTATATATCGATAGTTTTCGATATATATTTCACTCTTAATTCTTTATTCTTATGACCTTATATAATAAAAAATGTAATAATAAAATCCAAGTTCTGAAGCTACATGTTCCGACATTAAAAAAAGATATTACAAAAATTCGAATACCTTTTTCATTTAATTTTTCTTTTAATAAATCCCTATAATATTTATATTCTAATTTTTTCTAATAAATTTTTTTCTCTGTATAATTTTTCTCCCTTGCTGGCTTTGGTGTTTCCCCGCCCTCTCATTTGCAGTTTGTGGTTTGCGGCAACATTTCACAAAAGGCGGCCATTGTGTTGCTTTAATGAAATGAATTGCTCCGGGTTGCGGCACAAGGGGATCTTGAAGCGTTGAGAGATGGTACTCCGTGCCCGTGTCATGTAAAATTTAAAGCCACTGAAAGATGCAGCAAAAACCGCACGAAAGACTCCTGGGCCCGCAAAGTACACATGACCCACAATCAATCAATGGAGACAATGGCGGAACAGTTGAGCAAAGACGCTCAAGGTTTCGAGGTTTCTGGAGAGCAAGCCAAAACCTTTGCAACTTTCTGTGGCTTTCCCCAACGAGATTGAGTTAAGATCAATGCAGGCAGAAAAAGGATTTGGCTCAATATTTGTGCCTAAAATAATTAATGAGGAAGTTGGATAACGAGGCAAGTAATTGATAGAAAAATTATTACTACAAGCCTTTTGGGTATTTTAAACTTATTTTTAAATTTTGTTTAGTAAAGAGTCTATATTTTTATTTAAATTTTTTATTAGCAAGATTTTAGTACGAAATATTATTTATTTAATATTATTTCAACGTTAATGTGTATTTGCATTTATGGGTACGAACCTCATGGATTTTTAACTTCATCATAGAAGATAAAATATTGAGAAATTTCAAAGAAGGGAAGTCTCTTCTTTTCAGTATATATATTTAATTTTTTTCCTACAATTCTTTGCAGTTAGCCACTTAAAACTTTAATTTTTGATCATTAAAACACCCATTTTCTTGGTGCACACACCATCTTAGACTATTCGGAGAACAACTCATATGCGTATTCGTTTCCGCTTTTGGCAACTTCTCCCATTCGCAGTCGAAACAAAAGCCACAAAATAATGTGCCATGAAATAGAAATTGTTTGCCACCAAAGCTGCAACTTGGGTTACATCTCCTTATTCTCACATCCCCGCCACCGAGAAGCCTCCTCCACTTTTCCTTTATATATTTGCGAATTTTCTGCAGCGTAACTTTTGGAGAAGTCTTCGCCTCCCTCTTCGGCCTGTCACTCTCACTTTGGACTTGACTTTGGTAGAATTTTTCAATTACACTACATTCAACTGTGAGGGCGCCGCTTCGAAGCGTGACTTCACTCAAAGAAATATTTATTGGTATTTTAAAACATATTTATAAGAAGTTTTTAGGCTTAGTAATGGAAAAATATTTTAAAGATTTTCTTTCATTTAATTTAAATTTTTCTCAGAATAATCTAATATTGAAGGTTACATTTTTGAGTGTATTGGTAGGATCCTTTTTGGGGTGGTGTAAAAAAAACCAACTGGTAAAGTCACACCAATGTGCCACAAAGTGGACCCCTGTCCTGCTCCTCCGCCTTCTTTTAGTTCTCAATGTCTGCGCAAGCTGCGAGACATTTTTAAATCTTAAAAATACTTTCGATTGGCCAGCGCCAGGGGTTTGAGGGCAGTTAGGATTGCTCGGGGGAATGTGTCAGGATGCGCTGCGTGTTTTTTGTGCCACGCCACCTCGACTGGAATTTGGTTTCGCATTCGCTTGGAAAATGGCAAACGGTGGCATCAGCTTAGACGGACTAGACCTCTAAACCAGAAAAAACTTAGAGCCAGGGATGGAAATTGGTAAAAGAAATATATTTAGCTTCAATATTTAGTTAACAAAATTATCAATTGGATTTACTGACTAATTTAAGAATATTATCATATAAGCTTTCTTGGAAAATTATTAAAGACTAGTAGAAGATTTTAAGGACCAGTAAGAAGTCTCACATAGTTTCCGGTTATTACCTGGCAAGCAATATCTAAAATTATGCATTAAATATTTATTTCCTCAAAGAAAAAGTTAAGTTCAGAAAATAACTATATGCTTCCTTTTGGAATTTCAAAGTCTTCTATTATTATTAATGACTGAGTTCCAGAAGTTTTCATATTAATAACATTGTAACATAACATTCTTATAATTTATAATAATTATAAATATCTTAAAATAAATAAAAAATATTTTAAAATTTTTATCAGCCCTGTCAGATCCTGCAGACTTCTAGAGAAACCCGATTCTCCCCTCGACTCCCTGTCTTTTCGCCTCGCAGTCTGCCTTTGTTGACTGGAAATTTGTTGCGCAGGCTATAAAGTCAGGTAAGCCGCGAGGAAGACAGGTGCCCGGGGACAATTGTAAGGTGGAGGAGGCTGGCAGGCGGCAGGCGGCAGGTGAGTTCAGTTTTGGGCGGCCATCGCGCCATTTGGGGCACGTGACGTTGCGTTTGTCGCCGTTGCCGTGGCGATTTTCATGTTACAAAGTCGCCATTCCCATCGCTATCGCAATTCCCATTCCCGTTCCCGTTCCCATGCCCATGCCGCATCGTCATCGTTGTCTGTCGACTGTCGCCTGTTTTGTGTAAAGAGTTTTACTCTGCAGATGCTGCAGTGAAAGAAATTATATTTTTATAGATTATAAACCATTAATTTCAATAAATGTTAAGCCAAAATGTAATATGTTAAGTGTTTCTAGTGATCTGAATAATAAATAAATTAATTAAAGTTAGGGCACCCGAGGCTAGAATATTTTTCCTTCGATATTTTCTTTCAGTGCATCCCTTCCCACTTTTCCACGATGACAATTTTTGGTGCAGCCTTTTGGGGTGCTGGCCGACCGGGTGGGTGGGATTTTCCTGCGGTGAGTCATGTGTCTGCCATCCATCTCCATCGCCAGGCCTTCGCACCAGTATCTCCGTGTGCTTCGTGTGTTTGGAAATGGTTACAAAATGCGTAATTAGCGTTATGGCAGGGCATTTCCCTGTTTTCCTTTCGGCCCTTCAACAAATACAGGGGGCGTGCCTAATGGGCGTTGGCAGAAAATGTGGTCTTGCTAAGCATGCGAACTATGGCGCATTAAGGTGAATGGAAGGAAAAGAAAGGGTTTCTGTCAAGGTGAATCGAGCAAGGATATATAATAAGTAGAAAAAATAAGAGCTGGGAAAATGAAATCCAGGAATTTACAAGAGGAGTTGCCAGAAAATATATATAAGTTATTAGTAAGCATTTTATTAATTTTTTTAAAATGTCGTTCTCTTCATCCTTATATCCTCAAAATACCACTTATTGCAAACATTGTTTTTAGCTTGACATTTTTACAAACCCCAAGGCATTCAGATCTCTTAGGAAAATTTTCACAGTCATAAAACCCGCCTTTCGCTATATTTTTTTATTGCCAAAAGTTTGGCCAAAAAAATGGTTCTTCTTGTCTACCAATTTCAATCAAGTGCTAAGCCCAACCCCATGTAAGCCCATAAAAAAACTAATTCAATGTTTCTTCTTTCACATTCAAATTAAAAATGACCAGGACAAGCAGTAAACTATATCCCATGTGTGGATCTTTGTATTCTCATATATATGTACAGACATTTCACGCATTTTGTTTGTCTCGATTTCCCTGTCCCCGAGTGTCTGCCTCTCAGTTTTTTAATTCGTTTTTCGTTGCCTTGCCCCTGGAAGGAAATACAATAGGAGAAGACAAGTGGCGAAAGGTGGTAAAGGAATGGGGGCTCTGGCAATTTCCGTCTGCGTTATCGAGAACGTATAAACAATAAAAAAACAGTTGGAAAAAGAAGGAAACTATACACCAGACAGTCAGTCGGACCAGCTCCAAATGTCAACCCTTACAAGGGGAACCCAACCAAGCCCACACCCTTCTCAAAGACTCCAATACAATCCTAGTTGGATGTCACCAGAAAAAAATTTTAACGGCCTTTATTTTCGACTCGTGTCTTAAAGTGTAAATTTGTAGAAAGGGGTCAGGAATTTGGTATATAAACGGGGGAGATTTTAGGGATTCCTATATTTGATTTGAGATAAACAGGACTCTAAACTTTAAAAGAATACACGGGCTTAAATGGTACTTTAACTAAGGAATTACATTCTAAGCACTCTAAAATTTTAAAGAAAAATAAGCATTATTCCCTCAGTTTTAGATGGAAAATTCCAAAAGTAGTGTACATATAATTAATCAATAGAATTTGCAAAATGCTTTTGTTTATAATAAATATATATTTTTTTCTAATATCGATTGGAAGAATTTTTTCTTTTCTTTGAATCCAATTAAGATTAAAAGAATATTAATTAAAAACATATTCTTTATTTAATTGTTTAAGATAGAATAATAGTAAAGGCATTACCACCATTTCCTCTTAAAGTAACAGATTTTTCCTCTTACTAAAAATATATTATATATATATACAAATATTTCCCCATGTCTGGGATCTGCCATCATCTCTTACCTAGCACTCAGCATATAATGCTGATGATGAATTTCGATCCCAAATGGGTTCTGGCTGTCATGGAAACAATCAATATCAAAGTAAATGGGAACCGTGTAGTTTCCTCTTTTGGAGCAACCCCAACCTTGGGTAAAACCTCACTTTGGCTCTTCAATTTCATCCTTTTTTGAGCTTTGTGTTTATGCGGAAACTGGCGCCGGATTTAGTAGCAATTTTGTCTGGCAAAATGGGTAATAAAATGTTGAAATAAAAATACTCAGAGTAAGAAATTCCGAACGTTTCTTTTTTGTCATTCAGCGCCGAACAAATCTACGTTCAATAAGCACAAAAGAAAATCTTGTATATTATGTGTTTTTTTTTTTTTTTATTAATCCGATAAATACATTTTTAATTAATTATTTAAAGGCCTAACTAAATATAAAATTTCAAATTCGCAGATCTACTTATTTTATACTTTAACAATTTGCAAAGCTTCTAATTTCAGCCTAAAACCCTCGGAAATTAAATTATAAAGCTGGCAATTTGTTGGTGTGAGCAGAGTGAGAATCAATTTACGGATTGATTTGCATAAATTTCCTGAAACTTGTCAACCATTCGAACAATTGCTGGGAGTCGAGTTTTAATCAGCGGACTTTCGATTTCACATTGCGGTTAACTGCAACAGGGCCCGGGACACATTCGCCACCCCCCAGGACTCGGTACTACCCACATATATAGCGACCTCTATTCCATCGAGCAATCGGCAACCCAACGGACATCCGCTCCGTTTGATTTCCGGCATGTGATTGAGTGCACAGCGATGGAGAGCGGCGATGGATGGATGCAATGACGTCGCAATGATGACGCAGTACCTTATTGGAGCAGTGTTGATGAGTCAGCTGTTTTTAGGCGTTATTTAGATATGTATGAAGTTATTTTTGACAGGTTAATGTTGAATTATGGAGACAGAAGAATATTAAGAGAAGATTATTTTGAAACTATTTTCTTGTTAAATCAATATTTATAAATATTTAATTAAGAATAGAAGCAGTGACGGAGCCTTAAAAACAAGATGTTAAATTAATTTTTTTTTTAAATTAAAATTTTTTTCTTATTTGTTTTATTTATTATTTCTTATTTTTTTTTAGTAATTACTTTTTTTTCTAGTACTTATTTATAGCACATAAAGATACAATTTATAAAATGAATTCCTAATATTATTGTAAGTTTTCTCATTTTGTAAATTATTATTCTAAGATTTCTTATATAAAGTGAAAAGATAAACCGAGAATTATTTCTTTTATTTGACACAGAGGTATTTAAGCTTCAAAGCAAATAGTAAACACTTATGGTAGTAAATTATTGTTAGCTATTTTTTACTTTTGTCAGCACTGACTTGGAGGCTGTTCGATTTGGGGGATGTGCGGTTTTCGTGGCTCCTCATCAACAGCATTCATAAAGCGATTAGTCCTCGAACGTGTGCCGATTAATTTGCTGCATGGTCTTAGATATGCCAGGCACTCGCCTTCCACGTCAGCAGAAAAAAGTATCAAATTACATTTGTTTTGGGCGTGAATTGTTATTCAATGCTCATTCTGGGGGTGTTCGGTCAGTTGGGGAGGTGTTTCTTTTTATTTTTTCCTGCTGCGGGTAGTTCAAAGGAATCACATCAAACGACTGCACTGGTTGGCAATAAAATGTGACAGGGTGAGATATGTATTCAAGTGTGAGGGGGAGTGCCGAAATTGCAGATTTATAAGGGTTTCCATTTTTTCTGATTTAACGTATGACTTTAACATATAAAAACATTCAGTACTTTCTTCACAAATAAGCTCTTTCAGGAAGCAACTAATCTTTTAATATTTGTAACAAAATTAAATAAAATATTACTTCTATATTGTTCAGTTCTAATAAAAGTAGAAAAGAAGTGCGCTAAGTAGAGAGTACTTAGCTCATTTTCTTTTATTCTTTTAGTTTCTATCTTAGTTTTTGAGCTGCTAATTTTTTCTCTTTGTGGGATTTTTTATTTTCATTTTCCCACTTAGTTTTCCATTCTTATCTGTATCACCACCGTCTATGCTCATTTGCCATTCATTCTTTTATAAATATTCCACAGCTTCCCGAAAAGGATTTCTCTCGCGTTTTTTGCTCTTCACTTTTATGGTTTTTCTTGCCATGGACCCTACCTCTTTCACCCAAACTTTCACAACGACCTGTCTGGGACAATCTCTAGTGTCTCCGGCGACTATCAACAGATTATGTGATAGTTAAAGCCCGCCATTTTTAATTGCCATGGCAATGACATCTCATGCCAATCTCTCTCGTTATCCTGGTTCCCGGCTCCCGGCTCCCTACTCCCTGCTGCTCCTGTTTCCTCTCTGCTCGCAGCCACCATATTCCACCTACCACCGCTTTGATCCAGGCCATCCAAACTATCCTCGAAAACTTAGCCACATCATAAAAAGTGCTGGCAGGCGCTGTCGCAGCCAGGAGTTCCGTTATGATGCCCACACTGAGGGAAAATTATATTAAGTGATCTTTTACCAAAGGAATTCCTTAATTGATTCATTATTTTTTATCTGTGAGGCTTGCGTTATTATTTTAAGCAAAAGAAATAATTATGAATAGTAACAAAATATGGATTTAAGAATATTTAAAAATATATTTAAGATAGAAAAAGTTTGGTTAATTCTCCGTTATAAACCAAGAGGTTTACTTTCAAACCTTAGTACTAGCTTAAAAACGAATCCATTCTCGCTGTATAGTTGGTAACCATAAACCATGTCCCATCCAGCCTTTAACCCCCCACTAGCCCCACTTTAACCCCTTTAGCTAGACCTCTCCCATGTTAACCCCCATCTCCATCTAACCCCACTTTAACCCAACACTAACCCCCACTATTCCCCGTTTGATATCCTCGCACCGCACTTCATTTGAGACTTTGAACTGCAAATAGACAAACGTGTTTCACAGCAGATCCACCAAAAGGGAGGGAGGTGTCCCATCTGCTTTTCACTTTTCACATTTTCATCATCACAGCCTTTTGCGCCGCCTTTGCTTTCGTTTTTTGCTGTATTTGCATATCAAATTAAAAGCGCCCGAGTAATTTTAGCGCTTTCCACACAGACTCTCAGATGGATAGAGGCTAGAGCCTGGAGAGGGGGAAGAGATCTGGCAACTAGGGAAGGAGAAAACGGAAGTTTGCCAGGAGCCAGGGGGTGCCGGGCTTTTCCTCTCTATATATCCCTACACCACAACATGGCGCGTTTTTCCGGCACATTGTCTGATTGTCTGATGAGGGCACAGCCCGTAGCTGTGAAATAAATAAAATACACGTTAGATGGTTCGGCATTTAAAAGCTATAATTAAAAAGCAACCAAAACACCGGCAGTGCCAAAGGAGGGGGCAAGTAAAGCTAGACGAGCCGGGGATTTGATTTACTCCTGGTCTGGTCGGAATCTCCCGGACTTTTGCTTTGTAAAATATTCAAATGGCGCTCGCGATGCGTCGACACACAAAATGGCATTACAATCGTGTAAAAGCGACATGGGTGCACAGGGAAAAATATATAATTATACTACAAATATTTTTAGGGAAGCAGGGAGTTTTAGATTTTAAAAAATGAAGTTTGTAGAGCTAAAAAAAAGAGAGAAGAAATTAGTATGCTACTTTTCTCTGTAAATATTTTATATCTAAATGTAAAATTCTAAAAAATGTATAGCTGAAGAAATTATATTTAATATATATCACAGCAATTATATTTTATAAAAAGAAAAAGTTCTATATTTCTAAAATAAAATATTAACATATTTTCTTCACTGTAGTATCTATATCGGTATACTTGATGTTTGTGTGCTTGCCTCCGCTATTTGTGTATGTGCATTTTAAAGCGACTTGTTTTGGGCCTCAAAAGCATGTAAGGCAAACAAATTGTTTCGATTTGTTTATCAATGAACCAACAAGTGTATTTTTAAGTGTAGTACAAACTCACTTCTTCTAGAATTTTTGTATATTATAAAACAAAGATCTGTGCAAAATATAATATTTATTAAAGTTTATGGAATCTTCATAAAAAAAAAATTAATCTTTGGAGCTATCGATACAAATAATAGTTGGAATTATTTTGATTTAATTCTTTACTTAAAAAAGTTTTACACAAATTCTTGGCAACGAATCTGATGCTCAAAATTCTTGTAAAATTTCCTAATTCCCACCTTGAACCTACACCAAGAGTGTGCGAGTGAGCCTTCATGTGTGTGTGTGCTACTTAGGTGTGCCTGTTGTGTCGGGCCGTCCTTTATTATTCAAGATTATCCTGCGGGTATTGAAGTGCCATGCGATGTGCTGCTCTGTTGCTCGCTGCCACGAAATCCGGAGAACTCCCCCGACATCCTCGCATCGATGACATGTTTGCGTCGCCAGCATGTCTGAGATTGGCCCCGCCACCCCACAGAAATCTGAAGCTCCACAGTTATCCATCGAAAATCAAGGGAAACTATAATGGTTAAGCTCTTCCATCTACAGAACGGTTAGCTACTCCAAGCAGCCCTATTGCGAAGTGGCTCTCTTTTCACTGGGAAAAAATGTATTTTATTAATAAAAATATTTAAAAATGATTGAAAAGGTGTCCACAAGCGTTCCATAAAATATTAAAAATATTACAAATTTTTACAGAAATCTCTGTGAACTTGAAATCAATTGAAAGGGAGTCCAAAAGTATGCAATAAATTATTAAAGGACAATAATTCATTGAATGTTTCGGTTTCTTTTAAGACTTACAATTTTGTAGCATACTTTTAAGAGCTAGTTTAATTCATTTTAAATCTATAGCTATTACTGTGGCACGCCTGAAGTAATTTATATTCCACTTTTCTGTCAGTGTTTAATTTTGATCTGCCGGCAAGGTTTTAGTTACATAATTTGATTAGTTGCAGCCAAATTTTCCAGACATCATCATAAATATTTGAAGCGAAAGCAGAAAAAAAGATTTATTTACTGATTATAGACACAATGATTTATGATTGCTGCCTTTGTTATAGCGACTTGTCAGTCAGTTCAGTCAGTGGCTCAGTCATTCAATCAGTGGCCTGTGTGATTAGCCCTGACATGTTATGTCAATTTTCCAAATCATTTTCTCCTGCTCGCCCAGAAATCAAACAAAGGAATCAAACACACACACACACACGCGCCAAAGGAGAGCCGGAAAAAAAGAGGAATCCTTTAAAAACTTGCCCAAACAGCGTTCTTTCATTAGGCAAACAAAAGCAGGACGCGACGCTTGATGGAATTAGTTTTATTTTATTTTCTCCTTTTTTTTATTTGGTATTTGGAGCTGTGTGCTTGCAGCCATTTCTCCCCCGCCTTCCCCATTCTTCCGGGGGACTCGTGCAAACCATTTAAAACGCAGATTGTCATCCATTAAGAGATTAGAAATTTTCAAGGGTGTTTTTTCTACCCATCATCGGTCGGTGTGTGTGTGTGAGCTCGTCCTTTGTCTCACTTGGCCAAAATGGCATGAGTTTCGCAAACAGGATATAGACAGGACATTCGGAGCGGTCGTAAAAAATATCGACGCCGGATTTCAGGAAGCATCAGCAACTTTCCCATAAAAATCACTTCAAATGTCATATTAGGCTGGGTGGGAGATGGTTTTCGGATTTCGGGCCAATCCCCTTAGCCAAAAGGACAATTGGCAAGGCAAAAAAGAAACAAAAAGCGAAGAGCACACGGAGGAAAAGAGGGAATTGGAAGCGAATTCGTATCGGCAAATTGAAATCTGTGCGACCGAGTCAAACGCATAAGTTTGGCCGGAGACGAAAAAGACGGAGATGAAGTTCAGCCAGCCATAGAATACATATGCTTGACGTAATCCTTTTTGGCCGGCAGTGTCCTAGCACTTTGTCCTCCGCTTGTTCACAGGATTTTCGACAAATTTTGTCTGTTTTGACTCGACAACAGCCACACTGCCAGTGCTACTGCTACTGCTGTTGTCACTCGAAGTTCGTTGTTGCCGTTGCTATTGCCGGCGTTTCAAATCATTTTCAATTGCTTGACCAAAGGAAATGGGTGCTCATATTTTAAGTAGTGGCTGGCAGTGGGTAAAGTTGCTTACTGATACGCTTCAACAAAGATCCTTCACTGGGAAAGTAGGAGCTGGAAAGGGGTTATGGTGGTGTAAAGCTCCCTTAACTGAAACTTATACATATGGATGTACAAATACGTTTAAAAAAATAGGAATTACTTTAATACATTTTAAAAGTGCCTAAAATTTCGACAAAGAAAATAAGGTACATTTAATTGTTGTGTAAAATCTAATAAGAGGAGGAAATTATAAAATAATAAATATCTTCTACTTATTTCCGAATTATTATTCTTCTTAATATTTAATTAATTTTTCTGAAAGAATTAAGTTCTTTTTTAAGATTTTTTTTTTTTTTTTATTATTTATTTATAGTTTTTGATTTATTATTTATTTATATTGTGAGCTTAATTACAATTAATATTTAAAAGTTAATTTTAAAGCCATTACATTTTAAAGCCTTTACAATTTTACAATTACTGCATTTGTTATAAATTTAGCTTTGTTTCTAATATAAAATAATTTAATCAATTTGAAATTCTTTAACCCAAAAAGGTCCTTTATCTTTCAAACCAAGTTTCAGTTTTATTAACAAAGAAACACCAAACCTCAAAAATGAATGCTATTTTCTTGCCCCCAATTGTCTGCTTTTACGACAAAGAGCCAGTGCGTGTGCCTGTGTGTGTGCGTGAGAATGGAATGCTACTCTCAAGTTAAAGTGTAATTGCATTAGCAAAGTGGCTGCAAAATTTAAATTACTGCACATTGTTCGTCTCGCTTTAATGCACACTTCAATTTGCATTTAAATTTAAACTCCAAATTCGATTGAAGTGCAATTGGCAGGCGCAGCCAACTTAATAGCCTAGCGATAAACACATATCGCCCCCAAGCAATTATCGATTGAAACAATAAAAAAAAGCAAAATAAAAGCTAATTAAGTGCCATAATTAGGACAAATTAGGTTGGGAAATGTCCGTAAAAAGTGAGAATACGAATTAATATTGTCATAATGCGGACTTTGCAGTAAACAACACACGGCCCAATTAGTGTGTGTTTTAATGGTCACTTGTGAAAATTTAACGCTGCCGGCGTCGTAAAGCAATTTTAACTATTTTCAACAAATTCCAACGCTGGCAAAATGCTAAAACACAAAAGGC
The DNA here is from genome assembly GCA_018153105.1 of Drosophila rufa. Taxonomy (NCBI): domain Eukaryota; kingdom Metazoa; phylum Arthropoda; class Insecta; order Diptera; family Drosophilidae; genus Drosophila; species Drosophila rufa. The sequence continues at coordinate 9,834,931 of JAECXS010000085.1, forward strand.
AACGACGCGGGGTGAGTGGAGCGTTTTTAGTTATTGTTTAAACAACTTTTATTTAACTGCAAACGCTCTGGTTTTCCATCCAAAAATCCAGGCAACTTTTCTACTAACGGGACGGTTTCAGGCTGAGTTGCAGCAGTTTTTTTTATGTTTTTGCGCTTACTTGTCTTTCTTCTTGTTGTTTTTGCTGCAGTTCCTCTCCAACTGGATTTTTCTTTATTGAGAGGAGAGGTGTGCTCTTGAGCGGAAGAGAATGAAAGAGAACCCTATTTGGGACTTCTTATTTGTTGTAATGCCAATTAGAAGCGTGTACGTTTCCGCGATGTTGTTACATGACATGTACATACATATGTAGATGTCAATTAAAATTAGACTGTGTAAAAACTTAAAAACTTGGAGAGGTCTTAAATCTTTCTCTTTCTTTCTTTTAAAGAGAAAGTAATATATATTTTAGCCTTGAAATAAGCAAAATAATACTTTGGAATACATTTTATTTAATGCTTTTTATAGACCGGAAACAACGTTGCAAAGTGAAAATGTTAATCCTGAAAAATAATAAGAATATCTCACGTTGGTTGTTGGTATTTATTGAATTTTTCTTTTTATATTATATATTTTCTGATGATTTTTCAGACAGCATAGTTAGAACGAATGAATGAATATCGAAAAAAGCCCTACCTTCTTGCTCTCCAGAACAACTCCCCAGAAATACCTTATTTTCCTTGTGTTACCAGAAGAAAAGTTTGGTAAATATCACTGCATGTAAATCATGGCATCAACTTAAGTTTTACACACAGAAAATGTAGTTAAAAAATATGTACTCTCCGCCAAGAAGTAAAAACTTTTGCTGTTTATGAATTTATCTTTTGGCTTGGAGTTTTGTGCACCTGAAATGTTGATTTATCCGCTGTTGGCGAGATATTGCGTTATTGCACTTGTGCGCTTGTTTTGATTTAATGGCAGTGCCGGCACCAAGCTGCTCAGTTATCACTTTAATAACTTGTCAATATACATACATAAAATGTTGGTCGCTGGGGCTCTCTCTCATCTAAATGCCGGCAAAACTTTCCCCCTTTCTATGGCTTAACCCATGGCTGGCTGGAACGTAGTCGTCGTCCTCGTTGTCGTCATCGTCTTGTCCTCGTCGCGCGTCTCCTTTTAGTTTGGTTTTCATCATGAATTTTCAAAAACTTCACTCGCTAAAATTGCAGCAGCAACGCTGGGTAACGGGAAAGTTCTTATCGCTGTCTCTGTCGCCGTCGCATTCGCCGTCTCACTTATCTTGGCATAAAATTTGTTTCCACAACGCGCAGCGTGAGGAAGAAGAACGAGGGGGAGTTGTACAGTAGTCACTAAGAAGTTGATATATTCACATGCTTATAATTTTATTTAAAGAAATTCTGGGCTTAAAATTCATAAATGATTAAATAAATAAGTTGTTTATGTATATATATTTTTTTAGGTACAATAATTAACCATATTTTATAAAAATATCTGAAAATGCATATAATGTCCTGTTTTTTTTTAAGTTTAATCAAAATTCGATTCGCTTCTTACTTACACATTTTTAAAAGCAGATCAAAGTCCAAAACAGAACGCTTGCATTACACTAAAATTCCCAACTTTGGAGTTTAGCCTAACAATATTATTAAATGTGAATAAACATCCGAATAAATTAAGAGTAAATATTATAAGGCTTTTTTATATTTTATCTTAAGATCAAACAATGTTTTTAAAGTGATACTAGATTTTTTCTAAATTCCTTTTTATTTTTCAACTTCCGACTTATCACTGTGGCCTGTTTGTTGCTGCTTTCTCATTGCCGTTCGCTTCCCATTTTCTTGCCAACTTATTCTTGTTAACGGCTCTTTGCTACCGCTACCGCTACTTTTAGCCGCTATGCCTGCCGCTGCCGCTGCTGCTGTTGTTGTTGCTTCTGGTTTGTTGTTTTAGGTGGGGCAAGAATTTTGTGGTAAGACTAAGGGGAAGAAGCGGCCCAAAGTGGGGGGGTTGGGTGGGGGAAAAGGGACCGCCGCCTCTCATTTTAATATGTCCCTAGTCGCGCGAAATTGCTCAAGACATGTTTGTTTTTAAACAGATTACATTATTTTATGAACGCATTTCGGATGCTGCCGCTGCTGCTGCTGCTGCCGTTGATAATATGCAAAAACTTGGCAAACAATAACACAGAACGCAACCCAGAAAATCGTCAAATTCCAGTGAAAAGTTACCCACACACACATTTACTCACACAGAAGGCACCCACACATTTTCGCACACTTTTCCGCTGCTCCAGCCTCACACACACACAGTCTCTCTTAGCCGTAATGCTTGTGCAAACATTGCCTGGGAATATTGCCATAAGTTTCATCGACAAATTAATGATGAAAAACCATAAACATGCATTACATAACAAAACAAAGGCTCCGAGGAGGATGGAAATTGGCACAAGACTTAGAAGAGCTTTGAGCAAGGAGGCTTGGCAGGAGCAGCACGGCAACGCTTAGCAGGGCCACTTTGTAAAAACCTTTGATTACTGCATAATTTGCAGTTAGTTATCCTTAAATTATTGGTGGAAGAAAACAATTGTTTATTTTATTTTTAAAATGCTCTGCACATTTTTAAATCTTGAATACCGATAACTGGGAATTCTCTGTTATTTACATTTTAAAAAGAAAATGTTTAGCTATATAAATTTTACTTGTGAATTTTTCCCTTGTATTTGTATTTATCTCTTTTTTCAAATATGTATTGTAAAATACAGCAATGTCTAAAATTAAGTATTTTTATAACTAGTGAATTTTTACTAGTAAATTTTTTACATAATTTAATTTTAAAGAAACTAATATATTTTTAAATAATCAAGTAATTCCATTAATTGTTGGACCAATTAATGACGATTACATCAATTATCATCTCTAGGAACTTCCTTTAAAAAGTATAAAGTAAATAAAGCAAAGAAAGTTAATTTTTTAAGGATCACAAGAATTTTATTTAACTTTTATGTTATATTAAATTCCTAAATAAGATGGTTCTCTTCCTACCCTTTTTAATCCCTTAGAGAAAACATTTTATTTGACATTTTCGAAATTTCTACTTATCGTTATCTCTAATTCTTTGCTAATTCTTTGCCAACTAAAGTTTACTTTTACACATTTGAAAAATGTTTACTTTATACACTTTTCACTTAGCTTTGTGTCGCCTGACTATCGCACATACACTGCCATAGAGGAGGCACTCACACCGTCCCGCTTGGAATCCTTGTTCCCTTGATTCAATCCCATGCCGACACACTTCAGACGCTTTACACGTGCTCCTTGCCATTCAAGTGCCTGGCTAAGGTAAAACGGTAAAGGTAGCGCCACCGACATCGTCGGGGCTCCTTGGCATAATCGCTCAACAGCTACTGCAGCGACAACAACAACAGCTGGAGTAGCAACAAAAAGCGGGAGCTACACTATGAAAAATAAGTGGATGCGTTAAATACAAATGAAATTAATTAAAAAGTGCAAATAGAAATTCAGAAAATCGTAATTTAAAATGAGGAAAATTAAACCTAAATATTTTATATTTTTGTTTATCATTGAAATGATATTTCTAACAAAGTTCTTTATATGAATTCTCTGAAAAAGTAAATATTATTATTACTATTTGTACTATTACTATTATTACCATTTTACTACTAAATAAATGCATTCTTTTCAACTTAATTTCTGCTATTATAACTTCTTAATTTTTTCCGTGTATATAAATAAATCTAAATGTAAGAGTTCAAGACTTGGGAATACCATGGGTTTATAAATACAGAATTTGTAGGAAATAATTGATAAATCAAAGGCTTAAAAATATTTTATATCTCATAGGGTAAAGCTATAAAGAGATTTTTATAAGAAAAAAATGTTCTGAAAAATCCGTTTAAATTCAGTGTTTTTTAATTTAATAAATTCACTTGATCATTTATTTCTGTGTATGTAAATAAAATGTATCAGCTCAAGACTTTGGAATACCATGGGTTTATAAATACAGAAATCGTACATTTAAATTGAGAATCAAAGATTTAAAAATATTTTATATATTATCTGGTAAAGAAATATAGAGAATTTTATAAGAATAATCCGTAAAAATTGTTCAGTGTGTTTTTTTACTCTCAGCAAGCTCGCAAGAGCGTCAAGAGCTAAGACATTTTATCTGCCTTCGCCGTTGCTCAGCATCTCTCGGCTCGCATCCCTCAGCTCGCATCCCTCAGCTCGCATCCCTCGGCTCGCATCTCGCAGCTCGCATCTCGACATCGCGTTCCGTTGCGGATGCGGAAGCTTGTTGATGCTTTTACCATTTGTTAAGTGCTGCTTGTTGCTCCAGCTGTCGATGCTCTGAGGTCAACTGAATGCTCCAGGTGATGGAGCAGTGAGCCAGCGAACAGGTGGAAGCGCCAAGGAGGCGAGGTGCCAGCCAGTTGTTGCTCCTCCTGCTATTGGTTTAGTACTTAGACATGCAGAGGCGAGGACGACGCAAGGAGCACACACACACATACATCACTGGCTCAGGCTAAATTTCCTACCCCCTCCCTCTCCCCCTCCCCCGCACATTTTTCGTACTCCTTCCCCCTTCCCTTTTGAGCCAAGGAATTTCGCCGGCGCTTTGGGATTTTCCACCTTGGCTACGTGCCGTGGCGTTTGCTTTTAGTTGCGCTACACGCTAATGCTAAGTAACTGTTGTTTATAGAGAAGCACATCGTTGAGCAAAAAAAACTAAGAAAAAAAGGGAGGAAAACTAAGCCAAACACACATAAAAATCCCTCCCTGCCATATGCAATTCAGTCAAAAGTTGCCAAGTTTCGTAGGGAAAAAAATATTGTTGCATGCCACTGGGGGCATGCACTGTGTGGGGTTGTGTTTTTAATGCCCTGCTATATGGCAAAAGTGTCTTGACTTTCTCGATTGTTTGACAAGCCAAATATGGTAATCTTGATGGGGTTGCATTTTCTTTTCGCTCGAGGCCCTCGCCCTGCATGTGTCTCAAAACTATTCGTGTGAAACGCAGTGCCAAATTTGTCAAGATTTTAAGAGCTTGTTTGTAATTGTTTTACTCCGTAATTTGGCTTTTAATTACAATAATTTGCTGCATATTTTAAACACTTGTTACCCCTTTTTTTTATTTAATTATTGTAAGTAGTAAAATATTCAAACATGAGGGTATTTCGCTGGCAACATTCTATTTAATCCGCAGCACCTTGCACACCCCAAATATCCTGACAGATTGCATTCAAGGACTGCGCCAAGAGGGAGCCGTGTGCGATAGCTTAAAAGTGCATTTCTCAGTTAACGCCAAATGGCAATTTGTGTACAACGTTCGCCTTGCTCCGTCTCTCTCAAATTACGGGCTTATGGGGAGAGTATCTATATCTCAATTCGCCAATATTAATGCCAGGAGCTTGTGACTGTTTGAAAAATGTGCATTGCATGTCAGCGATTTACCTTTTACACTCACTGATCCTCCTGCTCCCTTGTTTACAACTTGGGAACTCACTTTTCCATTTTCTATTTTCTAGTATATATTTTTTCATTTATTTATTTATTCTTGTAGCTAGTTCCTGCGGTGGTTTGCCAAACAAATTGTCAAGGTGCCAAAGCGTCAAATGCTGTTCGCTCGCCAGATATACTTTTTTGTTAGCGAGGGCGTGGCCATGGCCCCCCATATCAATATCCATTTACATGAGTGCAGTTCGAGGATGAAAATGCGAGACGACTTTTTGCGGTTAAGCTGAGTGCGTTTCGAGTAGCTAAATAAATCGCGCTGGGCTGCAGCTTGAGGTCTTTGTTTTCTACTCACAGGTTGGTGGCGGGATTGATGGATGGGTTTTAAAATGGTTGTCGGAGGTTGGGAATTACGGAAAAAGTGGCTCGGAAGTGCTTACTAAGGTGCATTTATGTAGAGTACTATTTTGATATGCATTTCGTGGGTATTGACTTAATAATAAATTATAAAAGACTAAGAAGCTTTACTTCAGACCTTGATTGATGGGCTTTAAATGTTTTGTCTGGTCCATTAACATTAACTGAGAATCTTTTATAGGAAACATCATTTTAAAATTGTTCTTCCTCTCTCAAGCATTAAAAGCCAACCCATTCCCTAATTGTGTAATAAAAGCACGCATAACTTTAAGTTATTTCAATTAGTTTCGGTAAACTTTACCGCTCAGACAACAACACACTCAATCTTGGCTCTTCCCTCTTAATATTCCCGGAGCTTCGTTATTTATAAATATCAATTAATGGAGCACCTCCTTCAGCTCTCTTGCCATTTAATCGCAATTTGTTTTGTTTACATAACGCCGGGCTTAGGTTTCCTTGGCAAATCCTTTTACAATACGTTTTCCTTAACCCTCAACCCCCGGGCCAATTACGTTTTTCAGTTTCTGTCAGTGGGTGTGTGTGTGTGTTTACCCGATTTACCCTCAGTTAAATCGGAGTGTTTATGTGCATTCCTGCCGCAGACTTTCAATTAATTTCTATTTGTTTTAATTGAGTTTTCTTTGCCTCAGCGCTAAGCGAAGCCTTTGATTGATGCAATCGGAGGGCGTGGGCGGAAAGTGAAAACTTTCGACCCCGGACACATGTTCTTTGCCGTTTTGTAAGCTGGCAGACAAGGTCACGGGATGGGCGGGAAGGTCAGGGGGCGGCATTAAATGCAACCAAATTGGGGATTTTGGGCGACTGCCTGTCTATCTGGCCACTTCTATCTACACTTGAAAGAATTTATATTTTTTAAACACAAAAAATATAATAATATAATATAATAATATAATAAATAAATTTTTAAATTGTATTTTAAGAGTGACGCGTACATATAAATTAGAATTTAAAATAATAAACAATGGACATAAATTATAAAAGCCAGTTGAACAAATTAAGTATAACTTTTCCAGAAACCAGCTGATAAAAAATTACTATTATTAATGCATTTTATTTAAATATATACTAAAAATATACTTGAAAATATTTTTTTAGTGCACGTTGGGTTAATTAATTTCCTTTGGACCATGTTTGAAAAATGGACGCCCTGGAAAAAATGTTGCCGAAAGTGGGAAAGGAAAACAGACTAAAGTGGAAAAAGGCGACCCTGGGAAACCTTTGATGGGGGCGTGTCTGCTCACTCACCCTCCTTTGCTCTATCTGCCATCACTAATAAATTACAAACAAAAGTCAATAAAATCATTGAATTCATTACTTTAGATGGAGGAAGAGAGAGGAGAGAGCGGAGTTTGTGTGTGCGGTTTTGGTAATTTAAGACTCTGCTCCAGTTTCTTCTTTCGTGGACACGCCCTTGAGGTTGCCTGCCATCAAGGACACGATTGTGGGCACTGAGAAAAATACAGACTATTTTGTAAATCAAGTTTAAGGTAAGACGTGATTGAATAAAATAAAGAAATCGAGTTTTTCTTCGTTAAAAAAATCATTTTAAATTAAACAGGGAGTGTTTTATTATCAATACAATTTATGTTTCTATTTTAAAATAGCTCCTTCTGAAATTAACATAATTTTTACTTAAACTAATAAGTAAAACGACTTTTTTAAATAAATAAATTGAGCCTCCTTTGTGACACTATTTTTTCGGTGTCCGCCTCTTCCACTAAATAAATTAAACGACTTGCGAAGAGAAATTTACGTAATTTCCTTGCTCAGCATCGAGGCCATTTCCCAAAACGTATTTTCCGAATGTCCATTCATTTGCATTGGCCACACGCCTCCCAGGACGGCCTTCGACCGCCCATCCTTGACACTGTCCTGTCCTCCGCTGTCCGGTGCAAATCGTCAACTAACGATGCGCGTAATTTTATGGCAAAGATACAGGGACTCCTCGCAGTGGCTGCAGAGGTGCAGGGGAGGGTACCGAAAATTTCTACTTCATTTAAAGTCGGAAAACACACGCACATCGAATGCCTCTGGGCCTTAGATAAAGCTTAAGCCCAAATCCAGATAGGGTCGCTTTTCGGCCCTCCTCGCCCCGTCCTGCGCTGTTCACACACTTTGCTTCGGTTAGATAATAACTTGTCCGGCTATTTTCTAATAAATTAACTTTGAATGAAAAATAAATCAGCAAGCAGCTTAAGGATACATGCATAACATCGCTGCGATCGAGTGCGAGAGGAAAGACTAGAAGAAAGACAGAAAGACTAGAACAATGAGCTTCATAAGCTGGACATTTTAGAGAATACTAGTCAGTAAGTTAATTTTTGTATTGTTTTGTTAATATTTACAACATTTTCAGCTTAAAAATTAATAACCATTTTATAATTAAATTCAAGAAAATAAATTAAAGCTTCTTAGCAGCTCCTTAAAATTGATTTATATTAATTTCATTCATTTTAAAATTATTCGTTCCTATAAAGAATAAATATTAAACCTTGCAGCTGTCAGTAATTGACAACTTCCTTAATAAAAAATAATATAATAAATAAACTAGACAACACTAAGATATAAGAAATTCTCTTATCTTCAAGCTCAAAAGTGGTACTAACTGCATTGATTAAAAAAAAGAAAAGACCATCCAAAAACCAATTAAATCACAGCACAACTTTTTGCTGGTGCCCAGCCACCCCTTTGGGGACTCGAAATATTGAACTTTGCGAATTTCATGCGACGCAGATACAATGCACAAAATTGCTAGAAATGCCTCAAAGGCATTTCGACTTCCTTTTGGCTTCGGCTTTTGGCAGGCTGAGGCTGTTATCAAGAGTGTACTCTTCGTCGTTCTATCTGTCCTTCAGCCTCTCAATCCTTCAGTTCATATTGCAACTTTCTTTCCGACGACACGACTTCCGTTCCATGTCATATACCTGCAGGGGATTGCAGAAAGCCCAAAGTTTTATCCGCTCATTCTACACTCGAAAATAAGTCGCTTTTATCCTCTATTTAATAGTCAACGCCGGCGTCCCAAACCCAACCCAGGCCAAGCTGAAAGTTGGAAATTTTTTGAGTTCCTCGTACCGGAAATTGCTGGGGATTGTTCTTAATTTCCCAGACAACAGCCAGGGCTTTGGCTTTGTTGTTTGTGCCTGGTGATGACCACATGCTTGAGATGGCATCCACTTCCACTTCGCCTTCCACTTCCACATCCACATCCACTGCCATTTCCCCAGAAGTAGCGACACATTTTGAGTGATGCACACGCACAGTTCTCACACTTGGCTGGGGATAATTTGTTGGTTGCAGCCCCAAAGGCTTGTGCTCATCCTCTCCCCCCCTGAGTTCGTCCTTTTTGTCCTGCCAATGTGCGTGTTCTGTCGCCCAACTTTGCCTCTGTCTTGTTCAGGCATTGCATTGATATAACACTGGCTAACGGACATTTTGGGAGCTTGAAACTATTTAATTTATTACCAAACATTTTTCAATAATTTGAATACTCTTTAAATATACGAATTTCGTAGTTGGTTTAATTAAATATTTATATCTTTAAAAATTCTGTAGTTAAGTAATTAAATTATATTTTTATTAACTTGAATTTTCAGAGCATTACTAACTTTCAGTTAACTCGATAATCCATGTGTTATTTATTATTTATGGCATTAATTAAATTAATTTCCTTATAACCTTATTTAGGTTAATTCAAAATAAATTTTTTGTTCAGGGTGAATATATTATTTCTATTTTTGAAAACTGTAAACATATTTAACTCAAATCAAAATATTAAAGAAAGTATGTAAATTTATTCCATACATCTTGAAAATATTTAAGTTATATGTACATTTTGTTAAGAGATAAATATATTTTATTTTATCCATTTATTATATAGAATTAATTTGTGTAAGCAAGTGTAGTTACAGTTGCTCTGGAGAGAGTCCTTATGAAAGCCCTGTCTTGGTCCAGCTGCCAGCGGCTTCTGTCCAAACGTTTCCAGCTTGATGAGCTAAAAAAGTTACACAACATTTGCCTTTACAAGCTTGTTACATTGTGGGGCTATTTAAGGGAATTTGTGCATTGAGATCAGATGAATGGTTGACAATAGATTAACGAAGTTTAAATGCTCTTAGGAGTTTGCATTAAATTTAAGCTATAATTTTCTACCCTTTTGCTGTTGATATTTAAGTTCAAAAACAAAATCCTTTTTAGCATTTTAACAACTGTGATTCTTCTACTGTTTATACCATATTTAACAACTATTATATTATATTTTAACAACTGTGATTCTTCTACTGTTTATACCTAAATTCTTATATTTAACCACCGACTTAGACTAGACTTAGAAGTGTTTCCCTGATAGCTGGCTGCATTACAAGCTCGCTGATTAACCCGTAATACCCGAGAAGGCTTTGTGTGGCTCTATAACGATTTAATGCGGCCATAGTTTTGTCGACGACTGTCAATGCTCATTAAGTTGCCTGCTTGAGCACCTCGACAACCACTTTTGGCACATTTGCACCTACTGCCTCACCTCTTGCCCCGTCCTTCTCGGATTCCCTCGCCATATCCCTTGGCAAATCCGGCTTTGATCCCTTTGTGTTCGGGGTGTTCGGTGCTCGGAGTTCGGAAGGGAAGTTGTCGTCAATGTTGCGTTACGTTTAACGCCCTCTCCGCTTATTGATGTTCTAATTCGCACTTAATCCACTCTAAGATTCGAATGAGCAATTTCAAATTATGATTATACCTTCGTTAGGTGGGAAAACTTCTCCAGAGACCAGTCAGCCGCGACAATGCTCGAAGGGGACAGGCGGAAAAGGACTCCTAGGACGCCTAAAAAAAGGGAGCAGGAAAAGCAACAGCGCACAAAAAAAGAAGCAGAAGCAGAAACAGAAGGGAGCTCGGGGGGAAAAAATACGAAGAAAATTATTTGAAAATATGACGCTAATGAAATTTTATGGGCCATGCGAAGGTTTATTTTTATTTTGTTTTCGTGTCCCACCTCCCACCTCCCACTCCCCTCCGCTCCCTTTTGCATTGTTGCAAAGCTGATGCCCAAATAACGGTAAATTAAGCGAGATAAATCTGTGTGGGCTGGAGTGGCGTAAGCAGAGATGGAACCAGGGAAAGGGGGGCCAGCAGAGTGGAATATTACAGAGTCAAGTGTTTGGCTGGGATTAAAATTTGTTTTTGTTTTTGCCCCAGTTTTCCTTGGCTTATATCGCAGCTATTTGTTTGTAAACAAGTTTGGAATTTAAAAAAATGTTTCTCATTTTTTATTTGCGAGTCCCCATAAAAATTGGTTATAAAAATTGGTTTTAATCGTTAAGGAAGTTTGGCATCTCTGCGTATCTTTTGATGAATCTGTTTTTGCTTTTTTATCTGCAGCTGGGAACGAAGTTTTTTCTGTAGATTGACTATAACTGTCTTGTCTCAGGTTTTTTTGGAATTTATTTATAATTTCATTTGCAAGTTTTTTTAGGCGCTGATTCATCAATGTCAATGTTTGGGCGTTTGGTGAGTTCTTTTATTGGGAAAGTTTATAAATAATTTTAAAAGCTTTCAGTTCTTTATTTTATTATTAAGTGTGTGGGTTTTGGTATAGGAGAATTTATAAGCGTAGGTTTCTTGAAATAATTCTGGAAGAAAGAAAAAGAATTCTATTTCGGGAATAAATACGGTTTTCTTATTTATTTTCTAGCCTGTTATTTTAATATAATTATATTCAAGGCAAATACATATAATTTTAATACAAACATCCTAAGCCTTATCTTTAATGACACTGACACCATAAGCTTCCGGCGGTCTCTCCATATATGTGGCTTTTCAAAATGCAATTTATTTTTCCATAATCTCCATTCATTAGCGGCCTTCGCCTTCCATTTCTCCGCTTTGCCCCGCCATAAGCTTCCCATTAACCTAATTGATAGTTCTCTAGTGGCAGCCATAGATACTGAATATATATATAGGAAAAAGAGCGAAGCGCCAGAATAATTTTCTAGTCATGATTGATTTACAAATGAAAGGATTTATCCGGCTATTAAAATTTCTATCGATGAATATAATTAATCTAAATGTTAAATCGAATTACACTGAGCTCTTCTGCTGGTCCTTTTGCAGGGATTTGTCTCTCCCTCCACGCTGCTGCTGGTTTTGTTATTTTAAATTAAAATGTAATAGAAAATTCATTGGGTTCACATTAAAAATGCACTTATCGGCTTAACTCTGGCAAATTGCATGGCGGCAAAGCGACACCTCGGCCCCCCGGCACTCCTTTTGTTCCACTTTCCCTTCATTTCCACGCATGTCCCCCTATTTTTCCACATTCACCTCCTTTTTACACACCTTGTTTCCTTTTTTTTTACTGGCGGCCGCTGTTCTTGTTGTTGTTCGCTGTACAAATTGCATGAAATTAATTAAAAATGCAAGTGTGTATGTGTAAAAAGGGGAAATGGGGATGGCGGAGATTGGGATCTTGGTAGTGTGAGTGTGCGCCTGTGTTGCGGCATGCTTTTGTCAAATGGGCGGCCTAAAGTGCCCCACAGGCTGTTGCAACCAGCAAAAAGGGTAGCAGTATTTCCACTGAAAGGAAGGTACACATGATTCCAAAATAATAGTAATTCAGGTTCTAAAAAAACTTCAGTCTAGAGTATTTATTTGTACTTTTTTGTGAGGTTTTAAAAATATAAAACTTATATTTATTGATTACCTTGAACTTCCATTGATCTTGTTTAAATACGTTGTATAGATTATTGATAGAAATAAACATTGATAAAGTTTAATATTATAAATAATAGAAATATATTTAAAAATAAGAATGTAGCAGTTAGAATTTTATTGCCTAACTATCATAATTAATATGATTAATTACTCTCAACAGCGGTTTATTATTCTTAGTTAATAAAGAATATAACTAAAAAGTAATTAAAGCTTTTCTCGTTATAAAAACTATAATTTTAACCTCTGTTGTATGCGTACAGGTGGGGGGATTTTTCATACATCGATTTATTAATGTCAGAGGAATGTACAAACATACTTCTTGCCACGCCTTTATAATATAAATATTTTTTTGCCGCCTCTTTGGCAATGTCGCCACGGAAAATGGGCGGAAAATGTTTGTGGGGCCGCGGCGGCATATATAGAGAGATGGAAGTCAGCGGTTGTGGCAGCAGCATTTTTTGACGGCATCCATCAGTTATTTCCAATTTTGCATGTGCAATATTTATGCATGCAGCACGAAGAAAGAGAGCGGCGATGGGGCGCACGAGTTGCATGCGGCTGCTGATAAAAATGCAACGAAGCTGCAGCAACACATCTTTGTTTTTCCTTTTTTTTAGCCTCTCCCCATGAGGGGGTGGGCCGACGGATAAGGCTTACGGGGCAGATGGGGTGGATAAGCCAACGGGAGGCGCAGGAGTGAGTGATAGCGCCGCTGAAACTATGGCAGCTTATGCCACAACAAGCGGGGGTTTGACTTGAAGTTCAAGAAATCAGGTTTTTTTAAAACAAATATAATATTTTTGAAATTAGAACCTTTCTTAAATTGCATACGATTTGTTAGTGTTAAATGTAAACCTAAAAATGATTAGTTCCAAGAATTTGTAACCTATTTTATAATAGCTGTATGATTATAAATAGCTATATTCTTCCCAGCGATAAGTAAAACCTAAGAAAATATTTTTGGAATTTATAATAATATATTTGTAATAGATATTTTGAAACCTTTACTCTTTTTTAAAATTATATGGAATTTAATAATTATTTATATATTTTTCAACAACTCCTGCAGCCACTCTCTTTCGATATTTCACTGTGTCACTCTCTCCTTTCTCTTGCATCGCACGTCAGTGCTTACTTTCTTTTTTTTACCTCTTTTTTTTCTGTTTTTGTTCCCCAGTATTACACTGAACTGCTGTTATTTTAAACGTATTGCTGCCGCTTCTACAGCAAAACTCTCTTCCCAGCCAGCGTTTTCCCTTCCCTGTCTTGCCCTATCTCGCTTTCTGCCACAGCAAAAACGAGACAACGGACGCAATTTTTGCATAACGCATTAAATATTCCAGTTTTGTATTTCATTTTTTGCTCCCGCATTCCGGGTTTCAATTTAAACTGCAACCGACTGCTGGCTTCCAATCTCTCGACTTCTGGAACAACTTCAATTCCATGGAGAAACTTCCTCCTCTTTATACTTTTTTTTTTTAGTTGGGAGCAATGCAATTTTTATGCAGCTTTTACTTTCAGTGGGAATGGGTTTCGAGGTGGAGGAGAGACGAACTGCTCCACTTTTCAGCAAATTGTGTGTTTGGGGGCCTGAGGACAAATCGTCCTCTGTCTCCTGTTGTCTGAAAAATCAACACGGAGAAAATATAATATTAACAAAAAAGATTTACCATAAATAAATAAAACTATAAAGGAACCATGTCAGTGTTAAATAGGGCCACAAATATTATTGCTGTATGATGGTAATTTATGGGCACTTTACTCCACATATTATTTTGAAATAGCTTGCTGTTTCTTTTGACTTTATTTAACAGTTCTCGGTGCACATCACTTCCTGCTGGGTTCGAGAGTTAACAACCGAAATATTTTCATATACCGTCGAGCGGTTTCAATCACCGTCTGACTGTCTGACTGTCGGGATTGTCTGTCACCCCGAAAAACACCCCGCATTTCCTCCTGCCACATTTGTATGATAAATAAATTTGTTTTCTGTTTTTTTTTTGTATTATTTGGATCTTTGGAGAATTTTTACACTCTTTGTTTCTACGCTTAACTGACTCAGTGGTGCCTTTGTTTTTGCTGACCAACAATTTGAAGTTGAATGCTTTCAACGGCGACATTTAGATGTTAACGCTAATAGCCGAGGACGACGACGTCGGCGGCGACGCAATTTATGAAAATTACTGCACAACAATAATGCTGAAGGGAAGGATAACGTTCGCTCCGGACAAGGACACTTAAAACACACACAAAAAGAAGTGATAGAAAAAACAGCAGAAAACGGTTTTTATTTTTGTGGTCTAAAGTGTTGTGCCTTCACTTCGGTCATGTGTTTTCGTTGTTTTTGCCGCTGATGTTGTGACACCATGTGCGGCAAGTGTTGAAATATTTTTTTAACGCACAAAACTTTACAAACTTTGCGTTTTAAATGGAAAATACACTATAGACAAAGGAGAGCTCACTTCTTGAAGGAAATATTGCTCAGCTTTGTAGCAAGAAGTGAGCAATAGGCTATTTTAATAAGGAAATTTATTTAATTATATATCTTACAAATAAGTTGTATGCTTTGATATGATTTTACTGCGGAGAAAGAAACAAGGGCCAAAAATAATGAAAAAATAAGTTTCTTAGTTGTAATACTTAAAGGATTTTTAGCCTGACAAATTTCTATATTGTTATAGTTAGCCATTATTTTTTATTAGCTTTTTAGCTCTAAACTTCGAGCGAATGCAGTTATTAAAATCAGTTTAACATATAATATATAATTAATTATACTTTTTGGTCCCAATTTAGCATTTAGTTATTATCATTTGCATTGTTTTAATATATTAATACCACAAATTAAACAGAACTCTGCATAATCTAATTATGTACATAGATTAATTCCACATTAGAAACCATTATGCAATTTTTATTTTTATTAATTATCCGATTTTAAATAAAATTATGCAAATATTATTTTTACACAAAACAAGCAACCAAGCAGAGTATTTTTTCCATTCGGCGTGTCAGCTTAAACTTTCCCTTTTCTTTTTTAACATTGGCTTTTACGTTGTCTTTTTTTTTTGTTGATAATTTATTTTTGTTGTCGCTTCGGTTCATTTAGCAAGCGCCGTCGCCATGCAAAATGTGTCCGAAAAAATGTCTGCCAAAGAACAGCTCCAAAAAATAATAATAAAAAACAACACCAGCAGCTGAAAACTTTATATTTATTTTTTTTTACGTTGTGTTTGCTATGGCATTGCGTGGCAATTTTCGTTCGTCGGGGGTCTCCATGTCGCTCGGATTCTCCTCACGCCGGTTGATAATAATTTTATGCTTACCCAACGAACGTTATTCCTTCGCGTTTTTTGCACTCTCTTCTGCAAAGTTTTGCTTAAACGGTCATAACAGTATAAAAAAAAAAACATTTTCGAGTTTAAAAATAAAAAAATAGACTTGCACAAATATTTATGCATAAAAAAATTGCTCTGAAGCGGGGGGAAGCAACAGCAGCAGTAGCGGCAGCAGAAAAGCAAGCTATGAAAATTGCATTGTACATGCTTTTTTTATTTTAATGGCTGCGTAAGTGAAAACTTGCCACACATTCGCAGATCGCATGCAAAGCAGGGTCATAAGTATATGTGGCAGCTTTGTAACTAAATCGAGAGTTTTCTTAGGTTTTTCTTCTGGGGGAATTTCCACGGGCAAAGTTTACTTTTCAGCCCCAAGACCCTTCAGAGCTGATTGAAGTTCGTTAAGGAAGTTATGGGTTCAGACGAGTTCAACAAAATGAGATTATAATGAGAATGGGGAATAATGGGGGAATATTATGGCACAGAAATGAAAGCATATTCACCAGCAATAGTTTGTTTTATAAATTGTATTCCCAACTATTTTTATTTTATGGTATATTAGCGATAAAAACTTGTATGGTAATTCTATGTAAATTAATAAGAAATGAAAAAGTTCCACTACCGTAACTCAAACTTCTTGAATCCAATTAAAGTTAAGTACAGCGAGCAGAAAATCAACATTTCCCCTTTACCCCATGCCATCATTTACCCATTCTTTGAGCATGCATCACCCACTCTAACCCGTTTTTCGAACATTTTCTTTTACATATCCGTATACGTATATTATAAAAATTGCGTATACGCCGCCGTGTGCTTGGCCACTCAAGTTAATGCCACTTTTGCAAAAAACTTTTACTGTTATGCCATGGATTCCGAACGCATATAGCATCTAACCCCTCGGGCACTGCAGGCAAGTGGGGAATAGGGTTTGGCGCTTTTTGAAGTTTTAGCTGCGTGCATTTCGCGTTCATTGCAGCCAACAAAGCTCCCAAAGCCCCCTGCTTACGTAACCCGAGTGTGGACGGACTCGGCGCTTTATTCCTCCCCCTAAAAAAAAGAACCAGAGCCAGGTCCAAAGCAAAGCCCAAGTTATGCCTCGAAGAGCCGCATTGTACAAATGGGTTTTAATAAATTTAACTTTCTCTCTCCTTTTTTTGTTCGTTTGTTTAACAACAAAAGAGCCAGTTGGATTTGCATATGCGTGGCATGCGAGGGGGTGGAGTGGGATTTGCTGCCAGTCTAATTAAACCTTAATGCAATGCAATTCGATTTGGTAAATTAACGCAGCATCAGCAGCAGCGGCTGCCTCTCTAATTTGCATACATTTTCGCCGCTCGGCCATTCGGCGCAATTGAAATTAAAACTAAACTAATTTAAAAGGACCACCCCAGGCTCCTGCTCCTTCTCCTGCATTTCGAATTGATCATTAGCGAGGCTCCTGTTTTTTTTCTCTACATTTTTGTTCCCGAGGTCCTTTTGGTAAACTGCATCTGCTACAAATGTATTGGCAATGTGTTGCCAATGTCAAACTAATGGTTTGCCCCACCTACCGCCTCCGTTGTTTGGCAAGCGAAAAACTTTGGCGATGGATGAGCGAGACAAAAGGTTCACTAAGAAAAAATATCAGGAAAATGTTTCCCTTAGGAAGGGATTTCTTATACAAAAAAATGTTAACTATCTGCGGGACTTTAATACCCTGATATATATATAAACAATCATATTTCTATGTAATTTGAATGTTTACTAATAAAATATATGTGTAAAACCTCTTTGAAATACTTCAATAAAAATGACTATGCTTCGTTTATATTAATTTACATATTATATTTGGAAAATCTGAGGAAAATGTTTTATTTTATTTACAAAATAATTTTAGAAACCTAATCAAATGATTCAAAAAATACTACAGCAACCTACGATTATATGTTATTCCTTAAAATAAAGCATTAAGATGATTTTATCAAAATTAAACTATTAATAGATAATCCAAAGCTCCATTAGATTATTTTCCAGCAGTGTATTGCCAGAGATGGGGGCGAAAACTGTGCCAAACACGGCATAAAATGACAGGCAAATGTCTTTTAAATGACGCGAGTGAGACACAAAAGGGAACGCCCCGCGGGATTTGCCAAGCCGAGTGAGAGGGGCTGCGGATGGGGATGCGGATGCCCGTGGCCATGCGATGCCATGAAGAATATGCTGCTGGTGTCGCTATAGATGCCATAGATCCTATAGTTGCTGCTGTTGCTGTTGCTGTTACTTTTGTTGTAGCCAACGTGGCTGACGATGCGCAACTAAGCCCGTAAAAATCTATTTTTCAAACCAGTTGACAAGGCACGGCTTCACCGAGCTGATTTACCCTCGCGGGCCCCGCTTTTCCAGCCATTTGGGAGTAGTTTCGGAAGCGTGTGAGAATATTTTATGGCAGGCTAAACTGAAAATGAGAAGAAGAGCATAAAGATGAAAAATGATTTTACGTTGATAATTTTCCAACGGGGGATCAAAATGTTAATATAAGGCCCAACAAAATATTGTAAATACTTGAAAATATTTGGGATAGTTGTATTTAATATGACGAGTGACTTTAATATCTTATATTTTATGTAATTAGATAATAATTGTTAGTTTAAGTTAAACAAATAATTATTCTCTAAGATTTTTTTTTCTAAAAATGCAAACACATCCTCGTGTTCGTTCTATATATTAAAAACATGCTATAAATAAAAATCGTATGGTGACATTTTGCGTTTATTTTGCTTTCCCTTCCTAACGCGCCCTTGGGGAGACATTTCAATTATCAGGACACAGACTAAAAAGCAAACCCAAGACAAAAATACACAGCACACAACTCGCTATGGAGCCGAGCATATGCTCAAATATGGAGCAACGTCCTGGGTCCTTTCATTTTTCGCCACATACACGCCTCACTCAACCTAAACAAATGAAATAAACGACGTCCAGACATCTGCGGGGGAGCGAGCAAAAAGGGTCCAGTCCAGGTCCTGCTTAAGGACGAAGGCCCCGGCCCAGACAAACAAACACGGCAATCATGACACTTTTTTATGCATTTGCATAAAAAAAATGCGCAGCCCCCAAAAAAATATATATAAACAACGAAAACGAATGATAGGCAACCTTCACAGTCACCTCCCTTGACGAAAGTTTTTCCATCGTTGGAATTTATGTGCCGAGCGCAAAATCAATAAACTGATGAACCGGTTTCGGTTTTAAAATGAGAAGCTTGTCATATTTTGATATCCGAACTTCAAGTTGAGGCCAGTTGAGCTGGAAAATGAATTGGTTTCTGATAGAGGATAATATTTTTTGCAATGGAAAGTATATTTGATTAAATATGCCGTATAACTACTAATATGTATTTTAAATATTATGTCAACGCCAGAAAATGTAGGAATTTAGAAGTAAACTGAAATATGGTTTAGAAAATATTTTATTTCTTTTAAAACATTATTAAAAAGGTATATTATTTTTATTGTTATTATTATAATAGTGAAAAGCTTTATGGTATGTATTCTGTATTTTTGAAAGAAGAAGAACCTCTGAATTTATTTACTAGCTTCTGAAGTAATTTACTAGCTTAGATTTTTATCTCAATGTTGAAGAAATTCTTGCATTTTACATTTTAAATTTTTTAATGGAATTCCCCGCCCTCTTTTTGGAATATATATAGCTCTTAAACTAGGCATATCCTGTGTATATCCCAGATTGTTATAATCGCCCATACACCGCCTTTGCATGCCAATTCGTTGGACCCAATCCAAGTCCAACAATCACTGATTGATGACCCACCCCAAGAAATCTTAACCGTAACCAATCAGCTGCCAAAAATCTTTCCAAAGGGTATCGTAATATTGCCCCCACGATGGCGCATTCTCCGCTCGTAACCCCACGCTCCTCCGTTGCAAAAGACCCTTTTACTTGCCCCCCCTTTTTTCAAGTGTTTTTCCGCCTTTGGGCTACTTTGCTTTGGCCTGCTTATCAGTTGACAATAAATTTTTGTTGCCTACGGCACATAAATTGAGGGCACGGCCTTTTGTGTGATGTATTCTCCAGTAATAAATGGGGCGACCATCGTGCAAAGGAGACGGAAAATGCCGGAGAGGGATGGGACGGTACGGCTGTATTCGGACCATAAAAAATGCTGCATACTTTGTGGCATTAAACGTGAGTTTTATGCACAGAAATTTATGGTGATGCAGTTAAAGTGCCAGCGAAAAGCAGATGCCGTGAATCTCGCTTCGGGTGTTTGACGATTTTTAAGTTTAATTAAGCTGAAAATATATATTTGGTTGCTTTAAATAATGACAGCGCCAGTGCCGGGCTCGAGTGCCATAAAATCTATAACAATAAACCGAACGAAAAACAAGCAAAGGCGATGGGCTATGGCGATGGCGATGGCTATGGCGATGCCGAAATGCAAATCCAAAGCAAAATGGGCCGCCCGGCTGCCGGAAATAAAATGTGCTCAGTATAACTGTAAATACAGCGCTGCGTATGCGTAATGTGAGAATTTTATGCAAAAGAGCTTTTGGCTAAGACGGAAGTTTGGGGCCAATGAAGCGCCCAAAAAGGGAAGTCCACACAAAGAAAAATGCAAAATATAAATATAAGATATTTTTCGGTCGGAAAATATATAGGAAATATTTTAAACCAAGTTAAGTAGGTTTAAAAAAAAAGTTTCAGTAAACACTGATTGTAAATATTCTGTTATTAATTTATTTAGATTAATTTAAAGCTTATTATTGTAATTGTTCGGTATTTTCTATATTAGAAAAGTTTTTTATCTCAATAAAAATTGTTTAAGATGCTTAGGTATTTTTCCTATTTAATTTTTAAATAATATAAATTTATTATACATTTTTTACTTTTTTTCTTTTTACTTTTCCCAGTGTGATATCTAAGCGGCGACGCCTCGGTGCCTTGGTCCGACCATAAAAGCGGCGCCCAGCGATTCTGAGCTTGGTCCTTGTTTGCCTCTTACTGTTACTATTACTGTTACTGCCTTGTTTTTGCCTCTGTTACGGCGCTTGTTGGCCTGCTCAGTTCTTGCTTAGCTCCAAAACTCCACTCGCTGCTTATTCCTCTCCTCCCCACAGCACTGGCATTAAAATTTGAAGCACCAAATTAACTGCAGCATTTGCAACAAACAGTCAGCGCGAGAGGATTTATAAATACTCTATAGGTACATCAACGAAAATGTGTACCTTTGTATGCAAGGTCCTATGTAAAAATAAGGACAACCAAGGGGTGACTAAGTAAGTGGATAACTCTCGAAATAATGCATAAAATAAAGAAATAATATAAAATATACATTATAAAATAAATATAAAATTCTAACAGGTTTACTGACTTTTATCCTGATTTTTCTAAGAATTAAATCGAGTTCGAAATAAGTTTTCCAATAAAATTCATTATAAATTCTCTCTCTAAATAAATATTAATTTCCCCCTTCATATCTTTATATAACTAATATTAAATATTATTCCTTTTATTTGTAAAAATTTATTTTCCTTTTTTTAATATAAAACAAATAGTTTATTGTTTTAAATATTACATTTTTACCTTGTTGTTCATATGGCTAACTAAAAAGGATTCTTATATCCCTGCCGCATTTTCAAAATCACTCCACAAATTTCTTGTTTCTGGAACTTTTATATATTTCTAGTTAATTGGATCTAAGTTTATAGTATATTTATTATATATATTATATTTTGTTGCCTTATCTCTTAATTATATAGAGAGCATTCCCCTATTCACCCTATCCAGCATTACCCAAACTTTCTACTTCTTATTTTTATCGTTCTGTATTTTGAATGTGAGAAATTTTCGCTGGCCATTGTTGCTCCTCCTGTTGTTGTTGTTGCCACTGTGCTAGTTTTGGGGCAATGATGATGAAAATTAAAGTAAAATGAAATACACTTTGGCCTACAGCAGCCGAGCAAACAAAAACACACACACAGAGATACGCGCACCGCGCACAAGGGGAAATGCCAAGGCCCAGCAAGCTGGAGACACAGTTTTGCGCCATTTCCTGTTTGCTGCTGCTGCTGCGGAGCCTCTCTCTGTACACCAGCTGCTGCTATGCTAATCGGAAACGGAAATGGCGCATATTAATACGCAAGCTGCTCGGTAGAGGAAATCGCCAGCGTTGCCGCTATTGCCGCTACTCGCGCTGCCATTTTCATTTCCATTTCCATTCCCAGGGACTGCAACGCGTCGGCCGCCAAAATAAGGCAGCGCATGAAAATTTTAAAACCTAATTAAAATGTTGAAATGGAATTTGTTAATTTAAAATTGGGCAATTTGGGCTAAGCGAACTAGAAGATGACTGGAGCGACCCAGGAGAGCCGACAAGAGGAGCGTGGCACACCAGCTGGGCCAACGACAGTTAACAACTTTGTTGTAAATTAACTACTCATAATGCCAACGAAAATAACGAAGGAGCACAAGGGCGCACAACTCCCTCCCTTTCCTTTGCTTCCGTGGAAAATAAGGCACTTCTGGAGCAGCTTCTAAATTGGCATTCTTCTGCAATTAAACGTTATTTATAACCGTCTAGTAGAGACGCCACCTTCCTTTTTTCCTTTTAAACTCCATTTTATTGAGTGAGCGCCAGGGAAAAAACTTAAGAGAGTTGGGATTATTATTCAACATACATTTATTAATATAGAATTAAATATATATAACTAAATAACCCTTTTATTACGATATTTTATTGAACAATTACTAAATTATAATTGAATCTAAAAAATACTAAAATATTTAAACTAAATGAATAAACTTTTTCAAAAAGCGAATATTAAAAAAATGTACAATTTCTCTAGTTAATCATTTTAATAAAACTTGTATTAAATTAATTAACACAGTTCCAATTAAATTAATTTTCACAACCAAAAATCTATTAATATCTACAAAGTTTAAGGAAAATTTTCTCAATGTGAAATTGGGGTACTCAGTGGGTGTTTTTGGCAAGGGCAATGACTTAACTGTTATTGCATTTTTCACCTTCTTTGTTTTGCTTCCGCTTTTTCTCGCCTTTTTCATTTTTCCAGTTTCGGTATTGCACAGTTTACCGGCGACGCTTTTGGCATCAACTTTTGGCGTCAATTGACAACTTTTGTTGTCTAACCTCCCCTCCCCCCCAACACTTGGCTCTCTATTTTTTTCCGAAGCCATCCTTTTGGTATCTGATTGAGACACCGAAAGTGGGAAAACAGAAAGGGCAAAAATAAAAACCAAAAAACTGAAAATGGGGGACCAGGCAATGGGTAACTTTCGCGAGGCTTTCAACTAACCGATATCCTCTGGCTAAAGTTCCTCAGCAATCTGCCTAAGTTTTCTTCCCTCTGACTTAACCCATTATGCCCTTGGTGAATCAATGAAGAGGTAATCCAAAGGCACAGACCCATTAGCAGACACAGCCAGCAAGAAATTGAGATTGTCTAGCGGAGAGATACAGAGTCAGCGGCTATCTATGTCTTCTTTTCTTTTCTGCGGGACAAAGAAAATTTGTCTTTAGTTTTTTAAAAGAGCAGAAAATGGATTTTTTCTGTAGCAAAAAAAAAAGGTAGTAATTAAGGACAGCACTTTACAAGCTTAAAGTATTTTTGTAGACTTTAATAAATTTAGTTTGAAGTGCAATATGAATTTATTTTAAATATATATTTCATTGGTCCCTTAAGAAGCCTCTTTAATTGCTTACAAATAAGAATATTAAATGTTTAATTAAAGGTTGAGCTTAATAATCTAATAAACAACTTCACTTTGTTAGTTATATAAAATGTGTCTTAGTAAATATTAATAAATATTTTTGCCAGAGCACCACTTCAAATTAATAATTTTCTTCATTCTACTTGTACTCCCTCTTAATTAGGCAAGTAGCCATAAAAAATATTTAAACTAAAAGCTCCTCACCTTCAATTTCATTCCATCTTCGGCTAATCTGGCCTCTTCTTATCGTCTGCACCTTGCTACTTCTCCCGTGCGATTTTTGCTTGACTTCACATAATTATTTGCCAACTGGCTGGCAGACCTCTCTCCTTCAATGACTTTTACACTGGAAAATATTATGAATTAAATTATAATAAATAAAATAAATATGTATTTCTTATAGAAAATCATTCACTCTGTTGAATGCATAAATTATATGCTTTTATCGTCAGTTACTCTTAGCAATTTTAATTTGTTAACTCTGTTTTAGGATCTACAAATTAATTTGTTAAATGGATGTGACATTGCTGAATTTATATTTAATTCTTTCCCTGTGCAGGTCCCTGCTCCATGGCTTCGTGTCCTGGCTCCAGTCGGAACACTCCAACTCCAGAGCGAATGGAATCGCCCTTTGTTTTATTTTACTTTTCCTTCTGGATTTTTTCCCATTGTATTATGGCGGGGCGTTCCCTGCTTTTTAGCTTCTGCTTATACTCTTTGATTTTTTTCCCCGGTCGCCCCTATCCAGATGTATTTAGTTTATCGTTCATATTTTCCTTTTCCAACGAAACGGAACTCATTAAAATAATTCACATGCAAGCATATTTTATCGATCGTCGTTTGACGTTGACGAACGTCGTCTGGAAATACACTTTACACTTAACTCCGCTTTCCAAGCATTTTGTATTATTATTTTTTGTTTTGTTAGCGCAACGTGAGGCAAATTTTCCGTTTTCCGTTGCCGCTGCCGCTGCCGTTTTTCCTTCTTTCACGTGACGTCGTCGTCCAAGCGTCTGAGCAGGAAATTCATTTGGCCCGCGCCATAAATTGTTCAATGCATGAGATGCACACACTCGGGCATGCGAGGACCATTAAGTATTAATAATATTTTAAAATGATGGCGCTAATGATGCGATGAGGCAGGAGCGCCCGAGGATGGCCACGATGATGGGGATGATGATAGGATGTGGGGCCATGGGAATGACGATGGCGATGGAGAACTCGGAGTCGGTGGTGCATCGCACTTTGCGAAAAATCAGCAAACGGCAATTAACGGGCAGACAATGAACGAAAACGATCGAACGACGGCTTTCATTTTGATATAATCATTGAAAATAATGGTAAGAATTGGGGGAAAATCAAAGATAATGGCGCTGCCTACGAGATACTCTGAAAGTGCTGTGAAAATTAGGTAAAATAAATTCAAAGTTTGAGGTGGCTTTGGAAAAATTAAAATCATTTCGTGTGCTTTGTAAATATTTAATTGTTAATACAAGTAATTTAATTCTTGCACAAACTAAATTAAATAATAATAAGGTATTTTATTAAAACCCCACACATTCTTTATTATCTTACCTACCAAGTAAAAATACTGCCAAAAATATCCAAAGCCCCCAAATGTAATTGTAAAATGTTATAACTTTTGTTTGATTTTTTTTTTGCTGACCAGCAAAGAAAACGAGATGGATGGATGAGAGATGAGAGTTGGAGAAAGCTTTCTCTGCTGCATACTGATGAATGTGCGTGTGCGAGTGTGGTGGTGAATTGGATAGATTGGCTGTCTCGCATGCCAGGATGGAATTGCATTATCGAACGTCGGGCCCATGGGATTGAAAGTGCTGCAGGGAGAAAAATTTAGCCGAAGTTGGTTTTACAGTTTTTATATTTTATAAATTTAGTTCCATTTAAATATAATATTTAAGGTAAAAATAGATAGTCATCTATCTATCTATGGTTTCTTAATTATCCTTCTACAAAAAATTAATTCCCGACGAAAAACATACAACGATTTCTTTTTTTTAACAGCAACCGGGTATTCTATGGTCAATAAACTCAAGCAGTGCCTCCATAAAAATGAATACTTATACTTTTGAACATCACAGGAAAGTTAACCATACTAATCCAATTAAAAATATAATACAAGGCAATAAATTCTTATAAGTACTATGAAGATCTTCCTTTTTTTTCTCCGTTGTGGTGTGCGAATGAAACACCGGATCGGGGGAAAAGTAAGAGCGAGAGAGGGACAGAGAGAGGATGCCCACATTCCTCTGCGAAATGCTACAAACCAAAAGAAGCCATCTTATTTGTTCATCATCAATTATTGGCGTGCATCAGCAGCATCCGCGTTGATGGAAACAATGGAAACGTCATGTATCGCATTCGAAATATATATATATCGATTCCCACACAGCCTGATGTATTCCTGCACACAGATATATATCAACGTAAAACCTTTATGCATTGGCGTCTGCACGTGAGTAAGCCGTGAAGGGGGTTAAGACGGAGGACGAGGAAAAAGTAACAACACTCAGTGCATGCATAACTGAAGCATCAGCTGTTGTCCAGAGACTGGAAAATATTCTCTTTCTTTAGATACTTTATTTTCCTTTCACTTTGATATTTATAATATTTTTATTAAATTCTTTATCCTAAGGTGCAACATAGTAATACATTATTCTTCCCTCTTAACAATGTCTCCCTACATCCAGCTTTAAGTTATGATTTATTGATCCTCTATATTTATTGCTGAGCAGATTTTATTTTACGCACAATTGGTTAGTATATTACTTGGAATATACCTTCCCCGCTTCTGGAGTGGAACACTTCCCCCCTATATAATTTTACTAAAATCGGACGTTGATTGCAAAGTTTTACTTCTGCTGCTGACGCTTTCGATTTATGTTGAAAAATGCAACAAGGCATAAAGTTATTTTT
Organism: Drosophila rufa; assembly: GCA_018153105.1. Classification (NCBI taxonomy): domain Eukaryota; kingdom Metazoa; phylum Arthropoda; class Insecta; order Diptera; family Drosophilidae; genus Drosophila; species Drosophila rufa. Next base: position 9,861,545 of record JAECXS010000085.1, read on the forward strand.
TAGGAGGGGGCTTGTGCACCAGTACAACATCCCCATGACATATAGAGCCATCTCGCCCAGGAACATTTGATGTGGCTTTAATTTGATCCCCGCAAATTGGTTTGACTAGCTTGCTGATGGACCCAGCGAACTTTGACGACCCAACCCCAGAGAGCGACATGGAGCATTAATGGAGTGTACTCGGTACTTGGTACTCGGCTATCAGAGCTGGACCATCTTATAAGCATTGTCCGGACTGTCCACCAGCCACTTGCCTCCCCTCGAGCCCGCTACACCTCAATCTTTTGGCCTCTGTTCTGATTTCCAATCTCGTTAAGCTGATTTCATAACAGGGTAGAGGGTAATACCCTGGACGGGGGTAAGGGAAAAGGGAGGTCCGGAGTACTGACATTTTTCCTCCCCTCAATGGGCGGCCATCTCCATGTTGCTGATGCTTTAAATCAAACGATACCGCCGCCACCGAAGTCGTCGCCGACTCATTTCACACTTAAGGTTCAAGTTCACACTGAGAAAATTTGGTTAAATAAAAGATAAGATAAGAAATAAAATTTATTAACGATAACTTACGATAAAGTTGATTTCTCAAAAGATCCTTAGTTGTCAGTTTTTAAAAAAAAATTCGATATTTTTGAATTTAGGCTTGTAGCAATTATAGCTCGAGAAATACAATATAATCACGTTTTATTTCTAAGGCACATGTAAAAATAACTATATTTAGCGATAAAATCGATTTCTCAAAATATCCTTAGTTGTGGTTTTCAAATTAAATCTAGATATTTTTAAATAGGACTTTTTATAAATTATAATCTAAGAAAATGTTTCAGTGTGCTCTCCACTACCTCCTCCATCCATCGGACCGCTCCGAATGTCCCCAAGAGTCTGGTGGCGCTGTCTGGTCAGTTTTCCTGGCATTGGCGCGATATGATTGCCAACCGGAAAATGTCAAGGAAAATTACATTTCCACGCTGTTTGCTGGAAGGAATCGGAAAAAGGGGACTTCACCGCAGATCTGAGGGTGAAAAAAATTATGTACTACCCAAGATGCTGACTTCATTTATTTATTTTCCCTGGTCCTTATCAGCTGGGAGTTGTTATTTATAGGTTATACTTCAATGTTGCTCTCGTCGTGGCTGTGTGTTTGTTAACAATTTGTGTTGTTGTTTATCAGCCAAGTGCAGCAAACAGAAGGAGCCGTAATGGGAACATCTTTAACTGAAGGGGACAAATCTGATGCCTCTGAAAATGAGAAGAAAATTGGCTGACAATATTTATGACGGGGATTTAATGTAGAAAGAACATTCTTAAACAATGATTTTTAATCAGAGAACTAACCTTTAAACATACCAATTAAACTTATTTTGCGTGAGAAAAATATCTTTTTCCAAGAACTCAATAAATTACTATTTAAACATTTTTCTAAAAGGTTTATTTTAGTTAATAGACTATAAATACTTCTTCGTTTCCCATTAGAAAATTAATGTTCAATAAACTAACGTTTTAGAATAAATAAACAAATATTCTCCCTTTTTTGTGCATGTTGTTAGTTGATTAATCAGAGAAAGTGTTGTATTAGGCACCAGAAACATTTCCATTTTAATAATTTACTCGCTTAACCCGGCACCCAACCCAATAATTAACCCATTGCCGACCCTTAACAGTTTTTGTGCCAGCTTTTAATATGCACTTTGTGGCCTACAAATAAATATAAATATCAGTATATCCATATAAAACGAAAGAACAGCCCCCGCCGACACTAGCAGGAAAAGCATAAATAAAACTACGCGAGCCAATCAATGTGAGTGCAAAATCGTTTACCACCCGCGGGGTGTGTCCACTGCCCCCTCGTACCCCTCGTTTTTTCGATCTTCTTGTTGTTCGGGCTCTATAAAAAGCTATAGGTCGAGAGTGGGGGCTGGCAGGACTAACGGACGTTCAGCTGTCCTGAGCTGCATGCAAAATTAGCCTAGGCGCGCGTGTGCGGCGTGAAAATTTTTTTGGTCGACCTCGAACAGTGTCGAATAACATAACGGAGCGGTGGTTGTAGGAGAGTAGGAAAAGGGCTTAGAGATGGACGAAGATTTGGGCACGGAGAACTCTTAAAAAAGTTTCATGATTTTGGCTTCATTATTATCAAGAAAATTTGTCTATTTAATACTTTAATCATTAGCATTATTAAATCACAAACAGGTACCCAGAATTTTAATTTGTAATTGGGAAATCGATTTGTGTTGCTTACAGAAAATATTTATAGAAATATTGCCTTAGCTTTATTTACTTATTTTCAGTTTTTAATGGTGCTAAATAATTAAATACCACACTTCTGCATACAAATTTAAGATCTATATGAAAATAAATAATGAATAAAAATAACCATTTAAAATAAAGACAAATAACATTTATTATAAAGCAAAAATGTATGAAAAAAATGATAAATCTGTTGGCATAAAAATGCAATTCTTTTGAAGCATTTCTGTAATTTAAATAAAACATTTGGCAAGCAATGAAAACGCTATACATTTATTGACACATTGATTTAATTTATTTCTTGTCTGACTTACAGATTAAAATAGTAACTTACTTTAAGTAAGCTTACAAATTTTTATGAATTATTTAAATAATACCTTGAATTCCAATTAAGGATTTTTAAAAGTTAGAGAAAGGCCCATTGTAATTAAATCCAAACGAATATCCTTTCGCACCTTATTTTTTTTTCTGCTGATCTTCCCATCGCTAGCCGATAGACGGCCTCTCGAATGGGCGTCAATACAATTTAAGGCCATTAATACTAAAGGCAAAATTGCAAACACTGTAAACGGAAACGGAAGCAAAACTCGCATACATGACTGAAAAGAGAGAGGGACGGGCGGCGATTGCTAGGGGGGTAATTGTAGGTAGGAGAAACGCCTCCGATGACTACTTATACAAACCGAAAACTGCACTGGGGAGCTAGAAGGAGGATATTCTGGCCAGAAAAGGATACGGAAAGGGGGTTAGTTGTCTGGTTGGTCTGGCACGTGGTTTGGTTAGAACTGTGCCTCAGTCCCCTTTCTAATGTGCTTGTGCAGCGTATATTAAAAAGGGAAATGAAATGATTGCGATTGCCATTGCCATTGCGGCTGTGAGCGGAGGGGCATCGATATAAGTGTATACCAGGATTTTCCAGCTGGTCAGTGATGACGGAATTTGAGATTAAGAAAAATCGGATAAATTTGAGATATTTTTGAGCAAATTTATGAAGTCTAGGGGTTAATAGATTATATTAATTATAAATTACATTATATAATAAAGTATCATTATGTTTTTGTTGTGATATAATGTTTTAGATGTTCCACAGAAATCGCTTTGATTGTAAATTCAATTGAAAATCTGCACAAAAGTATGCTACGTAATTTTACTTGTCTTCTTTCTATTTAAAAAAATGCATTGCATATTAAGAGTGTGTATATATATTTATATTTTTTAATGTTTCTTAATCCGTATAATTATCCTGGCACTGCTCTATGTTTTCATTTACTTATTATATTTTTAAATGCAAAAATGTAATTAATTGGACGTTTATAAAAATAATCATAAAAATGCATTTATATAAGTAGTAACAATTTTGTTAACATTTCTAAATAATATATTTGATAGAAAATATCTATATTAAATTTAAATAATATAAGCACCGCATTTCTTACCTCTTCCAAATTCAATTTAATCTTAATATTAGCTTTAAACTCTCCAAAATTACACCACTTTGTCCGACTTTGCCAAAGGACTAGATGATGACTCCAGACTCCAGCTTCTACCCAAACTCCAGCTCCAACTCCAGACCAAGCCAGACCAGGACAGAACTCGACCGAAAGCAATTGGCACAATGGCCGCAGAAGCATCCGCAGCCGCCGAACGAGCATTCAGCTCAAATCGTATCGAATCGAATGGGAATCGCCCGGAATCGCTGGGAATCGTACGGAACGGATTCGCATCGAAAAGTGAAGTCTCGCGCCAGTTGGGCAAACATTGAGAGGCTATCGATGGAAGCTATTGCTATTTGAGAAAACCGAGAGCAAACAGGAATCCGATATAAAAGTAATTGCTGCCTACAAGCCGACCGCCAAATAAGGAGAGCTGGGGAGCGGCCTAGATGCGATATGAATGTGTTTTGGACTGATTTCGATTTGGCGGATGGAGAGGCGATTAAATGAGGCCCATAGAAATGTACTTGGGTAAATGCTGCGAATGGATGAGGTGGAAAAAAGTTTAATGGCTTTCAAATGAATTTAGAATTCAGGGAAATTCATTTAAAAGAAAATTACAATTTAATCTGATGTGAATTTGGGGATGGGAATTTAATAAGCTCTTTTAAAATTTGATTTCGAGGATGAAATTATTAGAATTTTATTGAATTTTTGAATTTTAATAATTGGAGTAAGGCTTAACAATATATGTCGTTTTCTTAGACTTAAATATAAGAAAGAATGATGTATAATTATTAATATTAAAAGGAAACCAGTTCTAGTTTACATTTTCGTAGATTTAAATAACTTCTTCCATAACTTTGGGTGTTTCTTTAAGATGCTCCTTTAAATCTTACCATTTTTTGATTCCTCTTCCTCCCTGGCAATTAATTTTCCTGCCTATCATTCCTTTGGGACATATTTCACAGGACTCTTAATCAAACTTCAGCTTTTCGCATACTCAGCTGCATTTGCTTTTGACTTATTGAGTCACATGTAACTGGTTGGCATGTCCTCGGGAGTACCTAGTTAACTTTATTTTTTCTCCTTGCCATAGTTTGCTGGCAGTTTTTAAGTTGAGCTTGAGCTTGGGGTCCAACAACTTCATACTTCATATATCCGTTGCATGCTCCAACCGATTTTCCTGCACCGAGAAGAACGCAAATTGGCAATTCCACTTTCTGCCACTTTTGATGCTTTTTTGATGAGTACACAGCGAAGAATATGTATGATTAATGCAATAGGATTTACTCTAGAATAATTCAAGTTGAAATTCTTAATATCTATGCCATTTTTAGTTTAATTTTCTAGCAATTTTGTGCCCAAACTGGCTTCATTTTTTTTGAAGTTAATTGATAATTTAAATTAAAGGTTTAATTTGCCTTTTAAAGCGCCTAATTTATTTCTCTCCATGTGTACCAGCTCACCTAGCCCCCTACGTTATGCATAAAGAAAGTCAAATTCCTTTGAACTTGGGACATTTTTGCCGCTTTACCCTCTTTTTTTTTGACGCTCTGCCTTTCGGCTTAGATGGCTCCTCGTGACGAGGGGCAGCACTTAAAGTTCCCACACTTTTGTGTGGGTATTAAATCTGTTCAAATAACCGCACACATAACAGAGACCGAGGAAGAGGGAGTGGGGTGCCGATAGGAACAGGTAAAGGTAATACGTAGATATATATATATTCAGCCCGAATCCGACGACAGCGCCTTGTCGAAGTCCCGATGCTGATAAATCTTTGAACTCAGCCGCAAACACGTAGAAGCATTCGGTGGTTACGGCAACAATTTTTTCCTCACTTTCTCGTTGTCATAAAATGAAAATGTCCTCCACGTCGTCACATTTTCTGGGTGGCAAAAAACGAAAAAAAAAAGTAAGTAAGATGGAGAAAATCGGGGGGTGTGATGCGGGTGGGCGTGGCTTTTGGATATGTGCGTGTTGCCGATAACACTTAAAGCGCACTGCAGATTTCTCCGTACTTATAACGAGGTGGCCCCGGCCCCTTGCCCTAAGCTGTTCCCTCATGTTGTTCTTTTAATGGGGGTTCGGTTACGGGCCCAGCAGACTCACGACATCTCCATCTGGGGTGCCTTGCCATGTGCAGCATTTATGAGTAATGAACTTCTCGCCGGAAAATGCCAGGCCACACCGCAAGCAAGGTGAGCGGCTAGCTCCCAGCCACCGGTTTCCAGTTCCCAGTTTCGAACTCAGCTCCCCGGGTCCAACGAGGAAGTCCTCCGAGGGGTGAATTGCGGAATTCCTCGTAGCAACCTTTTTGGGTGTCGACTGCAGGCGACGTCGCCCATCCGTTTAAACACTCATAAAAAAAATAATTAAAAGAAAATAATGGGTAACAAATATAAGCTGTTTAAGCTCTGTAAAGTAGTTTCTAAAAAATTAGTTTAATATATATTCCAGTTATAAATATATAGGATTTCTTAATAGTTTATTTTAAATCTCCACAGAAAAATAACAAACAAATTTCTTATTAAAATTCTGAAATATTAGAAGACTTCCAATATCCTAAATAAAATCCAAATAACAAATCTAAAACGCACGGTTCTGTCTGGTCCAGAAGTATGATACAAAATTACTTGGAATTTTATTTTTATTTTAGCTTACAAAGTTTTTGCATAAAAGTTAAAAATGAGATAAAATTTCTCTTTAGTCTAAAAACTCTTATTTTAATTTTAAAACAAAATTTTCCCTCAGTGCATCGTCAGGTAGGTGGTGAGGGCGGAAAGGCTCCTGCTGAAAAGTAACAAACTGTGTCAGCTCGACTGGCATTCACAAGACGTGACTGTATGACCTCCTCCGACCTGAGACCCCTCCTCCGCCCCTGATCCTTTTCCCTCTCCCCGCCCCCGTCAATCCATGCGTGTGTGAGTGTGTGTGACATCAAAACGACAATCGCGTGTGAAGCCAAAAAAAAAAAATTTAATTTATATTTTGACATAAAAATTATAGCAATAAGCGGAGAAGCAGCACCCAAGCTCCAAGCTCCGAGAGCTGTAAAAGATTTTCGCTGGAAAGATAAGAAATTTTACGCCAGTAAACGAGTTTGCTCGTCGAGCGTTTTGTTTGCTCTCAGGATGCCGCTGGCGACATTCGTCTGATTAACGCGAAATTGATTAAGTGACACGGCCAAAACGATGGCCAAGAGGGGTCGTAAAAGCGCAGCAGCACCCGTAGCAGCGTCGCAGAGTTTTCCCAGCCAAATGATGAATCTGTTTCTGACTCGCCGAGAAAAATGTAATTTAAGTGGATGGCGGCACGGAATGGGAGCCAAAGATTTTGGCTTTCAGAGAAAGATTAAGACATGATTACGGGACTCAGAGTTCAGAATTTCCCGGCTCCAGGAATTTATATTTAATTCATTACCTTGAAAAATGTAAATATTTTGTTAAGAAAATTGGTGTTGAAATTGTTTACCATTAAATAAAATACATAATTTTCTTAATATATTACAAATTGAATGACAAATTGAATGGAAACTGAGATCTACGCTTTTAGATTAGCAAATAAATAAATTAATCATTTATAGAAACAAAAATTCCAATGAAACATTCTTCAAAAAATATTATTAAAAGGGTAGAATAAATAAATATATATCTTTGATATATTAAAAAATAACAAATAAAGTTATGAAATAATCAATATTCCCTTTAATTCAAAGAAATTTATTCTCCATAAGGAATTTTCCTAGTTCTCCTTTTCTTCTGATTTTTAACTAAAATTCACTTTATTGAAACATTTCCTTTATAGTTTCCGTTCGATTTTGTGAAGAAAAAAAGTCTTAATAAAGTATTTAACATTTGACACTTGTCATGGCAACTTCCGTTGTCTCCGCCGCTGGATATTTTTTGCTTTTTGTCGATTTTGTTGTTTGCAGACTATTGAGACTCCAAATTGTTGTTGCCGTTGTTCATTTTTCTTATTTTTTGCTGCCTTTTTTGTTGCGTCTTGGCACTAAATACGCTCGGGAAATTATACAATACATTCTCAATCAAACGCTCGCTCAATGCTGCGAAAATACTTCTAAGTATACTCTCCCCATCGAAACGTGATAGTGCACTGAGAAAAGTTAGGGAAAATATTTTATTGAGGGGAAATAAATATTTGAGGAATATGGAGTTAATTATTTATTTATTTATTTTTATTAAATAATACAAAAATATGCTATACATTTTTTAAATTTATCCCTTTCTTAGGAAATGTTATAAATCAAATGCGGATTAAATATATTTATTGTATGTATGTTTCGGTACTTAAATAAACATATCTTTTAATTTAAAAAATATATATATTTCCAATTTCTTTTCAAACAAGAGAATATATATATTTACTATAATCTTAAACACAATTTTTATTTTGTTTTATTTATTTTTATATTTATTTCTATTAAATGTATATAGTAATATTATCATATTGCTAGAATATGTACTTTTAATTTATAATTTTTTTATAAATTTAAACAACGTTTTAGATTAAAAATTCCTATTTTATTTTCTTGAAACGTGAGTTCTTCAAGTGTGGCCTGCTGCAGTGCAGTAAGCCATCTTACATCACCCCCAAACCCTCGTTGACTGGCTGCTTTGGCTGGTTTTGGCCGTCTGGGGAAATTTGCCATTTTCTGCACAATAAGATTTACTTGTCTAGCTCGTGCTCTTGGCTGCTTTTGTGGCTGCTGCTTCTGCTGCAGTTGTTGCTACTGCTGCTGCTGCTGCTGCTGCTGTTGCTGTTGCGGCTGCTGCATTAAAAACTTTGACAGCTCATTTACTCGTTGTTCGAACTTGAATCTGCCACGTTTTTCTGTCCTTTTATTCCCGCCGGCTCCTTTCATTCGCTGCAAGTTATGTCCAGGTTTAAAGTGTATAACTGTCCTTGGCTTGTTTTGCCATTCAGGCGAAAGGATTTTGGTCGTCGTTGAAATTGCTTAGTGGTTATTCGCTCGTAAGTGCCGGAATAATGAAATCCGCCGTATTATCCGCAACATAAGTTCTGCTGTAGAAATCTATTTTGCAGCACATTTCTTTGGGCGATAAGTCGCAGACGTGGCAAATGACGCTATTCCTGATATCCCATTGGAAAGCCAGGCCACATTGCACACTGCACACTGTACAAATTGATATGCTCGCTTCGAGGTCCATTGCTTTCAAGGAGAACTTCGCCTGGGGCAGGGGATTAGCTTAGCTGCTTGGCGGAGAGAGGATGGCTTGAGTGTTGGCACTTGACAGAGCGCATCCTGAAGCCCCAAGGGAATTTCCAAATTAGCGGCTAATCACGATTGGGGAGCCAGTTGAAAGTACTTAAATTGTGCAACCGTAAATTATGGGATAAAAACTTTAAAGCACTATTAAGTTAATTAATTAAATTATTTACATATTGATTACTGCGGAAATAAATGGCCGAAGGCATTACATATTTATATATTAAATAAAATATATAAAAAACTATAATTACTTGGAGCATTTCATCTTTTTTCTCTCTTGATATATATTTTTCTTTATTACGAAAAATATTGTTAGACAAATGTTCTTAAAATGTATTTAAAGTTATTTAAACCTCACTGGACTTGTCTTTGTTTGTTTTTAGATTTTTTTTTTAATATATATCTCTGGCTGCGAATTGATCAACTCAATTTGCAGATGTCGCCTGCTGTAATATTGAAAAATTACCATTGCCCGCCTTCTCGGTTCCGCCTTAACTGCAAATACATACAAAACAGATATATTACGCATACGCCGTGTGGCTTTCGCACATCCATCTCCATTAGCGCATACAAAGTTCGCCACTAGCGGGAATGTCTCGTCTCGCCCTTCTTCAACGCTTCCATTTCGTTCAATGCCAAACAGATCACTTAAAAAAATAAAACTAGAAAAGTGTACCCAAAAGGTACTCTTCCAAACTTTATTAAATTAAAATGAACTTTTTAAAATATTATTTAACAATTAATTTCTTTTTTTTAAGCGTGTGATAAGCATTTCAACTTTCTTGTTTTGAATTTATTTTTCTTCCAACTATAATGCATTCCACTCATAAAATAAAATGTATATTATATTTAAGTTTTTAAATATTAAATGCCACCATGTTTTTCTAAGTGCACATGTTGCGGGCGGATCTTTTCTTAAAACTGTTTGCTGTTAAATTCAATTTCAATGCTCGTTTGTTTCCATGCGTTGCGCTGCAAGGGGCTTTTGGGGGCTGCTTCTTTGCTTTATTCCTTGCGGTGGCGCAAACTTTTGGTGTAAGTGGCCAAAGACCCCACCCCTGGGCCCTGGGCTGGTCGTGCATGAGAATGCAGCAAACGGCTTTTTTATTGTTGGCCATTTTGGCCATAGCAACGCCAATTTTAAAAGAGCCCAAATGGCCGCATCGAGCCAACCGACAAAGCCGGGAACAGAATGGAACAGTAAGCTGGAGCAACTGTTGCGGTTTCGCTTTTCATATATGGGAGCTGCTGCTGCTGCTGCTGCTGTGACTGCTGCGACTGCTCCTGCTGCTGCTGCTGCTGCTGCTACTGAGTTTTTAGTGCGCCCACTCGAAATTGCCCGCTTAAATGGGGGCGGCGGCGATTACCAGCAGCCGAAGCCGGAGCACCGAAAATAGCAAAAAAGAAAAAAAGCTAATTCTATTTTGCGGCTGCATTAACGTTGAAAATGTTCGCTTATTTTTTGTAAATTTATACGAGCATTATACGATCAGGACTCGTTGTGCTGGCCTTCCACCCTCCCTCCCCCACCTAAGCTTTGTGGCTGTCACATTTGGCAATTTCCATTATTTTATGTCCTCCTCATCTCCTTTTCTTTATCGCTCATCCTTGAAGCCAAAGTAAATTTTATACGCCACTTTTCGCGGCTAAACAAAAATTAAATAAAATTTAGCGGTCTTCTTTGGTCGCCCCAAAAGCCACGAACGCAGCCACGCAGTCATCCATCCAACCATCTGAGAGCCCAGGACCCGGGATCTGGGACCCGGGACCAGGACCCCCGACCTGCGACCCCCAGGAAGTCTGGAAAAACGCTGGCCCTTCGGCCCTCGTTGCTCGGTCGTCGGTCTTCGGTCTGGTCTCTCTGTTTATGGTCTGTCTAACGATTCCCGTCCAAGTTGGCTGGCGTTGATTAGCCTCTGTGCTGATGCCTGAATTAGGGCCAAAGACAAAAACGTGCCCCAAAAGCGAAACTTGAAGCCAAAGGCGTCGCAGCTGGAACAGTGGAAAAACTTGATGATTTGTGAGGCACTTGAAATGTTCTTAATTATTAATTATGTAAGGGGGCAGTGAGATAAAAAGAATAATATTTTTACATTATAATAAATTTATAATAAATTTAAAGTAAGGAGTTACATATATTTGAATCAAAGGACCATGAAATCTTTTTTATATGTAACAATCAAAGGTTACTTTGATAATTATTTACTTTTCTTTTATGTTTTAAAATCTGTATCTCCTATTTTCTATTAATTTTTGTATTTCTCTTAAGTTAATTAATAGCTAGACTTTTTTTCGAACCTTTAAAAATGTATTTTCAGTTAGACTTTAATTTATAAAGATTTACACCCCCTTGCAAGGGTCTTAAAAAAGTAACTTTTTTCAATGTTCCCAATTTCCCGAAGCATTTCATAATACTTAAAATTTAAAAGAGAATAAATTTCCGAACTTAATGTGTTCCGCATTTATAAGGAAATATTCACGAAATTTTTCATAACTCTAGGGAATTGCTTTCCCATTTTCAGCCACTGTGGCGGGGGCTTGCGCCGGACTTATTTCCACTGTCGCAGACGCAACCACATGGTGACGACTGTGACGTCCTGACGCACGGACACTGACGGCTGGTCTCATCAGGATATATGGCGGGGAAAACTGGAGCGCGGCGCTGAAGGGGAAGTGTACTGAGCAACATGCAAATGAGGCTGTCCCGTAGTTGGTTTTCCGCTTGGACGCTTCGCTGGCTTCGCTGCTTAGCCATTTTCCCTCGCTGCTGGCCTTCAGGACTCCGGATTCCAACAGCCAACAGCCAACAGCCTTCGGTGCCGTCGTTCTTGTCATTGTCGTTTTTATGGACGCAGTTGTTAATAGAAAATGAGCTGAACGCTGCGGCCAGCCATCTTGGCCGAATCATAAAGGCCCAGCCCCGGCCGAAAGCGCCGAAAGAAAAAACCGAAATGTTTTTATTGATGTAATTTGCATAAATTTACACTTGCCTCGCAATCTGTCAAAATATTTCACTCCCCGCGCCGCCTCCCGAGCTTAGAACTCTTCGTCCCTAGCGCCGCCTTTTTAATCGTCGCTTGAAATGCTTTTGTGGCCATGGCCATCATTAAAATGGACTTAATTAAAAGCACAATGCAGCTGGCAAGTGGAGCACGTTGCGTATACGCAACGTTTGCCAAATGCGCTTAATTACGTCATTAGCAAAGTCAATAGAATTAGTTCTGTTGGCATTGTTGTAGCTCCAGCACCAGCGCCAGCACGCACACAGGTAGAAATATGTGTCTGTGGGAAAAGTGGAGGATGGCCTGACATTTAATTTCGCACTTAAATCAAAATTAAATTGTTTAAGCACCACTGCAGCTGCAAAAATGCACGGATGTAAAGTCGTTGCCATCAAAATGCTGCAGCTGTGCAACCGCTGCATTTCCCCCTTTTTTTCCTTCCCCTCCGACTCGCCGTTTTTTCCCCCAACCTGACAATAACAATAGAAACTGAAGTGGCAAAACAATAACTGGCGCGTCGCGTCGGGATTTTCCGGGCATCAACGAGACCGCACTCGCTCACACACACACCAAATGCACAAATACCCACAAACACGAACACAAACACAAACACACACTCAACAGCGGCTGCTAAAATATGATGCCAACTTATGGACGGCAAGTCTGTGTTTTTGCGAAGGTCGCATGATCTGTTTACCTAAAAGCCAATAAGTCAGCATTAATTAATTGAATCATATGAGCCTGAAACTGTTGATTTATTATTCAAATTTGTTTAAGAAAGTTGCCATCTATTCAAAATAATTAAATAAAGCAAGGAGAAGCCGAATTTTCTGCTGTAATTACCTAACCAACTTAGCTTATAAGCAACCTAATTAATGAACGGCTTTAAGTATAATAATTCATTAGATGAATAAGTAAATATTTAGACCAATTAAGTAAACGGTAAAATACATTTTTTATTTTGAATCTAAGTTCTTTGGTAATAAGTATACATATTTTTAAAAGGCATACCTAATTTAATTTAAATTAAATTAATTAAAACCAGTAGATGTTAACATTTATTGTCTAAATATTTTTTTATTATTATTTTCTTAATTTTTTTTTTTTTAAAAGATCAAAATTTAATCACTATTTTATTAAAATATAACAATATTTTTAAAGTATATACAAATATAATTTTGAGTATTTAAAAAGCCCACTTTATTTTTATATATATTTTTTAATTATAAATATTTACGTAGCTTATGCAACATCTCAAACGAACCTCTGCCTCGTTGTCCTTTTGTCTGTAGGCGCACATTACCATTTCCATTTTGCAGTCCCGTTCCATTTTTCTCTGTATTTTTTCATTTTCATTTTCATCTTCTTTGGGGATTTGTTTTTCCTCTTTTTTTTTTGGGGGCTTTTCCCGCAGACCTCTTGACAAACTGCAGACATGGCCAATGTGCAATTCGCATCGACATCCGCATCCCGCATCCGCAGGAGCATCCGTAGCTACATCCGCATCCGCACCGTGGACCCCGTAACTGCCGTAACTGTGCACCGTGGAATTCCTTTAAAGCAATTCCGAATGCCTGGCACCTTGCGCACTTGCCCGCCGCAGTGTTGCGAATCGCAATTGCATTTAAATTGCTCGCTAATCAAAGCGCTGCCCAGCCGTGTGTCTTGTCATTTGCATTTTTCGACCCACAGTGCCGCGATGGCGATGGCGTTGATGAGGATGATAATGGTGGCCGGTGATTCCGACGATGCCATTCCAGGCCGTGCCATTGTCGGTGCCTTTGCATTGTCCGCCTTTGGTAGTGTTTTGGGTTCTGGGACCCCTCTTCGGGTCTGGACAGGAGCCGTTGTCTGGCCGCAAATCGATGCGCAAATTTTTACAATGCGTTGCGGTTTAGCAGTCGCTGCCTCGGTTTGTCAACCGGAATATATTTCCCTGTTATGGGTACTTCAGCTAATGAATATGGTGGAGCCTATTAAAAAATTATATTAAAAATAGCCAAGAGAACATAGCTATAAACAAAGGATTTAAACTAATTTTATTGCAGATAATAAACGAAAATAACAGTGGGGATTATAACAAAATTTATTTTAAATATATTTTCCTTGTTTAAATCCCGAAAAACGCCAAGAGAAACAGATTATATATGCATTTTTTTTGCGAAAATCGCTTTTAGGGTGTTTAATTTTTCGTTTTGTACAAGAATTCAACAATGTTTCCATTTTCTTTTACTTTTTAATAAAAAATGTTTCCCTTGGTCGCTTTTCGTCTGGGATCGAGGGCCCACTGCCGGGCTGCCGGACTGCCGTTTGCTGCTGCTTGGCCATTCATTTTTAATTTTTATTAAAATATTTATGCAAATATTGAACATATGCCGGATTCGGTGACTGCCTGCTGTTTCCAAGCCCAGCAGCGGCTTTAATATTGAAATTTCATCTGGTGTGCAAAAATCAAAAGCTATTTAATTAGTTGAAAGTGTGATACTCCCCATCTCCACCTCCCCTGAATTGGCTGGCATGGGCCTTCAGAGGGTGGGCGGTGGCAGCGCCTCCATCGACACTTGACTGTTAATTAATGCATGAGCTTCGCTCCACGATGCCAGACGACAGTCGATCCCAGTTGTCCAGCTGTCTGTCCCTTACTTTCAGCTAGGGATGTTTATTGGATAAAATTGTATATCGAAAAGCAGTATGGCTTAGCACAGTTTATCGGAAATATTTATTCTGTTATTAATAAATTCTAATATTAATGTCAAAATTTACATAGTTCGTTATTTATTTGTATTTTTTTACACCAACAATATTGATATTGGTTATATATTAATATAAAAAAACAAGAAAATATCAATGACATATCGATAAATAATTTTCATTTTATTTAAATGCAATTAAATTAAAAATAAAAATAAGAAATCAGAGTAAATAATTTTTTATATATTTTTAAGAACTTGTTATAGGGCATATATCTATAAGAGCCTTTAGTAACCTCTTACAACCTATCGATATTATTTTGTAAACATCGGATGCTGTGCCCCCTCTAGCTTCTACCGTCGCTGCTGCATGCGCAATTAATTTCATATAAGTTTATTGTCGCCTCTCAACTGCACCCCAGCTTACCCCTTAACCCTTATATTTTACCCCCAACAGTCGCCAAATGCAATTGCGGCAGCACAGGAAGATTTAACGGGGCTGGTATGGATGCTGGGGGTGGTAACAAATGGACTTAATTACGTGCGCGGAAATCAAGCATTTTCTACAAATTTACGCTCTGCCACGCCCATGACCGGTTGCACAACCAACCTCCGTCCGCCCCCTTGACTGCGGTTTACAATTCTCTTTTCTCGCCATCACCATTTCGGTTTGTTTGTATTTCAAATTAATCATACGCCCTGGTCGACGCAGCTGACGAGCATCGAGCGAGCGTTAAATGCTGCAAAAATAAATCTGATCGGTTCTCAGATTGATTTTCGTGAAATATTTAATGTTTCGTTAAATTTAAATTTAAAATTAAAGTTAACAGTGGTAAATAGGAATATTTGCGACGCCCTGAAAAGGAATACAAATTTAATTAAGGTAATTATAATATTATTATTTATTATTTTAGAAAGGTACAAAAACTCGGTTATTTATGTTTCTGGGTGCACATTGAAACCATAATTCAGTTTTATAATCTATCTAAGTTACCTTTATGGATATTGATTTTTGGAACACATTTCCCGGTTAATTCGCTCACAATTCAGCCATCTCACTTGACCCGGCATAGAGGCCTCTGCTAGCCACTTCCCATTTCCCAGCCGCCCTTCACGCGCGTGTGTGTAGAGTTGTAAATGATCCAGACAACTGCCAATTTGCGCATCAATTGTTGAATAAAACATGATAATCATAATAAACCAGGGCCGGGGGACGGAGGTCGCGTACAAATAAAAAACCACGCGTACATCCATATATACATATAAAATAAATAAATTGCGAGGAAAATAAAATAGTAGACGACAGCGGCAGCGGTCTCGTGCCGAGTCCAGTCGTCATGCATAAATGAAATGCGAATCAAAGCGATACCCAATTGAAATGGTCAATGACCAAAGCCAATCTAGGATGAGGTTGGTTCGGTCTGTGTATATAATTAAAGGAGGGGACTGGGATGGAGAGAGGTAGTCCTGCGGAGGGGCCGCGTCCAGTGCAAATAAATAAATGTAATTGAAGGCAATTATTGCTGTTCGTAACTGGAATTAAACTTCTGGCCCGGGGATGAGGGCGGTGAATAGCAAAGTGTTAAAGTATTAAAGGTTTGGCGCCTAATTTGGGGTTTACAATGAATCATGTAAGCCGATGGTTAATTTTATCGGATGGTATGTACATTTTCGTTTATATTTTTGGGTTGTTATAGCGTATATCTTTTAAGGGTGTATATTTTACTATAATTAAAACCTAAATGTAATGATTAAACATTTTATTTTTTATAAAATCCTTTGGAATTTCGCAAAATATTTGTCTTAATTCAATTAGTTGTTATTTCATTAAATAAATATCACAGAAAATAATACTACACCATGAAAAGATAACGTATTTACTCTACAAATTATAGTTGAATATAATCCGACAACATTTATAATCAATAAACACTTTCTTTTATTGCTTTCTCCTGCCTACATTTCAATAAAAATCGACGCGGAACACATTTTGATAAATGGCTGGAAAGTGATATTCCCTCAAGGCAGGCACACATATACACACCACCACTAGACCCACACACACGCGAGGCAAATGGCCATATCCCTTACTATAAACCTGCTCACCTCCCAACTTTCACCCGTCCTCTCTGCATCTATAATTTGAAAAGCAAACTCATAAATATTCAAAAAAGAAAAAGGCGGCAACGTCCATCGTCGCATTATTGTTGTATGTGTGGGAGTGTTTGTGTGTGTGAGGTAGTATCTATGTGTGTTTTATATGATTCACCCACTACAAGCACGGCCATTTTGGGAGGCGGGGAAAACAGCCACGCCCAGCCAAAAATGCGATTTTCTTTTTAATACAACCAGAAGATTCCAAAAATGGAGAGAAAGAATGCGGAGTGAGTACACGGAAATATTTTAAATGTCTTATATTAATAAAGTAATAAATGTGATTTAAATATATTAAGTATTAAAAAATATATCAGTTTGGAGTAAATAAAAATTGTATAAATTATTAAATGTTATTTATTTCCAATCCCTATTTTCCTACATATCAAAAACAGTTGTTGTTAAGTCGGATTTTTCCTTTGTTTAATGTATATATACCTTAACTAAATATCATTTTCTTTCTGTGTCTCCCAGATGATGAGAATCATTGTCTGTATAAGTGTGCGTGGGTGTGAGTTTGGGTGAGTGAGTGTTTATGTGTGTGCTTGGCTTTTTGAAAAGTCCGAACCATAAAATTGAATAAACCGCATTGGAGCACATTATTTTTTATTAACTGCAGGGTAACCCTCTGGGCGAAGGAGCGGCTCCTCCAGCTGAGTGCTAAACCAAAATCCCGAGCAGGTTGTCCTTACGGTCACCGCCTTTGATCCCCCCTTGCCCCCCAGCCCCCCATCATACGATGTCCTGGCAGTCTGTCATGTCCTGTGCTTTTGACCGACGTTTGTCAAATAGTCTTTTGCAATTTACACACTCAAAAACTTTTGTGCGACAGAGGCGGCCAATGGGTTACGTTGCGAGATTCCCATTTGGGGTTACCAATGGCCATGGGACAATGGCAGCCGTATCCGCATTGTCACATGAGATGTTTTGAGGGGTGGAGATGGGACATCCGGAGTTGATTCTCCAATGGCACTAATTGGTTCAGACTGAGATACAATAAGATATTTCGTTTGGATCGAACTGAAGAATATTAATTCAACAATTGTAATATAAAGAAAGTACATAGTAATGTATTTAAATAATTTGTATTTATATTTGAAATATTTTTATTTATAATTTATTGAAATTATAGAGACTAAAAATCCTATCACAAATTTGAATTTTTTTAAACTTCGCTTAACATTTTCTTATTTTATAAACAAGACAATCCTTCGTGATCCCATGGTGTGTCGAATGTCCTGTCACGCTGTCATCTCTCGGTTGCGGTGCCCATTTTTGAGGATATATCAGCATTGGGTGCAGCGTTTGTTGGTTATGGCCCCAGACCTATGGCCATTGTGTGTATCCGTGTGCGTCCTGTGGCCCTAGCCCCGTCCCTGTCCCCGTGCCTCTGTGCACTTGCCTTTCAAGCACCTTATTTATAAGCACTTTTAATGGAGTTGGCTTACAGAAAGAAGCGCAAGGGCATGGGTATGGGCATGCCAAGCCCGGCAACATATTTCTTGTCTCTGTCTCCGTCTCGTTGCCCCTTCTCGGTCGCGCCGACTGCTGGCTGTGTGTGCGCTTCAAAATCTGATTACGATTTTTATATGACACTTTGATATGATTTATTTGGTCATTCAGCTTTTCAAAGGCAGGCCTCCAAGCCGAGAGGCATTGCCTTTAACCCCACACTGGTCACGCCACGCCACGCCTCGCCGAAAAGGGTGTCAATGGCTTTTGAAATATCTGCAGAGAATTTCATTTTTGTTTTTCCCAAAAAAAATCAAATTGCAAAAGGGAGGCTTACTTGGGATGGTAGAAGTTTAGGTACTCTGAGTAATTTTTGTTGTAATTTTAATGGCAATTTATATTTATTTAGGAAATATTTAATTTAAATAATTTCATCGAGCGTGCAAACATATTAGGTTACATTTTCATTATAAATTAATGTAAGTTTAATATAGACTAATAATTATAATAATTATTGGTAATATTACGAAAGCTCTATTTCTTTAATTCCAAGTTTCCCAAAAATTACAATACCCTCAGTTAGGGCATAAAGAGAAATAATAAAAGGGATCCAGACTGAAGGACCAGCTTCCTACTTGTGCTTATGGCCGGATAATGTGAGGCTTCAGCCAAGTTATTTGCAACTGCTTGTTGTTGTTCTTGTTGTTGGTCCTCCCAAGGGGCGTGGGGCAGGGGGTGTTAAGGGGATCACTGCGAAGGGGGTGTGGGGGTCGGTGGACCTCCTGTAATTGATGACCTTCGCGATACGTTGTCGTCATCCGTAGATCCTTTTTTTCGGCTCTTGCCTCTGGCTCCTTTTCGCTTGTTGGCTGTTATTTTTATGGCAGGGCACTAAAAATTTTCTTTTTTAAATTGAATTTAATGAAAGGCGTGAGCAAAGAGAGTAGAAGAAGTGCGGGGGGAGGAATCGCCCACGGGCGCGCCATATTCAAATGGCATTTTCAAATAAATACGGTCTCGACGGGCCGAAGAAAAGGGATTCCCTTAATCGTTTTCCATAAAGATTCGCCTATAAATAGGGAAAATAAATTTACTTTTACGATATTTGTGTTATTGAAATATTGGTATAAACTTGTATGAAACGATCAGAAAAATATGCTAGTTTTAATATGGCCCATATTTACGACCTAAATGGGTACGAAATAAAGTGTAAATAACTTTGTGGAAAATGTTTAGAATACTTGAAGTTATAGAAGATAGTTAAATAGGTCTTTATTAATTTATTTTCATTTTGTTTGTTTAAAGAAATGGTATTTTTTTAGAAACTGCAAACGAGAACAGCCTTGCAACCTCACAACCTTGCCGCAATAAATTCTATTGTGTGTATACGAGCAATGAGAAAAAAGTAAATAAATGAAAATAAATAAAAAATAAATCGCTCGATGCAAAGTCCAAGTGCTTATCCTGGCCATTTTTATGGGCCCGTTTCAAACTTTGTTTGCTGCCCGCTCTATATATTTTTATTGCATAAAAAGATTTGCTCTCTTCGCCGCCACCGTCGCCCCTCTCCCTCACTTTTTTAATGCCCTCTCTGTCTCTGCCCTGCATCGTTATAATAATTATTGCAGGTATTAAGTCAAGTAGCCGCAAAGAGCTCTCGTTACCTCCCTGGCTAACCCAATCCGCCCTTTGGAACGTGGCCCCTGTCCCCAGGACCCTTTTTTTTGCAGCTTGTGGTCACTTTTCCGTTGCCCCTTTTTTCCCAGGCTTTGCATAACAATAATTTTGCTGTCGCTGTGTACTACAGTCAAGCTAATATTAATGGTACCAGGGATATATCGTAATCTTTATATGTGGGATATAAAAATAATTTAAGAAAAAATATATTTTTTTGTTGAGCTCACAAGCCACCTTTTTGACTATATCTTTGGGTTAAAACTATATAAATTAAAGCACATATTTTTATGACTATTATTGCCCTTTGATATTTTTCTTGAGAATCTTATACCTCTAGTCACTGTAAAATTATAAAAAACATCATTATACTTATAAAAACCCTTTGAAAGTATTTTTATTTATTTTATTTTCTCAAAAATAGTTTTGAAACAAGTTTTACTGTACTTATACGGATATATATATATGAAAAGAAACCGCAGCGATTTTCGCGCAACGCGGTTTTTTGTGGCGCACGTTCATCTCATGGGGACGGGAGTCAGACCAAACTAAATTGGGTTTAATTAATTTTTTGTTGCATAATTCGAGAGATTTTAGTTTTACGCTGCTGCAAAATAGTAAAAATACCAAATGGTTTGTGGTTGTTGTTACGCCACTCGCTGCCATCATTGAAAGCAACAAATGTACAGCACACGTGTACCATTAACAGTCAGTTTGAAAGTTGTTCAACGGAGGTAGCTACTAAAGTTCGTTAAAAAATAGATAAGTATAAGTATAAGTATAAGATATCAATTAACAGGAAATTAAATCACTAAAATTTTTAGTCAAATAATTTTAAAGCATTGCAACTTCTTCCATACGTTCAGCCCTCGCTGAAAACTTTTATTTATTTCAATGCCTACCGAATGCGAAAAATGTTGGTCGCCAAAAACTTTACCTCGACTTGCAGTTGTGTGAGTTTTCTTTAATAAAATTTTAGTCAGCCTTCTTGGTTTTTCACTCGTTCTGTGGCCATGTGACATGCACACACACAGCGGCGGACACAGATACAGATACACACAAATGCAGACAAATATCTTGCAATGTTGGCGGCTGCAGACTGTCATTTGTTTACTTGTGTAAACTTTAATTAAATTCCAAAAAGACGACGACAGCAACAGCAACTGATGGCAGCCGCAGCTGCTGCCTGCAACCCCATTTCCCCGCCGAGGCACTAAAGTGTTGCTACTGCAGAATTTTAGGCGCACATTGCATTGCAATTCAGTCTGCCAATTGCCATAATTATGAGCATCGGACTGCTCTCGACTCTACGTACACAGAGAAATTAGAATTTACAGAAATTGTGTCAACTAGGCCAAATCATTGGCAATTTAAGGCATCGGAAAAATACTAACAACTGCCAGACATTTGATTTTAATTTGGATTTTAATATATTGTGTATTAATAGAATAGAATAGAATAAAGATAGAAGAAACACAACATTTTTACTTAAAAATATTTTACGGAAATTCTTTATATAAATCATTCTTTATTTAATTGGAAAACATGTTATATTCTTGATGTTCTAAAAGCTTATAAATTATTTTTCAATTGGATAAGAATTCGTTTTTATTATTTAAAATAAATATTTATACCACAAATAGATTCTCGGAACTAGTGACTAATTTTGGTGATTGTTACTCCGAGTGCATGTTCAGGCAACTCCCTGGATCCACTTGGAAAATGCAGGAACTGCAAATGCAGGATCCCAGCCATAGAGGCAACATCTGGTAGTCCCGACAAACAGGGACCAAAGTATTAGAACAATTGTCGATGGCAATGCATGCAAATTGTCCACTTCACTGTGCGAAAGTCATGTGAAAATTGAATGCGACGATTCTGAAATAAAGGAATGAGTTTCAGGCAAACGGTTATCACTCCGGGCACAAATTATTCAAACTGGCTGTTGTGAAAGTAAAGCACAAATGTGTAAACTAACATACCTTTGTTGAGTTTAACATTGGGGATTAGAAAATAATAAAGCTTAAAAAGTTAAAGAAATTCTAATCCCTGAAAGATCCTAACTTAAACGAATTAAACATAACCAATTGAATTGGTTCTCCTCAAAAAAAAAAGATAATACAAGTATATAAACTCAATTTAAATTGTTCCCTCAAATATTTATAAATATTTATTCCCCCATCACCAAGAAGTAAACATGTGGAAACTGGAAATCTTCGTGCTCCTGGGACTCCTGATCTTCTTCCCTACTTCCGATTGTTTGCGCTCTCCTCAAGAGGCTGACTGCCCTGCTAATGCCACTGATGCACATTGCTCAAAATATTGTCCAGAAACTTGCGAATTCGATGGCGTTGGAGAGTGCCCTCCAATTTGCGGTGGTCCTTGTGAGTGTAAGCCTGGATATATCATTGATCAGAGGATTCCAGCTTGTGTCTTGCGCTCCGATTGCCCCAAAGATGTAGTTCAAAAGCCAGGAACAACTTCTGTTAAAAACTTTAAGTGCTTGGGAGCGAATCGGTGCCACATCCGCAGAAGAAGATCAAATTAAACGATAAATTCTATTCATTCATGCTGCTTAAAACACGAGAAGGTTATTTAATTAGTTAAAGGTGCCAATTTTCTGTTACTCCGCCAAGTGACCATGTGGAAATCGGAAATCGGAACGGGTCATTGCGCTAGCACACATAGATAGATGAATTTTGAAAAATTTGTTGTGGACTAAACTATTTTCCAAAATAAATCAGAAGTACTTTTAATTTAAGGAATTCGATCTGCAATCAATAAATAGATTCAGTTTCTTAACTTCTGAAAACTGTATCATTTTTTTAACTTAACAACAACTTTAACAATTAAAAAAATATATATATTAGATTGAGTGAAATTAATCAACCATACCTAATTGAACTAATTAATTGGTTCCGCTCAAAATTAAATTTATAGTACGTTCTGGTTGAGTTTTATTTCTTCAGATATGGATATACTTTCCATTGTAGAAATTGGAAATTTAAAATCGTGTACCTTGGGTTTGTCAATCTTCTTGAACTCTTCAGTAAATTGTCAAGCTAAATGGGCTAAATAATAAAAATTAATTAATCTTAATATAGAAATTCGTGTCAATTCATTTAATCTATAAAATCTAAAAATCTTTACAGAGTCAGGTTTTATAAAATACCTTATGTTTACCAACAATTTACATTCCCGTATTTGGTTTCTATATAAAATCCATCAAAATTCCTTTCTAATTACAACCGCTAAGAAACTCAGCTGAAGCCTTTTTCTCAAATCCTTTTAACTACTCTTTTTTGCTGTAGCTGTTGCGTTAATAAAGTGTTTGGACAAAGGACAAAAAGTTTGCTTCCTGGCTAGACATAATTTTAGGGCTTTTTGCACTTCTAAGGGATACCAGCCACGCCCCTGATAAGGGGAGCGGAAGAAAGTTCACAGGCATCTGGTGGCAACCCTAAAAAACATTGTCCATTCCAACGAAAATGTAATTTGTGCGAAAAAGAAACGGAAAATGCGACACATAGAGAGAGAGGGAGAGAGAGCGGTATGCAGGCAAAGCGAAAACTTGTTGGTCTGTGTTGTCCACCAACACACCCCCACACTACGCTGGAGGTCATTTTTGTGCATAGTTCATTACGATTGAACTGCCACAAAGGTCCCTTTTCCAGAGCACCATGACAGAAATGGGCAGCTGGGCGAGAAAAAGATGGGAATATAAGAAGAGAGAGACAGAGTCGGACTTTCCATTTCCATCACACTTTTATTTTGATCTTTTTGTGCAAATGAGAATGTTTTCTTCCTTGGTTTGTTAACCTAGAATGTGTTTTATTATTTGATTATCACAAAAAATATAAAAGGATATGAAGTGACTTTAAATTCAGTTAAAAATTGGGAAAAATAAGTTTTCGAAGATCGGTTTTGACTTGGCTTCACTGAGTTTTTAATTAATTTGTTTTAAAAATTGATCCTTTTTCCTCTTTAATATATATAATTTAGGAATAATGAAAATATTCTTATATTTAGATATTTTTAGAATTTTCATAAAATATATAGTTCGAATAGGCACGAGTTTCTGGATTTAATTAGACCCCAATCTCGATATTCAAAGTATATAAGATAATAGAATTATTTAATAAAAAAATGAATTGGGTTTTTATAATGAACATTTTTTAAATAAATTAATTAATTTAATTGACTTATACTTCTTAATTCTTAAATTCTTATTTCATTTTTTTTCTTATTTATTCAAAAAATATTTTATTTTAAGGAATATATATTATTGCTTGGAATATACCTAATTTTTTTTAATTTTTCAATTTTTCAATCCATGCTCTTTGTGGCACTGCCCAAATGTCATAAAGTTGCTTCTGCCACCGGTTACGCCCAGTATTTTTGCCACCGCCCTCAAATCCAAAACACACTGGCCTCTCTCTGTCAACCTGATTAGTTTGCTTGGCAAATGAGGAGGTGGCTGCTCCTGTTGCTTCTGTGCTGGCCATTGTGCCCGGCGACTTTTCTTTTGGGCCATAAACTTTAAACTTGGATATGCTGGCTAAGGTCGACTGTGGTGACTTCACTTCCTGGCACACACACAATGCCCAGTCTATATCCAGTGCGTCGTCCCCCAGATCCGTGTTGTGTGTGCTTCCCCCTGTCTGTTGCTGGCGACCATTTTGACCGTTAAATGTTGACATTTGTGCATTTCATTGTGTATGACCTTTTCGGCGCACCACAACAACAACGGCTGCGGAAATGGAACACTTCGATCTAATTTCTAGAAACTATTATTTTTGGGAATCTAGAAATATTTTAAGAAGTTACAAAAAATAAAATAAGTTAATATTTGAAAGATGGAGTATACTAAATATGAGATCAACACAACTTAAGGTATATATTTTGAAGGTATTTAAGACCCGAATTTCCCTCAGTGCAGCAGCAGTAGCTCAGCAGCAGGAGTTGCAGCTGAAGAAGACGCAGCACAAGGAGCACAATGTGGAGCAGAGGTCCCTGAAAAGGATGGGGCGGTCATCAGGATGCTTCTTTCCCACTATTGTCGTCGCTTGTCTACTCATAAACTAAATGTAAATTCCACCCCTCCGCGCCAACGTGCCACCACTTTTATTGCAGTGTTTCGCTGTCACTACCGAGGAGATAGAGCTGGCGATAGAGAGAGAGAGAGAGAGAGACACTATATCCTTGGCTCCATGTGTGTGTGGCTGTATTCGCATTGTTCTCGTTGTTTTTGTCAACAGGCTGCAGTGCAGCAGTGGAAACAGCAGGAGCAACTCGCCTCCTTTGACTCCATTGTCTGTCTGCTTCGGATGCAGTGGCCATGATATTTGAATTTATAAATCTATAAAACTCTGGCGGGATCCAAGGAGGACATGTGTGTGGGGCTGAATTAGGAGGAAATGAGAATTCGTTTTGTTCAAATGGAAACTGGTTCAGAGCGAGAGCGACACCCCAGGGCACTGTTAAACACTTAAAGCGGAACAAAGAGATTCAATCAGTCAGCCAGTTGCGAAGCGGAAAAAGCGGGGCATAAAAAGCTGCTGGCAGGAAATACAAAATATAAAAATAAACTACATCTAATTAAGTTGAATGAGAACACCTAAATGGAAATTAAGAGAAAGTTACTTCAGGTAGGTCCTTGGAAAGTTTCTTTATCTATTGCGAGGAAGAAATATAAGTAGAAGCAGATGGGAGTCAAAATAGATAAGTCAGAGCTTTTTATTTATCCCTCTGCTATTAGCAAAAAATTATATATATTGTTTTTAAATCAATTCTGGTATCATTATTCCCATACTTTATGTTATTAAGTGCTAATACCCGCTCTGCAGATAGTGATCTCTTTCCCAGTCTCGCATGACTCTTTCGCTGCCGTCAACTACTTTCCTCCTGTCAGATTGCAAAGCATGGGGGTTTTGCGGATATATAGGGTCTTGGGGACGACTAAGGGCTTTACACCCCTTAAAGTCTGTGTGGCCGCAACCCTTGAACCTTGTCTATTCACTTTCTAATGGGCCACGTTGACGTTTTTACACTGCAACAATATAAATGTGCTTGTTCGAGTGTTTGCATGGTGCATATGTCTAAGCTTAGAGCTTAGACTCTCTCTCTCTCTTTCCCTTTACTCCGGCTAAGCCCCTTGGTCGTCACCCCTTTCTCAATTGTCATCATGGAATTGTGGAAGCAGCAGAAGTCGAGTCCTTCACCCTTCACGTCGTCCAACAGTGTGCATAAAAATCTGCAACGACAACTTGTTACATATTTCTTTCTGTAGTTGTCACTGAAAATAAATATTATAAAATGTATTAAGCTTGTTATTGTTTTACTAGAAGCTTAAGCTTTTAAGTAGTATATTATTTAATTTAAAAGACACTTTCTAAATATATTTTTAGGCTTTTAAAATAATGAACATTTAATACAAAAATGTTCTTGAAAACATACAAATTGTATAGAAAATTTTCGGACTTTATTCCCTTATTTCCATTATTTTTCTAGTGTAAGGACACCTCTCCTGGCCGCCTCCCCCCTGACATTTGCCATATCATTTGCATTGTCGTGTCCATTTTGAGGCTTAGCATACGTCGCGTATAAATTGCATAATTTATGTGAATTATGCCGCATAACTCTCTCCTCGTCAGCCCTTCCTCATCCTGTTGCCCTGCGACTCAGTCCATCAATTGTTTAGCCTTCGGGGTGCAATGAACTTGCAAAGTGGCCTTGTCCAGGACATTGGCATGTCCTCTGTCCCCGGAACTTAATTGTGACAATTGTCAAAACACTTCCTGGATCCTCCTTCTGTCGGCACAAATCCAATTAGTTGGTCCAAGCTCGATTCGCTTTAGTCCGTGACACAATCACTCACTCGTTCACTCACTCAATAATTTAGCCAGGATTCAAAAGGGGGGACGAGAGGTGGCAACGAGCTCACTTCTACCTTCGCTTTTTTGTTTTTGCGAGTAATTTGGTGAGCAAAGCGAATCGTGTTGTTTCAATCAATGATGCCAATCAAAATGAGACCGATTTTTATGCCACACAGTTTGAACTCCTAACCCGGGGGAAAGGAGGAATGGAAAAGGGAAAAACTGAGTTGGAAAATAGGAAGCTGTGTGTGTGTAAGTGCATTTATTATGCGAATTTCTCAAAGGAGGCTGTTGCCTTTGGCATATGGAAATTATTTATAAAAGAAACACGATACTGTTCACACAAAACAAGGTTTGTCTTATACATAAAGTAATAAATTTGTACAAATAATTTCAAAGAAATAATGATTAATGAAGTATATATTTAAATTAAGATTATATTATCGTATTCATTACTCTCTTATGAATGCAGCAAAAGGGCAACACCAAAGTTCAATTACTCGGATAACTTACTCCCAATGTTCGTAGTACTTAATGTTCCCACTGCACAAAACCCTCGAAAGATCATCCTCTATGATTTATATGCAATTTTGTGGCAAATGTTTGGTGTATCCTGGTCTTGGTTAAATCACATTTGCTTGGCTTGCCTTGGAGTTTCGGCTTTTGCTGCTGCCAGCCGGAGCTAGTCATTAAGCTAACAACGCTGCGTATGCGTAATAAATAATTGAAATTTCCGCCCAGAGCCAAAGGTTAACCAGTGGGAGGGAAATGGAGGCGAAGGATGTGCCAGAGAAGTCAAGTGGAGAAAGCAGCTGAGAAAGTGAGAAAGAGTTGTGTGTTTAGCTTTTGGGCAAGTGAGCGCACCAAAGCGAAAATGAAAATAATTTTCATTGCGAGATGAAGAGAGTGGGAAAGAGCTGGGAGTAATGAACACACTTTTCGCATTTAAGCTTGCTGCAGCAGCACGCTAATGGGACAACAACAGTAACAAAAGCAACAACAACTACAAGACAGCAACAGTTGCTATTCCAACTTGCTATCCTCACATTTTTAATTCCTTGGCACATTTGTGTAACGTGACATGAAATCCATTTGATGTCGCCGTCATCTTTCCTTGCCAGCTCCCAGCTCCCAGCTCCCTCTAGCCCTTGCTCTTTCCTTCGTGGCCTTGCCATCTCTTTCGCTCTCGCCCTGCACTTGTTAACAAACAAACACGCTTTTCTACTTTTTATTGCTAATTTTTATTTTATACTTTTTTTTGTATCTTTCACTGCAATAAGGGAGGGGTGGGAAAACAGAAAAGTTGGGGAAATGCTATACAGAAAAGAAATTTCTAGAAAGGTATTTTTAAACTTAAAATTTTAAAGTAAAATTTTCGGAATTTAGCGGGAAGCTAATTATTTCAAATCTGAATTTGTACATTAAAAATATTTACTATAAATTCATTAATATTAAAACTTAAATAAATTTGAAACCATTGAAGGCTTGGCACAGATGATGGATGTTTTCTACCTCTGAAAACAATTGTGTTTCCAACCAAGCTCCTCAAGAGCTACCAATTCCATTTATTCTGTTCTTAGATCCATTTTTTTTTTCAGTGCCCCAGAGCTGATGAAAAAAGGAAGCGGGGAAAGGTGGAGGAAAATACAGCGGGAACAGCGAAGCATTTTAACGCGATAACTCCCCTGGCAGTTGAGCTCATAAATTTATAAATGAGCCAGCGACTGTAAAATGCGAAACGAGCCGCGACGACACTGAAACCCGATGGGTGGAGGGGGCTGGGAAAAACCAGTGGAAAATAGGGGACAGGCGACGGGAGATTGCCTTAAAAAGCACTCATCATTTTTTTTCATTCATTTTGACAGAAATTTGAGATGAGTGAAGGGTATCCAGTCAGTGTCTTGCTGTTTGTTTAGGTCGAATACGGTATTAAACAATTTTGGGTAATACTTCTCGTATTGATATGCCTAAGTACGACGAAAATAAATCTATGTAAGGCTATTTACATTTTATAGGCTAATTAAATAACTAAAAATCTTGACCTGATCTTATCAAATAAACGTCTTCAAATTAAAGTAATTAAATTAAGTCTCAAACGTATTACATATTTTCTAACCAAAATGTCAATATATCCTTGAAAATAATTAACTTATCCCATAATTTCAAATATTATAAGCAAGCACATTAGACTTCAATAATTATTTCTATAATTAACTCATAATTATGGCTTAACACTACTTCCCAGAGTATTTCCCAGCTTACCTTGCTTAATTTGCCATATCCCTTGTTGCTTTTGACTTTATTTATTTGTGTAACTTTTGTCATTCATAATTATTTGGGCCGTTTGTTTGTCTGACTTGTTGTCGTTGTCGTTGTTGGTCCCTGACATCGAAACATCGGAAACGGAAACAAATGAAGTATCAGACGGGGAATGTGTTTGCTTTACGAAAATTGACTGAACGACTGACTGAGTGCTAAAAAGCATTCGAGCTACTTTTAATATTTCATTTCATAACTCATGAATTTGTATTTCAAAGAGGGATAGCGAAAAATGGGGGCTGCCGCCAGCCGGTGGGGATATTTTAAATATGCATTCACGCTTTTATGAGCCCCAAGGAGAAGGTAGCAGGAGGCGTAGGAGGGCAACAAATTGGAGTGTAGCCCCCAATTATTGTCCATTTGGGCATACTGCCATTTGTTTATGATTTTCTATGCCATGATTAAATTAAAATTTCTTTATTGGCCTCGATATGCTGCTGCGCTTGGTTGGGTTTTCTTTGTACTTATCTGGTTTTGTTTGCTGTTTTTCGGGGCCCCTAACCCGGACCCGGACCCGGCCCCGGCCCGGCCGAATGCAATTAGCAAAGTTTAATGCGGAAATATTGCCATGAAGCCAATAAAATTGAGAGTGCGGTCAAGCGGCATGATTGGATTTCCACGAGGTTAGCAAGCAGCAATAGTAGTTAGCATTTTTCCAGGCTCATAACTTCCCTGTGGCTTTTCCCAATATTTTTCGAAAGCCACAATTCCGTTATTTATCAATTTATTAAAGATTTTGCAGTTCAGGCACGCAAAATATTATTTAATCGATTTATTCAGACTGAGTAATCTCTTGTAGGGAATTTAGCTAATATGTAAATACTTTACAATTGTTAAAATATCAATGTTTAGGGTTTAGGGAAAGGCAGAAAGCTTAAGCCTTGTCCTAATATTTATATTTATTAGCTTAGCAATCAAATACGAATTTTCTCAGCTCTAATCGATTTTATTCTGTAACTACATTTTAGTATAAATTTATTTAAATGGGTCAAACGATGGATAACCAAATACTACACCTTAAATACACACTTAAACCCTCTTGCCTTGTCAACTATGCAAATCCTGTTTAAATATTTGACTGGCTACACAATTTTAAAAGCCAAACAAAAACCATTACCTTGCAGGACCCCAAAAAAAATATTCAAACTTTGATGTAAAAGTCTAGACAAATTTAACTTAATAGTAGGGCACTTAACCCCAGATAACCCAACAATATTTTCCCATGCGTGTGTGCGTTTCGACCCCAAACGTTGTCTGAATAATTGCCATTTTGACATTTATAAACATATTTTAAATAAACTTCAATCAATGGTCTCAGACATACCGTCGCACAGACTTGGCCCAGAGCAATGCAAATGATAGACTCGCATAAAAAAACCAAAGAAAATAAAACAAAGTCGAGGTTGGCAGAAATGAGAAAACAAAGAGGGGAAATCACAGAGTCTGGGGCGGCATGCCTTAAAAGTCAATTTGCCGCAGGCATTGCTAACAAAACATGAAGCGCGACGGCCAACAGACAATGCATATAAAAAAGGTGCCGAAATTTCCACAAACACACAGGCATCATCGAATTTCCATACTCGAACAGCGAAAAAAAAAAAAAAAAACCAAAAAGGGGGCGAAAATTTTCACGCAGCTTAAAAACCGCACTCACGCACAAAATATTTTTATTTACCTTTCCGACGGGAACGGGAACGGGGGGCGGCGGCTGTCTGTCGGCTGGGCAAACAATAAACCACCCGATTCTCCAGTTACGGCCACAGTATCTCTGCCCCTGATTCCTCAATTCCTCGACAAGGAATCGGGCACTAAAAGCGCCTTATTTACGACGTTTACATGCAATATTTACACGAAATCTCTTACAATAACTGTTATGCTTGGCAATGAACCCCGTACCTCTACTTAAAAACCAACTCCAATCCGGGACCCTCTCACAAAAGGCATCCACTCAATTGTTATTGCTGAGCTTGGTTTACTTTGCATTCCCCACTCCCATTTTCATTTTTATTAATTTGTCAAAAAAGAAAAGGAAAATCGCGAAAAAGGTGAAAGGTAAAAGCGGAAAACAATCAGGGTTAAAAAATTGATCACTTCGTGGGAAAAATATGCCTAAGAATATGATTTGATTTAAGTGATTGGTAAACGTAAACTCATCACAGGGAATTATTTCCATCTATTTAAATACATATTTATTTACTCACACGATTCAATAAGTTGCTCTCTTCAATTAATTAAATTTATTTCACTGCCTAGTAAAATATTTTCACTTGAAATTTATCCTTAACAACCTCTTACGAATTCCTCTATTTTAAATCGTCCTTTGTCCCCCTCAAAAAGGTCACATTTCTGATTTAGAGACACTTCAAATCAATCTGTCGTCATCCCTGAAAAAATGTGCAGGCTCTTGGCCAAAAAGCTTCGGTTTCGGCGAGAGTCCACGTATAATATTTTAGCATTACTACTGATTTTCAACACGTACTAGGCAGGGCCACGGAATCCAGAAAAAAAGGAGAAAAAAAGAAAATATTGCCATCGTCGTCGAGCCGCATTCATATGCAAATACATAAAAGGCGCAGCCAGAAAAGCGAGTGGGGGAAAAATAAGTAAAAAGGCCGAAAAAAAAAAATGAAAGAATAAAGCGTATCCGCAAAAAGCGCGTTGCGCAAATAGCGCGCTTCCTGAAATAATAATTCAAATACTGTGATAAAAATCGACTATAAACTCGCATGCTGTGCAGGAAAATCCCCGCCCACTCGGGCACCCATCCATATATGCAATCCTACTCCGCCGATTTCCCCAATGCCCCCTCCTGCGAGTCCTGTTCGGTGCGTACGTGCGCATATTTCATTCCCTAACGACCCCTTTTAACTGAGAAAATGTGTTTTCGTTACTTTTAGCATCTTTATCAAATAATAATATTACGCCGCACGAACCCAAACGTCGTCGAGGAGACCGCCGGTGCCCCGTGTTTACCATCCCCTAACCCCCCTACCTATTTCCCACCCACTCTCCTTTTCGATACCGCCGAAAAAAAGTATTTTTTTGTTTTTATTCTCTTTGCACTCCCTGCCATTTTGCACTTGGAGGTGGAGTGCGGAATGTAAAAAAGTATTATTGAAGAAATTGAAGAGGATGCGGGTGAAACTGGAATAGAAGTCGGGATGCTCTTAGGAATAATTTAAGGGCTTTAAATATATTTAGAAATTAATTTCAGAAGTATATATTCGTAAAATATAAGTATAAAAATAAATCAAACTTAAATATAGTTATATATGAATTTCTAAATATATTGAATTGATTAAACCTTTCTTAATAAATTTACACGGTAAAGACTCTGCAAATGAAATTATTCTTTGACATTTATTATATCCCTACAAACAAATTTATGAGCCTGAAAACTCTAAATATTAAATCTAAACTAATTGCTTTTTAAAATATTTAATCTACCATTAATCCCATATTATTCGATTTCGTTATCTCTCTTTTCCATAAACCAAAGCTTTTGCTTCGTCAATTTAACCCACTTTTGGCAGAGCACAAAAACATGGAGAAAAATTCCGATAGCCTGGCAAAGGCTGGCTAAAATATATTGAACAAAAGTTTCACAATGCGACTGTGAAGGGATAGTCTGGAATCAGCTTCGACACTTTTTCAACGATTTCCTGGGCAACGCCACTCCTTTATTTTTCCTTGGACATTTTTGTTTTTGCTTGATTTCTTTGGTGCTCAATTGAAAAATTTGCATGCCAAGAATTATGCAAAACGAAGAAGGCCGGGGGTGAAAGGTCAACCAAAAACAAAAATGGTTGCTCTTTTCTTTACCTTTGGAAGAAGGAATAAGCCCACAACCCCTTTTCTGTGGGTTTTTGTTTTGAACACAACAAGCAGCAATTGAAACCATCGAAGATCATTTCGTTTTTTATTTCATTCTCTTAGCCTTCGCATTGGTCTCCTTCGATTGGGTTTGTTTCCTCTGTTGACTGCAACCATTATTCTTGGCGGTAATTGAACAACGTGGCGCAATGTTCGAGGGCGTAAATAAATGTTGCAAAAAAAATATACACAAAGAATGAAAATTGCTTAGAACAAATGCCCCTTTTTTCTCATTGGTAGCCTCTCCCTTGCCACACGAACGCCCACCAATTGAAGAAAGATACAGCTTCATTTTCATTGATGACATTGCTTGGTTACAGAGAAAAAAAATTGAAGATGATTACGAAATGAAAATCTATAAAATAGATATTCAATTTGAAATTTTAATCGAATAGGATAACATTGGATAAATTTTAATGAATAAGAAATCTTTTAAAAGTCATATATTCTTAAATTTCAATTTATAAGTCTTTAAATTTTCCCATCTCTTATATATTATATTATAGTTTTTAATAATTGTCTCATTATATTTATTTTTCACTGTATATTTTTTTATCTATATCTCCGTGTGGATTTTCTGCTTGATTTTGCTGTTTTGAATATGATTATTTGCCACCATCCGGTCTGCCATTCAGTTTTCCGATAAGCCTTTTTAAGGCTTAACGAAAATAGTGGACACAAAATGTTGATTGAAGGCTTAGGCTCGCATTTTCCGTTGACCCAAAAACCTTAAAATGTTTTTAACTAAAATTCACTTAAAATGTGAGCTCCCATGGGAGCTAAACAAAAAAACCCAAATTATAGCACACGTTTCCATGCATAATTAAAGTGTACATGATCCAAAAAGCACGCAGCGAAAAATTTCATTTATAAATTTGAACGAAAGGTCAATGCGCCCTCAAGCACGTTTGCTGAAAGGGATCTCTGGGCAAACAGCAAAAAAGAAAAAATACATTTTATGTGGCAGCAATTTATGAGAATTTCAATATTTTATTATAGACCTCGGGGACCGAACTCCACTCGGCAAGTAATTAGTATCATTTCGATTTTGCAGAGCACTTCAAAGTTCAAGAAGTTCGATTTCAATCGCCTTTGCCTCCATATTGATTTCGATTTCGAGTCAACGATTTTCCCCAGAATCCCGTCGCCTCCTTCTGCTACATTTTGGGGCATTTTGGGCTCGCGGCTGTGTTCGACACGTGTTCTGCAGACACTTTCTGTGTCTATTTGTTTCTCTGGCGTCTGGTTTGTATAAAACACGTACTTGCAGCATTTATAGCGACAATGACAAGGAGGGCCACCAATGGCAACCCCACGCAAATTTGCCATAGATTTTTTTTGATGTGGTTAATTAGACTTGAAGAACAACAAAGTGGCAGCACATCCCATGGAGACGAAGAACAAATTGTACAATTGCTGTCTGAGCAGCAGCGGGGTAAAGTGGGAGGAATGGCTGTAACTGAATATTTTATGCTTCAGGGAGATTTGAAAAGAAGGCAAATGGCGGTCATTGGATTTACTAAGTCGAATATGGAATACTTTCTAAACCTTATATGTTTTAAGGAATTTTTTAAAAATAACAATTTGTTCCTTAAATAAAAGGGTATATAATATTTATTAGTCTTATACAGCTGTATATTTTTTTACATTTTAAGAAGGGCACAAGCCATTACAAGAATACTTTTTTCATACCTGTTGTTTAAGCAATAATATTATAGTTTACGTTAAAAACGGGAATTGTGCAAATGCAAGTTTGCATACAATTATTTTGTATTTCTTTTCACAAAGAAATATATATTTTTGGAAAAGCGCCCATTTATTTTCCTTATTTCTGTAGAAGAAGCACTAAATGGGTATTATTTAAGAGGCTCGCAACAATTTTTCCATATATTTTATTAAGTTATTATTTGCGCATACTCTTTTTGAAATTACCCCTGTTAGTTATATATATATTTAAAAGGTTTTGAGAATAATACTTCACTTAGGAAGGCAAAATTAAACCGGAATACGTAATACCTCCTCGTATAGAGCAGGAAGCAACATGGTAGTTGGCAAATAAAAGTTTTCATTGTTTTTCCCTGTTACTGTCGCCGAGACCTTCCGATCTGTCCACGCCCCCAAGAAGCGCTCCGCCCTCCGACGCCTTTTGGCCATCATCTCCCGCTGGCTGCGCACCATTTAGCAAAGTGAGTCACGTTCAAGACTGCAAATCGACGTTGGCCCAAAGGCAGCCGAAACAGCCAACACCTACACTCACCCATACCGACACTACTTTTACTGGGGCACACTCGCCAACAGGGTTTTTGGTTATTGCAGGCGTTGTTATTTTTACAGCTTGTCACTTGTTGTTGAGTCTTTCCCTCTTTGCCCCCGTCCGGCACCTGCCGCTGTTGTCATTTTGCCATTCAGTCAATTTTTGGTTACTAGGCCCCCGAGACGTCTTTAATTGAGACCGGTTGCCGTTGGTATTGTTGGCTTTATGGCCACCCCCCTGCTGAACAATAAAACTGAACAGCAGCAGAAACCTTTGACGTCAATAAAAAATGCGGACATTAAAACGAGATCCTGGTTGGTGGCTCCCTTTTCGGTTGGAACTTTTAAAGTCACTGCAGTCACGCATTTTAAATAGATTTTGAGACGGCAAAGGAGCAGGAACCTCGAGCGAACACGAGCGAAAAACGGATCCCGAACTGAGGGAATCAATTTGTAATAGTTGGCATATCTCCAAACCGCATTGCTCGGGGCCACAGAATCTTAAGGCCGTACCCTTGTCATTTCGGTTTTCATTTATATGTCATATTATAGATTTTTTTCCCAGCGCACATCGTTGAGCCGTCCTCCACCCGCCGCCCATCCACATACGAGTACGAGTTCATTTTTCATTCCCAACATGGTTTCGTTGCCGGAAATGTTGTCGAAATGAGCTGATTTACCCCCGGCACACATATCACATCCGAACTTGTGGTAGTTGTGCTCATTTGGATTTTGATTAAATGTTGTTGATAGCCAGATACACTTTGGGAATAATGTTTTAGGGAATTTAATACAAAGACCCTTCTGAAGACTGTAAGTTAGGTCTCAGTTAACTTGTTAAAAATCCAAAAATACAAAAATATGGCTTCATCGCTGTTAACAAAAAAATATAGGAATTTTGTCTGGCATTTATTTAGCTCACATAAAGTAAATACTAATATTGTACCTAATAACCTAATAAAAAAATACCTAATAAGCAAAAGTTTTAGGCATTAGGTAACCAAAGTAAAAAATAATATGCAAATCGAATAATTTCTGTAAACGTTTCAAGTGATTGTAAATCTGTGACTCCTACCTGTGCCAATTGATTTGGCTTTGCTATTAACTAGGTATTTACCATCCCCATTTCGATGTCCTGGCAAACTTCCTCCTTTGTTCCTCTCCTGCTCCGGAATCACTGCTGGCAAATAAATACAATTATACATTTAATGAGGATGAAAGTTTTGGGTTACGTAATCCAATATGGATGGGCAGGTGAAGTGCACACTGATGTGTTCTGCTTAACTGTAACGATAA
This sequence comes from Drosophila rufa, assembly GCA_018153105.1. NCBI lineage: Eukaryota > Metazoa > Arthropoda > Insecta > Diptera > Drosophilidae > Drosophila > Drosophila rufa. Next base: position 9,898,064 of record JAECXS010000085.1, read on the forward strand.
ACATATTTAATTGTTCAATTAGGGCAACTGCAATACTATAATGAGATTACGATCCATCTGCTGTGGGAGTTCATTGGGGAAGCCAATCTGCATAGGATATGCCGTTGGAGATGCTGGTCATTTGCTGTATTAATTTGGTATAAGAATGTATGCCATTTAACCTCCAAACCTCCAAACTCCAATGATCGAGTTCTAAATTACATTCCTCGATTATCCTGTAAACTTTTTAGTTCTTTAAAAATGTTTTCCAATTTTAATGGATCCATTGGAGATTTCCACAATTCTCTTTATTGCTTAGGGAAGATAAATTCAAAATTTCTTCATTGAATATTCGATCCCCAGCGAGCAACCAAAACCAATACAACTTGAATGCTCTGCCGCTGTGGTTGTTGCCCCCATTGCTGCACTACTGTGCCCCCGAACAGCCCGTTAAGCCCCGCCTGAATGTCTACCATAGAACAGTGGTGATAATCTAGTTTTTTACTACCAAAAAATCAACAAAGAAGTGGTTTCAGGATGGGAATTAAAAGGGTAGCCAACATCTTTTCATTAGAAACCAAAAAGAAGCAGCTAATAGCATTTAGGAATATTAATAAGTTCCACAATCAACAAAGCTTAGCAGAATTTCAGCAAGATTCTGCGAGAAAATATTGATTTCAATTTAATTGTTTCCATTAAAAAGAATTCAACATAATTTTGCTTTAATTCTTCATCTACCGATTCCAGAACTTGGCCCAAAACTCCTTCTAGCTCGCCCACTGTGCTGCGAGAACACAGCTTGTGCCTCTAACCTCGCCTCATGTTGGATGCCACGTCTAGTTTTTGTGTGGGCCCCAAAAGGAAACTAAATTCGTGGATTGTTGCGCTCTTTGGCGTTTTGTACGGGGTTAGCCTTCTACTGACATCCTCGGTTTCAGTGGGTTTTCCGAGGGGAGCAGAGGTTAGTCCCCATTTTCTCTTCCCCGAACAAAAAGCGCAAAGCGGATGGCATGAATGAGAATTGTCGTCCCAGTCTCCCGACATTGCCGTCTCTCTTTTTGTGTCTCTGAATCTCTGCCTCTTTCTCTATCTCTCTGTCTGGTCCTGTTGCCGTCTCTTTCTGTGTCGCAGTGCTGCCATTACTTAAACAGTGCGCTGAAAAATCAAAGCAGAAAATATCAATATTTTATGATCTACGCTTCCTGTTGCCAGACGACAAGGATTTCCCAGTCATGCGGTGCACCCTGACACCCTACAAGTGGTTAAAGATCAGGAGTATGATGAATTCAAAGATTTAGGAAGAGAATATAAGCAAAGAGAATAATTACAGATACAAATTTAACTTTAATAATAATTTAATGGATATTAGTTAATATATTTCTAGCTTTAATAATAATTTTTGTGATATTAGTTAGTAAGATATTGATCTTCAGATGCATAAAATATTTATTTGATTACCTAAACCTAAGATCAGGAGTATGATGAATTCAAAGATTTAGGAAGACAATATAAGCAAAGAGAAAAATTACAGATTTAAATTTAACTTTAATAATAATTTAATGGTTAATATATTTTTAGCTTTAATAATTATTTTTGGGATATTAGTTAGTAAGATATTGATCTTCAGATGCAAAAAATATTTATTTGATTACCTAAACCTATGTATATTGTAATAATTATTTTAAGCCTCTATAAAAATCAGAAATATTTATTTTAAATAAATATTTTCCTCAAATGCTAACTGAACAATTTCTAGTACAATCTTATAATCCAGGATATCAGCCAGCTCTCCACTTTACAAGGCAACTGAACTATTTTATTTTGCACAGCATGCACTTGTAGCAATAGTTTTCCCATGTACGTTATATAGTTCGTATATAGCCCTTACCCGGGTTCGGTGTTTGCCCCCGACCTCTCAAGGTTTTAGTTCAGTGATTTTAGGCAGCGACTTCCTGGGTCCTCTTTCGATCCTTTTACCCGGCGCAAAAGGAACGGGAGCTGCAAAAAATTACATTTCCTTCAACTCGAAAAGTTTCTCGGCTCGAGAGCGGCAACAAGGACAACACAGGAAAAGGATGTGTTCAGTTCTGCGTTGTGGTTATGTTGCTGGTGGTCTGCTCTGTTGCCTGCTTGTGCGCATTTCCAAATCATTTATCATAATTTTGTGGCATTGAGTGTGGGCCAAGAGACCGGCCCCTCTCTCTTCCCCGGTATCGGCCATCTAAATCGTTGATAAAAACGTTGAACCGGGCCTAATTTATGTGTATATTGGTATTAGTTGGGTGTGTGCGTGTGTTCGTGTGTGCGAGTGTCAGGCGTATTATTAATTTCTAATTTGCATAACCTACAAAAGCTTTGAACTTTAAACTCGCCCCCCGTTCTGCGGAATCCACATCTGTAAGCCGGCGAGAGCGAGAGCGAGTCTATTATGCAAAAGTTTTTCCCCAACAAAAGTTCCCTTTATAATTTGCTCCTTTTCGTTTTTGTATTTTGTGCTTTTCATTTTTTTTTTTTCGTTTCTTTCGTTTTTGAAGCTGTCAGAGCAATAAATCGACTGGAATGAGAAAGTCGGCAGGGCGAGAGGCTGGGAGCGGGAACGATGATGGGTTAGCTGCCCATAAAGGGAAGCCAAAGTTTCGGGCAAAAGTGCGTGAGAGCTTTTTAATGGTTGCACTGGATCAATTTTAATTATATTTCTGAGCTATGTGCCTGGGCATTCAGAACGGGCAAAACTTTGGTTACGGGTGTTTTGGGAAGTTTTGACTTGGGTTCTAGTACGAGAATAACAATAAAACTGAAGGTGAGAATGGGAGAAAAAAATTATTTTTAGCACCCAAGCAATGGGTTAGAATTTATGAACATTTTAAAGTTTCCTTGATGTGTGTTTTTCTTTAAAAGAATAGTTATTTTATATATTAAGTAAATTTCGTTTTGTGTAATAACAAAATACTTATTTTTGAAATTAAATTAAATTAGTTTAAAAGGTTAATACATTGTTATGGTCTGAAAAAGTATAAACAATTTTTATTTAAATTTGTGTCTTATCTGTACCTTGATAAAAGTTTTATTTGTATAAGCTAAATACATATGTTAGGAATTTTTTAAACCTAATGGCTAACAATTTTATTTTTACCTTACTTAAATTCATTTCTTATTATTACAATTAATAAAATACAAAGATTAATATAAATCTTATCCAAATAATTTATGTACTCTAGAATATCTTATTAAATAAATAGATTATTGCACGAAATCTATTAAATTTCTGAAGTTTCCTAAGGCATCTAAGAATATTTAATTTTAAAAATTCATGCCTAACATTTTTCTTAAAAGACAAAAACCCACAGACTAATTCGTCAGCTTCTTAATCGCCACCAGCCCTTTGTCCTCAGACCATGCTTCATTTGATCAGCTTAAGCTAACAGAAATAAATTTTTCTAATATATTTTGTGTCTTCCAGCCCAATTGACTAAACTCACAGTGTCAATAAAAACCATATCCGGATTAAATTTGGCGCAGATCCATCCACACCAAAAAATAAACACAACAAATGTGCATATGTTTGGAAGTTTATACTATGAAATAAATATAGAGTGGGTATTGTCGCATATGAAACGACTATTGAAAACTTTTTGTCCGCATCGCAAGTTGCGTTGCATCATTTGAGTTTTGGTAAATTTTGGCTTGGATTCTGCTGCCAATTTTGCTCCAATCGATTTTGTGACTAATTCAGAAAATTTTAATTGCGCATGCATTGGCCATGAATAAGTAATATGCATATAAAGCGTTATTATTTTGCAGTGTCGTGTAGTTGATTTCACCAAAAGCATAAACTATCAAATTTTACGAGTGTGGGGGCAGCCCGAAATATGCAAGGAAGTTGCTTTTAATTCCAGTAAATAGTTTACCAAGGAGCCGCTGTCCAGACGAACGAGGAAGAAGGCCAGACCAGACAAGACCCGACCAGAAGACGTTAGCCAAAGTTTTTGGCAAAGAGCATAAATTTCTATGCTTGGACAACACGCAATGAATCGCTCCAGAAATACACTCTTTTTAAAAAGGGATGAGGAAAGAGGACCTTAAACTTTTTTCTGCCTTTCTGCACATAATCAAGTTTCAATTTCCAGTTGTTGCTTGGACATTTTTTTGCAGAAACTATGCAAAAGACCGAAAAAGACCAGAGGGAAGGAGGCCTGTGGGCTGAAGACTGACCAACAGTTGTCAACGGTGGCGGCAGCCAGGATTTTTCTCTCGAGCAGCAAAAGGCCAAGGCGTAATTACACTGGTTAACAAAGTTCCTTTTTACCATAGAAACTAAAGCAAACTAGGCACAATTTTCTACGAAACTTAAAAATTAGTCGTATAGTTTGGCCCTATAAGAAAAGTTCCAATACTTATTTTTTTTTTAATATTTAAAAAGTTCTTCTTGGTTTAAACCTTTTTTTTAAATATTATTTTATATTTTCTCTAAGAATTATATATTTTCTGTATCCCAATAACCCATAAATCTATGCAGCTTAGTGCTATCCTTTTGGGATGCATCTCTCCCCCATTTTCATTTCCCATTTCTCCTTCTATCTGCTTTCACCAAACTCACTCCAACTTTTTAGCCAGATTTTTACCAGCAATTTAGCAAACGTCTTTTGGATTAAATTAAAAAATATAAAGGAGAAATCATAAGGAAAAAAACTGTACAAATCAGTTGCACAGAAAAAAGACGAGAAACTTTCAGCCCCAAGACGGGCTTGGATTTTTTGGTTGCGTTCTCTTCTCGCCCTTACTTTTTGTGTGAACCATTTAGGACCTTTTCCTACTTTCTGCACTGATATTTTTTAATGTTTCCTCTTTTTTTTTTTTTTGTATTTTTTTTGTTTTGCGTTGCTCGTTTTCTGTTTTTGGCCACCAAAAAACGTTGCTTCCACAAGGATTTCATTTAATTTGCTGCCCCCGCCCGACCACGCCCCCACTTGCCTAAGACTTCCTCCCTCTTTGGGGCCACAGACCCGACTCCAAAGTTCATTTCTACGCTCATTACACTTTTGCTTACGAAAATTGTTTTTCAAGCCGCACCACGAAGAGATAGAGAGAGATAAGGCGGGGGTTTTTCTGGGGTGGGAAAAGATGAAGGAAGCTGGGAGCGGGTTAAGCGACTTTTCCTTTTGGGCAGCACCCAGAGCTCCCCGCTCCCAGCTCCCTTCTCCCAGCTAAGCTATATGGTTGACTAATTCATTTAATTCAAGAGTTTTAATAAAGTTTGTGCTCGAGCACATTTCCCTGACCCTCTTCTCTTCCCGTTTCCTGCCCCCGTGCCGGCAACCCAAAATCCGAGACCCCGAGAGCATTTCCCCTTGACCCTTGTCCGACACCCACTTGGTCACTTTATTAAGCGCATAGCTTGAAATTTTTGCGCTCTTTTTCGGGGGCTTGGAGCTTCCCATTTTTAGAAATAGCCGAAATCCTTTTCGCCCTGATATAATCAAAAGTGTGGCCGGCCTCTAGGTGCAGAGGAAGAAAATATTGCAAATAATAAAGGTTTATTGAAAGAAATAATGAATTATTAAGTAAAAATGTTGTGGAATGTTTGGCCACTGATTTTACTTAAATATATATTTTTAGGGAGCGTTTTTTGGTTTTTTTAAATAAAAAAAAGAGGTCAAGATTCTACAGGAAGTTTTTTCTTTTAAAATAAAGCAGACTTAAAGCTTGTTCTATGAATTTTTAAAATGTACAATTTAGTCTATTAATTATTTCCTATTTTCTATTTATATTAGGAGCTTTATTAGTAACTAGTTTTGGATTGTTTATAAATTTGGTAATTTTTAAAAATACCAACTAGCATATCCAAAAATATATCTCCCTATGTACGCATTTACTTGAACTTCTTCTACGCTTTTCGACTCTTTCCCAACATGTGCAATAACTCATTTCTGTGCGGCTCAGCTTGGGGGAACCTTTCAAAAATGCCTTGATTTGCTTTGTGGCGTGAAAACCTTTTTTGCTTTCTTTCTTTCGGTTTTTGGCCCGGCGCTTGTATATGCAAATTTGTTTGCTCTACTCTGTAATTTATTTTAAAAAATTTGTTAGGCTTATCTGGTTCTGGTCCTGGACCCCTCAGCCACCAACTGGGTTTCCCTTTGCTCTTGAAAGTTTCGCCTCGCTCCTTTTTTTATTTTTGTGTCTGGCGGTCATGAAATTTTGCTTGAGTTGCTTGAAATTTGCATTTTTATTGTAGTTTTCATAATTGGCAAAAGTTTTTTTTCGGTCTTGGCTAGCTTTCTGTAAATTATATGAAAAACTAATAAGTGATGAGGATTCGCTTTTTGCGTTTCCATTTTACAAAAGTTGGGAAATTCAATAAATGAAAAGCGAACCGCCATAGGGAAGGATGGCCTAATGAGGAAGGAGTTGGAAGGACACAAGATAAAGAGAGTAAAAATAGTTTGTAATAACATAGAAGGGGTAAATGGACTTGGGGCTTAAAATATTTAAAATATTTAAATGTATACAGGGATAAATTTCAAACATGCATTTATGAAATTATAATACTGCATACATTTTGATTTTTTTCTACTCTTCACTTTCACATACATCAATGCCATTAAATATCGAATTTGAATTTAAGTTCCTGTTAAAAAAATCAATATAGGAGTATACAAATCTTCAAGAAAAAGAATTAAACACTTTTTTAAAATTTTTGTTCTAAGTTAAAGTATCTTCTATTAAATTCCTTTAAAATTAACAACCCGTGCGTTATAATAAAAGAGTGAAAGTAATCCCATTCGAAACTCATCTATCATAGTGAAGCCTCTCAAGGAAAGTGAAGGAAAGTTTTTCTTAAATTGAAATAATCAATCAAAGTTCCTCATAGCTCGGCGCTCTTTAAAGAGCCACCACGAAGCCTGAAGCTAAAGTTTGGAGTTCAAAATATTAAGAAAATGAAAGCCATCGGAGTCCATCAAAGGCGACCATTGACTGCAAACCCCAACTGAACTGAAAATCTGCAACTTATGTAACCACATCCTGGTATAAGGAACTTTTCCCATCTAATCGCATCGCCCCCCCCGGTTTTCAGAGTGGTAAGTGCAACCGCAGCGCCAAGGAGGAGCTGAAGTCTGCGACTTAGAAAGGGGTTGGCTCGAAATGAATGAATCTTTAATAGGGTCCAAAGACCAAACGTCGTCGCGCCACAAATCTCGTACATAAACTGGCGAAGGGGGCAAACATTATGCATTCTTTGCTGCAAAAACCACATAAATCTGCCACGAACAACCCCTAGAAATTTGCGGGCTCTATATGTACTCATATAGAGGGAACGATCCGTGCCGAGCTGCGGCGTTTTCAATATGCGTTACACGTACGCATTAATAACTAATATATGCATATACAGTAGCCGACTTGCAGGGAATCATGCCTGACTCTCACATCCCATTGTTTGCCCACATATATTTCATATGTCCTTTATATATGTGTAAATCTAAAAACTGCTCATATCCGCGCCGGCACACACATTCGTATTATGGTATTTGCAATTGCGCGGCACAAATATCATTACCAATGCCACTGCCAGGCCAGGCCAGGCCAAGCAATTTCATATCACACAGTATCTGACAGATATTCCGAACAAGAGAAAGATTACGAAACACTGGGCCGAGAGTCGCTCATTGTTCCCGTTTATATTAACTATTTTCTATTGTCATGGGTTCGCAGTAAGTAAGTAATATTCAAGAGCGGCAACTGTATTGACTGACTGGGATTGCCGAAGGCTAAGAGGAGAAGCCACGAACAGAAAGGAAACCTCATAAATAATTATCTGCATCGAAATTAAAAATGAAATCTGATATAATCTACACTTCTATTTATTGATTTTAAGTGATTTATTTTATTTTGGCTTAAAGCCATTTAATATCTTGACCAGAGATTTAAGAGGTCTAATAAATTTTTGGCAATTAATTTAATGCCAACTATTTAATGTACATGCAAAAACACTTCACTTTTATGTAGTTGACAATGCATAATAGGGATTTAATTAATTGCAAGCATTTCACATTCGTGCATTAATGACCGAAATAAATTCATAAGTTAGTCATGCTAAATTTGTCATCTGAAATAATTGACAGTCTTATTATAGTTTTTGTTTGTATTTATGTTCTGTCAACCGAAAAATACATATGCCCAATTTAAAGCAGACTTTCTATTGGATTAACTTATGTTTTAAGCCTCTAGAGATTTCAATGACAATCACTTAACATTTATTTTATTTAAAAGGAAACTATATCTTTGTTAAAAATAACCTGGAAACGAATAAGTTTTTCAAAAGATATTTTATGATTAATTAAATCCTACAAAATAAGGATTTTTGTACGTTTTTTCTTTAATTGAAGAGACTTCATTTCAGTTTTAAGTCGATTGATTTTTTGATCTGAGGCCGCATTGAAAATGCGTTGTTGAAGCGCCAACACAATTGTTGGCAGGCATCAGCTTGGCTTGTATTTTGAATCTGCCAGTCTTTACGCAGCCACTGACCCTCTTTCCCTCTTAACCTCAGCGCTTCCTATTGTTCTCCCCCGGCCCGTCTATATCGCACTATATACCAAAAACCCCACCCATCATCAGTGGATGCCAGCTTTCCAAGTGCCAAGTTTAATCTGTTACAGTTTCCTTTTGCTGGTTTGTGCCTCGTCCTGTTGCCTAAACCCTGCCCCACCCGAAAGCCCCCCTATAACACCCGTTGCTCCCCTCGTTCGCATTTCCATGTCCGCTCTAACCGAAGTTCCGTTTGACGCCCCGCCGGCTGCACAGTGGGGCAAGAAATAATAAAGCAAATAATTATCTGAACTTGCTTTTGATTACAAAATTCTCATCTGGGATAGTTTTTAGGTTTTGAAATAACTTTTAAAAGAAAATATTTGTATACAGAAAAATTTCTTATATCGCAAGAGCCAAGGTCCCTCTGTGCTCTGTGTGGTCAGCTCTGACTTGAGGCGATATGAGATAGAGGAGTTTTTCAATAGTTCCTAAATTAAAGGACAAACCCACTGTGGACCGTGGCAAATGCCGCTCACTATCTAACTACAGAAAGGCTGACTGGGTCAATAGAGCGAGCGAGCGGATGAGAGAGAGACGGCACGATGGGCAATGGGAGACTGGCAATGGAGGCAGCTGCCATTGTTTGGCTGTTGCTATTTAAAGCGCATTTGCTGTTAATTTTGCCAGGCCGTTTGCGTTCGCAAGGCTTTCGACGCGCACATGCCCGGATATCCGGTTTCCCACGCATGTGTGTACTGCCCGAAATCGGAGTGTAGCTAATAATTGGAATGTATTAGCCCCTGATTAAATTTCAACTAGAAAAATAGAAGGTGGAAACATGCATATAACTGCATACATAAAACTCGAATTCATACAATTAAATAAAATTGAATAATGCAACTATTTAATTAACCAATTTTTTTCAGTGCCCTATCGGTGTGTGTGCGATTTCCCTATATGTTAATATGTGTGTATGGGTTCCCTAACCGCTTGACTGCTCATTATGTATTTGCCTGTCTGTGTTTAACTTGCCGAGGAGTCTGTGTCGGCGGCGAGAACTTTAATTGAATAATTTTCAGCCATGAATATTTCTAATGGCCAAACAAATTTTTTAAGCAAGCACTTGGCTTCGAAACCGGCAACCGGCAACTGCGAACTGTGAACTGCAAACTCGTCTGCATTTACTCGCTTTGTCTGTTTGCTCAGCTCCCCCTGAACCTGAACCCCCCCCAGTGCCTGTGACTGCCTGTCTCTGTATCTGCTTCCATCTCGCTCTCATTGTGTTTACCTTTCGAGGTAGTTTTTGCAGCATTTTTAATTATATGCACACAAAAGGCCGCCACAAAAGCAATTCGCCACCTTTATTGATGGTTGGTTGTTGATTTTTCGGGGCCACCCAGGATCTGGTTCAGGATCCAGGACTGCCAGATCAGACCCATGCCCAGGAGGAGCCAGGACCAAAACACAGATGCAGACGGTCATAGTTTTTCTGGCTGTGTGCGGAAATTTCATCAACTTGTTCAAAAATTCAAATGTAAATAAATCTAGACGGGCAGTGGGCAGTGGGCAGGTGCCGCCCCTGCAAGAGGGTGTTCTGGCCAAACTGGGGGTCTGGCCAAGTGTTTTGTTAGCATGCCACAGCAATTTTCAATCGCCTGGACAAAAGTTTGTTTGTTTGTTTGTTTGCTGGTCGGTTGGCAGGTTGGTCGGCTGGTCGGCCGGATGGCTGGCCTAGCCGGTCCGATGATGCAGCTTTCTGCTCTTGGAATATTCGCTGCACTCAGCACAATTCGGAAACCGAAACTGGAGATGGAATGCCCATGGCAAGCCCCCCTCCTTTTGAGCATCAGTGCGCCCAGCAAATTGGTACATTGTTGTCTCCTGAGGCTATGGAACAGTGGAACACCAGGTAAGGAGCCATGAGAAGAGCAGGTCCTTTTTGTTATATATTTTTAATATTTAAGGGGAGTTCAGAGATTGTACTTAAGATCTCGAATTTCATGCAAGCTTCAGCTGAGTTTACAGAGATTTTATATTTACTTGTATAATACATTTTCTAGTATACCCTTGTATCTTTAAAGCTTATCACAATTTTTACGATATAATTTTGTAAATTTTACTATAACTTTTTTATCGAACCCTAATCTGCTTATTAATCGCTCCCATTGTCCAGGTGAATAGTCTCCCCGATTTGGAAGATGGCCAGGAGCAGGCAACAATTGCAACCTTGACTGCCATTTCGGGGATGGATAATGGATGATGGATGGGGTTGGGTGGCCTGGGAGATGGGGCTGTGCTACTATCTCCTCTGTATTGGTCAAGCCAAGTGGCTTTTGAGTGCTTGCCTCGCCTGTTGTTGTTTTTATTGTCAGGGGAGATAAGTGCCCGATAGGGCATGTACCGACTCACCTGACCCCATCCAAAATAGGGGTTCGCTGCATGTGGGTGCACTGGAAAAATATAATATACTCTCAAAACCGATTAATTTGTCAGTGTAGTCACAAAGAGATAAGTTTAAAATAAATTGCAAAAATTATATATTTAATAAAACAATATTATATTTATGGCTAATCAGCATACACAGATTATTAAGCATACTTATCAGTTTAAATTGTTTTTAATTGGGGTTAAAATACTTTTCCCTCTCGAATTGGACTAAAATCCTCTTTTAAACTCATTTTCAAACCTTTATACACATCCAAAATTCGTATTACGAATTAGGAATTATATCTCAGCCGATATGCATACACCTTTCTCAGTGCAATGTGTGGCTGCCCAGAACTTGTCCCTATAATTATTTGCTATAATCTAAAATTAAATGGGATTCGACAGTTGATGAATTGCAGAGTAGTTCGATTGGAAATGCACAGAGAACCGAAGTGCCGCCTGATTGTGTGGGCGGGTGGATTATTTGGGTGGCTTCTCCGGCAGTATAGGGAGCGGGTGACCCCGATTTGGCCCTAAACCCCACCTCCACGAATATTCAGCTTAGTTATGCATAGTTTGGCAGTCAAAGAGTTTGAGCTGATGATGCTACAGATGGTGCCTATGCTTCAGGTACTCTAATAATATCTTATCCAGTAAGTGGTCTGCCTAAATGGAATTCTGTTCGGGGAACAAGGATTTGGGCCTCAGTCGATGTTGATTAATTTTGATGATGGACTGAAGGCTCTCAGCTCTTTCCCAGGAAACTCTTCTGGCCGGCTTATGCATTATAAAGGCGGCTATAATTGAGTACAAGCCGGAATGTGGGGACAATCAATTAGTTGAACGGATAACATCGAAATGGGAGTTAATCACAGTTTGGGGTCTATGGGGAGGTTAAGGTATATTGATTTGGTGGAAAACATTCTCAAATATGGCTCTTGCATTTTAACAAATACTTTTAAAATGAAAAGGAAGCTTTCACTCACATTTCTTCATTTTTAAGATATTGATGAAAAAATTCGGAATCACAAGAATATAAATAGAGTTTAATTAGCATACAGAAAGAACTCACTTCCAAATTAATTTCCCATTTCCATCATCAGCCTGCTTATTAATATTTCGCGAAACCAATTTCATTTTCTATAACAATGGACCGATTTCCCATATTGTCTGTCTTTTGAAGTTTTCCACCCCCACCCAACCGAGCGATCTTTCACAATTGAAAGAACAACCAGGAGATTTTTGCATTTTTAATAAGCGAATTCCCCATGCCCAGCATGTCTACACATTATTTGCACAATATTTCGCATTTGCTGCATTCAAAAGTAAACAAATTTCGCTCTTATTGTTCCAGCCTTGCCGCTGCTGCCGGACCCACGTAATTAAACTTTGTTGCTTCAAAGTCTGGCCTGGTCGCTCAATTTGCGGCCAACAAAGGCACAGTCCAAACATTTTTTTGCGAGCAATTGAAATGTGCTACGCATTGTCCTGACCATTTTCTGGCTGGCTCTGGCTCTCTCTGTTTGGCAGACGACCGACTGGCCGCCCGGCTGAATGGCACAACAGGACATAGTCCCACCAACTCGCCTATCCGGCAAGCGGGTCCTGGCTGTAAACTGTTGTTATTTTAACGCAATTTTCAAGTGGAATGCAAATTGTTTAATGATTTCAATTGGAAAATTGCTGGAATACTTGACGAGCGGAACGAGATGGTACCAAGAAAGGAAGATTAACCATCGTTGAGTCTGAATTAAGGAATGCTCTTTGTTGTATGCTGTGATTTTGGCATTTAAATAGCGTTAATTTGGCTAAGAATCAATATTTGAAATACATTTTACAGAATTTAAATAAAATTCGAGTTTTTTTTAAGGCCTATACTAATTTTATTTACAATTTTTTTCTTTATGTTTTGAGTTAATTTAGTGCCATCTTAGACAATAGAGTGGTAAGCATTTATTATAATGTAAGTACCCTTTATTCAGGGTATCGAAAAAGCAAAAGCGAAGGAGACAACAATGGTCCAGCTCTTCCGTCACCAGTTTACCCTTCTTATTACTCATTTTACACTTAAAAATTGATCACAAATTAACGTTTTACTTTTATTTTAACATTAATAAAATATCTATAGTTCATGGCTTTTGTTTAAGATACTCAGTTATATTTAAGTAAACGTTATACTCTTATTTATAATTGAATATGTATTTGGTCTTTAATCACTTGTTTTTATAAGACAACGGAATAAAATAAATACCTAGAAAAATATTTAACCATATGATACATCAAAAAAAGTTTATATATATCAATAATTAAAAAATGTATATAGAAATGCTCACTCCTCAAACAATAGAAATCCTGTGTAAGCCTTTATTTATATTTAATTACATTTTTTACAAATTATCCTTACGTCAATTAATTGGATATTCCATTTTTTATTTGTGTATTTTTCGCCCCAACTCCCGGAGTCTGGTTCGCTTTGTAAGTCCATGCGTAGGCATATAGGATAGATGGAAGGGTGGCTGGATGGGGGTTGGAAGTGGCCTTGGAATGGGCTTGGGGTAGGGGCTCTTCTTTGCTGCATTTTTCGTATACCGAGTGTCTGATTAAATTAAGTTGATGAGACTGGCTCCACCCAGTGCCAAGCAATCTGTTTGAAGGACTTTTGTGTTATATTGATGCATTGTGTTCCATTCTTTTTCCCCGCAGCAGTTACTCAAACACTCGACTACTTCACTCGATTCGTTCATTTAGTCCGTTTTCATTTCGGCTGCTTTTGGTAAAGCAGAGAAAAAAAATGGAATAAAGAAGCTTTTTATGTTTAACAAATTCTAGCATTTATAAAAACATTAATATTTTGTATAATGAATTAAAAGCAAATATATTTAATCTGACTATAAATCGAAATTGTTAAAAATAATATTGGGTATTTATTATTTTACCAAAGATAAATCAATAAATATTAAATATATGCATATAGATTAAATTGACTTTCAAACGTATCACTCGGATCATTAATCTCTTTTTTCGGTGTGCTTCTGCGTCTGAATCAGCTTCTCTTTTTGTTTGCCTTTCACGTCGAAGGAACGAATGAGCGCTCCCACTTCAGCTCCTGCTGAATTTGTTTATCATTATTGGCATTAAAAGGATTCGAAATTGTTTATTGTCTAGCCAGGAGTCGTGAGCCCCCTGCCTTCCCTTGCCCCTTAGCCAGCATGACTTTGTCCTGTCTGCCAGTCATTTCAGTCACTTAGTCAGTCATCCCATCGAAGGCTGAATGTCCTGGCTACGTGCCTGCGAGTGCAGTTTATTTAGACCTTTGTTTCAACTGCCTCCGACATTGTCGCCAGTTTCAGAAACAGACTATCCTTACCTTCGCCCCCCCGAGGACAGTGGGTCCGAGGTCATGCAAAATGTGTCCAATTAATTGATGGATGTTGGACGTGAACTTCAGTGAACTCAATTGAAATGAATGAACTTTCGAGATGAGTGTGTGAACTGAATGTGTTAGCGAAAGTTAAAGAATTTATTCTTATAAAGAAAGATTAAATTAAGACTTAAGTTGATAGAAAGAGAAAGAAAGAAAGCTTTAATATAATTATGCAAAAATACCTTTACAATAGTCCCTTTTTAGTATTTTTAATACCTCAAGAAGTTATCAAAAGTCACTTGTGGCATTATCTATTTATTAAATTATAATTTCCTAAAAATATTAAAATATTAATTATTATTATATTAATTTTCTTTAACTTCGCCCCACTGTTCTTATATCAGATCGTACCCACTCTTGTGCCCATTTCCGCTCTCTGGCAAATATTCTACTCCTTTTTTGTTTGTGAGTCAACATGCTATTTGTAATTAATTGTTTTTGCTCGATGGAGCTCGCCATGGACCCACATTTCCCCCATCCTCACACCGCCACTCCACTCAATCAATCGAGCCCTTTCGGTCTACTTCTCGGAACGGCTGCAGTGCAATGCACGATTTATTGAGAAATCAATTGTTTAACAACAGGCAATGGAAACCACAAGAGTTCTTTGCAAACAAACTTCTCGCCTCGAGCCGTCGCACATCCACATCCACTTCCCTTTTCGCTCGCTCTTCTTCTTCATTCCGACTTCCGTTTGTTGATGCTTCCGGGGGTTCGATGGACGGACGGACGGACGGATGGATGGAGGGGCGGTGGATCATTGTATGGGCATTTAATTAAATCGATGACAAAATTACGCCAATTAAAGGCGTCGTCCTCAAATTGGTCTAGCCCGGTACATAACGTATACGCAGCGTTGTCTGCTCTGTCTTGTCAAATTGTAGGTAAAAGTTATCAAAAAAAGTTTGCTCTTCTGCTCGCTCACACCGGTCTGCTTCGGACTTTCTGACATTGAAACCCATCAATTCGTGTCAATTAATTTGCCTGAGACGACAATGCCACGCCCAGTCTCTGCGCCCCTTATTTATATTGAGAAGGCGGAGGTACATGGTGGAAAAGTGTGTTATAAAAGGTGAGTGGGCTTTGAAATTTTAAGGTTTTTTGTATATATTTTCAGAAGAAGAAATTATAAGGCGGAAGCTATGCACTAAAATATAATATGCCTTTGCTTATAAAAATCGTAAAATATTGTAAAATTAGATTACTTTAAAAATTCTTTGAAATTCTCTCCGTGTAAGCCGACAGCTTGGATGCCAAAAATGTCCCTTCCTATGTATAGTTTGTTCCCTAATATAATTAAAAACTTTTGCCAGGTGTTGCAAATTTCTCAACTGCTCTTCGGCAGAGAGTTGCGTCCTGTGACTTCCGGAGAAATGGCGAAAAAGACGAGAGATCTCTCGGGGGGCTCTCTGGTCTGTTTTCTGTTTTGCTTGTTACCTTTTTTAGGGCCCTCTATCTCAGCCGACGGAAAGTTCATAAAGTTTTGCGATGAAGGACTTTAAATTGGGATGAGTGGCGGCGGTCGGAGGAGATGGACGCTAATGCCTTGGCTTTCTGCTTTGGAGAGTTGTGTCTCTAAAACAAATTTTCTGTGTACCTTGTGTGCCAGCATGCGTGCCTATCAGTGCCTGCTGCTTGGCTTTTGTTTACTTGCCTGCCAGAGAGAATTGCCAGAGATGATGATGACGACGACGATGTGGACGTGGCTGAGCCGCATCCACCTCCTGGCGATGGAACAATGAGAGACTGCGGTCCACGCATTATGTTAGTTTGATATGTGTCTTTCGATTGTTTGCCTTGAACTCGACGATTGAAGTTTGCCATATACACACACATCCCGATATTGTCCATCGAGGCTGTTGACCACACATGCGGCTAGCCGATTGTTCGGCCCCCAAGACCCTATATTAAATATTTAACCCTGTAAAGTAAATTTCGATGCGACGGAGCTATTGTTTGGTCTCGATTTTTGTTGAATTTATAAGCCCTTGATGAGTTCAAAGTTTTATAGAGAGGAGAATGTGGCTCACTAGCTGGATTATGGGAATATATTTATAATACTCTTATATAGTTTGAAAGCCATGAGACATTATATGTGAAACATATTGGATAGGTTTAGATGCAGCTTTGATAGAGATCCTTGATTGCTAATAATAATTTTTTAGCTTTTATGAGCTAGTTAAAAATAGGCAAGCTTACTTTTTTGTTATTATTTTCCCTTAAAAATACGTGTAGCCTGGGTCCTGAAACTCATTTTGCAATTTAGGCCCTAAAAACTGCTGCATTGCTGGCTTCTGCCTGCTGGTAACTGGTAACTGGTTTGCTGTGTGCTTTGTGCTTAGCCATGTGGCCAGTAAATTCATAAACTGTGATTCCTCCGACAGTTGCGAGTTTGCCGGCACGAAAATCTTTGCCACAAAAGCCCCCGAGTGTGTCAGCGGTAAAGCAGAGAGAAAACAGGGGAAAACAGGAGGATGAAAACGGAGAAACGGTGGCAGAGAAGGATGGCTGGGAGCGAGGGAAAATTTGAATTGACCGCCTTGTTGTTGTTACTTATCCTTAGCCGCTGCTGCAACCATTTCGCCGCCTTTCTCCCGCTCCTTTCATCATTTTGGGGTCGTTCGGGTTAGTTCAGAAAGTGCAGTAAAAACTTGCGGTGTCATAAAGACCTGAGACCTCCGCCTCGCACATAACTACCCATACCCTCGGTGCTCAGCAGATCACTTGAAGAAATATTCATGGGGTGTTATTTTTTAATTAAAAAACATCTATTGATTTTTGAGTTACAAATTTGGTAAGAGAATATTTTAAAGTAGAGAAAACAGAGTCTGAAAATCTAGAATATCTTTATTTTTATGTTTTTCAAATCAAATTAATTTAATTTTCGATTAATTCTTTTTTCGAGATAATAGTTAACCTAACAGTGTTTAAAAATTGAAATTATTACCTGAAACTGAAACTATTTTCTTCAGTGTTCCCCTTAACGCTAGCACAAAAGACAAAGTTTCAGCGCTGCAATGGTAAAGTTGCCATCCAAGATGTGGAGCTTGGGGAACGCATGTGCAGCCTGTTTTCTGCGGCTGCGGCTTGAATTTGAAATTTTCCAGTTTGTTTTTAGCCGCCGTCCTTGGGAAAAATGTTGAAGCAGCGGGACGAGGCGGAGGCAGAGGCACAGGCAGTGGCAAAAAGCATAGATCACATTTGCTTCTTGTGCGGGTCGCGAGACTGCCAAAAGATGTAAACTTTTTGTCAATGCGGTTCCCAGCAATGTGGCACTAAAAGTGCCGTCCAAGGACAACAAGCGGCAGGAGCGAGCGATGGCAGCAACAGCAGCAACAAAAAAAGCAGGAAAAATACCATCATAAAATGTGTTGCAAGCTGAAACAATTGCTCTGGTTGTTGCTGCTGTTGCTTTGCCAACATGTTGAGCCTAAATCGTTAAAGTTTTTCACAAATGCACTTGCGGCAGATCTGCGCCCAAAATCCTCCAGCTCCCGCGTACACTCAGGAGAAATTAGGTGTCAGAAAAATATAATAAAATAGAATTAAGAAGAAATTTGTTAGCAGGGTATTTTAAAATAATTTCTTGTTGACGATCCAGTTTTATAATATAAAATGTGGTAAGGCGTCATTCTACTCGATACTTTTTAGAGAATTTTCTTATTGTGTTATGTTTTTGCGCCTCTGAGAAAATTTGTAGGCTCAGTGCATTTTCCAACGCGAAATTACACGAAAGTTTTGCCTTGTATCCAAAAAAGCCGCTGCTGTGATGTGTTTGTGTTGCCGCTGCGATGTTGCTGCTCTGCTCTGCTCTGCTGTGTTGGGTGTTGCTGTTGCGTTGCCGCTGCCGCTGCCACTTGGTTGCTGCTGGGGTGTCAGCGTTGTGTACTTCAAAAATTTTTAATTTAAACTTGCGCCATTTTGAAGGCTTTAAGTGGTTGCCAGCTCGTTGACAGTTGCTCCTGACACAACCAGCGGACAGACGGCAAAGGCTGTCAGTCCTGCGAGTCCTGCCTCGTCTGTCGCCCTGTCCCACGGTCGTTTTGTCCTTTACCGCCGCAGCTTGTTATTAGTGCTCTCTCTGTCGTCCGGACACCCCGCCTCGCCGTTCGTGGTGTTGTCCCTCTTCAGCCGCGATAGTTGTAGTTGCCGCCGCCGTTGTTGCGTTTTTATATTGCTAGAACGCGTACAGAGGAACACAATTTTACGCCAGGGCTTAGCGAGGGTCGAAAGGAAGTAAGATTACTACACAAAACAGGGGATTAAAAATTAAGTTTTTTTTTTTAATTTTATTTGCTAAAAATTCTATTAATCATTGTGGGTAAAAAACTATGGATTTGAGACCGAAAATATTTTATTGCATTTCGGGCACCTTTTTTAATTACTTTTAAAACCACATAAATTATTTTTAATAAGAATCCATAAATATTCTGATTACAATGATTGCCATCTATTTTTAGGCGATGCTATTAGATTTTTCTCAATTTAGAAACTTTTTATTTTGTTATCTTAGCTTGAGATTAATTGTAATTATAAGACTTCTATGTTTTTTCTAGTCTATCCATGATATTTTTAGGTTTTTTTTAACTAATTTGACCTAATTTAAACGCTATACTCCCCGATGGAAGCTTAATTAGTACACAGCTCCCGATAATTCTACTCTTTTTCATTTCTTTCTATGGTCTCTATTTTTTCAATTAGTCTAAATGGTATATTTGCCAAGCAACCCCCTTAACAAGTAGCCTTTTGCGTGGGGGCCAGAGTTGACTATGCAGTCATCATCGTCATCATCCAACCTCGCCACTAAGCCCACTCATCACCACCCACTAGCCACCGCCCACAGCTCAGCCACCCCCCGGGGAAGGCCTCCTCCCGCTTTCGCTGTTGCACATTTTTAGCCAGCCTGCAGCCATGTAAGAGCTTTGAATATTTATGCAACAGCAGCAACCAGACGAACGATCCAGGCCCCATCGGCGGGAGGGGTCCTTGCAACAGTTGCTCTTCACTTGTAGCTCTGACACATTTTCAAAAAAGTAGGGTCATCATCGGGCTGGCTGACATTTGCTTAAAACTTGCCACGTTCAAGTGCTGCGCGGCGCTGAAAGTGCTGGCTGCCTGGCTGGCTGGGTTGGGTTGGTCGGTTGGTTCAAGAAAAGTTTGCTGCTTTTTTACACCAACACGCGTAAGTGCCCTAATTTTTTTTATGTGGGTGGCAGTGTGTCCTGTTTCACAGCTCCCGCTATCCTGTCCCCTTTTCAGCTTGTGGACCTTTGTCTGTGACTTTGTGCCAGTTTTGAATACCCTAGAAATTAGAGCAGGAGAGTTGGTTTTTGAGAGGTATTTTCACAGATCAGGGAAGGTAATTTAATTATTTTAAAATTATTTTTATTCAAAAAACATTTTCTAAACTGGAATTACATTCCTAAAATCTCTCAAAGAAGTTGAAGATTAAATTATAAAATATTTGGTTTCATATTTCAGAAGTTACTATAATTATCTTGGAATTTTCAACATAAATACTAATTAATAAACTGTTTTCTAAATTCTTTCAGCCAAAGGAGAGTATTTCAGGACTGATAGCAATTTTCCTTTAAATTTTCTGCTCTTTTTGAACTGCGGATTGCCGTGGCGCGTTGATATTGTTCGATTGTTCGGAGGCGGCGTCACCGTCGCTCCTTTCTCAGCAGGTCCTTTGCCGGTTCCGTCGGTGGCGTTGGTTGCCCGCCCGGTGCGGTGATCTTTTTAATGAGTTGCGTTTTGTGGCATGGCGAAAGTTCTTCTTGGCGCCTTTTGCCGTGAAATGAGGTCGCACAAATAATAAAAAAAAAACGGGAAAAAAAAAACAGAAATGGTATGGAAAAAAGCGAGAGAAAAGCTTTTGTGTTCCCTCAGAGTTTTCCATTGCCACATTTTACGCCAGGCTGTGTTGTACTTATTTCCAGAGAGAGCGAGAGCGCTCATCGCGGATTCGAATTCTGGGGGATTGGCCTTGGTAACTTAAGTGGATTCGCTTGTTAGGCGCTTGCTGGCTTGTTTGATTTTTTTTGGTGAAGTGCCAGTAACCAACTGGGTTGGTTAAGGCTTTCCTAGATGGCCAGAATATAATGGACTAAATTGGCATAAATTCCGCTAGCGCCAGATATTTACTAAATGCAAAGTGAAGATGATGAAAATTGGCATTAAATTGGAGAAGTTGGAGAAATTTTATATCTGAAATGGGGTTGGGTGTAGAGAGAATGACAATGATAGTTAATCCGTTTTTAGGTTAACTTTATTTTGAGGTTTTTTTTTAAGTTGTTTTTCAGTATTTATTCTAGTAAATTTATGATAATATAATTTAGTTTCATTTAGAATTCTTTCATTTAATTTTTAACTTAAAAACCTCAAATATCCATTTGGCTTAAAACTCATCTAAACTACTGCTTTAGGGACCACAATTAGTTCCAACTCACTGGACAATCATTTTAGATATACCCAGCCCCAAAGAACATATTGCTTCTGGGATTGTTCCAGTCAATCTTCTCTGTGGCTGCATAAAGCAAACAACAATTTTCCCAGCTTTTCCGTATCTCTATAGTATTTACGAGACTTTTCGGTTGCAAAGCCAAGAAAAATGCTTGCCAGCCATGGCCCTATGACCCCAAGCATCGACCGTTGGTCCATGTCGCATAACTCCCCGTTTAATTATGAGTTGGTTTTTGAGTTCATTATGGAGGAGGAGCTAAAACCCTGGTAGCCCCATCGTTGTCATCTTTTGTTTGGGGTTTGTTCGAGCTCATGAACATTTTTGCACGTGAATGCAACAAGAACGAATAAAGTGCACGCCAAAAGCTGCACAATTTACATTTCTTACATTTGCAGTTGGTGCCGCACTCAGTGCCCCAACGCCCCCTCGTACCCGCATTTTCCAAGCCCCGCCGCCCTTAGGTTTTCCTCACGCCCAATTCCCATTTCCCTTGCTGGGCTGTCAACGCGGTTTTTACGCTGCTGTCACAATACACACACAAAAAGACAAACAGATAAAAGGAACAAGAAGTCGGGAGTATAGTAAGATAACAAACTATAATATACCCTTTCCAGGATTTCTTCTATAGTGATTAACGAAAAAGTTTGCTTAAAAAAAAAAAAGTCACCTAAATGTAATTGGGAGAAAATAACTTAAATATGTTTCGTTTAGAAAACACTTTCCTAAATTTATTATATTGAATTTCTGTTATATTTCATTTTAATTAGTAACATATTTAAATGATCTTTCCTATAAACAAATATTTTCACTTTAATTAAAAAATCAGTGTATAAAATATACCTGAGTTGAAACAAGTGCCTCTAGGCCCTAAAACTATCGATTTTAAATCCCCTAAAATTTCATGAAAAACCGTAAACCAGAAATAACTGCCTACTGCCGCTTACGACTTCCTGGGAAAATCACAATTCCTTCTACAAAGAGTACCAAACAGGATTCACTCGGCGTGAGAGCGAGGAGGACAGCCTGAAAAGTTACTCAACGATGTGACGTGACGTCAGAGGTGGAATGACGTACACTTGAGGGATTTGTGCGAAACAATGTTTTTAAACCAAATTAAAATACGCAACGAGCACTTTACCCATCATTGCTTGCATTTGTTTGCCGTCTTCAGCTGTCCTTCCTCGTGATTCTTCCACTTTCCACTTTCCGCTTGCCCGCCCCCCGAAAGCCAACTTTTCTGCGTGTGTCCTGCGCGACTTTTGAAGGACTCGCGCTTTATCCACGCCCGACTTCAGCCTGTCAGAGGTTTGCCAGAGCACACCGTAAGGCCCTCTCCCTGCCGAGCTTTAAGTTTTATTAATTTAATTAAACTACTTACAAAGTTGTATCCCCA
This sequence comes from Drosophila rufa, assembly GCA_018153105.1. NCBI lineage: Eukaryota > Metazoa > Arthropoda > Insecta > Diptera > Drosophilidae > Drosophila > Drosophila rufa. Next base: position 9,920,279 of record JAECXS010000085.1, read on the forward strand.
GCCATCCACGGCTGTCCAGCTCCTGTTCCTCCCCCACAGCCCCGACAGGCGAACAAAAACGTGGAGATGTTCATGCAAATATATATGTATATGTAGTTGATGGTACAGTTACCTGCACAGGGGAAAAAAGTAAAGGTGAGTATCAGGATTATTGTTTAGGTTCTTAAAAGTATGCAATGAAATTCCAATTTAAAAAGATGTTTGGATATTTATATGATATCGAGTTCATCTATGGCAAAAGCTAGTCAAATTCAGAATAAAATATTCGTATTTTAATGGAAATTTTGTGTGATATTTTCTTTCAGTGTGGCACTTGCCATTCTGCAGCAGTAGCCTCTAAGCCCAGAGCTGAGAGCTGAGATGAGCTGAACTCAACTGAGGCTCGCCATGCGCTGTTTAGCACCTAACTCGCCTTGGCCGGAGAGCAACAACACTTTGTTGTGGTTGCCTTTTGCCAAAGAGTGGGTTAATTAAAGGGTTCGAAAGGGTTAACAAATTTCATATGTTCTAAAATAATTCTTTTCGTATTTTTAATTTGAATAATTTGAAGCTTTGGCTAAATATTTGAATAGATATTATATGGATTAGCAAATGGAATTTCCCAAATTCTTAGACTTTCAATTAAAGTATGAAGGATAATATAGTTTTTCTTAGCCTTTGAATATAATATAATATAAATATAATCTTTACTTAAGCTTAGTTTTTCATGTGTATGTTACATGAAAAACTAAGCTGATATTTAAATACATTTCTCCTTAAGCTCAATTATAAATGTTTCAATCTCCCCACGCTTTATGGCATTCATATTCCTTTGGCTTGTCGACCTTCTTTTAGTGCATGTATTTTACCTTACCTTACCTGCGTACATTTGATTATTTAGCATTTAGCTGCCCCCTCCCGCCGCTTCACCTGCTTTTGCATATATTTTCCATTTCTGTAAGAGTGAGCCAAACATGATTTCAGCTTTCAGTTCTCGCTTGCCAGTACTTACGCTCGAATAAATTTTAATAGACATTCGCAGTCATAGTTGGGCGACTCCTTCTTATACCTCAACCCATTCCTGGCTCCTTTAAGTACCCTGTAGTTGAGGAGAACATGAGGTGTACTTATTTGTTGGAATATATATTACCAAAGGTAATCAATTTGATTCAATTAAATACCATTTCCCTTGGTAATGTTAATATAATTTATCAACAGAAACGTTCAAAAAATGATAAACATAAACTATTTAAATCATAACTTTCTTTAAATAATTTTTTAAGATGTTTATGTATCTAAGAAATTTCCTAAATTACATTTTCCTAATTACGGATTGCATTGCTTGCTAAAATAAATATAGGATCAGAACCAAAATGGGTATATTAAACTCCGGCTAGCCTTCCATTAAAGCCTTCCTCCTTGTTTTGTTTCTCTGTGTGTGCGGTGGCTTGTATGCTCGGACTTGGACCGTGTGTATTTGCATATAAATTATACGTAGCCGTTGACTTTGTGGCCTCCACCGGAATGCCTCAAGCAGCTGGCTGAGCCGGGGACTGGGATTGGGATTGCGACTGGGACCAAGACCGAGACCAGAGAAACGGAGCGTCTGTCTGGCATTTGTGGCCCCTTTTGGGACGTCTGGTCCGTCTGTCTGCGGGCATATGCTGTTTGTCCATTCCATATCCTTTGGCCATGTTATGTAAATTATTTCAATAGGCCGTAATATGTGCCGAAAAATTATTTAGCCAAAGTCAAAGCCGAAGCGAGTGAATGTGCAGAAAGAACAACACGCATTAATTATTTAGCAAACATAGAAAAAGCAAAGCGACTGGGGAGGAGGGGAAATTATAATAAATCTGAAAGTAGGAGTCATCGATGCCATGACCAGACGTCAACGGCAGAGGGAAAAACCCAGTGGAGCGTTTTCCAAGCCGACAGAAATCACAGACGACAAGCCACGGGCGGTCCGAGCTGGACATTTTAATGATACAAGTTGGAAAAATATTATATTGCGGCGGATAACTGCCGGAGAAGATTAAACACTCTATAAAATGTGCTAAGAATAATTATAAAGCGCTAGAAGACACAGGGGAACTATCAGAAGTTAAATTATATTATATTTATTTTAACTTTCTTGAGTTCTTTCTGCTTACTTTACTTAAAATGGGAGTTATTTATATAATTATGTTTGTTATTACAAATATACATTTTAAACTAAGCCAGGATTTATTTTTAATCATAGTTCCTGGTACTGGTTTCTCTTCGGTTAGTTCTCTTTTAAATAAGCAAATACTTTTAATATTTAATGCAATATCTTAAAGCAACATGCCACAAGTTGCGATACCTACAATCAAGCTTTAGTCCAAGATGTATGTATAATCTTAATTATTCTCAGAAAACCATTAGTGGAAATGTTATTCCAATTAGGCTAACCGATGCCTAGAATACGGCTTTGGGACTTGTTTGTTAATTAACCAATGTGAAAGCAACCAGCCAACCTTTCCAATAGACGCTTAAGAATAGATTGCCGGAAGGATTTCTCTGGGATTTCCCGCCTTGACAACATTTCCCTAAAATTCATTTCAATTCCAAGACCAAACCCACAAAATGGCCGAAAAGAGCAGAAGAAGAGCATCAGAAAGTGGACACTTCCGGTGACATTGAATTAAGAGAATTGAGAGGCGGTCTGGCTGGACAGAAAAAGGGGTTTTACACTAATAAACTAGCAGGAAAACATGGTTAAAGTGTTTTATGATTGCCCACCCATGCGAGAGGTCGAGATGTCGCGGCGTTGGCATTTTTAGTCCTTTGGATCCTGCCCTTTTTCCCAGAGCCAGAGCCCGCACTCTTCTGGCCGAGAATGTCCTGCTGCTAACCGCAAAAAGCAATCTACACGTGTTTTCAAAATTAATTGTTATGATGGCTTTTGTTGACGCCGTTTTTTTTTTTTACCCGCCCATTCGCTAGTGGTGTGTAGTACACGGGAAAAAATGCATCAATTAATATATAATATATTTAGAAACTCTTAAGTAAAATAGTTCTTACATAGGGAATTATTTTTGAAATCTCTCCTTAAAGTAGGACCTCTGATTACCAAAAAAATGTACAATTTACTGGTAATTTTTATAGTATATTTTCTCCCAGTGCTTGTCCCTTTGCTTGTGTGTTTGGAAGGGACAGGGACCCGGCTACCGTTTGAATATTTGATGAGGGCGTTACGAAAGCACAAACACCGGCAATTTTATTTAGCTGTTGTTGTCGCGGTGGCCGTTGTTGTTGTTCCCACTGCCGCTTCTGCCGCTGCTGTTGCTTTTGCAGCTGTTTTTTTAACGCCTAAAATTATGCAGCATTAAACAAAAACCGCCGACGAAAGATGGCGTGTGAAAGGGACAGCAGAGAGGAGAGGCACGAGGGTCGCAGGCAGTGAACCCCGGCGACATTTGTGCTTGCCATTTTTCACCTTATTAAAAGCTGCGCTGACCGTAAAAACCGTGGCCAGCCTGTTTGACAATTGTAAACAATTTGCTGAATAGAGAACCGCGAATATGGGCGGCTGTCGAGTGGTGTGAACGGGGGGCGTGGCACATGCACATTTTATAGCGAGCGAAAGAAGCAGTTAGGCCAAAAACCGCAGGCGCGATTTAGGATATGTATAAATTTTCTGTAATTAAGTTTTACTTCATTTGGGGCACAGTTCAGAGTCCCCGCGATATGGTGGAAATTGGTGAATAAAAATTGTTTAGAAAAATATTTATTTATTTATCTATTCAATATCTAATATTGGGGCAAAATCGAGGCACAAAATTGGTCTAAGAAATATTTAATAAAAATGTTATTGATAGGCCTATCACAATAATACCTTTATATATATTTAATTAAATTACCAGGACTTTACAAATAAAATGAAGTTATTAACCAATTTCTTAAAAAATTATTTACCTCAAAGGATTTATGCGAAACCCTTCTGTCCGCATCTCAAGTTGTCTGGAATGAATCTCAACAGGTTTCGAAACCGATTTGCTAACCCATTTCAAGTGGAGTTTTCAACAATGTCCCCTATAGTGCTAAACTACGGTTAGCAGCCTCGTTTTAATTTCGAATGGCGGTTCGGCTCGAAAACCGCATTTCATGGCCAGCGAGGGATGGTTCGTTGGATGTTGATTTTTGGCCGTTGCCTCAAAAAACCCCGCCCATGGGCTGACCGCCTACGGAACGCCGTCAAACGCTTGGCTGCTTCTCAACTTTGATTTTTCGGCGGCTGTGGAAATTTTTAAATTGGTAGCTCTACCCCCTTTGATTCCTCCTCTCTTATGCGGTCAATGCCGTTTAGACGTTCGGTCAGCCAACTGAGTTAGAATTTCCAGGAGGGTTGGGGCTGCGGACATGCGGTTTGTTTGGTTTCTGTGGGATGGCAGATGTTGATTTTTCGGGGCCAATGCGTTATAATTTTCTACAGTATATTTTTGCCTGTTCCCCTGGCTGCATGGTTCATGGTTCGCAGGACTTAAATTTAAAATGTGTGTGTGTGGGTCTACACACATACCGGTGGTTGTGCCCAATAAAAGAGGGGCCACCGAACTGGCCAGCAATCAGGGGAAAATACCAATAAATTAACAATAGCCCCATGGCCCCGTGTAGCGGCGTCATCGTCCTCCCTGTGTCGCCTGCATTTATTGGCTCGTAAATTAGCATGCAAGTCAAATAAATTAATTCTTTTTTGCAATATTTGCATAAACAATTTTGCATAATATGCGCAATAGTCGAGAGCGGCAGCAAAACAGGCAAAATGTTCATGAGGGTAAATGCAATATAGGCGAGGGTTAATCGATGAATATTTATATTTCGTAGCGATACTTTGTAGATACTGCTTTAGAGTAATGCAATTTAAGAGTTTCTTGCCTGATTTAGATTAAAAAATATTATATTAAACAGTTTACTAGTTATTATATTTTATCAAATATTTTCTGATGTTACTTATTATTAAGAACTATTAATTTTGTGCTATCTATATTTTATTACCCTTTATTTTTATCAGTTTTTTAAGTCCTAGTATTTTACCTTTAATTATCCTTTTAAGTAATCCTTGTAAACTTTTTAATCACACCTTACTGTAACTGTATTACAAGCTCCCTGCATGTTTACCTTACCGTTTGCCTAGATGCATGACTAGACTTTCTGCCGCCGCCTCCTAAAGGACGATATCGGTTCAAAGAGTACCGGCAGATAGATAGTGCTATATGGCCTATGCATAAACAACGGCAAGGACGGCAACAAAGGCCCCAACCACATGACTGGACGATTGACCAAGGGCTATGCGAAATCCCTGGCCCCGATGCCCATCCCGCCCTGAAGCCCCCATGCCCCTGAATAGGGCTCCGGCCGTGTCTGGCTTTTGCATTTGGCATATTTTAATATGTAAATGTAATTTCTCCAATGAGCTGACTTCATGTCGAGGACTCAGTCGCTGTCCAGAGTCCGTCGTCCGTAGTAGTCCGTCTGCCGGTGCCGTCCCACCGATGTCTGCGGCTAATCAAAGACAAAAAGACGCATCACCGATGCAAAGGAGAAAGATGCTGATGACACAGTAGTCTGCCACATGCTGGAAGTCTCACATTATTAAATTTTAAATAACAATTTTACTTCATGTGGGAAAAATGAAGAATTAGAAAAAAACCTGTCTAAAACAGAGACTTTTAGTGGCTAATTTATATAATTTACAATTTGTTCTGGAAGATATCCACAATTGTGGACAAACTTTCATTTGTATATAATTTCAGTATTTAATTTTAGCAAATTAATACCTGATCTTAATATAAAGGATATGTAAATTAAATAGGGCTTTCAAGCCACAAAGCAATTTCTTAATATCGTTAGGTTTTCCGAGAGACCACTGTAAGTACATATACGTGTACTTATGCAAGCATAAAGAGAATCCTGGAATGAGAGGCATGTGCAACAATTAATATTGTGCCCTTTTGCCGCCCGACGGAAAATCGGAGAGTCGTCAGAGTCATCAGCAGCGTCAACACATCGCGTCGCGCAACCACATTACGCATACGCCGCGTATGTCGCGCGCGGTCGTCGTTTAATAAAAAATGCAAAGGCTAATGTCTGCACCGCAAATTGATGTGAGCCAAATGTGCGCATAAACGACGCTAGATGGCGCACTTTACGCGTGCAAATTGACGGAGGCTGCCACAGAGCGACAGAGAGGGGTATTAAGCAATGGAAAGAGTCGGAACTACAAAAGCGAGGCAAAGACAAACAAACAAAAACACAGACGCACACGCGAGCGGATTAAATTTACAGCAATTTCACTTCAGTGTTGTGTTGACGGGAATAGAAGCCGGGCCTTGTTTTTCCATACACTCACATAATCTTGTTTAAAGGATAAATATACTTAAATAAAAATGTATACTTATAGGGGGTTATATAGATATTTATATTGCTATATAATATCTCCATTTATAAAAACTGTTTATTGGAGTTTAAATATTATATCTCTTAAAAAATATGCAAGATTTAAGTTTGAATATTAATAATTTAAAAAATGGTTAAAATTTAAATTTTTTGGCTTTTAGCACAGCTAGAACCCTTTCTGGCATTGTAAAAGCATTACAAAAGTGTTTTCCTAATTTTATTTATTATAAAATTATTTTTTATTTTTGTTAAAACATTTAATGTGGAAAAATAATATAAATATTTAATAACCGCTTAAGTCTTTTATTTAAATGTATTCACTGCATTTCATTACATAATTTAAGTAATTTAATTCTATTTATTTTATTTCATATCATCAAACTTTTTACTCAATTTTTTACTTTATATCAAATCCACAATAAATGCCTGAAATTTGTTCGCCTTTTACAAAGCCCAACTCACATGAAACCCTTAAAGTTCCATTTCATTTTAAATATTTTCGATCCCCATAGCCTGGCGTTGAAATTTTCGCACTTTCTTTATCTCCAGCGTTGCCTTTAACTGCATTGTGAGCTTTTTGTTTAGTGATTTGTTTACCCCAACCAGAACAACAGGGAAAAAAACAAAGACAAAAAAAATTGAAACCGAAATACGATGCCAAAGGCGGCGACCCCCGCCCCCTCGTAAACAGCCGCAGCACCCCCTCTGCCCACATCAAAGCGGAATCTCTGGGAGGCTTTATATAAAAGCTGTGCGGCAGACAGGCCATCAATACAAAATGGCATAGAGTTGAGTGGGCGTTAACAATATGCCACACCCCCTGCCCTGAAATCTCTAACGCCCCTAGGGGGCAGGGGCAGGGCCAGCGGCAAAAAAAACGGGGGCTCGGAGGGGCATTCATTGTTGGCTGCCTTATAAATGCTGCGTATGTTTTGGTTTTTTGGCTCAACGACTCAACTCGTTTGCAATTTCTCTGCTGTCGCTCTATCAGCCGACGTCCCTTTAGTTTTACACTGTTCGAAAATATCACTGAGTTTGATATGAAATTCTAGTTCTAGATTTTTTAATTTGTGTTTACATTTTATAAAAATATAGATTTTTAGTGGCCTTAGAAAATTATTTACGAAATAAAATTGTTGCTACCATTAAGGCTATTTTAAATTATATTTTTTGGACAACGTTTCCGGTCTTAAGACTTATTTTTATATTCAATTATATTAATTGTAAACACTTTTTTTTTTTAATATATTTATTAGTTTGTAAATCTCGATTTTAGAGTATTACAAAAATGATTGAAAGTAATAAATAATGAAGCGAAGATTTTAAGATAACTTATTTCATAATTATATATTTTGTATTTTAATTCAAATACATCTTACGAAAAGTCCTAACGAAATTAGATTAGAACACATTTTTGCCCCAGTGTTCTCCTGTTTTGCTCCTCCTGATCCTGGGGTCCTGCTAAAGTGTCTGCGAATATGACGCGTCACTCTGGGATCACACCAATTTGTTAAAAAACGGGGCAGCCAGAGGGTAGGTGGGGGCGACTTTTTCCAGGGCAATGCTGATGGTTTGATAAGGAGGGTGCGGCGTAGGCCCGTTCGTTGGTTCATTCACTCAAAATGTCATCAACGTTGAGACGACAGATTGCAGTCATTTTGCTGGCATTTTTTCCTCCTTCGTTTTTGTTATCATATGGTTTGGTTTGTTTGTGTATTGTGCGTGTGAAATGGGTTGGATGGGGAGAAGGCGGACGATTCCAAAATTGTAAAGTAGAGAGAAGGGTTCAAGGTAGATCCTAAAAATCGGAGAATACAAATTTGCATGGACATTCTCCGGTACAGTGACTAAGATCTAGTCATAATTTAAAAAGTAAAAGAAAAGTTGAGTTATCGACGCTTTAATATTAATTTGCTTTATTAGTGAAAAATAATTCAGTTATACCAAAGTGTCTTATATGAAAGTATTGTGAATATTTTGTGATTTAGTTGAGAGAAATGGTTTCCATTCGAATTTTGATTAAGAAATAAGAAGAAACATTTAAGGTTATTGATTTGAGAATTAAATTTTTTTCTTTTATTATTTTTCTATATTTATTAAATATTTCCTTTTACTACTCTTTCTCTTTTTCACATTCACAAATTAAAAAGAAATAAACTAGTGACCCCATTTTACATTCCCCTTTTGGATTAGTAGCTCATCTGGACTTCTGCATAACCGAATCAATTATCCGCAATCTACTCTGCCCTCGATCCCAATCCCAATCCCGTTTGGCCATGCCGTTGACATTATAGCAGCTCCATCAAAGCCACTCTTTCCATACTTTATTGCTTACCACTAGGATGGCCGCCTCCATGGCTCCTGCCCCCGCCCATCTCCATATCCCTTAGTGTCCTGGTGTGGTGCTGTCACTCAGCAGAGGATGCGTCACTCATGCCGGCTGACAGTGTCGAGAGTGGAGAATTAGATTTAAATTCGAAATCTGCTTAAAGGCACAACCAGCACAGTGAAGTGAAGTGAAGCCGTCCTAGCGACTTTATAAATTCCTTTTATCCCACTCACTCTGTCTCGAATATATGGGAACATCAAAACATCGTTATCATCATCGGGACAGGGCAGGGAAACCAAAAAGAAGGAAGCCAGAAGCCAGAACCATAACCAGTCCAAGCCAAACCGAAGCCAAACTCCACTGAGCTGAGCTGTGGAAATGCAATTCATTTTTCGCGCCATACCTGCACACAAACCATTCATATTCATAAAATTGCATAATCTCGAAGAGTCATAATAATCAAAAACATATTTGCGGCATGCACCCCCATGGTCTACTCCTTCTTCAGGCTTTCAGCCATAAAACTTCAACTTTGGCCTGGCTAGAAAATGTGCACTTAGCGAAAAATAAACTATGTTAAGGTTTTTTTTTTTTAATTTAACTAATAATAAAATTTACTAAAATTAAAAAGCAACATATAAATATATAATTCGTATTCTAAATAAAATGAATCAAAGGTATTCTTAATGATTTCCCCCCCTTTTGTATAGTGTTTCGAAGAGGAAAACCACCCAGAGAAGAATGATGCAATGGAACGACTAAAAAGGGGGTTTATTTTTTGATACCGAGGGGGGCTGCCAAGGGGGAGGATGCTGCAACAGCAATCGGCAACGGCAACGGCAATGGCAATGGCGCCCAAGTAGGCGGAAATAAACGTGGAGGCGAGCGAAAGAACCAAGTTGTATGATTTTATTTATGCCACTAGGTGGCGAGGAGGCGAGAGGAGGGCTACAAAAAAAAATAGAAAGGGGGAGGTTTCATCGGGGGCAGATTCTTCTGCTAGTTCGCATCCTCGGCTTGCTGGCTGTGCTGGCTCGTAAAGTTTAGTTGAACCCAGAAGCCGTAAAAGGCGTTGGCAGTGGCACACTCAGCAGTCATCATAAAACTATAAATTTCATATTTGCCACACTCACACACACACAGACAATACACACAGCCACAGGAAGAGGAAGGTGCAGAGGTGGAGCTGGTGGGGAAAATCAGGGGGGAACGGCATGTTATCATTAATGGTCGGTAGAACTATGATCATGATGATGATGCTGATGACGTTGGCTTTGGTAATGTTTATGGTGACGCCTGGGAGTTTTTGGGCAAGGCCTGAAACATCCTCGGCTTATGCACTGGAAATAAATAAGTGAGACTGCAAATTATGCAAAAATATAATATTAAACTATGTGGACATTTCTTTAACAATATTATTAACTTTTTACTTATGTATATTAGAGCATTAGGCATTATCAGGGAGGGAAAACGGTTGAAATATTTATATTTTTAGGGGAGTTATCAAAGTTATTTTCTATTTACAAAATCCAGAATTTAAGATATCGGATTTAGTTCAATTTAAGCATCTTAATTTTAAATTGAATTCAGAAAATAAAATCTAATTTTAAAATAGCGCAAGGAAATCTAAGAATATTTATAACAGGCTTATCCCAACCAATTTTAATAATAAATAGCTAAATATTGAAATACAATTAATAAATCTATAAGTTGTTTCTATTGTTTCTATAATTATTAGTACCTTTTTTATTTATCGCTTCTCAGGCATTGATTTGAGTTCAATTATTTATTATTATAAAATATTTATCCATATTGTATTAAATCTATAATAATATCAATGATCTTACATCAATAGTTTTCCCTCAGTGAATCTCGTCTTTAGCTCTACCTGCCGCTAAGTGTTTTGCAAGTATATATATATAATATATATCCATATATATATATTCCCGGTCTGGGCCTGTGTGTGAGGTTTGTGTGCTTTGTTATGTAGAGCATGCAATCATTTTATGACTCTGCGTCGAGCCGCAGAAATGTCAGGGGCAGTCCGCTAACCATCCAAAGTGTTCCGCCCCCACTGGCTCATCCCCCAGCCCCCGTCTACTGCCAGAGTCCCCATTCCCCCTGTGACCCCTCTTTGCTGGTGCCAAGTGTTGCCACAAATTTAATAAACTAGAGACGTGCGTTTGAGCTCTGGTTTCCATTCAGCTCCTGGGCCCGGTCAGAGGCTGCGAGAGCTAGCTGCCTTTACTTAAATAGTTTAGCAACTAGATCAAAGTTTTGTTTTCGGCTTTTTACTGTTTCGGTTTCTGTTTCTGTATTTTCGTTTAATTTTTGATTTGGTTTGTGGGTCACAGGGGAAAGTTTTAACTCGGTTTGCAGCGGGCATGTAATTTATTTAAACATGTTCGGACATCAAGGGAATGAAAAATGTTAGGTGAAGTGCTGCAGCCAGTCGTAGGTATCTCTGGAATTAAATAAGCAAAAAAAAAAAAAAAAGGCCTGATAGGAAAAACTAAAAAGAACATTCAACTTTTTTTCCCACAAATAAATTGATTAACTTCAGTTGAGTAAAAAGTTCAGAGTTCTATTTAAAGTAAACATTTAATAGGCATGTGTTTTCACTTGCGGAATTAATTGAAAATTATATTACTATTCTGGCAAAAACCTGTGATAATTACTTTAAATCCTTTGGTCAGCCAGTCGTAGACATATATTTAATTAAAATCTTTTTACACTCGTTTTTCTTTGATAAAAAGTGATATAATCAAGATAATAGGTAATGTCGCTTGCAATGCATTTGAATCCAAATAAAAAACGTATTTAACGCTGATAGTTATATGCTATTGTAATATAATGTAAACTCGTTTGAAATACATTTTTTAACATATTTTCTTAACCCCAAAATCGCATCACATACCCATATCGCATATTGATTTTCAGTTGCGCTGCACATATCCTTGTATCTCCATTCCGAGAACCTCATTAGCAATTCAAAAAGCAATACTCTCATCGACAAACATTCGATGACTTCATTTCACCAATTAGATGGCATTGCTGTAAAAGTTAACAGTGCGAGTTATGGCCGAATTCGGAATCGTCTCAAATGATGTGCCATTTCTGCAGTATTGCATTAGTTAAAGTTCGTCCATATATAGCAACAATCAGCGCCGAATAGAGACGGCAGACGGTGGAAGTGGAAGTGGGAGCGAAAGAGGCGGCACTGCTGCGGTTATTGCCGCACGAAAATTTGTAAACGAAACGGAAACAGCTCGTAACGATTTCAATGAAGATATGACATGGACATGTCGGCCAACTAGGACATCGTCGATGCTTTTGCTCTTGCGAATGCCAATGCTGGTGGATGCTGTTGCTGCTGATGATGTTTCTCGGACTAGAGAGGTGGCAGAAAAAGGGCCATGGGGTGTGCCTGGATTTAACAATTATTACAAAGTTAAAACCTTTTAAAATTTGTTGTTTTATAAAGCTAAAGATGATTTTTTTCTTTATAAAAATCGCTTCTTGCCGCTATCTTAGTCATTGGATTAAATCCTAAAGTTCTTTAAGAGGATTCAATCCCATTCCTCATATCATAGATATTTTTCCTTTTGACTTTTGTAGTTTTCCGATATTTCTCACTCTCATATTACGACATCTCTGATAGATAGTGAGTGCCGAGGAGAGTGTTCTGCCAGCCTCTGATGATGACTGCCAAATCAGACAAATGTACGCAAAAACCGCACAGAAAACTTTTCGCCAATGCACAAGTGATGGGACCAAAGGCGAAAGAGACCGATATAGGGGCGAAGGAGAAAGGGAGGGAAGTTTGGGGAATCACCTCGGGACATTTGCTCTGCTGCATTGCAACTCAACGGAAGGCAAAACTTGAAAGTGCTACCCCTGACCCTATTCTCCTCAGCATCCTTTGCCAGCCTGCTTGTTTTGTTCCAACCGGAACTTGGTTGGGTACACTCTGGATAAAACTTCAATTAAATATATAAAATACCAATTAGTTTTCTCAAATTCAAGATGAATTTTTAATAATAAAGAGATTTTCCCCTTAAAAATATTACCATAAATACTTATCAACATAACAATTTCTTTAGTAAGATTTACTTAGTTAAAAATAAAAAAGAATAGGCAATTCAGCCTAAGCTTGCAAATATAATAAAAACATTTTAAGTGTTAAATGCAATACTTTTCGAAAGCGATATTAACATAATATAATTTAATACAAATATAAAATCCGGAGAACTTTTCTTTATTTTCCGAGTGCACAAGGTTGTGGTAACGATTGATGTGCAATAATTATCCAAAGTTGATTTGTTTGTTTGCACCAGACCAACAAAGCGTAGAAGCCAAGCATACCAATCGAAGAGTCAGCCCTAAACGAAGGTCCTGCCTTTCGGTTTGGTCCTTCAAAATGCGGTAATGCTGTAAATGAGTATTATTATGGGCCCTCAACCCTCCGCTTCTGCCATTCAAAGTCGCCTTTGGATCTACTTCGGGGCCAAGTTTTTGGCGAGTTTCTTCAATGTTGCTCTTGCCTTATAGTTTTTGGCGTAGTTCTCGATGTGGCTCCGGATGATGATGATAATGATGATGATGATGACGGGCATTGGTATGAGGATGCTGCTGCTGCTGCTCAATAAGATAAGTGCGCTGTTTAGTTTTAAAGCCACAAGCAGAAAAGTTTGCCTTGATGCACAGAACTTTGCCAGGGCAAGGGACAGGGTAAGGGTATTTATGGGTATTTAGGATTGGACAAAATATAAAGAGTTCAATTGGTTATCTTGCGCAGAGTGTAAAGTTTGTTTGCTAAATTGATTGAATGGTTATTAAACGGAATTTTGATGATCAGCCCAGTTTAATTGAATAAACTTAAGGATGAGTCCGCGTTATCAAATTGGTGGTAGCTAACTTTTCCTTTATGTTTGAAAATGTGATTATTTAGCAAAAGGTTTGAATTGAATTAAGTAAAATGAAATTCCATTATTACAAATATTACATAGGAAAATAAACGGATTTTATTTATATTTTATTTCAAGCACTTTTTTATTTTCCATATATTGTTTGGTATTTGTTTGAATTCTTTCTTTTCAATAAAGTGCAACCAATATTCGGAGATATATATAGTATGCTATATTGGTTCTTATCTTGTCCCGTCTAGTTCTTCTATTTTTGCCATTCGCAATTGAGAAATTAGTGCATTAACTTTTCCTTTGACGCCCCCAACAAATAAATGGTGGCATTTATTTGAATTGCTCAAACGAGTTTTACTCTCCATACATCCCTGGCACTAATAAAACGAATAAAAGAGCCAGACAAAAAATAAAACAGAACAACTTTTAGTTAAACTTGCTAACCTCATGCGAGCCTCCCGCCCCCCTTTACTTGCTTGGCTGGCTGCCTTTACTGTTGATTTACTTTAGCCTATAGCTTTGGCATTTAGGTTTTTAGTTCCGTCTTGTTGTTCCATTTGCGAACCGGAAATACACAGGAGCGCAGGTTGAACGGTGCTGGGTTCTGCTGGGATAACCCCACTCGAACGCAATCAAAATACTTTGGCTATACAATTTATTGGCGCAAAAACAAGTTCAATTTCAAATGAAATTCGCTTTTCGGTAAAAGGGAGCCAGGGACACTCACACATATGTGGGCAAGATAAACATGTGAGCACGGGAAAAATTAAGGGTGTTGTCCTCAAAAATTATAAAAGTTCTTAAAGTTATATATTAAATACAATTTCTTGTGAGTTAAAACATTTAATGTTCAGTTTTAATTAATAAATAAATTTAAAACTTTTGCAAGGGGTTATTATTATTGATTTCTAATATTCAAAAGATAGAAAATATTTACTAGAATGGTAAAAACACTGTTTAGTTTCAATTGTCTTAAGAATAACATTTGAAATATAAAAAAAAGTAAAGAACTGCAATGATAATATCATTTTTTCCATTTGACTTTAATCTATTTTTTTATTGGAATTAAATTTATATTAAATTCATTAACTTGTAATTAAACAACATCCCATATAGCTTGGCTTCATTTATTACTTTTCTGTCTGTGTAATCTGCTGAATGAGTTTCCTACACGGATTGCAGGAGACAGTCAAGATTCAAATAAATATCAACAAGGAGGAACACTGAGACTCCATACATAGTTGCACCTTTGTGTATGCCCAGTTTGGATTGTGTTTTCTAATATAGAAAATAGTTGAGAAATATTTTGCCAAGTAGCCAAAGCGATAGATGCGAAGAAAGCGGGGAATGCGGGGCAAGGGCGCTGGGAAGAGAGGCATTTGGCAAGACAAACAATCAGTTAAGAGCTTTGCGAAAGACGATACATTGCCTAACGTGGGAAACAGGGACAGATAGAGATAGAGATGCTTTGCACTCTTTTTATTGAACTTACATAACATTTTTGGGTTATATGTGGCGGAGGAAATTGCGGGGAGCCGGAAGTGGTACTGTGTACTGTGATTTCCGTGCAGCTTCCTTGGATAGTCTGTGTAATAAATATAAACAAGAGTGCTTAAGATCAAATCAATTGATAAAGAGCGTAATAAACTTGTATCCAACTATTTACATAAAATTTCTCTCTAATAATATTATGGCAAAACCTGAAGAGGATGCCGAAGGATAAGCAAAGTCGACGAAGGCGAAAGGGAACGGAAGCACTCGAAGCTCTTTGCCTTTCATGTCTCGCATATTTGGGTTAAAATGTATTAGTTTTTCCAGCCTCACCCCCTCGTCCACTTTCCACTCCTTGTGTCTATCACATATTTTCTTATCAGAAAATGCTATTTATTTTCATCCTTTTTGATGTTGCAAAATATTGAAGACTATTGCACACAAGCACGAGAGTGAGGAAACAATGTCGATCTGGATGGCAGCCATAAATTGTGTGCTTATGTAAGCCTGTTCTTCCAAAAGTAGGTAACCCCTCTAAACTGGCAGACGTTTAATTTAAATCAACAAATCAATTGGAATTTATGTCCGAGTTTAATGTCGAACAATTGTTGGAAAAGTTCTACGCCATTTGAGCTCTAATTAAAAGCGATAGAGAGGGAGAGAGTTGATTGCGAAAACTATTCCCGAAATCGAATAGCACATAAACATGATTAATTAAGGGATTTTATTCGTATAGTTCGGCAAGCGAAGTACTTGAAACGTTTGTGTTCGGACAGTGTTAATTAAAGCTTCAAAAGTTTAAATTACATAAGGTACTCCAGTTTTAAAAGTAGGTTAATACCTACCTGAACTATTATTGTTTTAAACAAGAGTTTATCTCGAGGATTATTATCCCTTAAAATTATTTATGCAAATGTAAAAGGTCTTCCTTCATTTTCTGAGGGATTTCCAAATATTCGACGATGTTGAGTAAAGTTAATTTAATATTTCTTCATCGGGCTTAAGGAAGAAGAATATAATTTATTTACTGTTAATTGTAAACTCCTTCAGAACACTTCCTTTAACCACTAGTACCGGCTAGACACGATACTTTTCGATACTTTACATATCTTGGCGCTCCAATCTCTGTATAAACAACTCCATATAGATGTAAACTCTATAACTCATGCGGATAGTTATTCTAAGCAATATCTCATGTACATTTGCCCGATGTCAACTGCGAAATTTATGCACATGTATGTACATATGTGGAACTCTTTGGTGTCCTTTGGGTATCCCCCTTTTTTCCGAACATTCCTTGTTATTCCTGTTGTTGTTGCGGCTGTCGTTTTATCAAGGCAGCTAAAGTCGCTAAACTTTTCAGGACTATATAGCAACAAACACAGAGCGGGGCAAAAAAAAATGGTACAACAATTTTTATTGGATTTCGCGTGTCGCATCGGCAACGGTTTGCAGTTAGTTTTCGGTTTGGTTGTTGTTTTTCCCGTTGATTTTGCCCCTTTTTGAGGTTTGTTGGCCTTTTGCCAATGGCTTTTTCAATTATACTAATGACATTCAAAAAGAATTTGTAGAAATGCCAGAATGTAGCCGAACAAAAAAAACAAACGAAAAAAGCAAGAACCCATGGCGGCCATTTTGTTGTATCACACATGCATGTGGCAACCCTGCTCACTTGCCCCATCTCCCTCGCACCCATTGCATATATCTTCGGGTGAGCGTTTTTGCCGTCGTTTTTGTTGCTGTTTGGCTTTGGCGACTGGGCAAATAAAAACAATTTGCGCCAAATTAAACTTATGAGGCATAAAGATATTTTTGGCTGCTCACTGTTAATGCCACAAGCACAGAGAACACACAAACAAATGCTTGACAATGCGAGATGAAGATGAGAATCAGAGCATACCAAGCCATGTGGCCATGATGTGAAAACAAAAAAAAATAAAAACAAAAAAGGCAACAAAACCATGTATGTACCATATATGTCTGGTAAGTGATAAATCTAGGCAGGACTTTCTTGAACCCCAACCAAAGACAGGACACAGTTGCCATCAAAATAATAGGCTTTGTTGCTTTGCTTTATTATTGAAAAGCAAATAGAGTTCTGCTTATTAAATTAGGAAAAATATTTCAAATCATTTCAAGTCTCTATTAAGATTTTAAGCTTTAAAAAAATTGATTTTTTCAAGTCCTTGCGGGTATTTGTGTAACCCTAGCTGTGTGTACATATGCGTAAGATGTCACACAGGACATAACAAAAACAACAGCAGCGAAACGCCAAAAGACCAAAGTCGACGCTAAGAAAGGATATTAAAGATTAAATGATATAAGCGGCAAGTTGACGTTGGAGCAACGCGAGGGTGGCCGGAGAAGTAAGCAAACTCCGCCGAAACAGGCAGTAAACTTAACCCAGCCAAAAACTCCCCCGACCATGTGAAATCTGAGCGCCATAGATAAAACACATGATGCGTTATATATGTGCTTTGTCGTCTGTATGTGTATGTGTGTGACATTGAAAAGGATAACAACAGCGGGAGGATATATATGTATGTATATGGCCTCCTTCCATACACATCACCAGATTCAGCCCCATCTCAGCTGTGGCCTCAATTCTGTTTTTGTTTTTGTTTTTTTTGCTTTTTTGTTTTTGCGTAGCTGTGTCTAATTAACCGCGTGCGTGGCGCATCATAAATCGTTTCAACCATGCACAAGGCCATTAAAATTCATATCAAACCAGATACCCAAAGAGGGGAGTGTTCTTGTATTTGGCAAGCCAAACAAACACAGATTTCCCAGTGGCATAGAGTTGGTGGGGAGCTCGTAAGGCATACAAATTGAAGAGTACTTTTGAGAGTTCCCTACCAGCTAACCGATGCATTAAATTAGTTGTTATCGGGAGTAAATTAAAAAAGGAATTTTATGCAGCAAAAGCTGTAGCATACTTATAGGGAATAATTTAGAAAAGCTAAGTATGGCTTCAATAAATAAATAAAAATATTCAAATGGGCTGCGTTTCAACTAATTAAAGTAAAGCAAATTCCTTCTTAAATTTTTAATAAAACAAAAAATCAGTGAAAGCGTTCACCGGAACATCTTAGTTCCGCAAAGTCATCTACATTTTATGGCAATATTTAAATATCATATAACCGACACTTGGCCATAAACAACCTTGGACGCATATTAATTATTCAACTCAACTTGAAATTATTCTCTTCGGTGTGTTATTTTTTCGGGGCTGGGGTTAAACTTTAATCATTTTAGAGTCCTGAAGCCGGCGTACAAAACTCAATTTCAACTCGACTTGATTTTGGGCCTCACCACATGTGAGCACTTGTAATTATAATTTCCACTTATTATTTCTCGTGCTGGTTTTTATTTTGTTTTTGGTTCATGTTAATGCAAAGCACTAAAGCTGTTTTCGACATTTTTGCGACAATTAAATTACTTTTCTCGACCAGACATTCGCTGTGGGTGTGTGGCTGTCTCCCTCATCGCATATAGTTGGATATGCTGGGCATGTTTATAATTTCATAATTTACCAGAAGTTTTGTGCGACGCCACATGTCCTGCTGTGCTGCGTGTGGGTTCGACTAGCGGTGGGCGCTGTGGGGTTAAGGTGGGTGCGGGGTCGAAACGTTCCAGCTTATGCACTACAAATTTGCGACGACGGGGCTTAGTGGGAGTTTCTTTTTTTTGGGAAAAGCCGGACGAAATGAGAGATCGGGAATAATTCATGAGGCTGGAATATAACAAGGTAAAAATGTAATAAAGGATGAAATGGTCTTCAAAAATATATTTATTTATTATTCTTTTTATTTCATATTATATTTCAAAGTTTAGGGTATAAATACAAAATTATGCTTCATTATTACATGTCTGAAAAATAAATTACTAACCTAAACTTAAACTAGAAAATTTGCTCGTAAAGCAACAACTTTTTATTTTAACTCAGCCTCTTGACATATTTTCACAGCCAATGAAAAATATTTTAAAATATTCTTGCAGACTCTGCCATTGATATATCGAATTACAGCTGAAATCCTCGCTGCAGGCTTCACCTCTTTGGACAATCCCATCGGCTTATTCCGATAATCAGCTCTATTTTTTGCTCTGCCATTTTTGTAGCGCACCCCGGAGCTCGGCATACCCTTCCACTCCACATTCACATTCACATCCATCGTTCATCAACATAATTAGAAGCTGTCGCTTGTAGTTGAAAGTAATTTTGCAACTGTTGTTCGCCGGCACCCTTGTGATGATTTTACCTACCTACTTTTCGGGGACCGCCCAAGAGCGAGTGGATCGCCCGCTGAGCGGCAAGGGAACCCTGCAATATGTTGATCGGAACCACCCCGAAATAAAATACTCGGGAGGCTGAGTGTTGAGTGTGGAAAACCAAAAGTGTTTATACATGATTTTTGGCAAGCGGACGCCACCCCATTGACGACGATGTTCCATTAGGGAGGTTTCAACCGTCCGGCCACGCCCCACTCTCCCTCTCTTTCGGTCTTTGTTGGTGAAAACTAAATTGCAGACTGTCAATTACAGTTGCCGCCTTCGAGTTGGCTAAGAACTTAATTGCCGAGCAAATAAAGCAGCTCTGAGGGAAAGCCAAAGTAATTCAGGGAATGAAAAAGAAATTAATAATCAATGGGTGGCTAAGAAAATGCCGATAACTGCACTCCACAAATGTTTGATCGTTCGGTAGAATTTATTTCTGGGATTATCAAAGCAAAATTTAATAAAAATACAAGGTTACAGATAAAATTCTCTGATTTTGGAAACATATTTAAATAAATTTATCTTTAAGTAAAAAAACAAGGTTAATACATTTATTAAACATAGTTTATGTTGACCTTTTATAATGTGAATAGTTATTCTTTTTACTCAAATTGCTTTAAAGTTTAAATTATGTTAATCTCAAAATTAATTTTATAGAATTTTCCTTATTATCCAAGATTTATTTTTCACCAATTTTCTGGTGTGTGGTCCTAATCCTCAATGCCGAAATCCTAATGCAGAAATCCCCTTAATTTGGCGGAAGCTATGACAAGTCAAGTCATTATCATCTCGGCCCCGCTTCTACGGATGAGCGAGTGGGCGGGTTAGGACTCCGCTGCCTCCTTTCCATTTGTCTGTGTCCGTGTCTGCATCTGTGTGTGCGTGGCGTGTTGACGCAGTAATTACCAGATGATGGATTGTTGCGTTGCGTTTAAATTTAATTTCTCTGACATTTGGCGCCTTGGCACTCGCTTCACCAGCCCAAAATGGATGCGAGAAGTGCGTGTTCTACGGCCCTGTCCAAAGAACTGTGAAATTATCTACATAAAGACAGTGGAGGTAAAATATATAGGACTTAATATGGTTATTTCCTTAAAACTAACTAGAGTTTAAGGAATATAGGGTTACAGTTTAATAATAATAAAATACACTAGGAAAATAACATATGTCACATCAACAAATATTTCAAAAAATAATATAAGTTAAAGGTTTTGTTTCTCTAGAACTACTATTATGACCGTCGTAGTATTTTCTATTTGAATTGTATGTGTGGGTATGCCAGGAAGCGGAAGTTAAGTAATGTGTCAGTCAAGTCAGCCAGTTGGCATTGATGCAATGGGCGTGGAGAATTTATATGGTGACTGACATTGGTGGCAGATAATTTGGGTTACGTTCAGTCTATTCTAATGATAATGCCGCCTGCTCTAGTTAATGATAATGTGCCGGCGAGGGAGGCGGGGGTGAGGGTAATTCCCAGCTAAGATAATGATAACGTCGGGGGCGCTACTCTTATTACCTTTTATGATTATACACATAGCTGAGGAACCCACACACACGCATTATTCTCTATCGTTAAAAAGTTCTAAGAGAATTTTCAATTTTTAAGTTTATGCGCTAATTATTATTTTTGGGCAAAAGAAAAATATAAGCAAAGATGTGATTACTTTAGAAAATATCTTAATATTAAATAACATATTTTAAAAACAGTACCAGCACATACAACTATCGAAATAAATTCTTATTTGTTTAACACTTTCCCAGCGTATAAACTTTAAAATGTACCTCTTCCAAAAGTTATCATTACCATCCCCATCATAAACTGGATGGGGCTTCTCCTTTGACTCAACAAAAAATACAAAACGAAAAAGGAAATTTCCATAAACCCAACGTCATAATTACTACGACATTTTTTCCATAACGACTTCTTCCTCGGAACGGTGCCGATAAGACTGGATTATGGGGAAAAAGGGGCTCTGGCCAATTGAGGCGGAGTGCTGGGGGTTCAGATATGCGTGTCCCAAGTTCATAGGCGCCTTATTACACACTTTAATTTAATAAAAAGCTTGTAAATGCTTGCACACATGCTCTGCCAGAAAACTGAAAATGCTACGCCTTTTTATTACATAATGAGACGAGAGACGAGACTTGGCTACACTTGCCGCCCCTCGGAAAAAAATATCCACCCCCGTGCCTAGTCCCGCAGCTCATTTGATATTCAACTAGCGCTGCGCTGGCTGCTTCCTGTGTCGAGTCCGTGGAAAGTGCGTGAGTTGGCCCTGGTCAAAGCACTCTAAGAAAATGATGGAAAATCGGTAGAGATAGAAAAAGATTTCTGGAATTTGCGAATATTAATTGTAATATTTTTCTACACTCCATAAATTATATTAAACTATTTTTACGAACATTCCAGTGAGCTATATATTGCATGTACCCGAAGAAAAGTTTTATTTTCAAAGCCCTTTTAGAGAAATCTGCTTAAAATTGCTTGTAAAAAGCTCCTTATAATAAAATTAATTTAATTTCTCCACGTGTGGTTTTTGTTTGCGTTCGAGCTCGGCTTTGGTGCACCTGCAAGGTCTGCGCCGCGAACCGAACTCCAACTCCTAACCGAAAACCCTCCTGGTCCGCGGGCCTTGACGTGTCGGACATTACAAATTATGCCCGGGAGCCCTTCGGCGGCAAGTGTGCGGTGCGGGATGTGGACGGAGATGTGGAATCCGGGGGACAGACCACCGTCAATGTCTGGACAATGACGAGCGCCGACGTCCCTGACATTTGAGCAGGGTCCAGCTCGCAGGTAGAAATTGAAATCGAAAATGAAAACGAAAGCGATATACCGCAACATCGGTGATATCTCCAAGGAACATCTATCTATGGATGTTATTTAATTTGTTACGCTTTACAACTTTTAGGGACCGCTCGCTGAAAGATCTTTGCGTGCATAATTTATTGTTTCCACTCGGCCATTGTCTTCCTCATGCGGTTTGAATTGTCTCGGAAAAGGTGTTATAACGATTCATTCCTTGTGTGAAATCTTAAATTGCAGTCTTCGGTTAATTGAATTCATTGTTGCGTGAGATATTTTCTAAATTCTCTCAAAGGGCCCCTTTGTCTCTCTCTCTGAATTTATAGAGCAATGCGGGCGGTCGCGACTATTAAAAAACCGAATTAAAAGTGCGTGCAGGGCATTCCGAAGGGGAAAGAACGAGTATTTAGTTATGCACAGCTGGTACAGGATGGGAAATATATGGCGTTCTGTATCAAAAATGATCGTTAATTTGTAGTAACTAAAACATTATACTCGGTGGTCTCACCACAGCTAAAGGAAGTAGCCTCCTGGAGACAGGAAATAGTTTTTTACTTACCACCAGATACCATCAGGTGGGACAAATGATCTTTACTTTATAATTTCTATTTAAAATATTTTTTTTAATATTTTGAATTTTCCTCCACAAATCCCTATACAACTTTCCCCCTCTAAATAAGGCTTAGTTTCAATTTAAGACCTTCGACTTCCCCAAAATGTTTCCTTCCATATTTTTAGACCCGTACTTAGTCCGCTTATCGCAGGAAATTTCGTGAGCTTTTACGCCAGATTGAGTCCTGATTTTGAGTGTCAGGAAATCCAGCAAAAGTTGACAAAATTTAGACGAAAATCTTGTATAGTCTCTCCCCGCAAAAAATGTTATTGTTAACAGCTTAATGGAGCATTCCATCACCCGGGGGAGTGAGAGGCGGAAAGTTGGACCTATGGAGATGGAGAGCCAGTGGGGGAAGGACACAACAAGGAACAGCAATAATAAAGATTATACACGGGCAATAATTACTGGAAAATTGTTGTACAGCAAATCTCTGACAGAACAGATGTCTCTTGTTCTCCGCTGCTCAGGCAGGGGTGGCGATCCAAAGGGGTTTTAGGAACAATAAATAAA
Source organism: Drosophila rufa (assembly GCA_018153105.1). Lineage (NCBI taxonomy): Eukaryota > Metazoa > Arthropoda > Insecta > Diptera > Drosophilidae > Drosophila > Drosophila rufa. Next base: position 9,943,624 of record JAECXS010000085.1, read on the forward strand.
ATTATATAAAATATAGAATTTAATAAATAAGAGTAATAAAATAGTAATAAATATTTTATTTTATATTTTAATGATTAATCTTCTCATGCATATTAAGAAATAAAATAGTTTTTCCGTTTTTCGATACATTTTCACATGCTCTTTAAACCCCCTTAGCATCCTCCAATGGAGCTACTTCCTCGACTGGCCTTTCTTGCCTTTATATCCCTGCCTTAATCCTCCCACGACAAAGCCCACATCCAGGGCCCGACCCCGACCAACTCTGTCTCGAGGTTTCGCGGTTCGTTTGCTCCCAGCTCCTTCAACGTAATATGCACCTAATCCTTTCTACAGAATCATAATCGCATAGTACGTAATCAGAGCGGTGCCAGCAGTGAGTTCTCGGCAAGGACAGTGTTGTTTTGCGAGGGTCTCGAGTCCTGCATCCTGCCAGCCAACAGCCAACAGCCAACAGCGAACAGCTAACTGGCAACATTCATTCAGTTTTAATGCCAGTTTCATAACTCGTGCGCTCACTGGGCCATGAGAAGAAGAGAAGAGCCCGGCAATTAACGCGAGTCCTTCGACTTGCCGCCACAATATCCCAGCATCATTATCCTTTTGGCCTCTCGCTGCCAGCAGTGGGTTAAGGGTACACTCACACACACACACCACATACACACACGAATTTATGGGAGACCCGACGCTGTAAAGCCCAAGACTACAATTAATCAAGAACTCAAATTTCAACTCTTTGCGAAAAGGGGGAAGCCCAAGACCCGAATGGAGTAAGCGGAGTAGGGCGATTCCCTTACCTAATCAAGCCTACAATAGGGAGGAAAAAAATTATAAATTGATATAAATTTTTAAAAAATGAATTGCGGCCCAACCCCTGGCCGCCGTGTTTGTGACATTTGACAATAAATATATATATAACCCCCTTCGCTCAGTTTAAATTATATGCAGCAGACAGTAACGGGGGGCGGCTGTTCGCGATGATGATGGATGATCCAGAGTTCGGTTTTTCATTTCGGAAAATTCTACGGGTTGAAAAACGCTTTGATTTTGATGGGTTCTCTTCCCCCTTGCTGCGGTTGCTTTGCATACAAGATGGAAAAACAGACAGTTAAAAAAAAAAAACGAAAAATTAAATAAAAATGAATTATAAATTAATTAAATCAAATTGCTGTGGCGGCTCCTGCTTTATTCGGGCATGGGGGCTAAATGAATCATAAAATATATGACAGTTGCTGGCTTATTTTTCCTCTTTATTTTCTATCCCATATTTATGAGGGTGATGGCTCAGATTGCTAATGACTTAAGTATTGGGGTAGTGGAGGAGTCGGGGGACTATGGCAGATTGGGGTTCAGAAGAGTTTGTCTTAAATGATTTGGAAGTAATTGCTTGACATCAGCGGTGATTGATCTACGGATGATATATGGGAATTTATAAAGGTTTTTGATAGGCGCAAAAGCATGAAAAGTGACTCAAAATGGGGGTTAATCATTATGTTTAAAGAGAATTAAATTTAAAATATATATTTTATTAAAAAAAAAATATATACAATAATTTGTAGCTAGCAATAAACTCAATTTACACTTTATTTCAAAATTAAAAGTTTTGGTTTTAAGAGTTTAAATTAAGGACTTATTAAATGAGATATAATATATGCACTTTGGTTGCAGTTTTCAGGATTCCTTATTTAGAAAAATATATGTTAATTCCTTAAGAACATTTTCAGAATATAAAAGACGTACGAATGAATAATTTTATTATCTACAACGCCATAATTCTAAGGCCGACTCCTCTTATCCAATTATAGTTTCACCTTCAGATATAACTGATAAGCCCATCATGACAAATGTACCCCCTTTTTCTGGGAAACATCTCTCTCCATCCGACGTACATATGTATTCTCACAATCCCTGGTAGAAAGCTCCTGAAATGCGTCGTTGTTCAATCCTAATCAGATTAGTTTCTTTGACCTACCCTAATCAAATTTCATGCAAATAACCTTTTCTAATCTATTTGTTAACCGACACAGAGGCGGAGCAGCTTAGTCCCTGGCAGTCCTTCAATCAATCAGAATCCTTGTATAGAGTTCCTCAGCTGTCACACACTTCCATCTTCGTCTCCGTTTCTTACTTCTATTTGCCGCTTTATTCTCAGTTTTTTTTTCTTGCATTTTGTCGGTGTAAATCCAAGTCAATCCGGGGGATATAGAATGGCACACAGAACTACCCTTGAAGACTTAAAATTCCACCCCGTTCTGGGGCGCCCCTTTGAGGAAATTAGACAAAAACTGCAAAAGATGCTGCGAATTTGTAATCCTTGAGGAATTTTTCACTTATCCCCCAAGGGGACAAGTCCTTCAAGCGAAAGAGACGGCTGTAGCTGCTGAAGCTGCGTGGATCGGCGGCGAGGACAAGTTACATATTTAAGTTTTACTTTCCTTTACTTTGTTTGTTGTTTTATGATTATTATTTTTTGCGCATTTTCATGACTTCAGTTTTCATTTATGCAACTATGCCTGCGAGAGATAAGTTATTTGAGTTGTTCCAGGATCTCTCTGGCCAGAAAGGGACGCCAGCCATGCCGAGAGCGAGAGGCAGGACGAACGAATTTGTAAAATTCCAATTAAGAATCTTTGGTTTACTTTGTAAGTTGACTCTCAACTTATTTAGACACTACACAACGACACACGAAACACAGCCGCACACTCGCCCACTCACACTCACACACATGTAAACTAATACCCAAAGAGAGAGGGAGGCGGGGGGCGAGTAAGTGGAGCTGGGAAATCCTAACACACACTTAAGCGAAACAAAGAGGACACAAGACAACGGACAAGCAACAACAGAGAATAAATAAAAGCAAAACAAACTCACTCGCTCACACACAAAGACAGTTGTGGTTGCAAAAATAGTTTTAAATGTTTTGAAAATAAAATAAAATCAAAATAAGTTGTTCAAGTCAAACAAGGTTTTCAAAAAATTTTAGCAATATAGTTCTTAGAAAGAAATTGGTATTAAAAATATGTTTTTATTAAATAATACAAAAAAGTTGTTCTGGCAAACGTTTTTATTTTAAATATTTATTTAATTATTATATTATTTTAAATATTATTCAAACAAAATTCCCAGAAATGCTTAGAATTAATTAAAGAGATATTTAGAAGGATGAAAGCGTCAATGTAAACTGATTTTTTATAAAAAAAACGCTATGGTATTGCATACTTTTAGACACATTTTAAGCCGATTTCAAACAGTCAGCAATTCCTGTAAAACCTCTTATAATAAAAAAGGTAATACAATAAAAAATAATGTACCTTCAAAACTATCTCCAAAATGGTAATAATTATTTTAATGTCCACCACTGTCCTCCCGCAAACACACATACATCCAGAGATGAAATCTTAGAAGGGCGAGCAGCGGCCGGCTCTCATGTCCTGCTCCACTCGTCCTTGCTCTAATGGACGAATAAATTGCTCGTGAATGAAATGAGAGTACGCTGCCCCGCTCTGCTTCTTCCTGCCGCCTGCCGCCTTCCGCCCACGCCCGTGTCGACCCGGCCGCATGTGGGCGTGGCTGAAGACGACAACGCACTCATACGCAAAGCAAAGCAAACAGACAAACAACAAACTGGCAAACAGACGGACAAACAAACAAAGCGACAAACAGAGGAACGGATGCCCGAGACACAAAATACAAAGAAAATAAAAACAAACTAAAAACTAAAAGCGACATCCGAAAAGCGGGCGGAGAAATTGCTCTCGAAAATCTTTCCACTTTTATTTCGACCCAGAATGGGGGCAATATTGGTGATAAAATAAAATACGAGACGCAGGCCAAGACGATGACAGCACTGAGACAAGGATACGGATACACATACGCCGGGTGGCCACAAAAATATATATTTTAGTTAATATACCCTAAGACACAAAAGGGTTCTAATCGTCTCTGAATGGCATGTGGGTCGTGTTCGACCAAGTTCGAGGCGGCTAAGGGGCATTAATGCATATGGTCGGGCTTAATTTAGTGAAATGCGATGCCAAAAGTTGGCCAACAGAGTATAAACACCTAACAGACTGCAGGCTTTTAAAAGTTTAAACAAAAAGGGAAGGTAACCAAGGTTGTGTAATTTGAGTTACTTGCATAATAAAATTATCTTTATAAATATACGTTATAATTAACCTCTCATCGTAAGTTATGTTCTCTTGAGATAAAGACTTTCATTATATTTTTGTTGCCCCAAAAAACCAGTTGCCATAATTTTTAAAGAGAGCATGGCAAAGCATTCTTTTTGCTCTGATATGTGCCCCCCATTTTCGCATTGTTTGCTCTGACATGGCCAGACTTGGAGTCGAGCTTCCAACTCTTGGCTCCCAACTCCCAACTCCCAGCTCCCGATACCCTTAACCCCTTATTGCCGCCCTTCTGCAGAAGGAGCACAACCGATAGCAGTCGGCGACAGACACATGGCCATCGAGTATGTAGGTCAGGCGAATGCTCGTTCGGGGCTTTTATGAATTGCCAGCAGCTGACTTGACTTGATGGCAGCAGATTTTGGTTTTCAGTTTGCAGCCAAAAAGCCAAAGCCAAGACGACTAAAAATCAATAACTGTCCGCAAGGACACCGAAAGCGGGCGCCCAAAGGGGGCTGGTGGTTGGTGGCGCTGATAAAACTGCGACAAAAAGATTTCAAATTAAGCGACAGGACGCGATGGGAAGCAAAACAAAACGAAAACAAGGACTGATATCGAAAACGGAGCTCGGAGCTGAGAAATTCGAAGGAAACGGAGGACAAGTCGAGCAATAAAGCAATTAGCAACCGACAAGGGAGATAATACAACTAATTAAAAGTAAAAGTTATGCGTCAGCGAATGAGATTTTTATTGAGAACACAAAAGGACCTTGAGCGTCGGAGAGGGCGTGGCAGCTGATATATAGCCGCCCCGGGTGGGAGTATTAAAATGCTGTTAACCCAACCTCACTCCCCACCTTTGTCTCGGCCTAAATTATGAGGTTATAATTCACAATTAAGCAAACGCAAGCATAAAACATAAGCACATGACATAATTATGCTCGGCTCTTTCGGATTTACACTATACCAGGCTATATATATATATATTGTGTAGTGGCAAAATGGTTAGAACGCCTGAAGTGTCTTGGGGAAATGCGAACGGGACACTCCTCGTTCTTGTTTTTGCCTCATTGTGACCTCATCAGATTGCCGAGCTCGGCCAGAAGATTCAAATCAAATTAATGAATGACTTGTGCACCTCGGAGTGTAGGAGCCCAGAGTAGACAATGTTGTTTGAGTTTAAGAGCTGTTTTGAAGTAGACCAAAATAATTAAGTGACGGTAGTTTCAGCTGATGGGTATTTCCAGGTATGCTTTAATATAACTGGAATTAAGTTGGGCAATTAATAAATGAAAATCTTAGGAGAATGATTTATGAAAATATTTCATATGACTAGGTATGTTATTTAATTTAATATTTTTAAACTAACTTAGATACATTTAAATTGTAGCTGTAGGTTTTCCCAAACTGTAAAAGGTTTAATTTTATTTTTTCCCTTTTCAAGATCGTAGGTATTTGGCTTTATGCAGTCCATTGGGATTTAGTTTTCAAATCTCCCACAAAAGCACTCACCTTTCTGGGTAATCTCCAGTTTCATTTTTGTTTGAAGCCTGCCACAAATATGTTTTTGCTGTAACTGAAGAGATTGTTGAAGCGAAATTGTAGTTATTAGAGTTTGGCTTCACTCATCCTCTAAAATTTCCTCTGTTTATCTAGCACGTCCCCGTTTCAGTTGGCTTAATTTGTGTCACCCAAATAATGTATTTAATTTAGTATTTCTATGCGGGGATAAAATAAAAAGCTTTTAATTTTGGCCATTTATTAATGAGCTTTTGCCATAGAAAATGCATTAATTTGTTAGCTATCTGCTATGCATGTGTGTTTGTTTATGTGCCTTATTATTTATTGCTAAAATGCATTAAAATTGAAGGAGAGATAGAGAGAGAGCGGGGCGTGGCGTTGGATTATTTATTTGGTTGCTGTTGGCTGCCATTAACTGACAAATTTTCACTAATTGCATTGCATTAATAAACTGAACTGTAACACAAACACAAAACTGCGCAAAAAATCAACTGCGGAAAAAGTATGTCCAGCCCCGTGAATTATTGCCGATGATGGAAAATGGAAAACGGGAAAATGCTGTCTAATTGCAGCTGCAATGGCGAAGGCTGGCGGCGGCGACTGCGTCCGAGGAATGCGGGAGCAACAAATCAAAGGAATACCAATTCATCGACGACTGTCTGCGTATGCCATAAATATGCATCAATGCGACGCTGCCACACCCCCCTTTATAAGTCCCCCCTTTGCAGGCATTATAATTTAAATGGACTTTGGAAAAAGCAATTATGTGAAATTAAATTTTGTGTGCGTGTGTCTCTTAATCCTGCACTGAGCTGCATGCATAGTGCATGTTATCCTGTTGCGAGGATAACGCCAACCAGGCCAAAATGGGTGTGGTCAACGCCCCCCGCTCCTGTCCCCGTCTCCACTTTTCCGTCCACTCAATGTAAAAGTGCGTGCCGACACCTCGACTGGACAGGAAGGATAAACAGGAGCTGGGACAGGAGCTGAGTGGATGGCAGAGGGACGGGAAATGGGGATAACATGGCGTAGTGCGTGTAGTTACACACGGAAAAATGTCTGAAAGCTAGGAAATTCATTTGCTAAAATTCTGGAGGTAAATATTAAAGAGTGGAACTTAAAAATTATATTTTAAATATTATAATTTAAGTAGGAAATACCAAAATAAATAATATAATGCTCTGTTTTGGAATTATATCCGTTATTTTATATGTTGTTTTATAAAATGTCGAATTTTAAAGCAAGATATTTCGAATGATTCCTCGAACTCTTCATACTTATTGTCATAAAAAATTCGATGTTTTTTCAACATTGCTGATTTTATTTAATTAATAAAACTATTGGTATGATTTTTACTCCGTGTATTTGTGTGTTTGTTGAGCACTTTTCATATGAATATGAATTGCTTGCGGTTGCATCAAGTGGCACGCGAAATGCACTCAAAGTGCATTCAAACACACTTGCCACACACAGTCACAGACACAAATGCGAGTCGCAGACAGAGAGCAGACTTCATTTGTGCTCGGGGATTCAGTTTATTATTATCACAGCACCGATGACCAGCTCTCATCCCCATATATGATTTATTGTGGGAACTTAGCTAAACAAAAGATTTGCCTCGACTGCTTTTGTCAGAAATAAATGCCACAAAGAACAGCAGGGAGCTAAAAACTAACTTTGAGAGCTTCGCAATCAATTTGGATTATTGATAACTGAAATTAAATTTATAAAATATGTATTACCGTCTTTAATCCTTGATATAACAATATAATATTTATACCACACAGATTATCCCCTTTCAAAAATAAAAACTCTCTTCAGGATTCAATTTTTGAAATAAATTTGTTTATTATTGTTGCTTGACTTCATATTGTTTTTTGTTTCTTTTTCGACTTCATTAAGTCTGCTTTTCCTCTCTTATCGTTCGCTTGTTCAGTTAGTTTCTTGCGATTATTTAAAATAAATTTTCACTTACAAACTAAATAATGGGCCATGTTCATTTTTAAACGAAAATTGTCAAATGGGAAATATATTTTCACAGACCTGCTCTGCCTCTGTTTAATATTCCGCATATATTTATGTTTACATAGAAATCGTTATTAATTTGCATAAGTGGCATTTAGGAACACAAAAATCTTATAAAGTATTTATCCATATTTATCGGTATTCTGTCACTTTTATCCGCTGGTCTAACATCGTTGTTGCCTTTTGTGTTTTTCTTTGTAAGTGAGTGGGAATGAAATGTGTTTGAAAAAATTATTAATCGTGACTTGAAATGTTCAAACTTTAAATTGTAATATTTGGTTTTTCTTTCTTTTTGTGAATTCTATAAAATGGAGATTTAAAATTGGGCTTAATTGGTTTTAAGTGAAATTTTATTTTTAATGGCAATTTATTGCCATCGGATGTTCTTGCTTATTTAAATTTAGCTAAAACTTTGCGAGTAACTTTTTGCTGGGGCTTTTATTCTGTACAAAACTTAAAAACTAAAAAAATGTAATATATTATTTTTCTTTTGCCTGTTCCGCCTTTTTTGAGGTTTATATTTTGTAATGCTTAGTGATTATTTATTAGTAGTATCTCAATTGTTGTAGGCCATTTGTTTTGCTGGTGTTTTTTTTTTTAGTTCTTTATTTTTCTTTCTTTTTTAATAAATTCTTCTGGTATCTGATTTTTCTTTTTTTCAATTCATGAAACTTGCGTTTTATTGTATACATTTCTATAAGTATTTATATATGTACATTTCGCAGTCAGACATGCGAACACTTTATTTATTCATGTATATTTTGTTTATTGTTTGCTTGATGAAAAAATATGGAAAATAATAATAATGTTCCCTTTCCCTCTGCTGCTGCTGCTGCTGCTGTTTTTGCTTCCTTTTTCAATCAATACACTGGCGTTGTTCTTATTTGCTCTTTTGTTATTTTAATGGCATGCCATTAAATAATTTCATTAAATGCTTTGTACGAGCAACGAACAGCGGTTCAACAAAAAACAAAAAGGACAGCCTGAAAATATGCTCCATTGACTGCTTGTTTGGTTTTATTTCGCGTTTTCTGACAGTTTCTTTGGCGGCAAATAAAAAATTAAAATGTATAAATAGTAAATTTACTTTAGGAATTAATGTTGAGTGGGCAACGCGGAAGGAAACAATGGATTAAGGGCGGATTAATTTCTCTAGAAATGGTATTTGTTACTTTATGGTAATTTGCATTGATAAAGTATTTGTTAACTTCAAAATTAAATACTGGAATGCGATACAAAATAGTTTGATTAAAAAATGGGCAAAGCAGAAGAGTCGTTGTAAATTGTAATTGGTTTCCAGGCTGTCCCTAAATCCCTACTTTTTATGCTGGACATTACTGGTGTGTGTGGTGTTATTTAAATGAAAAAATGCGAGACCATTAAGCCCGAAACAGCGTTGAATTGTATTCATATATCCCGATCGGAGCTCGTTTGGGAGCTTAATTGTTATCAACGGCAGTCGGTCGGCGGCTCATCATTATCGCATTTCCAGGTCGGGTAAAAGTGTGGCGGGGAGACAGCGAGAGTGGGTATGATTTACTATAATTTTATTTTCAATTCGTTGAGTGTCAGCTATTAATATTATTATTATTATGCATATATAGGTCTCTCCCTTCGGTATGTGTATGTTTTCATCGCAGCTATTATTATGACTTTTTATTGTTTGCAGCATTATTTTTCACGCGCTCTCTGTGGTGCGAATTTCTGTTCGTCCTTTTGCTCCTTTCGCGTGTTTACCACTGGCATTGTTTGATGTTTATCGTACAATTTCCTTACATGCTAATTAATTTTCCTGGCTATCTGATGATGGCGGGTGGTGTTTGAGGAGTCTGTGGAAGTGGCAAATGATTGGGGTATTTTTTCTCGTGTTTTTATTTTTTTTTATTCAACATGGCTTTCCTTATATCTCTGTGGCTGGCGTGTAATATTAAATAAATTAAGGAATTATATATTATTATTTTTATATTTATAATTATGTACAGGCCCTAATATAAAAACCGTTTAGTGTCGCTTTTTTACAATGGTTAACTTAGTGAAATCTCTGTTTTCGGGGCTTATTTACACAGGATCCGGGTCGATTTAAATTTATTTAAAGAACTAAAAATATCAGTCTGTTCGAACCATCCCAAAAAGTATGCTAACTGCCTTGCTTGTATCCTTTTCTCATTAATTTAGCGTTATTCATAGTTTATGTTTAGTTTAGGGGTTTCCTTTAATTTTTATAAATTCACTGGTTGCGCAGTCTGTCTCCTGCTGGTTTTATTTGTTCTCCTTTCCCTTCTTAACCCTTACTTAACCCCGTTACGCCCACAGGTTCTTCTGCTGGTCCAGATCCTCGTCCTCGTCGTCGTCGTCGTTGAGGCTCAAGTTGGACTCGTAGTGCGTGAGCTCCGGCTGGCGGCTGTTGTTGCTGCTGCTGCTCATGGTCACGCTGCTCTGGGTGCCACTCTCCAGCAGATTGACCCCGATGGAGCCGCCTCCGGCTCCGCAGCTGCACAGGAGGTCCTCCTCGCCGTTGCAGGTGCAGGACTTCTTGCAGTTGTACGAGGCTACGGCGGCTCCTCCGGGCGCCACAAAGTTGGAGCTGAAGCTGGAGGGCAGGCCGGAGGCGGCGCTCTTCACCAGCTGCGACCGCTTGCCGGTGCCGCTGCCCAGGTTGATGCACTCGCAGTTGGCGTTGTTCCGGATCTGCTGCTGCTTGGCATAGTCCACGCTGTCGTAGGCGGGCGCAGTACCTCCCTGCCCGCTGGGCAGGTAGCTGGGCACGGCGTACTCGTGCTGGCTCCTCCGCTGGCTCGCTGGCTGGTGGCCATGCTGGTGGTGGTGCTGGTGCTCCAGCGTCTTGGCCATCCCGGCCACGCTGAGCTCCCGCTGCTGCTTCTTGGACAGCTGGTTCATGGTGTTGAACTTGCAGGCAGCCGCCGCCGCCGAGGCCGAGGTGGGAATGGCCTTGTACCCACGTCCCCCCGTAGCTCCACACTCGTTAATCGTGGCATAGTTGTTGCTCCCACAGTCCGCATAGCGGGCGGTGGGCGGGGGAATGACCCCGCCATTCGTGGCCTGGTACTCGTGGCTGGTGGCATACATGTTCACGGAGGGAGTGCGTCCGGAGAGGCAGCCGGAGACCACTCGCTTGTTGTTGTTGCCCCGCCCGTTGGGCAGGGGCAGGGCCAGGCGCAGCTTCTGCCAGAACTTCTTGTCGTCCCACTCGATGCAGGTGCTCGTGCGCAGGTAGTGCCTCATGTCCATGTCAATGTCCCGCTGCGGCAGGTCCCCGTACAGGATGAAGACCACGCGCTTCCGCCGCTTCACCAGCTCGTGCAGGGCGCTCTTGTACTCGAAGCGGCTCCACTCGTTGTACAGGAAGTTCTTGGACAGCACCAGGACGAACTGCTTGGCGCTCTCGGCGGCCTCGATCAGGGCGTCCGTGATGTAGGCATTGATGTTCACGTCCCGGTAGTGCAGGCACAGCCTATACCCGATGTCATTCTCCAGGGTCTGGGCCAGGATCTGGTTGACGAAGTGCTCGTCCTGCAGGCTGTACGCGAAGTAGGCGTCGTTGGGCCGCTCCTTGTCCAGCTGGTCCACGAAGCGCGGCGTCTTGTAGCAGAAGTTCATCAGGCAGCTGGTGGAGTGGGCCCACATCTTGAGCTCGTGGCGGTAGCAGAAGAGCCCGAAGATCAGGCCGAAGAAGGCCACAAAGGCGCAGGTGGCCACCAGGAGCAGCGGCAGCAGGCCCTCGATCTCATTCGTGTGCATGTAGTGGGCCACCCCATCCCTCAACGTGCACTTGGTGCCGTTCTTCTCCCGGAGGACACTGGTGGCATTGTTGTAGATGCAACTCACTCGCGGGGCGTCCACAATCTTCTCGGAGCTCTGAGCCAGGTAGTTGCGGAAGCGGGCCAGGTAGCCGCACTCGCAGCTCCACTGGTTGTCCGCCAGGCTGATCTCCACCAGGTAGGGATTGGCGCTCAGCTGCCAGACCTCGAAGTGCATCAGGCGGTTGCCGTCGAGGCGCAGGACCTCCAGCTTCCGCAGCATCTGGAAGCTGCCATTGGCGATGCTGGCTATCCTGTTCGACTGCAGGTACAGCTCGCGCAGGTTCTCCAGGTTGTGGAACTCGTTGCCCTCCAGGCTGACGATGTGGTTGTCCTCCAGGTGCAGGATCAACAGGCGCTTCAGCCCGCTGAACGTGGTGTTGTAGATGTGGGCCACGTTCGAGTTGTTGGCATACAGCACGGCCAGGTTCTTGCGGCCCAGGAAGGAGTGCCCTGCGAGCTCCACAAAGTTGTTCCCGTCGATGTACAGCTCGGTGGTGTCCATGGGCACGCGGCGGGGCATCTCGGAGTACCCAGCCCCGGAGCACTCGACGATGTTGGTGGACCAGGTCTGGTCGTGGAAGCAGGTGCAGTTCGTGGGGCAGGTCATCTCGCAGTCGCAGGCGTCGAACTCGCAGCAGTGGCACACCGCGAAGCAGTGAGTCTTGTAGGTGCACAGGAAATGCTTGGGCTCGGCCTCGATCAGGGGGATGTAGGCGCGCTCCCTATTATTCAGCAGCTTGCAGTATATGGTTTCCAGATCCATTATCCTGGGATACTGCCTCGAGGATATGTGGTTCACATTGTTTATCTTCTGCAGCCAGTCGATGTTGCAGTCGCAGGTGAAGGGATTGCCGCCGATGTAGAACTCGGGCAGGGGCCGGTGCTCCCACACGGGCAGGATCCGCAGCGACTTGATGTCCAGCGTGGTTATCTGGTTCGCATAGAGGTCCACCCGGGTCAGGTTGGTCTTGTGCATGAAGGTGTCCGGGTCCACGGTCGTGATTAGATTATCGTTCAGGAACAGCAGCTCTATTGAGTTGGGTATGGAGCCGGGGCCGATGCGCTGGATTTGATTGAAGCTCACGTCCAGGGTCTGCAGCTTCAACTCGGCATCCAGGCCGAACCGGTTGGACAGGGAGCTCAGGCGGTTCTTGTGCAGATCCAGCCACTGCAGGGTGGCGGGCACATGGCCATAGTCGAAGGCCTCCAGGCGATTGTCGGAGATATTCAGCCAGAGCAGAGAGGGCATGTTGCTGAACAGGCCATTGATGTCGTTCAGGTCGTTGCCATCCAGCCGAATGGCCTGAATGCTCGAGGTCATCTCGAAGGCACCGGGCTCCACCACGGCGATGCGGTTCCTAGCCAGATTCAGGATCTGCAGGCTGGGCAGATCCCTAAACGTGTTCATTGTGATGTTCTCGAGGTAGTTGCCAATCAGGCGCAGGCCATAGAGATTGCCCAGCCCCTTGAACGCGCTGTCCTCCATCACTGTAATCATGTTCTCGCCCAGGTCCACGGTCCTGAGGTGCCGCATGTTCCTCAGGGCCAGGGGGATGGTCTTCAGCTGGTTGCCATTCAGATTGAGGTCCTGCAGGGCACTGCAGTTGCGGAAGGCGTCCGGATGCACGCCAATCAGCGCATTGTTGTCCAGCGAGAGCAGCGACAGGACATACAGCCCGTTGAGGGCATACGCGTCCAGATACTTCAGCTTGTTGTGGGAGAGGAGCAGCGTGTGCAGGTTGTTCATCGGAGCGAAGGTATCGGCCGCTATGTTCTCCAGCTGGTTGTGGCGCAGATTCAGGATCTGCAGCGTGTACAGGTCACTGAAGATCTCCGGCTCCAGCTTGGTCAGCTTGTTGTGCGAGAGATTCAGCAGGACGAGGCGGATGAGACCCACGAAGGTGTTCTTGTCGATCCACGTGGAGGTTATCTGGTTCATCGAGAGGTCCAGGGCCTGCAGCTGGTCCAGGTTGGAGAAGAGCTGCGGATTCAGGACACTGATCGAGTTGTTTTGCAGATACACCTCCTGGATGACCTTGGCCTGCTCCGCAAACAGCTCGGTGGGCAGGGCCACGATCTTGTTGGAGCTCAGGTTCAGGATCTGCAGATTCTTCAAGCCACTCAGCGCCTTGTCGGCTATCATCGAGATGCCGTTGTTGTTCACCGACAGGACTCGCAGGCGCCTCAGAGTGCCAAACCCATTGGCCGGCAGGACCACAAAGTCGTTGTGGCTCACATCCAGGTACTCCAGGTCCAGGGAACAGGCACCACTGCTGCTGCCGCTACTTTTCTTGGCCGACTCTGTGGTGGAGCTGGCCTCGGTGGAGCCACTGGGGGATGGCTCCTTGCTGCGATCCCTGAAACCCAGCTCATTTACATCCTGCAGGCGGTTCTCGCTCATGTTCAGGGCCGACAGCTCGGACAGAGTGCAGAAGATGTTGTCCGGTAGGGACCAGATATTGTTGGAGCTCAGGTCCAGCCTTTCCAGCCTCCGGGTCACCGAGAAGGCGTCCGCCTCGATCTCGAAATTCAATGCCGGCCACAAGATGTTGTGGGTGCGGAGAGTGAGGTTCCTCAGCTGCTCAAGGCCATCGAGCACCTGGCGACCCAGTCGCCCCAGCTTGCAGTACTGGATGGACAGCTGCTGGAGCCTGGCCAGATGGGCAAAGGACTGCGCCTCCAGGCGGCTCTTGGCCATGATCTCGTCGTTGCAGAGGATGTGCAGCGCCACCGTGTGCTCCGCGGGAATCACGCTGAAGTTCGTCGTGTCGAACTCGCTGTTCACCGTCCGCAGGTTGCAGGTGAGCGCTATCTCCGGCTGATCCAGGCCAGCGGCCGGCATGAAGTGGCAGTCATCGGGGGCGTCGTACAGCGCTGAATCCCCGCCAGAAGCGGAGCTCAACGGACGCAGGGTGCGCGCCGGAGTCGAGGGCTGCATCAGCTGGGTGTTGGAGACACCGGCCTCGCCCATTATGGCATTGGAGTGCGACTGCTGCTGGTGCTTGCTCGACAGGGACTCCGTGGTGTGCTGCTGCTGCTGCTGCTGCTGATCCTGGGCCAGGACCAAGGGCAGAGGGCAGAGGAGGAGTAGTAGCGTGTAGTAGATCATGGTGGCCACTCGAATTTCTGGGCCAGAAAAGGCTTGGAGGAGGGAAGTTGTTGTGGGATTGTGGGAGAAACGAAAAGAAAATCAATTCCACTGGCTGGCAAGGGAAAAGTCTGCGCACATATTTTCGGCTTGTGCTCCCTCAACTTCAGGCCAGATTTTTCCAACTTTCTTTACTTGGTTAATTATGTTCTCTCTTCGATTTTAAGCCCGGCACATTTTCTAGCACTTTCAAGGTGTGGGTTTAATTTAAATTTTCCAATTCGCTTCGTTTTTCGGTTCTCAATTTGAATTTGGTTAGACGATTTCGGGTTCTCGTTTCGAAACTCGCATCGCGCTGGTAGGAACCTCTGATGAATTTTAATTTGGCTGCGGGCGCGAATTCTATTATCACTTTTTCGGTTTTCGGCTGAACCCAATTTCTTGTTGTGTTTTTTTTTTTATTTCTTGTATTGGACTCGGAGTGGTGCAGCGCCGAGGGTTCTCCGGTTCGTAATGTAACGCGCACGTTGGCTGATTTTCGACTGACTGCCGCAACGTGCGCAACTTCTCTTTTAAATAGAGAACACGAGCGCCCGAACTCCGAAGAGCCGAGGGCGCAGCGAAAACGAGCTGGAAAATGTGAGCCTTTCGGCTCTGCTCAATCGGGAAATTCTCCAGCGAGAGAGCAGAGACTCTCCGGAGAGCGTGTCGAAAGGGAAATTCGCTCTGCCTCGGCGGATGCTGGGAAAATGCTATTCTCTCGCATCTTCTAATCGCATCAAACAGCTGGCGTTGGTTCGTATTTTCTTTTATTTTTCTCTGCCTTTTCGGCTCGTCCTTCCTTCGTATATCCTTTATTTTTTTGCCGCCGAATCGGAGATATCCGCACCCCCCGCCGACCACCGTCGACCGGCGACTTCGTTGCTGTCTCTGTTTTGATAATGAAAATATATGATGTGCATGGGCCAGCGCCAATCTTCATACAAACGTAATTTATTTTTATGCCGTGTGCATGTGTGTGTTTGTGTGTGTTTGTGTGTGTGTGGAGGAGGTCCTTTTGCCATTTTTCGCCTTCTGCTCCCGTTGTGGGAGCGGGCCCCATATAAAAATAATAATTCCTCACATTCCATTAAATTACAATAATAATTTTAATTAAACTGTTTTGTTTGCGCCTCATGTAGCAATTCCAGTGGCTTCATGACTTCTTTTTCGCCAGCAAAAAAACAAAAAAGCAAAAAACTGTCTCCCCCATCAGGTTAATGATAATGATTATGGATCCGCATTATGGGGCTATTATTTGGGGGCTGAGTGCTTTTGTGTGTGTGGATTTAGGCGGATTTGTTTGCTTTAGAATCGAGGAAGTTACGCAAGTTTTGGGTTACTTTCGTAGGGGGTCTTATAAATAAAATAATAATAAATTAAATTATTAAAAAAGTCATATTTCTATTTGGATTTTGTAGTTCTTGGCTGTTCAGAATTTCCATTGAATATCTTTATGCTTAAGGACACCTTACCTGCTCCTGAAGCCTTAAAAAATCCCAGACATTCCTCAAGGAACATCATCCATCAACCATTTTTTCCAAGGGTTAATTTATAATGGTAACCTACTTCTTTGTTCCTGATTTTTTAAACCTATGCCCCGCTTTATTTGGATTTCTGTTCAATATTTGTTTGAAAGCAATAATATTGATGGATCACCGCAAAGCGAATTGAAAAGCGATTGCTTCGGCAGAGTAACCTTGATAGAATCACTCCGTCTTTCACGACTAATTCCCAAGAAAAACAGCTGCCCTGGGCAGGCACTTTATCTGTGAGTAATTTTCCTTAGCTGGCTCGAAAGTTTTCCCATATCCATGGGTATGTGGGTACGGATATTTTTGTCGCCACCGAAAGCAAACACAAAAACATTTCTAGCAAATTGCGTCAGCCGACCGAGAGCGCCCCAGCGCCACCCAGCTTCGTGCTGGGCTAATGATTTGCCTAATGTTTCTAACAATTATGTGGCTTGGCCACACAAAAGAATATATTATGTAAGTTATTAAAATTATATCACCAGCAGTAGCAGCAGCGCCACGAACAGCAGCCAAGTCTAATAAGCCTCCTTCACAGAGGAAAAATCTTGCTATATTTGTTTTATATTGAGAAACTAAAAATGTTAAGTTCTTTGTAAAATTATCAGAGTTAGAGTAGGCAGAAAATTAAATTAGACATAGGAAGTTAATCTTTATTTAAAATAACATAGTTCTTACCTTAGTTTCAGGTGCATGGATGTTATGTGATTTGGCTACATGAAATATTGAGACTCTAATTTATTTTTAGATTTATTATTAATTAGAAAATTCCAAAATGGTAAACTATACTGAAAAACAATTTGTAATATTAATTTTTTACCAGTGTGGCCCTCATTTTCCTCACCTTCAGGCCTTCGCAGGCTCTTTCAAATGTAAATGGCGGCGAGGACGAGGTTTTTGTGGCTCGCTCTTCCTTTGTGTGGTGGCGGCACATGCAACCAAGGAGGAATATTTCTTCGCCGCTCCTATTCTTTATTTTTTTTCGGTGGTTATCAATTTGGCGAACGCTTCTGGCTTTTGTCCGTGGTGTCCTGGTCGCAGCGCAGCTCCTTTATTTATGTTCTCCATAACGAAGGTTTCTTTCGCTTTTTTTGGTCACACGAATGACAAGATTTTCATCAACGTCATTAATATTAACTTTTGCAATAATTCTCGAGCTGTGGAAAATTATGAGAAATGACCCACCAGATAAAGCTGGAGTCTGGGCGAAGAGCGGAGCCGAGAATCAGAGTCCACTTTTCGACAAAGCCATAACTCTCGGGCTGGAGGAGTTTGGATTGGTTTGCTGGATATAAGGGGATGTCCTTGCCGTGGTATTAGCCTGACGTCTGGACGGCTTTCAAGTCAATCTTAATTGTGGCTCTGTCCTCTGGACTCGGCCTAATGACAGCATTTCGGATTACTTTCACTCAAAGCCAAGGGGGAGAGCCTGAAAAAAAGACGGTTGCATATTTTATGGCGCCCAAGCAGCTTTACGGGGGCACTGAGAAGAAAACTAAAATTCATTTTAATGTAAGAAAACTCAAAGGGAAAATTATAAAAGCGAAATTATTATAATTAAATGCTTTGGGATTATTTCTTTTTATCTTTAAAAAAATATTCCTTACACTGTTAATTATTTAACTTAAATTACAGATGTAATACGACCTTAGACTGCCATGCTCCTTAAGTAAGAAGTAAATATTCCGTAAAACCACCTTGAATTCCGCTCACTGCAGGATAAGGTAAACCAGGGGGCACCTCCCTATCGCTCCATCTCTCTCTATCCAGGACAAAAATCACAATTAAATGTAACAATTGCGTCTCTGGGGGCCGCAGGTCTCAGTCTCGGTAACAAGAGCATCAGACTCGGTTGCCTCCTGTCAGTTGCTTGTCCGATGCCAGCTTAAATTGCCCATACACGTCACAGCCACCCACCCAGTTGTCCTTCCACCCAACCACCCACTCAATGCCATCCTTCTTATCCCCACCCACAGAAATCAGACATCTTCCCCATTCCCCATCCTTTTCGGCAGCTTTGGCTCGTCCTCGTTTGTCGTTTCTCTTTCACTCTGTTTGCGTTTATTAATTGTTGCCTTTATTTTGGCCTCATTTTATTTGATTTGGTTTTCCTTCGACTTTCCTTGCCATGCCAGCCCCAGCCCGGCTTCCTTCAGCCTTCAGCCTGCCTTTTTTCTGCTCCTTTTGTTTTCACTAGCAGCAGCTATAAAGCCAAACCTAATTGACTTATCTTGCCATGGGTTTGCTAATTTCTCGGCCATTGTGTCTCGGCAGTCGTGGAGCTTCTTTGGGCCATAAAAATGGCCAGATAGCCGGATAAGTCAGTCAGTGAGGCATTTCAGGCAGCTCGGGCAGCTCAGACAGGCGGATAGGAATCTTCAGCGCACTAATTAGCAATTGACATGAATTGCTCATTAGCAGCAAACTAAAGCTAAAAATTTTCCTAGGCTATCTGTCCAACTACAAGTCCAAGGATTCGTATCCGAAAGATAACAGACAGGATAAAAAGTGTCTGTCATTTGGTGAAGGGAGGGATGCTGCTCTGCTGGTCCCCCTAATCTCTAAATACACTTGTAAAAAAATGTCTAATAGAATATAATGACACTTAGCTGACACTCATCAAGACGTAGCTGTCAAGTTTTTCTGTTATTCATTGAAGTTGAATTTTTAAGGGGAAAAATTATATTTAAAAGTGAAGCAAATGGAAATTGTAGGACAATGATCACCTAATTAAAATGATTTTACAATTATTATTAAAAAGTAATTTTCTTAGAATTTGTTTTAATTTTAACTATATGGGATACAGCCTTAATTCAGCTGTAATATCCTTAATGGTTCGTCCCCACAGAAAAGCCAATTATTAATATGGAATTCATCAAGTAACTTGCTCTCTCTATAAAAGCTACTCAAAAATGTCTTCAATTTGACAAAGTTGAAGCAATAAAGCCGAGGTAAATAATATTTAATATACGGAAATTCCGCACCTAACCCAATTTTTATTGGAAAATATCTTTCCACATGCCGTGCCCAAGAGGAGGCTGCGGTTACC
This sequence comes from Drosophila rufa, assembly GCA_018153105.1. Taxonomy (NCBI): domain Eukaryota; kingdom Metazoa; phylum Arthropoda; class Insecta; order Diptera; family Drosophilidae; genus Drosophila; species Drosophila rufa. The sequence goes on from JAECXS010000085.1 coordinate 9,962,822, forward strand.
CCTACCCCTGTGCGCCGCCTTAGCAAATATATTGCAACAAATCTTGAATGTAGCCTGACCAAAGTCCATAATGACAGTTGTGCCCAAAGAAAATTGCACAAGCCAAGGACGACGAGTCGAAAAAGGAAGCGTGGAGGAAAAAGCGGTAGCTGGAATTGCAGCAGTTGGGTTCTGAGCCAAGTAATTGCCCGGTCGACCTTCAAGACGGTCCACATCCACATCCAGCCCGGTCCAGTTCAGTTCAGCTCAGTTCACATAAAAGTCCTGGCCACAGTTCTGTGGGTTATGAAAAGGTGGCAGCCGGAAATCGAACATGTGGCCTCAACCGAAATCGGAAGGGCGAGGGGTTGACATTTAATTTATAAGAACCGGAGCGCAGCCTGGCTGGGTGGCTCACCTTGGGTGGGAATTGGAAAGAGATGAAGTCCTTCGTCCACCAATTTAGTTGTCAAAATACGCCGAAATGTAAACAATCAGTGAACAAAAAATAAGAGAAAAATGCAACCAACTCGGCTGGGGCTGGGGCTGACTTGACATTTACCTACATGTTAGTGCTTCCTGCTTCCGCTCCGAAGCTGAAGAAAAAAGGACAATGCACAAGGCTCATAAAGACATTTGGGAATCAGCTATGGCAAACTGACAAACAAATTTTTTATTTCCTTTGCCGGGGCAAGAAAGAATGAAAGGGACAAGATGAATTGCCGATGGCTGTAAAATGTCCTTTTAAAGCAAATACAGAAGGACACTGGCGAACTGGACCACCACCACAACTAATCTTGAACATCCGCAAGTGTTTACCTTGGAGTCTCCTTTCAATTCCTCAATGCCTCAATCCCCTCAATCTTCCTCAATTGTGGATTGTATGTGTGCATGCTTTACCCGGATGGCAGGAAGGGGCTGGGAATATAGAATTAGATAATATCTCCATCGAGATGACAGCCCCGGGATCCGGGGTCCGGGGCTTGGCGGTGCGATTCCGAGAGATACGGAGTACACGGATACTTGAATGGCCCGCTTCCTCAAAGGTTGTTTATGTGTCCCCCCTTCAATCTCAGATAAAAGTGTTGAGAATTTGCCTCTGTTTACCCAACAAAGTGGCTTGGATTTGCAGGGACAAAAAGAGAAAGTAGGCTAAGCTGATTGAGATGAGATGGTTAACTCTCAAGATGTCGAGAATTTGGATTAGCACTTGCAACAGTCTTTAAGAAGGGAGTATATCTTTGATCAGCAGTGGGAAAATCCAAAAACAAGAAGGATAATGTACAATGTATGTAACAGTATGGGAAAAAATATTATAGGTCCAGATAAAATAGGAAACAATCTAAAGTAAAGCAGATATAAGATCAAAGGACAAGGCAGATTGGTGCAAGTGATTCTTTTCTGTAAAAATCCTCTTCAGCTCTTGGAATAGCTAAGCTTAAGCTAAATTAATTTACTATAGAATTATAAAAAATAAATGTAAATTAGAGATTTAAAGATTTGCGATATAAATCTTGCAATTATCAAGACCCTAAGACCTCACGAAACTGTGTGAAATTCTTTATAGAATAATAAATACAGATCTTGTCGCAAATCCGACACCTTTTTGTATTGTCCCAGTCTTTAAGAGTCCCTTGAATCGTTTGATAACAATTGAAAGTGAAATTCTACCCATAACAATATGAATTTATTCAGCATTCAGTGCTCTATAATCTTCTCATTTCCGCTCTGGGAGTTCCCTGGAGTTTTAAGTCTGACTTTTGGTCTGTGCCTGCTGTCAAAGCATTCCTCCTTTCCCCTCCGATGCCCTCCGATACCCTCGTTATCCTGCTCCACAAATCACCCAGCAATTTTCGATGTCGGGTAGCGTTTTCTTCATAACTAGAGGCTTCTCGAATTTCATAAATTTCGAATACCCGCACCCCTCGCAGGGACGAAGGCAGAGAAAGTGTCAATTTCCTAACGATTCAATCTAACTTTGCTTGTTGGACAGTTGGTTTTTTTTATGGCCGGGCCATGGCTATATAGTTGCCTGCACCTTTGGGCTTGATTTTTCGCTCTCTTTCGTGAAAATTGCGATCGAAACAAAAGGCTCTGCTATGTAGCTGGTTGCTACTACAGGGAGGTGGGGTGGAGCGGGGCGGGAAAACAATACGAAGGCATTTGGCAATGCGCCTAGCAATCAGTGCTGCCTTTGTCCTCAATCCTGGAGATTTCACACTGTTTAGCTTGACATTTAACTGTCAATCAAGACGGCACTCTGGCATTGTTGGACTCCTTGCTGTCCTCTGTGTGAGTCCTTGCGACAGAGAGTGTTATAGTGTGTGTGTAGTGCACTCGAAAAAATTAAAGGAAGGAAGGAAAGAAGAAAAAAGGAGACTGGACAAGCTGCAATGTATTTTTTATGAAAAGGGAAACTATAATTATTAAGATTGATCCTCTTTAAAAAATTCTTAAAATTGAAAAGAATACTTTTATAAATATATTTAATATATATGTTATGTTTAAGGGAATTTATTGATAAATAATTTCATAATTATTAATTTTTCTAAAAAATGAGGGCTGATACTTAAGAGTAAAGAGTCAAGCATTAATACCATTTGTTTCAAAGGAATATCCAAGTTTATACTATTAAGCATGTGGCTCATATTTTGTTTAATGATTTAGAGAATCTCTTGGTAAATAATTTCTATATTTAATATAATTTATACTATTTTTCCCCGTGCATGTCATGTCCAGCAGCCGTGAAGTGTGACTCGAATAGAGTCGAATCTGTTGGATCGGTTGCGATTTGCGTTGGAAGGTGTGAGTTTGACGGCTACCATAATGCCATTAGGCGCAGCGGGAAAGTCACTCGAGGAGCGGAGCGCCGCAGGACTTCACGCCGAAATAAGGAAAACTCATTAAATCAGAGCTGAGACAATGGGGAACCGATGGATGTATTCGAAATACGAAAACTGTTTCGAGACGGCCGAGAAAACCCTCAAAAGTGAAGTCAGTCGAACAATGCACCGCGTGAGATGCAGAGAGCGAGCAAAACTGTGGCAGTCCTTTCAGAGTTTTTCCTTATTTTACATTCGCATTGGTGCCTGTGTGTTTGTGTGAGTTTCTGTTTCTGTTTGTGGGTAAAATTTTCGAGAGAACAGCGACAGCTGTTGCCCGTGGTGAGTTTTCTCGGCCAGTTTGCAGACTTTAAAACTCACCACGGCTCTCACTCAGCTCTCTCCGCTGCTTGCGCTCATTTTCCTCACTGGGTCAGTTTGGGAAATTCTCTCTCTGGCTCTCTCCGACTTTCCTTCTCTCTCCATTTCTCTCGGTGCGTGGGTGACACATTTTTTGGAACTCCAATTTGTGTCTGTTGTTTTTTTTTATGGCTTAAACTAAAATAAATTTTAATTAATTGCGGGCTAATCAATAGAGAGCTTATTTGGGGTTTTTTGTTTTAATAGATATTTTTAGGATCACTTTAGAGATACAAATATTTATTATGTATATGTTGTTGGACTCTTAAAGCTCACTGTTTTTGCTCCACCTGTTTTTCAGCAATTTTCCTTGGCTTCTGTTTTGCTTTCTGCTATTTTTCTTGCTTTTTTCGCGATGCATTCCCCGTGACTTACTTTTCGGTGAGCAATTTTTCGGTGTCAATGCCGGCATTGTTGTTATTTTCCCCGGCATTCCCCGTCTCCCTCTAATTGTGCACATGTTTTCGAAATTCCTTCATATTTATTTGGCAATTTCATCTGTTGCAAGTTTTTATTTTCATATCGTTCTTTTTTATGTGGGAGCTATCTTAACGCTCGCGGCCATTAAAGCCTTGTTTGGGCTGGGTTTTATGGGTGAAAACACTTTATGTGGCTTTAATATTGAAGGTAACGCCATTTCGGCGTTGATGAGCCAAGATATGGGTGGCGGTTTGATCGTTCGTTATGATGTTGAGGTATCCAAAATCTATGGATAAGTCGCCTTAATTTATGTCATCGTAATATCATAAGAAATTATATGGGGGTAAGTTATAGGATCTGTTGTGGATGAAATGAGTTGATGTTAAGTTTGGTTATCATTAATGGTAAAGGGAATTAACATCAAATTAGTTAGTTCTTCTTAGAAAAAAATAGTAAACCAAGAGCTTAGTTAACATTAAACAAATTTATTTCCCAATAAAGTTTCTTATAAAGATACATATTTTTTAACTAAGTACAAGGTTAAGCTTTCCCTTAAACTAGAGAACATCATGAATGTTTCACTCTTTACTCGCCCATTTCTTCCTTTGAGTACAAGTATCTCAAGATTTCATGTTCTCCATCTGTATCTTCCGTCGAGTGTGCGGATTTTTACAGTTGCTTCTTCAATTTTTGACACACTTACCGGGCGAGTTTCAGTTTTATGCTCGCTTGAACTGAAATAGTTTTCCCAAACCCTAAGCCCAGGCCCAAGCCCAAGCGCCGGAGTTGAAAGCAAGGCAGCAGTTTTGCAACCGCAAATATGCAGCAAGGATGTTGGGCGTTGGGTGGAAAATTGTGGGAAAATTGGGCGGTGAAGAGGGGATGGGGAAATGGGGCAGGAGGAGAAAGTGACTTAACCTGAGCATTAAAGTGCCTCTGGGCTGTTTTGTGGACGAAGCATCTGACTTTGATTTCAGCCCCCAAGGTGCGTGTGTCCCAATAATTTGCCCCTTCCGTTTTTCCCCAGCAATTGTGAGACAATTGCACTGGGAGAAAAATTCTAGTGCTGGGGAATACATTCTAATTATATTTAAATTTAAAAAAATTAGATAAAAGGGATTTTCCAAATTAACCTAAATTTCTGTTGATAACATCAAGTTTATATAGTGCAACAATTTATACAAAAATATATTTATCAAGCTTAATTGGTCCCTGTTATTTTGTGTGCTGAAGCTATGGGTGCCAGTGTTGCCAGGGGTATAACAAATAGGGTTGTCTCTCTTTCCCCTTCCTCCCCATGGAAACAATTGAAATGGCAACCGAGCGATGGCATGCCGTCAACATTTTTCTGCCATAATCAAAGTGAATAAATAACATGAAAGAACTTTTTCTGCCTCCCCCTGCCCGCTTTTCAGCATTTTCTCCTCTTAACTGAAACACAGGCGACAGAGCAATTAGAAATCAAATTTTCCCTACAGCGGAAGGCAGCTGAAAATAAATGGTTGGGGGCTCTGAGGGAAATTAATTAAAATATTCCGGAAAGGAAGAAAAAACGTGGTGGGAGGCGCAGAACAGGGCAATTAGATTTCATTTATTTCCTTCAACTTTTTTTATTGTTTCTCTACCGACCACAACAAATGATGGCATGGTCTAGGTTAAGTTGGGTTCGGAAAGGAGGAAAATATAAGTAGAACGGGGAAAAAAGAAAGGAGTACAAAAATGAAATTAAAAATTCGAAAGCTATCTGGACTATAATTGCGCAAATCCTTTAATATTTATCCCTCATTACAAAAAAGGGTAAAATGTTTATCTCAAGGATATTGGGTTGTTTATGGTTAAGCAATTAGGGGTATATCTTTAAAGGTTAAATTAAAGGCCCTATTTATATTTAAAAAAGTAGAGCTCAACATTTGTATCTGATTTTCAAATCTGCCGATATCACAAACATATTAAGGTGTGAAAATACATAACAATTTATTCCGATCTCCTCGCTTATATATGGTAAAATGTAGAATTTTTACCAGAGGTAGCGACATATTTGCACTGCCAAATAAATATATGCACAGCTTTAAATCCATTAAGACAGCTCTCCCTACAATTTGAACAATTCAATGCGAAACGCCATTAAAATCATGTCAATTGTAATACAAGGGCAAAGCCTCGCTGTGACCGTAGTTAAGCCTGTCTCTTTTCAGCCCGCCGCCCCTTGTCCTGATTCTGGCAGTCGATTTGTATATTTTTTTTACACCTTTTTAGGTAGCTTTTAGTTTTGATGTGCAGGGCGTTAAATTTGTCACAATGCTCTCGCTCGCTCTCTACAGAGATATGCGTAGGGCTGTCCTTTTCGCTTTTCCCTGTGCATATAGAAAATGTCATACAAATAAATTTTAATACCACACACACACACTCGGTGCACAGGGAAAAAATGCTCTGGAAAAGTTTCAAGTGCAGTGCGGAGCGCACACCTCAATTTTATGACCACCATTGCCGCCACCCCTTTTGCCAGCCTGTGCAAAAATGCCATAAATTAAATTTTATAAAAAACAATTACAGAGAGAGAAGCAGGGACACGCCCCCGCCGCACGCCGCTCCCCCGGAGAAACCTTGACAGGTCTACATGTGCCCAGGCTGTGGTTTACACTTGTAAGCATTTTCTGCCCCAGCATATTTCATGCAGAAGGACCCAGAAAAAAGGAGGAAATCCAGGGACTAGCAGGCAGCATTTGCAAGTGTGTAAATTTTATTATTTGTGCGGGCAGGAGGCGGGACCAGGACCGGGGCGCAGGAGGAGCTGACTTACCTGCATTGCTTAAATTAGCACTGCCAAAAATATGTGGGGCAACAGGTCGTCGTCGTCGGCAGGAGCAGCAGCCGCCGCCTTTCGGTTCTGGAATTTCAACTTTCCTTTTCTCTAAATTGGCAAGGGGGCAAGGCGGCAAGGTGGATGGAGTCCTTGGGTGGGATGCCGCCTGCCCTCCATACATCATTTCCGCTTTTATGCTTTTTTATGTCCTTTTAATAGATGTCTCTGCATTGGAAGCAATTTATATTCCTTTTTTAGCCAAGGAATCTGCAAAGGAGTTGAGGAATGGCGAACGGGGAAGGTAGACTAGGAGTCCTTGCCTTGCCTTGCCTGGGTCCTGTCGGTGTCGTTATTTGCATTTTATGTATTCAAATTGTGACATTTACACACATGCAATCCCACACACTCGTACTACTGGAAAATTCTCTGACAGTTGGGGACGGAATTTTAGTTTAAAAAAATTATAAACAATAATTCAACAATCTCAATAAATTTCCTAACATATTTAGTTTGTAGAAAATATTATTAGATTCAAAGAAATATAAATATATTAAGTTAATTGTTTATTTAGTGAATTTATTCAATGTCTTATAGTTAATATAACCTTGTTTTAGTGGCTTTAACTTTCATGTCATATTTATTATTCATATTCTTTTTTGCGAAATTCTTAAACAGTTTGAAATCCAGGAACAGTTTTCTTAAATAGCACAGGACTTTAGAAAATGCTTTAATTTTTGTTTTAAAAACCTCTAAGGTATAAATTTTGTTCTTATAGTTATTTACTTTTATCCCATATCTATTTCCGTGGCCTTCACTGTATATTTTCCCAGCGGCACTCATAGATATTCATTTGTATGTCAGTCGACTGCTTCTCGTTTTCCCAGCCTCTTTTTCCACCGTTCCCACTCATCCTGCACGAATGAATCTAATTGCGCAAATGTGTGTTAAATTATATTTTTGCATACGCAGACAATCTGGGGAAGGAGCCAGAAGGGGTTAAAGGGGGTTTTCGGTGGTTATATGTGCCAGATGTGCTCGCTCTCTCTGCCCCGATCCCTGCTCCTCCTCCTGCTCCTTGTTGTTACTTCGGTCTTACCATCTAAATCTAACTGCCAGGTGTGTGTGTTTGCATATGTGGCTGTCTCTTTCTTCAAGCAACTCGCCCTCTCTCTCACGTCGAGGGTTGGGTGAGCAGTTCTCAGGTGCTACCAGCATGGGTGACTTCGAAAATATGTAACACTTAATTATCGAATGAAATATCTTATGAGAGCCCGCATGGAATTCGGCTGATTTTCCATTCTGATCAAGAACTAATGAAGGCTGAGAACGGAGCCAAGAGAGACAGCTGAAACAATATCTTTGAATTAAATAAATATATTTAAAAGGTTTTGTGAAGACACATTGGTGAGATACTTTATTGGGTTTTAAATACAAGAGTTGCAATATAAAATATTAATATACGGATAAAAAGTAACAAGGTGTAAGTGAGAAATATATTCATTTCAAAACAGTTGCAAAGATATTTTAAAATTTTTTTAACGTTCCAGAAACTTTTAGTCTTGAACATAAATCCCTGGGTTTTTTATATCTATTCTTCCCAATAACCTCTATAAACCTACAACTTTTGAAATACACCCAGCGGCATCAGTCAGCACCATCATTTGAGCTATGTTTTGGTGAATGGGGCATTCGAGGCGGATGGCTGGCGGTGGGGAAATGGTGGAAGGATATGGCATTCTTTGGTGGTATGTATGGCTGGTGTGCCATAATTGTCAGTAGCTTTTGTTGAATAATTGCTGCCATGCCAGATGCCAAAGCATCAGAATCAGCAGCCACCATGGAGGAGCAGAGCAGAGCAGAGCAGTAGCTGAAAGCGTACATATATGGCACATTTATGGCAATGCCAATGGCACTTTACCTGTACCACCAACGTCATTATTATTACCATCGCCACCATCATCGTCATCATGGCTTTCAGCGGAAGCCAACAATGTAGAGAGCCATGGCCATGACTCTTCTTTTCGGTTGGGGCGAAATTTAATACATTTGGATTTAAAAGTCAAGACATGCGGCGTTGCCAGGGATTGGCCTTAAAAAAAATGCTGAAACAGGGGGTATGGGAAGTGTGACCCAGGCACACAACAAATTGCGACCTACACGTTGTTTTCTACTTTACATAAATTACAAAAGAACAACCGACTGAAAAACAAACTCCCAACACGCCCACAAAATCCCCTTCCCATTCCCACTCCCATTTTCATCCCGGCAACGTGCAACATTTTTATCAATTAGTTTAATCTTCTGCTCCAAGGGGGAAAGAAGTCATCCTCCCCATTTCCCCCTTATCAGTCCAACAAACAGTTGACAGAAGTTTTCCTTTTGCTGTTTTCCTTTTTTTCCTGAGGGAGGCGACACCAGAAATCGTTAAAATTGATTTTGATTTCGGCAAAGAACATTTCCAATCTTGCGGCAGACACTGAGAACTTCAGACAGTGGCAAATCAGGCAAATTATATTAATTTCCCACATTGTCAGATCCCATTCGCATGACACGAGAAAGCTTCGTTTGAATTGCTTCCCAGCTGGGGGATGGCCACAAAAAAATTACGCAGAAAATCGATTATTTTAAAGCGGAGAAAATGGGAGACAGGCTCGGGAGATGCCCGGGAGTATCCTCCCATTCTCGGTCCTTTGGCTATGTTTGGGCAGAACTTTTGGCAAACGGCAGAGACAACTGCCCAAACAAATGTACGGAAAAAAGATTACTTGAGTGAGGACAAATGCACAAACTCAAATTATAGGGCCAGGCACAACTACACAAAGAGGGTTTCCGAATTTGGGGATGTGAAAAGGAAATACTCTGCTAAATTTAAATAAACATGATCATGAATTTATTAATTTAAATTTATTTAATTTAAAGAAAAAGCCATGAGATAATAGCAAATTAGCTTGAAAGCAATTTTGATGGATTTTTAAGCCAACAGCACTTGCTATTTCTACGTAAAGATTATTTTATTTAATTCAAATAAATCATATGTGGGTTTTTAATTAAATTAAAATCTGTATTATACAAACTAAACTTTCTTGGCTTATAAACCGAGCTTCCTGTGTTGCAGAGTATCCTGTCCAAGACAGGAAAGTAAAAAAAAAAGAAAACGAAAACAGCAAAAAGGCTGATGGCCTGCCAACACATGGGTGTGTCACACAGACGTACAGGCTCACGCACACCGCAAACACTCAGAGACAGAGACTGAGTAGAGGACATATATATATAGTTGAAAAAACACTAAAATGCTCTTATTCAAATGCAGATTATCCCACACACTCACACTGTGTGCGCCGGGCTTAGGCCAAGGATTTACTTTCATTTGTGCAAGGAGTGCGTGCCGGTCTCCTACGTTCCGTTCCGAAACCTACGGAATTAGACAAATGAAGTAGAATCTCGAATGCGGAGACAAAATTTAAAGTGCACACACATACACACAGTGCCCGAAAAGGACACTTAAGTACCTCCTCACATAATTCGATTTATGTGTAGTGGGGTCTACTCCGTTTCCGTCTCCTTCCCGAAATCTCAGTCTCCGGTCACTCCAGAAATGACCAGTGTGGCATTGAGTGTTGTCAACTGTTGCCTCGATTTCTCAGGTCTTTAAGTGTCCTGTGGTCCTGGGAATCACATTCGGCTTTCCCGTAGACCAACTGATGTTCTGCCAATTATCGATTTGACACATTTCTGAGTTGTCGGTGCCCCAACATTTTGACACACGCACTCCGGTTATTGTATTTTGGCAGTGGCTTTTCTCCCAAAATGGTCAATGGCGAAACAATAGCCAAATTGAATTGGTTTTCGGATTATCAAATTCTGTTGGCCACAAAACGCAGATGAAACGAAATGAAACCAAAAACCAAATCGAAATTTTTGTCAGTTGCCAATTTGCCATTGACAGATGCAATGCAAAAAGCTTTCAAATGTTTGACAAGTGGAAACCGATGTTTAACTAATGAGTTGAATGTGATTGAATCAGTTGAAGTGGTTACAAGTGCTAGAGATTAAAAAAGCTAAAGGAATATTACATTAGGGAAATACTAACATGTCCTTAACTTTGTTAAATTAATTCTTTTAACCAGAAACCCAAACTATAAGATTAATTTCATATGAAACTCGTATACAACTTGAGATATTTACGTACCTTAACTGATTTGTTTAGCATGTTAAAAGTACTAAAAACTGCAAGATATATCAAGAGGGTATCGAGTTTGTTCCAAAAAATAAAATAAAAACCAGAAGCCATTTGAAAGATTTTATAAGGAACTACTTATTTGTATAGCATTTTTTTTCCATCTAACTGACGTACTCCAGTTTTTGTTCTACTTAAGCCAAGAGGATATTCTATTCAACTTTCCTGGGTCTCGAATTTCTTGTTGTGTCAACAACAGTTGGCCTGAATGGAGGGAGAGAGGCGCTCTTCAAGTGCCCGCCCTTCTGCGAATAGGTCGTAAATCCTATTAGATCCTCAGCAACATGTGACGGCCTTCGAAGAGGTTGAATGGATATCTGAACTGAAGCTGCAACATAATCGGCTTAGGATCGACTACCAACCATCGATGCTGTCAACGGTTCTGAAGAGGAAAAGTATCTGGACAGAACTCCAGAGCTGGCAGAATTCCAATTGCTGTGATCGATCTCTTGTCCATGAAATTAAACCAATTTCCGATCATAACTGCCTCGGACAGATGGAACGGATGTTCACACCTATTGATGTCAAATGTCAGATCAGCCATCTGGTAGAAAGTTATTATATCAAATAAAAGAAAATAGTATTTGGTTAGTTCGAAATTAAATCTTAGATAGAATTTCTGGTTTAACTAAGGTAAGAAATATTTAAAGAAGTCCACAGATATATATTTTTAAATTTGATTTTCACACATTTACTTCAAGAATTTAAATACCTATAAAATCTGAAAGCAATCCTATGTTCAGACATTAAAATAATCTTATCAGTTTTATCGATTTAAATATAAGTTCTTCACAATATTCGACTCTAGCTTTAATTATCAATAAATACAATGGTCAATAAAACAGCCATTAAGTCAAAAAATAAACAAAATCCAAATCTCCATCAACTATTACCTCCAAAACAACCAAAGCCTTTCCGTTCCTATCTTTGAATATTAAATCTCGCCCAAGAAGATCTTCACACCTTCGGAAAACCATCTGGTAGCTTATCGAGCAAATCCACAAAACAACAAAACCCAAACAAAATCATCCTACAGATATTCCCTTAACTAGATCGCCGGATCGAACTAATCTCGTTTATCGGAAATGACTAAACACTTTTCCCTGCATCGATCTACAAGTTCTTGCCCTATAATTTGATGCCTCAACGAAGAGCGAACCCATAAAAAATCAAAGAAAAACAGAACCAGAAACCCAAAAAACTATTTATCAATCGGGTTATGGGGTTGGGCTGGGCCCAGATCAAACGAGATCGTGAAAGATCCAAGGAGTCAGCTGACTGACTGACGACTCCCAGGAGATGACTCCGAGGAAACCAAAGCGAAGCGAATAGGAAAACTCTTTGCCGGCTGTCGGGATCCGATTGTTAAAGGAAAACAGAGGAACCGCCGCCAGAGGGCCATATGGCAACCCCTGTCTTGTTTAAGGGACCGCCTCTGACTTCAGGCTGTGCCATATGCTGCACTCTTTTTTTTCGGTAATTATCCTTTACTCGCCCTCGCCTATCTGGTATGCACTGGGAAAAATGGTTTAAAGCTAAGAGTGGATTGGAAAAAAATCTTGCGACAAAGGCACATTATATTTGATGAAATTATTAGAATATTTTATCGATAATCAACCATTTTCACTTAGTACTTCAAATTTCAAATATCTTATTATAATTTATATTGGTTTTTTTTTTATCAGTGTTCTTCCCTGTTTTCTGACCCAAAATTAGTCTCAGTTTTTTCAATTTTCGGGTCTTGTTGCACCGACCAAGGCGGCTGCCGCAAAACTGCACAGCTCTAGTACGGAATAGTACATTACACAACGAAGTGTAGCTCATGGATGCGGCCGCAGCTAATGCGCTTATGTACGCTCAATAAGATGCTGACAGCCGTGTTTTTGGGGCTGCGACTGCGGCTGCCAAGGTGAAGGGCGTGCCCGAGACCTCAGACTGCTGTCTGGAAAAGGTTTTCCCTGTACACAGACTCATAAAACTTGCACCGACCGACAGTTGCGGGCTCTCCGGGTGTCTGGTTGGTTGTCCCATGTCTTTAGCATAATCTGCATATGTCTCCCAGTGCAGGCACTAAATCTAACGCCCTCGAATCTAGAGCACTTAGCGCCAGCTGCCTCACAAAATCGAGTGTTCCAAGGAGACTAGTCCCTTAGCTCAGCGTGCTTCCTGGCTTGTCTTTTGGTGTTACACCGAAAATAATTAATTGGTTTCCTTCCTGGGCAGAGTTTTACAACGATCATTGCAACTAGGATCTAATAACAACTATTATTTAAAAAATAACTAACTGAATAGCAAGAATTGCACAAAATAATAATTAATTTATGAATTTCTTAAAAAAATATGTTAACTATTATTTTATATTAATATATATTATTTACCGGCTAGTTTAGATTTGAATATTATTGTTTATAATAATAACATCCTAAAAATACAATTTAAAGAAGCATTCAACATTTAAATTAAATAATAATCGTGATATTTCTTACATTTATTTTAATTCTTTCCGTGTAAATAGTTTTTCTTGTATTTTGATACTTTTGGTGTCATTTATCATGACCTTCAGCCGCACTAAAAATAGTCGCTCTAGTTGGTCATGATGGAGAGCATCGGGTTTTGGATTGGGAGTGAGTAAATAAGGGCTATAGAGATAATGCGATCGGTGATGATGTACATGAAGTACTTGAGCAGCGTCACAGTAATCAGCTAGCTGAAAGTTTGATGATCTTAAGGGAGGTCAGAATTCTTGTCGCTATGCGAGAATAATAACAAAAAATATTTACTTTATTTTTAATGGAGGAAATTTAAATGCTTTTGAAAGAGTGAAAAATGAGATACATAATCCTGACCTCCCATAACTCAAGTAGTGTAAATAGCTTAAAGATTTATAGTGAAAATACTTAAAGTTTTTCCCTTTTTTTACTGTCTAAAAGAACTTAATACCGAATGAAATATTCCATTTTCCCCTCGAATTATTAAAGACAAAGCGGACTCCGCAAAACCCGAATTAATCACTCACAAATCCGCTGTCCTAATAATAATAATGATAAATCCCAAAAATTGTATTGCTAATTTGCACATTCTTTCCTTGTCTGCACACTTTCCCTTTCTTTTTCCCTTCCGAACGCTGGCGAAATTTAATTATTTTATTGAAATTTCAATTTTCGTATATCATTAGCATAGTTTCTCTCCTCTTCCCCCCAAATTTCGTCTTTTTATTTGAAATTCAACGAATTAATTTTGTTGTTCCCTCCAGTCCCGAAAAAAAGAGAAGCGGAAAAGCGAAAAATCTGCGCAGTTTTCCAATCGCCCCGCTGACTTACTAACTTAACCAACAAGCCAGGCTCCCTTCCACTCATCTCTGTACAATCTCTTTTACCAATTTGACCCCCCTTCGACGCCCCTGCATCACCTCTTTGCCCTGCCCTGCCACTTGGCCCTGACTTTTTGCGTACAAGTGAATTTTAATTTAATTTCCCTACAACTAGACGTTGAGCTAGACGTGAGCTGAGCGAGCAAGCACTCCTCCCGAATTCTCCCAGTCCCGAACTTCATGTACCTCCCTTGCCCCGCCCCTGGAAAATTCACAGTGGAGGTTAAATTAATGGTTGGAAATTAGAGAAGTTTAAATAATATATTTAAAAATTGTATTTACAAATTTTGAGTAGTTAGGTAGTTAGTTATGTTAAATATTTAATCTCATATTTATATTTATTATTATGCTGAAATTTTTTAAAACCTCGACTGCTACTATTTTTCCTCCAACTGTTTTTCGGATAGACATAGCTCTGCTCTCCAGATCCTGGCGCTTTAATTGTGTATGGCATGACAGCGCACAAAATGGCGTCGAGAGTTGCACGTCATCAGGCAGCAGTGCCACTCCCCCTCAGCCTCTGAGCCCCTCCGCCCCCTTTCCAGACGCCCCCATACCCACCCTCCCTGCCTTTCGCCCATCCTACTCGCCCTGTTCTGTGTGCGATTTTCGTATTTAGTTAAACAAAATTAAAACGTGATTTGTTTTCTTGTTTTCGCCTAGCACTTGCTCCCTCCATTGGATGCTGGGCATCCCATCCCCATCCCTGCCTGGATGTTTGCACATTTTTGGCATTCCTCGAGTGAACTACGACGAATGTTTTACGGGGGCCTTCTTCATTAGGTTGCAGCACTGCCTGGCCTTAAAGCGTTTTAAATTCAATACGCCTCGGTCTTCGCCCCGCCTTCGATAGGAAATTTATTGCATTTACAAGTCGATTTATTATGCAGCCAAATAGTGGAGGGAGGAGTTACACGGGGATAAATATTTCGAAAAAATTATATCATTATCAGGTAATTAATTAAAAGAAAGAAATACTACATAATCTTAAGGATAATAAATTGTATTTAGTGTGGTATATAGATTGTTAGATTAATAGATATTATTCATGGAAAATAAATAAATTAGTATTGACCTACATGTATTTATAATTATTTTATTAATAATTAAATGTAATTAATGTTAGCTGACATATACAAAAATCGACTTCAATCACTTCTAGATCTCTTATTGGTACGCCATAAAATCTAGGACACTTGTAAACTTTTAATAAATTATAGAAACTTAACTTATTAATATAAACCCTGAATCTGTATTATATGTTTCTCATTGTGTAGGAAAGCTGCTTCGCATCAAAACTGTCTTTGGGTTTTAGTTTATATTTTTTTTTCAGTTTTCTACCACTGCTGCTGCCATTTTCCAATCTGCACTTTCATTTGAAACGCTGCTGACAATTTCCATTTGGCGACACCCGCCAGCTGTCTCCCACTGGCTCGGTCGGAGCTCCCTTTCGCTCTTCGAACGAAACCGCAGCTGGTAACCAACTGACGTTTAGATTTGATTTGAAATGTTCAAATTACCAACATTATAAAAGATGAACAGCAGCGGGACAGTCAACTAGCTAGACCAGAAGTTCCCATCCGACCTTACCTCCCAATTACCGCCCACATTTATCCCGAGTTTTACACAGAATTTATTAGGTGGGTTTATAGAGAAGTAGTGGCAATATACTTACTTTTAAATATTTATTTATTAAATTAATTTCATCAAATGATGTTCTCTTCTTAAATCAGAAAATGTTTATTATTTATTATACAAAATTAAAATAGAAACGTTTCCTCAGCCCAAAATATTTTAATAATATTTATAAATTCTCTATAGTTTGATATACCTTATAGGTAGACCCCCCATTACTTCTTAAGCCTCCCCTGCATCGTTCTCAGCGAACACCCAGCATTTGTGTCTCCTCCGCCATCAGTCTGTATGTCAATCTGTAGAGTATGGTGTATATCCCAAGGCGGGTGTGTGTGTTTTAAACGCATCAAATGCTTGCGTGTGATTAGTTTGCATACAACTTGACAGAGACGAGCATGAAGAAGACAAGGAGCTCCACTGATGATGATGATGATGTGATGGTGGTGGTAGTGGCGGTGGTTCAGATGGTGGCTTAGAGCTTCTGCTGAGATTCGGTTTTGGTCGGGTTGCCAAGGATGAAGGATCCCTTTGTTGACAAGTGCGCTGCATGGCATCATTCATTCCTGTCCTGTCATTTGGCGTTGCTTAATTTCGCGGTTTTCACGCGCTTCCAATTTCACTCCACTCTCAGCCCCCTCCAAAGAAAGCTCCCTCCCACCCGGCAGCCGCAACAAAATGAGCATTTTTGGGGGATACTAAAAAGGAATTGATAATGACTGTAAACCTGATTCTGATTAGCATTGTGATGGGTTGGCTAGTTTGTCAGCTAGTTAGGTAGTTAGTTAGCACGGAAAAATTGGGGAAAATTGCCCGTAATTTCGAACTGGGCCAACTGCTAACTAACCAGGGTCCAGAACGATTGCCGATGGCAAACAACGCCCGACACGAGTGCCTAGTGTCGAAAAATTGTGGCTAATGAGCATTTGAAATACGCACATTTGTGACTATAACCCGGGAACTGTAGGCCCAGAGTTCCCCTCGTTTCCGGCTACACTTGGAAAATAAAATATACAGACTTGAGATCTGTTCAAATATTCTTTATTGAAAATAACATTCATCAAAGCAGCGTAATTTCTATAAATTAAATTATTATTTATATATTTTATTTGATAAAAATCGAACTAATTATTATTAGTAAGTATTTCTCCTTATGTACTTTCCCTTTACAACTACTGGCAACCGTTAACAGCTCCTGGCAACTTGTTAACAAGCTGGCACCCGCAACAAGCTCACGGCTCAAAGGGGGCAGGAGGAGGGCAAGTTGAAGGGAAAGTTGGCGGGAAATTGGGAGGAAAAGCGGGCGTAAAGGGGGTGGGTGGCCTGCTGGCTGTATGTTGACAATTAAGCCGGTTAATATGATTGCCACTTGATGTGCTGATGCTGAATGCTCGCTGCTGGCTGTCGACTGATGATGGCTCCTGATGAGCACGAGGATGAGGGATCGGGCAGGGGGCAGATGTGCCTGATGTCCTCCGACCGTCGTTACGGCCGACAAAATGAGCGAACGCAGTGCGGCCCTAAAATGGCAGCCAAAAACTATACCCTAAGTGCACCATCGAGTGGAGGAGATTGTTTTGCAACAATTACAGAAAGTAATTGAGGAAAGAGGCACATTTTCCTTAAATTATAGAGATAAAAGAAAACAAAAAATAAGTAAAGTTAAATAGTAAATACAGTGAAGAGTTCTAGAATAATACGAGAGATACAAGGTTAGTTCATAAAAATTATCAGATTGATTTTTGTTTGATTTTTCGCAATATGATCTTCCATAGTTTAAAAAAAAAACATAAACATTGTTCCAAAATCGTTGTTAAATTATTTCTGATAAATTCGGGTTAATGACTCTCAATTCAAGGAGTGCATTTAACTATCGTGTTCCAGTCAGGTTTTGATTTCCTCATAGATTCTCTCCGCTCACCTCCGTTTCCGCCCACATTTTCTAATGCGAACTTTGCGCGCAATTTGTTGCCGCTGACAGCTGTGAGAAAAGGGAGAATAGGAGAATTTGTTCCTGTTTCTCGATTATCGTTCTTCTCTGTCCCTTTCTGCCGTTGTTGTGCCGTCTCTGTCTCCGCATTCAGGCCAGGATGTCAACGGCAAATGCAACTGCAACTGCTGACATTCCCATTGTCCTGGAGACCTGAAAAGATATAGTCAGAGAAATAGGAAGAGACTGAGTGAGGAAGAACCAGAGAGAGAGAGAGTGAGAGAGAGAGCATGAGTGTGTCACAAAATGCTAACGACATTTTGTTATTTACTTATTGCATTCATTTAGCTTGAAGATGTCCTCCCACTTCTTCACTCAATGTCTCCTTCTATGTACAGAGAAACCATAATTATGGCATATATTTTTTTTTAATTAAAGAAATTTTAAAATATTTAGAAATTTGAAGCGACTATAGAATAAACGGGCATCAAATCCTTGCATACTTTTCGGTGCAATCACTAACTTTTCTCTTGTAAAAGTATTTTTTTTATTTAAAAAATATAATAATAATAAAATAATATAATAATATTTATTTTATGTTTATTATATTTATAATATTATATATTTATATTAAAGAAAGAGATCACATTTTCCTCCCTGTGCATGCGTCTTTTGCACATTTTTAATCTGGCTGCCTTTTGTATTGCACTTAACTTGGCTTGCAGTCTTGGCCCGCTGCATTCCACTCCCCCTTCCTCTCATTCTCACTGGTCCCCGGCCTTTGGAGAATGCCTCACAGCCCCTTAGAATTTAGCCAGGAACAATGGGCCTCACATAATGGGGCAAATTGAATTTGAATTGCTTGGTTGGCTTGGTTAACATTCTAAGCGCACTCACACACTTAGAGAGAGAGCGGGAGGGCTGGAGGAGCGCCGAAAGAGACGGGGCGAACGTGTGCAGGCCGGCCACATTTCAGTTTCTCAATAATGCTTATTGTCAGGGAATTGAATGCGAAAACAATGCCCTGTCCCAGAGTCCTCTTCTCCAGTGTCCTCCTGCCATTGTGCGTGGCTCGGTAAATATTATTCTTCTTTAAAAATTGTCGAATGCCCGAGGCTGCCCGAAGAGGGCACCACGAAAAGGAAGAATTATTTCTAAAAAAAAAATCGTAAAAATAGGAGAGGTTATGACAAGCACAAACCATTTGTCCCAAACAAGATAAATGAGAAAAAATTAGAGGCACCCGAGATAGCTCATAGAAATCAATTGAAGTCGAGTAGAGAATCAACAGCGTATTATTTTTCCTTCGACCATTTTCTAAGACCCTTTGTGCGCTGTGGCAAATGACAAAGGAGCAATTATGAGGAGCACCCAAGGATGTGCACACACAGAAGGAGCCACAAGAGGAATAGTTAAGACTGAGATTTTAATGGAGGGACAGTAAGTCTTCACTGAGAAATCAGGCCGATTGTAATGCAATTCCCAACGAAATCGTGATTAACAATTCGCAAGGTGTCTTCGCAGTTGAGACATCAATACGTGAAGGCATATATTCCAGGTAAATATATCCAGCGATGAGAACAATGGCAGATGGATTTTTCAGAGGGTGTGAGGCCACACAATATGCTCAATTGGCATTGGCTACGGTAAATGAATTAAGGGTTTGAAAATGTAATTGAAAAGTTAAGTGGGGGTAGGAAGAGGAGAGTAAAAAATACAATGCAATTTTGTATTGAGAAAAAAGAGTTCTACAAAATTTAAAAATGTTTAACTTTGAGCGTCTGATTACTTGAAAATTTATTTACAGGCATTTAAGAAAAGGTTTCTTGTAGATAAATATTATTTGACTATCTTACAGTCACAATTAATATTTTTCCTTTCAAACCTCCTTAGTGTAAGCCCTTTTTAGGGTACCTTAAGATATAAACTTAATTATGAGACATTAATCTTAATCCCTTTTTCTATCAAAAATTTAAAAATATCTTTACAGAAATCCACAACTAATTTCTCAAAGAAAACCCCCAATCTTCTTTCAGTAATTCCTTATCCGAAAGAGCAACCGGAAATCCTTCTCCTAAGGTACAAGATGAATCTTGCACTATTAATCTCCCTCAACTTGACCTCAGGACCACAGCCACAGGATACCTTTTCAATCCCATTATAGAGTAATTCATTTAGACCGGCACGAACCGCCTCAATGGGTTAATCTCCTCCGAATGCAATCTCCTGCTTAACATATGTATGCACCGACCGCAGAGGCAGCCTCCCGAGTCCAAAATCCTAAATCTAGAAAACAGAAAACCGAAACAGTCCCGAAACCTTGACATGCACCGTATCCGTGGCTGGCTGTCATGGCCGATTGAGCAAACAGCTAAACCGAAATGCTAATCCTTTTTCCATTTTTTCCCCTGGTTTCCGTTGGGTGAGTTGGAAGTCCTGCTTTTGTGCAGCTGTTGCTGCGAGAATTACATTTTCCCTTTTCTTTTTTTTTGTGTGTTTCGGAAGGGACAAATCCACTGATCCACTTTGCGTACAGTAGCAGCCGCCTCCGTTGTTTTGACAAAATGTTTTTGTCGAGTGCCATTGACTTTGGTAGCAGTCGGTGGCCGGTGGCTGCAACTGCAGCCGGGCCCGCATTTACTCCTGCACCTTACCTGGCAAATGATGATGACAACTTCCGCTCCTGGCTAAAACCCTCAGACTCAGTCCTCTCGCCCAGCACATATTTTAATTTTCGAAACAATTCAGCAAAACAAAATACGAGAAAATCAAGGAGAGTCGAACGGGAAAGCGCTGTCCTGTCCTGTCCGGCCACGTTAAGAGGATTATGTCCTGTCCTGGAATGCGAATGCGAATGTGAATGAGGATGTGCGCCGGGGTAAAACTCGCAATTTTTATGAATATGGAAAAGCCGCTTTAGACAGCAGAGGAAATAATAACAAACTAACCAACTTCAAACAAAAACGGTGGCAGAGTGAAAAAAAGAGAGGAGAGCAGAGCTCCAAGCGAATGGAGTTAGAATGGGTGAAAATGTTATTAGAGCTGAGCAATGATTACATAACCAAAACCCTATTTGAAAAGAAATTGTTTCAGAAAAAATGAGTGGGAGTACTGACTGAGATAGGGCTTAACTCATTTGTGGCAGGGAATTTCAAAGGAAAATTGCAGGAGAAAAGGAAGCAATGTAATCGGATGCGAAAATAGGTTGTTCATTGAATCTACGACTTTATTATTCAATATTTTAATTATTTAGATTTAACTTTAAATATTATTTAGTATTAAGGGTCTTGAAATTCATTAAACAAAAAGCAAGAGATGTGTTCTGTATTTAAGTTCAGGGGTCAATGTGATAGCTTACCAGTTTCCATACCATTTCAATAAATACCATACATATGTATATCTGTGTAATCTCATTTCCCATATGAATATTTACCCAGTACATCTTCCCGTACATGTCTTACTCTCCCCATTGGAATGCAATATCCAAAGTTGTAGTATTCCCCCTGCATTAATTAGTTTCGCTCTTTGCCAATTTGTCACAGAGCCCTGATGTCAATGCTCTGGGAGATCTCCAGCTCCACCCCCGAAACTCCGCCCGTTTTCGGAAGTCTTAAAGTCTTAGCTGGAGGGACTTTAAGTTTTGGCGCCCATAAATATGCCATAAAACTATTTGAACGGTCCGCTAGATAAAGGGGGCGGACAGTCGGCGAGCAAGTGTAGCAAACAACCAAAACAACCACCAGAAGCCTGGGACTACTTCTGGGACTACCAACTGCAGATACTCCTCTCGCGCCGGCCCATAACAAAGTTAATAATAATAAAGCCGGGGCCGGGGCCTGAACTGGGGTCGGGGAAAGTCAGGGGCACGCCCCAGACAAAGTCCCCGCCAAATACGATTACAATTTGTTACACTTACGCAGCACAAAAGTCTTTGAGCAACCCCGGATCCCAGTCCATCTCCTCTGAGGAGCCGGGACGCCAAACAGTCGCCAGTTGTTTCGTCTTTCGTCTTGTGGTTATACAAATCTCCAGACTGGCATCAGGAGCAGCGCAAGTAGAGCCAGAACCAGAACCAACCTGACCAAAGAAATGCCCAAACGAATGTCCGCATAAATCAGAGCATAGTTTGGGAACGGCGGCGAAAAGGGGGAAGCAGCCGCATCAGCATCAGCAGCCCAAGGGGATGTTTCTCTCTAATCAAAATCAAAGCAAAGGGGGAACATGCCACACTGGGGAAAAATTCAGGCATTTAATGTAATAACTTGTATTATTATTGAACAAAATTAAAGAAGATTAATGATAGTTTCTGACATAAAACCGAAAAAAAGGCATAACAAATTAGATATAAAAAGAAAGGGTTCTTGAATGCTTACCCCTTTTAAATAAATGAATTTAATTTTACATTTTCTTTCCGTGTAAATACATTTTAGAAGCAAAACTCCAAAAAGGGCAAAGGGGAAACACACTCCCCGAGCGACACACACTCGCTCACCGATCAGCCGATGCCAATTAATTTATCAAAGTCAGTGCAGGCAGCATCTTCAAGACAAGGCCACTGGGAATTAAACGACAATGAACGATCCCCATTCACTGTTGGGTTATTAATACAGCACACTCTGCCGGCGATCATCTGGGAATCGATTCCGGAAGCGGCTGCAGTTGCTCTCAACATTTCTTTTCTTTCCATTCTTTCCTTTCTCCCGGGCCCATTCAGGTAAACTCGCCTCTGACTTTTATTAATTACAACTAGATTTTTATTTATAACCAACAAATTGTTCACAATTTATCAAATTGGCTTAGTGACGCGCGTTCGGGGTATATACATTTATATAGACAAATAATTATCGGCGTTTCTTCAAATTCGATCGCCAGTATATTTGAGCTTCTGCCAGCCAGCCCTTTGGCGCTTCAGCTCTCGGTAGCTGTTGGGCAGGCCGTAGAAAAAGTATATGGACAGTCCTATATAGAAGTGTGATTGGGAGAACCGATTAGTTTACGTATTTGGAGGTATCTGGGGCATGCACTTAGTTTTGACAACTATAATACCGTTTTTATTAAATACTTTTCCGACTAGCTTTGAGTTAGCTAAGCATGCACATTAATTAAAGGTGGATTGTGAGGGAAATTACTTTATAATTTAGGTATAGTTTTACTTTAATTATTATAATTATTTTACTAGAAATCCTTTACAGCTGTCTGGTAGTTACTTTTACTTTTAGGTACTTTTAGGGAAAGAAGTGACCCAATTTTAGATAAACCACTCAAATCCTATCAAGGCATTAAGTGTTTAGTTTCTTTTAATTTATGGCTGTATAATTTTAGGGTTGAAAAAGAGATTAGCAAGTGATTTATGATGATTTCTAAGACTACAGTTTAAATGGCTTTTCCAGAAGCTGCTAGATGTATAATAAATATTATAGGTTTTGTCATCAACAAATTAATTTCACTCTTTTAGTATAAACTGTAATCTTTAAGCCCTTTAATAGGTAATTTCTTGTTTGGACTCCTTTCCAATTTCATTACTTCGAACTAATTATGCAAGAACACCTTCCAATCAACTCGCCCTCACAATCCACCTGGTACTTATCAACTAGGATTGCTTGCATTCCTTACTAACTACTAACTAGTGACTACTAGTAACTACAGCTATGCTGGATATGTACAAAACAAGCTGCATTTGCATTCCGATTCGCATGCAGGACTCGACTACTTTTAACTGGGGGGAAAATGGCACCCTCTTTGGTTTCACCAGGGGGGTAGGAGCTAGATTGGGAGCAGAGGCACCCCCTCAGCTTTCCGCCTCCTCCACTTGCAGGTAAGTGGACTGCGGACGATGGCGACGCACCAAGTCCGGATGTTGTTGCGTTCGGTGCGAGGGACCCCGCTGCAATATGGCCTCCAATTTCGCTTTGAATGGCAGCGGCTCCGACTCCGGTTGCTGGCCAGGATCCGGGCCCGTCTCCGGCCGCGATTCCGGTGGCAGGCGGAGCAGTGCCGGGTTCTTGGCATCCACGATATGCTGCTGGTGCTGCTGCTGGTGCTGGCTCAAACTGGGTCGCTGTTTGCGCAAACTAATGCTGTTGATGGTCTTGTAGAGCACCGGATCGAATTTCGGTGGACGCGGTATGTTGTTGCCACTCGCAATTGCAACTGCAGCTGCACCTGCAGGAACTGGAGCAGGTGGTGCTGGGGATTTGAAGGGGCTTTCAGCGAGGACCTCATCAGCATTACCAGCCTCATTATGGTCGATTTTCAGTTCGCTGATGGCCTTGAGCATTAAGCGACGCACATCGGTTTCGCTTTTCGATTGCTTTAGCTGCGGCCTTGCTTTCGGCCCATCATCCTCGTCCTGCTCCAGCTCCTGCTCCTCTCCATCTTCATTCCTCCTGGCCGGCCCCCTCTGCTTGTGGGCATTGGCATTCATAATGATGTGGCTTAGGCGGTCTTTAAACTTGGCCGAGTGCAGGGGATCCTCAATTTCGGAGGCCTGCGATTTAAGCGAAGTCTGGGAGGCCAGGCGCTGCAGGCTGGGTCTTAGCACCACCAGGGGCTGGGGGTCTGCGGCTTTGGGGGTTCCGGAAAAATCCTCTTTCAGTTGATCCCCTCCGGCCCGGACCCGCTCGAGCTGCTCGTAGAAAGCCTCGCTATTGAAGAGCTCCTCCAGCATTTGTTGGGCCACCAATTTGCAGTCCTCGTATCTTGGTTTGCCCAAAGAAACCCCATCTTGGGCCTCATCATCATCGCTGCTGCTGTGAACGGTGGCCACAATTACTGTTTCAATAACACTCGGATACATCTCGGAGTCCAGGCTGAAATGCCGCTCAAATATGAGCTCCTGTTGGCGTTCCAGCTTCTGTTGGCTCTGCTGAATGTCCTCCGCATCCAGGACATCGTCCAACATGGCAATGACCGATTGCTCATCCTCCCTTGATGGAGATTCATTGCCCAAAGTCGCTGTGGAGTTCTCACTCCTGGTGTCCTCCACATAGAACAGTTTGCCATTAGCAGCCTTCACCTCGATTAGGTCGTCGCCAACATCGCTTAGATTCTGGATCTGATCCAGGCTGCTGCTGGGACTCTTCTTCAGCTGAGTCTCCTGGGTCAACACACTCTCCTTGGACACACAATTGGTCTCCTTCTCCAGGCCTTTGTCCGACCCCTTCAGAGCCTTGTAGAAGGCTAATCTTTCGGGGTTCCTCTTCTGCGGATTCTTGCAATCGTAAAGATACCAGCATGCAAGGAATATGGGAATGCCTAGGACATTTAGGTTAGTGCAAGAGTGCGACATGCATTAATTTCTACCACATGCAGTGAGATTTCTAAGGCAATTCCAACTCACCCACAATCATCCAGACCCCGAAACGTATCCACGTCCAGCTGTCCAGCTGGAGCATCAGGTAAATGTTGATGAAGATGCTGATGGCGGGCACAATCGGCACGAAGGGCACTCGGAACAGACGACTGCGCACTTCCCGGGGCTGCAGGCAAATCAGCAGGATAACCAGGACAATCAGCAGGATTAATACCACGAGCAAAGTCAGGGCCCAGGGTTCTTGGGAGGTGATTGAGGAATGAGCCTGCATTATTAGAACACCCAAGCCCAGGGATAAAAGACCTGAAAAGCAAGAATATATTAATAATTAATTAAGACAAACTCCCTTTTGCATATTACTCACAAAACAAGGTAGCCAGCACTCCCACAATCCTGGAGGATATCGCATTTGGCTCCGCCACTCGATGGACATTGAAGAGTTGTGTGCAAACCGAACCGCAAGTAAATCGCTCACTTCTGGAGGTCAAGGAAGTGGTTTCCGAGGCTCTACTCTCCCTTTGTCCCGGGCTATCCTCCACCTCACAATAGTCCATATATCGGAGGAGCATAATGGATATGGCCACCACACTGTAAGCCAATAGAGTGCCAATCGAAAGCAAGCTGACCAGTTGGGCCAAATCGAAAAGTCCGGCTATGACGGCCGTGAAAAGCGCCGCCACAATGGAACCTGTGACCGGAACTCGGAACCTCGGACTCACTTTGCCCAGAAACCGGAACAAAAGACCATCCTGGGCCATGGAGTACATCACTCTGGGCAGTGGAAAGAGAGCTCCAAACAGACTGGCCATCAAGCCGACCAAGCCACCGACAGTGACAATCCACATGGCCACCGGCCAACCCACGTACTCGAAGGCGTACGGCAGCGGGGCATTGGCATCTTGGAGGTAGTAGGGCAGCATCAGGGTCAGCACAGTGGACACTCCGAAGTAGCACAGGAAGATGATCAGCAGGGACAGCAGGATCGATTGGGGAATATTCTTGCGAGGATTTCGCACCTCTTCGCCCGTGGTGGCAATGCAATCGAAACCCACGAAGCCAAAGAAGCAGGTGGCGGCACCTCGAAGAGTGCCCTCGAACCCGTAGGGAAAGTAGCCTCCGGATCCAATGGTGTAATTCGCAGTAGCATTGCTGGGCTCCACCGTCCAGTTGGAGAAGTCAGCTGGATAGTAAAAAATAAAATTACAATTAATTGTGAAAAGATATTTGCAATCACAGGATTTTTTCTCTTACCTTTTATGGCGCCTGCAATTATGACAAAACCGAGAATAAATATATTTAAACAAGTCACAAAATTGTTGGCCATTGTTGAGGTCTCCACTCCGAAAGCCAGGGCCACTAAAAATACAATTTATAAATTATCTAAATATTTTAAAGAATTATCTCAAGCTTACCTCCAAAAACCACCACTAGCCCAAAGGCCAAAAAGTCAAAGTAGCTGCCCAGAAAGCTGACATTCATGGGGGCCACCTCTGCGAATGTAGTCTTCAGAGTGTCATTCAGCAGGGAGTCCAGGTACAGGCTAATACCCCTACAGACACTTGCCGTGCCAATGACATATTCCAGGATGAGATTCCAGCCAATGACGAAGGCCACAAATTCGCCAATGCAGACATAACTATAGACATAAGCAGATCCCGCCTTGGGAACTCTGGCGCCAAATTCAGCATAACAAATACCTAAAAGAACACGAGAAATTAATGAATTAAAAATATATTATAAATAATTAATATAATATATAAAACTCACCCGCCAGCAGTGAGGCCAGAGCAGCGATGGCGAATGATATCATCACCGAGGGACCCGCCTGATCCTTGGCAATCTGTCCGGCCAGCACATAGACCCCAGCACCCAGGGTCGATCCCACTCCGAGGGCCGTTAGGTCCCATAATCCCAGCACTCGGTTCAGCTTCGACTCTCCCTCGCTGCCATCGGCCTGGAGATGTTTACGGCGGGTGAGTACCTTCCACGGCGAGACTTGCCGCACCATTTCTCCGTATCACTCTCTGCGATTCCGGGGGAGTTCAGTAAACCCTGGGATTCTGGAAAGAACCAATTGCAGATTCGCTTAGTCGGTGCCACAGGTTTAGCCAAGATCATGATGCACTTCGATCTGCGTATTTGCCAGGGGCTTATCTTGTGACGACGCCTTCGATTGTATAATGCAAATAATTGAGCTCAAATTGTAATCGTAAATGGCGAGGCTATTGTGAGCAGCGAGTTTGAACTCGAATGCTCCACTTAGAATTGGGTATACGTAGGTAGTCTATATAGGCAGGGGGAGTGCTATATATATAGGCGGGTTTTCGGGGCTGAACAAGTTGTAGTGGAAACGTTTTGGTGGTCTATTTTCTTGAGGAAATTGGGTTAAAGCTATAAAATGTATGGTTTTGGCCATGAAATTATTAAAAATAATTTTTAAAATATTTTTTTCTTCTTAGGGTAAATATTTGAGGGGCAGGATTTCATTATAAAACCTCTTAATTTCACCATACATTTCTTGCACTGAAGTACTGGGATCTTGGGCTCTATGATTTCCTTTACACAAATGGTGAAATAAATTTATTCCACATCAGATTACATGCTTCTGTGAGTAACCTGGTGAATCTCCACTGCATCCATAAATTATTAATTATTTATTTTTCCCTCAACAGGTGACTAACCATAGCCTCCCACACCTTTTCGTAGGAAAAATAAGGCAATACTCCAGAACTTTTGATAAGAATCAGATGCTCAAGTTCTGGCCTATAATGTCTTTTCCAACTTTGTTTGTCTTTCTATTATTATACTTTATAACTCGCTTTGCTCTCCGCTTAACCAAGATAATTAAGTGGGTCTAGGTGAGTCGAGGCCGCCGGACTTGTCGAATGGAAACTTATGCTGCATTTATATAATCAGGTTAAGCTTGATGCTTCCTTACTCACCCACAGCCAACTGGAAAACAGTTTTTCTGGCTTTTGTCCGGCTTCTAGTGCAGCAGCTGTTGTGGCAGTGCAAATATTTTCTCCTCGCCTCTGTCCGATTCTTATTAATGAATTGCAAGTCTATTATTAATTTCCGTTCACACAAAACAATAAAAAACGGACAACAAGCGTGTGACTGACATACTTGGCGATCTCGGAGCGTCTG
The DNA here is from genome assembly GCA_018153105.1 of Drosophila rufa. Lineage (NCBI taxonomy): Eukaryota > Metazoa > Arthropoda > Insecta > Diptera > Drosophilidae > Drosophila > Drosophila rufa. The sequence goes on from JAECXS010000085.1 coordinate 9,990,894, forward strand.
CGTCTGCAGGGTGTTGGTGTCGTATTACAGCCCCAGCCGCGAATTCGTCGCGTATTCCTCCTCCTAAGATAAGACCACCAGTCCAGGGAGCCGAACTCGAACCTCCTCCTCAGTCCGACGAAGGCGAGTGTCAGCCATGGGCGCAGAGAGCGGGGTGCACGGCGAGAAAAAGGGTCTTGGAACTGAGTGGGTAAAAATAATTAATTATAAATAATGCAGGAATAATATTAAACTAATGAGAAAATATTGTTCATTTATTCAAACAAAATTGTTAAGGAAAATTTTGTTTATAGTTTGGCAGTCTATAAACAATTTTAAAATATTTTAAAATGTATGAAATATTTTTCACAATAAAACCCCTTCTGTTTCATTGACTTATTGAATCACTTTTAATATTCAACTGTATATCCTTTATATTTTATGCTATCTCATTAATTATTTATAACTTATCAAGTCACAAAACACTCGCTTATTTCTCGCGGTGCACACACGAAGCAGAACTGATAAGAACCGAAGACGAATCCGCTCGGCTCTGCTGGATTTACTTGAGATAAGGCGCGAGTCAGGGGATCGGCGGGGGACTTCTGTAGATGATCTGGGTTGTAATTAGAGCGAATACAAAAAAAATTAGCAGGTGTGCGTGAGGGAGAGGGCGCGGGGTGCCAAAGGGAGGGGGCGAGAGAGGCTGAATCACACTGTGTGACGTCGCATTTTGCTGCTGTTTCTTGATGTTGCTGCTGTGTGTACATTGTTGTTTTCCGACTTTCGGTTTTATGATCTTTGCGATAGCGAGATTTTTTTCTATGTTTTTTTTTCTGCCGACACTACAAGCAATTCCAGAATTCTGTTATTTATGTTGTTCCAGATAAGGCCGTGTTTGTATTCACGTTTTTACTTCATTTCCGATCTGCCGCTTTTGTTTTTTTGGCTTTAGATTTGAACGTTCGCATTTTTCTCTCGCTTACACTAGCTATCGTTCTCTATCGCAGTCGCACTGGCACGCAGCCCCCGGTTGTTGACGGTTTCGGTGTATAACGTTAACTGAAAGTGTAAGATAATATTGTGCTCGCTATATAGAGAGAGCGCGCTGGCCTGGCCGTCTATATAGCGGAATGCAGCAATAATATCGCAACGACGAACACAATTATAAATGCTGTTGCTGTTGCTGCTCGTCTTCTTATTGTTATTATTGTTCTCAGTGTTTTTTGGTCTAGTTGTTGTTGCTTTTATTGACGTTAGCTGTCGAGTGTCAATTTGTAGATTTTATGAAGTGGTTAAGTCGGTTGATAAGCTCGGATGCGCTTTATACGATGGCAAAGTCGTATTGGAATTTTAAAACGAAATAAATAAATGAATGATGAGTATTTATGACAAAGGAAATAATAAATAAATGAATTTATATACACTAAAAATAACAAAGAAAAATATACAAATAAAATGATAAAGAAATAAACATTACATTTTTGTCATTAATTTATGCAGGTTCTCAAATTTTGATACCGTTCTTGAATCAAATAAATTCTCTTCTGAAAATAAAATATAACGCTTAATCTCAAAGTACAAATAGCAATGACTTTATTTCAATCATTAAATTGCATTTAATTCATACTCCCCCCTCGCCTGTATATAAGCCCTATCACTCCGTAATCTACAATTACGTAAACTCCCGCTATACAAGAAGGTGAATGAATGGGTTTATTTCATAATTGCAGATATGATTCGCTGATACCGAGAGATAAGCCGCTTAAACAAATCTGCCTTGATTGCATTGTTCCAGGTGTAAATGCTTTCGTTATAAATGTGCTTGACGACTCGATGATTAAACAAAGCATTCCAGCGATTTTCCATTTGTAAATTCCACATTTCCAGTGACAACTTCTTGGCTCTTTACTCAATTCAAGAACGTAAGCATTAGCTGTTTAATTATCTATAAACTGATTAGGAAATTATTAAACCAAACCCAAATTTTATGGCATGCGTCACGTGTGAATTATTCACTCTCTGTGTGGTGACTATGGCAGGTAATTGAAGATTATAATGGTTAGGTTTTAACTTTATCAACATATTAGGTTTAAATATTGATATTAAATGTGGGATTTAATCGTTGAATTAAATTATCAACATATAAGTAAGACAATATCAAAAATGTATTACCTTTTAAATATTTATTTGAGCTCTATAAAATAAGTAATACCACGATTAAGACTTAAATGAAACATTTTATCGATATATTCAATTATTAATTATTAGATAAACTATTTTTATATCACAACAATTAATATGCTTATAGGTAATTTATAAAATATATATTTATAGTTAATCATAAATAATTACATATTAAGAGTAGAAAAGCCGAAGTGCCAATTAATTAGCTTGGAAGACACTTAAATTTAGATCCATTTTATTTTTATTTATTTTGTTTATCTGAATTACTTTCCCTTAGAATTGCCATTGCGAGGTGGAATCGACCGAGTCAACAAGAACAACAAATAAATGCTGATAAGATACTCAAAATGCTCCTCACACTTTCATCGGAATCTGCGGGAGTTGGGGTAGAAATCACGGCATTGCCCGCACAGAATGTTTGCTGGGGTATTAAAATTTAACTGCACCTACTTGAAGCCACCAGACGAGCATTCATATACGTGTATATAGGGCCAGGAGCAGGAGGAACAGGACTTCATCACATGTGCGAGAATCGAGAATGGGAGCTTGCGGGAAATTGGCCTTTGCGGCTTGTTGTCTGTGCTGGCCTGGCGGCAAATATAAATGATCTAATTTAAATAATTACGCCCACAAAATGTGACGCGCCTACCGAATTGCCTTCGTTTAATGCTTGAGTGAGAAAATTACCCCGAGCCAGGCCAGAGACTAGAACTAATTTCAAAGTTGGCTTTGCTTATGGCCTCACAAAGTGTCTACCATTTCCCATTTACCCGTTTGCCATTGCCGAGCCGATTTCCCAGCCGTTCAGTATTATTAAAGTTTTCCAATCGCCAATTGTCGACGATGACTGTCTCGTACACCGCGGAGGTGGCAACTTGCCACTACTTTGGCTGCTTTTGGAAGCTTTTGGTCAGGTGAGAGGCCTTTGAAGGGAACATCCTTAAGGATATTACCATCCGCGGTGTCTGTGTAATCTTTAGGTGGCGTGCAAGCATCTATAAGATTATCTGGGTGGACCTGCTGGCTTTTCTCGTCTGCTTCTACTTTGTGGCCATGATCTATCGTTTTGCACTGCGCAAAAGCGATAAAATGTGAGTACACCCAAAAAAAAAAACAAGAGTTTACTACTTTCGTAGTATTATCTTATTAAGAAGTTTTTCATACTCAAGAGTATAGAATTCATGTAACAATCGTATAGGTTCTATGATGATTTTTATTTGGGTGTAGTATTTTTGTTTATTAAACAAAAAAATTATATAGAAAATTTGGAGTTTGAAAAAGAAACTAAACAGTGTGAGCCATGCGAAGATTTCCTTGAATTACTTAATTTTACTTTACATTTTTCCTGCGATTCCAACCTTTTCTTTTCAAGAAACCAATTATTTTATTTCTTTTTTAACCCTTGCTAGTTTTAAAAAATTATAAATCAAACCCAAAACTAAAATCCCTCAGCATCTTCGAGGACATTGTGATGTACTGCCACAGCTATGGCAACTTGATTCCACTCTCCTTTGTCCTGGGCTTCTACGTGGCCATTATCGTGGACCGTTGGTGGAGTCAGTACATCACGGTGCCCTGGCCCGATCCCCTGGCGGTGTATGTGAGTGCTTTGGTTCGTGGCCAGGACGAGCACGGACGCCTGATGCGGCGCACCATTATGCGTTATATGTGCCTGGCGCTGACTATGGTCCTGACCCTGATATCGCCGGTGATCAAGCGACGCTTTCCCACCTACGATCAGCTGATTGATGTGGGCCTCCTCAATGCCAACGAGGCGAACATCATCAAGGCGATGGATGCCAAGTTCCCGAAGCATCCCAAGTACTGGATGCCCATCATCTGGGCCAGCAGCATTGTGACGCGGGCCCGGAAGGAGGGTCGCATCTGGGACGACTTCTCGCTGAAGTCCATGATAGACGAGATGAACAAGTTCCGGGCCGGCTGCAACATGCTCATCCACTACGACACGATATCGGTGCCCCTGGTCTACACGCAGGTGGTGACCCTGGCCGTTTACACGTACTTCATGGCCGCCATTTTTGGCCATCAGTGGATAGATCGCGACACGAAGCAGGGACTGTACAACAACATGGTCAACTACTACTTTCCGCTGTTCAGCACCCTGGAGTTCTTCTTCTTCATGGGCTGGCTGAAGGTGGCCGAGACCCTGATCTGTCCCTTTGGCGACGATGACGACGACTTCGAGCTGAACTGGCTGATCGATCGGAATCTGCAGGTGAGCTACCTGATCGTGGACGAGATGCACAACGACCATCCGCAGCTGGTGCGGGATCAGTACTGGGACGAGGTCTTCCCCAACGAGCTGCCCTACTTGGTGGAGGCCGAGAGGGCCGAACATCCGGAGGCCTCCACGGCCAGGCTGGGCCTCGCGAAAGTCCATACCGTCAGCTCGATGAAGTCGATACACAGCGAATTGACTACGGAACCCGATTACACTGATTTCGAGGACGAGGAGGATGCGGAGGAGAACCAGGAGCTGAAGATCCGCTTTGCGCAGCGGAAACTAAGCTTTAGCCGGAGCTCCGTTTCGATGCCATATTCCTCGGCGAGGATTAGCAGGAACACCGAAGATTTTGACGCCGAGGAGCAGGGCGACGATTCGATGACTCTCAGTTCCGACAAGGACGACTTCGATCGTCTGCGAATCGAGCGGGAGAGACGGCGCATGGACCGTCAGATGCAGCATGCCGCCCTCACCTACGAGCTGTTGAAGGGCGATATGGGCTCGAGTGCCGGATCAGAACATGGATCTTCTCAGGGGGTTCAGACGGACAAGAGCTTCATTAGCCAAAAGAAAGGGGATTCCGGGGACAAGAAGAAGGAACATGATGAGGATAAGGATGAAGATAAGGGGAATGAGAAGTAGATATTGTCACAAAAATCCCTGGGGATTTTAAATCAATTTTCATCAATAAAACATCGCACCTTACAAAAGCCAACCAATGAGGTTTTTATTATTTTTTAAAAGATTATTTATATATCCCCTTTGTTCACCCCTTTAATCCTGCTTCTCTGACTTATTCGATGGTCTGGGAGTGTTCGGATCGGAGCCCTCTTCCTCCTCCTCCGGAATAATGTCCTCGGATGGAGGACGTAGCACGGTGATGGTGTAGGGTGCCCCGGAGGGAGCATGTCGGATTTGGGTGCTCTTCATGTCGAGGAAACGGTTACGCATCCGGTCACGGCGTTCCCGACGACGCAGCTCAATTAGCTCATTAAAGTCAACTGTGGAATAAGGAAATAGTTAATGTAAAAAAATTATATAAAAATAAAAATAAAAGATGCTTTACAAAAGTATACAAAAATCCTTGGTTATCTTATCTTACTTTGGGACTGAGAAGTTTGGAGGGTGCTTTGGGGTTCACTTTCATCCGATGCAGTCACTCGCCGACTTAAGGTGTCCTGGGAAGGCCCATCTCCCACGGTATAGGAATCCGTGTACGTTCCACTGGCGGATGGTCTTCCTAGGAAGCGTTGACTGTATTCCGCCAAACGAATACGACTACTGTTGCTGGACAATATGGATCCATATCTCTGACAAAGAGGGTATCAATGTCTAAATTTTCGCAAATTAAAAAATGCAAATACCTTTGAGGGCTGTGCTTCCAGGTGGGCAGTCGATGCCTCTGGCGGATTGGTACGCATGCCCTGCACGTTGTACGGCAATTCGTTGGGAAACACCTGATCCCAGTACTGATCCTTCACCAGTTCGGGATGTTCCTGATGCATTCCATCCACTATGAAGTACGAAACCGTAATATTCCGATCGATAATCCAATTAAGCTGGAAATTCAAGGAATATTTTATATACATTTATAGTAACGAATGGAATATATTCACCTCAAAGTCATCGTCATCCTCGCCGAAGGGATTGATCAAGCTCTCGGCCACCTTGAGCCAGCCCATGTAGAAGAAAAACTGAAGGACGGTCAGTATGGGAAAATACTTCATCAAGTTAAATCCTTGCTCCTCGCTAGACTTCTCTGTCCACTGCTGGCCCAGTAGGTTGAACAGGAAGTAGAAGTAGACGGCCAGGGTCACCACCTGGGTGTACACCAAAGGAACAGTGACCCAATCGTAGTACAGCAAGAAGCCACAGTATCCGCGGAACTTGTTCAGCTCATCAATGATGGTCTTCACGGCGTAATCATCCCTGATCTTGTTCTCCCTCCGAGCCCTCATCACAATACTGGCCGCCCAGACAATGGGCATCCAGTGCTTGGGATAATGGGGAAAGGCCACGTCCAGGGTCTCTATGATGCTCTTCTCATTCTCCAGCAAGAAGCCCGCCTCAATTATCTGATCGTAATGGGGAAAGCGACGCTTCACCCGCGGAGAAATCATGGTGAACACAATCACCTGGCAGAGGCAGACATATCGCAGGATCGTTCGCCTCATGGCCCTGGCCCGATCATCGAAGCCATGGATACTGGTGCTGACCAAGATGGCAATGGCATCCGGCCAGGGAATCGTGGTATATTGCTCCCACCAGCGCTTCATCACGATGGATACATAGAAACCCATCACGAAGGACAGCGGAATGAGGGCTTCATAATACCCACAGTACTTGGCCACGCTCTCAAAAAGCCTGAATTATTTACTATTTAATATTTTTCGAAGGTAATAAAATGCAGTATACCCACTTCTTGCCCTCTTCGGCCATTAGTAGGCGATAAATAATGGCCAGTAGGCAGTACAATCCCAAGAAGATCAGCATATCGCGCCATACCAACTTGTAGATACTCCCGCGCCATCTTGGGGGAGTAAAGGTTTCACAGAAGTTTCCAGGATAAGGTTTGGATACTCACCTGACCAACAAGCCCAGGAAATTGTTCACAACACTCGAAGTGCTCACGCTGGATGTGTAAGTCACCGTCATTATGGAACAATTTATCACAGAAATTAATTGTTATTCAAGCTCTGACGGAACACAAAACAAACTGATTTGAAAAATTATACAGAGTATCCCAGATTGATTAAAATTTCAAAGGCTGCCTTTCCTATTTTATTTTAAAAATAATTCTAATAATTTTCCCGCAAAAAAATAATTTGCATAATCATAACATTAGCATTATTTAACTTAAATAATTGAGGTTTAATTTTCCTTAGTACATTTAAAGAATACACAAGAAAATTGCGGGAAACCTGTCAGCTGGTTAATGCCAATCGCTTCCGCAAATAATTCAATGGATTTTATTAAAAAGGGGATGTGAAAACCTTGAATAATGTATATTTTTGTACCCCATCCACCAAGTATTCCTTGGATAATTTCATGTTTCCTGAAAACCATTTTCCATTTTGTTTTCCTTGAGCACCTCGTGTTTTAAGATATATGGGTATACTATGTACTAATAAATTATATGTTATGTATGTACTATTTTAAAATCAATCTAAAATTAATAAAGACCCGTTTCTCTCATATCATTGCTTCATATTTTCCCTAAATTTTTTTTCCCATTTGAAACCACAAAAAGTACTGAGTATCTCATTGTTGGAATTATTTAAAACGCCATTCCCTACGCGTATTTATTTACCCTTTTCGCGGCCTCCCACTGAAAATTCGAAGCGAATTCATTGCTTCCTGTGACAAAGATTTCCTTTGATGCGTTAAGACAATACGTACATCAGTTTTGTGAATCATTTATAAGCCACAATGCCCACGTGCCTGTGTCATGTGCCAGCAAAAGTCCTTCCTGACAGGGCAAAACCACACGAGCAGCGGCTGAAAAGAGAAAAAAAGAAAATGAGGAGGATATCCCCCGAGCTCTCATTGTGCCTTCCATTATCATAACCAAACATGGAAAATCTGACGCGAAGCGTGTTATTATTTTTTACACTTGACAGCCTTTCCGCGCTGGGAAAAATCGCGACAAAAACCAAATGGAATTACATTGGCAGCCAGCGAGAAAAGAGAAACTATAACAAAATTTTATTATATAATATATTTAATGCTCCGATTGAGGGCAGCTGAAGGGTAAAGTAATTCCGATTTCCGTCCGCCACTTAACTCATTTGGGGCATTATTGGGGCTCGGTTCGGTTTTTTCTCGCCGCACCCCCTCTCGCGTTTGTGCTTTCCGATTTATAATTGCAGATCGATAACTTTGCATTAAAGCGGTTGTGCTTTTTCGCTGCCGAGATATAGCATAAGCAAGAGGCTGTGAAATGGGAAATAACCGATAGTGTGGTACACTTTAAGGAAATACTATATCCTAGTGATTATTCAAACTTGTTTTTGAATTAAATATATTTTTTGGGACTTCTATAATTTGTTGTATCAAAATGAATTGTATAAATAAGCATATGCAAGCATTTTCGAACCAACTGAAGAAACTATAAAGGATTTTTGTACATTGGTTGTCAATATTACTTTTAAAAATAGATATGTATCCCCTAAATAAATTTAGTAAAAGAATCTGATTAAATTTCATATTTTATGCTTATGCATATATTTAATACATTTTCCAGGCAAAGTACTAGAATTATTTAAAGTCGCAAACAGTATGGAACCCCCGCTAATTGGCCTTCCGATCATCAATTTGTTTTCCCTGACCAAAGGCCGCAACCAATTCGCGTATGCCCCGTGTCCTCGGCAACAATTCAGGCAGATATGTGGCCATAAATATTTCATATTTGCACATCGCGTAGTTTGTGTTTTGTCGCCTGCTGCTTCTGATTGATGACGCGGTTGAGGACTGCAGATGCGGATTTTTGTGCGCCACCGATGTCGTTCCCGTTGTCGCTGGCACAAAAAAGGGGTTAATTTAATTTCGCGCTTCGGCGAATTTGTCCATAATTGGCAATTAGCATTGACCATTGCCATATACATGTTCGTTCAGCGGAGCCATGGCAATCATCGCCGCCGTTCTGGCCATCATCTCACACGGTCAACTTACAGCGTGGCCAGCACAACTCCCGTCC